>OY759168.1:91721042-94338542 GCA_963662145.1 Sturmia bella
ATCACATAGACTTTACAACAACAAGTATACCAAAGAAGAAACAATTTGAAACTAAAAGGTGCTCCCATACAAGAAACTGTGAAAATTAGCTGTAACTATTGAGCCATTACAGCTAGAGAGCTGAAATTATGACAGGATATATGGTTAGATAGGATCTACAACAACAAATACGAAAAACAGCAAAAATTTAAGAACTAAAGGGTGCTCCCATACAAGAAACTGTGAAAATTAGCTGTAACTATTGAGCCATTACAGCTAGAGAGCTGAAATTATGACAGGATATGTGGTTAGATAGGCTCTACAACAACAAATACCAAATTCAACAAAAAGTTTAGAGCTAAAGGGTGCACTCATACCAGAATGCGAAATTAGCTGCAACTTTTGAACCGCAGTAATTTTTTTACAATGTTTACTAAAGCTTTTTGTTTGATTTTTTAATCACAGCGTAGAAAATAAAAGTTCAGTACATTTTGTTGTTGCAGTGATGTAAACACTAGTACTTTAATCAAATCTGCTACTTTAACCAAATATGCAAGCGAGTTTACTATCAAGAGTGAGAACCGCTAATGAAAGAAACCTACTAGATATCAAAATTTATTTTATTTAGAATTTTTTTTATTCAATTTAGCGTCAGTGTTTATATCTACAATATGCATATAATAGTTTTTAACTCCTAAATTAAATAAAATTCTATTTCTTAACAAAAGTTTACATGTTTCTTCATACTCAATGTTATACCCTTTTTACGTTAAATGTGTCTCAGGTATGCATAAAATTTCCTTTCCATAAATTGTGTGTGAATTATGTAAAACAACTGCTCTCTACTCCCCTTTATACTCACAAATATCATGACAAAGAGTTAAAGAAACTATTTGTTATAATTATTATTTTGTTGGCTTGCAATCCCATAACCAAAACCACTGTGCTGTTTAAAAATTGGTTCCCATAATGCTGGCTTTTTATGTAAAAAATACAAGCACTATTGGCTTAATGTACTACATATTTATTTATTAGTTTGACACTTCCAAAACTGAGTAGTCGTGCATGCTTGCAATGTAGCTTTGAAAAGAATTGGAACATACATATACTTTTTTCAATAAATAAAAATATTCAATATACAATTTTTGTTTCTCTTTACAGTGAATTTAATGTTCCCAGCCTGCATTTTCCGGGCCAAGTGCACAAGTGGCGCTTATCTCAGCTGTTACAGAAAGGCACTCTGAGAGCGCATGACTCATTTTTAAGCGATTTAGCTTTGGCAGCACGTTTTTTGGTAGTAACCGCTAGAGGGCGTATATTCGCTCACTTCTTTTCGGTCTACCATGCTATACATGCCCTCCTGCATGGCCTTGCGAGGGTGGTGGATATGTTTATTGGCGTACCGGCCTTGCTGGCTCACAATTTGGATTATAAAATAAAAGAGGAGAGATGTCGTTTTCTTATTGCGGAACTAGTTTGCAGAGTGAGTAAAAATAGTCACTATAAAGCTCCTTATAATAAAGAAATTCCCAAAAAAAAGGCTTCACTGAAAATACTAGGGTTGCCTTTTATGTTTTGGGGATTTGGTAATCCTAGTGTTGCAATCTGGCAACTGACAGTTCTTTCAGGTAAAGTTGAACATTTTTGAGGTTCGACGTACTCAGAACGTTTGGACTTATGAGTGCTATTTGTGTTGTTTACAGCAACTTAAAAGATTCATCTCGGCCCCAGAATTAAATTAAATCATGAACACTTTCGTTCCATTATTTTTTACAACTTTCGATGCGGTTTAACTCAGCAACAGTGCGTTGATGAACTTAATTTAATTTTTTGGCCACGAAGCTCCATCAAGGACCAGTGTTTATTGATGGTATAGTGAATTTAATCGTAGTCCTACTTCAATCCAAGACGAATTTCGCGAAGGCCGTCCAAAATCAGTTGTTCTTCTGAAAACTATTGATGTTGTGCTCGAACTGATATTGAAAGATCGTCATGTGACTTAGAGTGAGATTGAGACATTCTTAGACATTAGGACCAGCAGAGATACATTCAATATTGCATTAACATTTGACTGGTAAAAAAATTATTAGCATTGGATCCCACACAATTTTTCAATCACTAAAAAAAAACGATCGTGTCAATTGGTCGAAAAAAATGCTAAAAAATACTATTACGGCGTTTCGAAGCACGTCCATTACATCGTGACAGGTGATGAGTAAAGTAAAGTAAGGTAAAGTAAAGTGATAAGTAAACAGCAGTCGACTGACTGTATGTGTGTTTCAAGAAGAGCAAAATCCAACAAAAGTAGTTGGCGCACAAAGCACTTCCAAGCAAATGGTCGCCAGTTTTTTTTTTGGACATGTAGCAACCGTACCACTAGAGCAACACAGAGCAGTCAATTATGAGTGGCACACAACGATTTGTTGGCCAGTTGTCTTTCAAGAAATCCGAAAAACCAACTGCCGAAAACAGATCACTCTTCACCACGATACAAGCGAGCTCTCACACATCGGCTCAAACAACTGCATTTTTGGAGCATCCAAAATATCGATTTGATGAGTTATCCGCCGTATAGTCTCGACTCGGCACTGAATGACTTCTTTTTCTTCCGTATTTTAGTTGCTCGAGCCTTAAGGTCACTTGGTTTTTTTTAAAGTGTTTATTGAATTCGATATTTCGATATCACAATGGATATCTTCTTCAGGAATGTTTTTCTTGCTGAAGAAGATATCTATTCTGATATCGAAATATTGAATTCAATAAATACTTATAAAAAAAAAAAAACAAGTGACCTTAAGGCTCGAACAAGTAAAATACTAAACAACAAAGATCGAAAAATCAGCATCAAAAAAATTCTTTTTATTCCCGTACGTAAAAAGTAAACTTAGAGGTCAACGTGTTTCGACACCCGAATAAGCGTTTGCTGCATTCAGAATGCAGGTCTTGCAGACATCTCAAACAGAGTGTCAAAAGTGTAGATATTTATGGGGAATCTTTCGAAAAATAATAAAGTGACTTTTGATGATCAACATATGTTTTGGTTCTCTAATCCCGAAATATAAAAGACAACCCTCGTATCCATCAATGTTCATTAGGTGGAATCGATTGGTAACAATATTTGCACAATATCGACAAACGTTTGTCGATATTCTACCATGGAAATTGTTATGGTAGCAACGCATTTCTTATTGAGATTGCATGCTTTTTTTTCATGCACTGCAATTGACAATGCGATCGTAAACGCAATATCAGTTATGGGTTTTTCTATTATCATAAATTATTTTCAAATAAATAAACAGATAAACACTTGCAATAACAATGCAGATAGTGCAATCTATATCAAAACAATCTCAAAATATCAAAACATTTTGATGTTGATGAAATCTAGAATGCAATCTGAATTGAAATCTACAATGAAATTTGTCGGATTGCGTAAATGGATTGCATTGTGTGTAGTCACCATTAGAAACAATTGTAAATGAATAACTTTTCGATGCCGCGCTGAAAGGTATACACTACTTTGTTTTTGTAAACATTATATTGTATTTGTATTGTGACTAGGTTGGTCCAAGATGGCCCTTTGCACTGCGACAATAGATGATTTATTGTGCAACGCTTTGTCCCTCACGAGTTTAATACATCAAGAAACAGTATTAGCTCCTTATGTGGAAGCCTTTGCAAGTCCTGTGAATCCAATGTATTGGCCTGCAACAGCCTGTGTCTTCTGCGGCCTAGTGTCACACATTCGATAATTAAGTGTTCCTCTTCTTCTCCGCAAAATCTGCAGATTGCCGTATTGCATAAGCCCATTCTGTGTAGGTACTACTTGCAGGTATAGTGGCCTGTTAGCGTCCCACACAGTGTCCTTAGGTTCTTTCAATTCAGTTTTAGAGCAAGGTGCGCCCTCTTAGCATCAAAGCTAAGAAATTTCTTTCAGTGTTCCAGACCCCTAGTGTCGTTCCACAGCTTTTCTGTGATGAATGCTGTTCATTTCCCCCTTGAGGAGGAGTTTACTAAAGCCAACGGATGGAGTGGTTCCAATGAAGGTCCCAATGGCTCCACTTTTTGCGTAAGTGCCAGCCAACTCGTTACCCGTGTGACCCTCACAACCTGGTACCCATATCAGAGTAATCTGATTGTGAGTAGCCAGGTCATTTAGCCTGTCGTGACATTCCAGTATTGTCCTGGATGTGAACGTACAGCTGCTCAGGGCTTTGAGTACCGACTGGCTGTCGGAGAGTATCTTGATGCTGACTCCCCAGTATCCCCTTTCGGATAGGATTCCTACAGCTTCCAGTATATCATATAGCTCCGCCTGGAAAATTGTGAAAACACGCTTACTTTTAGAAAAATAACACCTTTCTCAAGTTTTCTAAAATTTCTTTCTCGGTCTAAAAATAATCCTTAATGTAAAATTCAATTGGCTCTTATAGCAAATAAATAATAAAGTTCAGTTTTAAAATTTATTTCGTAAAAAAAAAATAAACGTTTTGAAATTTTCTTGCTACTGTTTTCAGGCGGAATTCGAAGATTGTTTGGATGGCCTATGCTCTTATGTCCGCAAGATGTTACGACGTGCCACAATGGAAAAATTCGATTTCAATAGCTGTGAGGTCTCACAACCGGTGCCATATCTTTTCTTAACACCCAAAGGACAGGAAATCGATTTGCGTTTGTTTTGCCGTGATGTGATGCGCAAAGCTTTACCGATACTCATTGGCATCCTAGAAAGAGAAACTCGGGGCTGGTTTTTACATTTTCGCGAGCGCCTAATCGCTGAACTCAGAGCCAAAAAGTTGACCGATAAAGAAATTGAAGAAGAAGTAAATGAAGCCGTTATGAAGGAATATTTACAACGAGTCTACACTTCCATTTTAGCGAATCCTAAATTATGCGAGCTGGGCGAAGGCATACCGGAATTGTTAGTCCAACAAGCACAATCGGTTGTCATAATGTATAAAGCGGTAGATAAAGTACAAAAGGATGTTAAACGCTCACGTGAAGATCATCAGAAATGTTTGTCAAATGATCACTCTGTGTTGTCAAGAGTGGCTCCGTGGCTGCGCTCTAAGCTGCGACATGCTGAAGAGAGTAAATTGTCCAAGTGCGCCTGGTCAGCGCACGAGGAAGCATTGAAAATGTGCAGCAAACATAATCTGCATCAAACTGCCTATTTTTTGGGACGTGACTTGGCATTTATGAAAGAACGTGAACCAGTTTTGTTGAAAGAACTCAAAAACGCCAAAACTCCTACGCGTAGTTTTCAATGGGCTTGTCGTATTTGGTCACCAAAATCTTGGATAATACGTCGAAATTTTCAAGGGCAATCCGACGTTATACCCACAGTCATAAGCCAACAGGCCACCTCGATAGTTACGCCCCGATCCGATCCTAGTCAGCCCGTGTTTTTGGTCGAAAAGGAGATTGTGCGCACTACTAGCACTCGTTGGCCTTTTTGGCGTTTGCTAAATTTGATGCAACGCAATTGGTGTTGGACCTGGAACATGATGTTTCTGTTGGGCATTTTGGTACCATGGTGTAGTCCTCTCAGCTTAAGAGCGCTGTTCTGTGTTAAGCCTTTCATGCCTGACCTAGAATTGTCACAAATCAATGGCACTCTTTTTCCGCGCAAGACAAGCATAACACAGACAATGGCTTCTCGGTTAATAGAGCTCTGGCGACACATATCAAAATCTAGAACGCATTTTGAAACTGAACCGGATACGGGTAAGTGTATATTTCAATACTTAACAGCTCTATTAAGGCAGAATTACATGCTTATTATGAATTCCGTCGTAAAAATGCTACCATGAATTCCGACGTAGCTACGAAATTCTGGCGAAATTTTTGAAATTCGGGAGATTGGTATTTGGAATTCCGAATGAAGTATACTTTTGGCGTTTTTCTTTTATCAAATTTGTACGAACTCTTCTTACTGGCGGCAGAATACGAAAAGTAGTTGAAAATAAGAACAAAGTAAAAATAAGTTTTTAAATTGAATAAAAATTATTTTTAAGCAGTTACAAAATTATATTTCTTTAAATAATAATTGGTGTTGTCACGACAAGAAAGTAACACAAACTAACTGCTGATTTCACGTGTTGAAAAAATCGCTTCATATACACCATTTGCAACAGCTGATAGATTGCTTGGAAAATTATGAACCATATAAACAAACAAAAAAGAGAGAGAGAGAGAGAGAGAGGGATCTCTACACCTAAATCAATTTTAGAATTTGACTTACACAAACCCACATCATCAATATTAAATTTAAAAGCAGTGTGTCAATGACCCCTGTAATAGGAAACGTATAAACATTTGAATTAGCAAGCGCAAGGGGTGCACCAGATTCACAGCACAAATTCCACCTGATAAGTAAGACTTACCGTCTAATTCATAAAAATTATAACAGGTTTTTAAAGCTCTTATTTGACAGATTTTCCATACAAATATGTCAAATAGCAGTCTTATAGGCCTGTTATAATTTTTATGAGTTAGGGGGTTAATCTATAAGAAGTTGCAACTTTGGTATTAAAACAGAATGCGATGAAACGCTTTCGAGAAATCAGTATAAATAATCTATACTTGAGCGCCCTCAGCCAAGATACCGACTTTATAAACATTGCGCTAAAACCGTTTGCTTTTTGAACTCTTTTCTGTTGTTTGTTGATACGGCAGGTGAGCTTAAAATTAACTTCTGTAATATACATACATACCTGGACTGAGAGCAAATTTATTTGCTCTTTGTGATCACCCTTTTCTCCGTAGGATGAATGTTTTCGTTTTATGTAAAGCCGAGGTATATACTAATGCAGATCCACAGGTACGTACTCCAATTTCACTCTCTTCGGAGTGGCATTAATGCAGAGCATTGATTGAATTGAACTGCCTCTGGGCTAAATTTAAAATCAGGGCACGTTCTTTACACTGGCTTTCGAATCCTTTCGATAAAGGTTATTATGTAATTCGATGCGAAAGGCAGAACTTTCGATTTACTGTATTAAAAGCATACAAATTCGAACAGTTTTGCTTTCGAATCGAATCACACAACAGCTGAAGCCAGCTGACCATTCACAACATCGTAGATACGTGGAATGGGTGCTTGAGCAACAGGCGGTGGACGGCGATTTTTCGAACAAAATTTTCTTGAGCGATGAAGAGCATTTCTCACTCGGTGGGTATGTTAATAAACAAAATTGTCCGATTTGAGGTTCTGAGAATCCTCAAGTAATTGAAGAGAGGCCATTACATCTAGAAAAAGTCACTGTTTGGTGCGCTCTTTCCGTCAATTCGGAGCGTTATGGTCATATCATAACCGACTTTTTTTTTTGCCCGCTATTGAAGAATACGATTTGGAGAATATGTGGTTTCAACAAGACGGTGCCACATGCCACACAACTCGAGCGAATATTTCTTTATTGCAAGAAACATTTCCTGGTCGAGTAATTTCTCATCGTGGCGATATCAACTGGCCACCAAGATCAGCCGATTTGGCACCATTAGACTTTTTCTGGGGCTACGCGAAAAATCGAGTTTATGCAGATAAACCTTTAACTCTTGAGGACTTAAAAACCAACATTCGTCAAGTTATGGCTGAGATACCGCCAAATATGTGTCAAAAATTGGTCGAAAATTGCCTCAAAAGAATCCATGCTTGCAACACTTCGCGTGGTGATCATTTAATTGTAGTGTTTCACGCAACGTTTCACTGTCAACGTTTAAACTTTATAATAAAAAAAAAGAAATGTCATAAAAAAATGTATGTTTTATTTACGTTTACTTTTGAAACCGTAACATAGATTACCCATTATTTCCAATACTGCCCATCCCTGGTTGTGCCACGTTCAGTTTGCCGGGCCTCACCAGTTTTTACTTCATACAAGTGCATCTTCAAGGCTTATCGACTCGCATTCGTTTGAGAAGTGCATCGCACGACGTATTACAGAGACGTGTGACGGCTCGTTTGTGAAAAGAAGTGTCTGCAGAAATATTTTTTTGTCATTTACAGTGTAGGAAGGTTGCAAATAAACGTTTTAACCGCCTTAAACACAACTGATTTTTCCAATATGTATATAGGGCTTCACCTCTGATTACTGATTAAAAATAAAAAGTTATTAAATTTTCATTTCACTTACAGGTTTTATAGGCAAAGGCTTGACGCGAAATTTAAATCGTGTATGGAACTATTTCGTCAAAGGATTTCTGGGAACTGTTGTCATCTTGTTTGCCTTTCCTCTACTTTGTGTGGCCTGCAGTTTGCTTAGCATTGTACTGGCTTTGACAGCACCTCTTTGGATACCGGTCTTCACAATTTTATTACATATTTATATGATATTGATATACGATCTAGATTCTCCAGACAATTCCCGTAATCGCTATTGTATTTTGTTAGAGGCCATTATATGGAATATATTAATACAAGGCTGTGTACAACCCATTGCAGCATTATTGGTGGCCAGCATTTTGTGCCCCTTGGTATCTGGTTTAATATTGATAGGTTTGTTACTGCAACGTCATACATTTTCAAGTTTTATCCAATTTATGAACTTTTCTTTCTTCTTCCGATTAAAGTTGGAATGATACGTTATTCTTTACGTTTGGTGTGGGACTCGCTTACATTTCATTTGTTTATCAAAAAATGTGGTCGTATTCCGGCTTCCGACAGTTTGGCAGTCAGGCGAATAGCTGGTCCTGGCCTGGCACTCGATTATTATTTTATCATAAGACCGGAACAGGCATTGGCAGCTTTTGAAGCGAAAATGGAATTGGATGAATTGCAAGCGTACCAACATGCCATGGAACGTATTATACTACAACCACAAAAAGACTTTTCTCAGTTTGTGGAGGCTTGCTTTGGTCCTTTTTCGGCTCAGCTTTCTAAAGCCGGACCGTATTTAGCATTGGATCGTGAGGCTCAAGACTTAATGACTACGCTGCACGAAAAACTGGAGAAAAGGAGACGTGAATTGCAAACCGCTTTAACCACACAAGTGAAAACGAGGATAAAACTCAATACCAAGGAATTAAAGGTAAAAATTATACGAGTACATATCGAACCCTAAATCATAGTCAGAGTCATACCCTCAAATGTTGAATTGCGATTGTTCGTTTCCCAAACAGACTTGCAGTTAAATTGAAATATTTTGTTACAAATTTCAGATTGCCATACAACTTGCCGCCCATATTTTGGAGAAATACTATCCGTCACATATTATAGCCCGTTTATCCATAAGTGAGGAAGAATTTTGGGATAATAAGGTTGTTTAAAGAAAATACATACATTATTGAATTCGGACTTTTCTCAATTTCTTTTTGTTCCTAATTTAGGGTCTAACGGTTAATGATTGGCCGGGCCTAGCTGGTCTTATCTATACCGAAATTTTTAGTTTAGACTTTCTCACACCTCTAATGGAAAATGATACGCATTTCAAATTGGAACCTCATCCTACTTTGGACTTAACACGCTACACTGAAATGGTACAAAACGCCACAGATGTTATTGGCTCCAAGGGCTTAGACCTGTTGGGTAATGTGTACGCTCCGCGCGGTAATGTGCAAGTACATCTACCATTTTTAGAAGTAACAGCCTTCAATCCTAGATCTAGAATAACATTAACATTCAGAAAACCGGAAAAACGGTAAGTAACTTAGCAAACAATATTTTGAAGTAGTTCGACAATTTTATCGTTTTCAAGACCTCTAAATCATTGCACGAAAGGATGTTGCTTCCAATGAATTCCTTTATCGGAAAATATATGAAATAATGAAAAGTGATTGAAAATAGTATTTACGTCATCATCTGTTTTATACCGTTAATTCATTCATTTTAATTGAGAGAGACTTTTTCCCTGAGAGTTCTCATATAAACACATGACGTTCAATTACATGCTCGCGCGTTAACAAATAGATTTCGTATTTCTTTTTTTTTTTTGAATTTGGACATGTAAGGGGTAAAAACGGGTACAATCGGTAACTCAATTTCTCCGTACTTAACAAAGGTAGCACAAAGATTTAAAAAAAGCCTAAAAGTTTAGAAAAAGTAATATGACAAGTGTCCGGTATTTTTTTTTTTAATTTTAAATTTTAATGTGAAAAAACGGGTAAAAACTGCATTTTGGTAAATTTTTTTTGAATTGCATTGTAGAAGAGGAATGGGCACAGGAAAATAGTAAATATGTACTAAATAGTATTACTCCCAAAAAAAAAATGTCGTCTTTGTTTTAAATTTAAAGGCATAAGGGATAAAAACGGGTAAAAAGGGTGAAATCGGTTACTCCATTTTTGTGGACCTTAGCAAAGGTAGCACAAATATTTAAAAAGACCTGAACGGTGTCTGGTACTTTTTTAAAGTTTTACATATAAATCAGCGTTTTTGTACTTTTTTCAATTGTATTTATGTATGTAGAAGAGGAATGAAAGGAAGAAAATAGTAAAAACTAACTGTCTGTTCCTCAATGTCGCAGTCGTGCGATTATTCGCTTTCTAAGCGAAAGAAAATTGTTTTGGGTTCCTCTATGAAGTTCTTTTATTCGAACGATGACTCGATCGACAAGTCGAAAAAACGTAAGTGTTTTTATACAAAATCCGGTTCCTCAATATCGATCATGTCGTCAGCACTGCGAACACAAATGTCAAAATCAAGCACTTGCTGTTTTGTTGTCGAGTGGAAGATTTTATAGAAAAAAAAATTTTTTTTTTTTTTGCTAAAAAACTGGAAAATAAAACTACAAACCCCCCATATTTTTAATTTTTATTTAGTAAATATATTACACAATTATTACATGCATGCATGTAGTTTTCCTAAACAGTCCACTTGTTTGCTAGATGGAAGAAAATCCTGAGTTTGCCAGAGGAATACCAGTGCTCATCGCGTCAAAATACTTATTAAATGTCTATGCAAAAAAATACTTTTAAATTTTAAAACACTACAAAAACTATTTCTGCACTTTCAAAATGTTTGCTGTTTTTTTATCACAGAATTCTCTGCAAAGAATACTCTGTAGCTGAAGTTACACAGCACGCTTTCTACGCGTCCACGCTTTTCACGCGGTTGTCAAAAAAGTAGGATTAGTGCATTTGTATGTGACAAGTTACAGAGCACAAAGCATAGAACGCGAAGACGCGTAGAACGCATAAAGTAGACCTACTTTCTACTTTTATATGCGTCACATGCGTCATGAGAAAATGTCATCTGGTTTTATTAACCAATGATGTGCCTACTCTCAACGTTATCGATAAATACCTTTTATATCGTAAAATAATGTATAAAATCTTTTGCAAAAAAAACGTTTTTAATAAAAAAGAAAAGTTTTGTTACAAATTTTATAAACATTATCACGAGTAAGACAAATTGTAATTGTTTTTTTCAACACTTTTTTCATTAACAAAATTTTGATTCGATTTATCGATTGCGTTTGCGTACTGAGTATCATCACTTTTATGTTTACAAATATTTTCAATATATTAAAACAAGCGATATGGAAGAGAAGCTAATAAATGCAGTTAAAAACCACGAGCTTTTATATAATAAAACCTTGCTGCTCTATCAGAACAAAAATAAAAGAGCAGCTGCATGAGCAGTTCCATTTTGTTAATATTTTGTTATTTGTTTTGTATGTTAAAAATATTTGCACAACAGCTTATCAAAACAAAGAAATATGGCGCATACGAAGCGTTGTATGTAACTTGTAGTATGAAACGCATAGAACGCATAAAACGTATAAAAAGCATGAAAAGCGTGGACGCGTCTAAAGCGGGCTATGTAACTTCACCTTGTGTTATTTATGTATGTATGTATTTGCTTTGGCTTGTCAAATGCAGCTGACCAGTTTTATTAAGGGTTGTATTTACACCAGAACAATTTAGTAGTTTTTTTTCAATACTGCAATAAAAAATCAACTAAAACTTTAATTTACCGATCTGGCATCTCTGTAAAGTGAATGCCAAAAATTTCATGACGTAAGACTATGCGAACGCAAGCTGGCGACATAGAGGAATCCAAATTGACTCGAAATCGAGCGACTACATTTCGATCGCTTAGATTTTCTTGCGACATTGAGGAACGGGCAGTAAACCTCAAAACTTGCTGCAATAATATTCGTCATTTTTTAAAAGGGCAAAATCGGTCATTTTGCATCTCTGGACTTAATACAAGTAGCATAAAAAATCAAAAAGAGCATGTTCGTCTACTAAAAATAATTGGAAAGGTGTCTGGTAGTTTCTTAAAATTTTGAGTTTTAAGGGAATCAATTGCATTTGTGTATGAAAAGGATGGCAACAGGAAAAATAGTTAGACAAAGCGGCTGCATGGTTGACATAAATATATCATTACTTGAAAGATTTGCGAAATTGGATAAGTAGTGGATGTGACATAATCAAAGTACTGGGGTAGCGAAGCACACCGGATTTTCGCTAGTTGTAAATAAAGCAAAAGGCTTTCAGAGAATGAACTTAATATTTTTTATTATGCTGAAAGGATAGATGACAGTGATTTGTGAAACAAAATTGTGAATCGGCCAAATGCTCGTGACGGCATACCTCCATGCGATGGTCCATATTTCTAATGACCCTGCGACATAAATGAGATTGAATGTTGTTAGTATGCCGAAGCATCGAATCGTTTAGTTCTTAAATTTTTTTCTAGTTCGTATCATCTTGTCATTATTTTTTTCAATTTAATTTACAATAATAACTTTTTACACATTTATTATAAAAGGGACATTTCCGTTGGTTTAACAACACCTCGCGTTCGTGCCCATCGTGCTGCCCAGCAAACAAAATCTCCCGATATTCACAAGCCTTGGCGTCCGTGGAAAAAGAAGTCAGACGACAAAAGTTTGTCGGAAAAATTTCTAATACCTCTGCCGGTACCACATCCTGTACATATAGCGATTAATATCTACAATCGTGATGCTGAACATCCCATACCTTTAGATTCTGAACTTGTTTGGGAAATATTAAAATCCATAGAAGATTGCCAAAGAGGCGATGCAATGGTTGGTTTACTTTTAGTTTGAAATTAACAATTTCTTTGGTAAAATTTCAATAATGTACATTTTTTAGGCTGTAGCTCAAACAGTGTCCCGTTACCATGGCGCTGTAACGGAATCTAGTAACGATTCGCTGGCATCCAGCAGTAGTTTGGGCAGTACAAGGGAATCAGGCTCTGCTACAGGTTCTGGTTCTGGCATTGCAAATGGCAACAATACCGAAACATTGCCTTGTGTAAATCGGGAGGTAAGGAAATTAATGCATCAACGTAAATATATTAATTTTTAATTTAAATTACTTTTATTTGCTTCCAAAGGTTTGCACTCAAGTTAAAGTGGCCGAAGAGCAACCACCCAGTTCTGGTTTCCATTGGACCCTAAGCAATTGGGGCGCAGCACAAACTGCCCGCAGGCGTACCAATTCCAATGTACGCGTCGATTTAGCTAGTCCTGAAGATATCTCATTAGACACGGACAGCTCAAGAGCTGTTTTTAATCCATACGGAACAACTGTCTAAGACATTATGCTCTCTATATCCAAAAGCAACACACACACACACAACCACACTCTTAAAGGAAACAATGTTATACAATGGTAAATTGCTTTTTTATTAACTTTTTATTAGATAAAAGAAAATGAAACAAAAAAAAAATATTTTATAAGAAATTTAACACTTTTTATGTGTTACAAAACATCAATATTTTGTTATAATGAAGGAAAATTATAACGCAAATAAATTAAATAATAATTAAGTAATTTGAATTATGTATTCTAAAAAGTAAACAAAGAACAAAATCACCAAATCAAACCAAAATTTAATCCATACTCTCATATGATCAAGCATACGTACATAAATGCATATACATACATATACATATATTATATACACGTGCATGTATACATATTCCGGCTGATCCAAATACAAGTATCTTTGTAATCTATATGATATTTCAACACTGTTGACTGACCTCTGCGGATAAAACTGAGTCGTTTTTCAGTGGGTCGCATTGTCTCAAAGCCAATGCCGTACTTAGAATAGTGTGAATTTCGGAAATGTTTTAATAAATGTAATATCATAGATTGTTATAGAGGCTGTTCGGGGCCTAAAATATCAGATATCTAGTGGGATAATAATGCCCAATACACAGTTAATCAACCGTTCTATCTTTCTCAGCCTGAACTATTTAGTCGTGATGAGCGCTCTACATACAATTGGGAGATCAAACCCCCAAATTATCGAATAAAATGTTGAGAACTTGGCAATGTGTTTAAGTTCCAAAAAAGTATAACAAAACCAAAAGATTTGTACATATTATATTAACGGTGATTGAAAAATCACTTAAAAAGTTATACTAGATATTAAAAGCAAGCACCAGATTAAATTTAATGCATGATTATATATGTATGTACATACTTACGTTCGTTTTTCGAATATGAAAAGAAAAACTATAAAAATCCAAAAAGGATTTACAAGAAAATTTGCAATTTGAGAAATCATAAACAAAACTCAGTCACTCGCGCTTTATGGTGAAAAATCGTAGTAAATATAACAAAGTTGTAAAAATAGCTTGAAACATTGTAAGTAACCACTATTATTTTTGAATAGATACTTGTATTTTGATTAGTTGCTCGTTACATAAATTATCAGCGGCAAAAGTGAGTAAACACCAAAGAAAATTTTTGTTTTTTTTAATGTTATCAAAATTTGAAGTTAATAAATGTCGGCTGTAAATTTTGAAAGATAAACAAACTTTCGAAATGACATATTCATTTGTAAATCCTTCAATAAAAGAAGACACGATTTTGAAAATCGGTTTGAAAGGGGCGAAACTATTCAAAAATTCATTTCCCAAACAGATATTTTGTTCGTCAAATTCGCCAAAAATGTTTTGTGCGCTTTTTTTGTTTGTTGGAATTCCTTTTCCAAAATGAAGAAGTTATTTAAAAATTAATTTTTTAATTCTGTTTGCAAAAGAAATTTTGTAAAATCGATTTCAGTAAAATCGGCCGAGTCAGTAAAAAATGAATTCTTGAGGCCAATTTCCCAATATTTCTTATGTGCAGACTGTGTTGACAAACCTTCATATTCAAACAATAGCTCTGTTTCTTTACTTTTTGGGCAAAGTTCGGTAAAATGAGAGTAAACTATAATTTCTCTCAATAAGAGACAAAAATGGACAAAAGTACAGCAACGAATAAAAACAAATATTTCACTAATTTAGGTCCAAAAATGAACCTTTTTACAAAAAAGGTTTCGGACCTAAATTAATACATTTCAATTGGCTCTTAAAGCAAATAAATAATTAAGTTCATATACAAATATATTACCACAAAAGAAAACGCCAGGGTTCTGACAGCTCAATTTATAAAAAGAATATTTATGTATTTTATTTAACTTGTGTTAAAAAAAAAGTTTTCTCCAAACAATTAAAAGGAATGAAATGCATAAAACTTTTTACGAACACAACAGAACTCATAAATTCATATATATAAATGAATTCGTAAATATAAATACATATAGTACATATGTATAATAATCAACAATCTTTTAGAGAATAAACAATATGTAAAATATTTTTTCACACTAATTTCCAATTTTTCTTTTAGTTTCCACAAAACATTTATTTCTTTCAAGTCATTGTTTATTCTTTGAAACAGATGGCAGCTGAACTACTTGCTCAAACTAGCCCGAAGAAAAAATTCGGGCTGTTTCGTGCAAGAAGAAGAAGAATCATAATGTTCTCTCACAAATACTCTCATTTGCCCAATTTTAAAGTACGGGAACGCTTTTCGTGCAAATTGGGATCCCACGCGATCCCAAAGTAGAGTAAAGAAACAGAGCTAAAATTAACATGTGTTTTAAATGGCCAATAAGAAAAATTTTTCAGGTAAAATTTGAGTTTTAAATGCAACTAAATTTATTTTTTTTTAATACTCCTCAAAGCTTTAAAAATCCCATGAAGAATTTTGAAAATCGCTTTATAAATAATCGAGTTGTTCAAAAATTAATTTTTCAGGCAGATATTTCGTCCCTCCGATCTCTGAAACTTTTATGTGACTTTTGTGTTTCCAAACCCTTTCAAACTGACAAAAAGAGTTCTGAAAATCGTTCTAAAACGGCGAATAATAAAGAACAAATTTCATATATGGCGGATTTATTTTGGAATATTCATATGAAGAGAAAATGCAAGAGTAGTGATAACCTCCCTCCTTCATTTTTGTCTGTTAAAAATTTTATCCGATTTTATCGCCTCATGTGTGAATATTTTCAAAAGTTCTCACATGAATAAACTTTAGAACTAATTTTCCACTGTCTTCAGAATCATAATTATTCCTGGTGTTGACGCACATTTGTCTCTGCTTGTACATTTCTACTACATATACATATATACATATAACCACTTAACAAATAAACATAAATACGAATATAAATAGATATTTTATAAAACAAATTTTATATCCATATAAACACGTCGACTTTTTTGCTCAAAACTTAATTGTCGAAACCGAAATCGAAAATTTTTTATCTTCCATTTCAATAATGCTGCAAAATTCTAAATAGGTATGAAGTTTCCACATTTGGAAAGGGACGTTTTTAAAATTATTTTATTTAAAATCGAAATTTTTCAAAGGCAACCATTTGATAGTTTTCAATGATTTTTTTAAGGTTAGGTTAAGTTAGGTTACGTTGATTCGAGACTTTTGTTTGCCCATGTCGTGCGACATACACTTCAGTCCGTATAGGCTTGTTGTGTGCTCCGTGGATTCAACCATAAACAGTCATAGGTCTATAAGAACTTCGTGTCATTAAAAAAAAAAAGTATATACCAATATATCCAGATAGTGCTCTCGTGCCACGCTCTCCTCCCCACATTGTCGACATTCATGTCCTCCGGCTATTCCTATGCGGTTAAGGCGTGTCAGTAGTTGAAAGTGACCTGTCATAACTCTTATTATTCTACTTAATTCGGGCTTGCTAAGTCTTAGCAGTCCTCCGTTTTTTCCTCGTCTGGATTCCACACGAGGGTTGCTGCATCTTTGCGGCCGACGCTTCCGTTGCTGACACATATACTGGTAGTTCGCTTTTTCATGTCTGTCATCAGATATGTACATATCTGATGACACGTATCACCTGGTAAAACAAAGAAATGAGAGAAATAAGTATATATGTACATATAATAAAAAACCTTTAGCTCAAAAAATACTAAAAAAAAGAGCAAAATAAGAGTAAAAAAAAATAACAGTAACAACGAAAACTGTCGTTTTTAAAATACGCCAAACACTATAAGCGTGATTATCTTTGAGAGGGAAATAAAAAATATACGATGGTTGCCTTTTATATTGCTGTATAAGGGAATAAAAACAAATATTAATCATCGAAAATCACTTTATTGTTTTTCAAAATAATTCCCATGAAGATCTATACACTTTTGCATGCGGTTGAATCACTTTTGCCACCCTGATGCATGCATCCTGAATGCAGCAACCGCTTCTTCAGTACAGCGTTGAAGGCGTTGACCTTTCAGTTTGTTTTTTACGTACGGGAATGAAAAGAAGTCATTCGGTGCCGTCAAGTTAGGACTTCACGGCGGATGACTCATCAAATTGATGTTTTGGGTGCTCCAAAATGCAGTTGTTTGAGCCGATGTGTGTGAGCTCGCTTGTATCGTATACTTTTTTTAAATATACATATGTTTCCTCGTACATTTTGGAACAGATGCTTTTGAGGTTAGTTACCGTTCTAAAATCAACTTTGGTCATATTACTTTTCACTTTATTGTTATTTTCAAAAAGCACTTTTTAACAATAATTTTTCAATTTCATAAATGAATTTTTAAAAAAGCGTTTAAAATCGTTCTATGACAAAAAAAAAAAAGAAGTAAAGCAAACAAAGCTTGTGGAGAGGAAAGCGAAACATTGGAGCACTATTTATGTCAGTGCCCCGCTTTCTCACAAATACGCTCCCGACATTTTGGGAGAGACACCTTACCAGACATAACCCAATTACGGGGCGTATGCTGGAGGAAACTAAGGAACTTTGTGAATGACACAGAGTTCCTATAGACCTATGGGTCAAACTGTATCACGGTAAATCCACGGAGCGCACAACAAGCCTATATTGGCTTAGGTGTATGTCGTAAGACATGTGCAGAAGAACCCCTCCTTTCAACCTAACCTAACCTAAAGCGGACAAAGTGAAATTGATTTGATGGTTGCTTATCATGAGGCTCCGACGGAATTCAGTCGTAAAAATGCTATCATAAATTCCGACGTAGCTACGAAGTTCTCCCGAAATTTTCAAAATTCGGGAGATTGGTATTATGAATTCCGAATGAAACACCGTTTTGGCTTCTTTTTTTTATCAAAAATTTGTACGAACTCTTCTTATTGTGGCGAGAATACGAAATAAAAATAAAAACAAGTTTTTAAATTGAATAAAAACTATTTTTAAGTAGTTATAAAATTGTATTTCTTTCATAACTAATTGGTATATTTTAAAATAATTATTGGCTTTGCCATGGTTTGAAACAAACAAAAAAGTAATACAAACTGCTGATATTACGTGTTGAAAAAATCGCTTCATATACACCATTTGCAACAGCTGATAGATTGCTTGGAAAATAATTAACCATATAAACAAACGAAAAAGTGGTACGAAAAAGCCATTGCAACCTTCTGCTAAAAATCGAATTGTGCAGATTTGTTCAGCTGGAAGTTTTTAAAAAAAACTAAACGAAAAATTACATACATATGTACATATTTTCATAATTAGTGATTGGTTTTAACAACTTACGCCTTGTAATCTAGGTAATCAAGGGAAATTCTAACCATCATCCCTCAAGACTTTGCGCTCTATTCCCTAAAGCTTTTGTTTTAAGATTCCTCTTCCGTCACTGAAACAGCTGCAGCAATCGAATTCATTGTTTTTCGTTTTTATTTGCGGAAAAATATTTTTAACGATCCTTAAGGTGCCTTTAGACTATGCTAATATTTGTGCAAAATCATAAAAATTTTGTTTGTCCTAGTGTAAACACTCGAGTTTGTTAGCCTCCAAATATTTTTCGACTGTTTGTTAGCTAACAAAAATGTTTGTTTGTGAAGAAAGCTTTGGATAGTGTAAACACTTTGTCAGCACGTCGCAACAAATATTTGGCTCGATATTTTGTTTGTTCTCGCAATATTATTGACGGAACAAACAGCGACAAATAATTGTAGAAACGTGGGTTGCCAACAGTTATTTTTGACAGTGCTTAACATATAAAAAATGAAATAAATTGAAATGGCAATACTGGTCAATTCGTTTGACAGATTGGTAAGTAAAAAACGCGTTTCCGTAATTCTTAATTATAATGCATATTTTTCTGAAAGAAAATGGACAACAACCCTGGCAAATGTGTGGTTTTCTTTGTTATAATCGGCGCCACTAGATTCAGCTTTATGTGAATAACATATATTTAATGTTAATAAGATGAATATTGTAATCAAATTACCAAGTAATCGAAGTCATTTGAACCCATGCGCACCAAGTTTGTATGCAGCGAAGGTTCTTCAGACCGCAATTCTTTCAGAAGTTTTTGGCAACATCCTTCCATTTTACGGCGCTGCACCCAAGCTCGAACCCACATTCTTCTGGATATTTTTTTTTCTTTTTTTTTTTTTTTGCTGGGTTTCTGAAACTGCTAGAGCTTCAGCAGTTATTAATAATAAATCTCCAATATCACTGTCGCTAAACATTTTAACTTTTCACATAACAACATTGTTTGACAGAAGTTTGTCATACACACCGGGCAAATAAAATTATTAGTATAGTGTAAAGGGGTACACAAATATTTGTACCAAACATGGCTGACACAAAATTTTCCGTTATTTGCGCAAATAAAATTCAAACAAATATTAGTGCAATCTAAACCCATGCCCAAACATTTGTCACAAACCATACTATTAGTCCAAACAATTATTTGTTGTGTTTGAACAAATATTAGCATAGTCTAAAGGCACCTTTAGGATGTAAACAAAAAACATCTGTTTTTCATTTAAAACAGTTGGTTGTACTAATTCGAACTTAGGTCAAGAGGATGATGGCAACACTAACCTCGAATACGATGGAATTTATAATACTTTTTTGTACGAATTCGTGACAAAGAGTTCCCATTACGACTGATGTTCACTTGGAATTCATAATAAGGCTGTGAAACTTTTGAGTCAGCTAATGAAAACATGTAATTTTAAAAATCGGTAGAGACGATAAAATTGAGTAAAAAAGTCGATGTGTCAAGTATTCATTAAAAATGTATTAAACTTACCATAATTCTTATTAAGTTCATTGTTTTTTTTTTTCTTTTCTCTAAATTTTATTTATATTGTTACGTTTTTATCCTCATTACACTGCTGCTGTAGAAATGCAGAGCATCGGGTTTAAGTTCATACCAATCTAAATCCAAAGATTTTACGATTAAGAAAAACAAAACTCTTCACACTTGATAGGTATTTTTTTATTTTTTACTGTTTATAGAAACCAATTTACATATGTATGTGTGTATGTATGTAATCTGAACTTAAACCTGAAAAATTGTTCTATTGTATTAAGAATTTTCAATTTATACAAATAGTGAAAAAATATACCACTTAATTTGGAAATCGAAGCTCAACATTTGGCAACAAACAAAACAAAAATCATAATGTATGTGTGAAAATTGTTTTCCTTTTCATCACTTGCATAAGATGTTTGTTGAACATTTCTGGTTAACAATTTATTTCTGTGTATGTGTATTTCATTCTAGTCGTTCTTAAAAATCATACACAAATTTATGCATTTCTCTGCACATTTGAAATGTATAGAATTTCAGAATTTAAAAAAGTTGTGTCTCGAAAACATATGTAATGGCGCTTGTGACAGACAGTCAATGTTAAATGTATTATTAAAGGCCTATTCTCTTAACTTTTTGCAAACAAAACAAAATTATAATTATGCTATTGTTTAAATATGTTAATTTGTATATTCCACAACAGGGACCATAAACTGCAAATTGCAAAAAAAAAAAAAAAACGAAACAAATATTTTGGTAAAAGCATTTTATTTTTCGTTTAAAACTTTACAACAACTGCCATTCTTATAAAAAGAGTAAACAACTTTTTTAAAGAGATTCATTTGAATACTATTAACATTTTTGTAATTTAAGTATTATTTTGTATATTTATATTATTATGTTGAATAGTTATATTATCTTCGATTCTACTAAAACAAATGCACTGAGATTATTTTTATACTATATTATCATTTACACTTTTGCCCTAATATTTTTTTTTTGTATTAAAAATCAACTAATAAATATATTCGTTTCAGCTTTTTCTCTGCTGGAAAAAGTGGAAAAGAGCAAAATGTTGTTTTTGTTTACATTAAATTAAAAAAAATAAAGAATACATTTTTCCATATTTTCACTTTTCCAACGAAGGAAAAAGCTGACATTCGGGTCTGTTCTGGAATCCGAATTCACTCTAAAGTGGATTACTTTAGAATTTTTGGTGTTCTGCAATCCGAATCCCCATGTTTTTATTCGTTTTCAATTGGAGTATTATAGGCTGAGTGGAAGTAAATAGAATCGGCTTTTATTCATGCAAGTGATAACTTTTTTAATAAAAACTAAACTTTATCTTTTGATTTGAAGTGTTTTTTTTTTTTTTTTTGATTAAATATAATAAAGAAAATTTTAATTTGCACACAATTATTGGCACAAAAAAAACCTTTTCTTTAATTTCTTCCAAAAATTTTGTATGTTTTGTCAAATGGCACTTGCGCAAAACCAAAATATGTACAAAAATTTTGCTTATGTTCGAAAGCACGAAATTGCCCCACATATTACAGTGTGATATGTCAATGTTTTTTTTTTGGGATAATGCTTAATGCAATCAGAATTTATTGAAAAAGAAAAATTGACATTTTAAAGGAAATTATAATAAATTTCCTATATTTAGTGTAATTTGAGCAATATTTATATTAATATGATTGTATTTAGTGGTCAAATTCCATTGTAATAGTCCGGCAATACGTTCTTTTTACTACAACATATGGTTGTCATAGATCGTAGTTCATGTGCTCATAGCCGGTAAACTGGCGCGCCGGTAATTTCACAACCTTACTTACACCCGTCGCGGTCAAGAGCGAATGATTGCTGCTTGCGGTAGAGCTGCTTTCCCAGAATAATCTATTAATGTTTTAGTTTTTGTCATATTTTAACTTAATTTTTCAATTTTTCTCCGTGATTGTAAAAACATTTTCTAGACGGTCGTCAACCGTCGGTTTTTGGTTTGCCACCGGCGACTATTTGTATGTTAAGCTATCTTTTATCATCGGCTTCGTCCTCTGATAGTTCTTTTCAAAACATAAAAACCTGTTTTTTATGTATTTGACATTTAGAATTTTTTTTTCGAACAGAAACTTCGAATATCTAAAAACATTCTGAATTGAGAACACCAATTTATGAATTATTCGGATTAAAAAAATTTTTCTAAATCAATCCGAATCGGATTCTAGAACAGATCCGATTAATACTTATAATATACACACTTGACTAAGAAAAACAAAAAAACAAAAAAAACAATAAATGTTCTCTTTTGATTTTGTCATCATATGTACCAAAGTGTTTTTAGTTTTCCATAGTCCTTATAAATATAAAATTTAGAAATATTTGTTTTTGCTTAAAAAAAAAAGAAGAAATAGTTACTACTACTTTAATGCTGAAGTTCGTGGTGTTTGGATATGAGGCAGCTTCAAGGCTTCCAACAAAAGTTGTAGCCTAGTTTAGTTGTGGCTAAAATTGGCCAGCATTTTGAACGTAGAAGGTACAATTTTATAAAATATTATCTATGTTGCTTTACTTTAATTGCCTGTTCCTCAATGTCGAAGTCGTGCGATTGTTCGCTTTGTAAGCGAAAGAAAATTGTTATGGGTTCCTCTATGACGTTCTTTTATTCGAACGATGACTCGACCGATTCCTCTATTTCGATCATGTCGTCAGAACTGCGAACACAAGCATCATAATCACTCACTTGCTGTTTTGTTATCGAGTGGGTATTTCTATGGAAAAAATTTTATATTTATTTGTTAAATAACTGGGAAATAAAATTAGAAAATCAACATATTTTCAAGATTTTTATTTTATTTAGTAAATCTATTAAACAATTATCATATGAATGTATGTAGTTTTCCTAAACAGTTCACTTGTTAGCTGGATGGAAGAAAATCCAGAGTTTGCCAGAGGAATACCCGCACTCAGTGCGCCAAAGTACTTATTAAATGTCTAAGCAAAAAAAAAAAAAAAATACTTTTAAATTTTAATACCCATTTTCATAAAAACTGTTGAAGGTTTATTACTCGTTTATTTGACAAATGTTCCATAGAAATACGTCACATAAGAGCTTAATAAACTTACAATAATTATTATGAATATGACCTTAAAACACTAGCGGTTCTCACTCTTGATAGTAAACTCGGTTGCACATTTGGTTAAAGTAGCAGATTTGATTAAAGTACTAGTGTTTACATCACTGCAACAACAAAATGTACTGAACTTTTATTTTCTACGCTGTGATTAAAAAATCAAACAAAAAGCTTTAGTAAACATTGTAAAAAAATTACTGGGAATCACAGATATTCTGTGCTGTGAATCATTTTGCCGGCAAAACTTAATTTTGTGTTGAGAAAATAAAAAATATGGAAAAAATAAATAAAAATATACTGGTGAAGAGAAAACGTGACAAAATTCACAACAAAAGGTGGACAGATAAAGAAATTCAGCAAGTTTTAGAATATATGCAATAACATGCAGACTTTGAGGTAAGAAAGTCACTCGAGCTTTGTGGTAAAAATCGTAGTGAATATAGCAGAGTGGTAAAATTAGTATCAAGAGTGAAAACCGCTACTACAAAAATTATTTCCACACACTTTCAAAATTTTTGCTTTTTTATTTTGTACTTATTTATGTATGTATGTGTTTGCTTTGGCTTGCCAGTTTTAAGAAGGGTTGTATTTACGCAAGAACAATTTAGTAGTTTTTTTTTCAATACTTCAATAAAAAATCAACCAAAATTTTACATATTTTATCAATCTGGGGGCTAATTCTGGCAGTCGTGATCGAAATTGTATTCGATTGAAAGATAATTTCGAACGTACTTTATTTTCTAATTCTTTTATCCGATACTGAACGAATCGATTTTGTTTTATAGAGTTTTAGACAAAAATCGCGTACAAATTCGTTTTACAACACTAAAAATGCAAATAAAAAAGGTAAACAAACAATATTGTGCAAAAGAAATTTGTTACTTGTGCAAAAGAAATTTGTTGAAAATTAATATGAATCCGGAATTCCTGTTTTATTCACCTTCTTCCGAATCCGACGAGAATGAAAACGTTAACGTCATTCGAAGAAGAATACGCCAATATCTCTTTTTGGGCATAATTTATTTTTATTACTGTTGACCTAAAATAAAAGTTTATTGATATAATTATGTTTATACATATTTGTTTTGTTTTTTTCATTCGGTACATACATTTCCTATTTTATTATTAAGCGATTAAAACATACAAATGAAATTATATTTTTGTTTTTTTCTTTCTACAACACAAGTATAAATAAACAAATGAAATTATATTTCTGTATGTATACTTTTATTTATTTTTGTTTTGATTGCAAAAACTCATGGTTGCTTTCGAACGTTCGCTTGTAATCGACTGCCATCATTACAAATTTCGATACATTTTGCTGGATAACGAGTGACACAATCCCAAAAGTAAAAAAAATCGCACGTTCGACTAAAAACTCGCTCGTATGCGATTGCCAGAATTAGCCCCCTGGTATGTCTGCGAAATAAATATCAAATATTTCATGACGTAAACGCATGCGAACGCAAGCTGTCGACATAGAGGAAACCAAATTGATTCGAAATCTAGCGACTACATTTCGATTGCTTACATTTGCGACATTGAGGAACGGGCGGTAACTCTCTATAAATAACTTTCATTTGTTTAACTGCAGCTAAAAAGCACATACATATGTATGCAACGCTTTGAAGGTGCAATTTCTCTAGGTCAAAAATTCTACGTTCCTTCTTAAAAAATGTTTCTGGCAAAATGATATTCGTAAAACACAATTTCATTTTTAAAGGTGGGATCATCCGATTGCCGCAATGCACCAATTTTTGTTATATTTTGTATGCCAATCGTGTGATAGCACAATTTATTGGCTCATGCGGCAACCGAAACGAATGTTGTTCCTATTTGTCCCAATCAAATACAACCCTGATGCAACAACCGTGTGAACACTTTAGCCCAATAAAAATTGTGTAAAATTGGTGCACTGTGGCAATCGTGTGATCCCACCTTAAGTAGTTGCGTTTTATAAAAAAAGTGTGTTTGTGTTAGTTTGGGTCTTTCATTGCTTGCAAGGTAGCTACTACGGCTGGCAACTCGATTTGCTGTTTTTGCCAAGAGCCATTTTATGGTTGCTGACTGCTTTTTCGAACAAAATAGGTGGAAAAATTCAATTACTTATAAAAATATTTAAGCTCTTCTATGGCTTTATTCATAATTATAATCAATCAAAAAGTTTTATTAATTTAATTTGGGCCGGTTTTTAGGGGACAACCTTTACATTTGTATGCAGTGCATTGAGCTGGCACTGGGAAAGATGACTGTTTCCACGACTCGTCTATGTGCTTCGATTTGACTTTTGTTTTGAATAAGCCAACATAAATTTTCCATTAACTTCATGAAGCAAATTGCTCTAAATGGGGAAAAAAAAGTAAGTGAAAGTGTCGCCACAAAAGAACCACATTCAAATGGAAATGTCTTCGGAGTTGGCATTGCAGAATCTTAAATACAATCCAGAATTTAACTTTTATTTTTATGTGACAATTACGTTATCTTTGCGATATAAATTAGAGAAGACAAGATTTTTTCGTGCTTCGCATGTATGTATGTATGTAGCTTCGATATGCAGCTACTTCAGGGACGTGAAGCATAAATAGAGAGCGAAGCACATGTCGTAGAAACATGCTGAACGGTCCGCCAAATATTTTTTGGAACGAAGTTCCTTAACGCGGCTTGCTGGTAGTGCAAATTGGTAGAAATCGTCACGAAAGCGTGTGAGCTGTTTATATGTATTGGTGTATCTGTCGACAAACAATTGTGGCTGCTGTCAGCGGAGACACCTACTAATAAATATTAATTAGTTGTGAAAACGGACACTATCAGTTGATAGATGTCGCTAAAGTAAAGTATGTCACAACAAAAAACAGCAATATTGAAAAATTTTCTTCGTTTTGTAGCAGATTTACAAAAAAATACTGCATGTGTCAAAAGTAAAAAATAAAACGTTCCAAAAATTTTAAGAAGAATATAAAATTTAAAAATTTCAAAAACAACACAAAATAAAACATACAGATTTCATCTTGTATTACATTCGAAGATGAAGAAAAAACGTAAGGAACTTCGTTCCTAACGGGGATCCCCCGACCGCATTTCGTTTTTTTTTTTTGAGCTGGCGGTGCTTCTCTTCTTCCAAAATTCGTACGCAATTTTCTCACAAATTCTGCAACATTACCATGATTTTCAAAGTAATGTCGCAATATTTCCCAGCGTTGTTCAAGGGTATATAAAACCATATTCGTTCAGCGGAAGGATAAAACTAATTATCTGTCAAATCAGACATGAGCTTAGTTCACGAAATAAGCACTAGTAGAAAAAAACGTTAGATTGCGGACCCTGTATTATACAACAATTCAGCCGATACAATGAAACAAGGAGTTTGTGAATTGGGTAACTTAAAAAAAGTATGCCTTAGCGCTTACATTAAAAGCTCAAGGCCGGTATTCACAAAAATTTTAATGTTACTGAGATACATTTTAGAACAAATTTTATATGAAAAATATGTTCTAAAACGTATTTCAACAACATTTTAATTCTTATGAATATCAGCGTTAATATATTAATTTAGGTCCAAAAATGAACCTTTTTCAAAAAATTTACTGTCTTTTTCAGCTGTCTATATGCCGACGACATTTCGTTGATGCTAATCAACTCATCAGTAGACTTGAAAAATTCTTAAAATTTGAAATTGAAACTTAACAACTGGTAACACTGGTATTCACAAAAAATAAAGCAGTATTGAAATACATTTTAGAACTAATTTTTCATATTAAATTTGTTCTAAAATGTATTTGAGCAACATTTTATTTTTTATGAATTCTGGTGTCATTCCATAATTCCCATGAACAAAATGAGAATCAGAAATGTGCAAACAAACCTTTAACACAGCAAACATTTCTTTTCGTTTTGCAACTCTCTTACTTTTCTTTGCAGTAAATTTTTTGAAAAGGTTTTTGGACCTAAATTAATACATTTCAATTGGCTCTTAAAGCAAATAAATAATTAAGTTCATATCAGCGTTAATGTTTAAATTTTTTTTTTTTTTTTTAGTTTTTGAGATATTCCAGCACAGTTCGTTTTGCCAAAGAATGCTTAAAAATGTTAATTTTTCCGAAAACATACTTTTTTTAACGTTCTGCTTTGACAGGGAAATCTTTCTTCAAATGTTTATGCCATTTTTAAAGGAACTTTTCTGAAATTTTGTGTGTTTGTGTATATTTTTCGTGAACAACATTTTGCTAGCAACAAAACTGGGACGGACGAACGACGAATTTCGCCCAACACGACGAATGCGCCGGTTAAAATTCGCTGCGTAAATATGTATGTATGTCGTATGAAGCACAATAACGACGAAAAACAAAGACATCTGTTATAATTGATAAAGTTGTTTATTGTTTGTTCAAAGATAAAAAAAAAGTTAAATGAATCACAGAATTTCAAATTTTGTAAAAATAATTAAAATAATGAACATCATATTCATTATCATTATATAAACATTCATTTAGTTTAACATTTTCAATTGTAATTTCACTTGTATCCATTTTCTCAGTTTTTTAATTTTATCTTATTATAGTTGAACAGCTGATGGGGTGACCATATTAAAAAAAATTGTTTGCCAACAAAACTTAGCATTACCAAAAACAAAAAATTAAACACTACAAACATTTTTTATAATCTAATATATTGGCTTTTTATTTTATATGCACAAAAAGTCAAAGCTTAGCACTTAAAATAAAAACTATTAAAGTAAAAATTAAATGTTTACTAAAACACTTGAAAACTAAAACCAAAATGGCCACATGGTACTGAGATGTTCGTCGTTCGCCGGCGTAAGAAATAGAAAGAAATCTATTTCAAGTTCGCCGCGTACAACGAATTTCGACCGACGCTGTGACTGTGTGCATTTTCATACAAGGCGAATCCATTACAGGTGCCCGCATACCAATTCGGTTCAGCATTTTTCCACGATTTCATCTTCTGAGTTGTCAAAGCTGATAGCAAACGACAATAAAATGTATGACGTCTCGAGAGAAAATGTTGAAGCGAATTGAATTGCGACCACCTGTACTTGATTCGCCTTCATTTTCATATACACCAATGTGTTGTATTTTTGACGGCGAATATTCGCGGCGAAAAATTCGTTGTTCGTGCCAGTTGTGTTCCTAGCATTTATTTCATAATTTACTTTCGTTCGAATTCAAAATTAGATTTTTGGCTTAAAAACGAAGTCAATTAAAGTTCTGAAGTAACAAAAGGGCTCCTTTAAGTTTCTCCAACATTTTCTTTCCAGTTTTTTTTTCCATTTTCTTTGAACTCAATTAATTCTTCGCAAAATTAAATTGACACATAAAAACCATATTAACACAAAATAATTATATTCTAAATTAACAATTAAATAATACAGAAAATAAAAGAGTAACAAATTCATTAAACAAAGAAGTATAATTAATATTTTATTTATTGTTAAGTAGTTAAACGCGAATCAAATTAATTAATTGTTTAACATAAAACTAATTTTAAAAAAAGTACTAATGATTTAAAGTAAAATCTTTAAAGTAATAATATTAATGCTAAATTATGTAATAAAATACAATATTATGAACAATCATTTCAAAAACCGCAGATCAACTTTAGAAGTATGGAATTCATTGAAAATAAAAGAAAAAAAAATATAATACATTTTAATTATAAATTATCAATCATTTAACATGTTACTGAAAAAAAAAAAAACGCCAACAACCCCGCCCACAAAACACCTTAAGATACAAATTTCTTTAAAAATAAACAAAATCCCAATTCAATCATGTAATTTCATCAACATGTTTAAGTTGAACACACTATTTTCAAATAACACCTGTAATTAATTGAAAACATATGAAGCCTGAACGAACAATTTGAATGTGAGTATAACCTTAAAAATGCATTATTTTTTTTATTGAATTGAAACAATAAATTTATAAACAATTTTTTTTTTTAATTTTTATTATTTAACATTTTTCGTGTGTGCGGCAAAATGCTTAAATTATTAACTGCCAATTTTGCACTCACACCTTTCTTGATGGTGTGCACAACATGACCACTTCCGCAGTTTGAATTCTGTTTTGAGATTGAGTTGAGACTTGAGTTTTGCCTCATATGCAGCACAGTGTGGTGGTTTCTCTTGCAAAGAAAGCATTTGTGTTTGACTTGAGGCGAGAAGCAGCCAAACGATTGTTGCAGAATTTTCAAAAATTTTTCAAAACCTAATCAACCCTCTGCTGCCCATTAAAAGCTCGCAATTTGGGACAAGCTCGTAGTGAGTGACTTTCATTACATAGTTTGCATAGGGATACATTTAAATTTTCATTGGAGATGTACATATGTCTGTACTTGAGTGTGAGGCGGTCTTGTAAGTGTGAAGCTACCTTTTGAGGATCTTATAGCTTAAACAGATGGCAGCGTTAATGTGCATTAGTGCGCATTTACTCGTGCATTATCTACATACATTCGAATCTGAATTTAGCTTTGTCATAAATGCACAAAATCAAACTGCATTTATACTAAAGTCAGTTACATAATATGGCAGCACCGTCGAAATTCGTCAGCTGTTGATATTTTGTTTACTATTGTGAATAGATAAAATGGAATCGCAGACAAAAAAGGTAAGCTGTTATATTTGTTTTCAACAAAAAACTAAATAGCGCAGTTCATTATTTGGTGCAAATGTCTTGCGTAAGTGCGAATGCAAGAAATCGTTGCTTTTTCTTTGCAACCCAACAACAAAATATACAAGGTTGCACTCGCAATATTTTTGCATTTACGCACCGCTAATTACGTGTTGCTTTTTTCGCATGAGTTTTGCGTTTGCAACACTGACACTCGAACAGCTGACATTTTAAAACAAAGCAAACAAAAAATTGTAGATATGGAGCCAGCAGCAATTACCAAAAAAATAAAACGTGAGAAATTAAAAATTGTGTATTAATTTATCAGCTGCAATAAAATTTGCAAAGTTGTTAAAAAGGGTGCTCAATATTAGTTGCAATATAATCGCAAATGCAAATAGTCGCAACCAAAAACGCACCAAACGCTGAGTACCGCTATTGATTTCCCATCAACAGCACAGCTGCAAATTTGACACTTTGTTTTTTATCCATTTTATGTGTAAAAGTAAACTCTAAGTAAATATTTTAGATACCAAAACAAAAAATCAATAGCAAACAACAGCTGTTTACTAAATGCAGAAACCGTAGTCTGTCCTTGTAAAATTTTAATTCAAGTTAGTGCGCTCTTAATGCAAATTAACTCTGTCTAGGCTATAATACTTGAAAAGCGCTTAACCGCTTCAAATCGGCTAATGAGAAAAGCAGACATTTCGGACCATTTACGGAGCTCTCGAGGAGCTGGGAGTGACTGTTCACAGGCAACTTTGTTGAAATTAAGCGAATGACTATTGGATCCCAACTACATATCAATTTGAATGCCAAGAGTTGTCAATGTTGCCACAGAGTCGTTCACAGAAGACTGAATTCTTCGGATCGATTCGCTATCTTCTCTAGTTGCTGCTGGGATATCAAAGAGTATTTTGATTTGGTTGTCAACTAGAATTCGTTTATTTTCGTAGCGTGTTTTTAGAGCGTTCTACGCTAGCTCAAAGTTTTCACGAGAAAGTGGATATCTTTTTACGATCTCACCCGCTTCGCCTCTAGTTTTGTTGCGCAAATGGTATAATTTCGTGACAGGAGTGAGTCTGGAGTGATTTATGTACTGCTGTGAACATATCCCGAAATGAGGGCCAGTGTTCGTAGCTGCCTTTAAACACTTCAGTGTCACAAGGGGGGAGTTTTATGCAATTAAAATCATCCCGTATGAGATTTCGTGTTGGGGGACCCGCTTCGCTAAGTGGACCTGCGATCGACTTACAGAAGATGCCGATTTTGGCAAAAAAAAAAAAAATAAATAATAATCATATTTTCAAATGAAGCTCATTTTGATCTTGGCGGGTATGTAACAAGCAAAATTGTCGCATTTGGGGCACAGAAAACCCACACGCATACATTGAAAAGCAGACGCATCCAAAACGAGTCACTGTTTGGGCCGATGCTACATTCGATGTTTTGCACCGTTTTCAAAAAAAAAAGTTATTTTGCGGACCCTTTAGATGTTGTGTAGGTTAGGTCAGGTTGAGACCATGTTGTGTGACTTACACTTAAGACTTGTTGTGCGCTCCGTGTATGTAAACACAAAAAGTTTGACGCATAGGTCTATGGGAACTCCGTGTCATTCACAAAGTTCCTTGATTTCCTCCAGCATATGCCCCAAGATAGTGCTCTAATGTCTCGCTCTCCTTCCCACATGCTCTACAGCCATCTTCTCCTACTACTCATAACTGTCACTATTCTACTTAGTTCGGGCTTTGCTAAATCTTAGCAGTCCCCCCGTTTTTTCCTCTTCTGGCTCCGCTCTCATTTAGTCGTATTATTTATTTTTTTTCGTACGGGAATAAAAAGAAGTCGTTCGGTGCCAAGTCAGGAACATACGGGGGATGACTCATCAAATCGATGGTTTGAGTGCTCAAAAATGCAGTTGTTTGAGCCGATGTGTGAGAGCTCGCTTGTGTCGTGTTGATTTCCTTTCCAATCGACATCAGTCTTTTTTTTTTTTTTTTGAGCGATTGACAAATTGTGTGGGATCCAACGCTAACAAATTTTTTTGCCAGTCAAATGTTAATGCAATATTGAATGTATGCTGGTCCCACCAATGCCTAAAAATGTCTTAATCTCACGCTAGGTCGCATGACGATCTTGCAATATCAGCTCGCATACAGCATCAAAGGTTTTCGGAACAGCAAGTGTTTTTGGACAACCTTCGTGAAATTTGTCTGGGACTGAACTACGACCACGATTGAATTTACCATACTATCGATAAACACTGGCCCTTGATGGATCTTCAAATTGAATTAAGTTCAGCCATGCTCTGTTGCTGAGTTAATCCACTTCCAAAGTTGTAAAAAATAATTGCACGAAAATGTTTACGAATTAATTCCATTTTTGGGCCGAAATGAAACCTTTAAGTTACTGTCAACAACACAAATAGTGCCCGTATGTCAAAACGTTGTGAGTACGTATAACCTCAAATATGTTCAACTTTCACATAGAGCTGTCAGTTGTCAGATAGCAACGAATCCCGAAACATAAAAAGCTACCCTGGTATAAGGTAGCATACCAATAAATTTCAGGAAGGAGTTTGCTATAAATGGATTATTAAACTTTGTTTAGACCACACAGCAAATTTAATTTTGGGTGCTTGTATAACACTGTGGAACAAATTCAAGTTACCAAAAGTTAGGGCGATTCTAAGAGTGAGGGATGAAAATAGAGGCTAAATTAGAAGACCCGTGTGGCGGCTTTTGTTTAGGTTAGTTCGAATTTTTGCTTAATCGACCTTCGAACTTTGCAGTCAAATGCCGATTTTAAGCATGTTGTTAATGTGATTTTTTGGCTATAACTCGTAGACTAATTGAATATTTTTTTAAATCTGTAAAAGCCAAACTATTGCTAGAGACCTGTGCAACAATTAAACTTTTTTTAAAAATTTGATTTAGAAAATTTTTATGGTGCTTATGAAGCAAAATGTTGGATAGGTTAGGTTAGGTTAGGTTGAATGGAGGGGTTCTATTGCTAATGTTGGATAAATTATTATTTTTTTCATGCTTTTTGAAAATATTTTCCACAAAATTATAACTCTTTTGCTCTTTGTTTGATCTATAATATGCTCAGTTTCTTCAGTTTCCTTGTCTTGCCTTTCTTCCTCTTCTTCAAAGGGTTTTTTATGCCAACAGAGGTTGTTCTTGGTCCTGATATATGCATGTATGTAAGTAGTTATAGTTGTCGTATCCATGTCTTTTTAATTTTTATCGTTGCTTTATTCTTAGATTTGAAATAAAGTAAAAGAAGCTTGATATTATTACAGAGTAGTTTTGTTATTTTTAAAAGAAAAATTAATCAACAATTCAATTAGAAGATATAAAAGCAGCAGGTTCACAATAACCTGTCTCAGGGATGGCAATGTCTGTGTATTCTCATTCTATTAATTTATTTTACTACTTTGCAAAAATGTATTTCTTTGTTTTAATATAATCAAAGAAAGCTAATTTAGAAATAAAGAAGCGAAATAAATTAAAACGACATGGAAACGGCAATTGAAATGCCAACGAAAATCGGACCGAATGAATATTACTGTGAGAGGTTTTCTTGCTTTTAAATAATTTTAATTCCAACAAATCACAAATGTCGAGAATGGCTAAAATGTATCTTTAGGAATGACTTTCACATGCAACACTAGTATTTTTTGCAAAAAGTCTACAAACACTTTTCTCACAATCAGAATTATTAGAAATACATTTTTTCGCAGGGGTGAATAGTTGATATCATGACTAAAATGTGTTGTAAAAATTTTCGGAAATTTCCATTTTTAAAACTTAGAACAAAATCGCTTACAAATTGTGGCAATTTAGTGAGAAAATCATTCACATAAAACCAACACTTCATGATTCGAAATCAAAATCCATGTGGAAACGATTTTATTCACAAATTTTCACATGTGAGTGAGGCTCATGATAAATTTGTCCAATCAAATTTGCATTAGTAGACTCGCTGTCAACAACAATTAAACTGTTAGGACTGGCGAATGTCGCACAGCAGTTTATTACACTCCTTGACGACTTCATGTCCTGACGCTAAAGACTCATGGAATAAAACAGAATATTTCAACTAATAAATCAGTGACCGCATCATTTTGCCGCTCATATAATTATGATTTTAAATTATTGAATTTTTTTGTTCTCAATTTTTGTTTATCATAAAGAGTAAAAGTCTAAAATTAATTGTTTTATTGTACCAAAATTGAGTAATTTTCATTAAAGTAATTTAAAAAAAAAAAAAACAGTAATAATATCCATTTAAAATATAATATGTTAAAACAATGATGTATGAAGACAACAAAACGTATAATTGAATAATAAAAATTTATAAATATTATGAAAAAAGATTTTTGCTAATTTATTTAAATGTTTGATCTTGTTTGTCTATTTGCGGTTTTAAAGCAAAAATTCGTTTTGATAACCAATGCAAGTTTGATGATGCAAAAAAGAAAACTGGTTGTCCAAACTTGAATTATTTCTAATAAAATGTAAAGCTGGCAACACTGATGGGATATTTGAAAGCTAGTTTCCAATTGTCAAGGTCTTTGTCAGAAAACCGAACCTTCCTTTTATGGAGGACATTACATTTATACTTACTTGCCGTTCAACCACCAAACAAACCAGACTTGCCCACATCAGTGTTACCAGCTTCAAGGTAATTCAACTCTTGTTTCATAAGGATTTAATTAAACAAATACCTTTTAATTGAAGGAAACTACTAAAAGTTATTTTCTTTCCCTCAAAACCCATATTATAATTCTGCTCCCCTACGAGAGAGTTATAATAAAGCTTTGCTGCAGATTGCCCATTATCATCAATTAACCACCTTTTCAATCGCATAGCAAAGGTTATTTAACAAAGAGTTCTCAAGATCCACAATGGCGAGAAATTTGGAATCTCTTTTGTTCACTGGTCATTCGAATGTCTTTCGATTTTAAATAAAATAATCAAACATAATTTATGCTAGAAACACGACTGGGACGAACGACGAATTTCGCCCAACACGACGAATACGCCGGTTAAAATTCGCTGTGTAAATGACGAAAAGTGTCATGGGGTTAAAAATGATGTTTTTGTAATCGCATTTATGTTAAAATACATTACAGCTGTGTAGAGTTTTCTATGAGTGTAGAAATCATAAGCACATGTAGATACTTACAGGTTGTTGTAAGCTTTTTATATCAGAATTTACGCTCTATTGTCTTTTACAATTGCATTTACAATATATTTAAAACAACTAAAGATTAATACATATACAAAAGTTAAAAATAAAAGCAGGTACATACATACATACTTAAGTATTTATACACATACATATGCATGTCCATATTTATAACCAAGCATTTGGAGTGCCCGATTTAGCACCAGCCGCTGAGGTGGCTGCAGCAGACCAGGGTCCCAGAGATTCCAAATTGGGAGCATGATTAGTACCAGCAGTTATGGGACTGAATGCAGCATCTTTAGTTAAAATTAAATGATGAGCAGCTCCAGCGTTACTGTTGCGCGTCAACTGTCCCAATTTGGCAGCTTCATATTCAGTTTTTTGTATTTCAGCAGCAGCAGCATGTGCAGAACGTTGTAAGGCGCTGGCCGCTTCGGCCTCTTTGGCTGAAGCAATGCGTTGTTGATGGGCCACCGCAGCTTTGGCCGCAGCCAAACGTTGTTGGGCCAATAGAACAGTTTGAGCTGCTGCCGCCGCTTCAGAGCGCTGTATGGCAGCAGCTGCTTCGGATTTTTGGGTCAAAATAGCAGCACTAGCCTCTTTTTCCATGGCCATACGTTGTTGACTTAAAACATTCTCCTTGGCGGCTTGCATTTGTTGTTGAGCGATCAAAACGTTGGCGGAAGCCTGCTTAGCAGCGGCTATAGCATTAGCCACTTCATTGGGTGAGGGTCCCGACACCAACCGGGTTGTGCTGTTGCAAATGAAAATAATCAGTAAAATATTCAAATTTAAATCCAATTCATGCGGCGGTTTTTACATTGTAAAGTTCTTTTTTTCTAACTTGAAGGTTATACGTTCAATGTTTATTTCACTTTGGATTTAAAGTTTTCATAAATGCGCATTTTTTTTTTAATAATTCTAATGTATGTTTACCGTTATTTTAGGCAAATACATGAATGCATATTCATACGTACAGGTCCATCAACAAAAATTAATGAAAAGAAAATAAATAAATTGAGCCAAGTACGAGACTGATTCGCACACCAAGGATTTCGTACTACAGGGTCCGCCATCTAACTTTTTCTTTCAACTAGCGCTTATTTCGTGAATAATTTGACAAATAATTAGTATTATCCTTCCGCTGAACGAATACGGTTGTATATAGGCTTCGCTAAGTGGGCCTGCGATTTCGCCAAAGAGATCATCTTTTCAGATGAAGCTCATTATGATCTTGGCGGGTATGTAAACAAGCAAAATTGTCGCGTTTGGGGCACAGAAAACTCGCACGCTACACTCGATGTTTTGCGCCGTTTTTCAAAAAAAAAAAAGTTTTTTGGCGGACTCTTTACCATGCAAGTTCTAGACAAAGGGTAGGCCGGGTGTACCCTTTAGTTTTAAACTTTTTATTGTTTTTAACTGTTGTTGTTGTAGAGTTCAGATAACTACATGGAGCGTGCAAATGGCAAGTCTCTATCTCATACCGTTTAAAAGTTATAGCTGAGTCTCAAACTAAAGGGTGTCCCCCATGTAAGAACACCAATTAAATTTAAACTTTTTTTCAGCTTTTGGCATTTGTTGTTGTAAAGTCTGTATCTTCTACGGTTCAAAAACGAAAGTCAATTTTCAAATTAAAGGGTGCCACCGTACAAAGTCCGACATTTAATTTTCACCTTTTGCTATCTTTGGTATATGTATGTTGTTGTGTAGGCCTGGTCTGGACTGCACATACTATGCAAATTTCAGGTGTCTATCTCTTACGCTTCCAGCTAATTTCAATTTCTTGTATGTGAGCACCCTTTATTTCCCAACGTTTTGTTGTTTTTGGTATTTGTTGTTGTAGAATCTATGTAACCACATATGGTATGCAAATTTCAAGTCTCTATCTCTTACGATTGAAAAGTAACAGCTGTATTTACTAATTTTCAGTTTCTTGTATGGGGACCCCCTTTACTTTACTATTGTAGAAGCTGGGTAACCACATGTCTCAGCTCTCTAGCGCTTATAGTTTGGAAGATGGGGGCCCGTGAACAGCGAAGTCTCATAAAAGGGTGCCACTTTCATTCTATGAGTACAAATCCCTACCAGGGTCGCAGTTTATTGTATGAGCACCTGCTTTCGTTTTTAATTTTTTTTTGTTTTTAGTATTTTTTATTGGAGAGGCGTGCCAAGTACATACATATGTATGTATGTATGTTGTGAAAATTCGTAGTCTCTATCTCTTCAAAAGTTATGGCTAATTTTCAAATGAAAGGGTGTCCCCATGTGTAAAGCAACATTTAACTTTGGTGTAAAAGTTACAGCTAATTTCAGTAGCTTGTATGAGAGCACCCATTAATTGTAAATTTTTTGTTGTTTGGGATATTTGCTGTTATAGAGCGTATGTGATGTATGATCCAGTAAAAATTTCAACTTTTTAGCTTCTATGGTTCAAAAGTTACAGCTAATTTTCACAGTTTCTTGTATGGGTACAACCTTTAGTTTCTAACTTTTTTTTGTTTTCGGTATTTGTTATTGTAGGATAACCACATGTATTGTGAAAATTTCAGCTCTCTAGCTTTTAACTTTTAGGAGAATTAGGCCTGTGAGGGGCGGACGGACGGACGGAAGTAGAAGTCTCAGTAATAGGGTTCCGTTTTTACTCTATGACTACGGAACCCTAAAAACGCTAATGAAGTCGTTTTGTTTGCTTCTCTTAAGACAACAAAAGATTTCGAAAAATTGACATCTTAAAAATCATCGTATAAATATCTTAACAAAAAAAAAAACTTACTGAGCAGTCCAAGGGTTCCAGCCGTTCGAAAAACCATTCAGCTTTAAAGCAGTTTGTTGCCAACCAGATCCTCCAAAACCAGCATCGCCAATAAATGCATCCAAACTGCGTTTGGGCACAGATCTACTACTAGTCTCGATACCGTTCTCCTTGGCAGTCTTAACAGCTGAAATAACTTCGACGCTTTGAATAACCAACAACAACAAAGCAACCAAGGTGGTTGAAACCAAAGTATTCTGAAATATTGAAATGAAGTTTTAAATTGTGAATGACCAAAAGCTCAAAATACTCATAATAATGTATTTTAATATGTTTTCAATAGTTTCTTTAAAAGGCTTAAATTTAAATTATAGAATTTAATTGGAGCGGTACTACACTTTTATTCTTAACCCTAATCGGAACTCAGTTCATTATTGCTTATGATAAACCATAGAAAAGCCTAAAGTTTAGAGCTGTTTTCTGTCTTTCTGCATGCCGTCGACATTTCGTAGGCTCTGATATATAATATATCACATGTTTTGCTTACAAATAGTAGTATAGAATGTAAGGGTTTGAACATTTTGTCCATAAGTCTACTGACGAGTTGGTTGGCATCAACGAAAGATCGGCGGCATGCAGACAGAAAATAGCTCTGAACTTTTTGGCTTCTGATTAACATTAATTGAAGGAAAAGTAACATTTTAGCAGGGCTGTAAATAAACAAATAGATGCCATTATATGTTATCATTTTTTATATACACCCATATACGAGGTCTGATCAAAAAATATCCGTTATTTTAAAGTTTCTTGAGTTACTCGACATTTAGACGGGAAAGTGCTTTCATTAAATTTTTCTATACGTATTATGAATAAAAACTTAAATGAAATCTGTGACTTTCATGAAAATTTCTTGCTCATTTTCAAAGGAACGTGAAAGCGAAGAGTTGCAAGTATTATAGTTTTGTTTATTATTGAAATTTAATGGCCAAGACAAACATAAATTTCTAGCAATATTCGAAAATACTTTTTATTGCTAAACTATTAATTTAATAATTGTCACTATAAATATACTTCATTTGTGTTCTTTATTCAGATTTGCTGTAAAAATATTTTAAATATTTTCTAATGTACAAATTAATTTAAAATTCACAATTATTATTGTACTGCAATCCTGAAAATTTGTATGTGCCGTGGAGTAGGCAACCGTGTTTACTACCTTGTCACTTTACTTTCAGTAAATGTCAAAAAATTACTTTCAGGAAAATTTTGCTGAAAGCTGAGCTGAAAGTTGGAAAATTGTGAGTGTGTTGGTAAAAAAGTGTGAGCGTATTGCAACTTTCAGGCATTTACTTTCCCGTCTAAATGACGGGTTACGTAAGTTCGATTTTCGCATTATTTTTCTGTTATGTTGGTACACGTGTCTATTATATATGTTGGCAATACTAGCCATTTTGTATTGTCAGTTTGTTTTTGACAGATTAAAAGGTTAGTCGTCGTGTTTTGGTGTGCTCTTCGATTTTTTACTATTCGAAAAACTGTATTAAATTACTATTTTTCAGGCTCAAGTTCAACCCTTGGATGGTCACTTTTTTTTAAATCAATATCAATTGAGTAAAGAAAAGTAAACTTTTATAGCTAGGTGGGCTCATCGTCAGCGCCCTATGAACTTTGGACTCTTTACAGACTTCACAATATAGCTCAAGAATAAGCAATCTGTCATAGAAAGAGCTGCGTTCAGTAACCGAGCTTAATGATAGGCATACAACTGGGACGAACGACGAATTTTTCGCCGCGAATATTCACCATCAAAAATAAAACACATTGGTGTATATGAAAATGCACACAGTCACAGTGTCGGTCGAAATTCGTTGTACGCGGTGAACTTGAAATAGATTTATTTCTATTTCTTACGCCCGCGAACGACGAACAAATCAGTACCATGTGGCCATTTTGGTTTTAGTTTTCAAGTGTTTTAGTAAAAACAGTTAATTTTTACTTTAATAATTTTTATTTTAAGTGCTTTTTAAGTTTTGACTTTTTGCATTTAAAGTAAAAAGCCAACATATTAGATTATAAAAAATGTCTGTAGTGTTTAATTTTTTGTTTTTGGTAATGCTAAATTTCTTAGCAATCAATTTTTTTAATATGGTCACCACATCAGCTGTTCAACTATAATAGGATAACATTTTTAATTTCATTGAACTATGATATTTTGCATACATTTATATTAAATTACTTTTCAGGCTCAAGGCCCTTGGTTTGTTACTTTTTAAATCAATATTAATTAAGTAAAGAAAAGTAAAATTTAATAATAAGATAAAATTAAAAAACTGAAAAAATGGATACAAGTGAAATTATAATTGAAAATGTTAAACTTCAAGGCTGTTACCATCCATACTGAACATGATGTTCATTATTTTAATTATTTTTACAAAATTTGAAATTCTTTGATTTACTTAATTTTTTTTATCTTTGAACAAGCAATAAACAACTGTATAAATTATAACATATGATTTTGTTTTTCGTCGTTATTGTGCTTCATACGACGAATTTACGCAGCGTATTTTAATCGGCGTATTCGTCGTGTTGGGCGAAATTCGTCGAAAACGAAAAAAAAAATTATTATATCCTTTAAAAGGAACAGAAAATTGTCAAATTGACCCAACGATCACGCTGTTTTCATTCATAAACGCTACATCTCTGTGCTGTTGTACCCCAGCTAAAGGCTAAAAGTCTTTAGCTGTGCCTGTCTTTCTTAAAGCATTAGTACAAAACTTGAGCTAAAGGCCCAAACACAATTGAATAATAGATCAGAAACATAATTTCAGTATTTTTTTTTTTTCATTACATGCAGTATTTTATAAGTGCATGCCACCCCACTTATCAGCAGACTTGAAAACTTTGAAAAAAAGCGATTTACTTTGTATTTTATTATTATTTGCACACAAATAATGAGAATTTATTTTAAGTTAAATGTTCCAACACAATTTCAATCACAAAAGAAAACCAGATATGTATATACTAAATTTGTTTTTTCAACACGCACAACATTAAAACCGTTTTAAACTAAATTTTGCGGTGATCAAGAGGCTTCTTTTGCAAATTAAGGCCTGCAAGGTCTTTTGCAAATACTTAAAATTAACACAAAAAAAAAAAAAGACTGTTACCACAAATTCTGCCATTGCTGAGCTTAAATTATTTTGCAACTGAATATTTTTGTTTAAAGTCCTTTCTAAGTCAACTTCTGTTGAACTGCTGAAACTGTACTAATGATTTTATCTTTTCAGCCCAAAGTATTTATAGTAAAATTTTAATATCTTTCTTCTGAGACTTTTACTTCAATGCAAACGGAAAAAATCCCTTTTTAATAAAAAAATTAAACCATTTCCTTTGAAGATAATTTTACTTAAAAAAAAAAAATCCGAATTGATCACGTAAAATCAATTTAAACTGCAAGATGGTGTTGGTGATTGATCGTTAACACCACCACAAACCTTTGAATTTATTAGTGTTCGGGCGGTTGTTTGTTGATGGTAGATTTCTAACAGATAGAAAATAAATGAAATTCGCCAACAAGTAGTTAATTAATTGTAACGAGTACTCGTACTTAGTACATACTTTGTTTGCAATTTACGTGAATCAATTAGTTAAAATCTGTCGACAATTCATATTGAAAAGTGTTTTATAAAATTTCAAAGCAAAATAATGTGACCAGCTTGAGGAAAATATGTTGAAAAAGACAAGAACAGAGCAGAAAGTTAACGAAACAAAACTTTCAATTTTAAAATCTGGTTTTTTTAATACGTTTGTATAAAAAAACTAAAAAACAGCCAAAAACTTGAATAGCTGGGCAGAAATACTATTAGATCGAGCTTCTATACCAGTGATCATCAAGGTTGTACCAGCTGGTAATGCATGTGAATTAGTGTCCTGCACATGTGAGGCCGAAGTTGAAAAACGAAGACAAGAAATAATTTAAGTGTTGCCAATGATGAATTTGACTTGATTAAAGAAATGTATAATTTGAAACAATGATATACAAGTTACATGCACATGTCATCACAGCTAAATGGGACGAAAACTAAAAACGATGTATAAAGAACACATAAGAGCCTGACTGATTAGGAAATGAAAAATGCATAGACAGTAATGGAACCAAATTTCGCAAACCATATGTACAAAAACATATGTATGTAGACCTGCAAACGTTAGGAAAAGGAATAAAACTCAACGTACTAGAAATATATAGGGTGTTTTTTTTCGATGTATATTACTTTAAGGTGCAATAAAACAACGATGGATTATTCGATTGACATGAATTTTATTTATCCGAAAGATAATCTTGTGGCATTACATTTTAAATATGATTTCTGACATATGACTGCCACGGCTGTAGTCCAATCCGGACGTCCTATTTTCGATGACTTTTTCCAACATTTGTGGCCGCATATCGGCAATAACACGGCGAATGTTGTCTTCCAAATGGTGGTCAAGCGTTTGTGGCTTATCCGCTTAGACCAATGACTTTACATCATAGCCCCACAGAAAGTAGTCTAGCGGTGTTAAATCACAAGATCTTGGAGGCCAATTCACAGGTCCCAAACGTGAAATTAGGCGGTCACCGAACGTGTCTTTCAATAAATCGATTGTGGCACGAGCTGTGTGACATGTTGCGCCGTCTTGTTGAAACCACATCTCCTGGACATGGACATCATGTTTATTCAATTCGGGAATGAAAAAGTTAGTATTCATGGCTCTATACCAATCACCATTGACTGCAACGTTCTGACCATCAGCGTTTTTGAAGAAGTACGGACCAATGGTTCCACCAGCCCATAAAGCGCACCAAACAGTCAGTTTTTCTGGATGTAACTGTGTTTCGACATACACTTGAGGATTAGCTTCACTCCAAATGTGGCAGTTTTGTTTGTTGACGTCGCCATTTAACGAGAAGTGCGCTTCATCGCTAAACAAAATTCGCTTAAGCCCGTATGATACTTCATTTTTCTTTCATTAATTGGTATAGAATTGATAGAAAGAAACAGCAATTGCTAGAAAGAACCAAATATACAAAACGTAAACAAAACTGGCATCTTTTTTGTAAGTGTTGTATTCTTTTTATTTCAAGAAAGCGCTAGGAAATAAAAATTTTCTAAAAAACAAGCGTTAAATCGCAAAAATTGTCCATAAACCGTTGACACAGCAACATTCAAGTTTGAAATGTCAATTTTAAGTTGAAAAATTTTAAATTTTTTTTGACATAATCTCATTTTTTATCGATAACTTGAACAAAAATGTTGACAGTTTTGCATTTATCTTAATATAGCTGAACGCGTTGCACATACTAAATTCTACTATTACATTATATTTGCACTGTTCTCCAAAATTTGAACAATGCAAGAAAAATGTAGTGTCATACGGGCTTTATGACAATCGGGAACAACGGCATTCTCGTTTTGGGCCTATTCGACGAATCTACGCCTTCCTTGTTCAGGCGTGAGTCTATTCATGATGAATTGCCAAACCAAACTGAGAATAAATCGCTTGACAGCTGTTGAATCGGTCGCCATCTTGAACAGTAATGCCAACTTAAAGTTCTATACAACGAAAGAAAAAACACCCTTTACATGCAAACAATTTTGGACGGTCGAATAATAAATTGCCAAATAAATAACAATGTGGACATAATTTTTTAACCTTTGAAACACATATGCAGTAGACTAGATGATGTAATAAAAGAAAGCAAAAAAGAGAAATGCGGTCGGGGGACCCCCGTTAGGAACGAAGTTCCTTACGTTTTTTTTTCATCTTTGAATGTAATACAAGGTGAAATCTGTATGTTTTATTTTGTGTTGTTTTTGAAATTTTGAAATTCTGAAATTTTGATTCTTTAAATTTTTGGAACGTTTTCCAACTAATTAATATTTATTGGTAGGTGTCTCCGCTGCTGTCAGTGGAGACACCGCCAATCATACACAACATCTTTTTGACAGTACACTAATACATATAAACAGCTCACACGCTTTCGTAACGATTTCTACTAATTTCCACTACCAGCAAGCCGCGTTAAGGAACTTCGTTCCAAAAATAGTTTTATTGAAATTTTTAGTTGATTTAAGTTGGCATATTTTTTATAAAAATTTTTTATTTTTTTATAACAAAAAGATTTGACGAAGTTTTGCAAAAGAAAACGAGCCAGAGAACAAGAAATATTATTTTTGATAAAAATCAAATATTATTATCAATAAAACAAATAATTAATGAGAAATAATTTCAATATTAAATACTTACAAGGAAATGCATGAAGCCGAAGCCAAACCGGCAACATTGACTTGACAACAAACAGAAATTTTTAATCGCTGTCATATAAAAACCGTTGAAAGCAGAGGGATGTGTTTCGGTTGCTTAATTTTTACACAAAAAACTTACTTTTATTTAGCAGTGACTTAAAATTGCTTAAAGCATACTTTTTCGATGTCTATCGTTATGGGCCATTATAATATATTTTATCTATAAAATGCATTTATAGTTTCCGATTTTTGCTAATGGCTGGTCAAATTCATTATTTTGATATACATAAGTGGCTATTCTTTAAATAAACTTAGGGATATCAAAGTTCATATACGACCTGGTAATACAGATTTATATAGAAAAGCTTCTCATTATAATTTGGTAAAGGGTATATAAGATTCGGCACCGTCGATTATAACACTCTTACTTGTTTTTTTTTTTTTTTTTTTTTTTTTTTTTTTTTTTTTTTGAAAACGGCTCGAAACATGGAGTGTAGCTTTGGCTGTGTGGCATGTAGCGCCGTTCTGTTAAACCCAAATGTTGCCAATGTTCTCCTCTTCAAATTTTGTGACAAAAAATTTGTTCAACATGTCCCGATAACGATCGCCATTGACTGTAACGGCCACTTCTTGCTCATTTTCGAAGAAAAATGGCCCAATTATGCCTCTGAACCAAAATCCGCACCAAACAGTGACTCGTTTTGGGTGCGTTGGCTGTTCAGTGTATGCGTGCGGGTTTTCAGTGCCCCAAATGCGACAATTTTGCTTGTTTACATACTCGCCAAGATCAAAATGAGCTCCATCTGAAAAGATGTTTTTTTTTTTGGTAAAATCGGCATCTTCTGTAAGTCGATCGCAGGCCCACTTAGCGAAGCCTATATACAACCATATTTATTCAGCGGAAGGATAATACTAATTATCTGTCAAATCAGACATGAGCTAAGTGTTACCATTCTCGAAATAAGCACTAGTTGAAAAAAACGTTAGATGGCGGACCCTTTAGATGTGAAATTCATGTCTCTGACGAAATTTGTTGAAATTATACCAACAAAGCAGAATTGAAGTAATCCTTAATAAGTCCTATATAACTAGCAATAAGCGCCAAAATGTCCTAGAAGACATGTTTTTATCAAATCAGATATGAATTCTTTAATCTTTATAATCTTTGATTTATCAAAAAACTAAATCGCCCATTTTTATATATTTAAAGAAATCGTTCTACATTATTATTATTATTAATGCTAGGTTGGTCCAGGATGGCCCTTTGCACTCGTTCTACATTGAAAACACTACGAAAATATGTTTATATTTGGTTTTTGAATGCAAACGTTATTGTTCATGAGATTTTGTCTCGTTTTTCGTGCGTAAACTGGCGCGATTAGAAAAGGTTCGAGCGTGAAAATGTGTGATTGGAAATATTTTGCTCGTGAGTGTGCGTAGAGTGAGACTCAAACAAAATTTTTGCGCTTGAAAGTGCACGAGGAAAATTATTTTGATCGCGATCGTGCGTGACGTGAGCTAAAACCACTCACGCTCACATCTCTGGTTACTAAGATCTTTTCAAATTCTGTCAGCGGCCTCTGCCGCTGTGATGTGTGGCATTCATTTCACATAATCAATCAGGCTTCATGTACATACATACATAGACACATACATACATTTATATACATACATTTATTATGTCTGAGGAATATAATATGAGTATAGAATCTATACCATAGATGGAATATCCGAATTTAGTAGATCAAGTCGTTTCCCGTTGCAGGTAAATTAAGATTGGGGGCGTAAGACTAGTAAATTTTAATTGTTTTCAAGAATCTAATTTAAAAGGATAATTGGATAAATCTGTGACATCGTTCTCTCACTCTATATAAAATAAAAAAGTGCTCATAACAGAGTGTGTGGTAAAATTTTCTATTCCTAGAAACCTAAGATGAGACATAAAGAAAATTTAACTCAAAAATTAGTGAAAAAAGTTGGGCGTAGAAATCAGCGTGGTAAATTTTTCAATATGCAAAAACCTAAGCTGAACTAAATCGCTTCAGCTGGTATCCGTTTTAGGTACAATAAAGAAAATGGGCGTGAACGTAGAATGGATTATGGTGAATATTTGAAAGAAAAATTAGAAAAACCGTTTCGTTGTAGATAAATTAAAAAAGTGCGCATAGATGTACATGAGGTCACTTTTCTTTTATCCGCAAAAACCTATAATGGGTTGTTCCAATTTGGTCTGCATTTTCGATAGGTTACGGAAGTGGGCTTAATTTTTATGTTCTTAAAAGAACTATAACGAATGGAAAGCCTCTGGCCGTTTCGATTAATTTAGAATTTGTGGGCAGAAAAATGGTTGTTACGGCTGTAACTTGGTGCAAATTTTTCGGCATTAAACCGAGTCAGGACAGAAAATAAAGAAAACAATACAAACAATTTTATGGCGGCTAAGTTTATTTAAAATATTATTTTATTCGGAATTGTTTGCAATTAATTTCATTATCTGCAAATAACATCAATTTAAATTGAATAATCAAACAACTGTCATTGAAGACAAAATAAACTTAGTACTAATTCTATCCTTCACAAAAATCCAGTTTCCTTCAGCCTCTTTTTCTTTCTTAATCCTTAAATAGAAATGTCCGACAGTGGACCTGAAATTCTTTACTTCGTGACTTTTACGATTTTACAAACGAAAATGAGCATAGGGTTTACTAGTCACCACGTAAAACAAAACTTTCAATATCAACACACAGTTGATTTATTAAATGACAACTGATATATTAATACTAATCAGTGAGATGAAATCATACGATCAGTTAAATTCAAATCATTATTTAAATCATAAAATATCGTTAAGAATAATATATGTAGGTATTTAAACCGCCACAATGGTCGTGGTCAAATTAAACATAGCCTTTGTCCCTCGCTGATGGGATAGCTTTCCAACGGCCAAAGAATTTTTGAAATCGGCCCAGTAGTTTTGGAGCCCATTCGTTGCAAACAAACAATAAAATTTTACCTTCTTATAATATTAGTTATTTCCGCTTAATTGAGCCCCGCTTAATTGAGTTTCCCTCTTTATTGCACAAAAAATCATGGAACGAAATCATTCAGTATACCTGTCTATGTTAAAATACCCGTTTAATTGAGTTGCCTTTAATTGTGCCACTCGCTTAATTGTTTTGCAAATTACGAAGGCATTGCGAAAAACAAGAGCAAATGTTTCGCTTAATTGATTCCGTCTACTTTTTTTTTTTTGCTCCACAAACGTAAAAAAAATATTTTGCGGCAAAAGGTCCTGGTTTTGTTCTTTTATTTTGTTTTAATAAACCTAAACAATTTTTCAAAATAATCGGCCCGATTACAAACGACAATTCCCGGCGAATTTGTTTTCTACTCCCAATTCTCCCATTCTAAATAAAAGCTCCCCGGGAAATTTTTCTCTTTTCCCTTTCCCCGTATTCTAAACAATATTCGAAATTGGGAAATTTTTCCCCGGGAAAAAAGTAGGTATTACGAAAGCCAATTTAAGGGAGATTGCAATAACAACTTCTGGGAATATTTCCGCCAAGCAATTGAAAGAGAGTTGTACTGAAAAAACTAAGTATGTATATAAATTTGTTTTAATAAAAAATTAATTTAATCCCATTTTACATCGTATTTTGTCAAAAACAGCAAATAAGAAACAGCAGAGATGTGAATAATTCAATTTTTTCTTTATTACAGTAATATTTGTGTATTGTTGTGTATATTGAGGATTTGTTTTGTACATTTTCCATTATAAGGAGCTGCCTCGCTGCATCTGCGATTTCATTTCCGGTTATTTTTAAGTGTCCAGTGGGTACGAGTTTGATTTTATTAGGAAATCGGATTAGGTTATCTCTTAGTTATTTCACATATTATGTCTTTGCTATTTTTATACCCTTCACAAAAATGTGTAAGGGTATATATAAGTTTGTTATTCCGTGCGTAACACATTGAAATAACCATCTAAGACCCACCCCATAAAGTGTGAATATTCGGGATCAGAATCAATAGAGATTACGATTAAGCGATGTCCGTCTGTAGTCGTTGAAATACCGTTTCTGAGAAAACGGTTTGAGATAGAAACCTCATTCCTTCCCTAAAATGTGTTAAATCCCGGTAATGGGTTGGCTGTCAAATACAGTAAGTCTGGTCTACGGATAGCTGAGATATATCCAAAAACCCGGTTTTTGAGGGGTATTTTTGGCCATTTTTTTGGTAAGATTTTTGAAAAAAAATGTTTTCCTAAAAAGTTTGCCATATCAGTTTTAATGCTCATTCGACCCAAAAAATCGAAAAATTTGTGAAATCGGCCCATACATACCTATAGCGTCTCCCGATTTTTCAAGAAATGGGCTCTATAAGCCAAATAAAACAACTTTTGCCACCAAAAATCAAACAGAATGGCTATTTACAGGCAAAACTTTAACATCTTTAATTTTAACATCGGTCCATATACACTAGATATATAGCTCCTACCGATATCTTGAGAAGTCGGCATTGGACGTAACACTATTGAACATTCGCTTCGAAGAGAAGATTTGTGCATTGACCAGCAATACGTGAGAAATTTATTTTGCACGTTGAAGAATATCATTCGGCCCAGCCGAATAAAGCACTCTTACTTGTTATTCTTTAGATTTGCTATAATTAAAACATTTACTAAGAAGCAAATAGTTTTTGCAGCCTTCTGCAATTCCAAATAAAAGAATGGGTTTAAGTCATCACGCAACATTCTTCTTGCAATTCTTTGCTCTGCTATTGAACGTTCTTCTACTGCTTCAACTACCAACCGAAATGCTGTACTAAATATTTTGCTTTCCTCTAATATATTTTTTTAATTTTTTTCACTTTCTATAAACTTGTTTTGGTAAATTTTTAATTTTAATTTAAAAGTTTTACATTAAAGCATAAAAGCTAAAAGCAAACAGCTGACTTCGAAAGCTCTAAATTCTCTTTCCCGTAATACTATTCTCCCCGTTTGTTTAGAATATGGGAATTTAGTTTCTGGGAGAAATGAACTCCCCGGGAGCGTCTTTCCCCGGGAAAACTCATAATCGCGCTGAATGTGTAACTAAAGAAATGAGTTTTATTTTCCATCTACGCATGGATGTTTCGCTTTATTGCACATTTTGCACAATTAAGCGAATTTCGTTTAATTGCGTCGGCGATTCAATTAACCGAGTATTGCTCAATTGAGTTCCCGTTTAATTGTGTCAAAAGTCGTGCATTTTTAGAAACTCAAGCGGAGAGAACTGTGTAGAAATAAATAACTTGCGAGACTGCAAATTGCTTGTTTTCTTTGGCAGTTCATTCAATATCCAAAGTGTTAATTAGACTTCCAGGAGTAAAACAATTTTTTAAGTCTATATAGTGCTTTATTCTAAAAATTAAGTGTATTGCATTTGATTGTTTGTCTAATAATAATTGTTTTAAAACTTTGTTTTGCTTGATTCACAGAAAAATCTTTAACACTTTTTAGGTTGTTATCCAAAAATTTTGCCAAAGAAAAAATTGATTCAACTGCTTAAATTTTCATTTTTATTTTTATTTTCTTCATTTCTTTTTTCCTATATGCTAAATATTTAATTAACAACTATGAACTTAATTATTTATTTGCTTTAAGAGCCAATTGAAATGTATTAATTCAGGTCCAAAAACGAACCTTTTCAAAATATTTACAGTATTTTTCAGCTGTCTATATGCCGACGACATTTCGTTGGTGCTAATCAACTCATCAGTAAGTAGACTTGAAAAAGAAAAGTAAGAGAGTTGCAAACCAAAAAGAAATCTTTACTGTGTTAAATGTTTGTTTGAACATTTCTGATTCTCATTTTGTTCATGGGAATTATGGAATAAGTAGTTGAGTTTCAAACAAACTTTTAAGAATTTTTCAAGTCTACTGATGAGTTGATTTGCACCAACGAAATGTCGTTGGCTGTCGATAGACAGCTGAAAAATACAACAAACATTTTTTGAAAAGGTTCATTTTTCGACCTGAATTAATATTTAATTAACAGTTTGTTTTTCCATCATCGAACTGAAAACAAATTTTAAGGGTCTCTAAATTTTTTTTAATAATTTCTTGTTTGAAAATTTCAGTTTTAAAAGTTTTTCTGTGCACACACTTCTTTTGATGAATTCGAAAACATTTAATAAAATATTTTTCAAGGAAATACTAATTTAATTTTCATTTATGGTGATTGTCACCCCTAAAATAACTTTGTTAGCCTTGGTTTTTAATTTATCCCTTTAAAAGTTTGTAGTAAAGATAAATGCTTATAATACGTTTAGTATAAATTTATAACAGTTGTGTATGTATAACAGTTTCCGTTTATAGAATCATAACAGTAACAAAAATAAAGTTTATTTCTTAAACAAATGGTTTAAATACAAATTTAAAGTACAACGTTGCAAAATATTTATGTGGAGAATAGTTTTAAGGAACAGAAAGTAAATAACAACGAAAAAAATCAAATAACTTTAATATGAGTATGAGCTTGTTTCTTTTTTCTTTTTGCAGTATTGGACTTTATTTTATTTTAAGATTAAATGTTAGAGAATGTTGATCACAAATTTGTTAATATGAAAAAATTAAAATAAAGTTCTTGAGAACTGGGGTGAAAAATAAAAATTGGCAAAAAGAAGAGTTGGATTCGTAAGCTTTTGAAGTGCTTTCACATATGCAACATAATCTCAGTTGAAGCCATACATGTAAGCCTGACCACATAAGGCAACCCCTTGTCGATAGTACTGAAAATACGTGTCTATTTATGTTTTCTGTTTCCAACATTGAGCGTTTATGATCATAAACTGTTATAAACTCAGATGAGAACCAATGTAGTGTGAATATAGTTTTCTTGTGATTGTGTTTAAAGTGGCCTCTCTACATGCAACTTCGAACGATGGGGCTTGTGAATGGAGCCAATGAAAATATAATTCTCGTGTGATCTGCCTTAAAGAAATTAAAAGCTTATTTTATTTTCTACAACTACTTATTATTTAAAAATTCCTTTTATTGAAATTGATAGCCGGCCAAAAAACTGCTGGCTGTGGTATTTAACAAACCCAAACGTTGTTTCTGCTTGCGTTGCTCAGTCATGTGATCTTTAAGCTCATGCAACTGTTGCGACAAGTTCGTTATTAACATTTGAGTTTCCAGCAGTTGGGCCTGCATGCTGCGCAGCTCGATCTGTTCGCCATCAGCATCAACAGCCGCCAAAGACATGGCCCGCAGCCGTGGAAACCAATCCAAGATACCCGCTTTGACCATGGCATAAACATACGATTCAGGTCCTGTAAATTCGGTGGGATCCTTCACTTTAACCAAAACTATAAAATACAGATAGTGCCACATGTTGTGTTCGGATTTTATGTGCTCTTCAAAGCTAACCGTTTTGTTATCGAAAGCCGAACGATTAAGTCCACATATGAAACAAGTGTTCTTTAAGATTAGCTCTTTTTGTTGCTTTTCGCTTCTCAGATCGGCAAAAGTATCAATGATGACACCAAAAATGAGATTGAGCACAATAATGATGACAATGAAGAAGAAAAGTAGATCGTAGATGACACGGGCCGCAAAGAGACCCTCCTGGAAGTAACGTGAAGAAAAGAAAAGTATTACTTTAGGTCCAAATAAAATATACCTTATTCTTAGTCGTCTATATGCCGTCGACAGTTCGTTGATGCTAATCAACTTATCAGTTGATTAGACTCGAAAAGACAGAAAACATTAATGAGATCTATTTTTACACAACACACTTTAATTGGCTCTTAAAGCAACACAATAATTAAGTTCAAAGTTATTTATGTATTACAAAGAAATTATTCTAAAAGACAAACTTACCTTACTAGATGGCGCTCTCAAAATATCACCAATGCCACCGCCATTTCTTAAGCCCTGATTAAGTGTTGTTACAATACACATCACTAAAGAGTCGCAAGAGCGTTCTTTAACATCACCACCACCACCACCAGAGGGAGTTAGTTTAGACGTTGGCAATTCATCGGGGGATGAACAACTGCTTTCAGCTGTCACCGATATAGTGACGTCGACAGCTTAAAAAATATTATAGTAAATTATCAAGTATCAAATTCTTTCCTTACTTACAAAAACCTACCATTTTCAGCTTCATCAACATCCACGGGTACCAAGAAGTCATCTCTGAAGAACATAAAACCAATGATGGAGAACAGATAAACCAAAATCAAAGCTAAAACAGCTGTCAGCACAATCGAACGCCCATTGCGTGTCACCGAACGTATGACATTTACCAGAGTCTCTTCGCGATAGACGACATCAAAGAGCTTTCCAATTGCAATATTTTATGCAAGAAAATTGTTTAGTTACACATAAAAGAAATAAATAAATAAACACATACCAGCAGAGAGTAGAAAAATGGATGAAACAGCAGGCCACAAAAACAGAAAAATATATAAATGCAGTGATACAGCAGCTGCACGTCGGTTATAATTTTAAAGAAATGCTTTTCCAATGTACCTTTATTGCCCATTATACTAATGATGTGCACACTTTTGAGCGTGACCTGCGAAAACAAATTGCAATTCAAAAACAGCAGTAAAATTAAAAAAAATTAATACACTTGCTAGAAAAGATCTGCGTACAGACTTTTGCACTTTCTTCGAGATTTAATTTAATTTAATAATTAATGATCAAAAAATCAATCTTTATACGGCTAGACATTATATTTCAGAGACAAGAATTTAGTCAAGTAGATCATTTAGATCTACCACAACATTTTAAGTTGGCCAAGTGCTTACTATTTGCCGACGATTTAAAATTATTTTCCAAAATAGCAGTGATAGATGACTGTGCGAAACTACAGTCAGATTTGGATGAGCTCTCCGATTGGTGTTCCGCAAATAATTTAATAATTAATGTTTCAAAATGTGTACACACAATTTATCCTCAGTGGCTTATACATATAGTATTGATGGTACCCCACTCAGACGTGAATCGCAAGTCAAAGATTTAGGTGTTATATTCGATAATAAATTACATTTTCATAACCATATTGATTATACATTATATCTAAAGCATATTCTATGCTTGGGTTTAGAAGAAGAAACTCTAAAGATTTCAAAAATGCGTACACTCTTAAATCATTATACGTTGCACTAGTACTATAGCAATCTGGAATATTGTACATTAATTTGGAACCCATATTATACTGGCCAATCCAAACGTATTGAACGAGTGCAGAAAATGTTTACTAAATTCGCCCTAAAACTCAACTGGCATAATGAACTTCCATCATATGACGGGCGAAGAAAACTGTTAGGATTACAATCTCTTGAAGATCGCAGAACATATTTTTCGGTTATGCTCGCTTATAATGTTTTATCTTATGAAATCGATTGTCCTTATAAACTCATTTGCTTTAAATAATCCTATTAGGTATTGCGTTTGCAACACTGACACTCGAGCAGCTGACATTTTAAAACAAAAAATTGTAGAGATGGAGCCAACAGCAATTACCAAAAAAAAAAAAAATACCTAAAAAAATTAAAAATTGTGTATTAATTTATCAGCTGTTATTTGGAGTGCAATAAAATTTGCAAAGTTGCTAAAAAGGGTGCTCAATATTAGTTGCAATATAATCGCAAATGCAAATAGTCGCAACCAAAAACGCACCAAACGCTGAGTACCGCTTATAATGGCAAACACACATACCATATTGTAAAGCTTGGCTGCTTTAATGAGTACCAAGTCGATTTTGTATGGCTCCCCAACCTTTAGGTCTCCATTTTTATTAATTACTTGTGGGCAAAACGCGTTAGCAGACGTACTGCAAGGAGAAGCTTGTAAAACAACTTATTATGCACACCATTTTCAATAGAAGCTTTCTACAGACTGCAAGCTCATATATTTGTAAGTAGGCCTTTTCTTACTGTATTCTAGTGCATTGTGTTGTAATGGAAAAGTGTGTAAAATATATAAAATTCGTGTGCATAATTTATGTTGTCTAAAAATTATATTCTAGTAAATGCAAATTTCTAATTCAATACAAATGACACTTTGTCATTTTCATGAGCTGATTTTACCATATTTTCTGTGTACGATTACTTTTTCCAGTAAGTGTATTTGATGGCAAACCCACCGTTACTACACCCAATAAGCATAGTGTTGATTCTGGTCCTAATAGAAATATTGAGCGTAAGATAATTGAGCCGATTAATGTACGTATGCCAGATTCACGAGGTAATGTTATAACTATGACTAAAGAAAATATCAGAATGGCCCAAAATAACAAAGAGATATGAGAGCTTAGTTCTGAAAAGAAACAAATAAAAGTTGGTAAGGGGAGTTTTCTGAACACCAGAAGCCAAAAGCAAATGACACTAACCAGGCACAGTGTTATCGAAGGGATAGAAAAAGGCTACAATTAAATTGATAACAACTACACAATTGAAAAGTATGTTGCTCCATAAAGACATATAACTGCTGACCCAAAACAAAAAGGGTTGTCCTAAAAATTAAGAGAGATGAAATTAAAAACTTTGTACGAAAGAATTTGTAAATTACAAATATGCACCTCTTAGCTTTTTCTGCCACTTCATTTCGTTGAACATTTCTTCGGCCTTGTCAAAGAAATCCACCACTTTAGAGCCCTGATCGTCACGTTCGGCTGTATGGAATATTTTCATTTTTGTATCGGTTGTGAGATATTCGCATATTTCAGGTATCGGAAAAACGATTTGTTCTAAAGTGCGATCGTGGCGAACAATCTGTGAAAGGAAAGAGATAAAGAATAATTTGCGGTAAAATCGTAGCGATACAAATTTGTAAAGAAGCCAAGAAAAGCAAAGTTGAAGACTCATCAGCACCGAAATGGCTTCGAAGCCAGGCCACAAATAATTACACACTATTTTTTTAACTTGCATACTGTTTTTTTTTTATCCATCGATCTACCTGAGCTCTTCACTGCTGATTGTCTATATTTAATTCATTGATCAGCTGTCAAATCAACATTCAATTGATTTCTAATTGATTTTTGTGTTTGTTGCTGTTGTTTCTTGTCTTCTTTAAAAGTTGTTTTTTACTTCCGTCAGTTGAAATGGCTTTATTTTGATAAGCAAACAAAATGTTTCTTGCATACTACTTTCATTTAATAAACAATTTTTTGTTTAATTTTTGAGGTTTCGTTTGGTGCCCGGTTAAAACTGCAATTTTTGATATTTTGTGAATAAATTCCAAAGTTGTGCACCGATTTTAGTCATTTATGGCTGTTTTTGCTTGAAACTTTAGTAGTTATGAATGTTTGAAAATTCATCAGCATAACTTTATTTTGAGATTTTTTATGCTGTTTTAAAAAACAACAAATTTCGAACTTTTGCAAAAAAATTTAATTTTTTTAATTGAAAAAATTTTGTATTTTCGAAATTACTAAACTGAAAAAAAAAAGTTGTACAGTTGTTGAAATGTAATTTTCTTACCGAATTTCGGTTTTTGTATTTTGTGCAATGTTTTAACCCGTTTTTGACTTAAGGGAATAATGTTGTCCTACTTCCTCCATTTTTAAAATAATATCAATATCGGGATTTTCGAAGAATTGTCTTGCCGTGTTTTCAAAAAGTTTGCTTCTGAAACTAAAGACTTCCTTAACAACTTATATCCTTGGAACTTATATTATATATTCTTGGACTGGTAAATAAGTGTATTTTTATATTTTGCATGAATTTTGATAATTTTGTAAAATTAATATGGGATTTTACTGAAAACACCTACAAATTTTCTCTTTTTGTATTCCTTTCACATATTTTTTTGGATTCGAAAATTCATAAAAAAATTTTCACGTAATTTATAAAAGATGATAGTGTTTTCTAATAAATAACAGAAATATAAATAGATAAAAATTTAATTAAGTATAATTTTCAAGCAGGTAGATAAAATGCTCCCAAGAATTTTACTATTTTTAATAAATCTGCTCTCCTGCTCACAGTTTTCACCGGGCGGGTAAAAATAAAAAGTCAAATCAAATCCTTTAAATATATCTAATATAATTTATAAAAGTTTTTACAAAATTCCATGGACGATTTTTGTTTTTGACCAATCAATTCAGAATTTTTTTTTGAAAAATTTTCCAAATTCGGCCAATGCTGGATGTAGCGTGCATTCTGTTTTTAGTTTAAAATTAAGAATACTGTAAATTTCGAGGCCTATACTTTGACAATTTTTAAAAGTTTTTGTTTTGGTTAAACATTTTTCAAAAAAAAAAAAAAAAAAAAATAAACGTCAAACAATTAAGCTCCATTTTTGTAAAAACTTTGCCATTTTTTACTAATTTTTCAAAGACTTGATTTTGATCTCTTTTCACGGGCACACATTTCACGATAATTAAAAATTTTCTTTTGTGTGGTATTAAAATATATCTAAGAAATAGTTTAAAACTATTTTTATGCCTTTGGCTGTGCCATTACCGGAGATATTTACAAAATAAGACACAAAGTCAAGGCCAAAAACAAGCATTTCAAAATTCAAAACCAAATATCTTTTAAACTATTTACGATATCAACCCAAACTGTTAATCTATTAATTTTCTTTTCGAAACATGTAAATCATTAAAAATCGGATTATATTTACAAAATTTATGAATCGAACAAACTTTTCCATATCCGAGGTAGTTAAATTTGCAACCCTGTAGGTCACCGTGGGATACAACAGGGTGGCTCAAATTTCATTACTCTTAAAGACTAGGTACTCCTCCTCTATGATTCCTTCACACATTGTTATATAATCAGCTCGCTTGTTTCAAAGATGCAGATTTATTACCATTTTTTTTTTACCTTTGGCCCCACTGTGTCCCGTCTTAAGGCCGTGATTCACTATCCTACTCAATCGTACGATTCATTCACTGAAAATTGCTAGCTAAATCTGATAGAATTCTGCCCTACTATAAAAAGTTGCATCAAAACGGCCACACTATTATACTTTTGTAAACAACTTCGAAAAGCAACCCTGATCGCATAGAATAAGATAAGTTTTTGAAAATTTTCAAAAGATTAGCAAATCGGACAGACTTGTCAAAAAGTCTTTCACACACATACACTTTTAGTTCAGACTATCACACTTTTCGGACACACATGTCATTTTTAACAGATCGTACGATTCAGTAGGATAGTGAATCACGGCCTTTAATGACTATTGCTTTTGCTCAGTGAAATCGTGTTACAAATAATAATTAAATAATTTCAAGTTACTTTGAGACCATGTGTATGCATTTCATCGCTTATTCTTAAAATACCCTCAGTTCTCAATTCTGAGTTCCCTTGGATTTTGGAAAAAGTTTCCAGTTTTCTCTACTCACCTCAATTTGCGCTGTGTGTGTGGCATAATACATTAAAGCTTGACTCCATTTTGCATCAAAGTTACCCGATTGAGGATCTTCTGAGGCCTTTAGTAATGCAGCCAGCTCCTTGTTGTGTTGAGCCAATTGATGGCACAATATATAGATGTTGTGACCCACCTCCCGCGGACTCACAGAGACATCTTCATCATCATGATCCGCATCAACAGTTTCATCTTCACTGTCATGATCGTCAATCATTTCTTCCTGATGATACGCTTTGCAGGCCACCTCTACCAATTGCTTTGGATTCATGTTGTATAAAATGCGTTCAGCATTTTCACTATCACCACGAGATTCCATTATGGCCAACAAGAGCTTGGAGGCATTGTTTTTCAATTCCAACACCAAATCCATGCGGTTTTCACCCAGCGGATTTATGTTATTGAGTATGAGAGCGGTTATTATGTCCAAGCCATTCGATTCGTGGGTGGCTATACAATTTTGATTCTCATGACAGGGACCCTGACAGTATTCCGTTAAAGTTTCCAGCGTTTGATTGATGAGAGCCACATTGTTTTCATTGATGTACAGACCTAAAAGTCCCAAGCCTCCCGTTGTGGAGCCACAAATGCAATCCAAGAACATTAAAGTCTCCGAAACCAGATTGTAATTGGTTTTATTGTTTTGATTTCTAAGCAAATTTTGCAAATCGGGATTGTGGTTCTCACACAACAGCTGCAGAAAACGTAAAATCGGCTGCATAACCAGAACCTTATTGGAGAGCTTATTTCGATCCTCTTTGCTGTCTTTATGTTTTTCCAATTTCTCAGCCAAGATATCTTCTAAGGGACTATTGATATTCAGAGAGTTGGAGTCTTCACCTGCATGCAAATTTCGAGCGTTGCTAAAAGCTCGCGCTGTTGCAAGGCCGGCGTTGTGCAGCTCCTTCCTCAGCTCTTCAGTAATGACAACTCCGTTTGTTTTGACACCATGTTTGCGTGATATCTTATCCAGCTCTAAATTAACATCTTGTTTGCTCTCATGAGCTTTGGCTGCGATATCGGAAGTATTAACAGTAACCGTAGATTTGATTTCCTGTTGAGAGTCTTTCATTTTGTCAAAGAACACCTTGAAAAAGGGTTGATTTAAGTCCCCACTTAGAAATTTATTAAACATTCCTTTTTGTATGATAGGGTTGCCACCCTCCAGCAAAGCTATGCCTAATTCTATGGCTTCTACAAAAATGGAAGGTGAATGCACAGATTTGATTACCAATTCGATGACCAAGTCTGAGGCTCCTTCACGATCCAAATGATTTTGCACTTCGTGTAAGGTTTTCTCAGCTCTTTGCAAATACTTGGCACCCGGACCATGTGTCACCATATTCAAATGCTTTTGAGTGTCTTGTGGGGGAGCAATCAATGCTGACAAATCGTTTTTCTGCTCCACTGGGGTACGCGATGCATTGGAAGGCTTAATGTGGAAATAACGTTTCAGCAGAGTATTTCTGAGGTTGTCCCCCTTCTCACCATAATTCACATCGATTGCCATCATCTCTCGCAGGGTTTTCAAAACCTTGACGCACAATTTTTCTTCCTTCTCCTCCAGCAATTTCTCAGTGTGTTTAATTAGTTTGCGTATAAAGCCGCCCGACTCACATCTACGACGGGCATCTGTACCTTCGGGAAATAACAGTTCTGAGCGATACAAAATATCCACCAGCAAAGACAATTCTGCTTCCACTACTGGCTTCAACTGTTCCTCCAATAGCGATACAATATCCTGCAAACCTTCTATTATGGATCTATCTAATCGCATTAAATTGGCCGAATTCTGTATCTCATATTTTGGCTGTTTCGAGGCTAATAGCCATTTGGTAGTCTGGCGTGTTAACAAAGCTGTCTTGGTAGACATTGTCACCACCTGTTGTTCCAAGTCCAGGGGTATGGCAATACTCCTGGTTTTGGCCGACTCAGCTAAAGTACGTATACAATTTTCGACATTGAAGCGATCAGCTAGACTTAACCATTTGCTTTGCGATAAGCGGTAACAGGCTTGCAGTAATTGTACAAATATCATTTGTCTTGACTGGACTATGGTCGATTGATCGGAGAACGGGCTGCTAAAGAAGGTGGCCAAGATAGTGCAAACACCATTTAAAACGTAATTCGTTAAAGTCTTGTCGGCATTTAAGCCACCACCTATTAACTGATTTATATCTACCAGAAAACTCTTTTCAAACAAATTCCACATATGGCCAGAGGAGTAAATTTCCTTCATCTCTACTTCGGTATCGATGTAACAATGATTGAGAAACTCTACATAAGCCTCCTTGACTTCTGGTATGCAGGCTGGATTACAAATAATAGCCACAATGTCGTCCAAGGACAACAGATTATTGCATTTAATTTCAGTGTACAAGTTTTTGCCCATTGTGCAGCAGGCCAACAGTTTCACCAACTCCACATGATACTTTAAGGGGCTGTCATCACTCAGAGGAGATTTTTGTTTTTGCATCATCGCCACAAATTGATTAAACGAACTTTTATCGTTATAAAACACCAATACCTCTTCGCCGGCATTGATCAGCTCCTGCATGACCATATCTTGACACTTGCGTATGAATTGATTTTCAGCTCGCACAATGGTCTGCAGAAATTGCAAATAGACCACATGACGTCCATGAATTTCGATGCAGTGAACAAAATGTTGAACAACCTTGTCGGTAACTTCATTGCACAGGGCCAAGTTGTCTTTGAAAATGGCACAGACTGTTTTCGCTTCAAGGATCTGTGAATAAGAGAACATTTCATTTTATATCTACTTAGATGACACACACACACACACACACACAGTTTTCTTACCCCTGGATTTAAGAAGAGGTCCAAATGATTGTGCAGCAATACTTGATTCTGTTGATTGCCGAGACAAAAGTTTTGCAAAAATTCATGAGCCAAAAACATCAATTCCTTCATTAGCACATCATCTTTTTCATCATACGGATTTTGTAAGAGATCCAGAACAACCGTATGGACACCAACATTGCGCAGCAGACGCTGCTCATGTTTACGGGGCTTAGCGTAAGGTCCTAAATAAGTTTTACAAAAAATAATAATATTAATCTAATTCAGAAAGATTTTTTTGTGAAAAGCTTAGAAAATAGTGCTGCTTAAAAGCAAATTTTGTAAACGAGCTTCGAGTTAGAAGCGCTTCGATTCCACTTCCATAAGGCATGATTGTTGTTTGAAATAATTGCTGTTCGAATTCACCTTATTTTTATTTATGGTAAGGCAAATGCTTCCCCGCAGTGTTTTTTACTATAAGCAATATTAATTACTTCTTTCATGTCTTTTATGTTGTTGTAAGCATAAAATAATCATAATAGTGCATTCGCTCGTTTTAGGGCTTCAAGAAATTGTAGTGATTTATATTTTAAAAGACGACGAAAAAAGTAAAGTTGAAGACTTATTGGCTGGGGGACATACTATTTCATATCCACTATGACATGCATCAGCACCAGGGGTGTTAGGAACATTTTTTCAGAAAACGTCAAATTTTGGAGAGAAAAAACGTCAAAAACCAATTCGTAAAACGTCATTTATAAAAATGTACAAATTAACCCAAAATTAATTAATTTTATTTCATAAAATCATTTATATTGTACAAAAAACCATTCAACGTGTATTTTACTAAAGCAAAAATAGGTACAATTTAAAAATTTTACAAAAAATATTAGTATCTATATATATATGTATATAAACATATGTACGTATTATAAAAATTTTAATAACATTTTAAATTAAACTTTTTGTAATGTTTACATTAAAACACTTTGAAGAGTTATATTTTAAATAGTCCTTAGCAAACAAAATCCCTTCAATTGTTTTTGTACTCAAGGAATTTCTAATTTCAGTTTTGTTTAAATTCACTTGACTAAAAATTCGTTCAGCGTTAGCAGATGAATTTGGCAAAACCATTAAATCGTTAATAAAACCACATAAGATATGAAAAGCCGGTTCATTATTTGATAACTCGAATGAGTTGTTTCCAAAAAATATTAAAATTGGTTGAACTTTTATTTAAATTTGAAATCCGCATTTCTCTTACTTCGTTTTCAACTTTCTGGTACTTCTCTTTAGTAAAGAGTCTTTAGATACCAAAATAACAAAAAAAAAAAAAAAAAATTTAACACGGATATTATAGAAGTATTGTTATTTAAAACAAAAGATCCTAAAACGTGACAAACTCCCCTACACGATACTTACTAACTTCAAATTAATTTTTAAATTATTATTTGAGGTACCAAGAACAAACGAATGATGCAGAAGTTGTTCGTTTTAGAGCTACTTTCATAAACAATTATCAGAATTGAGTTCCGAAATCATGTGTTGTACAGTGTTAAAGGTAGTGTGAAAAGCCTACTACAACTCATATTACATTAAGTACAAAAAGTAGTATCGTCTCTACCCAAAATAAAGAGGGGAAATGGTGGCCGATCTTGCATGCTTAAAAGTATGTATGAACGTATATGCATTAGTGTTCCACTACGACTTAAAAAATATATACTTTCGAGACTTCAATTAAATTTTTTTTGTATGGGACTTCCCGCAGGGAATGTTGGTGTGTTCGGATGATTATTATTACAGGCCCATATTTGAGCGCCTGGAAAACGAAATTTTCACCCCCTCTTAACAACGTAGAGAAGTCAAATGTATGACCAACCCCCAAAAATTGTATCTTTCCAGTAGTTTTTTCGAGCACACCTACTCACGTCAGCCCTTCCTTAGGAGGGTTCTCATCAGTGTTGCCAGTTTAGGGGGTTTCCCCCTAGATTTAGGGTGTTTTCTTCTTTTAGGGGTGAATTTGGGGTGTTAAATTCTTTCGGAGAAAATTTAGGGGGAAACAATTTATTTTTGGGGTATTTTTAGGGGATTTCTGTGTTTAGTTAAACGGTAAAATAGCAGGAGTTAGAAGATTTTTCAACTGATAAATTTAAAGACTTTAACGATTTTTAAAGTAAAATTAAATGAGATATTTTATGTTCATCTGGTAGCTTTAAGTACAGAATTTCGCAACTGGTAATTTTAAATACTTTTTTTGTTGAGTTGAATGAATTTTTTCCTTATGGGCCATTTCTTTAATTTTTTTCGTTTTTTAAGAATTGGGACAATTAAGATATCTAAGAACCTTTAATAAAATTGAAATTCTTTTTATGAAAATGTCAAAAGAACGTAAAGAGCGAAGAAGGCTTAGAAACTTTTAATTTTTTTTTTTTTTGGGGCAATTAATTAATTAAGATAACAATTTCCAGCTGCCTATAAAATGTACTTCGATCTCAAAATATGTGAAATGAAATCGAAAATTTATAATAAACATACTGTAATCATAACATCTGCACTGAAAAATACATATAGTGACTCGCAAACTAACGCAGAATGTTCACTAAAACTTTTTAGGGGGCTTTTGTAGAAAAACATTGAATTTTAGGGGGTTTTACAAAATTGCTGGGGAGAATAAATACATTAACCTGGGAACACTGTTCGCAAACTAAAGCAGAATGTTCACTAAAATTTTTTAGTGGGATTTTGTAGAAAAACATTGAATTTTAGGGGGTTTTAAATTTTTTTTGGGGGTAAGAAATACATTGACCTGGGAACACTGGTTCTCATATGAAAATATTATTAAAACGAATTGAAAATCGAACACTCAAGAATATTATTTTTCGATATAACACAATGGAGCCAAAAGCTTTCAAAAAAATTCGATGGCACAATATCGACTCGGACTAAATAAATAAAGTTTTACCTGTATAAACTTTTTCCATTTTGTAACAAAGAGTAATTATTAATTCAGCTACAAAAATTAACCTTTTCAAAAAATTTACTTTATCTTTCAGCTGTCTATATGCCGACGACATTTCGTTGCTGCTCATCAACTCATCAGTAGATTTGAAAAATTCTTAAAAGTTTGTTTGAAACTTAACTACTTATTCCATAATTCCCATAAACAAAATGAGAATCAGAAATGTTCAAACAAACCTTTAATTGTAATGAAAATAATTCGACATTTGAGATAAAAACAGAGTTAAGAAATTGTGATATTCGGAATAACAGAATGTCCTCGCAAATTAAACGGAAGCTTTATTTACAATGTTTCCACAAAATTCTTACCCGGTGTGACACAAAACTGGTTCATTCGTATTAATATCTCTTTGACTTTTTTATATTCATTTAATTGTTCGCTGGACAATGAGGCCTTGTATTCGTTGCTCAGGTTGGCATTGTCAATGGTTGAGTCGCCCACAGCTTAAACAAAATATTTGAGTAGTCTTTAATTTCACACATAAAGCCTGGTCCACGGTATCGTTCGGCAAAGTTTTTTTTTGTCGTATTCAGTTTATTTGTGCAAGCGAGTGATGCCGATCGATATCGTGCCCCAGTCACTTATAGAAAGTAAGCTTAACAAATATACTCACTATTACTTAGTTCCTCTGAAGTTTTCGATTTATAAACCCACAATTCCGACTTCTCAACACTTTGCCTTAAAATGTCCAAATCGTGTTTTATTTGTTTGTAGGATTCAACATCACTGTCGGAAACTAAAAGTTGTACCTTTCGGGGGCAGCATAAACGTTTTGAGAGTTTTAATATTAATAAGTAAAATTAAATATATTTTTTATTTAATATGTGTTTTAAGTAAAGAAAAATTAAAACGGAAAAATAGTACTAACTATACTCATCCACTTGTTGTATTTAGTTATAAAAGAAATGTTCAATATAAAAAAAAAAATATTTTAAAATAAGAAAAGAATTAAAAATAGATTTTTGTTTTAACAAGAAAGCGTGGCAAAAGAAATTTTGTTAAATTTATTTTAATTAAATGAAATAAAAGTATTATGCAAAATCAAAAACTTAATTGAGAAGCCTAGAAATCAGCAAAATGGCACAACTTGAGACTTAAGGGGGATGGACAAAACGATCGAAAAGCTTACCCTGCAGGAAATATCTGATGGAAACTAACACATTAACAGCTTATTTACTAACACAGGCAAAGCAATTTTATAGCTTTTAGAGTTGCCATCACAATGATATTTTTAGTATTTTGATTTCCCCGTATTAATTTGGTAATTTAGTTTTTAACTACGTTTATGCATTATTGTTTTTATAGGTTCGTTTGTTGTCTTTTCTTTGAAAAAAAAATGGTGATGTGCTGCGAAAGTTTTTTCCATATCATTCAGTTTTCTATTGTTAAAACTGCTACTGACTGCTGTTTTTCATTTAATTTTATCTAAAGGTATCTTTATTTATTCTATTCTCTATGAATAGAATTAGTTGTAGACCGCTTTTTTTATTTAATAATATGGAAATTAATAGCAATATATGTTATTTTTTGGGCATTTTGAAAAAAAGGATTTCGGATGATCACTTCGCTGAGGTGGTAACGCTGGTTTAAAAAATAAATCACACGTACACGAATGTTTACATCAGTTTTTTTCATTTTGCCCTTAAGAAAATGATAGAAACCCTGATGTATGAACCGATCCTTTGATGCATCATATGACCGACACTGTTCTTGCTGGGTTAATTACTTATGGGACCCTAGTTCGATTTTACTTCCTCAGGATTGATAACGATTTTTTGTGATGAAATAATTAACAATTGTAAATATAGCTTGACTATAAAGATGGATTAATAAACAATTTCAGCACGATGATTTTTAATGAAAATACTTTTTTCCTTTCTTGATTATAATGCGGTTCGGAATTGAAAATCTGACAACACAAATTCTTAACACACACTTGAACCACTTTTTTCTATATGCTGCTTCGTAAGAACATAAAATATGTGGCAATGTAAGAAACATTTTCACCATTTTGCACAAACGCTCAAGTTGTGCCATTTTATTTTCTGTTTAGTTTCTAATTGGTTTCCACTTACCTGCCGAAAGGCATGCAATACTTCCTGTCTCTGACTGAAGTGACGAAAGAGCAAGTGTAAGGCTCCCGACACTAACGGTGGATAATCATGCATTATTAAATGTAATAGAACTCTCAGGAATGTGCGACCGCCTTGACCATCTAAATCAAGATTACCCGAGTCACCACTATCGCAATCAAAAATTCCCTCTGCTTGTACACCAATTGACTCTAAATCGATATTCTTTTGACGCTGTTGAAATGCCGTTGCTGCTACTTGCGGATCCACGGGCTGGTTCTGGCCATTTACAGCAGCTTCTGCTTGAGCCTGTTGTTGGGCATCGCTTTCATCAAATTCACGTTTGAATATCGATAAGAGGCAACTAATTCTATAATCCAAACGAACATCGAGTATGAATTGTAGAATTTCAATAATTTTCAATTTAGTGTCCATCACTAAGGGAAATTCTTTCATCAGCAGTGATACAGATTTTCGTTGTTCCAGAGAAATGCTCGGTGTGGCCATGACTTGGCCCACAGAGCCTAAAGCTAAACTGGTCATAACGGTGTTCATGTCACCTATCGAGCGCAAGACACCACCCTCGGCTGGAAATATTTAAGTAGGAGGGTTTTTTTTCGTTTGACAGAATTTCAATGAAAATTATGTAAATGGATTATTCAAAGTTAAAATGGTCGTTGGCTGGCACAACAATAATTTCTATTTACAAATGTTTAAATTAAGATTTAGACCAGGCGTGGAAACTTTATAATCACACCCCAAATGGCCATGTCGTGCGCGAATCGTTGATGATACCTGCTCCTGCACAACACATAAGGAACAGCTAATCTAAAATCATCGACAACATTTTCATATACAAGTGTCTCCTTGACACAAAGCAAGAAAATGACGCTCATTATGTCGTACAAAGAAAGACCGATTACATAGAGCACAATGTCGTCTCTTTACTCGTCTACGAATGCATACAGGGCTACATGCTCGAAATTTTCATCTATATTGCCTTTGGGAACTATATAAATGACAATGGAGACTACTTTGTCGTCAACGACATTGTCTAGGATACACCTACAGAAAAGTTGCTAGAAAAATAAAACTCCAACAAATAAATGTAAATATGTATGTACATACATAATTAAAACTTAAGTTTTATTAACTACTAATGATTATCAAACGGATTTTGAATCGAAATGCACATTGAAAAAACAAATCAATCTCAAAAGGTGTCAGAATTTCGGTAAGTACGGATTTTCTTAAATCAAGTACGTTGTACTCAATTTAAGTACGGAGAATAATAATTGCTCATAAAGGCCGTGAAACACTATCCTACTCAATCGTACGATTCATTCACTGAAAATTGCTAGCTAAATCTGATAGAATTCTGTCCTACTTTAAAAAGTCGCATCAAAATTTCCAAAAGATTAGCAAATCGGACAGACTTATCAAAAGTCTTTCACACACATACACTTTTAGTCTAGACTATCACACTTTTTAGATACACATGTCATTTTTAACAGATCGTATGATTGAGTAGAATAGTGTATCACGGCCTTAATCAACTATATTGCTTTGATCAGTCGTCATCGTTAGTGAAATTATATTCACCTCTGATATGTCAAAATCTTGCATTTTAAAGTACTTTGATCCGTTTCAGAGCCGTAAATTCTCATGATGTGAGAATTTCTTTGATTTATTCGGAAATTGTTGACTCACGTTCAAAGCAAATAGTTTTGTGGACTATTTTAACTGTCTAATCCATGATACAATTAACAAGGTAGCCTCGTCAGCTAAACCGTTAATCATCTGACTACTTTAGGTTGTCAAGAGATTGCAGAGATGAAGGCAGCCAAAACGAGGTAGCAAATCCGCGTAAGCTCAGTGCATCTCTCTTCTGTAAATGTAGAAGTGGTGTCTTTTTGACAGTTTGCATAAGTTGTACAAAAACAAAATGCATGTTATTTTTATTGAAGTTGTTCTTATTGTAGCGAAAAGGCTACCTTGTTAATTGTGTCATGGTCTAATCCAGGGATGCCCACGGCCTATACGCTTGGTACGCTTTTGTTTTTGTAAAAGCGCGAAGCATTGGCTGAGCATTCTAATATGTATACACAACTCTTTGTATGAAATACACACATACACACATACCCCAAGTTCAAAGCAACAACACTTTCATATGCACAGCAATACGAACGCAGGCTTTGTTGGTACACATTGGTGCCAAGCTTAAATTTTGTTGTTTTTTGTTTTTTTGTTTTCATGATTTTGTTGTTTTTTTTTAATGATTTCGTGAGTATGAAACACTTGAAGAAATCATTTTTTGTTATGAGTTTATTTCTGTTTTTCTTTGTGTGCGTCAATAAAGTGTATACGTATTGGTGTTTACGCTTCCATAAGAAGATTTTGGGCACCCCTAGACTCCAATCTATCAGTTTACGAAGGCATATAAAAACTTTTGCACATTTGGTATTTTCGTTACAAAAATTTACACAAAGACTAGAAAATTATTTATTAGATGTAGTAATGAAGTTACACTATCTGTATCATTTGCCGCCCTTGATGGTAAACGTATGTATTTTAACTTGGAATAATCGATTTATATTTATTGAGGTGTCCAGTATTAATGACTTCATTGACAGACTTTCTTCAACATACTTTTTGCTTACCTTTTTTCTCATCATTTGCTGCTTTTCATTTATTTGGTAATTGTATTTTTGGAGATTATTTTTTATAAAATAAGCAAGCCAATAATATGAAAATGGTCAATTCAGTTAAAGAACTCAAAATGTTTAAATTTTGGATACTCTTTCAAACTAAAAGTGCATTGATATGTACTTACAATCTGTATCAGCTGCTACGAACCGTCCGGTATTGGAGGCTGTCGAACTTTCAATTTTATTATCTGAAACACAATCCAAAATGCAAAGTAAAGTTTTGGTCAATCTAAGCAGATCACTAAAGCTATAGAAACCAAAATAGATGAGATCACGTGCCAATTTAACCACCTGTAAAACAAAAAATATTTATATAGTTTTGAAAAATATTACATACATATGGATTTAAGTGTATAAAATGAATCAAAACTTTTTTATAAGGGAGGGCACTATGTCGGAAATAATATTTATAACTTAAAGGGCGACAATAGTCAGGTTTATATTTTTTGCGAATTTAATGCAAGTGCCTTAATTTTATGCTCTAACCTCAAACGTCAATTTGTTTTGCTCTTGATCGGTGAATAGCCAAACTTTAGTGGCAACATTACACAAATAGTTCTCAACGAATGTGATGGTGGTATTAAATTTTGCACGTACAGCCTCCTTATTATAATCTGCAGGCTGGTTTTTGCCATCGTAGCTGGAAAGCAAATAAATTTATTAGATCAAGCATACAGATATGCAACAAAGAGTTTCAGTGCTCACTCTAATATAGACATTTTTGAGGGTATTTCACTCCAAAGCCGAGCATATTTCACTGGCGTTACCGGCTCTTGTGGATCGCGATCGACATGCAAATGCAGCATAAGACGGCAAAACGATGCACGCAGTTCATAAGGCATCGATTCATCAGACATGCATCTGCAACGAAATATAAATGTAATTTTTTAGCGCGAACAGTATCTCCAAAAAGTTATTAATATTTAGGGGCTTCCATTTGTTACACTCAACGCTATTTTTGATTTTGCTTCATGGCAGACACATTTTCAACTCGATCTTACTTATTTTTCAGTGGTATTTAAAATGCATGTCTGAAATGCCCAATATTTTTGTAAAAGCTTTTTTCAAGAGATTTTAAATAAATTGAGCCAAGTACGTGACTGACTCGCCCAGCAAGGGTTCCGTACTACCGTGCAAGTTCTAGACAGAGGGTAACCCTGGCGTGCCCTTTAGTTTTAAGCTATTTATTGTTTTTAACAGTTGTTGTTGTAGAGGTCAGACAGCTACATGCGCCGTGTAAATTTTAAGCCTCTATCTCATATAGTTCAAACTTTATAGCTGATTTTCAAACTAAAGGGTGTCCGCATGTATGAACGCCAATTAAATTTAAAATTTTTAAACTTTTGGTACTTGTTGTTGCACATGCCTGCTAACTACATTTACTCGTACTGTGAAAGTTTTAAGTCTCTAATTTTTAAATTAAAGGGTGCCCCCGTACAAAGGGCGACATTAAAATTTTCACTTTTTACTATGTTTGATATCTGTTGTTGTGTAGGCTTAATGACTGCATGTACTGAGTAAATTTCAAGTCTCTATCTCTTGCGGTTCAAAAGTTATAGCTAATTTTCAAATTAAAGGGCTTCCCCATGCAGAGAGCAAAATTAAGATTTTTTACTTTCTGCTATTTCCTTTATTTGTTGTTGAGTAGAACAGGTAACTGCATATACTGTGCAAAATCAAGTCTCTCTCTCTCTCTCTCTCTCTCTCTCTTACGGTTCACAAGTTAGAGCTAATTTTAGTTTTTTGTGTGGGGTTACCTTTTAATTGTTATTTTTGGTATTTTGTTGTTGTGGAATCTATGTAGTCACATGCTACTTTCAATTCTCTATCTCTTATGATTGAGAAGTTACAGCTTTTTTGTTGTTGCTAATTTTCACAGTTTCTTGTATGGGGACTCCCTTCAGTTTTCAACTTGTTGTGGTGTTTCTAATTTTTTGCTGTAGGAGCCGGGTAACCACATGCTCTCTAACTCTTACAGTTTGGGAGATTGGGGACTGCGAAGTCTCACAAAACGGTTTCACTTTCATTCTACGATTGTAGGTCCACAGTTTATTGTATGAGTACCTCCTTACGTTTTTAACTTTTTGTTGCTTTTAGTATTTTTGCTGGAGACGTCAACTACAAAAATGCTAAAAACAACAAAAACTCGAAAACTACCAGGTGTTCCTATACAATGTAAAGTAACAATTAGCCGTAACTCCCAAACTGTAAAAGACAGAGAGCTGAAACTCGCACAATATATGTACTTACATATGCCCTACAACAACAAATACTAAAAACAACAACAATTCAAAACCTACCAGGTGTTCCTATACAACGTAAAGTAACAATTAGCCGTTATTCTTGAACCGTGAGAGATAGAGGGATGAAATTTGCATAGTATATATACTCACATATGCTCCACAAGAACAAATGCTAAAAACAACAACTCGAAAGCTACCAGGTGTCCCTTTACAGCATAAAGTAACAGTTAGCTATTACTCTATCTCTCGAACCGTAAGAGATAGAGAGCCGAAATTCGCACAGTGTACGTATTCCCAGATGCCTTACAACAAGTCGAAAACTACTAGGTGTCCCCATACAACGTAAAGTAATAACTAACGTAACTCTCAAGCTGTAAGAGACAGAGAGACGAAATTTATACAATACAGTATGTATTCACATATGCCATTCCATACGTACATTACACATATGTACGTACGTACGGAACCCTAAGTGTGCGACCCAGCCTCGTACTAGACTGAATTTTTATTTGAATTAGATCCCTGTATTTTAGTACGATGGCCTCTTAATTTTTTTTCCAAAAGTTGCCTTTTTCTAATTGCGTAACTCTTTTTAGTCATTAACACTTTTTTCTCAAAATCCACAATTATTAGTTTTTTATACTCTTCCCCGCAATGTTAAGGTTATATATAGGCTTGTGATTCCGTTTATAATTTTCGAGCTCATAAAGTGCATATATTTTGGAGCAGTATTGATAGAAAGGTCGATTTAGAGATGTCTGTCCATGTGTAGACCATTGAAACACCGGCACAATATTAATTGCTAAGTGCAACCTAAATTAGCACTCCAGGCATAATTTTTCCATGTAAGGCCCCCGTTTTGTGTGGCCAGGGGCGAATGGGCAACAGAAATACATTTGACACGCTAATTTAGGTTGGACTGTTAGGGTTATATTGTATTTTTTTTCTATTTCTGCTTTTGGTTAAGCCCAGTTGGCAGAGATCTATTTATGTATTTTGTATGTCTCTACTTAAATTTATCTTCGCATACATCTTTTTAAAGTTTATTTTCCACTTTTTTTTTCAAAATAAGCCCTGTTTTGAAATTTACATTTTTTAAAAATAGTATTTTATTGAGAAAAGGTTTCTTGCGGAGTACTTTTTAGAGTGGTGTGCCCTATTCTAATATAGCAAGCGATTTGAAAACGTTAATTTATTTTTCCACTAAAGACACTTTTTCTATCATCACAATCAACTTACTTCAATATCAAATCAATATCCAAATGGGGCGATAGATTATTCAGAGCCAAGTATTGACGATTTAAACACATGTTGGAAAATAAATTCAATTGGTGGCGGTAATAGTTTAATATTGCAGCCTCCAATTCTTTGCCTTGGGCCACACAATTGGCCAAATCAGCCATTGAACGAGACTCCTTCAAAAAAAATTGTTTGAGTTAATTTTAATGAATATGGGTTTCAATTTTCATTTAACCTGCAAACCCTTCCATTTCAAATGAATTTCATATTTCATTTCCTCTCCTTCATCTAGGCTTTCCGTGTCCCAAGTCGAGATGGTTTTGGTGGAAAGCAATTCCAGTTTCTCGTCGTCATCATCTTCTGCTAAAGGCGTTAAGAGTGTCGACTCTCGTTTTTTGACACTATTTATTTTCTTTTGCTTTACAGCTTTCACTTCAGTCTCTATAAGTATATCGGAGTTTTTTGAGCTTAAAACACTTTTGCAAATCAGCTCTTGTGTTACGGCAATGGCCTTGCGATTCGAGACACACAAGTCGGAGAGATAATCTAAGAATCGGGAGTCCCAGTTATGCATGTTTTTACGCACTAGACCCACAAACGTTTCGATTTCGGCAGCAGTTATATGTTTTTCCAGCAGTTTGCGATTGTTGTGCAGCAAAGCTGTTATGGTGTCTTCAGCCAATATGTCATATCCAATTTGTTTTTGCATCAGGCCAAAATGCTTGGCAATGTATTCCTAATAAGATAATTAATAGTTTATTAATGCGGCCTTTTGCAGAAGAAAAAACTTACCTGATTCTTTCTGTAATCTTGCTGAGACAGTCTTAAAATTCGATAACATAGACGGAAGATATTTTTGAATGGACTATTTTTCGGATCACTCAGCTCATCCAATCTCAAAAATGGCCCGTCACCACCAGGATGCTCTTGAAAGGGCCCCTGTAGTATTTTAAACAATTGCTTTAAAATATATTGTTCTCTCAATAATTTCTGACGATCCCGTATGGGATTCTTAATGGTCAATTCCAAAGCTTTAGTTTTGTTTTGCTCATTTTCCATGCCCGCTATAAAATACACAATGTCCTGTAGCAAGGAAATCAACGAGCGCCTTTCATTTATCGATATGCTGCCATTATCCAATTTAGTGGTTACAGTGGCCAAGACTTTGCAGGCATCATTCGCAAAATCTAAATCGCGTACTTCTACCGGAGACACGGGAATCAAAGCAAACGCTTCCTTGTCTTCTTTTATGGGAGAACAGCAAACCTTCGACATGACCGGTTTGTCATCGTCGATATCAATTGGTATGGAAGTGGCATGAACCCAAGCATTGGAGCACAGATGTCTCAAGCGCACATAACTGGACTGGGGTACCAAGCTGTCAGCTCTGGCCATAGTGGTGGGATCTAATTCGAATACGGTAGCAATATCGGTAGAGAATGGTACTGACACCAAGCGGTATTGTTCTAGTTTAGTTTTCTCTACAACGAAAGAAAGAAAATAAGAATTTAAAATGCAGATGCAAACATATTTTTTTTTCAATTACAAGGAATATAAACTATTTACCTATCATGGTGGAATTATAAACAATACCCGAATCCTTGGCGTATTCATTGCTCATGTTTAATAATTGCTGTTGCAAGGGTTGTTGGGGCTGTTGAGCTTGCTGTTGCTGTTGTTGTTGTTGGCCACTTGCATTTGCAGTCTCAGAGTCCAGCTCTGCTGCCAAGTAATAGCCAGTGGCCAAATGTTTAAAACGATACAATGAGTTCCAATGGCCTGCACCGCCACGACACGAGTCATGTTGTACCACTTCAATTTCCCACAACGCTTTGCTGGAAGTGGCCGCTGTAGCACTTGTTCTGCCCGTAGTTCGCAGAAAAACATGCTGCTGTTTCTTATACTCATCCATGGTTAAAAATTTCTCTTGTTCGGCATGAAACAAGCGCACCACATCCCCGCCTTTCAAAATATGTTCTTGATTTTCTTTATGCTCCATAAATAAAGTTATTTTCCACGAAGTGGAAGAATTCAAAACATTAACTTCTTTGCAACCCGGATTATCGGGCAGCTCATAATTGGCAGCCACATGCAGATTTTGTTGGTCTGCATTTACGGGATTAAGTATGACTTTGTCGCCCACAACAACATTGTCGCCGATTGAGCGCAACTTATAGAACGGCATGATGTAGAACCAGGAGCCCTCATTGCCGTTCGCATCCAGATAAACACGCATGGCATTCTTTTCCAGCAATGAGGGAAGGCGTTTATTTACGGTCAGAAATTTATTCGATTTAAGATGAAGCAGTTGCACTACACTGCCATATTGGATTTGTTGGCCCAGAATCTTTTTGTTTTCCGTTTCATTTTGCTTCTTCTCTATTTCGGCGGCATGCTGAAATCAAATCCACAGATAATACCGGGGTTTTAAGAACGGATATTTTCAAGGCTTTAAATAAGTTTTCCTTTTCTATGCAGCTCAGAATTGTAAGTGCACAAATTTGGAAGAATCTTGCAATTTTATTACACACTGCTTTGTGCCCCAATTCTCAAAACGTTAAACATATGTTAATGGCAAAAGAACATACATATGTCTGCTCCCTGGCATTAACAACAGTGAAATTCAAAACCTCTATCCCTGCAAGAACAGTGTCGGTCATATGATCCATCTTATGACCGACACTGCTGATGGATTCATACATCAGGGTTTCTATCATTTTCTTAAGGGCAAAATGAAAAACACTGATGTAAACATTCGTGTACGTGTGAGCTATTTCTTTAACCAGCGTTACCACCTCCGCAAAGCGATCATTCGAAATCTTTTTTTCAAAATGCCCACAAATTTAAATGCAATGCTATTAATTTCTTTGTTGATAAATAAAAAAAGAATTTTGCGAAAATTTTCAAAAAACAATTCAAAGAGAATATAATAAACTATATTTAAAAAAAATGGAAATGAACCTATAAAACCATTAATGCATAAACGTAGTTCCAAATGAAATTACCAACTTAATAAGGGAAAATCAAAATACTAAAACAATCATTGTAATGTAAACGCTGAAAATTATAAAATTGCTTTGCGTGTGTTTGTAATTAAGTTGTTGATGTGTTAGTTTCCATCAGCTATTTCTTGCAGGGGAGTAAATAAAGTAAATAAATAAACCTACAATTTATTATACAGGGTGGCGCAAAAGTAACCCTTAATTTTTTTACATCAAGCCGAGAATATGGTGTCATATGAATGGCCGCCACCACAGTTGATTGTCATTTGAGCCTTTTTTATAGCATTTTCCATCACATTGGCCAAAACTTCCGGCGATAGGTCCTCACATTCTTGACGGATATTGTCTTTAAGAGCTGCAAGAGTCTGAGGCTTGTTGACATAAACCCACGACTTCAAAAAGCCCCACAAAAAGAAGTCTGCAGCGGTCAAATCAGGCGATCTTGCTGGTCCGTGCGAATCGCCAAAACGGGAGATTAGGCGCCTGGGAAATGTATCCTTCAGCATATCGGTGCAGTGGCACGTGCAGTGTGTGCCGTAGCACCGTCCTGTTGGAACCATATATTTTCCAATCCCAATTCATCAAGTTGTGGCAAAAAGAACTCGTTGATCATTGCTCTGTAGCGCTCACCATTCACAGTAACCGTTTGGTCCGCTAAGTCTTCGCAGAAAAAAGGTCCGATGACTCCTCCAGCGAAAACAGCACACCATACAGTGACTTTCAGCGGGTGTAATGGCTCTTCGTGGGTTACACGCGGATTTTCAGTGCCCCAGAAGCGTAAATTTTGCTTATTTACGTACTCACTAAGATGGAAATGGGCCTCATCACTCATTATTTTTGATGAAAAATCATCTTCCTCTTGGTGGTGATCATGGATGTGATTGGCGGTCAGCAGCTAACAGCTGATGCACTGTCTGAACTATGTACGGAAACATCTTCAAATCTTGTACCAAAATTCGCTGTAAAGACAGTCAGTCGACTGATACCCATTTGCGTGGTACGTCGTCTGATTGATGTCGACCATGATGAACATTATTTGAATTATTTTTACAAATTTGAAATTCTTTGATTCATTTAATTTTTTTTTCTTTGCAAAAACTGACAACACAAACAAAAAAAAAACCGTTCATCTGAGTCAAGATACCTCGATAGCAGGTAGTCTTTACAAGCTGAGCTGACTGCTGCTTTTAGAATGAAGAATAGTCAAAATACAGAACACAAACGCGAAAAAACTGGTGACAGAAACTAAAGATTTCTACCAACAAAATACATGAAGTGTTTGTTGGTGTTGTAGTTATGCGACGACCTGATATCGAGGTATGTACCTTGATCTGAATCAACCAATATAACAACAATTTTGAAGTTTTTCAACTACAATTTCATACAAAAATAGATGCAAAGGCCTTTAAAGTCTAAAGGTCTTATTCATAATAAATATTTTAGGTTTATTAAACTCTTATTTGACAGATTTTCTATACAAATACATATGTCAAATAAGAGCCTTATAAGCTTGAAATAATTTTTATGACTTGGGGGTAAATGTGTTCAGAAAAACATTTCATTGTCCTAAAATGTATGTTTCAATTTTGTGTTTGTTTTGTAGTCACAAACTTGGTGGTGTGTGTTTCCTTACATTTCCTCTCTTTTCGAGAGAGGAGAGCACTTTTTCTCATTTGCTCGAACTTCATGCAAATAGTAAAGAACACACCTGATTTAATAGACAAATCATACTGCCGGAATATTTAAAAAAACATTGTACTTACATGTAATCTTTTCAATAAATTTGTGTCTGTATTGGAGCTGGCTGATTGTTTGGCGGCTTTCCAGAATTGTTTCTGGGCCGAATAGCGATTCATGGGACATACTTTTATCAAGCAATCTAAAGATAAATATGTATGTAACATAAAGAAATAATTCTAATGAAAAAAAGAAAGACAAAAATAAACATCACCGCACAAACCTCGGAACTTTTTTGGTGGATAAGTTAAGTCACCGGCCTCAGGACAAACCACAGTACGATCATCAACCAAACTGAAACAATATTTATCAATTCCATTTGCAAAGAAGACAAACTAACAAACTTACCCCAGAGTACTTAAGAAGCCGCACACACTGCCTTCGGCATACAGTGATACAATGTCGCCCAAATGCAGCAGACTTGCCGAACCAATTATGTTGTCACCCATTTTGCCAGCCAACTAAAACAGTAAATGCACAAGCACATAAACAGCTTTTCAAATGTGAATTATTGTAAAACAAACCCATTCATTACAAAATCTTAACATGAGCAGGTACTTTGTTTTGTGTCGTGGGGAAATCTTACCTTTTTAAGTGTCCATACAAATACTTTTCTTTGCCAGCCAAAGTTGTTTCTAGTGCAACATTTATGAATGTGTGGGCAAAAGCGAAAAGTCTGCCAGTAGAGGGGGGAAAAGCGGCACTTGTGGTAGCTCGAGATGGGCCTCTTGGGTAAAACTTTCGTTGTTGTTGCAACGATAATAACAATCTGTTGATTGTGCTGGCTGGTGTTTTGGTGTGTTGGGTCTGGTTCACAATTTTGGTTTTTGTCTTTTCCTTCTCTTCTTATAATATTATTGTTTTGTCTCTTGTCTCTTTTTATTATGCAGTCTATTTACTATATACATATGTATATATATTTTGTTTAATAATAATTTGCCAGTTAAATCAAGTATGAGATTTTCAAATTGTTGTGATTTTATTGCAGCTGCAGGGGTTTGAGGTTTTTTTTGATAAACTGCAACGAAAAAGAAATATTAAAATTACAAACGTTTTCTTATTCAAATATGTTGAGCAGGAAGAAAAAAATAGTTGAGTTAACTTTGGGGGAAAAAAAAACTCAATTCGCTAACTAACGGGTCAGCCATTTAACGTTTTTTTTTTCAACTACTGCTCATTTCGTGACTGGTAACACTCAGCTCATGTCTGATTAGACAGATGATTAGTTTTATCCTTCTGCTGAACGAATATGATGGGCCTGCGATCGACTTACAGAAGATGCCGATTTTGCTAAAACAAATCATCCTTTCAGAGGAAGCTCATTTTTTTTTATCTTGGCGGGTATGTAAACAAGCAAAATTGTCGCATTTGGGGCACAGAAAACCCGCACGCATTTAATTGAAACAGCGACGAGCCCAAAGCGAGCCACTATTTGGTGCGGATTTTGGTCCAGAGGCGAAAATGAGCAAGGAGTGGCCGTTACAGTCAATGGCGATCGTTAGCGAGCCATGTTAAACGAATTTTCGTTCACAAAAATTGAAGAGGTGGATATTGGCAACATTTGGTTTCCACAGGACGGCGCTACGTGCCACACAGCTAAAGTTGCACTCAATGTTTTATAGCATTTTCAAAAAGAAAAAAGTTATTTGGCGGACCCTTTATTTATTTTCAGATTTCCTGCAACTAGAGACTACGTTTCTCAACTGGGATTCGTGGGCCGCATTCTGAGAGGCGAGTATGAGTGTTGTCAACCGATTATGAATAGTACGATCAAAAAATAAAGCCAGACTTTTTTCGATAAAATTTTAAAATGATGAATAAATCGGTTAAATAATATCAATTACTAGAACAGTTCACGCTATTAATACTATTTTTGTTCTGGAAATTTTCCGAACGTTTACAATTTCTAAAATATTCTAAAAATTGTATTCCAGGCTATTTTATATACATAAACAGTAGTGATTCGACTCCATCCAGAATACACAATAAATAAATACAGCATTACCCATCATATCCGAAAGAAAATAAATATTTAGAGAAAAGTATATGGCTCAAAGGTGTTATACACAAATTAAACTCTCAACTGCCAAAAAATTTCTATATAATACTACACAGAGAAAAAAGCACCTAATAAAGTAGAACAAAATCAATAAGATATCTCTATGATTTTTTTTTAAGAAGGATTCCTTATTATTTGAAATGGGAAAACCTTATTGAAAAAGCAACAATTAATGAAATTAAAAAGATGATTTACGTGTGTTTATATAGGAAACTAATAAAACCAATAGGGAAAAATTAATAGGATAACATAATAAAATCAATAAGAAATCCTTATTGTATACATTTTACAAGAAAACCTAATAGAATCAATAAGTTCTTCTCTATAGAATTTTTTTTGGTACCATGCAAATCGGAAACTGAGTAAAAACAAACGTGAGTAACAAGTTTTCTTCTTGGTTTTATGTGTTTTTCTTGTTGAGACAATTAATAAGATTTGCAACATGGAAATAATAAGAAATACCCATAGAAAAATCTTCTTTTCTCTCTGCTGGGATACCCCTCAGCCTAAAAACGTTTCAAAGAGAAAATCTTATTGAATCTATTAGGAAGTTTTCGCTCTGTGTACAAAGCTGTTTACAAAATCGAGTTCTCTATGTGAAATATAAAGACGAGTGTTCTAAAATTTTCCCTATGAGATCAGGAGTACCCCTCCTCGGTCCAATGCTATTTCTCCTGCTTACATCAGACATTCCCACCTCCGCCACAAATAATTGTATGATATATACATACATTTGCTGATGACACTGTTTCAATGTCAACTCACGAAAACGCCATATGAGCTGTGCAAACGTTATAACAACTGCTGAATAACACATTGGAGTAGTTTCGTAGTTGGGGGATTCAAGTAAACAGTGACAAAACAGTACAAGTAATCTACTCTAATATAAAAATGCTAAATATTATTCAATCGGTGCAAATAAACAGCTCACCAATTCTTTTGGATACAAAGGCAAAATACCTTGCAATGATAATTGATTCTGAGCTCATGCGGAAAGATCACATTACGCAAAAGAAAAAGGAATTGAACAACAGATTCAGACAACTATTCTGGCTGCTGGGTAGAGATTCCAAGATGTCCACTCACGACAAACTGCTCACAAACAAAACGATCATAGTCTCTACTTGGAAGTACGGCGTAGAAATATGGGGCACTACTAGTACAAGGAACATAAAAATTGTTCAACGAATGCTGAGTGGTGGATTGGCGATGAGGCCATACACCGAGATCTAAATGTCAAAACAGTGAAAGAAGTCAGAAGAAGCCTTAAACAAACAACTCGTTTAACACAACATTCCAACACGGAACTCAGACAACTGTCTGCGCGCGAACGAAACGCTGGCACCCAAAAGACTCAAGCGATATTCGCCATCAGAACTAACCGTTATTGGACAGCAACTTGACCCGTTGCTGTTTAAAAAGAAATGATTTTTATATTTTTATTAACATACCATATAAATTATCTTGGGTATTGATTTAAGAAAATCACATCCAATTACTTACTGTCAATCTGCTGACAGGTGTAATAAAATATGGGCTCAGTTTTAAACTTGTATCATTTTCGATCTTTGTAGTATTTCTGATAAGAATTTCATACCACAATATAATTCTTCGAGCATAACAAATCAACCACAAAATTCTTCATTTTTTAAACTGTTTACGTCAAGTGGACGCATGTGGATCACAACTGGCAGAACAAACTGACACATGTCGAAAATGTTTAGCCTCTAATGTTGATTTCATTATTTTCATACACAAATGTACACAAATGTATTTAAACTAAAAATTTAATAACATGAGAAAAAGTTTAAGCCACATTTTTACAACAGATTTTATGGCGTGAAAAACAGCAACGGAAATGAAGAAACTGAAAGCACGAAAAAAAGGAAATCTATGTCAGTGCATACGAATTTTTATCAACGTTAAAGTGACCAGATACTACAAGGTGGCGCAAAAGTAATCCTCATATCAGAAAATGCTATAAAATTGGCCCCTAATGTCAGTTCTGTTTTGTCATTTGTGTAGTTAACACATGCGAAATACACGTTAATAAACAATGTTACGCTACACTGCTCCAGAACGCGGAATATTGGTGACTATTTATTTGACCAATAATCGGTCGGTGACTTTGGATGAGGGATGAGGCCCATTTTCATCTTAGCGGGTACGTAAATAAGCAAAATTTACGCTTCTGGGGCACTGAAAATCCGCGTGTAACCCACGAAGAGCCATTACACCTGCTCAAAGTCACTGTATGGTGTGCTGTTTTCGCTGGAGGAGTCATCGGACCTTTTTTCTGCGAAGACGTCGCGGGCCAAACGGTTACTGTGAATGGTGAGCGCTACAGAGCAATGATCAACGAATTCTTTTTGCCGCAACTTGATGAATTGGAATTGGAAAATATATGGTTCCAACAGGACGGTGCTACGGCACACACTGCACGTGCCACTGCACCGATATGCTGAAGGATACATTTCCCGGGCGCCTAATCTCCCGTTTTGGCGATTTGCACTGGCCAGCAAGATCGCCTGATTTGACCGCTGCAGACTTCTTTTTGTGGGGCTTTTAAAAGTCGCGGGCTTATGTCAACAAACCTCAGACTCTTGCAGCTCTTAAGGACAATATCCGTCAAGAATGTGAGGACCTATCGCCGGAAGTTTTGGCCAATGTGATGGAAAATGCTATCAACTCAAGGCTCAAATGACAATCAACTGTGGCGGCGGCCATTTATATGACATCATATTCTCGACTTGATGCAAAAAAAATTAAAAGACCAAATAAAAATAATCCACAAGAAGAATCAAAGTTTTTAATTTTTTTATTTAATTACAGCTAAAAAACATCGGAAGGTACTTGCAAAATATTCAAATAGATGGAAACGTGTCAGTTCCCAGATGTTTTCTTTGGCCATCACATAAATTTACGGAAACAAATGTTTATACCCAACATAGAGTTTACTGGAGCAGGTGCAAGTGGCATAAGTGTATTGTAGCTGAGGGGGATTACTTTGAAGGGATTATTTGATAAATATATAAATACTTTTTGAAAAGATTAATAATAAAGGTTGTATTTTGATCAGACCTGCTACATTCGCGAACATATTCCCGATTGTGCTACTTTTTTGCCACAGCTTAAATAAAATAAAATACATACATTCATATCTACATACATGGAAGATAAAAACAAAAAAAATTTTAAGAACAATACTGCTTCGCGGCATTTTAAAAAAAAGCTTGTTTTTAGGGTTCCGTACTCATCAGAGTGAAACGGAACCCTATTACGGAGACAAGTACGTACGTCCGTCCGTCACAGCGTCCATTCTCCGAAACGGTAAGAGCTAGAGAGCTGAAATTTTCACAGGATGTTGTTGTACCTTGCCGCTACAACAACAAATACTAAAAACAACAACAAGTCGAAAACTACCAGGTGTCCCCATGCAACGAAATGTTTCAATTAGCTATAACTCTCGAACCGTAAAAGGTAGAAAGCTGAAATTTGCATAGTGTATGTATTTATAGATGCTTTACAACAACAAATGCTAAAGACAACAAGAAGTTGAAAACTACCAGGTGTCACAATACAACCTAAAGTAACAATTAGCCGTAGCTGCTAAACGGTAAAAGACAAAGAGCTGAAATTCGCAGAATATATGTGTTTACATATGCCCTACAACAACAAAGGCTAAAAACAACAACATGTCAAAAACTACCAGGTGTCCCTATACAACGTAGAGTAAAAATTAGAAGTAACTCCAAAACTGTAAGAGACATGAAATGTGAAAATATGTACTCGCATGTGGCCTACAATAACAAATGCTAAAAACAACAACAAGTCGAAAATTACCAGGTGTCCCTATACAACGTAAAGTAACAACTAGCTGTTACTCTCGACCCGTGAGAGACAGAGGGATGAAATTTGCACAATATGTGTATTCACATATGCTCCACAACAACACTTGCTAAAAACAACAACAATTGTAAAACTACCAGGTGTCCCTTTACAACGTAGAGTAATATGTAGCTATAACTCTCGAACCGTAAGAGATAGAGAGCCGAAATTCGCACAGTGTATGTATTCCCAGATGCCTTACAAAAACAAACTACAACAACAACAACAAGTTTAAAATTACTAGGTGTCCCCATACAACATAAAGTAGCTTTAAAAACAGAGAGATGAAATTTATAAAATATACATTTGTATTCACATACGCCATTCCATACATACATTACACATACATACGTACGGAACCCTAAGAATGCGAGCCTGCCTCGTACTTGACTTAATTTATTTGCACTTGTAAACATTCTAGCAAGTTGTGTGCAAGCAGTGTAGGGCAAAATACATGCTCTGATGTATTTAAAATACAAAATACACGAAAGTTGTGTATTTTAAATACAAAATACAAATACTTTTTTTTCCATGTATTTAAAATGCAAAATACAAAATACTGCATTCAAAAAGCAAGTACAAAATACAATGTAACAAAAATATGTATTTAAAACACAAAATACAAAATACTTTTATCAAAAAAGTGTTTATTTTCTTTCATAAACTCCACTTTTTCAAAAGTGATATCAGCAAAACAATCTCTGGATGGCGAATAAAGGAACCCAGCTAACGACAAAATATCATTGATTTCTTATGAGGAAACGATATTTTATTGAAAGACCTATAACGGAATTAACAAATAAGTTATAATTAAAAAAGGTTTACCAAATGCTATATAACTATGTATGTATATATAGTCCATCCAAGACAATATTTGATTGATACTTTTTTCTCTTGTTTTAGATTAAAATGTCGAACGCTGTTTTTCCTTGTATTTTATTTTTTTCGTTATTTCTCAATGTATGTGCATTCAGTTGCATTCACTTTACACAGGTGCTTTGGTAATTAAATTGTTCTATTGCAATTTTTTTGAAAATAAAACAGTAGCAAAATTTTCGGATTTTAGTTGATGTATGAATGGAATAATTTTTAGGGCATATTTTTTAACATACATTTAAAATGTATTTTGAAAAATGTATTTTGAGAGCACAAGTATTTAAAATACAAAATACAAATACATTCGTGAGACGTATTTAAAATACAAATACAAAGTACTTATTTGTATTTTAAATACTTGTATTTCAAATACTTGTATTTCAAATACTGCCCAGCCCTGTGTGCAAGTGGCATATTTCGTCGAGTTTTTGGTACATAATACGTATACATAATTTAAATATATACGTATACATAACGTATACGTTATGTATAATTTATTTAGAGTAACTGGTCACCTCAATTCCATATCCTTAATTGTTTTTTAACTTTATTGTAGTCTGTATATTGTGTCGAGTGAAAAAAACTGTTACAGTCACCCCAAACAGACTCATTCGTGCCCATCTTCCCTCATATTTTCATTTGCATTTCCATTTTTTGTATTTTTTTTTTTTAACAAGGAGAAAATCAGAAAACAAAACATTAGAGAAGAATTCGTAAAATGGGCATGATTACAAAAATATGAATATTTAATATTTTTTTCTATATGCTCGTCAGGGACGGTACGTTAAGAAAGAAAGTGAAGTTCTTTTGCATGTATTTTTATATTCCTCCAAAGTAATGATTTCCACTTTTTTTGTAATCATAAAAGTATGGGTTTTTATTTCAACTACAAATTTAAAAAGTGTAATGCATTACTTTTGGGACATCGTAAACAAAATTATGTACTTCTGTAATCAGAAGTGTAAGTATTTCTGATCACTAAGCAGCTCATTTCGTAGGTGAAGTGTAAAATAACAAAAATTGCATAAATATGATGTATCTTGTACTTTAATTGAATTTGGTACTTTACGCTAACTGCTTTTAAAGTTGACACAAAGTTTTTTTTATTTCATATATAGATGACTGACATATAAATTTTTTTGTTTTTATCCCCCATTTACACACGCAAGTGTGTGTTTTCAGAGGGAAAACCAACCTCATAAACCAACCTGTGACATTCGTCACAATATAAAATATCCAATCCGAGTTTGACGGTGCATGATAATGAATCTGAGGTTTCTAATCCACATGAAGATGGTGTAGAGCTTGTCTAGTCAGGTATTCGCGGTCAAGAGTTGGTGACAACTACATGCGCTACTCTACCGCTCACTCTGTCAAAGAAATTAGATTTTTAATAAAATAGAAATAAAATTTAATTTTGATTCTTAAATTTAGGATCAGGAAGCCAGATTCACCACCGGAAATATAAAACAAACCTGGTTTTCTACGCTTCCAACTTGTTTTTTAGGGTCCCGTACTCATCAGAGTGAAACGGAACCCTATTACGGAGACATTCTCCATTCTCCGAAACGGTAAGAGCTAGAGAGCTGAAATTTTCACAGGATGTTGTTGTACCTTGCCGCTACAACAACAAATACTAAAAACAACAACAATTTGAAAACTACCAGGTGTCCCCATACAACGAAATGTTTCAATTAGCTATAACTCTCGAACCGTAAAAGGTAGAAAGCTGAAATTTGCATAGTATATGTATTTATAGATGCTTTACAAATGCTAAAGACAACAACAAGTTGAAAACTACCAGGTGTCCCAATACAACCTAAAGTAACAATTAGCCGTAGCTGCTAAACTATAAATTACAGAGAGCTGAAATTCGCAGAATATATGAGTTTACATATGCCCTACAACAACAAATGCTAAAAATAGCAACATGTCAAAAACTACCAGGTGTCCCTATACAACGTAGAGTAAAAATTAGCCATAACTCCCAAACTGTAAGAGACAGAGAGATGAAATGTGAACAATATACATATGTACTCGCATGTGGCCTACAATAACAAATGCTAAATACAACAACAAGTCGAAAACTACCAGGTGTCTCTATACAACGTAAAGTAACAATTAGCCGTTACTCTCGACCCGTGAGGGACAGAGGGATGAAATTTGCACAATATGTGTATTCACATATGCTCCACAACAACACTTGCTAAAAACAACAACAACTATAAAACTACCAGGTGTCCCTTTACAACGTAGAGTAATAGCTATAACTCTCGAACCGTAAGAGATAGAGAGTCGAAATTCGCACAGTGTATGTATTCCCAGATGCCTTACAACAAATTACAACAACAACAACAACAACAAGTGGAAAATTACTAGGTGTCCCCATACAACATAAAGTAGCTTTAAAAAAACAGAGAGATGAAATTTATAAAATATACATACATATGTATTCACATACGCCATTCCATACATACATTACACATACATACGTACGGAACCCTAAGAGTGCGAGCCAGCCTCGTACTTGACTTAGTTTATTTCTGTGTGCTGTTGTTTGCAAAACGTTCTTACTCAAAAGAGTTGCATTTGAAAAAGTATCTTTTAAGGCCGGACTTCTTTAAAAATGTGCATTTTGAAACCCCTACCAAGAGAGAAGTTCATTCTTAAAGCATTTTGAAAAAAAAGTATATTTAAGATTCTAAAAAAAGTATATTTTAGAAAATATTATTATTTAATACTTTCATTAAAATGAAATTAACTTTTATTAAAATTAATTTAAAAAAAAGAACTGTTGCAAACAGCGTCTTTGATAAAACTTGGAACATTTTCAAACTCTGTACTATGTACATATGTATGTATTTAAGGCAAAGCTGGCTCGTTATCAAGGCATGTATTTTTTTATTTTTTTTTTTTAGTTTTTATAAAAGTTGTTCTCTTGACATGAGCTGTGCAATTTGTGGCTGCATTTCAGTTAGAAGTAAGCAAATCAAATTACTTACAATTTATTCAGGCATTTTTTCCTCATAATGAAAGTAGTAATTATATTAAATTTATTTATTCAAACAACTCAATGAATATTGTGGTTCTTTTAAAATATAACACATAAAAACCAGCAAGTGAATAATTAATGTTTCAGTTTATTGGAACATAAAGCAATTAACAGCAAATAATTGCATTATTTTTATTATACACCCTGAGCGTTGAGTTGTATGTTTGTTTTCGTGTGTTCAATATTTTGCTGTTTTTTTTTGCTTATTTAGAATAAACTCTCATATCATTAATCATATGAACGGTGAGCTGTAATTAGGGAATTATTTTATGAAACATTGCCCAAAGCAAATTGTTTAGTTTTATTGATCCTCCAACGTTTTCACTTTCATTTTTTTACATTTTTTTTTTTTTTTTTTGATTCAGTCGTAGATATGCTATAAGTAGAATGCTGGCAACACTCTTAGGACGAACGTTAAGTTTCGTCCAACTCGACGAGTTATGGTCATACATAAACTTTTGTTTGTCCAGTTTTGGCTAAAAAATGGCACCACAACTTTCTTGTTTATATATGTACATACATACGACTACACTCAGAAAACTTTGTCAGTAAAATTAACTGAAAACACTCTTTAAAACATATAAAACTTGATTTAAAAACCGTCCTACTTATTTATCATTTAAATTTACGTACTATTTCATTTGAATTTTAATGTTAAAAAATCTACGGAGCTGAATCGGTAAAAATAATGATTTTTCCTTTATTCTAACTGACAAATAATTCATGAGTAATCAACTTGTAACATTTTTTCTATTTTTTCTTAGGTGGTCCTTTTATTATATTATAGTTCTCTCTATCTGTATTATCTCCTTTTTCAATTCACTAATTTAATTTTTATACTGCAAAGCCTCTGCTGAGATGCGAACATGCAGCATCTCGACCTGAAAGTAGTTGCCATACCTGCTCAGCCATCGCAACAATCAGAACAAACTCAACAACAATCAATTTAACTAAAGAGCATGTTTGCTACATACATATGTATGTGGAAACCAAATTATAAAAATGTATTTACATACGTATTAAGAGCTTGGTTCCTTCGTGTATGTGTAACATAAGTTACTACCCTGCCGGCAACTCAGTTAACTAGTAATGAATTATAAGCTAACTTTTTTACAGCTGGTGGTGGTTGACACTTAGATTAGTTTTAATGGAGATGACTGACTATTTTAACACTACGATGTCCTAGGAGGTATGTAGTCAATTGTCCGACTGTGCATTACCTTTCATTTAACTTAAAGTTAGCTACTTAAAAGTCAGTACCCACAGAAAAAAATGTACAAATCAAGGCTGATTTTATATTTTTCAGTGGTAATATTATACTTTATTGAATTAAATTTCATCTTACTTTTTTTTTTGTCAGCCTCTGGTGGGAATCGAACCACTAAACCTCAAGACTGGTGAGCAGCCACCATACTCACTCAGCCATCGCAACATTTAAAACGAATGCGACAATAGGCAATTTAATTAAAGAGTTATTTAGCGTGCATGTGTGTATGTTAGTATTTGAATTTTGGGTGAACTCTGCACTACGTTTCAGCTAGCTTATAGCCAATACACAAAAAGTGAATTACAAATTGATTGTATTGCAGCTAATTTGAAGCTAGTCCATAAAAGTTAACGTAAAGTTAATTATTTTAGTAGTCGACTACTCAATGTCCGACAGGGATGAACTATAAGTCGATTTTATTTGTAGTCGACTACCAATTTGCTGGCAGGGTACTGTCATTATTAACTGTCAGCGAAAATCCGTATTTATCTGTAGTTAGTTTTTTAAGTAACTGTACAAATCAGTTAAAGCTAAAATTTCATTATTTTTTAAACGTTTTGTCATTTAAAAATAACTGCAATGATTACTTCTAGAATAAACTACGGTCTGTTACTGCAAAAATATCCTGAGTGTACAGATGTATCAAGAAACAACAACGAAAAGAACAAAAAACGTAAGAACTTTAAATTTCACAACAGCATATTTGTTTGTTATAGAGAAAATTTGTGCTTTTGTAAAATCAAACTAATTCTAATACAAACTCGCTATAAATTTTCTTTTTCCTCGTTGAACAATCAAAACATTAAAATATACTCTTGTGAAATTTACAAGTTTATTATGAATTCTGCCATGGGTTCCGACGGAATTTCGTCCGGAGAATGCTGTTATAAATTCAGTTGTAATGACGAAATTTTCGGAATTCGGGGTATTGGTGTTATGGATTCCGAGTGAAACGATCTTTTAACCGATTTTCATGGGAATTTTGTACGAACTTTTTTGAGTGTCGGGAAGAGACGAAAATTAATTTGAAATAAAAATAAGTAAGAGTGGTATATTCGGCTGCTCCGAATCTTAACTACCCTTCACAATGATATATGTATGTTATATTACGGGGTTACACAAAAAAAAAAAATATATTTGATCGCTTTTCTCGTTGCCTCAAAAGTAACAAAACAAACACACCACTCTTTGTAGACTTCATGGAATGCATTCAATATAATAATATCAAACCAAGGGTTGAACTTAAGCCTGAAAAAGTAATTTAATATACATAAATGTATTACAATATCAAAGTATGATATACATATGTACCATTCTGATTGATTTTTGGTGCCAAAAGTTGTTTTATTTGGCTTATAGAGCCGATTTCTCGCAAAACCGGGAAACGCTATATCTCAGGTATACATGGACCGATTTCAAACATTTCCGAATTTTGTCTTTAAACATCCTATATTTACCATTCTGATTGATTTTTGGTACCAAAAGTTGTTTTATTTGGCTTTTAATGCCGACTTCTTGAGAAATCGGGAGGAGCGATGCACCCGAGCATATGGGCCGATGTCAAAAAATTTTCCAGTTTTTCCTCTTTGTACTATATGTACTACTCTGATTGATTTTTGGTGCTTATAATGCCGATTTCTTCAAAAATCGGGAGACGCTATATCTCAGGTATATATGGGCTGATTGCAGAAATTTTTTGATTTTTGGGATTTAATGGGCATTAAAAATGATATGGCTTAAAAATCTCACAAAAAAATGGCCAAAACTACCCCTCGAAATCCAGTTTTTTTTAAAATATATCTCGGCTATCCGTGGACCGATCTTACTGAATTTTAATAGCAGACCCACTAACCGGATTTAACACATTTTACCGAAAGAGTGAGGTTTCTATAGCAAAGCGTTTTCTCAGAAACGGTATTTCAACGACTACAGACGGTTATCGCTTAATCGTTGTCTCTACTGATTCTGATCCAGAATATATATACTTTATGGGATCAATGCGTTACTCACGGAATAACAAACTTATATATACATGAAAACTTATATATACATATATAAATCACATGTACACAAGAGTTTCGGTTAAGGTTTTCATTTTGCTCTTAATAAACTAACTAGAAGCCTTAACTAACTAGAAGTCAACGCTAAATGACCGGTCATTTAGCTGGTAGTATTCTTGCAGGGCGGTAGCATGAACTTTGATTCCGTGGGAATTCATAATGGAATTTGGCACGACTTTGTGACTGGGAGTTTCGAATACGTGTATTATTCACTCGAAATTCATATTGAGGCTGCTACTGTTTTTACGTTTTGTTTTCAAAGTTATTTCGTTTCGTTAGATAATAAACACTTTGCTGTTGAAATTCGCTGTGGCTTCTAAGTAATCAGTAATACTAAAAACAGTGGGTGTGGTATACCGTTGAAAACAACTAAATTCTGTTTTTGTAAGAAAAATATCAATCAATATTTAGATATTTGATGTCAAAAATAATTGCCTGATTGCTGTGCGGTTAAAAAAATATTTAAGCGTTATAAAATATGTTTGTGCCTCAAGCTTGAAAAAACATTTAGCTTTTTCATTTTAAAAGTAAAAAGATCGAAAAATCTACAAAATTATTATTTTTGTAAAACTCGAAAGTTAAGTAGAAGGAATACAACTGTTGAAGGTCAAACCAGGTGAAAAACTTCGAAGTGTTCCAGAGAACAACTTTTCCCTCAGTTCTTAAATTTTTTTTTTACCAGGAAAATCTATCGTATATTAAAGCTTCCTTTTTCTTTGGTTCATGGACATTATATTTTGTAAAATTGGCCACGTGGTTCTTACATATGGAGAACTTATGTTGTGCTAGTGGTAATGTTTAAAATTTTAAAGACCTCTACGTCACGAAGCAGTTTTATAAAGATGCTTTTTTGAAAATTAATGTATAAGCTTTATTTTTGTGCTACAGTGATGAATTAGGTACAAAAAATCATCTACGGAGCGGCAAGATCTGTAATACTGGTATAGAACAGCGGTGATTATCGGTACTGATGTTATGCTCAAACTGAGCTAAAATGTTTTTTCAGGAATACATATTTCTAAAGCATTATTTTTTCTAAGATAAAGTAGAATATTTGCTTTTTTAACAAAACTTTTTTGCAATATCTTGGCGGAATTTTTCATAAGAAGCGGCATGTCATTCTCCCTTTTATTTACATTCGAAAACCCTATATTTTGCCGGGAACAGTTTCCCATTTTCGACGATTATTTGGAATCAGGGGAAAGGGAAATTATAAAAGTTTCCTGGAGAGATTTTATTCAGAATAAGAGAGTTGAGAGTAGATAAATAATTGTAGAGAATTATCATTTCGGATCGGGGTGATAGATATGAGGGTGTTTTTTTTCGATATATAGAACTTTAAGTTGGCATTACTATTCAAGATGACGATCGATTTAACAGCTGTCAAGTTATTTATTGTCAGTTTGGTTTGGCAATTCATCATGAATAGACTTACGTCTGAGCAACGCTTGCACATAGAGCAGAATGGGCCCAAAACAAGATTGCCATTGTTCCCGATTTTCATAAGCGAATTTTGTTTAGCGATGAAGCGCACTTCTGGTTGAATGGCTGCGTCAACAAACAAAACTGCCGCATTTGGAATGAACATAAACCTCAAGTGTATGTCGAAACACCGTTACATCCAGAAGAACTGACGTTTGGTGCGCTTTATGGGCTGGTGGAATCATCGGTCCGTACTTCTTCAAAAACGATGATGGCCAGAACGTTACAATCAATGGTGATCGGTATAAAGCAATGATTACTAACTTGTGGTTTCAACAAGACGGCGCAACATGTCACACAGCTCGTGCCACAATCGATTTATTGAAAGACACGTTTGGTGACCGTCTAATTTCACGTTTTGGACCTGTGAATTGGCCTCAAATATCTTGTGATTTAACACCGCTAGACTACTTTCTGTGGGGCTATTGAAAGTCATTTGTCTATGCGAATAATCCACAAACGCTTGACCACCATTTGAAGGACAACATTCGCCGTGTTATTGCCGATATACGGCCACAAATGTTGGAAAAAGTCATCGAAAATTGGACGTCCGCGCCAGCCGTGGCGCTCATATGCCAGAAATCATATTTAAAATGTAATGCCACAAGATTATCTTTCGGATAAATAAAATTCATGTCAATCGAATAATCCATCGTTGTTTTATTGCAACTTAAAGTTCTATACATCGAAGAAAACATCCTTCACCTTTGCTGGTACGACCTGTTTTAGTATATGCATTGGTGGTTTCGGCCCCAGTTTATATGACAAATGGGTACTGAAGCGATTCTTGTTTTTCTGCCTCCGTGGCTTTCATTGGAATCCATTAGATCTCCCGACATACTCATAAAAAGCGTAGGACTATGCTGAAAGCATCATTTGTTTTGAACTTAATAAATGGTGACATTTGTTCACCTTAACTAATTACTAACATTTTGCTGAATCTTCCTTACCGTCCATCTAGACACCATGAATTATGCAAATACTAATCCATTCCGCAGGATACGGTGTCAGTTTAATAAATTTTATAAAATCATTGATTTTTCTTTAGCTCCTAATTTGATCAAAAGTAAAATTATCATTTTGTTAAATGATTTATAATGTTTAATATATTCAATGTTTGTTTGGCATAAATTTAAATAACTCAATGTACATCTGTCTGTAACGATACATTTAGCCATAAATAAATAAATTCTAAAGCTTTTTGTTTAAACGGAGCCAAAAGTAGGTTTAATCATAACGTTAGAGCTAAAAAATCGATCACAAAACTCACCTGTTTTATTCCTGCAAATCTATTTTTGTCTAAAGTTAAAGTCGGCTTTGCATTTACGAAGGAATTGATACACATACATGGACCAATTGGCTTTGGTTTTTACGAAAATATAAGAAAAAAAAAATTGGAGATCATACGGTATTGTCAAAAGAATACTAGATATAAACTTTGAAGTTAAAATTGTTTTACAGAAGTCTAGCTTTCTACTGAAAATTTAGCGATAAATTTTCCCACAATTTATTGATTTTGGGGTCTGTGATGACTTCTCAAAGACTGCACTATACGAGTTGTTATAAATGGGCTGTTATCAATTAATCGTGAATTCAGGATTACCTAAACGCTCCATTCTTCCTCCTAATCCGTTTTTAGGGTTCCGTACTCATCAGAGTGAAACGGAACCCTATTACGGAGACAAGTACGTCCGTCCGTCCGTCCGTCCGTCCGTCCGTCACAGCGTCCATTCTCCGAAACGGTAAGAGCTAGAGAGCTGAAATTTTCACAGAATGTTGTTGTACCTTGCCGCTGCAACAACAAATACTAAAACCAACAGCAAGTCGAAAACTACCAGGTGTCCCCATACAACGAAAAGTTACAATTAGCCATAACTCTCGAACCGTAAAAGATAGAGAACTGAAATTTGCATAGTGTATGTATTTATAGATGTTCTACAACAACAAATACTAAAACCAACAACAAGTCGAAAACTACCAGGTGTCCCCATACAACGAAAAGTTAGAATTAGGTATAACTCTGGAACTGTAAAAGATAGAGAGCTGAAATTTACATAGTGTATGTATTTATAGATGTTCCACAACAACATATACTAAAAGCAATAACAATCCGAAAACTACCAGGTGTCCCCATACAACCAAAAGTTACAATTAGCTATAACTCTTGGACCGTAAAACTTAGAAAGCTGAAATTTGCATAGTGTATGTATTTATAGATGCTTGTCAACAACAAATGCTAAAACCAACAACATGTCGAAAACTACCAGGTGTCCCTATGCAACGTAAAAAACATTAGCCGTAACTTTCAAACTGTAAGAGATAAAGAGATGAAATATGCACAATATATTTACTCGCATATGGCTTACAATAACAAATGCTAAAAACAACAACAAATCGAAAACTACCAGGTGTCCCTATACAACGTAAAGTAACAATTAGCCGTTACTCTCGAACTGTGAGCGACAGAGGGATGAAATTTGCACAATATGTGTATTCACATATGCTCCACAACAACAGTTGCTAAAAACAACAACAACTATAAAACTACCAGGTGTCCCTTTACAACGTAGAGTAATAGCTATAACTCTTGAAGATAGAGAGTCGAAATTCGCACAGTGTATGTATTCCCAGATGCCTTACAACAATGAATTACAAAAACAACAACAAGTGCAAAATTACTAGGTGTCCCCATACAACATAAAGTAGCTTTAAAAACAGAGAGATGAAATTTATAAAATATACATACATATGTATTCACATACGCCATTCCATTAATACATTACACATACATACGTACGGAACCCTAAGAGTGCGAACCAGCCTCGTACTTGACTCAAAAAAAAACGGAAAAAATGTTTTTATAAAGGTTATTAATGGACCTTTATAATCATGGTTTGTTCAAAAACAAGTGTGCATGGGTTGGCTAAGAAAAAAAAAATTTTTTGATTACGCACGTGACACTTTTTACCTTCATACATATTTTTGTAATTTAACATATATTTTCAGAAGTTTTTACCATCATTTAAAATTATTATAAGTTAAAATTTTTTTTTTAAATAATAAAATGTCAATAATATTTTTTTTTAAATTTTCTGTGCTTAAAAAAATTGTGCGATCGTTTTGATTTTTTAACTAACGGTGGACCATTTCATGGAAATACCCATATACATACATCTATGCTGGACTCATAGATGGTATAAATATTGAGGAATCGGAAGTTCCTAATGTTCTTGAAGGGAAAAATTCAGTATGAAGTTCACTGGTACTGCATACATTTTTCATACCGCAAAACAAGAATTTAAGGTTTTTTTTTTGAAGATATATAATTTAAAGCTTCCGACCTTTTTACTATCTATAGCACTCATATCTGACGGAAAATGGAAAGCAACTCTCATGTCTGGCCCGATGCTTCAAAGTCTATTTTGGAACAGGAAACTTCGAAGAAGATCATGGCCGGCAGAAGGGTAACCAACTCTGTTACTTGAATGGATTTTGCTCTAAAGAAATCAGGTAACTTGTTCCCGAAACCCATATTCTTTCACACGTTTGTGGAGTATTTCCTTCCAGTTACAATGTAGGAAGGTTCAAATCAAATGGACAGAAACACTAATCTCTCAGTCCTCCTTCCTCAAACCTATTTTTCTAGTTCCAGTACAATAATACACCGCACATGTTGGGTTCGTCCCCTGGATACTGGTTTTTATATTAAATGACTTATTAACTGGCTCAAGTTCAATCCTTAATTGGTCACTTTTTTATTAATATCATTTAAGTAAAGAAAAGTAAAATTTCAAAGCTAGGTGGACAGCCGGCTGTTTCTTAATTAAAAAGTCATTTAATATAAATGTATTACAGCACTATGGTTCAATGTAAATAAAAAATTTTCAGTAAAATGTAAAAAAAAAAATTGCATTGCTTATAATAAATGAAAAATGTGTTCACTTGAACCAAAACCCAGTCTTCGTTTATATTTTGCAAACTCGATCTATCACTGATGTTTTTAATATGTCCTGGCCTTCAAAGCTTTCTCAAGTCATCAGACGCGGTTGTATTAAAATGTTTTGCATCTGCTACGGAATGACGGAAGCAGTCGTTTAAAAATCACATTTTTAATTTAGCAAAAATGCTCAAGTTCTAAACATTTTTGTATCGAATTCACTTTTATGGGTCGCGAGGCTTGTCAATTAATTATTTGCACAATGAAACCATCATGTTTTTCAGAAATGCATATTCATAAAAACTAAAATGAATTTGTAATGAGTGTTAATTCAAAATTTTCTTACAACTCATTTCGAATACATTTTATTTTTTTATGACTATACATACCCCCTTGTAACGTGATAAAATAAGAATTGATTTTATGAAGGTGGAATTTCCATGAAAGAACAGAAGAAAAACTGAAGCTGCCAAACACTTAAGAAATAAATTATTATTTGAATTTAATTGGGAAAAAGAAAACCATTTCTTATTAATAAAAATTAAATTTGAAATGTGCAAAAAATAAAAGAGCACATTTGTTTTTTTTTCTTTATTTTTATTACTTTTGTTCCAAATTAATAAACGAATTCACAAACAGTGAGACATTAGTTGGGGTAAAACAAGTGTAGGAGCAATAACTACAACAACAGCGGCAGAAAAAAAGTAAAATTACTTTACAAGCAATAGATATATTTTTCTTCTTCAGACAACAGCCTCCTCCTCCTTCTACTACCCCATACGGCCAGCGGGCTTAAGAAGGCAGTTGATATAAAACTTAAGATGAAAAATTGTGTTTTTTTTTTCACTTTTTCTCTCCCTCATCAAAATCAAGTAATAAAATTATCGAACGAAGTTTCCTTTTTTCTTTTGATTTAACTCAAGTCAATACTGAGCAAAATGAAAAGGAATTCCAGGTATTTTATCAACAAGCAGAGGCAAAAAATTATTTTATTGCTTTGAAAAAATGTCTTTTTAATTTTTATTGAATTAATTTCTTTGAAATTTTTTATGTTGTTCCAAACCACATGATGTACTTTTATGATGCCACTTATTTTTGAATGTACACAACACTATAATGGTTTTTCATAAAAATTGGTTTAACAAATTATTTGTTGTATCTTTTTTCAGCTTCTCCTCTATATATGTACATACATATGTACATACGTATGCACACATAGATTTTGTATTAGTTCACTTTAAATTTAAACAAATAATTTTCATGTGCTGATATTTTCTTTTGCAGTATTATTGAGAATGTAATTGAATAACTCACACACACACACACGCACACATTCTCATATACACATATCCACATCACACACAATCATTTACAGATTGAGTACCCCAGAAACCGTATTTATTTTGTTTATTAAATTTTGGCCTTAACCGTTCAATTATCAGTAACAAAATGATTTCTGTTCAAAGCGAAAGTTTATTTGCTTTTTTCTTAACTTTCGATGAAAAGTTCATTCAATGAAAAGTGAAAATGACAGCAAAAAGTTTCTTCCCTGCTTTTGTGAACAGAACTTTTCAACTTGAAAGAGCTTTTCTCGATATCGTTTTAAAAATTTTGTATACAAACGTTCCGTTTGGGTGAGTGCGTTAAGCTTACTCCCTGTTAAAAGTCAAAGTAATTCTCATTCACTTTCACTCTCAATGCCATTTGTGTGGAAGAGTAATGAAATATTCATTCATAAATTCAAAAAATAAAAGGAGAGTTACTGGCTCACCTTCAATTGTAATCTGCTGCAAGTAGTCGTCTCAGAGTACTGCAGGTATAATTTTGTAAAAGTTGCGGTGCTTCCCATTAACAATTAATCGAAAAGAGTACAGAACGTGCGGATTACGAAATCATAAATATAAACATAAAATTGTTTATTTCTTAAAGATGGGCAGCACAGCATTTATTTATTTTTTTATTGGCTTATTTAAAAAAAATATTCCATATTTATTAAAGGTTTATTTGGCAAATTATGTACAGATATTTGCCAAATTAGCAACACTTAATGCTAGGTACACAACTGGGACCAAGGCGAATCAAGTATAGGTGGTCGCAATACAATTCGCTTCAACATTATCTCTCGAGACGTCACAAGTTTTGTTGTCGTTTTCTATCGGCTTTGACAACTCAGAAGATAAAATCGTGGAAAAATGTTGAAGCAAATTGGTATGCGGGCACCTGCAATGGCTTCGCCTTGACTGGGACGAACGACGAATTTCGTCCAACACGACGAATACGCCGGCTAAAATTCGTTGTGTAAATTGGTCGTATGAAGCACAATAACGACGATAAACAAAAACATCTGTTATAATTGATAAAGTTGTTTATTGTTTGTTCAAAGATAAAAACAATTAAATGAATCACAGAATTTTAAATTTTGTAAAAATAATTAAAATAATGAACATCATATTCATTATGGTATAAGCCTTGAAGTTTAACATTTTCAATTATAATTTCACTTGTATCCATTTTTTCAGTTTTTTAATTTTATCTTATTATTAACTTTTACTTTTCTTTACTTAATTAATATTGATTTAAAAAGTAACAAACCAAGGGCCTTGAGCCTGAAAAGTAATTTAATATAAATGTATGCAAAATATCATAGTTCAATCAAATTAAAAATGTTATCCTATTATAGTTGAACAGCTGATGGGGTGACCATATTAAAAAAATTGATTGCTAAGAAATTTAGCATTACCAAAAACAAAAAATTAAACACTACAAACATGTTTTAAAATCCAATTTGTTGGCTTCTTATTCTAAATGCAAAAAGTCAAAGCTTAGCACTTAAAATAAAAACTATTAAAGTAAAAATGAACTGTTTTTACTAAAACACTTGAAAACTAAAACCAAAATGGCCACATGGTACTGATTTGTTCGTCGTTCGCCGGCGTAAGAAATATAAATAAATCTATTTCAAGTTCGCCGCGTACAACGATATTCGATCGACGCTGGGACTGTGTGCATTTTCATATACACCAATGTGTTTTATTTTTTAACGGCGAATATTCGCGGCGAAAAATTCGTCGTTCGTCCCAGTTGTGTTCCTAGCATAATTTGGACTTACTCAGCTTTGCGTTAATAAATAAGTGTTCTGTTTTTATGTTATAATTTTGTTGCTTAACCAAACGTCTACAAACACTCCCCATTTTCGTTTTTTTCACCCACCAATCCTTCTTTCCTATTTTCTCAATTCCAGTACAATGCAATGCCTATATGTATGGCCGTCATCCCCTGAGTATTGATCCCAGGCCAAAAAAAACATACTAGAGGTGTGCAGTTGGCGTGAAAATGCCCCGTCACGCGTGATTCATGTGAGTAAAGTTTAGAAAAATCCCTCGTGAATGCGTAATTACCATTTTACGGCAGATCACAAAGTTTCACGAAACTTCACCCAAAATTATAGCGTCAAAATTTTTTATTTTGATATTGTAATTTTTGGTAATTGGTCTGCTCTTATTTCAAGCCTCTATCTGTTATGATTCAAAAAAGTTACAGCAAATTTTCACAGTTTCTTGTATGTGGACCCCTTTAGTTTTTAACCTTTTTTTGTTTTTAGTGTTTGTTGTTCTGTGAAAACTTCAGCTCTCTAGCTCTTACCGTTTGGGAGAATGGGACCTGTGACATACAGACAAATACCGAAGTCTCAGTAAAATGGTTCCGTTTGCACTCCATGAGTCCGCAACTCTAAAGAACACATTTTCGTGTTCATTGCAATGAGATGCCACTGCACATGCATTAGCTTTGGTCGATTTGTATGGGAGGAAAAATAAATAGGATTATATGAGGGATGATAGCCGTTATATGTATGAATATGGCTTTTCTCAAAACCTATATACATAGCTTTTTTGTCTATGAACAACAATTAGTTAGCACTCTGATATCATGAGTTGAATGAAGGCAAAAGGGCAAACTGCCTATATTTATCGTATATGAGGAGATTTCATGTTCTAACTCGTTAGTTCCTTAATCGTTTTGTGGACATTAAAAAAAGAAAATCATTCGTTAAACAGTCACGTCGAAAATGAAATTAGATTAAACATATACATAAGTAAAAATTATTGCGAGCAGTACGACTTTACAGTGTCTGCAGTTTGAGGAAAATTATATAAATTCGAATTACTCCACAGCACAAAAAGGTAACTTTGCGGCAAGTTATATAGTACTGCAAGAAGCAAAGATGTTTTTGGATGCTACAACAGCTATTAAATTATAGACGAGTCCGTTTCTGGGAGAAAATATTGACAAAATAAATTAACCATGTCGCAGTTAAAAAAATTGTTTGTGCAATAAAACAAGAAAACGAATATGTAATTATGTTTTCAGTTCACACTTTGCGAACTGAAAACATATTCAATCAAAAATGTAAAGTTAATCATTTTTAAATTAAAGAAACTTTTGAAGCATTTTCTCAGAAAATTCTACAATTATTGATAAAATACTAACGTGGTTGATCGTGAGCTACCAAAAAGAGTTTCTTACGTGATAAAAACTATTTTGATAGTGAGGGTGTGTGACGTGAACCAGAACTACTCACGCGCACATCTCTTATAAATGCCATTGGTACCTTGAAGGGTGGAGCTAGAGCGGAACAGAAAGAAAAACAGAGTAAATATAAAAATGTTGATCATTATAAATTTACCATAAAAAGTGTTTCTCAATTTTGAGAAAATAAAAACGAATTACAGCCGATTAAATAAGTATATCATTAACAATTGTAAGACTGTTCCCATTGATCCTTTTATTAACATGCTCTCCCTATTTATTATATATATTATATATATTTATATTTTTTATTTCCTTCATGTCAGTTGTTTGAATTTTGTGATATGTGCGTATGCACTTAAACATATTTTTAAAGAAACATTAAACTTTATTGTTTGCTGGGATAGTGGGTATCTAATTAAATGTAAAGAAAAGCAGTAAAATAAACAACACAAACAAAACATAAAAAATGTAAGACAAAACAAAAGTAATCGTACATAAAAACAACAACAAGTCGGCACTTCAACAGCTGCTCTTGATAAGCAAAGATAAACAGCTGTTGAGTTTTCATGTAAAGAAGGTAAACAAATAATTAAACTAAATGTAAACAGAGAGAAAATAAACAACATAAAACTTATCTCTCTCTCTCTCTCATTCTCCGGCCAGAGCATAAATAAACCGGACGGCAAAAGCTTTTGTTGAGAAAGAAATCACTGAAATACTATTATGTTCAGCGCATGCTTAAAATATAAGAAAGCTTTCAAGTTAGTGAAAAATGAAAGTTTTTAACAACAAGCTTAAAGTTTAATAATCAAGCATTTCGATAGATGTTAAGGACGTGAAAAGGATTACAGTTTCAGTTTGCCAACTGCTTCCATACGATTCATGAGTTGAAACGGGAATTTTGTGAATGAAATCAAAAAATGAAAAAGTGTATTTAAAAAGTGTTAAGATGTAAAACAAATCAAGTTATAGAATACATTTTTTTTTTTTGAAAATCATATAATAAAGTGGTTAATTGGAGCTGAAAATTGAATAAGCATGCTAAACTATAAGCAACGAAGTATTTGAAAGGGGTAATAAAAATACATACTTACATCCATACGTTTGCAAATTTGTTTTTTTTTTGCAAAAATCAAATTAATCAAAATTAAAAAGGAAATGAAAAATTCCTAGAATTTCGTCTAGAAACCTCTTGTATGTATTTTCATTTTCAACAGCAAGAAAAGCAATTGTCATGTAACACACCCATAGAAAATTTCTTTATTTTCTATACAACATTTTGCCTACAACCAGATTAAATACATTTAAGCAGAATCCCACTAAAAAGAAGAAAAAAAAAAAAACAAAAAATACCATCTGCAAAAGCATCATGAGAACCACACATTTTTAAGCTTCAAACTTTAAAGAGCACAAAAAATTTATACATACAAAAACAAACAAAAGAAAAGGAAACTGAAAACAATTCATTTCCTCAATCTCCCACCCAAAAATTCAAGTTGTACGAGTATGAAATCATTTAAGGCGCTGGGGAATCTAAAGGACGAATTGTAACCAAACATAAATACGAATAAATGTACATACATACATATGTATGGAGCTGCGTCAATATGTACATATGAGTATGAATGACACGTGAACGTTTTTACAAACACGTGCTTGTTAATATTTTGCTCAAGTTGGGTACAAACCCAGTTACACACTTGTATTCAAAATTCTGACAGCATTGCTGGCGCATCGCATCTTTCAGTTCTTTGAAGCAGCTAAACAATTCGTAAATTTATGTTTACAGATTGCCTATAACTATAGTTGGCAACAGGGAAACCAAAACTATGCTCCGTTTTATGTGCATTAATTATGCACTAAAAACCAGAAAATATAATCTGTTAACTTGAAAACGAGCTCTAAAAACTGAACCTTTAGAGCGAAAACAAATGTTTGGAGATAAAACAAAAACATTTTTGTATGAACTTAATTATTTATTTGCTTTAAGAGCCATTTGAAATCTATTAATTTAGGTCCAAAAACGGAGCTTTTTAAAAAATATTTGCTGTCTTTTTCAGCTGTCTATATTAATACATTTCAATATAGACAGCTGAAAAAGACAGCAAATATTTTGTAAAAAGGTTCATTTTGGGACCTGAATTAATAAAAACCATTTTTGTTAATTACTTTATTGAGAGAGATTTTGTTGTGATGAAATTGTAGTGATCAACATTTTTAAAAAAGTTGTGCCACAATTGTTAATAATATTATCAGGTTTGAATTTGATTTTACTTCCGCAAAATTGAGAAAGAATTTTTTCTGATAAAACTGGAGTGGTCACATTTTTAAAGAAGACAAGAAAAGTAAAGTTGAAGATTTACTGGCTGGGGTACACACCATGGCTGTTTCACGACCGCCTCGTCGCTCATCAACACCCAAAAACCGGACATGGCTAACTAATATACAGTTTTTTAAGCAGCGCATATCCACCTGAGCTCTTCGTTACTGATTACAATTAGTCATGGCCTGGGTTCGAAGCAATGAGCGACCTTGTGGTCTTGTATTAGTTGCGAAGTTGTGCTACTTGTATTAGGTACGCATATACAGAATTATAGATTTTCCTTTTTTTTTGTATGCTATAAGTCAAAGTTTTAAAAGGTGGCAACATCTATTTTAGATTTTCAAAAATGAACTTAATTATTTATTCGCTATAAGAGCAAATTGAAATTTATTATTTTGGGTCTAACAACAGACCTTAATGTTTTCTGCCTTTTTCAGCCGTCTACATGCCGCCGACACATCGTTGTTGCTAAACAACTCATCAGTAGACTCGACGTAAAATGTTTTCTGTATAAAAATTTTGTTTGAACATTTCTGATTCTCATTTTGTTCATGATAACTTTGGAATAAGTAGTTGGGCTTCAAACATTCTTTTTAGACTTTTCGATTCTACTGATGAGTTGTTTAACAACAACGAAATGTCGGCGGCATATAGATGGCTGGAAAAGACAGAAAGCATTGAGGTCTATAGTTAGACCCAAAAAAATATACATATTTTTGAAATTATTTTAAGCGAACTAAATCTCAGCTTTTGCTAGTTTCCTTATCCCAACGGTCTTATACACAAATGCAATTCAAAAAAGTAACAAAGTTCGGTTCTTACCCGTGTTGTACCCTTAAAATTTGAAATTTCAAAAAACCACTAGACATCTATCCTTTTATTAACTTTCAGATCCTTTTCACATTTCTCTGTAACCTCCATCAACTTTGTGGATATTGAGCTACCAATTTGACCCTTCTTTATCCCCTTTGGCGGCCAAATTATAAATATGTAAATAAACATTTGTAAAGATTATCTGTTTAAGCGGCAATGAATCTATAGTTTTTTTTTAATTTTATAGCAACTTACAGTCTATATGCCGTTTTCTACCTGCACTGTCTCTTGTGCTTCTAATGAAACTTAATTTTCAAGTAATAATTTTTCTACAAAAATTATTTCTCCCATTTTTTTCTACAAAATTTATTTATTTATTTATTGAAAAACTTAAAATAATAAATTATAATAAAGTTAAGGCGGTGGTGAGCGCTAGCAGCAGTGGCCATCGGCTCATTTTGTATAAAGTGACTGTTTAAATTCTACTTTGTAATTTTTAGGATTTTTGTATAGGTTTATATAAATATGTACATACATTTATTTTGCGCTTAGATTTTGTCGTATATATTTAGCTGCTTTAAAATGTTATTAAAGTTATTTAGGTTTTCTTTTTTCTACAAAAATTATTTCTCTTTATTAAAAAAGCCTTTTTCTATATATTAATCATATTAAATGGGCTTAAGATCTGTTTTACTTCTTACAAAATAAGAAATATTTTTCATGGTAGATTCTAGCGATCAACATTGTCTAATAGGTGAGTGAGTCTATACTGGAAAATGTGATGACAGATCGCATACCGGAGACCAGACTAAAGGCCAATTGCAAAACATTGATTTCTGACTTCCATTCCTTGTTGAACGATATTTTGAAACAGATCTCCATGGGGCTTCATTGTTACATGGATGAATCAAAGGTGAGAGGAGGGACAAGACTTGACTATTCCGTCTGCCAGATTATTGTACAGCTTTTCAGGCTGAAGTTTGAGCAATGGGAAGGCCAGGACCGTATATCAATTTACGAATAGTCAAGTGATCTCAGCTGAGCGCATTAAATAACAAACAGTGTGGGTTTGCAAAAACGCTGTTAACAGCTACCCGATTCAAGGTGAACTGCACATTGTATGGGCGCCAGTACATGCGGGAATAACTGGAAATGAGAGAGAAAACTCCTTTGCTTCATGAGCAAGAGAATTAAGTAACATAAGTTTGGTATGCGCGAAACCTTTCGATGCAATTAAATCTGAGCTAAAGAACTGGGCACATAGAGCCCATTTAACTCTTTGGAATAAAGAAACCGTGGAAATCAATGCAAAAATGTTGATGGAGGACCCAGACGAGGAACAACAGAGGAGCTGCTAATACTTAACAAGCCTGAATTAAGTAGAATAATGGAAGTTATGACAGGTCACTCTCAACTGCTGGCATATCTTAGACGTATATGAATAGCGGGAGGAGATGCATGAAGATCAATTGGGGAGGAAAGCGACATAGTAGAGCAGTATTTATGCCAGTGCTATCCTAGCACCAATGTTTACATTAATCTTGTTTTGGTAATAGTGATGCATAAATTATGTTTACAGTAAAAGAACCAAATTTATTAATTTTTTTTTAAGTTCTGTTACCTCCGTTCTGTTAGTTGTAATAACAATAGAAAATCGGCATACAGTTTTTAAAAAGTTGTTTGTCAGTGGAACTGGCGGAAAGCATGTAGGGCTATCTCCCTACAGTGTACTCGGGTATCACAGCGGCACCTTTCTAGGACTCAAGTGGGCCGGTTTCACTGCCGGCAGCCTACATAACATGTCAGTGGAAGATTTCAGGGAATTCGAAATCGAATACCGATTTTGAGACGTTTAATTTTATTAGATACGTAGCAAACCGGTAGACCAAGTATGGGAAACGGAAGATTCTAGTCCCTTATTACTCTTAAAGAAGGAATCTATTGAGAAAATGTATTTCTTGAAAAATGCATTTTGTAACAATACTTTTTTCTTGCTTTTAAAAAAGTAACTTTTGATTAAAGATCATATAAACATATTTTTTCTGATATTTTTGGCAATAATGAATGATAATCGCCCATGTTCTGGCAAACGCTGCGTTTTCAAATCGCAAATCGTTTTTAAATCGCAAAACGCATTTAACCATATTCTGAAAACGAAGCAATTTGCTGGCGTTTTTCGAAGATCAATTTGACCAGCTGTTTGCATAAATCGCCACTTGAAAAGTAAACAAATGATACCGATAATTGACAAACACAAAACAAAAATTTAAATTGCATATTTTTAATTAAAATAGTAAACAAATTTTAATAGTTTTTCTGCAAATAAAAATAAAACATATTCCCTCTAATTCATAAAATTTATTACAGGCTTATAAGACTGTTATTTGGCATATTTGTATGGAAAATTTGTCAAATAGAAGCTTTATAAACCTGTTATAATTTTTATGAATTAGACGGATTAAATTTAAATTTTACATCATTTTATTTTCGATTGTAGCTTAAATAAGAACGACCAGATCGTTTCAGCATACACTAGCGGTTTGAAACCGCTAGCTTTCTAGCGTTTTTGTTACCCAGAACACCTGTTTGGCGTTTTCAAATCGAAAACGCGAACGTCCAGCGATAAGCGTTCTTGAGAACACCTATTTGGCGTTTTCAAATCGAAAACGCAAATTTTAAGCGAAATGCGTTTTTCAGAACATGGACATATATTTATTAAATATGTATGTATCTGTCAATCAGTCATCAAGCAGCACATCAGGTTGCATGAGTTGAACGAGCCGGCAATCGGACGGATGCCTGCCAGCCTGACTGTTTGCTTGGCATATATAAAAATCTGTTCTTATTGTTTCTTCGTTGAAAACAAGGACACACTCGTTTTGCATTTTAAGGACATTAAAATAATAAAAAATATATGTATGTATGCCGTCAAAATTGCTGAACAAATATAAAGAAATCTTTTGAAACTTGCATGTGCACACACATGTATGTAAATGTAACGAGGCAAATGCAAATTGAGATTTAAATATTTGCATAAAAATTTCCCGGTTTATGTTTAACGAAATAATTTGAAAAAAGAAAATGTTTAGTGCTTAAGGAAAAAGACCAGACAAGGATTAAGCTGCATGTCATGTAGCATTGTAAGTGGTTTTGTTTATAATAACTATGAAATTCTATAAAAAATATTGAATAAAAGAATGCAATTGTAAAGCAGCTTCCTAATTAGGATTTTCTAAGTGGGTTTTGATATTTCCTAAGAGAAATAATAATACAATCACAGGTGTATACTATGGAGAGGATAACGGATGTAACAACTCTCCGGAACTCAAATTACGCACACTTCGCCAATTGCGAAGCTTGCTGGCATTTCCTTACATCTGAAATTAAAAAATCTTAATTCATAATGTGTTGTAAAATGACGGGGACTTGCCTGCGACAGTTTCTTAAGGCCTAATTATGCGAACGTCTACGTAAGCTAACGGAACGTACTTTAACGTACTGACGCTAGAGCAGTTATACAACGTTTATAAAATTGATAAACGTAAAAAAAAAAAAAATAAAAACATATTTTGAAATTAAATACATAAACTTTTTTTTATTGAAAATTGAAATAAAAAACATAATTTCATTCTAATTCAAAGGATGTGGAGGACTTATTTGTTGATTAAAGCTTCTTAAATCTTAAAATTTAATTTTTCGTCATCCATTGTATCAAAAAATGCCCATAAAATACAAAAAAGTTTAGTTAAAATTAAAAAAATAAATAAACTACGGAGATGGTAGCTGAAACGGTTTATGTTTTCGTGTGGTTGGTAGAAAAAGTACCACAACAAAAAATAAGGAAAAAATTTGAACAAGACAAAGAAAAGAAAGGCCGTAATGGACAAAAATCCAAAATCGACTTTTTACTGGATTTTTATTTTTTTTTTTTTACCAATTTTATAAACAAACTTATAAAGGTGGGATCACACGATTGCCGCAATGCACCAATTTTACACAATTTTTATTGGGCTGAATTGGAGCATAATAAAAAATTTGTCCCAATCAAATTCTCTGCAATCACATGATTGTGACATTTTACTGAAATTTTATTGTCGCAAAACAATTTAGTACCAATAAATGCCGCATTATAGTCACACGATTGTTATATTATACGGCAACTCTGAGAAACAGCTGTTGTAGCTGATGACAAACTTTGTTTTCCAAAAAAAAAAAAAAAAATAAATTAAATGTTAAAAATATGGTTTGTTCATTAAAAGGAAAGAAAATTGCTTCGGCTATTATTATAATGTTGTGCGGGCTGAAAAAAGCAAAAAATGAAAATAGTAACAACAATTGAATTTTACTGATTGAAAAGCAGAAATCATGTTTGGAAGACGCGTTTAAACAGTTTTGAAACTAAATACATGTATACATATGCATATTATTGGCGCGTATTGTCTTCTTTGGTTGCCGCATGAGAACACAATAAATATTGGTGCATTTTTAGAATTTTTATTGGTGATTAGTTGTATGTCAAGTGTTCACATGGTTGTCGCATCAGGGTTGTATTTGATTGGGACAAATAGGAACAACATTCGTTTTGGTTGCCGCATGAGCCAATAAATTGTGCTATCACACGATTGGCACACAAAATGTAACAAAAATTGGTGCATTGCGGCAATCGTATGATCCCACCTTAAGGCCGTAACTACAATATCAACAACTGTATAAGGGAAAAGGCTGTAGCTAGACTAATTAATCTTACTTTGTAATGTGAGCGCTGTTTCTCTCCATGTAACCAATAATGAATTTTAGTTTTTTCTTAAATAAAATGAATTATTTTCTCAAATTTGTGAAATTAGCAGTAATTAATTTTATTAATTAATTTTATATCTTATTTTGAAAACACAAATAATACAAAGTAAAGAATGTAGTTTGATTAAATACATATTCAATAAGGCTAAACAGATAAATTGTTCGTCCTAAATGTATATAATAAATGGGTGGCTCTTATGGCTTCTTCTTGATATTAGAAAAAAAAACAGTTTCAAAAAGCTGTGTGCATTCTGAAATCACTGTCATACTAAAATTTCATTAAACTTGTGTTCATTAACAAAAATAATTATTTCTGTATTAAGTTTACCAGGCTCAGGTTCTTTCTATATTATCCTTGTGATTGATATTAATTAAATTAGACAAAGAAGACATCAAAGACATTTGGCAGGGTGGAAGGACAACTAGTTGCTTCGAAGCCGCCCCACTTTCTCGTCAGCACCCGTCTTTGAACAAAAATGATAAAGTATTTAGCATTTCAATGTAAAAGTACGAAAAGGGATTAATTATGCCGTACTAATGACCAACAAATGTAAATTCCATCATTGATTTACAAATATCAAATAGAACAAGAACAGTGGCTAGTAAATGTCAAGTAAAAACGTTATGACTTTCTATTTTATACAGGTTGAAACGTTCCTTACAACATGACATTTGATTTCGGTAAGCGCTTACATTAGACATAACGATGAAAACGGAAACGTAAACACACTGAGAATAAATCTCGTTGTATGCTAGGCCCAATATGTAGCACGCTATTGAGCGAAATGCCTTTAGAATCTTGGAACGAGCCATCAAATACCGCGCGCAGCTTTTCACTAAGCACTGGATGGTGGGGCAGGTAGAAAACTTTGCCGTCATCATTTCGCATCGCATGTGGGTTGATTTGACGCATATGTCCAAGATCTTCATATTCGCGCATGAAGGCGTTATATTGTTCTCGAAGTTTAATATTTCTTTCAAGTCGCCTTTCAACAGCATAAAATCGTGCCATAGCGCCATTTACCGTGTTTTCGAAACAGGGCTCATCAATTTTAAATGGTAATTGAACTATATATTTACCATCGCGGCTACGAGAGTGAGTTGATAAGAAGTGTGATTCAACAAATGCATCATCTGGGTCCAACTGTACTTGGAACACAGGGTCCTTTATCTCCCAAAATCTTTGCAAGCGTTGGTTTATATCTACAGTTGAGATAAGAGACATAGTTTGGCTACTAACCTGTATTGGTTCCACACACGTTACAACCCACCCAAAAATGGTTGAAATAGCAATAGTGTTTCCGTTTGAGTCCAAGTGTCGATTGAATGTGAGTATGTTCCAGATGTGCTCAAGCCCAAACAAAATATCAATTTGAGATGAGATATTGTAAGATGGATTCATTCAAAACCCTAGCAGATCTGTTGTCAAATGACTGACATGGTAGTGATGCTGTTATTTCAGACAATATATGGACCTCTGCGTCTAACGCATGTTGAGAAACACGGGATTGTACCGTAATATGACAGGATCCTCGAGTAGTTTCTGCCGTAACAGATGAAATTCCGCTGACAAATATTTTGGAGGATGACCTACCAAGTCCTAAGCGTTGAGCACACCTTTCAGTTATATAAGACAATTTCGAAGCGGAGTCCAATAAAGCCCGGCATTCTATTAATTGGCCACACGAATTCTTCACGTAAATACTTTTACACTGACGCACATCTTACATCTATCATCAATTTGCAAAGATGTTTACATCTTCCCATACGAATTATACAGGGCGAAGATTCTACATCTTTCCACATCAGTAGAAGACGATCTTTTCTCATTTTGTTCCATCTTACATCTTTCGATTTTTTTAGTGTTATCACTAAAAAAAATTGCAGAAAATCGATTGCTTTTGTATCATCACTAGCAAAATGATATTTCAGAAAACAAATTTAACCTAAAAAAATGAGCGGAACATGTATTTTGTTATAATTTTTAATTAATTATAAATAAATTCATTTTAATTGCAGTGCAAAAGAAAGCCCATCGTATGGTCAATAAATAATAAGAGAACATGTTGCTTGACCTATGCAAAAAATAGTCCCAAAGTCCTCCTCCAAGTCCATTTGATAATATTTTATATTTTTCTCAAAAATTTTGCGTCTTCTTTTTTTGACATCTAAATAAATGAAAGAGGAAAGATGTTGTCAATGTAAACGACTGCTTCACATGTTCAACATCTTTCATGTGGATGTCGTCAGTCGGTGTAAAAAGGTTATTAATATGCCAGAAACACACGTCAGTTCCATTAGCTTACGTAGACGTTTCATTCCAAAGAAGCCACCAAATGATTAAAATCAAACTATTTTTATATTAATACTTAAAATTTCTAAGTTTGAAATTAATTGTTAAGTACTCATATACAGTATTACAACACTACTCTAGTGTGCAAATTAAATTTTTGATGTTTTTGAGAGTAATTTGGTTACCTGTGAAATTTGTTAAGGGGCCGGCCGTAAAAGGCCTTAAAATTGTTGTTACGTTTTTCCCTGAATTTTTGTTTCGATGTTAATTGTTTGGCCGCAAAATACAAAGAAGTGGAAATAACTTGCAAACTAATTTTGTATTTATGCATTTACATGGTTAAAGAAAAAGAAAACCGGTATTTATTTACAACCATAAACTTGACACACATTTTATTTAATAAAGCAGTTCTGTACTCTTCACTGTACACTTGAGCAAATGCATTTTGTTTTCCTTTTGTTGCACGCACCAACACCAACAAAATCAGCACAGATATGAGAAAACATGAAGTGCGTTCTGCATACGAATACATGCAAACGCAAAGCTACACAAAGTTCAATTACTTTTAATTGTTTAAAAAATACAAAAAGCAGAAATAAACAACTTAATGTTTGTTTAAATAAATAAAGAAATCGTACATTAAACGAGTATGAATTACAAATTAATTGATACAAATATTTCTGTAGATCGGAATTATTAAAGAAGAATTGAGTAAAGAATACAGTTGCAATGAATTTAAGGCTGTTGCTAAGCGGCGTTATAAAGCATCAACCAAGTTAAATTACATAGAGAATTTTCCAGGCAAAATTCCTTCACATAAATTTAATGACTGCAATTGACAATTAACTGCCCGGTGACCTTTGATTCCAATCAAATTGAACATTTATTTATCCAAATAATACAAACTAATTTAAAGCTAAACACAACAAGACACTGATTGGGGCAAACAGGCGCCAACAAAGGGGAGTAAAAATTGAGATATTCTCGCCCTCACTACTTTAACTAAAAAGAATGTATGTAGATTTCTATTGAGTTGCTAAACGGAATTTAGCAAAATAATATACTTTAGTTTAAAGTTGCCATCTGCAAAAGACGATACAAATCAGTATGTCTGTGGACATAAGTAAACTACAAATTGGGAAGAATTTGTTTAGCTGTTAGTCTGATTATCGTATTACCCAATGACCCATTTTTTATTATGTTCACACCTGTGTCCAAATATGCGCTTAAAAATCATACTGTTAGTTGCTGAGTACTGGCAAATACCAGTGATTATTCCTTACATCAATTGAAGTCATAAAAAAATAAAAATATATTTTGTGGGTGCGGAACCATACAGAAATTTATTCAATTCAATTCATATCGTATGTATGTATGTATGTATTTCTTATCAGAAATCTTAATAGTGAGGGTTAATTAAATAAAAATAAATATTTATTATCATTGTATGCGCAAACAAGCATCCCAATAAGCATTTTGGCTGGAATTCAAGTGGAATTACATTTGAAACGCAGTCACAGTTTCCAATTCCCAGTGTTGAGTCACAGTTGAAACACTGTTGAATTCAATAGCAAATCCAGCTAAATTATCCATTAAATTACAGTCGAACAAAACAGTACCTTTACAGTGTAATTCCAGCCTTGAATAACAGTGTGATGCACGTAGAACCCAACGTGTTTTTACCATAAATAACATATGCTTCAAACAAATTTGTTGTTGTTTTTTAACAAACTTCAAACGGACTGGAAAGAGGATTGATTTTAAATGTAATTCAAGCTTGGATTCACACTGGAATTTCAACATTGGAATTCACAAAAAATTTGTGCTTATTGGGATGCATATGGACACATGCCCACATTCATATGTATGCACATGCCCTGCAGATAAATTTGTAGCGAGTTGCGCCTTGGGACAGTCATATGACTAGTTGCGCGAGATTGTAGCTAAAGTGGTGGATTTATTAAAACAAAATTAAAACAAATTATGAAATAGTCCAAATTCTATATTCGAATGAATCGTTCGTTTTCTTTCACAGACTTCATGTGAGTGATTGTTTTTTCTTTTATCTTTCCGAACACTATGCATACATACATATTTCGAAATAACCCTGCCTTTACAAAGCCTTTGCATGCTAGTAATGCATACGCCTCAGCAACGAAAATGTATTGGAAATATTCCGATTCCACGCGATTTGCATTTATGTTTACACCTGCGAGGGAGATTTTGTTTTAAAAATGTCAGCAAAGCGTAAATTTAGCGTGTTTAGTATTAATTTCCTTTATTTCACAATTGATGATTTGACGAGCTTATCACATGCATACATTTTTAGGGAAAACAAGTACATTCATACACTGTACAACAATTTAGACCTTTTTCAAAATTAACTGGGTTCTCACGATTGATGCTGATAGAGGAAACGAAAGAAATATACTCATGTCAGCAGCGTTGTGATAGAGCACATAGAAATATTATTTTAGAGTTACAAGCTTTTTATTTACTCGTCCGAGAATCTTGGATTATAAAAAACAAATAAAGCAAACTGTTTTATTGGTGCTGTGATGATATAAAACTGCCTTGTTCTTTAGCTACGCGTTGCTTAAATACAAAGTAGCATTTTCGCTGTTAAAGAAGAAACCAATTGATTAAAAAACAATTACACAAATCAGTTCTCAAGAAATTTGTCTTGAGTTATGTACATATACATACATACATATATTTTATTAACCTCGAGGAAATGCAGCAAAAACTAAATGTTACAATTATTCGGAAATAATAATTAGAAAAATATTAATGATAAATAAAGGAAAAATATTGAAGTTCTTTGAAAATTACGTAAACAGCAGATATGCAGCAAAAACTAAATGTTACAATTATTCGGAAATGACAAAAAAAAAAAAAATACTAAAAGTAAAAAAAAAACAGGGGATATGCGTACAAATGTTTTGTTAAGGGAATAGTGGGAGACACAACTACAAAGGGGAGTTGTGGGTGATACCATGACACTTTGCCTGCGGGCATATCCTCCTCTTCAAATTAATTTTGTGTACAAAAATTCGTTCCACATGGCCCGATAGCAATCACCATTGACTGTAACTTTTTCATTGTCGAAGAAAAATTGCCCAATTGTGCCTCTGGACCAAAATCCGCACCAAACAGTGACTTGTTTCGCGAGCGCCGGCTTTTCAATGCCTTAAACGTAATTGCCTTTCTCTGCCGTCCGCATATGTAAAGTATCGATTCTTTTTATGCAAATGTGATATTAGATGGAGTCGTAAGCAGTACAGCGAAAATAGCTGGCAGTCTAGAGCTCACGGGAAGTTAGACAAACACAACATCATTCACGCAACCTCAGTACCAAAGCCCATTTGTTAGGTTAATGCATCTCTCTATATGATTTTGTGTATTTGTGTATGCTAAAATATCGATAGTTTACCATCGGTAGTTTAGCAGTTCTAGTACAGAGACCACATGCATTAGATACTTGTATAAATAGCACAACGCACTCTGGACTAGATTGCCAAATTTTTGGCATAAAATCGAAATTTTCATGGAAATATTTGTTCATTTTAACTATATTTTCTTAAAGTGCATACCCTAGGTGTAACATTTCAGTAAATAAAAGTCAATTGATGGTAACCCTGAACTTTTACAAGCAGTACAAAGTCCAATCTATACGTCAGCTGTTGGTTTTCACAAAAAAGCAGAAAAAGTTAGCTCAGCTTTATAACAACCGAAAGCGACTGCCGGCAAACAAAAAAAAAATTGATAAATATGGAAAATAAAGATAAATGTATGTATATTATTAAGAACTAATAGCAATTGCTTTCTATTTGTTAAATGTTTTTGTGAATTGTTTTTTGTAAAGTCCTAAGGAACAGAAAAAATTAATCAAAACACCAGTTTATAGTGGAGTAAAAACTAACTTTCGCCCAATTTTGGCCAAAATTTAATTATGCTAAAATATATTTGAAAGTGTTCATTATAACGTGTTACTAACAGTTTTTGCCTAATTTTGCCCGTTTTCCATGAATTTGTGGATTTTTAGGTACATTTGAGTTCAGTCATGCTACCCTGTTCAATGTGCGGCTAGACAACAATGGAAATGAAGATGCAATTTCAAACTGTTGAAATCGTTTATATATGCTCAAATACCCAAGGTATCCGATGTCGCCTACTTTACATAAAATCTTGATTCATGGATCTCAAATGATATCATCATCAGTAACGCCAATAGGTTGCCTTGGCGAAAACGCATCAGAAGCCCGCAACAAATTTTATAAACAAGACAGGAGATCGCATGCTCGTCAGAATTCGCGGATTAATAATATGCTCTATGTCTTTCACAGATCAATTGACTCTTCAGATCCTATTCTTTCGAGCATTTCGCTCAAGAAAAGGTCAGCTCAACTTAAAAACAAGGTGTTGCCCAAAGATGTTATTGAACTTTTGGGAGCACCAAATTTTGAAATTGAAAATAAAAATGAACCTGAGAAAGAAAGAGAGCGACTCTGATTCATATATTAAAGAAAGCTATATATATATATATATATATTTAAGGATGCAGGTCTTTTTAAGTCCATTATCATACTATATTATACATATATCACTTTAATAAAACTTTTGCAATTTAATAATACTACTTTCTCAAATAAAAACACATTGGTATTCGAAATTTCAACTGAAATTTTTCGTAATTTAGGAATTACAGGTCCAAAAATGGCCCGATTTTGATCAGCTTGGGCCTGGTGTTAAATACGTATGCATTCCTGATCTCAAGAAGCTCTTACATTTTGTACAAAACAATATTTATGCAACATTTGGGTATATTAAATAGTTGTAACGCACGTTTTGGCTCTATATAAGAGGAAGGCGTGATCGGATTGGTCCAAAATGTTGCACAGATGCTACGCATACTATAACTATCAAATGTACCAAGTTTCAATTCTACAACTCTATTTTTAGACTTTATGCCAAAAATTTGGCGATCCAGCCCAGTGTGCAACGTCAGAAATAAAATGCTGGGAATTTTGTTTTTAGCTAAACACAAAAAAATTAAAATAAAAGGTGTTTATATGTATGTAAATATGTAAACATGGTGTTTAATAAGACAAAGAAATATGAAAAAAATAAATAAACAGAAACATCAAAATGTAGAAAACTAAGTACATATGTACATATTTCGTTATTGTACGAATCATTCAGTTCAATTAATTCAATCATAAACGACACAAACCTTATCGGAAGTCTTTGAGTTCGAAACGGAACAAAAGCGAGGAAAAATCTTTTTGGTAGAGAAAGGAAATAAATAAATAGTCAACAAAAAAGATAACAGAAACATTTTTAAAATATCGTATTATAGACATCCTGGGAAAGAACCAAAAAAAACCGCTTTGATATGTATTGACAAATTGACCTTCGTTGCAAATAGTGAACAACTCAATTGTTCAAATGCTTTGGTTTTAATTTTCGAAAGCTTTCAATGCACAAATCTTAGCAGTCAATAGTTGTTCGTTGTACAAAAATTGCTAAAATGTATTGTATTTGAAATTGTGTAAAAGCATTTGGCTCTTCAAATACTTATTGCTTATTTAAAGACATGAAACGTACAGTTTGCAGATTTTTCAAAAGTTTTCAAGTCTACTGACGCGTTGGCTGACACCAACGAAGTGTTGGCATATAGACATGTTAGAAAAAGAAAACATAAGAGAATTGGGTCCAGTAATAATTGTGTTAAAAAACAATTCCCTTGTGGTGGTATCAAAGGCACTAGTGTGAAATAATGAACGTAACTGGTACAAACGGCCCATGACAATACAAAAACAACTCATCATTAAGAACTATACTTTCATACGACGAGTATGAATGAATATTCATTCTAGGGAATGAATATCAATAAAATCTTTCAGCATATTATATAATATCAGATATGTGTGAAAACGGGACTTGGGGTATTCGGAGCTGGTTACCGTGCTATATAGATTTCTCACCACCAAATACTAAATACCATCCAAACTTCAAATTGCATACATTTAACAAATGTTGTCTGCAGGGTATTTACAGTTCAATATACAAATTGGCTTAAAATAATAGCACAGTAAAAGAAAAATTTCAAAATCTTATATCCTAAAAGTGAAGAGGAGCTAGTGGATCAAATGATCGAAGGCATATCAGATAATCAGCTAAAGATTCAAATTAAGGTGCAGTGCTTTACGGACAAATCAAGACTTTTACAAGTATTTTCAAAGTTTGATCTGAAGAGGAGAGTTTTACAAGTCCATAGAATAGGTGACTAGAGCAGTAATAGCTACGACAAGGAGATCAGATGTTACAACTGCAAGATGTTACAACTACAAGTTACCTCGATATCAGGCAGCCTCATAACTACAACAAACACAACACCAACAAACACTTCATGTATTTTTTTGTTAAAAAAACTGTATTACTGTCCTCCGTTTGTTCGTGTAGGTGTGTTTGTGTTGTGTATTTTGACAGCTCTACAAGCTAAAAGCACTAATCAGCTGGCCTTGTAAGGCTATCTGGTATCGAGGTGTCTTGGTCTTGCGGACATTTTACATCAGATTGCAGGAAAACTAAGAGAGAGAGAGAGAGAGAGAGAGAGAGAGAGAGAGAGAGAGAGAGAGAGAGCGTGATGGGGGCCTGTTACGGTTATCGTGTTGCACCTTGTCCCTAGCGAAAGAATACTACTCATTTGGTGGCCGAAAATGAACACGTAAGGTGTTTTTAGTTTTTTAGTAAGTTTAGTTTTAACTCAGATTTTTCTTTACAATGTTCAATGGAGTCAGGTAGTAGTATCAGTTCTGTGAGACGGTAAGATATTGTGATGTATGAATTTGAAGGGAAAAATAAATCGTAAACATAAATCGTAAAACTGTTTACACCAATTTTTAATAAACACAACAGAAGAATACAGCGATAAAATTGAAACGTCAAAGTATGACAGATTTGTTGCTTCAATTTGGTACAATTGCCGATGGAAAAGTCCAATAATTTTTATTTAGTTTAAGGTTAATCTAAAATTAAAAAAAAAAATGTTACCTGCTTGAGTCAAAGTCAGTTGGCGATTTATTGTCAATTGGTCATTTTTAGCAGCAGCATTAAATCGTTATTTCTGGCAGTCGTGCGCTCACCAGTAGGGTTAATTAGTGCTCTTGCTATCATTTCGATCGGCACTGTAAGTAGGTACTCACCACGTAAATAAAACAAATATCCATAGAAGAATGTTTTTTTTTTTTCATTAATTAACAAATTTCGGCATAAAAGCTTTTGGTATTTAATTCAAATGATAAAATTAAAATCGATCTCTTTTATTTTATTAGAGGTGCATGTGTATACAAATATACGTAAGTATGTATGTATTAGGTATCTATCTTATATACATATGTAGATACCTACCTACCTAGGTATATTATTTAAATTGCAAATTTTTTATCAACACATTTTAGCCTTGAGTCGTTTTAATCATTTAATTATGTTAGGCACTCTTATTTTATTTCTAAATATACATACATATGTACATACATATGTACATACATATGTGGGTATTCTTTTTTAACATATTTTTAAGCTGTGTTTAACAATTTCATTATTTTTTTACTACCGCTTTATTTATTATCATATACAACAAGTACATATGTATGTATGTACATACATTGTACATAGTATATTTATTTCTTTAAGTACACTTTTAACAATAGCTGCTTGAAATACACAATGGGATGATAAACGAAAACACAGCTTGGTTTATAAATACAACAGCCAGAGACACACATTTACATAAACCACAATAATAATAACAACAACAACAAGAGCTAACTGCAAGTATTGCTTGCTTTTGTTGTTATACAAAAACCCGTAAACAAGACTTGAAACTTATATGTATGTATGTACCCCTCTCAAGCCGACAAATCAACGAAAATAACAACGCACTGTACCAGTAGTGGCAACAATAACAACAGCAACCACATCGATTTTGAAAACTTATATGAGACAGCTTTAACCAAACACTCGCACACTCATTTACCCGACCGTCCGTTACCATATACTATTAACGTTTGTATTGGGAAAATTTGCTACGTATTAAGAAAACACGAGCAATCATTTTAAGGTGTATTTTTTTTTTCGATTTTCCACACTATTTTCACAAATTTCTTCACATAATTTTATTCAATTACATTGGGCTTTAGTTTAATTATGTTTTATTTTATGAAGAATTATGTATTATTACCTTAATTTTTAAATGCAAAATAATATATTAGTATGTAGTTATTGATATTATGCAAACCACCGAACGAAAAAGCAACAAGTGTGTTCAACAAGACGTTTTAAAAGAGAATAACTGATTCAAATATACAAGCAATTTTGAAAATCAAATGAGAGCGGGGTTTTAGAGAACGAATTGGAATTAATGTGGGAATAAAGAATTGTCAAAAACAGATGATCGCTAAAAAAGCTAAGCAAAAGCACAAAAGTGACCAGACTGGCATAATGAGTCGATGCATCCATCTACAATACAATATGGAAAAGCTGTGATGTGATAATCAATTGAATGTATTTTTAGTGTCATATAAATACACCGGTATTCATAAAAAATAAAACGTTGCTCAAATACATTTTAGAAAAAATTTTATATGAAAAATTTGTTGTAAAATGTGTTTCAACAATGTTGAATTTTTTATGAATACCCGTGTTAAAATTTACAAAAAATGTTTGTGTAAAATAATACATATTGTTACTTTTGCAGCCTGTATTAAAAACCCTTTGGGGCCTCTTTCATTGCATGTGATAATAAAACACAGAGCTCTGCACACTTTACAGTATAAAGATTTTTTTTGCTATTTAGTACTGTTACATAAAGCACTTTACTTGGGGGTTACACGAGCAAGTTTTGCCTTTCAAGTTTTAATACATTCACACTTTTTTACTAATACACTCACAATTTTGGAAAATTGATGCAAACTTGATGACAATTTTTGCTTTCCAGAGAGAGCATCAAGTCACAATCAAGAAAACAGCTGACAACAATTTTTTTTCGTTCTGTCTGCAAATATTTTTTTGTTTTGTTTGAAAGTTGCAATTAAAAGTGATAAAAATTAAACAGATTCAAGCTTAAAAATAGAAATAAAAATGTTTACGTGCAAAACCCAAAAATGTTTTACTTTTATTTTTACATTGATTTCCATTAAATTTATTAATTTTAAAAAGAGATATTTGTATATTATGATTATATTTAAATAGTTTAAAAAAAATATTGATTTAGAATCTGAATTAGTTTCTGGGTTTAATGTAGAATATAGAAGAGGAGGTTTTGCTTTTTTTTTTTAGCAGAATATGCAAGAAGTTATTTTTAATTTTCTAATCTTGAAAACGAATTGTAATGAAATTGCGTGCAGCCTACGTCACAACTATCAATTTTGTTGAATTTTGAAAAACTTGATAGCAAAACTTGATCGTGTAACTGCAGTGTTACTTGAACACGTGTTTTGACTAATAGGCTTTTTACACTTACTCACATCTTACATCTTTCATCATTTTGGCAAGATGTTAACATCTTCCTATACAAATTCTATATGAAAAAAACTCTCTCAACATCTTTACAAGATGTTCATTTCTCATTTTGCTGTATTCAACATCTTTCGATTATTTTAGTGCCATCACTAAAAAGAAGTTAAAAAAATGATAAAAATTCATATCATCACTAGAAAATATACAAGTGTCAAAAATTTTTACAATGAGCGTGAAAAACCAATGTAATTAAATTTTAATTAAATTAAACATAATATAAAAAAATTAGTAATGCAATACTTTTATATTTAATAAAAAAGACTAAAATAATGTTTTTTAGTTTGCTCAAACACGTGAAATAATATTTGACAGATGAAAGATGTTGAAAATGTAATGTAAACAGCTTTTTTCAATTTTCAACATCTTCAACACACATCTCAAAGATGTGAGTAAATGTAAATCCGGTTGTTGCTTTTTACAATGAAGCACATCTTACATCTTTCATCAATTTGCAAAGATGTTTACATCTTCCCATAAGAATTATACAGGGCGAAAACTCTACATCTTTCTACCTTTCTCTTTTATTCCATCTTACATCTTTCGATTTTTTTAGTGCCATCACTAAAAAAATTGCAGAAAATCGATTGCTTTTGTACCATCACTAGCAAAATGACATGAGCGGAACATGTATTTTGTTATAATTTTTAATTAATTATAAATAAATTCATTTTAATTGCAGTACAAAAAAAAAAGACCATCGTATGGTCAATAAATATGGAGAACATGTTGCTTGACCTATGGAAAGAAAAAAGTCCAAAAGTCCTCGTCCAAGTCCATTTTATATTTTTGTTATTTTTTACAAAAATGTTCCGTCTTCTTTTTTTACATCTAAATAAATGAAAGATGTTGTCAATGTAAACGACTGTTTCACATTTTCAACATCTTCCATGCGTTTCATGTGGATGTCAGTCGGTGTAAAAAGTCTATTATGGTAGCCCAATTTAAATACATAATAGTGATTTCAGGGTCAAAATAGTTGCCGTATTTATACCAACATTTTGTTGCGCCAGTAGTTTCCAGAAATTTCTTTGCTGAGAACCTTCAATGGCTGTTATATCTTTCGTTTTTGTCACTGCAGTATTAACAGCACTTCGCAGTTTTTTTTTGGAATATCCTGTTGCTTTATTTGAAATATACATATTTATCTGAGCATAATTTTAGACGGAGAAACACTCATTAGTTACAAATATTTAATACAAAGTTCAGTCTATACTATTATTATTATTATTATATTATATCACATATTGATGTTACAATAATTAGACAAGACAAAGCAAACATGTGATATGTTCAACTGGGACACAACTGGCTGTTTCGAAGCTGTCGCAGTTATCGGCAGCACCCGTACTTGAACTCAGAGGCTGGTATTTCTGAAGCAACATTATGCCGCTCAGCCAGCCAAGTTGTTGCTTATTCTTGATCAAACATTTTTTTTTTAAATTTATCATTGCATTGGAAATTTCTCACCACAAACGCTTACTTCAAGAAGTAATAAATGGTGCGGGGGAGGGTGGCGCCGTTAGAATTATCGATCGTGCCGATTTATCAGTCACGATGTCGCAGTGGAGGCATTTTTAAGAGTAATGACTTTTACCTAATTGCTCGTCTACATCCCCCCGGGGGCACAATATGCATCTTGCTGATCGTAACCAGCTTGGTGTTGTGTCAACGGGGTAGAAGGGGTGCAGGATACCTCGGCTGGCTTGGTGGCTAAAAATCTTAGGCATTTCCTGAAGGAGGGCGGCTACTCCTGAGGGACTTGCTGAAACCCCTCACTGAGGAGTAATTCGGCAGTACGGGGGCCGGAGCCCCGGGATGACTCTTCGGAGTCATCTCGCCGGTCATAGGTTGAGGAGCCTTCCTTGGCTGACACGTACTGGCTGTGGTTGCTAGCATAAGTTCGCATGGGAGGGAACGTTGGTAGCCATACTGATCATAGACCCTCGGGTCTATGTTCGGTCGCCCAAATGGGCCCGTAGTGCTGTTGCTAAGCAACAGACGCTGCTTTGTAAGGATTTAGATTGGCGGGAACATTAGCGTTGGTTCAAGGACTGATGATCTTAGGAACTTCGGGCTACCACGGTAGTCGTGTGTCCTTAGCCATCTGGGGAATTGCAATGCAGCAGAGGTTAGATAGCTCAACTCCTGAGCAAGGTGTTTTGTTATGGCCAAGTAACGTAGCAAATAAATTGCCACCCGAGCAGTTGTTCCGGCTGCTCGGGGGCGGTGGTGTAACGTCCAGATTACACCACGTGGTTTGACCACCGTGAGGTTGGGCCCTAGTGGCAGGTACTCACGTTAATCACTCCACATCTGCTCGTTTACAAATTTGTTCAAAGTTCTGTAGTTGGCGAACACAAGATGAACCGATTGTTAATTTAATTCATTCGTGTGATGCAGAGATTCTGTGCAACTGCCTCGACTATGCATATTCCACGGACAGGACCCAGTCAATCTTCAAGGACTCCAGAAGACATTGAACTGGTTGAAAGTATTTGACGTAAGAATCAGTGACTTTCAATACGGAAAACAGCCGCCTCACTGATACTTTCAACAGCGGTTATTCATAAAATTTAAATAAATTCAATCAAGTACGAGGTTGGCTCGCACACTTAGGGTTCCGTACGTACATATGTGTAATGTATGTATGGAAAACTTACGTTGTATAGGGACACCCGGTAGTTTTCGACTTGTTGCTGTTTTTAGCATTTGTTGTTGTAGAACATCTGTAAATATTCAGCTCTCTGTGAAAATTACAGCTCTCTATCCCTTAGGGCTTGAGAGTCATAGCTTTGCTTTACTTTGTTGGGGTACACCTTGTAGCTTTCGACTTGTTGTTGTTGTTGTTGTTATTTTTAGTATTTTATTATCCGGCGAAAATTTCAGATCTCTAGCTCTTACCGTTTTGGAGAATGGACGCAGTGACGGACAGATGGACGGACGTAGAAGTCTCGGTAATAGGGTTCCGTTTAACTCTGATGAGTACGGAACCCTAAAAGGGATTTAAAGTCCTAAAAGTGACATTTGTTTGAGCAAAGCTGTTGCTAAATAAGTTAAAGACAACTTCTGCTGGTTTTAAGTTTAGAGTAAACTTTTGCGCGTAAAGTCGGCTTTTTCTCGTTTATAGTAGAAGAGAAGTTTACTTTTATTAGCAGTGACTTAAAATTGATTAAAGCATACTTTTTCGATGTCTATAGTTATGGGCCATTGTTCCTAGAAGTTATAACGTTCAGACGTTTGCTGTCTAATAACTCAAGCTTTGTGTGTTCTTTTTATTTTAGAAAAATAAATCAGCTAATTGAAAATTTATGAGCAGCAGTCGGCATCCAACATGAAGTCCAGTACAAAGAATGTCGTTGTGGCATATTTTTTCCTACTGTTTAGGTTTTCTGTTCACTGCAACAATTCAGATGACGCCGAAAAGTATAATGTCGGTGGAGTTTTAAGCAACTCAGAAAGCGAAAAACATTTTCGTTTGACAATATCGGTAAGGCCTGTTTAAATATTATTTCTTGCTGTCTTTGATGTAAAATCCAAGTGTAACTTATCCTTTTTTAGCACTTGAACTTTGATCAGAACTATAAGACTAGCCGTAATATGACGTACTACGGCAAAACTATACGAATGGATAAGAATCCCATAAAAACGGTGTTTAACGTTTGTGACAAACTGATTGATAAAAGGGTAAGTGTAGTAAAAAGCATGAAAAAACAACAATAATAATAAATACATATATAAAATAAACTAATTCAGGTATAAACAAGTAAGAGTGCTATATTCGGCTGGGCCGAATCTTAAATACCCTTCACAATGGTACATACATTCCGATTGATTTTTGGTGATAAAAGTTGTTTTATTTGGCTTTTAAATGGGCCGATTTTTTCTGAATTTCAATATCAGATCCACTACCGGGATTTAACACAGGCTGCAAAACTTTTATTTAAATAATTCCTAATATGCTCAAGTTCAACCACTGGGTGACACCAATTCTTTTTAATATCAATGAAATAAAGAAAAGCAAAATGTATTTCTTAATTATTTATCAGTTAACTTTATAGTAAAATTTATTTAACAAAAAATTGCATATAATTGCATTATTTTTGAATTATAATGCTAAACATTGCCATTAAGTGTGATTTTCTTTTCAATTTACTTACGTATGTGGGTACATGCATACGTATGTATGTATCTATAATAGAAAACTCTAAAATAAATTCTTTATTATTGAATATTTTCAGTGTGTTCCATAAAACAATGATTATATACATACATATATACATACATACATATTTACATTGCTTGCTTTTACAAAATTATTTTTTTCTTGTGCACGTTGTTGATGATCTATTGCGTATCATCATACACATGTATGTGTGTATGTACATATGTAAGTACGTAGGGAAACCCAAAATGATTTTTTGTGTGAATGAATTTGAAGACGCAATTGTTTAAAAGAATTTCATTGCGTACCCTTTTTTCAACAATTCTTTATATCACTTTCATTTTCAAGCTCGTGTATATATATGTACATACACATTTTTACACCAAAGCAAAAAAATTGTTTATGCTAACATACTTGCATGCATACATACATATGTAGATACATACATACCTACATACATACAAACGTATCTACACACATACATACATACATACATACATACATACATACATACATACATACATACATTCATACATGATCGCAAATATTATATACATATGTATATAATATTATATACATATGTATGTACCATTATGATCGATTTTTGGTACCAAAAGTTGGGTGCATATGGGCCGATGTCCAAAAATTTTCTAATTTTGCCCCTAAACAGCCTGTATGTACCATTCCGACAAATATTTAGTGCAAAAAACTGTTTCGTTTAGCTTCCAGGCCCGACTTCTTGAGATATCGGGAGGCGCTATATCTCGAACATATATGGGCCGATGACAAAAAGATTTCCAGTTTTGCTTCTGACTAACCTATATGTATCATTCTGATTGATTTTTGGTGCCAAAAAATGTTTTATTTAGCTTATAGAGCCGATTTCTTGAAAAATCGGGAGACGCTATATCTCAGGTATATATAGACCGATTGCAGACATTTTCAAATTTTGCTTTTAAACACCTTATATGTACCATTCTGATCGATTTTTGGTACCAAAAGTTGTTTTATTTGGCTTTTAGAGCCGACTTCTTGAGAAAACTTGAGGCGCTATATCTCGAGTGTATATGGGCCGATGTCCAAAATTTTCCACGTTTGCCTCTAAATAGTCTATATGTACCATTCTGATTGATTTTTAGTGCCAAAAATTGCTTTGTTTGGCTTAAAGAGCGGATTTCTTGAAAAATCAGGAGTCGTTATATCTCAGATATATATGGACCGATTTCAAAAATTTTCCAATTTTGCTTTTAAACACCTTATATGTTCTATTCTAATCGATTTTTGATACCAAAAGTTGTTTTATTTGGCTTTTAGAGCCGACTTCTTGAGAAAACGGGAGGCACTATATCTCGAGTGTATATGGGCCGATGTGGAAAAATTTTCCACTTTTGCCTCTAAATAGCCTATATATACCATCTTGATTGATCTTCGGTGCCAAAAGTTGTCTTATTTGGCTAATAAAGCCGATTTCTTTAAAAATCGGGAGACGCTATATCTCGGATATATATGGGCCGATTTCAAAAATTCCTTCATTTCTAGGATTTAATGAGCACTAAAAATGATATGGTTTAGTTTTTAAGAAAAAATTTTTTTCAAAAATCTGAATACAAAAATTACACAAAATATCCCTCAAAACCCGGTTTTTTGAATATATCTCGGCTATCCGCGGACCTATCTTACTGAATTTCAATAGCAGACCCACTACCGAGGTTTCACACGTTTTAGCGAAAGAATGAGGTTTCTATCTCAAACCGTTTTCTCAGAAACGGTATTTCAACGACTACAGACGGACAGACGGACAGACGGACAGACGGACCGACGGACAGACGGACAGACGGACAGACGGACAGACGGACATCGCTCAATCGTAATCGCTATTGATGCTGATCCAGAATATATATACTTTATGGGGTCTTAGATGGATATTTCAATGCGTTACAAACGGAATCACAAACTTATATATACCCTTACACATTTATGTGAAGGGTATAAAAAGATCGTACAAATGTTTTTTTTTTTTTCAGCCGTCGGCTGAAGATTTGTAAGATCTATTTTTGGACCTGAAACAATACATTTCAATTGGCTCCTAAAGCAAATAAATAGTTCAGCTCATTATTTTAGGTCTAAAAATAGACCTTGATGTTTTCTGTCTTTTTCAGCCGTCTATATGCCGTCGACATTTCGTTGATGCTAATCAACTCATCAGTAGACTCGAAAAATTCTTAAAAGACTATTTGAAACTCATCTTCAAAATGCTCATGACGAAAACGAGAATTAGAAATGTTCACGAAACCTTAACTCAGAAAACATGTTTACACCTTGCAACACTTTTAATTTTCGTAACAACTTCTATACAACGAGTTACCATCGGTGACTACAGTTTGTTTATTTGACGGCTGAAAAAGACAGAACACATTAAGCTCTAAGTTTAGATCTAAAATAATACATTTCAGTTGGCTCTTAACGCAAATAAATAAGTTCATTTTTAAATAAAAAAACAAAAACCAAATAGTACAGGAGGTATTCATTTCAGTTTTTTTCATTGTTGGAAAAGTGGTTTTGACAGGAAACACATGAAAAACAATTATTTTTTTAATTTTTTTGCCATGTACATATTTGTTGTAAACAAAAGCTAAATTTTTCTCTTCTCCACCTTTTCAACAAATGTGTAACCAGAAGTGAATACCTTTAGTAATTTTATTTTTATAATTGTAATGTTTGATCTTATCCTTTGTGAGAGAAAGCAATTACCATGTATGCAACACATACTCACTTTAGTTTTTTTTTTCTGTATTCATCATTATAATTTATTTAAACTTGAACGGAATAACGCCGGATATTATGTTATTGAGTGCTGATACGAACAAGTGTGCACTTGTAAGCAGTGTTGGGAAATTAATGTTTTCAAATAGTGCTGAACTTAAGCGAAAAAGTAATGAAGAAATGATACTTCGAAAAAAAAAGGGACTGCAACGATTGTTCAATAACTCATTTCATTTTATTTACCAAGAATAGCTTAGTTAAGTTCTGACCTGAGTTCAAAGCCATTGGGGTTTCTGCGGTTGTTGTGGCTTTAACATCACTTTTCTGTTCCTTTCTCAAAATACAGATTTTACACAAAAAATCTCTATCAGTTTTGAGTAAGTAAACCAAACTAAAAACTCAATAATGCCCGTATGGCACTACATTTTTCTTGTATTGTTTAAGTTTTGGAGAACAGTGCAAATATAATGTAATAGTAGAATTTAGTATGTTCAGCTGAACTCTTTGTTCAACTATATTAAGATAAATGCAAAACTGTCAACATTTTCGCTGAAGTTATCGATAAAAAATCAGGTTATGTGAAAAAAAAATGTAAAATTTTTAAAGTGTTTTTAAGTTTCTTCTTTAGCTGGTGAGGCCTAACTTCTTTCTATGTCAATAAAATTTTTGAACTTAAAATTGACATTTCAAACTTGAATGCTGCTGTGTCAGCGGTTTATGGACAGTTTTTGCGATTTAATGCTTCTTTTTTGGAACATTTTTATTCCCTAGCGCTTTCTTGAAATAAAAAGAATACAGCACTTACAAAAAAGATGCCAGTTTTGTTTACGTTTTGTATATTTGGTTCTTTCTAGCAATTGCTGTATCTTTCTATCAATTCTATACCAATTAATGAAATAAAAATGAAATATCATACGGGCTTAAGTGATTAACAAGGTTCGTGTAGTCTTTTGACACAAATATGTAGTAAAACTGGGTTGTCTTTTATGTTTCGAGATGTTGTAATCTGGCAACTGACAGCCCTGTCGTAAAAGTGGACATTTTTGAGGTTATACGTACACAGAACGTTTTGACATACGAGCATTATTTGTGTTGTTTACAACAACTTCAAACACTCACCAATCGCGAACATTTTCGTGCGATTACTTTTTACAACTTTCGACGTGGATTAACTCAGCAACAGTGCATGGATGAACTTTATTAAATTTTTGACGATGAAGCTCTATCAAGGATCAGTGCTTATCGACGGTATGGTTAAATTTAATGTATTTGACTATAAGACGAATTTCGCGAAGGTAGTCCAAAATCAGTTGTTGTTCCGAAAACCGTTGATGCTGTGCGCGATCTGATAGTGCATGATTGTCATATGACCCATCTTTAAATTTAGGCAACCTTTTAAAAAACGGGTATTCGTGAAAGTTTCGGGCTTATAAAGAGGTACTAAACAATAAAAAAAAATATCCGAAAAGCACCGAAATACCATCGCTGATGGTACTGTGAGTCTTTGCATGTGAAAAAGTGCTAAGGTAGTGAGTTTTCCAACACTGCTTGGAACTAAAAACAGCTAATGCAAATGCCTCAAGGTATGCTTTATCATACTGTGATGAAGTCGACGTTTATGAAATAATTTGTAGGAGCCGATACAATGCACGCTTCCATTCAAGTAATATCGAGTATGGGGATGTGTAAGTGCATGTGTAAATACTCATACATACAGACACACACACACACACATTTAATGAAGTGTTAACGCAAATAAAAGTTTAAGAAAGCAGATACAGATATTTAAATATGTACAAGAAAATCATTATAAATGAAAAATGTGTTACATGTAGCCCACATACATATATGTATGAGTGTAGGTGAACTATGTATGTATGTGTTGGATGGAAGAGTGAAATCGTAATTTATTTGTTCTGATATAATTTCATTAGGTTTTTATTGAGTGTTGCAAATTGGTTTGATAGACTTAAACTTTTTTTGTTGCCATGCAAAGTTTTCGGATATTATATCTTTTTCGGGTGAAGTTAAATTAGCATGTACGAAATAAAAACAAACAAAAAAATAGCTTACGACAAACTATACTGTTTGTAAGCTTAATCGTTTACGCATTAATCACGGTTTCACGACTTGAGATAACAGGCTTGTTCTGCAAATTAAATCATTTCAAATCAAATGTGGTTTTAAAAACACATACATATGCGATTTTCTGGTAAATCTGATTATTTCTGTGTTTTTCTGCGCAATTTTAAATTGCCAAAAACACAATGTACACAGAAAAAACCAGATTTTCGTAAATTAAGCACGGGCGGGGTCTTTTCAAGTACGAATTGCTATAATTTTAGGCAAGACACTTTTTTCATATTTCTCTGTTTCTTTGTTCCTTTCTTAGTTTTTAGTTTTAATACTAAATTTAATAATAATGAAGAAACTCTTCTATCCATTCGTACTTAAATCCAGCCCAAGCGGTCAGTGTCAGAAGTACGGAAAATAGGGATTACTTCAAATCAAGTACATTGCTCTCGTTTAAGTACAGATTGGACTATTCAGGCGCTATTTTAGCTTTAGCAATATTCGATCCTGATTTCGAATTTAATTCAGTCACATTCCTTTCCGATTGAATACGACTGAAATCAATATTTAAGCACAAGCACGACTTATGATTTAGGAACGCTGATACTTGCAGTATTTTTGACACCGAATGGGTTTGATTTAAGTACACAAGGATTGAGTTTCCTTTGAGTGTGATCATGCAATTGAATCGATATTTTTGATATTTTGTAAATTATTTTGTCTGTTTGCGGACTTCATTTGAACTTGGATCCCATCTACTGCTACTCAAGCCACTAATTAATATAATTAAACGAATTTCAATACACAAGCAGATACAAATGTTGATTGCAACTGCACCGAATAATTTTATACTCATTTTGAGCCATCGCAGGATTGATTTTATTTGATAGTCACACACAAAAAATAGCATTTTCTTTTAAATTGTCTTTTGTGGAATGGAATTTATAGCGGAAATCACCCTTGGTTGCACATCTGCAATTTTAGCAGATATAGCATGATTTTTTGCTACAAAGCGTGAGTGTCCTTTTCAAGTGTTTAGAGCAAAATAATTATATCAGCTGATTTTAGAGTAACGGAAAAATTAATATTTTTGTTTTGCAAATTGAGATGGAAGTTTAGAAAACAAATTGCAAAAATTTCATTATTCATCTTTTCGTTGGCCGTCTTTTATTGTTGAATTTTTGTTTAATTGCCTTAATTTTATTTTTACTTTTTTCCGTACTCATTTTCTTTCCTGTTTTATTTATTTGTTTACAAAATTTAATAAAGTGAGTTTGCCGCATGAGATAAGCTAAGCCGCAGCCAATATTTGAAAAGCAACGCCGTCGATAAAATTTGCATGTGAAGCAACCGCCCAATTTTTTGCTTATTTTATAAAATTTAATAAAAATCACTTTTGACTATTTTGTAAATGCTTCTTTGAGCAACGTTAGCATTAATTTAATTCTAGCACAGGCATGTTTTGTGGCGGCCTTGCCGTCATACAGTTTTTTGAGCGCAGGAGTTTACGTGTTGAAATGTAGAAAAACAAGCAGCTGTTTTAGCATTTAGCAACATTTGCAAATACGGATCTGCAATGGTTTTTAGTTATGCGTATTTGCTTAAGTGATGCAAATCTATGTTTCATACATTTTGTTTTTGTAGTATTGCAGACTATGGCACATATGCTACGGTTGCAATATCTGCAAGGTCTGCAAGGGTAATTTGCAATGAAGGGTGAGTTCCGCTTATCTCTTATTAAGATTAGCTGTAGCTTTAGCAATAGATTTCATTAAAATAATGTTCCGTTTTCATTAACTCAATGGAAAAATTCGTATATTTGCTTGGACTTTTTTTTTGTCATTATGGAAACGACAACCCTTGCTGACCACCATTATTATATGTATATAATGAAGCAATTAGTAACATACATATATTCAATAAAAGGGAACTCATTGATTTAAGGAACCGCGACGTTGGTTGAAAGATAAAAACTGCTTTTATTAGGTTAATGGCGGGATTCATAGGATTTATGAGCAATTTTTTTTCAGTGTACAAGGAGTTGAGTATGAAGAAGCTGCATGCTATAGAAGATACCTGTAAACTTATACATGTCTACCTGTTATCGTCTTGGTTATTGAATTCTGAAATTCTTCCTCAACTTTCTGGAATAATGAAACCGTGGGGCTTAATACAGGACTCCTAGACAGGACTCCTATATCCAGACGAGGAAACAACGGAGGGGCTACTAAGACTTAACAAACCCTGAATGCAGTATAAGTGGGAGTGACGATCGGTTAGGGGCTGTTCACAAATGACGTAACGATGAAGGGGAAGTATAAGTTTTGTTACGATTTGTGACGAGGGGTAATCGTAAATCGTAATCGTAAAAATGTTGCGTAACAAAAAAAAAATATTATTTATTGGAAAACAAGAGCGGTACGTATTGCAGGCCAGAGACAAACAAAAATCTGCAAAAATTGCGTTACGCCATTTTTTGTAGTAGCTTTGGTAGTATGTTGTTGGTAGAAAAAAATGATGGAAATACAAAGTGGTAATTGATGCTGCCAGATTGCCGGCGTCGCTGGTATGCCCGCGTACGCTCCGGCCATGGCTTGTCGGGTGCAGCGAGTTCTTGCCGGCCTACCTGGTTCTCATTCCTACTACAAAAAAAAAAAAATAAAAAATAAAATACATCATACCAGCCTTTTTTGAACAGAACAGAAAATGCGTAAAGTAGAAATAAATTGTGAGGCCCGAAAGACTGCCGTCAGCTTTAACATTGGAACATTGGAGCACTATTTATGCCAAATCTCCGCCTTTTTATAAAAAAAACGTCCCGCAATGTAGAAGGCGACACCTTCCCAGATGTAAACCACCTACGGGGTATATGCTGGACGAAACTAAGTATCTTTTTGTATGACATCAAATTCCTATGGGCCAATGAGTCAAAACTATTTTGGTTCAATCCACAGAGCTTAAAACAAGCCTACACTGGCTCTAAGGTGTGTCGGAAGACATGGGGTACCATACCCCTTCCATTAACCTAATCTTAATTCCAAATCATTAATTTTCTTTGTAGGAAGGACACCGTTTACTTTGCAGTTTAAATAATCTTTATTTAATGAAAGTCACAATTAGAATGAATAAAAATTTTAAGTACATATTTGACAGTTGAAGAAAAACTAATAGGTATATAAAACAATTTGATTGTAGTATGCGTTAAAGTAGTTTAGTGTGTTCAGATAAGATACAAGTATATACGAATAGTATGTTGATAATTAACATTCTTAAATAAACTTTTCCTTTAATATCGACCTCTTTTCATCTCAACTATAATTTTCTACTCAATTCAAGCATGCTCGTGTAGGTACATTTTACAGTTAAACTTTTCTCTATACGAGTACCTGTATGTAAGTTTGTGTGTGTGTAATTTTACTGTTTGCTTTTGCAAACTATTTGCGTTTTTGCATGCTGCTGAGTGTTAGTTTCAGCACTTGAAATGCAATTACAGCTAATATCCTTTTAAAATTATCATAAATTTCCTCTTCTTATTACATACATATTTTCCCCATTGAAAAATGATGAAATGAACATCGGTTGGTAATATCCATGTTTATGTTCTTTTATGGTTTAAATACGTTTGTGTAGATACAGTGAGAAAACAAAAAAGATGTGGTTGTGTCAATAGGCCGATTTAATAAAGATAATATAAATATGAAGCAAAATGAATAAACATTATTCTATTAGGCATCTTGCTGTGTTCATCATTTATGACACTTTTGGTTGTGTAGTGAAAGGAAAAGCTGGACGAAATCAAATCTCAATTCAGCAACCGTCGCACACAGACATACATACACACATACATATTGTTCATATTAGAAAGCAGCCAGAGTGTTTACGCTGGAGACCAATTTTTGTAATTTTGCCAGTTTATACTTTGATAACATTGTGAATTCTACCTTTTGCTTGTTTTCTCTGCTTTTCTTTTTTGAAGATGTTGATATTTTATTTATTCTATTGTTAAGATGGGATGGCTAGAAAAATGATTGAAAGAAGTATTGTCAACGTAAAACAAGATGAATGAAATACATTCTCATGAACCTAAATTAAAGTTTAAAGAGACAAGTGAATATAAAAATGTTAATAATTGCAAGAGTTTTAGGTAAAGATTTTTAACAAATTATTTTGTATTACTTTTATCCCTCAGTTAAAGGTTTTTGATGTTTTCTTGGTCTTGTTTAATTAATATCATGCACAACCATACTATGGAATGAACTCAACACAGATAAACATAACACAAAATAGCGGGTTATCCATTTCATGATTTCAAAAGTATATGACTGGAATTCGACATCTGTCAATTTAAGTTGTCAAACCATTTTTTTTTTCTGCTCAGTTGCAAGTCTGACATTGACGAAAATGGATCGCTTAACTATCACACAACGCATAAAAATTATAAAAACATATTATAAAAAATTCAGTCAGTACGAGGCTGGGTCGTACACTTAGGGTTCCGTACGTACATACATATGTGTAATGTACGTATGGAATGGCATATGTGAATACATATATTGTATAAATTGCATCTCTCTGTCTCTTAAAGCTTAATTGTTACGTTTAGTTGCTACTTTATATTGTATGGGCACACCTAGTACTTTTCGATGTGTTGTTGTTGTTTTCATTTGCTGTTGTAAGGCATTTGGAAATACATGCGAATTTCGGATCTCTATCTCTTACGGTTCGAGACTGTAAACTGTAACTTTACGTTGTAAGGGGACACATGGTAGTTTTAGAGTTGTTGTTGTGTTTAGCATTTATTGTTGTGGAGCATATGTTAATACATATATTATGAAAATTTCATCCCTCAGTCTATCACGGTTCGCGAGTAACGGCTAATTGTTACTTTTCGTTATATAGGGACGCCTGGTAGTTTTCAGCTTGTTGTTGTTTTAAGCATTTGTTACTGTAGGCCTTATGTGAGCACATATATTCTGCACATTTCACCTCTCTGTCTCTTACAGTTTGGGAGTTACCACTAATTTTTACTTTACGTTGAATAGGGACACCTAGTAGTTTTAGACATGTTGCTATTTTTAGCATTTGTTGTTGTAGGGCATATGTAAATACATATATTGTGCAAATTTCAGCTTTCTATCTCTTGCGGTTCAAGAGTTATGGCTAATTGTAAATTTTCGTTGTATGGGGACACCTGGTAGTTTTCGCTTTGTTGTTTTTAGTATTTGTTGTTGTAGCGGCAAGATACAAAAACATCCTGTGAAAATTTCAGCTCTTTACCTCTTATAGTTTCGGAGAACGGACGCTGTGACGGACGGGCGTAGTAGTCTCGGTAATAGGGTTCCGTTTGACGCGGATGAGTACGAAACCTTAAAAATGGCCACAGCCACATATCGTGCTTTAAGAGGAGATTATGGTTTACATAATCGTCGTAAACTACGCAAGCAATTGTCGAAATTGTGAAGAAATTTGAGGAGACTGTAGCGGTTACAAATGTCGCTGCTGTACGTGAAAGTGTTGCCGAAAACCCGAATGTGTCGATTCCTCGTCGTTCTCAGGAATAAGGACTGCGTTACGGCATATTATGACGTATTTTGTATTTAGATCTACATCTACATCCATAAGAATAAGGTCCAGCTCACACAATAGCTGAATACAGCTGACTATTCACAACGTCGCAGATACGTGGCATGGGTGCTTGAACCACAGGCGGTGGACGGCAATTTTTCGAACAAAATTTTCTCCAGCGATGAAACACATTTCTCCCTCGGTGGGTGTGTTAATAAACAAAATTGTCGTATTTGGGGTTCTGAGAATCCTCAAGTAATTGAATAGAGAGGCCATTACATGCAGTAAAAGTCACTGTTTGGTGCGCTCTTTGGTCCGAAGGTGTGACTTCTTCGAAAACAGCTGTCACCGTCAATTTGGAGCTTTATGGTCATATGATCGACTTTTTTCTGCCTGCTATTGAAGAATACAACTTGGAGAATATGTGGTTTCAACAAGACGGTGCAACATGGCATTTAACTCGATCGAATATGACTTTATTGCAAGAGACATTTCCTTTCTGCGTAATTTCTCGTCGTGGTGCTATCAACTGGCCACCAAGATCATGCGATTTGACCCCATTAGACTTCTTTTGTGGGGTTATGAACTTAAAAACCAATAACCGTCAAGTTATGGCTTAGATACCGCCCAATATGTGGTCGAAAGTTACCTCAAAAGAATCAATGCTTGCAACACTTTGCGTGGTGGTCAACGTTCAAACTTTGTAATAAAAAAGAAATATCATTTTATTTACGTTTACTTTTGAAACCGCAAAATGTATGACCCTTTAATTATAGAAAAAAAGTTCGACTGATAAAAATTAATTGATTTAAGACAAAATTTTGTTGTATTTCTTATAACTTCGTACATATTGAGCTGGCTTTTTTCAAGGAGATTACTCCTATACTCTCTATAAATTGGGTAAACTCCAATAAAATGGAAAGTATTCTCAGGTATATCGAGGTTGCACATTGAACATGTCGTATTTGAATGATTTCTAAAGCTTCTAGCATTTAAATTTAGCAAACCTGCTCGTGTTTTTACTATCGTACTAGTGACAACATAAGACAATGAATTTGCATTGAAATTTGGTTGAGGGTACAGATCATGATGCTAAGAACTGGTTGCCCTGGCAATCTTACCTTCATATTCTTTGCGTTGTAATTGTTTGATAATGGGTTTTCGGTAATTAAATAGTGGTCTATTAGAATCAGTTGCAGAAAACTGAAGGGTATGAACGAGATTTAACTACTCTTTTGCTCAATACACATTTTTATTTACAATAATCTCTGCTAGAATACGCGTCTTAAGTTCAAAACTTTATTTATATAAATGAAGTGCAGTTTTAATGTCGAGACATAAAGCGAGTACAGTTGAGTTTCTAAATGTAGTACGTAATTTGGTGTTGTGGCGGGAAGATACAGCATTCTAAACAGTTTCCTTACAATCTCTGAATTTTCATAACCTCAAATTTCGGCTCCGTAGAACATAATGGATCTACTGGCTGCATTAAATATTTTAAGTGTATTTTTTATCGTAATGTGTGGGCTTGTTATATATTGAGATCAAGTGGAATTTATCACTAACTTGGATGCAGTTAATTTGTTATTTAGATACTTTTTGAATGACAGGTTGTATGTGATGGTTATACCGAGATATTTGTAGCTGTGTACTATTTCTATATTTTCTATACCATACTTCCAGTTCAGATTTGCAGGTATTCGTGTGGCTGATCGAAATATTAATGTCTTAGATTTTTCCGAATTTGCTTTCAATGACCATTTAGTATACTATGCATGCAATGCATCAATCATGAGCTTTAATTCTCACTAAATCACTATAGCGTCAGCATATACAGTATTTTTCGGTTAATTGACCCTACGGTTAATTGGTTTCCACGCTTAATTGAACCACATGATTGGGCAAAAAAAATATTGCATACGAACACCATGTGAATTTCCTCGGATAATTGAACCCGGTTAATTGATTTTCCCGCTTAATTCGTTCAAAATTCATATCATCAAAAATAAATTTCCTCTTACTTTTACCCGGTTAATTGCATTGAAAAATAATCTGGCATTTTTGCACATACATATTTGACATCATTTGTGAAAAACACTGGGTGGCATCTCTACTATACACATACATATACATATGTACATTTTTTGCTGTTACTTGCATTTTTTTTTCGTTTAAGCTAAAAAAAAATTATTTTGAAAAACTTAAAGTGCACTTATGCGATTTCTTTTAATTCATTAGTACATAGTTTCAATTATGCATGATTTCTGTAATTGAACAAACTGTTCAATTAAATAGGGTTCTTGTAATTGAACGAATTGTTCAATTAAACGGGTATCGGCTAATTGATTCCCCGGTTAATTGAACAAAAAATTGTGCAAATTTTGATGTGCAATTAACCGAAAAATACTGTATACATATATGAAATAGTTTTAGAATCTTACCCCCGAATTTTTGACTTGAGATTTTGTATTTAAAAATTAGTAAATTTTCTTTAAAATTTAAAACAGCTTTCTGTTTTACAGTCTAAAATTATTTTTGGTAATTAATTGTAATAAAAGTACGGCAGCACAATGTAAGTGTCAAAAAATGATCGATAACTCAATAAAAAACAGCTGTTTAAACAAATTTGGAAGCAAGTGAAATTGTGCAAAGTTTAGAAAATAATAAATTGTTTTGTAAAAATTATCAAATTGAGTAGCAAAAGTGATGAAAGGATTCCCAACTTCGCTGCCACAGAAGTTGATTACCTTCTGGAAATAATAGAAAATCAAATTATGAAACAAAAAAAAACATGTGCAATTTTCCTAATTTGCAGAACAGAACCAAACTGTCAAAATCATATGGCTGTACGAAAAACTTAAATCGATTTTAAATGGGCACGGCAGTCCGTTTAAGTTTGATTTAAATAGCAACTGTTTGACTCAATTTTGTATTTAAATCAAATTTAAATTTAAATGGAATTTAAAATCCAAGTCAAAAATTGGGGGTTAGATGCAGAGCAAAATAAAGATAATTCGTAGCTTTGTAGCACAGCCATGTATATATACAACTCATACAATACAACAGGTTTTTCTTTTTGCTCTTCTGTGGAGGTTATTCTGGTTTCTTTGTTTAAATAAACTTTTTTGCCCACAATTTTCACCAGATTGTGGCAATTGGGGCTGAAAAAGCATTTTGGTAAAATGATTTTTAATTTTTCCTCACCAATTTTCTTTGCCATTCTTTCTTTTATTATATTTATTTCCTTCTTTCTTATAACATTTTTTAAGGTTTATGCAGTGGTTGTATCGCACGAGCAAACCTCCGGTGATTTGTCACCAGCAGCCGTCAGTTACACAAGTGGTTTCTTTCAAATACCTGTCATTGGCATTTCATCACGTGATGCTGCCTTTTCCGACAAAAACATACACGTGTCCTTCTTGCGCACCGTGCCCCCCTATTATCATCAAGCTGATGTTTGGTTGGAAATGTTATCGCATTTCAGCTACACAAAGGTAACAAGTTCACAGGGGAGCTTTCTGTTTAGTATGATTTTGTTTACCGCTACCCTTCCACCTTCTGCTGTTTCAGGTAATTATTATACACAGTTCGGATACAGATGGTCGTGCTGTATTGGGTAGATTTCAAACAACATCTCAAAACTATTACGATGACATTGATGTCAGAGCCACCGTGGAAATGATAGTGGAATTTGAGCCGAAATTGGAAAGCTTTGCAGAGCATTTAATTGACATGAAAACAGCCCAAAGTCGAGTGTATTTGGTTTATGCCAGGCAAGTTAATTTTGTGTGTATGTACACACACATACACACAGAATTGATTGCAATAATATTGGCCTTTTCATTCCGCAGCACTGAAGATGCCCAAGTCATATTTCGTGATGCCGCTGTATTCAATATGACAGAGGCCGGTCATGTCTGGATTGTAACTGAACAAGCGTTAAGTGCCAATAATACTCCCGATGGTGTCTTGGGTTTACAACTGGAGCATTTTAATAATGATAACAGCCACATTAGGGTAAGATGTCGAAAATTCGTTTATTTATTTATTTGTGTTTGCCAAAAGACATTTTTTCCCCTAAAGGATTCTGTGTACGTTTTGGCTTCAGCTATTAAAGAAATGATGAAAAATGAGACAATTACGGAGCCACCAAAGAATTGTGACGACTCGGGAGTCAATTGGGAATCAGGTAAATAAGCTGCTGTAATAGCATTTGGTAAGATACAGTATTATACGAGTTTTTTAAAATATCACCTGGTTTACATCGACATGTAAGAGTTTTCACAGCGATAAAAGCGTATGTAATTAAAACCTAAAGAAAAGTAAAAAAAAATGTTTTCCTAAAATCACTATAGACACGAATGCTTTATTCGGCTGGGATAAATTTTAAATACCCTGCAAAAAGCCACTTTCAATATACGTGCTCTATATATGGAACGATTTTAGAAATTTTCGTTTTCCACCCCTGCATATAATTCTGTACACGGAAAGAAATTCATTTCGCATCCAATTAAAATGTTTAGTAATATCATTCAACATTTAAGCTAACGTTCTCATTGTTTTTGTTTCTATTAAACATTTGCGAGTATATCCGACATGTAGGAATTGGTTTTACGAATAAACAAAGAAATAATAAATAAATTCAGTCCAGTACGAGGCTGGCTCGCCCACTTAGGGTTCCGTAAATGTACATATGGAATGGCATATGTGAATACATATGTATATGTATTGTATAAATTTCATCTCTCTGTCTCTCCCCGGGGGCACAATATACATCTTGCTGATCGTAACCAGCTTGGTGTCGTGTCAACGGGGTAGAAGGGGTGCAGGATACCTCGGCTGGCTTGGTGGCTAAAAATCTTAGGCATTTCCTGAAGGAGGGCGGCGACTCCTAAGGGACTTGCTGAAACCCCTCACCGAGGGGTAATTCGGCAGTACGGGGACCGGAGCCCCGGGATGACTCTTCGGAGTCATCTCGCCGGTCATAGGTTGAGGAGCCTTCCTTGGCTGAAACGTACTGGCTGTGGTTGCTACCATAAGTTCGCATGGGAGGGAACGTTGGTAGCCATACTGATCATAGACCCTCGGGTCTATGTTCCGTCGCCCAAATGGGCCCGTAGTGCTGTTGCTAAGCAACAGACGCTGCTTTGTAAGGATTTAGATTGGCGGGAGCATCAGCGTTGGTTCAAGGACTGATGATCTTAGGAACTTCGGGCTACCACGGTAGTCGTGTATCCTTAGCCGTCTGGGGAATTGCAATGCAGCAGAGGTTAGATAGCTCAACTCTTGAGCAAGGGGTTTTGTTATGGCCAAGTAACGTAGCAAATAAATTGCCACCCGAGCAGTTGTTCCGGCAACTCGGGGGTGGTGGTGTAACGTCTTGATTGCACCACGTGGTTTGACCATCGTGACGTTGGGCCCTAGTGGCAGGTACTCACGTAAATCATTCCACATCTGTGTCTTACAGCTTAAGAGTTACGTGGAATTGTTGCTTTACGTTGTATGCGGACACCTAGTAGTTTTCGACTTGTTGTTATTGTTGTTGTCATTTGTTGTTGTAAGCCATTTGGGAATACATACACTGTGCGAATTTCGGCTCTCTATCTCTTATGGTTCGAGAGTTATAGCTAAATGTTACTTTACGCTGTAAAGGGACACCTGGTAGTTTACGAGTTGTTGTTGTGTTTAGCATTTGTTGTTGTGGAGCTTATGTTAATACACATATTATGCAAATTTCATCTCTCTGCTTCTTTCAGTTCGAGAGTAGCGACTAATTGTCACTTTATGTTGTATAGGGACACCTGGTAGTTTTCGACTTGTTGTTCTTTTTAGCATTTGTTATTGTAGGGCATCTGTGAGTAAATATGTTGTGCGAATTTCAGCTCTCTGTCTTTTACAGTTTGGGAGCTACGGCTAATTGTTACTTTACGCTGTGTAGGGACGCCTGGTAGTTTTCGATTTGTTGTCATTTTTAGCATTTGTTGTTGTAGCGGCAAGGTACAACAATATCCTGTGAAAATTTCACTTCTCAAGCTCTTATGGTTTCGGAGAATGGGCGCTGGACGGACGTAGAAGTCTCAGTAATAGGGTCCCGTTTCATTCTGATGAGTACGGAACCCTAAAAAGAATAATTTGCAGGAATCGAACATGAAACTCTTGTACTCATACTCTACCCACCATGTATAACGTACATAAATAAGACTAAACACTGCTGCTAGAAAATGTTAGAATAAAATTTAAAATCGGTAGAATAAACTGCACGAGAAGTAGGGCGGCTTCGAAACAGCTGGTTGCCCATCTAGCTAAAGGTCTTTCATGTTTTTTTGTTTGTCATGTTTAATTTATATCAGTCGTAAAAAACATTTGCCTGAAGTAATACAAAATAATGATATATAAAGCGGTTTGGTGATATATGGATGCAAAATTCATTCGCTCAGCACTTCATAAATGAAGGAACACCTCCAGCCTTACAGTCATTGTAATATGTGATACAAAGTTAAGTTTGTGATCGAGCAAGATGCCCAGGTCCGAAAATGAGTCGAGTAGACATAATTGGTAGTCTTCCAAGAGTTAGTTAACTGAAAACGATAATAGGAGAGGCCAGCACTTTTTATTTCCTCTGTAAGCGAATAACGAAATTCGGCCACCACATCTTAAGAAACCTTTAGAAAACCACATGCAATGGGTCGGTTATTTTGCACCGTCATTGATTTGGACCTAAAAATAGCTTTTAGTCAAATTATATATCCATTAAAATATAACAACTACAGTATTTTTCGGTTAATTGAACATCAAAATTTGCACAATTTTTTGTTCAATTAACCGGGGAACCAATTAGCCGATACCCGTTTAATTGAACAATTCGTTCAATTACAAGAACCCTATTTAATTGAACAGTTTGTTCAATTTAGGTAAAAGTAAGAGGAAATTTATTTTTGATGACATGAATTTTGAACGAATTAAGCGGGAAAATCAATTAACCGGGTTCAATTATCCGAGGAAATTCGCATGGTGTACGTATGCAATATTTTTTTTGCCCGATCATGTGGTTCAATTAAGCGTGGAAAACAATTAACCGTAGGGGCAATTAACCGAAAAATACTGTACTTACATACATTTTTCTCTAGTTGCCCAAAGCAAATAAAATGAACCCACTAATACAAAAAATGGGAAAATGCCTTTGAAAAATCCATTCACGATAAGGGGAAGTTTCGAATGGGAACATATTTTATGGGAAAAGTTATTCATGATCGCAATTTTTGGGATGTGGGGAAAAATTATTCATGACAGGGGTAAATTCATAAAAAACAAAACGTTGCTCAAATACATTTTAGAAAAAATTTTATATGAAAAATTTGTTGTAAAATGTGTTTCAAGAATGTTTTATTTTTATGAATACCGGTGTTAAGGTTTAAATAAATAAATAAAATCAATACTGATGCTGCTCTCTGTTAGACAGTGTAAATAAAAATCTACGTCTTTCAGGAAAACGTTTATTCCTCTACCTGAAAACACGCAACATCACTGGCGAAACAGGTCAGGTGGCATTCGACGATAATGGAGATCGGATGTATGCCGGTTACGATGTGTTCAACATGAGACCCAAACAAAAGAAACACGTTGTTGGCAAATTTTATTACGATGCGGTAAGTTCGACGCAAAACACTGATACAAAACAAATTTCAACCCCTTGGGAAAATTTCGTTGCAGGAAAAAGGACAAATGCGTTTGAAAATAAATGACAGCCAAATTATATGGCCGGGTAAACAGAAAAAGAAACCGGAAGGCATAATGATACCCACCCATTTGAAAGTTTTAACAATTGAAGAGAAACCCTTTGTGTATGTCAGACGCTTAACCGATGACGATGTTGATTGTGTGGATGATGAAGTACCCTGTCCCTTGTTTAATGCCAGCAATGGCATGGGTAAATTATAGAACATGTAAATTTATGTATATGCGGAATTTCAATTTACAAGTCATACGCATTTGCAGAAAATGACTTTTGCTGTCGCGGCTATTGTATAGATCTTTTGAAAGCCCTATCGCAGCGCATCAATTTCACTTATGAGCTGGGTCTTTCGCCCGATGGACAGTTTGGTCATTACATTTTGAAAAATTCCACCACGGGCACTTTGTCGTCTTCACCGAAGAGAGAGTGGACCGGTTTAATAGGAGAGCTGGTGAACGAACGCGCCGACATGATTGTTGCACCACTAACCATTAATCCAGAGCGTGCCGAGTATATTGAATTTTCGAAGCCCTTTAAATATCAAGGCATTACAATACTCGAAAAGAAGCCATCACGTTCGAGTACTTTAGTGTCTTTCTTGCAACCATTTAGTAACACGCTCTGGATATTGGTAATGGTGTCAGTTCATGTGGTGGCTCTTGTGTTATACCTGCTGGACCGGTAAGTGAAGATTTAGAAATTATTTTGTTCTTCTCTCAACTTTTTACAAAAGCATGTTTTTTTTATCTTAATAAATTTTGGTCGACCATTCATTCAGTAACTCTTTCTCTCTAGTTACATAACTCTGGCTCTGTGTGCAAGACAGAGAGCAGCATGTTTTAAAAGCACTCTGACTTCCTTTTTAATATAATTCTCTTTCTCTTTTATGAAAAATAAAACACGATTCAAGCACTTGGACTTAATACCGACATCTATTTCAAATCAAAATACAGAAATAATAGGGATTTTAATTTTCAAATCTTTGTCTGTCATAGATTTTCTCCATTTGGTCGTTTCAAACTTTCACATGTTGATAGTCATGAAGAGAAGGCTTTGAATTTAAGTTCGGCCGTGTGGTTTGCTTGGGGCGTTTTGCTGAACAGTGGCATAGGCGAAGGTACGCCACGGAGTTTTTCGGCCCGTGTCTTAGGCATGGTATGGGCCGGTTTCGCCATGATAATTGTGGCCTCTTACACTGCCAATCTGGCCGCTTTCCTTGTGCTGGAGCGTCCAAAAACTAAACTAAGCGGCATAAATGATGCTCGTCTGCGTAACACAATGGAAAATTTAACTTGTGCTACGGTGAAAGGTTCTTCGGTGGACATGTACTTCAGACGCCAGGTGGAATTGTCGAACATGTATCGTACCATGGAGGCGAATAATTACGATACCGCTGAAAAGGCCATAGAGGATGTAAAGAAAGGGTAAGTTAGAGCTTGTACGTTGAGTGTTGGTCAACCACTGTAATTGTTGATATATATAATTATTTCAATATTTTGACAATTTCCTGTTTGAGATGTGAAGAAATTTGATTTATGAAAAGGAGGCAACGAATTTTTTTTCAGGTCGAATGTTTTTGCAGATTTTAGTATATTGAAGAAAATTTTACTAGAATGTGCGAAATTTAATATTCGTAAAGTCTAAACTCAGCAACTGGAAATGTTTTTGTTTTTACTTTTTTGTTCTATGCCCCTGCTGGCCAACCGGTAGAAAATAGAATTTAACTTTTTTGCAACAGCAGGTTAGAAGCGAGATAGAAAGATGTCCAGCCCATGAGGATCCATCACGTGATAATCTGAAAAGAATAGTGATAGAGAGAGAGGGAGAGGAAGGGAAAATTAAAAAAAGAGAACTTGAAAAAGCCCAAATAGAGAAGGGGAAAATAGATCCAAGAGTCACATTACAACGGGTCCAGCCATCTATCTGATGCTCATAGCAAAGGAAAATAGAGAACGCAAATGTGTCGTTGAAATTTTCGAGATATGACTGAGGCTTTTTCTACACAATATGTTTGATGAGGGGTACCCAGCGCGGAACAGTTTCCGAGGAGGTGCAACACAGTCTTGTCAATGTCCTCATTCTTCTTCAGAAGTCATTAAAAGATGAACCAAGCTAGCTGGCGTAGTTCCCAAAAGCCAGTTTCCAATGATGACTGATCATAATGCCAGATCTAGGAAGCTCTAAGAGTTTTCTCGTTCTTCTTGGGTTCAAACGAGTCCATACATTCTTCGTGATGAAGAGCGCGGACTGTGAAAATCATATTTACTGTGCCTGCTCCAGTGTGAAAAGTCACATACGTTTCCGACAAGTTGAAAGAGGCAGCCCAGATAAAGAGCCAATGTCTCCATTTTAACCAGCTCTACAGAAATCTTGTTGCCGTGATTGCATCCATATCAACGGATCCCTTTTACGATCAAGATTGAATATCTTTCAATCACATTCAAATATGTCCTGCATTCCTTGAAAAAAACTGGGTGTAGTGTAAAATCCAGCGAAGCATTTAATAGTAATTTTACTGCCTATTAAGTCAGACCACCTGGCTTTCCTTTCTTTATAGCAGATATATTTCATGTAAAATGCTACATCCATCTGGTAGCCTAAAACATATCCTGACACCAAAATCCACGACGTATGTATATGCCCCTCCAACCTTTTCTCGGATACGGATACATGCAAAGTTCGGAAGTGACTTACTCTTCATTTTAAAATTGAATCTGCTTGTAATCTATCAAATTTCAGCAGCATATTCCCTAATGAGCTTGCACTTCCTATTGGTCGCTAGATCTATGTAGCTATCCCGCTTGGTCTTATTGTCAATTTTCTTAGCATAAGAGAAAGTGACAGTCAGCAGAAAAGAGCAAATAGTGTCTTAGTTGGCGTTGAGTTCATAACCCTGTGGTACTAGCGACCTTCTCTATCGCAAGTCTGTTAGATATGGAGTACAGCGATACTGATACTCCATAAAATAATATAAGTTTGATAACCGTTTTATCATAATATACCTGATATCCCATGTTGAGCTCTTCGCTCTTCCACACATGTATGTATGTGACCGCTATGACTTTTGCAACTCTAATGTGGATATTATTCTTCTGTATATATGTATATGTAGGCCTACTGTCCAAGGTGACACCAACGATATTTCATATTGTCCGAGATACTGAGTGTTGGGCTTTCTAGTTTTGAAGGTATGAAGGGGCTGTTGGATTTCTTGCTGAATAGTTTTGTTTTGGCTGGAGAATGAACAAATTTCATTTGTTACAAGTGTTGTATAAAAAGAATTGCGTTTTTATTGATATAAGAAATAAAACTATTTAATATGTGCTGAAAAGTGGTTGTTTTTTGTGAACAAAATAATAATGCATATGTAAAACTGTTTCTTTATGAAAGAGTCTGATGTCTTTCACCGAAAAAGTAACTACAAAATGTTTTTTACAAAAGTAATTGCAGGAGAATGTAAGAAATATTGAGGCTTTCCTTACCACCCTCCTCTTTTTTGATATTTATTAAAATTTTTGAAAATCGTCTCGAAGGCGTCTTACAAGAGCAGTTACCGGTTTTTAATTGACTTCACTGTGCATCCATGGCGGTGAAAGTGATGGCGGATAATCTGCAGAAGGAAATACACAAAAAGTTTCATAGTGAATCGTTGTAAAATACATATGTATGCAAGCGACTCACCAAAAAAACTGCTCGATGTACCCTTCCAAAAATGAACCTTGGACCTTTTTAAGATAACATTTGAAATATTTCGGCTCTAGCTTTGTCCTCTCGTTAGCTGGACCATTTTCAAAAAGGGTATATTTTTGCATGTTTGGTTAATTTAAGAATCTGTTTCCTTACCAACATACATACACAATACGTAAGAAAGGGTTTTTAAAACGCGCCCAACTGTATATACAATGTGTCCAAGGACGATCATGCATGTACTTTTTTAAGGATATTCTGTAAAACAAAAACGGCTTTTGAATTTTTTGTTCGGGGCTGTTTGTTATCAAAATGCCAAATTAACATATTTCAATCTTTAGGCGATTTAATTAGACACGGGTCTCAGCTTTTTTTGAAATTCGTGCTAGTTCGCGTTTTTACAAAAATGCAATTTTGCCCTTCGTTTTAAATAGGGCAAAATTTTTTCTTTTGCCAATTATACTAGCGGTACTCAGCGTTTGGTGCGTTTTTGGTTGCGACTATTTGCATTTGCGATTATATTACAACTAATATTGAGCACCCTTTTTAACCACTTCGCAAATTTTATTGCACTCCAAATAACAACTGATAAATTTTTAATTTTTTACGTTTTATTTTTTTGGTAATTGCTGTTGGCTCCATGTCTACAATTGTTTGTTTGCTTTGTTTTAAAATGTCAGCTGTTCGAGTGTCAGTGTTGCAAACGCAATACTCATGCGAAAAAAGCAACACGTAATTAGCGGTGCGTAAATGCAAAAATATTGCGAGTGCAACCTTGTATATTTTGTTGATGGGTTGCAAAGAAAAAGCAACGATTTCTTGCATTCGCACTTACACAAGTCATTTGCACCAAATAATGAACTGCGCTATTATCATTGTATGCATGATACAACTAACAAGGTAACCTTTTCGCTACAATAATAACAACTTCAATAAAAATAACATGCATTTTGTTTTTGTACAACTTATGCAAACTGTCAAGAAGACGCCACTTCCACATTTACAGAAGAGAGATTCACTGAGCTTACGCGGATGAGCTATCTCGTTTTGGCTGCCTTTCATCTCTGCAATCTCTTGACAACCTAAAGTAGTCAGATGATTAACGGTTTGGCTGACGAGGCTACCTTGTTAATTGTATCATGATTGTATGTAAATAATTGATGTTTTTTTTTTTTTGGAAAAAACATCAAAACTTTCCTGAAGAAGATATCCATTGTGATATCGAAATATCGAATTTAGTAAACATTTATAAAAAACAAGAAACCTAAAGGCTCGAACAATTAAAATACTAAATTCTGATGAAATTATTAATATTCCAGGTAAAGAAATAAAATACAACAAAAATTAATATTATTAACAAATTTACTTCAGAATTTCCTTGCCATTCCCAAAGCACTAACTGTTTTGTATACTTTGTCAGTAAATCTGCAGTATCGGTAATCGATACAAATCATCCGGCTTATATTGCGAGCCAGATCGTGTCGCGCAAGCATTATACTAAAATAGAATCACGAAAGGATTTGCTCCCATACAACTTAAGTCGCTCTAATGTATATACTTCAATTTTTATGTTTTATTGTAATTACATATATGAGGTGTTCTTGTTATTTTATTTATTTATTTTTTTTTTAGAAAACTAATGGCTTTTATATGGGACTCATCTCGTTTAGAATACGAGGCATCCAAGGATTGTGAGTTAGTTACTGCTGGTGAATTATTTGGCCGTAGTGGTTATGGTATTGGCTTGCAAAAAGGTTCGCCTTGGACCGATGCAGTTACTTTGACTATTTTGGAGTTTCACGAGAGTAAATACAAAAAAATATATTCATTTCTATACTATATTTATGAAATCTGTGATGCTACTCTTACAGGTGGGTTTATGGAGGCTCTGGACAAGGCCTGGATATTTCATGGCAATGCCCAACAGTGTGAACAATTTGAAAAAACTCCCAACACGTTGGGTTTAAAAAACATGGCCGGCGTGTTTATTTTGGTTGCAGCCGGTGTTGCCATAGGCATTTGCCTCATAGTAATTGAGGTGGTTTACAAGAGGCATCAAGTTAAAAAGCAAAAACGTTTGGATATAGCCAGACATGCAGCGGCCAAATGGAGGGGCAATATAGAGGTGCAATACAATATTTAACAAAGTCAATATGTCATCCTTACTGACATTTATGATTGTTATTATTTCAGAAACGTAAAACTATACGGTCTTCCCTGGCAATGCAAAGACAATATAATGTGGGTCTCAATTCCAATCCCGGCACCATAAGTTATTCCATAGACAAAAGACGCTATCATCGATTGGGACCTAGAGCACCAGAGAAGGCCTGGATTGGTGATCCTAATGATGTGCTAAGAAATCGTCGTTATTTAGATCCTTCAAAACCCAAGCACTCTCCCAAAGTGCATGGCCCCATGATGGGCAGAATGAAACCTCAGCCGGGTAATTTAATGGCACCAAAACATTCGCCCGGTTATACAAGTGATGTTTCCCATTTGGTAGTCTAGATTAAAAATGTTAAAATGAAAGAGAAAAATTTACAGAAAAAAACAAAAAACAAAAATTGCTACGGAACTACTTAATTATTTGTAGAACAATTTTTATATTACTAATATTAATTGAACTTTATTTTTTAATTAAGATGTTTGATATGTGTGTAGTAATAACTATTTTTTATTAATTTATGAATATAAGCAGGGCTCACACACTCGTATTTATAATATAAAATGCACACAAAATTTGTGTATTCAAAATGCAAGTGCCATAACTGGTACATTTTGTAATGCGTGCGTACACTACATCAGTTCGCATCCTCTACATCAGTTCTTTAGTGTCGTCAGCGTAAAACAAGATTTATAAAAATGTCGTTTTGTGTGGAGGGGCTGATATGGTAGTGGTACATGTATTCAAGAGCACCAATGTATGAAATATCATTTACCCAAAACCCCAACTAAATACAGGTGAACTTGACAGCACAGGCGATTATATTTTGCTTCTTGCTTTTCAGCACCGATTATTGTAAATTTTGTTTTCTCTTTGCATTTAGTATATATTTTTGGTTGAAAAAATTTTATCTGGGAAAATTGTTTTTTAATTTTTATACCTGCATAAAAAACTTCTAAAACTTTACTTAAAACATTTTATTAAAACAATTTTTATTATATCCAAATTATTGCCTGAAGTCACCTTGGTTCAAGGAGACTTCACACGAGGTGAGGACAAGCCAGTTCGCCGTACGACATTAGAAATAGCACATCCCTTGGCGATGTACTCGTTGTACTTGTCTTTTACACGCTACACACAAAAAATTATTTTTAATCAATTTCGATTGAAAATTTCAAGCATTTTTTTTACAGATAATGATTTTACAACAAAGCATATACTCGGAATTTTCGCAGACATGCATTGTGCTACAGGCAAGCTTACTTGTTATGAATTTAAAACTAAAAATACAACAAATACATTTTTATGTTACTTTTTGCAGAAAATTAATAAAAAAAAACATTTAAAATGTTTCACTGAAATTTTAATTACATTGAACTATGATGCAATACATTTATTCAAATATGAACTTAATTATTTATTTGCTTTTAGAGCCAAATGGAATGTATTAATTCAGGTCCAAAATAGATCTTACAAATATGTTCTATCTTTTTCAGCCGTCTATACGCCGCCGACATTTCGTTGATGCTAATCAACTCATCTGTAGACTCGAAAAAGTATTAAAAGAATGTTTGAAACTATAATTCCCACAAAACAAAATGAGAATCAGAAATGTTGAAACAAACCTTCAACACAGAAAACATTTGTAAGGTATATTTTTGGACCCGAATTAATACATTTCAATTGGCTCTTAAAGCAAATAAGTAATTAAGTTAATTTTTGAATATTCAAAAAACTTTTACTTTTTGATACTTTCAAAAATACAAATCGTAGTTACCGATGGTGTCTCGTTTTATAGAAGGTTGTAAGGTCTAATTTTGGACCTGAATTAAGTAATACATTTATGTCCTACGATTCCTAATTGGCTCAAGTTCAATCCTTGGTTGTTCCTTTTTTAATCAATATCAATTAAGTAAAAAAGAAAAGTAAATTTTTTATAGCTAGGTGGACAACCGGCTGTTTATGGGTACCAAACACCCACTATTAAAATTGGGAAATTTAACACTTCCAAAGTTCATAGGGTGCTGATGAAGATGGTATTAGCTACCCAGAAATAGCCGGTTGTCCACCTAGCTATCAAATTTTACTTTTCTATACTTCATTGATATTAGCGGAACGCACGGTTCATTGCAAATTACCCTTGCCCACTTTGCAACCGAAGCATATGTGCCATAGTCTGAAAGACTCCAAAAACAAAATGTATGAAACCGAGATTTGCATTACTTACTTGGGGGTTACACGATCAAGTTTTGCCTTTCAAGTTTTAATACATTCACACTTTTTTACTAATACACTCACAATTTTGAAAATTGATGCACAACTTGATGACAATTTTTGCTTTCCATAGAGAGCATCAAGTCACAATCAAGAAAACAGCTGACAACAATTTTTTTTCGTTCTGTCTGCAAATATTTTTTTTTAGTTTGTTTGAAAGTTGCAATTAAAAGTGATAAAAATTAAACAGATTCAAGCTTAAAAATATAAACAAAAATGTTTACGTGCAAAACCAACAAATATAATGATGTGGACAACCGGCTGTGGCGTCATATCGACTCCTTTCTGCCCTCTGCACCTCGTTTCTGTATTTCTCGCACCGAGAAACTTTTCCGTTGAAGTGTGAAACAAAAAATTCCATTGTTTCTCGATTTGCGAGAAAAAAGCGTGTCTGTATTTCAGTGCGAAAACAATGAAAACAAGTGTTGTATTCACTGGAATATTTCCAATGATCAAACGTCAAATGAAAAATAAACGTCAAAAAGGAAAAATTATATGTCAAAAAATTTAGCGTTTTAAAAAGTAAAAAGAGATTGTGTTAAAAAGAATAAAATATAAAAATAATACAATTTAAAAATAAAATTATAAACAAAATGTATGCCGTTGCTGTAGTTGTTGCAGAAAATGATGACTGGAGAAACGTGATGCGACTATATCGTCGGAAACTGAGGGACGCAACTGATCCGTTCAGCACTAAGAAAATAAATCTATGAAAGAAAATGTGTTTATGTATTTATCTATACAAAATATTACATTTTTCCACTGTTCAGCAGTTTTTTCACTGCCACCCAAGGAGTTCAATGATGTTGTCAGTGACGCCCATTCCTCTTTCAAACTGGTGTAGGCGTTAGCTGCTCCAAACTGACCTCTTGCGAATTCTAAATTCGATGCCATATAATTCACTAGTTTCTGCTTCTGCTGCTTCGAAATTCGTTCGATTTTCTAAAATGATAATAAATAAAATTAACAAATATATATGTATGTACATGTTTATCCCAGGTGCACTGCTTTTAGCAATAAACACATTCGACACATTTTTAAATAAAACAGTATGAATCACATGCTCAATTTCAATTAAATGCAACGTTTTTACATATTTAAAACTTCACTATATTTATTTTTTTTAACAATTTAAGTATGTATTTAATACTTTTTTTAACAAAATTTTTACATTCACATAAATATTAGTTTTTAAATGTTCTTTTTTTATTACTCACCTTTTCGGCTAATTTTGCATCCATAATAGTTTACAATATGTTTAATGTTTTAATTAAAAAGATTTGTGCTAAAAATTTTTATTTTTATTATTTTTATTTTGATCAATTAATAGATTTTGTACAATTGTTGCTTCTTGCCTTGTTTTCGGATGAATGATTGAATGCGGATCATTTTGACAGTTCTTGCCGAAAAGTTCTCGCATTATTTGCATATAGAAACACTTTTACTCGTATCTTTCCAATATTTAACGGAAAACACTTATAATGACAGCTAGTTCTCATATGTCAATGATACAGAAACGCTTGTGCGAGAAACTGACATTTTTGTTTCAATTTACATTGTTTTTGTGTCAATTCCCTTGTTCCATGTTAGAAATTTCTCGATACGAGAAATACAGAAACGAGGTGCTGGTTTTTTTCTTCTTTCATTCTCTTTATTTCTGATAGTACTTTTGATGAAGCAGCTATTTTTAATTTTCTTCTTGACGTCATCTTGAAAACGAATTGTTATAAAATTGCGTGCAGCCTACGTCACAGCTATCAATTTTATTGAATTTTATACATATGTGCTAAAATTGCAGATATGCAACCAAGGGTGATGTCCGCTATTTATAAAAAAGAAAGTGACCAACTAAGAGTTGAACTTGAGCCAGTTAAGAATCATATAATATAAAATCTAAAATGTGTAAAACTGTGCTTGGCCGCCATGAGCGCAAACACAAATTAATGGGATTTAAAAGGTTTTTGCCACCTGCAATACAATTTTACGCCACTGCTGAACCTGGCAACGCTGGTCAGCCATAATAGAACTGTAAATACTTCATGTAATACGCAATAAAAAGAGAATATTCTAATCAAAAATTAAAATATTTAAAATAAGATTTGCTGTATTCAAAGTAAATTGTTTTATTAAAAAAAGAAATTGCCCAACAGTAACAAACATCCCACTTGCCCAAACTATGAATACTATATTCAAATAAATATTTATTTGTGTAGATATGAATGTATATGAATTTGTAATAAAGTTTAATATAACATATTAAATTTAGTTTTTAAATATTTGAGACAAAACTAAAGCAAAAACAAATAATTAAATGAAAGTTAACAATTTGAATGTGAGTAATTGAATAACAAATAAATTAAATAAATTAATAATAACTCTTATAAATGTTTAGACTAAATATTCAAATTCCAACAAAAACTATTTTGAATGAATGTAATTAGAATAAGTACACGCTCAATTGTTGATTTGTTTTTTTGAGAATTGATGTTAAATAAATTAATGTTATTATATGATTATTAAAAAAAAAAACCTATAGCAACTTTTGTTTTTGTTTTTTTGAAGCATTTGCTTTTTTTTTTTTGCATTTGCTCAGCACCTGAGTTTCCACGAGTATGTGATGCCTCTTAACAACAGCTTGTGTAGTTTGTTTGTGTTTCCAAAGAAGGAAACAAAAGTATTTAAAATAAAAAAAATAAAAACAATGCTAAAATGAGAAATAAACAAGTAAGAGTAGTGCTATATTCGGTTGGGCCGAATCTTAAATACCCTTCACAATGATATATGTAGCATTCTGATTGATTTTTGGTGCCAAAAGTTGTTTTATTTGACTTATAAGACGCTATATATAACCAAACAAATGTCCAAAAATTCCCCTCAAAACCCGGTTTTTGGGATACATCTGGGCTATCCATGGACCGGTCTTACTAAATTTCAATAGCAGACCCACTACTGGGATTTAACACATTTAAGCGAAAGAATGAGGTTTCTATCTCAAACCGTTTTCTCGGTATTTCAACGACTACAGACGGACATCGCTTAATCGTAATCTCTATTGATTCTGATCCAGAATATATACAGCCCAATCATGAATATCCTCAAGGAATTTCATTCCTAAGGAAAATACGTTTCTCGAGCAAAAATTCCTCCAATCTTGAGAAACCTGAGAAACAAAAAAATAAAAGTTAGTAATATCGAAATTTTTTATAGAAAAAAACGAAAAACATATGTTTTTAAAATACCTATTTTTGCCTCCGCGGACTATTTTTCCCCTTCGATGTGGCTAAAACAGGGAATGTTAAAAAAAAATTTCCTAAAGAATTTTTCAACATAATAAGAGGAATGGGAAAAAGAAAAAACTCTCACGGAATTATCATTCATGATTGGGCTGATATACTTTATGGGGTCTTAGATGGTTATTTCAATGCGTTACACACGGAATCACAAATTTATATGTATGTATATACCCTTACACATTTTTGTGAAGGGTATAAAAACGCTCACCTGACTTTGAAACTGAGCGATTTTTAAGTTCGTTGTAATACACAATTATCAAAATATTTGCCATCACACAATTATTGATATAAAAAATTAACAATTTATTGTTTAAAACCTTTTCGTTTTTAATTCGAATCGATGAGGCTACGTTTATTATGAGATGCGTTCGGACTATTAATTTGTCTTTGAAGCTTTATTATAGTGAATTCATAACGATTTCATTTCCAGCAGAGTCACTTTAAAACTCGTTTTTCAATAACAGAAAAATTAAAACTTCTGATGCTGATTTTGTTTTTTTTTTTTTCTTTCCAATAAACATGACAAAAGATTTTGTTCAATCAGGCCGGTCACAGAAGTTTGTAATTACGAGTTATTAATTCGATCGGTTTTGTTGCAACTTCTTCAGGCTTTGACCAACTTAATTCATTCCAACAGATCTCAGATTTGTCATTGTTAAGTGGAATGTGGTGATATAGTGCACATCGGCACAATCGTTTTCTACACTAAGTTCTGTTTCGATTTGCTACGATCTTATGTATTCTACATTTCCATTGTAGTGGCGTTTTTTTCCTGGTGGAAAAAAACTGTGACGGAAGTCCGCCAATTTGGGTAAAATTGCATAAGAACTTTTTCAAAAAAAAAATGTTGTGTCTTTTTCAGCTGTCTATGTGCCAGCTTTTTGAAAAGATTCATTTCATTTATGGACCTAAATTAATACATTTCAATTGGCTCTTAAAGCAAATAAATAATTAAGTTCATAATTGCATAAGAACAGAAAAGAATAAGAATGTAAAAGCGAATTCTGATTATACCTTGTAATTATAACGTGTGTGATATTACATAAAGTTTCTGTAAACTTTATAATGTTTTCGGTCTTTTTCAGCCGTCTATATGCAGCCGACATTTCGTTGATGCTAATCAACTCATCAGTAGACTTGAAAGCAAAAGGGAAAACATATTTGCAAATAAATAATGAAATTTCTGTAAACTTTAAACTAGAAAAAATGTGACAGTTTCTCAAAAAGAAAGCAATTGAAGTAATTCAATTATTGCAAGCAAAATTAATTATTCACTTTTTTTTGCTTATTCATAGTTTTGACATTCCTATTCTTTTGATCTTAATCCTGCTAAACTGTTAAAGCTCACATTTTATGAGTAAAGTTCAAGATAAATGCACACATTTTTCCGAAAAAGAAACTGGCACCAGTCTAATTCATTGAGAAAACTATATTTTATATATAATAGGAATTTATTAATTCAGGTCCAAAAATGAACCTTTTCAAAGTATTTATTGTATTTTTTTTTTCAGCTGTCTATATGCCGACGACATTTCGTTGGTGTAAATCAACTCATCAGTAGACTTGAAAAATTCTTAAAAGTTTGTTTGAAACTTAACTACTTATTGCATAATTCCCATAAACAAAATGAGAATCAGAAATGTTCAAACAAACCTTTAACACAGTAAACATTTCTTTTCGTTGTGCAACTCTTTTACTTTTCTTTGCAACCTTCTATACAACGAGTTACCTGAATTAATACATTTCAATTGGCGCTTAAAGCAAATAAATAATTAAGTATTTATAATAGGAATTATAAATTGATGAGCTTTAGGTCACTTTTATTTACCTTGCCGCCATTTTTAATACTTTGAGTCCCCTTTATTTCTTTATTTATTTATTGCATCAAAAAAGTGGTCGTATCGATGTATTCAAAACGGTGCTAAAATAGACTAAATAAATAACCTCAACGAATAATAAGTATGTATTTCAAATATCTAGCATATATGTATGTATATGGGCATTTCTATGAAATGGTCCACCGTTAGTTAAAAAATCAAAACGATCGCACAATTTTTTTAAGCACAGATAATTTCAAAAAAAATATTATTGACATTTTATTATGTAAAAAGAAATTTTAACTTATAATAATTTTAAATGATGGTAAAAACTTCTGAAAATATATGTTAAATTACAAAAATATGTATGAAGGTAAAAAGTGTCACGTGCGTAATGTAACGTGCGTAATCAAAAAATTTTTTGGAACGAAGTTCCTTAACGCGGCTTGCTGGTAGTGGAAATTAGTAGAAATCGTCACGAAAGCGTGTGAGCTGTTTATATGTATTGGTGTACTGTCGAAAAGCGATTGTGTATGATTGGCGGTGTCTCCACTGACAGCAGCGGAGACACATACCAATAAATATTAATTAGTTGGAAAACGTTCCAAAAATTTAAAGAATCATAAAATTTTAAAAACAACACAAAATAAAACATACAGATTTCACCTTGTATTACATTCAAAGATGAAAAAAAAAACGTAAGGAACTTCGTTCCTAACGGGGGTCCCCCGACCGCATTTCTTTTTTTGTTTTTCTTAGCCAACCCATGCACACTTGTTTTTGAACAAACCATGATTATAAAGGTGTCCATTAATAACCTTTATAAAAACCTTTTTTCCGAAATAAAAATCTTCTACAATTCGCCTACTTTTGCAATATTTCATGCTGCTTTAAAAGGCACTTACGTTTTTTGTCACGTGCGTAAGTCAACTTTGATCGCATGGAACTTGGGTACACAGTGCTCAATTTTCCAATATATGTATATACTTTTTGGAAGGAACTCATCACATTAAATGTAACAATGGCAAAATTCCATTCAAAAATTCCAACCCATTTATATTTTTATAATATTCAAAACAATTAATCGTGTACAAAATGTCACGTGCGTAACCATGGAAACACCCATATATATATCGATTATTTATTATTTTGGACCCTTTTTCTTTCATAATACTCTTATATTTTTGTCGAGCTAATGCTTCTATCCATTATTGGTATATTGAATTTTTATATCTGCCCATATAACGCTCTCTTTCAGAAAACTTCTTCAGGGCAATACAATAGTTATATTATATAGGGTCCTCCAGCTAACGTTTTTTTTTAAAGTAGTGCTAATTTCGTGAATGGTAACATGTCTGATTTGACAGATAATTAGTTTTATCCTTCCGCTGAACGAATATGGTTGTGTATACGCTTCGCTAAGTGGGCCTGCGATCGACTTACAGAAGATGCCAATTTTACCAAAAAAAAAAATCATATATTCAGATGAAGTTCATTTTGATCTTGGCGGGTAGGTAAACAAGCAAAATTGTCGCATTTGGGGCACAGAAAACCCGCACGCATACATTGAAAAACCAACGCACCCAAAACGAGTCACTGTTGGTGCGGATTTTGGTCCAGAGTCACAATTAGGCCATTTTTCTGCGAAAATGAGCAAGCAGTGGCTGTTACAGTCAATGGCGATCGTTAGCGGGCCATGTTAAATGAAGTTTTGTTCACAAAAATTGAAGAGGAGGATATTGGCAACATTTGGTTTCAACAGGAAGGCGCTACATGCCACACAGCCGAAGCTACACTCGATATTTTGCACTGTTAAAAAAAAAAAAATTTATTTGGCGGACCCTGTAGAAGACCTACTTTTATCAAAACCATTTTTGCGTCGTCTCTCTTTGTACTAGAGTTTTTAAGCGTACATTCTTAAAGTAATGCTTTTAAGTAATTCTTTTAAAAGTTTTCTTCAAAAAACTTCGCCTCTTTTATTTTTCAAAATTTTATTTTATTATTTTTTGTTCTGATTTCTGATTACAAGTTCAAAGCAAACACGCGCGACTAATGAAAAAGTTCAAATGAATTATTAATTACGAAACGAATCATAATTATAGATGAAAATTATTTTTTAATATTTAACAACTTAATTGAAATATTTTCTTAATCATTATTTTACCAAAAATATTATTTAGGTGTAAATTTGTTTCGTCAACATTAATTGTATTAATTTGGTTTAGTATTTGCTGGTTTAAATTGGTTTTCGCTTGTTTGTCGTTTATTAACTACAAGTAAACGAACGTACAAGGCTTTTTCTCCTTGTTTTTTTTCTTTTTGTTTTTCATCAATAAAGTATTAAGAGAAAAACTTGTATTTGACTGCATCATGGTCAACAAAGTGAAAAGTTATTAAATACAACACAAACGAACACATTTATAAATTTGCAGAATTAAAATGTTGAACAGCGAATGAAACTTCAATTAATTTGTGTGATGCTCTTGGGAGAGAAAAAATCAAAATATTTTATTGAACTTTGGAGCTTTTCTTCACTAAGAATATGCAGCATGTTAACGGTATGAGAGTTAATTTAAAGGGAAACAATTTAGCATCACAGCCTAAAAAGAAGACCCCATTTTTAAATAAAAATCCTTTTTATGTACACAAATACACATAGATAAAAATTTAATAAAAGTTTCAGCGAAAGCTTAATTTTGTGCTGTTTAGGAAACATTCATTACAAGTAGATTTAAGCTGAAATTTTCGTCACTGGAATACATATACACTCTTCAAATCGTTTTATCCCAATGATTAAGAATACGAATTAAAAAGCTTTGATATCTTTAAGAAAGCAAATTTCGTTCACTTATCATTTACTAGAGATAAAACATTTAGTATTAGCTTCACTGTTGCCCGAAATAGGGAAGATTCCTATATGTAGGTATATGTTATATTTAAATAGAAACGTAAGAAAAATCTGTTAAGTTGGGATTTTGTTTTAGCAATATTTTTTTGTTAAAAATTTCCTTTTCCCTAAAATTTCTCATAAATATATTTCTAGAGTTGTTTGCTGCTTTAAAAGTGGCGAACAACCGAATTCAATTAATTTGTTTATGAAAATAGATTTTTTATCTTGGACCAGTACGCAGAAGATGACGTCTCCATATGCACTGGAACCAGGGAACCAGGAAAGGAGAGAGAAAAGGGAAAAGTAAGGAGTGTTTGTGGACTTTTGATTGAAAGAAAATAAGAGAAATATAAAATGTTCATTTTTTTAAAGTTGATTTTTATATTTTTTATTTATTTATTTATTTTATATTTATTATGATTAAAATTACAATAAATCTTAAGGCTAAAGCACTAGCAACAGTGGCTATCGGCTTTATTTTTTATAATTTATATTAAAAGTACATTTTTTTATTATATATATATATTATATTTTATTGTATATTTTTTTCCGTTTTACCAAATACATATGTCAATGTAACATTTTAATGAACCATAAAAGAATTCTATTCTTAAGTGTTCTTGATATAAATAAATAATAATAATAAATAAATAATAATAATAATAAAATATAAATAAATAAAAATTATAAAAATGCCAAAAAAGAAAACATTAATGACGAGACTGTATTTCCAAATTTATCAAAAATGCTACGGAGTTTGTTTGATTGTGTCGATACTTCGGGATAGAACAATACCACAAGTGTGTCGACATTTTCATTCCACACAGTAGAGGTTACAAAATTTCGATACCTACTCAGTAGCGGGTGTCGGAGAGAACGTATCGATACATGCAAATATCAAACTTATAAAACAAATGAAAATTGTTAATTGTTAACTACAGTCATCGAAAAAGTATGCGTTAAGCCATCTTAAATCACTCGTATCTGCCTTGGATGATCTATATGGAAAGCAAAAATAGTCATAAATTTTGCATCAATTTTTAAAGTTGTGAGTGTATTAGTAAAAAAGTGTGAATGTATTAAAACTTGAAAGGCAAAACTTGATCGTGCAAACCACAAGTAAGAAAGAGAAATAAATATATTTCAAGTTCGCCGCGTACAATGAATTTCGACCGACGCTGTGACTGTGTGCAATTTTATATACACCAATGTGTTTTATTTCACGGCGAAAAATTCGTTGTTCGTTCCAGTTGTGTTCCTAGCAATAAGTTGAAAATTAGACCAAATCTAATATCATGTTCACATATGCCTTTTTAATTGAAACAATATTCAGTTAATTGACAATATATTTTTGGTGTTCATACATACTTAATATTGCTACGACAATTAGCATTTGACAGGTGAAAAAGTTATTGTTTACATCTGGTTGTTTTGTAAAGGGTGTTTTTTTCGATGTATAGAACTTTAATTTGGCATTACTGTTCAAGATGGCGACCGATTTAACAGGTGTCAAGTGATTTATGCTCAGTTTGGTTGGCAATATTTACATCATGAATAAACTCACGCGTGAACAAGGCTTGCAAATAGTGCAATTTTATTTCGAAAATAATGGTTCTGTGCGGAATACGTATCGCGCACAATTTTTTTTAGCGATTAAGCGTACTTCTGGTTGAATGGCAACGTCAACAAACACAACTGCCGCATTTGGAGTGAAGCTAATCCTCAAGTGCATGTCGAAACACCGTTACATCCAGAAAAACTGACTGTTTGGTGCGCTTTATGGGCTGGTGGAATCATTGGTCCGGACTTCTTCAAAAACGATGTTGGCCAGAACGTTACAGTCAATGGTGATCGATATAGAGCCATGATTACTTACTTTTTCATTCCTGAATTGAATAACCATGATGTCCAGGAGATGTGATTTCAACAAGACTGCGCAACATGCTTGTGCCACAAGCGCATGACCATTTGGAAGACAATATTCGCCGTGTTATTGCCGATATACGGCCAGAAATGTTAGAAAAAGTCATCGAAAATTGGAAGTCCAGAAGTCATATTTAAAATGTAATGCCACAAGATTATCTTTCGGATAAATAAAACTCATGTCAATCGAATAATCCATCGTTGTTTTATTGCAACTTAAAGTTCTATACATCGAAAAAAACTCCCTTTATCATAAAAAATTTAAAAAAAAAATTTTGTTTTTTGTTTATTTATTTTGTTGGTGTTTGATTAGTAAAATTTTCACAAGGAGTGTTCAATATGTACTGTTATTGTAAAAGCTTGTTCATTTGGTACTGTTAATACAAATCTAACAGTGTTGCATTATAAATTTTACTCATTACTGAAACAATTATCTCTTAATTGCCAATAAACTAATTGTAATTTTTATATGAAAATTTTGTCTCAATAATGGCTTTAATTGTTATAATTTCAATATTGCTGCAGGTATGAACAGTATATAACAAAAAAAAGATACGTGGAAATTACTAGTTTTCCGAACTTATTAAACCGCGGAATTAATTCAATGAATGAAAGGATTTATTTGACACCATCTACGTAATTTCATTACGAGAACGAAAAATTTCATTCTGTTAATGAAATAACATCATTAAAGCTGTGAGCCAAAATTTTTCCAGTGTATCAGCCAAAACTCACACAATTTCCAAATACCAAATTTATTTCATAGACCATAACTTAAAATGATAGTCATAAAATATTTAGAGACGAGAATTTCTTAAGCGATTCACTGATAACGTGTGCATTATCTTAAAATTAAAAAATTTACTTTTTTATCTTTTTGTGTTTTTAATAGGGCTCTTAAGTTAACCACAATTTAATTCTTTTGCAACCACCACAACACTTCAGATACATAATTTACTACACACTTTTATAACTATTTTGTATCATTGCTTGTGACGGCCAGATTGTCTGATTATTTCTGGTTTAACAGAGTATTTTATGTTTATGTTTGGTGTTTCTTTTTTTTCTTCTCTTATCTGCTTGTGCTGCAAGGAGAGTAGTATCAGTTTTCCCTCTCTGCTTATGAAAAGCTACATACATACATACATATGTAGGTACCTATAAAGAAAAAATTACATTTACAAACAATAATGCAACTTCAAAAAAAAAAGAACTGCTTGCATACATACATACATATGTACATACAGACATACATATGTATCCATCATGGTTCTAACTGGATAAAACCGATATATAAAACAGGGCCAATATGCATTTCATTTAAAATACATATTCTTTTTTTCTTTTCTTAACGCTGTTTGCGTGCTCATATAAACGTTTTAATAAAAAGATGTATGTACAAAAGATACATGTACATACTTCCATATGTATGTATGTATGTATGTACATGCATTTGTTTGACTGTAGAAATGTAAACATTTCGCCACTGACGTTTAAAAGTATGTATTTTCTTTTCTTTTTCTCCAGTGCCCTCAAACGAAAATTTCTTTAAACAATTCTTAATGGATTTAATTGTATCAATTCGCAAAAAAACAAAAAAGATGAATAAAAGTAAAAAACAAGTGTCTTAAATTTGTTTTTATTAGTTGATATTCAGGGTGCTCTGAATAATGTATATTCATTAGAGCAGCTATTCGGTTCTTGCTGGTTCTTACGAGGCATGTCTAGTGTGGCGCCGTCTCAAAAATTAAAAAAAGTATTTCGGGTTTCTTTTCTGTTTAATTTTTTTTTTCAAAAGCGGTGTTGAAATTCGTGTGGAAATATCGTTTTCGAGGTAATTTTTACAATAAAAGGCGATATAATAGAGTTATTTACACCAAAAAAAATACATACATATATAAATTTTTCACTGCAATTTGTAAAAATAAACAGAAATTACTACAAGTTTCGTTTAAATGAGTATGAAATAAAAAAATTATAAAAGTTATAGAGTTTAAGAATGCGAAAACAAATTCAAACTTTGTGATTATTACAAAACGAAAAAAAAATGTGTTAATCGATCTGGATAAAACCGCAGAGGCATTTACTTGTCTATTGATTGGTGTGAAAAAGTTCATTCAAGTACATAACATAAAAAAAATTTGTGGGAAAGTTTGTTGCCGGGCACTCAATTTAATTTTATTTGAAATTTTGAGTCAGTCACTCAGCCTTTTTTTTTCTTTTAAAAAATAACAATTTGAGGACAAGTTGTTTAAAAGGCTAAAGACTTTAATACAAAAAGTAAAATTACTGCCATGATTTTTTTTGTTGCTTGCTTGGGACAAAACGAAGCATCCTGCCACCCCGAAGAGCAAACAAATTTAAAAACAACTCGTATAAAAGTTATTTATTGCATAAAAATATTTTGAAACGCTCTTCGAAAACGAGAATTTTTCAAATACAAGCAAATGCGATTTGGTGTTCTACATAATATTCGATTTAGCGACACGTAAAATAATAATTACACAATAAATATACATAAAGGCCGTAATTCACTATCCTACTCAGTCGTACGATTCATTCACTGAAAATTGCTAGCTAAATCTGATAGAATTCTGTCCTACTTTAAAAAGTCGCATCAAAACGGCCACACTATTATACTTTTGTAAACAACTTCAAAAAGGCAACCCTGATCGCATAGCAAAAGATGGTTTTTGAAAAATTTCAAAAGATTAACAAATCGGACAGACTTGTCAAAAAGTCTTTCACACACATACACTTTTAGTCCAGACCATCACACTTTTTGGACACACATGTGATTTTTAACAGATCGTACGATTCAATGGGATAGTGAATCACGGCCTTTAGTACAATAAATAAAGCAAATAGCAGAGACATACCTGAATGTAGTTAGTTCCAGAACTCCCAACGTCCTACACAGAAAGAAAATGTTCGTACTAAATGTAAACTTTTTCGACTTGATTTTCATACAAAACGTTCTTTGAAATTGCCATACAATAGCAAACAAGAGAATAGGGTTTATTAAAGATAATCAATCCCATATTAGTTTAAAAGCAATACCAAATTCGTGGGTGCATTTGTTGCCAGCATTTATGTATACTTATACATACGTTTATTGAACTTTGTTTTACTTCCGCAATAGCTGAATTAGTAAAGTGGCTTGACTGGCAGCAGTGAGGTTCCAGGTTCGAATCCGGACATAAGAATTTGAAAATTATAGTCGATTAAGCAAGGACCAGTTGTCCTCGCTTAACCTCGTTCAAATATGGCTTTGGGATTAAGCAGGCTTCAAAAATATCGGGTCAGTGCATAATCATTGAGTAAAATTTACTGAATTCTGAACTTATTTTCAGCAATCAGTATTTTTTACTGAATACTGATTTTTTTTTCAGTAACCAGTAAAGTTTACTGAATACTGATTTCTTTTTTCAATAATCAATAAAATTTACTGAATACTTATTTTTAATTTGAAAGAGTAGTTTCAGAGATATCGTTGTAGCTTTGAAAAAAAATAACAATTCTATATAAAAAAAAAAAAATATTATTTAAAAATTCATAAAAAAAAATAATGCAACTAAAGTTACAATGTTGGTCTTAAAGCATTTAGCTTAATATATTTTGAATCAAATGAGCTGTATTTCATTGAAATCGGTGCACAACTTTTGATTTTCTCAACGATTTACTGAGATAACTAAATTGACAAAAATCACTTTTTTCATATGTGTGTTTGTGTGTGTGCTGTTCTATTTATTTAATAACTGTATGAAAATCGCGATTTTTGTCAACTTAGTTATCTCAGTAAACCTGGTATCGAGCTGCCTTGCGCCAGTGTATTTTAATTGAACAACACACTCGATGCTCAGACACAAAGGGTTTCATGCATGTGTCAACTACATAAAACTACAATATATATGTATATAATTAACCTTAATTTCATTTTAATTGCATGAACCCTTGCTTTGTTACATCCTTATATTCTAAAATGTTTAATATCAGCTCAATGTTATAAGTGATCGCTTATTTTTAGCATTAGTTAAAGAAGGAAAAGTAAATTTTAGCAAGACGGATATCGAGCTGTTTTGAAGTCTCTTCGCTTCTGATATGAAATTAGTCGAAATAAATTTAATAATTTAAGCCAATATTAAGAACTTAAAATTATAAATTATAACTAGGTTAGATAAGTAGAAGGCGTATGAAAGCCTATGTCTCGCGACATGAATATAACCATAGTACTTTTTACTCATACACTTAGAGAAAAAAAGCTTAATTTCTGACACAAAATTCACGAATTCTACGAATGACTTTTTTCATTACTAATTAGTAAATTAAATATTTCATGCTGTTAATGAAAAATGTTTCATTGTTATGAAACTCTTTTCCAACACAGAAAAAACAATTCAATTAAAAAATCCTTTCTCTTTCTCTCTTGTTTCTTTTTTGAGTTTTATTTTATTTGTCTTATTTTGCTTGTACACTATTTATTTTTCACTTTTTTCTTATTCACTTCCTCCCTCCTTTTCTTTATTTCCGTCTTAAATTATTTTGTTCGCCGCCGCTATTAAAATTCGAACCTGTGCACCTCAACGTTTCTTAAACCACAGCAAGAATTTAAAGTGGTAGAATAACAAGACATTTAAGAGAAGCAAACTTTCTTTCTGTGTAGCTTAGTGCGAAATCAATTGTTTATTTTATTTAAATATGAACTTAATTATTCATTTGCTTTAAGAGCTAATTGAAATGTATTAATTCAGGTCTCAAAATAGACCTTTCAAATGTTTGCTGTCTTTTTCAGCGGTCTATATGCCGCCGGCATTTCGTTGATGCTAATCAACTCATCAGTAGACTCGAAAAATTCTTAAAAGAAAGTTTGAAACTTAACTACTATAACATGATATATTTAATTCCTTTGTTTGAATTTTAATGGTTTGCTTAATAAAAATTAATAAAAAAAAACTTTTTTCAATTATTAACACCGGTATTCATAAAAAATAAAACATTGTTGAAATACATTTTAGAACAAATTTTTCATATCAAATTTCTTCTAAAATGTATTTGAGCCACATTTTATTTTTTTATGAATACCGGTGTAATAATTTTATCGAGCTTGAGTTTGATTTACTTCCACAGAAATGAGAAAGATCAGCATTTTTTTAAGGAAGACGAGAAAAGTAAAGTTAAAGACTTACCGGCTGGGATGCATATGATGAGGGTCATGATGGACATGAAACAGCCATGATATGACCTCAGCCCATAAGACAAAACTTTCTCAATTCTGATAAAGTAAATCGAACTTAAGCCCTATAAAATTATTAACAATTGAAAAAACTTTTCTTAATCAAACCATTAAAATTAAAACAAAGGAATTAAATATCAGTATTTTATGGACATTTTATATCATATTGTATATCATATAGTTCGACTATAAACTTAAATTAATGAAAAATATTAATACAATATTTCGTTTATCCCATTCAGAAAGCATCTAACTCGCATTTCTTAGATCTTGGGCTTTTGGCATATTTTAACTAATTGAATTATCTTATTTGGAAATGTGATAAAATCCCGATAGTGAAAAAAATGTGAATTAGAGCCTCACGATTTGTAAAATAAGCCTTTAACAAACCTAAAATAAAAATTAAAGAAATAATCCAATAAAAGCTTTTAAGGGAACGCCGAAAACAAAATAATGGTGTTCATTGAAAGACTTTTATTGCGAATTTCGCAATAAATGTCATTGTTGAGCTCAATATTCCATTATTTCATTGACGCCTCAATTAAGTTATTGCTCATTAAGTACGAAATTTTTTCAGACATTAAGTAAAATTGTAATGGAAATATTGTCAAAACTGAGCTTTTACCAACTAAACGAAATTCCATGAGAATATATTTTCCACAATGGCAACAAAAGCTTTGTATGTTTCCCAAATTGTTTTTCTATTCCATTTCTATATAAAGACACTTTCAAATTCTCACAACAAATTTGACAAATGCTCCTGACCTTTTTTAAATTTTCTTTAAGTCAAGCAAAAGGTAATTCGTTCAATAAGAAATTCATCATAATTGAACCCGGTATTAAAATATGTTTTCCAACAGAATTTTTGTATCTCTCTCAACCGTTTCTTGCAGCTTCTTGTTCTGGTAACACTGTAGCGAGTTAACATGCTACGAGCAAACTGATCGTCATTGTACGATCTACCTGCCTCTCTTAGTTGTTTCTTTTTATTATTTATTAGCTTATTTAAATAATTTTATTATCAAAACCAACGTCATTTTTAAATACAGTAACACGAGTATGTTTTTTGTTTTGTTTTGTTTTTTTTTGTTGCTAATATTAACATATTTTATAACTCTCTATTTACCCATATTAGCAACAAAATCAATGAACGTAAAATTAACTAATTAATATTGAATTGTAATACTCTGCTCCGAAATGTTGTAACAGGTTTCGATTTCAAGTGAAACGATATTTAGGACTATATATATATATATATATATATATATATATATATATATATATATATATATATATATATATATATATATATATATATATATATATATATATATATATATATATATATATATATATTTGCTTATTAATACGAATTTGCTTATTAATACGAATGGGGAAATATGATTCTCTAAGTAGGATTAGAAAGTAAAGTTGAAGTCTTATTAGCTCTGGTACATACCATGACTGTTTCACTATCACCACAAAAATCATCAGCACCCAATTTCCTTCGAACTCAGATCACAACCAAAATGGCTCACTGTGTTTAAGTCGCATCACATAGCTATCCTACTGCCTTAGCTCTCTTTACCGATTGTCTTTTGATTGTGAACCAGTCATGACGTGTCCCCCAGCCAACAAGTATTCAAATTTGCTTTTCTTCTCTTCCTTAAAAATGTTGATCACCACAATTTTACCACAAATCGTCTTTCTATTTCTATCTAGAAAGTAAAAGCGAACTAAGGCCCGATAAGCATTTAACAATTGTAAATTATTAGTTCAGGTCCAAAAATTAATATTTTCAAAAAGTTTACTGTCTTTTTCAGCTGTCTATATGCCGACGACATTTCGTTGGTGCTAATCAACTCATTTTGGACCTGAATTAATACATTTCAATTGGCAAATAAATAATTAAGTTCATATTTGAATTGTAAATTATAATAATTTGTTTAAAAATTAAGACGAAAATGAACCACTTTTCCAGGATCTAGATTCATAAATTTGTAACTAATGCAGTTTGATATGAACGAGCTAGAGTGGTTATTTATTTGTTTAATTTGAAAGTGTTTCCTTGATTTTTTTTAAGTATTTAAACACAGGATTTTCAGCAGCAACACTTCAACTGAGTTTCCCACAAAACGATGAAGAACGAATAGTTTTGAATTAATTGCAATATAATATTTCTTTACTTGACATTTCAAATATTTATATTTCTATTAAAAAGGAGTGCACTTATTTTTTCTTTTGCAATGCATTAAACTTTGTCATCGGTTCTCTGCCATAATGATTTGATATATTTTTGCTTCACCACCAGCCACAATAAATTGAAATGGCTTTAAGTTTTCAAAACACGTGCGAGATACACTTAGTCGCACACATGTACACATGCATACATGTTTTAAGGCCAAGTTGAATCGTTAAGGTTGCTTTTAATTTCCTATAAAAAGATGCAAATTGATTTGCTAAATATAGAGTAATAAATTCAATTTTCAATGGGCTAATTTTACACTTATCCGAATCAAATTCATCGACCTCGTGCAAACAAATCGTACAATTCGAAAGTGATAAATGTGTAAAAAGTTGTAGTTATGGAGGACCACTGGGGGACCCTGTCTAGAGTGTTGCTGAAAAACCTTACCTTAATTAAAATTTTCCACATAAAATGTTCTTAATAAAATATGAACTTAATTTTTTATTTGCTTTAAGAGCCAATTGAAATGTATTAATTCAGGTCCAAAAATTAACCTTTTCAAAATATTTATTGTATTTTTCAGCTGTCTATATGCCGACGACATTTCGTTGGTGCATATCAACTCATCAGTAGACTTGAAAAATTCTTAAAAGTTTGTTTGAAACTTAACTACTTATTCCATAATTCCCATGAACAGAATGAGAATCAGAAATGTTCAAACAAACCTTTCAAAAATACAAATACTATTAACCAATGGTGACTCGTTGTATAGAATGTTGCAAAGAAAAGTAGAAGTGTTGCAAAATGAAAAAAGAAATGTTTGCTGTGTTAAAGGTTTGTTTGAACATTTCTGATTCTTATTCTGTTCATGGGAATTATGGAATAAGTAGTTAAGTTTCAAACAAACTTTTAAGAATTTTTCAAGTCTACTGATGAGTTGATTAGCACCAACGAAATGTCGTCGGCATATAGACAGCTGAAAAATACAGCAAATATTTTTTGAAAAGGTTCATTTTTGGACCTGAATTAATACATTTCAATTGGCTCTTAAAGCAAATAAATAATTAAGTTCATATTTGAAAATTTCCTATGTACATATGTGCATATTAATCAAACAATCATTTAAAAACGAAATTAAAATTTTTTCAAAATATACAGCAATTGTTTCTTCTCCTCTGGATTACAATAATCTGAAGAAATGTTGGTTTCTTTTAAGTGCGTATAAAAAAAAACACATGTACGTATGAGAGCCTGAAATCGTAAAAATATGCAAACCAAAATTACACACATTTATTTGCTAAAGCATCTTTGATTAATAAATATAAATGTGCTTAGCCCAGATAAAGGCAATAAAATTACAATTTACAAAAGAGCATATGGCTGGGATCATTCTTGTGGTCCTACACCCGCAAAAAATACATACTAGCAAACCTAGCCAAACTTTTTCAAAACAAGCTGTTGTCTCAGCAAATGCTAAAGTTTACGCAGATCGCTTTACGTTGAAAGTTGTTTTCACAAAGTTGTTTACCTCTATAGAACTATTTTATAATATTTTTATTAAATTAATGTTCATATGGCGTTTATATTGTCGTTTTCTAGCTGAGTTCTCATATAATCTTCATTCAGGTATTTCAACGCTTTGCACTAATGTCTTTGGCATGCTAATTTCGGTCAACAACCTCTTAAAAGATGTTTCGTAGCCAACTTATTTGTCACAATATTAATATCTGGGTCTTATATTTCTTGAAAATATGTCATCTACAAAATTGTAATTTTACAGAAGAACGCAAAAACTATTTCTTTTTAACTTCGGGACTACACATGAAAAATATATAGACTTGAAGTGACGGCATTTTGGAGGCAACGTGAATTATACTAATAATTTAGTATGTGAAAATATAAGGGGTCCGCCAAATAACTTTTTGGAACGAAGTTCCTTAACGCGGCTTCCTGGTAGTGGAAATTAGTAGAAATCGTCACGAAAGCGTGTGAGCTGTTTATATGTATTGGTGTACTGTCGACAAGCAATTGTGTATGATGGGATGTGTGACACCTACCAATAAATATTAATTAGTTGGAAAACGTTCCAAAAATTTAAAGAATCATAAAATTTCAAAATTTCAAAAACAACACAAAATAAAACATACAGATTTCACCTTGTATTACATTCAAAGATGAAAAAAAAACGTAAGAAACTTCGATCCTAACAGGGGTCCCCCGACCGCATTTCTTTTTTTTTTTAAATGTTATAAAAAAAAGTACTTAGTCTGCTTCCACTCCTGAACCAGTTGGACTTTGTATGGCATCGTACCAAGGTCTTTATGCAAAATTCATCTCAGTGATGTCTCCGAAATGTTCAATTGTTTAGAACGACGGTGAATTGATGTAGATGGCGCTTCACGCATACTTTCTGCCACAGCAGCAATATTCTCGGGTGTACGCACTGTTTTTAGCTTTTCACGCTTTAATTTATCGATTAGGATGACGGTTTCTTTCACAAGATAACGAACAGACGGAGCTGACGGTGCTTCTCTTCTTCCAAAATCCTGTACGCAGTTTTCGCACACATCATGATCCCAAAAATGGGATTTTTTTTTTTAATATTTTTGCTGTATTTCTTGTATTTTTTGCAAGGTGCAGCTGGAAGCATTTGGAAGTAAATTTTTTAACACATGCCAGGCTTTAGGATCGTATACACAATTATTTGTTTCTAGCTTTGGGATTGGAGAAAAAAAGCCATAAACCGAGAACTTGCTATAAAAATTCCTCTATTTGGCCACACTCTGCTTTCTTAAAAAACAAAAAAAAGAAATGCAGTCGGGGGACAAACTTTGAAAGAAGGTTATTGGGAATCGAACACATGTGTCCAGAATCGATCCATATACAACGGATATATGTATATGGCAAAACCGGAGTTTTAACATATTTTAGCTGCATATAAGCAAGCTAAAACAAACATAGTTCCGGTCAAAACATAGTTCTGGTTGCCAGAAGGCTAATAATACAAGTTTATGATATCGATCCGTAATATATCGAGTTTTCCAGAAATTAGCCCAGTTGATGGATTTGCCAAAATGTATGGCACCGGAAAAGCCAAGTTTATAAAAAAAAGTTAACAGGACAAAAGATAGCAATTTTGGATATCGGTTCATATATAACCGACATATGGTTCTGTTGAAAATATTTCTCAAATTATTAATTATTTATTTGCTTTAAGAGCCAATTGAAATGTATTATTTCAGGTCCAAAAATGAACCTTTTCAAAAAATGTTTGTTGTATTTTTCAGCTGTCTATATGCACCAACGAAATGTCGTCGACATACAGACAACTGAAAAATACAACAAACATTTTTTGAAAAGGTTCAGTTTTGGACCTGAATTATTAATATTTGTAAAAACTTTAAACAACATCATCCCACTGTAACTTAAGAATGCTTATTGTGTGCATACGTATGTACATATACATACATGTTTCTTTGTAAAATGCATTATATTGAATTCTAATGTAAAATATGTATACAGCATCTTACGGTTATTTTTATTATCCCTTTTTGCTTAACTTTAATTACGTTTCTTTCTTAATAAAGTTTTAGTTAGTTCTTCACTGATCACCAGTTGATTTGCTTGAGTTCTTATTTCAACAGGTTCAAACTGATTTCTGAAGAAATTTGCCGTGTAAGCGAATTCTAATATTACTCTGGTAAAAAATGATATTGATAAGCAGGGAACTAAAACTTCGAATATATGAACGTGTTCCAAACCTAGCAAATAGCAAATATGCACATGTACCTTATGGTGGCTCGATTTGAACAAGAATTTGTCGGTATTGTGCCATCGATTTTCCATACTTTTGGTATGAGGCAGAAAAAGTCCTCTACGACATACAAAAAAAATTACTTCAATTTGTTGCATTTTTGCAACAAAGCCCCTCTAACACGGCCTGGTATAGGGTGTGTACTCAAATAAATATTGGAGAGAAAAGGGTTTTGGGAGTTGGACATACATTTGGGTCTTCTACGGGCACTCTAGAACTGACTAGGAGAAACTTTTTGAAAGGGGAAAACTTTTTGAAGGAAATATGATTAATACTAATCAGTCCCAGGGCACATGCGGAGGAGTCAAATGTATGTCCAACAACTTTGAAAATGATTTTTTTTTCTTTGTTTTTTCCTCATCGATGGCATAATATCGATTGCTAAATCGAGACCGAGCCGCCCTAATGTACATATGCAAATGAAACGAAAATTTGTGCATGGAGCAAAGAGATTTTCAAATGCTTTTGTTTAAAATTAAAAACACCTATTTTAAAAAATATTTCGTATGTACATATGTAAATGTGCATATTAATCAAACAATCATTTAAAAAAAAATTTTGAAATTAAAAAATTTTCAAAATATACAGCAATTGTATTGTTCTCCTTTGAATTACGATAATGTTGGTTTCTTTTATGTAAGTGTGTATGAAAACACATGTACATACATACATACATATGAGAGCATGAAATCGTAAAAATAGAATTTGATTAATATAAATGTGCTTAGCCCAGATAAAGGCAATAAAATTACAATATGTGTGGGATGATTCTTGTGGTCCTACACCCGCAAAAAATACATACTAGCAAACCTAGCCAAACTTTTTCAACACAAGCTGTTGGCTCAGCAAATGCTAAAGTTTACGCAGAACGCTTTACGTTGGTGAAGGTTGTTTAAAGTTCGTTAGGCCTAGACAAATGTATCACTCTTAGTTCTTTTTTTCTATAGTTTTTTTCCAAAATTCTGGATTACGTGTTCGATTTCATTAAGCAATCACCCCTATCGTGAGTAAAATGTAAAATTTTTATTCACATAAAATTTTCATTTCCCAAGTAGGGAAATTTGCTATCATGAATATTATGGGAACGTTGGTTTTGCTATCAATATGTAGTGAGTGTACAATAGGGAAGAAGAATATATAAATACAAAGGAAATTTATTGAAAATTTATGGGTAAGTGATGTAAAAAGTAATTGAATTTATGTTTTATAACTAATAAACAGAAATTTGTAGTTTAAAAGGTAAAAAGGGTGAATAAATCGGCGTTTTCATGCCTGTTGAATATTTTGACAGATTCTCTGTCGGAAACAAAAATCATTTGATATTCCGCCCATCGTAAAACTAAGCGCATGCTTACGTTTTTTTTGCAGAGGGTGGATACCAAAAAAAGTGTTGGAAGAGATTACGAAGTAGGAATGGCGCAATCCACTTTTTGCGAAGTGCTCTCTAAAGTGTTGAATGCTTTAGCAAAGTCTCTACGCAGAATGGATAAAATTCCATTCAGTTCGAAGGCTCAAGAGAAAACATATACTGGACTTACCATTCTCCTATAAAACTAATTATTATTACACGAAAAAATTAATTAAATCATTACTCAATAATGGGACTCAGAAATGTTTACTTTACATGATTGTTTACTATCATTAGGTTTAGTTTTATAATGATGCATGATTAATTAAGTTTTTATTTTTATATTCATTTTCTTAAAAGAACTTAAGCAATTGATGTTATTTTATATCAATTTATATACTTAATTTGCTTATTTTCCAAATTGGATTGTAAATAAAAGAAATAAAATTGTAAAAAAAATGAACTTTTTTAATAGGAGGGCCAGTACTTTTTAGTTCTTCTGTAAGCGTACACCAAAATTCGGCCCCCCCACATCTTTAGAAACCTTCACAAAACCACATGCAATGGATCGGTTATTTTGCACCCTATTAAGAAGCATGTCATGTTGCACATTATTTAGTGATTTAGACCTAAAAATAGTTTTCAGCTAATTTATATATCCATTAAAATATAGCAGCTACTTGCATTTTTTTCTAGTTCCCCAAACAAAAGAAAATAAACAAATTAACACAAAAAATGGGGAAAATGTCACGATAAGGGGAAATTTCGAATGGGAACACATTTTATGGGAAAAGTTATTCATGATCGCACTTTTGGGAAATGGGAAAAGGTTTTGGGTGAAAAATTATTCATGATACGGGTGAATATGTCCAAGAATATTAAATTTAAACTGTTTTAATATATATTTTTGGTACCACCAATATTTCTGAAGTTAATAAAAAACTGAAAACAACTTTTTTTTTCTAGAATGTTAAATTTGTGATTTGGAAAAATTCACAAAAAACATAAAAACCAGAATTTCTCCCAGTTTTGTTATTTATTCACAAAGTGGTTTACGAGTATAATAAAAATAAAATGAGCCCTCGAAAGAATCTCAAATATCTCCCAATTTCAGCTGCATATGATAGAAATAGAATCGAATAAAATCGATGGAAAAATTCTTATTTTGTACGGGATAAAGCAAAAGTACTTGAACAGATAATGCGTTTGTGTGTTTATGTGTTTGTGTAGAATATTTTTCATACGCATAACACACCTTGTGGCTAAATGGATTCAGAAGTTATCAGTAGTTTGGGCAAAATCTTTTTAAGTAAACGAGTTCTTCTAAATTGTTTTATTCAAACCAGATCCCCGCTTCTCAAAACTTGCAAGTTTTTTATTAGTTACACGCAAAATATGTACTAATTTAAATTTGTTATTTTCTTTTTAAATAAAAAACAAAAGGCAATATTAATTTAAATTTTTAATCGAACTTTACGATTTACAATTATGAATTACTTTATTGGGCTCTTAGTTCGATTTTCCTTCCTCAGGTTGTGGTAAAATTGTAGTGATCAACATTTTCAAAGAAGACAAGAAAATTCAAGTTAAAGACTTACTGGCCGGCGAACAAAGCATGGCTGTTTCGCTTCCCTGACAGATTCGTATTACGTTTGTCTCTTTTTGTGAATTTGGCATACAGCATAACTTCCAAACATACAGTCCGACTTAAATTAGCACGTCAAGCGTATAATTGCCGTCTAAGCCACTCATTTTGTATGAAAATGGTTGGTTTACGCAGCAAAAATACGCTTGACGCGCTCATTTAGGTTGACCTGTTACTTGTAAATATTTTCTGCTAAGCAATATATTCGTAGGCCAGTTCGATTTGAATGGACAAAAGCTTTTAGCATGAGGAAAAAAATTCTAGCATCTGATTTTTTTTTGTTGCTTTTGTATTTTTATATGGAAGCCCCGCTAATGCCCGTATGACACTAAATTTTTCTTGCATTGTTTAAGTTTTAGAGAACAGTGCAAATATAGTGTAATCGTCGAATTTAGTATGTGCAAAGCGTTCAGCTATATTAAGATAAATGCAAAACTATCACTATTTTCCTTGAAGTTATCGATAAACAATCAGGTTATGTCAAAAAAAAAAAAAAATGTAAAACTTTTCAACTTAAAATTGACATTTCAAACTTGAATGCTGCTGTGTCAGCGGTTTATGGACAATTTTTGCGATTTAACGCTTCTTTCTTGGAACATTTTTATTTCCTAGCGCTTTCTTGGAATAAAAAGAATACAACATTTACAAAAAATATGCCAGTTTTGTTTACGTTTTGTATATTTGGTTCTTTCTATCAATTCTATATCAATTAATGAAAGAAAAATTAAGTATCATACGGGCTTAAGGAGGCGGAAAATAATATTCAGGTTCGCGTGATGGTGGAAATTTGACTTTCGAGGCAACCGAGTGCGGGCGCCAGGGACTCTTATACCTTGTTCATACATGCATTTCTAATTGAGATAATATTCAGTTTATTGACATAAAATTTTTTGCGTTCATACATACAAATATTGCGCTAACTCAATTAGTATTTGACAGCTGGAAAAAAGTTCTTGTTTTTGTTTTGGTAGTGAGAAAGAAAAAGTGAAAACTATTTTCAAATAAGAAAAATGGAAGAAAAACAACCTTTTATTAAAAAGATTTTAGTGTTGTACAATAAATATATGGAACTTTTACAAGTAGTGCGTTCATGTTATGACTCCAAAGCGGCAATAATAAAAAGAAAGAGAAATAAAAATTTGGAAATGCTGCAATATTTAAACATTTTTATGTTTCTATTTTTTTATTTTTATTTTTATTTTTTATTATTTTGTTTTGTTTGCTTTTGTTGACATTTATCTCGTCATTCATCTCGCATTGTATACTTTTGCTTATTAAACACATCTTTTACAGTGTTGTGTTTCATCTTTTTCTCAATATTCAAAGCAATTTTGAGTTTATTAAGCAATAACTTTATTGACTTTTTGTATGGAATATTGAGCTCAATAATGGACTTTATTGCGATTATCTCAATAAAGGCGCATGTATGAACATGGTATTAGGGTCACTGTGGAGTAGACATATGTATTTGATTTTCAAAACAACGACCGCATACCACGCCTCCTTAGGGAGAGAGTTCCATTCAAAAATACAAAAAAAATTTGAAAATCAGAGGCCTGGAAAACGATTTTTTCCATGTGACGCAGTGGAACTTTTATTTCATGATGCCAAAAGGTATCCATCGGACGGCCGATAGCACAATATCGATTGCTACATCGACCGCCGGCCCTAATATACTTACATACATACATATGTTTACACTTTTAATAACTGATGTCTATATTTTGTGTTTCTTTTTCATTCCTTTAAATTTTAATTTATTAAAAATTTAATTGATTCAAACTCATTCATTGTTCAATCAAAACGATCAATCGAATGCTCTCGGCTGAGAAGCAATTGAAATACAAACAAAAATTGGCACTCATTCTTGTTTGTGCAGGCATACGATTGATTTTAGTTACTAAAGCATTTCTTAGAAGGAAAAAAAAATGTAAGAACAAAACAAAAACACTTAAAACAAAAACAAAAAACTGATTGGCTTTTTTTCTTTTAAACCAGATAATACCGACTAAAATCTGATAAAAGCGATTTTAGTACTGTTTCCTAACGAAATACAGAGATGAGCATGGAAGCTTCTGCTACCAGTAGCAATGTGCTTCTATTCTCACTCAATTTTTTTTCAATACATGTTTGAGTTTTGCAGCAAGAAAAAAAGATATTAACTTTAAATGAGAAGAGACTGGTAACCGACTACGGTCCGGTCATTTCTCTAAGAGAGAATTGCTTAGAAATGTGTGCAGAGACAGCAAATTAAATTCTTATTTAACTGTTTTGAGGCAGAGATCAATGAAATCGCTTATAGCAAATACATACATACATAAATTACACAAAAATATTAAACGAAACTTTGCAAATTGTTATTAACTATTTACGGCCAATAAAACTAAACTAATCACTGTGATACAATGTAAAAAATATTAAATTTCTGATTTAAAAAAAACACACACACACACACAAAGAAAAGCAAATCGGTTTCGGTTTGTAATGCATACTGCCATGCAAATATGGGCAGGAGGTTAAAGAATGTTTAAAATCATGTTTAATTTAAGCGGGTTCTGCAGAAGAAATCTAAGCTTAGCAGTTAGAACAGTGTTTTCTTTCGACATATGTACATATCCACAATTCTAGTAAGCAGAGAAGCACTTGAATGGTTTTCATAATGAAACTTTAGCCGTTTAAAAACTAAGAATATTATCAACTGCCCCAATTTTATAGAAATTCATACTAAAAGTCGTGATAAACTTATATCTCATATAAATATGTGATTCATTCGTAGGAATGTATGAAAAATTTACATGTTTATTCAAATAGCCATTACCCCTTTAAAAAAAAACTCTTAAAAGGGCAGTTGCCGCACTATCATTTAAAGAACATGTTTAAACATTTAGTTTCTGGTTTGTATGTCTATTTTTCGCCGAAATATAATTAATACAGTCGAACTTCCCTATTGTGAATCTCCACTAGGAAAGGACAGAAAATTACTTCACTATATAGAAACTTCATTATATAGAAATATTTATTTTTATCTTTTGTTTTTGTATTGCCTCTTTTTGATGTATATTGTAATAAAAATTCGTCTTATTTTTTTTTGATCTATATATTTCGAACCTCTCGATTCATCTTCAGGATCTAAATACAATTGTTTTATTCGAAATATTACAATATTTAAATTATTATAAATGTTACCTAGTTATTTTTGTTTATGCTATATAAAAGTATTTTGATTAATTAAAATTTTAATTTTTTTAGAAATATATTGAAATTAAAAATTACAAGCTAAATTTCTCGTCGTGGCGCTATCAACTGGCTACCAAGATCATGTGACTTGACACAATTAGACTGTTTTTTGTGGGCCAAAGGCCGTGTTTATGCAGCTAAATCTTTAACTCTTGGGCACTTACCCCCGATTTTTGACTTGAGATTTAAATACAAAATTAGTAAATTTTCTTTAAAATTTACGTTGGGCTTAAAACAGCTTTCTGTTTTACAGTCTAAAATTATTTTTGGTAATTAATTGTAATAAAAGTACGGCAGCACAATGTAAGTGTCAAAAAATTATCGATAAATCAATAAAAAAAAACAGCTGTTTAAACAAATTTGGAAGCAAGTGAAATTGTGAAAAGTTTACAAAATAATAAATTGTTTTGTAAAAATTATTAGAATGAGTAGCAAAATTGATAAAAGGACTCCCAATTTCACTGCCACAGAAGTTGATTACCTTCTGGAAATAATAAAAAATGAAATTATGAAACAAACAAAAACATGTGCAATTTTCTTAATTTGCAGAACAAAACCAAACTGCCAAAATCATATGGTAGTACGAAATACTTAAATCGATTTTAAATGGGCACGGCAGGCCGTTTAAATTTGATTTAAATAGCAACTGTTTGACTCAGTTTTGTATTTAAATCAAATTTAAATTGTTAAAAATTGGGGGTTAATATAATAACCAAGTTATGGCTGAGATACCGCCCAATTCTCATTCTGATTCTCATTTTGTTCATGAGAATTTTGGAATCGAGTCGAGTCTACTGACGAGTTGTTTAGCAACAACGAAATGTCGGCGGCATATGGACGGCTGAAAAAAGACAGAAAGCATTAAGGTCTATTTTTAGACCTAAAGTAATAAAGTTTTGTATTGTTTCATGGTCTCCTCTTCAAATCTTCTTAATTCTCCACTCAACTGTCAAGTACTCACTTTACATGTGTGTATATATATATATACATATATATATATATATATATATATATATATATATATATATATATATATATATATATATATATATATACTAATTACACATTTTACATGTGATGTATGAGCGGGCCAATTTTTCTTTATTTAAGGCTAGACGTAAATAGAACTTAAGGCTCCAAAATTGTTATTTAAATTCTATAACATAAAAATTAATATTGTTTTAATACGTCATAAACTTGGGCTCAGATTGAAAAGCAGCGTACAAAAAATTCGATTGCGTTTTTACTCTCAAAAAGAGCAGTGTAAATGATAATTTTTTTTTTTTTTCTTTTCTATTTCAGATATTTCCAGATTATTATTTTGTTTTTCTTTTAATTGTACCTTTCCATACTCTTCTTGCATACCAAACCCATTTGTTTTTTTGTTCTTGTCTATATTTTGTATATAATTTATTAATAAACATTTAATCTTGATGCGAATTTTATCTCGAATGCTTAGAACAGGAAGCGCAACATGCGGCCATTGTTTCCCATAAATTTCGTGTTATTGGAAATCGAATTTGTACGCAGAATTTAATAAAAAAATGTTTTATTTAACAAAAAACACTTGAACATACAAGTACAAAAATATTTGCTTGAGCAAATTATTTCGATTGTGTATTGTATAAAAAGAACAACAAAAAAAGAATATTAAAATAAAATACAATCAAATGAAAGAAAATTTTGAAAGCTGATGGAAAAGCTGGTTAATTATTGAGCATATTGCCTTTAGTACATACAAGAAACTGTTTTATTATAAAAATTTTAAGTGCGGCTGAACTAAAGCATAGAAAAAGCAAAAATAAATTGTATAATACAAGTTTAAGAGGATTTATTACATTTCAAATGGTGGACCAAGGCTACAAAAATTTCTTCCAATTGCACAGGTAAGTTCTGGTTTAAAACTGATTAATTTTCTATTTTAACGACTCAAACTGGTTTAAACAGTTGAAGCAGAGTGGCGAAAAAGTTTGCAAAAAGCACTTTTTGGAAGTCGTGTTCTTTCTAGAAAATCGTTACGACTATTTTCGCACATAATTTTAAAATAAATCAGCTAAAATTAATTACTTCATCTTCATCAAAGTGCAATCAGAAAATGTTATTTGGTGGAAGAATAAAGTAAATTGCATACAAAATCACACGCACGATATGTATAATTAGGGCTGGGCAGTATTTAAAATACGTATTTAAAACACAAATATGTATTTTCTACTTTTGTATTTTAAATACGTCTCATGAATGTATTTAGTATTTTGTATTTCAAATACTGATCGCTTGGGTATTTTTATTTCAAATACTTGTGCTCTCAAAAGACATTTCTTTTTTGATTAAAAGTATTCGTTTCCATAAAATCTATGACTTTCTTTCTTTCAAAATAAAAGAGATTTATTTTTTTATTATTGTAAAGTTAACATATGGAAACGCCGCAGGTTTCAACGAAAATGTGTTTACATTTATATTAAACTAGCATATTACCACCCGCTACTTGGTTAGCGGATGTTATTTAATGAAATAATCCATACATATATACAAAATAATCGTAGCTTAAAAAATAGAAGAGAAAATGATATATGTTAATTATACATGTTAATTATGTACTAAAAGTAAGAAAGTTAGACGAATATAACTTAATAATATGTTTCTAAAAAATTTTAACATATGAACCATCTGCCAAGTTTTCATCTTGTATACCTTATGATATCTGAAACTCGGTTAACAGAAGTAGGAGTATTTCAAATGTGAAAATATTCTTTATTTAAAATTCAATTCATACATACACTCAGAAAAGAAAACTTTGTCAGTAAAATTAACTGAAAACACTCTTTAAAATAAATGAAACTTCATTTAAAATAAATGAAACCTCATTTTTCATTTAAATTTACTGATCACTTCATTTGAATTTAAATGTTAAAAAATCTATGGAACCCAATCGGTAAAAATAATGATTTTTACTTTATTCTAACTGTCAAATAATTAATGCGTAATCAACTTGTAGATACATACAATTAAAAAAAGTACCAAAATTCAGTTTTTACCCGTTTTATCCCTTAGTACTCAAAATATCAAAATAGTATAAAAACTCGTATTATCTACTCGAGATTTTGTTATTAGGGGTGTAATTCTTGTTTTACTTCTTTCCTGCTCCCATCCGTCTTTACAGTTCAAAAAAGTACCAAAATTCTGTTTTTACCCCTTTTATCCCCCTAAAACTCAGGACACCAAAAATGTACCTGACACTTGTTTGACTATTTTTAGTAGCCTTTTAGAACCTTTTTGAATTTTTCCAGTACTTGTATTAGGCGCGGAGATATAGAATTACATACTTATCCCTTTTTTACCCTTTTTATCCCCTAAAAGTCAAAACTTAAGAAAAGTGACGAAGTTGTATCGAGAATTTTTCAATGGGTATTAAATTCAGTTCTTTGTTTTTTCCAGTTTCTGTCCTATACATAGATACATACAATTAAAAAAAGTACCAAAATTCAGTTTTTACCCGTTTTATCCCTTAGTACTCAAAATATCAAAAAAGTACCAGACACCTATCCGTTTATTTTTACTATACTTTTGGGTGCTTTTTGAATTTTTGTGCTATCTGTTCAACATCCGGAGATATTGAATTACCGATTTTACCCTCTTTTACTCGTTTTTACCCCTTTCCCGTGCGAATTTCCGAAAATCCCGCCTTAGTGGATCCATACGTCAGAAGAGCTGCCCACATACGAAATTTGATTACTCTAGCTTTAGCCGTTTGGGCTGGGCGATGATGACCCAGTCAGTCAGTCAGTCAGTCAGTCAGTCAGTCATTCACGTTACAATTTTATATATATAGATTACCTTTTCAGGCTCAAGCTCAACCCTTGTTTTGTCACTTTTAAATCAATATTAATTAAGTAAAGAAAAGTAAAGTTTTATAGCTAGGCTGTTTCTGGGTAGCAAACACCCTTCATCAGTACCCTATGAACTTTGGACGTATCAAATTTTACAATTTTAGCACAGCCGCTTAAATTGTAATTTTTTATCTGTACGAAAAACTTTGCCATCTCATGTCAAGCGGAAGTTGTAATAAAACAGATATTCATACTGCTTTAAATAAAAATAGTTTGACGTATTCTTTCAAGATATGACTACGTTGCCATAAAGGAGAGATACATGTGTACAAATACGAATAAAAAAATTTTGTAAGAACGAGAAATATGTACCTCTTTTTGGTGCGTGTGATTGTGTCAACCAAATCAGCATTATTAAATTAATTTGCAAACATAAGCAAAACTAAATTCATTTGCCAATACAGTTTATTACAATTGTAATAATATCCCTGCATGAGATGAAATTAGTGTGAAACTAAAATTCTCAACTACAAATTTTCGTATATTATCTTAAAGCTCAAATTAGCTTGGGGTGTGCTGGGAAAAAATTGGACACTAGTGCGATTGACTCTAGTTGGATACTGGTGCCATTTATTCCAGATGAACGTTGGCACGTCATTTTGAAACGTTTAAGTAGTGCAATGACATCAATATTTATGAGTAATAATTTTTTAGAACTCTTTTAACTTTTTACAACTGATTTCCTATTAACAAATAGTAGAAGCTGCCCTGAATTTGATCGTGTTTCCCAGGAGCTTTTCTAGAGATAACGGAACTTTTACTACGTTTATACGTAGGCTATTCACAAATACAAACTGTTCGCAAATAAATAACTCACTGTTTATGCGTCAATGCGAATGCAGAAAATTTGTATTTTTTAGTGAAGCCAGATGGTAAAAGTGTAACTAATTGGTAACACTGTTAAGCACAATACACGATCAGAAATAGACGTGATTACTAAAATAATAAAATAATAATGGAGTAACAAAAAAGTATGATGCTTCTTACAATTCAATTAATGCAGAAAAGCAGAGTTCAAGCCAAACGATCATCAAGTAAGGCGTAGATTCGTCGTTGGTCCGTACTTCTTCAAAAACGATGATGGCCAGAATGTTACAGTCAATGGTGATCGGTATAGAGCCATGATTACTAACTTTTTCATTCCTGAATTGAATAACCATGATGTCCAGGAGATGTGGTTTCAACAAGACATGCAACATGTGACACAGCTCGTGCCACAATCGATTTATTGAAAGACACGTTTGGTGACAGCCTAATTTCACGTTTTGGACTTGTGAATTGGCCTCCAAGATCTTGTGATTTAACACTGCTAGACTACTTTCTGTGGGGCTATGTAAAGTCATTGGTCTATGCGGATAAGCAACAAACGTTTGACCACCATTTGGAAGACAACATTCGCCGTTTTATTGCCGATATACCGCCACCAAGGTTGGAAAAAGTCATCGAAAATTGGAAGTCCAGATTGGACTACATCCGTGCTAATGTTATTTTCTTTTCAATATTGGGGGATTTATTTGGGTTATTTAACTTATGAAAGGGCAGTATAAAAATCCAAAGGGAGTCGTCCACACTGATTGCTATATTTGCTTGGGGTCCCAAACGATTAGAATTACTGCCTGTTCCTCAATGTCGCAAGAAAATCTAAGCGATCGAAATGTAGTCTCTCGATTTCGAGTCAATTTGGATTCCTCTATGTCACCAGCTTGCGTTCGCATAGTCTTACGTCATGAAATGTTTGGCATTTACTTTACAGAGATGCCAGATCGGTAAATGAAAGTTTTAGTTGATTTTTTATTGCACTATTGAAAAAAAACTACTAAATTGTTCTGGTGTAAATACAACCCTTCATAAAACTGGTCAGCTGCATTTGACAATCCAAAGCAAATACATACATAAATAACACAGAGTACCACAGAGTATTCTGTGCAGAGTACTCTGTGATAAAAAAAGCAAACATTTTGAAAGTGCGGAAATAGTTTTTGTGGTGTTTTAAAATTTAAAAGTATTTTTTTGCATATACATTTAATAAGTATTTTGACGCGATGAGCACTGTTATTCCTCTGGCAAACTCAGGATTTTCTTCCATCCAGCAAACAAGTGGACTGTTTAGGAAAACTACATGCATGCATGTAATAATTGTTTAATATATTTACTAAATAAAATAAAAATTGAAAATATGTGGGGTTTGTAGTTTTATTTTCCAGTTTTTTAACAAAAAAACAAAAATTTTTTCTATAAAAACTCCCACTCGATAGCAAAACAGCAAGTGCTTGATTTTGACATTTGTGTTCGCAGTGCTGACGACAGATCGATATTGAGGAATCGGATTTTGTATGAAAACACTTACGTTTTTTCGACTTGTCGATCGAGTCATCGTTCGAATAAAAGAACTTCATAGAGGAACCCAAAACAATTTTCTTTCGCTTAGAAGGCGAACAATCGCACGACTGCGACATTGAGGAACAGGCAGTTAATTTTAAACATTAACTTGGTGTCACCCATTTCCTTAAACTTTTGGCTTCTTTTAATGCAGCATATGTCTAATTATCAGAATTTCCCATAAACTCTCTAGCTGGTCCTTGCAATAGCCATTTCAAACTTATCAATTTTTCTTGATCATTGTAGCTATACGTATATTTTTCGAACTTCCTAAGCCATTTCCCAACATCTTTATCGCCGGCCCCATCAAATTTTGAAACCATTTTACTTAATTCATCGTAATTTATTCTAGTCATATTACTATTGCGTTTGTTTGAAAATCATTTAGTTATTTTTGAAGATTCACCATCTCACAGCGCATTTTAAAAATATTTATTTGCTTTTCAATTTCCTATTCTTCACTGGTAATTGCAGTAGTAGGTGCATAGATCTTGGAAAAATCGGATCAGAGCAAGATGGAGTAGGAATTACGTCAGGTAATACAGCGGAAGCATCTACAGAACAGGAAGCGGAAGTTGTAACAAGAATGGCGGCAGAAGAAATAACAGCAACAGAAACGGAAGTAACGAACACATCTTTTATGTTCAGAAAATGCGCTCATATTCGGTATTTTTAATCTCGTGGTAGGGTCAAAGAAAACTCGAATTTGACATAAATGAAACAATAAAAGACAAACGCTGTCAACTTGATAATTTTCTCACTGTTTTCAGCGTTTTTATAGTTTTCAACACGAACAAGTGCCCTTGGCACTTGTTCGTTATTTCCGAAATTTTAATTGCCGGCCTTATAAAGTACATAAATTCTGTAATAGAAATGTGTAACGATTAAACGATGTTCATCAAATCTGAAAAACGTTTACCATAAAAAAAAGTTGATTAGTATCAATGAAATGTCGGCGGCGGATAGACGGCTGAAAAAGATAGAAAGCATTAATAACGTTCATTTCTAGACCTAAAATAATAGATTTCAATTGGCTCTTATGGCAAATAAATAATTAAGTTCATTTTTGTAAAATCACTAATCATGTTTGCTTGCGTGAAAAAGAAACGTTAAACATAATAATTTCTCCGTCCAAATGTTTCGTTGTTGACTCTGCAAAAACAGACAAAAACTGCACATTTTCAACTTACACCATACAAATGTATTGCACAGTTGTACAAACTTGAACAAAAATCAAAACCATTTTGATTTTTACAAAAAAGTGCTGTACAGTGCCAGACCTGAGCTCTGAAACTGTGTAATGTATGGCCGACATTACGATTGTTTTTTCACTTTATTGCCTTAAGCAGCAGCAACTTACATTCCGTTCTTTTTCGATCATTTTACAAAAGCTTAAAAATTTTAAAATAAATAGCAAAAATGTAAGCAAAAATTCTATGAACTACATTTGGTTGTAAAATAAATTAATGCGCTCATTTTACCATCCCTGAAATTGTTGCACTCTCTTAATAAAATACAGTCAAAGCCCGGTATAGCGAATACTCAGTTTAACGAATATCGGATAAAACGAATGGCGAAATTTTTACATTAACTGTCTTATGTAGCGAATGACAAAAAAAAAATAAATCTCGATTTAACAAACGGCAAAGCAAAATACATTTAAAAAATCGTTACAAATCTGCATTTGCAGATTTGCCGGCACTTTCCCGAATAAGTTGTAATTTGACAAATATTCGAAACCAAAAAACTGTATAGAAAACCCCTTCCCACGGAGGCACAACTTGTTTCTACTGTATTTTCTAAAATACTTCTTCCTCACAAAATTTGAAAACGGAAAAATTTAGAGAAGAAGACCACAAAACGACCTGCATTTGCAGATTTGCCGGCACTTTCCCGTATAAGTTGTAATTTGACAAATATTCAAAACCAAAAAACTGTATAGAAAACCCCTTCCCACGAAGGAACAACTTGTTTCTACTGTATTTTCTAAAATACTTCTTCCTCACAAAATTTGAAAACGGAAATATTTAGGGAAGAAGACCACAAAACGACCTGCATTTGCAGATTTGCCGGCACTTTCCCGTATAAGTTGTAATTTGACAAATATTCAAAACCAAAAAACTGTATAGAAAACCCCTTCCCACGGAGGAACAACTTGTTTCTACTGTATTTTCTAAAATACTTCTTCCTCACAAAATTTGAAAACGGAAATATTTAGAGAAGAAGACCACAAAACGACCTGCATTTGCAGATTTGCCGGCACTTTCCCGTATAAGTTGTAATTTGACAAATATTCGAAACCAAAAAACTGTATAGAAAACCCCTTCCCACGGAGGAACAACTTGTTTCTACTGTATTTTCTAAAATACTTCTTCCTCACAAAATTTGAAAACGGAAATATTTAGAGAAGAAGACCACAAAACGACCTGCATTTGCAGATTTGCCGGCACTTTCCCGTATAAGTTGTAATTTGACAAATATTCGAAACCAAAAAACTGTATAGAAAACCCCTTCCCACGGAGGAACAACTTGTTTCTACTGTATTTTCTAAAATACTTCTTCCTCACAAAATTTGAAAACGGAAATATTTAGAGAAGAAGACCACAAAACGACCTGCATTTGCAGATTTGCCGGCACTTTCCCGTATAAGTTGTAATTTGACAAATATTCGAAACCAAAAAACTGTATAGAAAACCCCTTCCCACGGAGGAACAACTTGTTTCTACTGTATTTTCTAAAATACTTCTTCCTCACAAAATTTGAAAACGGAAATATTTAGAGAAGAAGACCACAAAACGACCTGCATTTGCAGATTTGCCGGCACTTTCCCGTATAAGTTGTAATTTGACAAATATTCAAAACCAAAAAACTGTATAGAAAACCCCTTCCCACGGAGGAACAACTTGTTTCTACTGTATTTTCTAAAATACTTCTTCCTCACAAAATTTGAAAACGGAAATATTTAGAGAAGAAGACCACAAAACGACCTGCATTTGCAGATTTGCCGGCACTTTCCCGTATAAGTTGTAATTTGACAAATATTCGAAACCAAAAAACTGTATAGAAAACCCCTTCCCACGGAGGAACAACTTGTTTCTACTGTATTTTCTAAAATACTTCTTCCTCACAAAATTTGAAAACGGAAATATTTAGAGAAGAAGACCACAAAACGACCTGCATTTGCAGATTTGCCGGCACTTTCCCGTATAAGTTGTAATTTGACAAATATTCGAAACCAAAAAACTGTATAGAAAACCCCTTCCCACGGAGGAACAACTTGTTTCTACTGTATTGTTACAAATTTGGTCGTGAACGGACCGATTGTGATTGTTCTAGAACGTACTAAATCATCGTTATTTTATATGTGCGTATATTGTCTTGTTATTATTTGTAAATGAACACAGGAGGTATATACACACATGCATACATAGAAGCTTGTTGATAAACAAAACGGCAGCACAGCGAGTGTGCACATACTGACACACATGTGTGGATAAATAAGCACAACAGCGAAATAGAAGAAACCACCACCGCACGATACAATATTCGTGTGTGCATGTATGTGCGCGGCTCAGATGCTTGAGTTTTACTGCCGCGTGTATGTATGTCGGTGTGTGTGTATATCTTTTGTTCATGATGAGTCATCGCACATCGCACTATAGATGTGGCGTGATTAGCTTCTGTAAACGTCTAGAATGTTCTAGTAATGATCATTGGAGGTATAAAAGCAGCGAAGCTTAACGCTGAAGAGTCAGTCGATTTTTAGCTGCGCTAACGTGTAAAGTGTCTTAAGTAATAAAAAGTGATTAAGTGAAAGTGTTGTTCTAGTAAAGTGTTTACAAGTATAGTGTGTTAAAATTAATAAAGTGTTGAACTGTTGATAATTGTAAACTGAAGACGTGAGTGTTTTAACTTCATTACAATTAAAGAATCTACGGGAAAACGTTTTGAAAAGGTTAAAACGTAACAATTGGTGTCAGAAGTGGGATTGTAAAATGAAGTTCGACGAGCTTAAAGTGGAACAACTGAAAAAGGAGTTGTGCAAGTTGGATCTGCCCACAACTGGTAATAAAGTGGAGCTGCAGAAGAGGCTAATGGAGGAGTTTCATCGGCTAGGCCTGGACATCAATACTCATGACTTCGAAGAAAAAGAAGAACTGGAGATGAGTACACGAGCAGTTGCAAGTAGCATGGACTTAAACTCGATGTTTGCTGCTATGATGCAGTCTATCAAAGAGGCGTCAATTACAACAAATGTAATGATGAAAGCGAATAATGAAATGCTTCTAGCAGAAATAAACGCAAAACATACGACAACGAATGAAAATTTGATGAAGCTTTCTTCCGCTATAAACCAGAGAGTAAATGCCATGGAAGAAAAATTTGTTGCCCTGGAAAATGAGGTCGATCAAAAGCTTCATAGCCTGGAAGCTAGAATGAATGGCCTTCAACTGCAGGAGGGGCCAGTGCGAGTCATTCCGGAAGTCGCGAGCAGAATAAAAGCGCCCACCTTTGATGGCAGCACACCTTTTAACATTTTCCAGTTTCAGTTTGAAACTGTGGCCAATAAAAATGCATGGACGGAGGAAGAGAAGTGCATTGAGTTAATTTTGGCGTTGAAGGGTGTCGCTGCACAGGTCCTGGAAACAGTGCCCGCTTCATCTAGAGACAATTATGAAGTCATCATGGCAGCTTTGCAACGTAAGTATGGTGGAGAGCACAAGAAAGAAATCCACAGGATGGAGCTGAGAGGCAGAGTGCAGAGAAGCAATGAGACTCTTCAAGATTATGCAATGGAGATTGAGCGTCTTGTGCAGCTTAGCTATCCTGGAGAGAGCTACTCGTTTTTGGACCATTTCAAGACGGAGGCATTTGTGAATGGAATTCGAGATCCCGACATTAAACTTGCTGTATGCGCAACACAAAAGCCTTCATTCGCCGAAACCGTCTCATTTGCGTTGGCTCAGGAGACAGCCAGACTAATTTCAAGGCCACAGGTCCACAAAATAAGGGAGCTAGAGGTAGTTCATGAGCCAGGAGATGGCTTGGCCAGTACGATTAAAGAGGCAGTGTTGCAAGCGTTGGCCGAAAGCTCGAACAAAGGCCGAGCAAAGTGTTTTAACTGCGGAAAGGCAGGCCACTTTCAGCGCAACTGTAAAGCTCCCAGGAAGCGTACAAGATCCGTATCTCCACAGAGGCCGAGCAAAAGGGCTAGCCATCAACAGCCCCAGGAGTCACCGTTAAACTAAAACGAGTCAGCTTTAAGGGGCAAAAGCTGGCTCCCACAGACGAGGGCCCCACAATCTCCATATCAGTGATGCAGCAGAAAAACAGCAACTTAACTGTCAGTGGATACATCAATGGGAAGAAGCAAACTTTAACCATAGATACAGGAGCGTCGCAGTCCATAATAAGGCCTGATTTGGTATCAGGAAGGGTTGAACCGCTACGTAACGTGAGGCTGCGTACAGCTACTGGGGAGGCCGCTAGCGTCTATGGTAAGTCTGAGGCAAAGGTGCGTATAGCTAACATCACCGTCAGCCACATGTTTATTGTCGCCGATATTGTTGACGAGGTGATTATTGGTGCAGATTTTATGATAGCACATGGCATAAATCTGCACATGGGTCAACAAATTATGACGTGGCGTGACGTGGAGATACAGTTAGATGTTGGCTACGAAAATAAGCCCCATGTGCTGAAACTGGTTGCTGAAGATACTCAACGAATTCCACCACGATCTGAGGCACTGATATGGGCTCGAACGAATGGAGATTGTGCGGACAGTCGATTGTGGGTAGTAGAATCAGAAAATATAACGGGCGATTTATTAACAGCGAAAGCTCTCGTGGAAATGCGTGCCGATAGGAAAGTCCCAGTTAGAGTGCTCAATTTGTCAACCAGTGAGAAGGTCGTAAGTCCAAAATCGCATATAGGAAGCTGTACTCCAGCAGAGGCAATTGTAAATTGTGAGGCCAAACCAAAATCTACTAGCTTGTCACCTAAAGAACGAGAAACATTTGAACAGCATGTCGAGAAATGGGTCACAGGGCTGCCAGCATCTGATAAAAATAAAGCCAAACAGCTGCTCAGGAAATACGCCTCCGCTTTCGCCATGAACAGTAAGAGCCAAGGGAGAACGGCTATTGTGAGGCATGAAATCGATACTGGCGAAGCGAGGCCCATAAAGCAGGCGCCCAGAAGTGTACCCCTGGCCAAGCGCAATGAGGTTAAAGAGTTAGTCAATGAAATGGAGAAGAGTGGGGTAATTGAACCATCTACAAGCCCGTGGAGCTCACCGGTAGTTTTGGTGAAGAAAAAGGATGGTAGCACGAGGTTTTGTGTGGACTACCGGAAACTAAACGACGTCACGAAAAAGGACAGTTATCCCCTACCCAGGATTGACGATACCCTAGACACGCTGTCCGGAACAAAATGGTTCTCAACACTGGACTTGCAAAGTGGTTATTGGCAGGTAGAAATTGCCCAAAAGGACAAGGAGAAGACTGCGTTTACTGCTGGAGATGGTTTATGGCAGTTTAGAGTAATGCCATTCGGGCTCTGTAATGCTCCAGCCACATTTGAGCGACTGATGGAACAGGTATTAAAGGGGCTTCACTGGCGGACGTGTTTGGTCTACCTCGACGATATAATCGTAATGGGAAAAACGTTTGACGAGCACCTGAAAAATTTGGCGGAAGTTTTTAAACGAATATCGTCGGCAGGACTCACTCTTAGCGCGAAGAAGTGTGCATTGTTCCAGAAAGAGGTGAAATATTTGGGACATCGTGTAACTGCAGATGGCATTTCGACGGACGAAGATAAAATAAAAGCCGTAAGGGACTGGCCACAGCCACGTAATCTTCACGAGTTGCGCAGTTTTCTGGGACTTTGCACATATTATAGACGATTTGTGCCAAATTTTGCCAGCGTAGCCGCCAGTCTGCACGAGCTGACTAAGAAGTCACGAGCATACCAATGGGGAAACGAACAGGAACAAGCATTCCAGAAGCTGAAGGAGTTATTGTGCAGAGCACCAGTTCTGGCATACCCGGTTGCTGGAGGAAGATTTCTGCTAGATACCGATGCAAGTGGCTTCGGTATAGGAGGTGTACTCTCTCAGGTGGTAGATGGAGTCGAGAAAGTAGTAGGCTATTATAGTCGAATACTTTCAAAGCCAGAGAGAAATTATTGCGTGACACGGCGTGAGCTTCTGGCAGTATTGGAATGCATTAAGCATTACCATAAATACTTGTATGGCCAGAATTTCACGTTGCGGACTGATCACTCCGCGCTTAGATGGCTGTTGCAGTTCAAAAACCCCGAAGGGCAGTTGGCACGTTGGATTGAACGGCTGCAGAGCTATGACTTTAGCATCGAGCATAGAAGAGGGACAAAACACAATAATGCGGATGCCCTCTCGAGACGACCATGCAGTATAGAATGCCGACATTGCATCAAGGCCGAACAGAAAGAGTCCGTCATTGATGTTCGGCTAACGCAGATAGACTCCCACGAAGACTGGCCAACGGCGCAGAAAAATGACCCGGTGCTCAGAAAAATAATAGCTGCTAAACAGAGTGATAGCAGGCCTGCACGCAATGAAATTGCGGCTGAGAGTCCCCTCGCTAAAGCTTATTGGGCGCAATGGGGCAGCTTGCAGCTGGTAGACGGATGCTTATACCGTATATGGGAAAGTGCGGATGGCAAAACAACTTCTAACTTAATAGTTGTACCATCATCGAAGATACCGGAAGTTTTGCGAGAGTTCCACAATGGTCCCAGTGGTGGTCACCTTGGAGTTAATAAAACACTGGAAAAGGTGAAGCAGCGTTTTTACTGGATTGGAGCGCAACAATCAGTAGCCGACTGGATTGCAAACTGTAAGGAATGTATAGCGGCGAAGGGTCCAGCACGGAGAACTCGAGCACACCTGCAGCAGTACAATTCGGGTGCGCCCTTTGAGCGAATAGCTATGGATGTAGCAGGTCCTTTTCCAGTCAGTACTGCCGGTAATCGTTATGTCCTTGTGGTGATGGACTATTTCAGCAAATGGCCAGAAGTATACCCCATACCAAACCAGGAGGCTCAAACTGTGGTAAATGTTTTCATCAATAATTGGGTGTGCAGATATGGTGTTCCGATGGAGTTGCATTCCGATCAAGGCAGAAACTTTGAGTCTGCAATTTTTAAGGAAATGTGCGAGCTCTATGGAATAAGAAAAACCAGGACAACACCGCTTCACCCGCAATCTGACGGTATGGTTGAAAGATTTAACCGCACGCTGGAGGAATACCTGAGGAAAGTAGTGAGCGACCATCAGAGAGACTGGGATGAGCACATTCAAAAATTTTTGTTGGCATACAGGTCCGCCGTACATGACTCAACGTCTAAAACACCAGCAAAAATTGTCTTTGGAACAGAACTCAGACTGCCTGGAGATTTGGAATTTGGCATAAAACCTGTACCGAAGAATGAGGATGCCGAGAATTCTTCACAGGAGAAAAGCGACTTGCATGACCTACACGAATTTGTACGCAACAGAATTCGAGTAGTCAGCGATAAAATGAAAGCCAGGTACGATCGAGCTGCAAATTCCGACGGATTCCGCGAGGGACAACTGGTTCTACTATATAACCCACAAAGGAAGAAAGGACTGTCTCCCAAATTACAAATGCATTGGGATGGACCGTATAAGGTGATTAAGAGGTTGAACGACGTTGTATACAGGATACAGAAGCATAACAGCCATCGATCCAAAATGAAGGTTGTACACTTAGAACGACTCGCAAGGTACGGAAGTAGTGGTTCTGGGCCTGTTCGGGACGAACAGGCTTGAGCGGACGGCAGTGTTACAAATTTGGTCGTGAACGGACCGATTGTGATTGTTCTAGAACGTACTAAATCATCGTTATTTTATATGTGCGTATATTGTCTTGTTATTATTTGTAAATGAACACAGGAGGTATATACACACATGCATACATAGAAGCTTGTTGATAAACAAAACGGCAGCACAGCGAGTGTGCACATACTGACACACATGTGTGGATAAATAAGCACAACAGCGAAATAGAAGAAACCACCACCGCACGATACAATATTCGTGTGTGCATGTATGTGCGCGGCTCAGATGCTTGAGTTTTACTGCCGCGTGTATGTATGTCGGTGTGTGTGTATATCTTTTGTTCATGATGAGTCATCGCACATCGCACTATAGATGTGGCGTGATTAGCTTCTGTAAACGTCTAGAATGTTCTAGTAATGATCATTGGAGGTATAAAAGCAGCGAAGCTTAACGCTGAAGAGTCAGTCGATTTTTAGCTGCGCTAACGTGTAAAGTGTCTTAAGTAATAAAAAGTGATTAAGTGAAAGTGTTGTTCTAGTAAAGTGTTTACAAGTATAGTGTGTTAAAATTAATAAAGTGTTGAACTGTTGATAATTGTAAACTGAAGACGTGAGTGTTTTAACTTCATTACAATTAAAGAATCTACGGGAAAACGTTTTGAAAAGGTTAAAACGTAACAGTATTTTCTAAAATACTTCTTCCTCACAAAATTTGAAAACGGAAATATTTAGAGAAGAAGACCACAAAACGACCTGCATTTGCAGATTTGCCGGCACTTTCCCGTATAAGTTGTAATTTGACAAATATTCAAAACCAAAAAACTGTATAGAAAACCCCTTCCCACGGAGGAACAACTTGTTTCTACTGTATTTTCTAAAATACTTCTTCCTCACAAAATTTGAAAACGGAAATATTTAGAGAAGAAGACCACAAAACGACCTGCATTTGCAGATTTGCCGGCACTTTCCCGTATAAGTTGTAATTTGACAAATATTCAAAACCAAAAAACTGTATAGAAAACCCCTTCCCACGGAGGAACAACTTGTTTCTACTGTATTTTCTAAAATACTTCTTCCTCACAAAATTTGAAAACGGAAATATTTAGAGAAGAAGACCACAAAACGACCTGCATTTGCAGATTTGCCGGCACTTTCCCGTATAAGTTGTAATTTGACAAATATTCAAAACCAAAAAACTGTATAGAAAACCCCTTCCCACGGAGGAACAACTTGTTTCTACTGTATTTTCTAAAATACTTCTTCCTCACAAAATTTGAAAACGGAAATATTTAGAGAAGAAGACCACAAAACGACCTGCATTTGCAGATTTGCCGGCACTTTCCCGTATAAGTTGTAATTTGACAAATATTCGAAACCAAAAAACTGTATAGAAAACCCCTTCCCACGGAGGAACAACTTGTTTCTACTGTATTTTCTAAAATACTTCTTCCTCACAAAATTTGAAAACGGAAATATTTAGAGAAGAAGACCACAAAACGACCTGCATTTGCAGATTTGCCGGCACTTTCCCGTATAAGTTGTAATTTGACAAATATTCGAAACCAAAAAACTGTATAGAAAACCCCTTCCCACGGAGGAACAACTTGTTTCTACTGTATTTTCTAAAATACTTCTTCCTCACAAAATTTGAAAACGGAAATATTTAGAGAAGAAGACCACAAAACGACCTGCATTTGCAGATTTGCCGGCACTTTCCCGTATAAGTTGTAATTTGACAAATATTCAAAACCAAAAAACTGTATAGAAAACCCCTTCCCACGGAGGAACAACTTGTTTCTACTGTATTTTCTAAAATACTTCTTCCTCACAAAATTTGAAAACGGAAATATTTAGAGAAGAAGACCACAAAACGACCTGCATTTGCAGATTTGCCGGCACTTTCCCGTATAAGTTGTAATTTGACAAATATTCGAAACCAAAAAACTGTATAGAAAACCCCTTCCCACGGAGGAACAACTTGTTTCTACTGTATTTTCTAAAATACTTCTTCCTCACAAAAATTGAAAACGGAAATATTTAGAGAAGAAGACCACAAAACGACCTGCATTTGCAGATTTGCCGGCACTTTCCCGTATAAGTTGTAATTTGACAAATATTCAAAACCAAAAAACTGTATAGAAAACCCCTTCCCACGAAGGAACAACTTGTTTCTACTGTATTTTCTAAAATACTTCTTCCTCACAAAATTTGAAAACGGAAATATTTAGGGAAGAAGACCACAAAACGACCTGCATTTGCAGATTTGCCGGCACTTTCCCGTATAAGTTGTAATTTGACAAATATTCAAAACCAAAAAACTGTATAGAAAACCCCTTCCCACGGAGGAACAACTTGTTTCTACTGTATTTTCTAAAATACTTCTTCCTCACAAAATTTGAAAACGGAAATATTTAGAGAAGAAGACCACAAAACGACCTGCATTTGCAGATTTGCCGGCACTTTCCCGTATAAGTTGTAATTTGACAAATATTCAAAACCAAAAAACTGTATAGAAAACCCCTTCCCACGGAGGAACAACTTGTTTCTACTGTATTTTCTAAAATACTTCTTCCTCACAAAATTTGAAAACGGAAATATTTAGAGAAGAAGACCACAAAACGACCTGCATTTGCAGATTTGCCGGCACTTTCCCGTATAAGTTGTAATTTGACAAATATTCGAAACCAAAAAACTGTATAGAAAACCCCTTCCCACGGAGGAACAACTTGTTTCTACTGTATTTTCTAAAATACTTCTTCCTCACAAAATTTGAAAACGGAAATATTTAGAGAAGAAGACCACAAAACGACCTGCATTTGCAGATTTGCCGGCACTTTCCCGTATAAGTTGTAATTTGACAAATATTCAAAACCAAAAAACTGTATAGAAAACCCCTTCCCACGGAGGAACAACTTGTTTCTACTGTATTTTCTAAAATACTTCTTCCTCACAAAATTTGAAAACGGAAATATTTAGAGAAGAAGACCACAAAACGACCTGCATTTGCAGATTTGCCGGCACTTTCCCGTATAAGTTGTAATTTGACAAATATTCGAAACCAAAAAACTGTATAGAAAACCCCTTCCCACGGAGGAACAACTTGTTTCTACTGTATTTTCTAAAATACTTCTTCCTCACAAAAATTGAAAACGGAAATATTTAGAGAAGAAGACCACAAAACGACCTGCATTTGCAGATTTGCCGGCACTTTCCCGTATAAGTTGTAATTTGACAAATATTCAAAACCAAAAAACTGTATAGAAAACCCCTTCCCACGAAGGAACAACTTGTTTCTACTGTATTTTCTAAAATACTTCTTCCTCACAAAATTTGAAAACGGAAATATTTAGGGAAGAAGACCACAAAACGACCTGCATTTGCAGATTTGCCGGCACTTTCCCGTATAAGTTGTAATTTGACAAATATTCAAAACCAAAAAACTGTATAGAAAACCCCTTCCCACGGAGGAACAACTTGTTTCTACTGTATTTTCTAAAATACTTCTTCCTCACAAAATTTGAAAACGGAAATATTTAGAGAAGAAGACCACAAAACGACCTGCATTTGCAGATTTGCCGGCACTTTCCCGTATAAGTTGTAATTTGACAAATATTCAAAACCAAAAAACTGTATAGAAAACCCCTTCCCACGGAGGAACAACTTGTTTCTACTGTATTTTCTAAAATACTTCTTCCTCACAAAATTTGAAAACGGAAATATTTAGAGAAGAAGACCACAAAACGACCTGCATTTGCAGATTTGCCGGCACTTTCCCGTATAAGTTGTAATTTGACAAATATTCAAAACCAAAAAACTGTATAGAAAACCCCTTCCCACGGAGGAACAACTTGTTTCTACTGTATTTTCTAAAATACTTCTTCCTCACAAAATTTGAAAACGGAAATATTTAGAGAAGAAGACCACAAAACGACCTGCATTTGCAGATTTGCCGGCACTTTCCCGTATAAGTTGTAATTTGACAAATATTCAAAACCAAAAAACTGTATAGAAAACCCCTTCCCACGGAGGAACAACTTGTTTCTACTGTATTTTCTAAAATACTTCTTCCTCACAAAATTTGAAAACGGAAATATTTAGAGAAGAAGACCACAAAACGACCTGCATTTGCAGATTTGCCGGCACTTTCCCGTATAAGTTGTAATTTGACAAATATTCAAAACCAAAAAACTGTATAGAAAACCCCTTCCCACGGAGGAACAACTTGTTTCTACTGTATTTTCTAAAATACTTCTTCCTCACAAAATTTGAAAACGGAAATATTTAGAGAAGAAGACCACAAAACGACCTGCATTTGCAGATTTGCCGGCACTTTCCCGTATAAGTTGTAATTTGACAAATATTCAAAACCAAAAAACTGTATAGAAAACCCCTTCCCACGGAGGAACAACTTGTTTCTACTGTATTTTCTAAAATACTTCTTCCTCACAAAATTTGAAAACGGAAATATTTAGAGAAGAAGACCACAAAACGACCTGCATTTTCAGATTTGCCGGCACTTTCCCGTATAAGTTGTAATTTGACAAATATTCAAAACCAAAAAACTGTATAGAAAACCCCTTCCCACGGAGGAACAACTTGTTTCTACTGTATTTTCTAAAATACTTCTTCCTCACAAAATTTGAAAACGGAAATATTTAGAGAAGAAGACCACAAAACGACCTGCATTTGCAGATTTGCCGGCACTTTCCCGTATAAGTTGTAATTTGACAAATATTCGAAACCATATATGCAAATACCGTTGGATTGTGTGTGTTTTTGGCTTCTTTGCTTTGTATTGAAAGAACGCGTGTGATGCGTTGCTTTTTTCGTTAAAATTTTAGTAGTTTTATTTGGTTCATTGTGAAAACGAGATGTCGATTTCTTAAGAAATGAATAATATCAATGAAATGTAATGATAAACCTACACATGTTAATAGCATCCAAACATAGCTAAATATGTATATGCCTCTATGTACATTTATGATTTTTAATGAATTTACATATTAGAAATAAAAACAATTCTTAAATGAACGTTAAAATATCAATTAAAGTTTTATTTCTACACTGAGTTGTCATTACAATTAAATTTTGATGTTTTTAAAACTGCGGACCGCCGTCTTTTATAAAATTTTAAGATAAAAAATTACTGTTCGATATAACGAATATCTCGGAATAACGAAAGGTCTGAACATTATATCATTCGTTAAACCGCACTTTGACTGTACATATTTATGTAGGTACATATGTAGTATATGAGATACATTTTTATGTTAACCAGCACAAAACATGTCCTGTTCTCACTGTTACAACGTTTCAACTTAACAGACGCAAAGCAATAACAGCAGCAAAACAACCAATCCAAAACCACACAAACACAGGCATGCTTTTATTTGTACTGACAAAACCAAAACAAAAGCAAAAACAAAAACAAAGACACAAACACTTGTGCTTTGTAACTTAAATTACACACGAGCGCACCGCCAACCGAATTTACAAATTAACAATTAATACTCATAATTTAATTGTTTTAAAGCACAAAAAAATAATTATTTTTCAAACTTCTGTAATAAAAATGCTACTGCTGATGATTAGTTTGTTTTTGTTTTTCTTGCCATGCTTTTTTCGTTTTTGTTGCTGCTTTTTTGTATTTTGTTTACATTCGTGTTGTCGGTCTTAAACCAGGGAACATTGACAAACACAACTCGTCTTCTCATGAAGCAAAAACAAAAAAACATCATTAATAAGAGAACACATTTTACAACCAAATTTCTGAAAACAAAAGAGCGAATAAAACGATATGTAGGTTGTATGTATGTATACGTATATACATATATGTACATATATTGCTATTTTTCAAAAGCCTGTTTGAGGCAACACTTGAATGAATTTCAATAAAAGAGTAGAAGAAATTATTAAAATAAAAATTCAATATAAGCCAGTAACATTTAATAACTTGCAGTTAATTGTTAACGTATATTTGTAAGGTGCGCATCGCATTTTAACTGCTAGCGAAATTAACTTGAAAGCTGACGGAAACGGAAATGAATGTTAGTACGATATTAAATCAAACAAAAAATTAACAAAGTTCTCAGCCAATAAAAATCCCTTAAATCAAGTGAAAGTGAAGAAATTTTTATTTCTTTAAAGTGAAAACAAAACAACAACAAAAAAAGTTAAAAATGACCGAAAGGTTTCAAGTTTCAAAACTAAATGAAAATACGACCAACTTCACTACAATAAGCGAAAATGTTGAGGCAAACGGTCATGAGCCGAAGACTAATGGTGCCGCCTACGAGCAACATCAAAATAATCAAACTTCCCAAAGCAACCATCAACCTCCACGTAAATCCTCGCGTCTATCGTTCAGAGGTTTTGGAAATTTTCTTAAGACCAAGAACTCGGATGCCAACGATCGCAAATTTAGTTTGGCCCAATTGACTCAGTAAGTTCAAAGGAGGTTTCAAAGCAAATCCTCACCAAAAAAGTGTGCTGAGAATTAATCCATAAGCTTGTTGTCCAGAAATATTCAGTTAAATTTGAATAACAAATTTTTGGGACTTCGTCATCATCAAAATATTTTTGGCGATTTTCTAAGAATTATAACAAAATTGTTTTTTTCCGGTTTACATGTGTTTTAAATTGTTACATTAAAAAGGCCAACCACGAGCATCTTTATTGTCACAAATAAGTAATTGGGCATAAGCCCCCGTGGAGTTATAAATAAGTGTAGCATCGCTGTTGATTAATTGAAGAATTTGTGACCACAACTTTTTAGTTCAATTCTAGAAATTGAACCACCCAAAAAAGTGTGTACGTATGTTCACATAATTGCATATTGTTTATTTAAAATCTATATAAAATATTATTTGTGCTTTTCAATTGAAAAGAAAATGTAATGAATGAATATTGTGTATGGAGTGCTTGTAGTATCAGCCAAATGAATCTGAAAGATTAAGTCATACTAAAATGTAGGTGCAATTAAAATTATTGTAAACCAGAAATTGTGTGTGTAACTTTGAATTGCGCAGTTTTGTTTATCCAATATATTAAGATATGGTTTTTAAAACCAGCAAAAACTATTCAAGAAGAAATTTACACAATAAAAACTAATTGTACAATTTGAATTGTCTTGGGCGAAATTTTCGATCTGCCAGAGCAATGATGCCACCTTAAAAATTAGTTCATTTTAGAAAACGATAGTAGCTATTCTTAAGATATAGAGGAGAGAACAGTTCTAGCATGTGATGTTATTTTAATTTTTCTTTTTAGCACATAAAAATTGTGCCAAGTACCAGGAACAAGCATGTAATTTCTGAACTAAAACAATTTTTGGCGATTTCTTCTCTGACAATAATGTTAGTTTTATGTTAAGCTAGATATAGACGATTGTAAGATCTTACAATACTGTCAGAAAATGTATTGAATATCTTTAGCCAATCATGAGAACTTACAATCTCTTCCTGACAATATTGAAAGCAAAAGCATTGACAGACCACCGTCCTAACAACTAATTGTCAGTTATCTGGCAATCGTCTGAATACTTTGGCATCATCATTGCCAGTACATTGTCAGGCATTCGTATATTGCAAGATGCATAAATTTTCAACACCTTACAATGGCTTCATTGTCAGAGTAATAACAAGGAATGTCTGCTTACGAGAGGGAGCAAAAACAAGAGAATAGTAAAAAATTGAGTACGAGAGACAAAAAGTTGCAGAAAAGAGAACAAAAAAAATGTAAAACACAGTTTTTGAGCCAGAACAATAAAGAATGAAGAGCGGCATGTGTGTGTGTGTATTTTGGTAAAGACAATTCTCGCTACGTAGAAAATTTTGCATCCGTGTAAGCGGACAATTTTCGTTGGTAGTTAAATTTATTGTCAGGCAATTGTCTGGCAATGAGATTGTAAGATTTTCTTGCAATTGTCTGAACTGATAATTTTCTTAATGCTGACAATTTTGTATTTCCAGTAGATTGCCAGCACGTTGTTAGGTCTTACAATATTGTAAGATCTGACAACCGTCTATACGAAGCTTTACATTGCGCTGATAACACAGTCCAAGAAATACAAAATTTTTTTCTTTCCACTGACCACCACTAAATATATTTTTTTATGTGCTCTAGTCCGATAACTAAAAAAAATTATCATTATTACAGAATTTAGACATAGATTTTTTTTAAAGCATGAGTTTTTTCAAGAGACACATATAACTTCGAAATTTAGTATGAAAATTATTTCTGGAGTTATAGAGAAAAAATTTGATTTAAAAAATTGTTGTAATTATTTATTTGCTATAAGGGCCAACCGAGAGGCCTGCAAATATACCTTATTAATTGTGTGCTGTCCTTTACAACCGTCTATCTGTCGCCGACATTCTGAAGTTAATTTTTTTTTTAATGCTGTCTGCAATCTAAGCAAAAAACATCAAAAAACATAAAATTGATTACAATAATGGAAAATTCGCTGAAGTAACTGGCAGCGCTAACTTTGATGCCATCGGGGATCATAATGAACAGGGCTGCCAAAGAACTTATTCGGAATGGTTTTTCAATTCGATCAATTTTGTTAATCCTTCTTCTGGCTTTGGTCGACCTACTTCACTCCGACAAACTTTAGTTTTGTTATTTTCAAGTAAAGTTAAATGTGTTTTCTTTTACAAAAGTGTTTTTGAAAGCAACTTTAACGTTTCCTTCTTTTTCACCACGTATTTCTTCTTCCAAACATAAAAACTCTTCACAAATTTGTATCTTGTTTTTCAATTTTGGTTTCAAGGCACTCGCTTACAGATTAACTAATTTCTTTCTTGGTGTGTTTTATTGTACCGCGTTTTTTTTTATATTTTTTTATTTGGGCTCGTACTCAGGAACGACCATTACATATGTATATATGTAGTGCATTGTACTGGAACTAAAAAAATAGGTTTTGGGCAGAAAGAAAGAGAGGGTAGTGGATTTGTACATTTAGTTTAAATCTTCCTATAAGAAATCTGTGGAAAAAATTGTCCATAGACGGATTTTCTTCCAGTTATAATGTATACATTGTTACTGAAAGCAATGCGAGAAGACTAAATCTTCCCATAATGATTTCTGCAGCGGCTGCAGAAATGAGGAAGAGGAGGAGAGTGTCGAACACTTTCTCTGTTGCTGCCCGGCTCTCTCTGAGAAGAGAGCAAATTACTGAGGCAGACTGACACTAAATGGATTACCGGAAGTGTCGGAATGCGGATTGGATAGGGTGGACTCTTTCATCCGTTCAGCGGGCTGGTTCAGGTCGGAGCCGGCGGGGGGTATGTAGCGATATCTCTCTACAGCCTATTCGGGTATCACAATGGGACCTTTTCTAGGACCCAAGTGAGCCGGTCTCATGACCTGGCAGCCCGCGTAACATAACATAACATAACTGAAAGCAAAAAAAAGTCTATGAACAAATTGACGGACCGTAGGTTGAAGGAGAATTTTCTCTGTAATGCCTTGTGCGATTCAGTGGCCAATCGACCACGACTGGATGATGCAGGTGTATTGCATAAAAAAAGCGGGTTTCGGGAACAAGATCATTAATGTCTTCAGAGCAAAATTCATTGCAGTACCGCTAATACTGTGTGACGACGATCCAGTAATTCAATAGAATTGGGTATCATATGCTCATCGTTAACCTTCTTCCCACTCTCCTGCACAGGGTCAAGTAGCCTCGAAATAGACTTTGAGTCACCGACCCAAACATGAAACTTATATTCCATTCAATTAATAGCATTGGCTCTTATGGAGTTAAACTTGATCCTGTTTTTACGATCTCATTAGGAGAATATTCATAGATCGTTACTGAGTGTAACGTCCATGCTTTGCCTTTCGGCACCAATCTGGCTGGACATACAGCTAAATCAGAGCAAACTCCGAATAAGTTTTGTTTTAAAGCCAGTCTCACGAATCAATCTAGACATGAACTTTTTTATTAAGCCTCTAGCAACTTTCGAGGTACTAAAAATTTTACTACAACAATCACCACTCAATCCGCTACAAGGGCATTTCTCATACACATTAGCACAGCTTTATTATTAAACAATAAAACTGGCAAACAATTTGAGTTTTCCATTTTAGGGTGTATTTTTAAAAACAACAATTTCTTAGAAAATGCTAAAGAACAAAAAGGGTTAATAATTTAAAATTTTTGGACGCCGCCCTAAAGTTATGATCATTAATCAAAAACACTGCTCTTCTGTATTTTTATGGCCAATAACGGGGTAAAAATTTAGCAAAAAAAAAAAAAAAATAAAACAAGCATCTACTCTTTTCTGTAAATCAAGAAATCTATTTTATAAATTGCCTTTTGTTTACAACTAGTGATTAAATATTCAGATGATTTTGTTTATTTGAAATGTATTCTGCTTCTTCATTCTTGTTAAAAATTAAGACATTTTGAAAACATCAAGAATTTTATTTTCCACTTCACATCAACATTCATGTTCATTTATTGACATTTTACAATTTTATTTATTTGATTTCTGCTGCAATGATTTTAATAGTTTTATAATGGAAACAGTCTGCCAGACAATCTGCTGCAAACTCACAATAAAAAAATTAAATTAATAATAAATGCGATTTATATTTTTCATTTCATCACTGGCTTCTGTAAATTTTTAATGCCAAACGGAAAACAAAATCTGGATACAATTTTATTTACTTGCTTTTCTTTTCATTACTAAATATTTTGTTTTAGAAAAAAATGCACTGATTTACCGCAGTACAGCACGAAAAGGATCTGCCCCTGAACTCTGGCCAGGGAAACCAAATCATTAAATATATATAGTAAAGTACGAGACCGTCTTGGAGGGGAAGGGTTCCACACTACAGTGCAATAGAATTTAACTATTTCATTTAGCAGACGAAGATCTTGTCTCTGTTTGCGATTTCATAAAAATCAGTAGACAATTTTTTTTTTTTTTTTGCATTTAACATGTGTCACACGTAGGGTTTGCGGTTCGGGAGTTCCCGGGCGAGAAAATTTTCATTGGGAATTCCCGGGCAAATGTTTGAAAATAATAGTAATATTTTGTTTCTCCATATTTTTATTTTCTTAAAATTAATTAGTTCATGTAACAAAAAAAAACTTTTGTTAAATTGATTTCAAAAATAACGGAATTTCATTCTAAAAGTACGCTGTTTGTACATAAACATCACTTTTACAAAACACCGCTTAGTCGCCGAGACTCTAACCTCTTAGCAGCTGATGCTGTAATCAATACTCTTTTTGCACAGCTTATGTCAATAAAAACACCATTTCCTCAAAACATAGCTGAGTCAATTCGAGATAAGGTCGGCCAAAGACATAATGACAAAATTATAGCATTACTAAGTTATCTAAAAATGACTGATGTCAATACGAAATTAGTAAAACATTATGTTTGATCAATCACTTTCTGAATTGTCCAGCAGCGATTCTAATATATGTGACAACAAAATTAATGAATGTTGTAAAATTAAATTGAAAAAAAAAATAATATGGAAAATGCAAGGGCTAATCCAAAAATGCCCAAACTTCCTCAGACTAATTTTCTAAGAAAAGAATTTGCTTTATATGAAGCGAGAAATATTCGAACTAAAAACTTCAAACTAAAAACAATAAAACCAACATCGGTGGATAGCGAACGGGTTTTCTCCGTTGCTGGGAATTTTGCCACAAAAGTACGAAACCGAACATCAAGCGAGTTGCTTAATGCTTTAGTCCAGGGATGCCCACGGCCTATACGCTTGGTACGCTTTTGTTTTTGTAAAACCGCGAAGCATTGGCTGAGCATTCTAATATGTATACACAACTCTTTGTATGAAATACACACATACACACATACCCCAAGTTGAAAGCAACAACACTTTCATATGCACAGCAATACGAACGCAGGCTTTGTTGGTACACATTGGTGCCAAGCGTAAATTTTGTTGTTTTTTGTTTTTTTGTTTTCATGATTTTGTTGTTTTTTTAATGATTTCGTGAGTATGAAACACTTGAAGAAATCATTTTTTGTTATGAGTTTATTTCTTTTTTTCTTTGTGTGCGTCAATAAAGTGTATACGTATTGGTGTTTACGCTTCCATAAGAAGATTTTGGGCACCCTGCTTTAGTCGTACTAAAAACTTATTTTTTTATCGAAATGATGGTATGAATTCTGTTATGTTTTTTTTTATTTAAACATGATCTCAACATATTTCCTTGAAGTTATTTGTCTCTTTTTATTGCACAAATTGAATTAACATGTGCTATTTAATGAAATTAATTTTTGTTTTAAATGTATATATGTACGTATATGCACTTTATTATATAATTTTAAATAAAACCAATTAAAAAAAGGTTATTACTAAAATTATTACTTGTTTGTAGTAGAAGAAAATTTCCCGGGATTCCCTGGAAATTTATAAATTTTCCCCGGAATCCCGGGAAGAGAAAAAGTCCGGGAATTCCCAAACACTTGTCACACGGTTTCTTCTATGGGGATGCCCTTTATTCTTTAACTTAACTTTGTGCTTATTATTTGATAATGTAATACATGTCGTAAGACATGGGCAGAAGAAACCCTCCATTCAACCTAACCTAACAATACTTATATCTGTCCATATTCTGTTAAATTTTCCAGTCTGCATACTTTACTATTCGACATTTACAGCTAATTTTCACTGTTTCTTGCATGGGGACACCCTTTAATATTCCACTTTTCTTTGTTTGGCCAGCCAAATGCATATTTTGGGAAAATTTCAGGCCTTTAGGTTTTACCGTTGCGAAAAATGGCCACTGTGACGCACAGTGGGAAAAATTGCCGGTCTAGCCGATAAAACTTCGATATTACAAATTTTAAAACGATTTGAAAATACTTAATTATAGCTATTGTTGTGCTGTAAGGCGTTATGGTGCTGAATTATAGCATCCTTTAGCAAAAAAAAAAAAAAAGAAGTCCAATGGTGTCAAGTCCCATGATCTTGGCAGCCACCATGTGAGATAACATGGCCATTGAATTTATCGCGCAAAAGAGCCATTGTTTTGTTAGCTGTGTGGCAGATGGAACTGCCCTGTTGAAACCACATATCACCCACTTCCACATCTTATAATTCAGGGCATAAAAAGCTCGTCATCATCTCACGATAGCGAACACCTTTCACAGTAACTGCCTGTTCACCGGCCTCATTTTGGATGCCGCCAGCCCATAACCACACCAAACAGTCACTCTTTGTGGATGCATTGGTGTTTCGGCAATCACCCCTGGATTATCATTCACCCAAATGCGGCAATTCTGCTTATTGACTAATCCACTGGGGTGAAAATATGCCTCATCACTGAAGACGATTTTCCACTGTTGCCATTTCTTGCCACCACCTGACCATTCATTACTTTAGGCTTTAGTTGTTCAGTCAATGAATGAAATGAAATTGAACGTATTTACTCTTAACGTTCATCCAAGACGAGCGTGAGAGGTGCAATTGTTGAGCCCGATGACGATTTGAGGTGGACGGCTCAGCAATATTTTCGGAACTAGTATTTTTGCATCTCCTGTAGACCCGGCGTGCTCAAATTTTTGCAAGATTTTTTTGCGAATGTAGGCACAATTGGGCCAATAAATTGTGCGAAAAAATCACGAAGTGCATTTTTTTCCTAATAAGCCTGAATAACTTTAACGCTTTGCTCGATTGTGTATCGTTCCACGATTGAAACTAGTTTAGTGTGACATTGAGAAATGTCAAATGAATTGCAGAAAAATAACTTGACGTTTAGGTGTGGTTTACATTTAATGTCGGCCGTTAAAATTTAACCACCCGTTAGTATTTCAAGATCATCAATAGTTTTCTGAGTTCTAAAATTGAGGTGAGGTTACTTTTTGTTATAAAAATTCTTGTTGGTTTGTTCAATATTTATTTCGATACTCATCTATTGTATATTTTCTTACGTTTTGATATTTTATAAAAAATTTTACAATTTGTGAAAACCAAAAGAAAATTGTATTGCCAGTTATTTGAATAGCAACGAAAAACCTTTATTATTACAAACATTAATTAAACAATTAATATCCAAGATCAAACTGTATATAAATTAAACCTTTAGAATTTATTTAATTTGCCATTTATTCATTGACCGTTAACTACATATTTTTATTAGAATTGAAAGTCCATGATTAAAACAGTAAATTCAATAAATGACATAATTTAAAACAAAAATTGTGGATAAAATTGTTCTTTTCGCTGACTCATCATACTCTTCTTGTTTCCATATACTTTTTCAATTAAGCTAATTAATTAATTTTTGTATTCTTTTTTTAATAAATATCTCATCGCCCAACAACGTCTGTCTGTCTGTCTGTCTTAAGTAGAAATTGCAAACTGAAAGCTCTTCTTACTCATTAAAACAAACACACGCACACACACGCCCCATGCCACCCGCTTGCATATGGACATAAATTCATAAATACACATGTTAATTCATTGTACAATGTACATGGGAATTTATGTGCATGTGTGTATGTGCAGTTGTTCCGGTGTCTCTCTCATAAAAATGTATCAGACATTTTATTTTCAATGTAACTGTATAAACGTAATTAATCCTGGCTGGCGTTTCAATATGAAAATTGAAAAATAAAATAAAAAAACACTGTAAAACCAAACAAAGTGAATACACACACACACACACACACACACGTGCAAGCAAACACACGTCTCTAATATGCTCGTGCTCATAACAAGACCACCAACCTACAGACACATACATACATACACACCTTCTTACTACAATCTGTTAACAGAGAGCCGAACACATGCGAGAATCGAATCGAGTGAAATACTACTTATTGCGATCTGAGGTCAACAACATCAAACTGTGAAGAAATTGTTTTTAAAGCTCGATAAAAACCAGCAGCATCAATAATTTGCAGTTCATTGTTTATTAACTTATTTTACACATGTCGTTTAACGGAAACAACCGATTTGAGAAAAAGATTATTTAGACGTTTTTATGTTTTATTTGGAATTGTACTTAAAACAAATTTGAAAAACTTATTGAAGGCAAAAAAATATGAGTGATAAACGTTTGGATTTAAATGATACTCTATTCAATGTAAACAGTGCAAGTGAACATGTGGCAGCCAATGAAAATCATGATCCTGTGGCTCAAATTTCACAAAGTAGAGCAGTGGCGCGTAAATCCTTGCAAAAATCTCTACGAGGTTTTGGTAGTTTTCTGAAACAAAGAAAAGTAGAAAATATAAGTTTGAATGAATTAACCCAGTAAGTTTGAGTCCAAAAAGGAAAGTAGAAAATATATAAATTTTTCTAGGAAAAAAATTTCATTACACTTTCAACAAGTCATGAATTTCTTCAGTAATTCAAATAAAATTTTAATTGAAATGAGTGCTACAAAGATTAGGCCATTTAATAATAATCGTAAACATGGAACACAGATCAACAAATAAATTAATAAAAACAATTTGGTGCAGCGATTTCGTCAGCGTTAGATTTAATTTAAGAATATTTTTTTCATCACTTTGGCCTTATTATTCTCTCAAATAGTCGGTTGTTTATTTCAGGCTCGAGGTCAATTGATTATTATTAAATAAATCTCAAGTTTCTTTTACAAAAATAATATTTTATTTTATATATTTTGCTACTCCTTCCTTAACTTTTTGATACTGACTGCCACAAATTGTTTCGTCCGTCCAGTTTGTAATGCTGTCGGTACATTTCTCTACATAAATTCATTTTAATGGCATACATACCTAAATTAATTTTAATGACTAAGAGTTTGTCTCAATGACCCAAAGGTGATTTTTTTTTAATTTTACCTGGATCAATACGCAGGGGATGGCCCTTACACATGCATGCCATTATACCAGAACTAGGAAAATATGTTATGGGGCGAGGAAGGAGGGAGTAGTGTTTTTGTACATTTAAATCAGCAGAAGAATAGTGACAAAAGCAAACTTTATTTCATTCACTTTTGCTGTATTGAATGAGTCGGAATACGCTGCTGTTGTTTGTTTCTCGTGATTAGACAATTAAAAAAACTTCAGAAAATCTAAACAGATTTTATTATTCAGCACTTTGAATTTAGATATTTTTTCTTTCTTTAGTTTACATATTTTTGATACCACAAATGATTTGTGAAATATTCTGCGAACAGGCGACACTGTAGGTTAATAGTCAGGAACACCGTATATAGTTCGGGGTGCTTATGCAATAGAAAGAACGGAAAAAATACGCCACCAACGTTGGCGTTCATTGAAGCAATGAATTTTGTTTCATTGAGTTTACATTAATGATCGTTACATTAAATATATGAATTGTTTTATTAAATTAAATTATTCCACTTGCTTAATACAACAAACTATTAATCAACTGAAACGATTAAAAATCGCTGAACCTGGCAGAAAGTGTGAAACCGTTGTTATCACTGATACAATAGATGACAGCAAACACAAAAATCAATTAAATATAAAATATAATTAGATTAAAATTGTTAGATATAAAATATAATCCCAAATATATAATTAGATATAAAATATAATCCAGTCAACACACAAAACACAGTGATAAAGTGGAAAGTTGATCAATAAGATTAAATATAGAGAGGCAGTAATGAAGAGCTCAGGTAGTGCTGCTTAAAAACAGTATACAATTAATCATGGCCTGCATTCGAAGCAATGTAGATGCTGATGAGCTGTACCCCAGCCAGCAAGTCTTCAACTTAAGTTTTTTTCTTCTTTAAAAATGTTGCTCACTCCAATTTGATCACAAGAAATCTTCCTTAATTTTGAGGAAAAAAAATTGAAGTAAAGTGTCCGCCAAATAACTTTTTTTTTTGAAAACGGCGCAAAACATCGAGTGTAGCTTCTGCCCGATAACAATCGCCATTGCTAACATTGGCCACTCCTTGCTCATTTTCGAAGAAAAATTGCCCAATTATGCCTCTGGACTAAAATCCTCACCAAACAGTGACTCGTTTTGGGTGCGTCGGCTTTTCCATGTGTGCATGCGGGTCTTGGAGTAAGTAGGACCGTCATCATCATTGGACCGTCAACCACAATTGAACTTGTGTTCTGCTCATAGTAGACTCGCCAAACACCACAGTCAGCATTTAAAATGTTTCAAATTTCAAATTTTGTTTAATATCATTTTTGACACAAAACTTAATACAATTTCTTTAATCCATTTTTTCGAATAGTAAACAATCGCAGAGCACACCAAAATACGACCAACCTTTTTATCTGTCAAAAACAAACTAACAATCCAAAATTGCTGATATTGACATGGTACGCATGTCTGTTACTTGGGAGTTACACGATCAAGTCTTGTGTTTAAGATTGATTAATGCACAGTTAATAAATCCGTATTTAAACTTAATGTGCGTTATACAATTGTGAATGATCTGTAAACTAGAGCGACTCTACACAAAATACCATGTAATGTAAAGCATTACTTGGTGGTTGTATCCCGTCTTTGGATCGTGGTATTGGTAGTAGCGGACTGAAGGTGAAGCGTACACGTTGCAATGTACAAATTATAAATTAGTATAGTACGAAATAGAAAAAAATAAAAAATAAAGGTGAATTACAATTGGAGACACGTGTCGGAGTCGTTTTTTCTTACTTTAGAAACTCCGTGGCTGGCATTGCACAATTAGGACATAGATTCTAACACTTGCCTTTCAGTTTTAATACATTCACACTTTTTTACTAATGCACTCACAATTTTGAAAATTGATGCAAACTTGATGATAATTTTTGCTTCCAATACAGAGCATCAAGTCACAACCAAGAAAACAGCTGACAACAATTTTTTTCGTTCTGTCTGCAAATATTTTTTGTTTTATTTGAAAGTTGCAATTAAAAATTAAACAGACTCAAGCTTAAAAATAGAAATAAAAATGTTTACGTGCAAAACCAAAAAAATTGTTTACTCTTATTTTTACATTGATTTCCATTAAATTTATTAATTTTAAAGAGCGATATTTGTATATTATGATTACGTTTAAATAGTTTAAACGTTTAAATATTGATTTAGAATCTGAATTAGTTTCTGGAATTAATGTAGAATATAGAAGAGGAGGTTTTGCGTTAATTATTTTAGCAGAATATAAAAGAAACTATTTTTAATTTTCTTCTTGACGGCATCTTGAAAACGAATTGTTGTGAAATTGCGTACAGCCTAGCAAAACTTGGTCGTGTAACTGCAGTGTTATATATGTATGTTTGTTGATATTTGTTGCTTTCAGCGTTGCCATTATAATGCTTTTCTCAATATTTTCATTTTCCTGTCTTAATTCGCCCCAAACCCATTCTTGAGAGTAGTGCTATTAAACAGTAGTTACACAAAAAAAAAAAAAAAAACTAACACTGAAAAATAATAATAAAAACACTTCTTTTAAATAAACAAAACCATTTTCGACACAAGATTTACTCAACAACTACATATGTTTTAGAAGGAAGCACGCTCACGTTTAAATAGAGGTGAATAAATCAATAAATATTTTATACAATATGATCATAAATTTAACTCAACAAATTAATTAATTTGTTTATACTGTATAACCACGTTTTTTAATGATTTTTTTATCGTTAATAGTTTGAAAATAAAATGTGTGAAATATGAAATGAAAAAAGATAAAAACAGTAAAGCAATAAATTTAAAAAATAACGAAAAAGCATATTAAGAATATATTTTTTTACATATTTAAAAAGCGTTTAGGAAATCTGTGTTGTTTTATTGGTTTCAGTTAGTATATTGCGGCTCAACCGCAATACTAATAGCTAAGGCATCAAAAATAATTTTAACCTCAAAACACTGCCGAAAGGTGAATAGCAGTGATCACTTGCTCAGCAGCCCGTGGAAGATCGGTTCCACAAAAGACTGTTGCCATACACAAAGTTTGGGCAAGTCAAAGAAATTGTGAATTCAAGATCACAAAAGGCAATTTTAATTGAGCAACTCTCTTTCAAACTTGCTTTTGAATCTACACAGGACAATGTTTGCAGCAATTTTTATAGCAATTTTTCTTTTTTACTTTAGCCTTATTTTATATTAAGAAAAACAACAGTTTTATACAAAATTCTTATTAAATTTAAGGCAAACACGCTTACAAATTTAATCAGTTTAACATGAAGACCCTTTAGCTTTATTTATTCAAATATGAACTTAATTATTTATTTGCTGTAAGAGCCAATTGAAATGTATTAATTCAGGTTTTTTGAAAAGGTTCATTTTTGGACCTGAATTAATTTATTTATTCACCATTAATATTTTAAACTCTTGTCCTACAGCTGTGTGTACACAACGAGCCGAAACAGAGAATGAAAAGGAACACCAAATATTAGCCATAAAAAATAAATTCAGTCAACTACGACACTGGGTCGCACACTTAGGGCTCCGTATGTATGTGTAATGTACGTATGGAATGGCATATGTGTAGACATATATTGTATAAATTTCATCTCTCTGTCTCTTACAGCTTGAGAGTTACATACGTTTAATTGTTACTTTACGTTGTATAGGGACACCTAGTAGTTTTCGACTTGCTGTTGTTGTTGTTGTTGTCATTTGTTTTTGTAAGGCATCTGGGAATACATGCACTGTGCAAATTTTGGCTCTCTATCTCTTACGGTTCGAGAGTTGTAGCTAACTGTTACTTTACGTTGTAAAGGAACACCTGGTAGTTTTAGAGTTGTTGTTGTTGTTTTTAGCATTTGTTATTGTAGGGCATATGAGAATACATATATTGTGCAAATTTCAGCTCTCTGTCTTCTGCAATTTGGGAGTTACGGCTAATTTAGTTTAGGTAGTTTTCGACTTGTTGTTTTTAGCATTTGTTATTGTAGGGCACATGTAAATGCATACATTGTGCGAATTTTAGCTCTCTGTCTTTTACAGTTTGGGAGCTACGGCTAATTTTTTACTTTACGTTGTACAGGGACACCTATTAGTTTTCGACTTGTTGTTGTAGAGCATCTGTAAATACATACATTTTGGGAATTTTAGCTCTCTATCTTATACGATTCGAGAGTTATAGCTAATTGTTACTTTTGGTTGTATGGGAACACCTGGTAGTTTTCGGTTTGTTGTTGTTTTTAGTATTTGTTGTAGCGGCAAGGTACAACAACATCCTGTGAAAATTTCAGCTCTCTAGCTCTTACGGTTTCGGATGATACGGAACCCCAAAAATAGCGGATGGTAGATCAAAATAAAATCGTCAGGTGAGGGCAATTGTATTTCTCTTCTTACTCCCCTCTCCGAATGCTTCTTAAAGCTTAAGAATTGACCAAGTAAAACTGCTTTGTGTGATCTAGCTCTGAGAGAGAAATAGTTTTCTTCATCTTGTGCTGCCAAGGTGAATTTGGCAGCACAGCTGTTTATATCCCAGCAAAAATATCGGCTTACCTGGAAGCGGGCTTGTGCCACCGCTTACTAAACTGCTTCGGCATCACATGATTTTTATTTGCAATGTCCCATTTGGTAGGTCTCTTAGCTTCGCTAGTTATTAGCTTTTTTCATACTATAAGTTAGTAGAAAGAAAAAATTGAGTTTTTTCTACTTGATTTTAGTACAAAGCCTACCACACAAGTGTACTTAGAACAAGCCTAATATGGGTTACTAAAGAAAATCCATCCTGTGAAAGCTTAAAATGAGTACCAAATTATTGGGTGTATTTATAACCAGCACTTGTGTGTGCCTGTATAAGTATTGAATTTTGTTTCATTTTTTTAATTGTTACAATGGCTGAATTGCTAGAGTGACTGGACTGGCAGTAGTTTTAGGTTCCAGGTTCAAATCGGCAAAGAGACAACATAGTTTACAAATTTTATCAGATTCAAGAAGTAGAGCGGAATATTTCAGGTACGAATTTGGGACTAAACAGGCTTCAGAAACATCAAATCAAGTGCGAAATCAGTAATCACTCTCAAAACAAATTCAAACTTCCCGTACTTAAATCAATCCCAAACAGTGTCAAAAGTATGGTAAGTGCCAACGTTCTTCTTAAATCAAGAACGGCGTTCTTGTTTTTAAGCACGGATTTGAGCTACATCCGAAATCAGTGTTGAATATGGCCAGAGTCAATACCAAACTGGAAATAAATATTTACTGCTTGAATAGCACAACGTAATTGATTTAAGGAAATCCGTACTTACCAAACTTCTGACACCGCTGAAGGAGGGATTTAAGTACAAGATGGATTGAATTGTTTTTTCAGTGTATTAATATTATGTTAACTTATGTATATTAGTGCATCCTGTCTCGCTTATATTCCTTAAAATTTAAATATCAATTTGCAATACAACAGCATCAGAGAATTGCAAATGTTTATTTTATATGTTAGAAATTTTGTGCATTTTCATCCACTGTTGACATAAATCTTTGAGCTTTTTACATTTTACCTAACTACATATATTCAGTTTTGTCCAGCAATTGTTTTTGCTATAACTTCGTAACGTACCTGGTAAGAGCATGAGATCATGAGAGATGATGAAAGAGTTGCCAGTGGTCTCATATAAACATGTATAAAAAAGAACGAATGTTAGCAAGTATTGCGCTTAAACTATTTTGCGGTTAAGGCACTACTTCTTATCAAGAAACAACTACGGTTCTTGCTTCACTGCCTTTCTGGCACACAAAACTCAGAGTCAACTGAACTCAAGGGCGGTTGCTTTTCATAATAGAGTCATAAGTGTCTTAAGTCGTTTAAACAAAACAGGAATCAGCGGAGTCAGTCATGTAATGTTGGGAGTAAAATTATTAATAATGTGTATAAAAATGTTCTTTCGTATAAAAATGTTCATCGTCAAGTAATTTCTTAAATAAAAGAAACCTCAATATTCATTTTGTAGTCTATGCATGCGTATTAATTTTCTCCATTTCCATAAAAGAAGATTTTGAAAGCTCTACTAAGCAAAATCAAGTATCATTAAATTAAAAAAAATGTATTTATTTTATTTTATTATCTAAATCTGCCTGCCTAAAAGAACTTATTTATTTATTTGCATGCCAAAATTCAGAACTATAAATTAATTTACCACTTATTTAACAAGTTTCATTAACCACAACAATTAAATGTTATGTGTCGATACTAAAAACAATATCAATTCCAATGATTTTTTAATTTCCAAGACATTATTAACTGTTAAATAAATAGTGTAAAATTCGTTTAGTTAACACCAACTTGTAGAATGTTGGATAAAACGAAAACAGATCATTTATTGTTGTAGTTCGGCATTATCACTGAACATTGAATCAGGGTCATAATAAAGATAGATAAGGTTTGTTTTTGATTCGATTTGATGGAAATTGGAAAACAACAAAATATTTTTTTTTTTTAAATTACAAGGCAACACTTTTATCAAATAAGTACTCGTATAAAGCAATGAGGCGCGTTGTGAAGAAAAAATTTACAGCATAGCAGTAAGAACTCACTTGAATTCTTGTTCAAATATTTCATATCTACAAACTTTATTGAGAGCAAGAAAATTTCCATGAGTCATTTCTACGTCGGCTTTTTTATATCAGTTTTTAGGCCCACAAAAAAATTTTTTGGTTTTCATACTGTAGACTTGTCAAAAAAAAAAAAAAAAGACGCTTTTGTGGCTGAAAGTTGCTCAACCCTAAACTTTTTCGCGTATTGTATATGTTTGTCAAGTAATCAAATGACAATAAATGAATAAACAAAGTTAGTTTTTTTAAACATAGAGGAAGAACTTATTCAGGAAGCTAAAAACACATAGAATTGCATAAAAAAGGAAGTCAGGATTAAAAAAAAAGAAATGCGGTCGGGGGACCACTGTTAGGAACGAAGTTCCTTACGTTTTTTTTTTTCATCTTTGAATGTAATACAAGGTGAAATCTGTATGTTTTATTTTGTGTTGTTTTTGAAATTTTGAAATTTTATGATTCTTTAAATTTTTGGAACGTTTTCCAACTAATTAATATTTATTGGTAGGTGTCTCCGCTGATGTCAGCGGAGACACCACCCATCATACACAATTGCTTGTCGACAGTACACCAATACATATAAACAGCTCACACGCTTTCGTGACGATTTCTACTAATTTCCACTACCAGCCAGCCGCGTTAAGGAACTTCGTTCCAACAACAATTTTTGTTATATTTTGTTATATAGATAAATAAACAACTAAAAAAGATGACATTATATGTGCTTTTAAAAGGCGTATTATGTAACTTGTTTTTTCCATTTGCTAAAGTTTGTAAGCGTGTTATGTACATCCCCCTTAATGGAAAGCTTATGCATGACAACCGCACTGTAGTTGAGTTACACTCAGAGCACTTTGTCAGTAAAATTAACTGAAAACAATCTTTAAAATAAATGAAACCTCATTTGAAAACCATCCTACTTATTTTTCATTTATATTTACTTATTACTTCATTCGAATTTAAATGTTAAAAAATCTACGGAACCCGATCGGTAAAAATAATGGTTTTTTCCTTTATTCTAACTGTCAAATAATTCATGAGTAAACAACTTATAAGAATATTTTCTTAGGTGGTCATTTTATTTAATTATAGTTTTCTAGCTGTATAATCTCGTTTTTCAATTCGCTAATTTATTTTTTGTACCGCAAGGCCTCTGCTGAGATTCGAACATGCAGCATCTAGATTTGAAAGCAGCTGTCATACCGACTCAAACATCGCAAACATCTCACAAATTCAACAACAATCCATTTAAGTAAAGAGTATATATGCTACACATGTATGTAGAAACCAAATTATAAATATGTATTAACAGCTTGGCTCCTTCATGTATATGTAACATATGTAAGTTACTACTGTCATTATTAGCTGACAGCGAAAATCCGTATTTATTTGTAGTTAGGTTTTTCGGCAGCTGTACAAATCAGTTAAAATTAAAATTTAATTTTTTTTTAAACGTTTCGTCATTTAAAAATAACTACACTGATTACTTCTAGAATAAACTACGGTCAGTTACTGCAAAAATATTCTATGTGTACCAGTAGGGCGATTCCCTACAATTTATTTTACCTATAAGATCAGCATTAAAAATATTTAACTAAAAAATATTTGGTTGTCTGATTCATTAGTGATATATAATCACAGTTAAGGGTGCTAACTTAACAACTAGAATTTGATTGTGGCTTATTTTAACCAATATTCTATAGTTTAGTTTAGTCACACGCGCCAAGTGTTGTGACTTGACAATGGGCCGACTACTTAATTCAAAATTATCAGTGGTAAATTTGATTTAGCATTCTTTTTGGCCAAGACGCCTCTTGATTCTTAATTTAAAGTTATGTTGAATATATTATAGTTTATGAATCACTAAATCGTTAGTGCAAGCACCAAATACGGATGTTTAATTTAACGATTGCATTGGGCCATAATTATAGACATCAAAAAAGTACATATATTTTAAGCAATTTTAAGTTACTGCTAAATAAAAGTAAATAGTAGACATACTATAGACAAGAAAAAACCGACTTTACCCGCAAAACGTTTGCTCTAAACTTAAACCAGCAGAAGCTGTCTTGAACTTATTTAGCAACAGCTTTGCTCAAACAAATCTCACTTTTAAGTGTGAAAGCTTTTTAATGTAATTTTTGAAACGAAGTTCCTTAACGCGGCTTGCTGGTAGTGGAAATTAGTAGAAATCGTCACGAAAGCATGTGAGCTGTTTATATGTATTGGTGTACTGTCGACAAGCAATTGTGTATGATGGGCGGTGTCTCCGCTGACAGCAGCGGAGACACCTGCCAATAAATAATAATTGGTTGGAAAACGTTCCAAAAATGTAAAGAATCATAAAATTTCAAAATTTCAAAAACAACACAAAATAAAACATACAGATTTCACCTTGTATTACATTCAAAGATGAAAAAGAACGTAAGGAACTTCGTTCCTAACGGGGGTCCCCCGACCGCATTTTTTTTTTTTTTTTTTTTTAAATGGCGCAAAACATCGAGTGTAGTTTCGGCCGTGTGGCACGTAGCTCCGTCCCGTTGAAACCAAATGTTGCCAATATCCTCCGCTTCAATTTTTGTGAACAAAACTTCGTTCAACATGGCCCGCTAACGATCGCTATTGAAAAATGATTTATTAAACTGCTGCTGGGAAATTCCAGTTTCATTGCATAATTTTAAAACGCTATTGTTTTATTAGAAAAAAGAAATTGTGGTTTCAACAAGTGGTAAAAATAAATAAATAAAATAACAATTCAAATTCTCTTCAATTAGTCAAAATAAGTATAAATATCATGTACATATGTATATATTCTGCGTTTGTATATTTTAAATGCGTACTTGCTTATGCTTAGTCAAGATGAAGGCGTTTTTATAAATAGTTTACAGTTAAAAATTATTTCTATTATTCATATTTCTCTAACATTCCTTTGAAAATAAAAATGAATAAGCAACAAGAAAAAGCAATTGTATACAGATTTAAATGAAAGTACAGTAACATAAAAAAGTATTCGCACATCTGTACTTATTAAGCTTAAAGGCTTGCCATAGGGACAAAAACTCCTTCAAAACGCTCTATTAAAACAACTTTGCAAGCAAAGTTAGAATTGGACAGTTTATTGAGAAAAAAAAAAACATGAGTGTAGCCAATATTCGAGATATTGTAGAGGAAAAATAACTTCAAATGGAACAAGATATTGTACATTTTTACTCTTTACTAAAAATGGTTCACGGATTCTTTAATTGCAAATGCGAATAAAACATACTCAGCTATATTATTTACAGCATTTTCATTCAGTTCAGTTCAATCTTTATTAATTCATCAACTCTATTAAAATCTTTTATTAGAACACTTTTAACAGTGTTATTGCATTGCTGTAAAAATCAGTTTCACTTTATAAGCTCTCTGTTGATTGTAGCACAGACAAGATAATACTGATCTCAAGTGCAAATGCGTGCCACTATTTATGCTCCAACTTAGCTTCCAGAAATTTCGAGAACCATCTACAATGCCTATTAAGGTGGGATCACACGATTGCCGCAATGCACCAATTTTACACAATTTTTTTTGGGCTGAATTGGAGCATAATACAAAATTTGTCCCAATCAAATTCTCTGCAATCACATTGTCACATTTTACTGAAATTTTATTGTCGCAAAACAATCTAGTACCAATAATTGCCGCATTATAGTCACACGATTGCCATATTATACGGCAGCTCTGAGAAACAGCTGTTGTAGCTGATGACAAACTTTGTTTTCCCAAAAAAAAAAATGAATTATATGTTAAAAATATGGTTTGTTCATTAAAAAGAAAGAAAATTGCTTCGGCTATTATTATAATGTTGTGCGGGCTGAAAAAGCAAAAAATGAATAGTAACAACAATTGAATTTTACTGATTGAAAAGCAGAAATCGTGTTTGGAAGACGCGTTTAAGCAATTTTGAAACTAAGTAAAATGTATGTATATATGTATATTATTGGCGGGCATTGTCTTCTTTGGTTGCCGCATGAGAACACAATAAATATTGGTGCATTTTTAGAATTTTTATTGGTGATTAGTTGTATATCACACGGTTGTCGCATCAGGGTTGTATTTGATTGTGACAAATAGGAACAACATTCGTTTTGGTTGCCGCATGAGCCAATAAATTGTGCTATCACACGATTGGCACACAAAATATAACAAAAATTGGTGCATTGCGGCAATCGTATGATCCCACCTTTACCCCTACTAAAGACTTGCAGGCCGTGAGCATTACAGCAGTCAATAGACTAACTAATCTCGAAACTTGTTAGACAAAAACGTTTGTGCTAAAGTTTAAGTTTAGTTGTGACATTTCATAGATTCTTTGAGACCAATCGATAGATGGAGGCTATTTAAATTGCATGAGGAAAATTAGTGTGGTGTTTTCCTTCGCTTATACAGATGTCGCTTATAGCAGTACTAATCAGTCACTTGTATTAGATTAACCCTTAACACACTACCAGCTAAAATTTGTAACTGTATCCTAATGCCAGGTAGTCACAAAGCTACTACATAGCATATAACCAACAAACACTTCAAGTATTTTGTTCGTAGAAAAACTTTATATTCTGTCAATTTATTATTTAATCTCGTTTGTGTTATATATTTCGATAGTTCCTGCAGCTGGAAGCACTAGTCAGCTGTTATTGTTAGACTATCTGGCATAAAGGTATCTTGAAATAGAGCGTGTAAATATGAAAATTCATTTTGTAACAAGTTTCTTCATTATCACTGAAGCAGATGAGAACTAACTGCTTTCAATAAATAGTTAAACTACTTTTACAGCATAGTGTTTATATTAAAAATTTTACAAAATTGTTCTCTTATCTTAAATTTCATAGTATTAGTATCGTAAATAATATTAAATTTAGCAATTTAACATGTCTTCTTGTTCTCCTTGTCATTTGTTGTGTTGTTGACTTTGTTTTTATTGCCATATGCATATCAGGCTGACATCTATAGCAAAATAAAAATGGTATACAATATTATTACATGACAACTATACGATGCGTAAAAATAAAATAGATGCAGCTCAATGCACAGACAGTTTTCGCTCGCCAAAACAGATAAAACAGCTGACTACAATAAAGAATAGTTCAACCATAGTGAGTCATATCTTAACGTCAAATTTTTTGCGCAACTTCAGCATTTACACGATACAGTGCACTCGCTGTAATGTGAACTTATAAAAACCAAAGTTGTTCACATTATTGAGTTTGTTCATATTTTCGATTGCAATATTTTTTAGCTTTACTACTAGCTTATTTGTTTTTTTTTTTTTTTGAACAACTCACAAAGAAAGAAAGACCAGACGTCTTTTAGGAGTGAATTTGGGGTGTTAAATTCTTTCGGGGGAAATTTAGGGGCAAACACTTTATTTTTATGGTATTTTTAGGGGATTTTCGTGTTTTCTTGAACGGTAAAATGACCGGAGTTAGAAGATTTTTCAACTGATAAATTTGAAGAATTTTACGATTTTTAAAGTAAAACTAAATGAGATATTTCATGTTCACCTGGTAGCTTCAAGTACAGAATTTTGCAACTGGTAATTTTAAATACTTTTTTTTGAGTTGAATAAATTTTTTACTTATAGGTCATTTCTTTGAATTTTTTCCGTTTCTTAAGAATTGGGAAAATTAAAACATCTAAGAACGTTTAATAAAATTGAAACTCTTTTTATGAAAATGTTAAAAGAACGTAAAGAGGGAAGAATATTTTTGGAGAAACTTAATATCAATATGTACTTAGATCTCAAAATATGTGAATACAAATAAATCGAAAAATAACATATGCACCGAAAAATATGTATGTACATTATTTTTACTAATTTTTAATTGGAGAAAGTTTAACAATTTTATGCATTTTATGCACTGGTGATTCGCAAACTAAAGCAGAATGTTCACTAAAATTTTTTGGGGGATTTTGTAGAAAAACATTGAATTTTAGGGGGTTTTACAATTTTTTTTTTTGGGGAAGAAATACATTGACCTGGGAACACTGTTCGCAAACTAAAGCAGAATGTTCACCAACATTTTTTAGGGGGATTTTGTAGAAAAACATTGAGTTTTAGGGGGTATTAAAATTTATCTGGGGAGAAGAAATACATTAACCTGGGAGCACTGGTTTTAAATGAACGTCATATATAACATGAGCTTATTTTATTGTTGGAAGTTGTTTTTCTGCAAAAAAACTGTTGTTCACTATTTAGAGCCATAAAATTTTGTTCACAATGTAGAGAGTTCACTATTGTGGAAGTTCACATTACCGCGAGTTCACTGTAGTTTGTTTCACACATAAAGAACGAAAGAACTTTCAAATTTTGCACTACTTCGTGCAATGTGATTGCTTCAATTTCAGCAAAACATAAGACTTATGACTATAACGTTCTTATTTATAAAAATATTACATGCTTATCAAGCTGTTGTTTGACAAAATTATATACAATATTTGTTTGACAAAGGTTTAACAAACATGAAATATCCTTTCAAATAACCCAGTAAACAAACACGTGTTCACCTATTACGATTGCACATCTTATATAAGGAATCACAAGGAACGACTTCTCACAACGACTTTGGTCGTTAAAAAATCTTTATACCAAGCAACACAGAAAAACTAAAGCTGCATTTACTATCTAAGGGACAGAACGGATACATTTTTTCACAGTGTTATTGGTTAAAAATGTTATTGCCATGGCAATAGAATGAGCCATATAAATATTATTTTCTTCGATATCTGAAAAACTATTGGTTTATTTGCTATTTATCTTTTCTTTTTTCGCTGTCTTTTCCAGGGAGTCTTTTGTACGAGAAGATAACTACAGATTTTCAAAAAGAAATGCGAAAAGGCCATCGATCAGTCAACTTCAGTGCGAAGCAACTCATGGAGAGGTGATGTATTTATTTTTCTGATTTTATAAAGTTTTTTCTTTAATCATATCGGTGTTGGCATGCTATTTAAACATCCATTAAGTTTAATAAGTCCAGCGCTACACAAGAACTGAAAACAATGTTTGTCTTTTATAAACGGACTTTTAATAGATTTTTGCCAGCGAAGAAATTATTTGCGAATTACAAACTAAATATATTATCGCATTAATATGATTCATATAACTTGGCATTTACGATACATTTGCATTTTTCAATGCATTTCTACTAGAGATGTGCGCGTGAATGTTTTTGGCTCACGTTGCGTACTACGCTTATAGCTAATAGTCTACGTAAAAATACAAAATTTATTTTATTTCAATATGTTGTTAAACAAAAACGTTATAGTCATTTAAATGGATTAATATTTTCCGAGAAATTTGTAATTTCAGCAACATTTTGGGAAACTTCATTTTGGAGCACCCCGTTCACTATTATGTATGTATGTAGTTAAAATAGACACGACAGTTTTTGGCTCCCGAGGTTCACTGGTATTTACTTGCAAATCAATTAGATATCTTTGAAATCGGTAACAACAAAAGAAATGAGATTTTGGCCGCCAAATTTTAAAATGGTCCACTGTGCGCCGCGTACAAGACAACGGCTTTTTCTGACTGAAAAAAACATCTTAAATTAAAATTTATATTTTACCAAATTGTGGCAAAAGCGGTGTCTTAATCCCCAGCACTTCTGTTTACTCTCTGGCAAATTTCGTTGTCGTTGCTGAATTAATTAATCACACAACTTACAGGCAAACATACACACACTATTGGTGAATAATTAATTCCCTGTACTTGAAATCATACTAAACTCTTAAAGCAACTTTAACAAAATAAATAAATAAATAAACAAACATATAATTAATTCAGAAAAGTGTAACAAGTACTTGAAAAGACTTGTGGCGAGTGACAACTTATACAAATCTCTAAAGGGGAAGAATGAATTGAATTACGGAAAAACTATAAATTGAAGTATTTTCCTGCCAGAGAACCTTTTTGAAAAGACCGATTAGATATAAAATTTCTTTTTTAAATTATAAGCACTTGTTTCGAAAATAAACCAGATTGAACTACAAAAACTTGTAAATATATTTCTGAATACCTTAAATATTTTTGAATCAAACCAGATTGAACTAAATTTAAGGGGATTTTGCAAATAAAACAAAAAGTTCATTAACAGTAATTAAAAGAAACTAATTAAACAAAAAATATTTATATTAAGTATTGTATATAATTCAATGACTTTCACAAAAAAAAAAAAAAAAAAAAAAAACAAAATATTTAATTACGGCAAGCTTCTAGTTGAAACAGTTTGCTGTATTAGTTTTATCCATTGTTGAATCAAGTAGAAAAAAACAAGCATAAGTCTTGAAACCAGCCAATCCGCTTTTAGTTTGCCCTTCACCTACAAGATTCTTTAAACTGAAATCGAAAAATCTACTCAAAACGGTAACAAAATCGAAAATTTGTTTCACACACCAACCTCATGCTAGGAACACAACTGAGACGAATGACGAATTTTTCGCCGCGAATATTGGCTGTCAAAAATAAAACACATTGTTGCAAGGCGAATCAAGTACAGGTGGTCGCAATTCCATTCGCTTCAACATTTTCTCTCGAGACGTCATACATTTTGTTGTCGTTTGCTATCAGCTTTGACAACTCAGAAGATAAAATCGTGGAAAAATGCTAAAGCGAATTGGCATGCGGGCACCTGTAATGGATTCGCCTTGCATTGTTGTACATGAAAATGCACACAGTCACAGCTTCGGTCGAAATTCGTTGCACGCGGCGAACTTGAAATAGATTTATTTCTATTTCTTACGCCGGCGAACGACGAACAAATCAGTACCATGTGGCCATTTTGGTTTTAGTTTTCAAGTGTTTTAGTAAAAACAGTTAATTTTTACTTTTTGCATTTAAAATAAAACATGTTTTGTAGTGTTTGATTTTTTGTTTTTGGTGATGCTAAATTTTTTAGCAAACAATTTTTTTAATATGGTCACCCCATCAGCTGTTCAACTATAATAAGATAAAATTCAAAAAACTGAGAAAATGGATACAAGTGAAATTAGAATTGAAAATGTTAGACTTCAAGGCTTTTACCATAATGAACATGATGTTCATTATTTTAATTATTTTTACAAAATTTGAAATTCTTTGATTTAAATGATTTTTTTTTTTTATCTTTGAACAAACAAAACAACTTTATCAATTATAAACAGATGTTTTTGTTTTTCGTCGTTATTGTGCTTCATACGACGAATTTACACAGCGAATTTCAACCGGCGTATTCGTCGTGTTGGGCGAAATTCGTCGTTCGTCCCAGTTGTGTTCCTAGCATCATCTGCTCAGCAAGGCGCTTATTAACATTTATGGCTGGCAAACACATCGTAAAAACATTTTGTGTAGCATGAATTTAGTAACGCGTTGTAAATGAAGGTTTTAAAAGTGTTAAACATTTCTTTAAACAATTATTGCTACTATTGTAAGGCAGCAAAATTATTTTTTGTCGAAAGAACAAAATTGATATTTAATTAGCACATTTAAATATTTTGTACAGAAATGCAAAAAAAAATGTTAAATTATTTAATTGACGCTATTGTTGGTTGTACTGATGTAAACACAGTTTTAAGCAAATAGGCTTGATTAACACTTGTGACTTGAATTACAATTTAAATACATACCTATTTTAAAGGTTATAGCGTTCTGATGAATTCATTGAACCAAAGAACATATTTGTTCTAGCAAAAGGGAAATGCTTTTGTTGTCACAACAAAAGTTTCTCGTTTCTACTTTAAATGCATTAATAAAGATTTATGAATTTTATCGTAGTGGGCAGTTGTAATAATGCAAAATTCTTACCGTGAAGCAACGTTGTCCAGATGAAGCATTTCGCATCGTTTTTAGTTATTTTCGAGGCGAAAAAAAATTTGAAGTTGATGCACAGTGCATCTTTTCTAGTTTTCGGAGGGGTTTCTTTTAATTTTCAGTAGCACAAAGTTAAATTCCATATAACTTGTTTTTAATGCTTCAATTTCCTTCACCATTGCAAAATGTTTACGCCTCATTTACCCTTTTTAGGTATTTAACTCCGAAGATCACATTTAGCACCTGGCTTCTGTTTTAGATCTTTTTGAAAATTCATTTAACCCTTTTTAGCTGCTTCTCTTAAACTCAAAAATTCACCAAAAATGCCGAGGTTATAGTAAAAATTATGCATATTGTTATCGCTAATTTGATAGAAAAAATTATAAATTTATATTATTCCGTTCATTCTTCATCCCAAACAGATATCTGTTTCCTATGCAGCGAAAATTCTGCCTCTTGAAACTGAGCGGTTTTCCAAATTAATTTATTATAAATTAAATTAATTTATTATAAAATAGGAAAATGTTTAATACATTTTAAAATATTTAAAAGTCCAATTTTTACAAGCAAGCAATTTGTTTAAAAAATTTGTATATAAATTACTCAAACAATTTAACTCTTTGCGTACAAAACTTTTTGACAAGTCGCTTGACTGTGATGTGGAAACTACACATCTCCGATAATATCGTATCTTGTGTTTGCTATTGAAATTCACCAAAATCAGTTTAATCAGGAAAATATTCTCTCGAATCTTTTAATAAAAATTATTTGTTCTAAGGTTGAGAATATTGCTTGCCATGGTTGGTAAAATGGATATCTATCCATACGTATGTATATGCCAAGACATGACCGAGATACAATAATTTTTGTATTAAATATATATTTATATATATAATATTTATTTGATCTTTTTAATTATTTGAAAAACTAATTTATATAGCTTCAGATCGTTTTAATATAAAAATTTTATTAACAACATTATTCAATATTTCGATAACAGTTTGTTATCATCTTCAGGATAATATTTATAATTAAATTGAAAATGTTGAAAAAATTTTTGATTTATAAGAATTCGAAAAATTGAAAAATAAAAACAATATAAATAACACAAGTTATTTAATAATAATTATTAATATTGATAATAAAATATTAATATTGTTAATAAAATTTTTATATTAAAACGATCTGAAGCTGTATAAATTAGTTTTAATAATTTTTTATACTAAAATAGCTGTGGCAGCTAAAAAAGCCATTTCAAAGGAAAATATTAAGTCAGAAAAAGAATTCACGAATATTCGAGTTACATGTATCAGAAAAAGAGGTTATAAAGGCCCCAATTATGGTTCACAACACCAACAGTGTTGTGTTGTTTCATCTACAACACAGCATATAGCTGTGATGGAAACAAAATTGGGATCGTTCGAATAACTAAGAATATACCAACCTACAAGCAGTTTTATGTTCTAGACACTAAGGGTCTTATTCATAATAAATATTTTAGGTTTATTAAACTCTTATTTGACAGATTTTCCATACAAATATGTCAAATAAGAGCCTTATAAGCCTGAAATAATTTTTATGAATTAGGGGGAACGTGTTGAAGATGTTCACACACTGAAGCGTTCACACACAACATCTAACATCTAACATCACATATACATACACAGCTGCCAAAATAAATAAAGCCACGTTTTGCATTAAAGACAATAAAAATATAATATAAATAGATTTTGAAGACAAAATAATAGTAGGATTACCAGCAAGGCAGATTTAGTAGGTACAAGCACTAGCAGACCAAAAAAAAAATACACGAGAGTTGTTGGTAGAAAAATAACTGCATATTGTCAAATTCTTCTCTCATTTGTTTTGTTAAACTGGTTTGCGAGTGTGTACAAAAAACGAAATTACACAAATTTCGTAAAATAAATTTATTTAAACCACTTAAAAATTATTACTTTACTTTTTTATGGAATAAAATAAGCAAAATCACTGGCTTATTTTACTTTTTCTTCAATAGTAGCTACAAAATCACTTGCACATTTCTTAGAAATCAGAGCACGTTAAACGGCTTGTAAACAAACTTTTGACAGTCAGCAGTTAATAAACAACGAGCAGCTGTTTTAGTGATTTTACCTGTTTAATCTGCCTTGATTAGCAGTTAGCTTGCAAGAACAATCTCTACTACTAATGCAGTGTATAGAATCCATAAAAAGCTTGCTGGAGGAAGAAGATCATGAAGACATCATTTTGGACACAACTCCTTTTTTAATGATTTTGAATGTAAAAATTTACAGTGATGCCACTACAATTTTGTAATTTTTTTAGTGATGACACTAAAATAATCGAAAGATGTTGAGTGGAACAAAATGAGTTAGGAACATTTTGGTTTGGTTTTTAGCCCTGTATATTTCTTATGGGGAAATTTCAACATCATCGCAAATTGATGGTAGATGTTAGATGTTGATAAGTGTGAAAAGGCTATTAGACGACAGCAGACTTCAAATGCTGCCAACTTCAAGTGCTGCCAGCTTCAAGTGCTGCCAACTTCAAATGCTGCTGAATCTGTCTTTCGAAGAATTTTTTTTATGTTTAGATAAAAGAAATAGCATAATTTTTACACCCGAAAAATATTCATTATTCATTTTGATTTTAATCACTTAGTAATTGAAAAAAAATCACGTGATGCATATTTCTTGCAAAGTAGAAATGTTTACAAATCATAGATCATTATTTTTTTTTTTTTTGATTTTTTCCCCCAAGGTTTCTTCTTGTGCAACAAAAAATCAATCATATTTGTGATTTCATAAACATATAAACAGAAAAGGTTGAGTGAAGCATTTCATTTTCTTCTTTCATTTTTTTATCTTTCAAAAATTTTGTGTTTTGAATGAATGACGTTTGTGTTAAAAGAAATGTTATTGTTTATTGAAACGTTTGTTCGATTACACTGTGCAAGCCAAACACAAAAGAAAAAAAAACAAGAAATCTAAAGACTAAAATATAGTTAGACGTATACTTAATATGTAGTCGGCTTCAAACAAATTAAGTATACTACTTCCAAATGTGAGCCAGGTTTAATTGAAAATTTTGCGCTATTAGATATCAAATCAGAGGTTTTATAATAATACTTTCCTCTGGAGTTAAATATTTTCTTCGTAATAAATATCCTCTTATAAACTAAATATTATTTTAGAGATGAGTAGTTTGTATGCTGACTAAAACTCTGTAAATTGTGTGATAACTTTAGGTTAAGTGTTGAATTTTTTTTAGCAAATAAAAAAAAAATTATTTTCGCTATTAACTCAACGAAGTACTCTGAGAAAAATGATGAACCGCTTAGGAATGTGTGGTGAGTGCACTGAGAGAAATTTAGCAATAGATATACTGAATAATTTATATTTATTTTATTTATATAAAAAAAATAAAAATATTTTTCATCGACAATAAAAAACTAATTCAAATATAAATGGGGTTTTTTTTACAAAAAAAAAACTTTATTTTTGTACCAAAAATTTTTATGATTAAAAAAACATGAACCAGAGAAAAAGTTTCATTCCGGGCACAAAATGTTTTCTTCCTATGAATGAATTTTTCCATTAGTAACGAACTAACGAAGCATTTCATTCTATGAAGAATGTTTCATTGTTATGAAATTGTTTTCCGACACAGAAGAAACAATTCGATTTTTCTTTTCTCTTGTCTCTGTTTCGGTTTTTATTTTTCTTGTTTTACTTACTTTATTATTTACGGTGTTTTTCTTATTTCCACCTTCTCACTATTTCCGCCTTCCATTATTTCGTTTACTGTCCCTGCGAAAATTCGAACCTGTGAGTCTTACGTTTTTTAGTTCACCCAATATAATAATTCGAGAATCTCAAGTGATAGAACAACAAGCTATTTGAGAAGAGCATACTTGCTTTCTGTGTAGTTTAGTACGAAATCAATCGTTCGTTTTATGATAAGATCAAAATATCAATAAATAAAAATATATTAAAAGGAAATTTTTTTTTTCTTTAATTAGTATTAACATAAGAAAACATGTACGGGTTGAACTTAGCCTGATTAAGAATACATACAAATACTCTTAATCAGGTCAAGTTAAACCCCTTGCCTCAATATCAATTACAAAAACCAAAGTAACTTTTTCAATTAGAAGTCATTTTATAATTCGTGTTTACTTATTTACATACATTAAATAACTAATTCATGGAACGAACTTTGTCATTTCAATTTTTTTCCTTTTATTGCGTTCATTGTATTCAAATTTTGCGTTTCACAGTTTTGGGACATCTGCTCCTTAATTATACAAGACTGAATTGTTTAGGTTAGGTTGATTGTAGACGTATCCCTGCAAGAACGACACTGCTGATGGATTCATACATCAGGGTTTCTATCATTTTTTTAAGGGCAAAATGAAAACACTGATGTAAACATTCGTGTATGTGTGAGTTATTTTTTTAACCAGCGTTACCACCTCAGCAAAGCGATCATTAGAAATCTTTTTTTTCAAAATGCCCACAAAATTATATGCAATGCTATTTATTTCTTTATTACTAATTAAAAAAAGTTTTTTCGAAAAATTAAAAAAAAAAACTATACAAAGTGAGCAGAATAAATTATTTTAGACATATTTAGATAAAATTAAGAGAAATACAGTAGTCAGTAGGAGCTTTAGCAATAGAAAACTGAATCATATGGAAAAAACATCCACAAAACTATGTTTTTTCAAAGAAAACAAACCAAATGATCCTATAAAAACAAAAATGCATAAACGTAGTTCCAAATGAAATTACCAAACTAATACGGGAAAATCAAAATATTAAAAAAATCATTGTAATGGCAACGCTGAAAGCTATAAAATTGCTTTGCATGAGTTAGTAAATAAGCTGTTACTGTGTAAGTTTCCATCAGCCGTTTCTTGCAGGGATGTTTGCCCATGTCGTGCGACATACACTTAAGCCAGTATAGGCTTATGGTACGCTCCGTGTATTTCGCCACAAAAAAGCATATGCCCCTTACTTGGGTTATGTCTGGCAAGGTGTCTCGCCCAGGATGGGAGGAGATGGGGCACCGGCATAAATAGTGCTCTTATGTCTCGCTCTCCTCCCCAAATGCTCTACATTCATCTCCTACTCTACTTGATTTGAGCTTGAAAAGTCTTAGCAGTCACCCCGTTTTTTTTCTCTCTTCTGCTTGCCCTCAATAGAATTCTTGCATTGTTTCTCATGGTTTCTTTATTCCAGAGAGTTAAATCGGCTCTATATGCTCAATTCTTTAGCACAGATTTAACTGCCAACAAAGGTTTCACACATATCAATCTTATGTTACTTAGCTCTCCTGCTCTTGAAGCAAAAGGGTTTGCTCTCTGATTTCCAGTCATTCCCGTATGCCCTGGCACCCATATTGTGCGCCCTTCTCCATGAATCGAATAACTGTTAGTAGCATTTTTTGCAATCCCAAATTGTTTGGGATTTAACCTGCTCAGCTGAGATCGCTCTAATGGTCATTTGATTATCCGTGAATATATTCACCGGTCCTGCCATTCTCATTTCAATGATATATTTAATACAATCCGTACACTTTCGTAAGGCAATGAAAAAGTTATTTGTACTTAGAAAATTTAGTCTATGTCGCCAGGTGATTACAGGGGTACACTTTTATGGGCAAAAGAAAAAATTCACTTATGACCAAATGGATGGTTTTGAGCAGCGTGGCGGCTTCGCAACATCTAATTTTACCCCCATGTGTCTTCCTTAAAACATTTTTCAATGTAATAGCTTATGTAATTAGAAGTAAAAGCCCGAATAAAAATAACTCATACATAAAATATGCATACTACACTCAGATAATTTTGTCAGTAAAATTAACTGAAAACACTCTTTAAAATAAATGAAACTCAATATGAAAACCATTCTACCACCCATATTCATAAAAACTATTGAAAGTTTATTACACGTTTATTTGACAAATATTCCGTAGAAATACGTCAAATAAGAGCTTAAAAAACTTACAATAATTATTATATATTTTTCATTTATATTTACTTATTACTTCATTTGAATTTAAATGTTATCAAATCTACCAAATTTTTCTTTTATTCTAACTGTCAAATAATTGATGCGAAAACAACTTGTAAAAATATTTTCTTAGGTGGTCATTTTATTCAATTATAGTTTTCTATCTGTATAATAACCTTTTTCAATTCGCCAATTTAATTTTTGTACCGCAAACCCTCTGCTGAGATTCGAACATGCAGCCACAGAATACAACCAGAAGGGTCACCAGCTCTGCCGGACTACAAAAATTACCAATTTTCTATCAAATTTCATGAAAGTGGCAGCCTTTCGGTGCTCGAGCATCCAGTGAAGGACAGAAAACATGAAAATATTTCTCTGTTGGTAGACTCTGCATTTGTTTACATTTGATTTTTGGTTAGAAAAATTCAGTGCAAATCTAATGCAAACAAAACAGCTTTACAACCACACAAATAATAATTATTTGTATTTAATATTTTATTTGCATTGAGTACATCACTAGCTGTACATGGCATATGTTTAAACCTTAGTTTTCAAAGCTTTTCATTCATGTTTTCTACTTTTTTCCTAAAAATTACAACAAAAACCAACATTTTTCCAAACACTTTTTCCAGCATTTTTTCATTGTTTATGTTTGTTTTTGTGTACACTAGTTGGTCTCATACACTCATGTTGCTACGATTTTCTATACTGCTCACTTCTGACTGGCCCCCAAACAAATGATATGGCCACTTAGCAAAAGTCACTTTTGGGATCCCTGTTTAGTCTGTGATGCAGCATCTCGACTTGAAAGCAGCTGCCATACCTACTCAAACATCGCAAACATCGCACAAATTCAACAACAATCAATTTAAGTTAAGAGTATATATGCTACATATGTATGTAGAAACCAAATTATAAATATGTATTAACAGCTTGATTCCTTCAAGTATGTGTAACATATGTAAGTTACTACTGTCATTATTAACTGTCAGCGAAAATCCGTATTTATCTGTAGTTAGTTTTTTAAGTAACTGTACAAATCAGTTAAAATTAAAATTTCATTATTTTATAAACGTTTTGTCATTTAAAAATAACTGCACTGATTACTTCTAGAATAAACTACGCTCAGTTACTGCAAAAATATTCTGAGTGTACGAAACACTTGCTGCCAACGTAACGCATCGAGTTTGTTGATGAGAGGGGTGGAAAAGTGCACTGCGTTGCATGTACATGCAGTTTTTGCTCAGTATCTCATGTCATAAATGTCAACAAATAGAAACAAAAGATTCATGGTATTGACACGAATGCAGTTCCAAAAGAGAGTTTCAAAAGTTTTTGCAGCAAAAATCTCATACGAGACTAATTAAAATAATTTTTAGGACTTTCCGAAAATATAATTTTCACTTCACATTCATTAGCCTTGGTTCTTTAAATTGATTGAACATATAAAAGGAATTTCCGTTTTCTTTATATTTTGGCCGATTAATTCCAATTTCAGGAACATTATTTTTGGAACGAAGTTCCTTAACGCGGCTTGCTGGTAGTGCAAAATAGTAGAAATCGTCACGAAAGCGTGTGAGTTGTTTATATGTATTGGTGTATCTGTCGACAAACAATTGTTTATGCGTAATAAATATTAATTAGTTGTGAAATCGAACACTATCAGTTGATAGATGTCGCTAAAGTATGTCACAACCAAAAACAGCAATATTGAAAAATTTTCTTCGTTTTGTAGCAGATTCTCAAACAAATACTGCATATGTCGCAAGTAAAAAAATAAAACGTTCCAAAAATTTTAAGAAGCATATAAAATTTAAAAATTTCAAAAATAGCACAAAATAAACCATACAGTTTTCACCTTGTATTATATTCGACGACGAAGAAAAAACGTAAGGAACTTCGTTCCTTACGTCGGGGTCCCCCGACCGCATTTCTTTTTTTTATTTATTAATTTGCTACAAATCATTTTCATTGATTTGCATACTGTCGAAATTTCTCTAATCCAAAATGTCTAATATCGAATTTAATTATGATATTCATAACAATAATTCGCTAGTTGTTATTAGGAAATTGTGTTTACGAACTTAACCAAATGATGTTTATTTATTTTTGCATCTATTTATTATTTTACAATGAAAATTAACATCAATTAACAATTTGCGATAATTTATTTAACACTTCATTTTTCTAGCAAAAAAATTATATCAGACATGATGAATACATTAAATACACCAAAAAGAATGAATGAATGCGGAGGAAAATCGAGGAATATATTTTTAGCCGAAAATATAAAAACAAAAACAAATCAAATTCTAATTCTAAAATAGTGACGTAATTAAAACAATTCAAATACAACGTGCATATGCATGAAAATGAATTTTGAGTTGAAAATTATATCTGTTGTAAATTTGAATAAAATATGTGTACATGTGTATAAAAGATTACATCTCTTTAGCACTACACACATAAAAATTTGCAATGTGAAATAAACAAGATAATTTGTGGACTATATTTTGGTTTTCCTTTTGGTTACGATAAATTTGAAAAGAAAATTAATATAAAAAAATAGCTCCAATATGAAGTTTCATTAATATTTAGGATTAATATTTAGAACCAAAACGTTAAGAGGCCGGGTAACTACATGTTCTGTGCAAATTTCAGCTCTCTCGCTCTTACGGTTTGGAAAAATAGTGCCTATAATAGGATTCCGTTTTCACTCTATTAGTACGGACCCCCAATAATGAATTTTTTGGGAGTTTGTTTTTTTTTTTTAAGTGAAACAAGAACTCGTTTTTTAGTTTCACAGTTCTCAATCGTCGATTTCAGCGGGCTGGGCTGCTTACAAAAATTAAAGTCGATAAATTCAAATTACATACATATATATTTGAAGTAATAATGTATTACCTTTACAAGAATGAAAATTACATAAACATTCAAAGCACTTTTAATATTCTTCACAACAAGTATTAAAGGTACATATATAAACATAAATTCATCGTTTCGTTTGTAAGTTCTTCAGTTTTACCCCCCGTTTATGATTCACAACATCTAAATGTTGTGTTGTAAGATTTACAACACAACTTACAACTCTTTTTGTGATTATCTGCCTGTTCCTCAATGTCGCAGTCGTGCGATTGTTCGCTTTCTAAGCGAAAGAAAATTGTTTTGGGTTCCTCTATGAAGTTCTTTTATTCGAACGATGTCTCTATCGACAAGTCGAAAAAACGTAAGTGTTTTCATACAAAATCCGATTCCTCAATATCGATCATGTCGTCAGCACTGCGAACACAAATGTCAAAATCAAGCACTTGCTGTTTTGCTATCGAGTGGGAGTTTTTATAGAAGACATTTTTGTTTTTTTTTTTTTTGTTAAAAAACTGGAAAATAAAACTACAAACCCGACATATTTTTAATTTTTATTTTATTTAGTAAATATATTAAACAATTATTACATGCATACATGTAGTTTTCCTAAACAGTCCACTTGTATGCTGGATGGAAGAAAATCCTGAGTTTGCCAGAGGAATACCAGTGCTCATCGCGTCAAAATACTTATTAAATGTCTATGCAAAAAAATACTTTTAAATTTTAAAACACCACAAAAACTATTTCCGCACCTTCAAAATGTTTGATTTCTTTATCACAGAGTACTCTGCATAGAATACTCTGTGGTACTCTATGTTATTTATGTATATATTTGTTTTGGCTTGTCAAATGCAGCTGACCAGTTTTATGAAGGGTTGTATTTACACTAGAAAAATTTAGTAGTTTTTTTCAATAATGCAATAAAAAATCAACTAAAACTTTAATTTACCGATCTGGCATCTCTGTAAAGTAAATGCCAAAAATTTCATGACGTAAGACTATGCGAACGCAAGCTGGCGACATAGAGGAATCCAAATTGACTCGAAATCGAGCGACTACATTTCGATCGCTTAGATTTTCTTGCGACATTGAGGAACAGGCAGTATGGTTCATAACATCTAGGTGTTGTGTATGTCACAGAGTTGTTTTTCATTTGTAGAGCATCTTTCCGCAAAAATGCATGCCTGCATACAAAAAACTACCAATTAAATCGACACTTCCAGAAAGATGTACGCGTATGTCACTTTCATTGCACAAGCGAAAAACAATAAAGTTTGACATTTTATTGTCAAGTTTTACAACCAAAAGACATGGAGATTTTTTTTTGGTGTTGTATTTCATATAACACCGCAACTACCGCGTAGAAATGCATTGGTCAAAATGAAAAGAATGAAAAACGTTTTTATTAAAATTTACAGTAAAATGTTAATAACGCAGGACATGGCGTAAATGTTCAAATTGTATCAATAAAAGAGCATCTAGATCTCAGTGATGCATAACAGAACATGTAGAAAAAAGCTTTCATATATAAACAGAGAGCAACCGTCTTCTGAGACGACAAATATCGTCCAAGACTGCAAAAATATCATTGCTTTGGTTAATGTTAGTTAAGTATACAAACAGAAAGTAGAATTGCGTGAGCTTTGGTTGCCGAGTGGTTAAAGCGGCTGTGCCAAAATTGTGAAATTTGACACATCCAAAGGGTGCTGATGAAGGGTGGTTGCTACCCAGAAACAGCCGGTTGTCCACCTAGCTACTAAATTTTACTTTTCTTTACTTAATTGATATTAATTAAAAATAATGATAAACCAAGGGTTGAACTTAAGCCTGAAAAAGTAATTTAATAGAAAAACGTTTTTGTTAGAAAAACACAAACAAAGCCATAAAAATGTATGTTAATGTTGATGTTTAATTTGGTTATAAAAATAAAAGGACCAAAAAAAATTGTACATTGCAATTTAAATCCATTGCAACTACAAAATGCGAAATAAAACTCTATTGTAATCAAAAAATGGGTATTAATTATGTGTACAGATGCATCTTTATTTCTATTTTGTTAATAAATTTTAATGTATAGTTTATTTGATCTTTTCTTTTATTTTAATAATAAATTAAATTTTAAAGCTTAAGATCTTTTTATAAAAATGTTTGTAACAAAACAAATATATTTATTTATTTGTTGGCTTCTTCAGGAATATTTTTTAATATTATTTTAAAAATAACAAACAAATTGTTATTTTTAAAATAATATCAAAAAATATTCCTGAAGAAGCCAACAAATTGTGGGCTAAATATTGAAATAAATAAATATATTTGTTTTGTTACAAACATTTTTATAAAAAGATCTTAAACCTTAAAATTTAATTTATTATGAAAATAAATTTTAATAATTAATTGTTTTTTTTATATTTTTGCGAAACATATTTCATATGCACACTTACAAATTTTATAATTTTTTCGTAATTTAACTTGTAACATCAGCAAGACAACACTTAATTAGGTGTCGTAAGTTTTTGACAACATCTTATTATGTGTTGTAAGTTTTTGACAACACTTGCCAAAATAGTTGTAAACAAAATACAACATTAAATGAACAAATGTTGTGAACCATAATCGGGGCCTTAATTTTCGACCCCATTAAGTACATGTACTCTGGATCAGCATCCATAGAAATGTCGATTGTTTATACGAGGGTCGCCTTTTATGTTTTGGGACTTGCAACCTAACAGCTCTATCGTAAAGTTGAACACTTTTGAGGTTATGCGTACTCACAACGCTTTGACATTATGTTGTTTACAGTGATTACATGCATTACTTGATTAAGAGATTCACATGTGCTCAAAAATGAAACTAAGCCATGAAAATTTTCAAAAAAAAAAAACATATTAACAATATGCTGAAAATCGGCATTTGACTGCAAAGTTCGAAGGTCGTTTAAAAAAAATTCGAACTAACATAAACAAAAGGCGCGATACGGGTCTTATAATTTAACCTTTTTTTCAGCCTTCACTCTCACAATAGACCTAACCTTTGCTAGCTTGAATTTGTTCCACAGTGTTATACAGGCACACAAACTTAAACGTTCTTTAGAAAGTTTAATAATCAATTTATATACATAGCAAACTGCTCTGTTGAATTGGTAGGTATGCTACCTTATATGAGGGTTGCCTTTTATGTTTCGGGATTCGTCAACCCTAGTGTTGCAATCTGACAACTGACAGCTCTATCGTGAGGTTATGCGTACTCACAACGCTTTGACATAGGAGGGCTATTTGTGTTGTTTACAGTGACTTAAGAGATTCATCTCGGCCCAAAAAATGGAACTAAACCATGAAAATTTTCATGCGTTTATTTTTTACAACTTTCGAAGTGGATTAACTCAGCAACAGAGCAAGCATGAACTTCATTCAATTTTTGGCGATGAAGCTCCACCAAGGACCAGTGTTTATCGATAGTATGATGAATTTAATCGTGGTCGTAGTTCACTGCAAGACGAATTTCGTAAAGGTAGTCCAAAAACAGTTGTTGTTCCGAAAAGTAATGATGCTGTATGCGAGCTGATATTGCAAGATCGTCATATGGTCTATCGTAAGATTGAGACAACCACCGTAAGCATTAGTGAGGCCAGCATACATTCAATATTGCATAAACAGTTCGCTGTCGAAAAAATGTGGCCTTGTTGAGTGCCACACAGTTTATCAATCGCTCGAAAAAGGGCTCGTGGCGATTGGTCGAAAGAAATGCTCAAAAAATACAATCGCAATGCTTCAAAAAATGTCTCTGGCATCGTGGCAGGTGATGAATCGTGCATTTATGCGTATGAGCCGAAAAGTAAACAGCAGTCGATTCTATGGGTGTTTCAAGATGAGTGAAACCCAACAAAAGCAGCTCGCGCACAAGCCACTTCCAAGCAAATGGTCACCTGTTTTTTTTTTCGGAAAAACTGGACATGTTCCAATCAGGGCTGGGCAGTATTTGAAATACATGTATTTTAAATACGTATTTAAAATACAAATACGTATTTTATATTTGTATTTTAAATACCTCTCATGAATGTATTTGTATTTTGTATTTTAAATACTAAGCGCTTGAAGTATTTTGTATTTTGCATTTCCAATACTCGTGCTCTCAAAATACATTTTTCAAAATACATTTTAAATTTATGTTAAGAAATATGAGCTAAAAATTATTCCATTCATACATCAACTAAAATCGAAAATTTTTCTACTGTCTTATTTCCAAAAAATAGCAATACCACAATTTAATTACCAAACTACCTGCGTAAAGAAAACGCAACTGAATGCACATACAGTCGCCAAGCTGTCAGAAAGTTAAATAATGAAAAAATAAAATACAAAGAAAACAGCGTTCGACTTTTTAATGTAGAACAGGAGAAAAAATATCAATCAAATATTGACTTGGATAGACAATATATAGTTATATAGCATTTGGTGAAACGTTTGTTAATTGTCACAATGATTTCTTTTCTAATAAGAAATCATTGAGATTTTGTCGTTAGCTGGTTTTATTCATTCGCCATCAAGAGACTGTTTGTCTGATATCACTTTTGAAAAACTGGTGTCTATGAAAGAAAATAAAAACTTTTTTGATTGAAAGTATTTTGTATTTTGTATTTTAAATACTTGCTTTTGGAATACAGTATTTTGTATTTTAAATACATGGAAAAAAAGTATTGGTATTTTGTATTTTAAATACACAACTTTCATGTATTTTGTATTTTATATTTTAAATACATCAGAGCATGTATTTTGCCCAACACTGGTTACAATGGAGCCACACGCAGAAATGTCAATTCTGAGTAGTACACAACGATTTCCCAACCGCCAAAGAGGGATAACTCTTCACAACGACAATGCGAGCTTTCAGTCTTCGGCTCTAACAACCGCCATATAGTCCTGACGTGGCACCGAATAACATTTTTTTATTCTCGTACACAAAAAACAAACTGAGAGGTTAACGACACCTGAAGAAGAGGTTGCTGCCTTCAGAATGCCTGTTTCAGAGATACCTCAATCAGGGCGACAAAAGTGATTCGATAATTACCCCCTAATTCATAAAAATTATTACAGGCTTATAAGACTGTTATTTGACATATTTGTATGGAAAATCTGTCAAATAAGAGCTTCATAAACCTGTTATAATTTTTATGAATTAGACGGTTAGTGTGCAAGAGTGTATAAATTTTCATGGGGAATATTTTAAAAAACAATGAAATAATTTTCAATGATTAACATTTGTTTTTGTTTTCTAATTCTGAAATATAAAAGACAACCCTCGTAAAGCACATGCGTATTTTGATAGTTCTAGTTTTTGATTAGATAAACCGCTTAAACTTTTGCTAAAGATTAATAACATAAACAAAGACATCAACTCCAGAGTTGTAAGTGCTGCTCAAAAGCTCTAAAATATGCGGTGTCAAAACCAGATTGCCGATAATTTAATTTTATATTAATGTTGTTTTCCCCACATGTGTATGTATAATAATAAATAATTTGCATTAAACATGCGAAATTCAAATATTTCGAACAATTAGTGAAATTTTCCGATAATAATCAGCAAATTTTGAACTAAAATGTACATGCTCTCACTTTTTTTTCTGTCTAAATACTAATTGAAAGTAATTAAAATGACATCTAAACTGATGATTTACTAATCAATTATGATAAAGTAACAGAATGAGCAATCCACTTGACTAATTATTCTGCAAAAAGAAAAAAAAAATTTAAAAACAAAATGTTATTTAATTATCGGTAAGTATCATGACTTACCGAAATTGTTGAAAAGTGAAAAAATTCATACAGACATTTTGGCAATTATAGAGTTAATTAATTAAACATACATGACGTGTGCTTGCACGTGTAGATATACATCTGGATGTGAGATGGAATAAAATGAAGTTCAAACACGTAAGTTTTTTTTTTTTTTTTTTTTTTTTTTGCTTAGTTCATCTGTGCGGTTGACGACAACAATACAAAAAAGTTTCCCACGGCTTGATATTTTTACACATATCCAGGGGTTTTGTTCAATCGAAGTTGTTCTTAACGGCAATTCCGATTGGAAAATGTGATTAATCGGGATTATCAATTAACTGCGGTTGCGCAATCGTGTTCGATTGAAATCGCGAATGCGATTCTGAGATTTTTTCTGCCGTACAATGTTAGACACGAGAGAAAACAAGTAAGAGTGCTATATTCGGCTGGGCCGAATCTTAAATACCCTTCACAATGGTACAAACATTCCGATTGATTTTTGGTGCGAAAAGTTGTTTTATTTGGCTTTTAAAGCCGATTTCTTGAAATATCGGGAGACGCTATATCTGGGGTATATATGGGCCGATTTTTTCTGAATTTCAATATGAGATCCACTACCGGGATTTAACACAGGCTGCAAAACTTTTATTTAAATAATTCTTAATATGCTCAAGTTCAACCACTGGGTGACACCAATTCTTTTTAATATCAATGAAATAAAGAAAAGCAAAATGTATTTCTTAATTATTTATCAGTTAACGTTATAGTAAAATTTATTTCACAAAAAATTGCATTTAATTGCATTATTTTTGAATTATAATGTTAAACATTGCCATTAAGTGTGATTTTCTTTTCAATTTACTTACGTATGTGGGTACATGCATACGTATGTATGTATGTATGTATCTATAATAGAAAACTCTAAAATAAATTCTTTATTATTGAATATTTTCAGTGTGTTCCATAAAACAATGATTATATACATACATATATACATACATACATATTTACATTGCTTGCTTTTACAAAATTATTTTTTTCTTGTGCACGTTGTTGATGATCTATTGCGTATCATCATACACATGTGTGTGTGTATGTACATATGTAAGTACGTAGGGAAACCCAAAATGATTTTTTGTGTGAATGAATTTGAAGACGCAATTGTTTAAAAGAATTTCATTGCGTACCCTTTTTTCAACAATTCTTTATATCACTTTCATTTTCAAGCTCGTGTATACATATGTATGTACATACATACACATTTTTACACCAAAGCAAAAAAATTGTTTATGCTAACATACTTGCATGCATGCATACATACATATGTAGATACATACATACCTACATACATACAAACGTATCTACATACATACATACATACATACATACATACATACATACATACATACATACATACATACATACATACATACATACATACATACATTCATACATGATCGCAAATATTATATACATATGTATATAATATTATATACATATGTATGTACCATTATGATTGATTTTTGGTACCAAAAGTTGGGTGCATATGGGCCGATGTCCAAAAATTTTCTAATTTTGCCCCTAAACAGCCTGTATGTACCATTCCGACAAATTTTTAGTGCAAAAAACTGTTTCGTTTAGCTTCCAGGCCCGACTTCTTGAGATATCGGGAGGCGCTATATCTCGAACATATATGGGCCGATGACAAAAAGATTTCCAGTTTTGCTTCTGACTAACCTATATGTATCATTGTGATTGATTTTTGGTGCCAAAAGTTGTTTTATTTAGCTTATAGAGCCGATTTCTTGAAAAATCGGGAGACGCTATATCTCAGGTATATATAGACCGATTGCAGACATTTTCAAATTTTGCTTTTAAACACCTTATATGTACCATTCTGATCGATTTTTGGTACCAAAAGTTGTTTTATTTGGCTTTTAGAGCCGACTTCTTGAGAAAACTTGAAGCGCTATATCTCGAGTGTATATGGGCCGATGTCCAAAATTTTCCACGTTTGCATCTAAATAGTCTATATGTACCATTCTGATTGATTTTTAGTGCCAAAAATTGCTTTATTTGGCTTAAAGAGCGGATTTCTTGAACAATCAGGAGTCGCTATATCTCAGATATATATGGACCGATTTCAAAAATTTTCCAATTTTGCTTTTAAACACCTTATATGTTCCATTCTAATCGATTTTTGATACCAAAAGTTGTTTTATTTGGCTTTTAGAGCCGACTTCTTGAGAAAACGGGAGGCGCTATATCTCGAGTGTATATGGGCCGATGTGGAAAAATTTTCCACTTTTGCCTCTAAATAGCCTATATATACCATTTTGATTGATCTTCGGTGCCAAAATTTGTCTTATTTGGCTTATAAAGCCGATTTCTTTAAAAATCGGGAGACGCTATATCTCGGATATATATGGGCCGATTTCAAAAATTCCTTCATTTCTAGGATTTAATGGGCACTAAAAATGATATGGTTTGGTTTTTGAGAAAAAATTTTTTTTCAAAAACCTGAATACAAAAATTGCACAAAATATCCCTCAAAACCCGGTTTTTTGAATATATCTCGGCTATCCGTGGACCTATCTTACTGAATTTCAATAGCAGACCCACTACCGGGGTTTCACACGTTTTAGCGAAAGAATGAGGTTTCTATCTCAAACCGTTTTCTCAGAAACGGTATTTCAACGACTACAGACGGACAGACGGACAGACGGACAGACGGACATCGCTCAATCGTAATCGCTATTGATGCTGATCCAGAATATATATACTTTATGGGGTCTTAGATGGATATTTCAATGCGTTACAAACGGAATCACAAACTTATATATACCCTTACACATTTATGTGAAGGGTATAAAAATTAATTCAATAAAACATCAAAAACTTTTGATTTTTGCTTCAAGCAGAGCCGATCGATCGCATGGACGTGCAGCCTAACAGGCACTACCGCACGCTAGAAATCAAACGAGTTGCGAGTTTATTGCACCTGTCCTGGGCACAAATACGTAGATTTTTAGTCATTGAACTCCAAATTCTCAACGAATTTGTGTTTGTCTCGACTAAAATAGAAATCCCAAATTCATATATTATGCAGCATACCTTCTGGCGTAATTAAAGTGCAGATGTTTCCAGCGTTAACAGCAATTAACGTGACATAAGTGTACGCCACTATTTAACAAAAACATACATTACTCTTTCATTGGCTGTTAATTGAAGAACGTGAACATCTCTTACCCAAAAACTAATTAAATTTTTTGTTTGTTTTCAAGTTTGTTTTTTTTCAAACTGACATCGTTGGCGTAATGGTATTTTTGTTAAATATTCACTCAATTCACTAGCCCAGTTGTATCCTTTGAAGTAGTACTTGCAGACAACTTCAAACGCAATCGTTAAATTCACAAGCAAAATATTTGTAAAATTGTTGTTGTTCTAAGCAATTGTGCTTGAAGTTTTCTGTTCAGAAAAACTCTGACCCTAATCATACCAGCAGCATACAGGCTTACTTGTTTAGTTCGATTCAACTTCTTCAAAATTGCGAAAGAGTTTCTTGTGGCAAAATTGTAATGAGAAATAAAGTTCCACAAAGTAACCGTAACAGTTGTAAATCATAAGGACCGGCTATGAATTTGCCAAATTGAGCCCAGTACGAGACTGGACTGTCGAACTTCTACTTTGAGCGATTTTCAAAAGTCACTTTTTTCAGACAAAGGCTACTTCTGGTATAAGGTACCCTTTGGTTCTTAACTTTTTATGCTTTTTAGTATTTGCTGTTGTCGTTTCAACCACCTGTCTCTTAGGGTTCAAAACTTATAGCTGATTTTCAAACTAAAGGGTGTCCCCGTGTATGAACACCAATTACATTTTAGCTTTTTGCTATTTTTGGTATTTGTTGTTGGAGAGACCTGCGAACTACATACATATACTTTTACGGTTCAAAAACTCAAGTCAATTTTCAAATTGAAGGGTGTCTCCGTACAAAGGGCAACATTTAAAATTTAATTTTTTGCTATTCTTCGTATTTGTTGTTGTGTATAGGTAACTGCTAGGGAATAGCATCAGAAATCATCCGATTATTTAATCGATTAATCGTAGCTTATAATCGATTTTTTTGTAAGTCAATTAATATATTTTGCATAAAATGAATGCACTACGACTTGAATTTTTACATGGTGCCAAACGTGGCTGGGTGGCAAATTTTTTAAATATTCACTTATTTTGTATTATAAATTGCACATTTTATTTCAAATCAAATTTTCACAACCAAACACTTGCTCTGTTTTCTCTTCAATAACTTTAGTGGTGGTAGCTTTCTATAGCAAAAACAAAAACTTCTTTTGCTTGCAGTATGTAATGAAATAGACGTTTCTGTTGTCGAACGTCTACAAGAGGTAATTTTGTTATGCTTTGTGGCATGGTACAACTAATAAGGGAGCCTCATCAGCTAAACCGTTAATTTATCTGACCACTTTAGGTTGTCAAAAGAATGCAGAGCTGAAATGCGGCCAAAACGATACACCAAATCAATGTAAGCTCTGTTATCTCTCTTCTATAAATGCAGAAGAGGCGGCTTTTTGACAGCTTATAGAAGTTGTACAAAAACAAAATGCATGTTATTTTTCTTGAAGTTGTTTTGTTATTGTAGTGAAGAGGCCACCTTACTAGTTGCATCACGCTTAGTGGCTTACTGTTTCGATTAATCGATACCAAAAACCGATTTCAGCATAAAGTTGGCAATGCATAATCGATCAGAAAATACTCGTTTTTTAGGACTGAAAATCGATTATCGAATACAATCGAAATCGACTTAGCATTCCCTAGTAACTGCATATACTGTGCAAATTTCAAATCTCTATTTCTTTTTTGACGTGTTACAAAACAAAAACCATTTCCAAACTCTTGTGAAAAGTTTGTCAATTCATCCAAGATTGTATTTTCTGGATCAGTCTCACTATAAAAAATGAAAAATTCATTCAGTTTCTTGTATGGAAGCACCCTTTAGTTTTTAACGTTTTGTTGTTTTGGGTAATTGTTATTGTAGAGCCCATAATACTATTTTAGCTTTACAGCTCTTTGGGTTCAAAAGCTACAGATAATTCTATCTAATTTTCACAGTTTCCTGGCACCCCCTTTAGTTTTTAACTTTTTGTTGTTGTACCGATCAGAGAACCGCATGTACTGTAAAAATTTCACCTCTCTAGCTCTTACCGTTTGGGAGAATGGAGCCGGTGACGGACAGACTGATGGACGTAGAAGTCTCAGCACAAAGTACACAGAGATGAAACGCGACCAGAACGAAATAGCAAGTCAGCGCAAAGCTCTGTACGTCTCGTTTTCACAATCGCTCGAGAACTTGTAGTCAAAACAAAACAAAAAGCATTTTCTACAGAAAAAGTGGTGGTTTTTTTTTATTATAAATTTATGAATGTTTAAAAACTATATTAAATGGTTTTTTATAATATAAAACTTTATAGTATTCACTGTTTATAATGTGCTAAACAATATTTAATTATGTTTTATTTCGTGACTTTAAGGACAGTGTTTTAATTTTACTTTGTAGTGGTGGTTTTGTGAGGAAAGAATACATGATCTTCGTAATCAATTTCCAAACACTCAAATATGTATTATGTAATCCTAAGTCAAAGAGGATTGTTAGTTGACCACTTTTTACCAATTTTTTACTTTTAATTTACTTTAAATTATTAAGTTTTTGCTGTTTCGGTGGTGGTTGTTCATAAAAACGTGTTATTTTTTGTTTTGTTTACATTTGTTTTTCGTAAAAAATGCATACTACAGCCTATCTCTTTACACAAACTGTCTAGAAGATGATTTCAGCCATTTTCAAATGTCACTTTTAACATCTCTGTGTACTCTGTGGTCTCAGTAATAAAATTTCGTTATTACTCTATATGTACGGAACTCTAAAATCGTAAACTTATTTCTTTAATTTCAAAAGAAAATTCTGGAGGTATTTTTTAATCCTGCTTGCGATGTAAGTAAAACCATTATTAGTATTTTATTTAAGAAGCAGGTTAAACTAATTCGAAAATTACTCGAGTAGCAGACAACACTAACTTCGATTCCGTTGCAGTTAATAATAGCATTTTGTACGAATTCATGACGGGGAACTCCGAATACGAGTGATGTTCGCTCGGAATTCATAACAAGGCTGATAAATTGAATTGAGTTGAATGAATCCTATCGACTCGTGAACAACATGTGAACAAAAAAGCTCACCAGAGTTAAAAGAAGGTTGTCACATTAACTGCGATCCCGTACTTTTTGGATAAAGTTCGTTAAAGTGAGAGCAATCATGAATTTCCCTCAATAATACACAAAAAAGGCACAAAAGTGCGGAAATACCAAAAACGACATTTCAACCCAAGGCGGATCAAGTACAGGTGGTCGCAATTCAATTCGCTTCAACATCTTCTCTCGAGTTGTCATACGTTTTGTTGTTGTTTGCTATCAGCTTTGACAACTCAGAAGAAAAAATCGTGGAAAAACGTAAAATGCTTTCTGTATAAAAATTTTGTTTGAGCATTTCTGATTCTAATTTTGTTCATGAGAATTTTGGAATAAGTAGTTGGGCTTCAAACATTCTTTTTAGATTTGTCTCTTGCAAGTGAGCTCACAACTTGCAGAAGTATGGTGCAATTAGTAAACAAACAAAATTCAATGTATTATATTGAGTTACTTGCACTTGTACTTGCGTGTGTAAATGGGGGGCTGAACTAAAATCTATACAGATTATGGTATAAAAAGTTTATAGTTTTTTGAAGTTTTTATGAAGTATGAAAAAATAAGAAATTTTGAGTTTGAATGTGCGATATGCACCTGTAAACATGTTCGAGTACCCATTTCGTTAAAAACAACCAAAAATAAAGAAAAATTGCGCCATCAAAACATCAACATTAGTTTTTTGAGATGCCGAAACAGGGAGGACAGCGACATAAGCGTGAATTAAGTACAAGTAAGAAACATTTACGACTGAACTGAATTTAGATTAATTTAAAAATTAATTGGGGTTAAAAAGATTTCAATGTTCCCTTTGTACCATAGTGTTACATATTTCTTGTGGTTACTTTGTAATAACAATGTAAACCGAAAAGCAAAAAGAACCTTTGGATTTTTTAATTTTCTTTTTTTCCCCCTTTTTCCAGTAAAACTAAAAAGAAAGCATTAAGGTCTATTTTTTATACCTAAAGTAATAAATTTCAGTTGGCTCTTATAGCGAATAAATAATTAAGTTCATCGTGGAAAAATGTTGAAGCGAATTGGGATGCGGGCATCTGTAATGGATTCGCCTTGCGTCAACCCTAAGAAATAACATCTGATTTATTTAGATGGTGTAATGAACATTGAAATGCACATTTTGAAAAGCTGAAGTGTTTTTCTGCACGCATTTAGATATTAAAGTGCTTTGCAGGTATTTTTAAATGAAATACATCAAAATTATTGTTATGTTGGTTGATGCAGTTGAATTGTTTTGTTTGTTTTTGTCTAATTTTTGTAACAGATGCTAGTGCGGGCTGTTTAGTGCAAGAAGAACAAGAATATTTCTCTCTCTCAAAAGCTTTCTCACTTGCCCGAACTTTGAGTACGGGAACAGTTTTCGTGCAAATTGGGATTCCGCTGGCTCCCAACGTGGAGTACGGGAACAAACTTATTGCTTGTGAACTAAAAAATTTTTTTTAAATATTCATTTCCTATGTGAAATGATGTGAAAAAAAGATGTCAAAAAATAATTGCGCTGTTGAGATTTTTCTACGGCGAAGAGGTTTAGAATCTTATTAAAGACTCTACTTTGCCGTTGGCAAAAACATTTTGACAACTGGCAACGCGGCTTAAATTCGGCTGCTAGCGATAATAAATCTCTTGAATTTTAGCCTTCGGTTGTGAATTACAAAACAATGGTTTAAGTTTCTTTTTCAATTTTTAACAATTATTTTTTTATTCCAGGTTATACAAATTCCCGAACCTCAATCACCCGAACCAAGTGGACACGTTATAAAACTAGGATGGATCGTTGGTGTTATGATACCATGCCTACTCAACATTTGGGGCGTGATGTTATTTTTGCGCCTCAGTTGGGTAGTGTCGCAATCGGGTATTTTGCAGTCACTTATTATAATTGCAATTTCTGCTGTTGTGTGCGTGATAACCACCCTTTCGCTGTCGGCTATCAGTACCAATGGCGAGGTAAAAGGAGGTGGTGTCTATTTCATAATATCACGTTCCTTGGGACCAGAATTTGGCGCCTCGGTGGGTGTGGTATTTGCATTTGCTAATGCAGTAGCTGCAGCGATGAATACCATTGGCTTCTGTGATTCTCTCAACGATTTGTTGCGTAAGTGTTCTGAGTGTTTTTATGCTGGAAAAGGCCAAACATTTAATTTCCCTCTTTATCTTTGGTTTTCCTTAAAGGTGATAATGGCTTAAAAATCGTTGATGGTGGCATAAATGATGTGCGTATTGTGGGCACCATTACCATATTGATATTGATTTTGATTTGCTGTGTTGGCATGGAGTGGGAAACAAAAGCGCAAAATTTTCTCATTGTTACCATTGTGTTGGCCATCTTTAATTTTCTAATTGGTGCCGCGATCGGTCCGCAAGGCGACATCGAGAGCATTTCAAAAGGTTTTGTTGGCTTTTCTTGGGCCACTATAAAGGAGAATTTCGTTTCGGATTATCGCTTCTCGGAAAATGTTAATCAGAACTTCTTTAGTGTTTTTGCCATATTTTTCCCCAGCGTTACGGGTATTCAGGCCGGTGCAAATATTTGTGGTGATTTAAAAAATCCCGGTGATGCGATACCTAAGGGCACTTTATGGGCCCTCTTGATTTCTATGATATCGTATGCGTTTTTTGTGGTGTTTGCTGGTGGGGCTGCTGCACGCGATGCTTCAGGCAATATCACCGATTTAATAAACGGAACCATTGTCAGTTCCCAGCTGGCTTGCAAAGCAGACAATGTAAGTTATTTGAAATGAATTTTAAAAGAAAAATTTCGATTTTCTAACTTAGATGTCATGTGTGCAAATATTTTAGACCTGTCACTATGGTTTGGCTAACTCGTATTCGGTGATGCAGTTGATGTCATTGTGGGGTCCTCTGATTTATGCCGGCTGTTTTGCAGCCACTTTGAGCACGGCTTTGACTAATCTGTTGTCTGTGCCTCGTTTGGTACAGGCTTTGGGCATAGATCAAATCTATCCGGGACTGATTTTCTTCTCGAAACCTTATGGGAAACATGGTGAGCCCTACCGCGGTTATGTATTGACTTTTCTGATATCGGCTGGCTTTCTGATAATTGGTGAACTAAACGTGATTGCTCCGCTCATTTCGACGTTTTATTTGGCTTCGTATGCACTCATCAATTTCTGTACATTTCATGCGGCGTTCGTCAAACCTTTGGGTTGGCGGCCGACCTTTAAGGTAAGTTTTTGTTTCCTTTTTTTTTCATTTATTTTACAGAGTCTTAAGCACTTTTATAGCGTCTTTTTATGTATTTTAAATTCACGCTGGAAAGATATTGTTACGTTTTTAAACTTTAATAAAAACGGTTTTGTCGTATTCTTTGATTACAAACGAAATAAAACACACTCAGCTTTTCAAAATACAGTACTTTCACTTCCGTTCACTCTTCATTAATTATTCAACTTAGGGTAAGGCATTCTGTTAAAACACTTTTTTCACTGTTATACAACTACTGTATAAATTCGCACTGCTCAATGTTAATGGTTGATTGTCCCAACGCACACAGCATGCCACCATTTATACGCAGTTGCCATGCTTATACTAAAGCCATGTATAGACGATTGTAAGATCTTATAATATTGTCAGGAAATGTATAGAATATTTTTAACGAATAGTGAGAACTTACAATTTCTTCCTGATAATATTGTAAGCAAAAGCATTGGCAGGCCACCGCCCTAACAATTAATTGTCAGTTAACTGTCAATCGTCTGAACGCTTTGGCATCATCATTGCTAGTACATTGTCAGGCATTGGCATATTGTAAGATGCATAAATTCTCAACACCTTACAATGGCGTCATTGTCAGAGTTGACAAAGAATATTAAAGAAAAATGTGTGCGTACGAAAGGGAGAGAAAAAACAAGAGAATAGTAAAAATGTGAGTACGAAAGGTAAAAAGTTGCAGAAAAGAGAATAAAAAAATTAAAAACATGGTTATTGAGCGAGAAAAATAAAGAATGAATAATGGCATTTATGTGTGTGCGTGTATTTTGATAATGACAATTGGCTGACGATTTTTGATACGTAGAAAATCTTACATCCGTGTAAGCTGACAATTTTCGTTGGTAGCTAAATTTATTGTCAGGCAATTATCTGGCAATGAAATTGTAAGATTTTCTTGCAATTGTCTGAACTGATAATTTTCTTAATGCTGACAATTTTGTATTTCAAGTAGAATGCCAGCACGTTGTTAGTTCTTACAATATTGTAAGATCTGACAACCGTCTATACGAAGCTTAATGACTTGAGCGCCATCAACGGACAAATTGATCTCGTAAGTTCTAAGACAACAACCTGTGTGCTAAAACTTAAGATGTGGCAACACCTCTCGAACAATCGATAGACGACCGTTTATTTAAATTGCATGGCGGTGTTTTCTTTTGTGACACACAGATGTCGCTTGATTGAATTGAATTAAACCGCTGTCTCACCACTAGCTACAATTTGTAACAATATTTTCATAAATTCACAAGGAGCATATTTTAAGAACACCGTTTTACAGCTCAAATCAAATTTTGTTTTTAATCGATAGTTCATTCGAAATCGAAGGGGATAATGAGACTCGTAACTTCTATTTTTAAATACGATATTCCACATAGTAAAGTAAAGGGTGGTCCAACCATAACTTACGCTGTTAATTCTGAGTCACACTTTAACATCAGTGGATTCGTTAACACGCAGAATTCCCGCATATGGGGAAATGAAAATACACAGGAGATTGGAAAAATCGATGCATCCACAAAGAGCGACTGTTTGGTGCGGTTTATGGGCTGGCGCGTACTTAGTGAACGATGTTCGCTATCGCGAGATGATAACATATTTTTGCCCAAAAATTGAGGATATGGACCTGAACGACATGTGGTTTCAACAGAATGGTGACACTTGTCACACAGCCAAAGAACGAAGGACTCTTTTGTGCGGGATATCCAATGGCCCTAATTCCCCACTTCGTAGCGATACTAAATGGATCATGGATTGCAGAACATTGGAATTATTTCGTTGGAGATATTTAAAAAAAAAAATTGTACATCAAGAGTTGAAGAATGAGACAATTTGGCATATTAACGACATTGAATGTGTCAAAGATACCGAAGCCGTAGCAAACATTTGGCCAATATTTTATTTCACAATAAAAATTATTAAGATAGTTCTCTGAAGACTTTTTTGTTTTAATTAACATCGTGCGTACATTTCTTTGAGGACTTTCAAAAGTTAATATGGTTGTTTTTTTTATATTTGTGCCTTTTTTACATCTACATATTTTCTTTCACTTTAATAAAAATCCGGGTTCTTCATTTTATCTTCCAGTATTATAATGTGTGGCTGAGTTTATTTGGCTGCCTGCTTTGTGTGGCCATTATGTTCCTTATAGACTACATATCATCTTTGGCAACTTTGCTCATTATATTCATCTTGTACTTGGTGGTGTTGTATCGAAAACCAGAAGCCAATTGGGGCTCTTCTACGCAAGCTCAACAGTATAAAGCAGCTGTGACAGCTGTTCACAGATTACAAAATGTATCAGATCATGTGAAGAATTATACGCCCCAAGTGCTGGTACTAACGGGAGATCCGGCGACTAGACCACCCCTGCTGGATTTTAGTTATTTGCTGACTAAACAAAACTCTTTGCTTTTTGTGGCCAATGTATTGCCGGTGAGTTACATATATCACAGAAATTGATCGCTGTTCGAATGACAATCTAAACTTTTTCTTTCATCCTTTTTTGTTTTTTTTTTTTGCGCATGCGTATTTAGGTCAGTTTGGGCTACAAGAATCGCCAACAAATCATTAAGGAGGGGCAAAAATATTTAAATGCGCGCAAAATCAAGGCCTTCTACAATGTCATCGATGGCTTTACCATGGAAGACGGTATCAAGGCCTTGTTAAAATCCACTGGCTTTGGTAAATTAACTCCCAATATTATGGTCATGGGCTACAAGAGCGATTGGTGTGAATGTGATGTCAGAGAAGTGGAAAGTTATTTCAATATTTTAAAGTAAGTAAACTTTGGTTTTTAGTTTTAAATATTTACATATTTTAAAAACGAATTTAAAACGTTCTTAGCGTGGCTTTCTCTATGCGCATGGGTGTGGCAATTTTGCGCTTACCTGACGGCTTAGACTTTTCGAATTTAAATCCTGAAATTTCCTATGCCGGTTCCAATGGTCTGGGGCATATCAACACAGCCAATGCTAAAGATTTTACAAATATTTTAGTTCCGCAAGGCAATGCCACTTCTGATCTCCTGCATGTGGACTCCAACCTCAATTTGGCTGCCTTAGATAGCACGAACTCTTCGTTTACGCTTCCCCAACCTCCGCCCATGCCGAATATGAGCAGTTCCAAAAAATATAAAATAAATCAAAGCGATAATGTGAAATATTTGACTAAAGGCGGCTCCGAAGTTCCCAAACATATTCTGGATGCTATGACCATCTTTTCCAGTAAACATTCCAAGAGTACAATTGATGTGTTTTGGTTGTACGACGATGGCGGTAAGTTACTTATTTTTTGGGATGGCACGAAAGCGATGTAAGCTAGTTTATTTCTATTTATGTATCTAGGCTTGACCATGTTGCTGCCATACATTATATCAATGCGTTCCAATTGGCAAAATTGTAAGCTACGCGTTTTGGCTTTATGTCATGGCAAAGATGAAGAGACAGAAGAGAAGAGGTAAGTAATGCATTGGTATTAACAAATCACATTTGTTCAGCAGCACAACGGCTTAGACGAAAATAGTTTACGTACGTCATGACAATTATAACAGTATGGATCTGAGCTTAGACGACGTATGTAATGGAAGAGAGAGACATTGAGAGAAAATACGAATAATAATTTTTTTTTTAAGTTTTTAAACCCCATCATGTGAGGGATATACATTTTGATATATTTATTTTATTTACTGTTTACTCTCATTTCTAAAATACGGATGGAATTTCACACTTTTTTGCGTACATAAAGTATTGCCGTCTAAACTTCCCATAAGCCATTGAAATTAAAGAACTGATCATGATACAATTAACAAGGTAGCCTCGTCAGCTAAACCGTTAATCATCTGACTACTTTAGGTTGTCAAGAGATTGCAGAGATAAAAGGCAGCCAAAACGAGATAGCTAATCCGCGTAAGCTCAGTGCATCTCTCTTCTGCAAATGTAGAAGTGGCGTCTTTTTGACAGTTTGCATAAGTTCTACAAAAACGAAATGCATGCTATTTTTATTGAAGTTGTTCTTATTGTAGCGAAAAGCTTACCTTGTTAGTTGTATCATGGAACTGATTATACAAGGTACTGAAACAAAATACTCTTGAAACGTACGCTATAGTGAGTGCCACCGCCACAATACAAGTGTAAAACAACATAGAACATAGAAGATTATAAATAATCGTGTTTAAACGTGCAATTTTTGTGAAAGCCATTTCCTGCACAAACTTCGTATAAGAAACTTCACTAAAATTGTCTGCGCATATTCTTGGCTATTGCACTAAAATGAAATTTAATGCTGGTCAATAAAATTTATTTGCAATTAAAAATTTGCATCTTTTTCTAAGAACCCATTCAAATTTACGATTCATTCGCTGAAAATTGCTAGCTAAATCTGATAGAATTCTGTCCTACTTTAAAAAGTCGCATCAAAATGGCCACACTATTATACTTCTGTAAACAACTTCAAAAAGGCAACCCTGATCGCATAGAATAAGATAAGTTTTTGAAAATTTTCAAAAGATTAGCAAATCGAACAGACTTGTCAAAAAGTCTTTCACACACATACAATTTTAGTCTAGACTATCTATCACACCTTTTGGACCCACATGTCATTTTTAACAGATCGTACGATTCAGTCGGATAGTGAATCACGGCCTTAAGCAAATAAAATGTTGAAAATACCAAACAAAATTTCACTTACCTCAATGACATGTTTTTTCCTAATTATTTATATTTACTGTTTATTTCCTGCAACAGCATGTCCAGATTATTGACAAAATTCCGCATCAAGTTTTCGAAACTGATAATGCTGAAGGGTGTGACGGACCGTCCAAAAGAGACCACGATATTGCAGCATAAGCAATTGATTGATAAATATTGCAACAACGCCAGTTCGGAAAATGCCGTAATAACCAGCTCAGAAATCAAAGATATGGAGGAGAAAACAAACAGACAATTGCGCATACACGAGTTGGTGGTAGAGCATTCATCACAAGCTGCTTTAATAGTGATGTCCTTACCCATGCCGAGAAAGGTCAGCCATATTTTGTTATTTTTTCTAGCGCCTGATGTTTATAATTTTCTTCTCTTTTTAGGAGGCAATTTCTGCTCCATTTTATATGTCTTGGTTGGAAATGTTATCGAGAGATGTAAAATGTCCAGTGATTTTTGCCAGAGGTAATCAAACTCCAGTATTAACACTTTATTCTTAGTTTTGAGAGAATATATGCCAAATAGTTATTCCTACTTATAGTCTATAATTTAAGAGTATTATTAATTGAATATGAATGTAGTAATCAATCGATTTACTGATAAGTAAAGTGCGAAAACATTTTATTGTTATTTTAAATATATATTTTGTTTTCATATTAATTAAACAATAAAATTGTTATTTCAACTCTTTCGCAAACAAGTCCGTTTTTTTTCTTTTCTTTTTATTCAAATAGAGAGCATGTTGCACTCCCCAAGTACTTGGAGTAATTTTCGCCTTAATAGAAATAAATTCTATACTTTCCTTAAATAACAGTCACGAAAATGAAAAACATTAAAAGGCCAGTTTAAAACCTAATAGTAGGCTCTGCGCGGATTATTCTGCAATTACAAAACCAAGCAAAAAACGAAAAATTTTAATTAAGTAAAATTCTAATTTAATTGAGTAAAAGTAAATTTACCAAAGGATTAGGTCTGAAGCGGTATGCCAGCATCATACGTTTGCGATAAGCATCATATTCATTGTCACAATCTTCCGGTGTGGCAGAGTTCTGCACACCCAAGCCTTGATTACCTTCGCGCTGCGGACCCCTAAAACAAGAATACACCAAATTTATATGAAATCAGTTTCAGAACTCTCAATTTAATTAATTCTGATCAAGTTCACATCTTAAACTATTGCTACATAAGACAGAAAAGTATACTTAAGACTGAATCAGGAGTACAATCGCTTCAAAACTGCAACGCTTCTCGCCAGCAAAATCTTATTCATAGATTTTTATTTCATTATCGGCAAACATTTTCGACACGCCCATACATATATTTAGAAAAAATTATTTTAAAAATTGTCGAATTTTCGATCCTTGCCAACTGTAGCGTACTTGCTCCAAATTCAAAAAACTTACTGTTTCGTACGGGTTCCGTACTCATCAGAGTGAAACGGAACTCTATTACCGAGACAACTACGTCCGTCCGTCCGTCCGTCCGTCACAGCGTCCATTCTCCGAAACGGTAAGAGCTAAAGAGCTGAAATTTTCACAGGATGTTGTTGTACCTTGCCGCTACTAATACTAAAAGCAACGACAAAGCGAAAACTACCAGGTGTCCCCATACAACGAAAAGTTACAATTCGCTATAACTATCGAACCGTAAAAGATAGAAAACTGAAATTCGCACAGTGTATGTATTTATAGATGTTCTACAACAACAAATGCTAAAGACAACAACAAGTGGAAAACTAACAGGTGTCCCCATACAACATAAAGTAACAATTAGCCGTAGCTGCTAAACTGTAATAGACAGAGAGCTGAAATTCGCACAATATATGTATTTACATATGCGCTACAACAACAAATGCTAAAAACAACAACATGTCGAAAACTACCAGGTGTCCCTATACAACGTAAAAAAACATTAGCCGTAACTTTCAAACAGTAAGAGACAGAGAGATGAAATGTGCACAATATATTTACTCGCATATGGCCTACAATAACAAATGCTTAAAACAACAAGTCGAAAACTACCAGGTGTCCCTTTACAACGTAGAGTAACAGCTATAACTCTCGAACCATAAGAGATAGAGAGCCGAAATTCGCACAGTGTCTGTATTCCCAGATACCTTACAAATGACAACAACAACAAGTCGAAAACTAATAGGTGTCCCCAAACAACGTAAAGTAAGATGTAACAGACAGAGAGATGAAATTTATACAATATACATATGTATTCACATATGCCATTCTATACATACATTGTACATATGTGCGGAACCCTAATTGTGCGAGCCAGCCTCGTACTTGACTGAATTTTTTTAGGTTAGCTTGTGTTTTTGAGGGGAGGAAGATGCACACCATATATTCACGTAACTGAAACTTGGTTGTGCCTATTGATTGAAGTACGAGACTGACTCGCACAGCAAGGGTTCCGTACTACCGTGCAAGTTCTAGACAAAGGGTAACCCTGGTGTACCCTTTAGTTTTAAACTTTTTATTGTTTTCAATAGTTATTGTTGTAGGGGTCAAACAACTACATGCAAAGTGTAAATTTCAAGCCTCTATCTCATACGGTTTAAACGTTATAGCAGATTTTCAATCTAAAAGGTGTCCCCGCCAATTAAATTTTAACTTTTTTTTTTTGCAGCTGTTGGTATTTGTTGTAGTAAAGGCCTGCCAACTATTTAAACTGTGAAAATGTTAACCGTCTAATTCAGCTCTTGTTTGACAGATTTTCCATACAAATATGGCAAATAACAGTCTTATAAGCCTGTAATAATTTTTATGAATTAGGGGGTGAGTCTCTATCCTGTACGATTCAAAAACTAAAGTCAATTTTCAAATTAAAGGGTGTATCCGTACAAAAGGCAACATTTAAAAGTTCACTTTTTGGTATCTTTAGTATTTGTTGTTGTGCAGGCCTGGTGACTGCATGTACTGTGCAAATTTCAAGTCTCTATCTCTTACGTTTCAAAAGTTAGAGCTAATTTCAGTTTCCTGTATGAGAGCACCCTTTAGCTCTAAATTTTTTCTTGAATTTGGTATTTTGTTGTTGTAAAGCCTATGTTATTACATATCCTGTAAAAATTTCAGCTTTCTACCTCCTTTGGTTCAAAAGTGGCAGCTAATTTTATCTAATTTTCACAGTTCTTGTATGGGGGCCCTCTTTAGTTTCTAAATTTTTTTGTTGTTTTTATTGCTTATTATTGCAGAATCCGGATAACTACATGTCCTGTGGAGATTTCAGCTCTCTAGCTCTTAATAGTTTGGGAGATTGAGGCCTGTGACGGACGGACGGACGCAGAAGTCCCAGCAATAAAGTTCCGTTTTTACTCTATGAGTACGGAAACCTAAAAGAATGTATTAGAAATTTTCACCCAGTCCCCAGGTGCCTCTGGAAGAGTAGAAAATATTACCAATTATTGGCTTTTTCCGCGAAAGTGTCGAAAAAGTTAAACCAAATGGGGTTGCTGATACATTTGACTCCTGCAGAAGCATCCGGCGGCTGTTTAAAACGATGGGGAAAAACTGCTAAAGCTATTTTTATAGGAAATCCCTTCCTGCTCAGAATTGATAGAGGATTAGTACGTTCCAAGAAAATTATAAGAGAGAAAAAAAACTAACGGGGGACCAGTCATACATTTGACTGCTCTGGAGGCAACCTGAAACTAGTTTTGGCAATGGAGGAAATTATGTAAAAATATATTATTTGTATGGCAACCTAGTGGTGGAGGGAAAATAGGATGCTGATGTGTTCAGAGCAAATGTGGACGTAGTGTACAAGCTCCTTCACGAGCTAAATTAAATAAACGGTTGGCAGGACTGAATTCAGCGTACCCGAATTAGATTTACTCACTGAGTGCCCCGTTTGCCGGTGTTTTCAACCAGCACAGTGACATTAATCACAAGCAATAGCAGTTGAAAACGAATGTAAAAAAAAGCTTTGGCAAGACTTTTAATAAATACGTACTTGTTAACCGGATCAATTATGCCTGCACCATCTTGGCCCAAGCCCTGGCCCTCTTTCCAGCCTAACTTTTGCAACATTTGAAAACCAATATTATCTTCTTTTAGTTTATACTCTTTGTAGTCGCTCAGATCGGGCTGACGGTTACTTTTCTTCGCCTCATATTGTTCCATGAATTTCTTCAACTCCTCTGGTGGCAAAAAGTCGCCAATATGATGTTTTCCTTCACTTTGTTTGGTCAGGGCCAAAGCCCAGATACGAGTAGCCTCCATTTCCGCCTGACGCAGTTTATGTTCCCAGGTGCCACCGTCGACGTCCTCGTCTGAATCGTATTCATACTTAAATTTGCCACTTTTTGCCAAGCGGTCGATTTCCTGGCGTTTGCGCATCATGTCCTGATACAAAAGATTAACTTTAAAATGTTCTTCGCATTTCTTCCAATCCTCTTCACTGAGATTCGTGGAGCCATAGTTAAGTTTAGCATAGTTTAGCAAAGCGGGATCAGTGCGTGTTATAGCCGACAATAAGGGTTTATTTTGGTTGCCAAATGTGGAGGGAACACCTTGTTGTTGGCCAAATAAAACTCAATTAAAAACAAAAATAAATGTTTTACAGACTTTTTCAAAAATGAACAAAACTTACTTGACGACGAAGAGCTTTCGGGCATTTCAATTTTACCACCCCAGCGTGACTTGCGCAATTTTTTCTTTTCCAAGCGCCTCAATTCCTCCTGTTCTTCTGCCTCTCTTTCCTGGCGTTCCTCTTCACTCAGTTCATTGCGACACTCAATGCGTCTCTTTATATTGTCTGTATTACGATCCATCATACCTCTGCGATACTCATCATCTGAATCGTTATCAGCACTTATGACCGATTCCGGATCATATTTGTCCTCTTCAATTGAGCAATACAAACGACGTTGCTTGTAAGCCGATGGATTCATTTTCTTTTCTCTTTCTAATTCATCTTTTTCCTTTTGTTGCTGCTCCTTAAGTTTCTCCTGACGACGATCAATTATCTGTTGTCTATAGTGATGATACTGTTCGGAGGTTTTATCAGAGAGAAACCTAAACATCAAGTAGACAGAAGAAGAGAAAATTTCATAGAAAAATAAACGAAACGTTCAAAAATAAAATTCAAAATTGTGTAACCAAAATTTGTACGATTTGCAGAGAAAATTTAGTAGTACGAGTTTTTTAAATGCATTTTTTCTGTTATAAGGTGAACTGAATCGGCATCCTGATGGGCGGCATTTGTAGAAATAATCACTAACAAATACAAAATGTTCCGTCTCATCGTTAATATAGTAGTTGTGGGTTGGTGGTAGAACGTTGTGCTTTATTTACCTTCAACTTTATTTTTTATCATAAGTATGTGAAGCGTTGATGTCGAAAAAGAACAAGATGAATAGTGCTCTTTTAAGGTATTTTAAAGGAAACCACTAAAACTAACCTCACAAAATAAGATCTCCTTTTAAAATAGTAGAACTGAATCGAATGTTAAATTGAAAAAAATTTTGTTTTTGAGGAGTATTATTGCTATTATACAAGTATTGTTACTTCTTATAGCTGTCAAAATATCGAACGTATATTACATTTTGCTTTCACACTATCACGCTTCAAATAAAATTAAATATACTGCACGCCATGGTAAAATCTTCATCGACGGCATATGAGCAGTTTTATGTAGACGGAAGTTATGCCGCCCACTTGAAATATTCAACAACTAAAGCGTGTTTAAGAGCGCGAAAATGTCTATAATAAAATCCCACTCTCTGAAAGACATGGCGTGAGCAAAATATATTTCTATACGAAATTTTAAGCCATTTTATAAGCAAGAATAATGCTATCACCAATGGCTCGCTATCGGCGGCAAAACTATCGACTCAGTGAAGCTGATTTGTGTGTGTGCTATTATAAAACGAAACCCTGCTCCAATAAAAAGTATTATCGTTTTGAAAAGTTTCAAAAAACGAAGAAGTCGTATGGGATGACAAATTTTTATCGTATTATGTTTCATTTGTATGCAATGCGTTGCATTCACACCATCACACTTGATCGTATTATTTGAATTTTTCACAAATTAATTTAGGTCCAAACGTATAGACCTTTTTTTTTAAATGTTTTCTGTCTTTTTCAGCTGTCTATATGCCGACGACATTTCGTTGGTGCTAATCAACTCATCAGTAGACTTGAGAAACTCTTAAAAGTTTGGTTGAAACTTAACCACTTATTCCATAATTCCCATGAACAAAATGAGAAATGTTCAAACAAACGTTTAACACAGCAAACATTTCTTTTAGTTTTGCAACTCTTTTACTTTTCTATACCTGGACACAACGGTGTGTACGGAAATTAAATATCGGATGAACTGGCAAGATCTGGTACCCGCCTTCAGCAGGAGGATATATACGAATTCGTCGGTGTCCCCCTTAATAGTTGCAAGCAGCTAATACAACGACAGCTGCTAAGAACTGCCCAGGAAAGGTGGTCGAAAGAGATCACCTGTCGAATATCGTGGCTCACATGGCGCACGTATGAGTATAGGAGAACACCCTTGTGGCTGTTCTAACGCGACATTGTCACATGGGAGTACATGCGAGAAGACTAAATCTTCCATATAATGATTTCTGCAGAGATGAGGAAGAGGAGGAGAGTGTAGAACACTTTCTCTCGCAATGCCCAGCTCTCTCTAACAAGAGAGCAAATTACTTGGGCAGACCGACACTAAACGGATTACCGGAAGTGTCGGAATGCGGATTGAATAGGGTGGACTCCTTCATACGTTCATCAGGCTGGTTCAGGTCGGAATCGGCGGGGCATATGTAGGGATATCTCCCTACAGCCTATTCGGGTAGCACAACGGGACCTTTCTAGGACCCAAGTGAGCCGGTAACATTACCGGCGGCCCACGTAACATAACATATGTAATTACAAAAGTGATATTTCTGAAAGTTTCCTTTAAAGTACTTGCTATCAATTTTTTCTTTTCTGAAAAATATTTTTGAGATAATGTCGAGTTTTCTGAAATGAATAAATTGTTTAAAAAGAAAAACATTCGTGAGTTTATTTCGAACTCTCACACAATTTGAGAACCGTAGTAAGCACGATTTTCATATAAAAAGCAATTTTTTTTTTTAAGTTTTTTTATGACTCAAATTGAATGCAAGCGAACTGCTTGTCAAATCTTGATTCTTCTCGTTCTTTTTTCAACACACTTGAACGCTTCTTGAATTAAAATAATTTTTTATGTTGAATTTATGTATTATTTACCACAATGCTGGATGTAATTGGTTTTTTAAGCCGCGTAAAGTTTCTTCGTATGCATCACCATTTTCGGCAACCAAATCGATAAGGTTTTCTATTGATGTTGGTATTTGTATGCAATTAGTATTGTCGACAGGATTGTTGTCTGAAAAAACTACTGAAAATTCCTTTAAAATCGTGCTCGAATTTTTAAATATGTTTTTGTATAAAAAAAAATAGACCACTAAAATTATTTGTTTTTGAAATGAGTAAAAAAAATACGTTTTAGTTACAAAAACAAATAACGGAAAAGTGTTCTTCAAATGAATTTGAGGGAAATGAAAAAAAAAACAAATACATAATGCATTTAATGGAAAAATTAAAATTGATATGTATTCAAAATATATCAATTAAAATGTTCTGTTTGTTTGGTTTTCTTGTTTCAGAAAAAAGCAATTTAAATAAAGCAATACAAACCTTCGTTAGTCTGTTGTAATCGTTCCAGCTCTCTTTGGTCTGGGGATTCAGTGTTCTGATGCTGTTGTTGTACTTTATTATCTCCTCCGTGAGGCAGTTGTTGTTGTGGCGTTTCTTGGTTTGACTCGAACAACAACTCACGTTGTTGTGTTTGCTGTTGTACATTTAGTTGAGCTTGAATCTGTTGTTCTTCTGGTCTTGTAAATGTTGTTGTGAATTATTTACTTGTTCCTGCTGTGGCTGCGGTAGTGATTGCACAGTTTGCACTGGTATTTGTATTGCTTCCAAGTTTAATTGTGGCTTTGGTATGGCATTCAAATCGAATTCTTTTGGTTGCGGTATAGCATTTAATTGCATGGGCTCAGGAGCCGGTATCATATACAAAGGAGTTAAATTTGCTAACGCCAAGGGTATTTGTGGTGGTGGAGGTGGTGGCGGAGGTGCCACTGCCACTGCTTGCATAGGCATAAGAATTGCGGCAGCAGCAGCAGCTGCTGCAGCTACAGTTGTTGGAGGAGGAGGTGGTGGAACAAATTGTGGGGTTGTTGCAAAGAAAGCTGCTGCTGTATGTGGCGGCATTGCAGTGGCTTGAGTTGAAGGTGCTTGCATTTGTTGTTGTAACATTAGGTTTTGTGCTGCCATCAGGGCAGGATTAAATGCAAAATTTAGCGCTGGTGGTGTTGGCGGTGGTGGTGGTATAGAAGCTTGATGTTGATGATGATGCTGGTGCTGGTGTTGTTGATGGATTTGGTGTTGTTGCATATGAAGTTGTTGCTGGTGCTGCTGTTGTTGTTGTTGCTGTTGATGAAGTTGTTGCTGTTGGTTTTGTAGTTCATGTTGTTGTTGGGTTGTTATCATAACATCTGTCATAGGTTGTGAAGAACTTGCAGAGCCATCCAAATTAGCTGCATTGGATCCATTAGATGGACTGTTACCCGTTTCCTCCTCTGCAATAGCTGCAGTTGACTCGGGACTATTGTACACAAAGACTCGATGATTTTAGTATCAAAAAAGAAAATAGATATTAATTTATGATTAATATGAACTTACATAGTCACCGCCGGTACTGGTTTTGGATGCTGCAACTGTTGCTTTTCTAAAATCTTTTTAAAGTTTTCCAAAAACGAACCATCATTACAAAAGGTATTTTGTACCTTAGCCGGCATTTGCTCTGATGAAGGTGCACTCACTGGTGGTCTTTTAATACCACCACCGAACATTTTGCCCGTCTTGCCAGTTAAGCTGGTCAATGACTTTGTATTTGTGCAAGTAGCCTCTACTACATCCAATTTCTTTTCATCATCTTCTTCTATTTTAGATTCTTCTTCAACTTCTACCACATTTTCCGATTTAGACATTTCCTCGCTGCCCACACCTTTAAGTTTAGCTGCTAAGGATTGAGCTGCTGCCACAGCTTTTGCAAGTTCTGCCGTACGTTGTTTTTCTAATATTTCTTGGCGTTTTTTGGCAATTATTTCTTCCTGCTTGCTCATTTGAGCAAAACGGTCAATGCGCGAAGAGTTACGTTGTGCCATGATTTAACAGAAAAAATTTTACAACAAACTTTTTTATTTTTTCTAATCAAGCCTTGCAGCAAAAATTGTGTATGGATTAGAAATGTGGTGTGTTTTCAGGCCTTACATAAATATTGGTTTATAGCTATAGGTATTATACATTCCTTTAAAAACACAATGTCGCCTAATGTTTCAATTAATATTTTAAAACAATATGTTATTTTCCAAAAAATTTATTGCAAACTCCCAAGAAAAAAATTCTGTGTTGTAAGTTTTTCACTGCAGTTGCAGCGCTTGGTTGCTTAAAAAAGTACGTAAAATAAGTGCAGGGTACTGCCAAGTGGAATGTTTTAAATTCTAAAACTACACCGCACAAAATTAAGCGGTGTGGACCGTAAATCAAACGATCGACCAACTGTAGAAATTTTAATCAAATTTAAAGTTTGTTCGCGGTAATTGCAGGTAAAATTCGTTAAAATGAGAGTATAAGTAAAATACTATCTGAAAATTTAACCTTGATCAATATTCCTGGAATGCACAAAACCACATTTCAAGCCTGAAAAATGTTACACAGCTGTTTCTAATGAAAACATTCAAGAAAAAACAAGTTTACAAACCACATACATATCTTTCTTTTTTTCTTTATTAATTTATATAATATCTGTATGTAGAAAAGATAATAAAGTTCTTTTGTCATATATGTATATATATATATATATATATATATATATATATATATATATATATATATATATATATATATATATATATATATATATATATATATATATATATATATATATATATATATATATATATATATATATATATATATATATATATATATATATATATATATATATATATATATATATATATATATATATATATATATATATATATATATATATATATATATATATATATATATATATATATATATATATATATATATATATATATATATATATATATATATATATATATATATATATATATATATATATATATATATATATATATATATATATATATATATATATATATATATATATATATATATATATATATATATATATATATATATATATATATATATATATATATATATATATATATATATATATATATATATATATATATATATATATATATATATATATATATATATATATATATATATATATATATATATATATATATATATATATATATATATATATATATATATATATATATATATATATATATATACATACATAGATTTTCAAATATAGCATATATTTCTTTGATGAAACATGTTTTGTTCTCCATATTCACAAATGTCAAACAGCTGGTTAAGTCATCTGACAGTTTTATCACTTTGTCCGAAGAAAAAGTACGGATAAAGTTCGATAAAATAAGAAACAGATTTTACTTTCTCATGTGCGTTCTCATTTACACAATTTTCAACACAAAAACACTTTTTGGGGAAAATTCGAAGTCCGCGGGATCCTATGGTAACGTACATCAAACACACTTATTGTTTCACATAGTAAAATTTGAAAATATATCTCTTTTCATTCTCTATTTTACTCCTAATCGTTGGTGTGGTACATTTCAATGGAAACGAATGCAAACAATTAAATTGTATTTAAAATCGCTAAATTGATTAATTTATTCCTGAACCGATTTTGTCAGGATATACATATGAATAGTTTGGTATCAGAAGTTTCTTTTAAGTTAAATAATTTTTTCAGAAACTTAATTTCAGCAGACTACAGACAAATAAATATCGCTTAATCGACTTTGCTATCGTTACTTTTCAAGTAGAAAATTTTCTAAGAACAAAAAAACAGCTTAAAAATATCATAAAAATTATTAAGAATTCGTAACTACTCGACGATATTAGTATACAGTAATTCACGGATGAATACATTCGGAAAAATGTCTCTCCTAAGCGAGAAACACAACTCAAGCGTTAAATGCGCTCGAAAGGGTTTATAAAATTGGACAGACCGACGAAGTTTGTTGTTATGAATCTTATACCACACATCACTACATATTTATATGTTTTTAAAAAAAATTTTGTATGATAACTGTTCAAAAAATTCATTACTACCATGGAATTTTTTGTAATGATTAATTTCTTTTTATCAAACACGGATGAACAGATGGAGCAAAAAAATACTTGCATTCAGGACTCCCTCGTGAAGTAAGACGGCAAGCATTTATCAGTGAAATACTGCAGTTGTTTTATTTCAGCATCAAATGTTTTATTATCTTTCTTAAATTTTTTAACAAGAACAATAAATAGATGTATGTATGTATATTTCTCAGATAAATAGTAGTTTGTGAGCCACAAAATATTTCGAGTCTTTTTAAAGTGTTTAACAATTATAAGAAATGACTAGATTAATTGGAATTTTATTACCATTTTCAGAACAATATTTTTAAACAGTAATATATGTATTTCATAAATATGGCAACTAATAAGAAAATATTTGGTAACTTAGAAATCTGAATAAAAATAAATCTTATCACATAAACAAAAAAAAAAACTATGATAATATAAATTTCCCATATTTTTACCTACATATAATTTTTTGAAATATTTGCATAAATATCACTTAAATGCATAAATATGTTAGAATTGGTTTTCTTATAGTAAATGTTGATTAAAAATTTTTGTTTAAAATTTTGGTATTATTAAACCTTTTAGTATATCAAAACTATTACCATCAGGCTGTACCACTTCAACAACACCGTTTATAAGTTTGACCTTCAAATAACCATATTCGTCAATTCCAATAACATTTGCCTCTTTTTTAGAACCGTTCCCATCACAAATAGAAATAGATTGATTGCTGAAATTTTTAAATGAATAATTTATAAAGTATTCTATAATAAAAACAAATTTCTTTAGTCTTACCTATGCAGCCATATACCGTAATAGAGCTGATAAAAATTTTCAAAACCTCCAGTTTGTACTGTTTCTATTAAACGCTCAATTTCATTAAACATCAACGCCAATAGCATTTCATATGTAATTTTTGGAAGTTTTTGTTGATTGGAATTATTATAGTCATCAATAATGGCATTGATACAAGTTGTTGGCTTATGATTATCCAAATTAATACCGCATCCTATATTTACAATAGCTCTTGTATCAATGAGCGTTGTCATGGTAACAAGACCTCCGATTTTATGTATGCCCTTATAGTAAACATCATTTGGCCATTTTAAGCCGATGTCAAGCACCTTTGAAATAAGAAAAATATTAATTTTTTTTTTAAATGTTTATGTACATATGTATGCATTTATAGAATAGAATTCGTAAAATTTCGTAATTTTTTGATTTGTTGAATTAACAAAAGCTAATTCAACTGTCGGCATAGTTATATAATTAGAGCACGAGATACCAAGTGAGCTGATCTTATGACTGGCAGCCCATGAACTATATGTACATATTTAACAACGCTGATTGGTTTATTTTTCCCAATTGTTTTACGTTAGTACTTTCAATGTTGTTGCCGTACTTACGAAAGATCTAAGGAATGCACTTATGTACACGCATATGTAAACGTATGCAGTTTCTTGCAGCTTTTATTTGATGTTTAGCTTTGAGATAAATATTTGAATAGTTTTTTGCATGATTTAAAATTGGTTTAGGGTTTCATTCAATCCATTAAATAGTTTTTATCGGTTAGAATAAATACATTTCAAATTATGGAAAAGAATTAGGTCTTAATTTTGTAATTCTCAACACAATGCCCAAGCGCTAACGTTATAATAACAAATTTGAAATTAAATTTTTATGCAGAATGTATTACGTTTATCAGGCTTAAGTTCGTCGTACAAATATTATTTCTGTGATTGATAATAACGAAACAAGACAAAGAAAGCGTCAAGGACCTTTAGCTAGGTGGACGACTAGCTGTTTCGAAGTCGCCACACTTCTCGTCAGCACCCGTGCTTGAACTCGGGGACTGATGTTTCTAAAGCGACACACAATCCACTCATCCACCCAAGTTTTTGTATGAAACACATTCATTATTACTTTTTTTTAATAATATGTCGGGTGAGAGTTTTCCACCACACAAAGGTAACCAAGTTGTACGATAACTTTTTGTTAGTTCTAATTTTTCATATTGTTAACTCTAATTTTTCATTTCCAAATCAGTGTAAGCTCCGTTCATTTCTCTTCTGTTCAGCAGTTTTCAGAAGTTGTACAAAAACGAAATGCATGTTATTTTTATTGAAATTGTTCTTATTGTAGGGAAAAGTTTATTTTATTAGTTGTATCGTGCCTACCACCAGTTTTCGTTTGGGCGTTAAGTTACGGGGCACCTTGTATTATTGTACATTCAGGCCGTGATACAACTAATAAGGTAACCTTTTCCCTACAATAAGAACAACTTCAACCAAAATAACATGCATTTCGTTTTTGTACAACTTCTGAAAATTGTTAAAAAGACTCCACTTTACAGAAGAGAAATGAACAGAGCTGCCTTTCATCTCTGTGTTCTCTTAATAGTTTTAAGTAGACAGATGATTAATGATTCAGTTGAAGAGGATACCTTATTAGTTGTATCATGATAAATTCAAACAAAAAACTGTACACTAAACAAACGCGTTGTGCAGTACCAAAATTGAACACTAAACTTGTTACATTTTCGTATTGCAGATATAATATACAATATTTACTTTTCTGACGTTCTCTCTTATAATGTATCACAGTTGTTCGCAATTGTAAGCCAAAATTTTGTTCAGTGTAATTGTTTTAATAGTTTTTTTGCTGGGACATTTGACATATAAAATGCAACAGTGTTGTTATCCGCAACTCGTTACATTCTCGAACAGCCCTGTATACTATTCGCTACTCCTGCACACAACTATTCGCTATTTTGTCCAATTGAGAAGGAAATTTTTCTTTTGCCGTGGAGTTATTAAAATAATGGTTAAATAAAAGCATGTAAATAAATAGAATTGCTAAGCTCAGTAAACAAACAGAAATTCAGTTAAATAAATCAATATACACATTAAAGAAAATCTGATGTATATAAAATATTAACTGCGAAAGTAGGCACACAAAGAAAAAGATTTCTAAAGCTCCAACAGAAAAAAAAATAATTCCAATTTTCTTTGCGGAGAAAAAATTTTGCAATTGCATTGTATTGCTATTTTTTTTTTTTTTTTTTTTTTTTTGGAAACGAAAACAATAATCCGAAATTTAAGCGAAACGCAAAAAGTTTCTTTAATAAAGTTAATAAATTTAAAGTTTATTAAAATATTAAATTTAAAAGAAACAAGTAAAATGAATGCATAATGTAATTTTCTCGATTTATGAAGAGTGGCTGCAGAATGTCCTCTTCCGCTAACAAATCAAAATACCTTATAACGATTACCCTGCTGCTGTCGGTGCCGTAGAATGTTCAGTGTCATAAAAAGAAAAGTAATACTAAAAACGGCTGAACGTCTTCGAATGAAAAGGAAGAATACAGAAATTCTATACATATTTCCTTGAAATCCATAAAGCAAATTTAAATGGAATTTATGATTTAAAAAGGTAATTTTTATTTTTTAAGAAAATGTTCATGTGCGTGTTAAGTTGTGGTTCGCATAAAAATCGATGCCAGACGCTTATTTGTATTGAATTGTAGCAAAGATTTATGGGCACCTCATATACAGACATATGTATGTACATTACTACGTATGTATATGTGTGTATGTAAATTCTTCTGTAAATATTTTCCAAATACAAAAGAAAGAAATATTTTGAAACAAATATAATAACACATATGTATGTAAGTACAGAGTTCGTCATCATGATAATTAACAATATTGCGAACGAAACATTTATTTCTTATCTTAAAAAAATAAACAAGAAAATATTTGATACAAATGTATTTTTCATAAAAAGGTACTCCACATTTCTTGTTTTTTTAATGCTATAAAAATGTTCAAAACGTAACATTTATTCCACGATATGTAGGGCTATTATTTGATGAAAATTATTAATCCTAAGCTTCAATACTTAATGCATAAGTATATGCTATAATAAGAAATATATAGAGATAGGTATGTAGTCCATGAAGAAGACAATCTTAAGCTACCAAGTTTTAAGACTCTTCACGGTCGGTTATAACAGAAAATATATGTAGTTTACCGAGAAACAAATAATTTAAGATAAGCGAAGTAAAATATATGAACTCTCAGAAAACGATTCAAATGATTTCACACACAACTATTTTTCAAACTAAACAAAATCAGAAAGATTTTCTTAAGATCCAAATGAAAAAGTAAACAATAAATACCTACATAGATATATTGTGCAGCAATTTAACGTATATAAAATTTTAATATTCGCCAACATGGATATCACACTGCCATTATATTTTTAATACTACGACATTCCACACTGGCTGATTTGAGATCCTCAACCCCACAACCTAACTGCCTAAGTTCCAAAATTACGGCCAACAATTTCTATAATATGCTGTGAGTCTAGTTCTAATGTTTGGATTGGATCTCAAAGGAAGTACCAAATCAATGGTGCTAACGTCAGTAATAGATGTTATACAGAAAATTGCACGGTGCAAAGTACATATACATACTGACTAGTACTAATGGATTTTTTAATTAGTAAAATTTAGCCATTGTCATTTCCTGCAGGATACATACCTATGTACATTTGTTTCTGCTTCTACTATTGAAAATAGGCATTTTTAAGCGCAAATTGTATAATTTTTATAATTGAACCAATGTTTTCCAACAAAGACTTATATGTGCAAACATTGCAATCGTATATGTACATATACATACATATGTATGTATATATATGGATTTAGTTTTAGACTAATATTATCTTATTTCATAGAATTCATTACAATTAACCAAATGTATTAATCAAATATGGCCCTATGGGCTCGATTATATAAATAAAGAAAGAAAGAAAATAAATATTTTTATTTCCATCGTTGGCGAATATTGACTGCAGTTGTATTCTTTTATGAAAATAACTGATAACCACCAAAAAAAAAAAAAACGATAGATAATTAGCCCGTTGTTAACTGGATTTATTGCAAAATTATTGCTCTGTCACTTTGTAGAGCTTCAAATCATAAAATTTGAATAGGGATTGTCTCCTCATTTTGTATTTACTATACTTCTGTGTATTTTCTTTTCTATATTTCTTCGAATGATTGCCGATATTTCGCTCTTCTTCGTATAGCTTCTTCAGGACAATAATATTGAAAAATATTTTTTTTAATATTCAAATATGAACTTAATTATTTATTTGCTTTAAGAGCCAATTGAAATGTATCAATTCAGGTCCAAAAATATAGACCTTTTCAAATGTTTTCTGTTTCTTTCAGCTGTCTATTTGCCGACGACATTTCGTTGGTGCTAATCAACTCATCAGTAGACTTCATGGGAATTATGGAATAAGTAGTTAAGTTTCAAAGATTCTTTTAAGAATTTTTCAAATCTACTGATGAGTTGATTAGCACCAACGAAATGTTGTCGGCATATAGACAGCTGAAGAAGACAGAAAACATTTGAAAAAGGTCTATATTTTTGGACCTGAATTAATACATTTTTTTAATATTTAGAAAAGCCACAATTTTGTTAAATCTGTGTACTGTGGTGTACATAACTTTGTGAAAAGTCAGTTTTCCAGTTCTTAAAACCACAACAATTTGGAAGTTCGGTAACGAAATTGATTTTATATCAATCTTGATCGTTTTGTGTTCTGTACTAAAGATTTGTGTTTAAATCCTCTTTAATTGCATGAGAATAATAGAATAAGTAGTAAGATTTCATTCGTTTTAAGATTTTTCGAGCCTACTGTAGAGTTAAGTAGCACCAATGAAATATCTATCGGACAGAATAAATAGTCTTTTGTACATACATATGTTGCCACAAAAATGTTTATATAGAAGTTCATACAATACAAACAATATATTTATAGTACAAGGCAGCACGTAACTTTTTATACATATTGTATAAAAAGGCAAAACATGTGTAGCATGACATGTATTCAACGTTCGTTGTGAGGCTCTGGCTCTTTTTGCGATTATGTTAACTGTTTCGTGCTCCTAAATGCGCACTCGCGCATTTGCTAGCGTTAAATAGGGAACGCAGATTAGTCTTAAAAGATTCTTGTATAAGGCCAATAATTTGGAAACGAATTTCATAACTTTTGCTTAGTATGTGCCATATAATAATAAAATATGAATGTATTTTTATTGGCCTGTAGCTCTTTAATTAAAATATAGCTTCATATACATATATTTATGTATGTATAAATGCATGTATAAATAAAGGAGTGATTGGCGCAAAAACAAACAGAAAATATTCTTAACAAACCCGACTTCAAATTGTAAATTTTGGGGCAATAAATTTAAAATTATTTATTTACTAATTCATATTCTGTAAGACAAGTCTGGAAAGGCAAAAAATAATTTTTACCTAAAAGGTCTCAATACCTGATCATCAGACTAAATATATACATGTACATTTGTATTAACTTTAAATTATAGAAAGGAGTCTGAAACTTATGAAGTACTTTGGATAAAGTAGGCTCCCCAGCTAATATTCATACAATAGACTAAAAAAGTAAAAATTAAATTATATGCCCACTTAGTAAAAAATACCTACTAAATACTACTCGTTCAACTAGAAGAATTACTCCGAGTTGAATAATGTTTCAAACGAAATACGTTACTTGAGTGTGAGAATATGTGTACCATCGTGGCAGATTTTGTTTATCTTAGATATTTTATGGTTTGATTATTCAAACTTAATACTTTCATATTTCAAGTGTTGTACAAAAAGTGTTTTGTTCCTTCCTTCCTTCGATATTTCGATACTCCTTTTATTTCCTTCAGAAAAAATACCTCCAATTTTTAATGCTTTTTTTATACCTAAATAATAGCCGCTTTGAAATATATCTACATGATTCATTTTTGCTGACAAAAGCATTATAATTGTTAAAATAGAATAAACTCATAAAAAGAGATATGAAAACCACGAACCATTTTGATTGTGCAAATAGCATCTTTAAAAGGCATGCATAAAGAAATCATTTACAGAATATTTAATTAAATATGAAAATTATTATTATTTTTTTTTTATAATTACAGCTCATATGAATAGTCTTTATATGTGCTGAGCAGTGCTACGTCAACCCCAACTAAAACCATGATGACACCCATACAGCAGCATCATGCTACAATGCCACAACATTCAGTCTCATCGCATTCAACACCTGTACGCAACCCACATCCCAGCCCTCACTCTGCTTCGACCTCGTCATTGCCAGCCAATGATTTGGATGTTATACAAGATATGATAGACTGTTCGGCAAATCGTTTAGAGGGCCTGCGTACACAATGTGTTACAAGTACAACACTAACACAGCGTGAAATACGCACTTTGGAAACTAAATTGCTGCGTATGTTTTCAGAGTTGCTTCTTACAAAAGATAAACTAAATGAACGGTTACCAGCAAGTGGTTTGCCCCATACGTCTGGCAATGAACTAAGACAATGGTTACGAGTGGTAGGTTTAAGTCAAGATTCTCTAAATGTATGTTTAACCCGCCTGTCGACACTAGAACAAATTTTGGAATTGAGTGATAAAGAATTGAAAGAACTAATACTGAATAATCCAAATTATCGGGAGGAAGAAGTGCGGCGCCTGACAAAAGCCATGCAAAATTTACGCAAATGTAAAGATATTTTAACAAAACCTAATGATTTGTCGGTAGAGGGTGATAAAAATTCCACTACGACAACCCATACTACTGAGGTAAATATGCCTGGTAAGATGGAATCAAAAGAACATTTGATTGAACAACTATTCTGGGATTCTTGGGATAGACATCATCGTGGTAGCGTAGGCAATATAGGGGTGACAGCTTCACCCAGATCTCACCGTAATATAATAAAACATACAAAACAGCAGCAGCAACATGTCAGCAGACAATCTCCCTCAAACGATAACCAAATATATAAATTTTCTAACAATGTCAACAATGCGGGCGAAGATAATTCAGCTGTGACAATGAACATAACACCCTCACCGCCTCACTCACCTTTTACACCCACCTCAGCATCGACAAGTTTTAGTAACACGGGTGGTAGCAGTTTAAATGGTACTCCGCAAAAGGGTAAAATAGCCGGCACACCACCACCAATGAAGAAACATTTTACTGCTCTTAGCAATGCGCAACCTCTAACACCTACCCACAGCTCAATGGCAGGAGTTGGAGCTGGAGCTGGCTATCAATCAAATGCAGCAGATCAAATACCTATACCATTGTCGAAATCCAAATCAAATGAATCCCATTCACAAGATTCACCTTCTTTAATGGCAAATACGGCTTACAAAACTTCTCTTGGAGGTAGTGTTATCGTTACTGCCAGATCCCGTCTTAACACTGATCCTAGTCCCGATAGTCACTCTTCAGCTAGCTCGGATATTCTAATGGAAACCTCTAATAACAGCAGTAGCAATAATAATAGCCTGCAGGTGCCCCTGTCTCCCTTAACACCCATAGTTAATTTAAGCATGAGCCATAATATAGCTCACCGTTTTACCACGCTTGTTAAAATGGCTACTTGTGACCTTTGCCAAAAGCCCATGTTTATTGGTCGTAAGTGCAAAGAATGTAAGTACCGCTGTCACAAAGTTTGTGAGCCCGATGTACCCAACTCGTGTTGCTTGCCACCAGAGTTTATTGATGAGTTCAAGCAGGCCATTAAAGACGCAGGTTATCACTCACAAATCTCTCATACCCCACCTACTCTTAACAATCAATCGCCCAATCATGGTCACGGTACGCTGGGCAAAGGACGCAAAGGTCTAACTTCGGGTAGGCATCAAAAACATGGTTCATCTGCCAGTTCAAGTATTGGAGTCCATGCGGATAGCAGTTCACCAGGCTCAAGTTGTAACAGTTCTAGTCCTTCAAGTCCTGCTCTATTTAATTTGCAGCACCACCATTCCTCGGGTGAAATGCAAGTTGCAACCATTATGAGCTCCTCCGCTGGTGGTTCAAGTACAAGTTCTAACATGTTGTCTACACCTTCGTCTCATAAAAATGCAAGTCAATTTAATTTTCCTGATGTTACGATTACCTCAAACTGCAGCAATCCTGCTGGTGCTACTACAGAAACCATATTGTCAGCTCAAAATGCCAACAACACATCACCGAATCATGAGTTTGGCGAGACTCACAAGTCGCGAAACAGCAGCAATGAAGCTTTAATTAATTCTTCAAACAGTGCTAGCACCCATCAAAACATCAACACTACCAATAATAGTATTAATATCTCTATCAACTCTAACATTTTTACCACATCCACATCCTCTACACTCACAAACAGTTCAGCTAAAAGTATTGTAAATATTGGCCCAGGAACATTCTTTCCCAGAAAACTGAGTTCGGCTGGTGTCGATAAAAGAGACAATTTTACCGAGCTTTCCGATACGCATAAATCTAATGACAGTGACAAAACAGTGTCCCTTTCGGGAAGCACATCCGCATCAACAGATTCCGATCGCACGCCCGTTCGTCTAGACTCTACAGAAGATGGTGATTCCGGCAACTGGCCCAGACAAAATTCGTTGTCACTCAAAGAGTGGGATATTCCATATGGTGATTTGCAAATGTTGGAAAAAATAGGTCAGGGACGTTTTGGCACAGTACACCGCGCCCTATGGCACGGATCAGTAGCGGTCAAACTCCTAAAGGAAGATTATCTCGATGACGAACACATGCTAGAGGCCTTTAAAGTTGAGGTGGCCAACTTTAAAAAGACACGCCATGAAAATTTAGTTCTCTTTATGGGTGCTTGCATGAATCCTCCCTACTTAGCTATAGTCACTTCTTTATGCAAAGGTAATACCTTGTTTACGCATATCCACACAAGACGTGAGAAATTCGTCATTAATAAGACTACACTTATAGCGCAACAAATAACCCAGGGTATGGGTTATTTGCATGCTCGTGGTATTATACACAAGGATCTAAGGACGAAGAATATATTTCTAGAAAATGGAAAGGTGATTATAACCGATTTCGGTTTATTTAGTTCTACGAAATTGCTGTACTGTGATAAAGGTCTGGGTGTACCTACTGGTTGGCTCTGTTATCTAGCTCCCGAGTTAATGCGCTGCTTAAAGGCACGTAAACCCGCCGACGAAATTCTCCCATTTACGGCTGCATCCGATGTATACTCATTTGGCACAGTCTGGTACGAACTGTTGTGTGGTGAATTTCCTTTTCGAGCTCAACCACCTGAATCAATTATTTGGCAAGTTGGCCGTGGTATGAAACAAACTTTAGCCAATTTACAAACGTCGCGAGATGTTAAAGATATATTAATGTTGTGTTGGCACTACAATTGTGAGGATAGACCTGATTTTCCTAAACTGTTAACATTATTTGAAAGATTGCCGAAGAAACGTCTAGCTCGTTCGCCCTCACATCCAGTTCAGTTGTCAAGGTCTGCTGAAGCTATATTCTAAGTAAAACGAGGACACAGCAAAAAAACCTAAGAAAGTAATTTTTCCAAAATGCTTGTATATAATTATTATGAAAACACAGATGAAATAATGTCTGTAAGTACCACTTTAAAGAAAAATAAAATTTCCAAACAGAAGGACTCTTTTGTTGTCAAAAAGCATTCCTTTTTCTCAAAATTAAAAATCATATAATTTATTATATATAATATTTTTTTTTTTTTAAAGAATCTAAAATTAAAAAGGAACAAGAGTACACTGATTGCAAATATTTGCGGTTTTCACGCTTCGTATTAAAGTACTATAGAACCTCTGCAATTCCAAAAACAGTTGCAGATTTACTAAATGTAGTAAGTGGATTTATTTACAAGTATGAAACAGCTAACAGATTTGTCGCCACATTGTTTTTTGCTTAAAGCGAATTGTAAACATTTCTTAAATTTACAATGGAAAAGACCAAAAAAGGTGAAAATATTAATCCGAAATTAAAACAAGAGAATGGAATTGAATTCTGCTCGCTCGTAGTATTTGTAAAAATCTGTTGTCGTCTAGTCCAGTTAAAATATCTAAGGACCACTTCATTGACTTCGGAACTGAACTAAACATCCTGCGACGATACGATGCGACTAAAATAACGTCCAAGATATGCTCAAAAATATGGTTCCTGTAACTATCTACTGAGAGATTGGTTATGCATACATTTACTTTTTGCACTTCATCATTTCATTAACTTCTATTTGATCAATGGCATTTTGAACTAAATAATTAATAATTTTTTCTTTCACTGTTTCCTTAGGCATTTTTTTAGATTTTATCACCGGTATTCATATAAAATAAAACGTTGCTCAAATACATTTTAGAACAAATTTTATATGAAAAATTTGTTGTAAAATGTGTTTCAATAATGTTTTATTTTTTATGAATACCAGTGTATTTCTTTTAATATTTTACGAAACGCCAATTGAAAAATTCTTTTGTGTAAAATGTCTAAACAAAACAGCTGTTCAACTTTTTTACAATACCAAACAAAAAGTCGCTCACACTTAGAAGTTTAAAATAGTATTGTATGTAAAAGTATTTAAATATGATACGAAGTGTGAAAACCGCTATTGTGTTGACAAGCAGAAAGAAAATACTAAAAATATATACCACACACACACATATATATATATGTATATATATATATATATATATATATATATATATATATATATATATATATATATATATATATATATATATATATATATACAGTGGTGGCCACAAAATTAAAACAATCGGGGGTAATTAACGCTAAACATCAAAATTAAAATAGCCATATCTTTTGATCGAAATAGAGTATTGCCAAAAACTAAATAGCGTTTTGCAGGTAATTTATCAGCCTTTTATTTTGATCCAACTAATACATTATTATGTAAGTAACAAAGGAGTTGCAGGGTGGAACTTAAAAGTCATATTATTTTAAGACATTTTTACGTATTGGCTTATAAATATTTATATCTCGATTTTTATCGGGCTCCTAGTTTTGTGTTTTTAGTATTCATATAAGTTATCACTTTCAGCTGTAACATAATTTTTTTTAATGACGAACAAAAAAGTTACAGCGCAGCATTATGTTGCTAGATAACCCCGATTTTCAGGTTCTTTGATTATGGACCTTCAACAATTTTATGAACCAATAAAATATTTCATTTCCCATTTTTTTTTTGTTAATGCATGCAAATATATAATAAAATAATACACAATAAAATATTTCTGCTAAACAAAAAATTTTACGGTCAAAAATTTAAAGGTCTTATAAAGCGGGTTGTTCTAGCAACAAAATTCTGTTCTGTAACTTTTTTGTTCGTCAGCACAAAAATTATTTTATGACTAAATATAATGTCCGAGATTAATACTAAAAATACAAAATTAAGAGCTCGATAAAAATCGAGATATAAATATTGATGAGCCACTATATAAAAAATATATTAAAATGATAAGATTTTCCAGCTCTACCCTCGTAACTGATTTATTATTTGCACAACCTGGTCTTGGTTGGAAGAGAATAAGAGATATATAAATTATCAGCAAACCACTTGTTAGCTTTTGGCAATATTCTATTTCGATCAAAAGATATATCTATTTTAATTTTGATGTTTAGTGTTAATTACCCCCGATAGTTTTAATTTTGTGGCCACCACTGTATATATATATATATATATATATATATATATATATATATATATATATATATATATATATATATATATATTTATATATATATATATATATATACATATATATACAGATTTGCTTTAAGTAATTAAAAATGTTTAATTTAAGTAAAAAGACAAAAAAGCAAAGCTCTTAAAAAATATGATTATATTTCAATAATGTAAAAAAACAAACGTATAATTTTAAAAAGTGCATCAAAATTAAAATAAACAAAATCTGATATCATGAAAATAAGAGTTTTTAATTATCTTGGCCAAAGAAAGAAACTACATGTCTGTAAATCTGTTTTTGTTCTCAATAAATAATTGAAACATTCATCTTGCCTATGCAGACATTTCCCTCGATTTTATTTCAGCAGAAAAATGCACAAGCCTAAATTTCTTATTCCGATCTAGAAAAGGTTAGAGGAAAGCAAAAGTATACGTGTTTAATATTAATAAACTGCTAAGCAAGTGTCCATTTCTATGACTACGCTGGCAAGTTTTTACATCTTGGAGCTGTTATTATTGATCGATAAATATCTCTTGAATTATTTCAGTAAATTAATATATGAACCTTCAAGGTCAATAAAAATATATATTGTCAATAAATTTGTACATATTTGGCTTTTCAGCCTCAAACTTAAAAGCTTATATAAATATCCCGCTTCATAGCAGCGTCTCTGTGATGGTAGCATTATCAGAACCATGTTGTAGTGAACGTAGTTCGCATATACATATGTATGTATGTGTGTATTAAAATTCGACTATGAACACAAGTCGAATTGGAAAGAAAAAATATTTAATAACGAAGTTATAATGAGATAAAACATTAAATGTAACTTATATTCTAACCTGTTCCCAGATAACTAAGCAACAAAATGTGTAAGCAAATCTAAAAGCATTATTTGAGTGGGAAAAAGACGAAGCTCAACGGGTAAGTAATTCTAACACGGAGCCACCCTGCTGACAAAATACCTCTGAACAAAATTGCCTGTTATCCTTGGGCAGTGCTGTGCAAAACATATGCGCTGATGTATCTAAAATACATGAAAGTTGTGTATTTGAAATACAAAATACAAATACTTTTTATTCAATGTATTTAAAATACAAAATACTGCATTCTAAAAGCATTTGAGTATTTGAAATACAAAATATAGTGTAACAAAAATATGTATTTAATTTTTTTATTATTTGGTTTTTTTTTCGACCCCTGTTTTTATATTTTATAGGCCTTATTCATAATAATTATTGTAAGTTTATTAAGCTCTTATTTGACGTATTTCTACGGAATATTTGTCAAATAAACGTGTAATAAACCTTTAATAGTTTTTATGGGGTGTATATATTTATTTTCTTGAGCTAAAGGTCTTTTTTGTTAAAAATTTTTAATTATTTCTGTCGATATTTCGCTCTCCTTCGGATAGCTTCTTCAGGACAATAATAATGATAATAATAATGTTATTGTCCTGAAGAAGCTATCCGAAGGAGAGCGAAATATCGACAAAAATAATTAAATATTTTTAACAAAAAAACACCTTTAGCTCAAGAAAATAAATATGTATATAAAATATGTATTTAAAATACGAAATACTTTGAATCAAAAAAGTTTTTATTTTCTTTCATAAACACCAGCTTTTCAAATGTGATATTAGACAAACAACCTCTTGATGGCGAATGAATAAAACCAGCTAACGACAAAATCTCAATGAGTTCTTTTAAGAAAACGATATTTTATTGAAAGAGATATGTATAACGGAATTAACAAATAAGTGACAAGAAACAAGAAATATAAAATCTATCGGAGTCAACATCTGATTGATATTTTTTTCTTTTCTTGTTTGAGATCAAAATGTCAAACGTTGTGTTTTCATTGCAATTTGTTTTCTCACGGTTTTACTTTCTTAAAGCTTGTACGCATTCTGCTGCGTTTACTTTACACAGGTACTTTGCGTTTGCTAATTAAATTGTAATATTGCCATTTTTTGGAAATAAAACAGTAACAAAATTTTGTGTTTTCAGTTGATGTATGAATGGAATAATTTTTAGAGCATATTTTCTAACATAAATTGAAAATTCAAAAATTAACTTATTATTTATTCGCTATAAGAGTCAATTGAAAATTATTATTTTAGGTCTGAAAATAGACCTTAATGTTTTCTGTCTTTTTCAGCCGTCTGTTTGCCGCCGACATTTCGTTGATGCTAATCAACTCATCAGTAGACTCGAAAAATCTAAAAATAATGTTTGAGGCCCAACTACTTATTCCAAAATTCTCATGAACAAAATGAGCATCATAATCTATATAAAAAGTTTGTTTGAACATTTCTGACTCTCATTCTGTTCATGAGAATTTTGGAATAAGTAGTTGGGCTTCAAACATTCCTTTTAGATTTTTCGAGTCTACTTATGTTCTGATTAGCATCAACGAAATGTCAGCGGCATATAGACGGCTGAAAAAGACAGAAAATATTAAGGTCTATTCTTAGATCTAAAATAGTAAATTAAAAATGTATTTGGAAAAATGTATTTTGAGAGCACAAGTATTTGAAATACAAAATGCAAAGTAATCAAGCGCTTACACCGGTATTCATAAAAAATTAAACATTGTTGAAACACATTTTACGACAAATTTTTCATATAAATTTTTTTTTAAAATGTATTTGAGCAATGTTTTATTTTTTATGAATACCGGTGTTAGTATTTAAAATACTAAATACATTTATGGGACGTATTTAAAATATAAATACAAAATACGTATTTGTATTATAAATACGTTGTTTCAAATACATGTATTTCAAATACTGCCCAGCGCTGGTTATATTCTACATGAAACGCAAGCCAACTTTGGGTTGACCTTCTTTTCAAGCTAATGTATGTATGTATAAAGAAGTAAATATATGATTGAGAATATATATTTTTAAACCGTGTAACGCAACCATCCTTTTTGTACTGGTTATTTGTATTGCTTAATATGATATTTTTGTGAAACGCAACACTTGTAGTAAACGAGGTCTACTACTATATCGGTCACGAAGCAGAGTTAGAAATATATGTATGTACATAGATCTGAAGGGATTGCATAAATGCAATAGGAAAGGAACAGGAAAAAAGTAAAAACTGAATTTAACTCCCTAAAAAAAATCTTGAATTAACTTTGTCACTTTTTTTAAATTTCCACATTTAGGCAAAATCGATATCTGTATATCCGGGCCTAATACAAGTGTCGAAAAATTCAAAAAGGGACTGAAAGCCTACTAAAAATAATCGGACAGGTGCCTGGTATTTTCTTGAAATTCGGATTTTTTTTTTCGTTACTTTACTGAATTACAGAGACAGATGGAAGCAGGAAAAAAGTAAAACCAGAACTATACTCCTAAGAAAAAAATCTCAAATAGATTATGGTATTTTTTACTTTTTAAAAACTTAGGGGTAAAAAAAGCCGAAATCGGTAATTCTGTATTTCCTACCCTGTCCTGTGTACCACGTAGCCGATACTAAGAAGGTTTTTTATCGGCGAAGCCGGTGTAAATATGTATGCCTTTGACATATATGTATATGTATTTCAATTTTAATTAGATATTTATGTAGTTTGAAGCTGATTTTCTATGTTACTTCCATAAAGGTTAACAAGTACCGTGCATCGAATTAGTGGGTTTTTCTTTTTCCGAGCACATAAGGCTTAAATTTAATCTCATAAACGTGAATATCTAATTGATTATAGTAACTAAAATTAAAAATACAGTTTTTACAATATTGCTTCCAAGCGGGAATTATGAACAGAATAAATACGATCCTAAGTTCAAGGCCGAATGGGTGCTGATGAGAAGCGTTGCGGCTTTAAAACAGCTGTTCGCCAGCTTCAGTCTTAATTTTACTTTTTTTTCTTTTCTTGAGCTGATAATCACGTGTAATACGTTAAAAACTGAACATGAGCCCGAATAGGAAATTAAAATAACGATAAATATATCACAGGTTGCAAATTGAAACACTCTAACTCTCATTTTTTTCGTGGTCGAGGTTTTTGTATATTTTGATGAATTAAAACATCTTATGTTTTAATATTTGCACAACAATCGACTCATAAGAAAAAATGCGAGTGAGAACCTTCCCACATGAGACTAACTACAGATAATTAATGAATTTAAGGCAATTTTTTAATCTTTCAGCTTACCTTGTATAATGAATGACCTTTTAAAGCATTGACCATTGCAGCACCAACAATATGTTGTATCAAGGGTATGCGTTGACCTAAAGGAGAATCCATTCGTATATGCAGTTGTACAGAGAACATGGCACAGCCTAAGGGACTAAGCCACTAAAAGACGAAAAAATGTTGGAATTAGTTCAATTGTTTTAAAGATGACTACATAAATTCACATTTATTAAGGTATGTGCTGGAAACTAGTTTTTAAAATTATTCGTTACAATAGGAAAATTTTGTATGATCCACAAATTTTATCCGTTTTGTGTACATATGTATTAAATAGTGAGCATTTCATAAATCTTTGAAGTAAATAAGTTGATTCTGATAGCACTTTATATCATGATGTAGTTTGTAAAATTGTTCCAAAATGTTTTCAGACCCGATATTACAAAAAAAAAAAAAAAACTGTCTGAATCCATCACATACCTGATACATATATTAAGTTTTTTTTTTGTCTCATGTAGAAAGAATTTAACTGCAATTTTTCAATTTTGATTAATTACAGATTTTATATTGAAATAATCAAAAGAAGACTTGCGATTTAAAAATACGAGTTGGGCCCTTTTACATGAGACCAACGATTTGTGATATCATACTATTACGTATGAACCAACACACTGTTTGGGATTGATTTCAGTGCAGAAGGATTGAATTTGTTTGGAGTGTGATAATTGATTATGCACTTGATTCGATGTTTCTGAAGCCTGTTTAGTCACAAATGCGTACCCGCTCTTCCTTAACTTAATAATAATTTATAAATTATTTTGGCTCTTTGCCGACTTGAACCTGGAACCCAGAAACCTTTACTTTAATTTTAATAGATAACTTACAAGGAAATGATTTTTAATACATTATTTTTTGATCTTACATACCGAAAAATAAAATATAAAAAAATGTAATTAAAGTATGGACTTTATCGATTTGTAATATAAATTTACTATTTATTCTTTTACAAAGCTATTCGAATAATTTGCTTCCCCATAATAGTTCATTTGACAATACTTTGGCAACCCAGACATAAATAGTCATGTAGACGGACAAAAGCAGAATAAACAATACACATAAAAGGCAAAAAATTTTGATTTTTAATGGAACCGTGATTTTGTAGTTATTTTCCCCCATAATTGCTTTATTATTTTTTTTTCATTTAATGCTTTTATTTTGTAAAGTAAAGTAATTTTCTTTAACACCATTTTCTTTGACGACATTTTGGAAATGAGCTTGCACTTGCCAGTGTAAACAATCAAGCAAGTATCAACAGCTTTTATTGTCTCTGTCAATGTATTGGTTGTTAATATGTACACACAACTTGCAACAAGTTACTTGCATGTGTAAATAGTGGGTCAAAATCTAGTGCAAGTGAGCTGACAAAACAATTTTGATGTATTGAGTTACTGGCACCTGCGTGTGTAAATGGAGGGTTGGCTAAAAAAAAAAATTTAGAAAGTAGAAAAATTTTGGCCTAAATCACAAAATTTTTTTCTAATCTGTGAACTTGTCTGTTGGAATGGTCATAGATAGCGCTCTTGAAAATAGGCCTCGATATATACAATTCCCTTACAAAAGATAGTGCTCACGTGTTCTTTATTTTGTATGTAAAGTAGTTTATTTTTTACCGACTAACCTAGAAAATTGAAAATTAGCACAAAAATTAACCAACCTGATTATTACTGCGCCCAATACCATTAGTTTGTTGGCGTGCTATAACCACGATGCCATTAATTAGTTCCAGAGAGGAAATAACGTTCTGAGAAGTATTGATAACCGGTGCATATATAACCAAACGGCCAATGTATTCGGTTTTGAGGTTCTTTAAAGTACAAGAAGAAATTAAAACAAGTATATACATATATATATATTGAAAATATTTCACTTTTATAAGCACTTATTGGATGAATTTCTAAACAATATTTGTCAAAAAGCGCTCAGTAAACATGAAATATTTTTTGTAAACAAAAGCGGGATAAAATGTATGTTTTTTCTTACCTCAAAATAGTCTACTGTTGAAAAATCTTCCGGACAGGAATGTATTAAAATGGGTAATATGTTTGAATCGATTTTCGGCAGTTTGTCATTAGGGCCACAAAATTGCATTGCCAATTTGGGCGTTATCAAAACATTGTCTGCATCAGCGCTGGATTTAAGTTTTTCAAGCAACTCAAACTTCGCCTTAAATAAAAATGAAAGAAATAATTTGTAAAATCAGTTGCGTTTAGCTATTGCAAAGAATGTTATTATGTACCTCATGTCTTCCTAAGAAGTAGGCATTTTTAAAAATCTCTTTGGGATCGGCATTCGTTGGCATTAGCTTTTGTGATTGAACACTCAAGATGAGATGATTTTTCAATAAATCGGCAAATATTTCATAACGTATATTATCATTTTGCTTGAGTATAGAAAATTTTGTTTCATCTGATTCAAATTCGCTGGGATTTATTTCGAGATGAACCTTGAAAAATTTATTAAAGAATTAAATACAGGTATTTGTAAGTGCAGTTAATGTACAATAATAGTGTATTCTGATATTTTTATTATATTAAATTTGTGCCTAACTCCGATCTTTTATATCCAATTAAATATTATCTTTTTTTGAGTCAAATCAACTGGGCTTTCAAGGTCATTTGTTTATCTTCATTAATTAAAAGACAAAACTATAGTTTTTAAAAAATTTTTCCCGACGTTTCCTCGGGGTATTTTCAACTTGTTCAGGGGTAGATTTTTATTTAATGCATTTTTTTTAAATTAAAATTAATGAGTTTACATTATTTATTTAATATAAGTATTTATGGCCCCGATTATGGTTCACAACATTTGTTCATTTATGTATGTATTTTTTGAAAAGTGATTATGGTTTACAACTATTGTGGCAAGTGTTGTCAAAATCTTACAACACATAATCAGATGTTGTCAAAAACTTACGACACCTACTGAAGTGTTGTCTTGTTGATGTTACCAGTTAAATTACGAAAAAATTATAAAATTTGTAAGTGTGCATACAAAATGTTTTGCAAAAATATAAAAAAACAATTAATTGTTAAAAATTATTAACAAAATATAAATAAAAATACATCTATACACATAATTATTACCCATTTTTCGATTACAAAACAGTTTTATTTTGTAGTTGCAATGGATTTAATTTTTTGGTCCTTTCATTATCATAACCAAATTAAACATCAACATTAACATAAATTTTTATGGCTTTGTTTGTACTTTTCTAGCAAAAACGTTTTTCATTCTTTTCATTTTTACCAATGCATTTCTACGCGGTAGTTGCGGTGTTACATTAAATCCAACACTCCATGTCTTTTTGTTGTAAAACTTGACAATGAAACGTCAAAATTTATTGTTTTTGGCTTGAGTATGTGTAATGAAAGCAACATACGCGTGCATCTTTCTGGAAGTGTGCCTTTACTTGGTAGTTTTTTGTGTGCAGGCATGTATTTTTGCGGAAAGATGCTCTACAAATGAAAAACAACTCTGTGACATACACAACACCTAGATGTTGTGAACCATAATCACAAAAAGAGTTGTAAGTTGTGTTGTAAATCTTACAACACAACATTTAGATGTTGTGAACCATAATCGGGGGGTATATCACAGTTTTGTAGTGTAAATGGGACAATCATCAAACACGAAAATACTAGTATAATTGACGACATTAGTGAGACTATTTGCTTGTGATATGTTCCTTTATTATTTATTTAATAAATTATTTATTTTCGTGTTTTGTGATTGTCTGGTTTACATTACAAAACTACTTAAATACTTATATTTAATAATGTCATAATTTAACTAAAACATTGCATTAAATAAAAATCTACCCCTGAAGAAGTTGGAAACACCCCAACGAAACGTCGGGAATAGTTTTAAAATTATAAAGTGTAGTTTTGTCTTTTAATTAATGAAGATAAACAAATGACCTTGAAAGCCCAGTTGGTTTGACACCAAAAACAGAGAATAGTACATTTTATTTATTTCGTACATGAATATATTCGTTGTTTTGGGTTTTGAATGGATCCTAAATGAAAGATTTGATTATATGTTGGTAAACTAAAATCTGTTGGAAATACCAAAAAGAATTATAGTTAAAATGCCTTAAAAAATACCGTTGCTGACAATAAGGTAGCAATTGTGTACTTTATCTTTTGTGCTCATCTCATAACTGCTTCCATCAGAAGCAGTATTTAAGATTTGAGCTGGGATAAATGTTTTTAGCGTCAAAAAGCACCTACAATTTAAATGTTAGCTTGCATGATTTGCTTCAAATTTATAAATTCATTCAAAATTACACAGATATAAAGCTCGAATAATTTTCAGGATTAGTACAGATTCGTATGTTTTTGTTATAAATTTTACAAAATTTCACTACACATACATATGTAGATCATGTGAAACAGCACTTAAAAGTGGAGGTTTCTTTTATGCGGACGTCACTTGAAAACGACTATCACCTTTTGCCTTCATACAATTAGGCTTCCATATGTATGTACATATGTCGACAAAGACTAAAAATAGGATAAACATACATATGTACAATGTATATCACATGCACATCATAAAATAAATTCAGTCAAGTACGAGGCTGGCTCGCACACTGAGGGTTCCGTACGTATGTGTAATATACGTATGGAATGGCATATGTGAATACATATATTGTATAAATTTCATCTCTCTGTCTTTTACAGCTTGAGAGTTACGTTTAATTGTTACTTTACGTTGTATGGGGCACCTAGTAGGTTTCGACTTGTTGTTGTTGTTGTCATTTGTTGTTGTAAGTCATCTGGGAATACACACACTGTGCAAATTTCGGCTCTTTATCTCTTACGGTTCGAGAGTTATAGCTAACTGTTATTTTACGTTGTAAATGCACACCTGGTAGTTTTAGAGTAGTTGTTGTTTTTAGCATTTGTTTGTTGTAGGGCATATGTAAATACATATATTGTGTGAATTGCATCTCTCTGTCTCTTACAGTTTGGGAGCTACGGCTAATTGTTACTTTACATTGTATAGGGACACCTGGTACTTTTCGACTTGTTGTTGTTTTTAGCATTTGCTGTTGTAGAGCATCGGTAAATACATACACTGTGCGAATTTCAGCTCTCTATCTTTTACGGTTCGAGAGTTATTGCTAATTGTTACTTTTCGTTGTATGGGGACACCTGATAGTTTTCGACTTGCTGTTGTTTTCAGTATTTGTTGTTGTAGGGCATCTGTAAATACATACACTGCGCAAAATTTCAGCTCTCTATCCCTTACGGCTTGAGAGTCATAGCTAATTGTTACTTTACATTGTAGGGGGACACCTCGTAGCTTTCGACTTGTTGTTGTGTTTAGTATTTGTTGTTGTAGCGGCAAAGTACGACACAGTTATTACGAAAATGGACCTTCAAATCAAAATGCATTTCGTGCACTTTGTGATTCAAGACTTGCAGACAGAAGTTCGGGGAATTACGGATTAAATTAGGGAGCTCAATTAAACGGGAACGCCAGGATCTGTGAATATATTCAGGGATAATTAAATTGCCATTAGAGCGATCTCTGCTGAGCGAATTAAATCGCAAGCAAATTGGGATTGCAAAAACGCTATTAACAGTGACTAGACTCATGGTGAATTGCGCATCATATGGGAGGCAGGGCATACGGGAATAATTGGAAATGAGAGAGCAAACTCACTTGCTTCAAGAGTAAGAGAGTTAAGTAACATAGGCTTAGTTATGCAGTCAAATCTGAGCTAAAGAATTGGCACATAGACCCCATTTAACTTTCTAGAATAACGAAACCGTGGGAATCAATTCAAGAATTCTATGGGGGGACTGCTTAGACTTAGAGACTTAGCAAGCGCGAATTAAGTAGAATAATCAACTACTGGCACATCTTAATCGCATAGGAATAGCGAGAGGTGATGAGTGTAGAGCATGTGGGGAGGAGAGCGAGATATTAGAACACTATTTATGCCAGTGTCCCGCCTTCTCACAATTACGAGGCATATATTGGAGAAAATCAAGGAACTTTATGAAGGACACAGAGTTCCTACATACCTATGCGTCAAACTTTTTGTGGGCTAGTTTGGGCCATGGTACAACTAACAAGGTAGCCTCTTCACTACAATAAGAACAACTTCAATAAAAATAACATGCATTTTGTTTTTGTACAACTTATGCAAACTGTCAAAAAGACGCCACTTCTACATTTACAGAAGAGAGATGCACTGAGATTACGCGGATTTGCTACCTCGTTTTGGCTGCCTCTCATCTCTGCAATCTCTTCACAACCTAAAGTAGTCAGATGATTAACAGTTTAGTTGACGAGGCTACCTTGTTAATTGTATCATGGTTTGGGCAAGTAATTCAGCTGTCAGCTGTTTCAAAGAATAAACAATAACATAGAAGAAATATGTAAATGTTTTGCGGAAACTAAAAGAAAAATTGGAAATTAGCGTGAAAAAATATTTTAAAGCATTCTCTAAAAAATTGGTTATTCTCTAAAAAAAAAAATTGATGATTAATTTAGGTCTAACAATGAACATTTTTAAAAAATATTTGCTGTCTTTTTCAGCTGTCTACATGCCGACGACATTTCGTTGGTGCTCATCAGTAGACTTGAAAAATTCTTAAAAGTTTGTTTGAAATTTAACTACTTATTTCATAATTCCCATGAACAAAATGAGAGTCAGAAATGTTCAAACAAACCTTTAACACAGCAAACATTTCTTTTCGTTTTGCAACTCTTACTTTTCTTTGCAACCTTCTATACAACGCAATGCAAAACGAAAAGAAATGTTTGCTGTGTTAAAGGTTTGTTTGAACATTTCTGACTCTCATTTTGTTCATGGGAATTATGGAATAAGTAGTTAAGTTTTAAACAAACTTTTAAGAATTTTTCAAGTCTACTGATGAGTTGATTAGTTGATAATTGTTATACATATATGTATGTATATATTTATATTTACGAATTCATTTATGTACGAGTATATGTATGAATTTATAAGTTCTGTTGTGTTCGTAAAAAGTTTTATGCATACATAGTTGGTATTTTTTTTTACACAAATTAAATAAAATACATAAACATTTTTTTTTTTATAAATTGGTCTGTCGGAACCCTGACTTTTTCGTTTGTGGTAAAATATTTGTTTTTATTCGTTCCCGTACTTTTGTGCATTTTTGTCTCTTACTGAGAGAAATTATAGTTTACTCTCATTTTACCGAACTTTGCCCCAAATGTAAAGAAACTGAATTTAAGCCCGATAAATTAAATTAAATTTATTTGTTCTGAAATTGGTGAAATTAGTTGCAATGACTTTTGTATCTTTTATACTGAAGACACAAGAATACAAAGTAAAAATGAGGTTTGACCAAATATCTGTTTAAAAAGGCTGAAAAATTACGCTTTTCGTCCTAGCTATACATTTTAGTTGAAATAATTACTGTCGTACGGCCTTTTGATTTCAGAAAAACAGTTCCAAAAGTTCTTAGTTAGCATTCTAATTGTCCGAGCCTTAGGTCACTTGTTTTTTACAAAATATTTATTAAATTCAATGTTTCGATATCACAATGGAATGTAGATTTTTTTTATAACAATTTAAAAACAAAACAAACAAAAAATTTATACTGGCATATGTTTGAAAATTATATACACTTTAACAAAATATTTTAACATATGTATATACATAAATAATAATTAAGTTTATATAAATACATGTACATACAAATATGCACATACGCACCTACATACACCTACACACCTACATGCATCTACGTCCACACACATGTATACATGAACCTGCACACATACATCGACATATATATATATATGTATATGCACACACATCCATGTATACATACATACATGCATACACATGCATACATATCCACACACCCATATGCATAAACGCACACACATACACATACATATATGCACACAACTGCATCCCACACATACGTATACACATGTATATATAAATACATATTAACACTGAACATAACATAACATATTTTTTTATTTTTTAGTTTTATATAAAAAAAAAATGAAAATATTTTTAAATAATTTAAGATAAAACGTCCTACTCGTATATTCTATTCTCTACTGTGTTTCTTATATACCAAATATCTATAGTTCTGAGCTAATCTGTCTGTATCTGATTTAAAATTGATTCTATTTCCTAATGGTACTTTGATAATGCTACATATTATCAAAGTACCATTAGGAAATAGAATCAATTTTAAATCAGATACAGACGGATTAGCTCAGAACTATAGATATTTGGTATATAAGAAACACAGTAGAGAATAGAATACACGAGTAGGACGTTTTATCTTAAATTATTTAAAAATATTTTCATTTTTGTTTTATATAAAACTAAAAAATAAAAAAACATGTTATGTTATGTTCAGTGTTAATATGTATTTATATATACATGTGTATACGTGTGTGTGGGATGCAGTTGTGTGCATATATGTATGTGTATGTGTGTGCGTTTATGCATATGGGTGTGTGGATATGTATGCATGTGTATGCATGTATGTATGTATACATGTATGTGTGTGCATATATATATACATATATGTCGATGTATGTGTGCAGGTTCATGTATACATGTGTGTGGACGTAGATGCATGTAGGTGTGTAGGTGTATGTAGGTGCGTATGTGCATATTTGCATGTACATGTATTTATATAAACTTAATTATTATTTATGTATATATGTTAAAATATTTTGTTAAAGTGTATATAATTTTCAAACATATGCCAGCATAAATTTTTTGTTTGTTTTGTTTTTAAATTGTTATAAAAAAAAAAAAAAATCTACATTCCTGAAGAAGATATCCATTGTGATATCGAAATATTGAATTTAATAAATATTTTGTAAAAAAACAAGTGACCTAAGGCTCGAACAATTAGAATACTAAACAACAAAGGTCGAAGAATTAACATCAAGAACATGTTCTTAGTTAGCAGTACTAAGAAACTGCTAATATGTGATCTCAAATTTTTTTTATCAAACCAAAGCCGTATTTTTTAGGGCTAATTCTGAAATTTAGCTACTAAAGGGTGTTTTTTCGATGCATAGAACTCTAAGTTGCAATAAAACAACGATGGATTATTCGATTGACATGAATTTTATTTATCCGAAAGATAATATTGTGGCATTACATTTTAAATATGATTTCTGGCATATGACCGCCACGGCTGGCGCGGATGTAGTCCAATCTGGGCGTCCAATTTTCGATGACTTTTTCCAACATTTCTGGCCGTCTATCGGCAATAAGCGTTTGTTGCTTATCCGCATAGACAAATGACTTTACATAGCACCACAGAAAGTAGTCTAGCGCTGTTAAATCACAAGATCTTGGAGGCCAATTCACAGATCCAAAATGTGAAATTAGGCGGTCACCAAACGTGTCTTTCAATAAATCGATTGCGGCACGAGCTGTGTGACATGTTGCGCCGTCTTGTTGAAACCACATCTCCTGGACATCATGGTTATTCAATTCAGGAATGAAAAAGTTAGTAGTCATGGCTCTATACCGATCGCCATTGACTGTAACGTTCTGGCCATCGTCGTTTTTGAAGCGCACCAAATAGTCAGTTTTTCTGGATGTAACGGTGTTTCGACGTACACTTGAGAATTAGCTTCATTCCAAATACGGCAGTTTTGTTTGTTGACGTAGCCATTCAACCAGAAGTGCGCTTCATCGCTAAACAAAATTCGCTTATGAAAATCGGGAAGAACGGCAATCTCGTTTTGCACTAAAATTGCACTATTTGCAAGCGTTGTTCAGGCGGGAATCTATTCATGATGAATTGCCAAACCAAACTGAGAATAAATCACTTGATAGATAGCTGTTAAATCGGTCGCCATCTTGAGCAGTAATGCCAACTTAAAGTTCTATACATCGAAAAAAAAACACCCTTTATAAATCAAGTACTCTTAGGGTCTTATGCATAATAAATATTTTAAGTTTATACAACTCTTATTTGACAAATTTTCCATACAAATATGTCAAATAAGAGCCTTATAAGCCTGACATTTTTTTGTGAATAAGGGTGTTAGCCTTTTTTCCTTAACCTGTTTTTTTAAGTAATAAAATAGTAAATTATGGTACAGAATTAAAATGGTACAGAATTTAAAAAATTTGGTTACTCTTCTTTGGAACACTAGCTCTAATTTGTTTGAGGGTTCATAGTGGAATGAAATAAGCACAACTTGTTTCCTCTTAGTGATTCTAAGGCCAAGAAACATTTTCCAAATTTATAGCATAGTTTTTGTATATCGTACATACACACATACATACATACATACACACTTTACGTGTTTACCACAGAAAGCTGTAATTAAGGATTGCAAATTATTTGTTTACTTGCACTTACTTGCGAAAAGACGGCTGTTCCACCACTCTTTTTATTATTGGCCAGCAGCAGACTGGGGGTATTCCATGTTTCCTCAGTGCCCAAAACCTTAACATCTAGTTGGTGTATATCACCTTTCAAATCCTTGAGTTCAATGGACCTTGGTGGACATACTAGAGCTCTAAGCGTCGTGTATGTTTTCGTGTTTTTTGTTTTTTTTTTTTTACATAAAATGTTTGGAATCACATATACGAAAAATATTTCGCACATACATACACGCACGCGTTTTTTAATTTGTTTTTTTTTTTTTTAGTTTTACACATTTAGACAAAATATAACAGCCAGCGAGCAAGTAACACATGTTAGTAGTCAAAAAAAAAAAAAAAAATGAAAAAATAAAAGAATATATGTATATACGTATGGAGGAAGGAAAAAATTTATGTAGAATGACAAATACATACTCGTTTTAAAATAAATTACTAAAAAGTAGTTGTTTAAGTTTAACAAAATAATGATAAAATTATTGTCATTGCTATAAATACGCAAGCTTAATAATTTATGGAAAATAACAAATACAAATGTATAACAAACAAGCTTAAAGGTGTTTTTTGGCATTAAGGAATTGATTTCAGAAAAGAAAATTTCAAAATTATGTATCAAAACTGCAAACCGTTCATTCATGCTGTAGTGCATGTAGTGGAGCTATAATTTCGTATATGATTTTGCCACTTGTAGAGAATATTTTGGTTAGTGTAAGTTATTTGTATATATCTTTTGTTAAAAGGGTTAAAAAAAACTAGTTAAACATTTAAGGCCATATTCATAATAATTATTGTTTAAGTTTATTATGTTCTTATTTGACGTATTTCTACGGAATATTTGTCAAACAAACGTGTAAGAAACCTTCAATAGTTTTTATGAATATGGGTGTTAAAATTTCAATCACAACAAATTTTGTTATTTACATACAAACCAAATTGGATGTAAGAATTTTGTGTTTTGATATAGAATAAACTACTTTTTTTTCAATTGTTAATCTAATAATTGGTGGAAGTAAGACTGTAGTGATTTAACTTACGGTTTACGGCTGTTGGCATGAGCAGAATCGTCACTGTCGGTTGAAAAGTTTTTCTTTACCGGTGACGGTTGATAACAAAATATATGATGCATCATTTTCACCTTTTGCCATTTGTCATAGGAAAATTGCACCAATTCATGTTCACGCACCTGAAAAAAGCAATACAAAATCATGAATATATAACTACATGCGAGTTTTGTTTATTACATTACATTATTGGACTTTAGTTTATTTGTAATGTACTTTTTAATTATTCTAGGTCAAAATAGATCTTATTAATTGTCTATGAATTGAGACTTTGCACAGTTACAAGGCCTACACAGCAACAAATACCAAAGATAGCAAAAGGTGAAAATTTAAGTGCTGCCCTTTATCTTTACCCTTTAATTTGTAAATTAACTTTAGTTAATAACAACAACAAATATCAAAAATAGCAAAAAGTTAAAATGTAATTGGTGTTCATACACCAATGAAGGGGACACCCTTCAGATTGAAAAGCAGATAGAGATAGATGCACGAAATTTACACGGTGTACGAGGTTTGATCAGAATATAACCGCTATTTTTAATTTTTTCAAATAGTATTTATTTATTCATCAATTCAACAATCTTGTCCCCTTCAAAGTATTTTCCCTCAGATATGATACACTTATGACAGCGTTGTTTCCAATCCTCGAAACATTTCTGAAACGCGCTTTTTGGTATCGCCAACAGCTCCTGTTTCGGTTTTTCTTCTATCTCCTCAATCGTAGCAAAACGATTTCGTTTCATCGGTGTCTTCAGTTTTGTGAAGAGGAAAAAATCATCGGGGACCAAGTCCGGTGAATACGATGGTTGAGGCATGATAACGGTTTTGTGTTTGGCCAAAAACTGACGCACAAACATCGATGTATGAGCTGGTGCGTTATCATGGTGCAAAATCCATGATTGTTTTTTTTCACAATTCTGTGATTTTCTGACGAATTGCTTCGCGCAAACGGCGCATAACTTCAAGGTAGTATTCCTTATTGGCCGTACGACTTTGTGGCAAGAATTCATGATGCAACACGTCATTGCAGTCAAAGAAAACAGTGAGCAAAACCTTCACATTTGACTGAACTTGACGTGGTTTTTTTCAGTCGTGGCTCTTCTGGACGCTATCATTGGGATAATTGGGCTTTGGTTTCAATGTCATAGCAATACGAGTACACCCATAATTCGTCACAAGTTGTGACCTTTTTGAGGAAATCTGGCTGGATCGTCGTTGACGATGTTCAACAGCTTCTGAGCGATGTCCATGCGACATTGTTTTTGCTCAAAATTTAGCAATTTTGGAACAATCTTCGCTACCGCACGTTTCATGCGTACAACATCTGTAAAAATTGCTTGGCATGAGCCGAACGATATGTCAACATCATCAGCAACCTCTCTGATAGTGATTCGACGATTATCCAAAATCATTTTCTTTACTGCTTCAATGGTTTCATTGGTTGTTGACGTGCTCGGGCGACCAGGACGAGCATCGTCGTTGACACCACAATCAACATTTCATATGTCCTTGCGCATTTAATTTCATTTATTACACAAAACTTAATACAGTTTCTTTGATCCATTTCTTCGAATAGTAAAAAATCGAAGAGCACACCAAAATATGACTCGACATTTTTATTTGTCAAAAACAAACTGACAATCCAAAATGGCTGATATTGCCAACATATACATATAACAGACAAAATGAAAAAAATGCGAAAATCGAACACACTTAACTCACGAAATTTTAAAATAACGGTTATTTTTTGATCAGACCTCGTATGTAGTTGTCTGGTCTCTACAACAGCAAATACTAAAGAATATAAAAAGTTGGTACCCCATACCAGGAGTAGCCTTTGTCTACCACTTGGACGGTGGAACGAAACCCTTGCTGTGCGAGTCAGTCTCGTATTTGTATCAATTTTATTACAAAAATACATCGCTAAAACCTTGCAACAATTTTTTTTCAACCGTTAGTTTTAATTCTATCAAGACCAACAATTGCCGCCATAATCTTCGAAGCAACTGGATCGATTTTAATGCATTTTTGCAAATATGTAATTTTGTCTAACTAAAAAAAAATTTTAATTTTTCGAGATCGAAAAAAAATTGTTTTTTAATATGCTATTACCGAGTTATAAACCGAAGTTCAAAATCATTTCTGCTTTTTGAAAGTGTTTATTTCGAAATTCAAGTCAACATTTTTTTGAAATAAAAAAAAGCGTTTTGGGCTACTCGATTTTCAGAATTTTTTTTTGCATTTTGAGACTGTTTCTCAGCAAAATTAACACATACGTTTTTTTTTTTTTGAAAACTTCGAAAAATTGCTCCTTTAACAACTCATTCATTTACAATCCGATTTTTAAAACACTATCTAAAACTGTTGGCAGTAAAATGAGCATTTAATTTTTTTTCGAAATTCAATTCAATAAAAATTATTTTCTAAATCGAGTATTAAATTTTTGTTTGCTTCTTGCTCCAGCTTGTCAGTAAAATTAGAACATTAATTTTTGTCAAAATCGGCATGCATTCTATAAAAGCCACATTAGATTTGCACTGAATTTTTCTAACCAAAAAACAAATGTAAATAAATGCAGAGTCTACCAACAGAGAAAGCTATATAAATATTTTCATGTTCGCTGTCCTTCACTGGATGCTCGAGCACCGCAAGGCTGCCACTTTCATGAAATTTGACAGAAATTTTTGTAGTCCAGCAAAGCTGCTGACCCTTCTGGTTTTATTCTGTGAAGCTCCGTATAATTTAATACAATAATAAGTATAAGATAAATAAAATGTAAAACCAAAAATCTATTCAGTTCTTTCTTCCTCATTCATTCATTATGTTGAGACTCCCAACGAGTTAAATATAAGCTTCACATAAATTGCGACTTACATATTTTTAATTTATTTTTGCTATGAAAGTACGTCGCGAGATAATTAAATTGCAACTTTAATTTTATATTATATATTTAATTTCATTAATTGTTAACGTTTTACTTCTGCTTAACTTGATTGCATGATTTAACTTATATTTTGTATTATTTAATTATTATGTAAGCCCTACGATTTCAATAAAAAAATTGTGAGTAACAATAATACAGCTCATCGATTAACTGACTTACTTTCTTCTGATATAAGTGCTAGCCAGAAACGTATTTCAATAATTTACTTCTTTCTGGTTAAGTGCTTCAAATTTATGTGTTTGGACTTATGCTCAGTAAAGACCACAACACGTTATTTCTTTAAAATTCTAATATTCACTTTATATTTGTTGCAATGAAGACTTGAAGTAATGAATGTACCTGTACATATACATATGTTTATAATATTACTAATGTTAACTCATCCAGTTTGTTTTGTTTTACACATACATAACTAAACTATCAATAGTATCCCAATAAGCAAAAATTTTTTGTGAATTCCAACGTTGAAATTCCAGTGTGAATCCAAGCTTGAATTACATTTAAAATCCATCCTCTTCCCAGTCCGTTTAAAGTTTGTTCAAAAACAACAACAAATTTGTTTGAAGCATATGTTATTTATGGCACAGAGTTGATGCAAAATCATTGGCGGCGGTGATGATGATAATTTTATAATTAAATTTTCAGAGAAATTTTTCGATTCTACTTGCATCACACTGTTGTTATTCAAGGCTGGAATTATATACACTGTAAAGGTACTGTTTTGTTCGCCTGTAATGCAATGGTTAATTTTGCTGGATTCGCTATTGAATTCAACAGTGTTTCAACTGTAATTCAACACTGGAAATTGGAAATAGTGGCTGCATTTCAAATGAAATTCCACTTGAATTCCAGCCAAAATGCTTTTCCTTACTTGAAAATAAATCTCAATGCAACAATATTATTTCAACGAAATCATTCTATGAGCCATAGTAATGCATGGCTCGGACAGCTCGTATTATGTAATGCAATTCATTTTTGAAACTATCACCAAATCGTTAGCATAGTGCCCATGAAAAAACTATACAAGCTTTACCAGCCCTGATAGTGTGTTATTTGAAAGCATTTTACAGCAATCTGTACGACGCCTACAGGTATGCTTAATTTTTAAATCGCATTGTAATCTTGCTACCAACTTACCTCAGCCGTTCGATATGTGGGCAAAATGAAATGCAAAATATCAGAGCACAACGATAACACTTTGCCACCCCTTAGAAAATAATCAACAAATAGCTCGCCAATTGCATTGGGAACTGTGCCGCACACGACCAATAAAGCGGTAGTATTAAGCCAATGCTTTTGTTCAACTTGTTGGGCATTTAAAGGATAAATGGTATAACTAGAAATAATCAAGAAACTTTGTTTTATTAATGCTAAAAAATAAAAGTATAGAACAATTATGAAAATGGTAGAAAATAAAACAGCCCCAAAACCGTCCAAAACAATACAAATCATAACCAAATATACATACATACATACATATGTAGCTTTGTCTAAAGCGCAATAAACCTTAACTAATGAAATATTCAATATTGATTTCTTTCAGTGGGTTATTTCATGTTTTCTCAAGGAGAAACATGCCGCAATCAAATTTAAAAACTAGATGTTTAATTTTTTGCACTAGGCCATTTTGCGTTTTAGGTAACGATATACATATGTATATACGTATACAAGCACATAAAAACAAACATACAGAAATATAAACAATGATTTGCTTGAAGATTTTTCAAAATAATAAGTTTTATTACTTGCTTAAAGGTCAACATTATTGAAATAGGTCAGTAAAACAAATGAGCAATGACTCAACCTTTCTTTAATGAGTGGATTAGAAAGTTATGATTCAATTTGTATTGAAGAGACTTACGTGTTTTCTGCCAAAATTTCTTTTAAAGTATTAACAGCATTCTCCTTGGCTGTGGCGGTCTCAGCATAAACTAAAACATTTAATGGTTTGCATTCGTTAAAACTCACTAAAACTTTTTCGCGTGTCAAACTAGGACGCTTAGCGATTTCTTTAATTTCCGCAGGTGCATTTGGCACAGTAGTACTTGGAGTAGGGCCTACATTGGAATTGGTTTTCTTAGGAGTGTTTGTGTCAGAAATTCTGAGAGCTTTTGGTGCAGAAGAATTAGCATTTTCTTCTTTTTTTATATCAATTTTTTCTGTCTCTTTCGACAAAGAATATGTTATTCCTGTTTTATTGGCTTTTGGACTAATAGGTTTTATTTCAGGCTTTTTGTCATCGACTTTGGAAGCTGGGGATGTGGATTTTGATCTTTCAGCTGCTTTAGCAGCTGCAATTTTTTCCAATTCACTTGGTTTTTGTACTGCATCAACCGCCACTGCAGGCGCACTTGTTCGAAAACGTCCTGTATCGACAGCAGTTGGTTTCTTTATTTCAGTCGGTTTGGCTCTACTCTTGCTAGGACTTGGGTGAGATCTAGGTGAAGCGCTTTTTGCGTGGTCTGCAGCGGAAATTGAGCTGGTTGTGCTGCGCTCCGTTCCAGGAAGTTTTGCACCTGCAGCCGCCAATTGCTCCATTTTGATCAATTTAATAGTATCTTGCGATATTTTCGTTTTTTCTGGGCTTGATTTTAAACTCAGCTCCTTAGTTTGCTGTTCTATATTTGCAGTTTTTTCAATATCAGTTTGCAACATTTTGGCAGGTCCTGCAATTTTAATAGGCTCCTTTGATTTCTTGCTTTCAGCTTCAGTTTTCTCTTGTGGTATTAAATCAGGTTTTAAAACGCCATGTTTAGTTTTGGTGTAGGCATATTCGGTAGCTTGATTTGCCAAAACACCTAGGGCCCTCAGATCTTCTAAATGCTTTGACCATTCTGCGGATGTCAAGTTCTTATTAATTCGTATTGGCTTGCGTAAATGGCTGGATAATTTTTCATAGGGTTGAGGTGCACCATCGCTTTTAACAGCTGGATAAGAGAAATAAATAGCAATTAGTCCATGTACACATGTATGTAGCTATATGAAAAAGTAATTATTTAATTAAAAGAAAACGATAAATTGAATAAAATTGAAGAGAATGAAGCGTTTGTGTTGTTGCTTACACTCAATCCTTAATAACGGTAGCTGATCATTGATGAGAAAATGGTTTTGCAAAAAGGTGTCTATTAATAATTTTGTAAAATGCTCAATATTGGTTTCAATTAGCACCGCTAGGTGGGAGTCTATTTTCCAGGCAAGCAGCTTACCATAGTTTTCCAGCTGAAATCAAACAAGATACATATACACACATACATATAAGTCAAAAATGAACGTTTAAATAATGGATTTAGAAAACTAAGAGAGTGATCAATATCATCTATTTTGAATGTGTATCTTACATACATACATATTTATATTTATTATTTCTAATCCAAAAAATACGAAACCACCCAGAATAAAAAAAAATATGTTAAAAATATCCCTATATAGATTTCGAAATGTAGTTTTCATCAAGCCAATAGCTTTTTATATCGGCAATGTTAATTACTATCTTTGAATTTATATTTGTGTAATAATAATACAAAACAGTTCAACCTAGAAAGCGATTTATAAAAAAAAAAAACAGAAAAAACAGTATTAGCTCGCAAAATTGTTTTTCAAGAATGATGAATTATTCCACAATAAAATACGGTTGGGTTTCTTTCTACACTTTATTGTAGTTATGAAAAAAATTTGCAGCCAGTTTACAGATATCGAACCTGAGACCTAATTCCGCCATTGGTGATCGAATATACTCGATAGTAAAAAAAAGTGTAAAGCAAAAAACCAAAAAAGCAACAAACACGTTGCAAGCGTGCGATAACGAATGTCAGAATTTGACCGCTGTTGAGCGTTCGCATACATTAAAACAAACATCAAAAATTATTTGTCTTAAATATATTTAAGCGAACGCTGGAACAGCGTTCTGCAACTCAATTCTTCAGTAATTTCGAAAAACCTTGAAAAATGTTTAAACCTTCATTTTTTATTTTATTATTTTTAGGCAATCGGAGTTAAAAAAAAATGCAACAAATAAATATTCACTCTACCTATTCTATTTCTTGCCCTAGATTTGTACTTAAAAACTAATTTACAACTGCTTTTTCTATGAATCATTTCGCAAGGCAACATTGAACGTTTGATCAATAGTTAACTTACCCTTATAATATCCTGCTGCTCAAAAGTGTCATATGAAGGCTGGATTTCGGTTTCTATCAACAAACGAATAAGACGATATTTGTCCGAACTAAGGCTGCGTAATAAAGGCTCTGTGGACTCGTTAAATGCAAATGGTTGTAGTCCTGGGGCTTCTGGAAACGTTATCCACGGTGTTGTTTGCAGGGTCTGTTGAGGCATTACACAAGAACCGCGGCAGTTACCATGTAGCCATAAAATTTCTGAAACCTTAGCTACTTGACGGTTTAAACATAGTTCTGATGTGGCCGCAGATGCATCTACGCAGGATAATAGTAGATCTAAAATATTTTTCTTAATCGTAATAAATGAGTGTTAAATCTTACCAAAGCCATCATCAGAATCTGTTGGCAAGGCATAAAACGCTACACTGGCTTGTGAAGCCAATTGTTCTGTAATCTTTTGACATATTTTGCTAATTCGCCAAGATTGTAAAAATGTAGCGCTCACGTAATACAATGTTAACATAATGATTACGATTCCGTCACTTAAAACAGTCTTATTTGATTAGGATAATTATGAAGAAGAAAAATGGGGTCGTTCTGAAGAGGATGTTCGTAAAGAATTGATTCTCTCTCTGCAGGCTTAAATGGCCAAACCTTGGCAAGGGTAAATTTCCCCAAAAATGTTATCAATTAAAACAGTATTTTATAAAATATTTCTTAAATAACTTACTTTAACTTATTTTGTGTTTTAACCAGTCAAATGTATTACGTTTCTGTGAACATACGCAACTCAGTATTAAAACAAAATTTTCGCTGAGTTTCCTATATGTATGCAAGTTGTTTTTTTTTACTCATGTTATCATAATTTCCTTTTAAACTCAGTTCATAACAAACGTTTTTTTTGAAAAACTGGCAGCTCTGATTGGCCTACTTTCCCACTCGTCATCTTCGTTGCGCAAGTTTCCCCTCTTGATCAGATTATATATTTTGCAACAGCTTTTATATTCACACACGACAACTTTGTTGAGCAAGCTCAAACTTTCCTTTATCTACTTATTTTTGGCCCATTTTTTGTTTTACTTCTACACGTATTTCATTTGTAGAAAGCAGTGAAATATGAACAATAATATTGCATATTTTGAAAAAAAAAATGTATAGCAATTGTAGAAACGAGGCGAATAGAGCTTACGTTGATTTGCTATCTCGTTTTAGCCGCCTTTGATCTCTACATACTCCGACCTTAATTATTGTATCATGAACTAGATCACATACGGCAATTTTTGAGCTTGCTCGAGAATTCAGAGAGGTGATAAGGAGGTAAAGTAATTTCCTGTGCTCGATGATTTTATTAGCTTATCATTTATTTTTCTTCTCGTTGACTACTTTTTAACGTTTCTTTTTGTTCTCTGATTCCTCTTGTTATAGTACATGCATTTTAAATATAAATGGTTAATAAATAAAGCAAAAAAGTGTTTTAGTGAAATATTTTAGATTTATATGAGTGTATGAATATTATTATTATTTTTCTTAACATAAAACAAATATAAAATTGTATGAAAATTAAATCTAAAGGAAAACTAAAAATTGATACCAAAGATTTCATTTGGCTGCACGAAAATAAATTTGTGGCGATTCCTGACAAACACTTGGTGGGAATAATTTGGTTCGTGATGGTCCGGCAGCACTTTCGACCGGGTGCTTCATATTCAATTTAAACTCTAGGAATACCTACAAAATGTAATGTCAAATTTGATTCTTACAAGACTTTTTTAGTTTTTTAAGAGAGAGTTGTGTTAATGAGCAGGAAGAAAATGTCCAACTATATTTTCGAAGGAAACGGAAGAAAGTCCTTTTACAGTCATTTATCATAAAAGCACTCAATAAAAATTCTAATTACAACGAAATTAAAATAAAAATTATTAGTTTAAGAAAATTAAGTATTTTCGCGTACCAGTGTAGACATAAGAATTTGTGGCTAAAGTGGGTCAGTATATTACAAAATACATTTTCTAATTAAATGCTAACTAAGACAGACAATATACCTATATATTTTTTTCTTTTTTACCATTTCAGACTTTTTTCTTTATCATTTGAAAAAAATTTCGGTGGTAGACTAAGTTAAATAATTTTGCGTGAATGAAGATTTTTACCGTCTTGTGGTATTTTTTTAAAATGTTTTACCAACTTTTGTGTTGCTCCTTTAGTTTCTTAACATTTTTATTTAATGTTTTTTGGTTCATATGCAACCTGGCTTCAGCCGGCATCCCCTGGTTCACAGTACTACTTGTTATCATATGTGTAGCCTCAAAATTCGTAAAATTAAAAAGTCCTGACGAAAAACAGCTGCTCAGATTATTAGCGGCCGGCAGTCAAGGTCTTTATCCAGAGGATTTGTCTTTTTGGCCAATAGCCCATCGTGGTGCGGGCTACGATGCACCGGAAAATTCTAAAGCAGCTTTAAAAAAAGTAAGTGGCAAAAAAGGAGACTAGGTTACAAAGTCGCGGCATAAAAAATGGAAGTACTTGAAATTATGACGTTGTCTTAACACATATATGTATGTATGTATGTATGCAGAATTTAAGGGTAGACAAATCAAGTTGTATTTGTATTAAGAAAATTAATTAAGAGACTGCGAAAGCCCTTTGGGGGGTAGAATAGTTGACGGTTGTGTATTGCAAAAACTTGCAGACCAAAATAATGGTGGTTGAACAGATGTTTACTTTGTGCTTATTTAATAAGGAGAAGTTACCTCAAACTTTAATTTTGTTTCATTAACTTTAACTATCATTATATATTAATTTACAAATATGAACTTAATTATTTATTTGCTTTAAGAGCCAATTGAAAGGTATTAAATCAGGTCCAAAAATTAACCTTTTCAAAAAATACAGCAAATATTTTTTGAAAAGGTTCATTTTTGGACCTGAATTAATACACTTCAATTGGCTCTTAAAGCAAATAAATAATTAAGTTCATATTTGAATATTCAAAAACTTTTACTTTTTGATACTTTCAAAAATACAAATCGTAGTAACCAATGGTGGCTGGTTGTAGAGAAGGTTGCAAAGAAAAGTAGAAGTGTTGCAAAACGAAAAAAGAAATGTTTGCTGTGTTAAAGGTATGTTTGAATATTTCTGATTCTCATTCTGTTCATGAGAATTATGGAATAAGTAGTTGAGTTTCAAACAAACTTTTAAGAATTTTTCAAGTCTACTGATGAGTTGATTAGCACCAACGAAATGTCGTCGGCATATAGACAGCTGAAAAATACAGCAAATATTTTTTGAAAAGGTTCGTTTTTGGACCTGAATTAATATATTAATTTACTTTACTATTTAGTCAGTGATGCTACAAAGATACAAAGATTTATATCGAAGGCAGTTGGTCCAAGATTTTACAAGAAAAGATTTCAACAGTATATTTGTAAATTTTGTCTCAAGGTGGTCCTTGACTGTCAACATAATACATGCTTTAGCATGGCTTAACTATTTATTTTAAAATCACTGTAAATGAAAGCGCTCACACAACGAGTCGGAAGAACTCTCAAATTAATTGAACCCTCATTATTATGCGGTCATATGCTGAAAGCAAAATATCTAGAGCATCTGCAATAATTGCTTCCTTTAAACTGCCTTTATTTCAATGGCAACTTTCCACTGAAATAGCAATTCAAGTCACCTAGTAATTTATCATCAAATATCATTACGTTTGTAAGTGTATTGAATTTGCTCATAAATGAGAATTTTTATACATATATGTAAAAGCAATTTATTAAAAATTTACCAATACGAGCAAATTTTTAAAATTAAAAAAAAAACGTTAAGAAACTTTAAGTGGGAGATATTGTGCTTTACTTCAGAAAAATGCTACAAGTAACGTGGATACTCTTCAAATACGTATTGGTATTGAATATTAAGTAAACAAATGTGCACAAAATCCGTATAGTATAGATTTATTCAAAATAATGTTCATTTTATGGGAGAAAACCGCATTAAAAGCCTCAATATTGCATTATTCTAGGTATAAATAGATCTAATTAATTTTATTTAACTCAGTAAAGCCTTTCAGTTAATTTTATCCATCTTCTACACAAAAGAGAGCATAAGCGCCGCAATTCGAAAACAATAGATTTTTGAAAACTTTTAAACATCTAAAAAAGAATGCAACTGGTGCAATCTGATCCTATTTTTTTAGGGTTCCGTACTCATAGAGTAAAAATGGAATCCTATTACTGAGACTTCCACGTCATTCCGTCACAGGCCCCATTCTCCCAAACGTTAAGAGCTAGAGAGCTGAAAGAGAGCCGGTAACCACATACCGGGCCGCTACAATAACAAATACCAGAATACAACAAGAAGTTAGAAACTAAAGCTTTATAAACCTGTTATAATTTTTATGAATTAGACGGATAGTCTACACATTTGTATTCAAAACACAACCAAAAAGTGTTATTTTGCAGAACAGTGTAATTTTCGAGTTGGACGATGTAACATATTTCTGAAACCTACTCAAGCCGGTCTACAACCCACTCAAAATATTAATTTCAAAATTATATAAAATTATCCATTTCCATTTTTTAACGCCGTGTTTTTATGTTTCTTTCTTTCTTCCAGTGCGTTACTCGTGGCTACCGAAATGTTTTAATTGACGCAGGTCTGACATCATGTGGAAAAATTGTCATTGTTAACCGTTTGACCTTGGAAAAAGCTGGTCTATCCGGCAGTATTGCTCTGCACACTCTGGAATCCTTAAAGAAAATTAATATAGCTGAATTACATCCAATGGGGTAAATAAAAGAAATATCGAAGCAGTAATGATTTTTGTAATTTATTTATGAATCTGAATATTTTTCAAATTTTAGAAAGCATTTCGATGCTGATTACATACTTACTATGAAAGAACTTTTGGATTTCCTCGAAGACCAACGACTTACCGTTTTCCTCTACATATCGGATAACAGCTCTCAAATGTTAGAGTGTTTGAAGTCGACCATCAAAGAAAACCCTTTATTTATACAACGTATTATTTTGATAAGTAGATCTCCGATTACTGTCTATCAGGTAAGCTTCCTCTACCTGAGCTGCAAATCCAAATTATGCGCAACTCATCACGTTGTTTCTTCATTCAAGCTTCGTAAACTTTATCCCGAACTGATATGTGGTCTGTGGACTGAAAAATCACTGGCTTTACCCCTACTTAAAGCTTCAACATTGATTACCTCAATATATGGTGCATTCTTTCGTAATATTATCTCACCCGTTATAGGCATTAGTGTTGTTTTTGTCTCAAAAGAAGAATTTAATTTGTTAGTACAAACACCACTAATTGCATTCACAAGTTATAATGGTTTATAATGTTTGTTTTTCAGACACATTGCTGAACTATGGCGTAATGTTGGCGTCAGACCGATTGTTTACAATGTCAATTCACCGAACGAGAAACGTTACTTCCAAAAAACTATGAAGACGCAATATCTAACTGATTCATTACGTTCTGAACCTCATTTATTAATGAAAGCTTAAAAAGCTATAAGGCATATACATAATTACAAACGACTTAATACAATATTTGCATAAATACGTATATAATTTTTAAAATTAAAGTCCATTTCTCCCATTAGGAAGATATAAAAATAATTAATTTTATATACACTACTACTATTTAAACTACTATCCCATGAATTGATATTATTTTTCATTGTCATTTACAAAACCTTTTTTTTTTTTTCTTTTCTCAAAATCTTTTTGTTTCCATCCTTAAAGTATTATAAACCAGACAAAGAGCTTAATTTAAGCATAACGTTTTTGTTTATTATTTATTATTTTTAAATTGATGCTACTTCATGTTTATTGCCATTTGTAGCTTTTTATTTATTTATTTATTTTTTTTTTGTAATACATTTGTTGTGATTTGTTTAATTTTGTAACGTAGATAAATGTTTCAAACGTCACGCTCAAGAAAATGTATTTATTTTCGTCTATCTTGCGCAAATTATTATTTATTTTTAGTTGTAATTTGTTTTTGTAATTTTTAAAATTTGTACAATATTTGTCATTCTATTTTGTATAAGAATATATAGTTTATATGTGAGTCTCTTTTATTTTAATAGTTCAGCCTATTCAGAAATGTTTCATTACGCTGCTACACGGTGGCCACAGAAAATTATGAGTATAGTATGCAACTTGCAATTTAAAACCGACTGCATGCTTCGGTGTTACTTTGACCAGATAGAAATTAATAAATTTATTTTCTCTTTAAAAAATATTTTCCTGTCTGTATCGCAAAAAAATAATCATACATTGAAAAATGTACCCAACAAGAGCAGTGCAATGATACATTTACGAACAGACTCCCTTTACACAATTCACGCATCGCAGCTTAAGGGTGCATATAAATATTTTAGGTCTTTTTTTCTACAAATACACGTAAGAAACTTTTTAAAAAAATACTTTATCATTAAAATACCAAAAAATAAATACGAATAAAATATTATAATATAAAAAATCGTCTCTTTTAATTTTAAATTCTATATCTGCATAAAAACGTCCAACAACTGTTAGACAATTGTTCAGAAAAGTTGTGTACACCTTACGTATTGAAGTGGCATGCGAATGTCGTGTAATCGGGTGTACTGGTTTTTAGGGTTCCGTACTCATCGGAGTGAAAGGGAACCCTATTACCGAGACTTCGACGTCCATCCGACCGTCCGTCACAGCGTCCATTCTCCCAAAGGGTAAGAGCTAGAGAGTTGATATTTTCACAGGATGTTGTTGTAACTTGCCGCAACATATACTAAAAGCAACAAGACGAAAACTACCAGGTGTCCCCATACAACGAAAAGTAACAATTAGCTATAACTCTCGAACCATAAAAGATAGAGATGAAATTCGCAAAGTGCATGTATTTACAGATGCTCTACAACAAAAACTGCTAAAACCAACAACAAGTCACAAACTACCAGGTGTCCCTATGCAACGTAAAGTAACAATTAGCCGTAGCTCCCAAACTGTAAGAGGCAGAGAGCTGAAATTCGCACAATATATGTATTTATATATGCCCTACAACAACAATTCGAAAATTACCAGGTGTCCCCATACAACGTAAAGTAAAAATTAGCCTTAACTCCCAAACTGCAAGAGACGAAGAGATGAAATGTGCACAATATATGTACTCACAGATGCCCTACAATAACAATTGCTAAAAACAACATCAAATCGAAAACTACCAGTTGTCCCTATACAACGTACAGTAACAATTAGCCGTTACTCTCGAACTGTGAGCGACAGAGGGATGAAATTTGCACAATATGTGTATTCACATATGCTCCACAACAACAACTCTAAAACTACCAGGTGTCCCTTCACAACGTGAGATAACAGTTAGCTATAACTCGTCAACCCTAAGAAATAGAGAGCCGAAATTCGCACAGTGTATGTGTTCCCGGATGTCCTACAACAGCAAATCACAACAAGAACAACAAGTCATATATCCTATATTAGTATATGTAAGTTTATATATTATATATTTATATATATCATATATTAGTATATGTAAGTTTTGCATACGTACGGAGCCCTAAATGTGCGAGCCAGCCTCGTACTTGACTGAATTTATTACTCTTTGAGTACGGAACCCTAAAAAGCACAAAAGTACGGGAACAGCAAAAACCACTTTTGTATCCCAAAAAATAACATATATGGTCTATTTTGATGCTTCAATGAAAATTGAAATGTATATTTTGGGAAGATAGTGTTTTTCTGCACGCATTTCGATTTGAAAGGGCTTTGCAGTTATTTTTATATGAAGTAATAATTGAAAAACGTCAAAATTGTTGTTATGTTTCAGCTGAATTGTTTTGTTTTTTATTGCTTACTTTTTGCGACAACTGACTGTTTAACTGCTTGTTAAAAACTAGCACGAAGAAAAGGTACACAGACTGAAGACCAAGAATATTTGTCTCTCACTTGCCCGAACTTTGAGTAGGGGAACAGTTATCCCGCGGACTCCCAATGTTGAGTATGGGAAAAAAATTATTGGGAGAAATTCATGATTGCTCTCACTTTCCCAAAAAGTACGGCAACAAACTTAATATTTCTCTCTCTCAAGAGCCTTCTCACTTGCTCGAACTTTGAGTATGGGTATAGATTTCGTGCAAATTGGGAACCCACTGGCTCCCAACGTTGAGCACGGGGGATAACAACTTAACTAAAGTCTATGCAAATTAACAGCTGATTGATTCCTTCCTCGCCTAATTTTCCATCTAAATGTCTAAAGCTTCTTCTGCTGGCATTTTGTTTTTGTATTCAACAATTTTCTGGCAGTTTGGCACAATTGTGAATTTGTATGTATTAAGTAGTTGTATTTACCTGACTTTGATTCGAAACAAATGGATGGAGGAATTTCGTTTTAGGGAAACAATTTTGCAATAAACAAACTGAAAATTTAATTAGAATTTTTTATTTTTTTACATTTATTTTTAATATGTATTATTTAGAATGTTTATTTTCTGTTTATAATCTGTTACATAAAAGTTATCAGCTAAATTATTTTATTTAATATTACAAAAAATTCTTTCGTTTTTATTAAAAAAAAGAAATGATAGCGTTTCCATAAATTATTTTCCACACATATAAAAAAAGAAGAAAATTCTGAACTTTTAAACGAATTAACAAGATACATATGTATATTCCACATCTTTAGACCGACAGCAGTCAGAAAATTAGGGCTTCATAAGTTATACACACAAAAACTTGAAAACAAACACTTTCAAAATTTTAATTAAAATAAAATTAAAAATATAAGTTTGTATGTACGGGATTCACACATGTATGTATGTATATATATTTGAATTCTAAAAACTAAACGAAAATAAAAATGTTGTTTAAAACAATCGCTCGCATAAAGAGAGATGTGAGGAAAACTGTTCAGCATTATTTGCGTCTTGGTCTGGTCCCTCTTTTAACTGGTTCAGAGGTATCCGCAGGAGCTGCTTTAACGTCGGCCTCATTTTGTTGGCTAGAGTTGGCGGCCTCGGCTCCCAGTTCATCAAAATGAACATTTTTCCGGCCTCTTCCTCTACCGCCTTTCGTGGTCTTTGACTCGGCAGGCGTCTTTGGATCAGCTACATTGTCAGCAACAATCTTAGGCTTACGACTTCTCTTAGCTGGCCCTGGTGGCGAGTCAGTTGCATTAATCGCCGGCTTACGTCCTTTTTTATTGGAAGTTGTATCTCCTGTATCCAGTTCATCATCACCTTCAACTGTGGATGCGGAAGCCAACCTGTGCCCCCTTTTCTTGGGTGCAGTATTTTTGTTTTTAACTTCCTTTTCATCAGTTTTCAGGCTATGTTCTTCTTCTGCTTCCGTAGTACTATGGTTGTCGGTATCAACAGTGTTTGCTGTTAACTGAGTGGAAACTTTTTGTGCCACTTTCTTTGCTCTGGCTCTTTTAGGTGGCTCAATGGCAGCAATGGATGCTAGAGCATCTTCCTCGATTCTGGCTTTAGCTGCTGCTGCCGCATTACGTCTACCTGCTATACGTGTTGGCGTTGGATGGTCAGTAAAAGGCAACGGATCTGGTTTTTCACATTCCAATTCCAGGTGAGACTTTTTAGCTGGTGGTGCATCAGTACTGGGAGTTTCTTCATCGATTTTCGCTTTACTACCGCCCACGCGAGGTTTTATGGAACTTTCTGTACTTGCAGTAGCCTGCAGAAAATCAGCACTCTGTTCTTCAACTGAAGTTGTTGCTGCTGCTGCTGCCGGTAAAACACTTGTTTCCTCTTTTTGAGCGGGTAAAATAACAGCAGCTTTTGCTCTGCCACGTCCCTTGCTAGCTTGCGGAGTTCCTTCTGCTCCAGTTTCAATGGTGGCAGAAGGTTTGCGACCACGTTTAGCTGGTGTGCGCTGTGGCGTAGCAGCATCTACAACATTTGCCGCTGCTACTGCTAATAAAGCTCTCTTTTTGGGTGTTTCTGCTTTTGCGCGCTCTTCCTCTAAGTACTGTTGAACTTTAGCGGTTGGTTTTCTGGTGCGACCTCTGGCAGTTGTGATGACAGGTGTCGAGGAAGGTGATACACTAACTATAGATGTTGATGTAATAGTTGCAACAATGGGGGATTTTTTGGCTGCTTCTAAAGATTTCCGTGGCGTATCGGCCTTTTTCTTTGTTTTAGATTTTGTTTCACTATCGGAAGTTTCGTCATAATTATGATATGCAGTAGCAGCCTTACGTTGCGGTACGTTACGAGCTCTCCTAGCGGGTGTATCTTCAGGCTCTTGTGACTCTGCTGTAATGTGTTCAATGATTTTTAGATTTTTCTTAGCCGTTGGAGCGGTACTTTCTGTTGTTTCATGCAATTGTTGTTCTGTATTTTCACTTGGGTCCTCCTTTCGTTCCTTCGAAACGCAATCGCTGACATCAGAATTAATTTCTTTACGTTTGCGGCCTCTAGATTTGGCTACAGGCGAGTGCGCCGTTGCAGGATCTTTACTTTCTTCTTGCTGCTCAGTTTTATTTTTTCTACTTCTTCCTCTTTTTGGCTCCTCTTGTGGTTGCTGACTTTCATTGCTCACATTCATATTATGGTGAGTAATATCTGTAGCTTCATCGCTTATTTTTTTATTTTCTTCACTAGGTTTAATGTCTTTGTTTTCAACTTTCTTTTTACCGATGTTACGACGTCTGCCTCCTGATTGCTTCGATTCTTCTTCTCTTTCTTCTGCAGTATCATATGATTTTTTATAAATTTCAGTTGCAGTTGTTGTTTCAGGAGTAACAAGTTCTTCTTCATTCTCATGATCTTTCGCAACTTGTTTTGTTCGACCGACACGACGTCTCTTCGTTGGAGCAGAGCTTTCAGCCTGGTTGTTCTTAATATGCTGTGCAACAGCTTCTGATGATGGGCTCTCATCTGCAGCCACTTTCATTGGTCTTTGGTTAACCTCTACAACTTGGTTTTCTTCTTGCGAAGATGTCTGATGCTGATCCAATTGTTCTTTAGATGCAACGTCAACATCCGATGTCTTTACTTCAGATAATACCGCATCCTCGTTCTTTGGTTCTATCACATCCTCAGCCATTTTTCTTCTTCTAGATTTTGTTACTGGTTTTTCAAAATGCGTATCGTGCATCTCTTGTTTAGCTGCTGCCTTGCGTTTGGTAGCCTTTTGAGGTTTCATATCAACATCTGTTTTCTTTTCGTCTTGATGTGAAACATTTTTATTATCAGCCTCTTGTTCTAATGAAACGTTCGTAAGTTCATGTACAATTTCACTTTTGTTAGTTTTTTCAGCAGCTATCGCTTCACATTTTGATTGAGGAGAATGAGTGCTTTTAACAGGTCTTTTGGTGGGTTTATCTTTCTCTTGAAGGTGTTCTGCATCACAAGACAGCACTGTTTCGCGATTAGATTCATATTCATTAGGGGTAACCTTAAGATCAATACCAATTTTTCTTTCTTTTGCCACTTCCTCCACAACGGGTTGTTCCATTTCATTTGGTGTTATTGGACGCCGCTCATCAAGAATTTGGTTAGCACTTTTCGAACTAGTGGAAATTTGTTCTTCTTGCGAATCACCGGTGATGTGTTCTACAGGAGTTTTGCGGTAGCGATTTGCATTGCGGCCTTTATGAACTAATGGAGATGCAGCAATTTCGGCATTTTCTTTCTTCTGTCTGCCTGCACGTCTTGTGGTAAGCGATGTAGCGACAGTTACGGCAGTAGTTTCAAGATTCATTTCTTTTGTATCATCTACTTTGCGTTGTCTTGCACGTTTGGTTGTTTGTTTTGTGGAAGTTTCTTTTTCACTTTGCTCGTCCTCGTTTATGACTTTTGACACATCTATTTTATGTTGTTTACCACGCTTTCCAGTTTTTTTAGGAGAACTATCCATGTTTGTGGTAACTTTTTCGTCATTTGACTCCTCAACTTGATGATCTATGGTACTGGCTAATTGTTCCTTTTGTTCGGCTTGTTCCACTTGTGGTGTGTTGATTTCAGAATCTTCACCAACAGCAAGCAGTTCAGTTGCTGAAACTACCGCCTTTTGGCGACCTTTGCGACTTGTTGTTTGTACCTCTTCTGCAACAGTCTCTTGTAAGGCAGGCGTAGTTTTCCCATGTCTAGAAATGCTTTCTTGAGATTCTCCGTGTTCTGATGAAGATTCCTTTGCTGATGCTTCATGTACATGCTCTAATGATTCAGTGTTCAATTTGGGTTCGTGTTTATTTATATTTTCTACAGTTTCAGCGCTTTGTGATGCTTCGTTTTCTTGGTGAATATTCAGTTCAACTTCTCCACGATCAACAGAAACTTTATTTTTGTTTATTTCTGATGAATTGTCTTTACATTCTTCTTCTATTTCTTCAACAACAGCTTTTTGTACTTTACGGCCTCCTCTACGAGTACGTGAGGTTTCAATTTCGACACTGGATTCTGATATGTTGATTTTACGGCGGGTGCGTTTTTGTGGCGGTTCTATAACAGCTAACGAAACGGTTTCCAATGCCTTCGTTTCTGGTTCGCCATGGGATGATGTTGATGACTTTGAAGTTTCTTTAGCTTCTGAAAGAATGCCATCTGTTTTGTCGGAAATTAAATGTGACACCACATTTGGAACGGCACCTTGCTTTGCTTCTATACTTTCAGTTGCTACAGCTTCTTCCTCGGTAGCTTTCTGTATTATTCGTCGATTCCTCCTAGAACGAGTGTTTCCATCTTCGAACTGCGAACTCTGACTCGATTCAATTAAGGCTGGTGTACGGCGACTTCGCTTGTGTGTCATTTGCTCGGGTTTGTCTGCTTCTTCCAAAGTTTTTTCTGCTTTGCTATTAACTTTTTCAGATGTTTCTGTATACTGGCTAGCAATATCTTGGTTTGATTCTAATGCCAGCGGTTTGCCTTGTTCTGTCACATCAGGTGACACTTGATCTGTTTCTTCGACAGACGCCTCAACTGTTTCTTCTTGGCCAGCTACTGCGGTAACCGTTTGGTCAGATGCTTCTTTTTCATTTGTTCCTTTGGCTTTATGCGTGGTATTGTCATCTATTGATTGGTCATCATCCAGCTTACTAATTTCGTCGGAGTGAGTTGCTTGGCTTTCAGCAATATTACTTAAGAGTTTTTGTTCTTGCGATGGATCAATTGGGATTTTGTTTGCAGTTTCATTCTCTCTTTCCTCTATTCTATCTTGTTGCTCTCGAATCTCGGTAATAGCTGCTGTTTGCGCTGCTTCAGTATAGTTGTCTTTACTTTCAGCTTTAGGTTCAATAACATTAGCTTCTGTCTTATCGTCTAATCCTTCTATAATTATAATTTCTAACTCCTCTTCTTCCACAATTGGTACGTGTGCTGTGTTTTCGATTTTTCGTCGACCTCCTCTACGAGTTTTTGTACGCTCTGCATCATTACTCTCAACAGAGCCATGACTTGATTCAGATGTGGTGCGTTTTCTGTTTGATTTTAGATCTTCTTTTACACTTTCAGAAATGGTGTCTGTCGGCTGATCTTCTACAAACTCCTCAAGCTTTTCTTCAATATGAGTTTCGACTACTTTGCGACGATCTCTACGATATCCTTTTCTAGTTTCCGCTTCTTGTGTCGACTCTTGAAGGTTTTCCGAAACAGTACGCTTTTTACGGCCCGCTTTAACTGCACTGACCTCATCTTGACTCATTTCCTGAAGAGCTTTTGAAGTTCCTCGCATTTCTTTAATATGATTTTCATCAGTTATTTGATGTTGGTCGTCTGCTTTTGATACTATGTCGTGTACAACCTCACTTGTTTCAACACGTTCAATCTGACTTGCTGATGCTGCTTCTTCCAGACAATTGCTTTCATTTATTTTAATTTCAAAATCATATTTTACTATTTCTGTAGCTGTATTAATGAGCTCGTCAGAAGTTGAACTACCAGTTGAAGAAATTTGTTGAACAGTCAGCTCAACTATTTCTTGGGACGCATTTTCAGTATTTTCTGAAGTTTGAGAACTTTTCTCTGATATAATAGAAATTTCTTCGTCGCTTGAAATTGTGATCAATTTGTTGTCCAAAATATTATTATCGGCAGCCTTATTTTCATCACTTGCATTCTCTGATTCTGGCGTTGTATTTTTTATTGTTTTGGTATTTTGATCTTCTGCAGACTCAATTTCGCTTGATTTAGTATCTTCTGTAGAGTCAACAGAAAGTGTTTGCACATCTAGACTGGGGTTTGAAACACACTCGTTTGTGGAGACATCAGTTGATGGTTCTTTTTTCACAGTTGTATTTGTTTTCTCCTCAGTTTCTTCTTTTGCTGGTTGGTTTTCGTCTTCAAACATACATCTTTCACGGATTTCTGAGACAACATGAGTAGATTCCTTTTCTACAGTTCCATCAACTACTTCAGAATATTCCAATATTTTTTCTTCGCTGTCAATTAAGCTTTTGTCTGACAGAGTTGTAAGATCCCTGACACTTTTATTTTCAACATACACAAGCTCTTCTATAGATGCTGTGGAATTTGGGGCAACTTCTTTCGGTAAAGTTTCTATTGCGGCAACAGAAATTCTTTCTACCTCAAATTCAGTGGAATTCTCTTCCGAAGTGATATTTACTACATCAGATATTGTTTTCATATCAAATTGCATGTTTCCTGAATGTTCAATTGAAGTTGATGGATCTGTATCAGCTCCTTTGCTGGCAAGTGTCTCACTTAAAGCTGCTTCATTAGAAGATTTTGCATTGACGATAGCTGCTTGCTGTTCATTTTCTTCAATTGACGCTTTTGTAGTTGTAGCATTGCCTTCATCATTTACTGCTTCATCGGCAAATGACTCATCAATATTTGAATTGTTCATAAATATATCCTGACACTCACCCTCTCTTTTGTTTTCGGTCACTTTTCGTGTGCTTTCCTTTACATCAGTCTTTTCGTCATTTAATATATTTGTTTCTTCACAGATTTCCGTGGCATAGTTGTCCACAAATATGTCTTCAGATTCGGTAGAGATAACTTTTGTTTCTTCAATGGCAATTTCTTTAGATTCCATTTTCTGAAGCGGGGATTTTTCAGTATCTTCATACACTGTCTGATCAGAAACAGTCTCTGCCGCATCAACTTCAGCATCAATATTTTCAATTGTTGAATTGATATCTACATTAAAAATGGTGGTGTCTTTTTCAGCCCCTTCGATTGGCTTCTCAGAGCTTTCGGGAACAATAGCATCATCTGCAATAATTATTACTTTGCCATGACTTTCACCGACAATTTCAACAAATGATTTTTGTTCTTCTTCTGAAATAGTAATGACTTCCTCTTTAGACTCACTAGATTCAGCGACAACAGTTTTGTATGTAGAATCGGCCTCATTTTGAATGTAGTGTTTCGTTTCAATTGTAGTGTTTCGTTCTCCGCCAGCTACCAATTTATAGTTATCTTCAGTTTCCAATGGATCTTCTGCTAATAAATCTACTTTGTTTAAAGTTTTTTCTAACATGGAACTTTCTTGAGCGTCATTATCGGTTTTAGGTTTTGTTGTGTTAATTACAACTCGTTCTTGTGATAGATTCAGATCTTCACTATCACTTACCATCAGGGGTTCAGATAAATCATTACCGGGGCCTTCGGTAACTTCCGGATTATTTCTGCTGAAGTTTAGGATACGTTCACCTTCAGATGCATTGTCATCGCTCACAACTAGGGGCTCATCAAACACTGAGGGTTCGTCCACAAACAAAGCCTCGTCCAGCAAGGAAGATTCATCCTGTGCTGATTCTAAGGTTTGATCTAGTAAATTTATGCCACTAATTTCAGCTTCAATAGATGTGACCGGGGAGAAGGCTCCTCTTTCCTTGAGTTCTACACAAGTATTAAGTAGCGGATCTCTAGTGTCAGCAGCATATGTTAAAGAGGCAGTGGATTTATCTTGCAAAGATTTCTCTGTTATAAATATTTTCGTACACGTTTCTGGTATAATGGATTCGTTCAAAGTTGAGTGTTGGTCTGAATTTTCCACACTAGAAAATGCACTAGTATCCATTGTAGTTATATCTGTTTCTTGATTAAGTTCCACCTCCTCGCCGTCATCCTCACATTCTGTCATTGGTGGCGGCTCTGCTTGTGATAGATTTTCAATCCATTCCTCCACATCAGTTTTGGGCAAATCAGATAAAATGTCAGCAGCTGTAAAAGGCGAAGAGCAGGTAGGAGTTTGTATGGTAATTGATTTGCGCGCATATCTTTTACGAATGGGTGTTTGAACTTGGGATTCTTGTCCAATTAGTTTGTCGAAAGCTTCTTCAGCTGTATCGTTCCGATCGCCCTGTAATGTTTCCTCTTCTTCGTCAGCTTTCTCTTCGTCATAATATGATCCTGCTGCCAAACGTTGTGCAAAGCTTGAAGCCACTGGAGTTTTGAATAACTCTTCTATGTTGGTTGACTCAACTTCATTGGAAGAATTAAGATCATATTCAGTTGATATTTCTATAGAGCCACCACTTTTCTCTATAACTGCACTTGAGGGCATTGTGGGTATCATTATATCTTTTGCTGTTGGCGTTCTTAAATACATTTCTAGTTCTTTATCCTTTTGATGCGTTGAACTGATTTTGGGAGTCTTTGTTAATTCACGTACGCTTTTACGACGCGGTGTACTGCAGACCTTTGGTGTTTGAAGCAACTCTTTAATTCCAGTCAAGTTTGCTTCGTTTTGTGAAGTGGACGAAGGAAGCTCTTCCGGTTGTATGTCAACGTTTTTCATTCCCACATTGGAAACTTGCATGTCTTCATGAGTTTGTTGCATTGGCGTTTCCAAAAGTTCTTTCAACCCACTTATATTGGGTGTGTCTGTTGCTTTGGGAGTTTTCATCAATTCACGTACGCCCTTTAAGTGGGGTGTCTTTGAGTTTTTGGGTGTTTTAAGCAGCTCTTTTACACCTTTCATAGAACTTGAAGGCATTTCCTGTTTCAATGTGGAATATTCAGGTGTTTTTAGGAGTTTAGCCATCATGGATAATTTATCATTTTCTTCCTGCACACATTCTGAACTTGATTTGGGAGTTTTCATTAAAACTCGAATACCTGCCAATTTGGGAGTATCCAATGCAGTTCTTTGTAAATCAGCAGTAATATGATCAGTTGTTGATGTTGAAACTTCTGGCGTTTTGACTAAATCTGATATCGCAGCCAGCTTTTCCACTTCTTCTGCTTCAGTCTCTTCAGTGTTCTTGGGTGTGAGTACTAAATTTCGAATGCCTGCCAGTCGAGGAGTTTGTGTTGCAGGCTTTGGTGTTTTCAATAGCACACGTACACCAGTCATTAAAGGCGTTTTAGGGGAATCAGCCAAAATCGTTACTCGTTTCTTACCTTTGGTAGAAGTATCACTCTCAAGAGATTCTAATACATTTACTATAGTAGCTGTGTGATTCGAATCTTCAACTTTTCCTTTATCTAATTGTGTGTAAGGTGAACATTCTAATTCTTTCATGTCTTCAAGCGAACATGTATTCGTAACATTATCAGCAGGTTGTTCGTTTATTGATTGGGCCATTTCTAAAATTGATATATGAAGTCATTGAAATTATACAAAAAACAATATGATTGTATACGGGTTTAATTACCTTCGACTGGTTGGAACTCGCTTAACTTTTCATCAATAATAAGATTTTCGTTTTCAATTGTTTCAGACTTTTCTGCAGCAGTAAGTTCTAAATGAAAAAAGTGAGCACAAAAGCAGGTCAATGACTAAATCCTTACGAATATTAAAGTAAAAACATCTACAACACTAAAGAGTTAAATGTTAAACGATTGCTTGTTCTATTAAAAACATTCCTCGACAATGCTCGCCATAACATTATCCACATACATATACACATTTAATGCCACAGGAGTGGTTGCATAGTACGAAATATATGTACATATATTATTACTCTTAATTTTTAGGTCTGGGGTGTCATTTACAAGGAGATACATTTTTAATATTTAGTGTATTCAGTTGAACTGGTAAAATTTACATTTTTTACGATATGTATATTTTTTCGGCAGATAAAAGTTAACTGACATTTTTCCGATGTTCCTACATAAATGATTTAAATACAATTTTCAGCTGACTTATAGTGCTACTATAATTTAAATCTCGAAAAATTGTTAGGAATAGTGTTATTAAAGATTTTGCAACACTTCTCCAACAGAAAAATTAGTGCCGCTATTTTTGTTTTGTTTAGCATTTAAAGTTGCGATTTGCGTATGGTTTTATTATAAAGGGTGGTCCGATCATAATACACACTACTAACATGAGTCACACTTTAGCATCAAGTTTTTCCCCAACTTAGTTTGTCATTTCGTTGTTTCAGTGTTTGACAAAGTCAACCATTGGTAGGTAAGCAATTGAGCAGAACGTTAAGCGTCTAAATCAAAATGCAACTCGTACAACATCATCTTACCGACGAGGCACACTCTCACCTCAGAGGAATCGTTAACAAGCAGAATTGCCACATTGGGATAAAAGATAATCCACGTGTGAGGGTATCACAAAGAGTGACTGTTTGTCATCGGGTTGTACCTCTTCGGAAATGAAGCCGGCCAATAAATTACCATAAATGGTAATTTATTCGCTATCGCGAGATCATAATGAACTCCATGTACGATACGATATGTGGTTCCAACAGGATGATGCCACATTCCATATACCACGAAACAATGGCTTTTGGGTGAAAAATTCAATGACCGTGTTATCTCACGTCGTGACGATATTAATTGGCCGTCACAAACATGTGATTTGAACGGTTGCACTTTTTTTGTTGGGGATATTTAGAAGATGAGCGCCTCGACGAATGAATTGGTAGAGTGTCCTACTAAGAATTCTCGAGGTGGCTGGTTCGATTCCTGTCGAAGGCTTTGGGTGTTTCTGCAGACAAGCCAAAAGCTTCGCAGTTTTGGGTTTGTTAAAAAAAATATAAGCTGGCTTCACTGATTGACGTCCAATGGAAGGTCAAATATGTCTCAGAGTCATTGAAATTATGGCTTATCGGAGGCAAGCCGCCGAAGCTGTCGAGCACATTTGATCAATATTTTGTACCAAAAATTTAAGATAAAACTTTTTGTTTTATTTACAATTAACATCGTACATTTTTGTCAGAAAACCCTTTACATAAATATTATATTTGGTATTTTGCCACTCTCTCTCTCTGTTTGTCTGTTAGATTCGAGTCACTAAGATTTTTTCAATTCGAATAGAAATATTTTCCTTACCTTCAAAAGGATCCTCATCCAATTTACGCTCATCAGCGGATTTAGACTCTAGATCTGTATCCACTTCAAGCTCTAATTTTGGCAGATTGTCTTCGAAATGCGCTACAATATACAGATAAAGAGATTACGAAACTTAGTGTTGAACCACATCATTTATAAATCAACGAGTTTTACCTTGGCCAACGTTGCATTTTAAATGCTCTTCCATTACAACTTCGATCTGTTTAGTTGCTTCAGTCTTGTATTTTTCTGTACACTGCTCAATTTCTGCCTCAACCTCTTTCACTTCTCCTTGATGTGTATTCTTTTCATCGTCAAATTTAATTTCATTCTGTTCCGCTTCTTCACCCTCCATTATGATAGGATACATTTCATTATTTTCTTCTGGTATAATCAAGCTTTGTTCAAGTTGCTTTCTTGGTGTTTTTGCTCTTTGTTGCAGTTTTGAAGTACTGGGTCTGGGAGTGTCGTCATCGTCTACAGAGATCGAGACCCTACGTTTTGTGATTGGTTTTGGTGTTAGTGGTGTATCATTAGCTATTGATAACGACGCACGTCTGGAAGCTCTTTTTGCTGGTGTAAATGGTGTTGTGGTCGGTTCGGTTGACATAGAAGAACGTCTAGTACTACGTCTAGGAGTAACTGGTAACTCTGTAGCAGCTATTTCAAGAACATCAATTGACTGTGAAGCTCGCCGTGTACTACGTCTTGGGTTGATGATTGGAATATTTTCTACGTTCTTATTTATAGATGCACTCTGTTTAGAATTATTATCCATTTCCATTATAATGTTCACATTCAATGATTCAGAATCAGAACTCTTGGTGGCGGCAGGTTCATTTTCAATAGATTTGTTATCAATAATCTGGACGTCTAATATTTTATCATTCTGTTGAGTATTTTCTGTGCCTACTACACTGCCATCATTGATATCACCTTGCTCTTCATTCACATTTTGTAGTTTGCTTTGTGGTTCGCTTGCAACTAAACCATTGTCAAGTGCTGAACTGTCCTGTTGTGAGTCCATAATTGCAGTTACAATAGAAGTTTGACTTGTAACTGAAGTGTTACTGGTAATTACCGCAACGATATCGGGCGATATTTCTTCCTCAGGATTATCATTATAAGAAGTTTCATAATTCGAAAGCGGCACAGGATCTAATAATTCCTGGAAATTTTGTAGAAGATTGCCAGTTCCTTTTAATTCAGTTATTTGTTCAACCTTTTCCTGTGGAAATTGTTCACTTTCAAATTCTTCAGTTAATGGCTTGTCGCTACTCTCTTCGATTTCGTTTAATTGCTTCTGTTTAATTTCGTCCGATTTATTTAGAACATCTTCTATTTCTTCCAACAATTTATTGGTGTCATCTAAATTTTCCTCAACTTTACGATCATAATTTGTTGGTAGTGAATATTTAGCTAAGGATTCAGAGTCCTTTTCATTAACTGGAACTGCTTTTGATGATTTCGGTTCACTTACATCCTCTTGCATCTCTACGCATTGCATTTCTTTCTGTAGATGCGGTGTTTGTGTTGCATCATTGCTAAGCTCAATATTTTTAGCACATAACAATTCCACATCAATTAGATTTGAGAAAGATTTCTCGTCACTTTCCGACTCAACTACAAATGTGTCTTCTTTCTCTTCAATATTAGTAGAATTTTCTTCTGATGTTAGAATTTTATTTGTCGCAGATGCAGGCATTTCGTTGTTATCTTTACTGCTTGTACTAACTTGTTCTCCATCTGCAGGTTCTTTAAATGATGTTTTGGTATCTTCTTCGCTTTCGAGCATTTCCTCTATTACAGAACCTTCTATATTGGCATCAAGTTGTACTTGTTTGTGTAATTTATTGTCTGCATTAGCTTTCGTTTCATTTTCGATCAAAGAACTTTCTAAAGTTATGTCTTCGACAATTGGTTTGTATTCGTTTGAGTTTTGAGCATTAACGTCTCTCTCTATTTGTTTAGCTTCAGCTGCTGGTTCAACAAGGGATTTAGATTTTGTTTTCAAAAGCAGTTCGCGTCCAGTTTCAGTCTCACTCTCCACCAATGTGTCTGGTTGAGGATTTTCAGTGTGTGCGTCAGCAACAATGGGACTTTCTATATTCAAAGACATTTTGGAGTTAGATGCCTGAGAAGCTGCTACACTAGATTCTTCCCCAAAGCCAGTTTCTGCAATGTTTCTGTTGTCGTTATAATTTTTAGTTGATGCAACAGCATTTTTAGGCTCAGTTTCGCCAATAAATTTTTGTTTTTCTGTTTCAGATTTTATTGAAGCACTTATTTCTTCTGCAAAACTTTCTTCGGTTACAACACTTTTATTTCTAGTGGCAACGGCTGCAGTTTCCGTTTCAACAACTCGCAATTTTTCTTCTTTAATAGCAATATTGTGTAGAACTTCATGGCTTTGTTTAGCAGTGATATCACTCTCTTCATTTATTTGATTTGTCTTTTTCTTGTTGTCGTCGCAAAGATCAATTACTTCTTCTGCATCAACAGGTATTTCAATTGCTGGCGAATCTTCTTTTTTAACTGTAGCTTGCTTTTCTGGGGAAAATGTAGCATCCTTTTTCACAGCCATACTTTCCTCTTCACTGCTATGAAGTATGAAAGTGCGGCTCAGATTATTTGCTCCGCTCTCATCTTCTGTATTCTTATTTGCAAATAAAACGGATTTACATTCAGGTTTATTTGTTGACAGCACAGTGGCTTGTTCTATCTGAATACTGGAGTGGCAAGTTGGTTGGAGTGGTGTTTTTGCTGATACTACCAGGTTGAGAGATCTGCTAGAATTAGATGTCACATTCACAGATTTGCGAGCTCTACTGACAAGACGGGCACTCATTACTTGTTGAGGAGATTTTTCCTTAACTGAAAGTATTTTTGAAGATGATAGTGCTGATAGTGCAATCGATTTTCGTGCTTTAAAAATATGGGAAGACAAAGGTACACCGCCCAATGATTTGCGCACTTTATGAAGAGGAGAAGTTTTGCAAACGACTCGATTTCTTAAGAGAGAATTACGAGAAACAGGCGTTGAAGTGGGTAAAGCCTTAGTTGCTGATATAGGATTAAGAGAAGAACGTCTTGAAAAAGATTTGGTAGAGGTTGATGGCGTGTCCGAAACAATGTTGCTTGTCGAAGGAGAAAGATCAAAATGTCTTTGTGTAGAATGTTTAAGTATTGGAGTACTTGAACTACCAGCTAAGACTTGCGGACTAACGACAGTTTTTGATGGAGCTAAATTGCTTCGTAGCGGTATACGATTTATTGGCTCTCTGCGGGGTGTTGTAGGATTTTGTGTAAGTTTTAGTGGAGTTGTGTTTTGTTTTTTTGCACTTGTTAAAATCGCTCTTTTCATAAGAGACTGAGGAGTTCCCTTAGGAGTGCACATTCCGGCACGTGTTTGCACCTTTATGGGTGTATTAAGGTCGGTGGGAATACTCGGTGTTAAGCCCATGGTAGATCCGTCACTTGTTAGCTCTATAACACTCGAATGTTCTACGGAGCTGTCAATAGTTATAATAGATGAGGTTGCTTCTAGAGGCATATTACTAGCACTAGTTACTACGGGTGTAACCGGGAGAGCCGTTAAACCCAATTGTTGTTCGGAAGATAATTTTATGCAAGATTTATCAACGTTAAAGGAGACATTTTTCTTGGCAGAAGCTTTCAGTTCTGGTTTTAAATGCGAACTAGCTGGTCGTACTTTACTAGGGGTAGTTAAATCGATTAAATGCATAGAGGAATTTTTTAGTACTTTTGCAGATTTTGGCAAAATGGTTGCACTTCCTGATACCTTTTTCGATGTTGAAGGGGTATAAAAAGCTATCAAATCGCTCTGATTAGTATCATCTGGATCTTTTCCGTGCAAATAACTTTTTGGCGTGCTGTAAGCACTTTTCGGTGTTGCAGGCGGTTTAGCGACCGGCGTTTTCGGCTTAACGACAGTTGCAAATGATTTGCAAATTTTTACCCCAGTTTCACGCGGCGAAAATGATGTTATAACTATATCCGACTGATGGCACATTTTAAGCAGTTGCTTATTTTCCTTTTGTGTACTACTGTTTTCTTTGTCTTTTGTACAATTAATTAAATTCATTTTAGGAGTTTGTAAAGGTTCAGTTGTGACCTTAACCAGTTGTTCGTTTGGATCTGGTGTAATACAACGATACAGATTTTCTTTTTCTTTATCGGAATCTTTTTCTGGTGATGTGTCACATTTAGAGTCTTTTTCCATTAGTTGCGTTGTTTGAATATCTGGTTGTTTTTCAATTTGACTTCTCTTTGATTCTTCGCTTGCATTTTCGTTTTCTTCATTTGATTCCGATGATGTATTTCCTTCCTCATCCGATTGTATACAATATGCAAAACTTTTGAAATTGAAAAAATTTTTTAGTACATATTTGGTCAATACATATGTAAATCTATATTATATTTTCTTCATTTACTAATTGGGTATAAATTTTGGAATGCTTCGAAACAAATTTGATTTGGTTAGGTCTAAAAAGATGTATTCAGGGACCGTAACAGTTACGACTTTTTTCAAAAAAGTCAAAATATAATAGTTATTTTTTATTTTTTTTTTCTTTCGGTCAGAAATAAAAGTTAAAATTTGACTTTTATTTTTTTCGGTCAAAAATAAAAGTTAATATCTGACTTATTTTTTGGTCAAAAATAAAAGTTAAAATTTGACTTTTATTTTTTTAATCAAAAGTAAAAGTTAAAATCTGACTTATTTTTTCGGTCAAAAATAAAAGTTAAAATTTGAATTTTTTTGTTCATCTATTTGCACAGAAATAAACGTTGCGTTAAATAAATAAATAATTTTTTCCTGCCTAAAATTCTCAAAACCCAAATGATATTTTATTACGTTTGCACAATAGGGTCGGTCGATTTAGCAATCGATATTATTCCATCGATTTTTCGATAGCTTTTGGTATGAGGGAAAAAAATTTCCACTACAACATATCAAAAAAGTAATTTCCGGGGCGTCCGATTTTCATTTTTTGTATTTTTGAACGGGGATGGTGTGCTCGAAACATTTATTGGGAAGACAAAATTATTGGTGTTTGGTCATTCATACGGACACCCTGGGACTGATTAGTCCATTGTCGGGCACCGATTCATCCAGGTTACGAAGTTCTTCCGCTATTTTCTTATGCTCTTTGTGGGTATTGCACAACCAGAGCAGCAACGAATATAAAAATTTTCCTACCAAAATGTTCTTTGAAATTCGCAAAACACATTCCACACGCGTGTTTAATTAAACTGGTGTGTGAGTTAACAAAATATACATATATGTATGTACATATAACTATGTATTGATCTACAAATAAATAAAAAAGTTTCCAAGCAAGTACAATAAAAAACAAAAAAACAATAACTTTTACGTGTGTTGTTCCAATTCTGGTTTAGCTTATAAGGCCTAATATCTTTCATAATTAAAACAAAGTTTTAATTATTGTTGTACCCGACGTTTCGTCGATTTTTTGTCGACTTTTTCAAGGGTTTTAATCTATTTATTGAAACATTTTGTTAGTTATTTTTAAATTTTGGTATAAAATTTAGTTGCTTACATTTTGTGGAGTCAGAGATTAACTAAAACATTGAAAAATACAACATTGAAAAATTAAACGTTACAAAATTATAAAATACAATAAACATTTTGATTTGTAACGTTTAATTTTTCAATGTTGTATTTTTCAATGTTTTAGTTAATCTCTGACTCCACAAAATGTAAGCAACTAAATTTTATACCAAAATTTAAAAATAACTAACAAAATGTTTCAATAAATAGATTAAAACCCTTGAAAAAGTCGACAAAAAATCGACGAAACGTCGGGTACAACAATAATTAAAACTTTGTTTTAATTATGAAAGATATTAGGCCTTATAAGCTAAACCAGAATTGGAACAAAACACGTAGAACAAGGAATTGGCCAATATATACAGAAACACAATTTTTATTAAATAACTTTTACATTAAAATATAAAATTTTAGGAAGTTGTACATCAGATATACGCATTTTTTGAGATGGTAATTTCACTCATTTACTACTGCTCACAAAAGGAGCATATTTGATTCCTTGTTTCTAACAGAAATAGTAACAATGGCAGCCCTAATTATAACTATCAAAGATAAAAAGCATCAAATTTGTGTCAGTAGTTAACAAGATTTTAGCAAAGCAGAAGTGTTACCGTTATTTGTATGCTTTTGTTGTTGTACTTATTTATTCTCTGTAACATGCTACCTAACTGCCCTTCACTGGATTAGTCCCAAGGGACCGTACTTAGGCATTTCGAAAACGAAATTTTCCCCCTATCACACTAACTTGCTCCCGAGCGCCCACAGAAGTTTCTTTTTCTATGACAAAGTATAAAAATTTTACAAGAAACAATAATCATTTATTTCATTTGCTTTTCCGAAAAGTGAAAGTATAAACCTATATTTATACAATACTTACAATCAAGTAAATCTGCATGGCCTACAATGTAATCAAAAGATCAAAATAAAAAAGCTTTGAAATGATAGTGTTCAATTGAAATATTCTTTCAATTCACAAGCCAAGTTGTATCTGAGGAGGTAAATGCAAAGGTATATCTGTCAGCGTAATTTTAAATCCTAACTACCTATTTGTTTTAAAATAATATAATCCAATTTTTTTAAACTATGTATGAAAACGTAAAACAAAAATCATCGATCTAATAAAAATATTGCTACATATGCACTTACTTGTGAACTGTGAACCTTTTAGGCAAATCTCGATGTAGCTGGAAAGAAAGATAAGTAAAAATTCAACACCAAAAGCAAATAACATACATAATTATTTTTTTATGCCGGAGCAAAAACAACTTATCGAATATTATCTTAAATACCTTAAAGTCTGGACACGAACTTGGCGGTTGTTCTGCAATGCCAATTAGTTTTTGTGGTGTCGAAGCGTCTTGAACAGGTAAATCTTCGAATTCATTACTCGTGCTTTTAGGAAAAATCCACAAATAGTCTTTACCCAATATTGACAATTTGGAATTATTCAATAAGATGCGTTTAATTTCTACAGAGGAGCCATTAACTAAAAGTGGTGGTTTATCGGGCGACAAATTACGTATTGTTACCTTTAAATAGAAAATAAATATTTAAAGTTAGAAATTTCCCAATAATATAATTCAATAAGAATAGAGACTACAAAAATGTTACTGCTGTATCAATTTATCGCTTACCCTTCCAAAAGCATCACACTCTATTTCACAATGGATTCCCTTGGCTCGTTCGTCGACCATAACATAATCACAATTCACATAATAACCCATGGTAAATTTGCGGCCTTTAGCCAACACAACCTCACCATGATTACCGGCTTCATCAAGGCAGATAAGTTTTCCGCCTTCCAATGTCATTTTATCGGTGTCTTTAAATCAGATTTAAGAAATCTGTACAGCGACATATATATTACTGATTTTTTCAAGAATATTTTCGTATTTTCTTTATAGGCCCTCCTTGTTTTATGTTTTTTTTTCTTACTTCATTTTTACATCTCTTTTTTCAGTTTGTATGTGTATTATGCGGCATTCGCAAAAAGGAAGCCGTCATAGAAATTTTTGTTCACTGGGTATAGAAAGTTTGTTTTATGGAGAAAAGCAATTGCAAAAATCTCAAATTCGTTGACTTCTTATTTCCTAAGATATAGTTTTAAATGTTTTCTACCAAATTTTGACAAAATAACTTTTTAAATTCACTTTTTTTTTAATATTTTTCTGTATTGGAATTTTTTCTGCGCCTCTTATTTTTCTGCACACAAAAGCAAAGCGAACGAATGGGACGCGCTCTCACTAATAATAAACTCTCGTTTATAATTAACGTTGTTGGTGTTTTGCAATGTTGCTTTGTGTTTTGTTCGTTTGAAATATTCAAAAAGACAGTGTTGTATTTTACAACATTAGCTGTTTGAGAAATATTAGTTGCATATAGGTAACTTGTAAAACGCAATATTAAGTTTATTGTTTGTTTAATATATTAGCCCATTTCATTCGTTTTTGATGAAATATTCTAAAACATATAACGTGACTAGCTTGTTTCTCCAATAAATGCAGCTCTGCTGAGACTTCAATATGTGTCGCAGCTGCCAGAACAAAATTGCCTTTGTTAAAGTACTGCCAGTTCTAAGAAACAAATAGCTGAAACTGAAAAATGTCGATGTTGTTATTAAGCACATAGTTGAAGAATTACTCGGTTACACAACCAAACTAAAACAAAACACTTAATCCTAATATGAGACAAAATGCAACTTGCAAAGTCCACATTAGGCTTATGAAGAAGTAGATGTACTCTAAAGCCGGGAAATTAATCAAAATTTGAATTTGTAACAGTAAAACGTATTAATATTACCATCCTAATATATACTGGGAATATTCTGATTTCTGTGGTACCAAGTCTAATTACTAATTGTCCGTGTTTTCGAACTATGTTAATATTCACCACAAAAGCGCAGCCTATCTCCAAGATGTCAGAGCCATGTGCGTAACCGAACAAAGCCGGTTGTGCTAAACCGCCGATTATGTGGAATAATCGCCGAGAGCTTCGCCTCAAAATATTCCTTCTCAACAAAGTAAGGATTAAGTGCAAAATAAACTACGCTAACGGTTTGGCAAAAATGAGGGAATTTCAGGTTCGTAAAAATATTTCATGCTGTCTATGGGGGTGTTTAATAGTTCGCATAAATATTTGAAGCATGTTTGTACGAAAATCTATTTTTTTTTTTAATTTTAACAAACACGGCAAATGCATGATATGTATTACTATGTGTTGTGGCAAAATGTAGAATGAACAAAATTTTTAATTTTGTGAAATTTAACTATGGACATTTGTGGAAAGTAAAAAGCAAGGAAACAACAAATAAAAACTAAAAAGCAAAACTTCCGCAGTTTAATCAGTGTTCGTTCGTTGCTCGATAAAAAATAACAATACCTATTTTGTACATAACTCAGTTAAAGCCAGAAAAAGCCGCCACTGACACATATACAAATCACCGCCGTCGGGAGCGCCAGTCGGCACAAGTCTCTCAAACACCGGAATTACATTGTAGTAAACAAAAAAAAAAAAATCATTTGTAAAAAAAATTAAAAATGGATGTGGACTCAGCTCGTAAATCGTGGGAGTTGGAAAATAATGTGAAAACTTTGCCTTCTTGCGACGAAATATTTCGATATGATGCAGAGCAGCAGAGGCAAATATTAGATGCTAAACCTTGGGAGAAGGATCCTCATTATTTTAAGGACATCAAGATATCTGCCCTATCTCTGCTTAAAATGGTCATGCATGCTAGATCAGGAGGTACATTAGAAATAATGGGTTTACTTTTAGGCAAAGTGGAAGACAATACAATGGTAATAGAACTAAATAAATTTGCACGATGTGTGTTCGATGATTTAAAATTTTTAAATCTTAGATTGTTATGGATGCTTTTGCATTGCCTGTAGAGGGAACCGAGACACGTGTCAATGCACAATCTCAGGCTTATGAATATATGTCTGCCTATATAGACTCTGCAAAAGAAGTCGGACGCTTAGAGAACGCTATTGGATGGTATCATAGTCATCCCGGTTATGGCTGCTGGTTATCAGGCATTGATGTTTCTACACAAATGCTTAATCAGAACTATCAAGAACCATTTGTGGCCATAGTGGTTGATCCCGTACGTACTGTATCAGCAGGTAAAGTATGTTTGGGAGCTTTCCGAACCTATCCAAAAGGATACAAGGCGCCCAATGAAGAGCCTTCTGAATATCAAACTATTCCGTTGAATAAAATCGAAGATTTTGGTGTTCATTGCAAACAGTACTATCCTTTGGAAGTAAGTTATTTTAAATCAGCACTAGATCGCAAACTCCTTGATTCATTGTGGAACAAATATTGGGTCAATACTTTAGGAAGTTCTGGTCTCTTGACTAATACCGAATACACGACTGGTCAAATTTTTGATTTGTCGGAAAAACTTGAACAAAGTGAGTCCAGTTTAGGAAGAGGAACTTTTTTAATATCCGGTAAAATAAATATGCGAGCGAAAATTTGAAATTTCACTAAATCGTATGTAATTCTAGGAGGAGACGTGAATGAAAAGCGCACGGAAGACAAGTTGACGAAGGCAACACGTGACTGTAGCCGTGCCTCAATTGAACTAATTCATGGCTTAATGGCACAAATTGCTAAAGATAAACTGTTCAACAAAGTTGGTATAGAAAAGAAGTGAATATACTGTAAATTGCATTGTTACTGTACATTGTACTAAAAACTTAAAAAAAACTCTTGATATCTAACATAATAAAAATAAAAAGAATATTAGCTACTTTAAATTCTTATCTTGCCTCTTTCGGAGGCAAATAAAAAATACATGGGATGGTAAGAAAACGAAAAATAAAGAGAAAATCCTTTAGCCCGGCCGAAGATCGGTTGTCCAAAACAAATTTTGCATATCTATGAAAATATATACTAAATGAAATGTAAAAAGATACGAGTTTGGATGATTGAAGCCGTTTATCAATTTGCGATTTTACGTTCTGTGCAAAAACTTTCCTCTGGCAGCACTGTTTTACCAACATTTTTATATTTTTCGTAGTAAATTCCGCAACTTTAACATCGATTTATTAATAAAATAAAAGCATCCGGCTTTGACTTCACGACCCCCTCTACAAACCTATAAAACTCATTTCTTTCAAAGCCTGGCTCCTCATTCTAAATTTTCGCCCAAATTTACAATTTTATTATTATTTTATTTAATCCACAGAATAAATTCTGCAACTAAATACTTGTGAGCATTGGCTACTATGGCCATCCGCTCCGGTTTACAATCTGTTTCTTTTTTCCGTTATATTTTAAGTTTGGATCCTTTGATAAAATTGTGTATTTTGTTGATGTTGGATGGTGAAGGTTCTGCGAGTATGTCTATGGCAGATATATTTCCGAGTATGCTGCATCGTAGAGTATGAAATCTGGGGCATTCTGAGAGGACGTGTTTGATTGTTAGAGGGTATTCGCATTGTGTACACTTCGGCTGTTGAGCCTGCTTTTGGAGTAGCCAATCATGTGAGAAAGCGGTGTGGCCTAGACGGAGTCTTGAGAATATTTTGATTTTGTTTTTGGATACGTTTGTGGGGTATAATGGTGGTTTCTGTTGCGGGTTTATTGTTGAGTAGTGGTAGTGGCTTGTAGTAGTAGATTTTAACTTAAGTTTAATATAATTATCGATGTGTCGGCGGATGTCAATTTTTTCTAGGGAAGCGTCAGTTACAATAGGGGCAGAGGAGGCGTATTTAGCTGCATTGTCGGCGGCTTCGTTTCCGGCAATTCCAGTGTGGCTGGGTATCCAATATAATTTTATTTTGTGTTCACTGCCGATGAGTGCATTTCTTATTGCTGTGACCGTTTTCCATTTGTAGTTAAATGGGCTAATTATGGCTTTTAGGACTGATAGACTGTCTGTGCATATAACAGTTCTGTTTTTATTTCTTTGTGCAAAGCGTATAGCCTGGTAAATACCGCAGGATTCAGCTGTGAAAATCGATGCGTGTTCGTGGAGTACTCCTAGGGATATATATTTTCCGCCTTCGTCTACTACTGCGTATGCAGGCAAGAGACCTTGTGATTTTGTGCCGTCCGTAAATATAAAGCTCCAACCATTATTTTTTAGCCCTGACTTCAGTTCGGACATCAAGCTGTGGAATATACTGTGGGGTGTAGTGTTTTTGTTAAAGTGAGTTAGTGATACGTCAATGCAGAATGTGTTGAATTTCCAGGTAGCTTTGTGTAAGTCTCTTTTAGGGGTAATTTACAATAATTTGAGTATATCTATCCCAATACAGCCCTGATAAGAAATAGTAGTCAAATAAATTAAAGCAGTGGACAAAATAAATTGTCTCGATACTTATTTTTATTGGATTATCTCCCTGTTTCTTGATGTCGCAAGAAAATGTAAGCGATCGAAATGTAGTCGAACGATTTCGAATCAATTTGGGTTCTTCTATCTCGACAGCTTGCGTTCGCATGGGCTTACGTAATGAAATTTTTACTATTTACTTTACACTGCAGTTACACGATCAATTTTTCCTATCGAGTTTTTTTCACATACTGCTTGTCAAAATTCAATAAAATTGATAGCTGTGACGTAGGCTGCACGCAATTTCATAACAATTCGTTTTCAAGATGCCGTCAAGAAGAAAATTGAAAATAGCTGCTTCATTAAAAGTACTATCAGAAATAAATAAAATAAAAGAAGAAGAAAAAAACCAGAGGGCAGAAAGGAAATACTGGGTAAAGCCCTTATTAGTAAGAAATAAATTGGTAAATATTTAAAAATTATAATTAATGTAGATATGCTCTATAAATCGCAGTACATCATTATATTTGTTGGTTTTGCACGTAAACATTTTTATTTCTATTTTTAATCTGTTTAATTTTTATCACTTTTAATTGCAACTTTCAAACAAAATAAAAAAATATTTGCAGACAACGAAAAAAAAAATTGTTGTCAGCTGTTTTCTTGATTGTGACTTGATGCAAAAATTGAAAGCAAAAATTGTCATCAAGATTGCATCAATTTTCAAAATTGTGAGTGGATTAGTAAAAAAGTGTGAATGTTTTAAAACTTGAAAGGCAAAACTTGATCGTGTAGAACCCCAAGCAGTCTTTGTGTTGCTGTTTCTTTTGCTCAGGATGTAGAGTTTGTCTGCGTACATGATACAACTAACCATGATACAATTAACAAGGTAGCCTTTTCGCTACAATAAGAACAACTTCAATAAAAATAACATGCATTTTGTTTTTGTACAACTTATGCAAACTGTCAAAAAGACGCCACTTCTACATTTACAGAAGAGAGATGCACTAAGCTTACGCGGATTAGCTATCTCGTTTTGGCTGCCTTTCATCTCTGCAATCTCTTGACAACCTAAAGTAGTCAGATGATTAATGGTTTAGCTGACGAGGCTACCTTGTTAATTGTATCATGGTCTGCGTAGAGGCAGTATTCAACGGGGCGGTATTTATTTACCAGTTTGCTTATTTCGTTGAATGCAAGGCGAATCCATTACAGGTGCCCGCATACCAATTCGCTTTAGCATTTTTCCACGTATTTATCTTCTGAGTTGTCAAAGCCGATAGAAAACGACAACAAAACTTGTGACGTCTCGAGAGAAAATGTTGAAGCGAATTGAATTGCGACCACCTGTACTTGATTCGCCTTGGTTGAATGCGATTCCCTGAGGGATGCCATTATCGAGGTGAAAATATTTTGAAGTGTGACCGTTAATGATGACTTTAAATTGCCTGTTGGATAGGAATGATTCTCGGAATAGATTCTCGGTCCCATCGACTATGATTTTAAGACTTGAAGGATAACATGAAGGTGACCAATTCTATCGAAAGCTTTCTTAAAATCTATTGATAGAATGGTCACGTGGTTTCTTGCAGATAGTGCCTTTGTTATATAGTAATCCATATGCAGCAGTGCGTCGGAGCAAGCTTTATTGGACTAAAAAGCGATTTGTTCAACTGCGATTAGATTTTTTCTTGCTATAAACCGGGACATTCTAGTTGCAATAATATGTTCAATAATTTTGGTAGTAGCGATATTGGGTAGTAGTCCCCAACGTAGTTTGCGTTTTTATTTCTCAGAATAGGTGCTACAATTGCAAGTTTCCAGGAATGAGGTATGACTCCGCTACGAAAAATTGTTTTTGTGAGAGAGATTTTTGACCATGTGGTAGGAGATGCAGTCACATACGGGTGAGGTACCTTTGACGTTTTTTAGACAGTTGCTGAGCTCCAGCAAGGTGATGGGTTCTTCCATAAAGCAGGCATTTTGATCAGTTGTGCAATGTATTATGAAAATGTTGAGTTTGAATGATAAGTGAAAGTTGTCATCAGATGCGTATCTGGCCCATTCGTTTCCAAAGTGGTTTGGGATGAGAAATGGGATGATAAGAGTGTCGCCATGTGTGCAAAAAGCTTTTATGGCTGGGGGGGAATACCTCTGTGAAAATTTGTTGATTTGTAGTGATTTGGCAGATATTTTTAAATTACAATTTTTCTGCTGTAGGCTGGGGTAGTCAGCGCAGTCCAGGGTCGGAACAATAAATAAATCACAAAACACAAGTACATATATGCTCTCTTCTTCCTTTATGAGGGATAACTTCACTTACGCGCAGAACAATGGCGTTTGAAGACGTATGTATGGCGGATAGCCTTATTGAAATGATCGCTGCCGTGTAGTGCTTTGAGTGTGTTCCAGGTGGTTGGCGGAAACAGATTTAGTGAACATAATGAGATATCGGTATTGGAAAAAGTATTATGTGTTGTGAAATGGGTGGGACTCTCATCACTCAACATGTATAGCCCAGTGTCTGCTAGCTATTACCCTTTCTACCTGTGGTCCTCTGTTATTTTTTTGATGGATGGATCCCCAAATCGTATTCCAACCGTTGAAATCTCCAACGACTAGAAAGGGGGAATTGAAAGAAGATATGAGATCTGTTAGTTTACCAACATATGTATGTATGTACATATATGTTTTGTGTGGGGGAGATATAGAAAGATAAGATGGTGAGTATCATGCTCAAGTTTATTTCAACATTTGGTATACGAAGTCTGTGTGTATTCGTTCGAGTGTCACGAAGGTCTTGTATGGGGACACCTTGTAGTTTTCAACCTTTTTCAGAAAATGGACGCTGTGTTGGACGGAAAGCAAATTCTCAGTGATACCGTTCTGTTTTCACTCTATGAGTACGGAATTCTAAAAATTTAATCAATATGTCCTTTTATCGAGTTCTTCCAAAATCTTTCGAACACAATTGTTTATTCCTTATTCGTTCTAGTAGAGTAAAAGCTTAAGATTATTCGTTTGTTGACACAATGAAAAATTATGAAACTTTATTTGAACAATTGTAAAACTGGAACAATTGAAAACACTGGTATTGTATGCAATTTCACGAATGAAGTTATTTATTGGCATTTTACAAATTAATTATTATTTTTGCCCAGGGTCATCGCTCGCTCACGCTATTTAATTACACATTTACTTATTCATTAATGAGTCTGAGCACTTGCTCCAACACTCCTGGGACATTTTGGTGGGTTTTATTTATGTAATTAAATACCAAATTTGTGTTTATACAGATACATACAAACATGTGTACATACGTACACTGAAAAAATTATTCAATCCATTTATATTTAAATTAATCCCAAGCCAAGCGGTGTGAGAAGTACGATAAGTATGGATTTCCTTAAATCAAGTACGTTGTGCCATATTCAATCCTGACTTTGGATTGAATATGGCTAAAACCCATACTAAAAGACAAGCACGTTGTACTTGATTAAAGAACAACTTTCGTATTTACCATACCTTCGACACTGATTGGGATTGATTTGAGTATGAAAGGATTGAATTTGCTTTGAGTGGATTATGCATTTGGTTCGATGTTTCGGCAGCCTATTTAGTCATAAATTCATACGCTCTATTTCCTCAATTCAATCATAACTTATAGTGAATTATATTGTCACATTTCGGATTTAAATCTAGAACATAACTACAGCCAGTTCAAGCACTAAATACATTGTTTGTGCCATATTCAATCCCAGTTTCGGATTGATCTGAAATTAGGATTGAATATGGCTAAAATCCGTACTTGAAAACAAGCACACCTCACTCTTACTTACCATACTTTTCACACTGATTGGGATTGATTTAAGCCCGGAGGAATAGAATTCGTGTTGAGTGTAATGATTATGCAGTTGATTTGATATTTCTGCTGCCTATTTAATCCCAAATTCGTACATGAAATAGCTCTACGTTGATTTGAACCTGGAACCTAACTATTGCCAGTTTAGCCGTTCTATCAATTCAGCTATCGCAGTAATTAAAATAAATTGATCCAAGTACGCGACTGATAGCACAGCAACGGTTCCGTACTGCCGTGCAAGTTCTAGGCAAAGGGTAACCCTGATGTACCCCTTAGCTTTAAACTTTTTATTGTTTTTAATATTTGTTGTTGTAGAGGTCAGACGACTACACGCACTGCGTAAATTTTAAGCCTCTATCTCATACGGTTTAAACGTTGTAGCTAATTTGCAAACTAAAGGGTGTACCACCCGTCTATGAACACCAATTAAATTTTAACTTTTTTCAACTTTTGGTATCTGTTGTTGTAGAGGCCTGCGAACTACTTATACTGTGAACATTTTAAGTCTCTATCTTTTAAGGCTCAAAAATTAAAGTCAATTTTTAGCTCAGAGGGTGCCCCCGTACAAAAGCCGATATTTAATTTTCACATTTTGCTATCTTTGGTATTTTTTGCTATGTAGGCCTGGTAACTGCATGTACTGTGCAAACTCCAAGCTCCTATTTCTTACGGTTCGAAAGTTGCAGCTAATTTCAGTTTCTTGGGGTATGGGAGCACCCTTTAGTTCTTAAGTTTTTGTTGTTTCTGGTATTTGTTATCGTACAGCCTATGTAACCTGATATCCTGTGAAAATTTTAGTTCTCTAGCTGTTACCGATTGGGAGAATGGGGCCTGTGGGGAAGTCTCAGTAATAGGATTCGGTTTTTACTCTATGAGTACAGAACCCTAAAAATATACAAAAACACACATATACACCCAAGAATTTCGTATTCATTTTAAGGATTGGTTCTCTTTTATAGTCCCTACTTGTGCATTTTGCGTACTTAAATTCAAGCAAGAGAAAATTAAATTTAGTACGAGCTTTTTCTTTCTGTGTATGTATGTACATACACATATTATATTCACCAGAAACGACATTTTAACTCAGCACGCCATATTAAAGTTAATAATTCCTTGCATCATTTAAGCTTTTACTTGTATTCCTTCTGCATTTTCTGCTTTTTATCGCTGAAGTAGAAATAATACATACATATGTACATGTCTGAGCAGATGTTTCATAACATCTGAAGTCAAAATAAGAAAGAAAACAATTTTTAATGTGAATTTAAAAAAAAAGAAATTCAAAATTTCTAAAAAAAAACAATAAAGATAAATCAAATTGCTACAAAATTTGCTAAATAATATAAAATTATATCTATGACAGGGGAAAATATAGCAACACTTAAATCTGGCAGATATGAAATGTATTTTCAAAATGCATATAGGTATAAAATGTATTTTCATATAAAAAGGTAAAAATAAGAGAAGGGCAACATTCGGCTGGGCCGAATTTTAAATAAGTATCCTTCCCACCCATACGTACATATTGGTAATTTTGTAATTTATTTGTAAATTGTTATCTAACACAACAAGATGATAATAAAGGGTCCGTTTTTTTTTATAATGTTGATAATAGTCTTTAATTCTTGTAAGTGGCTACCGCTCTAGCGTTTAATATTAGGGGCGTTATGAAATATTTATGAAATTAATGCATTTTTCTGAAATTTAAACTTTAGGGGAATAGAACTTCTAGGGAACAAAAGAGTACAAGAAACGTACATACATACATATATTTCCGAAGAAAGGTGAAATTGTCTTCTTTAAACTTACATATATACATATACTTATGCACCCGCCACGACCCGCGGGTGCAAAACTATTTTCATTTTAATGAAATTACTCTAAAAACTTCCTTATTATTTTTCACAGCAGAAATCGGGCCCTACAACGAAAATAATTTTTTATAAAAACGAAACAAAATTTGTAACGGGATTTCTCAATGTTACTTACATCCATAAATTCTTTCATTTTACATAAATTCGTAAACAACAAAGACAGTGAATACAACGGGCCTTATTATTTTTCACATAACTGTAATATCTGCAAAAGGTGACAATATTGACAATAATTGAAAATGTTCTAATTCAGGGGTGCCCAAAATCTTCTTATGGAAGCGCAAACACCAATACGTATACACTTTATTGACGCACACAAAGAAAAACAGAAATAAACTCATAACAAAAAAATGATTTCTTCAAGTGTTTCATACTCACGAAATCATTAAAAAAAACAACAAAATCATGAAAACAAAAAAACAAAAAACAACAAAAATTACGCTTGGCACCAATGTGTACCAACAAAGCCTGCGTTCTTATTGCTGTGCATATGAAAGTGTTGTTGCTTTGAACTTGGGATATGTGTGTATGTGTGTATTTCATGCAAAGAGTTGTGTATACATATTAGAATGCTCAGCCAATGCTTCGCGGTTTTACAAAAACAAAAGCGTACCAAGCGTATAGGCCCTGGGCATCCCTGTTCTAAGTTTTGTTTCCATGCATAGATAACATATAAAAATCTCATATTTTCTGTGTAAGAATAGCTTTAATATGAATCGGAATGTTTATTTTCATGCAAAATAAGGCGTCAATAAAAAAGTCTTCAATATTTTTTCCAAATTCATACCTTTACTTAATTGTGAATAAAAGCGAAACGAGTCCATCGATTTTTGTGATTTATGTCTCATTTTGTTCATAGGTTATGGGACTTTACGTGAAAGTAATACGAATTGACACTCTTTTACCGTTTTGGATTTTTTGTGAATTAAAAATTTAAAAAATCTAATTTTTTAAGCAAAAAATATTTTTTTTCTTCATACATTCATTTACGTTGTATTTATATACATTTGTATTTATCATATTTATCATACATTTATAAACGTTGTACGAACAGATTAAAGGAATTGTAGTTTTTAATTTTTTTAAATTTATTTAAGCTTATTCGGACTAGTGGTTCTCGAGTTATGACAAACAAAAGAGCCTAAAACGTAACAAACTCCCCTACACGATTTTTACTAATTTCAAACTAATTTTTAAGTTACTATTTGAGGTACCAAGACCAAATGAATGATGCAGAAGTTCTTCTTTTTGGGGCTACTTTCATAAACAATTATCAGAATTGAGTCCCTAAATCATGTGTTGTACAGTGTTATTGATTAAAAAAAAAAAACAATGAAAACTATTCTCATTATTATTGTCCTGAAGAAGCTATCCGAAGGAGAGCGAAATATCGACAAAAATAATTAAATATTTAAAACAAAGACCTTTAGCTCAAGAAACTAAATATATACACTGGTATTCATAAAAAATAAAACATTGTTGAAACACATTTTACAAAAAATTTTCAATATAACATTTTTTCTGAAAGGTTTTATTTTTTATGAATACCGGTTTTATTTTTTATGAATACCGGTGATAAAATATAAAAACAGGGGTCGAAAAAAACCAAATAGTAAAAAAAGGTATAAAAATAATATTAGATTAGGTTAAATCAACTATAATTTAAAATTATAGCATATATTGCGAATCTAGAATAGTGACTATTTTTGTTGTTAGGGGACCATAACACATCAAATATGTATGGTGTTTGTCAATGGTAAGAGTTTCTGATTGCGTAGTGTAGATTGTAATCCAAAGGATTTTTAAATGTAGATCAAATCGAGTTTGTTGCCTCACCTAATACTTGAAAACACAGCAAGAAAAAAACACTAAAAATTTTAATTTGTGGGATTCTTACGTTATGAAATAGTAGTTACTACTTAATTTTAATATTTATAATATTTCATGACAAATTTGATAGCCTTTTTAATTATTTTAATTCAATTGATGTGAGAGGTGAATGTGTCCTTGCACTAAATGGAATAAAGCTCACCAAAGAATTTAAAAGCATGATTTGAAAAGCAATAATAAATTCTTATCGTATTCCAATCAAAACTGCTGTCAAAATTTGTTTTTGCAAAATAAGGATGTGTGGAAGGTAAGTTATCGTGTTATTGCAACGGCTGAAATAAATTTATAGTAGATATAAAATTAACCATTTAACAAGCATTTATGAATTTTCTATGCATTCCAATAAAAAATGTAGCTAAAGATTAGTCTTAAAGCAAAGCTACAGCTTTCACCTTTCTACGATAATTACTCTAGTTTTGCTGAATCGCTCTATGGTGGCTACACACTGTGCGAGACCTTGATTTTGATGCTTTGATCCCATATGGCACATGATGGCACTTTGAAAAATTTTTGTTCATAAATCCAGTGAACTCCGACATTATTTTAATGAAAAAATTCATTAATTTTCAACCAACATTATGATTCATTGAAACAATGAATGAATGAATTCATATTAATGATCGTTTCCAAAAAAGATATTTTTTTTTTTTTTTTTTTTTTTTTTGACGGTGAGGTAGGGTTTAAAATGCCTTCGCACTTACAGTAACCGTCGTCAACTGCATTGTGTGGTGTATCCACTAAAAAACTCCCTCCTCTTTTCTGGGGTGATCCTTCCCGGGACCGCTATCTGCATTACTTCGGGAAGGCCCAGATCTACGTCCTCCAGGACTCTTCTCTATTTACCCACGTCTGGGCCCGTCATTTTGCTCATTTTGCTGGGCTGCGTCGAGATCGACCTTCTTCCGTTTTAGAATTAGCTCCACGTAATGTCTCACAGCATTCCAGCTGTTCTCGCTTTCCAGCATTTTGCCAACTATGTTATCGGGTCCAAAGTCGCCAACCTGAGACCTCAGTAAATCACGTTCTGTCTGCCACCTTGTGCAGCTGAAAAAAGTATGTTCTGCGTCATCTTCCGTAACCTCACAGTATATGCAGTAAGGATCTGCCACCTTACCCATCCGGTGCAGGTACTTTCGGAAATAACCGTGACCTGAGAGAAACTGAGTTAGGGAATAGTTGGTTTCCCCGAATCTCCTCTGGACCCACCCTTGAATGCTAGGAATAAGTGTTGCCGTCCATGCCCCATATTCTTCCGTTCGCCATCTGTTTTGCCATCTCTGGACGGTCCGTGATCTGAGGTCAGCGGCACTGAAATTAGCATTTATTTTCTTGGATTCCCAAGCCTCCTTTCTTTCTCGCGCCAGTAGGTCAATGGGTATCACTCCGCTTATCACCAAGATTGCAGCTCGTGATACTGTACGGTATGCTGAGGCAATCCGTAGTGCTGCTGTGCGCTGTACTGTCTCAAGCACTTTACGTCTAGTCTTTCCCACCAGCACGTCTCCCCAAATCTCACTCCCATATAAGAGTATTGAGTTAGTGATCTCCATAATCAGTCTTCTTTTGCTCTGTGTTGGTCCGCCGATATTCGCCATAAGTCTGGTAAGCATGCCGGTAACCCTTGCCGCCTTGGCGGCCGCATGCTGCACTTGAGCCCCGAAGGTAAGTCGGCAGTCCAAGGTCACGCCCAAATATCTGACCGATCTCTTTGTGACTAGAGACGTGTTGTCTATATGCATGCTGATCTCCAGTGGCATGTGGCTTCGCGTCATCAGCATCACCTCAGTCTTGTTCATGGCGAGCTGCAGTCCATGGTCTTCCAGCCAGGTCTGGACTCTTATTACAACCTGATTTAACTTTCTTCTGCCATCGTCCACATCTCGTGCTGAGATGACTGCTGCTATATCATCAGCATATCCGTCCAAAAAAGATATTACTCCCCCCGAAACATGCTGTAATAATTTTCATAATTTTTTACATTTGAACATAAAAAGGATAAAATCGGTAATTTTGTATCTCCGGACTTAATACAAGTAGCATCAAAATGGAAAAAAGGAAATTTTTTCCCCCTTTTTTTTAAACAAACACAAAACTGCGAAGCTTTTTGGCTTGTCGGCAGAAACAGCCAAAGCCTTCGACGGGAATCGAACCTGCGACCTCGGGGACTCTTAGTAGAACTCTCTACCAATTCATCCATCAAGGCGCTTAAATGTAAGTCTACTAAAAATTGAATTTTAAGGGCTTATAACTGGTAAAAACTGCATTTTGGTACTTTTTCAATAGCATTTATGTATGCGAAGAATGAAAACAGGAAAAAGTAGTTAATCTAAGCAAATTAAGCGGAAATAATTTGTTAAAAACGAAAATAAAATACAGATTTGCCTTAAATTCCATTAATTTTATTCTATTGAGTTGGGTTCGGTTTGAAAATAAGGTCTCATTGTTTATAAACATTGCTTATGATTGGTGGTGCAATATGAAAATTTGATTTTGCCATGCCCCTCCGCAGACCGAAAATTAAAAATCAGATTTCACAGTGTCACCCGCTTGAAATCTTCAGGCGGGTGACCCTCAAAATTTCATCAAAATCGGCCCAGCCGTTTTAAAATCCATACGTTACATAAATACATGCACACAGCCTGTTTTATATACATAGATAGATATATTAATAGATAGATTAACCAAAACATTGGTCTTTATTTGATTGTCTCTCTTTGGATGTTTTTTAGGGTTCCGTACTCATCAGAGTGAAACGGAACCTTATTACCGAGACATGTACGGCCGTCCGTCCGTCACAGCGTCCATTCTCCGAAACGGTAAGAGGTAAAGAGCTGAAATTTACACAGGATGTTGTTGTACCTTGCCGCTACAACAACAAATACTAAAAACAACAACAAGTCGAAAACTACCAGGTGTCCCCATACAACGAAAAGTTGCAATTAGCTATAACTCTCGAACCGTAAAAGATAAAAGGCTGAAATTTGCATAGTGTATGTATTTATAGATGCTTTACAACAGCAAATGCTAAAGACAACAACAAGTTGAAAACTACCAGGTGTCCCCATACAACCTAAAGTAACAATTAGCCGTAGCTGCTAAACTGTAAAATACAGAGAGCTGAAATTCGCACAATATATGTATTTACATATGCGCTACAACAACAAATGCTAAAAACAACAACATGTCAAAAACTACCAGGTGTCCCTATGCCACGTAGAGTAAAAATTAGCCCTAACTCTCAAACTGTAAGAGACAGAGAGATGAAATGTGCACAATATATTTACTCGCATATGGCCTATAATAACAAACGCTAAAAACAACAACAAGTCGAAAACTACCAGGTGTCCCTATACAACGTAAAGTAACAACTAGCCGTTACTCTCGAACCGTGAGAGACAGAGGGATGAAATTTGCACAATATGTGTATTCACATATGCTCCACTACACTACAACACTTGCTAAAAACAACAACAACTGTAAAAGTACCAGGTGTCCCTTTACAACGCAGAGTAATAGCTATAACTCTCGAACCGTAAGAGATAGAGAGCCGAAATTCGCACAGTGTATGTATTCCCAGATGCCTTACAACAGCAAATTACAACAACAAGTGGAAAATTACTAGGTGTCCACATACAACATAAAGTAGCTGTAAAAACAGAGAGATGAAGTTTATAAAATATACATACATATGTATTCACATACGCCATTCCATACATACATTATACATACATACGTACGGAACCCTAAGAGTGCGAGCCAGCCTCGTACTTGACTTAATTTATTTTTTATTTTATTTTATTTTATTTTTACAATGTAGTTTTTCCTGCGTAGGAACATTTTTGGGGGCAGCTACGGTGCCATTTCTCATTTTTTAAAATAAGATGAATTCTAATGTATAGTTACAATGTGCAAATTAAGATTTTATTTAAATATTTTATTAGCCTTAACGGATTATTACAACTATAACAAACTTTTCAAGTTGGTACTTATGCTCAAAGATATGTGTATATTGTACATACATACATACATACATATGTATATAGTATGTATGTATGTACATAGTATGCCTGCAAGTTTATGTTCTCTTAACGCAGACAAATTTTGTGATAATTTATCCATAACGTGCTAACACTTAAGTCATTTTATATTTTCAACCCAATCAATTGTTTTTTAATATTATTTGTAGTTCTTACATTTAAGTTAAGTAAATAAAATTAATAGGAAAAACACGAAGCAAGAAAACAGCAGCATACTCAAAGGACATCAGCAGCAACATCACGCACATAAATTCAATATGACTTTTAGCTGCTTAAGGCAGTTTTTCTTTTCTTTCCTTTTTTTTTGTCTTTTGTAACAAATAGCGAATAGGGAGCGAAAGAGAGAGTGAGAGTGATAAACTGCCGGGCGCACCACCTATAAAAGCAAAAGGCAAACAATTTAAAATAACATTCGTTTTCGGGAAAGCATTCATCACAGAGCAACAGAGTATGTAACGGAAAAAAATTTTCAATACAAAAATATCTAAACTTGCGCACACAACAACAACAATACTTTAAGCAAATGTCACAAACAAGCAAACAAACAAACGTACATATGTACATACATAAGAACATGCAACAGTCTCGGGGAAAACTAAACAGAACGAAATTAATTAAACATATGTACTGAAAAAATTATGAGAAGCAAATGTTAAAAAATTGAGGAGTTTAATAAAAAAAAAAAAATTAATATCGATTTAAAGTGTATTTTAATTAATATTTATTTAACATTTCAAGCACATTTTATTATTGAATATCTACATATGTACTTAAAATATATAAGTAATAAAAATGAAATAAAGTAATAAAAATAAAATAAAGTAATAAAAATAAAATAAAGTAATAAAAATGAAAAAAGAAATACTGTCAATGAATAAAATAAGTTCACAAAATAAAGTTGTATGCACGGAGAACTTAAAATTTAGAGAATGTCCGTGAATAACCAGGAAATTGAAAAAGTGTAAAGGCGAAAAAGTGTAAAGCGAATTCGGGGCGGTCTAATGAATTTGGAACGTTTTTCACCGGTATTCATAAAAAATAAAACATTGTTGAAACACATTTTACAAAAATATTTTCATATAAAATTTGTTCTAAAATGTATTTGAGCAACGTTTTCATTTTTATGAATACCGGTGTTTATGTTTTAATAAAGAAAAATATAAAATTAACTTTAAATTGTTCTACGATTATAAATATTAATTTAGCAAATAGCAATCACACATAAAACCAACTATGCCAATAGTTATGCTTCTTTTTCTTTTTTTCATTTATTTCTAGAACTAAAAATTATCGCATGGAATAGTGTATGCAAGTTCTGTTAAAATGTATATTTTTATTGCTAAAGAAATATTTTTGATAATATTCAAATCTCATACAATACAAAATCACAGAAAAGAACTAAAGTTAATAAATACGTCTATTCAAAAAATTAACAATCAGCCCAATCATGAATATTCTCAAGGAATTTTATTCCTAAGGAAAATACGTTTCTCGAGAAAAAATTCCTCCAATTATAAATTACCTGAGAAACAAAAAAATAAAAGTTGGTAATATCGAAATTTTTTATAGGAAAAAATAAAAAACATATGTTTTTAAAATACCTATATTTTCATCTGCCAACTATTTTTCCCCTTCGATGTGACTAAAACAGGGAAGGGAAAAAACATTTCCTAAGGAATTTATCAACATAATAAGGGGAATGGGAAAAGAGAAAAAACTTTCACGGAATTATCATTCATGATTGGCCTGAATATGTATGTGTTTGAAGTGTTTGTTAAGAAAATACTTTGTGGAAAAATTGTGTCAAAATAAATTTGAAGTTGTTATTAATTTTTTGAATAATCCCTTAAAATTTCACAAAACCGACAACTGTTCTTCAGGGCGTTTCGAGTCTACTGATGAAATGACGTGCTCATCGAAATGTCTAGACAGAAAACAATAATAAATTTCAATTGGCTGTAGAAAATATTAACAGCTTTATTATGAACTCCGAGTGAATATCACTCGTATTCAGAACTCCCCGTCACAAATCCGTGCAAAATGCTATTATGAACTCCGACGGATTTAAAGTTAGTGCTGCCAGCTTTGTGAGTCAAGTTCGAATTAGTGTAACCAAGTTTTTAAATAAAAAATATGCCTCAGAAGTTTTGCAGAAAACTAAAGAAATAGCAAAAAAAATTACTTTCAGGATAATTTTGCTGAAAGCTGAGTTCAAAGTTAGAAAATTGTGAGTGTGTTGGTAAAAAAGTGTGAGTGTATTGCAACTTTCAGGCATTTACTTTCCCGTCTAAATGCTGGACGGTTAAACATTTAGTACTTTTTTAGAGTAAACCCTGATATTTCACCCAACACCAAATTATAGACAGTTGAACAATTTTATCTGCTGTTGCAACTAATGGCTTGATGGTACAATATTACACAAGAATTTTATGATTGTTGTTGCAACCTCCGAAATTCGATTGGTAACAAATTTGTGGTTGCCACAATGACTCTGCTTTGTCTGTGTACCTGCAGAACAAATAAAATGTATATGCAGGGGTTGTCTTTTGAATACTGATCGAAAAATAAAAAGAATTAAAAGACGCATTTTGTATGTATGTACTAGAGAATGGCATCAGAAAGTAAAAGTCGATGCTCGATTTTTCGACCAACCATTTTTCATTCCGATTATTTAATCGAATAATCGTAGCTCAAAGTCGATTTTTCTTTGAAGTCGATTAATATATTTTGCATAAAATAAATGCACTACGACTTGAATTTTTACATGGTGCCAAACGTGGCTGGGTGGCAAATTTTTTAAATATTCACTTATTTTGTATTATAAATTGCACGTTTTATTTGAGCAAATTTTCACAACCAAACACTTGCTCTGTTTTCTCTTCAATAACTTTAGTGGTGATAGCTTTCTATAGCAATAACAGAAACTTATTTTGCTTGCAGTATGTAATGAAATAGACGTTTTTGTTGTCGTACCTGTACAACAGGTAATTTTGTTATGATTTGTGGCTTACCGTTTCGATTAATCGACGCCAAAAATCGATTTCAGCAAAAAGTTGTCTACGCATAATCAATCAGAAAATAATAGATTTTTAGGACTTAAAATCGATTATCCAATACAATCGTAATCGACTTACCATTCCCTAGTATGCATGATACAATTAACAAGGTAGTCTTTTCGCTACTATAAGAACAACTTCAATAAAAATAACATGCATTTTGTTTTTGTACAACTTATGCAAACTGTCAAAAAGACTCCACTTCTACATTTACAGAAGAGAGATGCACTGAGCTTACGCGGATTAGCTATCTCGTTTTGGCTGCCTTTCATCTCTGCAATCTCTTGACAACCTAAAGTAGTCAGTTGATTAACGGTTTAGCTGACGAGGCTACCTTGTTAATTGTATCATGCTCGTATGTATGTAGATGCCTTAATAAACTTTACTTTGACATGCTTGTTGCGTAAGTGCTAGTTGATCATTTAGAAGCAGCGTATTATGGGCTGGCTTACAAATATCATAAGCCCAAGACACATTTAGCAGCACGTTTCCAATTTTTCTGCAACTAACTACAAACGACCCACGTATACCTTCACATGAGAAGTAGCAGCATAGTTGGCACAGAATTTGTTGAAACAACAGCAAACAGTACAGTAAGTGTAGACAAGTCAATTACCTATAGTGCAAGCCAGACGCGAAACTCACGAAGGCCAAATAACAAACACCGGCACTTAAGAAATGATTTGAAATGTTGTCAGCAGTGATGGCTTCACTGCTGACAACAAAAATAAAATGGGCAAAATGCGTTATGGGGAAATATTTATTAAACTCAATAACGTCGAAGCTTTACAGGAAAGTGCTTTGAACTTTCTCGCTCTCGCATTTTAAATACACGCAAAGATACCATTAGCATTGAAACGTGTAGACATAAAAAACAACTTGCTTTGTACAGTTTTACGGTAATTGTAAATACATACATATATAGTATAGAGACAGGTGGTTCCGAAGGAAAATGCATACAAAAATATTGACTTTTAACATGAATTTATGTTAAATTAATCATAAATGTCATGGAAGCAATTTATTAACGCCACGACTGTAATATCTTTTCATTTGAACATTTGAATTTCAATTAAATAATGTAAAACATTGATGTCCATTTCTTGGCACTATTGTGCAAAAAAAAAAAAGGATTGTGCGGTCGGAGGACCCCCGTTAGGAACAAAGTTCCTTACATTTTATCTTCGAATGTAATAAAAGCTGAAATCTGTATGTTTTATTTTGTGTTGTTTTTGAAAGCAAATAATAGTTCTGTTTCTTTACTTTTTGGGCAAAGTTCGGTAAAATTAGAGTAAACTATAAATTCTCTCAGTAAGAGAAAAAATTGTACAAATATTTATTCATAAAAAAGAAAATATATACATACATACATATGTATGTGTGTATCTACATATGTTTCATATCAAAAACAAATATAGTCGTTACGGATTCTAATAACTGGCTACTTTCGAATCCAATGTTTCCATTTCTTGTATCATTTTCTGTTTCTTCCGGAATTGTTGTAAGTGTTGAGCATTGGTTTGCCGTATTTTATTTGCGGATGTTAAATTTTATATGCTTCTGTAAATTTTTGGAACGTTTTATTTTTTATTTTTTTACTTTTGACACATATAAACAGCTCACAAATCGTCACGAAAGTCGTGACGATTTCTACTAATTTGCACTACCAGCAAGCCGCGTTAAGGAACTTCGTTCCAAAAAAAATTACACCTGGTCTGTTGCCTTCTTTAATAAGGAGAATGCATGCGATGGATATTTTTTTGCAGAAATTCGCTACCAGCAAACACAAGCATTTCATTTCAACTTTTCCCCATCAGTCGAGTAACTGTTAATAGATGTTACTGTTTGTGATTTAATCCGCTCAGCTGAGATTGCTCTAATGGCCATTTGACTATCCGTGAATATATTCCCAGGACCTGGCCTTGCCATTTCATTGAGCTCCCTAATACTCTCCGTAATTGCCCGAATTTTCGCCTGAAAAACTATGCAAAAGTCTGGCAGACGTAATAACAATTCCGTGGTACTTTCTATATAAATACCAAGTCCTGTTTTTCCCTCTCTCCTCTGGATCCATCTGTGTAACAATGAAGCCTCGTGGGGATCTGTCAGGAATCAATGTTTCGCAATTGGCTTCTAGTCTGGTCTCCGGTATGCGATCTGATATCACATTTTCTGGTATAGATTCGCCTATAGCTGTAAATATTTGTTGATGATGCGCTTCAGGAGATCGATCCACTCACCCATCCACTCACCAAACGATTAAGTTTCGCTGTGAGAGCCCCTTCATATTTTATACGAACTTCGATTGGCTCGACGGATAATATTGCTTCCATCGCCCTTGTTGGTGTAGTTTTAAAAGCCCCACTAATACCAATACAGCAGGTTCTTTGAACTTTCTGTATAGTTTTGATGTTGCACTTATATTCCATCGACGTCCACCACACTATAGAAGCATAGGTCAATGAAGTTAACTGACTATTGAGCACTCTGCCATCGCAACATTTAGAATGAATGCATCAACAAGCAATTTAAGTAGAGAGTAACCCCTTAGTTCATAAAAATTATAACAGGCTTATAAGACTGTTATTTGACATATTTGTATGCAAAATCTGTCAAATAAGAGCTTTATAAACCTGTTATAATTTTTATGAATTAGACGGTAAGTATTTTATTATTTGTATTTTGGATCAAACCCGCTTCACTTTGCAGTAATCTTATATTCATCTTATATCTCGGCTTCCTAATTGCCGGCAGCGATTCTTCCAAACTATTCAACCAACTTCATTAAAATTAGAACTCGAAACCTGTGTGCTGCAAAGCTTAAAACCATATTGTACACCTTTCGAAAATTGGTACAGAAATATGGATTTAAAAGGGATGAAAAGAAATACACTTTGATATAAAGGGTTATCCATTTTGCGGTTTCAAAAGTAAAAGTAAATAAAACACATGTAAAATATTTTTTTATGATATTTCTTTTTATTATAAAGTTTGAACGTTGACACTGTATGTGCAATACTACATCATTTAAATGACCACCACCACGAGGAGTGTTGCAAGCAGTGATTCTTTTGAAGTAATTTTCGACCACTTTTTGACACATATTGGGCGGTATCTGAGCCATAACTTGACGAATGTTGGTTTTTAAGTGCACAAGAGTTAAAGGTTTATCTGCATAAACACGGTCTTTTGAGTAGTCCCTTAAAAAAAGATTAAAACGAATGAGCAAACCATCCACGATATTCTCCGCCGTTGTTGGTCCAGTAATTCTTCAGTGACACTTGAAGAAATTGTGTTTGGCAACCTCTTGAATGTCCTTGTTCTCGTATAAACAGAATGGTGTGTCGTACTTAAACATTTTGTGGAGATATTTATGATAATACCTGGATCAGCACCCACTTATTTTAAAAGAGTGGAGCTTGCATTTTTTGCTAATGTTTCAAATGAAACTATTATTGAAAATCCAGGACCGAAAATAACTGTTATTTTTGAATTTTTGAAAAAGCAACCTCAAGGAAATGTCGGAGAATGAAACCAAGTATACCATTTTGAAAGTCTTGGACCAAATTGTCAGAAAATGAGATGCTTTTTAAAAATCTCATTTTTATTTTTTCAGGCAAAAATAACAGTTTTAATTTTTTTGGTTTTAATTTTCTTGGGCAAAAATAACAGTTATTTTTTAACTTTTATTTTTTCTAGCAAAAATAACAGTTATTTTTGACTTTTATTTTTTCGAGTAGAAATAAAAGTTATTTGTTGACTTTTATTTTTTTGAGAAGAAATAAAAGTTATTTGTTGACTTTTATTTTTTTGAGAAGAAATAAAAGTTATTTTTGTATTTTCAATCCCCGATTTTCAATGAAAATCGTTGTTGTTAATGGTGTCAAATCGCATGATCTTAGTGGCCAGTTGATATCGCCACGACGAGAAATTACGCGGGCAAGAAATGTCTCTTGCAATAAAGCTATACTCGCTCGAGTTGTGCTGCAGGTGGCACCATCTTGTTAAACCACGCATTCTCCAAGTCATATTCTTCAATAGCAGGCAAAAAAAAGTCGATTGTCATATCCTAATTCCTGAGAATGACGAGGAATCGACACATTCGGGTCTTCGGCAACACTTTCACTTTCAGCGGAACGAGCGAAACGATGATGCACAGGCCTTACAATATTTTTGTAACCGCTCCAGTCTCTTCAAATTTCTTCAAAATTTTGCCAATTGATTGCGTAGTTCGACGATTATGTGAATCATAATCTCCTCTTAAAGCACGATGTGGCTGTGGCAGAATCACCATTTTTGTAAAATGTTTTGATAATCTTTATGCGTTGTGTGACAGTTAAGCGATTCATTTTCCTCAATGTCAGACTTTCAACAGAGAAGAAAAAAATTGGTTTAACAACTTAGTTTGGCAGATGTTGAAGTCCAGTCCTATACTTTTGAAACCACGAAATGGATAACCCGTTATAACACTTGTCGTGAAACAAATACTCCGTTCTAAGGAAAACTTTGTCTATTTATGTTGTGCGAAAAATTTTTGCAATTAAATGATTTTCAGACCAAATTGCTAACAAGTCGCTTTGAACTGCAAACCATTTTGAACATAAAATGAATACGAGAAAAAAAAAACTGAAACTGAAATAAAACAACTTAAAAAACAGCAAATTGCCATACATATGAAGAATTACAAATACATTTTTTGCCGAACGTTTCTTGTATCCATCTGACTAAAATAAACAAAACTTCAGTTGGTTGATTTAATTAATTGCCGCAAAAGAATTCTGAAAACTTTTTCACAAATGCGGAAGTTCTGCTTGAATGCACATAAAAAATACACAAAATCTAGCACAATAGAAGACATTTTCAATTATGCGTATAAGTAATAATTATTAATGATTCAAGTACATTAAGTATACGTGAATGCGGGAACAGAATTCATAATACATTTATTTTCGCTGCACGAGTTTTTATTGTATCCGTCTTATTAAAATAAACAAAATTGTAATGGAATGATTGATTAACGCAAACGAATTCTGAAAACCTTTTCTCAAACCCGAAAGTTATCCAGAAATGAATATAATAAGCAAAAGAGAGCCGGCAGGCAGGCAGGCAATATACAGGACATTTTCAATTATGCATATAAACAGTATGTTTATATTTTCTTTTATTTTATTATTTTTTTAATAACAAACACAAAACTGCGAAGCTTCTTGCTTGTCTGCAGAAACACCCAGAGCCTTCGGCAGGAATCGAACCTGCGACCTCGGGGACGACTCTTAGTAGGCCACTCTACAAATTCATCCATCGAAGCGAACAGTTCAAGGTCATTAAGCAAAACACAAAATTGAGTGAAACTTCAGAAGAACGACTAAAATTTTAATAAATTTTTTGTACTTGCTAAAATTACTCGCGAGTTAGTGATAAAACGAGTATTACTCGTTACATGCACTCTCCCGATACCAAGCACTCTTTTGATCATGCACTGTGTAGTTGTCGGTCAAAAAATACTCATACCTGTCAATGGGTAGTTACATAATTAGCATTGTAAAATAAACCAAAATCAGAATGTAATATCCGGAATACAAGAATACAACAATAAAGGTATAAAAGTTGTTTGTGCTTTACAAATTCAGTTGCTTTTGTTTTCCAAAATATTAGCACTTTTTTTTACCAATATAAGGTGAATTTTATATAGCAACAAGTTTCCCGATATGCCTGCTAAGATTTCTTTGTTTTTGTATAACGTTTAGTATTTCACGCAGATTGCTGTCAAAATGCATACATAAAAAATATACGTGAAAAATTCATGGAAAAATATTACTTCAGTAGTATTGTGTTTTCTCGTGGAAAAATATAGGAAATTTATCTGAATCTCATTATGAGATTCAGGCCCTATTTTAATTCTCTTATCTTTTTTTATTTTAAATTCAAACCAACTCACAACCTTAATGGTTGTGAGTTTCAATGTATTTTTTTTTCCAAAACAACATTTTTGCTAATGGGAAAACAAGCCCAGTTTATTCTAACCCGGTTTGAAACCCGGATTCTTTAAACTATTTAGAACTTTAAACTATTCTAAAATCGAGTTTTGGAAGGCGTCGAATAGTTGATAATTATAAGACCAAAGCTTTGCAATAAAGTCATGTCAACTAATCAGGTGATCTCATTTTCGCTACTATATGTATATTCACCTCTCACAATCTATTTATATTTTCAGATCGGTACCCGGCCAGAAATAAATAACCGAAACGAACACAAATAAAACTTTTGTGTACATATGTTAACATATACACAATTTTGTTTATGTTGTAGTGTCACTAGTTTTGCCCATTGCTTTTACACAAACAATATACCTAAAAACGTTGCTATGGTGAAGTTGCACATATCTGATTAATTGACCTTGGTTATAACTTTCCAGTAAACATAAAATATGATTTATATGCTACTACTCTTAATTAAGAACTCGTAGTGGCAATGACTTACTTTCGTTAGTTTCTTCAATTAAAAACAGAAGTAAATTATGTTTGTGTTGAAGTTCGTGCTGTAACGTTGAAGAATTCAATTTAACATAAAACTGTTGGGGAAGTTATCGTGTCTGTGGCAGAAAATGCGGGAGCTTCAAATTCACACAGCTATTTTGAAGATGAAAAAATTAATTTAATACTCGTATTTGTTTTAAGAGACAACTGAAAAATTTTTTTTAGGTCTAAACAGACCTTTTCAATTGTCTTTTGTCTCTTTCAGCGGTCTATATGGCTGGAAAACTAATAACAAGGCAGCTTGATACCAGGTAATCGCATAACTACAACAAACACAACAACAACAACAAACACTTCATGTATTTTGTTAGTACAAAAACTGTATTACTCTCATCCGTTTGTTTGCGTATGTGTGTTTGTGTTGTGTATTTTGACAGCTATACAAGCTAAAAGCAGTAGTCAGCTGGGCTTGTAAGGCTACCTGGTATTAAGCTGCCTTAAGTAATAATAATAATTATTTGCAAACATTGCTTCATAAATTTTTATTTGAGATAAAGTTGCCAACTCCATTTCAGTAATAAAAACTAGAGATGTGCGAGTGAGTGTTTTTTAACTCACGTCACACATGCTCACAATCAGAATATTTTTCCTCACCCACTTTCACAAACGACAAACTTTTGTAGACCTCACGTCACGCACGCTCACGAGCGAAAATTTTTCAATCATGTAATTTCACGCACGAAAAACGAAAAAAAATTCTTACGATCAATCACGTTTGCATTGAAACAAGGATATTTTGAAACTTACTGCAATTGTATAGGAATTTTATTAGCGATTATATCAAGCCTGTCTTCGTTAAAGACATGGATATTTCACATAAATATGAACTTCTTCTAGTAGAACATAGTAGCATGTATAATCTTGCCTTAAGTCGACTTATGTTGTTATCGCTTGTGAAGACAGGCATATCGTACAGTTACAAAAACAATGGACAATTACGCGACTTTGCTTTCCTTTTAATATCCACACTGACATCGAAGAACACCCGCACTTGTTACAGTGCTACAGAGCCTGCTGCAATCTTTATAATTTCAGGTATTCAGGTTGAAGGCATTTCAAAATGTTACAGCTGGCATTAGTTTTTAGTTTTATACATGATGAAATTAAGCTTTCAATACATTTCGTGAACTGCCTTAAAATAGTCTGCCGAAATATTTTCTTTTACAACGTAATACATATTCATAAAATCATTCAACATTTGATCGTGCAAAACGGGAGAGTTGCATCAAGAAACCTCCTCATATACATCATATATACCAGACATCTGCAAGTACAAAATTTTTGGGGATGCATAAACATGCACTCTGATTTTTATGATCTAATTGTTTTTATACAAATGCAAAAACACTTGCTTCCACATCGGCTCGTTTCAATGTTTTATGCCAACACGAATGTTACAACCTTGTCGCTAAGGGCATGTGTCTTATTTTGTATCAATGCTAACATGTTGTTAGTGAAATAAGTGGTTTATTCACATGTAAAAGTAATTCTCTACTCGGTGTTTTCTTGTCTTGGGGTTATCAAACTATATTTAAAATAAACTATCCATATATTATTGAACTGTGAACTTCTTTAAAGTTTAAAATGGAACAGTGCCCAGAACTTATTTCAAGTTTTCATATTTTTCTGCTAACCGCTTATGTGCATATAAGTGGCTCGGTTGTTTTCGATTTAATTACGATCAAATCATATGCACAAAACAATTTTGCAAAAAGCAAATTGTGTACAAAAAAGAGATTTTGGTTCTATACAAATCAGTTCGAGTAAAATGTTGCAAAAGAACTTACACTTGTTGCGGCATTTTTTTGAGCACAAAAAGCAAACAAACATAATATTCATATAATGCTTGTTTGAGTTGTGCGTTAAATTCAACTTTAGTAAATATGTTGGCTCGATCATACTTGTTGCAGTTGACTGATATATACATATCATAGTTTGCTCTTTTACCAATTCATTTACTCTTTACAATCCATGTCATAAGCATAAGTTTTATATGCTTTCAGAGTGTTAAGTTTTATTCATAAACAAAAATAGGTATAACTAATGATTTAATTTTTGGTTTTGCACTTTGTATTTAAAATTACTCATGGCAATATTTCTCCCAACGATTTTTTTACAATGTTTTTCCTTCCATACAAATCGATCCAGGCTAATGTATATTACATGTGTAGTAGAAATTGAGTTGAAATAAACTGCATTGAGAAATAATTCAAGAAAAAATTAGTGAGTTTTTTGCAAGCCAAAAAAAAATTACTGTCTCAACTTTTTCGTGAAACTTTGTGAACTGCCTTAAAATGGTATTCACGCACTATTACGCACGAAATTTTAATTTCAAATCACGCTCACGCACTCAAGCGTGATTTTTTTAAAATTTAATCACAGTGACACTACATTTTTACGACAACTGCACATCTCTAATAAAAACAATACAAATTGCAGATGTAATCAACAAAGCACAACTAAATTAATAAATTTATACCGTTCATTTTCAACTTTATGGGATATGAGCAATTTTTGCAACTTTGCGCTTGAAAACATTTTTAAAATTTATTTTCTTCCCCGTGAAAGTGTTCAAGAAATTTTTATGAAAACAGTAGATTTTGCAAACATTTTCATACAAATTTGATGAAAGTTCTTTCCCTTGTAAATGCGGTGTTAAATAGCTGGAAAACACATATACATACGTATTTTGTTTATTTAATTTGTATATTATTCTAAATGTTTCTGCCATTTTGCTCAGCACTGTTGTTAAAACATTAGTGAGTACACTTTTATACTTATGTACATACATATGTACATATGTATGTATGGATGTTTTAAATAGATGTGCCACTCTTTAAAGACACTTTAATGGCAGTGTTACCGTTCGTATACTCAATCTACAATTTCACGCCTGATGTTAACGGTAGATAAAACAAAACGTTTTCTGAGAATTATTTCAATATTTTTTATTACGACAGAAGAACCTGTGGCAATTATATATGCAACAAAATTTTGGCCAAATGTTTGTTTCGCCTTCGATGGCATACCTCTGATGGTCTATATTTTCAACTCTGAGACATATACTACGTTTATACCAAGGCGAATCAACTAAAGGTGGTCGCAATTCAATTCGCCTCAACATTTTCTCTCGAGACGTCGCAAGTTTTGTTGTCGTTTTCTATCGGCTTTGACAACTCAGAAGATAAAATCGTGGAAAAATGTTGAAGCGAATTGGTATGCGGGCACCTGTAATGGATTCGCCTTGGTTTATACGTAGCCTATTCACAAATTAAAACTATTCGAAAATAAATAACTCATAGTTTACGCGTCAATGCGAATTAGACCTCTGCACAAATGGACTTGTCGCTAAAAGTACACATAAACTAGCTACGCATGAACACTTACTCGAATTGTACTAAAAAAATAGGTACACATTTTTGAGTACAACAAAGTCATCGAATACGTATTGGTTATTACTTGACTGTGTGTGTGTTAGGTAAGTACATGCTTGTTTTTTACTCTCATTCGTATGTTGTATGAAGCGAACATGTCGAGTATGGCAAAACATCCAAACTTCACTTGGTACTTGGTGTATCAGCTGAAGTTTGGCAAATACAACAAACTGTTGTTTTTTTGAGCATGAGGTGCTTTATGACTTGAATTCAATATAATTTCAACAGTGAGGCGTAATACAAGAAATGGAAGGGAATAATGCAAGTTTATAATTTATTTAGATACCTATTTGATTTTCTTTCACATCACATACATAGATATTGTCGTAATATTTTCAAGTTATTATTACTTATTAAACTTATATAGAATATCATCCTTTTAAAAATAAAAATTTATTATTTTTTAACGCTTCAAATTGTTTATAATAACTGAAGATCCGTACACTATACATATATGAATGTAAATGCAGTCAATAATATTAATGCACTACTTTAAGCTTCGTTATACATAGAAAACATAGTTTTGATTTATTAACAAAAACCAAAATTTTTAAAGAAATATATCATTGTCTTTATACACAAAAAAATACTTGCAGTACCGCAAGAAGTGAACATAGTTTTTACGGTATTTCTTTTCGGTTGTTTACATTTTTATGTGTTCATTTTTTCGGTGCATAATAAACTTCGGCTGCTTGCATGTTAGTATTTGTCAAACAAACATTCTGTACTCTTCACTGCTTGTGCTGTGAGAGAGAGAACAAATATCTACTACACTCGCTATCGAGTGTATCACATATGCAAAAAAAAGTTACTCGCTGCAGATGTTTAATGCGAATGCAGAAAATTTGTATTTTTTAGTGAAGCCAGATGGTAAAAATGTAACTATTGGTAACACTGTCAAGCACAACATATGTTCACAAAAAGACGTGATTGCTAAAATAATAATGGAGAAACAAAAAATTATGATGTTTCTTACAATTCAATTAATGCAGAAAAGTCACGAAATATTGCAAGAACGGTTCAATAAAAGGCATGCAACTTTTGTAATCGCTAGTGAAAGAAGAACGCGCAGACGTGCTTTCGTGCAATTTTAAGTAAATTATTTCCTTTCTGTCATATGATTGTACGTGTGCCACATCGAAGAAATCTTTAAAACCGATAAAAAAAAAGTGGCAACTGTTTGTGTTTTATTTGCGAATAGCTTTTTAATCAGTACTTGTTTTCGTGACTTAGCTATTCACAAATAAAAATTTTATTTACTGTTTATACGCCAAATTTTTCTATTCACAATAATTTTATTCGCTAATAAGCAGTACGTATAAACGTAGTAATAATTGAGGTTCGATGAGATGTTAACATCTTTCCATAAGAAACATACAAGGCAAACCGTCTACACCTTTCTGCATCTTTACAAGATAATCATACTAAAAACAGGTTATGTTATGTTACTTGGGCTCACTTGGGTCCTAGAATCAGGTAGAAGAAACTTAAATTCTGTATGGGGTTTTTCTTTATGTGTGCAGTCTTTTAGAATGGAACAATGAGCATTTTATTATTTTAGATCTAAAAATATACCTTATTAATGTTTTCTGTCTTTTTCAACCGTCTATATGCCGCCAGCATTTTGTTGATGCTAATCAAGTCATCAATAGAGTCGAAAAATTATTAAAATTATGTTTGAAACTTAGCTACTTATTCCATAATTCCCATTAACAAAATTAAAATCAGAAATGTTTAAGCAAACCTTTAATACAGAAAACATATTTTCGTCTTGCACATAGACAGCTGAAAAAGACAGAAAACATTAATTAGGTCGACTTTTAGACCTAAAATAATACATTTCAATTGGCTCTTAAAGCAAATAAATAGTTAAGTTCATTTTTGAATAGCATAAACTTCTTCTAAACAAGTTAGTACATTTAAAAATTTTGTTATTTAATCAGATTCGCTGAAAACATATTTAGAGTTTTCTCCAACAAATTCACCTTTTAGTGACTTAATATTCTATACCATTTTTTGAGACCTTTTTCAACGCTCGAACGGTAGCCCGGATTAATGCCAAGAAGGAGATAAAAAAAAAATCAAAATTGTGTTTACCCTCATACTCTATTTTATTTATTTATTAAAAAAAAAAAGCGAAAACAATAATAATTTTATGGCACAAAAACAACGATGAAGCACTGAAGTGTACAGCGAATCAACAGTCTAAATATGCTCGACACGGTTATCAGTGCTTCCATTAAAAATGGAGATTAGAGCCCAAAGACAATGTCGGAAATAAATACTTAAAATGTTTATACATACGCACACAAATTCGTACACATACACATACACATACATATGCAGAAACATACAAACTTTTGTTGTATCTACCCTGTCGGACCTTGAGTAGTCGACTACTAAAATAATTAACTTTACGTTAACTTTTATGGACTAGCTTCAAATTAGCTACAATACAATCGATTTGTAATTCACTTTTTGTGTACTGGCTATAAGCTAGCTGAAACGTAGTGCAGATTTAATGAGCACCCAAATGTATCCAAAATAAAACATGTCAAACAAAGTGTATTTAAATTAAAATGTGTACAATCGAATGAAGGAAATGTTTGCACAAGTTGAATATAAATCTGTGAATATGAACATGTGTACGTATATACATACATACATAAGTATGTATGTGTGTATGTATGTCCGTAGATAAAATATGTTGGGAACTTGTTTGTGGTAACAAATTCAAGTTTTATTATTTCCAAACAGAGTATTATTTTTTTTATATACATACATATGTATAAAAGAATATAATGAATAAATCTGAAAAAGAAATAAAAGTTCAAAGTATGTTATTTTTATGAGGGTAGAGGGTTATTTCGGGATAACTTTCTGCCACAGGAAATTAATGCAATAAATATAAGAACATGTGCAGATATACTTAGAAACCACACACTATTGGCCAGCCAACCTGTAGCTTCTGTGCCTTTTTGCAGTCATCAAAACTGAAGCATTGAATGCTGCGTTAACGGACGTTTCCCGTTCACGTTCTTAACTGGCGACCAAAAAAAAAACGTTTAATAAACAAAAAGAATTCGAATCACCGCAGCCAACTTCGATTCCCAAAACGCTCTATCAAAATTGAATTTTCCAATTACACTCTGCCATTGACACTCCGCTATCGTGAATGTTTTCATAAAATTTTATTGAATGGCCATGAGATTTGTTTACAGCTACACCCGCAAATTTAGGTCTGGCTGTTACTAAACTAATGTCACTTATTTTATGGCATGTGCTCAATTTTTACTAAGTTTAGTAAGCTTGTTCAGTTATGCCTACTTTAAATATTTTTTTCTTACAAGTTTGACAATTATTCCAGTTTTGAACAGTTTTTCTAAATAACATGTACATAAATATCTGGAATTTTATTTAAAGAAAAAAGTCTACGTGTAGATATGAACGAAATTTCTAAAAGGATTAAAAACAGTTGGGACTTATGATAACTCAAAAATTGTTTTTTAGGGTTCCGTACTCATCAGAGTGAAACGGAACCCTATTACCGAGACAACTACGTCCGTCTGTCCGTCCGTCCGTCACAGTGTCCATTCTCCGAAACGGTAAGAGCTAGAGAGCTGAAATTTTCACACGATGTTGCTGTATCTTGCCGCTACAACAACAAATGCTAAAGATAACAACAAGTTGAAAACTACCAGGTGCCCTATACAACGTAAAGTAACAACTAGAAGTTACTCTCGAACCGTGAGAGACAGAGGGATGAAATTTGCACAATATGTGTATTCACATATGCTCCACAACAATACTTGCTAAAAACAACAACAATTGTAAAACTACCAGGTGTCCCTTTACAACGTAGAGTATGTTACGCGGGCCGCCGGTCCTGAGACCGGCTCACTTGGGTCCTAGAAAGGTCCCGTTCTGTTAAAACGTAAAGTAACAGCTATAACTCTCGAACCGTAGGAGATAGAGAGCCGAAAATCGCACAGTGTATGTATTCCCAGATGCCGTACAACAGCAAATTATAACAACAACAACAACAAGTCGAAAATTACTAGGTGTCCCCATACAACATAAAGTAGCTGTAAAAACAGAGAGATGAAATTTTTACAATACATATGTATATGTATTCACATATGTCATTCCATACATACATTACACATACATACGTACGGAACCCTAAGTGTGCGAGCCAGCCTCGTACTTGACTAAATTTATTTTATGTTTATGAGTAACAATGGAGTTAATACAATTTTTTCCAAAACAACTTTGTTTCAAAATTTATTTTCTTATTCAATTAAAAAAAATCGTGTGCATATAACGGGTTAAACATTTTGCGGTTTCAAAAGCAAATGTAAATAAAACATATTTCATGATATTTCTGTTTTATTATAAAGTTTGAACGTTCACATTACGTGTGAAACACTACATCATACAAATGACCACCACGCGAAGTGTTGCAAGCAATGATTTTTTTTGGTAATTTTCGACCACAAAAAAGTCTAGTGGCGTCAAATCGCATGATCTTGGTGGCCAGTTGATATCGCCACGACGAGAAATTACGCGGCCACTAAAGGTTTCTTGCAATAAGGCCATATTTGCTCGAGTTGTGTGGCAAGTGGTACCGTCTTGTTGAAACCACATATTCTCCAAGTCGTATTGTTCAATAGCGGGCAAAAAAAGTCGGTTACGATATGACCATAACGCTCCGAATTGACGGTGACAGTCGTTCAATCACACCTGCGGACCAAAGAGCGCACCAAACAGTGACTTTGCCCTTCGTTAGAATGAAAGAACTAATGCAATATTTGACTGAACTGCCAAAATTGTTGTATAAGTGTTAGTAAAAAGGTTTTGATTGTGTTAGTTTCGGTCATTCATTTCTTGCAGGGCGGTTACCCTAACTGTTACACTCACGGCTCAAATAATTTTAAATGTGTTTGTATGTAGTATGTACATACATATGTGTGTATAAATATATGTCCGAACAAGATGTTTGGAATGTGCGTTGGAAAACAGCTTCTGCTTTCTTTGCTTTTAAAATTAAATATTGCACAACACCTTGGTTGTATTAGTAATCATATTAGGGCGTAAATTTATAACTTACATTGAGTATACGCACAAGCGTACTTGCGTACATACGTACATAGGAATGACACATGTGCTAACAAACATTCGACCGTTGTGAGCGACAATATCGTATGCAATTTCTTTTAGATTTAACATTTTAGACAGAATCAAGACAGCAGTTTTAAGCGGACCTGAATTAATACATTTTAATTGGCTCTTCAAGCAAATAAATATTTAAGTTCAGATTTGAATATTCAAAAAACTTCTGTATTTTTGATACTTTCAAAAATACTAATCGTAGTAACCATTGTACAGAAAGTTGCAAAGAAAAGTAAAAGAGTTGCAAAACGGAAAACAACGGAAAACTGTGTTAAAGTTTTGTTTGAACATTTCTGATTCTCATTTTGTTCAAGGGAATTGTGGAAAAAGTAATCTTTTAAGAATTTTTCGAGTCGAGCGGCATATAAACAGCTGAAAAAGACAAAAAGCATTTGTAAGGTCAATTTTTGGACCTGAATTAATACACTTTAACTTTTTACTTTAAAAGGAGCAAAACCCCTTTTTAAAGTAAAACGTTTATTTGATTGGTAGTCATTACGGAAAAAGTAGAATGTGCTTAGCTTTTAATTTATTAATATCAGAGTTATGTACTAGTTAGCTATTACTTTCATGAAATGATCCCTCATAAGAAATTTTATTTTCTGGCAGTGATCAATAGCAACAGGTTGTTGGTTTACAAGCCAGAAAGACAACCCGCAATTCTAATCTAGGCTATAGTGGCATTTTTTTTTATTGTTTCGAAACAAAAGGTGTTTTTTTTTTCAATGTATAGAACTTTAAGTTGGCATTACTGTTTGTCGCAATGAACACTGGTATTCCTCTGGAAAACTCAGGATTTTCTTCCATCTAGCGAATAAGTGAACTGTTTAGGAAAACTACATGCATACAGATGATAATTGTTTAATATAAAATGTTTGCTTTTCTTTATTTCTAGGCTCTAGCATAGAGCCTAGAAATATGGAAAAGCAAACATTTTAAATTCATAAGTTCAAATAAATCTAACAACTTTATTGTTTAATATATTTACTAAATAAAATAAAAATGAAAAATATGTGGGGTTTCTAGTTTTATTTCCCACTTTTTTAACAAACAAATATAAAATTTTTTTCTATAAAAACTCCCACTTGACAGCAAAACAACAAGTGCTTGATTTTGATGTTTGTGTTCGCAGTGCTGACGAAATGATCGATATAGAGGAATCAGATTTTGTATAAAAACACTCACTTTGTATAAAAACATTTTTCTTAAGCAAATAGTCTACCAGAACTAGGGATGCCAATCGGAATATCCCGAAATGCAGGGATTTTTCGGGATTTTGAAATTATATAATACAAAATATATAATACAAACATTTTCTTCAAGTGCACCGCTTATAATTTTAATGAGTATCTGAAACACCGTGTTAATAAGTCAATTACTGGAACAAAAAATTTGCTACTTTTTACGTCATTTGATTTGATGGAATAATTTAAGGTGCTCTTCAAGCGAAGTACAAATTATGCAAAAAGGTTTCATAACACTTTTTTAACACATCTTAATGTTAGATAATTACAAAAAACTTTTTATATGAACATGCAGAAATGTACTTTAATTAACAAGAAAAAAATTTTTTTTCAATTTTTGAGGCTTCGTCTGGTAACAGGTTGAAACTACAATTTTTCATCTTTTGTGAATAAAATCAAAAGTTGCCCACAGATTATGGTAATTTAAAGCTCGTTTTGTTTCAAACATAATTGTTTATATACATGGGAAAATTTGTTAGCATAGCTTAATTTTTCAATTTTTATGCAGTTTTAAAGATCACAAAATTTCAAGAATTTGCAAAAAAAAATAATTTTGTTTTTCAAAAAAAATTTTTTTTTAATGAATTATATATCAAATTAAATGTAATTTTATTGCGGAATTTCGGTTTCTTACTAAAGTTCAATAAACGAAAAATTTTTTAGTTAGTTCAATACATGTAGTGCAACCTCCTCCATTTTTTAAAATAACGGTAAATCTCGAAAACGCGAGCTAACCTAGAAAAACGGATAGCACCACCGAATTATGTTTAGTCACTGGGTGCCTCGTTTGTCGGTTTTTTCAACTAGCACAGTGTAATTATATTAGTAACTAATGTTTATAATATACATATGTACATATGTATAAAATAATACAAATTTTATACAAAAGATTGTAGTTTGTACTTTCGGGTAATTTCTTTTAATTACATTTAGTATAACTATCATGCTAACTGCTTTTAAAACTGAAAAAATACGTTTTTTCTACATTTTTTATGCATATGAACATATACATATATTTCGCATTTGTGTTTAAATCGGTTTTAATATCGCCACCAACACAACTTCAGCTATTAAATTTTAAATATTCTTTAAGAGAAATAATTCCTTTTAATACATTCATTCACTTTATAAGAGACTCCTTAAGTGTCGTATTGCTTAAGTTGATTTAATATTATTATTTTCTGAGCTGAAGGTCTTTTTATTGTATATATTTTGTATATTTATTCGAATATTTTTGTCGATATTTCGCTCTCTCTTTCGGACAGCTTTTTCAGGACAATGAAGCGAAATATCGACAAAAATATTTAGATAAATACAAAAAAAAAAAATCATTTTATAGATAAAATAAAAACATTGTGTCAACTTTAAAAGCAGTTAGCATAAAGTACAAAACGTAATTCAATTAAAGTGCTCTAAAGTACAAAATACATCTGTTTCATGCAATTTTTATTATTTAATAAGAAAATTAAAAACCTTTAAAATGTTACATCAAATTAGATTTTTGTGATATATGATAATATGCGCACAAGGGTTGGCATAGTAGTGTGTCAAGAAGGCGTTTGTTTCTGTAGGCATTTTTCTTTTGCTTTTGACAGAAATTTAATAAAACTGTCACATTTGTTGAAAGCAACCAAGTTTATAAATCATCTTCACTCAAACCATTTCCGTTGTTGCTGTAACTAATAAAATTTACTCGCTTCTTTTCAAACCCTTGTAAGCAGTATGACAAAGTTGATGTTATATTTTACATTCATACATACATACATACATACGTAAGTATGTATGTATGTATGTATGTATTTATGTATATACACTTGTGGACAAATAATTAAATTATTGCATACAAGTCAAAGTGACGATTCTTTAATTGATGGAATATCCAATCAAAACAAATATGTAGTACTACTGTTCGAATTCTTTAAATTCTAAAAATATTTTAATAATTCAGTGTATAATGGTTTTGGGAGAAATTGATCATTTGTTAAAAATTAAGGTTATTTTAATAAAAAGATTTTAAAATTTATTTATTTAAGGTTTGTGGTACAAAAAAAAAACGTATATTTAATCCTAGTGATACAATATTACTGTACCAATATTTTTAGTTGGGTTCGAAGCAATTTGGGTGCTGCTAAGCGACGTGGTGGTCGTGGTATGTACCCCAGCCAGTAAAGTCTTCTACTTTACTTTTCTTGAAAATTATTTTTTGATATGTCGCAGTGGAACCTATTTCACCTCATGCCAAAGGCTATCGAAAAATCGATGGCATATACCAGACGAAGCCCGAAACAGCCGAAGCTAGACCGAAGAATTTACTGAGGGTCTCCACTAGCCATGAAATTGTTATGAACATGATGTCGAACATCACACATGGCTGATGTAGACGGCTTATGCTCATGTTTTGGCCATGCCCGAGCATCGATGTTCACCATGAAGTTAGACATGAAGCGTCATTTTCCGTTTGACAGCTTAGCTCTTATGAAAGATAACACAGAAAAGAAATAAAAAATTGTTGAAATGTAAAAAAAATAATTTTACAAATTTAAGAATACAAAAATTGAGTGGATAAATGTTTATGTACATAAAATACTGAAATAAAGCAAAAATATGAACGAAGTAAACACTTTGACAAATCAAAAATGAGGAATAGTTTGGACACATGTGTTAAGGTGGTATCACACGATTGCCGCAATGCACCAATTTTACACAATTTTTATTGGGCTGAATTGGAGCACAATAAAAAATGTGTCCCAATCAAATTCTCTGCAATCACATGATGGTCACATTTTACTGAAATTCTATTGCAGCAAATTGGCGCAAAACAAGTTAGTACCAATAATTGCCGCATTATATTCACACGATTGTTATATTATATGGCAACTCTGAGAAACAGCTGTTGTAGCTGATGACAAACATTATTTGGCAAAAATAAAAAAGGACTTAAAACTTAAAAATATGGTTTATTCCTTAAAAAGAAAGAAAATTGCTTCGGCTATTATTATAATAATATGCGGGCTGGCCGTTTTCTGCTCCCTGACCAGACTTTGTTTTTATTTTCTTTTTTACATTTTGAAATGCAGTTTTAACATTGGCCCATTTGGCTTTACCGTCTTCCACCGTATGCCTCGGAAAAGTTTTTTTGGATTCCTCGCCATGCGCTTTCCCGTTTATACCGGTCCTTGTAGTCCGGGGAAGAGTATTCTCAAACACATGGGTGCATCTCTACAGCTTGTATTCGTTCATGAATTTCACTGTAGGTCCAGGATGAAGTTACACTTAGATTCTTTCTTTTTTTATTCAAAGGTTTCTGCTGTGGCTGAGCCAGGAGGCAGTATTCAATTTCACTGCAAATGGAATTGTCCATAGCAAAGGATTTTACAATTGTTATAATAGTAACAACAATTCAGTTTTACTTACTGAAAAACAAAAATTATGTTTGAAAGACACGTTTTATTGGCTCGTATTGTCTTTTTTGGTTGCCGCATGAGAACCCAATATGTATATATATATATATTGGTGCATTTTTACACCGGTATTCATAAAAATTAAAACATTGTTGAAATACATTTTAGAACAAATTTTTCACATCAAATTTGTTCTAAAATGTATTTGAGCAACATTTTATTTTTTATGAATACCGGTGTTAGAATTTTTATTGGTGAATAGTTGTATATAAAAGGCCATATTCCTAATAATTATTGTAAGTTTATTAAGCTCTTATTTGACGTATTTCTACGGAATATTTGTCAAATAAACGTGTAATAAATCTTCAATAGTTTTTATGAATATGGGTGAAAGTGTTCACACGGTTGTCGCATCGCAATTGTTTTTGATAGGGACAAATAGGAACAACATTGGTTTTGGTTGCCGCATGAGCCAATAAATTGTGCTATCACACGATTGACATACAAAATATAACAAAAATTGGTGCACTACGGCCATCGTGTGATACCACCTTTAGTACCGTTGCTCTGCCGGCGTCATGTTCCTGTCATGCTCAAGTTGATAGCTGGTGAAGACGCCGAGTTATTTATTGTTTCTTATTGTTGAGGGCAAGCATGAAATACATACATATGTACATATATATTTTTCTCTAGTTCGAACGCAAAATTATTTTAAGTTTCAAATAAGATAACAGCAGAGATTGAGGAAATAAAATTATTTGCCGGTAAAAAAAAAATACACACATACATATTTGTCCCATATGAGTAAAGTGTGAACACTAAAGATCAAATATTTGACTCATTTTATTTATACTAATTTCTTTATTTCTTTGCAGAGTTGTCTCATTACTCAAACTTACTTTTCAAGTTTACATCCTGCGAACAGACTCTTTTATTGGAGTACCCCGAATTACGACCAATAGCGACGAATACGATCATGTACGGCATGTTATATGAGAGTGTTGCCTTTTTTGTGCAAAAGGAATATGGTCCGGATATTTGGAAACAAGTGTGTCAAATAGTAGATTGTAAACACAATACATTCAAAACTCATCAAATTTATCCCGATAAATTAATGCCTGACTTTGCAGCTGCCTTGGCAGCAGTAACTGGAGAAACATTTGATTATTTTATGAATTTTTTTGGAAAGTGCTTTGTGAGGTTCTTCAGTAACTTCGGCTATGACAAAATGATTCGGGCAACCGGCAGATATTTTTGTGACTTTTTGCAATCTATTGATAATATCCATATACAAATGCGTTTTACATATCCAAAAATGAAATCGCCTTCTATGCAGCTGGCTCATATGGACGATGAGGGGGCTGTCATCATATATCGCAGTAGCCGCACGGGCATGTCGAAATACTTGATTGGTCAAATGACTGAAGTGGCTCACGAGTTCTATAATCTGAAGATCAAAGCTTACGTTATTGAGTCGCAGAATGACATAGCTGGAGGAACATCGGGTCCAATAAGATTATCGGACATGCCTCTTACCGTCATGGTGAAATATCGTTTGGACTTTGATAACAGGGAGTACATGGCAAAGCGTGTTAATATTATAGCCCATCCCACACAGCTGAAGTTGGCTGCTGTTAACATGAGTGTGTTTTTAGATTTATTTCCGTTCACATTAGTTTTGAATCGTGATATGTGTATCACACATGCAGGTGAAAAAATTTACGAAACTTGGATTCTACACAATCCGGGCAAAAATCCAAAGGAATTCCTTCATTCCCACATTTTAGACATATTCGAGTGTCGAAGGCCAAAAGACGTTAAAATTGAATGGGACACAATCAATCAAATGCACACCGTCCTCTTTGAATTCGAACTGTTACGTACAGGTCGCAATAAGGCTGCCTATAACGCTGCTATGAATAATATGGACCATAAAGAGGATATGTCTTATTCCAAAGCACAAAATATAGTTGAAAGTAGTTACTTAAAAACGGACGAAGAAGGGGAAATAGATCCAGCCACTGGTCTGAGAAAAGTTTCCAAGGGCAACAAGTCTATATTACTTAAGGGACAAATGTTTTACTTAAAAGACATGGACTCCTTGATATTTCTTTGTAGTCCTTTAATAGAAAATCTTGATGAATTGCATGGTATTGGGTTGTACTTAAATGACTTAAATCCTCATGGCCTAAGTCGGGAATTAGTGATGGCTGGCTGGCAACATTGTACCAAATTAGAGATAATGTTCGAAAAGGAGGAGCAGAGATCTGATGAATTGGAAAAATCCTTAGAATTGGCTGATTCCTGGAAAAAACAAGGCGATGAGCTGTTGTATTCAATGATACCGCGTCCTATAGCCGAACGTATGCGCAATGGTGAGGAAGCCCATTGTCAAAGCTTTGAAGAAGTTTCGGTTATATTTGTTGAAGTCATGAATGTTTACGATGACGGCGCTAGTAACATTAAGGACGCAATGGAAGCGGTTACTACACTGAACAAAGTATTCTCTGCTTTTGATGAGGAAATCATTTCACCTTTTGTATATAAAGTGGAAACTGTTGGTATGGTGTATATGGCTGTTTCTGGTGCGCCAGACATAAATCCTCTACATGCTGAGCATGCGTGCGATTTAGCTCTACGTCTTATAAAAAAGGTTAAAGCCTTACAAATATCTGGACTCTCAATACGAATTGGCATTAATTCCGGACCTGTTGTAGCCGGTGTTGTAGGTCTTAAGGTACCCCGATATTGTCTCTTCGGTGATACGGTCAATACCGCTTCGCGCATGGAAAGTACAAGTGAACCATATAAAATTCAATTGTCCAATTATACGGCAAAAAAAGTAAGGGATATTGGTTATAAGGTGGAATTGCGCGGTTTTGTGAAAGTTAAGGGCAAAGGAGAAATGGAAACATATTGGCTGCTATCGGGACCTGATGAATGAAGTAAATGGATTTTGTGTATTTTTTTATATCTTTTGTGTATGTACAAAAAATGTTAGTGTTTGATGGATCGTAAAAGTATCATAATATGTATATGTATGTATCTATATATTTACAACAAAACATAATAAGCATTCTATTTTAACCCGCCTCAGTAAATATGTATGTATAATTGCATATATTTGCATATACTAAGGCCGGACAAAAAGTTTCTTTCTATAACTCTTGTGAGGCTCAGTGATAAGAAGTTGCCAAATGCTTTCGCTTATTTGCATTAAATTTTAGTGCATTATTTTAAGTTTCACTGCCTCCGGATATCAATTGAAATTTTGCAAGAAAATACATTCTGATAGCACGCTGGTCACGTTCATAAGACGTAACAGTTGTACAACAGTTACGTCTGATTAACTCTATAAGTATGCCATCAAACGAATAGCTGTTAAATGTAAACAATAATAAAAGAAAGCGTAAGAAAAATAACAAAAGTCAACCAAACTTAAAAGTGTGTTTTAATATTTTCAATAATTCTATAAATTTGGTGTTCAATGTGATAATCAGCTGCCCATAAATTTTATATTTGGCTGTTTCATTATTTTATAGATGACGCCACTTCTACATTTACAGAAGAGAGATGAACAAAGCTTACGCGGGTTTGTTATCTTGTTTTGGTTGCCTTTCATCTCTGCATTCTCTTGACAACCTAAAGTAAACAGATGATTAACGGTTTAGCTGATAAGGCTACCTTATTAGTTGTATCATCGTGCAAAGTGATTTCAGTGGCCAAAATCTGAACATTGTTAAACACTTTAAAAATTATAAATGTGCCTTAAACCCTATCAAAAACAAAAAATATTTTACCACAAAATTTTTCTATCACTAAAAATCTGTAAAATAAAAGGCGCCAACTTTTTTGTTAACGAAGAGAGAAAAAAATTAACGTCTGAAAGCTATTCGAAGCAAGAAGCAAAAATTACAAGGCGAATTCATTCAAAGTAAACTTGGTAGCACAGGTGAATATCACACATTTTGTTTTTGTACAACCAATGCAGCTTGATACCAGGTAGCCTTACAAACCCTGCTGACTACTGCTTTTAGCTTGTAGAACCGTCAAAATATACAACACAAACACACATGCGGGAACAAATGGGGGACAGTAATTCAAGATTTCTACCAACTTGAAGGGTTTGTTGTTGTTGTGTTTGTTGTAGTTATGCGACTACCTGGTATCGAGCTGCCTTGTGTACAACTTCAGAAAACTGTCATAAAGACACCACTGCTGCAAGCTTTACAGGACCGCAGAGCGATGAACACAGTTTGCGCTGATTTTCTCTCTCGTTTGTACTGCATTCCATCTCTGTATTCTCAGCATTATGAAGTCAGAAGCATAATACCGGTTCAGATAATGAGGCCACCTTATTTGTTGTTACATGGTTCTTATTGTAGGGAAGAGGTTACCTTATCAGTTGTGTAATTTTTTGATTTCTTTGCCTCTTCATTTGTTCCATTTACTAATTTTTGACTATAGAATATCTACGAAAAAATCTATCGATAGTCCAATATTGAGGTTTAAACTTCCCTACTATCGATAAAACTATCGATAGCCTTGCAGCTCTATTGCACAAATCGTTTGACAAATATCATTTTCTAAACAAACTGGTTTATTAAATACAAACTAAACTGTTATTTGAACGATATAAATATACTGTAATAATGAATGAGTACTTAATGGTGTTATCTTTAAAATGTAAACAAAACTATGAACCAATATTTAACAATGTGTCGATCTAAACAAGCATATGCTTACACGTAGGTATACGAACTAAATTTATGCAGAAAGGTGAAAAGTCTTCGCTTGTTCTACATGTATAACAATTCTTTGGTATTAATATGAAATAAAAGTTAAACAGTCAATGAACTTTAGCCCAAAACTTAAGTAAAATACCCCAAAGCATCATTTTACTTGTTTGATAATTCTGAACGGTAGCTTTATAAGCCAACAACAACTATATCTATTACCATAAACGGAATAGAGAAAACATAATTGCTTAGCCAATACGGTTCTAAAAATGAAAGATTCAATTGGCACTTTGTAGTGGCTTGCTCAGATAAGTCGATGATTCTATTGTAGCAGATGCCATAATAAATACTAATAAGAAATATCAACAAACTGGAGTTGTTTCAGTTATTTAAAAAATCTAAAAGTTTTGAACCGCTTCAAATAGCAATGGCTACTAAAAAACACGATGTTGTTATTTGGTATGTATTAATTGTGTTCTTTATTTAGTGTAATATTTGTTATTAATAGATTGTTTTCTTTTTGAATTGTTGCAGTGGTTCTTTTCTTGCCAGCTTACTAGTTATACATTTCTTTTCGGATATTCTATGGTCGACTTTGGGCGGCTATGATTCCCATAAAACACTGTCGCAACTGATAGAATCACAATCCAAAGATTATTCGTGGATATTAAAGCTCTTAGTCAATTGTTTTGGTTACAGTTGTGTTTTTGTACCTGGACTGTCGATTTACAAATATGTTCAGCGCACAAACTATTTGGAAAGAGGTGGTAAGTTAGCGTTATACTGCATCTTGATTTGTATTCTCTATAGAAGTCACTCATTCCCACACTCTTATCAAGAATCGGTTTCAATTATACTAACTTCGCAAGGTTTATAAGTTGAATTACATGTATATAAGAAGCAAAAAAATTTCAGCAGCTTAGCGCATCTGCTACAAGTATGCGACCACAGCTGTTTTTTTTCTTACCATTAAAAAAAAAAAAAAATGCATGGGTCCCTAGTTTCGAAAATATAAAAACAAAACTTAATAAATAATAACCACAAAAGTTAATTTGTTATAATTGACTTTATTAGTTGAAGATAGGTATTTATTTGATGAGCCACAAATTCTGCCTAATAAAGATAAACTTCGGACTAACGTAAATAAATAATTGAAAAAATACTGTGAACTATTCGAAAACCTGTTGAAGTTTGAACAAAACTGTAAATTCCAAAACATGAAAAAATTCAAAATTATGTCCTTTGCTAAAACACTTAAAATCTTAAAACGAAACCTAATGTCGCGACAATTGTATATTCGACAACCTGCTTCTAAGTTCATTTAAACACTGAATTATTCAGCAATTAAAAACGTTGTATATTTACGTCGAACCAATAAATTATACTCTACTTATAAATTTCCTCTTCTTTACTTTTTATAAAAATATAGAAAAGTCCTATATACATATGGCGGTTAGCATGTGCATAACTGGCAATAGCGGCAACGAAACCGATCGGGATGAACCATCAGAAAAGACTCTGCTGCCAAATAGTAAATCATTGTCAGTATTAAATGCACCCCCTCCACCACAAGCCACTGTAACAGCCACACCAAATCGAACATGTTCGCACGAAGCCATCCTTCTAGTATGGTGTTTTTGTGGCCTTATGATATCCTATCTCACATGGGGAGTACTGCAGGAAAAAATAATGACTCGAGAATATTATAATTTCGATAGTGTGCCGTCGCATTTTAAAGACTCTCAGTTTTTAGTATTTTCAAATCGTATTTTAGCTTTTGTCGTGGCAATTATTGCTTTGCAGTATAAAAGGCCTCCTACTCGTCATAAGGCCCCTCTTTATAAGTATTCATTTGCTTCGTTTTCAAATATAATGAGCGCCTGGTTTCAATACGAAGCTTTGAAATTTGTCAATTTTCCTACACAGGTATTGGCAAAATCATGTAAAATTATACCAGTAATGTTAATGGGTAAAATTTTGTCCAAAAACAAATATCAATGCTATGAATATTTTACGGCTGTATTAATATCAACGGGAATGGTATTTTTCATGACGGGCTCGGCGGATAGCTCAAAGGCTAGTGGTGTTACAACGATAACGGGTATAATTCTCTTGATAATGTACATGGTGTTTGATAGCTTCACAGCCAATTGGCAAGGAGACTTATTCAAAAGTTATGGAATGTCGGCTTTGCAGATGATGTGTGGAGTAAACCTGTTTTCAACCATATTTACGGCAGCTTCCTTAAGTGTCCAAGGAGGGTTTATGGACTCCCTGCAATTCGCTTCAGAGGCAAGAAATAAAATACATACATATTAGTTTTCTCTTTAATCTTTTGATGAATTTAATTTGCTTAGCACCCAAAATTTGTGTTTGATATTGTTATACTGTCTATAAGTTCAGCTGTTGGGCAGCTATTTATATTTTATACAATATCTGTATTTGGACCAGTTGTTTTTACTATAATTATGACTTTGCGTCAGGTGAGTAAATAAAATTCTTAACGGCTTACGCAAATATATGTAAATGTTTGTTTCAACAAATGTTTTAGATGTTTATTTTTTCTGTTCTTTGTGGTTTCAGGCTGCAGCTATTTTACTTTCTTGTCTTATTTACCATCACAGCATTTCTAAGTTGGGTATATTTGGTGTCTCTGTTGTATTCTTTGCCATATTTATGCGCGTGTATTGCAACCACCGCATAAGGACAATGCGTAAACGTGCCGAATATCACAAGCCCAAAATGACAGTGTAGTGATGACTTTGATTCATTAGACGTGATTCTTCGAATTTCAATTACTTAAACTATCAATAAATCAATAATTAAGCTTCTGGCAAGCTAAAAATAAATGTTAAACAAGGCTCAAAATAAGTGATAAGTACATTTGTAGCAAAATATTTTATTTTATATACTTTAGTGTAAATTATTCGGATGTAGTCAATATTTTATTTCAATTTAAGACAAAACATCGAATTTTATTTAATGAAATATTATTTCTCTATATACATACATTATTGTTACTTTTAATTAGAATAAATCCGCAAGAAAAATATACTTAAACCTGCTTTGAAGGTTATTAGTTTGGGCAATAAATATATCTAATAAAGCAAATAAAACTTTATTTCGTTGGAAATTTCTACGCAAGGTTTGGTTTCATTAATAAGGTCAACATGGTTCCACAATATTATATTACAAATGTAATTTGTTAATTTGTAATGTTTCCCCCATACGAAGGTTGTGTTAAAATTCTGTTCATTTGTCTAAATCTCGATTGGAGATTCAGACTGGTTTTATCCTTGAGTCACTGACAGCGTTTTATCATTTGTGCGGCTAGAGCTCGTCGGGCTTGGGCGGTGGTACGTTGCGGTGACCAAAGAATATCATTTAAACATCACAGAAAGTTGTGCCAATGACAGGCCAAGAAAAATATAAAATAAACGAATTCCCTTGGAGTGTTGATGTTATTACTCCTAAACCCTCCCCTAAGACCATGGTAGTATGACACGATTGCATACTACCCCTTAGTTGACATCACCACACGACACTTACCTTATGCCATTCTAATAACCAAAAGCCATATCAAATTCTATATTCAGAAATAATTGTCTATAACTACAGTTTATTAAATACATATGTATATCATTTGTGTTAGTAGTAAATATAAAATACAGTATTCAGAAGTAAAATTGATTCAATCAAATCTAATTATTAATTGTGTTCCGGTATTTTTATATAACGTATTAGTTTATGACTTTCCGCATATATTTAATGACTCCAAGAGTATCTTGTATGCTGACGAATGATTCGTTGGTTTATGCCCATGATAGGAATCCTAATTTAGCATTAAGAAAAGTTAAGGATCACTTATTAGAAATTTACAGGTTTTATGAAATTTGGGGTATTAAAATTAATACACTCAAATCGGAAGCAATTTGCTTTCGGAATGCATCAGGTAAGGGTCCCTATGGCACTGTTAAATTAAGTAAAACATTGATTATCTCTTTACACGATGTTGTAATTCCTTTTAAGGATAGTATAAAGTATCTAGGGGTAACTTTTAACAAACTTTTTAAATTTAATCAACATCAACACGGAATGTTAAACCCAAGGGTTTTCGTATCAAGCGTATGTTTCCTAAATTACTAGTTAACAAGCATCTTAGTCAAAAAACTAAATTATTGATTTATAAAGTTTGTATACGTTCAGCTTTGCTTTATGGTTTTCATTATCACCAACGGTTATGAAAGAGTTGGAAGTTTTTGAGCGAAGTTGCTTAAGACTTTGCGTTAATGCAAATTTCGAAAGTCATAATAGGAGATTTTCCAACTCAGCTATTTACCATAAGGCCAAGATGAAACCGCTTTCAAGTTACGTCTTAATTTCGCTTATGAGGTTTATTAACCGTATTGAATATCACGAGAGTATTCTACTAAGAAATGTGTTTCAATCACAATCTGAATTTGGTTGGTCAAACAGCTCTTATTTATCACCAGTTGGTATTTTGTTTGAGGACATAATTTCGTCCCATAGCACTGAAGAGTACGTTCTTCCGGAGTTTTATTCTCACTCAGAGCCTGGCTCCAATAGGGGCTGATTGTTGGTTTTGTTTTTTATTAAGTTTAATTTTTTAGTTTATTTTTTGGTTTTTAGGTTAAGTACTAGTTTAGGTCTTAAACAGACATGATTACTGTCTTTGTAAACTTTTTTACTATGTTGAGCTACGTAATATAATATTTAACTTTGTATTAGAACAATATTTGCCTATCAGCATGCAGCATTTTGAAATGTTATTGTGCCTTTAAAATAATACAAAACAGTTTTAAGTTTTCCTTATTTTTGTTACCATTTCATATTTTCATTTTATAATTCAATCAAAAAAAAAAGTCTCAATAAACTCTGAATTGGAATTGGAAATTGTGTTCCGGTAGTTATACGAAATATTAAAAAAAAAATTTAATAACTTCAAAATTAGCAGTTTAAAACTTTTAATAAGAAAATGTCAGTAGCAAATATTTATACTTATTTAGGATTACTTCAGGAGTAACAAAACTGGCTTGGTCAAGTAACTGATTAAGCTCTCTTTTGTTTATTGTTTTCTTTTACAAATTGTTCATTTCTTTGATTTGGTTGGTTTTCAAAATTTTGTTCTCACTTATTTCTTAAAATCAGTTTCTTTTCTCATACATGGTTTGATTCTCTTATTTGTTTTCGTTTTGTTAGACATAATTTTCGTTTCTTTCAGTTTTCCTTTGTTCTTACAGTTTGTTCTTGTTTTATAGTATGAATGAAACCCATGGGCTGTGTATTCAAATTACGTATCTTTTGCTTTTCAATTATGACTGTTTATTTTTAGTTGCAAATTAATGAAGTATGTACTATACTATTATTTCCTTATACTGTCACAATCAGGTTTACTGACATCAAAATTTGAAAATTGAATGAAGCTTTTGAGCCACGAAATTCATAAAAAAAAATAATGCAACTAAAGTCACAATGTTGTTCTTAAAGCATTTAGCTTAATATATTTTGAATCAAATGAGCTTTATTTCATTGAAATCGGTGCACAACTTTTGATTTTCTCAACGATTTACTGAGATAACTAAATTGACAAAAAACGCGATTTTCATACACTTATCAAATAAATAGAATAGCACACACACAAACACACATATGATAATCGCGATTTTTGTCAATTTAGTTATCTTAGTAAATCGTTGAGAAAATCAAAAGTTGTGCACCGATTTCAATGAAATAAAGCTCATTTGATTCAAAATATATTAAGCTAAATGCTTTAAGAACAACATTGTGACTTTAGTTGCATTATTTTTTTATGAATTTAAAAAAAAAAATTTTTTTTTTACATAAAATTGTTATTTTTTTTTCAAAACTACAAGGATATCTCTTAAACTACTCGTTCAAATTAAAAACAATGTAGGCACGGATTAAAGATAATTTTGTTTTTTTTTTTAACTGAATATGGTGAACCGTTTTCAAGTTATTTAAATATTTGTACTGGAAGCGCCCTAATTTTAGACATAACGGTATATCCCAAAAAGTCGAGCTGATGGAGAAAAATGGAGTTTAGATTTAAAATCAGCGACCTCAAATTAGTAAAAAATTGCTATAGAATTCCAAACAACACTCAAAAAGTTCAATTTTGTTCCCTTGTGTAATGAAATAGTCCCTCCTGTTGTTTCTCCTGAAAATTTTAATTATATATCTGATGCAACCACATCTGAAGCCTCCGCCACAATATCAAGAGACGTCCTTAATTTTACTTTCGCTGATATGATTTCCGTTGCTTCCATTACTTCCGTTTCTGTTCCTGTTATTTCTTCTGCTGTCTTTTCTGTAGACCTATTAAAAATAATCATGATACAACTAACAAGGTAGCCTTTTCGCTACAATAAGAACAACTTCAATAAAAATAACATGCATTTTGTTTTTGTACAACTTATGCAAACTGTCAAAAAGACACCACTTCAACATTTACAGAAGAGAGCTGCACTGAGCTTACGCGGATTTGCTATCTCGTTTTGGCTGCCGTTCATCTCTGCAATCTCTTGACAGCCTAAAGTAGTCAGATGATTAACGGTTTAGCTGATAATAATAATAATAATCATAGAACGTTTGCATAATATTATGTTATGTTATGTTATACATACATATGTATGTGTTTCGACACAAATGCAACCCGTTTTAAGACAAAAATGGTTTTTGATATCGGTTTTGGAAGGCAAGGCAGATCTGCCTTGATTATAAGCCTAATTTAGATCAAGAACATTTAAAAAACAAAAATACACTCAGATCGATAACATCTTGCATTTTTTGAGTAGAACTCAAACAAAAACTCATCTTTCTCCACATATGCATATGTATGTACATAATTCTATCATCAGGCATCACATTTAAAGTATTTATTTTAAATTGACAAGGTGGCAGCACACGTATAAAAGTAAATACAAAACTTATTTGTCTACAAAACTAAATATAAAACAGTAAAAATGTAAATGTTTAAAGAAGTAAAAAGTAATACAATGGAGGAAAAATAAGTTAATCTTTTAAGCAATCTCTTATATGTATATGAACTAACAAAAGCATAAAAAGAATGGACGATACTGATTTGCAATTGAACTTGGCTGAATTTTGTTTTGATCACTTTCAGCACAGTGACACCGCAAAAGATGAGCAATACAAAACTCCTCTGGGAAGTAAAGATAGCTCGCCCAATTGCAATGAGTCGGAAAGTATAGAGGTAGTAGAGACACCTTCTAATACTTATCGAGGGCCACTGCAAGAAAGTACTATAAGCTCTGCCAGCACTACCAATACAGACATTTGTGTATTAGATTCCACTTATACAAATGAAGATATACAATTCTTGCCTGAACATGACAACGAGCTTGAACACGAAATGCACGATGAATTTGTTGAGAGCGAGGATGGAGACGACGTTTTTTTGCGTGCCGTTGATAGTTTGGACAATAATGAGAAGTTTACAGTGTTACAGAAACCAATAAAAACTCGTCGCCTTTGCAATTGCGAGGAGTCGACGGAGGTTCTGATGCTGATGAACTCTGAATACCAAGAAAAGCGTAAGCCCACCTATTCAGGCACTGATTCAGATGTTGAAATTTTAATGTCGGAGGAAATTATCGACTCTGATTGGTCATCAGGCAATGGACAAGAAGAGCATGCTAACGATAGCACCATGCTGAAGGATACTCTAAAAATTGTTCAACCGAAAATGAATTCTGAAGATAAATTTTCGTCGCCTTCCTGTCTACAGCAATCGTGTGATGGTAATTCGTTTCAAACACAAGCTTCCACAGATTTTGACATTTCTGGCGAAGAATTTGTTGATGCTACTTTAGTTACTGATAAATATCAAAATTTAAATAGAGCCCAGCTTTTAGAAATAATACGACAGCAAGAAATATGCATACAAACCTTAGAAGCCAATGTGAAACGTTATCAAAAAGCTCAAGAGCGTTTATTTGAGCATGTTGACGCTCTGCGCTTAGAGATAAGTGAAATACGTATAACTCCTCTGCGCAAGGAAAACCCATTAGAAAAAAACTAAATTGTAAATTTAAATTTGACAGGCATAAAGTTTATTTTCTAATACATTACGTTTATTTGGTGCAATGTTGGCAAGGTGTTCAAAACCTAACAGCTGCTAGCTTTCATTTATTCAATATTGAATCATTTGCTATACGTACCCATTATTCATATTTAGCAAGGTATCATAATAGAAAAAGCCATGTAACATACAAGAAAAGGGAACGATAAATGTGTTTCTCTTAAAATTTGTGTTTTAAAATCATTTTGTAGCAAGTAAGCGATATAAAAAATATTGAAAATTTTTTCTCATTGTAATAAATTAAAAGATAATTGCAGATCTCATCTATAACCCAAAATATAGTTTAAAATAAGTCGCATACGAATTTACTGGCTTATTTGTAAAAGAAAACACTATGCTTATTAAAAATAAACTAATTTTTATAAATAAGGCCGCTAGAAGTTTCTATTACAATAATCAGTGGAGAAATAATATGTCAAACTACAGATTCAGTAGCATAGAGCGACCCAAGGACATGGTAAAGGACAGTTGATTTAAAACCCATTGAATACATATTCGAATATATGCGAAACAGCGCTAAATCATTAAGCACATTTTTGTGAAGAGAAGTTTATAATTCGGTTATTTTTTAATCAGGAAATTAGGCCTCAATATTGCTTTGTTAACTCTAATCACACTTTTGAAAGCACGGCATGCCTGAAAACATGCTGCTGTGAACATTGTAAAATCATAAAAATATTGTTAGGTGTTTTCCCAATTCCCCTTTGTGTTTACTTTCGTCTTTGTGCTTTCGTTCGGCTTGCATTCATACAATACCCACTTTAATTTTAACGATTTCAACTTTAAATTAAATTTCATTAACCATGAGATTGGCTGGTAGCCAGTGTAGTATCGTAAAGAGCGCTTTAGATGGTATAGAGCCGAATGCGCTAGTTACCATCAAGTACCCAAAATCCTTTCAAAAATCTTGCAGTAGGTGGTTTTTTATAGTGCTTTCCACCATACAAGCGCCCCATAGGCAAGTATGGGCTTCAAAAACTTGCGAAGAGCCAATTGAAGTTTCTGGAGTTTATTCTCCTTGACCCTTGGCACAAGTATTAGGCAACAGCTGCCTTGATGGCTCTGGTCTGAACATTACGTTGCCATGAAAGCTTAGAATCGAGGTAAGTGCCAAGATATTTCGCATTCTCCGGCAATTTAAGTTTAATCGCCTTTACAGTTGGTGGTTTAAACGGCGGAGGCTTATATAGTAAAGAGGATTCCACCAGAGTAGCTTATTCCTACCACAGCATGCACTGGATCTGCAAGATTCAGACGTGGCTGTCTCGAGAAACCCAGTTAAGAAATCAACCGCCAATTCAATATCCGCGCAATTTTGGATTTCTGGAGGTTCTGGGAGAAGATTTGATAGATGTATGCCACGCATCTCCCAGTCCGTTTTCCTCATTTTTCTTCTGGATATTATCCCTACCACCTGAGTTCCTATTTCAAACTCAATGTACCTATGATCAGAGAATAAATAGTCACTAGAGACTTTCCATACCCCAACCAAACCTGAAATCCTAGCATGAGCTGGCGTAATATCCAGAACCCACTTCGATTTGCCACAAAAAAGTGGGTTCTGATCCAATGTCCAAATCTGTACAAAGAATAAAGTAAAAAATTAGCTCACCTCTTGTGTGTGTGTTAGAGCTGCCCCATATTTCCTGTTTGCGAGCTACCGCTATTGTATCCATCGCTGTAATCAGACAAAATGAAGATATTCAATTCAAATCGCTTCTAGCCAATATACAAGATCTGATTTTACCATGCCCATTCTTATACAACAGCTTGTAACCGTTCATCCCTAGTCCAAAAATTTTTAGCCCCGTGAAGTCTAGGCTCTTGGACTAGGACTTACTCCTCTTTTCTTGCTGCTATTCGGAGGAGCACTGCAGCCGAATCTGCTTTCGAATGGTGAAGGTTAATCTGAGCTACCTTCACCATTTTTGCTCATGTGCTCGATTATTGTGACTTTAACATCCTTTTAGTCATCCTTATCAGATGCCGAGAGGGTGTCTTCATCATCTGCCTCGTCAACGTTCCCGAAAAACTTCCCCACCAACTCAGAGTTGGATAGGATGTCCTCTTGCGGAGTCAGACTAGCAGTCTCCCCATCCACAGACATTGCATCTTTCAGCGTTGTTTCCTCCAATGCTATATTGTCTCCTCCTTTTCCTTATCCGTGCTCACAGATCTCCAGTGCCAGGCGTCCCCTGTCATTGCCCCGCTACAAACGAAGGAAGATGACGTGAAAATAGAAATACATCTTCCGCCACCTGGCTTCGAGCAGCTCCAGTTATTCCTGACTCAGCAGAATCGTCATGAACTTGTGATTTTCTGTTGGGCCGGAGCCTCTGACTATTTTCCAATCATGGGTGGTATATCAGGATTTCTTCCCTTAGGAAATCCAGGATCTGCTCTGGATCTTGCAAGCTCTCCGGTATCTTAGCCAGGACTCTAGATCGACGGGTAATCTCTGAAAGAGGCACGACATCAAGTGTAGCTCTCTACCATAGCCTGTCCATAAGAGCAATTCCCTGTTTAAGGAACAAGAATGACCGCTCATCCGCACAGGCCATGAGCTTAATCCTGGGCCGGTGCCATTTAGCTTCTTCCACCCTGGGATAAGGGCCCCAAAGGTCTTTAATGAACTTCCGGAGCACTTCAGACCCTAGCTTATGCTTCACCATAGCCCAGTTTGAAGGAGCTATGGCGAGATCCGCGTTGCCTCTGTCAATTACAGCCATCACAAGTTGGTCTTTTGCGACTTCACTGTATGATCGCTCTATCGACCGTTGAGGTCTCAATCATTTCTGTGCGGGCTGCTGAGCGGTCTCCTTCCCAGAACGTTGCTGCTTAGGCGCATCCTTTGATGCGAGGGCAGGCAAACCTGTCGGTTCGGCCAATACAGACTGCGCATTCCACATGGGATTTTTCTCCGCCGCTGAGGAATTTAAATAGTTCCCTCACTGCAACCTGCATCAACGATCTTAGATTGGGAACCTGAAATCTGGTTTGCAGTTCCCTTACTTATATTTTTATCACCAGCTTGGAAGCTTGAAAGCTTTTTCACAGCTCCCTTGTTGATGGGGCGGTTAAAATCGGTGACTCGAGAGCTTACTCACAGTCACCTTGTCCACAGTAGGCACTTTGTTTTCCACTGTGTCATATGCACCTGTGGCTACCGAGGCAGAAGTTTTTGCCGTAAAAACTTGCTTGGTTCTTTGAATGTAGCTCCGTCTGCATTCTCCGCCATCCACTTTTGGGGAGGCCGTCGAGCAGTTGAAGCCTTTGAGTTTCCTCACGTCCGCATCGATCCCCCACTTTTTCCGATGTTCTTTTGCGTTCATGAGTTTGTCGTCAAATCATCTGTCTTTTATTTTTGCTTTAATTCCGAATTTTTCATTTTTGGTCCCACGATTTTGGGGGAAAACTCCGATGACGTGGCGCCCAGGTATTAGCAAGGCTCGGCACTAATAGAGTCTACCCACGACTGCAAAGAGAATAGAAAAGCACCTCTGTTTAGGGGTGAACAGGCCTTAGTATATGGGCTTTAATAATGCCCATCTCTCCTCAGGAACCAAGCATGAGGAGCTAGAAAGCTAACATGGTTTGATCCCTTAGTATAGGATAGGTATCTCAGCTTGCATTTAAGCCCATACACCACGATAACGCAGTTAAAGGTAAAAAATAAAAGCTAAGGGAAACACAAAAATTGCCATACAAATTGTAGTGTGTAGATACAAAAGCAAGTTCAAAAGAGAATTGCCAAACTAAAATTACCTTTTGCGATCAGATGTCAAATTGTACGAAAATGAAAGCTAAATTGCTGTAATAATTTTCGTGTCTAGAAACGAAAGCAAGATTAAAAGTGAATTACCTAACTAAAATTTTCAATTGTGATCTAATAGGTGGCTTTGTCGTAAGGTACTATAGGGGAACTGAATTTTTAAAAGTATATACATACAAGAAAATAATGGATTGCAGGATGCAAAATCATTGGAGAACTCCCTTTTCTCTGGCAAAATCAAACATTTTTAAATGTTATGTGTACTTGAGGCCTTTATGATGAAAAGAGGTCATTTGGTACGCAATTGGTCGAAATGATAGAAAAGTGCGCAGATAAATAAACAAGATAATAATTTTACGGTCTATTGAAAACTATATGTGTGCGAGACAAAACAGCACAAGTCAAAAATGCCTTACTTGGGTGTTACATGATGAAGTTTTGCCTTTCAAGTTTTAATACATTCACACTTTTTTACTAATACACTCACAATTTTGAAAATTGATGCAAACTTGATGACAGTTTTTGCTTTCCATAGAGAACATCAAGTCACAATCAAGAAAACAGCTGACAACAATTTTTTTCGTTCTGTCTGCAAATATTTTTTAATTTTGTTTGAAAGTTGCAATTAAAAGTGATAAATATTAAACAGATTCAAGCTTAAAAATATAAATAAAAATACAATTTTTCTTCTTCTGTTTTTTAGTCAGGCTCAAGGTCTCGGTTTTCTCAAATAATGAATAAAACTCGTTTTATTTGAGATTTGAAAACATTTGTTTTTTTATTTTCTCGATATTTCGAATACCTTTGGTATCCTTCTTCAGGAGCTATAAAAATTTTTTTATAAAAAACAACATTTTTATTACATATTAATCCATCAACCAACTCTACATACAAATACAAAGGTATAAATTATTCTTATTAGACTTACAATTTGTGGAGTGTTTATGTCTATTAAGTTTGTCGTTACATTATCTACTAAAGTTTATTTGTTTATGTTTTGTTATAATATGTCTGTAAGTGTTGGCGCAATTTTCGGTGTCTGCTTTAAAGTTTATGCTTGTGTTCGCGGGAGTATTAATTATATGTAGCATCTCTAACATATACCTTTTTCTTTTGTTATTCTCCTGCTGCAATATTGTTGTGTTGTTTAAATTTGGTGAGTGTCCATTTCTTGCACAGTGTGTTACAAGTGCAGTTTTGTTTTGTGTTGTTCTATTTTTGTTTTTGAAATCTGATTTATGCGATGCTAGTCTTGTTTTCAACTTTGAACCTGTTGTTCCAACATATGTTTTATTACATATATTTGATCCGTCACCATTGCATGGTATCCTGTAAATTACATTGTTTTTTTCCAATTTATCTATTTTCGTCTTTGTACACAAGAATAAACTTTAAAGCAGACACCGAAAATTGCGCCAACACTTACAGACATATTATAACAAAACATAAACAAATAAACTTTAGTAGATAATGTAACGACAAACTTAATAGACATAAACACTCCACAAATTGTAAGTCTAATAAGAATAATTTATACCTTTGTATTTGTATGTAGAGTTGGTTGATGGATTAATATGTAATAAAAATGTTGTTTTTTATAAAAAAATTTTTTATAGCTCCTGAAGAAGGATACCAAAGGTATTCGAAATATCGAGAAAATAAAAAAACAAATGTTTTCAAATCTCAAATAAAACGAGTTTTATTCATTATTTGAGAAAACCGAGACCTTGAGCCTGACTAAAAAACAGAAGAAGAAAAATTGTATTACACTAGAAGGTCGAAGAAACAAAATAAAATATTTTTATAAATAAAAATGTTTACGTGCAAAACCAACAAATATAATGATGTGCTGCGATTCATAGCGCATATCTACATTCATTATAATTTTAAATATTTACCAACCTTCTTACTAATAAGGGCTTCACCCAGTATTTCCTTTCTGCCCTCTGGTTTTTTTCTTCTTTTATTTTCTTTATTTCTGATAGTACTTTTAAGGAAGCAGCTATTTTTAATTTATTTTTTTTTTTTGATGTCATCTTGAAAACGAATTGTTATGAAATTGCGTGCAGCCTACGTCACAACTACCAATTTTATTGAATTTTGACAAGCAGTATGTGAAAAAAACTTGATAGAAAACTTGATCGTGTAATTGCAGTGTTAGTCAACACGAATAATTAAAAGCGCGTTACACTGCAGTTACACGATCAAGTTTTGCTATCAAGTTTTTTTCACATACTGCTTGTCAAAATTCAATAAAATTGATAGCTGTGACGTAGGCTGCACGCAATTTCATAACAATTCGTTTTCAAGATGCCGTCAAGAAGAAAATTAAAAATGGCTGCTTCATTAAAAGTACTATCAGAAATAAAAAAAAAATAAAAGAAGAAAAAGCCAGAGGACAGAAAGAAGTCGATAAGACTCCACATTCATATTCCACAGAACTTCGTGGCTTCTGTATAGCTCTATAAATCGCAGCACATCATTATATTTGTTGGTTTTGCACGTAAACATTTTTATTTCTATTTTTAAGCTTGAATCTGTTTAATTTTTATCACTTTTAATTGTAACTTTCAAACAAAACAAAAAAATATTTGCAGACAGAACGAAAAAAAATTGTTATCAGCTGTTTTCTTGATTGTAACTTGATGCTCTCTATGGAAAGCAAAAATTGTCATCAAGTTTGCATCAATTTTGAAAATTGTGAGTGTATTAGTAAAAAAGTGTGAATGTATTAAAAATTGAAAGACAAAACTTGATCGTGTAACCCCCAAGTTAGGTATATTCCAAAGTGGATTAAACAGGGTGAACTTGACAACTCAGGTGAATTCAGATTTTGACATAAGAAGATTTTACACTAACAAAATGTATAGGATTTTCGCTCACAACCAACTGGTTTAATAAGTCAATTTCTTACGCAGTCGATGCATTAGTATTGTCAAAGCGGATCAAGAACAGCAGGTGGTCGCAATTCAACTCGCTTCAACATTTTCTCTCGAGTTGTCAAACGTTTTCTTGTCGTTTGCTTTCAACTTTGACAACTCAGAAATAAAAAATCGCCGAAAAATGTTGAGGCGAGTTGGGATGCAAGCACCTGTTATGGATTTGCCTTGGGTATTGTCAACATTCGCCTCAATTCTGATGCGCTCCATGGATTTGCTATAAATAAATCTCACCAAATTATAAGTAACACATTTTTCTTTGTTATCACATTTTTTTGAAATTGCTCTATCTGACAGCACAGATTTATGATATGGCAGCACTTTTTTGTAACTTTGCATAAGGCTGCCAGACGCTACATTTTTTGGTCCCGAGATCAACAAAGCGTCGATTTTCCAACTTTTTCTAAAAAGCACAGAATACTGTGTCTGTGCTAAAAAGTTTTGGTCAAGGTATCTTAATACCAGATAGCAGGATAACTCTATATTCTATCTCCTATTTGTCCGCGTTTGGGTTGGGTATTTATGCAGTTTGTGAACAAATCTTTGACAGTTCTAGAAGCCAGAAGCAGTAGCCAGCTCTTCTTGTAAGGCTACCTGGTATGACGACACCTAGCGACGATTTCTCAAACTTTGAAGCAAGTTGCCTTTTGAAATGATTAAAACATATGTATAAAATATCAATGAACTACATTTTTATAATTGAATTTTTGCAGTAAAAGTATGTGGTGGTAAATTTTTGAGTTGATAATCAAATACCATTTAGTTTCAAGTTGAATTTAAGCACAAATGTAATATTTTCAGCACTTATTTGATTGCAATTTAAATGAACAGCTTTGACCATTTAAAGTTCATATATGCTATACAGATCAATCATATGGTTTTTAGTGTTTACTGTTGCTGCTGCGCTTGAAAAGTATACAAAGCACACATAAAAATGCATTTATGCGATCTCAATCAGTTAATATTATGGGATGCAAATCCATGACAAAAACACATAATCCTTAAACGGCTTTATTTAAGTAAGTTCTTCTTGCATTTAAATACACATTCATTTTAAATTAAAGTTAACTAATTTTACATGTAAATAGGTATCAAGTCATATATTGGCGGTAACGTAAGTGTACAAATATGTTAATTCTCCAAAAATCGCCAATTTCGATTTTTAATTTTTTTATCGAGATATCTACGATTTGTGCGCATATTTGTCTGGCAGCATTAGCTCTGACTAAGAAGTCGGCCATTTTTGTTTCATAATTGGGAAATAATTTTCAGCAGATACCTACCTGAAAATTTTCATTGTGAGTTTTTGAGGAAATTTGGAGATTAAAAAGTGGAAAAATACATATCGTTGTGAAATTTATATATAAAAGCAGATACATATATTCAGCAAAAGAACTATTCAAACTTATATTATAACAACGAGTTGCTGGCAAAGGAGATAAATATTGTAAGTTAATTGTATCATGGTCTGAATTATAAATTTTAATCTGAATTTTCCCGGTTTAACGAAATAGGTATTCGAATGTTATAACCGCATTGGTTTTAGTATTTAATGTACATGCTTGTCTAGGATCCTTTTTTTATAAATATTCTTATTTTATATTAGAGGCGAAGTGGCATGTTGACTCCAGCCTGGCGTCTTCAGGTTTCGAGAAAATGAGTGTCGTCATTTGACGAGGGTGAAAATTAAGTATACAAAAGCACATATTAAGTTTGTTCACAGTACTTTATCGTGGGTGCCCGAGGGAGCTCTCAGGTTCCCAATTTTTTCCGAAAAGTATTTCATGTGTTAACAATTGGGTAAAAGAGAAAGAACACTCATAACGGAACTTTGTCCCTACTTTTTCTTCGGGCAAAATGGTAAAACTCCTAAATGACTAACAGCTAATTAATATTTATAAATCTAAAGAAGAGCACATTATTTTTCGTAAACATTTTCAGATATGTACGCTATATTTGAAAATCTTAAGTGGAAATTTTGTTATTTATATTAGGTGCAAAATAACTTCCTTTAGCAGTTTAGTTATTAAAAAAAACCAACACATACATTTAATATACCACTATTCTTTATCTTTGTTCGAGGTAATAACGTGTAATGTCCAGTAAAATGGGAGTAAACGACAAATACTCTTAAAAAACTTCCAATTATCCTAGATCGCACAAAACCACATTTCAAGCCGAAAATTGTTATACAGCTTCTAATGAATGTATGTACATATATCAGCGTTCATATTCTTCTCACGGAAATCGGAAAAAAAATTCTTAGTTCCTTTGCGCTCGATTTCACATCTTCTAAGTTTTAGACAGGCTGTACCCAATACTTTGGGCAGTTACCTATAAGTTCTAAATACTGACCCGCAGTCAAGTTTTGCTCAAAATTATTTGCAGGTGTTTGAAATTCCGAGATCTGAGTAGTTTTTCCTCGTGTCCCGTTTATTTTTTCCTGCCATAAGTACAATATTTCTAATAATGTTTCACACCAACACTTCACATTTTTTACTTATGCATAGTTTTGATAATTTTTTCTTCTGATCTTAATTAAGCTAAACTACAAAAACTCGTGTTTACTTTAAGAAAAAAAAGAGAAAAAAATGCACACATTGTCCAGCTGCTGAAGTGCATCAAAAAAGTATTATCAAAACTCCATTTTTTTGGTATAGAAATGTGATTTTTAGTATTCCTGTACGTTTGTGCTTTTTTTAACATTATTGAGAGAAATTCTTGATTCTACCGGATTTTGCACAAATCTACGTACTGCAACAACGGAAAATGAATACAGTTATTTCCGCTTAATTGAGTTTCCCGCTTTATTGCACTATAAATCATAAAATACCCGTTTAATTGAGTTCCGTTTAAATGCGTCACCCGCTTAATTGTTTCGCTAATTAAAACCGCATTGCGAAAAACAACAGCAAATGTTTCGCTTAATTGATTGCGTCTACTTAATTTTTTTTTTGCTCCACAAACATAAAAAAATTAATTTTGCAGCAAAAAGGTCATGGTTCTGTTACTTTATAAACGTACCTGTTTTTTATTTTGCTTTAATAAACCTAAAAAATTTTTCAAACTTTTTCACACTTATCAACATTTTTGTGGAACGAGTTGAAAATGTTGAAAATGTGAAACATGCGTGAACATGATACATACTACATACATACAACATCTAACATCAATCACATATAGCTGTCAAAATAAATAAAGCCACGTTTTGTATTAAAAACTTTAATAAAAATATAAAATAAATGGATATTGAAGACAAATTAATACCAGGCTTAGTAGATAACTTGCAAGAGCAATCCCTACTACTAATGCAGTGTATAAAATCCATAAAAAGTAAATAGTTTTTTTTAATAAAAACAAAAAACACATTTATTTAACATAAAACCAATATGAAATTTATAATAGTTTTTTTTAAATAAATTTTGAATGTCATTAAATGTCAAAATTTACAGTGATGCCACTACAATTTTTCGTCATTTTTCAGTGATGGCACTAAAATAATCGAAAGATGTTGAGTGGAACAAAATGAGTTAGGAGCATTTTATAAAGATGTTGGTTTTTAGCCCTGTATATTTCTTATAGCCTTTTCACACTTATCAACATTTTCGTGGAACGTGTTGAAGATGTTGAAAATGTGAAACATGCGTTCACATACAACATCTAACATCACATATACATACACAGCTGCCAAAATAAATAAAGCCACGTTTTGCATTAAAGACAATAAAAATATAATATAAATAGATTTTGAAGACAAAATAATAGTAGGATTACCAGCAAGGCAGATTTAGTAGGTACAAGCACTAGCAGACCAAAAAAAAAAAAAAAAAAAAAAAAATTACACGAGAGTTGTTGGTAGAAAAATAACTGCATACTGTCAAATTCTTCTCTCATTTGTTTTGTTAAACTGGTTTGTGAGTGTATACAAAAAACGAAATTACACAAATTTCGTAAAATAAATTTATTTAAACCACTTAAAAATTATTACTTTACTTTTTTATGGAATAAAAGAAGCAAAATCACTGGCTTATTTTCCTTTTTCTTCAATAGTAGCTACAAAATCACTTGCGCATTTCTTAGAAATCAGAGCACGTTAAACGGCTTGTAAACAAACTTTTGGCACTAAGCAGTTAATAAACAACGAGCAGCTGTTTTAGTGATTTTACCTGTTTAATCTGCCTTGATTAGCAGTTAGCTTGCAAGAACAATCTCTACTACTAATGCAGTGCATAGAATCCATAAAAAGCTTGCTAGAGGAAGAAGATCATGAAGACATCATTTTGGACACAACTCCTTTTTTAATGATTTTGAATGTTAAAATTTACAGTGATGCCACTACAATTTTGTAATTTTTTTAGTGATGACACTAAAATAATCGAAAGATGTTGAGTGGAACAAATTGAGTTGGGAACATTTTATAAAGATGTTGAAAGATGTTGGTTTTTAGCCCTGTATATTTCTTATGGGGAAATTTCAACATCATCGCAAATTGATGGTAGATGTTAGATGTTGATAAGTGTGAAAAGGCTATAAAGAAATGAGTTTTATTTTCCATCTGGGCATGTTTTCGGTTTTATACATTAAAAAATCGCTTATAGATTAAGGCAGAACAGTAATCCCTGCTATTCTTCTAACTCCGGTACGAGGCATTGCATATTTATTTATTTATCCATCTAAGCCTATGGAATACAATATCCTTACAGGCTAATAATAACTTAATTATAAAATATACCTATTAAATAAATCCTTATATTGTAATAACAATTAAAAATCAGTAATCGGCAACGAAAAATCAATGCTAACGATTGATTTAAAGCAGGGATGCCCACGGCCTATACGCTTGGTACGCTTTTGTTTTTGTAAAAGCGCGAAGCATTGGCTGAGCATTCTAATATGTATACACAACTCTTTGTATGAAATACACACATACACACATATCCCAAGTTGAAAGCAACAACACTTTCATATGCACAGCAATAAGAACGCAGGCTTTGTTGGTACACATTGGTGCCAAGCGTAAATTTTGTTGTTTTATGTTTTTTTGTTTTCATGATTTTGTTGTTTTTTTTCAATGATTTCGTGAGTATGAAACACTTGAAGAAATCATTTTTTGTTATGAGTTTATTTCTGTTTTTCTTTGTGTGCGTCAATAAAGTGTATACGTATTGGTGTTTACGCTTCCATAAGAAGATTTTGGGCACCCCTGATTTAAAGTATTCAAGGCCCGTAGCATATATAGCGGTAGTTCCTGGAGTTTTAGTCTAACATAAAAACATCAACAACATTTGAAGCTCACGAAATGTAAGATAAAGGGAAATAAGAACTAAAATAAATAACGACAATTTGTTTCAAGTATGCATCTTTTATACCGTTCATCTTTTCTAAAAATATGCCACGTTTTGTTGAGGTACAAATCATGTTCCAGTAAACTCAAGAAACACGAAAATGGGCTGAATACACAATGTAGTTCTGCAGCGTCATTATTTTATGTTTAAACTGTTGCTTCAGTTTTCACTTGTTACGAAACAGTCAATAATATCCGAAAATTTATAAATTTTCGTATTTTTCTCATTTTTCTTATAAAATCTTTTTGTTCTGTTTTATTTTAGCTACGCTACAAAATTTTCAATCACGTTCATTCAAAAATAATATAAACGGCAAGCGTCATCATGTCTTCAACATTGAGTAAAATTCATGTAACCAACTCCACCGGTCTTTCATTGAATGAACGATTTACGGCTATATCAACTCAACCCAAAGTGGTTACTAATATTGGTACTGGTCGGCGCAGCCGCAGTCGCAGCCGTAGTATACAACGTCAAATACCCACTGCAATGTCATCAGATCGTAATTCATCCCGGGCAAATCAACGTTTATTAGCTCAGCTTCAGAGAAAGCATAAAGTACAGGCTGCGTTGAAATTGAAACGAGTATGTGTCTTACAATATAAAATAAATATTCAAATTACAAAAGAGGGATAAAGGGACATTTCAACTAAGCAAATGAATCTTGAAATAAGATTTTCTTGAAATGACATTCTTGAAACATTGTAAAATCAAGTGGTCTGCAAAATGCATAAAATGTCAGCAATGATTGACTGAAACCAGACCCGTACAGTTGCTTTTGAGAAATTTTTTAAACTTTAGATCACTGCCTTACTTACGTATCATCTTCCTTGAAACCCAATTCTATTGAAACTTTCTTCTCTTTGACCGTAAACTACTGAGTAATTGAACAAAGTGTTGTTTTATGACCGTAATTTATTATATATATTGAACTCAAAGAAGCAACTTCTGATGATGTTTATATTTGAAACAACGCATTCGATTCTTGCTGAAATGCAAAACATCTACTTCCTGCATTTTTACAAGTAAGAGAACGTAACTATTTCGCTGTTAAATTGTTCGGCTGAACAGATAGTTTGAAGTGATGTTCACCTTGACAAAAACAGAAGGAAATTTTCATATTTTTATCTTATTAATGGTCTATGGAGACTTAATGGCTGATGCGCAGAATTGTATTGCTTCAATCTTTTTTATTGTATTGAAACAATTTTGGAAATTCAACTAGAAGGTGGTGTGGTGGTTACCTGCATTATTCCCAAAAAATAATGGCTTTTTGGATATTTCGGAAATTTCACCCAGATGTTGCTCTTAGAACAACTAAGGCTTTATATGTTCATATTGAGAGCAATTACCAAATACTACAACATTTAGACATCACTTGTTACATCCATCGTTTGCAAGAAAACGAATATCAATGGAGAATTCCAATAAGCTTTTGCAGTTCATCACTAAACTAACGCTTGCGTCGCGTCCGAGATTTTTTGAGTATACGAGAAGCTGTAATATTGGATACATTAATAGTGACTAAAACAAGCAGGAGGAGTTTGGAATACTGCGTTCCACGTTGAGATCCAGTCGAAGACTTGAGGTTTTGATGGTGAAAAGTATTTTAAGAATTATAGAATACATGGATTATGACATTCGACTCGTATTACAAACATCATGCGTTTTAAAAAAAAAGTGCTGGTAGACGTACTCTCTTGCTATAAGTATTTGCAAATACTTAAATATTTACAATCCAGACAACATTACAGAGCTCTTTCGTTTAATTGAAACTTCAAGAATATGAACTTGGAAATTCTAAACAACTACAAGAACTTTCCTTGAATACAACGACGTTCGAGAAAGAACTGGCATCCGTTATACCTTTATTTAAGAGCTGTTCGTCAATAAACTTCCAAGAATCATGAACATACAAGAAATCAAACATCTCTCACAACTGGAGAATACATATGTAATTAGATTAGCTAAATAGCTTAATGAAATAATAGAATTGGGTTGGGTTAAGGCAATGTGCGATACAAATGAAAAGAATTTTGAAAAAATGTGTTGACGAGGAAGAAATCTAAAGCAAACAAACACAATAGAAAACACCTTATAATAACAAAACAAAAATATTTCTACACACCTAATTTGCGTGTGAATCTTACAGAGAAGTATGCGTACCGTCGGTGGAGGAAATGGAAATGGCAACGGATCTAATGTCAGAATTCGTCGTGGCAGTGTTAAAGCCTTTCGCGTTGGAGCTAATGGAAAGCCTATACGTACGAACAGTCTGGCCCGTGTTGCAACGTAAGAATCTTTTATTTTCTAAAAAACAAAGAGGAGGGAATACTTGAACAGTGAAATCAATTTAAAAAAAGGGTTTTCTCCTCCTAACCTCCACTTAATACGCATCATTTTTATAACTAAAAAAAATAACAAAATATTACTTCGATAATAGCATGAAGGCTGATAAAGAATCGCTAAGAAGACCCTTGCGTCGAACCAATTCATCGGGAAATTTAGCGAACCGTTTGGGACCGAGGCGTCCTGTAGTTGGCGGTGCTGCTCAACGAGTGGCAAAACGCAATCTTGATCGTCAACGTCGTCGTAGTAATGGTGGTGTTGGCCCAATTAATGGACGCGGCAGATCTGTTGGTAGTAATAATCGAGGACGCTCACGTAGTCGATCTCGTACACGTGCACAGTCAGGAAGTTTACGCAACCGTTCTCGCACCCGTAACACGGACGGCAATCCAAACAACAATCGTAGCCGTTCCAGAAATCGTTATCGCAATGATACTTTCAATACATCATCAACCAGTAATATTCGTGGCCGTTCACGCAGTCGCAGTCGTGGACGCGCTGCCATCAACAACATATCAAATTTACCCGTGAAAGCACGTTTGGGTGTTCGTCCCGGCTCAACAGCAAACCGAGGTTTAAACAATAGAAGACGAACTGCTAGTATCACTAGGCGTGGCGTACAAGTAGGACGTGTACAGAAGAGAAGAAATTCTACAACTACCAATGCGGCTACGAGCGATAACAACACTCGTATGCGTAATCGATCAAGGTGAGTGTAAATGTTCATTAATTTGTATCAATATTTCTTTTTATTTCATTTGTAATAAAATCAATTCCGTTTAATACCTTGTTCATACATGCATTTCTAATTGAGATAATATTCAGTTTATTGACATAATATTTTTTGCGTTCATACATAGAAATATTGCGCTAACTCAATTAGTATTTGACAGCTGAAAAAAATTGTTGTTTTTGTTTTGGTAGTGAGAAAGAAAAAGTGAAAAATATTTTCAAATAAGAAAAATGGAAGAAAAACTGCCTTTTATTAAAAAGATTTTAGTGTTGTACAATAAAAATATGGAACTTGTACAAGTAGTGCGTTCATGTTATGACTCCAAAGCGGCAATAATAAAAAGAAAGAGAAATAAAAATTTGGAAATGCTGCAATGTTTAAAAATTTTTGTTTTTATTTTTTATTTTTATTATTTTGTTTTGTTTGCTTTTGTTGACATTTATCTCGTCATTCATCTCGCATTGTATACTTTTGCTTACTAAACACATCTTATACAGTGTTGTGTTTCATCTTTTTCTCAATATTCAAAGCAATTTTGAGTTTATTAAGCAATAACTTCATTGACTTTTTGTATGGAATATTGAGCTCAATAATGGACTTTATTGCGATTATCTCAATAAAAGCGCATGTATGAACATGGTATAAAACAAAGAAAATATAAAGAATTCTGACAAAAGCGTCGAATATTTACTTATAAGGACTTAAAACATATTTAATGGGTGCGATTATTGATTGCGTTCAGCGACTGCGGAAAGCACTCTCAATGCGGAAACATAATTTCTCGTTCTGTTGCTGCGGTATCATATATAGAGTCTTGGTATCGCCGTATTGTTGATTCCGCAATATATTTTTCTTAGTTTTGCTTACGCTCAAATTTTATACCGAAAAGCTAACGGAACGACCAAAATGTAAAAAATATTGTTTTAGTTTATTTTGTTTTCTTTTTGACAACTATTTTTTTATAAGAATAAAAGCAACAAATTCACAAAGTGCAAATCGAAGCAATGTTGGATCTCGCGTTGTGTGGCACCGTCTTGTTGAAACCACATATTCTCCAAGTCGTATTTTTCAATAGCAGACAAAAAAAAAAGTCGGCTATCATATGACCATAACGCATCGAATTGACGGTGACAGTCGTTCCATCGTCGTTTTCGAAGAAGTAAGGTCCAATCACGCCTGCGGACCAAAGAGCGCACCAAACAGTGACTTTCTTGTGGATGTAATGGCCTCTCTTTAATTGCTTGAGGATTCTCAAAACCCCAAATATGACAATTTTGTTTATTAACATACCCACCGAATGCGAATTGTGCTTCATCGTTGAAGAAATTTTGTTCGAAAAATCCCCGTCCACCGCCTGTTGTTCAATCACCCATTCCACGTATCTACAACGTTGTGAATGGTCAGCTGGCTTCAGTTGTTGCGTGAGCTGGACTTTGTATGGATGTAGGTGTAGATCTAAATGCAAAATACGCCATAATGTGCCGTAAGACAGTCCTAATTCGTGAGAAAGACGACGAATTGACACATTTGGGTCTTCGGCAACACTTTCACTTGCAGCAGCGATATTTTCAGCGGATCTCTTCCAATTTCTTCACAATTTTGCCAATTGCTTGCGTAGTTAGACGATTATGTAAACCATGATCTCCTTTTAAAGCACGATATGTGGCTGTGGTAGAATTACCACTTTTGTAGTATGTTTTGATAATTTTTATGCGTTATGTGATAGTTAAGCGATTCATTTTCGTCATTATCAGACTTTCAAATGAGAAGAAAAAAATTGATTTAACAACTTAAATTGACAGATGTCGAATTCCAGTCCTATACTTTTGAAACCACGAAATTGATAACCCGTTACAATTTAGGCGACTGAGTGCCATTAGTGTCGCTTTAGAAGCATTATTCTCTGAGTTCAACGATGGGTGTTGACGAACTCAATGCTGAGCCGCCACAGCAGCTGTGGCTTCGAAACAGCTACTTGTTTCTAAGCGTTGATGTTTTCTTTATCTTATTTAATTAATATCAATTACAAAAACAATATGGAATGAACTTAAGCCCAACCAACGAAATATTAAACGTAAAACTTTCATTACAGATCTGCCACACGCGGCGCCAGAAATGCAAATGTCCGTTCACGATCACGTTCTCGCACTCGCAAGGGTCAGGTAGGCCAGCAGCGGCAACAAGGGCAACAAGGGCAACGTAACGGAGGAAGAGCTCCACGCGGACGTAGCCTGCAGCGACGTGGAAGCCATAAAAATGGCCAAAGAGGAACAAACAATAATGGTAAAGCGCAAGTACAACAAAGACGTGGGCGCAGCCGCAGCCGCACAGCACGTGGTAGCAACAGCGCTGGTTCTCGCAATCAAGGTAAAAACGAACCATAAGTTGCACACAGGGGACATCAGAACGAAGTTACTCTTAACAAATGGATTTATGGTTCAGACAAGCATATTCAAAATAACTTTTTCTATTTCAGCTTCATTCTAATGCAAACCAAAACTATTTCTATCTTTAGGAAATAAAACAAATGCAACATCAAAACCAGCTGTCAATAAGGATGATTTGGACAAAGAATTGGATCAATATATGGCCACAACAAAGACTGAAAACGAAATGGACTATTTGCTAAAAAATTAATGTTATCCACGATTTATTGGATGAAATGCATATTAGCATTTGTTGTTTCCAAAATCCAATTGAAAACTGAAAATCACTGTTTTTGATATCTAAATCTTAAGAACTTTTAATATATGTATCTATATGTATAAGATGAATTAGATTAATGCAAAGAGTTTTAGTTAAATTGAGATCTTTATACTTTCAATGTGATTAATTTAAGTCTTATTTTATTGTTTTCGGTCTATCCTCTTTGTTGTATATACAAATACAAAATTCTTATTTAAACGCATTTCCTCTGCAATTCTCGATGTATCAAGAATTTAATATATACATATATCAAAAATATAATGTAAATATTTTTTAATTTAATGAATGAATAAAGAAAATACTGAGTGACACCCAATTCGTACGTCATTTTCCGTCATTGTTTTGCTCCATTAACTGCTTTGTGAAGGTGCCTTCTTTATCAGCCCAATTATGAATGATAATTCCGGGAGAGTTTTTTTCTCTTTTCCCATTCCTCTTATTATGTTGGTAAATTCCTTAGGAAATTTTTTTAACCTTCCCTGTTTTAGCCACATCGAAGGGGAAAATAGTCGGTGGGGGCAAAAATAGATATTTTAAAAACATGTTTTTTGTTTTTTTCTATAAAAAATTTCGATATTACCAACTTTTATTTTTTTGTTTCTCAGGTAATTTATGATTGGAGGAATTTTTTCTCGAGAAACGTATTTTCCTTTGGAATAAAATTCCTTGGGAATATTCATGATTGGGCTGTATTTTTTCTTCCGTTTGCTACATTTTTATGATTCCCTAGTTATCGTTTTGCAGTCAATGCGTACGGTCGCTTTTCGCTCTCTGTAGTGGTTCTCTGGTTTGTTTCGTTAAGTCTGAAACTCTAATTTTTGTACTCTTGACTTTCTCGCTTTACACGTGTTTTCTTCACGTCTGCAAGTATGTACATAAAATATCTTTTTTTTTCATCGTAAACTTGCAATATTTCCAAACGTAAAAGGTGTATGCTACTTAATAAAAACTAGCAACATTATGGCTCCGGGGCCACCAGTCCACATGCCAGCAACAGGTTCACTGTTCTGGGTGATTATACTGAACATCCAGCCAAGAAACAACAACAACAGCACAATGGATTCCTAGAACTGCCTCTACTAACAATGAACGCTAAAGACAACTCGAAGTACATACTCATCTCCTCCAATAACCAAAAAAAAAGTACTGTCCCAAATAAGTCAATTTCCTGTTAAAAATATAATAATAATAGCGACAACAAAAGCTGACGATGCGGAAGTTAAAAGAAACAGACAACAAGAAATTAATTATTGGTTTTGATATGTGGTTAATGTTATTGTAATTTAGACATAATGTTATTGTGATTTAATTTTAGTATATAAGCTAGTATAACTGAAAATAAAAGCAGAGAATGAGCTTAGAATTAAAGTTACAAGGTAGTCTTTTATTTCTGACAATTCTCCCCTAGGAAATCACTGTTTCAAACTTTGAAGGGAATGGGAGTTCGTGGTACCCAACAGCGAAAAATTCCGATTTAGTCTATTCCTTGTGGAGAGTTTTTATAATTATTTATTTTTATTTAATATACATACATAAGTATGACTTCTTGTAATTTTTCTATTCAGCCTTTTTATTAATAAATTAAATAGATATGATTTTTCCAAGCTCCAACATGTATTTTTTGTATGTATTTTTAGTCTTCCTTGAGAATGAAGGAATTGCTCCTCAAAGGAGGAGCAATTTTAGGCTACGGAATGAGTGTAGCGTCTTTCAGGTCGAAGTTGCGGCGATAAGAAGGGCGGTAAACTGGATGAGGTACTATAGGATATACGGAGAGCATATTATTATCTATACCGACAGATGTGGAATGATTTACGTGAGTACCTGCCACTAGGGCCCAACCTCACGGTGGTCAAACCACGTGGTGTAATCAAGACGTTACACCACCGCCCCCGAGCAGCCGGAACAACTGCTCGGGTGGCAATTTATTTGCTACGTTACTTGGCCATAACAAAACCCCTTGCTCAGGAGTTGAGCTATCTAACCTCTGCTGCATTGCAATTCCCCAGACGGCTAAGGATACACGACTACCGTGGTAGCCCGAAGTTCCTAAGATCATCAGTCCTTGAACCAACGCTAATGCTTCCGCCAATCTGGTTCCTTACAAAGCAGCGTCTGTTGCTTAGCAACAGCACTACGGGCCCATTTGGGCGACCGAACATAGACCCGAGGGTCTATGATCAGTATAGCTACCAACGTTCCCTTCCATGCGAACTTATGGTAGCAACCACAGCCAGTACGTTTCAGCCAAGGAAGGCTCCTCAACCTATGACCGGCGAGATGACTCCGAAGAGTCATCCCGGGGCTCCGGTCCCCGTACAGCCGAATTGCCCCTCGGTGAGGGGTTTCAGCAAGTCCCTCAGGAGTCGCCGCCCTCCTTCAGGAAATGCCTAAGATTTTAGCCACCAAGCCAGCCGAGGTATCCTGCACCCCTTCTACCCCGTTGACACGACACCAAGCTGGTTACGATCAGCAAGATGCATTTTGTGCCCCCGGGGGGATATCTATACCGACAGTAAGGTTCCCGCCTTCATCAGGAGGATATTGACGAATTCGTAGGTATTCCTCTCAATAGCTGCAAGCAGCTAGTACAACGACAGCTGCTAGAAATCGCGCAGGATAGATGGTCGAACGAGATCACCTGTCGAATATCGGGTCTTACATGGCCCTGGTATGAGCATAGGAGGACTATGGCCTTGCTGGACTTTCCGAGGCATAGGCTCCATACCCTTGTGGCTGTTCTAACAGAACATTACCACATGGGAGCACACGAGAGAAGACTGAATCTTCCATACAATGATTTCTGCAGAGGTTGCAGAGATGAGGAAGAGGAGGAGAGTGTTGAACACTTCCTCTGCCGATGTCCGGCCCTCTCTAACAGGAGAGCGAATTGCTTGGGCAGACCGACACTAGAGGGATTACCGGAAGTATCGGAATGCGGATTGGACAGGGTGGAATCCTTCATCCGTTCATCGGGCTGGTTCAGGGTGGAATCGGTGGAGCTTGTGTAGGGAGAACTCCCCACAGTCTTTTTCGGGTAACACAACGGGATCTTTTCTAGGACCCAAGTGAGACGGTCTCAGGACCGGCGGCCCTCGTAACATAACATAACATTGAGAATGATATCCGATGAATATCGAAATATTGGAAAAAACAAATAAATAAAATATAAAAACTTGGCCTAGAGCTTGGAAAAATCATATCTATTTAATACATAAGTATGTATTTTTTTAAGATATTGGTTTTTTCTTAAAATAAAATGAATTAAAAACATTAAAACGAGCTTTTCTTAATACAGTAGCAATAACCAATTTTTAGGAATACAATAACTGGTAGTATACAGTGGCACTAACCAATATTAGTAATGGTTAATAACAAGTTATTTATAATATAATACTACCGGTTATCGCTACCGTTAACTAACCGGTTATAAACACGTTTGCTCTGATGTGTGTCAGCGAAAGCACTGTTCTCTGTTCTAAACAATAATGTAAAAGAAATAGATATCAGTTCACACGTACAGTAGAGAATAGGTTAGTTTTTTCCCAAAGGCCTGTACAAAATAACTAAAATTTTTTGAATTTCTAACCAATACTTTAGTTATGAGTACTTGTTATTTAACGCTTTATTTGACCGGTACTGTTACTTACTGGGTAGTGTTATTTATAGCACTAATTATTTGAAGTAAATATTATTTTCAAATCCGTTTCAGTACGAGAGTGGCAAATTTTGTTGCGCTGCATTTTTCAAATACCGAACACTGTGCGCCGTTTGGAATGTGTTGAGAACATACCCTGTCGGAAACCAAGCTAACTTGAAGCTAACTACCCTGCCGGCAACTCAGTTAACTAGTAATTAATTATAAGCTAACTTTTTTACAACTGGTGGTGGTTGACACTTAGATTATTTTCAATGGAGATGACATATATACATACTAGAGATGTGCAGCTGTCATTAAATTTAAAATTAAAATTTCATGAGTAATTTCGTATTATTACAAAAACTCACAACTTGGGATAATTTTACTCGATACAGTATTGATTATAATATATAGATACCTACTCAGTATCGCACAAAAAGTATCGGCCAAGTATTTATTATCAATATTATTATTATTATTATTATTTTATTTAATCCACAGAATAAATTCTGCAACTAAATACTTGCGAGCATTGGCTACTATGGCCATCAGCTCGTTTTATTATCAATAAAACAAATACAAATTGCTAAAATGTTTGTTAATCGAATGTGCTGAAAAGTGCGTGATTAAAAATAGGGTGAGTTAAAAGTCTGCGCTTAAAAACCTTTAATTGTAAGCGAAAAACTCTCTCGTGCACATTTCTAATACATACATACATATATAAATATGTACCAAGTGTATTGTTTCATTCTGTTAGTGCTTTCATTTAGAGATTTTTTTCTCAAAAAATTTATCTGTTTTTGTTCACCACAAATGCATTTTTAGTTTTACTGAATTTAAAGTATTTGCGGTAATTGAGATTTTTTCTTGCTTTGTAAGAAAAAGCAAAAAAAAAAAAAAAAACAAAACAAAGGAATAACCTAAATGGGACTAAAAGAATGTTTTTCAATAAACCTTTAAACTCTGTAAATATCTTAAGCAAAATTTTGTAGTGTTTAGTTTATTCATCTACAGACTTGAATTCTTACAGATTACTGCAATTTATCAGCTTAATTGTAATATTTAAATAACAACAATTGTACTTTCAAATTGTTAAAATTAAAGTTTAAATGTGGGATGAAACTGTTACATAAATGTAACTGTTTGGTGAAGCGCCCGAACCCTTGGCATTCAAATCGTAGATTGTGAACAAAAAAAGTACAAGTTGCGTGGATAATTCAGTATTGCATTTATTGTACTTTCACGTTAAAAATTCCTATAAAAGATATACATATATTACAGTGTATTTATTTTATATGTGCAACATAATTTAAAAATACAAACTTTTCGTTTTGAATTCAGGGTAGGTATAGCTTCATATATAGCCTATTACTGCTTCGGCACAAAAAAATATTTTAAATTGTTGATTTAGCTGTGCACTCTATGAAACTACTATCGCAATTAAAGTTACAAAAAAAAGATGTACGAAAAGATGGCCTCAAATCAAATAAAATACGCTTGGAAGTAATGTATGTACTATGGAAGATACTATAATAGTTATCGATAATTAGAGAAGCATACTAGCGATTTTTGTGTGGCGGTAACAGATGTGGAATGATTTACGTGAGTACCTGCCACTAGGGCCCAACCTCACGGTGGTCAAACCACGTGGTGTAATCAAGACGTTACACCACCGCCCCCGAGCAGCCGGAACAACTGCTCGGGTGACAATTTATTTGCTACGTTACTTGGCCATAACAAAACCCCTTGCTCAGGAATTGAGCTATCTAACCTCTGCTGCATTGCAATTCCCCAGACGGCTAAGGATACACGACTACCGTGGTAGCCCGAAGTTCCTAAGATCATCAGTCCTTGAACCAACGCTAATGCTCCCGCCAATCTGGTTCCTTACAAAGCAGCGTCTGTTGCTTAGCAACAGCACTACGGGCCCATTTGGGCGACCGAACATAGACCCGAGGGTCTATGATCAGTATAGCTACCAACGTTCCCTTCCATGCGAACTTATGGTAGCAACCACAGCCAGTACGTTTCAGCCAAGGAAGGCTCCTCAACCTATGACCGGCGAGATGACTCCGAAGAGTCATCCCGGGGCTCCGGTCCCCGTACAGCCGAATTGCCCCTCGGTGAGGGGTTTCAGCAAGTCCCTCAGGAGTCGCCGCCCTCCTTCAGGAAATGCCTAAGATTTTAGCCACCAAGCCAGCCGAGGTATCCTGCACCCCTTCTACCCCGTTGACACGACACCAAGCTGGTTACGATCAGCAAGATGCATTTTGTGCCCCCGGGGGGATGTGTGGCGGTAACAGTAAGCATCTTGCAATTACTTGCATTGTTCGTTTTGAAATGAGACTCTAAGACAAACAAACGGTTCATTCTCAAGACCGTAAGAGGCCGGCAGAAAGTTAGCACGTTATAGGCAAACAACAGTGAGGAACAAGATTTGGGGTCTTCTAAGGACGGCATTTCTAGCAATTTTCCTTATAATTTCATATGAAGGTAGCTCATGAAGACAAACTAACTTTAAAGCAGTCTTAGTAAATGTTCTTTGAATCCGTTCAATACGACCATATGAACCCAAATGATTCGGATTCCAAACAATGGAACAATATTCCAAAATGCTTCGAACCAAAGAAATATATGATGATTTAAGGGTATAAGCGCCTTTAAACTCTTTAGAATTTCTCCTAATAACACCAAGCATACAATAAGCTCTAGCAACAACACAGCCAATTTGTCAAGAAAATTCAATAATTTAAAAAATTACACCAATATCCTTCACTTCAGCTACACGATTAAGCAGGATGTCACTAATAGAATAATTAAATTTATTACGGTTCTGTATTAATTCAGGTTCAAAAATAGACCTTACAAATGTTTTCTGTCTTTTTCATCCGTCTATATGCCGCCGACATTTCTTTGATGCTGATCAACTCATCAGTAGACTTGAAAAATTCTTAAAAGTTTGTTTGAAACTCAACTACTTATTCCATAAATCCCATGAACAAAATGAGAATCAGAAATATTCAGACAAACCTTTAACACAGTGAACATTTTTTTTTCGTTTTACAACTCTTTTACTTTTCTTTGTAACTTTCTATACAATGAGTTACCATCGGTTACGACGATTTGTATTTTTGAAAGTATCAAAAAGTAAAAGTTTTTTGAATATTCAAATATGTATGAACTTATTATTCATCATCTTTTTCACAGCCAGTCTTGTTCCATTGCATAGTCGAGGTTGATTAATTTTACGTAGTAAGAACTGATCCCACTTTAACTGCAAATTGTGAGGCGGTAGTCCGGGAAATTCCAGTGAATTTAAGAACTCCGTGGGATTGTTGACTATATAATCTTGGACGATGTCGACTGATTTGAAGGAAGCCAACTGCCCCGGAAGAAAATTTTGAATGGTCGCATTCTGATCGTTGAAATCTATAGTTTTTGGCGCCAATATTGCTCGTTCATCCAGCCAGTTATGGTTATTTAACTGCTGCGCTATATGTATGTCGGAAAACACGCTGAATAAGCCCTCTTTGGAGGCTGGGATGTGACAGAAATCGGTGGGTAGTGTGTTGAGTCCGGTCAAGGTGTCCACTGCGATTTTATTATTTCCAGTGTTTAGCAAATGCTTGTTTTACATGTTTCCTGCTCCCATCCGTTTCTGGATGGATTTTAACCCCCCTTTTTCCCCTTGAGATTCGCTTTTTAGAAATTTTTCGGTACTTGTATTAGGAGTGGAGATACGACCGATTTTGCCATTTTTACCTCCGAAATGTCAAAATGAAAAAAAAATGAAAAACCACATTCGATATTTTGTTAAGGGGAGCGAATGCAATTTTTATTTATTTCCTTTTCATAGATAAAAATTATTGAAAAAAGTACTAAAATTCCGCTTTTACCCATTTTATCTTTTTATTACTCGAAATTTCAAAAAAGTACCAGATACGTGTACGTTATACTTATAGTTTAAGATTAAGTTCGGAGATATAAAATTACCAATTTTAACCCCCTTTTTACCTTTTAAACGTTCATTGCATACGTCGTCTAAGTTTCAAGATGAAACTCAGATGAATCGGTCCAACCGTTCTCAAGTTTTAGCGAGACTAACGCACATTAATAGATCTCAATATATGTGACGCGCAAAGTACCTTAGGTCCCCTAAGGTTAAAAACCGGTTTTGTTCAGGAGAGCCATTTTAAAGATTTAAATACTTGTATCTTTAGTGTACTATCACTTTCATAAAACGGGCATATCTCTGGGAGGAACCAATTTTGGGGCATGGGATCGGTCTCATTCGATGCTCAGATGTTGTCCACATCAAAAAAAAAAAAAAAGTGAAAATTGATTTTTTTACCCTTAGGTCCCTCTCTATGCGCTGTCACATATGTATATAGATTTATAAACGCAGCAGCTGGAGAGCCAATTGCTAAACGGACAGCAGATCATAATCTTTGATTTTTATATTGTAAATTTTTTAAATTCATGATAATCAAAAAATTTTTTTTATAAAAGTTCATGGCGTCAACTATATTTTCAATTAAATATTAATGTATAAAGCTATTGTTCTATTATTTTGAAATTGTAGTGTTAACTCAGGTTAATCCTCTTTATAATATATTTTTTTTTGGCCAATGCGCTTGTATTACATGAATATAAACAAACAAAAACAAATATAAGGGGTGTGTCCATACAAGAAACATCAAATTAGCCGCGGGAGATAGAGACTTGCAAAAAATATGGATAGATATAAGTACATACTATACTATTATTAAGTTAATACTATCAAATAATAAGAACAACATTAAGCCAAACCCTGAAGGACACTCCATATAAGAAATCGCATTTAACTAGCTAGAGTACTAACATGAATTTTTTCTACATTAATACTAATTGCACTGTGCTGGAATTTGAAACTTTTTTTTTTGCCGACAAACGGGGCACCCAGTGACTAAACCTAATTCGGGTACGCTGAATTCAGTTATGCTATCCGTTTTTCTAGGTTAGCTCGCATTTTCGAGATTTACCGTTATTTTAAAAATGGAGGAGGTTGCACTACATGTATTGAACTAACTAAAAAAATTTTTCGTTTATTGAACTTTAGTAAAAAACCGAAATTCCGCAATAAAAAAACCTTTAATATATAATTCATTAAAAACAAATTTCATTTTTTAGAAAAAAATTATGCCAAGTCGGCGTAAAATCATTGTAGAAATAATTACCTTATATGAATCATATTTTTCTTTAAATGTGATATGTGGTAAGAATTAGACACCCTCAATAGTGTGTACAACGTGTATTTACCATTTTAATAAATGGAAGAAAAACAGAGACGCCTTTCCATTTAGTGTTCCAATGAACACTAGGTGCTCTTCAAGCGAAGTACAAATTATGCAAAAAGGTTTCATAACACTTTTTTAAAACATCTTAATGTTAGATAATTACAAAAAATTTTTTATATGAACATGCAGAAATGTACTTTAATTAACAAGAAAAAATTTTTTTTTCAATTTTTGAGGCTTCGTCTGGTAACAGGTTGAAACTACAATTTTTCATCTTTTGTGAATAAAATCAAAAGTTGCCCACAGATTTTGGTCATTTAAAGCTCGTTTTGTTTCAAACATAATTTTTTATATACACGGGAAAATTTGTTGGCATAGCTTAATTTTTCAATTTTTTATGCAGTTTTAAAGATCACAAAATTTCAAGAATTTGCAAAAAATAATTTTTTTTTTCAAAAAAATTAAAATTCTAAATTAAAATTCTAAAAAATTAAAATTCTTTTTAATGTATTATATATCAGATTAAAGGTTTTTTTTTTTACGGAATTTCGGTTTTTTACTAAAGTTCAATAAACGAAAAATTTTTTTAGTTAGTTCAATACATGTAGTGCAACCTCCTCCATTTTTAAAATAACGGTAAATCTCGAAAACGCGAGCTAACATAGAAAAACGGATAGCACCACTGAATTCAGCGTACCCGAATTATGTTTAGTTACTGGGTGCCCCGTTTGTCGGTTTTTTCAACTAGCACAGTGTTGTTAGTCAAATCGGCTAACATGAATATAACTCCGATTTTTTTTGTTAGCTTCAGATGAAATAATTTTAATATATTTTTTTAATTTGATAACTTATTTTGTCCACTGCCTAAAAAACAATAATATGAAAGTTTTCCAAAATAATTCAATTTTTGCATTTATTTCATTAAATGTGCTCTTCTGGGAACACTTCCGTAAACACAAATTTTTTAATGGAAAATAAAAGCAAAAAAAAAAAAAAATTAAAAAAAAAAATTTTAAATTCATTGGTAATATAAGAAAACATGTCAAATAATACTGAAAGCAAAAAAAAAAAACCAACTTTTTAGAGTTTTATCTACATTTGTGAAATGCTAATGTTAGTCATTTTGACTAAAGGTGGGATCACACGATTGCCACAATGCATCAATTTTTGTTATATTTTGTATGGCAATCGTGTGATAACACAATTTATTGGCTCATGCGGCAACCAAAACGAATCTTATTTCTATTTGTCCCAATCAAATACAACCTTGATGCGACAACCGTGTGAACACTTTATATACAACTATTCACCAATAAAAATTCTAAAAATGGACTAATATTTATTATGTTCTCATGCGGCAACCAAAGAAGACAATACGCGCCAATGTATACATTTGCTTAGTTTCAAAGCTGTTTAAATGCATCTTCCAAACATAATTTTTGTTTTTAAGTAAGTAAAATTCAATTGTTGCTACTATTACAATAATTGTAAAATTTTTGCAGTTTCAACATTAGCACTGCAGGGCTAAAAACATTTTCAACTGTTTTCAATGAAATTGTAATCAGGAGCAGTTCTTCGTCTGCTAAGTTAAATGGTGATGATTCAGTGTGGCGCTGATTCTATTTTATAAAGAAAAATGAAATAGACAGAACCGTATTGCGAGAAAGTTAAAGGCTATTAAAACTAAAATTGATGCAGCAAAATTTTCCTGTATGCACGTTAATGCAAGTTCAAAGCAGACTTGACGAGAGTAATCTGATGTGTGTAAACTGGCACTAAAGAAATATCCCCCATCTCTGACATGTGTGTCTTACTTTTAATTACAAACTTGAGAAGACATATTAATCAGACAATTACATACGTATGTAACACATTTACTGAAATCTCAAAGTTAGTCTTTAAAAATAAAAAGAAGCTGTACTCTGCTTGTAGTCTCTAATGGAATAAAACAATTTATCAGCACATGTGGTTAACAATATTCTTTTAAATTGCATTAAATGAAGAAATAAGTTTAAAACAAAAGAGATTCTTGAATATTTTAGGTACGACAATATTTTACTGGAAAAAGAAGACGAAAAGGCAATAAAAAAATTAAAAAGATTTGCAATCCTTAAAAGGCATGAATGCGTTCGATATAATTTTTAGCTGAAGTGAAGAAAGCAGCATGTTATTTTAGGGAATTTATTTTTTGTTTGTAATAAACTTTTGTTTTTGTAATTAAAGCAAAAGTAAAAAGTTGCCTTGAATGATTATACAGTCTTGTTGCGGAAACTACATCATATTTGCGTTTTAAAAAATAAATGTTTATCTCTAAGCAAAAATAACATCACCACTAGCTCTTGAATCGACTAAACCTAATTATGGGTATCTTCAGAATTTAAATAGTATTTGATCGAGGTTGGTTTCTATGGCAGACCTGGTAAAATGATTTAAAAACTAAACTGAATCTAAGAAAATAAATGAGATACATAAGCATTAATAGCTAGTTTTCTTCGACCTCTTTGTTATACACTAAAGTCCCGACTTGCGTCGTTCCGATTTGCGTCGTTTCGATTTGCGTCGCTTTTTAAAACTGGAAAAATTCGATTTGCACCGTTGCGATTTCAAGTTGCGTCGGTTTGAGTTGCGTCGATTCGATTTGCATCGTTTTGATTTCGGTTTGCGTCGATAAACACGGTTACATTTTTTACTGCATCATTGTGGATTACCATTTTTAGCATTTGTAGTGTAGTATGTATTTAGCATCTTGAATTCATTAGTTTTTACAAATTCTGGCAACAACGATCATCACCTGTACGTTAAGAAATTTTAAGATTGCGTGAAAAAAGGGGAATCCCCTTTTCTTTTCTATATAACTGGTGCTAAGAGCAGCTGTTTGGTTATGGTAACAATTTAGTGTGTGATTCACCAGAACATGCCTTAAGGACGTAAAACATGAGTCATTTTTATGTTTTTTTCTTAATTTATGGTTTTGTTATTTCTTTATAATATGTCTAAACATTTGTTGAAGTAAATTAAATAAATAAAAACGTGCTCATACTAGTATTTTTTTTATCAAAAATATAACATTTTTTGCTTTGTTTTAAATATTTTCCCCAACAAATTAAATTTCAGTGCATTTATATAGAAATTCGATTTAGTGATTCGATTTGCGTCGTTTCGATTTGCGTCGCGTTTCTCCCATTAACGACGCAAGTCGGGGCTCTAGTGTATTTAATAACAGAATGTTATTATTTTCTATAGCTGAAGGTCTTTTTGTTATGAGTATATATAATTATTTTCGTATTGATATGTATATATATATATATATATATATATATATATATATATATATATATATATATATATATATATATATATATATATATATATATATATATATATATATATATATATATATATATATATATATATATATATATATATATATATATATATATATATATATATATATATATATATATATATATATATATATATATATATATATATATATATATATATATATATATATATATATATATATATATATATATATATATATATATATATGTATGTATACATATATTTCGCTCTCCTTCGGATAGCTTCTTCAGGATAATAATATTGAAAAATATTTTGATTGATTTTGTTTGAAATATTATTGTCCTGAAGAAGACATCCGCAGGAGAGCGGCAAGAATAATCGAATCAATACAAAAATAATTATATATACTTATAACAAAAAGACCTTCAGCTATAGAAAATAATAACATTATGTAACTATATATACATAAACTTAAAACTTTTATATTCTCTACTAAATACATTTTGTTATGACAGGTATTACATATTTAAATAATGAATATTTCAAAACAGCTGCTGTACGTGTTTTAATACAATATACAAATATTTCTACATTTTCACGTCTTAAAATATACATGGCTTTTTATTCCTTTTATATTTTTCCCCAAAATGCAAACTTACTTTTACCTACAATATAACCAGTGTGGCCAGGGACCAAAAAAAATATAATGCTAAAAAATTTATAAATTTGTTTACAATCTTTTACACAGTTGTATACAAAAATTGTCTTTATATTTTCAGGTTATGAGCGCGGCAAATACATTATTTCATATACATATGTACATGAAGGAAATCTGACTCAAGAATAAAAAAAATTGCAAAACTATTAAAACCAAACTATTAGTTTAGTTTTGAATAAAATCTAACACAATAGATGAATATCTTATCAAGGAGAGTGTTAGCTAAATAGCCGAGACGAAAATAAGTATATAAAAGAAAAACAAAGCAATTGAATTGTTTAACTACTTTAAGTTAAAAACAAGATTTTAAATTAGAAAAAAAAGAAACGTTTTATAGATCAATACATGAATACATAAAAAAATAAAATGTTAGATTTGAATTTAATAATAATTTAAGAACTAATCTACAATCATGAAAACAATTTGTATGCTCTTTTTTAATTGTATTTACATTGTCGAGGGTCTGAATATTGTTCGGTAGATGTGCGCGCGTGATTTTTTGGCTCACGATCAGAATAATTTTCCTCACGCACTTTCACGCTCGACAATTTGTTTTCATCCCACCTCACGCACGCTAACGAGCAATTTATACTTTCAAGGTGTTAAGTTTTATTCGTAAACAAACAAGGCTATCTAAACTTTTAAGAAAAACTGTATTCGTAGATATAACCAACGATTTATTTTTTGGCTTTACACTATATGTAGCTTATTATGGTTAAAATTATTCAAGCAATTATTTCCCCCACGGTTTTTTACATTTTTTGCTTTCCATACAAATTGATCCAGGTAAATGTGTAGTAGACATTAAGATAAATTAAATTGCATTGTAAAAAAATTTAAGAAAAACCGAACCGAAAAAATGTACTGTCTTAACTTTTTCGTGAAATTTTGTGAACTGCCTTAAAATGGTAATCATGCACTATTGCGCGCGAAATTTTAATTTTAAACCACGCTCACGCACTTATTCGTGATTTTTTTAATTTATTTAAAATTTAATTTAAATGTTAAACTTCCTTGTTGAAGTTTTAAGAGCAATTTCAATCTTTTCTTTTATAGAATTTCACTTTTTTTTTGCATTGGTGCTTGTACGGTGATACACAGATTAGTACCGAAAGTTTATAGATTTAATTTTCTATAGTTCTTAACGTAAAAACGACAATACTGTAAATTTTTTCAATATAAATATAAATTAATTTCAGTATAAATATGACTGCTAAATACTTAATTTTAGCCATATTAAATGACAGTTTCGGATTGATTTTAGTCATATTCAATCCTGGTTTCGGATTGAATATGGCTAAAAACCCATGCTTAAAAATAAGCACGACGTATTTGATTTAAGAACATTCGTACATGCCATACCTTTGGCACTGATTTTGATTGATTTAAGTACGGAAGGATTGAATTGGTTTTGAGTGTGATTCGAAATTCGTGCATGAAAAAATCCGTTCAATCAAATAATAACGTATACATTATTTTGTGTCTTTGCTGATTTGAAACTGGAACGTGACTAATGCCAGTATAGCCACTCTATCAACTCAGCTATAGCAGCAGTTAAAAACATGAAACAAAATACAATATTTATAGAAGCACACACAAGTGCCAAGAACTTTGTACTCATTTGAAGCCATAACAGGATTGATTGAACCCCATTCGGTTTAAGTACACTTGTGTGTCATGAGTACTTAAATTTTCAAGTATGTTTCGTACTAAAATCAAGTAGAAAAAAATTTAGATTTAGTACAAACTTTTTCTTTCTGTGTAGCATAAATAACTAGATTTGATCTTAAGTTACACAAACAACGGTGGACAATGCCAGGCTTTACTTTATATTTGATAACCGCCTTGACGTTGAAAAGCGCCTCCACGTCTTATAGATCTACAGAGCCTGCTGAAATGCCTGCATTTTCCGGTTAATTCCCTTACAAGTGTGTTATCGACCGCGAGTTGCTGGCATTTCCAAATGTTACAGCTGGCACTGATTTTTACTTTTATCTATAATGCAATTTAATTTTCAATACGATGGATCTTCCAACTATTTTCTTTTGCAATGTAATAATTATCCAAAAAGTCGTTCAATTTTTGATCATGCAGCATTTTTGATCACAGCAAGAAATCTCCTCATGTATGTACATCATATATACATATCTTCTAGCAATTCATTTACTCTTTTTAATGCATGCTTTTTGAGCTTTGCGTCATGCAGCTTATGCTGTTAGGGTGTTAATTTTTATTCATAAACAAAAATAGGTTTCGAAAAATCAAGGTAAGACTTATGATTTAATTGTTGCTTTTGCATTACATATAGCTTATTGGGCTAAAATTACTCAAGGAATTATTTGCCCCCACGTTTCTCTCCCAAAATTTCTTTCCTTCCATGCAAATCGATCCAGGCTAGTGTACATTAGATGTGTAGTAGAAATTGAGTTAAAATGAACTGCATTGCAAAGTAATTCAAGGGGAAATGATAGGGTTTTAAGTTTTTCATGAAACTTCATGAGCTGTTTTAAAATGGCAATCACACGAAATTTTATGTTTAAATCACACTCAGGCGTGAAATTTTTTTTTTTTTTGATTCACGACATTTTCTGACAATTGCATGACTCTAATACATACACTCAGAAAACTTTGTCAATAAAATTAACTGAAAACACTCTTTAAAATAAATGAAACTTCATTTAAGAACCATCCTACTTATTTTTCATTTAAATTTACTTATTACTTCATTTGAATTTAAATGTTAAAAAATCTACGGAACCCAATCGGTAAAAATAATGATTTTTCCTTTATTCTAACTGTCAAATAATTCATGCGTAATCAATTTGTAAAAATATTTTTATTTTTTCCCAGGTGTTCATTTTATTTAATTATAGTTTTCTATCTGTATAATCTCCTTTTTCAATTCGCTAATTTAATTTTTGTACTGCAAAACCTCTGCTGAGATTCTCGCTACTTGAAAGCAGCTGCCATACCTGCTCAGCCATCGCAACAATCAGAACAAATTCAACAACAATCAATTTAAGTAAAGAGCAGGTATGCTGCATATGTATGTAGAAACCAAATTATAAATATGTATATACACATTATAAACAGCTTGATTCCTACATGCATGTGTAACATAAGTTACTACTGTCATTATTAACTGCCAGCGAAAATCCATATTTATCTGTAGTTAGTTTTTTAAACAACTGTACAAATCAGTTAAAATTAAAGTTTCATCCTTTTTTAAACGTTTTGTCATTTAAAAATAACTGCACTGATTACTTCTAGAATAAACTACGGTCAGTTACTGCAAAAATATTCTCAGTGTAGGTGTATGTATACATACATATGTGAAATTTTTAAGACTGAACAAATGTCAAATAATGCTAAAAAATTGTTAAAGTAAAAAATTTGCTTCTAAATAGAAACAAATATTGCTAAATTCAGCAGTGAAAATGCTAAAATGGTCACACTTGCAGAACCCATTAACTTAAAAATCATGCACCACTTTAAGACTTATTTATACTCACTCACTCACTTACATACTCGCATGGCACTTCATGAGTGCAAGTAAAATTCTACAGCAAAAAAGGAAAACAAAAACTTACACTAAATTGCTGCAAGCAACTGCATTTAATGCTGTAGGATATTTTCACTCGCTAAAAAACTGCCAGATACACGGTACACATAAATGCGGCGAAAAAACTCTAATTTAACACAAATAAGTTTTGTTTTAAAAATTTAATCTACTTTAATAGTTAAACACATTTGCAACATTTATGCAAAAATTCGTCGTATACATACACTATCGCAAACAACTATAGTACTTTTTGTGTGTATTGACCCTGCAGATAAAGTGAGTAGTACATTCTAGTTGCTTTTGAATTCAGCCCAACCATATCTTTTAAGTGCTGCTGTATGCTAGTTGGCACTAGTGCTGGTGGCCTCTACTATTTTTCATTACTCATAATAACGGGTTAAACACTTTGCGGTTTCAAAAGTAAACGTAATTAAAACACATATAAAATATTGTTTTTTCATCATATTTCTTCTTTATTATAAAGTTTGAACGTTGACATCACAGAATACTACCAGAAGGGTCACCAGCTCTACCAGACTACAAAAATTACCAATTTACTGCCAAATATATTGAAAGTGGCATCCTTACGGTACGTGTGGATCTAGTGAAGGACAGCAAACATGAAAATTTTTATATAGCTGTCTCTGTTGGTTGACTCCGCATTTGTTTACATTTGATTTTTGGTTAGAAAAATTCAGTGCAAATCTGATGCAAACAAAACAGCTTTGCAAGCAAACAAATAATAATTATTTGTATTTAATATTTTATTTGCATTGAGTATATCACTAGCAATACATGGAATATGTTTAAAACGTAGTTTTCAAAGCTTTTCATTTATGTTTTTTACTTTTTTCGTAAAAATTACAACAAAACCAATATTTTTCCAAATACTTTACAACAACATATTTTCATTGTTTATGTTTGTTTTTGTATACACTAGTTGTTCTCACACGCTCATGTTGCCACGATTTCCTGCACTGCTCATCGCTGGCCCGTCCCCAAACAAATGATATGGCCATTTAACAAAAGTCATTTTTGGGATATCTGGTTATGTCTGTGGTTGACATTATGTGTGAAGTACTACATAATTTAAATGACCACTACGCAAAGTGTTGCAAGCATTGATTCTTTTGGGGTAATTTTCGACCACTTTTTGATACAAGCTGGACGATATCTCAGCCATAACTTGACGAATGTTGGTTTTTAAGTGCTCAAGAGTTAAAGGCTTAGCTGCATAAATACGGTCTTTCGTGTAGCCCCACAAAAAAAAAAAAAAAACAAACGTCTAATGGTGTCAAATCGCACGATCTTGGTGACCAGTTGATATCGGCATGACGAGAAATTACGCGGCTAGGAAATGTCTCTTGCAATAAAGCCATATTCATTCGAGTTGTGTGGCATGTGGCACTGTCTTATTGAAACCACATATTCTCCAAGTCGTATTCTTCAATAGCAGACAAAAAAAATGTCGGTTATCATATGACCATAACGCACCGAATTGACGGTGACAGTCGTTCCATTGTCGTTTTCGAAGAAGTAAGGTCCAATCACATCTTCGGTCCAAAGAAAAAGCGCACCAAACAGAAGCCACTGGACTTCCTCTGGATGCAATGGCCTCTCTTCAATTAGTTGAGGATTCGCAGAATCCCAAATATCACAATTTTGTTTATTAACATACCCACCGAGTGAGAAATGTGCTTCATCGCTGAAGAAAATGTTGTGCGAAAAATCGCCGAAATGTGGTTGTGGCAGCATTACCATTTTGTAGTATGTTTTGATAATTTTTGTGCGTTGTGTGATAGCAAGGCGAATCCATTACAGGTGCCCGCATACCAATTCGCTTCAGCATTTTTCCACGATTTTATCTTCTGAGTTGTCAAAGCCGATAGAAAATGACAACTTAACTTGTGACGTCTAGAGAGAAAATGTTGAAGCGAATTGAATTGCGACCACCTATACTTGATTCGCCTTGTGTGATAGTTATGCTAGGAACCAAGGCGAATCAAGTATAGGTGGTCGCAATTCAATTCGCTTCAACATTTTCTCTCGAGACGTCACAAGTTTTGTTGTCGTTTTCTATCGGCTTTGACAACTCAGAAGATAAAATCGTGGAAAAATGCGAATTGGTATGCGGGCACCTGTAATGGATTCGCCTTGCTAGGAGCACAACTAGGACGAACGACGAATTTCGCCCAACACGACAAATACGGCGGTTAAAATTCGCTGTGTAAATTCGTCGTATATAGCACAATAACGACGAAAAACAAAAACATCTGTTATAATTGATAAAGTTGTTTATTGTTTGTACAAACATAAAAAAAATTAAATGAATCAAAAAATTTGAAATTTTGTAAAAATAATTAAAATAATGAACATCATGTTCATTATGGTAGAAGCCTTGAAGTTTAACATTTTCAATTATAATTTCACTTGTATCCATTTTCTCAGTTTTTTAGTTTTAACTTATTATAGTTGAACAGCTGATGGGGTGACCAGAATAAAAAAAATTGGTTGCTAAAAAATTTAGCGTGACCAAATACAAAAAATTAAACACTACAAACATGTTTTATAATCTAATATGTTGACTTTTTATTTTAAATGCAAAAAGTCAAAGCTTAGCAATTAAAACAAAAACTATTAAAATAAAAATTAACTGCTTTTACTAAAACACTTGAAAAGTAAAACCAAAATGGCCACATGGTAATGATTTGTTCGTCGTTCGCCGGCGTAAGAAATAGAAATAAATCTATTTCACGTTCGCCGCGTACAACGAATTCCGACCGACGCTGTGACTTTTCATATACACCAATGTGTTTTATTTTTGACTGCGAATATTCGCGGCAAAAAATTCGTCATTCGTCCCAGTTGTGTTCCTAGCATTAAGCGATCCATTTTCGTCAATGTCAGACTTTCAACTGAGAACTGGGGGCAAATCACCGCATTCGAAATCGAGTGCTTTGCAATCGAAATGCTGTTAACGTGGATCACAGGACTCGCTATCGAAACGCATCTGATCGATGTTGTACTCGATTGTTACTACACTATCGAAAACAAATAAACTTTAGCTTTTAGCAGCAAAACAAATAAAATAGCAAAGAAGCGACAAAAAATTAAAGAAATAATTTAAAAAATATAAATTTTATTATTTTTAGGGAAAGTGAATACCAAGAAAAAGATTTCCCACTAAGTAGTGTATCTCATTTGTTACATTTTTCACCGCCTTGCACATAGTGTTTTGTGCCAACCCCACTAAAAAATAATTCCCGGCCGTGTGCTGAAAGCTGCCACTGGCCAAAAGGGACAATGTTGCGGCATGCGACCAGAGATATTTATTTCCGATAAAACGTATTCAAAAGCTTTCTTAGAGAGCCGAAAACGTTTTTTGAATCTATGTACAAACGATGAAACATTTCGTTCTAATCTTTAGCTTTAAACTCACAACTTACTCAGCTTCTGGCAATGAAAAAGGATTGTTTTTGTCACGAATTTTCCTACTTATAATGGCAATATTAGACTCATCCTCCGATTCCGAAGATGAGAAACATAAAAACACATTTGGATTCATTTATCTTGAAGTTTTTCAGCAATTTATTTATATTTTGTTTTCCTTTTTCGTTTTGTTTCTTTATTGCCAAATGCGTACTGCGATGTAAAAAATAGTAGTAGACAATATTAATTGCGATCGACTATTGTGATCCAAAAAATTGCAGCCATCGAAATATTTGTACACACGAAAGAAGACTCGATTTCGAATGCGGTGATTTGGCCCCTGGTTTAACAACTTAGTTTGACAGATGTCGAATTCCAGTCCTCTACTTTTGAAATCATGAAATGGATAACCCGTTACTTGTCTACTCAATACTTTCAGCTATTTTTTTAATATTCAAAAATGAACTTAATTATTTATTCGCTATAAGCGTCAATTCAAATGTATTATTTTAGGTCTATAAATAGACCTTATTAATGTTTTGTGTCTTTTTCGAAATTTCGTTGAATGCAGATGTAAAACATCGAATGGTGGATCATACCACTAGTGAAGTGCATGCTTGTCCTTTGCCTCTCGTGCATCCACCTAGCAAAGTTATTCACTTTCAATTAGATATTTAATTTTAAATTATAATTTTTAAACGAGTCTTGAACTATCTAGATCCATTATCTAATCTACATTAAAGAAGAAAGCAAGAGAATAGGGGAAATAGATCATACGCCTTCAATATTTTCGACAATCTTATTACAGTAAATAAGAACACGAGATGTTGGTGTTTTCCTTTAATAACTAGGCCCACATCCCATTATCATAAATACAGACATAATCGAACATTATAAGTGGACGAACTTATGTTACCTACGTACTACTTATGATGGCAGCTCCGTAATTACCGATGCAAAGTCATCTTCTCATTTGTCTCATTGAAGTCACGGCCACTGCGTTTTAGTCAAAGTAAGCACTTCAACTGTGATCAGCAGCGTTTATTGCCACTGATCGCATCTAACAGGTACTTTTAGAGCTGTATATACCCCGGTGGGACCATGATCACACTAGGGCCGCCTATCAAGGCTGCTTGTTAAACCTCCCCCAGGGGGACTCCCAAGAGACAGTAGCGAATAGCTACCAATTTGATGACCACTATTCGGAAGCGGTATTGTGATGACTTTCTTTCGCCCGCAATCAGGTTAGGCCTTACCGCAGGATCTGACCCAAACCACTCCATATGTACGCTGTATCCCTTCAGGGTAACAATGCTAAACAAGCCCATTTTTTTTGATGTGACAATGATTGGTATCAACTGTTGTAGCGCGCCTCGAAATACCTTGTGCTTTAATAGTTTGGATTGAGTCTTTTTTATATGAAACCTAAATTTAAACTGTTGTCATACACTTTAATGGAAACCAAACACAATTCAGTTTTTAGAATGTATGCCCTGCAATTTAAAGCAGTTTGTTGATGCTGCTCTTAGAAAAATGTTGAAGATATTTAGAAGCACATACATACATTTATAATTGTTTATTTATACAATTATGTATCTAAGGGTTTTTGTTTTCTTAAAAATATTACATGATTTCCCCATTTGCAATAAGGAAAGTGGATGGAAAATAAAACGAAAGTAACCATTTATTGGAGACTGTCTTCAACTAAATATATTTTTTATCACAGTTATTATTTTTATTTGCAAATACTTGACATAAACAAGTGATAAGCAAAGTGAATTCTTCTGTTTCTTATTTTCAAGCAATTAGTTCAACATTTTAAAATGATTTTTGTATTGTATCAGTTTTTTCTTTAATTCAAATTAAACACATCTACATCTCCGTTTGAACATAAAGTTATTTGCTGAAAAGTGTGCTTTGAAAAAACTTTTTTTTAAGTCCTTTAAAGTATGCTTTGAAAAATTATATTAAACTTCTTTGACAATGTCAAACCATTTTTACGCTTCATTGAATTCGTATTTCGCATAAAATCGAATTCATTTTTAATATATAACTAAAGGGTCCGCCAAATAACTTTCTTTTTATTGAAAACGGCGCAAAACTTTGAGTGTAGCTTCGACTGGGTGGCACGTAGCGCCATTCTGTTGAAACCAAATGTTGCCAATAATCTCTTCTTCAATTTTTGTGAACAAAAATTCGTTCAACATGGCCCGCTAACGATCGCCATTGATTGGAACGGCCACTCCTTGCTCATTTTCGAAGAAAAAATGCCTCTGGACCAAAATCAGCACCAAACAGTGACTCGTTTTGGGTGCGTCGGCTTTTCAATGTATGCGTGTGGGTTTTCTGTGCCCTAAATGCAATAATTTTGCTTGTTTACATACCCGCCAAGATCAAAATGAGCTTCACCTGAAAAGATGATTTTTTTTGGTAAAAGCGGCATTTTCTGTAAGTCGATCGCAGGCCCACTTAGCGAAGCGTATACACAACCATATTCGTTCAGCGGAAGGATAAAACTAATTATCTGTTATTATTTACGAAATGAGCACTAGAGGCAAAAAAAAGTTAGATGGCGGACCCTTTACTTTAAACGTCACTTGGTTGTTAGTCTTAAAATTTCATAAGAAAATAAGATTAAAGTAGTAAGAAAGAAGTAACATGGACAACTATTATTTTCTATTCCGGGTAAAATTTATTGAAATAAATTAGTGCATCTGGGATAAAATCTACTTACGGCATCTTGAACTTTCAATTTTTAAAGCTAAAAATACATTTTATTTATTTGATATTGACATTTATTTCTTTTGGCTTAAATTTCTTTCTGTTTTAGTTCGTTCAGCTTAAAACTAAATTTGACTTATTCAAATTACATACAAGTTTAAATTACAAGCCCTGTTTATTATCTTTTAAGAATATTAAATACTTTTTTCTTGGCAATAGCTCCTTTAGAATTCACATTAAAATACTTAAGCGCAAGAATCATAAAAACTTTATTACGTGAGTGTAATGAAAATGTTCAACAATTCTTTAATTTTCTTTTGTTTTTCCTTCGTATTATACAAAGCAAATTTGACCGAGTGAAGAGTGATAAAAATAAAACCATTTATTGCTTGTCTTAATTGATAAATCAGAGCCAGGAACAGTGGCCTCAAAAATTCATTATTTATTTATAATCACTAGCAGTTGACACGGGGGTGTTTTATATACTTTTTACAATAATTTAACTTGTTTATTCTTCGAAATATTGTTTGGCTGTCACTGACATACACAGCAAGATGCTGTGGTACAGCAAGTAGCTGTGGTACAGTGAAAGTGTATAAATAAAGTCACCTCAACTCATTCAAGTGATATTCAAGGTTTATATGTTATCAACCTGTCAAAACTTGTTTACACTTTCAGCACTTTTATGTTTATATATATAAAGTAGGAATACATTGCCTTTCACATGAATGAGCAAATATAAAAATTAAGTTTATTTGCATAAATACTAAAGTACTTGATATAAATGAACTTTAATGCTCCTGACGAAATACCCACCTTTTTGCAAATACAATTTGCCATCCCTGTTTTATATGGACATTTTCGTTGCTGTTGTAGCTGTTGTTTACGACAAGGCTAGCGTAGTTTTATGCAAGCAAAATACACAGTTAGTTACTACTGTTACTGTAGCCTTATTAATCGACCTAGTGTGTGGTGTTTCATGGAGTTTCTGAAGGCCGTGATGAACTTTCCTACTCAATCGTACATTCTGCTAAAAATGACAAGTGTGTGTAAAAAGTGTGATAGTTCCCTGTCGGACATTGAGTAGTCGACTACTAAAATAATTAACTTTATGTTAACTTTTATGGACTAGCTTCAAATTAGCTACAATACAATCGATTTGTAATTCGATTTTTGTGTACTGGCTATAAGCTAGCTGAAACGTAGTGCAGGATTAGCCCAAAATTCAAATAATAACATACACACATACACGGTAAATAACTCTTTAATTAAATTGCCTATTGTCGCATTCGTTTTAAATGTTGCGATGGCTGAGTGGGTATGTTGGCTGCTCACCAGTCTTGAGGCTTAGTGGTTCGATTCCCACCAGAGGCTAACAAAAAAAAAAAAAAAAAAAAAAGTAGGATGAAATTTAATTTAATAAAATATAATAATATTACCACCGAAAAATGTAAAATCAGCCTTGATTTGTACATTTTTTTCTGTGGGTACTGACTTTTAAGTAGCTAACTTTAAGTTAGTTGAAAAGTAATGCACAGTCGGACAATTGACTACCTCCTAGGACATCACCATGTTAAAATAGTCAGTTGTTTGCATTGAGAAGTAATCCAGGCCTCAACCAGTACCTGTTGTGAAATAGTTAGCTGTAAGTTAGCTTAAAGTTAGTTTGGTTTCCGACAGGGTTGGGACTAAAACTGTATGTTTGTGTAAAACTTTTTAACAAGTCTTTGCGATTATCTTTTGAAAATTTTAAGAAACTACATTTTCCATGCAATCAGAGTTGCCTTGCCGCAGTTGTTTAAATTAATGGGACATTTAGACGGGAAAGTAAATACCTGAAAGTTGCAATACACTCACACTTTTTTACTAACACACACACACACACACACACACACACACACACACACACACACACACACACACACACACACACAATTCGCTAACCTTCCACTCAGCTTTCAGCGAAATTTGACTGAAAGTCATTTTTTTGACATTTACTGAAAGTAAAGTGACAAGGTAGTAAACACGGTTGCCTACACCATGGCACATGCAAATTTTCAGGATTGCAGTAGAATAATAATTGTGAATTTTAAATTATTTTGTACATTCGAAAATATTTAACACATTTTTACAGCAAATATGAATAAAGAACACAAACGAAGTGATAATTATTAAATTAATTAATAAAAGTTTAGCAAGAAAAAATATATTTTATTTATAAAGTAAGTTCGGCTTGAGGTCCTTACTTTATAAATAAAATATTAATATTAAAGGTCAACATTATACAGTTCAAGAAAAAATATATTCGAATGTTGCCCTATAAATCTATAAAAATATAAAAAAACCAAGAAATTTTAATAATTTTGACAACATATGTATATGATCGACCATTTTCCGTCATGACTAACCGTCTAATTCATAAAAATTATAACAGGTTAATAAAGCACTTATTTTACAGATTTTCCATACAAATATGCCAAATAAAAGTCTTATAAGCCTGTAATAATTTTTATGAATTAGGGGTAAAAATTTAATAGCTCAACAAAAGAGTACGGCGACAATTCTCTCCATGTTTAAGAAAAGATAATAAAAATCTGTTGTAGGTATTTTTCATGTTTCAATAGTTCAGCTTTGTGTGTATTAAAAGAATTAAGCTAAAGGTTTGAGCTCTGCAGTGTTTATAACAACAACAACAAGAACATTACCTGCTTTGGTTTTTGTAACTATTGAATAAAAATGTTAGCACTCAACTTCAATACCTGCTGTGGGTGTTCTCAATGCAACTGTGATGTGATCATAATACATAAGTTTTTAAGAAGGTTTTGGGAAATGAGGACTCACTTCACCGCTTGTCAAATTTTCGTTTTCGCTTTTACGCAACGCTGTTGATCCAACATCCAGACATGTCACAACATGAATTAATAACCGTAATCTTGAGCTTAGAGATTGAAATATGTTCCAGAGATCAGGCATCCTCCATTACTTTAGAGCTTACTTGTTTACAAAGATCAAGTCCTATTCTACTTTTCATGTTCATAATTTGTAAACTAAATTGTCATGTTTCTAATTTAGATGAAAATTATATTTTAATCGTGTAGTTTCTAACAAATCTTTATTCAATTGATTATCAGCTGTTTTTTAGTTAAACAATGTGGAATGGAAGCTTTACAATCACTTTGTACTCATAAACAATAACTGAAATTGTGAATAATTTATATTCTGTTCTGGGAATCCCCATACATTTTGCAGCTGTTTTTTTAAAAAGAGTGACTAGAACATACATTTTTTTTTATAAAAAGCTTTAATTTTAATAAAAAAAAACTTTTTATTGGTTGTAGGCAATCAGGCCTGTTCTGGCACCACGGTGATTTTAAATCCTGGAGGTGATGTCTTCCTTCTTTATGTAGATATAATAACCACAAATATTTTTGTTACACTGTAGCTATTTTGTATTTGAAATACTTGCTTTTAGAATGCAGTATTTTGTATTTTAAGTACACCAAAGCAGGTATTTTGCTCAGCACTGAGTATAGCTAATGTAAAGCAAAAACAAAAGCGATGAAATTCGTTCGATCACGAATGCCACGATTGGACACTTGCTTCCTCCTCTACTTTTGCATATCAAATTTTATTGTCTATAGCTGAAAAAGTAATTAAATTTTGTAACAGAAACTGGGGCCGAGTTCCTGCATTCGCGGTCGTATATACTCGATAGTAAAAACAATGTAAAATAGAAACAAAATAAGCAACAAACGCACAGCATTCAAACACGAATTCGTTCGATCACGAATGCCAGAATTAGGTTCCTAAACTGAATGAAAAATGTATGAAATATGTCGAACAAAGCAAAATAAATCAGTCTATTCTTTTAGTGATGTCGTAATGAAAGACAAACGAATAAAATACAATCGCTGTTCAACTGAACTATTTATTCGCTTCAGAAAAATCAACAATATTTTTGCTGTTAAATGACATAAACGCTTTCCGTTTTGTTACTTATTACTTGAGTGATTACAAAGACAATCTTATTAATTATTTTTTTAAGAGAATGATATTGATGGCAATTAATAAAAACTTTTAGTTTTAGTGTTTACGCAAATAAATTTCAATTCGCTCTTTTTACATGACAAGCTGCAAAATGTATGGCTGCTGACCAAACGAATAATAAAACAGACAATATTTTATTAATCTGCTATTTCACGTTTATGAATACAAGTTTTTATTAAAACTAAACAAGGCTTTCATGGTTGGCTTACCAAATCGCTGAAACCCAATTGAATAAACAGTTTTTATGAATTAGATGGTAAATTAAGTGTAATAATTTTAAAGATATTAGTTTTATACATAAGTTATTATACATTTATGTATTTACAATGAAGTATTAAAAATGTGTCTGAATGTTTTTGAACGTGAAGTGTTCCCTTCAATTATGCTGCAAGCAAGTATAAGCAGTAACTCTTGTTATGTATCAACATTCCTCATCCGTTATGGTGTAACTGCCACGAAAATCTCTTATTGTTGTTGTCATGTGGGTATTCGAGGGTGAATTTGTTGTTACCGGCATTAAAGGGGCACCCTGAAACGAAATGGCCAATGGTAAAGCTGAGGGAGCGCATAAACTTAAAGCACTGCGACCTTCTGTTACCGAACGATAGCGAGTGGGACGGCCAGACCTGAAAAGAGGTAATCGATTCTTTTTGTGTTTAAATTAATTATATAAAAATGAATTATATAATAATAAATGTTTATTTGCATTAAAGGGGGGGGGGTCAGTTTTTAACAGCAACATTGGTAGTACTGAGCTTGACAAGAAACTATCGAAATTAGCGAATAACGGGACTATCGATATCTTTGCGTTCTGGAAAGAAAGGGACTAACGACGAATTTCCCCCTTACGATGGACTCGTCGTTAAATCTTCGCTGTTCAAGGTTGTCACAACAATAATATAAAAAAAAATTACTTTTCCGTGTTTGGGAGTAACTACAGGGGGGCCCAAAATTAATGAAGGGGTTTGAATTGCTTCTAACTTTTTTATTCAAGACATAATTATTAATAACAGTATGTTGTATAAATGGGGAATATTTTTAGTTTAGTTATGAAAAGTCATATCTCGCAAGTGGTGGCCATTTGCTGCTTTGCATATTCGTGCTCTTTCCAACACATTTTCCATAACCTTTCGCAAAACTTCAGGTGGTATGTTGCTTATTTCGTCTCGGGTATATTGATTTTTAATTGATGGATCAATGTAGACTTTTTCTTTCAATTAACCCCAAAGAAAGCAGTCTACAGCGATTAAGTTCGATAAACGGGGAGGCCAATTAAAATCACTTGTATGCGAAATAATTCGTTCACCAAAGATGTCCCTAAAAGAGCCATTGTGTCCTTTGCAGTGTGCGCTGTGGCTCCATCTTGTTGGAACCATACTTGTGTACGGTTTTCCACTGCTGGCCTTGAACAATTTTCCAACATTGTTCGATATCTGACACCATTAACGGAAACGGCAGCCCCGTGTATTTTCAAAAAAAAAAAAAAAAAAAAACAAAACATAAGGACCAATTATCCTTTCTTATGAAACACCGCACCAAACCGTATACTTAGGTGGGTGTAATGCTCGCTGTTGAAGTACTCTTTGATTTTCCATAGTGCATATCCTGCAGTTTTGCTTAAGCCCGTTTGATACTTAATTTTTCTTTCATTAATTGGTATAGAATTGATAGAAAGAAACAGCAGTTGCTAGAAAGAATCAAATATACAAAACGTAAACAAAACTGGCATCTTTTTTGTAAGTGTTGTATTCTTTTTATTTCAAGAAAGCGCTAGGAAATAAAAATTTTCCCAAAAAGAAGCGTTGAATCGCAAAAATTGTCCATAAACCGCTGACACAGCAACATTCAAGTTTGAAATGTAAATTTCAAGTTGAAAAATTTTAAACATTTTTTGGCATGTTGAAAGTTTTGCATTTATCTTAATAAAGTTGAACTCTTGGCACATACTAAATTCTACTATTACATTACATTTGCACTGTTCTCCAAAACTTAAACAATGCAAGAAAAATGTGGTGTCATACGGGCATTATTAACAAACCCACTCAATTGGAAATGGGCTTCGTCGCTCATAGTTAAATTATCAATAAAATTATGATTTTCTTGTGCTTTCGCCGAATAAAAAATGCATAATCAAGTCGTTGCTGGTAATCTGTCGATTTTAATTCTTGGACAAGCTGAATCTTGTATGTTTCCATAATACAAGATTCAATATTGTCATCCATGCGCACCGTTCGTCATCTGCCAGCACCAGGAAGGTTCCTAACTGCCCTGGTTGTCGAAAATTTGTAAGCAGACGGTTTATTGTTGACTCTTGCTGCACGTCCAGTTTTTTTTTTCGAAAAAACAAGCGACTATTTGTTTGGAATTTCTTCGTGCGCGAATAGCTTTTGTTGGATTTTGCTCATCTGTTTGCTTTCATCGCCTGTTTCGACCAACCGACACAAGCTTTTTTTTGAGCGATTGGCAAATTGTGTGGGACGCTACGCGAACAAATTTTTTTGATACTCAAATGTTTATGCAATACTAAATGTATGCTGGTTCCTTTAGGACCTAAGGTCACATGACGATCTTACAATGTCAGTTCGCGCACAGCAATATATTTTGGACGAGCGTCATGAAATTCGTCTTGGATCAAACAACGACCACGATTGAGCTCATCACATAACCGTTAAACACTAGCGCTTGATGAAGATTCATCGCCAAAAATTGAATTAAGTTCATCCATGTCGAAAGTTGTAAAAAATAGTCGCAAGAAAATGTTCACGATTTATTTTCATTTTTGGGCCGAGATGAATTTTTTAACTATTCCTCAATATCGAAGTCGTGCGATTGTTTGCATTCTCAGTGAATGAAAATTGTTTTGGGTTCCTCTATGACGTTTTTTTATTCGAACGATGACTTGATCGACAAGTCGAAAAGATGTAAGTGTTTTCATACAAAATCTGATTCCTCTATTTCGATTATGGCGTAAGCACTGCGAACACAAACGTCAAAATCTATCAGTTTCTGTTTTGCTAACGAGTGGGTGTTTTTATAGAACAAAGTTTATATTAATCTGTTAAAAAACTGGGAAATAAAACGAGAAAATCCACATATTGTTCATTTTGATTTAGTAAATCTATTAAACAATTACACTGAAAAAACAATTCAATGCATTTGTATTCAAATCAATCCCAAGCAGAGTTAGAACTAGCTACGTATAGATTTCTTGAAATCAAGTACGTTGTGCTTGTTTTAAATACGGATTTTGCAAGCGCTAAATGCTAAATTTTAGCCATATTTAATCACAGTGTCCATTTGTAATCCTGGTTTCGGATCAAATATAGTTCAAGTCCGTGCTTGAAAACAAGATTGAGAACATTGGTACTTACCATACTTTTGGCACCGCTTGGGATTGTTTTAAGTACGGAAGGATTGAATTTGTATTGATGATTGACTTTTGTGATGATTGATTATGCACTTGAGTCGATGTTTCTGAGGCTTATTTAATTACAAATTCGTACCTGAACTATTCTACTCTACTTAAATAATTTAATAATAATTTATAAACTATTTTGTCTATTTGTCGATTTGAGCCTGGAACCTAACTACTACCAGTCCAGCCACTCTGCCAATTCAGCCATCGTAGTACTTAAAAAATTGGAACAAAATTCAGTATGTGTAACAAGCACACACAAATGCTATTCACAAATACACCCAAAGCATTTCATACTCAGTTAAGCCTTAATAGGATTGATTCTCTTTAATAGTCCCTATTCGGCTTGTTGTACTTAAACACTTGTGTCTCATCCGTACTTAAATTTTCAAGTATGCTTTGTACTAATTAATCAGAAAAAACTTAAATTTAGAACAAGCTTTTTCTTTCTGTGTAGCATATGTATGTATGTAGTTTTTCTCAACAGTGCACTTGTTCGCTGGATGGAAGAAAATACTGAGTTGGCCAGAGAAATACCAGTGTTCAGTGCGTCAAAGTATTTATTAAATGTCTATGCAAACAAAAAATACTTTTAAATTTTAAAACACCACAAAAACTATTTCCGCACCTTCAAAATGTTTGCTTATTTATTTTGTACTTATTTATGTATATATGTATACAGTTATTTCCGCTTAATTGAGTTTCCCGCTTTATTGCACTAAAAATTATGGAACGAAATCATTCAGTATACCTGTCTATATTAAATACCAGTTTAATTTAGTTCCGTTTAATTGCGTCACTTGCTTAATTGTTTCGTAAATTAAGACAAGACAAATGTTTCGCTTAATTGATTCCGTCTACTTAATTTTTTTTTTGCTTCACAAACAAACAAAAAATATGTTGCGGCAAAAGGTCATGGTTCTGTTCCTTTATAAATATTGTACGGTGAACGTACCTGATTTTATTTTGTTTAATAAACTTAAACAATTTTTTAACTTAATATGTATCTAAAGAAATTAGTTTTATTTTCCATATAAGCATGGGTGTTTCACTTTATTGCACATATTCCTCAATTAAGCGATTTTCGTTTAATTGCGTCGGCGATTCAATTAACTGAGTATTGATTAATTGAGTTCCCGTTTAATTGCGTCAAAAGTCGTGCAGTTTTAGAAACTCAATTAAGCGGAAATAACTGTATATGAATTACTTTGGGTTGTCAGATACAGCTGACCAGTTTTCAGAAGGGTTGCATTTACATAAGAAGAATTTAGTAGTTCTTGTTAATACTTTAATAAGAAATCAAGCCAAAACTTTAATTTGCCAATCTAGTATGTCTGTCAAGTAAATGAAACAATTTCACGACGACAAGGAATCCAAATTGATTGGAAATCGAGCGACTACACTTCGATCGCTAACATTTTCTTGCGACATTGAGGAACAGGCAGTAAGTTGCTGTAAACAACACAAATAGCGCTCGATTGTCAAAATGTTCTGAGTACATACGTCTAACTTTAAGAATGTTCAACTTTACATTACACTGCAGTTATACGACCAAGTTTTGTTATCAAGTTTTTTTTTCACATACTTCTTGTCAAAATTCAATAAAATTGATAGCTGTGACGTAGGCTACATGCAATTCCATAACAATTCGTTTTCAAGATGCCGTCAAGAAGAAAATTAAAACTAGCTGCTTCATTAAAAGTACTATCGGAAATAAAGAAAATAAAAGAAGAAGAAAGAAACCAGAGGGCAGAAAGGAAATACTGGGTGAAGCCCTTATTAGTAAGAAGATAAATATTTGAAATTATAATGAATGTAGATATGCTCTATAAATCGCAGCACATCACATCGCAGGTTTTGCACGTAAACATTTTTATTTCTATTTTTAAGCTTGAATCTGTTTAATTTTTATCACTTTTAATTGCAACTTTCAAACAAAACAAAAACATTTTTATTAAATTACTTTTTCAGGCTCAAGTTCAACCCTTGGGTTTTCACTACTTTTTAATCAATATCAATTAAGTAAAGAAAAGTAAAATTTATTTGCTAGTAAAAATAAATTTTTGCAGACAGAACGAAAAAAAAATTGTTGTCAGCTGTTTTCTTGATTGTGACTTGATGCTCTCTATGGAAAGCAAAAATTGTCATCAAGTTTGCATCAGTTTTCAAAATTGTGAGTGTATTAGTAAAAAATTGTGAATGTATTAAAACTTGAAAGGCAAAACTTGATCGTGTAACCCCCAAGTTAGAGCTTTCAGTTGCCAGATTACAGCATTATGGTTGCCATATCTCGAAACATAAAAAGCAACCTTCGCAAACGTCATTGTGTTTTATTTTTGACGATGAATGTTCTTCGACAAAATCTTTTCGTTCGTCCCAGTTGTCTTTCTTGCATTATGAAATATAGGGTGTTTTTTTTCGATGTATAGAACTGTAAGTTGGCATTACTGTCAAGTGATTTATTCTCAGTTTGGTTTGGCAATTCAAGAATTGAAGCCAAACGATCATCAAGTAAGGCGTAGATTGGTCGAATGGGCCCAAAACGAGGCTGCCATTGCTCCCGATTTTCATAAGCGAATTTTGTTTAGCGATGAAGCGCACTTCCGGTTGAATGGCTACGTCAACAAATAAAACTGCCGCATTTGGAATGAAGCTAAACCTCAAGTGTATGTAGAAACATCGTTACATCCAGAAGAACTGACTGTTTGGTGCGTTTTATGGGCTGGTGGAATCATTGGTCCGTACTTCTTCAAAAACGATAAAGGCCAGAAGGTTACAGTCAATGGTGATCGGTATAGAGCCATGATTACTAATTTTTTCATTCCTGAATTGAATAACCATGATGTCCAGAAGATGTGGTTTCAACAAGACGGCGCAACATGTCACACAGCTCGTGCCACAATCGATTAATTGAAAGACACGTTTGGTGACCGCCTAATTTCACGTTTTGGACCTGTGAATTGGCCTCCAAGATCTTGTAATTTAGCACCGCTAGACTACTTTCGGTGGGGCTATGTAAAGTCATTGGTCTATGCGGATAAGCCACAAACGTTTGTTTATTTTTGTTATTGCCGATATACCGCCACCAAGGTTGGAAAAAGTCATCGAAAATTGGACATCCAGTTTGGACTACATCCGCGCCAGCCGTGGCGGTCATATGCCACAAATCATATTTAAAATGTAATACCACAAGATTATCTTGCGGATAAATAAAATTCATGTCAATCGAATAATCTATCGTTGTTTTATGGCAACTTAAAGTTCTATACATCGAAAAAAAACACCCTTTATAAAGACATTTTGATGTCTGTTATGTCTAATACAATTTATTTAATATATTTTATGTGTCTTAGATATACATATGTACATTTGCATAAAAATAAATTGATTTAATATTCCATTGATAGAAAAAAAAAAAAAAATAAAAATTATTGCAGCATACTCAGTAGCGAGGAATTCAACTAATTCATTTCGTTTAATACGCGTTCAATTTACTGAGTTGATCGCATTGATAATTTTTTAAGGTGCTTGGAGTAAAGTTTAATATGCTTCTTTCTTTCTTTCCTTCCTTCGGCACTTTAACAATTTAAACTAATGCAAATGGCAACACATGTATACAAATAAAAGAAAAAAAGAAAGAAATAAATTGTTTATTGAGGGGGGAAAGCAAATTATTTGGAAAAAGCAGAAAGCATTGTAAATATTTGTCAAACAACGAAAATCGTGTTCCCTTAGCACTTCCTCTTCAAACACTCATTAGTCTACTTTTTTTATGGTTTTCTTTTTTCAAAACAAATAAGACGAAAACGAAACGAAACGAAGTAAGAAATCACCAACCTTAAGCATAATTAAGACATCAACAAGGCATTTTCCTTTTAATTTCCGCAACACATTTATAAAATTGCGCCTCTTTAATCTTTAACGAGCTTTCTTGCCACAATTTTTCTTTTTCTTTTACATTTACATTTACATTGTTTACCCACTTACTTTGCGTCATACTACTACTCTACTTACCGTTCACAATTACACTTGAGCAGACGTATAAATGCAGCACGAAACGTCCGATTAAAAATTGTATAAATTATTGGGTTTATCGTGGAGGAAACGTAACCCAACCACAGGCAAGTGTTCACAACGTGCTCTGGTACTTCACACTCCGGACAAGCGGCAAATATAATGTTGAGTATGAAAAATGGTGACCAGCACAATACGAATGTAAAAAAGACCAAGCCAAGCACTTTGGTGGCCTTTTGTTCGGTGGCGACTGCGTTGGCGGAAAGGTTATTACGTTTATTGCGATTATTCAGAAAACTGTTGAAAACATAAAAAGAAAATGAAATTAAAAAGAAGCAACTGCACTGTAAGTACATAAGTAATAAAGTGAAGGAAAATACATGACGTATAACGAGATAATAAAAAAAAACTCGCCATCAATATTTAAGGCGCTATAAACGTAGATAATAAATGCACCATCGAATCGAATGAATTCAATGACAATGTTTGTTTCTGTGTTTGTTTTTCTTAACCTGCTCTTATGAAATAAATTTAACTGGAAGAAGATTTTTACTCATGTACTTATTTATTTTTAAAATTGTCATAAGTTATGTTTCAATATGGGCAACATTCAAATTTGCAAAAGTAAGCTAAGTTAGATAGACACGCTGCACTGTGTCACGAGGGTGGCCAAAAATGGTTGAAGTCAATGTTAGAATTTGAATTTTTTTTTTTTTAGTTTTTATTTTTATTTGTAAACACTCTGCTTAGATGATATCTAAAATATCTTCTTAAAATGTTTACAAATTCTAAAGCTATAGCGGTTCCAAGTTAAGGTTTGTGTACAGCATACGAATTTTATGGGAAAATCCCAAATTTTATGTTCATTTATAATATTAACCCCCGATTTTTGTCTTGGGATTTAAATACAAAATTAGTAAAATTTTCCTTAAAATTTAAGTTGGACTTAAAATAGCTTTCTGTTTTACAGTCTAAAATTATTTTTGGTAATTAATTGTAATAAAAGTACGGCAGCACAATGTAAGTGTCAAAAAATTATCGATAACTCAATAAAAAACAGCTGTTTAAACAAATTTGGCAGCAAGTGAAATTGTGAAAAGTTTAGAAAATAATAAATTGTTTTGTAAAAATTATTAGAATGAGTAGCAAAATTGATAAAAGGACTCCCAATTTCACTGCCACAGAAGTTTATTACCTTCTGAAAATAATAAAAAATAAAATTATGAAACAAAATAAAATACATGTGCAATATTCTTAATTTGCAGAACAAATCCAAACTGTCAATATCATATGGCAGTATGAAAAACTTAAATCGATTTTAAATGGGCACGGCAGGCCGTTTAAGTTTGATTTAAATAGCAACTGTTTGACTCAATTTTGTATTTAAATCAAATTTAAATGAAATGGCATTTAAAACCCAAGTCAAAAATTGGTGGTAAGAATTTAAGTAATTAAATGTAACGGTTACCAAAATTTGAAACAGGGTTGAAACAGGGTGATGCTTCTAGTTATAATTATAACACTGTTTTTGTTTACAAATATTGATCATATGTCAGATACCGTTAGAAAAAAGATCGTAGTGAGGCATTGTCAAGATTTTTCAGCCACCGTGAACTTTGGTAGAGAATTTAAAAGAAAGTAGAAATAACAGTTTTCCCGTTTTTTAGGGTTCCGTACTCATCAGCGTGAAACGGAACCCTATTACCGAGACAACTACGTTCGTCCGTCCGTCCGTCACACATTCTCCGAAACGGGAAGAGCTAAAGGGCTGAAATTTTTACAGGATATTGCTGTACCTTACCGCTAAAAACAACAACAAAGCGAAAACTACCAGGTGTCCCCACACAATGAAAAGTTAGAATTAGCTATAACTCTCGAACCGTAAAAGATAGAAAACTGAAATTCGCACAGTGTATGTATTTATAGATGTTCTATAACAAAAAATTCTAAAGACAACAACAAGTCGAAAACTACTAGGTGTCCCTATACAACCTGAAGTAACAATTAGCCGTAGCTGCTAAGCTGTAAAAGACAGAGAGCTGAAATTCGTACAATATATGTATTTACATATGCCCTACAACAATAAATGCTAGAAACAACAACATGTCGAAAACTACGAGGTGTCCTCATACAACGTAAGGTAGCAATTAAACGTAACTCTCAAGCTGTAAGAGACAGAGAGATGAAATTTATACAATATATGTATGTATTCACATATGCCATTCCACAGGTACATTACATATACATACATACGTACGGAACCCTAATCCTTGTACTTGACTGAATTTATTTTGTATTTTGTAGCTACAAGTATGTATTTTAATATATTTAAAATTCAGCTGCTCAATATTGCACGAATTTTTGTTGTGATTGTTTTTTAGTGTCATTCATTTAGTGTAGATTCGTACTACATATTTTTAACTGTGGCTAGAAATAAAGCAAAACAGACCCTGCTATAATACGTCTCATGTTAAAGATTTTGTAGAAAATCATTTTAAAAGATTAAAATTATTAGAAAGGGAACAACAAAAAATAAGGCTCTCTCTTTTAAAATTTTCTAACAATTGGTCTAAATATTATCGCATGAGAGATATATTTGAAACTGAGTTCGGTGACTTGCTAGACAGCGAATTATTTGGTGAATTCATTTGTAATATAGGTTTCCGTATAAAGTTTTGGTTTTGCAATAAAACTAAATTGTATTATACTCTATTAGGAAGCAAAAACAAGTGGTAGAGGCCGACCGAATGTTGCTTATGAGGAGGTTTCAATGCACAGAGAAAAAAGCACCTAATAAAAGTAGAACAAAATCAATAAGATATCTCTATGGTTTTTTTTCAAAGAGGATTCCATATTATTTTAAATGGGAAAACCTTATTGAAAAAACAACAATTAATGAAATTGAAAATATGATTTACGTGTGTTTATATAGGAAACTAATAAAACCAATAGGAAAAATTAATAGGATAACCTAATAAAATCAATAAGAAATCCTTATTGTATACAATTTACAAGAAAACCTAATAGAATCAACAAGTTCTTCTCTATAGAATTTTTTGGTACCATGCAAATCGGAAACTGAGTAAAAACAAACGTGAGTAACAAATTTTCTTCTTGGTTTTATGTGTTTTTCTTGTTGAGACAATTAATAAGATTTGCAACATGGAAATAATAAGAAATACCCATAGAAAAATCTTCTTTTCTCTCTGCTGGGATACCCCTCAGCCTAAAAACGTTTCAAAGAGAAAATCTTATTGAATCTATTAGGAAGTTTTCGCTCTGTGTGAGAACAAAAAGGAGACGAGTGTAAGAACTTGTCGCTTCTATTTCATCTGAAGCTCTGAAAAAAGGCGCAAAAAGGGTAACAGGTTCCAATACTAATCAGAAAATTTCTATTGAAAGTAAGTTGATAGCATTAGCATTGTAAGTTGATATGGATTTATCTATCAGTCAGTACAATAGTAAACTCTGTTTACGAAGATTGCTTTCCGCCATACTATATGATTGCAGATGCTAAAAAAAATATTGCCTGATGACATTCAAGTAACAGAAACTTCTGTTGAGGTTCCTTTACAAAAGACTTTAGACAAAACTGTAAGAAGCATTTTAGATGTTCATGATATTGATACCGAAAAATGATATAGTTCTCGAATGCAAGTGGGGATTTGATGGCAGTAGTGGTCATAGTGTATACAAACATAAATACATATATCAAGTTTTGAAAAGCTTTTAAAAGATACTGCACTTTTATATTTCGAATTATAATCTTGGTACTATATGCCTTCAACTGTGCATAACATTTTAGTTCATATTCTACCATTCTCATTGGAATGTTGTCAGAAGTAGCTATAGAATCAAGTCATAAAATTATAAGAAATGCAAGATTAAAACATACGAAAAAAATAAGTAGGATTGCCTCCATGAGAGACCTCAAAAAATTATCTTATTCTTCAGTCAGAGCTATCAATTTCGATGCATAGCAGCGTTCCCAAGTTAATGTACTTCTTCCCTAAAATGCAATGTTTTTCTACAAAATCCCCCTAAAAAATTTTAGTGAACATTCTGCTTTAGTTTGCGAATCACTATATGTATTTTTCAGTGCATATGTTATGATTACAGGCGTATGTATATTTATTATAAATTTTCGATTTATTTTCATTTTCATAAAAAGAGTTTCAATTTTAACAAAGGTTCTTAGATATTTTCATTTTCCCAATTCTTAAGAAATGGGAAAAATTCAAAAAAATTACCCATAGGGAAAAAATTCATTCAATCCAGTTGCAAAATTCCATACATCCAGTTACAAAATTCTGTACTTGAAGCTACCACATGAACATAAAATATTTTACTTTAAAAAACGTTAGTCGTCAAATTTATATCCTTTTTACACTGACGTACATCTTACATCTTTCATCAATTTGCAAAGATGTTTACATCTTCCCATAAGAATTAAACAGGGCGAAAATTCTACATCAGCAGAAGATGATCCTTTCTCATTTTGTTCCATTTTACATCTTTCGATTTTTTTAGTGGCATCACTAAAAAAGTTGCAGAAAATCGATTGCTTTTGTACCATCACTAGAAAAATGACATTTCAGAAAACAAATTTAACATAAAAAAAATGAGCGAAATATGTATTTTTTATAATTTTTAATTATTTATAAATAAATTCATTTTAACTGCACTGCAAAAGAAAGCCCATCGTATGGTCAATCAATATGGAGAACATATAACATGTTGCTTGACCTATGGAAAAAAAAGTCCAAAGTCCTCCATTTTTATTTTTCACAAAAATTTTGCGTCTTCTTTTATTTCACATCTAAATAAATGAAATATTGAAGATATTATCAATGTAAAAGACTCTTTCATATTTTCAACATCTTCCATGCTTTTCACGTGGATGTCGTCAGTCGGTGTTAAAAAGGCTATTATCAGTTGAAAAATCTTCTAACTCCTGCTATTTTACCGTTCAACCAAACACAGAAATCCGGTAAAAATAAATTGTGTCCCCTTAAATTTCCCCCCGAAAGAATTTAATACCCCAAATTCACCCCTACAAAAACCCTCCAAGTCTAGGGGGAAACCGCCTAAGCTGGCAACACTGCTTCACACATTCTAATATCTAATAATAAAATATTTCTAGAGTAAACTTTGAGAAGGCGAGTTTGTGCTGAAGTAAAATCCACCAGAGTTAAATTCATTTCCAAATAAGTGTCTACTAATTGGCCGTTGACTTTTCACTTGTACATATGTACATACATATTGAATCCGTTAAGAAATACCTGACGTACATGTTTAAAAAAGTTGCTGTTTCGGCCCTACTGTGCATTTTTATTGCTTTTATGTTTTTTTAAAGCAACTATCTATCTAATTTTTAAGCATTATATTTTCATTTCATAACTCACCGCAAATTCAATGTTGGTGTTGCCACTTTATTAAAATTAAATCTAAATACTTTTAATTTACGGTTTCTACGTGTTTCCCGGCTAATTGAGTTTGGTGTTTGTGTGCTCTGTTCACAGGTCGCAGTACTATAATGCAAATGATTGTGCTGATTATGTTTTTTGAAACTTCTTGAATGGTGACCATCAGCCGGCGAACAATTGCCTGTCAGAGTGGCAATGCCAACATCGCTGTCTACACGTCCACTTCTGTCACTTGCGGCATTTCGTCGTAAAGAAAAACGCAAAGGCTGCATAGAAAATGAAGTTTTGTTGCGATTGCTGGTGTTGTTATTATTGTTGCTGTTGTTGCTGCTGGTGGCATAACTAAATTGTGGCAAATTGTTGCTTCTGTTGCTACGCACTGAGGAACTTCTATTTGAATGGCTGTAAAGTAGAAAAAAGATAAACCGATAATTTTTTTTCTTTTTGCATTTTATTTTAAACATAATTCTTTATTGTGGTTACTTTCCCACTTAGTTCATAATATAAATGAAGGTTTTTTCCCTTCACAATTAAGTTGTTTGTAGTTGAGGAAACAGTTTTAATGTCATTAAAAAACTCGTTTTTGCTTGTGGCGAAATGACAATGAAATTTAATCTTGTTTTGCAAATGAAAATTGTTATCAACTTGTGCACTTTACCACTCTAAGAGTATTATTTTATTTATAATAATGTTTTTTTAATTATCATAGAACTAAATACAGGTTGTGGTTTAGATAAATAAATTTTTTTTGTTAATGTTTGATTATGATTTTGGCCATTGAAATGGCACGAGCCACACTAGGGGAAAAAGCCTCTTTCCTGGCATGATTTTCATCATTGTGAGGTTGAATTTTTCCATTCATAACGAGTTAGCGAAGCTTTTCATGCTATAAATGAAGAATGTCTTATTGCTGTAAAATTGTTTTCTGACACAGAAAAATACAAATCAAAACAAAAATTGTTTTCTGTTTTTCTTCCTCTGTTTCCCTTTCTTTAGTTTTTATTCTTTTTTTTATTTTTATCCTTTCTTCTTGATTCTTCTCCACCTTCCTTTTTATATAATTCTATATTCAATCTCGGCAACCTTTGCCAAGATTCGAACCTGGCAACCTCACGCTTCTTAAGTCATTCACTGTACCAACTCAACCATTGCAAGAATTTGGAGCCACAGAATAGCAAGCCTTTTGAGAAGAGCTAGACCTCTTTGAAGCCTAGCACTGACAAAATTAAGAAATCAATAAATAAAAAGTAAAATTAAAAAATATACATACATAAGTGTTGTTCTTCTCTAAATAACATAGTAACGTAGGGAATTATGTGGAACTTGGACTTAGCCTGGTTGAAAGTTATGTAAATGTATTATAATACCCTTAATCAGTCCAAGTTCGACACCCCAGATGATTCCTTATATAAATAATCATACTTTTATGGTTTTAACGTTAAAACTAGATTTTAACTTTAGGTGTAAAAACTCTATAGAAATAGATCTTGTTAATATTAAATTTTACTACTCATACTTTCAAAAATACAAATCATAGTAACCAATGGTTGTATAGAAGTTGTTAAGAAAAGTAAAAGTGTTGCAAGACGAAAAAATGTTTTCTGTATTAAGGGTTTGTTGGATATCTAATGAGGATTTTGGAATAAGTAGTTGGTTTTCAAACATTGCTTTAATATTTTCCGAGTCTACTGATGAGTTGATTAGTATCAACGAAATAACGGCGGCATATAGATGGCTGAAAATGATAGGAAAAATTATTAAGATCTATTTTTAGACCTAAAATAATACATTTCAATTGGCAAATAAATAATTAAGTTAATTTTTGAATAAACTTCTTACTCAATAAAAGGAAAAAAAGCTCAACTGAAAAAGTTTGTTTCATGAATAATTTTTTTCATTGTAGAAATGAAATTGTTCATTCGTATAGTGAAGAACATTTAATGAAAGCCTTTCACTTTCCGTGTGAATGAATTTTCTGTAAGTACATCTCTTAAATGATCTTACAGCGTACAAATTTCAACAATCTTCGTTGAAGTTCCTTGAGCACTATTGTTCTTGTGAGTCTTAAATTGGAGTGGTCTAAAAATCTGCCAACTTACTTTGACTCAAGTGATGTGGAACCTATTCCACTCGCTTTTGAACTTGTTACGTTACCTATATCCATCTTTCAGTTCAAAATTTTTATCTCAACTGCACGCCAAGAAAAAATATTTTACAATATGGTTGCGATAACAATGTTATGTTGCCTAAGCAATGAGTAAGGCCATGGCAAAGAAGATATTTTTGTTTAAAGTCTATGGCGATCCCACTAAGAATATTTTACAGCAAAAAAAAAAACCTCTCAATCTAGTTTTGAATGTGTCGAAGTTGGCGCATTTTTAATTTTAAGAGCTTGTTTAAGTTTTCACACAGCAAAGTAGTTTAATTTGTTATTTTTTTTTAATTCAATGATTTTCTATTAGAATCAAGCATTCACTATTTTTTTCCCCAAAATTTTTACTGCAAAATAATTACTTCGAAAAATAAAATTTCAAAAGCGGCAACACTTTTGCACTTGATGGCTCGACCAATAAATATCACACAAAAAATATTTGGCAAACACATTCTTGACCACTGAAACTATCCTTTTGCTAAACATCAAGTTATTCGGTTTTGGGGTTGTCCGCTTCATAAGTACTGCCCCATAGCAAAAACCCGCAGTGACGTACATGTCGTATGAGCTACGAGCGCCATTACGTATACGCTTTAGTTTTAAGTTGAGTCTGTTTCTTCATGCTCCCATAAACTACAAAACACATTTAAAAAAGTTCTGCTTAATTTTAAGTTATTTTCCGGCTCTTTAAAACACTTTATTTTGCTTCAGATTAAAAAGCTGTCTTCTTTATGAGAAGAAAAAAAAGCAAAAAAAAAAAAAAGAACTCGAGAAATTATGTAACTTAATGGCCATTTTATACGCTGGTTTTAAAAAACCCACATGATGTGGTAGTTAGTAAAAGAGTACAACACTTCCACACTTAACCACCCACTAACCAACAAATTTTTAAAAGGCTTTACAACTTAAAGTTTTCATTTTTCAGAAAGTCTGCAACCAACCAACCAACCAACCAACTCACTAAAACATCTTCAGAAAAACCGAACAATGAAGAACAATGAAAATAAAAATACTTTTAGAAATGAAAATGTTGCCACAGATGGAATGGTTTTTATTTTGTGCAGAAATATTTTGAAATAAAAGAACACAAACACAGCCCAAATCAGTTGTCTCTTTCCTCCTTCTTTGAAACTGAAATAATAATAAAGGGATATGGGTTTTGATTTGTTATTGGCAAAAAAGAAAAAGTTTTTGTAGCTGATAAATTTTATTTTTTGTTTTGCCAACATTTGATTCTAAATTGCTCAAACATTAATTTCATAAATAAAATTAAATTGTAGCAAATTGTTTCACAAAAAATTAGATTTTATTATTGCTGAGGCCAACAACAAGAATTTTTAAATTAATTTTGATAAAAGAAAAATAAAATTTTGTCTAAAATCCTTAAAGGACAGCTCAGCTGAGATCGGCTAATGTTAAATACTCGTATGTTTTATTTTACTCTGTTTAAATACAAATGTTTTGCCTTTTTTGTTTGCTCTCACAGTTTTTAACTGCAGGTATGGTATTATCTATTTCTATAGAGTAACGAGTGGCCTGCTGGTGCAACACTTACGAGTACTTTTTTACTTTTACAGCGAAAGTTGTTAAAGGGTAAATACAGTCCTTGACTAAAAGAACATGCAGATGCACAACTAACTTTTCACACAGTTTCATTGGTTTAGTGTAGTTTATTTTAATAATTTGCCACAGAAGTACCATCAAAGATGGCAAATATGGTACTTCGTGCGTTTTTGTAGTCACAATTTGTGTTGTAGTGATTGTAACTATCATATCGTTGGGTGATGAGTTAGTTTTTTACCAGGTTAACTTTGCACCTCGCAAAGCAGATGCACATTGCTTGCTTTCAACCATAAAATAATTTTATTTTCATTCGCGAACTTTTCCATCACTTCGGCAATTGCAAACCAAATGACTTTTCATGAAAGCTTCAAATGAAAAAAATTTAAAATTTTGGAATTCGCTACAATCCAAGCCGGAGAAAGAGACAACAGACCTCGCGATTGATTTTGTATATTTGAATGTATTTTTCCAATGTTTATGTACAATTCTAAAAATTGAAATTTCCATATGGTAAAAAGGAAATTGAAGAAATCATCTCTTTTGTCGAATATTGTAATGAATTGTCCAGGAAACATTTTTTGTTATTACAACGTCAATAGTCGATATTCAATAACACCTGCACTTAAAATGTTTACATTAAATATTATTTTCAAGAACTGCCAGTAGTGCAACATCCGAAATCACTGCAATGACATAAAAGTGCAATGTACAAAGTAAAATTTGCAAATATTTGACCTTTGGCTTCGAAGAGTGTCCAGAAAACGTTGTCCGATTTGGCTCAAATTCTTAGTACAGAAACGCTTTTAGACCTGGGGCCAAATCGTCGCATTCGATATCGAATGAACTATCGAGCAAAAATATTGTAAAACATAAACAAAATAAACAACAACCACACACAGCATAAGTGACGGAATTCGTTGGATATCGAATGCGACGATTTGGCCCCTGATATCATAACATTCCCACTCGCACACTTTGAAATTAAGGCCAAACATTTTTTTAATACAAGCGATTTTCACTTTAATGTAAAGGGTGTTTTTTTCTATGTATAGAACTTGGCACTACTGTTCAAGATGGCGGCCGATTTAACAGCTGTCAAGTGATTTATTCTCAGTTTGGTTTGGCAATTGGCAATCATGAATAGACTCACGCCTTCACAACGCTTGCAAATAGTGCAATTTTGTTTTGAAAATAATGGTTCTGTGCGGAATACGTATAGCGCACTACGTCCATTTAGCGATGAAGCGCACGTCTGGTTGAATGTCTACGTCAACAAAAAAACTGCAGCATTTGAAGTGAAACTAATCCTCAAGTGTGTGTCGAAATACCGTTACATCGAGAAAAACTGACTGTTTGGTGCGCTTTATGGGCTGTTGGAATCATTAGTCCGTACTTCTTCAAAAAAGATGATGGCCAAAATGTTACAGTCAATGGTGACCGGTATAGAGCCATGATTACTAACTTTTTCATTCCTGAATTGAATAACCATGATGTCCAGGAGAAGTGGTTTCAACAAGACGGCGCAACATGTCACACAGCTCGTGCCACTGTCGATTCATTGAAAGACACGTTTGGTGACCTATGAATAGACCTCCAAGATCTTGTGATTTAAGACCGCTAGACTACTTGCTGTGCGGCTATGTAAATTCATTGGTCTATGCGGATAAGCCACAAACGCTTGACCACCATTTGGAAGACAACATTCGCCGTGTTATGGCCGATATACGACCACAAACGTTGGAAAAAGTCATCGAAAATTGGACTTCCTGATTGGACTACACCCACGCCAGCCGTAGCGCTCATATGACAGAAATCATATTTAAAATATAATGCCACAAGTATATCTTTCGGACAAATAAAATTCATGTCAATCGAATAATCCATCATTGTTTTATTGCAACTTAAAGTTCTATACATCGAAAAAAAACACCCTTTATCAAAAAAAAAATGGAAAAAAAAATTGGTTTTTTGTTTATTTTATTGACGTTTGATTAGTCAAATTTTAACGAGGAGTGTTCAATATGTACTGTTGCTGTAAAAGCTTGTTCATTTAGTACTGTTAGTACAAAACTAACAGTGTTGCATTATGAATTTTACTCATTATTGAAACAATTATCTCTTAATTGCCAATAAGCTAACTGTAATTTTTATATGAAAATTTAGTCTCAATAATGGCCTTAATTGTTATAATTTGAATATTGCTGCATGCACATATGAACAGGGTATTACACTCTATCGATGATTCGCTATCGAAAAACATCATTTTAAATTTGCCGTTTTTATGTTCGATATCGCATGCGATTGTGCCTAAACGGAACACTTTTGAGCTAAATGAAGCGATATCAACTCTGTCCTTTTGGACTATCTCTATTTTGGAATTGGAATAAGCAGTATTCTGGAAAATTTAGAACACAATACCAATATCCTGGGCATTGAGAAACGCTTTTCACACGTTTGCCATAATATTCTAACTGCAGTTCATACATATTCATACATATGTACATATTTTCCCTTTACTTGAATTTCAATAACTGCGTAGTAGTGCTGTGGAACACAAGTTTTAAACAAGTTTTTATTTCCTCCATTTTCTTCAGTGCAACCACATTTGTTTTTCGCTTTTTCTCACAATTTACTTTCATTTGCAATAGTAAACAAAGTGGCAAAAAAAAAAAACGAATCTGCACTGATAAGTTTTTGCGGTTAGTTAAGCCCATCATCTGACATTGTCAATTTGCTCCAACTCTTAAAATGTTTATTCTCTCAAGCTTACAATTTTCATTAGTTAAATGAAATTAGGACATTTTTATTTTATTTTAATTAAGCAACTTTACGAGCTCTTTTACTTAAAATGGCATGAGTGTGCATTGCATTAAAATTTACAACTTTAGAAAGAGAAAAAAGATGTGATGGAACTGTAAAACTAATGGGCCATAACTATAGACATATATATGTATAGGCAGATATATAAATTGCATGAGCTTTGATTGCCGACAGCTTAAAATGGCTGTGTCAAAATTGTGAAATATGACACGTCCACAGTTCATAGGGTGCTGATGAAGGATGTTTGCTACCCAGAAACAGCCGGTTGTCCACCTAGCTATAAAAATTTTACTTTTCTTTACTTAATTGTTATTGATAAAAAAATTACCAACCAAGGATTGAACTTGAGCCTGAAAAAGTAGTTTGATATAAATTTTACACCATTGCAAAATTTTTACGACATCTAGATCGATTCAAATTTGAGCTCTTGATTCGTAAGCAAGGCCGACTTAGCAGGTACAAGTACTAGCAGTATATAAAAAAAAGCACGGCAGTTGTTGGTAGAAAAGGAGCAGGCTTATGTCAAATTCTCCTCTCATTTGTTTTGTTAAACTGGTTTGTGAGTGCATACGAGAAAAAACTACACAAGTTTTCGGAATCATATTATTATTTTCTAAAAACAAATTTATTTAAACTGATGTAAAATAATTAAAAAATTAAATTTTGTTTTGTATTATTTAAAAAATTGAATCTTTATTTCAGCAATCAAGCAACAAGTGCTCTGTCAATTGCTTTTGAATTAAGATTGATTTTAACTTAAAATTAGTTCAGCTTATATACTACTTATGAGAATATCCTAGACTACTTTTATAAACGTGAATGCATTGGCGCTGTGGAAGTGTTGTTGGAAATTCTTGATGAAATTTGATTTTCCTTAAAAATATTTATTTGTTCCCACAGTGGTGAATGTTTTAGTTTGCCCCAAATGTGCATAGCATTGCAAGTGCCGTTATTACGGCAAATTATTAAATGCATAACTGCATTAAATAAGGGCAGTGACTATTTCTAATTTTGTGGGAATAAACAAAACTGTTATTTAATCCATGTATAAATTTTCTCACGACGGGCTTAAGTGTGACACACACACACGCGAGTCATAAACATTTCATGGTCACTTCAAGAGGTGCAAAGGCGGCATTGTTTTTAAATAATTCACATGTGCTTGCCGGCCTTTGTTGATAAGATTTTTAGTGATACCTGATATTGTTTTGCCTGATTAATAAATGCATTTGAAATAATTAAATCTTTCATTTGTTATGGTTTAAAAGAATTAAATCATATTATGCTACACCTCCACTTTTCGCAAGAATGTTCATATAACGATAGTTTTATGGACATTCTTTTACAAAGATTGTTTTATTTTAAAATGTAAGAAAATTAAAATTGATTTATGACTTATCTAGTAAATTATTTTGTTTACATCTATTTGTATTTATTTATTAACAATTGTAGGGAAAGTTTTTTATTAAAAAAAATTAATTATTAAATTGATATATATATATATTCTTATTTTACAATCGCGATTGCTTAGTAAAGGCTTTTTACTTGTTATGATATAACTTAAGTCTATTCTTATGTACTATTTGTTTTTTATTGGTTTTCTTATCAACTATAGTTACATTATTTCTTATGTCTATGTTCTTAATTTCAAATGGTCCTTTGTAGTTTGGTTCTACTTTGTGACCTGCTTCATATTTAAGTAAAACTAAATCTCCTATTTTTAAATTGTAGTCTAAAACATTTCTATCGTAATTTTGTTTTTGCTTAATTTTATTCCTATCTAATAATTGTTGAGCTCTCTTATATGCTACTTCTAATCTAAATTTTGCCTCTTTGGCATAACTATCTATATTATACAAAGGGTTGATTTTATCAATTTTATTAAATTGTTCAGACTGGTTAGGAAGTTTTGAAAAGACTAGCTCATATGGACAGTAATTGTGAACTGTTGATGGAGTTGTATTAAAACAATATGTAAAATATTTTAACCATTCGTCCCAATCTGTCTTGTCATTGTTAATATAAGAACGTACGTACTCGTTAAAAGTTCTGTGGCTTCTTTCTATTGTTCCTAACGTTTGGTGGTGATATGCAGTGGAAGTTATTTTTTCAATTTTTAAAAATTTACAAATTTCTTGTAATGTTTCATTTGTATACTCAGTGCCCATGTCCGAAATGAACGTCTTCATTGGACCATAGGTAAGTATAAAGTTTTCAAAAATTGCTTTAGCGACTGTTTTAGCGCTTTTGTCTTGTATTGGTATTGTAACTAAATATTTAGTTAAGTCACATATTAGTGTGATAGCATATTCATTTCCGCAAATTGATTTTGGAAATGGACCTATTGTATCTACATACACCGTGTTAAATGGTTTATCTGGTGTTTCTGTAAGTGTCATTGGACTTTTCAAATGTGTTGTTGTTTTTGATGTTTGACACTTATGACATGATTTTACATAATTTGATATGTCTTTGGACATATTCTTCCAGTAATAATATCTTTTTATTTTTTGTATTGTTCTATAAATTCCGCAATGTCCTCCTTCTATGGGATCATCGTGATATTTCAGCATTATTTCGAGAATTGCCTTGGCATTCTTACTATCAATTTGGGTCACCTCATTTAGTAGCGCTACTTTAATATTCTTTAATATTTTATTGCCCATATTTTTAAATTCATTAATTGAGATAAATTCGAAAATTTTCTCACTAGGTGCCACTTGTAATTTATTTATATTATGTTTACCGGCCACATATTCGAGCCTAGGGAGAAATTGTCCTAAGTCAAAGTTCCCTTTAGTAAACAAATCATTAATTTGTATATATGTTACTATAGATTTTCCTCGTTTGATGTAACATCTTCCGGGGGAAATCTTAAGTTTATAATATTTTCTGACGTCAGTGTTGTTTAGTGGTACATATATACTGGGCTCATTATTTTTCTTAATATTATTATGCTGATTATTTATATTATTATTTATTTTTGTTTTTTCATCGGTCATCGATCTAGTCGTGACTCTAAGTATAGAACAAATTTTGGTATTCATGTCTTTTAGGTCATTTATGCTTATTCTTGAAAGTGCATCGGCAACATAGTTTTCTTTTCCCCTAAGATACTCAACTGTAAAATTGTATTCTTCCAGATCAAGTCTCATTCTTGTTAATTTTGAGCTTGGGTTTTTCATTGAAAATAGGTAAGATAGTGGTCTGTGGTCAGTGCGGACAAGGAAATGTTTTCCATATATGTATGGTCTGAAATGTGTTATGGCCCAATGTATGGCAGTTAGTTCCTGTTCAATTGTTGACTTGTTGCTTTCGCCTTTAGTGAATGTTTTTGAGGCGTATGCAATGGGTAAATGTTTGCCATCATATTCTTGTGATAATACTGCTCCACAAGCGAATTTACTTGCGTCCGTTGTTATGCAAAATTCTTTTGTGAAATCTGTCTTCTAGTTCTGAAATCTGTACCAATGTCAAGTCCGCTATTAAAGTGTTAATCCGTTCCTTGAAATTGAGTACGTTTCCCTTTTGTTTAGTGTTTCTTAGGTCAAAATGTATGTTGCTTGCCGTTCTTGTGGATTTGAAATGTTTTGTTAGAACTGTTTTAAGTTCTTCGAGTGTTTCAGGTGTGTTTCCTATAATCAGTATGTCCCTGACTCTGTCTACTAATTTTATCGCCAGTACGTATTTTATTAGGTTTTTTTTTCCTTGCTCATTCAGTTCAGAATGAACCATTTCTATCATTGAAAGGAAAATGTGTTTTGGTGTTCCGTCGAAAACTGGAATTACATCCGAAGCCTTTTTACTGTCAAAGTTCGACATGATTTTTGGAATTTCTTCTTGCTGCTCTTTTTGTAAATCTTCTCCTTTATGTAGTGTTAATATCTGTATTGCTGTTTCTTTAAAATTTCTAAACTGAATTATATTTTCATCTCTTAATGGATTTGCCAGATGTTCTACTACTTTAACAAATTTTTCACTTAATTGTTCTATTGCATTTAATTTTTCTTGTACTGTTTCTTTTGTGTATTTTTTGTTATGGATTTTTTTAGCGTTTTATATTATTTTCTCTAGTTCTTCAAATAATTGTTCCATGAATATTATTTATTTATACAATATATGTATTTATAATTTTTTTTTTTTTTTTTTTTTTTTTTTTTCATTTTTATTCTTATTTATACATATGTATTTGAAATGTTTGTTATATATTTTGGACATTATTTCGTACAACCTGTTTTTTTATATAGTGTTGCAAAAATTTAAATAAAATTATTATTACAAAAATAATTAATAAAACTATTACAATTTCCTGACTAATTTCTATTTTATTATTATTGACGGCGTATGCGTTCGACTGTCCTTCGACCTTTGCGTCGGCTATACCCATGTCTAATATGTTTTCTATATTAAAATCTATCATTTAAAATAATGTAATTTGTATATTCTATACTCTATTCTATTTTCTTCTGGGTTTTTCGTTTATTGGTGTCCTTTTGATTTTTCTCGGCTTCGGTCCTACGGAAAGGATGGATGGTTTAGTTGCTTTGTCTGCACCTTCTTATAAAATTGCCTTCCATCTGGCTTCTGCCTCTTCAAGATTTTTCAGAATTTCCTCCAAGCTTTCTTCCATGAATGATTTTTTTTTATTAGGAGGGGTTCTATTTATTTTAGTAATGAAAAAGTTATAAATAGAGATCCAACTAAGCTTGAGCTCTATCTGTTGGATCCTATTGTCCTTTTTTTTCAATATAAGGATAAGCAGAGTATGCTTTATCTTCCTTATAAAGAATCTGGCAGGATCGCCATGATGTAAAATAATTAAAAAATTAAATTTTGTTTTGTATTATTTAAAAAATTGAATCTTTATTTCAGCAATCAAGCAACAAGTGCTCTGTCAATTGCTTTTGAATTAAGATTGATTTTAACTTAAAATTAGTTCAGCTTATATACTACTTATGAGAATATCCTAGACTACTTTTATAAACGTGAATGCACTGGCGCTGTGGAAGTGTTGTTGGAAATTCTTGATGAAATTTGATTTTCCTTAAAAATATTTATTTGTTCCCACAGTGGTGAATGTTTTAGTTTGCCCCAAATGTGCATAGCATTGCAAGTGCCGTTATTACGGCAAATTATTAAATGCATAACTGCATTAAATAAGGGCAGTGACTATTTCTAATTTTGTGGGAATAAACAAAACTGTTATTTAATCCATGTATAAATTTTCTCACGACGGGCTTAAGTGTGACACACACACACGCGAGTCATAAACATTTCATGGTCACTTCAAGAGGTGCAAAGGCGGCATTGTTTTTAAATAATTCACATGTGCTTGCCGGCCTTTGTTGATAAGATTTTTAGTGATACCTGATATTGTTTTGCCTGATTAATAAATGCATTTGAAATAATTAAATCTTTCATTTGTTATGGTTTAAAAGAATTAAATCATATTATGCTACAAAACCACTTAAAATTTATTACTATACTTTTTTACATAATCACCTGCTTATTTCACTTTTTTTTGATTTTACCTGGTAGATTTGCCTTCTTTGTAACTAGGAGTCTCCATTAGCCATAAACTTGGTATGAACATGACGTCGAACATCACTCTCGGCTAATGAAGACCACTCATGTTAATGTTACGGCCATGCTCGGGCAGCGATGCTCGCCATGAGGATAGGTTAGGTTGATTGGAGGGGTTTGTATGCCCATGTCTTACGACATACACCGAAGCCAGTATAGGCTTGCTGTGCGCTCCCTGGACTTAACTATGAACAGTTTGACCCATGGTTCTATAGAAACTCCGTTTCATTCCAAAGTTCCTTAATTTCCTCCAGCATCTGCCCCGTAATTGGGTTATGTCTCGTAAGGTGTCTCTCCCGAGACGTCGGGCCCGTATTTGTGAGAAGGCGGGACACTGGCATAAATAGTACTCTAGTGTCTCGCTCTCCTCCCCACATACTCTACATTCATCTCCTCTAACTATTCCTATGCGGTTAAGATGTGCCAGTAGTTGAGAGTGACCTGTCATAGCTCCCATTAATCCTAAGTCTTAGCATTTCCCCCGTGTTTTCCTCATCTGGATCTGCCCATAGAATTCTTGCATTGATTCCCACGGTTTTGTTATTCCAGAGAGTTGAATGGGCTCTACGTGCCCAGTTCTTTAGCTGAGATTTAACTGCATCGAAAGATTTCTCGCTTATGTTGCTTAATTCTCTTACTCTTGCAGCAAGTGAGTTTCCTCTTTCATTTCCTGTTATTTCAGCATGCCCTGGGTCAAGTAACAAGCATTTTTGCAGTCCCAAACTGTTAGTGGTTTAATCCGCTCAGCTGAGATCGCTCTAATGGCCACTTGACTATCCGTAAATATATTCACAGGTCCTGGGCTTCCTATACACTCCTAATCGCATGAATTTCCCACCAAAAAAACTTTGAAAAAGTCTGGCATACGTAATAACAGTACCCTAGTGCTTTCTATATAAATAACATGTCTCATTTTTCCGCTCGCCCTTGATCCATCTGGGTAACAATTAAGCTCCATGGGTCGGTCAAGCAGGAATTGAAGTCAGGAATCCATATTTCGCAATTGGCCTCTAGTCTGTCTCCGGTATGCGATCTGATGTCACAATTTCCGGTATAGACTCGCCTATGGCTGGAAAGATTTGTTGATGATGCGCTTCGTGTCCCTGATCGATCCACTCACCCATCATCTTTGATCGTTTCGCTGTGAGAGCCGCTTCATGTTTTATACGAATTTCGATTGGCTCGACGGATAAATTGCTTTCATCGCCCTTTTTGGTGTCGTTTTAAAAGCCCCACTTATACAGGGTGTTTTTTTTTCGATGTATAGAACTTTAAACTTTTTTTATAACCCATTTTTATTACACCTGTCAGCGAAGTGACAATAAGTAGTTAGACGTACTTAGTTGGAGTGCTAATTATTTAAAATCAATACTTCTGATAGTTTATATTGTATGTTAATAAATGAAGTTAACTTATGGTTAACAATTTCACAGCAGGTACGCCTGAATTACCTCACAATGCAAACAACTAAATATTCCTAGGCAAAAGCCAATGGTCAGACGTTGCACTACAAATGTACAAACAGAGTTTGTGTTTATATTTTTCATTTGTTTAATTTTACTTTATTAAATTGAATTTCAGTCCAAACTAATTCCTTTATTTTATTCTACTTATATTATTTTTGCACTACCAAGCTGTTTTGTTAGCATCTGACTGGGTTCGACCGGCGAAACATCATGATTGTTAAGCAGCCAACATACCCATTCAACCATCGGGACAGAACGAATGCGATGACAAACAATTTATGTAAAGAGTTAACCCTGTATGTTATTATATGATTTTGGGTCAAGTGTGTATTACTTTTCAGTTATCTTATAGTCAGACAACAAAAAGTGAATTGCAAATCGATTGCCTAGTAACTAACGTGCAGCTAATGCATGAAAATTAACTATTTTAGTAGTCGACTACTCAATGCCCGACAGGGTCTACATGAAACTGCATATGCCTTTGTGAATGTTTGTATGTACATATGTCCAAAATTTGCCAAAGGTTTCATTTGATATTCAATTTTAGTTCTGAGTATCTGTGAAATGTTTGAGCATTGAAATTCATATTGCAAACTTTCAGCCGAATAATGTGTATGTAACATTACAAACTCGTAAATTGTTTATTATGTGAATTTGACTGAAATTTATATGAAGCAATTTTTATTTTTATGGCTTTTTACTGTTATTTATACAACTGGCAAACGTTTACATGTAGAACTGTGTTGTAGAATGCTTTAATTTTTTTCAGTTAAAAAAACATTTGCGGTTTGTTTGTATGGTCGTTTGCTTGGCATACAGATTTGAAAAACTTACAGCATACGAATATTTGTTTGAGCGAATAAAATAAACTTTTATATGGTGCAATATTTTTGTTGGGAAAAAGTTTCTCCTGGGAAGTCTTACTTTGCATATCAAACTGCAGTTGCTTAAAAAAAAAAAAAATAACTGAAACGAAGAGATAATAAATATTTAAATATTTATTTAGAAGCAATGAAATACTGTTAATGTGTCGTAAAAGTTGAAAATCTGTTAAAAAAGCAGCTGCCTTAAGAGTCACTGATTGTGTGTGTGTGTGTGTGTGACGTAAATTAATTTTAATATGCAAATATTTGAATGTACATATTTGGCCATGACCATAACGTGCAGTGTCAGACCTGGCAAACTAAAAAATAGTTGCCCTCAAAAGTTTCCTCCTAATTGAAGTATCTACAGTTACATTTTTCAACACTTTATTAACATAATTAAACTCCCATTAAATAGGAGTGGTTTAATTGTAGGTATTTATGTATATAAAACTTCCCCTTATAAACGCAAGTTGCTTGATTTAATGTTTTTTACATTTTACAGTCCATAAAAATCCCATTTAGCATTTTTATTATTATTATTATTTTAGTAAATGAAATTAAAATGCCTGGGGGCAGCAACTGAATCTGCTTGAAAGTAATAAAACGAGTTTTCATTCTATATTCGTACTCAGTACATGATTACGAGACAAATAGCATTTTTATAGTGCAATGCGATTGCACAGACCCACTTACTTTATGTATGTAAGTATATGATATTTGCATATATCGCTCTTTTCTGGCAACATAGTCTTATCTCGAAAATCCGAAATTTTTTCAATTTCCTAAGGAAAATTTCTGTTTTACTTCTATAAAAGTTTTCAGCCTTATATCTCAGGTTGAACCGATATTATAACAATCATTCTCTATACCAGTCGTCCTCAAACTAATACTGAACAAAAGGAGTTGCTGTCGTGCAGCAAATTTTTGTGCTAAACAATTCTGAGTATAAAAGTACCTAGAATTGTTCTGGATACTCGTTTTTCGACCTATTTAAAGCCTACTTATGTATGTAAAACCCTTGTCATTTTTATTTTTCAATTAGTTTGCCATTAAGATTTGTTTTGAAATTTGAAAATTTATAAACTATTAGAAAACACATTTTCCTGAAGAAGATACACAAAGGCGTATCGAAATATTCAATAAACAATAAATAGAAAGTATATTTATTGAAAATAAAATGACCTTAAGCTCAATTATTAAACCAACTAAAGTTAAATACTTACACCGGTATTCATAAAAAATAAAACGTTACTCAAATACATTTTAGAACAAATTTTATATGAAATATGTGTTGTAAAATGTGTTTCAACAATGTTTTATTTTTTATGAATACCGGTGTTAGAATTGTAAATATAATTATTTCAAAGGAAATAATTATATTTGAGTGGGAGAAAAGAAAAACTAATGTTAGTTTCTTTTCAATATTGGGTAGTTTATTTGGGCAATTTACCTCATAAATTTCGACGGCAGTCGTCCGCACTTTTTACTTGTTTGGGGTCACAAAAAAACGATTATAATTGATTTTTCATCATTGACAGGAAATTAAAATCCCCTTCTTATATGATTGCATTTTCCATTGGAAAATGCATCATTCAGTGCGGCCGACCTTATATTACTCTACCGAATACGGCTTTGTAGATAATAGCGGTTATACGTAAATTCATACGAGATAAATAGGGTTAAAAATATATAAAATAAGGTAAATGCAAGCATATCGTAAATAAGCTTAATGTAATTCATTGATATTGCAGTTGTTTCTTAAGAAATAGAAAAATAAAAAGAAATAACATTGTCCAAATTAGTTTGGACAAATACTGTGAGAGTCTTCTTCATTTTAAGGGTTCCGTACTCATGAGAGTGAAACGGAACACTATTATCTACACTTCTGCCTCCGTCCGTCCATCACAGCGTCCATTCTCCGAAACGGTAAGAGCGAGAGAGCTGAAGTTTTCACAGGATGTTGCTGGACCTTGCCGCTACAATACTAAATACTAAAAACAACAACATATCGAAAACTACTAGGTGTCCCCATACAACGAAAAGTAACAATTAGCTATAACTCTCGAATCGTAAAGATGGAGAGCTGAAATTCGTACAGTGTATGTATTTACAGACGCTGTATAGCAACAAATGCTAGAAACAACAACAACAACTCTAAAACTACCAGATGCCCCTATAAAATGTAAGGTAACAATTAGCCGTAGCTCCCAAACTGTAAACGACAGAGGGCTGAAATACGCACAATATATGAATTTACATATGGCCTACAACAACAAATGACAGCAATGACAACAACAAGTCGAAAATTACCAGGTGCCCCTATACAACGTAAAGTAAAAATTAGCCGTAACTCCGAAACTTTAGAAGACAGAGAGATGAAATATCGCACAATATATGTATTTACATATGGCCTACAACAACAAATGACAGCAATAACAACAACAAGTCGAAAACTACTAGGTGTCCCCATACAACGTAAAATGACAATTAAACGTAACTCTCAAGCTGTATGAGACAGAGAGATGAAATTCATACAAAAACAACAACAAGCCGAAAGCTACCAGGTGTCCCTATATAACGAAAAGTAATATAACTTTTATGAATAAGACCACAAGGATATATAAGTTTTCCATACGTAAATTACGCATTTATTATTTATATATGATTATTATGATATTAATTCAGGTCCAAAAATGAACCTTTTCAAAATATTTGCTGTATTTTTCAGCTGTCTATATGCCGACGACATTTCGTTGGTGCTAATGAACTCATCAGTAGACTTGAAAAATTCTTAAAAGTTTGTTTAAAACTTAACTACTTATTTCACAATTCGAATATAGACAGCTGAAAAATACAGCAAATATTTTGAAAAGGTTCAGTTTTGAACCTGAATTAATACATTTCAATTGGCTCTCAAAGCAAATAAATAATTAAGTTCATATTTGATTATAATGATTATTATTTATAATAATTTTTGCTTGTTATCATATATAATATTTCTTATTCTCTGTCTTGTTTTCTTTTGTAAACCTTCGTAAATTTTTGATTATTTTACTTATAAAGAAAAACTAAAGAATATAAAAACTGGTAAATATTTTAATTAGAAGAAAACACTTCTCTGCACTGCTGCAGATCTAAAAACTTAAATTAACGAAAATTTTTAGTAAGACTATATTTTTCCATAATTTATTACATCCGTCTTGTTCAGTGAATGTGTTCCAAAGGCCCAAAGAGTATGTACACATTGTTAATTATTTGCTCATTTATTATTCAATCGCCAAAATTTTTTCGTTTGCATATTTTCATGTTTTCTAGCACGTTAAGTTTTAGACCTTCAGTATGGGAGAGTTTGACGGTTTCTCAAACGTGAGCAGGTCTACGTTTGTTTGTTTTAACATATCGTTTGCGAAGTTTGATTATATTATTGTCACTGGTTTTCTCGTTTCTTTGTAGTCTCTTATGTGGTATTTGTATTTGATTTTTGATTTTCGTCCCGTTTGTCTCACACAAGCACAGCTATTACACGTTTATACAAGTGATATACCTTTTCAGTAGTTGTGCCCAATATTTTGCGCAAATAATTTCTTGTTTTATATGCTATTTATGAGGAAAATAAACTAAATTAAAATACTTATAAGAAAGTAATCATTGTTTCAAATTGCACTTTTCTTTAGTCAAGCCAAATTCATCATTGTCAACACTTCAATTATTTCTTATAGGATATAGGACACCAATACTCATGTATTACCCGCGGGTATAGACTTGAGGATCACTGCTCTATTTCTAGTCACTTTATATTTTTCATAAGAATTTTTTAAATATTCTTATGAAAAAATGTTGCCTAATACCTCCTAATAATAAGAACCAAAAATAAGGCGTCTATATCTCAAGTTAAACGGAGGTTGCAATGAGAAAAGATCTAGTCCACTCATATTTTTGACTTTGCCAGATTTGATGTTTTTCGAGATATGACTAAGTTGCACTAAAGCAGAGATATGTGTGTAAATATATTTGGCGTGAAGAGCTGAGCATGATAATGAAGTTAATAATGAAGCTATTTTCGGAAGATAAAATTACTTCTTATAAAAATGATTATTTTACGACTTTAAAGGGGAATAGAAAAACCTAAACTTTTATTTCTTTAAGCGTGCATTTGTATATTTTAAAAATACTAAATATTTCGGTGGTAAAACAGTGAGAAAAAATATTTAAAAATATGTATCAAATTAATTTATTTCCTGTGTAAAACATTCTTTTGGAATCCCTAATAAACAATATTTTTAGGCTCCACTAAATAAGGCCCAAAACACATTTATGAAATATCGCAAAAAATATAAGACACAAAATAAATTAAATAAGGTATAAAATAGAAAATTAAATAAAGGCGAACAGTTGGACAAACGTAAAGGGTTATTTTACTACGTTTATACGTACTGCTTTTTCGCGAATAAAATTATTGTGAATAGAAAAATTTGGCGTATAAACAGTAAATAAACATTTTATTTGTGAACAGCTAATAGCTAAGTCACGAAAACAAGTACTGATTCGCAAATAAAATACAAAAAGTTGCCACTTTTTTTTTTTATCTGTTTTAAAGTTTTCTTCGATGTGGCAGACGTACATTCTGTCATATGATCTGAAAAAAAAAAACAATTTACTAAAAAGTGCACGAAATTTGAGGAAAGACGCTTTTTCCATTCACATCGACTCAAAGTATAACTCCTCAGTTTTTGGCTCTCTAATCAATGTCCAGTAGTTGTCACTTCTAGGGCGAGCTTTGAATCGTCTTTTCCTACGTTTCTTAAAAGCTGCAACAGATATCAAGTAGTCTCACTAGCGATTACAAAAGTTGCATGCCTTTTGTTGAACCGTTCTTGCAATATTTCGTGGCTTTTCTGCATTAATTGAATTGTAAGAAACATCATAATTTCTTGTTTCTTCATTATTATTTAATTATCTCGTCTTTCTCTGAACATGTGTTGTGCTTAACAGTGTTACTAACTGGTTACATTTTTACCATCTGACTTCACTAAAAAATAAAAATTTTCTGCATTCGCCTTGACGCATAAACAGTGACTTATTTATTTGCGAAGAGTTTTTATTTGTGAATAGGCTACGTATAAACGTACTCACATTCCCTTTAAAGTTTGCAACAAGTCTGTCACAGTATTTTGGGACACATTATTACGTGACTTGAGCTGGTTTATATTTTAGATAACATTCCTTAATTCTTCAATATTTTGTGAGTTTTCTTTAGCGAACGGACAACTCTCTACACTTTCCGCTCCATCAACAATTGCAAATTTATTTATATTTTTATACATTTCCACTCTCTTTTTAAATTCTTTTCTTTCAATGCGTAAAGCATTTCGTTTCGATTTCTGACTTATAGTTTTGTTTACATTTTTATCCATATTTTTTTAAAACTTTTTAAATGTGGGTTTTTTTTATTTTCACGAACGTCTTCAATTTATTTTTTTCAGTTTAAGTAACTGAGTAATGCTAGGAACACAACTGGGACGAACGACGAATTTCGCCTAACACGACGAATATGCCGGTTAAAATTCGCTGTGTAAATTCGTCGTATGAAACACAATAACGACGAAAAACAAAAACATCTGTTATAATTGATAAAGTTGTTTATTGTTTGTTCAAAGATAAAGAAAAATAAATTAATCAAACAATTTCACATTTTGTAAAAATAATTAAAATAATGAACATCATGTTCATTATGGCAAAATCCTTGAAGTTTGATATTTTCAATTCTAATTTCACTTGTATCCATTTCCTCAGTTTTTTAATTTTAACTTATTATAGTTGAACAGCTGATGGGGTGACCGAAATAAAAAAAATTGGTTGCTAAAAAGTTTAGCATTACCAAAAACAAAACATTAAACACTACAAACATGTTTTATAATCTAATATGTTGGCTTTTTATTTTAAATGCAAAAAGTCAAAGTTTAGCACTTAAAATAGAAACTATTAAAGTAAAAATTAAATGTTTTTATTAAAACAGTTGAAAACTAAAGCCAAAATGGCCACATGGTACTGATTTGTTCGTCGTTCGCCGGCGTAAGAAATAGAAATAAATCTATTTCACGTTCGCTGCGTACAACGAATTTCGACCGACGCTGTGACTGTGTGCATTTTCATATACACCAATGTGTTTAATTTTTGACGGTGAATATTCGCGGCGATAAATTCGTCGTTCGTCCCAGTTGTGTTCCTAGCATTAAGGCGACGTATGAAGCCGGCGACATTTGCAGTCGTGCATTCATGTAGCCTGCTGTGGCGAATGTGTTTATAGCATTATTCTTTTATACCAGGGGTGCCCAAAATCTTCTTATGGAAGCGTAAACACCAATACGTATACACTTTATAGACGCACACAAAGAAAAACAGAAATAAACTCATAACAAAAAATGATTTCTTCAAGTGTTTCATACTCACGAAATCATTAAAAACAACAACAAAATCATGAAAACAAAAAAACAAAAAACAACAAAATTTACGCTTGGCACCAATGTGTACCAACAAAGCCTGCGTTCTTATTGCTGTGCATATGAAAGTGTTGTTGCTTTGAACTTGGGATATGTGTGTATTTCATACAAAGAATTGTGTATACATATTAGAATGCTCAGCCAATGCTTCGCGCTTTTACAAAAACAAAAGCGTACCAAGCGTATAGGCCGTGGGCATCCCTGTTTTATATATATTCAAACACATTTTGAACTGATTTTTATGAAATTGTTAATACGAAGTTACTGCAAGGTACTGTCGAAGCCCTGCTGTCCGAGCCAGTCTAGTACATGGCTGAATTTATTTATTTTTTCTTGTGTTCCGGTAAATGCAATATTCAATTCAATTTAGACTTTTTTAGTATTGTGTGTGTGTGTGTACGTTTCTTTGGAATCTAAAATTTATTCATACTTCATATATAAGAACCACATCGCCTCGTCACTCCACATCATGTTATGTAATTATTCTTGATCAGGTTTAAATACATACACACACATACATACATATAATTATACACGTAGAGTTCCAGCACAAATTTAATTTATTTCGCTTCACTTTTGGCTTAGCAACGGGTTGGACGTGTACACATTTGTCTTAATTTATTATCTACTACGCGTCATAATAACCCAGGGTGGGATACAATGGAGAAAAGAAGTTCCAGGGCAGCTGAAGATACTTTATGTGTAACTTACCTATCCATTAGATTCGCATTACCGGCATGCGATGAACGCCAATAGTTATTTGTTTCCTGATGGTGGGCCGTTAACAGTGTTGACGATGAGCTCGTCAGCGTAGTGGTGGCTTGTTGTAGCTGATGGTTCTGATTTTGTGTGTGCGGTTGTGATGAAATGCGTCGTTTATCATTTTTACCTGCAAAACGTTCGTTTGTTGGCGATGCGACTATAACCTTAAAACTACTGGTTTTATTGCGTAAAGATGACGAAGATGAATGGCGTAAAATGCCGCTACGAAAATTCGAGTTGCTGCGACAGGTGTTTGTTGTGGCTGCAGAAATTGAAGTCTCATCCTCTTCGCCGCCCAAACTATTGTTGCCAAGACCAGCAGCAGCACAAGCATCATCGCATTGACTGCGGCCATTGCGGCCACTATTTCCAAATCGACTGGCGTTGGTGGTGCCATTAGAGAAATTTGAGGGAGAGGACGAACGATGGGGCTGGTAGTGGTGCGGCTGATGGTGTTGTTGTTGTTGTTGTTGGTGGTGGTGGTGATGCTGTCTCTCATTATAGTCATTGTTCAGATGGCGATTGGAATCGCTGTTGCCAGCACCCAAACAATATTTGCTGTAACTGCTGTTGCTGCTGAAACTGCTGTGCATTTGTAGCTGTTGTTGAGAATGTTGGGGACGTATTGTGAAACGACCACCCAAGCTGGCAAAAAAAAAAAAATTAAAAAGGTCCTGGTAAATAAATCAATTTCAAAAAGAAATTGTATTTCTTTTATATGTTTTTTTTATTGCAAATAAAAAAAACCAAAAAGCGAGAAAAAACAAATAAATATTTTCAAATGAGATTTATGTCGCTCAGAAAAACGAGCATTGAAGGGCATTTAAGAAAATAATTAATTTTCTTGGCAGAAAGTTTTTGTTCGGCGGTTTGAGGTTAATTTAGATTTTACAAGAGTTTGATTTGGTTTTGTGACTTATGAAATATGTACATTAGTTATTCTGTTTTACTGGAAGTAAATGGGGTTGAGCGATTTTGAGTTACATATGTATATTGTATGCCCAAGTGATTTGAATTGGCAGAAGTAGAGTTGCTTTTCAAAACTAAAATTGGTAATGCTGAGGTTTAGCATTAATTAAGAAATTGTGCAGCTCCATTCGAATATACATATATGTATTTTTAAACGGATTTTAAATTTAATTTCAAAGTTTGTAGAAAAGAATAATGATTTTTTGAAAAATTTTCCACTGACAATTTCGAAACATACGGGTATACGAGTTCAAAGCAAATAATTTTAAATCAAGCTGAACAGTTTTATAAAGAAGAAACACACTTGTCGGGTGCTCAGCATTTGCCTGACATTTGGCTATAGACTGGAGTACTAACATCTTAACGCCTTTAGAATGCTAAAGCCCGAGTGACTTCTAGATTAACTTCAACCCAAAGAAACCGAGATGAAGAAAATCCACTCAATCCAAATAAAATATAACTGATTTCTTTGAATCAAAACACTCAATATCAATGTGTTGTTATTAACAAAGAAGCAGCACGTGGCTAAGCCCCAGCCCAGCCCACAGGAAAAACAAAAAATGCGTTACAGTATTTGTTTTTTTTTTTTTTTGTTAAGGTTTCACGTCATTGATACATTTTTGTAACAACTCCTTTTGATTTTCTTTCTATAGTCGCCATACAAGAAACAGCAACCCTGTTAGGTCTCCGCACTCATAAAGTGACGATCGAATCCTTTACTGAGACTTCGCTGTCCATCCGTTAGTCCGTCACAGGGCCCGATCTTACAAACGATAAGAGCTAGAGAGCTGAATTTTACACAGGACATGTGGTTACTGCCACAACACATATTGAAAACAACAAAAAGAAACTGAAAATTAGCTAAAATTAACTGTAAATTTTGAATCATAAGATATAGAGATTTGAAATTTGCAAAGAATTAAGTCCGTTCACACTAAACAAATATTTGCTGAAAAGAAAATGACCACTACATTTGTGTGGGTTTTATTTCTTGAAACAGATGTACTCAAATAAGAAAAATTTATTTTAGATCTGTTATTGGGATCATTGTATCATTCATCACTGGACACTTTTTTCTTTTGAGAATAATTCTAGATTATGGGGACTCTCTTTCTCTGACCTCTGCGAAAGGTGTTGGGATGAAAACGAGGAAAAGAATGTCTGATTGATCCTAGAAACCTTTCCTGCAACCTATATCAAAGATCTTTATGCTTTGCATGCCTTTCAGAAACTTTCCCAATACATTTGAATTTATATTTTTCCTTTGTTAGGAGCAGTAGATGGCTGGATCGCAATGTTCAACTCAGTGCTATTCTCACGCTCTTCATTCCGCCATATTTCTTTGGACTATGTGAACTTCTTCTGGAAGAAATGCGTTTTTTGTCTTCATTTCTCCTCGCAAGTGGATTGTGTAGTGCTGGACGCAGCCCACGTCAGTCTACCACTCTTGAAATGTGTGCGTTTAATGCTATTAGAGCGAATTTATTAAAAAAGAACTAAAACAATAATTATAAATTATATAATTATATTTTTAGGAATTTGGATTAAAAAAATTTTATTTAATAGCATTTGATAGTGTAGTCTTCTCCACAAATTAAAACCTGAACTCCCAAAAATTTTCTATCTAATACTAAAGGGTGTTTTTTTCGATGTATAGAACTTTAAGTTGGCATTACTGTTCAATATGGCGACCAATTTAACAGCCGTCAAGTGATTTATTATCAGTTTGGTTTGGCAATTCAAGAATTGAAGCCAAACGGTCATCAAGTAAGGCCCAAAACGACGTTGCCATTGCTCCCGATTTTCATAAGCGAATTTTGTTTAGCGATGAAACGCACTTCTGGTTGAATGGCTACGTTGACAAATAAAACTGCCGCATTTGGAGTGAAACTAATCCTCAAGTGTGTGTAGAAACATCGTTACATCGAGAAAAACTGACTATTTGGTGCGCTTTATGGGCTGGTTGAATCATTGGTCAGTAATTCTGCAAAAAAGATGAATGTTACAGTCAATAGTGACCGGTATAGAGCCATGATTACTAACTTTTTCATTCCTGAATTGAATAACCATGATGTCCAGGAGAAGTAATTTCAACAAGACGGCGCAACATGTCACACAGCTCGTGCCACAATCGATTTATTGAAAGACAGGTTTGGTGACCGCCTAATTTTACGTTTTGCACATATGAATAGACCTCCAAGATCTTGTGATTTAACACCGCTAGACTACTTTCTCTGGGGCTATGTAAAGTCATTGGTCTATGCGGATAAGCCACAGATGATTGACCACCATTTGAAAGACAACATTCGCCGTGTTATTGCCGATATACGGCCACAAATGATAGAAAAAGGCATCGAAAATCGGACGTCCAAATTTTACTATATGCGCGCCATCCGTGGCGGTCATATGCCAGAAATCATATTTGAAATATAATGCCACAAGATTGTCTTTCGGATAAATAAAATTCATGTCAATCGAATAAACCACCGTTGTTTTATTGCAACTTAAATTTCTATACATCGAAAAAAAACACCCTTTACAAAGCTTTCTACAAAATCGAAATTTTTTATAAGGACCAGTGTTCTTAAATTTTCCATATGGGAGCAGGGATACCTCAAGGTACGGTACTAGGTCCAATGCCTTATATCCTGTTTACATCAGACATTCCAACCCCAGCGTCAAATAATAATGTGACAGATACTTTTGCTGATGACACTGTTTTAATGTCATACCACGAAAGCGCCACATGGTCTGTGCAAAACCTACAACAGCTGCCCAATAGCATATTGGACTGGTTTCGTGGTTTTAGAATACAAGTAAACAGTGACAAAACTGCTCGAGTAGCCTACACAATGAAGAAGATACCAAATATTTTCTCCATTCAAATAAATGACTCACCCATCTTATAGGATACAAATGCGAAATATCTTGGCATGATAATTGACTCCAAACTCATATGGAAAGACCACATCTTGCAGGATAAACAACAGGTTCATACCACTATTTTGGCTGTTACGTAGAGAAGTCAAGCTTTTAACTTTAAATAATATTCTTATTTGCAACATAATTACAGCGCCAATTTGCACGTACGACGTAGAAATTTGGGGCACTGGAAGCACAACTAATTTAAAAGTTATTCAAAGAGGTCAATCTTAAACACTGCGAACTATAGTCAACTCTGAATGATACATTAGAGACGAAGACGTAGATCGAGGTTTGAATGTCAAAAAAGCCTAAAAAAACATACAACTCGTTTAGTACAGCATTCCAACACGGAACTCAGACAGTTGCTGGCAAAAGAAACCGTGGCATCCCGAAGACTTAACACTAAAAGAATTTTGTTCATAAATCCAATGACTTCCGACATTAATTTAATGAAAAATTGCATTATTTTTTTAACCAACGCTGAGGTTCATGGAATCAATAAATTCTGATTCATTAAAATTATACTAGCGGTTCTCACTCTTGATAGTAAACTCGGTTGCACATTTGGTTAAAGTAGCAGATTTGATTAAAGTACTAGTTTTTACATCACTGCAGCAACAAAATGTACTGAACTTTTATTTTCTACGCTGTGATTAAAAAATCAAACAAAAAGCTTTAGTAAACATTGTAAAAAATTACTGGGAATCACAGATATTCTGTGCTGTGAATCGTTTTGCCGGCAAAACTTAATTTTGTGTTGAGAAAATAAAAAATATGGGAAAAACAAATAAAAATATACTGGTGAAGAGAAAACCTGACAAAATTCACAACAAAAGGTGGACAGATAAGGAAATTCAGCAAGTTTTAGAATATTTGCAGGTACATGAAAAAGTCACTTGAGCTGTGTGGTAAAAATGGTAGTGAATATAGCAGAGTTGTAAAATTAGTATCAAGAGTGAGAACCGCTACTAATAATCGTTTCAATACATACATATATGAATTTTAGTCATTAAGCTAATGAAGCATTTCACTGGCTTAATGACAAAATATCACTAACTGAACGAAACGATTCATTAAATATAGGAATTTGTTTATTGATTTAATGAAAACAGAACATAATTTCTGTAAGGTATATTATTAAGGTAACGGCTAATCTTAATAACAGATATTCCAAACAAATTCCGTTTTATGTGTAATGCCACTTTTTAGGTGTTACTCGCAGTAGACTTCTAAACCTTTACGAAATGTTAAAATATGCTGCCATATATCTAAATTTTTTTTAACACATCACATTAGAATTGAAACTTCAATGAACGAATACATTGATTTAATGAAATTGTGCATTGATTTGATGAAATTTTTTCAAAAATCCCATGATACTTTTTAACGAAATTATGAAAACTAATGAATAGTTTTCAATGAAATTTATTCCTTAGATCAATGAAAATTCATTGCCGTAGTGAACATTTTCATTAGATTATTGCAAAATATTAATGAAATAAATTCATTAGAACTATGAACCAAAATTCTTGCAGTGAAACACTATGCACCTACAGAGCTAGTTTACCGCTTCTTAGAATGTCATGCTGATGCTTAAAATTATGATTATCGCCCATGTTCTGAAAAACGCATTTAGCTTAAAATTTGCGTTTTCAATTTGAAAACGCTAAATAGGTGTTTTCAAGAACGCTTATCGCCAAACAGGTGTTCTGGGAAACGAAAACGCTAGAAAGCTGGCGTTTTCAAATCGCTAGTGTATGCTGAAACGATCTGGTCATTTTTATTTAAACTACACTCGAAAGAGAAAATAAAATGATGTAAAATTTAATATGTTTTGCTATTTTAATTAAAAATATGGAATTTAAAATTTTGTTTTGTGTTTGTCAATTGTCGGTATCATTTGTTTACTTTTCAGCTGGCGATTTATGCAAACAGCTGCTCAAAATGATCTTCGAAAAAATTTAGTGCTAGCGATGTTAACTTTAAAATTACCTATTCGGTTATTTTCTTTTTCAAACTTCTGATAATATTATTTGAAATTTATTAAGTTCGCATATTTTTATTAAAAAGTAGTAAATTATCCTTTATAAAAGTTCAAAAATAATTTAAAATCTGTTGCAGCACATAAAAACATTTACGAAAGCTAAAAAATTATACAAGATCCTGTTTGCAACCGGCTACCCGTGATGAAACTTACCAATTATTTATATGTAACATCTCTAAATAAAAAGAGGAAGCATTTGCGGTTATTGCACTGATATTTTACTAATAAAAGAAATAAAACTAAACAAAAAAGCTGCGCGTTACCATTTGACAATAAATATCAAACTTTTAAATACATTCTTACATGTAAGTACATAAAGAAATGTTTTTTTAAGCTTAATAATAAGTCTTGTTTTCCATGAAGGGCACTGAAAAAATCAACGGAGCAGTGTAAAATAATTCTGCAGTTTATGGAGACACATATTTTGTTATTATATAACCATATTCGTTCTCAGAATATGGTTAAATGCGTTTTGCGATTTAAAAACGATTTGCGATTTTAAAACGCAGCGTTTTTCAGAACATGGCCGTATTATTAATTTAATTTTATAACGAACTATATGATTTACAATTGTCAATAATTTTAGTGGGTTTTCTTGTTCAATTTTTATTTCCTCAAAATTGTAAAAGATTATTATTATTATTATTTTTGATTCGCCATAAATTATCTTACTTGTTGATTTAAGCTAATTAACACCCCATTCTGTAAATTCAATTACCTATTGTCACATTGTGACAGGTGTAATAAAAATGGGATACTAAAAAAATAGCGATAAATAATGAAATGATGCAATTTGTAAAGAATTCTAATTACCTTCGAACTATGACACATTTATTTTTTACAAATCAAGTATGAAAGAAAAACACAACTAAACACATGCCAATTTTCTTAAACATTAATAAAAAAAAAACAAAAAACTCACCGACGAAATAATTCGCTTTCCGGATGTTCAGCTGCAAATCGTGCCTTTTTCCTTAACAACGGTATTGTCAGGGCGTACGTGATTACCATCATTACCATCGGTATATAAAATGCCACCAACGAACCGAAAACAAAAAATGCACGATTGTTAATGACACAAACATTTGGCTGAGGCATGATATTCTTTTCATTTACCAGACCTTGAAATAGATGAAAAAATAAAAAACAAAAAGAAAAGAAAAGGAAAAAAGTAATAAAAAAACGGCCATAAATAAAAGGTATAACAGCACTCGAGTTGATGATGCTGTTCTTTGTTAAATATTAATTAAATATCAATTTCATAACAGCGTTAAAAGGAGCACAAAATGCAGATGGTAAATGACAACGGGGACACACCAATCATGAATGACAACCGACATTGTTTTTTTTTTTTCATGCAAAAATTGTCATTACTATGTGCAAGCAATAATGTTCCACCATTTATTTTAAAGAAATAAGAAAAAAAAAGTATTGTTTGCATATTTACCAAGTACTGTTATGGAGCTGGATACAATCATTGCCATCACCCAAACAATGGCAATTTTCATGCCAGCCAAACGTTTCGTTGAACGATGCCGTGAGCCCAACGGATTCCGTATGCCCAAATAACGACCCAAACTGATGAAACACATATGCAGGATGCTCGATGAACATGCCATAACATCACAGGTCACATATATATTACACCATGTAAAACCTAATGGCCAATAGCCTGCGAACGACATGAATTATAAAAATTTGGCAATGAGAAAATAAAATATTTTGTACATACACTCACAAGCAGGTATGCATATACATACATACATAAATGCATACATGCATTCATTTGTTCTCACAGCAAAAAGTATGAAAGAAAATGAAAAATAATAAAATACGTTAATAGGTGTGCATACATATGTATTTATAAAACCCATTAAGTATGTTTTAAAATTTTATAGTAAACCTTTTCAGGCTCCATGATGTTTTCGATATTAACAAGAATTTATTTGCTTTATTGCTCGTAGTTTGTTTTTAATATCAATGAAATAGATTGGTTGAAAAATATTTGAGTCGTCAAAGTGTTAGTTGGGTTGGTTTTATTTCAATTCAGGCCCTTAATTTTCTGTAAACCTAAAAAGCAATCCATGTTCATTACTATAAGATCGTAAATATAATAAATACATGACTCTGGCAATTCTTAAATTGGTTGCCTATTTTCCTCATGACTAATTAACATAGATGGGCATTTTTCAGTACCAGTACTTTTTCAGTATTTTATTTTTTTTACTGATTGCTGGAAAAAAATCAGTATTCAGTAAATGTTACTGGTTACTGAAAAGAGAAATCAATATTCAGTAAATTTTACTGATTATTGAAAAAAATAATCAGTATTCAGTAAACTTTACTGGTTGCTGAAGAAAAAAGCAGTATTCAGTAAATTTTACTGATTATTGAAAAAAAATCAATATTCAGTAAACTTTACTGGTTACTGAAAAAAAAAAAACAGTATTCAGTAAATTTTACTGATTATTGAAAAAAAACAGTATTCAGTAAATTTTACTGATTATTGAAAAAAAAACAGTATTCAGTAAATTTTACTGATTATTGAAAAAAATCAATATTCAGTAAATTTTACTGATTATTGAAAAAAAAATAATCAATATTCAGTAAACTTTACTGATTATTGAAAAAAAAGTCAGTATTCAGTAAAAAGTACTGATTGCTGAAAATAAGATCAGAATTCAGTAAATTTTACTGATTTGTGTAAAAAAATGCAGTAATCTGTAAATTACTGATAGTAGATATTGCTCACTTACATGAATAGTGGCATAACTGAAAAAACGAAATTCCGAGAGGAATGGCTTTAAAAGTTTAACGTGTGTTTATTTTTTTAAATTATCTAAAAAGGAAATGTGTTATTGGGAAAATAAAAATTGATTTGCATAAATAAGAGACTTAAACACCAACTTGTAGACCAATACTAAAGCAAACTATATGCTGTTTGCTTTTCTGAGCACAAGCATTTCAAAATTGTTATCGCTTAGGTTTTGTCTTCTAGAGCAGTCAGTAATTTACAGATTACTACATTTTTTGACACAAATTAATTAGTAATTAATGCATGTAATGCTAGGAATACAACTGGGACGAATGACGAATTTTTCGCCGCGAATATTCGCCGTGAAAAATAAAACGCACTCATTGGTGTATATGAAAATGCACACAGTCACAGCGTCGGTCGAAATTCCTTGTATGCGGCGAACTTGAAATAAATTTATTTCTATTCCTTACGCTGACGAACGATGAACACGTCAGTACCATGTGGCCATTTTGGTTTTAGATTTCAATTGTTTTAGTAAAAACAGTTAATTTTTACTTTAATAGTTTTTGATTTAAGTGCTAAGCTTTGACTTTTTGCATTTAAAATAAAAAGCCAACAAATTAGATTATAAAACATGTGTGCAGTGTTCAATTTTTTGTTTTTGGTAATGCAAAATTTTGTAGCAACCAATTTTTTTAATATGGTCACCCCATCAGCTGTTCGACTAAAATCAGATAATATTAAAAAACTGAGAAAATGGATACAAGTGAAATTTTAATTGAAAATGTTAAACTTCATGAATGTTTATATAATCTGGGATCATGTTCATTATTTCAATTATTTTTACAAAATTTGAAATTGTTTGATTCATTTAAGGTTTTTTTTTATCTTTGAACAAACAATAAACAACTTCATCAATTATAACAGATGTTTTTGTTTTTCGTCGTTATTGTGCTTCATACAGGTGCCCGCATACCAATTCGCTTCAGCATTTTTCGACGAATTTATTTTCTGAGTTGTCAAAGCCGATAGAAAACGACAACAAAACTTGTGACGTCTCGAGAGAAAATGTTGAAGCGAATTGAATTGCGACCACCTGTACTTGATTCGCCTTGGCTTCATACGACGAATTTACACAGCGAATTTTAACCGGCGTATTCGTCGTTCGTCCCAGTTGTGTTCCTAGCATAAAGTGCGTCACCGAATTATATAATGGATTATCCATTTTTCACTTTGAAAAGTAAATTTACGGGGCCTCTCTTCAATTCTTTGACTAGTCTCTGAACCCTAAATACGACAATTTTGTTTATTAACATACCCACCGAGTGAGAAATGTGCTTCAGCACTGCAGAAAATTTTGTTCGAAAAATGGCGGTATGTGTCTGTGGCAAAATCATCATTTCTGTAGTATGTTTTGATCATTTTTATGCATTGTGTGATAGTTAAGCGATCCATTTTCGTCAATGTCAGACTTTCAACTGAGAGGAATAAAATTGGTTTAATAACTTAGTTTGACAGATGTCGAATTCCAGTCCTATACTTTTGAAACCACAAAATGGATAACCCGTTTATGCAGATTAACCCTTAACTCTTGAGCACTTAAAATGCAACATTCGTCAAGTTATGGCTGAGATGTCGCCCAATATGTATCAAAAAGTGGTCGAAAATTACCTCAAAAAAATCAATGCTTGCAACACTTCGCATAGTGGTTATTTAAATGATGTAGTGTTTGACACATAATGTCAACGTTCAAACTTTATAATAAAAATTTCAGTCAAGTGCGAGGCTAGCTCGAACACTTCGGGTTCCGTACTCATGTGTAATGTACGTATGGAATGGCATACGTGAATACATACATATTTATATTGTATAAATTTCATCACATCTGTCTCTTACAGCTTGAGAGTTACGTTTAATTGTAACTTCACGTTGTATGGGGACACCTGGTAGATAGAGCGCCTCGATGGATGAATTGGTAGAGTGCCCTACTAAGAGTCCCCGAGGTCGCAGGTTCGATTCCTGCCGAAGGCTTTGGGTGTTTCTGCAGATAAGCCAAAAGCTTCGCAGTTTTGTGTTTGTTTAAAAAAAAAAAAAAAAAAGTTTTCGATTTGTTGTTGTTTTCAGTATTTGTTGTTGTAGCGGCAAGGTACAACAACATCTTGTGAAAATTTCAGCTGTCTAGCTCTTACCGCTTCGGAGAATGGACGCTATGACGGACGGACGTAGAAGTCTCGGTGATAGGGTTCCGTTTCACCCTGATGAGTGCGAAACCCTAACAAGAAATATCACGAAAAAAAAAATATTTTATATGTGTTTTATGTACGATTACGTTGGAAACCGCAAAACCTTACAAACCACAAACAATATATTAAAATTTATCTTGAACCCAAATAAGGAATTAAATAAAGTTGTGATGCTCTTTTTTACATGTATGCATTTATTTTGCGGTAATCGTTTTTAATTAAACTTTAATCACAACCATTAACTCAAGTTTTAAGCCCTCTAAAAACAAATACAGGCATTTGATTAATTTCTCTTCCGAGTCTATCTCTACCATCGAAACTAAATCAGTTTACCTCTTTGCAATAAAAAAGTAAAGTCGGTTACACAAGGTAAATTACGAACATATTCACACATTACAAATGTATACAACAATATACAATGTATAAATATATGTACCTGATACTACATACAATTAAATCTGTATACATATGTGTGTATGTACTAAACCAAAATCAGAAAACGATGTTAAGACTAAGCTCTTAAGTAAGCAGCCATCACACAAAAACCACTTTATCAATTCCCTCACTCACTTTTGGCAAAAAACAAAAGCATGTAAATTCAAACATGTGTGCAGAAAAGATCCATTGTAATGATTTTCGGAAGCAACTTTAAATGTTTATTTTTCAATTTATTGGTTACTTGGCTGTCATCTAAAACAAATGAGAGTTTGTTTTTTTTTTTTTTTTTTTTTTTGCAAATAAGAGTTCAATAGTTGTATAAATGTGTGATGTGTGATTTAGTTAGAACGAAAAGTGGCAAATGGAAATTGAGGATGAACTGGCATTTTGGAGGCGTTTTAAAGACATTATTTTAATGCTTTGCCATGCAATGAAAAATCTAAAGTTTTACGCATAAAATTTAAATCTGCCTGCCGTGCACACATGTCTCTCTATTTGTAAATATTTCAAAAACTTTCATACTTCAAAATGTCGTACCCCCTGCTTTCGCAGCTGCTTTCGTAGGTGTTATGCAAACAAAATTAAATTTCCATTAAATTAGTTGAATGCATACTTCAGTTGAGAATATTCCCAGCTGCATGAAAATAGCAACTCTTGAATGTAGTATGTGTGCTTTAGCAGAAGTTTTTTCTTTTATTTAATTTTTCTACTTAAAAAGTTCTTGTATATAATAAATAATCTTCTTCACACACAACTCAAAATATTCATTCAGCACTCATTTTTTTTTTTTTTTTTTTTGAAAAATGCACATGTACCTTCATAGTAAAAACATCGTGCAAAAACCTATTAAATGATAGCGAACTATGTACATTCACGCCAACAAGAATGTTGACAAAATTTGTTCGACAGTTGGCTATAGTATAAATTTTATCTGTTGCTGCCAAAGTTAGTGTAAAAATGTAAACTATTTTATAGCACTTAAGTACATAAAACATTCTTAACTTAACGTTCTTAATATGTATACAATTTTCCATTTTAAGGAAAAGAAAAATAAAAAACAAATCAGCTGTTGCACTGTGGGGCCAAACGCAAAAAGCAGTAATAAATTCGAGTCTTGAGAGCTTGGACTCAGATCATAAAATAATGTAGAATATTAGCTGCTTGTTCTAAGCATTTCTAAGTGAAATAAAATTGTTTTGGATTCCTCTATGACTCGATCGACAAGTGCAAAAGACGTAATAGCGTGTTTCCACGATGTGCGCTTCGCTCTCTATTCAGGCTTAACACCCAAATCAGTAGCGAAGCAACGCGCTTCGCCATATAAAATTTTGAGTGCGAATGAAGTAGCTTCATATTGAAGCTACATACGAAGCATGAAAATTTCCTTTCTTCTCTAATTTATATCGCAAGTTTACCTGCACTATCTGTCAGAATCATATATAATCATATATATACAATATATATTGTAAACAAAAAATAAAAGTTAATTTTAGAAATCAATAAAATAATAAAACGCTAACAGCCATGATACAAAATTCTGTGAAAAAGTTTACTATGGCAAGAAGGATATCTTCTAAAGTAAAATTTATGGAATGTTCAAAAGCATGCTTCAACATGCGGATGAAATGAAACAAGAAGCATTCCAAGTTTTTGGAGCAGCTGCATCAAATTAATTGAAAATTTTATGTTTGCTTATTGAAAACAAAGGTCAAGTCGAAGCACATAGACGAGTCGTGTAAACGGTATGATTCATAAATCCAACTGAGAGAACGAAGCGGGCGATTCAACTCGTAAGGGAAACATGCTATAAATGTTTTTATGCAAAATCCGATTCGTCTATATTGATCATATCGTCAGCACTGCGAACACAAATGACAAAATCAATCACTTTCTGTTACGCTATCGAATGGGAGTTTTTATAAAAAAAAAAAATTTTACATTTATATGTTAAAAACTGGGAAATAAAACTAGAAATGTGTTAGCTTAAGGCTTCTTTGCTATAGCTACATTTCCTTTTAGAACATACATTAATGTATTATCTAAAGTTGTAAAAAAAAAAAAAAAAAAAAAAAAAAACTAGAAAATCCATATATTTTCCATTTTATTTTATTTAGTAAATCTATTAAACAATCAGCATATGTGTGTATGAAGTTTGCCTAAACAGTTCACTTGTTTGCTGGATGGAAGAAAATATTGAGTTTGCCAAAGGAAATTCAGTGCATCAAAGTACTTATTAAATGTCTATGCAAAACATAATTATAAAAAACTATTTCCACACTTTCAAATTGTTTGCTTTTTTATTTTGCACTTATGTATGCATTTGCTTTGGCTTGTCAAATGCAGCTGACCGGTTTTAAGAAGGGTTGTATTCACACCAGAACAATTTAGAAGTTTTTTTTCAGTACTTCAATAAAAAATCAAGCAGAACTTTAATTTACCAATCTGGCATCTCTGTGAAGTAAATGCCAAAAATTTCATGACGTAAGCCCATGCGCACGCAAACAGTCTAAATAGAGGAACCCTGTATTGGGTTCCTCTATTTTGACGAGTTTTTATTCGCACTCGTCGAATTCTATTGAATTGAACGAGTTTGGATGAGTTTTTATTCGAAATTCTTTGGCCAAGAAGAAAAAAATCGTGTTTGGAGCTTTTGAAAGTTCTTTACAATTTTTTTTTTTTAAATATTTAGTAGATTAAGTCTGACTTTTTACTGACCCGTCTGGTCAGAAGTTTTCGCCATGATAGTAGACTTTTTAATTTTCCAGCGCAATTTTATATACCAGCATTAATATTATATTTTTGACCGCTACTGGAAGGGTCAAGTTGATGTATAAAACTGATTTACATATACATATATGGCACATTTGTATTAACATACGATATAACTTATCCATTGATTTAAGAAAATTAATACAGCAACTTTGTTGTCAGGTATTAGAAAAAAATTAAGATTTTAGTAGTTCTTCCTTTGTTCTGCCCACTGAACTGAAAAAATATTTAATCCTCAGAAAATCCTTTTTTTCAAATATGAACTTAATTATTTATTTGCCTTAAGAGCCAACTGATTCAGGTCCAAAAATGTCGTCGGCATATAGACAGCTGAAAAAGACAGAAAACATTTTGAAAAGGTTCATTTTTGGACCTAAATTAATAAAATATATCTTCTTAATTGTTAGTATGTTCTTGAAAGTAACATTTTTTCATTCATAAAAAATATTTTGTAAACAACATGCGTAAGAAATTAGGTAAGATGGTATATTTTTTTGTTTTTAGATTCTGAAGATGAACCGCGACGAGGTTCGAAATGTGTAGATCGAAATAATTTTTATTCTAAGTACGAAAAAACAAGGTTTTATTTAAACGGACCAAGAAGAGGCAAAACAATAACTGAGAGGTATTAATTTAATATTTTATTTTTTGGATTTAGTGACGACACAAAGAAAAACTTTGTCATCAAATTTATTTGCAATACTTCGTCCACAGTTTGTTAGCATTTCTTAAACTGCTCTTTTCCTTGCCATTTAGAACCACAAAGTAAATGTGTGATAGTAGTGGAAAATGCTTAATTCTTATTCTTGAAAGCTGGGTCATTTTCTATGATTCTTTCATACATTGTTTGATGATGAAATTTTCCGAAGATGCCGATTTATTCGTATGACTCCTTCTTTGTGTTGTTCATATTATACATATATATTCAAGAATGTTGTCTGAAAACATGCTACGAGAAACAATTTTCAGGTTTTCACAATGTGAACACAGTCCTAAGTTCATGTGAATTGAAAAATCTATAGAACGCAGTTTGAAATTATTTACCTGTTGAAATTGTTGTTGTGCTCTTAATGCATACTTTTAGCAACAATATTTTCTCTTAGTACTAAAAAAACCAGGGACCGTAACTGTTATAACTTTTATCGTAAAAGTCAGAAAATAAAAGCTATTGCTGACTTTTATTTTTTTTTTGAGCAGAAATGAAAGTTATTTTTTGACTTTTATCTTTTTGATAAAAAATAAAAGTTATTTTTGACTATTATTTTTTCGAGCAAAAATAAAAGTTATATTTTTACTTTTATTTTTTTGAGCAAAAATAACAGTTATTTTTGACTTTTATTTTTTCGATCAGAAATAAAAGTTATTTTTTGACTTTTATTTTTACGAAAAAAATAACAGTTATTTTTAACTTTTTTTTTTCAAGCAAAATTAAAAGTTATTTTTTGACTTGAATTTTTTTGAGCAGAAATAAAAGTTATTTTGTGATAAATTCTTTAGATTTATTAAAAGAGTTTTTTAAACAAACATAATTTTTTAGTGAAAATAATTTGCATATGCTCAAAAATAAATGGAGTTGAGTTTTGCAATCATAATTGCCTCCAGAAGAAATTTTTCTTTGTCAAAGGGGTTGAAAACACAAAAATAACTTTTATTTCTCCTCAAAAAAAAAAGCCAAAAAATAAATTTTATTTCACCTTAAAAAAATAAAAGTCAAAAAAAAAATTTTTCTTTCTGCTCGAAATAATAAAAGTCAAAAATAACTGTTAATTTTTGCTAGAAAAAATAAAAGTGGAAAAATAACTTTTATTTTTGCTCTAAAAAATAAAAGTTAAAAAATAACTGTTATTTTTGCTCAAAAAAATTAAAATCAAAAAATAACTGTTATTTTTGCCTGAAACAATAAAAATCAGATTTTTCAAAAGCATCGCATTTTCTGACAATTTGGTCCAAGACTTTCAAAATGGTATACTTGGTTTCATTCTCCGATATTTCCTTGAGGTTGCTTTTTTTAATCAAAAATTCAAAAATAACAGTTATTTTCGGTCTCTGAAAAAAACTGTTCTCTGTTTATTACAAAATGCTATTAAGGGTTCATTTCAATGGAGATCAAACCATGGATTTTTTGAGTCGCCCACGACGATTATCAGCACCTAAACCGAGGCCATAGTAAATTGCAAACTGTTCTTAAATACCAGTACTTGGCCATCGCAACACCTGAGTTCTTCATTACCGTCCTCTCCATATTTAATGCATTGGTCAACTTTTAAATTTATCACCATGTTTTTCTGTAGATTGTAATATATTTGCTATTCGCTCTCCAATTGAGTTCCAATGGATTTTTTTTTATATACAACTGTTGAATTAGCAGTGTATTCCTATAGGAAAAGCATTACAAGCAGTGATGGTCAGGGCTGGGATAGTAATATATATATATATATATATATATATATATATATATATATATATATATATATATATATTACTCCCAGCCCTGACCTTCACTGCTTGTAATGCGTTTTCTATAGGCATATTAAAGAGCATCAATATTTTCTATAACGCCTACGTAACATGTATGACTTAATTAAACAAAATACATATTTCATTTTTAATTTTTGATATTAAGCAGATACTTTTCTATATTCTAATTAGCCTTTCTACAATATTGCCAAACAACAAAATAAATACCCATGAGAAATGTTTCACATGATATGCACTCTTACTATACATATGTATGTGTATGTTTAATTAGCAAAGAGGAAATACTTTGAGCTCAAAACTTATTTAAGATTAAAGGAAGCGGCAAAAAAAAGACTGCCTTGTTGAAAGGAAAATATGATGAAAGTTTTATGATTTAAACCGAATTCTTCTGCAATAATGAAAGTCAAATAAAGGCTAATTGGATGTAGCAAAGGTGATGTTGGATTCAACCTGGATAAGTAAAAGACGAGTTAATACTTATTAAAGTTACACTAAGACAATATAACTTATGATTAAAACATATAGAGAGAAGACAGATTCATTGTTACAAAACAATTTTTCATGGGTTTTAATTGCTACCATTAACCAATGCTTTTATTGTTTTATATAAAAACCCTTGAAAAAGTCGACAAAAAATCGACGACATGTCTGGTGGCAACAGTAACAGGTCCAAAAATGAACCTTTTCAAAAAATATTTGCTGTATTTTTCAGCTGTCTATATGCCGACGACATTTCGTTGGTGCTAATCAACTCATCAGTAGACTTGAAAAATTCTTAAAAGTTTGTTTGAAACTTAACTACTTATTTCATAATTCCCATGAACAGAATGAGAATCAGAAATGTTCAAACAAACCTTTAACACAGCAAACATTTCTTTTTTCGTTTTACAACTCTTTTACTTTCTTTTGCAACCTTCTATATATACAACGAGTCACCATTGGTTACTACGATTTGTATTTCAAAAAGTAAAAGTAAAAAAAGTATTTCAAAAAGTAAAAGTTTTTGAATATTCAAATATGAACTTAATTATTTATTTGCTTTAAGAGCCAATTGAAATGTATTAATTGAGGTCCAAAACTGAACCTTTTCAAAAAATATTTTTTGAAATCGTGCGGCATTTCCGCATGATTTTCGCAAACAGAAAAGAAAAACAATATCTAAACTAACATTTCCACCTAAAAAATGAGTATAAATTTAAACAAATAGACTGACTGTGAATGTGTTATTTCTTTTGTAATTGTTTTTTTATGTTTTTCCTTTTTTCAATTAAATTTATGTAAAAAAATTATGTAAAAAAAAAGAAATAAGATAGAATAAATAAAATTTATTTAAGTCAAATATCGCCACCAACCGAAAATAAAAAAAATCAGTTTAAGTTTGTATATTTTTTTCTAGTCAGCTTTACGTTAGTTGAAAAGTAATGCAGCAGCGGACAATTGACTGCTACCTGGGACATCGCCGTGTTAAAATAGTTAGTTGTTTGCATTGAAAAGTAATCCAACTTGAGGTGAAATAGTTAGCTTTGGAGTCAATGTAAAGTTAGCTTCGTTTCGGACAGGGATCTTGCTTTCATGACAAAGTTGAGATTTTTCAAGAGCATGGACACTATTGAGTACTGCTGGCTCACCATTGGGTCACCGCTTTTTCATCTTTGCTATTGTGTTTGTCTAGTAGCAGTCCAAAAATATTGCTCTGCCGCTTTAAAATTACATAATCTATCACAAAGCACTGTAGCATATTTTTTATTTTGTTTTTTTCAGACTTGACCTGGGTTTTTATATTTCTGAGTAATCTTTTATAAAATATTTCAACACACATTAGTAAAAGGGCAAGTAATTAAGAATAAATCGCAAAATTGAGTCCCCTGGCAGATGTCAGATTTGGGTTATTTCTTGTGTTTTTTCCATTCTCCCAGGAATTTGGATAGCATTGGATTCCAATCACAAAGAAAAAGAAGCAACCGAACAAATGGCATACAATTTTATGTTTCCAATGAAATGGTTCATGTGTTTTCCTTTTTTTTGGGGGATTTTGGGTTGCTACAGAAAATATCATAAAAACAAAAGTCTCAATTTACAGTTATTGGCTATCAGCCAAATAAAAAAGAGTGCAAAACATCCTTAAAAATATTTATTTTTCTGTCTGTGTATGTGTGTGTGTGTGTTCAATTGTGTGAGAGTATGTGTATATGCTCTCTTAAAATGTCATTTATAATGCAAAAATTTCAATTTGTTTTTGCTTTTGACTCAGTCATTTAAAGTCATTTCACTCATCCGGTTCAATTTAAATTTCTAGTTCTCTATTAGATTTTTATTTTTATGATTATTTTTATGTGAATTTATTGCAAAAAGTCAATAAAATTTCTTTTTTCGGAATACATTTTTATGCATATTTATTTTGCGACATTCATGGCTAGAAATACATATATTCAGTGGCAGGCAGAGCTTTTACATGCTGAGTTAACAGCTTTAGTTATGACTATTCAGGATTTTAGTACATGAAAAATATTGAAGAAGCCAATGGAAGCAAAACCAAAGTTGCCAAGTATTAAAAAATTTCATTAGCACAGGAATACATATAAAACTGCTAGAAAGCAATAATTGGCAGAAATCACTTAAATTCTAATCAAAATCACTTTCTTAAATTAAAAATATTGCATACATGAAACCTTAAGTGCAAATCATTACAAGGGGAGGTAAAAAACACACAAGAGGTCAACAGAGCCACTTAATTTTCTTCTCCTCCCAACAAACAAAATTGTTCGTTCTCCGAAAAACCGCTAAAAGATCATTTCACTCGGAACTCACAATGCCAAACTTCCGAATTTCGTAAAATTCTCGAAATTCAAAGCAACATTCTCCCCACTTTGCTGGTGACTTGGTTTTATAATTTTGTTTCTTTCTTTTCACTTCACATGTCACATGAGTCACAAATTGCAAAATTTTATTTGCCTTAATTTGGAAACCTCTTTCAATGAACAATAGTTTTTAGCACTTTGGTCACTTGTTAAATTCATTATCAATTTCAGCCATCGAAGTGTAATAAAATATTGCCACTTGTTGGCTTCATATGTGAACTTTTTCTTATTGATTTTTATCTGTTGCTGCGCCTGGCAGATTTTGTGTTCATTTTAAAAATTCTATTTTCCATGGCATCAATTTGGTGGTTTTTGTTTTTTGGCCAATTGCAACGTACAATATGCAATAGCGTTTGCATTTTATTATGGCACGAAAAGTGCTTTTAATTTGACTACATTGTGCCGACAAGATATCTATAGTTCACAAGATTTTAGTTAATAATGTCAATTAAACTGAAAAATTTAATCCTTAAAGAAGGCGATGAATGTACACTCAAAGAAAAAAACATGGTTGATACAATCACAATCTCACACTATCATTAATGTCTGTCTAATATATTGTGTCGAACACGTCTTAGGTAATAATATATTCTCGGACCTATAAAGGGTTATCCATTTTGCAGTTTCAAAAGTAAGCGTAAATAAAACACATATAAAATATTTCTTTTCATGATATATCTCTTTTCTTATGCAGCCTGAACCTGAAACACTACATCATTTAAATGACCACCACGCAAAGTGTTGCAAGCATTGATTTTTTTTGAGGTAATTTTCAACCACTTTTTGACACATGGTGGGCAGTATCTCAGCCATAACTTGACGAATGTTGGTTTTTAATAGCAAATTGTGCAATTTTATTTCGAAAATAAGGGTTCTGTGTGGAATACGTATCGCGCACTACGTCCATTTAGCAGTGAAGCGCACTTCTGGCTGCGTCAACACACAAAACTGCCGCATTTGGAGTGAAGCTAATCCTCAAGTGTATAACGAAACACCGTTACATCCAGAAGAACTGACTGTTGGGTGCGTTTTATGGGCTGGTGGAATCATTGGTCCGTACTTCTTCAAAAACGATAAAGGCCAGAAGGTTACAGTCAATGGTGATCGGTATAGAGCCATGATTACTAACTTTTTCATTCCTGAATTGAATAACCATGATGACCAGGAGATGTGGTTTCAACAAGACGGCGCAACATGTCACACAGCTCGTGCCACAATCGATTTATTGAATTACACGTTTGGTGACCGCCTAATTTCACGTTTTGGACCTGTGAATTGGCCTCCAAGATCTTGTAATTTAACACCGCTATGTAACGTCATTGGTCTATGCGGATAAGCCACAAACGCTTGACCACTATTTGGAAGACAATATTCGCCGTGTTATTGCTGATATACGGTCACAAATGTTGGAAAAAGTCATCGAAAATTGGACTACATCCACGCCAGCCGTGGCGGTCATATGCCAGAAATCATATTTAAAATGTAATACCACAAGATTATCTTGCGGATAAATAAAATTCATGTCAATCGAATAATCTATGGTTGTTTTATCGCAACTTAAAGTTCTATACATCGAAAAAAACACCCCTTATATTGGTGTCAAATCGCATGATCTTGGCGTACTGGATTTAAAGAAATCTGTACTCAACGAACTTCTGACACCGCTTGGGATTGATTTGAATATAAATAGATTGAATTGTTTTTTCCAGTGTAGAAGAACGCAGTGGAACTAATTTTTTTCAATTTTGTCTACAGTTTTGCTCCAACACTAATTGAATTGACGTATTACAAAGCAAATAATAACAAAATCTTAATAAGCTTAAGGTACGTAGTTGTATGTATATGCTTTCAACATTTTAATGTCCACCTCATATATTTTGTCATTTTCACTAATCTGAAATTATATTTTAAATTTTTTTCAGTTTAAATAAATAACAGCATACATTAGAGATTAAAATGGTTTCAGTAGATTTACAACTAAGCTACGTGTACGGGAACTTAGGAAAGTTGCATAAATGAGCAACTGCCTCTCGCACCGAAAACTGTTTTAATTTTTCATAATTTGAATCCAAAACAAAACTCACAGATTGCCACTGTTTTTATAAAGAGCAACAAATTTTTCAATAACAATAGAGCCTTAATACGCCATGATCTTTTAATCTTTGTCGACCTGTCTGACCTCCAGGACGCTTTACATCCTTGCAAAGTTATTTCGTGTGTGCCGTAAGTAAGTAAATATTTTGAAAACACATCAAAATCTATAATAAAGTCTTATAAATAACATGTCAGTTGTGTGTGTGTCTGTGTCATGAGTTTGCGTGTGTGCGCTTGGCTGTGTGGTGTGTGTGTGTGTGTGTGTGTGGTGTATTTGGTTTACGTGCTTGAATGTGAATAGGTAATGTTAATAAATATTTATGGCCAACTGAAGGTATTCATAAGAAAAATAGGCAAAAAAACAAAATTCAACAGCACAAACTTTGACATTCATTGGTTCTCTGACAATGTAACGATGTTATGGTTTCCAACAATTCTAACAAGGGTCATCATTTGAGCAGGGTAAAGTATTAAGTTTTTTTTCCTTGGTTGGTACAAATTTCTTTTGATATTGGTTAACTTTTTGGACATAAATCGTTTAGATATTTTTAGAAGACTTCAGTTAAGCAAAAGTTAGAGTTGTTAAGATATAAAAATTAATAGTTGTAATTTTTAGTCATAAAGCACATTATTATTCCTGATCGTAAAGAGCAAAAATTGCTTCATATTTTATAATTTATTTCCAGTGCTTCTAGAAGAGAAAACTGAAAACAAGTTAAAAACGTAAAAGTCCAGGTTGCATAAGTTTTTGTTGCTGATTTTACATCTAGCACTTTCATTTAAATTCAAGCTGATTTTGTATTCGAGAAACAAAATGAAAATTTAAATTTCTTTTGCCTTTTTTTGTTTTATTTGTTTATATTTATTTTAGCTTTGTATTGCAAAATCGTTTGCTTACCTCTTACAGGACTCGAACCGCCACATTAGGAGCAGTCACTTTAAACACCCAAGCATAGCAACAGTTAGAACGAATGACACAACAAACCATTAATGCTAGGACACAACTGGGACGAACGACGAATTTTTCGCGGCGAATATTCGCCATCAAAAATAAAACACATTGGTGTAAATCAAGGCGAATCAAGTATGGGTGGTCGCAAATCATTTCGTTTCAACATTTTCTCTCGAGACGTCACACATTTTGTTGTCGTTTGCTATCAGCTTTGACAGCTCAGAAGATAAAGTCGTGGAAAAATGTTGAAGTGAATTGGGATGCGGGCACCTGTAATGGATTCGCCTTGGTATAAATGAAAATGCACACAGTTACAGCGTCAGTCGAAATTCGTTGTACGCGGCGAACTTGAAATAGATTTAATTATATTTCTTACGCCGGCGAACGACGAACAAGTCAGTACCATGTGGCCATTTTGGTTTTAGTTTTCAAGTGTTTTAGTAAAAACAGTTAATTTTTACTTTAATAGTTTTTATTGTAAATGCTAAGCTTTGACTTTTTGCATTTAAAATAAAAAGCCACACAACATATTAGATTATAAAACATATTTGTAGTGTTTAATTTTTTGTTTTTGGCAATGCTAAATATTTTAGCAGCCAATTTTTGTAATATGGTCACCCCATCAGCTGTTCAACTATAATAAGATAAAATTAAAAAACTGAAAAAATGGATACAACCCTGCAAGAAATAGCTGATGGAAACTAACACATTAACAACTTAATTACCAACACATGCAAAGCAATTTTATAGGTTTCAGTGTTGCCATTACAGTGATTGTTTTAGTATTTTGATTTTCCCTTATTAATTGGGTAATTTCATTTGGAACTATGTTTATGCATTAATGTTTTTATAGGTTCATTTGTCAATTATTTTTTTTTAAATATAGTTTATTTTATTCTCTTTGAATTGTTTTTTGAAAATTTTCAAAAAATTATTTTTTTATTTATCAATACAGAAATTAATAGCATTACATGTAATTTTGTGGGCATTTTGCAAAAAAGATTTTGAATGATCACTTTGCTGAGGTGGTAACGCTGGTTCAAAAAAGAAATCACACGTACACGAATGTTTACATCAGTTTTTTCATTTTTCCCTTAAGAAAATGATAGAAACGCTGATGTATGAACCCATCAGCAGTGTCGGTCATATGATGGATCATATGTTCGACACTGTTCTTGCAAGGAAGTGAAATTATAATTGAAAATGTTAAACTTCATGAAAGCTTATAGAATCTGGGATCAAAAGCACACAAAAATGTCCAGAAAAAGGCGAAATATGGGAGAATATTGGCGGCTTGGTAAATTTACCAGGTAAGAAGAAATTGAAAATGTTCTATGCCATATTTTTTCATACATACATATGTATGTATGTACTTATACAAATCAAAAATGGAATATGTAGGTGATGCATGCAGAAAACGCTGGAAAGGACTCCGGGATACATATAAACGTCGTAAACGAACAGCGATGTGGATTTTAATTGAACAGTTCTTCTACAAATTAAATAAATCCACTGAAAATGTGTCAAAAGTATATGTACTGATAAATGAACTATCAAAATATTGAAAATTTCTTCAATAATTTCAGTTTTACTATACTAATTTCCTTGCAAAAAATATGTATTTATTATTTGCTTTTTAAAGTCAAATTCAAATTTATTATTTTAGAGCTTTAGACCCAAATTCCAAAAATTTTAAAAATTAATTATTATTTCCTATCAAAGCAAATTTAATTGAAGTCAAATGTTTAAAATGAAAAAAATGTACATATAGATATATAATATTTATTTGATCTTTTTGATTATTTGAAAAACTATTTTATACAGCTTCAAATCGTTTTTATATAAAAATTTTATTAACAATATTATTCAATATTTCGATAACAATTTGTTATCATCTTCAGGATAATATTTGTAATTGAATTACAAATATTATCCTGAAGATGATAACAAATTGTTATCGAAATATTGAATAATATTGTTAAAAAATTTTTTATATAAAAACGATCTGAAGCTGTATAAAATAGTTTTTCGAAAAATATGTATGTATTTATTATTTGCTTTTTAAAGTCAAATTCAAATTTATTATTTTAGACTTTTAGAGCCGAATTCCAAAAATTTAAAAATTAATTATTATTTCCAAATATGAACTTATTTATTTATTTGCTTTAAGAGCCAATTGAAATGTATTAATTCAGCTCGAAAAATTAACCTTTTCAAAATATTTGCTGTATTTTTCAGCTGTCTATATGCCGACGACATTTCGTTGGTGCTAATCAACTCATCAGTAGACTTGAACAATTCTTAAAAGTTTGTTTGAAACTCAACTACTTATTCCATAATTCTCATGAACAAAATGAGAATCAGAAATATTCAAACAAACCTTTAATACAGCAAACATTTCTTTTTTCGTTTTTGCAACACTTCTACTTCTATTTTTTGAAAAAGGTTTATTTTTGGACCTGCATTAATTATTATTTCCTATCAAAGCAAATTTATTTGAAGTCAAATGCTTAAAACGAAAATTTTATATTATTATTTTATAGTTTTTTTTAAATTATTTTCTTTTATTAATAACATTTTTCTTTAAAATAATTTCAGTAGTTTTACTTTTTCAATTCGAATAATCTTTTAGTTGAACTCATCTCTGTAATGTTAGTATATCATCGGATAGATGAGTTTTTAACATCACATTCAATCGAAGTTGTCGTTTAGCTGATGTTAGTTTGTCAGTGTATTGATAATACTTTGTCATTGCATTTATTTCAATTGGTCATGTCTCTGAAGCTAAAGTTTCACCATATTGACGTATGAGTAATCATGGCTTCGGTGTCAGAATGACATGGCATTGATGTAACAATTGTTATATTTATCGCTAATAACAATTAGAGCACCTTATGTAAAATTTGACATCACCGTGATGAAAAGTGTCATGGGGTCAAAAACGATGTTTTTTGTCATCGTATTCATGTTAAAATACATCATAGCTATAATGGTTTTTCTATGAGTGTAATATTGCTATTGCATCTATCGACTGGGGGCCGAAATAAAATTGTTTCACATTTGTTTATATTTAATTTTAAAAACTAATCTATGGTATGCTGTTCTACTATATTAAAGGATTCCTGAAGTTTTGTGTTTATTTTATCAATTCTATCATCAGCATGATATATAATGATATCGTCTGCAAATGCTATACTGTTTTCAATATTATTGATCAGGTCCAAAATGTAAATATTAAACAGAATTGGTGCATTAAGTAATTTTTTTTTATGAGCCCATGGCCACTGCTGCTAGTGCTCACCACCGCCTTAACTTAATTTTAATTTATTATATTAAGTTTTCAATAAATACAAAAAATTTATTTTTCGTAATATATTTTTTTATCTTTTTCGTAATATAAACCATTCGATATATACCATTTTTTTTAAATAATAAACAGAAAGAAAATATGTGACATCTTTGAGTCCAAATTTGTTTGAAAACGTAACTGGATTTCCTTCGTATTCGTGTTCTTTCGATATAAACAAACAGGCCTTAAAATAAAAATAAGAATGAAAACAGGGGCCAGAGAAGCTTTAGACTTTATCTAGAATAGGAAATAAATCAAACAAAACATCTGGATACAGTTTGGAAAAAAAATACTTTTTTTTCATTTTCAATTAGAAAGGCGCTCATGAAAATTTCAGCGAAAATAAACAACATTTTACAAGACCTCAATTTAAAATTTAATACGCTTCATCTAATCACGAATGAAAAGATATTATTCCCTCAATTTTTAGTAGATAAAGCTTAAATGGCCTTTAAACATTTTAAACTTTTAGAAATGTTTCTATTTGTAATAGAATTTTAGATGTCTATTCAAATGTAAAACTAATAAATAATTGCTTCGGATTCCTCCTGGACAGTTTTCGTAGATGTATGCTTTTCAGGGTCAGTGCTTTTGTTCAGGTTTTGTAAATCCCTTTTTTGTGTTTTTTTTTTTTTTTTGGCTCTAAGAGGCGCAAGTGTTTTTTAAAAGACGTAAAATTTATTAGATACTTCACATTAAACGAAAGTTTCAATAAAAAGAAAAATTGTTTTTGAGAACGATTTTATCAAGTAAGTATGCTAAAGAAATATTTATGTATGAAGGGGCTGAAAAGTGTTCTCTTATTGGGGCAAAATGAACAATCGAAATTTGTTGTTGGCAAAATAAAATGTATTTTTCCTGTACGATAATAAAACAGAGTAGAAAACAAAACTATTATGAAGTTGGGGGAAAATGAAACATTTTATTTATAAAGTGAGTTCGGCTTGAGGTCCTTTAGTAAAAAATTTTACACCAAATTTTTAAGTTGATATAGCAACTATTTTATTATCTCCAATATTTCGGCCAACTTTGTTGGTCATCCTCAGGGAGCTCTTGAATTTACAAAGAAACATTAATTTATACTTATAATATTGCACAATTTAATATATTCATACATACATCTTTTTTATATTTATTTTATTATATTAGTAGTGTTGTCAGTTGTTAACGTAAGTAACTTTTTTCGCCTACTGTTTTGTTATTTGTATGTCAGTTATATTTGTTGATTGCGTATCTGTATATGTGTGCGCAGTTGGCTGTGTCTGCCTTATAGTTGATCCGTTTATCTGCAGGTATGCTAATAATATGAAGCATCTCTTTTAAATATCTCTTCCTGTAATTTGTCTCTCTTTCTAGTATTCTCACTCTGTTTAAGTCAGGCTTATGTTTGGTTGCTGCACAATGGGCCGCAAGTGCAGAAAATGAAACTTAATTTTTTTTATCTAATATTTGACAAGTAAATATTCTGATTATGATTTTAAATGCTTGAATACTTTGAGAAAGAAGTACGTATGTCTCTTAGCTTAAGTTGATGCGATTTGATTACGATGATTACGATCAATTAATTAAAACGTTTTGAATTTTCTTGAAGTTCTGTTTTTAAGTGTTGCAGATAAAAAAAATTTTTTATAATATTTTCCGCAACAATATAATAATTTTGACTGAATACGAACACTGATACTCGAAAACTACATTTTTAGATATTTTACTTTTACTTAGTTTTGAATGAATTTTAATACAAAAATATGAATTTCTTTTAAAGGAGTGTGTTGTTTAATAAATTAGAGACATAATTGAAAAATAAGTATATAAAAGAAAACAAAACAATTGAATTAATTAAATACTTTAAGTTAAAAACAAGGTTGTAAATTAGAAAAAAAGAAACGCTTTATAGATCAATTCATGAATACATAAAAATATAAAATTTGAATTTAATAATGATTTAAGAACTAATCTTCAATTCTGAGAACAACTTGTATAACTCTTTTTTTAAGTGTATTGTTCGGTTCAAGTCAAGTTGTAACTTACCTTATAATTATGAACATTACTATGTTTTATTTTCATGTATCCTCACAACAATTTGTACTGAGCATTTGCTTTATATTAAGAGAATTTACCGAGAGTTTATGAAGTTATCATATTTTAGGCCGCCTACGGCTGATCATGAACAATCCTTAGTTTTTAGTTCTTATTTGTATCTGCTGAAGTCAAGTCAACACAATTATTGTAAATAAACCCAAGTGTGAAGTCAATACTAAATTACTTCACTTCTTCATTTAACTCGTCTTTTATATGTAACAATTTTTATTTGACCATCCACCCCAACATGTATTTATATGACTTTTATTAAGGATTATTTCCATCTTCTTTTGTTTTGTTTGTATTTTTTACAAGCTTCGTTAGAGACCTGAAGATTTCACACAGCTATGAATTTCCGTTAGTAGAATGTTATAGCATATATAAACCGATTTGGCCTTAAGACGACTCATGTTGTTATCACTTGTGAGCACAGACATATCGTTCAGTTACGCAAACAGCGAAAAAAATACGCGACTTTGCTTTCCTTTCAGTACCCTCCCCCTGGCATCGGAAAACAGCTTCTCTGATTGCAGTGCTACTAAACCTGCTGCAATGCTTATAATTTCTATTGCTAATTTTTCCAAAAGTGGTTTATCAGCATTAGGCTGCAGCCATTTGCTACAGATGGTACTAATTTTTTCTTTTATAAATGACGAAATTGAATTTCAATCAATACGACTGCTTTCCGAACTATTTTCTTTTGCAGTATAATACTTGTCAAGAAAATCTTTCATCTTTTGATCATGTAGAACAGCAAGAAATATCTTTATATGCATCATATATACTACACATCATAGTTTGCTCTTTTAATATTTGATTTACTCTTTGCAATCCATGCTTTTAGATCTTAATGTCATGAAATTTATACTTTCAGGGTGTTAATTTTTATTCATAAACAAAAAAGGTTCTCTAAGTTTTTAAGAAAAACTGCATTCATAGATGTAGCCAATGATTTCATTGTTGGTTTTGCACTATATGTAGCTGATTATGGTTAAAATTATTGAAGCAATAATTTCCTCCCACGGATTTTTACATATTTTGCCTTCCCTACAAATTGATCCAAGTAAATGCACATTACATGTGTAGCAGACATTAAGATAAATTAAATTACACTGTAAAACAATTTAACGAGAAATGTGAGAACGTTTTTTTTTTTCAAACCGAAAATATTTACTGTCTTAATTTTTTCGTGCAGCTTCGTGAATTGCCTCAAAATGTTAATCACTCACTATCACGCACGAAATTTTAATTTTTAATCACACTCACCCACATACGCGGGATTTCTTTTTAATTTTTTCAAGCCAATCTCAAGCTTAGTTTAGACGATATGTTGAATCAGCATATTTATGCTGAAAATTTTGTTTAAGTGCCATCATATCGTGTAAACGCAAAATCTTTACCAGCATACATATGTTTAACAACGTTTGCAAACAATTTGTTAACAATACCAACAAATATATGTTGGCAATTTTAGCATATCGTGTGAACAGTATGTTCTTACATCCTTATTCATAAAAATTATAACAGGTTTATATAAAAAGCGATCTGAAGCTGTAATAAATAGTTTTTTCAAATAATTAAGAAGATCAAATAAATATTATATACAGGTTTATAATGCTGTTATTTGACAAATTTGTATGGAAAACTTGTCAAATACGAGTTTCATAAATGTAAAGTATTTGTTATGAATAAGGCCCTCAGTCTTTGACTAATTTCCTGCGTATGCTAGCTGATATGCCATTTGTTGAAAATGCTTTTTAAGCTTTTCAGCATATATCTAATTTGTATGCATATTTGCCGAATGGCTTTGTTGAGCCGCCGACAATTTTCGTTTATGTGAATATATATCTTCTTCAAAATTTGCAAACGAGCACACACGTAGTGAAATGAAATTCAATGAATTAATTGCTCTGAAATTAAAAAACAATAAATAGCTCGAGGCGAACTCATACCAGGTGGATGCAAGGGAATTTGCTGCAAAATGAAAGAATACATGTATTTCATTACATATATTTCAAAGTGAACAAAAAGCTAGAAGCCAAAATAATCACTTGTGTTTCAAGTCCACCTGATATGAATTCTGCTTGAAAAAGTTCGAATAATCAACAATCAACGGCAAGGCGTTGGTTACATGCATACATCCGCACTTTTGTTTTCAGCGGCGGCCAAGATGAAAATTAATTGGCACAGATCTTCGAACGTCAGTATAGTAAACAAAAAATTGTAAACAATAAATTATAAAGTTATTTTTTTACGTTTTCGTTAGTTTTTCATGATTAATAGAATTGAATTATGGAGCTTGGTAGGTTTTGAAATATTTTATTTTAATGCCATTGTTGTTTTTACCAATAACGTAAATACATATGTTTATAGAAATGGATGCTATTTTACAAGCAAATGTTAATACGATTCAGCATACATATCACCATGTAATTATCAACATAACGTATAAACACAAAAATTGTATGCTAACTCTTAGTCCGAGGCCACGCAATGAGCGGCGAGTTTGAGCGGCAAGTGGCTTATTACTGAGCGTCGTTTCTGAGCGGTTAGTTATTAAAATGCCATTATCAAGGTTTGTTTAATGTTTTTAAGCGATAATCGTATTCATGTTTATAAAAATTTAATGCGTTTAGGAAAAAAAAAAGATTTGGTATTCATCCTATAAATCAAGAAAGGCGACATTACGGCGAATTTAACCATTTATATACAAATCTACGCAAACTTCCAGACAGATTTTGGCAACCACAAATTTCACCAACTTCACTCCATAACTTATCGGTTATATTTTTATTATTTTTAAAATTTGGTAATATATCTTGCCATAATAGCGGTCGGCTTTGTACAGATGAAATTATAAGCTCCGCATTCACTTTTGCCGCTCAGAAATCAACTAAAAATTAGAACAAGTTCTATTCCTGAGCGGCGCCGCTTAGCCGCTCAGAAATGCCGCTCATTGCGTGGCCACTTCAGTAGTATTCCATATGTTTTAATTTTTTGCCGCTCACCGTTCTGCCGCTCATTGCGTGGCCTCGGCATTATGTTGACATTCCATTTGCTGAAATATGTTGAATTAAAAAATTTGGTAGTTTCAGCATATAGTGTAAACACCTAGCATATGATATGTGATAACATATGCATTTGATGTTATTTTTAATCATACAGTTGTTACCATATACATATATGCTGATTCAACATATCGTCTAAACTAAGCTCCACATCACTAATTGTCATACGTGTGAACACGTTGGGATGCATTCAAAAGATAGGATTGCATAAGAGTACTGACGGAACTCGGAAAACTAAATTGTTTCCGAGGTTTAATTAATAAAATATCGTGAACAACTGTATCGAATGCTTTGCTATGCTCCAAGATCACGACTATCGATATTAAATTGATATCCAAATTGTATCTAAGATCTGCAATCACATTGACTAGTGTTGTAGTACAACTTCTAGATTTTCTAAAACCCAACCGCAGATCAGAAATAAAATCGTTACCATCTAAATGATGATGGATGGTTAGTTTGTTGGGCGATAATGTTTTCCATAACTTTGGATAAAACGGTAAGCTAGGAATCAGTCTATGGTCGTTTTTAACCTTTGGTATAGGGATTATTTTAAAGAGTTTCTATATCTCAAGAACAATGGACTGACTGAGAGCTTTTAGAAAGCTTAACTCATCCAGCCCAACAACATTTGATTTTACTGAAGATAGACATTCGAAGGCATTTTACAAAATAAAATAATTTTGTAGATTTTCTTTTAAGTTTCAAATATAAATGTTGCCATTCTTAGGCTTTCTGATTTCCCTTATTTCTAATTAGTCCCTTAGTAAATTAAGGCTGACCTGTTCTTTGCTTCGCTCATCACAATACAGGACATTAAGACTGTATATTAAATGAACTTGATGGAATAAATAAAACTTTAATTACAACTTGCTGAAGAACAAAATACATAGTTTGAGCACAACGAAATCTGTTGTCTAATTGAATAAATGTATTTTTATGAAACTCCCTCATTAATGTAGGAAGTAGTTAATTTTATTAAAAGAAAACATGCAGGATGTGAAAGAAGCATGTTGATTTGGTATTATGAATACAACTTTCTAACAAGTGTTGTCTTAACGATGCGGAGATAAGATTATTGCTTCAATTTTATATATTGCAGAAAACATCAATATACATATGTTTATGTATTGGGTGAGTTATTGTCAGTATCAGTTATATGTTAATATTTGCAAGGCATGTTTATGAAATGAGCCCATTGAAATTGCCATTTATCAGTATCGCATGAACGTGCTTTTGTTTGATTTTGTTGTATAAGCATATGAAATATTTGTCTGCAAAGACAGCCAACTCGACGGAAACATGCACGAAACAGAATTTGGTCCAATCATAGATATGATACGCAAATGTTTTTTGTGGTTGTATTGCGAAAAGTTAAAAAAAAACTTTTGTTGGCCCTCCATTTAAAAGTCTTAAAGCAAAATATTCAACTTTTATCCAAACGCGTAAGTTTTATATCAACTGCTGAAGTCGTTTTATTGAGTCCACAGTACCCGTTACTCATCGTTCTCTTGAGAATGATGAGTATTGTCAAGCGTACACCTAAAGAAAACATATGTTTAAGGCAACCATATTTAAAAAGAAACATGCTATTGTTGAAATATTTATATGGTTGCAGGCCGATAACATTAATTGTTAAATAAAACATTTACATTGCTACTAGCTTCACTTTGAGTGATTAGGTTGTTATTCAAAGTCAATAACCATATTATTGCTATATTCAATCATAATATTGCCATGTCCATGTAAATTGTTAAATAAATTTTTTTGTTCTCTGTTAAAAATCTGACATTGACGAAAATGGATCGCTTATGATGATACAAAAGTGGTGATTCTGCCACAGCCACATATCGTGCCTTAAGAGGAGGATATGGTTTACATAGTCGTCCAAGTACGCAAGCAATTATCAAAATTGTGAAGAAATTTGAAGAGACTGGAGCGGTTACAAATATTGTAAGACCTTTGCATCATCGTTTCGCTCGATCCGCTGAAAATATCGCTGCTGTAAGTGAAAGTGTTGCCGAAGACCCAAACGTGTCCATTCGTCGTCTTTCTCAGGAATTAGGACTGTCTTATGGCACATTATGGCGTATTTTGTCCATATAAAGTCCAGTTCACACAACAACTGAAGCTTGCTGACCATTCACAACGTCGTAGATACGTGGAATGGGTGCTTGAACAACAGGCGGTGGACGACGAGTTTTTGAAACAAATTTTCTTCAGCGATTAAGTAAATTTCTCACCCGGTGGGTATGTTAATAAACAAAATTATCGCATTTGGTGTTCTGAGAATTGTCAAGTAATTGAAGAGAGGCCATTGCATCCACAAAAAAGTCACTGTTTGGTGCGCTCTTTGGTCTGAAGGTGTGATTGGACCTTACTTCTTCGAAAACGACGATGCAATGAGTATCACCGTCAATTCGGAGTGTTATGACACATCACAACCGACTTTTTTTCGCCTGCTATTGAAGAATACAACTAAAAGAATATGTGATTTCATTCCAAGGCAGTTTAGTGCCACATATGTATAGCACTCCGTAGCTATAGTCGTTGAAATACCGTTTCTGAGAAAACGGTTTGAGATAGAAACCTAATTTTTTCGCTAGAATGTGTTAAATTCCGGTAGTGGATCTGCTATTGAAATTCAGTAAAACCCTTTCACGGAAAAAACCGGGTTTTGAGGGGTATTTTTGGCAATTTTTTTATTCAGATTTTTGAAAAAAATTTTTTTTCCTAAAAAGTCAGCCATATCATTTTTAATGCATATTAGATCCCAAAAATTGAAGAATTTTTGAAATCGGCTTATATATACCTGAGATATAGTGTCTCCCGGTTTTTCAAGAGATCGGCTTTATAAGCCAAATAAAACAACTTTTGGCACCAAAAATCAATCAGAATGGTAGATATAGGCTATTTAGAGGCAAAATTAGAAAATTTTTTGACACCGGCCTATATACACTCGAGATATAGCACCTGCCGATATCTCAAGAAGTCAGTCCTGGTAGCCAAACGAAACAATTTTTTGCACTAAAAATTTGTCAGAATGGTACATATAGGCTGTTCAGAAGCAAAAATAGAACACTTTTATACATCGGCCTATATGCACATGAGATAACGCTCCTCACGGTTTCTCAAGAAGTCGGCATTAAAAGCCAAATAAAACAACTTTTGGCACCAAAAATCAATCAGAATGGTAGATATAGGCTATTTAGAGGCAAAATTAGAACATTTTTTGACACCGGCCTATATACACTCGAGATATAGCACCTCCCGATATCTCAAGAAGTCGGTCCTGGAAGCCAAACGAAACAATTTTTTGCACTAAAAATTTATCGAATGGTACATATAGGCTGTTGAGAGGCAAAAATAGAACATTTTTGGACATCAGCCCATATGTACCCCAGATAACGCTCCTCCTGTTTTCTCAAGAAGTCGGCTCTAAAAGCCAAATAAAACAACTTTTGACACCAAAAGTCAATTAGCATGGTACATATATCAAAGTGAAGGGTATTTAAGACTCGGCCCAGCCGAATATAGCACTTTTACTTGTTTTTATATAAATTGATCTTGAGATTATTAAATAAACTTTTCAAGCTTAAGATCTTTTTATAAAAAATATATGGAACCAATTATACATATTTATTTGCAATATTTCGCCAACAATCTTCAGGAAAATTGTTGGCGAAATATTGAAAATACTTTGATTGCCACTTGAAGCTAGAGAATCCGCAAAATGTTTTTATTAAAGGGTGAAAACTTAAGAATACCGTACTACATTTTTATTTCTCAAGGATAGTATTACTGTCAAGAAACAACTCTTTCGATCATAAGTTTCTTACGACAAAAAATTCAAAAGACTACCACCACTTTGAGCTGAGCCAGCCATTTTGCTGGTTGTTTTCTCTAGTTTTGGTTTCAATGTGCAAGAGAATTTATTTTTAACTCTTATTAATTTCTTTATATGCCTTTTCCATTCATATGTACTTATATTTTTATGTTTTCTTATCGATAAAATACAATTTTTGTAGCATTTTTATGTATTGTACTTCCTCAAATATTTAATTACTCGTAACCGTCTTTTCCACTTTTTCAAACCCGTTTTTTTCGTATTACAAAAAAATCCGTTTTTGTAATACGAGTCATAAGAAAAGAGAAAACGTTCTCGCGGTATTATACTCAAGATTAGGCTGATTTTTTTCTTTTGTGCTATACAGAAAAGTTATGGATCATACTTTTGAAACTTATAGAAAACTAGTTGATCAGACAAAATGAGAAATTTTAAATTTAATACCATTTACATATTAAATATTATTTTTGTTAGAAATTGTTATATGTATATAATATCTCTATTTATGTTCATTAAAAACATCTGTATTAAATACAGGATTAAAACTTTTTGGATTTAAGCAAATTTAAAGTTTCATATTTAAAATAAAAATGTTTTCCATTAGTTTTAAATGCAGTTTTGTTTGTTGTTGAAATCCGAATCTCTAAGCAAGTGTTTAAAATGCATGAATATGTGTACTCAGCCTTGTGGTATGCTATAGTTTGTATCATGATTTAAAAACATGCATGCAAGTGTGCGTGTGCATGTGTGCGTGCTTATTTGTTTGCCTACTGAGTGTGTGGGTAAAAACATTTAAGATATTATTTATGTGGGTTTATGTTTTTCCATTAAGTACACGGTTATGATTTTTTACTGTAAATAATTTTTTTCGTATAATGTTCCGTTTAAAAAAAGAAGAAGCATCTTGCCACGACTTAAATGAATTGTGTGAATTTATCAGTATACCCAAGCACGAAAGCATGCAAGCGATATGAAGACATACATATAAGAAAATACGGGTTGTTGATTTATTTGTTTATTTGGATGCCACCACCTTCCATGCCATGCGAAATGTGAGAGCAATGTGGACTTAATAAATATGCGGCAGATATATAGACTATGTGGGACGTTAGGGAATATTTTTTAATATCTCACTGTGCATTACTGCACGAAAAAGCGTTATAGTTGGAAAAATTATATCGTAGGATTGAAACTGCCAATACTCTTCCCAAATTTTAATATCGCTGTATATTGTTGGATTGAATGCGATCGCTTATATCATAGAGAGCATTGAAAGAGCGTGACAATTTGAATCGATGTTGTTTGTACTGAAAGTGTCAGTTGTAGAATAATCGAATAAAATGGTAGGATCAAGGGATAGAACAGGACTATGGTTCTTTTGGAGAAAAATATGTTCCCTATTGTTTGAGTATTTGCCAAGCACTCCTACCGCTTTACCTGAGCATAAGATGCCCGCTTGAATTAAAAATACTAAGTGGTTTTGTTTAGTTCAACTTTAATTCTAAAATTTATCATGATGTCTTACTCGCTTGTATACTAAAATTGATTCATTCATTCACACCAGTCGTTCATAGCAATCAGCATAATTTCATTTTATTGATTTCCCACGAATTATGCTGACGCTTAAAATTAGTAAAAATTAAAATATTAAAATTGCTTATGTTTATGTGAAAATAAAAAGCATGTTCGCAACGGCACTGAATAAGTAAAAGAATACTAAATTTCAATTACAGTGGCGTACATAAGTATACGTACACTACACAGTGCTGCTGTAACGCTTCAATATCTTAAGATGTGTTTCGCATTAGCTCAATATTGATATCACCGAACTAGTTTTGATGAACAAATTTGTCAGCTGCTGTTAAATTCCTGGTGAGCTCGAAAAAGAAAGATAAACTGTCTAATTCATAAGCGTTGCTTAAGGCATTAATAAGATTATAATAAACACTTATAGACGACAAGACCCTTGCCTACACATTTAGTCAATCATATTACTTAAGACAACATTCTCAAACACAAAGCTTTCCATAAATTTGGGACCTCAAAGTGTATGCTGTATTGTGCGAACGAACGACAATGTTCGCAGGCGAGAAATATGCCCTAATTGTTTATTGGCTTCAAGAGTCAATTGAAATTGGCTCTTAATAGACTGTTTGAGATCCAACCAAAAGTTCAGACACAAAGATTCCGTGAACAAAATGAGACACAGAAATATTGTGGAAATAAGGAGCCAGACTTTGAAAGAAATGATTTTTATAGGTTTGTAGAGGTGGTCGTGGACCTCCCAAAACTGAAGTCAAAGTCGAAATCGGCCGCAGGCTTTAAGTTTATTAAAAATTCGATGTTGAAATTGCGGAATTTACTAAACAAAATATGAAAATGTTGGTAGGGCAGTGCTGCCAGAGGAATGTTTTTGCACAGAACGTAAAACCGCGAATTCATAAACGGTCTTAAGCATCCAAAATCGGATTTTTTCATTTCATTTAAAAATGGTTTTTTCATAAGTATGCAAAATTTGTTCTTGACAACCGGCCTACGGCCGTGCTAAGGGATTTTCTTCTGCACGTTATAACCAACACCAGTTTCGCGTACGAAATTTGTAAGCATCTGGCAGCACTCATTTTCATTTTACTGCCATTGGTACCACTATACTAAAGCCGGCTCGAAATATTCAAACAATCCTTTAATACAGAACACATGTTTTAATCTTTCATCACTTTCACTTTTCTTAACAACTTCTATACACCGAGTTACCATTGGTTACTACGATCTATTACTAAGATCTAATTTTATTTATGAAATTATTATTACTAAATGATAATTTCAATTGGCTCTTAAGCAAATAAATAAATTACTCGTTCCCTAATGACGCTGTAAAAACGGCATAAAAATCAGACATCTTATGAGCATATGTGCGATTAACTTCCGTGATTCCGCTCAGTCTATATTTTATTATTTTTATCTTTAAAGTAGTTGCTTTATGATCACTTGTTAAACTGTTTCTGTAATCTGATTGATAAGTTTTTAATATTATACGTGATAATGATTTGATGATATTATCATCAACAATCGTCCAATTGCTTGCTGGGATTGTAGTAAAACAGTACATGAACATCTACAAATGTACACAATATACAAAAGCACAAACATATCATTGTTTTATATTCTGCTGGATTGCTCAAGAACATGAGTGAACAAATCGATTGCTAATGTAGACCGCATGCAATACCTTTAAATTTTCATGACTAAGCGAACGAATTTTTATTCGCTATTTTTACAAACCAAACTGCAAAATATTTAGGCATTGGTAGAGCAGAAAACTAGATAATCACAATTTTAACTACAGTCGAACTTCCATAACTCGAATCACCATTATCCCAAAAAAAAATTTCGACTTACGCAGACTTCGAGTTACAGAATTTTTTGTCAAAATAGAATAAAAGGTTTTTGAATCATGTATTTTTATTTAAAATAGCCTCTAATGGAAAACTACATACTTAAGAATATAAAAGAACAAGCATATGTACTCATATACATATGTATTTAAAGATTTACAGTTAAGTAAAATATTCTGAAATAAGTGACTAAGCAAAAATAGCATGTAAAGTATACAAACCAGGGGGCAAATCACCGCATTCGAAATCGAATCTTCTATCGCGTGTACAAATATTTCGACGGCTGCAATTTTTTGGATCACAGTATTCGATCGCAATTAATATTGTCTACTACTATTTTTTACATCGCAGTACGCATTTGACAATAAAGAAACAAAACGAAAAAAGAAAACAAAACATAAATAAATTGGTGAAAAACTTCAAGATAAATGAATTGGAGGATGAGTCCAATATTGCCATTATAAGAAGGAACATTTGTGACAAAAGCGATCCTTTTTCATTGCCAGAAGCTGAGTAAGTTGTGAGTTTAAAGCAAAAGATTAGAACTAAATGTTTCATCGTTTGTACATAGCTGTGAAAAATGTAACATATGAAATACACTACTTAGTGGAAAATATTTTTCTTGGTATTCACTTTCCCTAAAAACAAATAAAATTTATATTTTTTAAATTATTGCTTTAATTTTTTGTCGCTTCTTTGCTATTTTATTTGTTTTGCTGCTAAAAGCTAAAGATTATTTGTTTTCGATAGTGTAGTAACAATCGAGTACAACATCGATTAGATGCGTTTCGATAACGAGTCCTGTGATCCACGTTAACAGCATTTCGATGACAAAGCACTCGCTTTCGAATGCGGTGATGTGCCCCCAGCTCAAGCAACCAAAGATTTTACTCTCTCTCTCTCTCTCTCTCTCTCTCTCTCTCTCTCAAACAAACCGAAACTAATACAAAAACAAAAAAACCAATTTAACAAGCGAAATTCTTCGAGTTATAGAGTTCATGTGTATGTTTTTTGTTCGAGTTATGGAGAACTTCGAGTTATGGCAGTTCGAGTTACGGAAGGAAAATTGTATGTGATTTGTTCTTTTAACGCTACTGCCAACAAAATTAGTTCGAGTTAGAGAAGTTCGAGTTATGGAAGTTCGACTGTATTAATAGGAGAAATATTAGATTTTCGAAAGGATTCTGCATACATCAGCCTTGATGGTAACTGGAGCATCCGGCTCTACACCATCTAAGGCGCTCTTAACGATGCTACACTGGATAACAGCCTTGATCTCATGATCAAGGAAACTGCTATGAATTCAGCAACATGGTTAAAGGCAGGTGGCATGTGGAAGGATGCTGTCTAAGGGCACTCATCGATAATTGGAGGGATAACGGACTTTAATTAAAAACCTTACTAAGCGTTTATTAAGCTTATGACGTTGTTTATGTAAACAGCTGATAATCTATTGAATGAATGAATTTTTTTGTGAACTAGACGAATAGTGCTCAAAATTTGGACTTTTAGTTAGAAATTCCGTCATTACAGGTGGCCTGTATACAGGGGGTGTTAACGCGACTCCCAAAATCCTCATGATTGCCTCTTAATCTGGCATCACTAATTTAATTGGAAAAAGTAGTTGCTTAAAAATTATGGCATATTTGCCAATTTAACGAAAGTTGTATTGTCAAGAACGTCTTACCGCCCTCGCCATTTTTAAAAGAATTTAATTGCCATCTTTTAATAAGCCATTTTTATTCTAATTGCGAAGCGGATAAGACGTGATTGTCCATAGTGTCAGAGGATTTTCCAGGAATTTCCATACAAAAAAGTATGTAGAATTAATCATCTTTATTATGAATATTTGAATTTAATATAAATATATATGTATATTTTTTACAAAGGAATTTTAATAAAATTATGTTGCGTAATGAATCAAGCCTTTTGTTACGTTTTGTAATTTATTCAAAATCCCGTGGAAATTGCTGGCTCGGCCGATAGCCCTCTCAACAGGGGGGTTAAAACAAAATCCAGTACACTGTTACAAAAATCGATTTCAACGAAGTGTTCCTTTTCATGATTTTAATTTGCTAAACTAACATACATATATTTTGCTTAATATTTTATTTTACATCAAACACAAATGTTGCTTTTTTTTTGGTTTAAAGACAATTCATACACACATCCATATTTATACATAATTAAGGCTACTGAATGCTTGCTAAGAGTTCATTATTAAAAATTTATAACATTTTCCTCGAGTTATTATGTAATTGACTGTTTAACCTATTTAAACAATTATAAATGCAACGTTCGTTGTTTAAAGGAAATTATTTAATTACTATACAAAATAGTTTTGGCATGGAAAACTACAAAAATGTTCAATAAATTTGAAAATTATATTTTATGTAAGTTCAGTTTTTCACTTACCAAAAAATGCCGGAATCGCCCCTAAAGGCATCACAAATAAGCTCACCAACAGATCGGCTATGGCCAGGGAGAACAGAAAGTAGTTGGTGACATTTTGTAAGCGGCGATCCAGAGCCACTGCCAGACATACTAAAATATTGCCCAGTCCACCGGCAAAAATAAAAAATAGAACAAACAAAAAACTCCAATCAAGTCCTTTGACCGGCACGTAATTGTGTACATCCAATTGGGTTAGATTTGATTCATTTACGGCCAGAGAAGAGTTAATAAAAGATGAATTCGCCAGAGCCAGATTCCAAGACCAAAAACTGTCTTCCAACCAATTATTGCTTTGAAACGAATCGTTTATGTACTCCTCAGCTTTTGCTGCCGAAGCCAAACCCAATGTGGGTAAATAAGCAGGTAACTGTGTTGACTGGGAATTATCACTACTGATGAGGTAATTCCTAAGGAAACATTTAACTCTATGCGGCAAAATAGATGAACGGTAGGGCAGGGAAGACAACAAAGCATTTGGCTTTTCACAGTCAATGAAAATATTTTGTACTAAAGTTTCAGCATTTGTAGAAAAAGAAACAGATGGATTTGTAGCTGCAGGCTCCACATTTAATTTGTATTTGTTAGTTTTGTTTGCATTTAAATTAAAATAACGATTTGTTGGCCACACTTGTGTGGCATCTTCTAACGTAGGAGATACTTGGCTTTCAAGCTGTTGCAGATATTTTGTTTTATACGACAACTCAAACTCTTTCAGAGGTTCTAACACATTTTGCACTTTGAGTCTGACGCGAGCCAAACATTTTGGTAAAAGTGCATTGCTGTTTGTAGATGCTTGCAACAGCAGCTGCTGCTGCTGTTGTTGTTGTTGTTCTGGGCTAAATGATGGCAGGTTGTTGTTATTGCTGATACTCCCATTAATAGTGCTGTTAGTATTATTGTTGTAAACATTTGCTGACACCATATCAGTTCTTTCCGTTGCACTGGCATCGTGTAATTGCTGTTGTAGTCCTTGAACCAGTGATAACAAATCGTTGGAGTTGTGTGAGAAATGGGGAGTGGTGTTATTGCGGGAGGGATAATATTGCGGGTAATCAGGCATATCAGTATTAAGACAACTGTATTGTGTATGAGAACTATTTGCTGTTGCGGATGTCTTTGCTGCTTTGTCGAATGTGTCAAGTATTTTACAACGGAATGTTTGTAGCAAACTGTATGCTGGCCCATCATCATTATCGTTGGTGTCATTGTCAGTACAATGGCGTACGATTTCCGGTATTTTGGTTTCATCATTTTCCAAAGGTGATGTGACGGTTGCCTGTTCGCACCATATTTTAAAACTTGTCTTCGTGTGTTCATTATGTTCTTTAGCTGATATTTCATTTTCTGTTGCCTCATGATTGCTGGTTTTAAACTCCTGCCAACAGATTGTATTGTAGTAGATTGGATTGTATTTATTGCTGGCTGCAGGTGGGTGGATATTAACAAAATCCTTTGCCGTTGTTTGAGTTGTTCCGAATGGTATATTGGATGTTGCTGACACATTTTGCATCGTTTGAAATATTGTTGTACGCTCGTATGTTGCTTGTTCCAAAAGAGCTGTGGTGCTTGTTTCTGCCCTCGTGTCGGATGATATTTTTGTTGTTGGTCTAAGACCAAGCCTTTGTTGTAAATCCATTTCATTCTAAAGCTGTAAAAGCTGTAAAGTATTTTTTGTTTTTGATTTTTCTTTTTGATTTTTGCAAAAACCTATTTGTTTCCATACACAACAAGCATGAATTATCGTCTTTAATTGGAAACAATAGCATGTGATTTAGGGTGTTATTTCATCACTTGTCAAATCTGTAATGAAGACATGAACGTAAAAGGGAATTAATTAAAAATACGTCAGAACGAATATGCATCAAAAGAGGATAAAATCTGAAATAATTTTGATTATGTTATGGAAACGAGATTTACTTTTCATATTTATTTTTATACTAAGGTGAGGTAGCAGGGAAAAACATTAGTTCTTGCCATCAACTGATTTAACATATAGGAAATTTTCAACAATATTAACCAACTGCTTATGGGGTTTTATACCAAATGTACTGCTAATAACGCAGAGAAAACAGCTTCACTGTGAAACCGCAATTTTTGCTCATCCATTTTTGGCAGGTGCACCAAGTATTATTAAATTCTATATTCATAGGTAGCATCGTGCTACAAGTATCATAGATCCAACAGTTTCAGCTGCCGCAACTAGAGATGTGCGCTTGTCGTGAAAATGTCGTTTACATTTTAGAACAATCACGCGTGAGTGCGGGAGCGTGATTGAAACTGCCATCACGAACAAGTTAAGACAAAAAAAAAAAAAAGACTTGCAATTTAATTAAGCTCAATGTCTGCTACACATACATATAATATACATTTACCTGTGTCAATTTGTGTAGAAGGAAAAAAGTAAACAATCGTTGGGGGGAAATAATTTCATGAATAATTTTGACGCAATACGACATACATATGTTACGTTATGTTTCATGGACTTCCAGTCGTAAATCTAGCCCCCTTGTGTCCTAAGAGATCCCGTTGCTGCGCAGTGCAAAACCATATATTAAATCATTTTTTTTTCCAAAAACTGTGTAACTGTTTTCTTAATGAATAAAAATTAACACCCTGGAAGCGTGAGTTTCATGGTATTAAAGTGAAAATGAAAGGTTTGCAAGAGCATAAGTAAAGTGATGCAAAGTAAGGAGAGTTCTAACTCTCCAGTTCTGCATAATCTAACGTTAAATAAATTTTTGAATAAGTATTGTGTATATTGCATAGAAAAAATTTATGCATATTTTTAAGTTTTTGTAATAAAGAATCCCGAAAAAAAATAAAAATAATCCCGAAAATAAAAATAAAATTGTTGTTTTATGCACGTACCAATCAAACAACGACGTGAATATCTCCAAGACGATGCAGGATATACCTAAATATTTTATTTGGTATAGGAATAGTATAACTTCAATTGAAATTAAAAATTTCTGAAAAAATTAATACCACGAAATGCACCTTATTAATGATATAAAATTGTTCCTTTAAAAACATGATTTTTTGTAGTATGGCTACTCTGGCAACACTTTTTTTTTGGAATATCTAGATTTTCTTTGAAGAACTAGTGTTTACTAGATGGACAACAAAATTTAATTCATAGATTTTTCTACAATTGCCAGCAAATTTTTTCACAAGCTCATATTTGCAAAAATTATTTTTAAAAATTGTCGAATTTTGACCACTACCAACTGTAGCGTACTTGCTCAAAATTCAAAAAACTTGCCTTTTTAAGTATTAATAAAAATTATCTTTTGAGTAACAATAAGTATATGCATTTGAGCTAGGGTTTTACAAGCTTACAGCCTTTTTAGGGTTCCGTACTGATCAGAGCGAAAAGGAATTCTATTACCGAGACTTCTACGTCCGTCTGTTACAGCGTCCATTCTTCAAAACGGTAAGAGCTAGAGAACTGAAATTTTCACAGCGTATTTTTGTATCTTGCCACTACAACAAAAAAACAATAACAAGTCGAAAACTACCTGGTGTCCCCATACAACGAAAAGTAACAATTAGCTATAACTCACGAGCCGTAAAAGATAGAGAGCTGAAATTTGCACAGTGTATGTATTAACAGATGCTCTATAACAAAAAATGCTAAGAACAACAAGAAGTCGATAGCTACCAGGTGCCCCTATACAACGCCAAGTTATAATTAGCCGTTACTCCCAAACTGTAAGAGACAGAGAGATGAAATGTCACAATATATGTACTCGCATATGCCCTACAATAACTAATGCTAAAAGCAACAACAAGTCGAAAACTACCAGGTGTCCCTTTACATCGTAAAGTAACAGTTAGCTATAACTTTCGAACCGTAAGAGATAGAAAGCCGAAATTTTTTATTTTTTTTTTATTTCATATTTCAATTAACAGATTCAAAGTTAAATTAAAAAAATTAAAATAAAATTAATTTTTTGATTTTAAATTGTAAAAAGTAGATACATTATTATTCTTTCCCGCAAAGCTCATTAGCTTGTCTGCAGGACAATAACAATAATTATGGCAATAAGAAAATCATTATATTTTCTTGTTTACAATTATGTGCTTAGATGTTTTAAAGTTTTCTCATCTTTTAATTTACATATTTTACTTCACTTTTTTTTTAAATTCATTGCTTATATATTAAGTACAATTTTATCATTTTGTTTCTTTCGAATTTATTTGTTATGCTAATAATGTTAGCAGGCATTTTATTAAGAATTGTTGGCAGTATAACGGCGAGCGTACTCCTACCATATTCATTTGTGAATTTGTCCACTTTGAACCTTTTTTGTGCTCTTCTTCTTGTGTTATGTGCATGATCGATGCGCTTTAGAAAGCTAGTGTCTTTGTGAAATTCCTTGATTAGTGTTGTATAGTAGATGTTTTTTATGTTGAGGATTTGTAGGTCCTTAGCAGAATTATTTTGATTTCGACTTATTCGAATTTCGCTTGTAGTGTTTAATCCCGAAAGTCTTTCAGTATTTTCTGTTATGTCGTTCCCTCCCCTTTGCGTTCGCACAGTGTATGCATTCCCAGATGCCCTACAACTAAAAATGACAACAACAACAAGAGCTTGTGGCAGATCTTTAATAGAATATTAATTATATTTTTCAATTTAACTTTTTCAATTTAATTACAAATATTAACCTGAAGATTTATTAGCGAAATATTCAAAAATATTGTCTGTTAAGTATACTCATTTGTAAGTACCTTATACGATACGATATGGTACAACTATGTGTACCTATCGGTCTGATTTATAAACGATAACTAACGATAAATTTAATATTTAGTAGTGCTATAATAGTACATGAATTTAATTAGTTTCTGATATAGGGATTTTATAATATAAAATGGTGGCAGAAGTTACTGGATTTTGGAAGGACAAACACGTCTTTCATTTTTCTCTACAAGCTCATATGGGATATATTAGGATATGTAAGTTTTCCATATGTACACAACACATACGTACGGAATCCTAAGTATGCGAGCCAGCTTCGTACTTGAGTGAATTTTTTATTCTTGATTTACCAAGTTTTGAGTAAAAATTCAAAGCTTAGAAGTACCACCCATATGACGACTTTTGGCCCAAGTTATTGCAGCATATTTTAACCTAATATTATTTAAAATTTTATAAAAAAAAAGAAATGCGGTCGGGGGACCCCCGTTAGGAACGAAGTTCTTTACGTTTTTTTATCTTTGAATGTAATACAAGGTGAAATCTGTATGTTTTATTTTGTGTTGGTTTTGAAATTTTATGATTCTTTAAATTTTTGGAACGTTTCCCAACTAATTAATATTTATTGGTAGGTGTCTCCGCTGCTGTCAGTGGAGACACCGCTCATCATATACAATTGCTTGTCGACAGTACACCAATACATATAAACAGCTCACACGCTTTCGTGACGATTTCTACTAATTTCCACTACCAGCAAGCCGCGTTAAGGAACTTCGTTCCAATAATTGGTGGGCTTTGAATTAAAATGGGCTTTTCAACACAAAAGTTAAAGACAAAAATATGAAAAAAAATATTGTACAATGAACTTAATAATTTATTCGCTATAGGAGCCAATTGAAATTTATTACTGTAGGTCTAAAAACTAGAACTAAAGTAATAAATAAATATAATAAGGAAAATATCTCTTAAGCTGTGGAAGGTATCAAACCATTTTTACCCATTTTTGCTTTGGCTTCATAAGCGAAATCTGAAAAGCTCAAAGGAATTATAATCCATCAATAAATACAAAAATTATTGGCTGCAAAATGTTTTGCATACTCGAGGTGGGCAACTTTCAACGCCACAGCCCTGCCTCTGCTTAGCCTAACTTCTTATCTACGACTGTTCAAAATATCACAAAAATCCATTCAAAAAACTTCTAAGCTAGTTCCAAACTTTTTACCATTTTTTTGGAGATTGACACCACTGTGCGTCGTCTGCTGGCAGCGTCATCGAGAAGTTTCTGAAAATCTTTTGCTTTATATACAATTAAATCGTTTTGCTTGAACCACGCTTTAAAAAAGAACAAACAGCGGTATGGCAGAAAACCATACATAGAGTAGCTGTGTGCTAAAGTTTTTAAAACGTCGAGACAGCAGTCTTCAATTACTTTTCAAAGACATGCTGAATTTGTTTATTTAATAAAAATGAATAATAAATTGACATGCAAAATGTTTGTGATAGCAACATACCGTGTTTTTTTTTTAAGTTCACTATATTAAAAAACAAATCATCTTAAATAAAGTATCTCTGGAGGACACTGGAGACGACCAAATAAGTCATCAAGTGTTGAATGTGTGCTTATGAATGTTTCGTGCGTATGCACGGTGGTCTCGTGATATGATTGATGAACAAAGACATTGTGTGCTTTGTGAGTTTGTTTTCCATAGCTATTTGTGCTTTTCTATTTAGCAAATCTACACTTGTCTCCAACAACCATAATTCATCACTGGATGAAACGCTATCACATGAACTCCTCACACTTAAACTGTTGTCTGACAAATCGAATTGGGCATCTACTAGAGCACGTTTAATAAATGGTACAAAAACACACTCAGACGAATGCTGGTATAGTTGATAGCCCCTAAGGTGCTCAAATGACTTTCTGTTGTAATCGTACATGCGAAATTAATTAATACTTAAACTTACATAAATAACTATGAACACAAATGATTTAAACGCTTTGGTTTAGCAAATATGTAAATATTGAAGACTAGACTCCCGGCGATGAGCTTATACTAAACTACAGCAATAAGAAAGTAGCTTTTAAAAAATCTCTTGCGAATTCGAACGTGTGAATACATACATACAAGCAAATGCCTTAAAATCGCCAGTTTTGTCAATAACTTATTTGTACACATTGTCAACGAAGTCTCTACATCTTTTAGATTGAAGTTTATTTATAAAGGTTGTTTTTTTCTCGATATATAGAACTTTAAGTTGCAATAAAACAACGATGGATTTTTCGAGTGACATGAATTTTATTTATCCGAAAGATAATCTTGTGACATTACATTTTAAATATGATTTCTGGCATATAACCGCCACGACTGGCGCGGATGTAGTCTAATCTGGACGTCCAATTTTCGATGACTTTTTCAATAACACGTCAAATGTTGTCTTCCAAATCAGTCAAACGTTTGTGGCTTATCCGCATAGACCAATGACTTTGGTCTTAGCTCCGCAGAAAGTAGTCTAGCGTTGTTAAACCACAAAATCTTGGAGGCCAATTCACAGCTTCAAAACGTGAAATTAGGCGGTCACCAAACGTGTCTTTCAATAAATCGATTATGGCACGAGCTGTGTGACATGTTGCGTCGTCTTGTTGAAACCACATCTCCTGGACATGAAAAAATTAGTAATCATGGCTTTATACCGATCACCATCGAAGATCACCATTTTGAAGAAGTACGGACGAATGATTCAACCAGCCCATAAAGCGCACCAAACAGTCAGTTTTTCTGGATGTAAAGGTGTTTCGACATACACTTGAGGATTAGCTTCATTCCAAGTGCGGCAGTTTTGTTTCTTGACGCAGCCATTCAACCAGAAGTGCGCTTCATTGCTTAACAAAATTCGCTTATGCAAATCGGGAACAACGGCAATCTCGTTTTGGGCCCATTCGACGAATCTACGCCTTACTTGATGATCGTTTGGCTTCAATTCTTGTATGAGTTGGATTTTGTAAGCACGCTAACCAGGATCCTTCTTCAAAATCTTCCATAAAGTGGATGGACACAGATTCAGTTCCTGTGCTCGATCGCGGATGTACTCATTAGGGTCTTCCTCAATGCTACGCTCTACAGCAGCAATAGCTTCTTCTGTAGGCACCGTACTGCATCTCCGGGGATGCGAGCTATCAATAAGAGTAAACGTGGGGCGAACACCTTCCATGGTTCGTCGAATTTATTGCTGTAGTGTATTTTTGCGAGTATAATACAATATAATAATAGAGATACCTGCTTTAAATTGTGAATACAATCCACATTTGTTAATGAATTTTTATAATTTCTAGCTTATTTTATTTCTTAGATATGTTGAATTTAGGAAAATGTAAAAAATGTAAAACGCTGTCCATTTTTATTTATTTTTATTAAATATTAAAAACAAAACAAAAATCGAATTCAGTATGAAACAAATTTTTTTTTCGTCATTAATTTCTGAATAACTTTAAAACAGAAAATATAGAAACAAGTTGTATACCAGTATTTAAAATAACATTTTATAGCGCATCTTTTGATATGCTATGTACTAAAATTGGAGAAGGGTCTTCCGAATTATGGTTGAATACAACTCTCGTAACTCTCTAATTTAGGGGGCAAAATTAGCCGCTCCTATAAAAAATCGTTACGCAATAGAGAAAAACTGAAAGCAGAGTTGGGGTTTGAGCACCAAAATACATATAGTGTACAAATTTTTTATTTAACACACAACCAAAAAGTGTTATTTTGCAGAACAGTGTATTTAGAGTAATTGCAAGAAGAACATTAAGTGAATTTTGTTCAAAATAAAAAAGAAATGCGGTCGGGGGACCCCCGTTAGGAACGAAGTTCCTTACGTTTCTTCTTCATCTTCGAATGTAATACAAGGTGAAATCTGTATGTATTTTTTTGTCAATCTGCTACAAAACGAAGAAAAGCCGCTGTTGGTAAATTTTTCAATATTGCTGTTTTTTGTTGTGACATATGTACATTACTTTAGCGACATCTGGCAACCGTTTTCGCAACTAATTAATATTTATTGGTATGTGTCTCCGCTGACATCGTCGCAAACACCTACACAATTGTTTGTCGACAGATAACCAATACATATAAACAGCTCACACGCTTTCGTGACGATTTCTAGTATTTTTCACTACCAGCAAGCCGCGTTAAGGAACTTCGTTCCAAAAAATAAGAGAGAATTGTAATTGAGTTCTGATTCTAAAATCTATATTTTTAAAAATTTGTTTGAAAAAGGAATCTTTGAGACAACTCATCCTTTTTTCACACCATCCTTTTTTGAGAGCATTTTGTAAAGAAGTTTGTAAAGAAATTTCATTAAAAGATGATACTTTTGCAGTTACTTTACCTTACGTTTAAAATTCTTTCTTGTATTAATTGAAAACGAGTTCATTAAGTATTAATTATAATCGTTTATAGGCATAAATTAAAACCATCTTTTAATTATTGTTTCAGATTTCACAACTTCATTAGATTACCCCCACCTGCTGATACGTTAAAGCAGTACGATGGCATATAAAAAATTCAACCTAAAAACTTTTGATTGATTGTATTGTTGAAAGCATATTTTTTGACCTCATTCAATTTCATCAAACCACAAGGAATAACACGTGAAAAATGTGCTTATATAAATAATTCAGAAAATTCATATTATGCTGGAGAAAAGTAATGAAAAAATTAACAAAAACCGTACAAAAGCAAATAACCAGAAAAAATATGGCGCAACGACGAAGCCTGCCTTAAATGAAATGAGATGAAAAATTGCATTGAAATGAATTATAGGCAGCTGTGAAAAGGAAACAGCATAAACAAAATCATTTATTATAATGAAATGTTTCGAATAAACACATGTTTAAATTAATCACACGAAATGTTGAAAAAGCTTATGGAACTACATACATATGTACATTAGAGTGACTCACAAAAAAAAAAAAGTTTTAGATGTACCCTTCTAAAAATGAACCTTGGACTCTTTTAAGATAACATTTAGAATATTTTGGCTTTAGCTCTGAACTCTCGTGAGCTGGACCATTTTGAAAAAGGGTATATTTTTCTATGTTTTGTTAATTTAATCATCTGTTTCCCTACCAACATATACAATATGGCCAGCATAAGAAAGGTTTTTTTTAAGACAATGTAAATTATTTACATACAAGGCTGATATACTGGGCAAAAGAAACATTTTAATACCCACCCCATGGCCTTTATGGTGAAAACGCGAACTAGCATTAATTAAATCGCCTAAAGATTAAATTAACATATAATTTGACATTTTTATCACAAACAGCCCTGACAAAAAATTCAAAAACCGTTTTTTTTTTACAGAATATCCTTAAAAAATGTACATGGATGATCGTCGTTGGACACATTTACGGTATTCAAAGGGTCGTCCTAAAGTCAGAAGTCTTAAAATAATAGCACGAAAATATATGACTGCTGTGAGCAACCTGTCATAAAGTAGTGCGCTATTTAAAATATGAGTCAGCTGTTAAAAAAAAGAAAGCCATTTAAATATTTTTGTTCATAAGGCCAAAATAAGTGAAAAAACTAGCTATTAGATGTTTTGATAGCTGATTCAAGTAAATTTGAAATCAAATATGTCCATATTTACGAACATATACATATGTATATATTTTAATGCATTTATTTCTTAAATGATATTAAAGTGAATAGATAAATTTATTCAAACAAAAACAGCTGGCGCCGGTTGAACGGAGTCGATTCATGTTTTGGACGGCGGCCAGTACACAAGCGTTTGTGGGCTGCCAGTCTTCTAAGATTAGTATCTCATTTTTAGGTGAAATGCATGGACATGGATGTTGATATAAATATCTGCGAAACACACACATGTGTACATTCGCATCGCACACAAACATATTTAGTTCACACCATCACACTTTGTGAGCACACATTTCATTTTTACCATATCGTACGACTGAGTAGGATAGTAAAACAAGGCCTTCAGCTATTAAACAAATGCATTCTTGTTTGGGTACATACATACATATAAGCGTTATGCGCATATAAGGGGTTTTTTATGTATATATAAAATATTTTTTTAGAATATAATTTGCCACAGGTAAAGAATATCACCGGCTCGACGAATGCGTTTTAGCCGTTCGCCTCAGACACAGTCGATGAAGTCTTATTAATTTATGACTATTTTTGTTTGCAGCACAACAACAATTTTTTTAAACTATCATAAAATGTTAGTACTTTCTGACATTATGACACAATATGAGACCGTTTGAATACCGTAATTGTATATACAGTTGGACGCCTCTTAAAAAAACCTTTCTTATGATGCCCATATTGTATATGTTGGTAAGGAAACAGATTCTTAAATCAGCAAAACATACAAAAATAGACCCTTTTTCAAAATGGTCCAGCTCACGAGAGGTCAAGGCAAGAGCCGAAATATTTTAAATGTTATTTTAAAAGAATCCAAGGTTCATTTTTAAGATTGCACACCTTGCACGAATATTGCTCCCATACAACTTGAGTCGTTCTAATGTACATACATATATAAATATTTTTTTACGCAAGAGGAATGAGCAAAAATTTAAATTTAATATTTTTCTTAGAGTAACCGCACGCATAAAGTCAAGGATCAAATATCGTAAAAGAAATTTAAAAGTAATTTTCAAAATGTATTTAAAAGTGGATTATATATTGTGCATATACATGCAAGTATGTACATATATGTAGCATATTTTATTCTAGGTATAAAAACTACTAGCAAAGAAACATTCCTTTATAGCAAAGTTCCTGGCGAAGTTAGTTTAACTAATTTAAACTTAAACCTTAATGATATTTTGCTAAATATCTGCGCACAAAGCTTCGATAATTGTTGTCAAATGATTTATTCATTTAAACAAATATAAATTTAGACAAATCCATTTGAAGCACTTGCAATTAACAAAATATGTTAAGTATTGCGTTCCTAATGTCATCTAAAATAAATAAAAACCACTAATAATGCAAAGCAGCAAAAAAAAAAAAACTGCATACTTTAAACAACAGAAAATCAAACTTTTTGGCCTTACAGGTCAATTTGGCACGTTTTCGCTGACATTTAAGTGCAATTGTTGTGTCAATCACGTTGCCTGCAGCGGTTTGATATAGAATATGTTTGTAATTAAATGAGTTTTTTCCACTAAAATTTGTTTAGTTTAATTTGGCTTATTAAAATTGTTATTATGTAAATCGCTGGAATCACCAAATTTGGATTACAAAACGAAAAAAAAAAAATAAATAAAAAAATAAAAAACAAGCAGAAATGTTTGCGGTAGAAAATATTTTATTTTTTTTAGCAGGCAGATTTTTTTTAAGGAAAATACATACGTTTTTGTAGAATTTGCTTGTACACTATGAAACTAAATAACATTGTGCAATAAGACAGTACATATATTTCCAGTGGTTTGGAGATAGTAAAAAATTGAGTCAAGAATGAGACAGACTTGCACAGCAAGGGTTCCGTAGCACCATGCAAGTGGTAGTCAAAAGGGTACCTCTTCTATAGGATACTCTTTAGTTTTTAACTATTAATTGTTTTTAATGTTCATTGTAGAGGCTGGACTACAACATATGCTGTGAAAATTTCTCTTACGTTTCAATTCAATAGCCAATTATCAAACTAAAGGGTATCTCCGTTTATAGGGCAACATTTAAAATTTTCCAACATTTCTTATTAGTGTTGGCATATGTTGTTGTGTAAACCTGACAACTGCATATCCTGTGTTAAGCTAGGTATACACGATTGTAAGATCTTACAATATTGTCAGAAAATGTATAGAATATTTTTAACCAATCGTAAGAACGTACAATTTCTTCCTGACAATATTGTAAGCAAAAGCATTGGCAGGTCACCCACCTAACAATTAATTGTCAGTTAACTGTCAATCGTCCGAAAACTTTGGCATCATCATTGCTAGTACATTGTCAGACATTGGCATATTGTAAGATGCATAAATTCTCAACACCTTACAATGGCGTCATTGTCAGAGTAATGACAAAGAATATTAAAGAAAAATGTGTGTGTGCGCAAGGGAGAGAAAAAACAAGAGAATAGTAAAAATGTGAGTGCGCGAGGTAAAAAGTTGCAGAAAAGAGAATAAAAAAATTAAAAACATGGTTATTGAGCGGGAAAAATAAAGAATGAATAATGGCATGTGTGTGTGTATTTTGATAATGACAATTGGCTGACAATTTTTGATACGTAGAAAATCTTACATCCGTGTAAGCAGACAATTTTCGTTGGCAGCTAAATTTATTGTCATTCAATTGTTTGGCAATCAAATTGTAAGACTTTCTTGCAATTGTCTGAACTGATAATTTTCTTAATGCTGCCGATTTTGTATTTCTAGTAGATTGCCAGCACGTTGTTAGGTCTTACAATATTGTAAGATCTGACAACTGTCTATATGAAGCTTAACCAAAGTTTAAAAAGGAGGAGGCCAAAGTTTAAAAAGGAAGACAAGAAATATTTTATGATGAATTTGACTTGACTGAAGAAATGTGTTAATTGGACAAACGGGACGAAAGCTAAAAACGAGATACAAAGATCACATTAGATACACGGAAATACAAAATACAGAGACAATAATAGAACCCAACTTCGCAAGCCAGACGTACAAAAACAAATTTATACCTGCACATGTTACAAAAGCAGTCAAACTGTTACATACTTAAAGTAAAGGAACAAAACTCAACGTACTAGAAAACATGGAAATAATTTTTGAACCTTTGAAAAACATATACACTAAACAAGACCACGTAATAAAATAAGAAAAATAAGGAAAAACTGGTTCTCAAAAATGAACTTAATTATTTATTCGCTATAAGATTATTATATTTTTTATTTATTTTTTTTTATTATATTTTTTTTTATTTTTTATTATACTGTATTTTTTTAATTATTTATTTTCTTAACTTTTATTTTAATTTATATAATAAAAATATTTTTCTCCAGTAGTGCCTAGGACAAGTTGTGCCCCTTTAACACGTTTCTGTACTTTAATATAAGTGAGACCTTGTTGTACAGGAAATGGAAATAAATTAATAAAATAAAATAAAAAAATAAAAAATAAGAGCCAATTGAAATTTATTATTTTAGATCTAAAAATAGACCTTAATATTTTCTGTCTTTTTCAGTCGTCTATATGCCGCCGACGTTTCGTTGTTGCTAATCAACTCATCAGTAGACTGGAAAAATTTAAAAATAATGTTTTCAAAATTCTCATAAACAAAATGAGAATCAGAAATGTTCAAACAAACTTTTTATACAGAAAACATTTTATGTCTTACAACACCTTTACCTTTAAGTTTGTTTGAATTACGGGACACCGTGTATAAAATTTTTCTTTCAAAACCCCACCATATAATTATTCTATCTGCAGTTGCCATAGAGGCAACAGTAGTTCGTTGCGGCAGCCAACTCAATCATTTAATTTTATATGGTTTCTTGCTTGTTTAAATTTTTATTGTTTTTAAAGTGGATGTTTTATTGTTTATTCAGCAGTCATGTTAAAATATCATGTATGTTAAAAATAGTGAAACTTAATACACTTTTCATTTATCCAAATATACTGACAAAAACTATATAAGTTCATACATTCGTTCGAACATACGCCTCTAAGTTTTCATGTCTAAAACAGAAACGTCAGACACATTTTGATGTGATGATTTTTTTTCACTTTTCTATTTTCCAAAAATGCTTAAATTACTGCTGTGATTTCCTGGTATGAAAAATAAATTCAGCGTGTAAAATATAATTATATAAAAAACAAAACAATAACAAAAGAAAATAAGACAATATTTGTAAATACAGTCAAAGCCCGGTATAGCGAATACTCAGTTTAACGAATATCGGATATAACGAATGGCGAAATTTTTACATTAACTGTCTTATGTAGCGAATGACAAAAAAAAAAAATAAATCTCGATTTAACGAATGGCAAAGCAAAATACATTTAAAAAATCGTTACAAATCTGCATTTGCAGATTTGCCAGTACTTTCCCGTATAAGTTGTAATTTGACAAATATTCAAAACCAAAAAACTGTATAGAAAACCCCTCCCCGCAGAGGCATAACTTGTTTCTACTGTATTTTCTAAAATACTTCTTCCTCACAAAATTTGAAAACGGAAATATTTAGAGAAGAAGACCACAAAACGACCTGCATTTGCAGATTTGCCGGCACTTTCCCGTATAAGTTGTAATTTGACAAATATTCAAAACCAAAAAACTGTATAGAAAACCCCTCTCCGCGGAGGCACAACTTCTTTCTTCTGTATTTTCTAAAATACTTCTTCCTCACAAAATTTGAAAACAGAAATATTTAGAGAAGAAGACCACAAAACGACCTGCATTTGCAGATTTGCCGGCACTTTCCCGTATAAGTTGTAATTTGACAAATATTCAAAACCAAAAAACTGTATAGAAAACCCCTCCCCACGGAGGCACAACTTCTTTCTACTGTATTTTCTAAAATACTTCTTCCTCACAAAATTTGAAAACAGAAATATTTAGAGAAGAAGACCACAAAACGACCTGCATTTGCAGATTTGCCGGCACTTTCCCGTATAAGTTGTAATTTGACAAATATTCAAAACCAAAAAACTGTATAGAAAACCCCTCTCCGCGGAGGCACAACTTCTTTCTTCTGTATTTTCTAAAATACTTCTTCCTCACAAAATTTGAAAACAGAAATATTTAGAGAAGAAGACCACAAAACGACCTGCATTTGCAGATTTGCCGGCACTTTCCCGTATAAGTTGTAATTTGACAAATATTCAAAACCAAAAAACTGTATAGAAAACCCCTCCCCACGGAGGCACAACTTCTTTCTACTGTATTTTCTAAAATACTTCTTCCTCACAAAATTTGAAAACAGAAATATTTAGAGAAGAAGACCACAAAACGACCTGCATTTGCAGATTTGCCGGCACTTTCCCGTATAAGTTGTAATTTGACAAATATTCAAAACCAAAAAACTGTATAGAAAACCCCTCACCACGGAGGCACAACTTGTTTCTACTGTATTTTCTAAAATACTTCTTCCTCACAAAGTTTGAAAACGGAAATATTTAGAAAAGAAGACCACAAAACGACCTGCATTTGCAGATTTGCCGGCACTTTCCCGTATAAGTTGTAATTTGACAAATATTCAAAACCAAAAAACTGTATAGAAAACCCCTCCCCACGGAGGCACAACTTCTTTCTACTGTATTTTCTAAAATACTTCTTCCTCACAAAATTTGAAAACAGAAATATTTAGAGAAGAAGACCACAAAACGACCTGCATTTGCAGATTTGCCGGCACTTTCCCGTATAAGTTGTAATTTGACAAATATTCAAAACCAAAAAACTGTATAGAAAACCCCTCCCCACGGAGGCACAACTTCTTTCTACTGTATTTTCTAAAATACTTCTTCCTCACAAAATTTGAAAACGGAAGTATTTAGAGAAGAAGACCACAAAACGACCTGCATTTGCAGATTTGCCGGCACTTTCCCGTATAAGTTGTAATTTGACAAATATTCAAAACAAAAAAACTGTCTAGAAAACCCCTCCCCGCGGAGGCACAACTTCTTTCTACTGTATTTTCTAAAATACTTCTTCCTCACAAAATTTGAAAACGGAAATATTTAGAGATGAAGACCACAAAACGACCTGCATTTGCAGATTTGCCGGCACTTTCCCGTATAAGTTGTATTTGACAAATATTCAAAACCAAAAAACTGTCTAGAAAACCCCTCCCCGCGAAGGCACAACTTCTTTCTACTGTATTTTCTAAAATACTTCTTCCTCACAAAATTTGAAAACGGAAGTATTTAGAGAAGAAGACCACAAAACGACCTGCATTTGCAGATTTGCCGGCACTTTCCCGTATAAGTTGTAATTTGACAAATATTCAAAACCAAAAAACTGTATAGAAAACCCCTCCCCGCGGAGGCACAACTTGTTTCTACTGTATTTTCTAAAATACTTCTTCCTCACAAAATTTGAAAACGAAAATATTTAGAGATGAAGACCACAAAACGACCTGCATTTGCAGATTTGCCGGCACTTTCCCGTATAAGTTGTAATTTGACAAATATTCAAAACAAAAAAACTGTCTAGAAAACCCCTCCCCGCGGAGGCACAACTTCTTTCTACTGTATTTTCTAAAATACTTCTTCCTCACAAAATTTGAAAACGGAAATATTTAGAGATGAAGACCACAAAACGACCTGCATTTGCAGATTTGCCGGCACTTTCCCGTATAAGTTGTAATTTGACAAATATTCAAAACCAAAAAACTGTATAGAAAACCCCTCCCCGCGGAGGCACAACTTCTTTCTACTGTATTTTCTAAAATACTTCTTCCTCACAAAATTTGAAAACGGAAATATTTAGAGAAGAAGACCACAAAACGACCTGCATTTGCAGATTTGCCGGCACTTTCCCGTATAAGTTGTAATTTGACAAATATTCAAAACCAAAAAACTGTATAGAAAACCCCTCCCCGCGGAGGCACAACTTCTTTCTACTGTATTTTATAAAATATTTCTTCCTCACAAAATTTGAAAACGGAAGTATTTAGAGAAGAAGACCACAAAACGACCTGCATTTGCAGATTTGCCGGCACTTTCCCGTATAAGTTGTAATTTGACAAATATTCAAAACCAAAAAACTGTATAGAAAACCCCTCCCCACGGAGGCACAACTTCTTTCTACTGTATTTTCTAAAATACTTCTTCCTCACAAAATTTGAAAACAGAAATATTTAGAGAAGAAGACCACAAAACGACCTGCATTTGCAGATTTGCCGGCACTTTCCCGTATAAGTTGTAATTTGACAAATATTCAAAACCAAAAAACTGTATAGAAAACCCCTCTCCGCGGAGGCACAACTTCTTTCTTCTGTATTTTCTAAAATACTTCTTCCTCACAAAATTTGAAAACGGAAGTATTTAGAGAAGAAGACCACAAAACGACCTGCATTTGCAGATTTGCCGGCACTTTCCCGTATAAGTTGTAATTTGACAAATATTCAAAACCAAAAAACTGTATAGAAAACCCCTCCCCGCGGAGGCACAACTTGTTTCTACTGTATTTTCTAAAATACTTCTTCCTCACAAAATTTGAAAACGGAAATATTTAGAGATGAAGACCACAAAACGACCTGCATTTGCAGATTTGCCGGCACTTTCCCGTATAAGTTGTAATTTGACAAATATTCAAAACAAAAAAACTGTCTAGAAAACCCCTCCCCGCGGAGGCACAACTTCTTTCTACTGTATTTTCTAAAATACTTCTTCCTCACAAAATTTGAAAACGGAAATATTTAGAGATGAAGACCACAAAACGACCTGCATTTGCAGATTTGCCGGCACTTTCCCGTATAAGTTGTAATTTGACAAATATTCAAAACAAAAAAACTGTCTAGAAAACCCCTCCCCGCGGAGGCACAACTTCTTTCTACTGTATTTTCTAAAATACTTCTTCCTCACAAAATTTGAAAACGGAAATATTTAGAGAAGAAGACCACAAAACGACCTGCATTTGCAGATTTGCCGGCACTTTCCCGTATAAGTTGTATTTGACAAATATTCAAAACCAAAAAACTGTCTAGAAAACCCCTCCCCGCGAAGGCACAACTTCTTTCTACTGTATTTTCTAAAATACTTCTTCCTCACAAAATTTGAAAACGGAAGTATTTAGAGAAGAAGACCACAAAACGACCTGCATTTGCAGATTTGCCGGCACTTTCCCGTATAAGTTGTAATTTGACAAATATTCAAAACAAAAAAACTGTCTAGAAAACCCCTCCCCGCGGAGGCACAACTTCTTTCTACTGTATTTTCTAAAATACTTCTTCCTCACAAAATTTGAAAACGGAAATATTTAGAGATGAAGACCACAAAACGACCTGCATTTGCAGATTTGCCGGCACTTTCCCGTATAAGTTGTATTTGACAAATATTCAAAACCAAAAAACTGTCTAGAAAACCCCTCCCCGCGAAGGCACAACTTCTTTCTACTGTATTTTCTAAAATACTTCTTCCTCACAAAATTTGAAAACGGAAGTATTTAGAGAAGAAGACCACAAAACGACCTGCATTTGCAGATTTGCCGGCACTTTCCCGTATAAGTTGTAATTTGACAAATATTCAAAACCAAAAAACTGTATAGAAAACCCCTCCCCGCGGAGGCACAACTTGTTTCTACTGTATTTTCTAAAATACTTCTTCCTCACAAAATTTGAAAACGGAAATATTTAGAGATGAAGACCACAAAACGACCTGCATTTGCAGATTTGCCGGCACTTTCCCGTATAAGTTGTAATTTGACAAATATTCAAAACAAAAAAACTGTCTAGAAAACCCCTCCCCGCGGAGGCACAACTTCTTTCTACTGTATTTTCTAAAATACTTCTTCCTCACAAAATTTGAAAACGGAAATATTTAGAGATGAAGACCACAAAACGACCTGCATTTGCAGATTTGCCGGCACTTTCCCGTATAAGTTGTAATTTGACAAATATTCAAAACCAAAAAACTGTATAGAAAACCCCTCCCCGCGGAGGCACAACTTCTTTCTACTGTATTTTCTAAAATACTTCTTCCTCACAAAATTTGAAAACGGAAATATTTAGAGAAGAAGACCACAAAACGACCTGCATTTGCAGATTTGCCGGCACTTTCCCGTATAAGTTGTAATTTGACAAATATTCAAAACCAAAAAACTGTATAGAAAACCCCTCCCCGCGGAGGCACAACTTGTTTCTACTGTATTTTCTAAAATACTTCTTCCTCACAAAATTTGAAAACGGAAATATTTAGAGATGAAGACCACAAAACGACCTGCATTTGCAGATTTGCCGGCACTTTCCCGTATAAGTTGTATTTGACAAATATTCAAAACCAAAAAACTGTATAGAAAACCCCTCCCCGCGGAGGCACAACTTCTTTCTACTGTATTTTCTAAAATACTTCTTCCTCACAAAATTTGAAAACGGAAATATTTAGAGAAGAAGACCACAAAACGACCTGCATTTGCAGATTTGCCGGCACTTTCCCGTATAAGTTGTAATTTGACAAATATTCAAAACCAAAAAACTGTCTAGAAAACCCCTCCCCGCGAAGGCACAACTTCTTTCTACTGTATTTTCTAAAATACTTCTTCCTCACAAAATTTGAAAACGGAAGTATTTAGAGAAGAAGACCACAAAACGACCTGCATTTGCAGATTTGCCGGCACTTTCCCGTATAAGTTGTAATTTGACAAATATTCAAAACCAAAAAACTGTATAGAAAACCCCTCCCCGCGGAGGCACAACTTGTTTCTACTGTATTTTCTAAAATACTTCTTCCTCACAAAATTTGAAAACGGAAATATTTAGAGATGAAGACCACAAAACGACCTGCATTTGCAGATTTGCCGGCACTTTCCCGTATAAGTTGTAATTTGACAAATATTCAAAACCAAAAAACTGTCTAGAAAACCCCTCCCCGCGAAGGCACAACTTCTTTCTACTGTATTTTCTAAAATACTTCTTCCTCACAAAATTTGAAAACGGAAGTATTTAGAGAAGAAGACCACAAAACGACCTGCATTTGCAGATTTGCCGGCACTTTCCCGTATAAGTTGTAATTTGACAAATATTCAAAACCAAAAAACTGTATAGAAAACCCCTCCCCGCGGAGGCACAACTTGTTTCTACTGTATTTTCTAAAATACTTCTTCCTCACAAAATTTGAAAACGGAAATATTTAGAGATGAAGACCACAAAACGACCTGCATTTGCAGATTTGCCGGCACTTTCCCGTATAAGTTGTAATTTGACAAATATTCAAAACCAAAAAACTGTCTAGAAAACCCCTCCCCGCGAAGGCACAACTTCTTTCTACTGTATTTTCTAAAATACTTCTTCCTCACAAAATTTGAAAACGGAAGTATTTAGAGAAGAAGACCACAAAACGACCTGCATTTGCAGATTTGCCGGCACTTTCCCGTATAAGTTGTAATTTGACAAATATTCAAAACCAAAAAACTGTATAGAAAACCCCTCCCCGCGGAGGCACAACTTGTTTCTACTGTATTTTCTAAAATACTTCTTCCTCACAAAATTTGAAAACGGAAATATTTAGAGATGAAGACCACAAAACGACCTGCATTTGCAGATTTGCCGGCACTTTCCCGTATAAGTTGTAATTTGACAAATATTCAAAACCAAAAAACTGTCTAGAAAACCCCTCCCCGCGAAGGCACAACTTCTTTCTACTGTATTTTCTAAAATACTTCTTCCTCACAAAATTTGAAAACGGAAGTATTTAGAGAAGAAGACCACAAAACGACCTGCATTTGCAGATTTGCCGGCACTTTCCCGTATAAGTTGTAATTTGACAAATATTCAAAACCAAAAAACTGTATAGAAAACCCCTCCCCGCGAAGGCACAACTTCTTTCTACTGTATTTTCTAAAATACTTCTTCCTCACAAAATTTGAAAACGGAAGTATTTAGAGAAGAAGACCACAAAACGACCTGCATTTGCAGATTTGCCGGCACTTTCCCGTATAAGTTGTAATTTGACAAATATTCAAAACCAAAAAACTGTATAGAAAACCCCTCCCCACGGAGGCACAACTTCTTTCTACTGTATTTTCTAAAATACTTCTTCCTCACAAAATTTGAAAACGGAAATATTTAGAGATGAAGACCACAAAACGACCTGCATTTGCAGATTTGCCGGCACTTTCCCGTATAAGTTGTAATTTGACAAATATTCAAAACCAAAAAACTGTCTAGAAAACCCCTCCCCGCGAAGGCACAACTTCTTTCTACTGTATTTTCTAAAATACTTCTTCCTCACAAAATTTGAAAACGGAAGTATTTAGAGAAGAAGACCACAAAACGACCTGCATTTGCAGATTTGCCGGCACTTTCCCGTATAAGTTGTAATTTGACAAATATTCAAAACCAAAAAACTGTATAGAAAACCCCTCCCCGCGGAGGCACAACTTGTTTCTACTGTATTTTCTAAAATACTTCTTCCTCACAAAATTTGAAAACGGAAATATTTAGAGATGAAGACCACAAAACGACCTGCATTTGCAGATTTGCCGGCACTTTCCCGTATAAGTTGTAATTTGACAAATATTCAAAACCAAAAAACTGTCTAGAAAACCCCTCCCCGCGAAGGCACAACTTCTTTCTACTGTATTTTCTAAAATACTTCTTCCTCACAAAATTTGAAAACGGAAGTATTTAGAGAAGAAGACCACAAAACGACCTGCATTTGCAGATTTGCCGGCACTTTCCCGTATAAGTTGTAATTTGACAAATATTCAAAACCAAAAAACTGTCTAGAAAACCCCTCCCCGCGAAGGCACAACTTCTTTCTACTGTATTTTCTAAAATACTTCTTCCTCACAAAATTTGAAAACGGAAGTATTTAGAGAAGAAGACCACAAAACGACCTGCATTTGCAGATTTGCCGGCACTTTCCCGTATAAGTTGTAATTTGACAAATATTCAAAACCAAAAAACTGTATAGAAAACCCCTCCCCGCGAAGGCACAACTTCTTTCTACTGTATTTTCTAAAATACTTCTTCCTCACAAAATTTGAAAACGGAAGTATTTAGAGAAGAAGACCACAAAACGACCTGCATTTGCAGATTTGCCGGCACTTTCCCGTATAAGTTGTAATTTGACAAATATTCAAAACCAAAAAACTGTATAGAAAACCCCTCCCCGCGGAGGCACAACTTGTTTCTACTGTATTTTCTAAAATACTTCTTCCTCACAAAATTTGAAAACGGAAATATTTAGAGATGAAGACCACAAAACGACCTGCATTTGCAGATTTGCCGGCACTTTCCCGTATAAGTTGTAATTTGACAAATATTCAAAACCAAAAAACTGTCTAGAAAACCCCTCCCCGCGAAGGCACAACTTCTTTCTACTGTATTTTCTAAAATACTTCTTCCTCACAAAATTTGAAAACGGAAGTATTTAGAGAAGAAGACCACAAAACGACCTGCATTTGCAGATTTGCCGGCACTTTCCCGTATAAGTTGTAATTTGACAAATATTCAAAACCAAAAAACTGTCTAGAAAACCCCTCCCCGCGAAGGCACAACTTCTTTCTACTGTATTTTCTAAAATACTTCTTCCTCACAAAATTTGAAAACGGAAGTATTTAGAGAAGAAGACCACAAAACGACCTGCATTTGCAGATTTGCCGGCACTTTCCCGTATAAGTTGTAATTTGACAAATATTCAAAACCAAAAAACTGTATAGAAAACCCCTCCCCACGGAGGCACAACTTCTTTCTACTGTATTTTCTAAAATACTTCTTCCTCACAAAATTTGAAAACGGAAATATTTAGAGATGAAGACCACAAAACGACCTGCATTTGCAGATTTGCCGGCACTTTCCCGTATAAGTTGTAATTTGACAAATATTCAAAACCAAAAAACTGTCTAGAAAACCCCTCCCCGCGAAGGCACAACTTCTTTCTACTGTATTTTCTAAAATACTTCTTCCTCACAAAATTTGAAAACGGAAGTATTTAGAGAAGAAGACCACAAAACGACCTGCATTTGCAGATTTGCCGGCACTTTCCCGTATAAGTTGTAATTTGACAAATATTCAAAACCAAAAAACTGTATAGAAAACCCCTCCCCGCGGAGGCACAACTTGTTTCTACTGTATTTTCTAAAATACTTCTTCCTCACAAAATTTGAAAACGGAAATATTTAGAGATGAAGACCACAAAACGACCTGCATTTGCAGATTTGCCGGCACTTTCCCGTATAAGTTGTAATTTGACAAATATTCAAAACCAAAAAACTGTCTAGAAAACCCCTCCCCGCGAAGGCACAACTTCTTTCTACTGTATTTTCTAAAATACTTCTTCCTCACAAAATTTGAAAACGGAAGTATTTAGAGAAGAAGACCACAAAACGACCTGCATTTGCAGATTTGCCGGCACTTTCCCGTATAAGTTGTAATTTGACAAATATTCAAAACCAAAAAACTGTATAGAAAACCCCTCCCCGCGGAGGCACAACTTGTTTCTACTGTATTTTCTAAAATACTTCTTCCTCACAAAATTTGAAAACGGAAATATTTAGAGATGAAGACCACAAAACGACCTGCATTTGCAGATTTGCCGGCACTTTCCCGTATAAGTTGTATTTGACAAATATTCAAAACCAAAAAACTGTATAGAAAACCCCTCCCCGCGGAGGCACAACTTCTTTCTACTGTATTTTCTAAAATACTTCTTCCTCACAAAATTTGAAAACGGAAATATTTAGAGAAGAAGACCACAAAACGACCTGCATTTGCAGATTTGCCGGCACTTTCCCGTATAAGTTGTAATTTGACAAATATTCAAAACCAAAAAACTGTCTAGAAAACCCCTCCCCGCGAAGGCACAACTTCTTTCTACTGTATTTTCTAAAATACTTCTTCCTCACAAAATTTGAAAACGGAAGTATTTAGAGAAGAAGACCACAAAACGACCTGCATTTGCAGATTTGCCGGCACTTTCCCGTATAAGTTGTAATTTGACAAATATTCAAAACCAAAAAACTGTATAGAAAACCCCTCCCCGCGGAGGCACAACTTGTTTCTACTGTATTTTCTAAAATACTTCTTCCTCACAAAATTTGAAAACGGAAATATTTAGAGATGAAGACCACAAAACGACCTGCATTTGCAGATTTGCCGGCACTTTCCCGTATAAGTTGTAATTTGACAAATATTCAAAACCAAAAAACTGTATAGAAAACCCCTCCCCGCGGAGGCACAACTTGTTTCTACTGTATTTTCTAAAATACTTCTTCCTCACAAAATTTGAAAACGGAAGTATTTAGAGAAGAAGACCACAAAACGACCTGCATTTGCAGATTTGCCGGCACTTTCCCGTATAAGTTGTAATTTGACAAATATTCAAAACCAAAAAACTGTATAGAAAACCCCTCCCCGCGGAGGCACAAATTCTTTCTTCTGTATTTTCTAAAATACTTCTTCCTCACAAAATTTGAAAACGGAAATATTTAGAGAAGAAGACCACAAAACGACCTGCATTTGCAGATTTGCCGGCACTTTCCCGTATAAGTTGTAATTTGACAAATATTCAAAACCAAAAAACTGTATAGAAAACCCCTCCCCGCGGAGGCACAACTTGTTTCTACTGTATTTTCTAAAATACTTCTTCCTCACAAAATTTGAAAACGGAAATATTTAGAGATGAAGACCACAAAACGACCTGCATTTGCAGATTTGCCGGCACTTTCCCGTATAAGTTGTAATTTGACAAATATTCAAAACCAAAAAACTGTCTAGAAAACCCCTCCCCGCGGAGGCACAACTTCTTTCTACTGTATTTTCTAAAATACTTCTTCCTCACAAAATTTGAAAACGGAAATATTTAGAGAAGAAGACCACAAAACGACCTGCATTTGCAGATTTGCCGGCACTTTCCCGTATAAGTTGTAATTTGACAAATATTCAAAACCAAAAAACTGTCTAGAAAACCCCCCCCGCGGAGGCACAACTTCTTTCTACTGTATTTTCTAAAATACTTCTTCCTCACAAAATTTGAAAACGGAAGTATTTAGAGAAAAAGACCACAAAACGACCTGCATTTGCAGATTTGCCGGCACTTTCCCGTATAAGTTGTAATTTGACAAATATTCAAAACCAAAAAACTGTATAGAAAACCCCTCCCCGCGGAGGCACAACTTCTTTCTACTGTATTTTCTAAAATACTTCTTCCTCACAAAATTTGAAAACGGAAATATTTAGAGAAGAAGACCACAAAACGACCTGCATTTGCAGATTTGCCGGCACTTTCCCGTATAAGTTGTAATTTGACAAATATTCAAAACCAAAAAACTGTATAGAAAACCCCTCCCCGCGGAGGCACAACTTCTTTCTACTGTATTTTCTAAAATACTTCTTCCTCACAAAATTTGAAAACGGAAATATTTAGAGATGAAGACCACAAAACGACCTGCATTTGCAGATTTGCCGGCACTTTCCCGTATAAGTTGTAATTTGACAAATATTCAAAACCAAAAAACTGTCTAGAAAACCCCTCCCCGCGGAAGCACAACTTCTTTCTACTGTAGTTTCTAAAATACTTCTTCCTCACAAAATTTGAAAACGGAAATATTTAGAGAAGAAGACCACAAAACGACCTGCATTTGCAGATTTGCCGGCACTTTCCCGTATAAGTTGTAATTTGACAAATATTCAAAACCAAAAAACTGTATAGAAAACCCCTCCCCGCGGAGGCACAACTTCTTTCTACTGTATTTTCTAAAATACTTCTTCCTCACAAAATTTGAAAACGGAAATATTTAGAGAAGAAGACCACAAAACGACCTGCATTTGCAGATTTGCCGGCACTCTCCCGTATAAGTTGTAATTTGACAAATATTCAAAACCAAAAAACTGTCTAGAAAACCCCTCCCCACGGAGGCACAACTTCTTTCTACTGTAGTTTCTAAAATACTTCTTCCTCACAAAATTTGAAAACGGAAATATTTAGAGAAGAAGACCACAAAACGACCTGCATTTGCAGATTTGCCGGCACTTTCCCGTATAAGTTGTAATTTGACAAATATTCAAAACCAAAAAACTGTATAGAAAACCCCTCCCCGCGGAGGCACAACTTGTTTCTACTGTATTTTCTAAAATACTTCTTCCTCACAAAATTTGAAAACGGAAATATTTAGAGATGAAGACCACAAAACGACCTGCATTTGCAGATTTGCCGGCACTTTCCCGTATAAGTTGTATTTGACAAATATTCAAAACCAAAAAACTGTATAGAAAACCCCTCCCCGCGGAGGCACAACTTCTTTCTACTGTATTTTCTAAAATACTTCTTCCTCACAAAATTTGAAAACGGAAATATTTAGAGAAGAAGACCACAAAACGACCTGCATTTGCAGATTTGCCGGCACTTTCCCGTATAAGTTGTAATTTGACAAATATTCAAAACCAAAAAACTGTCTAGAAAACCCCTCCCCGCGAAGGCACAACTTCTTTCTACTGTATTTTCTAAAATACTTCTTCCTCACAAAATTTGAAAACGGAAGTATTTAGAGAAGAAGACCACAAAACGACCTGCATTTGCAGATTTGCCGGCACTTTCCCGTATAAGTTGTAATTTGACAAATATTCAAAACCAAAAAACTGTATAGAAAACCCCTCCCCGCGGAGGCACAAATTCTTTCTTCTGTATTTTCTAAAATACTTCTTCCTCACAAAATTTGAAAACGGAAATATTTAGAGAAGAAGACCACAAAACGACCTGCATTTGCAGATTTGCCGGCACTTTCCCGTATAAGTTGTAATTTGACAAATATTCAAAACCAAAAAACTGTATAGAAAACCCCTCCCCGCGGAGGCACAACTTGTTTCTACTGTATTTTCTAAAATACTTCTTCCTCACAAAATTTGAAAACGGAAATATTTAGAGAAGAAGACCACAAAACGACCTGCATTTGCAGATTTGCCGGCACTTTCCCGTATAAGTTGTAATTTGACAAATATTCAAAACCAAAAAACTGTCTAGAAAACCCCCCCCGCGGAGGCACAACTTCTTTCTACTGTATTTTCTAAAATACTTCTTCCTCACAAAATTTGAAAACGGAAGTATTTAGAGAAAAAGACCACAAAACGACCTGCATTTGCAGATTTGCCGGCACTTTCCCGTATAAGTTGTAATTTGACAAATATTCAAAACCAAAAAACTGTATAGAAAACCCCTCCCCGCGGAGGCACAACTTCTTTCTACTGTATTTTCTAAAATACTTCTTCCTCACAAAATTTGAAAACGGAAATATTTAGAGAAGAAGACCACAAAACGACCTGCATTTGCAGATTTGCCGGCACTTTCCCGTATAAGTTGTAATTTGACAAATATTCAAAACCAAAAAACTGTATAGAAAACCCCTCCCCGCGGAGGCACAACTTCTTTCTACTGTATTTTCTAAAATACTTCTTCCTCACAAAATTAGAAAACGGAAATATTTAGAGATGAAGACCACAAAACGACCTGCATTTGCAGATTTGCCGGCACTTTCCCGTATAAGTTGTAATTTGACAAATATTCAAAACCAAAAAACTGTCTAGAAAACCCCTCCCCGCGGAGGCACAACTTCTTTCTACTGTAGTTTCTAAAATACTTCTTCCTCACAAAATTTGAAAACGGAAATATTTAGAGAAGAAGACCACAAAACGACCTGCATTTGCAGATTTGCCGGCACTTTCCCGTATAAGTTGTAATTTGACAAATATTCAAAACCAAAAAACTGTCTAGAAAACCCCTCCCCGCGGAGGCACAACTTCTTTCTACTGTATTTTCTAAAATACTTCTTCCTCACAAAATTTGAAAACGGAAGTATTTAGAGAAGAAGACCACAAAACGACCTGCATTTGCAGATTTGCCGGCACTTTCCCGTATAAGTTGTAATTTGACAAATATTCAAAACCAAAAAAACTGTATAGAAAACCCCTCCCCGCAGAGGAACAACTTCTTTCTACTGTATTTTCTAAAATACTTCTTCCTCACAAAATTTGAAAACGGAAATATTTAGAGAAGAAAACCACAAAACGACCTGCATTTGCAGATTTGCCGGCACTTTCCCGTATAAGTTGTAATTTGACAAATATTCAAAACCAAAAAACTGTATAGAAAACCCCTCCCCGCGGAGGCACAACTTCTTTCTACTGTATTTTCTAAAATACTTCTTCCTCACAAAATTTGAAAACGGAAGTATTTAGAGAAGAAGACCACAAAACGACCTGCATTTGCAGATTTGCCGGCACTTTCCCGTATAAGTTGTAATTTGACAAATATTCAAAACCAAAAAACTGTATAGAAAACCCCTCCCCGCGGAGGCACAACTTCTTTCTACTGTATTTTCTAAAATACTTCTTCCTTACAAAATTTGAAAACGGAAGTATTTAGAGAAGAAGACCACAAAACGACCTGCATTTGCAGATTTGCCGGCACTTTCCCGTATAAGTTGTAATTTGACAAATATTCAAAACCAAAAAACTGTATAGAAAACCCCTCCCCGCGGAGGCACAACTTCTTTCTACTGTATTTTCTAAAATACTTCTTCCTCACAAAATTTGAAAACGGAAGTATTTAGAGAAGAAGACCACAAAACGACCTGCATTTGCAGATTTGCCGGCACTTTCCCGTATAAGTTGTAATTTGACAAATATTCAAAACCAAAAAACTGTATAGAAAACCCCTCCCCGCGGAGGCACAACTTGTTTCTACTGTATTTTCTAAAATACTTCTTCCTCACAAAATTTGAAAACGGAAATATTTAGAGATGAAGACCACAAAACGACCTGCATTTGCAGATTTGCCGGCACTTTCCGGTATAAGTTGTAATTTGACAAATATTCAAAACCAAAAAACTGTATAGAAAACCCCTCCCCGCGGAGGCACAACTTCTTTCTACTGTATTTTCTAAAATACTTCTTCCTCACAAAATTTGAAAACGGAAATATTTAGAGAAGAAGACCACAAAACGACCTGCATTTGCAGATTTGCCGGCACTTTCCCGTATAAGTTGTAATTTGACAAATATTCAAAACCAAAAAACTGTCTAGAAAACCCCTCCCCGCGGAGGCACAACTTCTTTCTACTGTATTTTCTAAAATACTTCTTCCTCACAAAATTTGAAAACGGAAGTATTTAGAGAAGAAGACCACAAAACGACCTGCATTTGCAGATTTGCCGGCACTTTCCCGTATAAGTTGTAATTTGACAAATATTCAAAACCAAAAAACTGTCTAGAAAACCCCCCCCGCGGAGGCACAACTTCTTTCTACTGTATTTTCTAAAATACTTCTTCCTCACAAAATTTGAAAACGGAAATATTTAGAGAAGAAGACCACAAAACGAGCTGCGTTTGCAGATTTGCCGGCACTTTCCCGTATAAGTTGTAATTTGACAAATATTCAAAACCAAAAAACTGTATAGAAAACCCCTCCCCGCGGAGGCACAACTTCTTTCTACTGTATTTTCTAAAATACTTCTTCCTCACAAAATTTGAAAACGGAAATATTTAGAGAAGAAGACCACAAAACGACCTGCGTTTGCAGATTTGCCGGCACTTTCCCGTATAAGTTGTAATTTGACAAATATTCAAAACCAAAAAACTGTCTAGAAAACCCCCCCCACGGAGGCACAACTTGTTTCTACTGTATTTTCTAAAATACTTCTTCCTCACAAAATTTGAAAACGGAAATATTTAGAGAAGAAGACCACAAAACGACCTGCATTTGCAGATTTGCCGGCACTTTCCCGTATAAGTTGTAATTTGACAAATATTCAAAACCAAAAAACTGTATAGAAAACCCCTCCCCGCGGAGGCACAACTTCTTTCTACTGTATTTTCTAAAATACTTCTTCCTCACAAAATTTGAAAACGGAAATATTTAGAGAAGAAGACCACAAAACGACCTGCGTTTGCAGATTTGCCGGCACTTTCCCGTATAAGTTGTAATTTGACAAATATTCAAAACCAAAAAACTGTCTAGAAAACCCCTCCCCGCGGAGGCACAACTTCTTTCTACTGTATTTTCTAAAATACTTCTTCCTCACAAAATTTGAAAACGGAAATATTTAGAGATGAAGACCACAAAACGACCTGCATTTGCAGATTTGCCGGCACTTTCCCGTATAAGTTGTAATTTGACAAATATTCAAAACCAAAAAACTGTCTAGAAAACCCCTCCCCGCGGAGGCACAACTTCTTTCTACTGTATTTTCTAAAATACTTCTTCCTCACAAAATTTGAAAACGGAAATATTTAGAGAAGAAGACCACAAAACGACCTGCATTTGCAGATTTGCCGGCACTTTCCCGTATAAGTTGTAATTTGACAAATATTCAAAACCAAAAAACTGTCTAGAAAACCCCCCCCCGCGGAGGCACAACTTCTTTCTACTGTATTTTCTAAAATACTTCTTCCTCACAAAATTTGAAAACGGAAGTATTTAGAGAAGAAGACCACAAAACGACCTGCATTTGCAGATTTGCCGGCACTTTCCCGTATAAGTTGTAATTTGACAAATATTCAAAACCAAAAAAACTGTATAGAAAACCCCTCCCCGCGGAGACACAACTTCTTTCTACTGTATTTTCTAAAATACTTCTTCCTCACAAAATTTGAAAACGGAAATATTTAGAGAAGAAAACCACAAAACGACCTGCATTTGCAGATTTGCCGGCACTTTCCCGTATAAGTTGTAATTTGACAAATATTCAAAACCAAAAAACTGTATAGAAAACCCCTCCCCGCGGAGGCACAACTTCTTTCTACTGTATTTTCTAAAATACTTCTTCCTCACAAAATTTGAAAACGGAAGTATTTAGAGAAGAAGACCACAAAACGACCTGCATTTGCAGATTTGCCGGCACTTTCCCGTATAAGTTGTAATTTGACAAATATTCAAAACCAAAAAACTGTATAGAAAACCCCTCCCCGCGGAGGCACAACTTCTTTCTACTGTATTTTCTAAAATACTTCTTCCTTACAAAATTTGAAAACGGAAGTATTTAGAGAAGAAGACCACAAAACGACCTGCATTTGCAGATTTGCCGGCACTTTCCCGTATAAGTTGTAATTTGACAAATATTCAAAACCAAAAAACTGTATAGAAAACCCCTCCCCGCGGAGGCACAACTTCTTTCTACTGTATTTTCTAAAATACTTCTTCCTCACAAAATTTGAAAACAAAAATATTTAGAGATGAAGACCACAAAACGACCTGCATTTGCAGATTTGCCGGCACTTTCCCGTATAAGTTGTAATTTGACAAATATTCAAAACCAAAAAACTGTATAGAAAACCCCTCCCCGCGGAGGCACAACTTCTTTCTACTGTATTTTCTAAAATACTTCTTCCTCACAAAATTTGAAAACGGAAATATTTAGAGAAGAAGACCACAAAACGACCTGCATTTGCAGATTTGCCGGCACTTTCCCGTATAAGTTGTAATTTGACAAATATTCAAAACCAAAAAACTGTCTAGAAAACCCCTCCCCGCGGAGGCACAACTTCTTTCTACTGTAGTTTCTAAAATACTTCTTCCTCACAAAATTTGAAAACGGAAATATTTAGAGAAGAAGACCACAAAACGACCTGCATTTGCAGATTTGCCGGCACTTTCCCGTATAAGTTGTAATTTGACAAATATTCAAAACCAAAAAACTGTCTAGAAAACCCCTCCCCGCGGAGGCACAACTTCTTTCTACTGTATTTTCTAAAATACTTCTTCCTCACAAAATTTGAAAACGGAAGTATTTAGAGAAGAAGACCACAAAACGACCTGCATTTGCAGATTTGCCGGCACTTTCCCGTATAAGTTGTAATTTGACAAATATTCAAAACCAAAAAAACTGTATAGAAAACCCCTCCCCGCGGAGACACAACTTCTTTCTACTGTATTTTCTAAAATACTTCTTCCTCACAAAATTTGAAAACGGAAATATTTAGAGAAGAAAACCACAAAACGACCTGCATTTGCAGATTTGCCGGCACTTTCCCGTATAAGTTGTAATTTGACAAATATTCAAAACCAAAAAACTGTATAGAAAACCCCTCCCCGCGGAGGCACAACTTCTTTCTACTGTATTTTCTAAAATACTTCTTCCTCACAAAATTTGAAAACGGAAGTATTTAGAGAAGAAGACCACAAAACGACCTGCATTTGCAGATTTGCCGGCACTTTCCCGTATAAGTTGTAATTTGACAAATATTCAAAACCAAAAAACTGTATAGAAAACCCCTCCCCGCGGAGGCACAACTTCTTTCTACTGTATTTTCTAAAATACTTCTTCCTTACAAAATTTGAAAACGGAAGTATTTAGAGAAGAAGACCACAAAACGACCTGCATTTGCAGATTTGCCGGCACTTTCCCGTATAAGTTGTAATTTGACAAATATTCAAAACCAAAAAACTGTATAGAAAACCCCTCCCCGCGGAGGCACAACTTCTTTCTACTGTATTTTCTAAAATACTTCTTCCTCACAAAATTTGAAAACAAAAATATTTAGAGATGAAGACCACAAAACGACCTGCATTTGCAGATTTGCCGGCACTTTCCCGTATAAGTTGTAATTTGACAAATATTCAAAACCAAAAAACTGTATAGAAAACCCCTCCCCACGGAGGCACAACTTCTTTCTACTGTATTTTCTAAAATACTTCTTCCTCACAAAATTTGAAAACGGAAATATTTAGAGAAGAAGACCACAAAACGACCTGCATTTGCAGATTTGCCGGCACTTTCCCGTATAAGTTGTAATTTGACAAATATTCAAAACCAAAAAACTGTCTAGAAAACCCCTCCCCGCGGAGGCACAACTTCTTTCTACTGTAGTTTCTAAAATACTTCTTCCTCACAAAATTTGAAAACGGAAATATTTAGAGAAGAAGACCACAAAACGACCTGCATTTGCAGATTTGCCGGCACTTTCCCGTATAAGTTGTAATTTGACAAATATTCAAAACCAAAAAACTGTCTAGAAAACCCCTCCCCGCGGAGGCACAACTTCTTTCTACTGTAGTTTCTAAAATACTTCTTCCTCACAAAATTTGAAAACGGAAGTATTTAGAGAAGAAGACCACAAAACGACCTGCATTTGCAGATTTGCCGGCACTTTCCCGTATAAGTTGTAATTTGACAAATATTCAAAACCAAAAAAACTGTATAGAAAACCCCTCCCCGCGGAGACACAACTTCTTTCTACTGTATTTTCTAAAATACTTCTTCCTCACAAAATTTGAAAACGGAAATATTTAGAGAAGAAGACCACAAAACGACCTGCATTTGCAGATTTGCCGGCACTTTCCCGTATAAGTTGTAATTTGACAAATATTCAAAACCAAAAAAACTGTATAGAAAACCCCTCCCCGCGGAGGCACAACTTCTTTCTACTGTATTTTCTAAAATACTTCTTCCTCACAAAATTTGAAAACGGAAATATTTAGAGAAGAAGACCACAAAACGACCTGCATTTGCAGATTTGCCGGCACTTTCCCGTATAAGTTGTAATTTGACAAATATTCAAAACCAAAAAACTGTATAGAAAACCCCTCCCCACGGAGGCACAACTTGTTTCTACTGTATTTTCTAAAATACTTCTTCCTCACAAAATTTGAAAACGGAAATATTTAGAGAAGAAGACCACAAAACGACCTGCATTTGCAGATTTGCCGGCACTTTCCCGTATAAGTTGTAATTTGACAAATATTCAAAACCAAAAAACTGTATAGAAAACCCCTCCCCTCGGAGGCACAACTTCTTTCTACTGTATTTTCTAAAATACTTCTTCCTCACAAAATTTGAAAACGGAAGTATTTAGAGAAGAAAACCACAAAACGACCTGCATTTGCAGATTTGCCGGCGCTTTCCCGTATAAGTTGTAATTTGACAAATATTCAAAACCAAAAAACTGTATAGAAAACCCCTCCCCACGGAGGCACAACTTGTTTCTACTGTATTTTCTAAAATACTTCTTCCTCACAAAATTTGAAAACGGAAATATTTAGAGAAGAAGACCACAAAACGACCTGCATTTGCAGATTTGCCGGCACTTTCCCGTATAAGTTGTAATTTGACAAATATTCAAAACCAAAAAACTGTATAGAAAACCCCTCCCCGCGGAGGCACAACTTCTTTCTACTGTATTTTCTAAAATACTTCTTCCTCACAAAATTTGAAAACGGAAATATTTAGAGAAGAAGACCACAAAACGACCTGCATTTGCAGATTTGCCGGCACTTTCCCGTATAAGTTGTAATTTGACAAATATTCAAAACCAAAAAACTGTATAGAAAACCCCTCCCCACGGAGGCACAACTTCTTTCTACTGTATTTTCTAAAATACTTCTTCCTCACAAAATTTGAAAACGGAAATATTTAGAGAAGAAGACCACAAAACGACCTGCATTTGCAGATTTGCCGGCACTTTCCCGTATAAGTTGTAATTTGACAAATATTCAAAACCAAAAAACTGTATAGAAAACCCCTCCCCACGGAGGCACAACTTCTTTCTACTGTATTTTCTAAAATACTTCTTCCTCACAAAATTTGAAAACGGAAATATTTAGAGAAGAAGACCACAAAACGACCTGCATTTGCAGATTTGCCGGCACTTTCCCGTATAAGTTGTAATTTGACAAATATTCAAAACCAAAAAACTGTATAGAAAACCCCTCCCCGCGGAGGCACAACTTCTTTCTACTGTATTTTCTAAAATACTTCTTCCTCACAAAATTTGAAAACGGAAATATTTAGAGAAGAAGACCACAAAACGACCTGCATTTGCAGATTTGCCGGCACTTTCCCGTATAAGTTGTAATTTGACAAATATTCAAAACCAAAAAACTGTATAGAAAACCCCTCCCCGCGGAGGCACAACTTGTTTCTACTGTATTTTCTAAAATACTTCTTCCTTACAAAATTTGAAAACGGAAATATTTAGAGAAGAAGACCACAAAACGACCTGCATTTGCAGATTTGCCGGCACTTTCCCGTATAAGTTGTAATTTGACAAATATTCAAAACCAAAAAACTGTATAGAAAACCCCTCCCCACGGAGGCACAACTTCTTTCTACTGTATTTTCTAAAATACTTCTTCCTCACAAAATTTGAAAACGGAAATATTTAGAGAAGAAGACCACAAAACGACCTGCATTTGCAGATTTGCCGGCACTTTCCCGTATAAGTTGTAATTTGACAAATATTCAAAACCAAAAAACTGTATAGAAAACCCCTCCCCACGGAGGCACAACTTCTTTCTACTGTATTTTCTAAAATACTTCTTCCTTACAAAATTTGAAAACGGAAATATTTAGAGAAGAAGACCACAAAACGACCTGCATTTGCAGATTTGCCGGCACTTTCCCGTATAAGTTGTAATTTGACAAATATTCAAAACCAAAAAACTGTATAGAAAACCCCTCCCCGCGGAGGCACAACTTCTTTCTACTGTATTTTCTAAAATACTTCTTCCTCACAAAATTTGAAAACGGAAATATTTAGAGAAGAAGACCACAAAACGACCTGCATTTGCAGATTTGCCGGCACTTTCCCGTATAAGTTGTAATTTGACAAATATTCAAAACCAAAAAACTGTATAGAAAACCCCTCCCCACGGAGGCACAACTTCTTTCTACTGTATTTTCTAAAATACTTCTTCCTTACAAAATTTGAAAACGGAAATATTTAGAGAAGAAGACCACAAAACGACCTGCATTTGCAGATTTGCCGGCACTTTCCCGTATAAGTTGTAATTTGACAAATATTCAAAACCAAAAAACTGTATAGAAAACCCCTCCCCGCGGAGGCACAACTTCTTTCTACTGTATTTTCTAAAATACTTCTTCCTCACAAAATTTGAAAACGGAAATATTTAGAGAAGAAGACCACAAAACGACCTGCATTTGCAGATTTGCCGGCACTTTCCCGTATAAGTTGTAATTTGACAAATATTCAAAACCAAAAAACTGTATAGAAAACCCCTCCCCGCGGAGGCACAACTTCTTTCTACTGTATTTTCTAAAATACTTCTTCCTCACAAAATTTGAAAACGGAAATATTTAGAGAAGAAGACCACAAAACGACCTGCATTTGCAGATTTGCCGGCACTTTCCCGTATAAGTTGTAATTTGACAAATATTCAAAACCAAAAAACTGTATAGAAAACCCCTCCCCACGGAGGCACAACTTCTTTCTACTGTATTTTCTAAAATACTTCTTCCTCACAAAATTTGAAAACGGAAATATTTAGAGAAGAAGACCACAAAACGACCTGCATTTGCAGATTTGCCGGCACTTTCCCGTATAAGTTGTAATTTGACAAATATTCAAAACCAAAAAACTGTATAGAAAACCCCTCCCCACGGAGGCACAACTTCTTTCTACTGTATTTTCTAAAATACTTCTTCCTCACAAAATTTGAAAACGGAAATATTTAGAGAAGAAGACCACAAAACGACCTGCATTTGCAGATTTGCCGGCACTTTCCCGTATAAGTTGTAATTTGACAAATATTCAAAACCAAAAAACTGTATAGAAAACCCCTCCCCACGGAGGCACAACTTCTTTCTACTGTATTTTCTAAAATACTTCTTCCTTACAAAATTTGAAAACGGAAATATTTAGAGAAGAAGACCACAAAACGACCTGCATTTGCAGATTTGCCGGCACTTTCCCGTATAAGTTGTAATTTGACAAATATTCAAAACCAAAAAACTGTATAGAAAACCCCTCCCCGCGGAGGCATAACTTGTTTCTACTGTATTTTCTAAAATACTTCTTCCTCACAAAATTTGAAAACGGAAATATTTAGAGAAGAAGACCACAAAACGACCTGCATTTGCAGATTTGCCGGCACTTTCCCGTATAAGTTGTAATTTGACAAATATTCAAAACCAAAAAACTGTATAGAAAACCCCTCCCCACGGAGGCACAACTTCTTTCTACTGTATTTTCTAAAATACTTCTTCCTTACAAAATTTGAAAACGGAAATATTTAGAGAAGAAGACCACAAAACGACCTGCATTTGCAGATTTGCCGGCACTTTCCCGCATAAGTTGTAATTTGACAAATATTCAAAACCAAAAAACTGTATAGAAAACCCCTCCCCGCGGAGGCACAACTTCTTTCTACTGTATTTTCTAAAATACTTCTTCCTCACAAAATTTGAAAACGGAAATATTTAGAGAAGAAGACCACAAAACGACCTGCATTTGCAGATTTGCCGGCACTTTCCCGTATAAGTTGTAATTTGACAAATATTCAAAACCAAAAAACTGTATAGAAAACCCCTCCCCGCGGAGGCACAACTTCTTTCTACTGTATTTTCTAAAATACTTCTTCCTCACAAAATTTGAAAACGGAAATATTTAGAGAAGAAGACCACAAAACGACCTGCATTTGCAGATTTGCCGGCACTTTCCCGTATAAGTTGTAATTTGACAAATATTCAAAACCAAAAAACTGTATAGAAAACCCCTCCCCACGGAGGCACAACTTCTTTCTGTATAGAAAACCCCTCCCCACGGAGGCACAACTTCTTTCTACTGTATTTTCTAAAATACTTCTTCCTCACAAAATTTGAAAACGGAAGTATTTAGAGAAGAAGACCACAAAACGACCTGCATTTGCAGATTTGCCGGCACTTTCCCGTATAAGTTGTAATTTGACAAATATTCAAAACCAAAAAACTGTATAGAAAACCCCTCCCCGCGGAGGCACAACTTCTTTCTACTGTATTTTCTAAAATACTTCTTCCTCACAAAATTTGAAAACGGAAATATTTAGAGAAGAAGACCACAAAACGACCTGCATTTGCAGATTTGCCGGCACTTTCCCGTATAAGTTGTAATTTGACAAATATTCAAAACCAAAAAACTGTATAGAAAACCCCTCCCCACGGAGGCACAACTTCTTTCTGTATAGAAAACCCCTCCCCGCGGAGGCATAACTTGTTTCTACTGTATTTTCTAAAATACTTCTTCCTCACAAAATTTGAAAACGGAAATATTTAGAGAAGAAGACCACAAAACGACCTGCATTTGCAGATTTGCCGGCACTTTCCCGTATAAGTTGTAATTTGACAAATATTCAAAACCAAAAAACTGTATAGAAAACCCCTCCCCGCGGAGGCACAACTTCTTTCTACTGTATTTTCTAAAATACTTCTTCCTCACAAAATTTGAAAACGGAAATATTTAGAGAAGAAGACCACAAAACGACCTGCATTTGCAGATTTGCCGGCACTTTCCCGTATAAGTTGTAATTTGACAAATATTCAAAACCAAAAAACTGTATAGAAAACCCCTCCCCACGGAGGCACAACTTCTTTCTACTGTATTTTCTAAAATACTTCTTCCTCACAAAATTTGAAAACGGAAATATTTAGAGAAGAAGACCACAAAACGACCTGCATTTGCAGATTTGCCGGCACTTTCCCGTATAAGTTGTAATTTGACAAATATTCAAAACCAAAAAACTGTATAGAAAACCCCTCCCCGCGGAGGCATAACTTGTTTCTACTGTATTTTCTAAAATACTTCTTCCTCACAAAATTTGAAAACGGAAATATTTAGAGAAGAAGACCACAAAACGACCTGCATTTGCAGATTTGCCGGCACTTTCCCGTATAAGTTGTAATTTGACAAATATTCAAAACCAAAAAACTGTATAGAAAACCCCTCCCCGCGGAGGCATAACTTGTTTCTACTGTATTTTCTAAAATACTTCTTCCTCACAAAATTTGAAAACGGAAATATTTAGAGAAGAAGACCACAAAACGACCTGCATTTGCAGATTTGCCGGCACTTTCCCGTATAAGTTGTAATTTGACAAATATTCAAAACCAAAAAACTGTATAGAAAACCCCTCCCCGCGGAGGCACAACTTCTTTCTACTGTATTTTCTAAAATACTTCTTCCTCACAAAATTTGAAAACGGAAATATTTAGAGAAGAAGACCACAAAACGACCTGCATTTGCAGATTTGCCGGCACTTTCCCGTATAAGTTGTAATTTGACAAATATTCAAAACCAAAAAACTGTATAGAAAACCCCTCCCCGCGGAGGCACAACTTGTTTCTACTGTATTTTCTAAAATACTTCTTCCTCACAAAATTTGAAAACGGAAATATTTAGAGAAGAAGACCACAAAACGACCTGCATTTGCAGATTTGCCGGCACTTTCCCGTATAAGTTGTAATTTGACAAATATTCAAAACCAAAAAACTGTATAGAAAACCCCTCCCCACGGAGGCACAACTTCTTTCTACTGTATTTTCTAAAATACTTCTTCCTCACAAAATTTGAAAACGGAAATATTTAGAGAAGAAGACCACAAAACGACCTGCATTTGCAGATTTGCCGGCACTTTCCCGTATAAGTTGTAATTTGACAAATATTCAAAACCAAAAAACTGTATAGAAAACCCCTCCCCGCGGAGGCACAACTTCTTTCTACTGTATTTTCTAAAATACTTCTTCCTCACAAAATTTGAAAACGGAAATATTTAGAGAAGAAGACCACAAAACGACCTGCATTTGCAGATTTGCCGGCACTTTCCCGTATAAGTTGTAATTTGACAAATATTCAAAACCAAAAAACTGTATAGAAAACCCCTCCCCGCGGAGGCATAACTTGTTTCTACTGTATTTTCTAAAATACTTCTTCCTCACAAAATTTGAAAACGGAAATATTTAGAGAAGAAGACCACAAAACGACCTGCATTTGCAGATTTGCCGGCACTTTCCCGTATAAGTTGTAATTTGACAAATATTCAAAGCCAAAAAACTGTATAGAAAACCCCTCCCCGCGGAGGCACAACTTCTTTCTACTGTATTTTCTAAAATACTTCTTCCTCACAAAATTTGAAAACGGAAATATTTAGAGAAGAAGACCACAAAACGACCTGCATTTGCAGATTTGCCGGCACTTTCCCGTATAAGTTGTAATTTGACAAATATTCAAAACCAAAAAACTGTATAGAAAACCCCTCCCCGCGGAGGCATAACTTGTTTCTACTGTATTTTCTAAAATACTTTTTCCTCACAAAATTTGAAAACGGAAATATTTAGAGAAGAAGACCACAAAACGACCTGCATTTGCAGATTTGCCGGCACTTTCCCGTATAAGTTGTAATTTGACAAATATTCAAAACCAAAAAACTGTATAGAAAACCCCTCCCCACGGAGGCACAACTTCTTTCTACTGTATTTTCTAAAATACTTCTTCCTCACAAAATTTGAAAACGGAAATATTTAGAGAAGAAGACCACAAAACGACCTGCATTTGCAGATTTGCCGGCACTTTCCCGTATAAGTTGTAATTTGACAAATATTCAAAACCAAAAAACTGTATAGAAAACCCCTCCCCGCGGAGGCACAACTTGTTTCTACTGTATTTTCTAAAATACTTCTTCCTCACAAAATTTGAAAACGGAAATATTTAGAGAAGAAGACCACAAAACGACCTGCATTTGCAGATTTGCCGGCACTTTCCCGTATAAGTTGTAATTTGACAAATATTCAAAACCAAAAAACTGTATAGAAAACCCCTCCCCGCGGAGGCATAACTTGTTTCTACTGTATTTTCTAAAATACTTTTTCCTCACAAAATTTGAAAACGGAAATATTTAGAGAAGAAGACCACAAAACGACCTGCATTTGCAGATTTGCCGGCACTTTCCCGTATAAGTTGTAATTTGACAAATATTCAAAACCAAAAAACTGTATAGAAAACCCCTCCCCACGGAGGCACAACTTCTTTCTACTGTATTTTCTAAAATACTTCTTCCTCACAAAATTTGAAAACGGAAATATTTAGAGAAGAAGACCACAAAACGACCTGCATTTGCAGATTTGCCGGCACTTTCCCGTATAAGTTGTAATTTGACAAATATTCAAAACCAAAAAACTGTATAGAAAACCCCTCCCCGCGGAGGCATAACTTGTTTCTACTGTATTTTCTAAAATACTTTTTCCTCACAAAATTTGAAAACGGAAATATTTAGAGAAGAAGACCACAAAACGACCTGCATTTGCAGATTTGCCGGCACTTTCCCGTATAAGTTGTAATTTGACAAATATTCAAAACCAAAAAACTGTATAGAAAACCCCTCCCCACGGAGGCACAACTTCTTTCTACTGTATTTTCTAAAATACTTCTTCCTCACAAAATTTGAAAACGGAAATATTTAGAGAAGAAGACCACAAAACGACCTGCATTTGCAGATTTGCCGGCACTTTCCCGTATAAGTTGTAATTTGACAAATATTCAAAACCAAAAAACTGTATAGAAAACCCCTCCCCGCGGAGGCACAACTTGTTTCTACTGTATTTTCTAAAATACTTCTTCCTCACAAAATTTGAAAACGGAAATATTTAGAGAAGAAGACCACAAAACGACCTGCATTTGCAGATTTGCCGGCACTTTCCCGTATAAGTTGTAATTTGACAAATATTCAAAACCAAAAAACTGTATAGAAAACCCCTCCCCGCGGAGGCATAACTTGTTTCTACTGTATTTTCTAAAATACTTTTTCCTCACAAAATTTGAAAACGGAAATATTTAGAGAAGAAGACCACAAAACGACCTGCATTTGCAGATTTGCCGGCACTTTCCCGTATAAGTTGTAATTTGACAAATATTCAAAACCAAAAAACTGTATAGAAAACCCCTCCCCACGGAGGCACAACTTCTTTCTACTGTATTTTCTAAAATACTTCTTCCTCACAAAATTTGAAAACGGAAATATTTAGAGAAGAAGACCACAAAACGACCTGCATTTGCAGATTTGCCGGCACTTTCCCGTATAAGTTGTAATTTGACAAATATTCAAAACCAAAAAACTGTATAGAAAACCCCTCCCCGCGGAGGCATAACTTGTTTCTACTGTATTTTCTAAAATACTTTTTCCTCACAAAATTTGAAAACGGAAATATTTAGAGAAGAAGACCACAAAACGACCTGCATTTGCAGATTTGCCGGCACTTTCCCGTATAAGTTGTAATTTGACAAATATTCAAAACCAAAAAACTGTATAGAAAACCCCTCCCCGCGGAGGCACAACTTGTTTCTACTGTATTTTCTAAAATACTTCTTCCTCACAAAATTTGAAAACGGAAATATTTAGAGAAGAAGACCACAAAACGACCTGCATTTGCAGATTTGCCGGCACTTTCCCGTATAAGTTGTAATTTGACAAATATTCAAAACCAAAAAACTGTATAGAAAACCCCTCCCCGCGGAGGCACAACTTGTTTCTACTGTATTTTCTAAAATACTTCTTCCTCACAAAATTTGAAAACGGAAATATTTAGAGAAGAAGACCACAAAACGACCTGCATTTGCAGATTTGCCGGCACTTTCCCGTATAAGTTGTAATTTGACAAATATTCAAAACCAAAAAACTGTATAGAAAACCCCTCCCCACGGAGGCACAACTTCTTTCTACTGTATTTTCTAAAATACTTCTTCCTCACAAAATTTGAAAACGGAAATATTTAGAGAAGAAGACCACAAAACGACCTGCATTTGCAGATTTGCCGGCACTTTCCCGTATAAGTTGTAATTTGACAAATATTCAAAACCAAAAAACTGTATAGAAAACCCCTCCCCACGGAGGCACAACTTGTTTCTACTGTATTTTCTAAAATACTTCTTCCTCACAAAATTTGAAAACGGAAATATTTAGAGAAGAAGACCACAAAACGACCTGCATTTGCAGATTTGCCGGCACTTTCCCGTATAAGTTGTAATTTGACAAATATTCAAAACCAAAAAACTGTATAGAAAACCCCTCCCCGCGGAGGCATAACTTGTTTCTACTGTATTTTCTAAAATACTTCTTCCTCACAAAATTTGAAAACGGAAATATTTAGAGAAGAAGACCACAAAACGACCTGCATTTGCAGATTTGCCGGCACTTTCCCGTATAAGTTGTAATTTGACAAATATTCAAAACCAAAAAACTGTATAGAAAACCCCTCCCCGCGGAGGCACAACTTCTTTCTACTGTATTTTCTAAAATACTTCTTCCTCACAAAATTTGAAAACGGAAATATTTAGAGAAGAAGACCACAAAACGACCTGCATTTGCAGATTTGCCGGCACTTTCCCGTATAAGTTGTAATTTGACAAATATTCAAAACCAAAAAACTGTATAGAAAACCCCTCCCCGCGGAGGCATAACTTGTTTCTACTGTATTTTCTAAAATACTTCTTCCTCACAAAATTTGAAAACGGAAATATTTAGAGAAGAAGACCACAAAACGACCTGCATTTGCAGATTTGCCGGCACTTTCCCGTATAAGTTGTAATTTGACAAATATTCAAAACCAAAAAACTGTATAGAAAACCCCTCCCCGCGGAGGCATAACTTGTTTCTACTGTATTTTCTAAAATACTTTTTCCTCACAAAATTTGAAAACGGAAATATTTAGAGAAGAAGACCACAAAACGACCTGCATTTGCAGATTTGCCGGCACTTTCCCGTATAAGTTGTAATTTGACAAATATTCAAAACCAAAAAACTGTATAGAAAACCCCTCCCCGCGGAGGCATAACTTGTTTCTACTGTATTTTCTAAAATACTTCTTCCTCACAAAATTTGAAAACGGAAATATTTAGAGAAGAAGACCACAAAACGACCTGCATTTGCAGATTTGCCGGCACTTTCCCGTATAAGTTGTAATTTGACAAATATTCAAAACCAAAAAACTGTATAGAAAACCCCTCCCCGCGGAGGCATAACTTGTTTCTACTGTATTTTCTAAAATACTTTTTCCTCACAAAATTTGAAAACGGAAATATTTAGAGAAGAAGACCACAAAACGACCTGCATTTGCAGATTTGCCGGCACTTTCCCGTATAAGTTGTAATTTGACAAATATTCAAAACCAAAAAACTGTATAGAAAACCCCTCCCCACGGAGGCACAACTTCTTTCTACTGTATTTTCTAAAATACTTCTTCCTCACAAAATTTGAAAACGGAAATATTTAGAGAAGAAGACCACAAAACGACCTGCATTTGCAGATTTGCCGGCACTTTCCCGTATAAGTTGTAATTTGACAAATATTCAAAACCAAAAAACTGTATAGAAAACCCCTCCCCGCGGAGGCACAACTTGTTTCTACTGTATTTTCTAAAATACTTCTTCCTCACAAAATTTGAAAACGGAAATATTTAGAGAAGAAGACCACAAAACGACCTGCATTTGCAGATTTGCCGGCACTTTCCCGTATAAGTTGTAATTTGACAAATATTCAAAACCAAAAAACTGTATAGAAAACCCCTCCCCGCGGAGGCACAACTTGTTTCTACTGTATTTTCTAAAATACTTCTTCCTCACAAAATTTGAAAACGGAAATATTTAGAGAAGAAGACCACAAAACGACCTGCATTTGCAGATTTGCCGGCACTTTCCCGTATAAGTTGTAATTTGACAAATATTCAAAACCAAAAAACTGTATAGAAAACCCCTCCCCGCGGAGGCACAACTTGTTTCTACTGTATTTTCTAAAATACTTCTTCCTCACAAAATTTGAAAACGGAAATATTTAGAGAAGAAGACCACAAAACGACCTGCATTTGCAGATTTGCCGGCACTTTCCCGTATAAGTTGTAATTTGACAAATATTCAAAACCAAAAAACTGTATAGAAAACCCCTCCCCGCGGAGGCATAACTTGTTTCTACTGTATTTTCTAAAATACTTCTTCCTCACAAAATTTGAAAACGGAAATATTTAGAGAAGAAGACCACAAAACGACCTGCATTTGCAGATTTGCCGGCACTTTCCCGTATAAGTTGTAATTTGACAAATATTCAAAACCAAAAAACTGTATAGAAAACCCCTCCCCGCGGAGGCACAACTTGTTTCTACTGTATTTTCTAAAATACTTCTTCCTCACAAAATTTGAAAACGGAAATATTTAGAGAAGAAGACCACAAAACGACCTGCATTTGCAGATTTGCCGGCACTTTCCCGTATAAGTTGTAATTTGACAAATATTCAAAACCAAAAAACTGTATAGAAAACCCCTCCCCGCGGAGGCACAACTTGTTTCTACTGTATTTTCTAAAATACTTCTTCCTCACAAAATTTGAAAACGGAAATATTTAGAGAAGAAGACCACAAAACGACCTGCATTTGCAGATTTGCCGGCACTTTCCCGTATAAGTTGTAATTTGACAAATATTCAAAACCAAAAAACTGTATAGAAAACCCCTCCCCGCGGAGGCATAACTTGTTTCTACTGTATTTTCTAAAATACTTCTTCCTCACAAAATTTGAAAACGGAAATATTTAGAGAAGAAGACCACAAAACGACCTGCATTTGCAGATTTGCCGGCACTTTCCCGTATAAGTTGTAATTTGACAAATATTCAAAACCAAAAAACTGTATAGAAAACCCCTCCCCGCGGAGGCACAACTTGTTTCTACTGTATTTTCTAAAATACTTCTTCCTCACAAAATTTGAAAACGGAAATATTTAGAGAAGAAGACCACAAAACGACCTGCATTTGCAGATTTGCCGGCACTTTCCCGTATAAGTTGTAATTTGACAAATATTCAAAACCAAAAAACTGTATAGAAAACCCCTCCCCGCGGAGGCACAACTTGTTTCTACTGTATTTTCTAAAATACTTCTTCCTCACAAAATTTGAAAACGGAAATATTTAGAGAAGAAGACCACAAAACGACCTGCATTTGCAGATTTGCCGGCACTTTCCCGTATAAGTTGTAATTTGACAAATATTCAAAACCAAAAAACTGTATAGAAAACCCCTCCCCGCGGAGGCACAACTTGTTTCTACTGTATTTTCTAAAATACTTCTTCCTCACAAAATTTGAAAACGGAAATATTTAGAGAAGAAGACCACAAAACGACCTGCATTTGCAGATTTGCCGGCACTTTCCCGTATAAGTTGTAATTTGACAAATATTCAAAACCAAAAAACTGTATAGAAAACCCCTCCCCGCGGAGGCACAACTTGTTTCTACTGTATTTTCTAAAATACTTCTTCCTCACAAAATTTGAAAACGGAAATATTTAGAGAAGAAGACCACAAAACGACCTGCATTTGCAGATTTGCCGGCACTTTCCCGTATAAGTTGTAATTTGACAAATATTCAAAACCAAAAAACTGTATAGAAAACCCCTCCCCGCGGAGGCATAACTTGTTTCTACTGTATTTTCTAAAATACTTCTTCCTCACAAAATTTGAAAACGGAAATATTTAGAGAAGAAGACCACAAAACGACCTGCATTTGCAGATTTGCCGGCACTTTCCCGTATAAGTTGTAATTTGACAAATATTCAAAACCAAAAAACTGTATAGAAAACCCCTCCCCGCGGAGGCACAACTTGTTTCTACTGTATTTTCTAAAATACTTCTTCCTCACAAAATTTGAAAACGGAAATATTTAGAGAAGAAGACCACAAAACGACCTGCATTTGCAGATTTGCCGGCACTTTCCCGTATAAGTTGTAATTTGACAAATATTCAAAACCAAAAAACTGTATAGAAAACCCCTCCCCGCGGAGGCACAACTTGTTTCTACTGTATTTTCTAAAATACTTCTTCCTCACAAAATTTGAAAACGGAAATATTTAGAGAAGAAGACCACAAAACGACCTGCATTTGCAGATTTGCCGGCACTTTCCCGTATAAGTTGTAATTTGACAAATATTCAAAACCAAAAAACTGTATAGAAAACCCCTCCCCGCGGAGGCATAACTTGTTTCTACTGTATTTTCTAAAATACTTTTTCCTCACAAAATTTGAAAACGGAAATATTTAGAGAAGAAGACCACAAAACGACCTGCATTTGCAGATTTGCCGGCACTTTCCCGTATAAGTTGTAATTTGACAAATATTCAAAACCAAAAAACTGTATAGAAAACCCCTCCCCACGGAGGCACAACTTCTTTCTACTGTATTTTCTAAAATACTTCTTCCTCACAAAATTTGAAAACGGAAATATTTAGAGAAGAAGACCACAAAACGACCTGCATTTGCAGATTTGCCGGCACTTTCCCGTATAAGTTGTAATTTGACAAATATTCAAAACCAAAAAACTGTATAGAAAACCCCTCCACACGGAGGCACAACTTCTTTCTACTGTATTTTCTAAAATACTTCTTCCTCACAAAATTTGAAAACGGAAGTATTTAGAGAAGAAGACCACAAAACGACCTGCATTTGCAGATTTGCCGGCACTTTCCCGTATAAGTTGTAATTTGACAAATATTCAAAACCAAAAAACTGTATAGAAAACCCCTCCCCGCGGAGGCATAACTTGTTTCTACTGTATTTTCTAAAATACTTCTTCCTCACAAAATTTGAAAACGGAAATATTTAGAGAAGAAGACCACAAAACGACCTGCATTTGCAGATTTGCCGGCACTTTCCCGTATAAGTTGTAATTTGACAAATATTCAAAACCAAAAAACTGTATAGAAAACCCCTCCCCACGGAGGCACAACTTCTTTCTACTGTATTTTCTAAAATACTTCTTCCTCACAAAATTTGAAAACGGAAATATTTAGAGAAGAAGACCACAAAACGACCTGCATTTGCAGATTTGCCGGCACTTTCCCGTATAAGTTGTAATTTGACAAATATTCAAAACCAAAAAACTGTATAGAAAACCCCTCCCCGCGGAGGCACAACTTGTTTCTACTGTATTTTCTAAAATACTTCTTCCTCACAAAATTTGAAAACGGAAATATTTAGAGAAGAAGACCACAAAACGACCTGCATTTGCAGATTTGCCGGCACTTTCCCGTATAAGTTGTAATTTGACAAATATTCAAAACCAAAAAACTGTATAGAAAACCCCTCCCCGCGGAGGCATAACTTGTTTCTACTGTATTTTCTAAAATAGTTCTTCCTCACAAAATTTGAAAACGGAAATATTTAGAGAAGAAGACCACAAAACGACCTGCATTTGCAGATTTGCCGGCACTTTCCCGTATAAGTTGTAATTTGACAAATATTCAAAACCAAAAAACTGTATAGAAAACCCCTCCCCGCGGAGGCACAACTTCTTTCTACTGTATTTTCTAAAATACTTCTTCCTCACAAAATTTGAAAACGGAAATATTTAGAGAAGAAGACCACAAAACGACCTGCATTTGCAGATTTGCCGGCACTTTCCCGTATAAGTTGTAATTTGACAAATATTCAAAACCAAAAAACTGTATAGAAAACCCCTCCCCGCGGAGGCACAACTTGTTTCTACTGTATTTTCTAAAATACTTCTTCCTCACAAAATTTGAAAACGGAAGTATTTAGAGAAGAAGACCACAAAACGACCTGCATTTGCAGATTTGCCGGCACTTTCCCGTATAAGTTGTAATTTGACAAATATTCAAAACCAAAAAACTGTATAGAAAACCCCTCCCCACGGAGGCACAACTTCTTTCTACTGTATTTTCTAAAATACTTCTTCCTCACAAAATTTGAAAACGGAAATATTTAGAGAAGAAGACCACAAAACGACCTGCATTTGCAGATTTGCCGGCACTTTCCCGTATAAGTTGTAATTTGACAAATATTCAAAACCAAAAAACTGTATAGAAAACCCCTCCCCGCGGAGGCACAACTTCTTTCTACTGTATTTTCTAAAATACTTCTTCCTCACAAAATTTGAAAACGGAAATATTTAGAGAAGAAGACCACAAAACGACCTGCATTTGCAGATTTGCCGGCACTTTCCCGTATAAGTTGTAATTTGACAAATATTCAAAACCAAAAAACTGTATAGAAAACCCCTCCCCGCGGAGGCACAACTTGTTTCTACTGTATTTTCTAAAATACTTCTTCCTCACAAAATTTGAAAACGGAAATATTTAGAGAAGAAGACCACAAAACGACCTGCATTTGCAGATTTGCCGGCACTTTCCCGTATAAGTTGTAATTTGACAAATATTCAAAACCAAAAAACTGTATAGAAAACCCCTCCCCACGGAGGCACAACTTCTTTCTACTGTATTTTCTAAAATACTTCTTCCTCACAAAATTTGAAAAAGGAAATATTTAGAGAAGAAGACCACAAAACGACCTGCATTTGCAGATTTGCCGGCACTTTCCCGTATAAGTTGTAATTTGACAAATATTCAAAACCAAAAAACTGTATAGAAAACCCCTCCCCACGGAGGCACAACTTCTTTCTACTGTATTTTCTAAAATACTTCTTCCTCACAAAATTTGAAAACGGAAGTATTTAGAGAAGAAGACCACAAAACGACCTGCATTTGCAGATTTGCCGGCACTTTCCCGTATAAGTTGTAATTTGACAAATATTCAAAACCAAAAAACTGTATAGAAAACCCCTCCCCACGGAGGCACAACTTCTTTCTACTGTATTTTCTAAAATACTTCTTCCTCACAAAATTTGAAAACGGAAATATTTAGAGAAGAAGACCACAAAACGACCTGCATTTGCAGATTTGCCGGCACTTTCCCGTATAAGTTGTAATTTGACAAATATTCAAAACCAAAAAACTGTATAGAAAACCCCTCCCCACGGAGGCACAACTTCTTTCTACTGTATTTTCTAAAATACTTCTTCCTCACAAAATTTGAAAACGGAAGTATTTAGAGAAGAAGACCACAAAACGACCTGCATTTGCAGATTTGCCGGCACTTTCCCGTATAAGTTGTAATTTGACAAATATTCAAAACCAAAAAACTGTATAGAAAACCCCTCCCCACGGAGGCACAACTTCTTTCTACTGTATTTTCTAAAATACTTCTTCCTCACAAAATTTGAAAACGGAAATATTTAGAGAAGAAGACCACAAAACGACCTGCATTTGCAGATTTGCCGGCACTTTCCCGTATAAGTTGTAATTTGACAAATATTCAAAACCAAAAAACTGTATAGAAAACCCCTCCCCGCGGAGGCACAACTTGTTTCTACTGTATTTTCTAAAATACTTCTTCCTCACAAAATTTGAAAACGGAAATATTTAGAGAAGAAGACCACAAAACGACCTGCATTTGCAGATTTGCCGGCACTTTCCCGTATAAGTTGTAATTTGACAAATATTCAAAACCAAAAAACTGTATAGAAAACCCCTCCCCGCGGAGGCACAACTTGTTTCTACTGTATTTTCTAAAATACTTCTTCCTCACAAAATTTGAAAACGGAAATATTTAGAGAAGAAGACCACAAAACGACCTGCATTTGCAGATTTGCCGGCACTTTCCCGTATAAGTTGTAATTTGACAAATATTCAAAACCAAAAAACTGTATAGAAAACCCCTCTCCGCGGAGGCATAACTTGTTTCTACTGTATTTTCTAAAATACTTCTTCCTCACAAAATTTGAAAACGGAAATATTTAGAGAAGAAGACCACAAAACGACCTGCATTTGCAGATTTGCCGGAACTTTCCCGTATAAGTTGTAATTTGACAAATATTCAAAACCAAAAAACTGTATAGAAAACCCCTCCCCACGGAGGCACAACTTCTTTCTACTGTATTTTCTAAAATACTTCTTCCTCACAAAATTTGAAAACGGAAATATTTAGAGAAGAAGACCACAAAACGACCTGCATTTGCAGATTTGCCGGCACTTTCCCGTATAAGTTGTAATTTGACAAATATTCAAAACCAAAAAACTGTATAGAAAACCCCTCCCCGCGGAGGCACAACTTGTTTCTACTGTATTTTCTAAAATACTTCTTCCTCACAAAATTTGAAAACGGAAATATTTAGAGAAGAAGACCACTAAACGACCTGCATTTGCAGATTTGCCGGCACTTTCCCGTATAAGTTGTAATTTGACAAATATTCAAAACCAAAAAACTGTATAGAAAACCCCTCCCCACGGAGGCACAACTTCTTTCTACTGTATTTTCTAAAATACTTCTTCCTCACAAAATTTGAAAACGGAAATATTTAGAGAAGAAGACCACAAAACGACCTGCATTTGCAGATTTGCCGGCACTTTCCCGTATAAGTTGTAATTTGACAAATATTCAAAACCAAAAAACTGTATAGAAAACCCCTCCCCGCAGAGGCACAACTTGTTTCTACTGTATTTTCTAAAATACTTCTTCCTCACAAAATTTGAAAACGGAAATATTTAGAGAAGAAGACCACAAAACGACCTGCATTTGCAGATTTGCCGGCACTTTCCCGTATAAGTTGTAATTTGACAAATATTCAAAACCAAAAAACTGTATAGAAAACCCCTCCCCACGGAGGCACAACTTCTTTCTACTGTATTTTCTAAAATACTTCTTCCTCACAAAATTTGAAAACGGAAATATTTAGAGAAGAAGACCACAAAACGACCTGCATTTGCAGATTTGCCGGCACTTTCCCGTATAAGTTGTAATTTGACAAATATTCAAAACCAAAAAACTGTATAGAAAACCCCTCCCCACGGAGGCACAACTTGTTTCTACTGTATTTTCTAAAATACTTCTTCCTCACAAAATTTGAAAACGGAAATATTTAGAGAAGAAGACCACAAAACGACCTGCATTTGCAGATTTGCCGGCACTTTCCCGTATAAGTTGTAATTTGACAAATATTCAAAACCAAAAAACTGTATAGAAAACCCCTCCCCACGGAGGCACAACTTCTTTCTACTGTATTTTCTAAAATACTTCTTCCTCACAAAATTTGAAAACGGAAATATTTAGAGAAGAAGACCACAAAACGACCTGCATTTGCAGATTTGCCGGCACTTTCCCGTATAAGTTGTAATTTGACAAATATTCAAAACCAAAAAACTGTATAGAAAACCCCTCCCCGCGGAGGCACAACTTCTTTCTACTGTATTTTCTAAAATACTTCTTCCTCACAAAATTTGAAAACGGAAATATTTAGAGAAGAAGACCACAAAACGACCTGCATTTGCAGATTTGCCGGCACTTTCCCGTATAAGTTGTAATTTGACAAATATTCAAAACCAAAAAACTGTATAGAAAACCCCTCCCCGCGGAGGCACAACTTGTTTCTACTGTATTTTCTAAAATACTTCTTCCTCACAAAATTTGAAAACGGAAGTATTTAGAGAAGAAGACCACAAAACGACCTGCATTTGCAGATTTGCCGGCACTTTCCCGTATAAGTTGTAATTTGACAAATATTCAAAACCAAAAAACTGTATAGAAAACCCCTCCCCACGGAGGCACAACTTCTTTCTACTGTATTTTCTAAAATACTTCTTCCTCACAAAATTTGAAAACGGAAATATTTAGAGAAGAAGACCACAAAACGACCTGCATTTGCAGATTTGCCGGCACTTTCCCGTATAAGTTGTAATTTGACAAATATTCAAAACCAAAAAACTGTATAGAAAACCCCTCCCCGCGGAGGCACAACTTCTTTCTACTGTATTTTCTAAAATACTTCTTCCTCACAAAATTTGAAAACGGAAATATTTAGAGAAGAAGACCACAAAACGACCTGCATTTGCAGATTTGCCGGCACTTTCCCGTATAAGTTGTAATTTGACAAATATTCAAAACCAAAAAACTGTATAGAAAACCCCTCCCCGCGGAGGCACAACTTCTTTCTACTGTATTTTCTAAAATACTTCTTCCTCACAAAATTTGAAAACGGAAATATTTAGAGAAGAAGACCACAAAACGACCTGCATTTGCAGATTTGCCGGCACTTTCCCGTATAAGTTGTAATTTGACAAATATTCAAAACCAAAAAACTGTATAGAAAACCCCTCCCCACGGAGGCACAACTTCTTTCTACTGTATTTTCTAAAATACTTCTTCCTCACAAAATTTGAAAACGGAAATATTTAGAGAAGAAGACCACAAAACGACCTGCATTTGCAGATTTGCCGGCACTTTCCCGTATAAGTTGTAATTTGACAAATATTCAAAACCAAAAAACTGTATAGAAAACCCCTCCCCGCGGAGGCACAACTTCTTTCTACTGTATTTTCTAAAATACTTCTTCCTCACAAAATTTGAAAACGGAAATATTTAGAGAAGAAGACCACAAAACGACCTGCATTTGCAGATTTGCCGGCACTTTCCCGTATAAGTTGTAATTTGACAAATATTCAAAACCAAAAAACTGTATAGAAAACCCCTCCCCGCGGAGGCACAACTTCTTTCTACTGTATTTTCTAAAATACTTCTTCCTCACAAAATTTGAAAACGGAAATATTTAGAGAAGAAGACCACAAAACGACCTGCATTTGCAGATTTGCCGGCACTTTCCCGTATAAGTTGTAATTTGACAAATATTCAAAACCAAAAAACTGTATAGAAAACCCCTCCCCACGGAGGCACAACTTCTTTCTACTGTATTTTCTAAAATACTTCTTCCTCACAAAATTTGAAAAAGGAAATATTTAGAGAAGAAGACCACAAAACGACCTGCATTTGCAGATTTGCCGGCACTTTCCCGTATAAGTTGTAATTTGACAAATATTCAAAACCAAAAAACTGTATAGAAAACCCCTCCCCACGGAGGCACAACTTCTTTCTACTGTATTTTCTAAAATACTTCTTCCTCACAAAATTTGAAAACGGAAGTATTTAGAGAAGAAGACCACAAAACGACCTGCATTTGCAGATTTGCCGGCACTTTCCCGTATAAGTTGTAATTTGACAAATATTCAAAACCAAAAAACTGTATAGAAAACCCCTCCCCACGGAGGCACAACTTCTTTCTACTGTATTTTCTAAAATACTTCTTCCTCACAAAATTTGAAAACGGAAATATTTAGAGAAGAAGACCACAAAACGACCTGCATTTGCAGATTTGCCGGCACTTTCCCGTATAAGTTGTAATTTGACAAATATTCAAAACCAAAAAACTGTATAGAAAACCCCTCCCCACGGAGGCACAACTTCTTTCTACTGTATTTTCTAAAATACTTCTTCCTCACAAAATTTGAAAACGGAAGTATTTAGAGAAGAAGACCACAAAACGACCTGCATTTGCAGATTTGCCGGCACTTTCCCGTATAAGTTGTAATTTGACAAATATTCAAAACCAAAAAACTGTATAGAAAACCCCTCCCCACGGAGGCACAACTTCTTTCTACTGTATTTTCTAAAATACTTCTTCCTCACAAAATTTGAAAACGGAAATATTTAGAGAAGAAGACCACAAAACGACCTGCATTTGCAGATTTGCCGGCACTTTCCCGTATAAGTTGTAATTTGACAAATATTCAAAACCAAAAAACTGTATAGAAAACCCCTCCCCGCGGAGGCACAACTTGTTTCTACTGTATTTTCTAAAATACTTCTTCCTCACAAAATTTGAAAACGGAAATATTTAGAGAAGAAGACCACAAAACGACCTGCATTTGCAGATTTGCCGGCACTTTCCCGTATAAGTTGTAATTTGACAAATATTCAAAACCAAAAAACTGTATAGAAAACCCCTCCCCGCGGAGGCACAACTTGTTTCTACTGTATTTTCTAAAATACTTCTTCCTCACAAAATTTGAAAACGGAAATATTTAGAGAAGAAGACCACAAAACGACCTGCATTTGCAGATTTGCCGGCACTTTCCCGTATAAGTTGTAATTTGACAAATATTCAAAACCAAAAAACTGTATAGAAAACCCCTCTCCGCGGAGGCATAACTTGTTTCTACTGTATTTTCTAAAATACTTCTTCCTCACAAAATTTGAAAACGGAAATATTTAGAGAAGAAGACCACAAAACGACCTGCATTTGCAGATTTGCCGGAACTTTCCCGTATAAGTTGTAATTTGACAAATATTCAAAACCAAAAAACTGTATAGAAAACCCCTCCCCACGGAGGCACAACTTCTTTCTACTGTATTTTCTAAAATACTTCTTCCTCACAAAATTTGAAAACGGAAATATTTAGAGAAGAAGACCACAAAACGACCTGCATTTGCAGATTTGCCGGCACTTTCCCGTATAAGTTGTAATTTGACAAATATTCAAAACCAAAAAACTGTATAGAAAACCCCTCCCCACGGAGGCACAACTTCTTTCTACTGTATTTTCTAAAATACTTCTTCCTCACAAAATTTGAAAACGGAAATATTTAGAGAAGAAGACCACAAAACGACCTGCATTTGCAGATTTGCCGGCACTTTCCCGTATAAGTTGTAATTTGACAAATATTCAAAACCAAAAAACTGTATAGAAAACCCCTCCCCACGGAGGCACAACTTGTTTCTACTGTATTTTCTAAAATACTTCTTCCTCACAAAATTTGAAAACGGAAATATTTAGAGAAGAAGACCACAAAACGACCTGCATTTGCAGATTTGCCGGCACTTTCCCGTATAAGTTGTAATTTGACAAATATTCAAAACCAAAAAACTGTATAGAAAACCCCTCCCCGCAGAGGCACAACTTGTTTCTACTGTATTTTCTAAAATACTTCTTCCTCACAAAATTTGAAAACGGAAATATTTAGAGAAGAAGACCACAAAACGACCTGCATTTGCAGATTTGCCGGCACTTTCCCGTATAAGTTGTAATTTGACAAATATTCAAAACCAAAAAACTGTATAGAAAACCCCTCCCCGCGGAGGCACAACTTGTTTCTACTGTATTTTCTAAAATACTTCTTCCTCACAAAATTTGAAAACGGAAATATTTAGAGAAGAAGACCACAAAACGACCTGCATTTGCAGATTTGCCGGCACTTTCCCGTATAAGTTGTAATTTGACAAATATTCAAAACCAAAAAACTGTATAGAAAACCCCTCCCCGCGGAGGCACAACTTGTTTCTACTGTATTTTCTAAAATACTTCTTCCTCACAAAATTTGAAAACGGAAATATTTAGAGAAGAAGACCACAAAACGACCTGCATTTGCAGATTTGCCGGCACTTTCCCGTATAAGTTGTAATTTGACAAATATTCAAAACCAAAAAACTGTATAGAAAACCCCTCCCCGCGGAGGCACAACTTGTTTCTACTGTATTTTCTAAAATACTTCTTCCTCACAAAATTTGAAAACGGAAATATTTAGAGAAGAAGACCACAAAACGACCTGCATTTGCAGATTTGCCGGCACTTTCCCGTATAAGTTGTAATTTGACAAATATTCAAAACCAAAAAACTGTATAGAAAACCCCTCCCCGCAGAGGCACAACTTGTTTCTACTGTATTTTCTAAAATACTTCTTCCTCACAAAATTTGAAAACGGAAATATTTAGAGAAGAAGACCACTAAACGACCTGCATTTGCAGATTTGCCGGCACTTTCCCGTATAAGTTGTAATTTGACAAATATTCAAAACCAAAAAACTGTATAGAAAACCCCACCCCACGGAGGCACAACTTCTTTCTACTGTATTTTCTAAAATACTTCTTCCTCACAAAATTTGAAAACGGAAATATTTAGAGAAGAAGACCACAAAACGACCTGCATTTGCAGATTTGCCGGCACTTTCCCGTATAAGTTGTAATTTGACAAATATTCAAAACCAAAAAACTGTATAGAAAACCCCTCCCCGCGGAGGCACAACTTGTTTCTACTGTATTTTCTAAAATACTTCTTCCTCACAAAATTTGAAAACGGAAATATTTAGAGAAGAAGACCACTAAACGACCTGCATTTGCAGATTTGCCGGCACTTTCCCGTATAAGTTGTAATTTGACAAATATTCAAAACCAAAAAACTGTATAGAAAACCCCTCCCCACGGAGGCACAACTTCTTTCTACTGTATTTTCTAAAATACTTCTTCCTCACAAAATTTGAAAACGGAAATATTTAGAGAAGAAGACCACAAAACGACCTGCATTTGCAGATTTGCCGGCACTTTCCCGTATAAGTTGTAATTTGACAAATATTCAAAACCAAAAAACTGTATAGAAAACCCCTCCCCGCAGAGGCACAACTTGTTTCTACTGTATTTTCTAAAATACTTCTTCCTCACAAAATTTGAAAACGGAAATATTTAGAGAAGAAGACCACAAAACGACCTGCATTTGCAGATTTGCCGGCACTTTCCCGTATAAGTTGTAATTTGACAAATATTCAAAACCAAAAAACTGTATAGAAAACCCCTCCCCGCAGAGGCACAACTTGTTTCTACTGTATTTTCTAAAATACTTCTTCCTCACAAAATTTGAAAACGGAAATATTTAGAGAAGAAGACCACAAAACGACCTGCATTTGCAGATTTGCCGGCACTTTCCCGTATAAGTTGTAATTTGACAAATATTCAAAACCAAAAAACTGTATAGAAAACCCCTCCCCACGGAGGCACAACTTCTTTCTACTGTATTTTCTAAAATACTTCTTCCTCACAAAATTTGAAAACGGAAATATTTAGAGAAGAAGACCACAAAACGACCTGCATTTGCAGATTTGCCGGCACTTTCCCGTATAAGTTGTAATTTGACAAATATTCAAAACCAAAAAACTGTATAGAAAACCCCTCCCCACGGAGGCACAACTTGTTTCTACTGTATTTTCTAAAATACTTCTTCCTCACAAAATTTGAAAACGGAAATATTTAGAGAAGAAGACCACAAAACGACCTGCATTTGCAGATTTGCCGGCACTTTCCCGTATAAGTTGTAATTTGACAAATATTCAAAACCAAAAAACTGTATAGAAAACCCCTCCCCACGGAGGCACAACTTCTTTCTACTGTATTTTCTAAAATACTTCTTCCTCACAAAATTTGAAAACGGAAATATTTAGAGAAGAAGACCACAAAACGACCTGCATTTGCAGATTTGCCGGCACTTTCCCGTATAAGTTGTAATTTGACAAATATTCAAAACCAAAAAACTGTATAGAAAACCCCTCCCCACGGAGGCACAACTTCTTTCTACTGTATTTTCTAAAATACTTCTTCCTCACAAAATTTGAAAACGGAAATATTTAGAGAAGAAGACCACAAAACGACCTGCATTTGCAGATTTGCCGGCACTTTCCCGTATAAGTTGTAATTTGACAAATATTCAAAACCAAAAAACTGTATAGAAAACCCCTCCCCGCGGAGGCACAACTTCTTTCTACTGTATTTTCTAAAATACTTCTTCCTCACAAAATTTGAAAACGGAAATATTTAGAGAAGAAGACCACAAAACGACCTGCATTTGCAGATTTGCCGGCACTTTCCCGTATAAGTTGTAATTTGACAAATATTCAAAACCAAAAAACTGTATAGAAAACCCCTCCCCGCGGAGGCACAACTTGTTTCTACTGTATTTTCTAAAATACTTCTTCCTCACAAAATTTGAAAACGGAAGTATTTAGAGAAGAAGACCACAAAACGACCTGCATTTGCAGATTTGCCGGCACTTTCCCGTATAAGTTGTAATTTGACAAATATTCAAAACCAAAAAACTGTATAGAAAACCCCTCCCCACGGAGGCACAACTTCTTTCTACTGTATTTTCTAAAATACTTCTTCCTCACAAAATTTGAAAACGGAAATATTTAGAGAAGAAGACCACAAAACGACCTGCATTTGCAGATTTGCCGGCACTTTCCCGTATAAGTTGTAATTTGACAAATATTCAAAACCAAAAAACTGTATAGAAAACCCCTCCCCGCGGAGGCACAACTTCTTTCTACTGTATTTTCTAAAATACTTCTTCCTCACAAAATTTGAAAACGGAAATATTTAGAGAAGAAGACCACAAAACGACCTGCATTTGCAGATTTGCCGGCACTTTCCCGTATAAGTTGTAATTTGACAAATATTCAAAACCAAAAAACTGTATAGAAAACCCCTCCCCGCGGAGGCACAACTTCTTTCTACTGTATTTTCTAAAATACTTCTTCCTCACAAAATTTGAAAACGGAAATATTTAGAGAAGAAGACCACAAAACGACCTGCATTTGCAGATTTGCCGGCACTTTCCCGTATAAGTTGTAATTTGACAAATATTCAAAACCAAAAAACTGTATAGAAAACCCCTCCCCACGGAGGCACAACTTCTTTCTACTGTATTTTCTAAAATACTTCTTCCTCACAAAATTTGAAAACGGAAATATTTAGAGAAGAAGACCACAAAACGACCTGCATTTGCAGATTTGCCGGCACTTTCCCGTATAAGTTGTAATTTGACAAATATTCAAAACCAAAAAACTGTATAGAAAACCCCTCCCCGCGGAGGCACAACTTCTTTCTACTGTATTTTCTAAAATACTTCTTCCTCACAAAATTTGAAAACGGAAATATTTAGAGAAGAAGACCACAAAACGACCTGCATTTGCAGATTTGCCGGCACTTTCCCGTATAAGTTGTAATTTGACAAATATTCAAAACCAAAAAACTGTATAGAAAACCCCTCCCCGCGGAGGCACAACTTCTTTCTACTGTATTTTCTAAAATACTTCTTCCTCACAAAATTTGAAAACGGAAATATTTAGAGAAGAAGACCACAAAACGACCTGCATTTGCAGATTTGCCGGCACTTTCCCGTATAAGTTGTAATTTGACAAATATTCAAAACCAAAAAACTGTATAGAAAACCCCTCCCCACGGAGGCACAACTTCTTTCTACTGTATTTTCTAAAATACTTCTTCCTCACAAAATTTGAAAAAGGAAATATTTAGAGAAGAAGACCACAAAACGACCTGCATTTGCAGATTTGCCGGCACTTTCCCGTATAAGTTGTAATTTGACAAATATTCAAAACCAAAAAACTGTATAGAAAACCCCTCCCCACGGAGGCACAACTTCTTTCTACTGTATTTTCTAAAATACTTCTTCCTCACAAAATTTGAAAACGGAAGTATTTAGAGAAGAAGACCACAAAACGACCTGCATTTGCAGATTTGCCGGCACTTTCCCGTATAAGTTGTAATTTGACAAATATTCAAAACCAAAAAACTGTATAGAAAACCCCTCCCCACGGAGGCACAACTTCTTTCTACTGTATTTTCTAAAATACTTCTTCCTCACAAAATTTGAAAACGGAAATATTTAGAGAAGAAGACCACAAAACGACCTGCATTTGCAGATTTGCCGGCACTTTCCCGTATAAGTTGTAATTTGACAAATATTCAAAACCAAAAAACTGTATAGAAAACCCCTCCCCACGGAGGCACAACTTCTTTCTACTGTATTTTCTAAAATACTTCTTCCTCACAAAATTTGAAAACGGAAGTATTTAGAGAAGAAGACCACAAAACGACCTGCATTTGCAGATTTGCCGGCACTTTCCCGTATAAGTTGTAATTTGACAAATATTCAAAACCAAAAAACTGTATAGAAAACCCCTCCCCACGGAGGCACAACTTCTTTCTACTGTATTTTCTAAAATACTTCTTCCTCACAAAATTTGAAAACGGAAATATTTAGAGAAGAAGACCACAAAACGACCTGCATTTGCAGATTTGCCGGCACTTTCCCGTATAAGTTGTAATTTGACAAATATTCAAAACCAAAAAACTGTATAGAAAACCCCTCCCCGCGGAGGCACAACTTGTTTCTACTGTATTTTCTAAAATACTTCTTCCTCACAAAATTTGAAAACGGAAATATTTAGAGAAGAAGACCACAAAACGACCTGCATTTGCAGATTTGCCGGCACTTTCCCGTATAAGTTGTAATTTGACAAATATTCAAAACCAAAAAACTGTATAGAAAACCCCTCCCCACGGAGGCACAACTTGTTTCTACTGTATTTTCTAAAATACTTCTTCCTCACAAAATTTGAAAACGGAAATATTTAGAGAAGAAGACCACAAAACGACCTGCATTTGCAGATTTGCCGGCACTTTCCCGTATAAGTTGTAATTTGACAAATATTCAAAACCAAAAAACTGTATAGAAAACCCCTCCCCACGGAGGCACAACTTGTTTCTACTGTATTTTCTAAAATACTTCTTCCTCACAAAATTTGAAAACGGAAGTATTTAGAGAAGAAGACCACAAAACGACCTGCATTTGCAGATTTGCCGGCACTTTCCCGTATAAGTTGTAATTTGACAAATATTCAAAACCAAAAAACTGTATAGAAAACCCCTCCCCACGGAGGCACAACTTCTTTCTACTGTATTTTCTAAAATACTTCTTCCTCACAAAATTTGAAAACGGAAATATTTAGAGAAGAAGACCACAAAACGACCTGCATTTGCAGATTTGCCGGCACTTTCCCGTATAAGTTGTAATTTGACAAATATTCAAAACCAAAAAACTGTATAGAAAACCCCTCCCCGCGGAGGCACAACTTCTTTCTACTGTATTTTCTAAAATACTTCTTCCTCACAAAATTTGAAAACGGAAATATTTAGAGAAGAAGACCACAAAACGACCTGCATTTGCAGATTTGCCGGCACTTTCCCGTATAAGTTGTAATTTGACAAATATTCAAAACCAAAAAACTGTATAGAAAACCCCTCTCCGCGGAGGCATAACTTGTTTCTACTGTATTTTCTAAAATACTTCTTCCTCACAAAATTTGAAAACGGAAATATTTAGAGAAGAAGACCACAAAACGACCTGCATTTGCAGATTTGCCGGAACTTTCCCGTATAAGTTGTAATTTGACAAATATTCAAAACCAAAAAACTGTATAGAAAACCCCTCCCCACGGAGGCACAACTTCTTTCTACTGTATTTTCTAAAATACTTCTTCCTCACAAAATTTGAAAACGGAAATATTTAGAGAAGAAGACCACAAAACGACCTGCATTTGCAGATTTGCCGGCACTTTCCCGTATAAGTTGTAATTTGACAAATATTCAAAACCAAAAAACTGTATAGAAAACCCCTCCCCGCGGAGGCACAACTTGTTTCTACTGTATTTTCTAAAATACTTCTTCCTCACAAAATTTGAAAACGGAAATATTTAGAGAAGAAGACCACAAAACGACCTGCATTTGCAGATTTGCCGGCACTTTCCCGTATAAGTTGTAATTTGACAAATATTCAAAACCAAAAAACTGTATAGAAAACCCCTCCCCGCGGAGGCATAACTTGTTTCTACTGTATTTTCTAAAATACTTCTTCCTCACAAAATTTGAAAACGGAAATATTTAGAGAAGAAGACCACAAAACGACCTGCATTTACAGATTTGCCGGCACTTTCCCGTATAAGTTGTAATTTGACAAATATTCAAAACCAAAAAACTGTATAGAAAACCCCTCCCCACGGAGGCACAAATTCTTTCTACTGTATTTTCTAAAATACTTCTTCCTCACAAAATTTGAAAACGGAAATATTTAGAGAAGAAGACCACAAAACGACCTGCATTTGCAGATTTGCCGGCACTTTCCCGTATAAGTTGTAATTTGACAAATATTCAAAACCAAAAAACTGTATAGAAAACCCCTCCCCACGGAGGCACAACTTCTTTCTACTGTATTTTCTAAAATACTTCTTCCTCACAAAATTTGAAAACGGAAATATTTAGAGAAGAAGACCACAAAACGACCTGCATTTGCAGATTTGCCGGCACTTTCCCGTATAAGTTGTAATTTGACAAATATTCAAAACCAAAAAACTGTATAGAAAACCCCTCCCCGCGGAGGCACAACTTGTTTCTACTGTATTTTCTAAAATACTTCTTCCTCACAAAATTTGAAAACGGAAATATTTAGAGAAGAAGACCACAAAACGACCTGCATTTGCAGATTTGCCGGCACTTTCCCGTATAAGTTGTAATTTGACAAATATTCAAAACCAAAAAACTGTATAGAAAACCCCTCCCCGCGGAGGCACAACTTGTTTCTACTGTATTTTCTAAAATACTTCTTCCTCACAAAATTTGAAAACAGAAATATTTAGAGAAGAAGACCACTAAACGACCTGCATTTACAGATTTGCCGGCACTTTCCCGTATAAGTTGTAATTTGACAAATATTCAAAACCAAAAAACTGTATAGAAAACCCCTCCCCACGGAGGCACAAATTCTTTCTACTGTATTTTCTAAAATACTTCTTCCTCACAAAATTTGAAAACGGAAATATTTAGAGAAGAAGACCACAAAACGACCTGCATTTGCAGATTTGCCGGCACTTTCCCGTATAAGTTGTAATTTGACAAATATTCAAAACCAAAAAACTGTATAGAAAACCCCTCCCCACGGAGGCACAACTTCTTTCTACTGTATTTTCTAAAATACTTCTTCCTCACAAAATTTGAAAACGGAAATATTTAGAGAAGAAGACCACAAAACGACCTGCATTTGCAGATTTGCCGGCACTTTCCCGTATAAGTTGTAATTTGACAAATATTCAAAACCAAAAAACTGTATAGAAAACCCCTCCCCACGGAGGCACAACTTCTTTCTACTGTATTTTCTAAAATACTTCTTCCTCACAAAATTTGAAAACGGAAATATTTAGAGAAGAAGACCACAAAACGACCTGCATTTGCAGATTTGCCGGCACTTTCCCGTATAAGTTGTAATTTGACAAATATTCAAAACCAAAAAACTGTATAGAAAACCCCTCCCCACGGAGGCACAACTTGTTTCTACTGTATTTTCTAAAATACTTCTTCCTCACAAAATTTGAAAACGGAAATATTTAGAGAAGAAGACCACAAAACGACCTGCATTTGCAGATTTGCCGGCACTTTCCCGTATAAGTTGTAATTTGACAAATATTCAAAACCAAAAAACTGTATAGAAAACCCCTCCCCACGGAGGCACAACTTCTTTCTACTGTATTTTCTAAAATACTTCTTCCTCACAAAATTTGAAAACGGAAATATTTAGAGAAGAAGACCACTAAACGACCTGCATTTGCAGATTTGCTGGCACTTTCCCGTATAAGTTGTAATTTGACAAATATTCAAAACCAAAAAACTGTATAGAAAACCCCTCCCCACGGAGGCACAACTTCTTTCTACTGTATTTTCTAAAATACTTCTTCCTCACAAAATTTGAAAACGGAAATATTTAGAGAAGAAGACCACAAAACGACCTGCATTTGCAGATTTGCCGGCACTTTCCCGTATAAGTTGTAATTTGACAAATATTCAAAACCAAAAAACTGTATAGAAAACCCCTCCCCACGGAGGCACAACTTCTTTCTACTGTATTTTCTAAAATACTTCTTCCTCACAAAATTTGAAAACAGAAATATTTAGAGAAGAAGACCACAAAACGACCTGCATTTGCAGATTTGCCGGCACTTTCCCGTATAAGTTGTAATTTGACAAATATTCAAAACCAAAAAACTGTATAGAAAACCCCTCCCCACGGAGGCACAACTTCTTTCTACTGTATTTTCTAAAATACTTCTTCCTCACAAAATTTGAAAACGGAAATATTTAGAGAAGAAGACCACAAAACGACCTGCATTTGCAGATTTGCCGGCGCTTTCCCGTATAAGTTGTAATTTGACAAATATTCAAAACCAAAAAACTGTATAGAAAACCCCACCCCACGGAGGCACAACTTCTTTCTACTGTATTTTCTAAAATACTTCTTCCTCACAAAATTTGAAAACGGAAATATTTAGAGAAGAAGACCACAAAACGACCTGCATTTGCAGATTTGCCGGCACTTTCCCGTATAAGTTGTAATTTGACAAATATTCAAAACCAAAAAACTGTATAGAAAACCCCTCCCCACGGAGGCACAACTTCTTTCTACTGTATTTTCTAAAATACTTCTTCCTCACAAAATTTGAAAACGGAAATATTTAGAGAAGAAGACCACAAAACGACCTGCATTTGCAGATTTGCCGGCACTTTCCCGTATAAGTTGTAATTTGACAAATATTCAAAACCAAAAAACTGTATAGAAAACCCCTCCCCACGGAGGCACAACTTCTTTCTACTGTATTTTCTAAAATACTTCTTCCTCACAAAATTTGAAAACGGAAATATTTAGAGAAGAAGACCACAAAACGACCTGCATTTGCAGATTTGCCGGCACTTTCCCGTATAAGTTGTAATTTGACAAATATTCAAAACCAAAAAACTGTATAGAAAACCCCTCCCCACGGAGGCACAACTTCTTTCTACTGTATTTTCTAAAATACTTCTTCCTCACAAAATTTGAAAACGGAAATATTTAGAGAAGAAGACCACAAAACGACCTGCATTTGCAGATTTGCCGGCACTTTCCCGTATAAGTTGTAATTTGACAAATATTCAAAACCAAAAAACTGTATAGAAAACCCCTCCCCGCAGAGGCATAACTTGTTTCTACTGTATTTTCTAAAATACTTCTTCCTCACAAAATTTGAAAACGGAAATATTTAGAGAAGAAGACCACAAAACGACCTGCATTTGCAGATTTGCCGGCACTTTCCCGTATAAGTTGTAATTTGACAAATATTCAAAACCAAAAAACTGTATAGAAAACCCCTCCCCGCGGAGGCACAACTTGTTTCTACTGTATTTTCTAAAATACTTCTTCCTCACAAAATTTGAAAACGGAAATATTTAGAGAAGAAAACCACAAAACGACCTGCATTTGCAGATTTGCCGGCACTTTCCCGTATAAGTTGTAATTTGACAAATATTCAAAATCAAAAAACTGTATAGAAAACCCCTCCCCGCGGAGGCATAACTTGTTTCTACTGTATTTTCTAAAATACTTCTTCCTCACAAAATTTGAAAACGGAAATATTTAGAGAAGAAGACCACAAAACGACCTGCGTTTGCAGATTTGCCGGCACTTTCCCGTATAAGTTGTAATTTGACAAATATTCAAAACCAAAAAACTGTATAGAAAACCCCTCCCCACGGAGGCACAACTTCTTTCTACTGTATTTTCTAAAATACTTCTTCCTCACAAAATTTGAAAACGGAAATATTTAGAGAAGAAGACCACAAAACGACCTGCGTTTGCAGATTTGCCGGCACTTTCCCGTATAAGTTGTAATTTGACAAATATTCAAAACCAAAAAACTGTATAGAAAACCCCTCCCCACGGAGGCACAACTTCTTTCTACTGTATTTTCTAAAATACTTCTTCCTCACAAAATTTGAAAACAGAAATATTTAGAGAAGAAGACCACAAAACGACCTGCATTTGCAGATTTGCCGGCACTTTCCCGTATAAGTTGTAATTTGACAAATATTCAAAACCAAAAAACTGTATAGAAAACCCCTCCCCACGGAGGCACAACTTCTTTCTACTGTATTTTCTAAAATACTTCTTCCTCACAAAATTTGAAAACGGAAATATTTAGAGAAGAAGACCACAAAACGACCTGCGTTTGCAGATTTGCCGGCACTTTCCCGTATAAGTTGTAATTTGACAAATATTCAAAACCAAAAAACTGTATAGAAAACCCCTCCCCACGGAGGCACAACTTCTTTCTACTGTATTTTCTAAAATACTTCTTCCTCACAAAATTTGAAAACGGAAATATTTAGAGAAGAAGACCACAAAACGACCTGCATTTGCAGATTTGCCGGCACTTTCCCGTATAAGTTGTAATTTGACAAATATTCAAAACCAAAAAACTGTATAGAAAACCCCTCCCCGCGGAGGCACAACTTCTTTCTACTGTATTTTCTAAAATACTTCTTCCTCACAAAATTTGAAAACGGAAATATTTAGAGAAGAAGACCACAAAACGACCTGCATTTGCAGATTTGCCGGCACTTTCCCGTATAAGTTGTAATTTGACAAATATTCAAAACCAAAAAACTGTATAGAAAACCCCTCCCCGCGGAGGCACAACTTGTTTCTACTGTATTTTCTAAAATACTTCTTCCTCACAAAATTTGAAAACGGAAATATTTAGAGAAGAAAACCACAAAACGACCTGCATTTGCAGATTTGCCGGCACTTTCCCGTATAAGTTGTAATTTGACAAATATTCAAAATCAAAAAACTGTATAGAAAACCCCTCCCCGCGGAGGCATAACTTGTTTCTACTGTATTTTCTAAAATACTTCTTCCTCACAAAATTTGAAAACGGAAATATTTAGAGAAGAAGACCACAAAACGACCTGCGTTTGCAGATTTGCCGGCACTTTCCCGTATAAGTTGTAATTTGACAAATATTCAAAACCAAAAAACTGTATAGAAAACCCCTCCCCACGGAGGCATAACTTGTTTCTACTGTATTTTCTAAAATACTTCTTCCTCACAAAATTTGAAAACGGAAATATTTAGAGATGAAGACCACAAAACGACCTGCATTTGCAGATTTGCCGGCACTTTCCGGTATAAGTTGTAATTTGACAAATATTCAAAACCAAAAAACTGTATAGAAAACCCCTCCCCGCGGAGGCACAACTTGTTTCTACTGTATTTTCTAAAATACTTCTTCCTCACAAAATTTGAAAACGGAAATATTTAGAGAAGAAGACCACAAAACGACCTGCATTTGCAGATTTGCCGGCACTTTCCCGTATAAGTTGTAATTTGACAAATATTCAAAACCAAAAAACTGTATAGAAAACCCCTCCCCGCAGAGGCATAATTTGTTTCTACTGTATTTTCTAAAATACTTCTTCCTCACAAAATTTGAAAACGGAAATATTTAGAGAAGAAGACTACAAAACGACCTGCATTTGCAGATTTGCCGGCACTTTCCCGTATAAGTTGTAATTTGACAAATATTCAAAACCAAAAAACTGTATAGAAAACCCCTCCCCACGGAGGCATAACTTGTTTCTACTGTATTTTCTAAAATACTTCTTCCTCACAAAATTTGAAAACGGAAATATTTAGAGAAGAAGACCACAAAACGACCTGCATTTGCAGATTTGCCGGCACTTTCCCGTATAAGTTGTAATTTGACAAATATTCAAAACAAAAAAACTGTATAGAAAACCCCTCCCCTCGGAGGCACAACTTGTTTCTACTGTATTTTCTAAAATACTTCTTCCTCACAAAATTTGAAAACGGAAATATTTAGAGAAGAAGACCACAAAACGACCTGCATTTGCAGATTTGCCGGCACTTTCCCGTATAAGTTGTAATTTGACAAATATTCAAAACCAAAAAACTGTATAGAAAACCCCTCCCCGCAGAGGCATAACTTGTTTCTACTGTATTTTCTAAAATACTTCTTCCTCACAAAATTTGAAAACGGAAATATTTAGAGAAGAAGACTACAAAACGACCTGCATTTGCAGATTTGCCGGCACTTTCCCGTATAAGTTGTAATTTGACAAATATTCAAAACCAAAAACCTGTATAGAAAACCCCTCCCCACAGAGGCATAACTTGTTTCTACTGTTTTTTCTAAAATACTTCTTCCTCACAAAATTTGAAAACGGAAATATTTAGAGAAGAAGACCACAAAACGACCTGCATTTGCAGATTTGCCGGCACTTTCCCGTATAAGTTGTAATTTGACAAATATTCGAAACCATATATGCAAATACCGTTGGATTGTGTGTGTTTTTGGCTTCTTTCTTTGTATTGAAAGAACACGTGTGATGCGTTGCTTTTTTCGTTAAAATTTTAGTAGTTTTATTTGGTTCATTGTGAAAACGAGATGTCGATTTCTTAAGAAATGAATAATATGAATGAAATGTAATGATAAACCTACACATGTTAATAGCATCCAAACATAGCTAAATTGCCTCTATGTACATTTATGATTTTTAATGAATTTACATATTAGAAATAAAAACAATTCTTAAATGAACGTTAAAATATCAATTAAAGTTTTATTTCTACACTGAGTTGTCAATACAATTAAATTTTGATGTTTTTAAAACTGCGGACCACCGTCTTTTATAAAATTTTAAGATAAAAAATTACTGTTCGATATAACGAATATATCGGAATAACGAAAGGTCTGAACATTATATCATTCGTTAAACCGGGCTTTGACTGTAAAAATAAAACTGCTGCCCAAGTCTTTAGCGTGTTAAAAATTACCAGGTGAGACAGAAGGAATACGAAATAAATACTTATTTCTAATAAGCGGTCTTGCTCTACAAATCAAGTGCTTTCAAATTCTGTAATTTCGAAACTCAAAATCAGCATTACTTCAATAAGATTAGATTTTATTTTATTAGTGAAGTAATTTTAACAGATTTTTTCAATTTTTTAATGCAATTCGGTTTTAGAAGTCACATGATTTTAAGCAAAGTCCCGTACTACCGTCCGAGTGGTAGACAAAGGTTACTCCTGATACAAGGAGTAGCCTTTAGTTTTCAACTTTTTGTTGTTTTTAGTATTTGCTGTGGTAAAAAACAGACAACTGCGAAGTCTGTGTTAATTTTAAGCCTCTATTTCTTACGGTTCAAAAGCTACAGCTGATTTTCAACCTAAAGGGTGGCCCCGTGCATGATCACCAATTAAATTTTAACTTTTTGTTATTTCTGGTATTTGTTGTTGCAGGGGCCTGCAAACTACATGTACTGTGAATTTTAGTTCTCTATCTTTACGGTTCAAAAATAAAAGTCTATTTTCAAATTAAAGGGTGCCCCGTACAAAGGGCAACATTTAAATTTTCACTTTTTGCTACCTTTGGTATTTATTATTATGCAGGGCTCGTAACTGCATGTACTCTGGAAATTTCAAGTCTCTACCTCTTACGGATCAAAAGTTACAGCCAATTTCATATTTTTCTATGCTTTGCAAATTTTAAACCAGCAAGAACAGTGTTGCCGGACATTTGATGCACCATATGACCGACATTGCCGATTAGTTCATACATCAGGGTTTCTATCATTTTCTTAAGGGCAATCATACGATTGCCGCAATGCACCAATTTTTGTTATATTTTGTATGCCAAATTTTGTATGCACATTTTATTGGCTCAAGCGGCAATCAAAGCGAATGTTGTTCCTATTTGTCCCAACCAAATACAACGCTGATGCGACAATTGTGTGAGCACTTGACATACAATTATGCACCAATAAAAATTCTAAAAATGCACCAATATTTATTGCGTTCTCATGCGTTCTCGTCGTTAGTAACGACGAGAGTAAATATAATATTTTCCGCTCTGATGGACGTTCATACATATGGAGAAAACCCAACACAGAGCTGTCAGAACAAAATTTAAGACCGACAGTGAAACATGGTTTAGGATCAGTTATGGTATGGGGTGGGATTTCAGTTGCTGGCCCAGGGAATCTTCATATTATCGAAGGGACTATGGATCACAGATATTATATTAATATATTACGGACAAATCTTTCTGAAACTGCAGAAAAACTGGGTCTAGCAAATGATTATTACTTTTACCAAGATAATGATCCCAAGCACAAAGCTTATAACGTTCGGAGCTGGTTGCTTTACAATTGCCCACACGTGCTTGAGACTCCACCACAATCACCTGATTTAAGCCCGATAGAGCACGTGTGGAGTTATTTGGAAGAAAAATTAAAAAGCAGAAAGATTTACAACAAACACGAACTGATTGTTGCCCTGAAGGAAGAATGGTCAAACATAACCCCTGATTAGTGCCAAAAACTTGTTGGATCAATGCCAAACAGACTAAAGGCAGTACTACAACAAAAGGGTCTTCCAACCAAGTATTGAATATAATATAAAATACTTTATATTATCTTAGTTTTTTAGTTGATTATATATTGTCCCATTATAACTTTGATGTGAAGTTCATATGATTTTTATGGTTTTTTGCTTTTATTTTGTTACCTTAATAATTTCTGATTTTAATAAACTATTACAATACTAAAGAAATTATAATAAAAGTTTTGTTTTAAAACTTATTGATTTAACGATATATTCGACAATCTACTAACTGTAGCAATTGTCCCATTATAACTTTGAGCCACTGTATTTAGTAACAAAATTGTTCAAAAGAGGCTTGCTTTTCAGTAAGTAAAATTTAATTGTTGTTACTATTCACATTTTTCGCGTTTTTAGCCCGCACAACATTATAATAATAGCCGAAGCAATTTTTTTTCTTTTTAAGGAACAAACCAAATTTTTAACTTTTAACTCCTTTTTTTAATTTTGCAAAACAAAGTTTGTCATCAGCTACAACAGCTGTCTCTCAGAGTTGCCGTATAATATAACAATCGTGTGACTATAATGCGACAATTATTGCTACTGAATTCTTTTGCGCCAATTTGCGACAATAAAATTTCAGTAAAATGTGATGGCAGAGAATTTAATTGGGACACTTTTTTTTATTTTGCTCCAGTTCAGCCCAATAAAAATTGTGTAAAATTGGTGCCTTGCGGCAATCGTGTGATCCCACCTTTAGCAATTATAAGGCTATCTCGTATGTTTTATTTTTATTACTATTTGTTGTTGGCCTTCTTCACCAAGTAACTGTTTAGCGTCATTAGATTTCCTGCGGTTGTAAATAACATATGAATTAGTATATGTATATGTACATATGTAGGTACATATGTATATGTGAAACTACATAATTATTTTTGTCTTGTATCTCACAAAAAAGGATTTCGAAAGTTGCGAATAATTTTTGAATCCAACATTTGGAAAAGGAAATTTGGGAATGTTTTGCACTTAAGTTGAACAAACATCAAATCAATTTGAGGTGCTGATTGCTTCTCAACCTCCTGTTAAATCTTATATCTGTGTAATTGGTTCCTAACAGTGATTTTCAATGTAATTTGGAGCAGATATGTAGAAAAAATAATTCAACTTTTCTTCAAAAAAGGACTAAATCATGCACAATGATAATAAAGAGAGCAGAAGGGTGGCCAGACAGTCTAAAAAATTGGAGAATTGCGTCTTTAATCGCTGAACTGTAAAACTAATGGGAATATAGTTTGTATTCTCTCAGCAACATTAAATTAGTTTTTAATTGATTTTTGTGCTGTGAGGACAACATTGCTTCCGAATGGAAAAAATTACTATAACTTATTAAATAAATTATTGCTAAAAATGAATATAAAAATTCATTTTAAAATCCACTAAAAATGGTGCGAAAAACGCTGAGTGGCAACCAGCGATATAATCATTCACGAAAAGTAGTAGTTATGTTGATATGCATATGTTTATTTTACATCTAAGTATACGGTTGTCGTGAGTTTTTTACTTTTAATAGGCATACACCCACACACATACATGCACACGCATGTGTATATTTGTATGCAAGTATTTTTTCAAGTAATATAAAGAAACACCTACATATTTTATGATGCTGCCATTTGTTTTGTTATTCATTTTGTTTGCCAGTAAGTCCCCAGGACAAATTTGGATTGTGCAAGTTTTAAAATGAGCAACGTTTTGTATGGATTTTTTTAGTATTAGAAAGCAAAAGTTCTATTATATTTAACATTATCTATTTTCCACTGCTTTCATCTCGTTTGCTGCCGGAATTAGATGAACATTGTACGTCATCGGTGACTTCTTAAGTAGGGGAGATGTGACACTTGAAACGTGAACAACATGAGTTGATTTTATCACTTAATGGGAAAACTTGATAAAGAAAGTTTGCTTAAAAAAAACCTTGTTAACCAAATTTTCTTTAATTTGTATGTAAATGAGATCTTGGCTTTAACATACAAATTTTGGTGTTTCTTTTTATAATTCAATAACTAATCCCTTTCGATTATATCTTTAAAATTGAATTTAAAAGTTTTGTATTGACTTCAAATTAGTTATAGTATTTTTCCTAAAAATAACACAAATATATCGCCATTAAATAAGGCCCCAGGGAATGGCGCCCTAGAATGAAATGAGGTCTTAAGAAATATTTATGAAATAAAAAGCAAAATAATTGAAATAAAATTAAAAATATTGATCTGTTTCAATTTGAATAGTAAAGTTCTGATTCCAGGCTGAATAATAAACAACCGATTTAAGGTACGCACAGTGGGGACTTTGAAATCAAAATTTTGCAATACATAAAATTACATGCAATGCTTGGGGAAAAATTACTGGCTTAAGATTCAGAGCTTAAATATTATACAAGTAAGCGAAGTGGATCCACTTACACGCAAACTCGTGTACACGAAAAATTCAAATTGTTATCCAGTTGGCATTTGAAGGTCGTTTACACAAAACGAGTTTTCGCAATAAGACTTCTTTACATTAGAGTGCTCGTTAATTTTAACATAATTTGTGTATTAACTTTTGCAAGCCAGCCGCATGAAAAGGGTAACGCAGTTCATTATTTGGTGCAAATGTCTTGCGTAAGTGCGAATGCAAGAAATCGTTGCTTTTTCTTTGCAACCCAGCAACAAAATATGCAAGGTTGCACTCGCAATATTTTTGCATTTACGCACCGCTAATTACGTGTTGCTTTTTTCGCATGAGTATTGCGTTTGCAACACTGACACCCGAACAGCTGACATTTTAAAACAAAGCAAACAAAAAATAGTAGAGATGAAGCCAGCAGCAATTACCAAAAAAATAAAACGAGAAAAATTAAGAATTGTGTATTAATTTATCAGCTGTTATTTGGAGTGCAATAAAATTTGCAAAGTTGTTAAAAAGGGTGCTCAATATCAGTTGCAATATAATCGCAAACGCAAATAGTCGCAACCAAAAACGCACCAAACGCTGAGTACCGCTGGTATAATGTTTGGCTGTATTCAAAAATCTCTATGAAAAATATAAAAGCTTGCCATACATTTGATTCTTCCGGAGCAGCTCTAGGGCTGGCTAAAATGGTGTAGAATATTTCTAAAACTATAATCGTGTGGATTTTTCTCCGTAGAAATTTCGGAAAAGAGAAATTGCTGGGACTTGGTCACACATTTACCACCGAGGCAGTGTGTTGCCAGATATGAAGATAGAGAGAAAATGTCAGCAGTGAAGAGTTCAGCTAGTAGGATAACTATCCACTGCTGCTAAATATGAATAATATGAAATTAGTTATGACCTGGATTTGAAGTTGGTAGGATGGCTGCTCACTGTAGCATATTCTGGGTTCAAAGCAATTTGGGTGCTGATGAGTGTCGTGGGGGTGGTGAAACAGCCATGGTATGCACCCCAGGTGGTGAATCTTCAACCTGACTTTTCTTGTCTTCTTTAAAAATGTTGATCACTCCAGTTCTATCGCAATTTTGGGGAAATGCAAAATCAAACTCAGGCCGGATAAATTATCATTAATTTAGAATTTCTAAAAAACTGAATTTTAAAATAATCAGGGGTGTCATACACAGAGAAAAAAGCACCTAATAAAGTAGAACGTGTGTTTATATAGGAAACTAATAAAACCAATAGGGAAAAATTAATAGGAAAACCTAATAAAATCAATAAGAAATCCTTATTGTATACAATTTACAAGAAAACCTAATAGAATCAATAAGTTCTTCTCTATAGAATTTTTTTTGGTACCATGCAAATCGGAAACTGAGTAAAAACAAACGTGAGTAACAAGTTTTCTTCTTGGTTTTATGTGTTTTTCTTGTTGAGACAATTAATAAGATTTGCAACATGGAAATAATAAGAAATACCCATAGAAAAATCTTCTTTTCTCTCTGCTGGGATACCCCTCAGCCTAAAAACGTTTCAAAGAGAAAATCTTATTGAATCTATTAGAAAGTTTTCGCTCTATGTAGAAACCAATATTGTCGGAATTGGTTTTAAAACCGACAAGAAAAAATGCTTTGGTGTCATCGAAACCAATGTTATTGGTTTTATGTTCGATCTAGAATTAGTGTCGGTTTGAGGTGTCACAGAAACCAATGTTGTCGGTTTTTTATTGGAAATAAACCCAGCAGCTAACAGCGGTCAGTTTTAATTTTTGCGCGCTTTAGTTTTTATTTTTTTGCAGCGGCATATTTTTTAGAAATGTAAGTTAATTAATTTAATACGAAATATTTGCTTTATGAAAAGAAAAATGTTTGCATTGATCTTTTTATTTTCTAAGGGAAAACATGAAAACAGTACACAAAATACCATAATCGTTAAATTCATGGAAAAATATCCGGATTTAGCTGTGGGAAGAAGTGGCTGATTCACTGAATAGTGCTGGGCCACCCCAATTCGACGTGAATGGGTGGAAAAAGGTTAAAAAAATTTTTTTCCCACCACAAATTGTATTGTTATATGTAATGTCTTTTTGTTCGTACAGAAATGGACTGAGTGGAAGAGCGAGGTAAAAAAAAACTAGCTCAAAATAAGGTAGAGTCTAGGGCAACTGGCAGTGGACCGAACGGCTATGTGACATTTCGCAGTTGGTGGAAGGTGTTTGCGGCGTAGCAGTTGGTCTCAACGAAGATGTAGATGCTGCATGTGAGAAAGAAGTGCCCTCTACATCTTCAAAACGGCCATTGTCTCCCGTTGTACCAACCAGTACTGCAAAACGATATAAAACTGAGACTACCGGGAAGCGTCTAAAAAAATGCTGTCTGGATGAAGACGATAACAATATTTTAAGGAAAACATTATAATATTTTGTCAATTTTCAGCAAAAAACTTAAATAAAAACTAATAAAAATGTAAACAACAACTGTTTCGGTATGGGTTTTATTTATATTCGAAATTAACAAAACCAACTTGGTTTCGTGACACCGACAATACGCAAAACCAATATTGGTTTCTATGACACCCCTAAATGCTTCCATTGCAAAATGTACAGGTTGTCAGTGGTAAGGAGCAAATTTTCTGGTTGGTTGTGTAGTGTAATCATGTTATTCAATAAAGCATTTCTCTTTAAATCAAATTTTAGTTCATTTAATAGAGCTTTTAAATGTGAATGACTTAAATGGCTTTCTGAAAATGTTCTCAAAAGCTAAGCCTTCTTCTCCCTCACAAGAATACAAAAAAATTCATTTACAGTCATTGTGCAGTGTGAATGGTAAAATGTTTTTAACATACTTTTTTATTTGCGTGCTTAAAACGACCAGTGCAAACGTTATTTTGTTTTTCTTTTTAAGTTTTTGTAATGAGTTTTTAATCGAACAAAACCAATAAATTGTTGCCAAAAAGCAATAAATCGATCAAAAGTTACAGAATAGCTGAGAATCCCGAAATTTGCATATCAACAAATAGAAGTAATAAATAAAACGGTTTGACAATTATTTGCGAAAGGTGTGATTGGTACAGTTTATCAATGTAAACAATTTAACAACATTTCAAGGGAAGGGCTGGCTGATTGGAATAGAATTCAAGACGCGTTTTTAAATTAATTTGCCTGCTTTTTTGTAGATGCAAACGAGTTCGTTGAGGCCTTGACAAAAATTGTGCTGCACCGGCTGCAGCATACATTTCATGCATTCAAAAATAATTTTGAGCATAAAAATATGCTGCTGGCTCTAAATGGTTATAAAAACCTGTTCAGTTGCATGTAGTCCGGGCCTTTTGTTCGTTGAAAATAGTTTTGCTATGAAAATAAAGAGTTGCTGCAGCTGTGGCATGCTGATGAATAATATTTTAACAAAGGAAATGAAAAGAAAGAAAAAAAAAACAGTGAATTTTCTTTTCATCTAACAGTAAATACTTGCCATTATCATATTACAAAATTGTAAGAAGTTATTTTTTTTTTTGTAAATACATGTTTGGCTTAAAAAGTTGGCTTAGAGGCTGGTATGGAATGGTTAATCGAAAACTGTGGATATTTGATATAAAAATTGTGTTTAAAATGAGATGAAACTTTTAGGTATTAAAATTAAGAAAGATGTATCAACATTTTTATTGTTGTCCACTCATTCATTCAGCAGAAAATATAAAGAGACACAAGCAGTTGTGTTCTAGAATCCACATTCACTCTAAAGGTTTGTTTGTTGGTATGTCGGACTGCACTAAGGCCTCTGAAAATGGGTCTTAAAAAACAGAAATTGCATTTAAAATTGCATTGTATATAGTATATAGGCTTTGGATTTTTTTCCATAATAGAACAACATTTATTAATTTTTAGTATTCGAACTTTTCTTCTTTAATTATTTTGTATTACGTTTCTGAGGCTTAAATTCATTCTACTTTGTTGTTATTGGTGTTAATCAAACAAGATGACGAGCACATTTGCTTTCTCTTCATCAGTGCAGGCCCAAGTGAGATCTCGTTTTTGAATCGGCTGGTGGTGAAAAGTTCCCTTATATTATTTTTCACGTTCCAGTACGAATAGTTTGCTGTAGTGTACTGGTTATCTATTCAAATGAAACCACTTGTTTTCTCGTGTACGTGTTTCTCGATACTGATTTATTTTTCATTCCTCTTAATTCTATCCTTACACTATGTTCTTATAATTTACACGGTAGTACATCTAGCGTACTATCCAGTGTTGTATGAAATATGTTCACTACACCTCCCTTTTTTGGGGGAAAAAATGTTGAAACAAACAGTTGATCAGGCTGTTTGATTCGACATTTTTTTTTCGTTTGTAGTTTTATTACTTTTACATTTTTCAGCAAAATGTTTAAAATCGTGTATTTCGCGCTCTTCATTATTTCAATCTACATATACATACGTTTTTAAAGCTATAAATACATACATAGTATGTACATATGCACTAATGTTGCATATAAAAATGATTAGTTTATTAATTTAAAAAGAAAAAAAAAAAATTTTTTTTTTTTTGTTTTTTTTTTTGTTTACATAGTTTTAGAAATGTATAATATGTGTATACTTCTTTGTTTTACATATAAAAATGTATATTTTTCATTTTTATTAAATATAAAAAAAATATATTAAAGTGTTTTGAATTCAGTTTTGTTTAGGTTATTCAAATAAATGAATAATTTATAAAATTTTCAATATCTTCTAATGTTGTTTGATTACTATTTAAAATAGATACACATTTTTTAATTATTATTTATTTATTTATTTTTTTTTTAACTTATACTATATATGGATGTTGATATTTTTAACATTGTGTTGTTTCCTTTTTGTTTTGTTTGAAGTCTGTTGTTTGAATTTTATAAGTTAATATATTTTTAAGCTTTTCGAATTCTATTTTTGTGCAACGTTTTTTCTTTTTTTGTATTTGGATGGTAGATAGTAACATTAACTCCATCGATTTTCTTTATAATAAAAGGACCTTCGTATACATTTTTGAATTTATCGTAAGGTTCTTTCTTTACATATATGAAATCATTAACTTTTACATTGCAAGGTTTAGCAAAATGATCATACAGCCTCTTATTTCTTTCTTTATGCTTCTCTATTAAGTTCTTTGCCATTCTATGCGATTTCTGTAATCGATATTTGACCTCCATACTATAATTTTCTGAATTGTAAAGGGGATCAATTTGTTCAAGGTTGACATCCTTTGGCATGTTTACTTTCTTGCCGAATACCAGTTCGTATGGCGTATATTTATTATCAAATACAGAGTTAACCGTTGTGTTGTGAAAGAACGTAAAGTATCGTAGATATGTGTCCCAGTCAGTCATATCTTCTCCTATATAGGCTCTTAAATACTCATTGAAAACACGATGGCTTCTCTCTACGGTTCCTAAGGTTTGATGGTGGTAAGAAGTTGAAAAATTTAAGTCAATATCTAATAATTGGCACAATTCGGAAAATACTTCGTTCTTGAACTCCGTACCTAGGTCGGATCTTACAGATTTCATCTTACCATATACCAAAACAAAATTCTCAAATATAGCTTGTGCAACTGTTTTTGCGCACTTATCTGGAATAGAAATAGTTACAAGATATTTTGTAAAATCACAAATCAATGTTAGTGCGTATTTATTCCCATGTTTCGATGTTGGCAAAGGACCTATTGTATCCAATACAACAATATCAAAAGGATTAATGGGAGTGGGTGTCAAAACTAACTCTTCCTTGTTTCCCTTTCTCACCTTGTTCAAATTACATTTCTCACAATTCCTCACAAATAATAATATGTCCCTGGTCATCCCTTTCCAATAATATTTGGTTCTCAGCTTAGCATATAATCGTTTACGTCCACAGTGTCCACCTATAATGGGATCATTGTGATAAATTTCTAAAAGTTTTGTTTGCTTGTCCTTATCAAAAACGGTTTCTATTGGATCAACTAACATTATTTGGAGTTTCTTTAATATTCTGTTACCATACTCCTTTAAATCTTGTATTTTGTAGCTACTGAAAAATGAGTCATTTTTTGACCATTCCATAAAAAAAATATTATAATTGCTGGCTTCTTTTTCGAGCCTCGAAAGCATTTTATCGAAATTCAATGCTTCGTTAGCAATTTTAACATTTATAATAAATTTACATTTAAATTTTTGATAAATCTTTAAGTTTATGTTAGTTATTTTTCCATTTTCGTAAAATAATTCCGTTTTTATCTTCGCAACTTTCTTATTAAAGTCCTGCGAGAACTTATCGTACACATTCAACTTAATATCTTGGTTCTCCAACAAAGGTAAATTGTCTGTGTTCTGACGTCTAGACATTGCTCGCGTTGTCATAGCAAAAATTTTTTCATCACTTGTCTCATTTTTCAGTTCGTCAACCGAAATACGAGACAAAGCATCCGCTCCTACGTTATTGCTACCTTTGATGTATTCAATAGAGAAATTATATTCTGAGAGTTTTAATCTGATTTTTGTAAGCTTCGATGAGGGATCTTTCATTTTGAACAAATAAACTAACGGTCGATGATCAGTTCGTACTATAAATTCGGTTCCATAAACATATGGCCGAAATTGGTTAATGGCAAAATAGATCGCAAAAAGTTCTTTTTCTATTACTGGTTTCTTTTGTTCTGCTTTACTAAATGCCTTAGATGCGTAGTAAATCGGTAAATCATTTCCGTTAAAATTCTGGCTTAAAATCGCTCCACAGCCAGTGTTTGATGCATCTACAGTTATGAGAAATTTTTTATTGAAATCCGGGTATTGTAATATTTTTGGCGAAATTAGTTCCGCTTTTATTGTCTCAAATGATGACTGGCATTTCTCATCCCAAACAAAATTAACTTTTTTCCTTGTTAACTGATTTAAGGGTGCTGCCAGTGACGCAAAATTAGGAATAAATCTCCTATAATAGTTCGCAAATGCGACAAAACGTTTAACAGCATCTTTATCTGTTGGTACTGTATACTTTCTAATTGCTAACATTTTGGTATCATCCGGTAGTAGTCCACGTGAAGTACATTTGTGACCCAAAAATGTGACCTCAGGTCTGAAGAAATTGCATTTGTAAGGGTTAATTTTTAAATTGAACTTTCTCAAAATATCGAAAACCTTAGACAAATTCGCCAGATGATGTTCCTTACTACATCCGATTACAATTATGTCGTCTATATATAAAAACGCTCTGTTAGGTTCCAAACCAGAAAAGGCTATAGCCATCATTCGCGAAAATGAGTTCGGGGCCACGTTCAACCCGAAAGGTAGGACCTTCCAACGGAATGAACCTTGATCCGTGCTAAATGATGTTATGTCCCTCGAGTCTACATGAAGTGGAATCTGATGAAAGCCCGAGAATAGGTCTATTACAGAAAAATGCTTGGCTCTACCAAGGTTGTCAAGAATATCATCTATCCTTGGTAAAGGAAATTTGTCTGCAATCAGTTTTTTATTTATTTCTCTAAAATCGACACACATACGATACGTTTTGTTATTATCTGGACTTTTCTTGGGTACCAAAATTAAGGGACTATTATAATTTGACGTACTTGTTTCTATCAAATTGTTATCGAGTAAACCCTGAACCTGTCTTTTTATTTCACCTCTCTGTGCGTACGGTAATCTATAATTTTTCACATAAACCGGATTCGTATCATTGAGGCGTAATTTCTGCTCGTAAAAATTATTTATGGTCATTTTGTCATCTTTCAAGGTGAATATGTCAGCGTACCGTTCACATAATGGAATTAAATCCTCTCTGATGTCGTTCGGCATTTTATCCTTCAATATTAATTTTAGGTTTTCAATACGATTGTTACAAGGAATGTTTTTGTTAATAGAGTAAATATAGAAATTTGAAAGTTTTTCGGATTTAACATCATAGTTGTGTACAACTTTCATTTCATCCGTGGTGTTTAGTATACGTAGCACGGGATTTTCTGAATTAACTACACATTTACTAATAAATACACCTTTGCAAATTTCCTGTGATTCAATAAATACTGGTTCTGTTATGTTGTTTAAATGAAAAACTCTGAAAACCTCGCATCTTGGTGGGAAAAAATATGAATTCTTTTCCATGCCATGAGATATTGGAATTGTTATTTTTCTTCCATATGCGTAAAAGGAAATAGTCATTGTATTATAATCGAGTCGACACTTATTAGTTTTGAGAAAATCTTTACCTAAGATACCGTCCGAAGGTATATTAAAATCATTCGGAACGACATGTAGAACTTGTGATATTGTGCAATTTGGAAATAAAAGCTTAGTATCTATTGTGCCTAAGGACCTTGTTGCGTTAGTGGTTATACCTACGATGTTGATCGTATCACCATCATTTATTTTTGAATTACCTTTAATACAAGAAAGTTTTATAACAGATATGTCGGCCTGTGAGTCGACTAAAAACGTATTAATTCGAGACGAAGCTTTGCATTGCAAAAATATAAAATCCGAAAAATTTAAATTGAAACTATATACCGATTTGATTATTTCTCCTCCATCATTATTTAATTTTCCTCTTCTTCCCTCAACATATCCTGCTGAGGGCCTTCCGAGTTTAAAACCCTGATTGAGGCATTCCGTGAAGAAAAATGGTGTCCCGTATTTCGACCTCTATTTGACCTAAAATTGCCCCTTCCACGACTATTGTGGTTACTTGCAGGGCCATATGTTGCACGACCACGATCATCGTTATTATATGATCTAGGTCTATAGTTATAGTTATTGTATCGAGGATATCTACCATTTCGCACACGATTTTGATTTTCAAAATTAGACCTGTTCCTATTATATCCTACTGATAATACCTGACACTGCTTCTCCCTGTCGGAATCTTCAATTATGAGTTTTGCTAGAACATCTTTTGGTTCTTTGAAAGTACTTGATGCTAGTATAGCCTTCACCATATCTGATTTTGCATTACTTCTACACACAGTAACCGTCTGCTCAATGGCCATTTCATGCGCCTTTTCTTTCGTTATGCCTTCCATGACGAGCGAACGTTCTAAAGCATCTGCCAATTCCTCAACATTTTTTGCAAAATCCATATAATTGTTTTGTTTAATATGTTGACCAGTCATTCTACCCATTACAACTTTAGAACTATCAGGTTTTATCCTGCTCTTAAGTGTAGTTTTAATCTGATCTACGCTAGTTATCTCATCTGGTAAAACTTCTCTAGCCTTGCCATCAAGTTTAGATTTTATAAAAGAAATGAAACACGTCTCTAAATTTTGCTCGGTAAGTTCCTTAATCAACTCGATCTTGTCAAGGAAAGAATTTAATGTCAATGGATTTCCATCATAATTCTCTCGAATAATGTTAGAACACATTGAGATAAATTTTGTTTTTTCAGCTATTGAGGCCATTATGGAAGTGTTTTCTTTTATGCTTTCTTCTATATTTTGCTGGACGTTACTTTTCTTTTCGTGGTCAGTTTCAGAATCGGATCCACTTGCACCAGTTTCTATTTCGGATTCGGGATCTGTCAAGATGTCTTTTTGTATTTTGCCAAATAAATTTACGCCAGGTGGTATTTTTATGTTGCAATTAAGTTTGCAGAAACATTTTAAAACCAATTCCCTGCAATGTGTTATAGTCTTACATATATCTTGTTTTTCACTATTAGACCATATATCGACGTACGGTTCAGAATATGTTAAAATACTATTGTAAGTATCAATTACTAAATTGACATATTCTTCAATTTTATGTTGTTTCTTAGAAATTGGCCTATTTTGTAAAATTCGCTTCTTTACTTTGTAAAAATTTGCCACTAATTCTTGAAACACGGTAATATCGAAAGTTTTTACCGACATTTAATATTTTTGAAATTACTGATAATTGAAATATCATTAAATAAAAATGTTCTCTCTAGTTATTGTAAACATTAATTGTAGACTCAATTTAATGTGATATAAATGAAAACAAAACTCGTAAATTTATTCGACTGCGTTGCTAACGTTTGAATTGTGTTAAAATTGATACGAAAACGATTGTTGAAAATATAAATTCTTATGTACATAAACCTGGTGATATGAAATTTTTATTTATTTTAGTTTTAAATTTTTTTTTTTTTCAATATTCATATGAATATACATATATATTATTAATGTATACATACAATTACATGATGGCTTATATCGCAGATAGAGTTATATTTGTAATGATAGTAAATATTTATAATTATAGTAAATATTTATAATTATAATAAAATAATTATAAATTATTCAAAATAAATGGATTGATTTATATATGTTAATAGTACGTAAAAAAAATTGTTTACACTACTTATGTAATAAAAACCTTAATGAAGTTGTATCTGCTGCTCATCTCTGATAATACCATGGATTGTTGCTGATTTCTGATGATAACATACAGCTTCCCATCTTCTTGTTGTTAACTTGACTTATGTTGTTAATGTTGATTATTTTCATTAAGTTGTAAGGATGTATGTAAATATTTGTTGTTTCTTTTGTAAAAAGTTGTGATTGTTTTAGTTCATATTAGCGTTGTGGTTTGCATGTTTTTCATTACATACATATATATACATGGAATTAAATCGAGGACTTGGTGTAAAATGTTTGTTGTAATGTTTTGTTTTTATATTTTATCTAAGTACTAATGTTGTTGAATTTTGTTTTTTTTTATTTTTGTTTGTTTTGTCATATTGTTCTCTATGCATGTATTTTCTTTTCAATATTTTATATTTGTAATTATATAATAATAATTTTGTTGATATTTGTTGTTTTGTCTTGACTTATTGTTTTTTTTTTTTTTGTTTTTTTTTTTTTTTTTTGTATTTATTTATTAATTTTTTATATATACATATTTGTTTTGCTAGGTATTCATTATATTGTATTTGTAGTTTTGTGATGTTCTTTCTGTCACTTAACGAAATTTTGTTTTTAGCACATCCTTTATTTATATTTTTGATATTTTCTTTTACAACATGTTCCACTTTACAATAGATTCGTTCTGATTTTTTTTTTCGGCGTTTGGATGTGTATATTTTTCATTCACTCACTTCATCCATATTCACGTAGAGCATCTCTACTTTGCTACTTAATTAATCGGTTTTTTTTTGCCTTTTCGTGTTGTTTTTAATTTGTTCTCTCCTCAAGATCTGGAGTATAATCCGTTTTCTTTTTTTTCGTTAAGTTTCGATTTTGTTCTTGCCGTTATTTCTCGTTTGTTCCTTTTTTTGAAGGATTAAATTTTCTTTTTTGGTCCACATTTATAGTAATTTTAATTTTCCATTGTTGCATGACTTCAATATATTAACAATTTTAGTTTTAAGTTTTTCGAAAAAATTTTAACTTTATAAGTATGTACTTATGTACCTATTGTCACATTGTTTTTTTTTTTTGTTGGTTTTTTCATTTTAAAATCCAAATTGAATGCAATTATATGCAGTTATTTTTTTTTTTTTTTAATCACAATTATTGAAATTAATGTGCCTCTACAAATTCTTAGCACTTAATAAATTAATTTAACCGCACTCCGCGATTAGTGGTACAAAGTTTTTATACAAATTTATTTGCAAGTTTTTTTCTTTCTGTTTGTTACATACACTGTGTTTCTTTGTCATTTAACAAGCAATAATTTGTACCTATGCACTTATTTTTTGAAATTTTGAAAATTATTGCATATCTTTTTTCATTGGAACACACTTGGACAACATTTTTCTTTTGTGTATTGTTTTTTGTTTAAACATTTTTTTTTTTTTTTAATAAGTGTACAAAATTTTCTTTTTTAACACACATATGTATGTAACACATTAAAATTAAACTTTCTATTTGCCCGAAGGCAGGATCGCCATGTACTGGTTATCTATTCAAATGAAACCACTTGTTTTCTCGTGTACGTGTTTCTCGATACTGATTTATTTTTCATTCCTCTTAATTCTATCCTTACACTATGTTCTTATAATTTACACGGTAGTACATCTAGCGTACTATCCAGTGTTGTATGAAATATGTTCACTACAGTAGCTCAGGGCCCAAGATTGTTGAAGTATCTTTAGATACTTCATTGAAGTATTTTCGGTACAGGTAGTAGTGGACTTTACTTTTGACTTAGGGACCAGATTCTGTGCTATTGCTTGATTATTGCTGCTTCCTCGTAGACTTAATTCAATAATATTAAACACAAGAAATCATGGCTGGCTCTTTGCATCCTCCTCGCAGTGAGTAAACTAACTGCAACTGCTGCTAGTAAAGGGTCCACCAAATAACTTTTTTTTTGGAAACTGCGCACAACTTGGAGTGTAGCTTCGGCTATGTGGCACTTAGAGCCGTCCTGTTGAAACCAAATGTTGCCAATATACTCCTCTTTAATTTTTGTGAACAAAAATTCGTTCCACATGGCCCGATAACGATCGTCATTGACTGTAACGGCCACTGCTTGCTCATTTTTGAAAAAAAATGTCCCAATTATGCCTCTGGACCAAAATCCGCACCAAACAGTGACTCGTTTTGGGTGTGTTGGCTTTTCAATGTATGCCTGCAGTTTTCTGTGCACCAAATGAGACAATTTCGCTTGTTTACATACCCGCCAAGATCAAAATGAGCTTCATCTGAAAAATGATTTTTTTTTTGGCAACATCACTATCTCCTATAAGTCGATTGCAGGCCCACTTAGCGCAGCGTATACACAACCATATTCGTTCAACGGAAGGATAAAACTAATTATCTGTCAGATCAGGCACGAGCTAAGTGTTACCATTCACAAAATAAGCACTAGTTGAAGAAAAAAAAGTTAGATGGCGGACCCTGTACTTGCTAGATGGTCTGGTCTGACTTAAAGTTTCTGGAATCCACTGGCGCAGCCAAGTTTGTATTCATTACCATAAACGAAGTGAAGGAGAATAGAAAAAAATGTGTAAACAGTTAATCGTGGCAAATAGCAGAACAGTGCATTTTATTATCATTCGCATTTGAAAAATTCTTAACTTGTTTTTAATAAGCGGCACTACATATCCATATTACTAATCACGGAAACTTTAAGGCTGAACACATTACTAATGTGGTGGGTCTTGAAAATTTTAAGGGTTGAGTTTGAGAACAATAATGTGATTGCTGATGCCAGTCTTAAGGTTTGCTATTGAAAAATGATTGCAGATATTAAATATGCTAATAAATATAATCATTAAGGTGGCTCTAGCAATGCAATGCAAAATTTATTAGTGTTGTACTTTTGCTTATTATAAAAATATTCAAATATGAACTTATACCTTGTTCATACATGCATTTCTAATTGAGATAATATTCAGTTTATTGACATAATATTTTTTGCGTTCATACATAAAAATATTGCGCTAACTCAATTAGTATTTGACAGCTGGAAAAAAAGTTGTTGTTTTTGTTTTGGTAGTGAGAAAGAAAAAGTGAAAAATATTTTCAAATAAGAAAAATGGAAGAAAAACTGCCTTTTATTAAAAAGATTTTAGTGTTGTACAATAAAAATATGGAACTTGTACAAGTAGTGCGTTCATGTTATGACTCCAAAGCGGCAATAATAAAAAGAAAGAGAAATAAAAATTTGGAAATGCTGCAATGTTTTTATTTTTATTGTATTTATTTTTATTTTTTATTATTTTGTTTTGTTTGCTTTTGTTGACATTTATCTCGTCACTCATCTCGCATTGTATGCTTTTGCTTATTAAACACATCTTTTACAGTGTTGTGTTTCATCTTTTTCTCAATATTCAAAGCAATTTTGAGTTTATTAAGCAATAACTTTATTGACTTTTTGTATGGAATATTGAGCTCAATATGAACATGGTATTAATTATTTATTTGCCTTAAGAGCCAATTGAAATGTATTAATTCAGCTCGAAAAATTAACCTTTTCAAAATATTTGCTGTATTTTTCAGCTGTCTATATGCCGACGACATTTCGTTGGTGCTAGTCAACTCATCAGTAGACTTGAAAAATTCTTAAAAGTTTGTTTGAAACTGGAATATTTATTCCATAATTCTCATGAACAAAATGAGAATAAGAAATGTTCAAATCAACCTTTAACACAACAAACATTTCTTTTCGTTTTTCAACTCTTTTACTTTTCTTTGCATTTCAATTGGCTCCTAAAGCAAATAAATAATTAAGTTCATGATTGAACATTCAAAAAGCTTTTACTTTTTGACACTTTCAAAAATACAAATCGTAGTAACCGATGATAACTCGTTGTACGGAAGGATGCAAAGAAAAGTAAAAGAGTTGCAAAACGAAAAGAAATGTTTGCTATGTTAAAGATTTGTTTGAACATTCCTGATTCTCATTTTGTTCATGGGACTTATGGAATAAGTAGTTAAGTTTCAAACAAACTTTTAAGAATTTTTCAAGTCTACTGATGAGTTGATTAGCACCAATGAAATGTCGTCGGCATATAGACAACTGAAAATACAGCAAATATTTTGAAAAGGTTAAGTTTTCTACCTGAATTAATATTATAAAAATACTAAATACCTCACCTGGATGTTTGAATTAGTTAAAATCATTGACCAAGGATTTAGAGCAACATCAATTACTGCTGTAGACTTAAGTGTGATATAATGTGCCAGATATCAGAATAAAAGCTGCAGGGCTATATAAGCAGGATAACACTCAATATAAAGTAGTTGGTGTGGCTTTTCCTAAAATAACAGGTGGAATTCAAGCGTGAAAGAGGCGATATACGATAGAACAAAAATGATACCGTCTCCAGTTGTCATCGCCAAGCTGCCCGCGTGTTCAGTTACAAAACTGACATGTTGTAAACATGGTATTCCCCATCAACAATCATGTGATTCATAATTCAGTCATTATCGTTCATGGCTGCACAAATCCAGTTAAAAGAATATCATTGATTTATCTCTTCTTAAGATTTTACAGCAATTATTGTTAGATTTTTTTTGGATACCTGGAGCAGTTATCCCCAATTCTGTTAAATTTTATAATTCTTTTTCCATAATAGCGCACTAAAATCGCACAATTTATTTGCTAGCCCACTGTAGTTTCTAATCTATTTTATTTTACTTTCCTTATTCGTGCTGTAATATCTGTTAATCCAGTCAAGCAAAGTTATTTTGTCAAATGAATGTAATGAATGTTGTTCATACTTCATTCTCAAATGCCATTGTTTGACTGCAACAAAATATACTGTAACTCCTTGAACGCACAGAGGCTGAAGACACCAGAAAAGTTTTTCTAAGTTGATTAAGCTTGTGTTCCCTTGTTATGCGCTTTGTTCAGGTATACATATACATATAAATCTTGTCCAACGCCAGCCAACAAAGTCATCTGAGACTTTTCACAAATATGTAAGCAGAGAAGAAGTAATAGCTAGTATATTACAAATAATGTTTGAATGGCAAGAAAAGAAAAACCGAAGCAAAAGTTAAGATGACAATAATTGAAGATTATCGCCAATAATGGCGACTGTCAGCCGCTGCTAGCAATGATGGCGAAGAAGATTTGTGTATTGTTAATAAGAAAGGTGTTTTACGTTTGATTGTTCTTAGAATTTATTAACTGAAAAGCAAAATAAATTAGCGATTATTGTGAGATTTGAAATATAAAACGCTTGATATAAAAATTCCCTGAGGGGGTGTTAGTAAATGTTTTGTTAATTTCTTTCCTTTCGCATATTTTTAAGGCACAAGAATTGCCAGGCGATACCAACAGCAACAAGAACTTTAAAATTTTGTGGAGCATAAGTTTTCAAAACATGATGATAATACGTATGAACATTCTTATTTTACAGTTTAGTGAATTGTTGAAAAGCACCCGCTGGTTATAGAGCTCGAATGTTAAAATATTCAAGAAAAATGTTTGGGGTAAATCGTGTTAGAGTGTCTGAGCCAACAAGAGCTCAAAATTCAACAGCAAACTGTGAAATAATGGCTTTAAACTTTGGAAGCATAATGAAACAAACCCACACTAAATGGTTTGCATCTAGAGCCTGCAAAGAAATTTAATATGTGTTGAGCATTTCAGTATAGTACTTTAGCTCTCAAATCCTTTAATTTATGAGTTTTTGGTCTGTTTGCAGAGAAATTCATGCCAGAAAATCATGCCAGGAAAAAACTTTTCATTTTCAATCCCCATAAATTTTCATGATCAAAATTCAACGCCAAACAAAAATTCATTAATTAATAATACAAGCCTTGTAAAAATAACTAAATTTCAAGCCCAACAACGTTAATTTGTACGGAGGAGCTTTTATGATGCAATGGAAATTGTTTATATGGATTTATAAGGAAAAACTTTGTATAATCTAAGCACTAGGAGTGTTCAATTCATATAAGTTTATCATTACAGACATTATAAAGTGTATATGGATGCTTCCATGAAATGGTGCACCGTTAGTTAAAAAAATCAAAACGCTTGCATAATTTTTTGAAGCACAGAAAATTAAAAAAAAAAAAATATTGAGATAAATTTTCAACTTATCATAATTTTAAATGCAAAAAAAGGTATGCAAAACGAAAGGCTCTTTAATTCAATTTAAAAGCTTTAGCATGCATTACATGTCATTGCTGCTGACCAAAAAAAAAAAATAGTTATGTATGTAATATTGCAGTTTGGTATTTAAGTAATTGATACAACAACAAATGCATGAGTGTGTGATGAGAGCAGTGCTGGGCAAAATACATGCTTTGATGTATTTAAAGTACAAAATACATGAAAGTTGTGTATTTAGAATACAAATACTTTTTCTCCACGTATTTAAAATACAAAATACTGCATTTGAACAAATGAAAGTTGTGTATTTAGAATACAAATACTTTTTCTCCACGTATTTAAAATACAAAATACTGCATTTGAACAAATTTGCAACTATTTATTTAAGGGAGACAAATAGTTGACAAAAATGAAAGCTAAGGCTACTGGTGGGAGATCACCGAGTCGCCTTTTGGAATAGTATAGCTGGGATTTGTTGACTTACTCTGATTAACCAATGTTTTGCAAATTAATAAAATAGTTTGCGGAGATTCTTTTCAAACTGGTAACAGATAATCTTTATTACAGGAAAAATGGAGTTGGGTGAATCGGTTGGTGTCGGGCTGTCTGAAATGACTGACTTTAAAAGCCCAAAAATTCAATACGAGCACCAGCAAATTCGTTAAGTTTAACATTTAGATAAACGAACTAATTCACAATAATTTATATGTTAATTGCAGAGTCGGGACCAATTCATTCTTTCCACGGCTGATTTTTTATAAACGGTGAACTTAGTAATAATCATGTAATTTTGCCAATATATTAGAATTCAAAAAATACATAAAAGTATTTTGGCAAATTTTAAGTGCTTAAAAAAGGAATACAAAAATAGCAATAATAATAGTTACGATTTAACATAATTCTAAAAGCATTTGAAATACAAAATATAGTGTAACAAAAATATGTATTTAAAATACAAAATACAAAATACTTTTATTCACAAAAGTTTTTGTTTCCTTTCAAAAACACCAGCTTTTCAAATGTGGTATCAGACAAACAACCTCTTGATGGCGAATGAATAAAATCAGCTAACGACAAAATCTTAATGGTGTCTTATTAAAAAACGATATTTTATTGAAAGAGAAACAATGGAATTAAGATATAAGTGATAATTAAAAAACGTTTGACCAAAGACTATGTACATATATAAATTCTATCCCAGTCAACATCTGATTGATATTTTTTCTTCTCTTGTTTTAGATTAAAACATCAAACGCTGGTTTTTCTTTGTACTTTATTTTTTCATTGTTTAACTTGCTGATAGCTTGGCGACTTTCTCAATGTGTAGGCATTTAGTTGCGTTTACTTTACACATGTACTTTGCGTTTGGTAATTAAATTGTAGTGTTGTAATTTTTTGGAAATAAAACAGTAATAAAATTTGGTTTTAGTTGGAGTATGAATGAACTACTTTTTAGCACATATTTTGTAACATAAGTTAAAAATGTATTTCAAAAAATGTATGTTGAGAGCACAAATATTTGAAATACAAAATACTCGAGAGCTTAGTATTTAAAATACAAAATACAAATACATTCGTGAGAAGTATTTAAAATACAAATACAAAATACGTATTTGTATTTTAAATACGTATTTCAAATACATGTATTTCAAATACTGCCCAGCCCTGGATGAGAGCACAGTGTGCATCAGTAACGGAATATTAAAATTTTTTTTTTGGCAACATTCTTTTGTCACGTTTGTAATGCAAAAGAACCATTTAGTGCCATTAGTAGCTCATTATCAGTTGAAGTGTCTTGTTGTTTAGTTTCTAGGTGCAAGTTTTTTATTTGCTTCTATAAATTGTTGAAATTAATATTCTTCTATAAAAAGTAAATTTTTTTGGACTTTTGAAGTCCTATATATATATATATATATTATAGATCAATAGACAAGTATATTAAGCGGTGTGCGCCCATCCGCCTACTGCTCAGTGAACCGTTAAAATATCGTTGCCGAGAACACCTCACGGTGCCAACATTGTGTCACATCGTTGATGTTAGTTGAGATATATCTGAAAAAAAGTGCCTAAAGAGAAAAAAATAATAATTTTTTGATAAAATAAAAAACAATTTTGTTTTGGTCGGTCAGATTATGACATCATAAGACAAACGAGTTCAGCAGTGTTAAATTAAAACTCAAGTTTTCGAGAACAATGTATATATACATTATGGTGATTCGATTTTGCAAACCCCCTCACACGTTGCCAGCAGAATTTTTAAATGTATGAGCAGCCGCAAATAATTTTTGTTCGCCAATATTTTTTTGGAATACACCTGCTCCGCACCGCCATATTACAAAATAGAAATAATTGAAATATGAGTGCCTCGAACGTAAACTGTTTGATATATCATAGTGAAATGCCAAAAGCTAAAGAAAAACCGATGGTCTAATATCGAAAATTTTTTGTCTTTTCAAAGCCGACCCTCCCTTTACATTAAAGTGCGCCTTATTTGTATGGGCCATTTTTTGTTTTGAAAGGTTACATTGCCACTCCTTCAAAAATATTTTGCATAGCAAAGCTCCACACCGTGGAAAATTTTAGGCAGGTGGCATACAAAGAAACCGAAAGAAAATAAAAAATCACACAATATATCAGCCAGCTGTAGTGGAATAAAATTTGAGTCAACCCCCCATTAATTTTCGTTTTCTATTAGAGACTGTTAGGAAGGTGTAAGGAATATTTTTTTAAGAAAAACTGTTTTATAGGAGCTTCTAAGAATGAATAATATTGGGTAGCGTTTTAAGAACGAAAAACTGTTAAATATTTGACTTCTCCAGAGACACCCGGGGGCTACTTAAGGTGCGGAAATATTGCTGAAAATAGAGGACAGGCTTATTTCGTGAAATTATCGGGAAAGAAAAATTAATGAAACTAGGCTGCATATTTGATTCCTTTAGGCACACAGTTAGGATGATTCGGAAACAATTTAGGAATATTTTAATGAAGAAATATAGCACATTAGGTTGTTGCCAAGAAATGTCAGAAAGGGCAAATTAGTTGGAGTTCGTCATACATTTAACCCTTCTAAAGTAACAGTGGAGCTAGTTGAGCGCCTAGATGGATGCATTGGTAGAGTGTCCTACTAAGAGTCCCCGAGGTCGCAGGTTCGATTCCTGCCGAAGGCTTTGGGTGTTTCTGCAGACAAGCCAAAAGCTTCGCAGTTTTGTGTTAGGATGCTAAGAAGAAGATTTATATAACTTTCATTTTTTATGGGTTTTCCTAATGCATAGAGGTGCGAATTAGGTAAGCTTAACAAATTTTGATAGGAAAAAATTAGTGGGGATTGGACTCACATTTTATCCCACATGCCTTCAATTTGTAGGTGCAAGTAAAAAGTTCATGGTTGAGAGATGACAGTATTCAAATCACACTGTAGTTGCAGATAACGGAATTAGTTGGCGGCAGCCATATCATATGGTGTCCGTAACCATACTACAGGGTCCGCCATCTAACTTTTTTTTTTTAAACTAGTGCTTATTTTGTGAATGGTAACACTTAGCTCGTGCCTGATTTGACAGATAATTAGTTTTATCCTTCCGCTAAACGAATATGGTTGTGTATACGTTGCGCGAAGTGGGCCTGCGATCGACTTACAGAAGATGATAATTTTGCTAAAACGGCAGGTATGTAAACAAGCAAAATTATCGCATTTGGGCCACAGAAAACCCGCACGCATACATTGAGACGCCAATGCACCCAAAACGAATCACTGTTTGGTGTGGATTTTGGTCCAGAGCCATAATTGGACCATTTTTCTGCGAAAATTAGCAAGGAGTGGTCGTTACAGTCAAAGGCGATCGTTATTGGGCCATAGTGAACGAACTTTCGTTCACAAAAATTGAAGAGGAGGATACTGGCAACATTTGGTTTCAACAGGACGGCGCTACGTGCCACACAGCCGAAGCTACACTCGATGTTTTGCGCAGTTTTTAAAAAAAAAGTAATTTCGTGTACAATTCAACAATAGTATATTTTTAATCACTATATTATTATCAACTTTGTCCTAGCGAAATACACAATATTGTATAAGAGATTTGCAGTATTTCTTACTTAATATGTAGTTATGTGGTGTCAAAAGGCGGTAATGCAAAATATGTATATCATTGTACTCTTACATCAGCTTTGTGAAAATACAGTTGTTTCCGTTTAATTGCACAGAGCGAAAACTTCCTAATAGATTCAATAAGATTTTCTCTTTGAAACGTTTTTAGGCTGAGGGGTATCCCAGCAGAGAGAAACGAAGATTTTTCTCTGGGTATTTCTTATTATTTCCATGTTGCAAATCTTATTAATTGTCTCAACAAGAAAAACACATAAAACCAAGAAGAAAACTTGTTACTCACGTTTGTTTTTACTCAGTTTCCGATTTGCATGGTACCAAAAAAAAAAAAAAAAATTCTATAGAGAAGAACTTATTGATTCTATTAGGTTTTCTTGTAAATTGTATACAATAAGGATTTCTTATTGATTTTATTAGGTTATCCTATTAATTTTTCCCTATTGGTTTTATTAGTTTCCTATATAAACACACGTAAATCATCTTTTCAATTTCATTAATTGTTGTTTTTTCAATAGGGTTTTCCCATTTAAAATAATAAGAAATCCTTCTTGAAAAAAAACCATAGAGATATCTTATTGATTTTGTTCTACTTTATTAGGTGCTTTTTTCTCTGTGTGAGTTCCAAAAAACGCACGACATTTGGCGCAATTAAACGGGAACACAATTAAGCAATACTTGGTTCACTAACACACCTTGAGCTCATACATATGTATATCCTGCATACAGGCATGAAAAAAAGAGTTTATGAATAAAAGGTCACAAAGCTAATAATGTATGTATCAGTTATTCCTAGCAGTCCAAATAATTACCGCAATATGAAAATGATAAATAATTTGATATAAATATATGTATAAGAAGAAAAACAGATAAGATGCCTATCCCATGAAAATTCAGGTAAATTATTTAAAGCATCATATATATAACTGGTGCAAAATTTCAAAAGATAGGCAGTAAATATATATGTGTATGTAGATATAATAAATATTACTTTACAAGAAATTAATAAAGTTATTATTTAAATCGAGATCACGAGACGTAGCAGGAGCAACAGTTTTAATTTTTAGATATATTAAAATATGAGCAGAACTCATCTAACTCACAAATTTTATTGGTTTGATCAATGAGTGTAAATTTACTTACATTGTGTGCCAAATTTTATTTACCAGCCTAAAACAAACATACAAATCTGCCACCTGTCAGCTGATCAGATTATTTCTGATAAAAAAAACAATAAAAACAGATTCGGTGACACCTAGTTCTGACACAATTCTGATTCGGACACAATAATGGGAAATACCTGTTTCAGTGACACCAAAATTAATTCTGTGTCGATCTTAATTCTGATTCTGATTGCAATCAGATTCTACCACAACCCTGGTTAAGTTTGTGAGCATTACATTTCATTTGAGTTGACTGAAAAAAAGACTCTACTAATAATGACAACATACCTGTTCTGTTTACATTTCTTTTTGAACTCCGTATCGGTGTGCGGAAATTTATATAATACGAATATTTTATTAGCATTTCATGTTGTTTGACAGAGAATTTTATTTTTACAGCTCATGATAGTGTTTTAAAAAAGAATTTTTAACCGCTTTATTTCTAATATTTTGCCAAATTCCTGGCATTGCCCAGAAATTGTTAATAAAGCTAAAAACGAAGTGTAGAGTGATTAGACTTACAAAAATGCAAGTGCTCTTGCTCGATTAACCGAGTGGTTAATCGGCAGTGTTAAAATTGTGAAATTTATTACGACCAAAGTTCGTAGGCAGCTGATGAAGGGTTACCCAGAAACTTCTAGTTGTCCATCTAAAATTTTACTTTTCTTTACTGAATTGACATTGATTAAAAAGAGATTGATATTGATTAAAAATGATGTCGAACTTGAGCCAGTTAAAAGTCATTTAATATAGATGCATTAACTCTTTGATTGAGTTAGTACATTTACATTTTTATAGGTCTAGGCTTTTAAAATTTTCGTTTTATGCCAATTTCAAATTAACAAATTTAATTAATATAAGGAATTTAGCAATGTGAAATTTTGTATGTTTTTTTTTTATAAAACACAGTACTTATGGGAACGTATAATTCCAGCATTATTTCAGGTTTTTAAAGCTTTATATTAGAAATTTGTCAGACAACAGGCAGCTTAAGAAGCCTGAAATGATTTTTAGGGTTCCGTACTCATCAGAGTGAAATGGAACCCTATTACTGAGACAAGTACATCCGTCCGTCCGTCCGTCCGTCACAGCGTCCATTCTCGGAAACGGTAAGAGCTAGAGAGCTGAAGTTTTCACAGGATATTGTTGTATCTTGCTGCTACAACAACAAATACTAAAAACAACAACAAGTCGAAAACTACCAGGTGTCCCCATACAACGAAATGTTGCAATTAGCTGTAAATCTCGAACCATAAAAGACAGAAAGCTGAAATTTGCGTAGTGTATGTATTTATAGATGCTCTACAACAAAAAATGCTAAAGACAACAACAAGTTGAAATCTACCAGGTGTCCCTATACAATCTAAAGCAACAATTAGCCGTAGCTGCTAAACTGTAAAATACAGAGAGCTGAAATTCGCACAATATATGTATTTACATATGCGCTACAACAACAAATGCTAAAAACAACAACATATCGAAAACTACCAGGTGTCCCTATACAACGTAAAGTAACAACTAGTCGTTACTCTCGAACCGTGAGAGACAGAGGGATGAAATTTGCATACTATATGTATTCACCTATGCTCCACAACAACAAATTCTAAAAACAACAACAACTGTAATACTGTCAGGTGTGCCTTTACAACGTAGAGTAATAGCTATAACTCTCGAGATAGAGAGCCGAAATTCGCACAGTTTATGTATTCGCAGATGGCTTACAACAACAACAACAAGTGGAAAATTACTAGGTGTCCACATACACAATAAAGTAGCTGTAAAAACAGAGAGATGAAATTTATAAAATATACATACATTACACATACATACGTACGGAACCCTAAGTGTGCGAGCCAGCCTCGTACTTGACTTAATTTATTATGAAAGGTGTTGTTAATCTTTAAGCTTATTCTTGTGAATAAAAATGGTTGCATCACTCAAAAACCGCAAAAAAGAGTTGCAAGATATTCTATCAATTCATCAATGAATACAACAATTTATGCAAGAAGCATTAAGTTTCATATATCCTCAAAGGGAATGATTGATCTGTGTTTAAATTAAAGTAATGTAAGTAAGTAAATTTAAAATAATATTAAGACAAGCCTTTAAAGAGTTTTAGAGATGTAACACGTAATAATATGATGGTAGAAAGGGATGTATTTGCTGTAGTAAGATGCTAGTATCTCAGTTATTTGCATTTAGTGCATACAATATGACTGACAAATTGACTTTATATTTTCTTCAATAGTTTTTGCCGATTAGCATTACTTAAATGTTTGTGAGCCACAAGTCTGCGCTGTTTGGCATGACCTTGAAATATACAAATAATTAAATCAATGTCACAATTTACGCCTTGTTTAAACTGTCTTATTATAGTCAATTGAAATTTAATGAATTGTAACTTAATAATTATCCAACAATAATAAACGAGAACGACAAAACCACAAAATTATTATGCACATGACTGATTCAACTGTGACAACATCTTCTATGGAATTACTAAACAAATAAATTACAGACGGAACAAATACAGAGAGGAAGCAGGCTAAGTTATTGTATTTCGTTTGTTACTGGAAATATATTTTAGTTATTGTGGGGGGAATCGGAATCAACGGAATTAAATTTAATTCAATACAAAACAAATCACTAACATTATTGCAGATATATTGAAAGATATATTCTAACCGTCTAATTCATAAAAATTATAACAGGCTTATAAAGCTCTTATTTGATAGATTTTCCATACAAATATGTCAAATAACAGTCTTATAAGCCTGTAATAATTTTTATGAATTATATGGGGTAAGGGTATAACTTTTTTTTACACACAGATTTTATCGTTGGAGATATGCATGCATTAGGGAATGGTAAGTCGATTTCGATTGTATTCGATAATCGATTTTCAGTCGTAAAAACCGATTATTTTCTGATCGATTGTGCATTGCCAACTCTATGCTGAATTCGATTTTTGGCGTCGATTAATCGAAACGGTAAGCCACAAAGTGTGATACAACTAATAAGGTAGCCTCTTCACTACAATAACAACAGCTTCAATAAAAATAACATGCATTTTGTTTTTGTACAACTTCTGTAAGCTGTCAAAAACCCGCCACTTCTGCATTCATAGAAGAGAGATTACATTGAGAGAGCTTACATTGATTTGGTGTTTCGTTTTGGCTGCCTTTCATCTCTGCGTTCTCTTGACAACCTAAAGTAGTCAGATGATTAACGGCTTAGCTGATGAGGCTACCTTATTAGTTGTACCATGCCACAAAGAAGTTCGACAATCAAAATGTCTATTTCATTACATACTGCAAGCAACAGAAGTTTTTGTTATTGCTATAGAAAGCTACCGCCATTAAAGTTATTGAAGAGAAAACAGAGCAAGTGTTTGGTTGTGAAAATTTGATAAAATAAAACGTGCAATTTATAACACAAAATAAGTCAATATTTAAAAGAATGCCACCCAGCCATATATGGCACCATTTAAAAATTCATGTCGTAGTGCATTTATTTTATGCAAAATATATTAATCGACTTAAAAAAAATCGGAAAATCAAAAATAGACTTTTACTTCTTGATGCCATTCCCTAGCATGCATATTGTTGGTCTCATGTAGAAGGCCCCAATTTGCAATTTTTCAATATCTGATTTTTTTTGAATATTTTGATAAATTGATAGTTATTAAAATATGTGAAAACCCGAAATCAAAGAAATGTAAGTTAAAGCCTTTCTATATGATACTAATCATGTGTACGAGTATGTACGTATTTTCAAATGTAGACTAAGGGAAAATCAAGCTACATAAGTATATATGCATTAAAAATGCCTTTCGTCTTGTGATTGTAAAAAGCATTTTTAGTTTTAAGCTTTTTGAGGCCTTATTTTGCATTACGATGCTCATGCAGCAATTAGCAATTGCAATTTTAAATATTTTTATTGAGCGTAATCATTTTTCTTCGAATCATTTCTAGAGTGCACTTATTTCTCTGTTTTTCTGCCTTACAAACTGTTTCAATTTAATTTTAAGTCCTGGCCATTAGCTTAGCAAACAATGTTTCAATGGAACTCCATTTAACTAATGAAATGGGAACATCATTAAACATACTTAATTAATATTAAGGCTTTGATTGTGTTAGGGAGAACAATTGTAGTAATTTATGCTCAATCCCGGGTGTTAATACCAAAAGAACATATGTATCTGCTCCCTGGTATTAACAACAGTGATAAGCAATGCATAAAATTCAAAGCCTTTATATCTGTAAGCTGAAAATTGTGAAAATAATCTATCTCGCTTGTACATCAACTAATGTTAAATGTCACTAAAGCTTCGTATAGACGGTTGTCAGTTCTTACAATATTGTAAGACCTAACAACGCGCAGGCTATCTACTAGAAATTCAAAATTGTCAGCATTAAGCAAGTTATCAGTTCAGACAATTGCAAGAAAATCTTACAATTTTATTGCCAGACAATTGCCTGACAATAAATTTAGCTACCAACGAAAATTGTCAGCTTACACGGATGTAAGATTTTCTACGTATCAAAAATTGTCAGCCAATTGTCATTATAAAAATACACACACATTATTCATTCTTTATTTTTCTCGCTCAATAATCATGTTTTTAATTTTTTTTATTCTCTTTTCTGCAACTTTTTTCCTCTCGTACTCACATTTTTATTATTCTCTTGTTTTTTCTCTCCCTTTCGTATACACACATTTTTCTTTAATATTCTTTGTCATTACTCTGACAATGACGCCATTGTAATGTGTTGAGAATTTATGCATCTTACAATATGCCAATGCCTGAAAATGTACTAGCAATGATGATGCCAAAGTGTTTAGACGATTGACAGTTAACTGACAATGAACTGTTGGGTAGGTGACCTGCCAATGCTTTTGCTTACAATATTGTCAGGAAGAAATTGTAAGTTCTCACAAATATTGTAAGTACTCACAATCGTCTATACGTAGCTTAATTAACAGAAAGTATTAAAATGTATTTTTCCTCGGTCTTGTCTTTTTTCTACTGTCTTGCAGTCAACGTTCACAAAATACTAACTATTGGTGTTTTTCGCAAGCTTTTTGTTCTGCATTGAGGGCAGGAACACAACTGAACGAAAGGTCGGACGAAATCCCCCATACAATTTGGATACTCTCATACAAATTAAGAGTGTTATTATTTAGTAATACAATAAAAATTTAAACAAGGTAGCAGTATTCAAATTGTATGGGAGATTTCGTTCGACCTTTGGTTCAGTTGTGTTCCTGCCCTCAATGCAGAACAAAAAGCTTGCGAAATCCCGAGATTGAGCATAAATTTTTACAATTGTTCTCCCTAACACCATGAAAACATTGTTAATTAATCTAGTGGGCATTAGAGCGATCGTAGCATAACGGATTAAATTACAAACAGTTTGCGATTGCAAAAATGCTTTTAGCAAATTCTCTACTCATGCTGAACTGCTTCTCATATGGCTGCCAAAGCATGCGGAAATAACTGGAAATGAGAGAGCAATTTCATTGGCTTCAAGAGCAGGAGATGTAAGCAATGCAAGCTTGCTATTCGCGAAACTTTTCGATGCAGTTAAGTCTGAGCTTTAAAAATGCGATACATAAACTGAAATAAACGCTGTTGCTTTTTTTTTTTTTGGTACGAAAAGTTTAACATTCGCGCTGCATTACGCCAAATAGAAAACAAGTCACTGCTTCTTCGCGCTTTTTAAGCGAATTGTGCACCATGCCATAATAATGTATATAATTCCGGCAAATACATACTATTTGACTACGAGTCAGTTCGCCATACAGCATGTTGTCTAGGACATGTATTTTGCTAGTGTAGATTGCAATGTTAAATCTAAATAATCTAAATTCTTGAGTTCAGTTGCTCAAGAGAAAACAATTTTTTTTTTTGCATTTGATTACATTGTTAAATTAATTTTAATAAATTGAATTTTAAAAAATATTTTATGAAAAGCAAGTAAGTGTTAAAATAATTTTAAGTGCAAATGATTTCAAAAAACAATTTAAAATTCTAAGAAAACTACGATACTAGCGAACTTCCAAAAGTGAAGTTCGGCACCAGGGGGATTAGTGCCCCAAGGATGGCTCTTTGGTGCCAGTTCGGCTGCTCATATGGTTGGTGTCTACTTTGACTGAACCGAGGTCATCAAGTAAAGATGACATAAGATCGATGATTTATGGAGCTCAGTTTCGATTACAGCAAGTGCGAAGTTTACTTAATTATAATCTAAGGATTACACTGTTCTGCAAAATAACACTTTTTAGTGGTGCTTTAAATAAAAATATGTAGATTATATGTATTTTTGTGCTCTAAGCCCAAATCTGCTTACAGTATCTCTAATTGTAATAATTTCTATGTAGACATTTGGTCATGCAATTACAACATTACGGCAGGCAGGTAACAGAACTAAAATGTTTACATACAAATTAGAGATACTTGCTTTAAATTGTGAATAAAATCGACATAGATTTTTACGATTCATAGCTTAATTTATTTCTTCGACATGTTGAATTTAGAAAAATGTAGAAAATGTAAAATGCTGCCCATTTTTATTTCGTTATTGAATATTAAAAATGAAAAAAAGGAAAGCGAATTTTGCATGAAAAAATTTGTTTTGCCGTTTATTTCTGAATAACTTTGAAGCGGAAAAAGATAGAAACAAATTGAATGCCAGTATTTTAAATAGAGTGTTTTGGCGCATCTTTTAATGTACTATTTACTAAAATTGGAGAAGGGTCTTCCGAATTATGGTGAAATAATTAGCCACGCCCATACAATAAAAGAAACCTTACGTGATAGAGAAAAACTGAAAGCAGACTTAGAGCACCAAAATACATATAATAGCATGTTTACACGATATGCGTTTCGCTCTCAATTTAAGCTTAACACCCTAATCAGGAGCGAAGCAACGTGCTCCGCCATACAAAATTTTGAGAGCGAATGAAGTAGCTTCATATTGAAGCTACATACGAAGCACAAAATATTCCTGTCTTCTCTAATTTATATCGCAAGTTAATCAGCACTATCGGTCAGAAACAAAGAAAACATAATAATACATAAAAATAAAAGTTGATTTCAGAAATCAATAAAATAATAAAACTATTTCTGTATTAAGTGTTATCAGGCTCAAGTTCTTTCTATATTATCTTTGTGATTGATTTTAATTAAATTAGACAAAGAAGATATCAAAGACATTTAGCAGAAACATTTAGCAGAAACTAGTTGTTTCGAAGCCGCCACACTTTCTCGTCAGCACCCGTCTTTGTTGTCCACCCTGCTAAATGTCTTTGATATCTTCTTTGTCTAACTTATCAATCACAAAGATAATATAGAAAGAACATGAGCCTGATTAAACTTAATACAGAAATAATTATAACAAAAAGTTCGAATGTTCTGGATACTCGTTCTTCGACCTTTTTTTTATTTAACTTTATTAGGTTTTATAAATGAGCGTAAGGTCACTGAATTCTCCATAAATATATTTTCTATTTATTGATAATTTTTCGATATTTCGATACGCCTTTGTGTTTTATTTTCCTGAAGAAGATACAAAAAAGCGTATCCAAATATCGAAAAATTATCAATAAACAGAAAATATATTTATTGAGAATTAAGTGACCTTACGCTCATTTATAAAACCTAAAAAAGTTCGAATAATAGAAAATAATTAAAATAATAAAACGTTCAAAATAATGGAAAACAAATTTTTGAAAAATTTTACTATCGCAAGAAGTATATCTTCTAAATTAAAATTTATGCAATGTTCAAAAGCATGCTTCAACTTGCGGATGGAATGAAACAAGAAGTATTCCCAGTTTTTGAAGCAGCTGCATCTGATTAATTGAAATATGTATGTTTGCTTATTGAAAACAAAAGTCAAATCGAAGCACATAGACGGGTCGTGTAAAAGGTATGATTCATAAATTTAATTGAGAGAGCGAAGCGGGTGATTCAACTCGTAATGGAAACATGCTATAACCTACATATTTTTTTCTTGACCCATTTTCACTGCTGTACAGTGTTATTATTGGTAGCTTCATAATAGGGCTTGAACTTAGTTTATTATGGTTCGATGGTACATCGATTGTAGCTTATTTATATGAGATAAGATTCGGGGATGTGTACCTGGGAGGTGTACTCTTGCTGTCGTGTTTAATGCATTTAAGGAAAAAGGGTCCTAGATAGCCTGAACTCCCTTAACTAGAGGTAAGTGAGGATTGACCATCCAATTGGATATGGATAATGTTGCTACCTGGTTTGCCTTACCAAATATGCAAGGGCTTTGGTGTAGGGTCACAATCCCCACTAGTGGTTTGATCCACCGTCAGGTTTGGGCCAGGTACAAATATAGATCTCTCCACATCTGTAACCATGTCAATATCGTTTTGAAATCAAACTTAAGTTTATTTGCGATACATTTTAAAACAATTAAAAATCAGTTAAAAGACGTTTTGTGGAAATGAGTAGTTGAAATAATTTGTTTCTCTTATCACTAATTGAAACGAAACCATGAAAACTTACAACTTATTTTCTGTGGTTTTATGTGTTTTTCTTTATTTCTTTCAATATTTTTTCATCTAATTTTGTTATTTCACTACAAAAAATCAACGTTTTATCATTTAGTTTATTTTCATTAATTTTAACTTTGTTTTGGTCAGTAAAGTATTTTGTGGCAGTAGTTTTTTGTTCATATTAAATTTCAAACCATTTTTTGCAATTTATTTCATAATTCTAAACTTTCTCATACCCAAAGTGTTAAATTAAATGGAAAGTGAAAGCATCAAATTTAAAATAAAACATACAATTAAATCAGAGAACCCTTATCATGTTTGGAAACTAAACTGATTGTTTTGGAGGGCATGATAAAATGTTTTGTTCTTTCTTTATTTATGAAATCAAAGCATTTTGTGTATAAAACATTCAACATTTAAATATTAAACTAAAAGTTGTCAGGTCTTGCAATACTGTAATTATAATATGGCTCATAAATACATGTATTTGTTTGTATACGTCTGCATTTACATTAATGATAATGGGCCATAACAAACAGTAACGTCGACTCTTTCTAAAATCAACTTAGGTTTTAACATTTACTATTAACTTTTTTCAACTATGATCAAGAAATAAACCCTGCAAGAACAGTGTCGGTCATATGATCCATCATATGACCGACATTGCTGATGGATTCATACATCAGGGTTTCTATCATTTTCTTAAGGGCAAAATGAAAAATCTGATGTAAACATTCGTGTACGTGTGAGTTATTTTTTTAACCAGCGTTACCACCTCAGCAAAGTGATCATTCGAAATCTTTTTTTCAAAATCTTTTTTTCACAAAATTACATGCAATGCTATTTATTTCTTTATTACTAATTTAAAAAAAAAGACTTTTTTCGAATAATTAAAAAAAACTATACAAAGAGAACAGAATAAATTATTTTAGACATATTTAGATAAAATTAAGAGAAAAACAGTAATCAGAAGCAGTTTTAGCAATAGAAAATGAATCATATGGAACAAACTTTTTTTTAAAGTTTTTTTAAAGAAAAAAAAAAAAAAACCAAATGAACTTATAAAAACATTAATGCATAAACGTAGTTCCAAATGAAATTACCAAACTAATACGGGAAAATCAAAATATTAAAAAAATAATTGTAATGGCAACGCTGAAAGCTAAAAAATTGCTTTGCATGTGTTAGTAAATAAGCTGTTACTGTGTTAGTTTCCATCAGCCATTTCTTGCAGGGAAAGTTAATTTTACGTAGAACTAATACAAAATGGATGCTTCATTATCCTTTGCTTGAGTTTGAAACTTTTTTTTTCTGACAAACGGGGCACCCAGTGAGTAAATTTAATTCAGGGGCCGGATTCTGGCATTCGTGATCGAATCTACTCGATAATAAAAACAATGTAGAGCAAAAACAAAATGAGCAACAAACACACAGCATTCTATAACGAAATCGTTCAATCACGAGTGCCAGAATTTGGCCCCAGGTTCGCTGAATTCAGTGGTTGCTAACCGTTTTTTTAGGTTAGCACTTGATTTTGAAATATACCGTTATTTTGAAAAAGTAGGAGTTAGAACAACAAATATTCCCTTAACTCAAAAACGGTTGAAAATATTGAAAAAAATATAAAAAACCGAAACTTGACAACAAAATTATCTTTCAAAAACTGTAAAAGATTTTTCTTCTGTACTACTTTTATTTAATACTTTTATTTAATAAAAAGGTTTTTTTTTGAGTCTTTGTCTGGTGACCGGTTGAAACTGCAATATTTGATTTTTTGTGAATAAATTCGAAAGCTGTAATTTATGGATTTATTTTTTTTAATTTAAAACTTTATTTGTTATGAATGTATGGAAATTAATCAGCATAACAGCATGTTTTAAAGAACGAAAAATATCGAACTTTTGCAAAAAAATTAATTTTTTTCATTGAAAAAAATTTTTATTTTCTAAACTGCTTTTCGGATTAAAAAGATTTTACAACTACTGAAAGAAAATTTTGTTTAAAAACCGCGTTTGAGTTATGGGAATATATGTTCTCCTATCTCCTCCAATTTTGAAATAATGGTATATCTCAAAAACAAAAGCTAACCTAAAAAAAACGGTTAGCACCAGTGAAGGTTTAGCCACTGGGAGCCCCGGCTGTCGGGTTTTTCAACTAACACAGTGATTTTTTTTATTGAATATACTTAATCAAGGGTTAAGCATCAAATAGCATTTACATGTCAAATTGTTTTCTAGTTGCTTACAAAAAAGTTGGTGCCAATTTATTTTAAAGTTTTTAGGTGACAGAAAAATGTTGTGATAAAAATGTTTTCTTTTCGTAGTGTTTAAAGCACAAATATAATGTTTAAAGAGTTTAACATATATTCAGACTTTGACAAGTGAAATCACTCTACACTAAAAAGATGCATGTGTTAGTTTGTGCGAATTCTAAATAAATTGGCATTGAATAAGTAAACAACAAACATCAAAGCGAATTCAACAAAAGAAAAATCTTGAAGAAAATTCCAGTAAATATTTTGAAAAGGTTAATTTTGGGACCTGAATTAATACATTTCAATTGGCTCTTAAAGCAAATAAATAATTAAGTTCATATATGAATATTCAAAAAGCTTTTACTTTTTGATACTTTCAAAAATACAAATCGTAGTAACCGATGATAACTCGTTGTACGGAAGGATGCAAAGAAAAGTAAAAGAGTTGAAAAACGAAAAGAAATGTGTACTGCGTTAAAGATTTGTTTGTACACTTCTGATTCTCATTTTGTTCATGGGAATTATGGAATAAGTAGTTAAGTTTCAAACCAACTTTTAAGAATTTTTCAAGTCTACTGATGAGTTGATTAGCAGCAACGAAATGTCGTCGGCATATAGACAGCTGAAAAATACATTAAATATTTTGAAAAGATAAATTTTTGGACCTGAGTTAAGAACTAATTAAGAACTTTAATTTAGCTGTTTAATGCAAAAAGTCTTTTATGTAGAAAGTTGTTACTTTTAAGAATGATATTTTTAGGGTGAAACGGAACCCTATTACCGAGAGAAGTACGCCCGTCCGTTCGTCACAGCGTCCATTCTCCGAAACGGTAAGAGCTAGAGAGCTGAAATTTTCACAGGATGTTGTTGTATCTTGCCGCTACAACAACAAATACTACAAACAACAACAAGTCGAAAACTACCACGTGTCCCCATACAACGAAAAGTACTCTCGTTACTCTCGAACCGTGAGAGATAGAGAGATGAAATTTGCACAGTATATGTATTTCTAGATGCTTTACAACAGCAAATGAAGAGAACAACAAGTTGAAAAATACCAGGTGTCCCCATACAACATAAAGTAACAATTAGCCGTAGCTGCTAAACTGTAAAATACAGAGAGCACAATATATGTATTTACATATGCGCTACAACAACAAATGCTAAAAACAACAACAAGTCGAAAACTTCCAGGTGTCCCTATAGAATGTAAAGTAAATATTAGGCATAACTCTCAAACTGTAAGAGACAGAGAGATGAAATGTGCACAATATATGTACTCGCATATGGCCTACAATAACAAATGCTAAAAAAAACAACAAGTTGAAAACTACCAGGTGTCCCTATACAACGAAAAGTAACAATTAGCCGTAACTCTCGAACCGTGAGAGATAGAGGGATGAAATTTGCACAATATATATATATATATTCACATTCAATATATATATATATTCCCAGATGCCTTACAACAACAAATTACAACAACAACAACAAGTGGAAAATTACTAGGTGTCCCCATACAACATAAAGTAGCTGTAAAAACAGAGAGATGGAATTTATAAAATATACATATGTATTCACATACGCCATTCCATACATACATTACACATACATACGTACGGAACCCTAAGAGTGCGAGCCAGACTCGTACTTGACTTAATTTATTTTGATTAAAGCTGTTTCTAAATAGGCTCAAACAACATTTGCTGGGTTTAGTTTTAAAACAGAATTTTGTGGGTAAAATCGACTTTTTGTCGTTTAAAGTAGACTTAATAAAGCTCGCTTTTATTAAATAGTGACCTAAAATTGCTTACTTTTTCGTTGTCCATAATTATGGTCGGATGTATTTACAGCAGTTAATGATTTTTTTCCACTATTTGGAAAGAAAAACAGATATTGAACAAAAATATACATTTATTCAATCGGTTAAAAAATTTGTTTGAAATGTTATTGAGTAAACCAATCTAAAATATGGAGTTTGCAATTTAAATTTTGTTCTGTAAATGACCTTCAAGACGATTAAACTGAGGTTCAAATTTTTGATTTAATATACCAAGTCCTTTTTATAGCTTGTGAAAAAAAAATAAATAAATATTTTTGCTATGCATTTTACCAAATGCTATTCAACAAATGGGTCAAGAGTCTACATTGAAGTTGTTTATGTTTAATAACTTCTAAATAACAAGTATTTTGCTTAATAATTTCCATTAATTAATATTTTTTTTTAATTATTATTCTATTAGCCTTATAATTAAAATTAAAAGCTAACATTTTTAGGCAATGACAATTATATTTATTATTTACTATGGAATTATGAAACATTAATTAAATATTATTCATGGTCCTGTCACACCTGTTTAAATTGCGCTGCATTTAAAAACTACTCAGCAATATTAAATGTATATTTGGTTACTTGTAAAAAGTTTGTTTATTCATTAATTTTATTGAGAAACATTAAATTTCTAAAATGTAGTGTCTTGAATAACAAACTGTTGATTAAATTTGGTTTTTTTTTATGAGTTTCGAGGTGTAATTGATATTAAACATGGATGCTGTAGTTTTTTTTAGCATTTTTTACTCGCATTTTACATTCTGTGAATCTCACAAAATTAAATAGAATCACTTATCCATCACCACAATGTTCAGCTCATTTGTGTGCAGAACAACATTGTTGTTTATTTGTTTTGGAAATCAACTTTTAGTTTTCCATTTAATCCACATCAGCCAAACAACTGAGCAACCAGCCATTCACTGCCAACCAGCAAATAAATCAAATTGTCAATATAACAAAAGTTTGGCAGTTTAGCCACAGTATTATTTTTATTTATTTGGTTAAACTTTAATGTGTTTGCACCAGGGTATGCGAACTTCAAAGAGATATTTTCACACCCCACTCTATTTTTTCTAATATTTACATTTTAAAATGCAAAAGCTTTCAATAGTTATAAAAAATAAATTTTAAGTTTGAAGTACATGATGGTTTACACAATTCTGAAATATTCAGCACAATTTCAATTGCTCTCAGCAGATGATGTTCCATGGAACTTCTTATGATCTGAGGAAACATTAATTTGCTTTTGCCCAGCCGGACAATAAGTTTTAAACTTTTCTATTTTCACAAAAAAAGAAACTTAAGGCCATGATTCACTATCCTACTCAATCGTACGATTCATTCACTGAAAATTGCTAGCTAAATCTGATAGAATTCTGTCCTACTTTGAAAAGTCGCCTCAAAATGGCCACACTATTATACTTTTGTAAACAACTTCAAAAAGGCAACCCTGATCGCATAGCAAAAGATGGTTTTTGAAAATTTTGAAAAGATTAACAAATCGGACAGACTTGTCAAAAAGTCTTTCACACACATACACTTTTAGTCCAGACTTATCACACTTTTTGGACACACATGTGATTTTTAACAGATCGTACGATTCAATGGGATAGTGAATCACGGCCTTTAAGCATATTTTTATTTTATAAGGGATTAAGTTTGTCAAATTTATGGGCAATTAAGCGATTACAAAACTTAAAATGTTAATGGGAATCTTGTGTGAATATATCTAAAGTAAGAAAGGGAGAAATTTTCGTATGTTAAGGCTGTGATTTAATATCCTACACAATTATAAGATGCATTCACTGAAAATTGCTCGATAAATCTAAGGGAACTTTGTTCTGCTTTAAAAAGTATCAAATTGGCCATACTGTTGTACTCTTCCAAAAAACTTCGAAAAGTCAACTCCGGTTTCATGGAAAAAATAGTTTTTGAAATTTTTAAAAAATTTCCAAAATTGGACAGACTTTTTTGTCAACACTATCGAAAGTTTTTAGCTCACATGTCATTTTCAACAGACCTTACAATTGTGTAGAATAGTTATTCATGGCCTTTAGCATTCCTTGTTGCTTCTTTCAGTATATATTTAATTCTTTCAGTATTTGGTAATTCTAAGTCAATAAAGAAAAAGTACTTAGATCAACTTGGGTCATGTGCATAATCTCCCAATTATGCCTCAATTATTTTGCAGAGTTTACCAAGAAGATGTCACAACACTCCATTTGGCTCAATTTATTTTAATATGCAATCCCATATTACACAACCTGCGTTGCAGACTGCTGCCGAAGTAGTTAAATTAGTAAATTCTCATAAAGCAAATTACAAGCTCTTTACATGTGATTGAAATGTTCGTTAATAAACAAATAAAAAATATAAATAAATAAAAACTGAAAGAAAATGAAAGAACGAAAAAAACTTATAAGAGATATAAGAAATAAAAATAAATAAAAAAGCAAGAACAGTAAATTCTGGCTAACACCGACCGACATATAAGTTGTGGAAAATGTATGGAACACTGAAAGAATTTTCCTTCTACAAATATTTCCGCTTACTTGAGCTCTGCTTAATTGAGTTTCCCGCTTAGGGGTAGTAGTATGGCTAAGCGTTGAAAATAGTGTAAAATTATTTATGACCTGGGTTCGAAGCATTTTGGATGCTAATGAGTGTCGTAGTGGATGTGAAATAGTCTTGATATATACTCTAGTCAATAAGTTTTCAGCTCTAATTTTCTTTCTCTGAACTAACAAACTGTATGGCATTAGATAATATTTGACAACCTCAAGAAAAGAAAAAAAAACGAAGCAAAAATACGTCTACTCGTGTCAGCTTTAGTGCTTATACTGAATTCCCTAATTTTAGGGAAACTGATTTTTCTCCTCACAATTTGGCATACAAATATTCCAAAATAAATAAATTTAACTATTTCTGGGCACAACTTTGTCTATGATAAATAGTGTTGTTTGTGTTGAATAATTTTTTTGTTTTGATTTTTTTGTATCAAGAACAATATCTTCTTAAAGTTTTCTATCCTTTCATTTAATCTACGAATTTACTATTGGCATCTTCAATTATGAAAGCCAACATTTATATTTATTTTTGATTAAAATGAATTCTATTGAGGCTTTGCCATTTTGATTTAAATTCTATATTTATTTATGCTCTCCACTTGTGTGGCCAACAATTTAAAATGAAATGCCACTAAATCCTTGAAGGGTCAATTTAAGATTAAGACTGTGGTAAATGCAGGCAAATAAACTGTTGAAAACAAATTAAAGGCAAAGCAGTAAGCAAACACTCATTCACATACATATTTCTAGAATGCTGCTCAAAATAAAATTTTGCAGTTTTTTTAGAAGCAGCGTATGGCGGAGGGCAAAAAAAAATTTTTTTTATGAAGAAAAAAAATTTCAAAATAACTAAACTAAACATTTTACATGATTTAAAAGGTCTTTTAAAAAATAAATTATGTTTAAACACATTACTAATTTATAAAGGGTGTTTTTTCGATGTATAGAACTTTTAGTTGCAACAAGACAGCGATGTATTATTCGATTGACATGAATTTTATTTATCTGCAAGATAATCTTGTGGCATTACATTTTAAATATGATTTCTGTCATATGACCGCCACGTCTGGCGCGGATGTAGTCCAATTTTCGATGATTTTTTCCATTATTTGTGGCCGTATATCGGCAATAACACGGCGAATGTTGTCTTCCAAATGGTCAAGCTTTGTGGATTACCCGCATAGACCAATGATTTTGCAAAGCTCCACAGAAAGTAGTCTAGCGGTGTTAAATCACAAGATCTTGGAGGCCAAGTCACAGATACAAAACGTGAAATTAGGCGGTCACTAAACGTGTCTTTCAATAAATCGATTGTGGCACGAGCTGTATGACATATTGCGCCGTCTTGTTGAAACCACATCTCCTGGACATCATGGTTATTCCAATCAGAAATGAAAAAGTTAGTAATCATGGCTTTATACCGATCACCATTGAAGATCACCATTTTGAAGAAGTACGAACCAATGATTCAACCAGCCCATAAAGCGCACCAAACAGTCAGTTTTTCTGAATGTAAAGGTGTTTCGACATACACTTGAGGATTAGCTTCACTCCAAATGCGGCAGTTTTGTTTCTTGACGCAGCCATTCAACCAGATGTGCGCTTCATAGCTTAACAAAATTCGCTTATGCAAATCGGGAACAACGGCAATCTAGTTTTGGGCCCATTCGACGAATCTACGCCTTACTTGATGATCGTTTGGCTTCAATTCTTGCACGAGTTGGATTTTGTAAGCACGCAAACGAGGATATTTCCGCAAAATTTTCCTTAAAGTGGATGGACACAGATTCAGTTCCTGTGCTCGATGGCGGATGGACTCATTCGGGTCTTCCTCAATGCTACGCTCTACAGCAACAATAGCTTTTTCTGTATGCACCGTACGGCATCTCTGGGGATGCGAGTTATCAATAAGAGTATAAATGTGGTGCGAAAATGTTTCATGGTTAATCGAATCAACTGCTCTGATGGACGATTTTGTCGACAATAAAGTGGACGTAGTGCGCGATACGTATTCCGCACGGAACCATTATTTTCGAAATAAAATTGCACTATTTGCAAGCGTTGTTCAGTCTATTCATGATGAATTGCCAAACCAAACTGAGAAGAAATCACTTGACAGCTGTTAAATCGGTCTCCACCTTGAACAGTAACAGAACTTAAAGTTCTATACATCGAAAAAAACACCCTTTATTTGCTAAAGGAAAAGAATTGACTTACAGTTCGAAAAAAAATTTTGTAGTTATCAATTTGAATTTGATTAAATTTGGATTGAAACTTGTTACTTGTGGTTCATCGGAGTCGCCGACTGAAAACACGATATTCGATTTTAGAAATTTAAAATAGTAGATCTTAATTGCGGACTGGTGTAACAAAAAACCATCAAAGAAGTAACAAAAACTGTGCGTACGGTGCACAGAAATTGTTTTCGGTATTTCAAATAAAAATATCTTGCTTGCCACAACCTTTCGCATTGCTATAGACAACATAGTATTGTTCTCGCAACCCTATTGCAAAATGTTGTTTCTTTGCGTGTAAGTGTAGATTAAAAAAAAATTAGATAACTGCTATGTAGTGATTTTAAGCAGCATGTATACCAGGGTGTCTCGCAAAAAACTTCGTCATTGACTACTAACATAACCGCATTATTGCTAGAGAGTTAGGAAAAAATCTTTTTTATTTTTTTATGCCGAACGTAGGGTTGCCAAAAAGGCATTTTTGTTATATCTTCATTATTTACAGTGGGATCTTAAAATTTGATGCATCGATGTTTTTGCTTCGAGGATACCAATGTTTTGCTTCAACAGTCATTTACCTTAAATATACCATTATGTTATATACTCAACAGATTTATGTACCACCCTAATAAGAGAAAATTAAAGCTCACCAAAAATCATTAACCTTTTGCTAGCGAATTATTTCGATAACTCCAGTAGAACTTTTCAACATTTTGTTTATGTTTTTTTTGCCGCATGTAGAGGTTTATTTTTAAATTTTCTGTCATTCCTACGGTTTATAGTGTCGGAGCTACTGATAAATTTTTTTGCTTGCAAGAAAAACGGTCTAATGTATACCTGACACAGCCAAATTCTTTCCTCGTTTCTGATTATCAAAATGAACTGATGCAGAAATCTGGGAAGAGTGCGACAACACATTGCATCGTAAAGAGGAAGACAAAACGTTTGTGTTTTTGCTGGAAATAGAAAAAAGTTAATATAATTACATAAAATTTAATATTTCGTTATTTTGACCCCTTTTTTCCCTTATATTTTATATATTTATTTGAGCTTAAGGTCTTTTGTAATTTGAGTATTTATTTTTGTCGATATTTCGCTCTCCTTCGGATAGCTTCTTCAGGACAATAATAATGAAAAATGTTTTGATTGGTTTTTTTCAAAAAACAAACATAACAACAAACATACATATTTTCCTATTTTTTCTTTCACATTTAAAAATTTAAAAATTATTGTTTTTTCTTTCTATACACAAATAAAAATTATATAAGTATTTAAAAAATTATCAACATAAAATTATCTATATAAACATACATACATGAAATAACAATTAACATGAACAATAATAATTAAAACAAATTGTTAATCAAACACTTATATGAATGAAAAATATTTTCTTTTTTATGAAATTTAATTTACCAAAAAGATTTTAATAGAAAATATTTAACATTCTTACACCGTATTAAATAATGAAAAAATCCATACATTACAGTAAACAAAGAACAATAACAATAACCATGAAAAACAAAAAACCTCTAATTTTTAACTAAATACTTATATATCTGTGCTATATTGTCTGTATCTGCCTTGAAGTTTATTCTCCTATCTACTGGTGTGTTGATAATATGTAACATTTCTAATGTAAGTCTGCGTTTATAATTACTTTCTCTACTCAATATTGAAGTGTCATCAAACTTTGGAACATGATCTAATCTTGCACAATGTGCCGTCAGTGCTGTCTTGTGCGTCAAATTTATCCTCCTATACTTCTGATCTGATCTATGTCCTGCTAATCTAGTTTTAAGCTTATTTTTAGTTGTTCCTATGTACACCTCATTACAGTTTTCTACGTCATTCCCACCACATGGTATACTATAAACTACATTTGACATCTCCATTCTGTCCACTCTATCTTTCATTTTACTAAATAATGTATATAATGTTTTATAAGTCTTATGGGCCATCATATACTTTTCTTTATTATATATATTCGATTTTTCCAACTTTTCTGATATTTCCGGGATATATGTAAGTGTTTTATAAATTTTTGGTGCAGTTGTAATAACATTACTATGTGTACCTTGCCTTCCATGTTGTCTTATTAACTTTGTTGCTAGTGCAATTGGAAAACTATTATTGGTCAAAATGTTTCTAACAATATGCTTATTCTTTTCATGAAACTGACTATCACTTATTGTTAAAACTCTATTTATCAAATTTCTAGCTGTATTAAAAATTATTCTTTTTGGATGCTTTGAAAAATAATTAATAATCCTTCCTGATGAAGTGGGTTTCTGATACCAATCTACTAATAACTTATTATCCCTTCTTAATATCAAAGTGTCTAAATATGAAAGTTTACAATTCGATTCTCTTTCAATGGTAAATTTAATGTTCGTGTGATAATTATTAAAAACATTCAAAACATTATCTATCTCACCTTCAGAAATAACACAAAATAAATCATCTACATACTTAGTAATAATCTTTGGTTTAATAGCCATTCTTTCCATACAACTATCTAGCAATTCTTCCATAACTATATCTGCCACAATCGGAGAAGCTGGAGATCCCATCGGAAGAGTAGATATATAATGAAAGTTCTGACTCAATTAAAAAGCCATAAATCATAAAGTGACACGTGCGGGTCATAAAGTGACACGTGTGCGGTCATTAATTAATTAATTAATGAATGTGTATTAGGGATGATCTTAATTGAAGGTATAAGTTAAGTGGTATTATGTTTGTTTAGGAGGAGGGGGAGAAGTTGTTTGAATTGTGTTGTTAAATGGTGGTTGATCTTGTATGAATTTTCAGTTGTTGGGTTAGTGAGGGTGATTGGGTGTGTATTGTTAACTGAAGTTGTGTTTTTCTTTTCATTTGTAGGAGGAGGGGAGATTATTATTGTAAATGAAAATGGTATTGAAATGTTTTTAGCATACTGGTCATTAGTGTGACTTCATTGTGATGAGAATTGATTTTCTTTATAATTTTGGAATATTTTTAGTTTATTTTTATGTTATGTGTGTTTTAGGTTTTTTTTGTTGGGTTAGTGAGGGTGATTGGGTGTGTATTGTTAACTGAAGTTGTGTTTTTCTTTTCATTTGTAGGAGGAGGGGAGATTATTATTGTAAATGAAAATGGTATTGAAATGTTTTTAGCATACTGGTCATTAGTGTGACTTCATTGTGATGAGAATTGATTTTCTTTATAATTTTGGAATATTTTTAGTTTATTTTTATGTTATGTGTGTTTTAGGTTTTTTTTTTTTTGTTTCCTTTTTCTAATTAGCTAAATTGTGTAATGAAAATTTATGGACTATTATTAAGAAGGAATGGTTTTGCAGTGATCGTTAAAGCAAAAAAAAAAAAAAAAAAAAAAAAAAAAAAATGCAGCTAATATGAGAAGAGGGGTGAAAATTGTGTTGAATATGTCAATGGCTTGTGCGTTACATTGTTGTCTAGTTACGTATGTTGTTGGGATATAATTTTGGGTTGTTTGAGTTTATTATTATTATCATCAGAGTGTTTTTAGCATAGTGGTAATTAGTGTGACTTCATTGTGATGAGAATTGATTTTCTTTATAATTTTGGAATATTTTTAGTTTATTTTTATGTTATGTGTGTTTTAGGTTTTTTTTTTTTTGTTTCCTTTTTCTAATTAGCTAAATTGTGTAATGAAAATTTATGGACTATTATTAAGAAGGAATGGTTTTGTAGTGATCGTAAAAAAAAAGGCAGCTAAAATTATTTTTGTGGAAGCAGGGTTTCTATCTTGTTCTTGATGAGATGATAATTTTTGTTAGCATACTGGTAGTTAATGTGATTTCATTGTGAGGAGAATTGATTTTCTTTATAGGCTAATAGACAAAATGTCAGATAGTCAGACAGTCAGAGCGTCAGTGCAACAGTAGTAGTTTTGAAATAAATAGTTTCACAGAAGGAAAAAATTATTAGTTATCTTTGAGCTTGTCACAAGATAAAAGTAAAAACTTTGCAGTGAAAAAAAACAAATAAAAATACAAAAAAAAAAAAAAAAACAACAACAAAAGAGAAAGTGTTTAAAATTGTGTAAAATTGTTTAAAATTGTTTAAAGTGTTTGCAAAAAGCCTAGCGGATATTAAAGGTAAAAAAAAAAAAATATATATATATATATATATATATATATATATATATATATATATATATATATATATATATATATATATATATATATATATATATATATATATATATATATATATATATATATATATATATATATATATATATATATATATATATATATGTATATATAATTAAAATAAGTGTATATGTGTAAGGTATTATCTTAATAAATTGAAATAAAAAAAAAAAAAAAAAAAAAGGAAAAGTTTTGAAAACTGTTGAATAAAGTTGGGAGTATTTCAGCTGCTGTTGGACTCCTTCCAAAATTTATTGTAATGATTTATAATACCCGAAATAAAAAGAGATTTATTTAAGTTTCTTGAGTGAACATATACATTTTTTAAATTTTATGTTGTGGGAAAAAAGGAGTGTTACTGATTTCAGCTCACGAGAGGTAATTTTTAGAAAAAAAAAACAAATTGTTTTAGCTACCGCTATTCTTTAAGCATCAAGGCTTGCGAAAGCGTTTTGTAGCTTGATTGATTTTGTTTAACATTTCGATTTCAGTAAGTTATAATATCAAAACGGTTACTTTAATTCAAATTGTGTAATTTCTGTAAAACTGTGAGAAATTTATCTTGAGAAACTGAAAATAAAGAAGAAAAAAAAAACCCCTTTAAAATTTCTAAAATTAAAAACATGTATTATACATACATGTTTTTAATTTTAGAATTTACTGATGTATAACTGATAGAAAAAACTTTTGAGTTTTAGACATAGTGAAAGATATATAAATATACAAAATCAAGAGATGAGCGCTTCCAAAAACTTATCATCAGCTGCAGCAATGAAACGGTTGGCATCATCAGTAGTAGTAGATGAAGAAAGGAAAATGCCGCGCCTGGAAGACGAAGTAATCCTACAAAAGTCTTCTTTTAAGTCCCGGATTTCAACACACCGCTTTCCAAACAACTATGAGCAAAATATTAATGTCGATGAATTTTTTGAACGCGCCCTTAAGCCTTTATTGAAACTCCTAGGCAGTGGTCTCACACAACACGTTGTAATAAAGTTTAACGTGGAGCTAGCTGGTAGATATATGAAACTCGTAAATTTTGTAGAAACTGAAAGGGATATTTTTCACATAACCGAAATGACGCGAGTAACAAGAGCAGATGATATTGAGTTATCACTGAGCTCCCACTTCCACTCAATAAAAAAATAAGATGTCCGAGTTCCAAGAAAGAGATTCTGGATGGACACTTATTCAAATTAAATGGGTGGACTTGAACATAAATAAAGCTTCTCCGATTTCTGGCTCACAATTTATACCCATTCCGAGAGAGTTGGCAAACAAAAAAGCATGTATAAATGTTAAAAATGATGACATTTACTGCTTTAAGTGGAGTATAGCGTCGTCATTTTATGGTGGAACTAATAGAAATTGCAGCCGCACATCAACTTACAATATTGACGAGATTGAAAACTCTGTAATCCAGCTAGAGTGTGGAAGAGTTCTAAATTTTACTGGGATTGAATTTCCCGCTAATGTAAAGGATGTCGCACAATTTGAAAAGTGCAATAGTGACATTAGTGTCAATGTGTTCGGTTATGACAATAAGTCAAAAACTGTAATTGGCCCCTATTACATAACCAAGCAGGAGAAACAGTTCCACATAAATTTGCTGTTGTTGGAAAGCGGGTGCGGAAAACAATTTCATTTCGTGCTCATTAAGAACTTGTCAAGGTAATTTAAACATATAAATACATACATATATAAAAAAATATATATAATTATAATTTTTGATTCTATAACTAATTGTTGTTTACTAATTTTCTCCCAGACTACTATCTGCTCAGCTAACACACCATTTAAGTAAATTATATATATGCAATGTATGTTTGTACCACACCATAAGCGTTGAACGCTTAACATTGCATAAAGAAAAGGAATGTGGAGGCTGCGTAGCAAAGATGCCACAAGCAGAAAAAGCTTATATTATGTATAAGCACCATGAGCGGCAAATAGATGTACCATTCACCATCTATGCGGACTTTGAGTGCGTGCTGCAGGATGCAAATAATGATGTGGGTGAGCCGTGTACGTTCATAAAGAAGCATGTGCCATGTGCATATGCACTTAATGTTAAGTGTAGGTTTAATGATAGCTTAGATAGATTTAAGATATTTACTAGTAGGGATATTAATACAAGGGTAGGAGAGCATTTTGTAAATAATATAATAAGCGAGTGTAGGAATATTTATAAAAAACATTTGAAAAAAAATATTAAAATGCACACACTTACTCCCTTACAAATTGAAAATTTTCAATCCGCATCAACTTGCCACATTTGCGGCAAAGCCTTAGGTGGTGAATTAACAGTTAGGGATCACTGTCATATGACAGGTATATATAGAGGAGCAGCTCATAACTCCTGTAATTTAAATTACAAAATTCCGAATTTCATTCCCATATTCTTTCACAATTTTTCCGCATATGATTGTCACCTGTTTGTGAAAGATTTATTAGAATTTAAAGGTGTCACAAAGGTAATACCTTTGAATAAGGAAACATATATTTCATTGTCTCACACCGTTCAAGTATATACAGATGATGAAATAGATTCCTTATTAAGCCATATAAGGCAAAAGAAATTGAAAAAAAATATTCCTTGTGATCTAATTGAAAGCCAGCTTGAAGAGATAAGGAAAATAAAGAAGGCAGAAAAGGTTGAACTGAGGTTCTTAGACTCATTTAGGTTTATGGCCTCAGGCTTAGATACCTTAGCTGGGAACTTGTCTGATAATGACTTTAAAACAGTTAAACGACATTTTCCGAATATGGAAGAGTTTAAATTAATGAAACGTAAGGGGATTTTTCCATACGAATATATTGACACACTGTCAAAGTTAAATGATGAATCGCTTCCTCCTATTAATGCATTTTATAGTAATCTGAACGAAAAAAAATGCACGGATGAAGAATATTCAATTGCCCAAACCGTATGGAGAAAATTTCATTGTAAAACACTTCGAGATTATATGGAACTATATCTGAAAACGGATGTTCTGTTGCTAACGGATATTTTTGAAAACTTTCGAAATGTTTGCAAGAAAATTTATAATCTTGATCCGTCTCATTATTATACCTTACCAGGGCTTTCATGGGATGCTATGCTAAAGTATACAGAAATAGAATTAGAGCTTCTAACAGATTTGGAAATGTACAATTTTATTAAACGGGGCATTAGGGGTGGTCTAACACAATGCAGCAAGCGATACAGTAGGGCAAATCACAAGTATTTACCAGATTATGATAGGACCAAGCCATCTGAATACATTTTATATTTGGACGCAAACAACCTATATGGTTGGGCTATGTCCGAATCACTTCCATATGGAGGTTTCACTTGGGTTAATGAATTTGTTCATCCACGAGACATATCTGCAAATTCCGAAGTAGGTTACATCTATGAAGTGGATTTGACCTATCCTGCAAATTTACATGATTATCATAACGACTTACCATTTTGCCCCGAAAACAAAATAACTGAAGGTAGCAAGCACGAGAAGCTTATAGCGGATCTTTCAAATAAAGAGAGATATATAATACATTATAAAACTTTAGAGCAATGCTTGGAAAATGGATTGATATTGGAAAAAGTTTATCGGATTCTCCAATTTAATCAAAAGCCATGGTTGAAGTCTTACATTGATCTGAACACTGCATATAGAGTTCAAGCAAAAACTGAGTTTGAAAAGGATTTTTATAAACTATTAAATAATGCAGTGTATGGTAAGACAATGGAGAATGTTGATAAAAGAAAAGATGTTCGGTTGCTCAGTGAATGGAGTCGTACTAATCGAAATAAGCGAGGAATAGGAGAACTTATTTCACGACCTAATTTCCATAGTATTGCGCAATTTACTGATACAACTTGGGCTGTTCAAATGAACCGAACCCAAGTGTATTATGATAAGCCGATCTATTTAGGATTCTGTGTTCTAGAGCTATCTAAATGGAAGATGTATGACTTCCATTATGGGTATATGAAACCCAAGTATACACACAAGATTAGCTTAAATTATATGGACACAGATTCCTTTATTTACTCCATCCAAACGGAGGATTTTTATAAGGATATTAAACTTGATTTGAATGACCGCTTTGATACTTCATCATATTCAGCAGACAATGAATTTGATATACCTCTTGTAAATAAAAAGGTATTGGGTATGATGAAAGATGAAACTGGAGGTAAGTTTATAGTGGAATATGTTGGTTTGGCTCCTAAAGTATACGCATATAAAGTTGGCGCGGTTGATTTGAAGAAAGCTAAGGGAGTGAAGAAGTGTATTGTAGAAAAATATAATTTAGATACCTATAAATATGTTTTATTTAGAAAAGAAAACATAAGGGCATGCATGCAAACATTTACATCAAGGTTGCATACAGTTTTAACAAATGAAATAAATAAAATATCACTAGGTTTTAATGATAGTAAGCGTAAAGTACAAAGTGATGGCATTCATACACTTGCTTGGCATCATTACCGTTTAGATAATAGTAATGGAAACTATGATCTAGACAGGTTAATTGAAGAAATAGAAAATCAGCAAAGTGAAAACGATGAATTTTCGTTAGAACAGTTAATCAATGAAATTGAAAACCAAAATCCCAGCATATTTAATATTGACGAAGTTGTATTGCAATAGCTTTAAACAATTAAAATAAAAGAAATTGTACAATATATTAAAAAATCTATATCATATAAAGAGTAAGTTTAAAACTTACGCTTGCCAATAAACATTAAAACAATTCATATTTTAAACATGTAAAATAAACAAATTTATTGAATTTTCCTTTGTGTTAAGTTAGTGGTAAGAATCTTAATAAAATATATAAATGGAATTTTGTAGTAAATAAAAAGAAAATGTTCACTAATTTACATATGTATGATTATTCAAAGGAGTAAGTATTTCAACACTCTAAACTTATATTTATTTTATATAAAGAAAACAACTTTCACTTTAAATAACTTTTTGAACTATTCCTGTTAGCGGAGTATATTCCATGAGGCGGTCATAGATAATTAAACAGTAAGCGTTTGTGTTTGCAGGAACTGGATCGCTGGTCTCGAACTCAACTTTGACATCGATAGGGCCACTTTTAATTACTTCATTTTGATGACTAACATCAACGACCACAACTGGATAATTTTTAAAATTTTCACAGGAAAGCAGTGGTTGAGGTTCCTTTATATAATAATTTTGTTGAAATTTTGCATACATGTCATATAATACAGCATAACGATCCTCTTCAAATTTTAAATTTAAATCATCATAGGGATAAGAAACTGAATTCAAATGAACTTTTATATTCTTTAAATTAGAATGAATATATTTATAATTATTTTCCATTATAAATACAATAAATCTTGGTCTTTCTCTATTTAAAGCAAGCTTAACATTCCAATTATGATTTCTTCCACCAGAAAATGTAGGATTAAAATAACAATCCCAGCTACGAAAGGCTATAGGTAAAGACTTTCCATCTTTAATAATCTTCATGATTTGCAGTTTTCTGGAATCTGACAGTTGAACATGTGGAATCCTCCATGTTATATTTGTTATCGTTAAAGTTAGATTTTCATTGGCTTGAGTTGAGTAAATTATGTTTGCATCACTAGAACTTCGTAACAAAATAAGTTCATGTTTGCTATTCAATATTATCTTGTTGAAATCTTCAGCAAAACCCAGTAATAACTTCAGTGGCACATAAAAGTTGAATTTTTTATATGATAGATCGCCGGTAGTTGACCATCCAGCATTTCTCATCATGTTACTTTCAAATTCATTTAATGAAATTAAATTTTTGAGTGTAGTAGTCGTTCCTAAGTAACGCGTTCGATCAATCTCGACGCCATTTATTTCATAGCGAATTTCATCAAATAGGTAAGCAGCACAATTATTCCTTAATCTAGCATTTGGAGTTTCTTCACCATCACTCTTCTTTACATTTCCTTCTATATATAAATAACTTTCAGATGGAAGAACATACAAGTCTTGATTTTGTAGTGTTATCCGAATTTCATCATTGTTTTTGAACGACTGAATGTATGGCACGTAACTGTGGTAGTCTTTTTTTATGATGTCATCATCCACAATTGGAGCTTCAGTGACGTTTAATATTTCAGACATTCTATTTTACTTTTAAGTTAAGTAGCTTCAGGAATGCCTTGTTTTCTTCTGATAGTAGGAATTGTTTAGCTTTGATGCCTTTTGTATGAGTATCTCGATAAGTTTGTTTTTGTATGGTTTTATTGTAAATTATCATTATTTTCTTGGTCTAAAATGTAGTCTTAAAGTTATTTCTTCACCTCTAAAGTTTACTAAGCGACCTTTTTGATCAACAATCCAAATTTGTAGAGATGTTATTTCTTTCACGTTCACTGGTAAATAAATGAGATTCCTAGGAATAACATCTAATTTATAACCCGGAGGAACATCTAATGCAAACTCATGGAGTATGTGTGCTGGAGAATCATTCATGAACGAGCCCCTGATGATATTACATTGCACTTGTATAGCATTGACTCTTAAAATATTTACAGGCTGTTGTGATAAATGTTTTTTACCTGGTTCTAGAGATGCATCAGAATATCCAAGCAGTCTACCAATAGATCGACTACGATTGAAGAAAACAGTTTCGTGCGAAGAAGTTATTTCAATTTGTAAAGTGTTATTATTAGCCTCAATAACAATTGATCTTTTAGAGACTAGTGCTTTATATTGCGCAGTTATATAATCGGCAATATCTTGTAATTCATAAGAGCCTATAGGAATTTCAATTACTTTATCTCCAATATGAAAAAGATTGTTGTCAAAGTCAACATTAGGAATTGAATTGTATGAATGAAAATCAGTCAGACAACACTCATAATCATCTATCAGATCAATTGGTGGAAAATAGTTTGCTGTTAAAACTGGAGAATTTCCACTTAGTGCTAACGTTATTGACATTTTGAGTGCTAGTTCGGAAATAAAATACATCTGGCTAAAAATTATATTTTATTTATTTTATTATTCTTTCATTTTACAATTACTTTTCTTAACATCTATACGTATGAAAATATAATTATTTATGTATTTAGAACATTATAATATTTCAGCTTTACTTATCCAGGAATTGTGCTGACTCGAGAAGCCTAACCATTTCACATACGCTTTGTTACCTTTTGTTTTCAATACTTTCTCAACTAGATAGGTGTTAGGAAATCGTGTACGACGAATTTCTTCCTTATAAAAACCTCCTTTTATTTCATTCCCTAAATGGTCTTCCAGCAAAAATGTGATGGGATATGTATTTTGTATTGATTTAATTTTAAAAATTTCTGTTGTCCAGTTCGGAGTATAGCCTTTTTCGAAGACGTGTTTATATTTGCTAATGCGTACGTAATCTCCAATTTTAAATTTGGAAAGTTTAAATACTTTTAAGTGATTATATACAGTATTCAACAGTTGTTTTTCATTTTTATGAGTTACGAGACTAGGCGCCATTTTTATTGTTGCATGTTTTTTCTTATTATACGCTTTGATCAAATTTTTGTAGATATCTATCCATTTGTAAGTTCCATTATTACTGAATTCCCGCCACATCATACCTTTTAATGTTCTATTGAATCGCTCAACTATTGAAGCTTTCATTACACTGTACGTAGAATAGTGATTAATTGAATATTTTTCCATTAATGCTTTAAATTCTTTATTGAAAAACTCCTTTCCATCATCCGTTTGTAAATTTTTAGGTATGCGTCCAACTTTTAGAATCTTATCAAATGCTCTACAAACTTCCCAAGCAGTTTTTGATTTAATTGATTCAGCCCACGCAAATTTGGAAAACGTATCAATAACTGTCAACATATATTTGTACCCGTTATTATATGCTGAATAATTACCCATTTCTACTAAATCTGCTTGCCAAAGATCGTCAATTCCTTTCATAATAACACGACGCCGAAGGAAATTTTTACGGGCTTGAGAATGAAGCTCATTTACTAATGCTCTTTTTATCATTACTTTATGTTCCTTCCTTCCTTCCTTTCTTAGTTCACTGCGGTAAATAGGTAATATATGGTTGCATTCGCTCTTTTAAATCTTTAACATCATTGCGGAGAATGTCTATTTCTTCACTTATAATCATATTCATTTGTTTTATTTGTGAGCTCACATATGCCTTATTAGCAGCATCTAGTTCCTCCAACGGTAATGCTACATTTATTATTCTCTTATTCTCCATGTTTATATTATTTCCATCTAGTGTAAAGCCAAACATTCTTAAACAGTGCTTAGATTTTTCTTCGCTATTGTACTTTCTAATATAGAAATGGCCAAATTTGTCAACCGTCATGCTTCTGTTTAATTTTCAAAATCTTTTAGTATATATCTATTCAATTATATTTTTTTCTTTTAATTCTTCAATTATTGATACTATTTCATTAGTATGGTTATTGTTGCCAGCTTGCTGTGAAGCTATTAACAGTTTTAATCGATCTACTAACTCGTTAGGATCGTCCCAGTATATATAGTTTGGTCTAGTAAGATTTACTTTCATTAATCCTTTTCCAATGTGAGTAGTAGGAAATAGTTTACTAATAATCGCCTTATATTTAAAACCTCTATTTCCTTTGAGTCGCTCGCGTGGATTGAAATTTATTCTATGTGCGCTTGTGTCAGTTAATATTCGTTTATATATGTCTAGTTCCGTTGAATCATATTGATCAGGCTTTTTGTGAAAAAGTAACGAATACAGACCTGGAGTTATTGCCCACGACTTGTTTCCAATTGTGATTTTATCACCACTTAGGTTCAAATTAGCGCTACCAAGTTTCCATTTACCATCATTATTTTTATATGGTCCATATATAGTATCTAGCTTTTTTTGTTCATACAAGTCACTTAAGTTAAATTCCCAGTCAGAAGACTGAGTGTAAAACGTTTCATTGTTTGTTTCTGTATCTTCTTCATTAAAACTTTCATTTAAAGAATTTACATTTTCCTTCTTAATAGGCGTGCTAGCAGCAATACCATTATGATTTTCTTTCATTTTAGTATTATGATTAGATTTAGCATTGTTATTCATTATCATCATTGGTTTGTGTAAATTTTCATTAGACAATTTAACAAATTTGTTTAAGGGCTCTGTTAGAGGTTTAAATGTACGCTCCAATTTATTTACAGTTTCAGCCTCTGCATGTTTTATGTTATCAAATTTCTTTTTTAAAATTTTTCTGGACTTCACCAACTCTCTTAATATATTTTCTTCCATGTTGCTGGTTTGAACAATGTTTCACAAATTGTATTATATGTAATATCTGAACAGCTCGAGTACTAAACACCACCTCTTAACAACAAACAACTTCCATTAACAGCTGAACAGCTCCAATTAACAATAAACAGCTTCAGTTAACAACTAAACAGCTTTTAGACAATGTTCAGAAAATAAGAGTATTTATCAGAAACGTCTAAAACAATTGAATGAGTAGTGATGACTATGTTTGAATGAATATGTCGAAGCCTTTTCTATAACGTCCATTTTGTATTTCATCATCTTTACTAATAACTAGAAACCCATGTTTATCCTTCCAACATTCTCTACATATCTTACAGAACATTTCGAAATTCATGTCACCTCCAACATGATCATTGTAAATATGTCTTAGGTTTAATTCATCTTGCTTAAAAATTATAATAAAATTTGCATTGTCACGTACCAAATGTTTTGGAATACGTGTATACGTTTGACATAAATAAAATGAATCAATATTTTTATGACGTCCCATACAAAAGTATGATCTAATATTACTCTGGTTATCGCATGCTACGTCATCAAATATCATAATTGAGTTTGCATTAGCTTTGTCAGGTGATATAACATTATCATTCTCTGAAAATGTGTAGAAACCCATTCCTTTTACTGACGAAATTAGGGTTTTTAAATACACATATTTTGGCTGTTGCAGTGTCTTTGAGTATAAGTAAACATTTTTAAACTTTAATCCATTTGGGCTTTCAATCAAACTAAGCATTACATTTGTCTTTCCACAATTGGATGGTCCTACAATAAGTGCTCTGATAGAATTTGGTAGTAAATAACTATGTTTACTAAGAATATGTTCTCCACTGAAATCTAAATTTCTCACTAATATATTTGAATGTTGTTTAATCAAGCGCATCTTTATAAATGGTAACCATATAACTATATATTATGTTATTTATTATTTTAAATAATATTTTTTTTTTTTTTTTTTTTTTTTTTTTTTTTTTTTGAAGAATTGGAAGGTAATATTATATATGTACATATATAAATAATTATGCATATAAAGAAAAAACTTAGTGTAAAGCAAAAAGTGCAAGGAAAAGGACTAGTTAACACTTTGATAAATTCACTACCGGTTGAGCTTCATTTACCTGGTTATCAATTTTGTGGACCTGGAACAAAGTTGGAAAAACGTTTGCAAAGAGGCGATCAGGGAATCAACGCGCTGGATGCAGCTTGTCGAGCTCATGATATAAAATATTCTCAGCATACTGATACTGAAAAGCGTCATCAAGCTGATATTGAACTTGCTGAAAAGGCGTGGGAAAGAGTAAAAGCTAAAGACAGTACAGTCGGAGAAAAATTAAATGCATTCTTTGTTACAAACGCCATGAAAACAAAAGTAAAACTTGGCATGGGCTTAAAAGCCAACAATCAGAAGAAGCCATCTAAACAAAACAATTTCAACAGCGCCGTTAAAGCGGCATCAGCCATCTTAAGAAAAGAAAAACCCTTAGACATCAAGAAAGCCATAAAAACTGCACGAAAAGTAATACATAATACTTTTGTTGGGAAAAAGCCAAAAGTACGGATTCCAAGAGTTATTAAAGTCCCAAAGATTGGAGGAGTCTTACCGCTTGTTCCAATTATAACTGCTCTGGGAGCATTAGGAGCATTATCTTCTGGAGGATCAGCGATTGCTAAGGCTATTACTGCAGCCAAAAATGGTAGAGATCAACTGGAAGAAAGTAAGCGTCACAACAAAGCACTGGAAGCAATTGCAATGGGGAAAGGTCTTTATCTTAAGCCATACAAGAAGGGTTATGGATTGTTTTATACAAAGCGTTTGACAAAAAACTACTAAAGCAGCTACCCAATAGGCCTCTTACTAATATTGACTTGAAAACTTTTGGAGAAAAATATATTCCACATTTCAGAGGAGTTTATATGAGAGACAAGCTTCCTAAAATTCCACACAAGATAGAATGTGGAATTATAAATTTAGACAATGACATGGGGTATGGTACACATTGGGTAGCATATTACAAAGACAACGATATAGTTGAATACTATGACAGTTTTGGAAATCTTCAACCACCTACAGAGGTATTAAAATATTTAGGAAATGATATAACATACAATTATGAGAGTCATCAGAAATTGAATACATTTAACTGTGGACATTTATCTATAAAATTTTTAATAAATTTCTTTTTAAGCAAAATAAATAAATAAAACTCATTCCATTTGTTTTTCTTGTTATGTTATTTTATTGATAGTTATTTATTTTCCATTCTTATACATAATTTATGAATTTTCACATCAGTTTTAATTTTGTTCTGCATCTTTTTACCAATTTCGTAACAAAGTCGTCTTAAATCAACCTCCACATCTCGTTCATTAATTCCCATAATGTCACCTAATTGGATATGTGTCCTATTGAGAATAGCACAAGCGGGTATATAATATTGGTAATAAAAATGTAATAGCTGTTTTCGTAGAATTCCATTCCAGCAAAGAATGGACGATAAAAATACTCCAATGCGAATGAGGGAGTTCCATGTCTCTTGATTGATCTTGACTGTGTAAGGTCCTTGTTTAATTAGCAAATAATAACTATAATTTTTATATCCAAAAAAATATTTTGTATCACTTTCTCTCGCATTGTCTATTATATTGATAGCATCTTTAAATTTTCGCTGGTTAAGAGTTTTGGTAACAAATTCCTTAAAGCTCATAAGATACAACCACTCTACCCGATCAAATCCAATAAAATGTTTATCCTTATAGTGAAACCATATCATCGGCTTGAATCCTGATGTTGTTGAAAATCCGCAAGATACCTTCAATTTAAGACTAAGAAAATATTCAAATTCAAAAATACAATCATGTATTTTTGAAGTACTTCCGCTACTCGATTGAAAACAACTTTTCGTTAGACTATCCATTCTAACAACAAAAGTCTAAGATATAAACTGATGATATTTCGTTTATAATTTTTCATTTTATATGAAAAATTTTCCACTAATTCTGTAAGCATATAATACGTAAGTAATTAAAGTATGTATAAGAGAGAGAAATATATATATATATATATATATATATATATATATATATATATATATATATATATATATATATATATATATATATCTATATATACCACTATATACATACTTTTTTGATGCTTTCCAAAAATAATCTTTTATATTTCTCAATAATCTTCATTATTGTTTCTTTTTGTTTGTGAAAGAAATAACAGCCACAAATACCTACTACATCTCCACTCGAGTTATCATGCGGGCAAGATAAATTAAAAGAATTGTAGTTATTATACTTAATTAAAAATTCTTTTATTATTTCTAAATGTTCTTCGAAAATAATGTCACCGAACTTTTGTAGGAAATCATCAATGACTTCCATCTTGTAATAATGAAAATTTTCTTATAAATGAGCAACTAATCTACAGTTTCTTCTTTTATATTTATTTTTATTTCCATTAAATTTGAAAATACATATATATATATAAATGTATATATATATATATATATATATATATATATATATATATATATATATATATATATATATATATATATATATATATATATATATACATGTACACATACACACTTTTGAATAATTTATTTAAATGTATTAAAAGGATAGTAGTCTCTGGTAGGCGGAATTGGCTTCAACTCCAATCGACATTGATAACCATCAGTATCCTTATTGAAGGGTAGCTTGCTGATTAAATACGACCCCGTTGATAAGTTTTCAATATCTTCATCTGTGAGTGAATTAAATCTTCTAGGAAGGTAAAGTATGCTAGTCTCTAGTTCCAAGACCACAACTTCTCCATACTTTGTATTTACGCGTACAGCCCTCGTTATGTGATAGTCCTCCATGGGAAGCATATCCTTAACGCTGAGTCTTTGCTTAACATTTAGTTTATTAAAATTTGAAATAATATCCGTGTTAGCACTCATTATTTCTAAGCTTACACTTGTTGAACTGTCAACTTTTGTTAAATATATTGCCCTTTTATATAAAATTGAGTGGAAATAATTTCTGTCACTTGCTCTCAGAGAAATTTTAATTATTAAATGTTTCTAGACATTTAGTGTAGCTACATTTCCATTTACAATTTACATATACATTTGTAAAATATCTATAGAAATGTTTTAAATTAATCATGATTCATATTCTCAGAGTGTGAGATAAAATAAATTACTTTTCAAGAAACAACTTTCATCAGTTTGAGGAAGGAAAACAAGCCTTCTTCTGCAAAAAAAAAAAATGACTTTTTTTTACTTTTTGACTATCTGACAGTCTGTACACATTTTGTCGTCAAATGTGTTGGGGTAGTAGTAACCCGTCACTATCATTTTCACTATTTCATTTTTTTTTTTTTTTTTTTTGAAAATAGTGAATACAACCATACATTTATAAAGAAATGAAAATAACAAGAAGAGCCTTTTGGTGTTTTATTTAATTTTTTTATTTACATATTAATACTCAATATAATTTCATCGCCTTCATCATCAAACAAGAACGCCAACATGTTGCCGTCAAATGTGCTGGGATAATAATATCCCATCTGGTTGTTTATTTCCAAAATTTCGATATCGTCGTTATCCTCATTGTTGCTGCAATATGGTTTTTGGAAAGCTACCTCATCTTCCAATCGTTGAATTTTATTTCCTCCCACAGGCATTGGTGGTGATGTCATCCGTTTCATTTTTTTTTAACTATTTTCTTAGCACAAGCTGATCACAAATAACTAAAATTTTTCCTGTTGGTAAACTGTTTATTTTCCCAACTGCTATTGTTGCACTGACGCTCTGACTATCTGACATTTTGTCTATTAGCCTATAAAGAAAATCAATTCTCCTCACAATGAAATCACATTAACTACCAGTATGCTAACAAAAATTATCATCTCATCAAGAACAAGATAGAAACCCTGCTTCCACAAAAATAATTTTAGCTGCCTTTTTTTTTACGATCACTACAAAACCATTCCTTCTTAATAATAGTCCATAAATTTTCATTACACAATTTAGCTAATTAGAAAAAGGAAACAAAAAAAAAAAACCTAAAACACACATAACATAAAAATAAACTAAAAATATTCCAAAATTATAAAGAAAATCAATTCTCATCACAATGAAGTCACACTAATTACCACTATGCTAAAAACACTCTGATGATAATAATAATAAACTCAAACAACCCAAAATTATATCCCAACAACATACGTAACTAGACAACAATGTAACGCACAAGCCATTGACATATTCAACACAATTTTCACCCCTCTTCTCATATTAGCTGCATTTTTTTTTTTTTTTTTTTTTTTTTTTTTTGCTTTAACGATCACTGCAAAACCATTCCTTCTTAATAATAGTCCATAAATTTTCATTACACAATTTAGCTAATTAGAAAAAGGAAACAAAAAAAAAAAAACCTAAAACACACATAACATAAAAATAAACTAAAAATATTCCAAAATTATAAAGAAAATCAATTCTCATCACAATGAAGTCACACTAATGACCAGTATGCTAAAAACATTTCAATACCATTTTCATTTACAATAATAATCTCCCCTCCTCCTACAAATGAAAAGAAAAACACAACTTCAGTTAACAATACACACCCAATCACCCTCACTAACCCAACAACTGAAAATTCATACAAGATCAACCACCATTTAACAACACAATTCAAACAACTTCTCCCCCTCCTCCTAAACAAACATAATACCACTTAACTTATACCTTCAATTAAGATCATCCCTAATACACATTCATTAATTAATTAATTAATGACCGCACACGTGTCACTTTATGACCCGCACGTGTCACTTTATGATTTATGGCTTTTTAATTGAGTCAGAACTTTCATTATATATCTACTCGGAAGTCCTTTTTGCTGAATATACACTTTCTTATCGTATTGAAAGTATCTGCTATCTTCTATACAAAAACCTACTATCCGTAAGAAGAAATTCTTGTCTATATTCGTGTATTCCTTAATTCTGTCCCATTTATCTTCTATAATATGTTTAGCCAAATCAACAGGTATGCTAGGGAATAAAGACACAACATCTAATGAAATTAGCCTATCTTCACTATCTACGTTTAGATCCTTTATCTTATCCTTAAATTGTAATGAGTCCTTAATATTATACCTTGAGTCCTTAGTAATTTTCTTAAGAATACCTGATACATATTTGCAAAGTTCATATGTCGGAGTGCCAACACATGAACAAATGGGTCTTAATGGAAAATTCTCCTTATGAACCTTCGGTACCCCATATAATTTTGGTGCCACAGCCACATTTGTTTTAAGTCTGAATTTTTCATTTTGTGTAATAATCCCAGTCTTAAAAAGTGTCTCCACAATATCATTATTCTGTCTTTGTAATTTATTCGTTGGATCCCTATTTGTAAGAGTGTATCCTGCTGTATCACTAAGAACGTCATTCATCCTTGATTCGTAGTCACATCTGTTCATGGCTACGGTTGTATTACCCTTATCTGCATTTAGAATAAGAATGTCCTTATTCTCACTCAGAAAACGTTTAGCCTCCTTTACTTTGCTCAATACAAATTTATCTCTATCTGTGGATCTGCTACCTTTAATATGATTATCTATCATTATCGCTAATCTTGACCTAGCAATCTCCTGTTCCTCCCTGTTTTCTATAGTCTGTAAAAATTCTTCACTATCTGCTATTACCTTTAAAACTGGGAAGTCTTTCCTTTCCACTGGTAAACCATGTTTTTGTCCTAATGAAAGTACCCACTGTATATCCTCTGGGATATTAGCATTTGATTTATTTACAAACCACTTCTTATTGTATACTTTTTGTATACTTTTTTGGCTTTTTGGCTATAACTTTGACCCCTGTGCAGACTTATTTACCACCATCTTCCTAATTTTTTGACTGATGCCTTATATTCCAAATCTTGCAAACTGAGAAGCTCAGGCGTAGCCACCCCTATCGTTGATATCGCTTTAAGTCCAAAACTATATTTCGCTGTTGCGAACTGATTTCCATCAATTTAACAGTCAACATTTAGTTTCATTCAAATAATGCAGAACATTTGAAATCAAACATTTAAAACAACATTTAACTTTTAATGAGTTGATTTAAATTGACAGCGAAGCTGGCAAAAAACCAATGAAAATAAATAAATATACATATTATTAATGATCACTACACTATGCACCAAGTAAAATGAAATGCGATTTCAAATCAAAATGCATGTCATGAGCTTCGTGAATTTTTCGCTCAACTTAATCGTCCAAATGTGGGAAACAATTGAAAAACTCGTGCATAACTGCACTGAAGCAAACCGGGTCTGTAGGAGATGTGAAAACACTAGTTCTGGCTCGTACAGCTCGTACGAGCAGATAATATTGCTGCTGTTTGCGATAGTGTGGCTGAAGAACCGTCCAGCTCAACTTGTGGTGCCCAAAAGTTGCACCTCTCACTCTCGTCTTTGGCGAAATTATGCATAAAGACTTGCAGTTTCACGCTTACAAGGTGCATATGACTCAACAACTAAAGCCCCTTGACCATTTCAAACCTCATTAATGGCCAGAAATGGCAATAGTGTATGATAAATTTTCAAAGAAAATCATCTCCAGTAATGAGGCGAATTTTCAATCCGGTAGATTCTTCAATAAATAGAATTTCTGAATTTTGGAGAAAGATAATTCACGAGTGATTGCCTAGAAATCCATGCACCCACAAAGACCAAAGAGTGTTTGCTGCGGCTTATGAGCTGGACAATATATGGTTTCAACAGGACGGTTCCACTTGCCACACAACCAGCGAAACAATGGCTCTTTTGTGTAACAAATTCAAAGGCAGTGTTATATCACGTGGTGGCGATCAAGTGATTTAACACCGTTGAACTTCCTTCTTTGGAGCTGTTTAAAAGGAAACGTATACGGCAATAGGCCAATAAGCAATAATTCAAGAGCCAAGTGATGAGATATTTTGGTACATTAACGGTGTAGAACCTCAATTGTACCTCAGCATCGCAGAAAATTTCGACCATCGGATGGCGGTCGCGATCGCGGCGGCAGTTGGGCCCATATTTTGTATCATAATCATAAAAAGAAATGACAAAATTTCCTAAATAATTTTTGTTTTATGCAAAATCAACATCGGCCCTTAAAATTTAACCACACTTTACTGAAAAATAAGAAATACAGGGTCCACCATCTAACGTTGTTTTTCAACTGGTGCTTATTTTGTTAATGGTAACGCTTAGTTCATGTCTGATTTGACAGATAATTAGTTTTATCCTTCCGCTGAACGGATATGGTTGTGTATACGCTGCGCTAAGTGGACTTGCAATCGACTTACAGAAGATGGCGCTTTTGCCAAAAAAAAGATCATCTGTGAACAAGCAAAATTGTCGCATTTGGGGCACAGAAAACCAGCACGCATACATTGAGAAGCCGACGCACCCAAAACGAGTCACTGTTTGGTGCGGATTTTGGTCCAGAGGCATAATTGGGCCATTTTCCTTCGAAAATGAGCAGGGAGTGGCCGTTACAGTTAATGGCGATCGTTATCGGACCATGTTGAACGGTTTTTTTTTAAAAAAAAAAATTAAAGAGGAGGATATTGGCAATATTTGGTTCCAAAAAAAAAGCTTATTTGGCGGACTCTTTATATATATATAAAAAAGGCTTACAGCTACCATAATATATAATTTTGGAAAAAATAAAATCAAAACCGTCATTTGAAAATCATGGTGAGCAGCCTCACCGAAAGCCTCATATATAAAAAAAGAGAACAAAAATCTAAATCTATAGATGGAATCTGAATATATAAATGTACATACTTTACTCTTGTAACGTATCAAAATACTTTTTCATATGTTGCGCAGTGTTATTGGCTGGAGTTGAAACAAAGATGAAGCTCATACATAATCGTTTAATGAAATTTACCTGTTTCAGTAAAATTTTTTTAATGCTGTCATTTGCAGTAAAATGCTGGAAAATCATTTATTCACTAATGAACTTGACCTGCATCTCTGCTTGCAAGATTTTTTTTTGTAAAATATATTAAATTATTTATTTGATGAGAAAACGGGAAATATTTGTTTTTTATACAGCATGTAATTTTTGTTTGCTTGGCTAAAAGTGTAAAAAGTTAATAATTTGCCAGCCATTTATATTTGGCAGGTTGACAATTTAACACCTTTTAATTAGATAATCTTAATTTGATGTGTAAGAAACAAAAACAAAATAAAATTAGCTAGTTTGGTGCACAGTTTTGGTTTAAAGGTTTAAGCTATTTTTTTTGTCTCTAAGAAAAGCACTCATATAAAAAATATCGTATAGTAAAAATCACATAAGCATCAAATTGATAAAATAATAACGGTTATTAGAACAAATTATAATATGTTCTTTTTTGAAACAACTTCAATTTTCCATCTCTGGCGAATTCTCTTTAACTGTCGTCAAAATTCAAACAGCTGTTGCTGGTTCAACAGCCGTAACTGGGTACCACATTATATATAGAAATTGCTTTCCTACAGCCTATTACAAGCTTAAGTAAGGTGACATCTCCAATTAGCTGATGTTGCAAAATAAACACTTTAACACACACATATGCAGCGCTAGGAAGTATTTGAAATACATGTATTTGAAATGCGTATTTAAAATACAAATATGTATTTTGTATTTGTATTTTAAATACCATCTCATGAATGTATTAAGTATTTTAAATACTAAAAGCTTGAGTATTTTGTATTTCAAATACTGGTGCACTCAAACTACATTTTCCAAACACATTTTTAATTAATGCTAGAAAATATGGGCTAAAAATTATTCCATTCATACATGAACTAAAAACGCAAAGCTTGGCTACTGTTTTATTTTCAAAAAATGCCAATACTACAATTTAATTAGAAAACGCAAAGAACCTGTGTAAAGTAAACGCAACTGAACGGATACATATTGAGAAATTCGTCAAGCTGTCAGAAAGTAAAACAATGGAAAAACAATATACAAGGAGTAAACAGCGTTTGATATTTTGATCTAAAGCAAGAAGAGAAATATACAGTGTTATTCAGAAAAAATTAATATAGGTTTACTATCCAATAATAACGAAAATTGCTTTAACGTTGTATTAAACGCTGAAATTGTAAAGTATGTAGACCCCTACTTTAAATCTAAAGTAAAATGATATTCCACATTTGAAAATATTTGTACAAGAATTTTGGGAAATATTCAAGAAATGGTGAAATGCAAAACGGCGTAAGAAAAGTTGAAATGGGAGTTTTCACTGATTATTATTACTGATTATGCGAGTTTTTACTGAGCAAATCAAAATACATGTTCTCATAAATTTTTTCAGTCCTAGTGTCAAAAACAACGACTCTATCAAAAATTTGAAATTATTAATATCTGCAGATTGACACTTATTTTATGATAACATTCCGCTTGAAGATTAATCCAGTATTCATAAATAAATTAAGTCAAGTACGAGGCTGGCTCGCACTCTTAGGGTTCCGGACGTATGTATGTGTAATGTATGTATGGAATGGCGTATGTGAATACATATGAATATTTTATAAATTTCATCTCTCTGTTTTTAAAGCTACTTTATGTTGTATGGGGACACCTGGTAATTTTCCACTTGTTGTTGTTGTTGTTGTTGTTGTAATTTGTTGTTGTAAGGCATTTGGGAATACATACACTGTGCGAATTTTGACTCCCTATCTCTTACGGTTCGAGAGTTATAGCTATTAATCTACATTGTAAAGGGATACCTGGTAGTTTTACAGTTGTTGTTGTTTTTAGCAAGTGTTGTTGTGGAGCATATGTGAATACACATATTGTACAAATTTCATCCCTCTGTCGATCACGGTTCGAGAGTAACGGCTAGTTGTTACTTTACGTTGTATATGGACACCTGGTAATTTTCGACTTGTTGTTGTTTTTAGCATTTGTTATAGTAGGCCACATGCGAGTACATACATTGTTCAAATTTCATCTCTCTGTCTCTTACAGTTTGGGCGTTATGGCTAATTTTTACTCTACGTTGTATAGGGACACCTGGTAGTTTTTAACATGTTGTTGTTTTTAGCAATTGTTGTTGTAGGGCATACGTAAATACATATATTGTGTGAATTTCAGCTCTTTCTCTTTAACAGCTTAGCAGCTACGGCTAATTGTTACTTTAAGTTCTATTGGGACACCTGGTAGTTTTCAACTTGTTGTTGTCTTTAGCATTTGTTGTTGTAAAACATCTATAAATACATACACTATGCAAATTTCAGCTTTCTATCTTTTACGGTTCGAGAGTTATAGCTAATTGCAATTTTTCGTTGTATGGGGACACCTGGTAGTTTTCGACTTGTTGTTGTTTTTAGTATTTGTTGTTGTAGCGGCCAGGTACAGCAACATCCTGTGAAAATTTCAGCTCTCTAGCTCTTAACGTTTCGGAGAATGGACGCTGTGACGGACAGACAGACGTACTTTTCTCCGTAATAGGGTTCCGTTTCACTCTGATGAGTACGGAACCCTAAAAATAGCCATAGAAAATTCTTATGCTAAGTCCACAGTAATTTTTGTGAAAATGCAAAGAATTCATCTTTAATTTTTTTAGCCGTTATTTAATGAAATGTTATAATGTTTTTAAATTTTCAGTTACTAAAAAAAATATTTTATACAGCTTCAGATCGTTTTTATATAAAAATTTTATTAACAATATTCCTCAATATTTCGATAACAATTTGTTATCACCTTCAGGATATTAATTAATTAAATTGATTACAAATATTATTCTGAAGATGATAACAAATTGTTATCGAAATATTGAGGAATATTGTTAATAAAATTTTTATATAAAAACGATCTGAAGCTGTATAAAATAGTTTTTCAAATAATTAAAAAGATCAAACAAATATTATATATTTACTAAAAAAAATTTATAAACTTAATAAAACTAAATACATATAAAAAGCATCTCCATTTATATTTCATATTCCTTCAAATTTGAATAGCAAACCATAATCATATATTTTCACTTTAATAAAATTTCTGATGTTCCTTTTGATTTCAGGTCTTTTGAATTTAAAAGTATTTTAAATATAATACGAAGTGTGAAAACCACTACTATAAAAAATTAGATCAATACAAATTAATATTTGCAAATTTTTTATATCTACATTAGGGGAAGACGATTTGGTAGTTGATAGGGCACCATTTTCTCTTTATCACACCACTTATCTTTAAGAACGGATTTGTTTAACATCACACATTTTGTATATATGTTTATGTATGTTTAGGTTGCATATTACCTATGAACTCTTTCAGCTGGAATTCAGAGTACTTGACGGATATCAAGTAGAATAGAATGTGGAATGGCTCTGAATTTCAGAGCGAGTATTAGAATTCGTACTTGCATACAGCCAATATTAATGCAAATATTCGTTTTAATATTCGCGGGTTACAAATTAGAACTCGCCACATCACCAGTACATACATTCTCTTACATGGCAACTTTTATATATCTAAATATTGATTTTATACATCTTTAAAGAGCAAAAAATATATCAGCACAAATTTGTGCTTGTGTCGGTTTTATCTTTGAATATATTATTATTATTTTTTTTTTTTTTGTTGTTGCACATTTGATATCTGACTTTTTTATTAAGCAAATAAAATATTGTCAATAACGGCAATAAAGCGAGCAACTTGATATTTTGCTGTTTCATTGATGGCAAACAACAAAACCGTTCTTTTCTTGCACAGCCTGTTGTACGTGGTTAAGGATTTGATACAGTATCAGCAGTCAATTGCTTTTGAATTGTCATAAAAAAGAAAACACTGCCAGAAGTTGTGAGAAGGTAATTTAGGAAGAAAAACAAATTTGTCACGCTTAAAGTGATCTGTCTCAGCAAATTGATTTTATGTTTAAAATTTGTTTATGGCTGCATTTTGGAGCACAAGTTTCCGTAGTCAAACTGAATAAAAATCAATTAAGTAAAGATAAGTAAAAATTTATTTGCTAGGTGGACAACCGGCTGTTTCTGGGTAGCAAACACCCTTCATCACCCAGAAACAGCCGGTTGTCCACCTAGCAAATAAATTTTTACTTATCTTTACTTAATTGATATTGATTAAAAAGTAGTGAAAACCCAAGGGTTGAACTTGAGCCTAAAAAGTAATTTAATATAAATGTATTACAACACAGAAGTTCAATAACAAAATTAAAATTTACAGCAAAATCTGAATAAAAATCATTTTTATTTCGGCAATGTAATTTATTTTCTTCAAAGTAAGCATTTGGCTTTGGGAAGTACAATTTACTTCCTGTAACGTGTTATAATAAGGCTTAAAATTTTGTGCGGGTTATTTTTCTTGCAAATAAGATTATTTTGAAGTAATAATAAATTGAGTCAAAAAATGTATTCTAAGTGTTGCTGTAGTCAAAGTGTAAATACAATTTTAGAGAATGGGAATAAGCCATATTCATTTAATGCGATTCAGAAAAACTGAGAGGGGTTTACAGTTTTCCCTATACAAAAGACAATTAAACTGATGTTTGATACTCTTAAATTATTCTCTAACTGAATTATAAACTAATTCAATATTTTTCCAGAATGAACTATGAACCGAGGACGAACTATCTGAATAACGAATAACTTGTCCTGCTAATAGCTTTTATAGTTTGTATGCTACTCCAAATTGAGCAAGCTTCAGGAATGATTGTGATTTTAGCCTACCTAATACACTTCCTGACAACCTCATATAAATCCAATAAGAGCAATATAACTTCCAAACTTCTCTAGACCTTAACTGGTAACCTATGGGTACTGTGTAGCCATGGCACCTGTCCTGTATTGAAGATGCCGTCCCAAAATCTTTTTGTATGCCACCCCTCAGCTGAAGCTGGGCGCTGCCAAATACGTTTACTTCTTTCATGAGCAGAACGCACAATTTCCTCTAATGGCTTAGGCTCAACCACTTTGAATTATTTTTTCTACACGTTTTGTTTAAGAGCTGTCAGAATAGTGAAAATTACTAACCTTCAGTCATAGTGAAAATATTTAATTTTCCAGACTCTAATAACCGCCATGTGGCCTTCTTTATGACACAACCGCTTGTCATATTATGTCCTTATTTTTTCACTAATACCGTATAGTAATTATTTCTTTAATTATTTTTGATTAAAATTTTTTACAAAATTTGTCAAATGAATAATTATTAGACGATCCTTTTTTTTAAATATTCTTGACGCCATTCATCCTGTTTTTTGCGAATGTAGTGCCATTTACTTAAAATATAAAAAAATATGTATATTCTGTGTGTGTGTGTGTGTATTTACATTTCACAATAATTTTTTTTTTTAAATATTGATTTTAACACTGACGATTTTACATGTTTTATGTGCTCACAGCATTTTGCTATCAATACAACTACAACAATTGCAGGTACAAAAACACATATTTAATTAAAACAGTCAAAATCAAGCAAACAAAAATATTTAAATAAAAATCAGTGACCGTAATTGTTATTCATCAAAAAGTCTGTAAAAATACAGACTTTATTATTATTTTTTTGTAGTTCTTGAACAACTAAACTTGATGGATACATACATACATACATATTTATCCCAGTCCGCAACTCGAATCAGAATAAAAGAAAACTGATTTAATTTAGTAGTCAACAGATTTAATTTAGTAGTCAACACTTGAACTCATAGGAAAATCAATAAATTTTCGTACAATTATCAACCAATAACTTCTTAGAAGGCAGTTTAATACAATAACATAACACGGTGCCAGGGCTCCATAATCCCTGTCGGAAATCAAATTAGTTTAAAGTTAACTGAAGGCTATTTCATTACAGGTACTGGTTGATGCTGGGTTTACTTTTCAATGGAAACAACTACCTGTTTAACGTGGCGATGTCCCAGGCAGCACTCAACTGTCCGACACTGCCTTGCTTTTTAACGAATGGCTTCTTAAAATTCACTTTCCGATCATTTGCCTAAAGCTAACTAGAATCTTAACACTTTTCGTGAAGCATTTTTAAATAGAGATAACTCTTAAGCTTATTAGATCTAAATCAATTAAAAGTTGATTGTTAACACGTTAGCTTCGCTTTTGTATTGAGCAGCAGTTGACTACTCTATTGCAATAGCTCCTGTTTTGGACTACCCAGTTGGAATTTATACTTATTTTGGATTAAAAGGAATAATTAAAATTATTTACTCCATTTATTATGCACTAGTTTTAACTTCATAGTCACACTGAACGATTTACAATTGTTAATAATCTTATCAGGCTTGAGTTTAATTATACTTCCTCAAAACTGAGAAAGATTTTTTTTTGCGATAAAGAAATAAACATTTATAAAAAAGACAAAAAATGTAAAGTTGAAAATTTACTATCTATGGTACATCCAGCACGAAGCTCATCAGCATCCAAAATTTGCTTCGTATCCAGGTCACGATTAATTGTACACTGTTTTTAAGTAGCAGCGCATAACCAACCTGCTACCTGTGCTCTTCGGTGTCTATATTTAGTGTTATTCATCAAAATTTCCACTTTATCACTGTGTTTTTCTGTTGATTGGAATATACTTTGTATTCTCTCACCAGCATCCATTTGATTTTCTTGTGTTTGTTGCTTTTATTTCAGTGATAACAACGGTTTCAGACTTTTCGCCATACCTAATGATTTTTAAGCATTAATCATGACTTTATAGCCGAACTATATGATTTACAATTGTATGATATTTTATTTTACAAAGTTACAAAAATTAACTAAATCTTGCAAAAGAAACAAACTAAGGAAAAATTCATGAAAAAATGTTGAAGAAACAAACAATAAAATAATTAATTCTCTTATTCATGTCGCTGCCAACCCAAGTGAATAAAATAAGATCGCTTTTCCATTAAATTATTTGCCCACGTAAAGAAAAAAATATAGTTAAGTTAACTATGTTTGAAGAATATATTTTATTTTTGATACGCCCAATTATTTGGACCTTTATAGGACCCAAGTGGACTGGTTTCACTACCGGCGGCCCACATAACATAACATTGGGAGTCCCAAGAAGGCGTGTTACTGGGTCAGTGTGGTTGAAAGTAAATAATGGTCATACATATGATTCCTTTACTAGAAATAGAAGGGAAAGATTAAATTTTCAAGGCGCTCAAATAGAAGCCCTTCTGACTGATTATTGACAGTAGAAGAGTCAAATGTACGACCAACCGCAATAATTTTTCCGCTGCCAAACCAAAATATGGGACAATGAAATATTCATTTTTGTAGCTTCCGATCTTGCTTTATATAAAATATTCTTTATATAAAATATTTATAAATATTATTTTATAAACATTTTTACAAATTTTGTTTAAACCAGGTCTGAGGCTGCAAACGTTGGCTTATCATAAATTAATAAGATCAAATAAAAATTAAAAATAATTATAATCGGACACCTCAAAAATTATATTTTTAATACACCCAATAGGTCCAATGGTGACAAATATTAGTCATGTGAAGAGCTATAAGGGAATCGATGATACGATATCGATTGCTAGATCGACCGACAAATAGATCATTATTTGTGAGGGTTCTCACACTAGTAATACAGATGTTTTTTCACCATTTTCCGTAATATAGCCCCAATTGGTTTTTGTTTTGTTGATACCAACTAATGGCCTAAGGTATATGTAATATATTCTAAAAATTTTGACATAGCAGTTACATTAGAACAGAACATATGTAAATTTATGTACATGCACATTTTACGCTGTATTTTTAGTGTAAATGTGATGTGTAGAAATATTTTTTTTATGATAGTGCTGATATAATCCTTTTGTTTTTCAACTTATTAGTGTGATTCAAATTAATGAAGGAGATTAAAACAAGCAAGTTGCATGCTTTTCAACAGAGGCACAATTATAAAGCTGCTGTATTGCAACGTAGTCGTATCTGGTAAACAATCACTTGTAGTAAAATGCATTTGAGGTCAGCAAAATATGTGTGAATAAACCCTGTTTTTGTTACAGTTTTGGCTTAACTTGAAGCAGAAGGCCCACATTTTTCGCACAGAAATCTTTTTTCTGGGTTAGTACAACTTTAATAAACGATGTCAATTGAGAATCACGTTTTCACATCAAGTTTTTTTTAGTCTGATTTGGAATTTATTTTCTTCAGTGCTTGACAAACTAAACGTAGAAGAGATACACAATTGAGCAGCGCATTAAGATTGTTGCAGCCTTTGCATTTTGGACTGTAGTCCTTTGCACTTTTTCAGGACTGAAATAAAAAATTTCGGTAGAATTAATTTTTCCATTTTGGATTAACAAATTCATTGAATTTCGCATACAAACGGTAATCGTTGGAGTTGCTCTTATTTTCAATTCAAAATAAAGATTAAAAATAAAATTAAAAGAACAAGATCTAATTTTTAGCGTTCCGTACTTATCAGAGTGCAACGGAACAATATTGCAAAGACAACTACGTCCGTCCGTCCGTTCATCCGTCCGTCACAGCGTCCATTCTCCGAAACGGTAAAGGCTAAAGAGCTGAAATTTTCACAGGATGTTGCTGTACCTTGCTGCTATAACAACAAATACTAAAAACAACAACAATGTAAAGTTACAATTAGCTATAACTCTCGAACCGTAAAAGATAGAAAGCTGAAATTTGTAGAGTATATGTATTTATACACGCTCTATAACAACAAATCCTAAAGACAACAGCAACTGTTGAACTACCAGGTGTCCCTATACAACCTAAAGTAACAATTAGCCGTAGCTGCTAAACTGTAAAAGACAGAAAGATGAAATTCACACAATATATGTATTTTCATACGCCCTTCAACAACAAATACTAAAAATAACAACATGTTGAAAACTACTAGGTGTCCCTATACAACGCAAAGTAAAAATTAGCCGTTACTCTCGAACCATGAGAGACAGAGGAATGGAATTTGCATAATATATGTATTCATATATGCTCCAAAACAACAAATGCTAAAAACAACAACAACTGTAATACTACCAGGTGTGCCTTTACAACGTAGAGTAACAGCTATAACTGTCGAACCGTAAGAGAGAGAGAGATAGAGAGAGAGAGCCGAAATACGCACAGTGTATGTACCCCCAGATGCTTTACAATCGCAAATGACAACAATAACAACAAGTCGAAAACTAGTAGGCGACCCCATACTTCTTTTATGAAACTATGAAGATATTAATTATTTTCGGTTTCTGGCATAAATGCTTTCGAACTTGTGTACATATGTATGTTCATATATCTTCTACCGCTACAACAATGAAAATAAACATCTTTTAAAAACTGTAAATGCAAACAAAAAATGCAACCAGAACATATATTTTTAATGCTTGCACTGTTTTCTAGATGCATTCATAATTTTAAGTGAATGTGAAATAAACAGTGTGTGTGAGTGTCGTTTTTTCAGGTTTAAGACTATGAATAGGCTTAACATTACAATAGAAAAGAAAGCGGCAACAATTTAAAGAAAATTATTGCAACAAAAGAAAAAAAAACATGAACTTTCCAAATCATGTCTGCTATATAGCATGATTGTAGATGTATTGGAATAATTATGTAGCTGCAGCTGAGTTATTCTATACTCTGTTATTATATTTTTTCAAGATGCACACAAACTGTTTTCGGCTGCAATAATTTTGCAATAAGGTTTTATTGCCGCTGTTGCAGTAGTTGATGTAGTGGTTGTAGTTGCTATTGTTGCATTATCACAACTTGTCGTGCCGGAAACAACAATCACGAATACTGCTCTTTAAACTAAAAAGCACTTGCTTTGAAGTGTATAATTAAAGCTTTCATTTTGTTTTTATTTTTACCAGTTTTTTCTCGCTGCACTCTTTTTCATAAAAAAAAGTTTCAGCTTATACGTGTGCACATTTTACATTTTCCCCAGCAGCGCGTGCCTGCATACAATTTTTTACATTCATTCAGTTTTTTTTTTTGCTGTAGTAATTTATTGAAAAGTTTAAGCAAAGTTTTTTCCTTTTTGGTTTTACTTACGTTTTTTAAGGGTGCCATTAGCGCTTAAATTTTATTTCTGAAAAAAGAGAAAAGATACAAAAAGAGCATAAGAATTTGGTATAATTCTTAAAAATGCTAAACTTAGTTCGGTTTCGTTTTTTAAATTTTAAGACAATTTTGTACATGTTTTCTTTGACATACGGGTCACTGAATGTGGCAGTTACCACAAAATGCAGGCAAATAAATTTTTATGGGTTTTGAAATAAGAAAGAAAGACTCACTGTGTTCCCTTATTAATAAATGTGTTGGGGCATATTCATTTGTTAAGTTTTTTAAAACTTTTTTACTACTTCAGAACTGTCCGTTTTTTATTATAAATGTTTACTTTCGAATGGAATAGAATAGAACACGAGTTTGTTTTACTAAAAAATGCCATTCGAATGTTTTTCGCGTGTATGTACATTATTTTGAAAAATAATTGTGTTTTCTTCAAAATATTTGAATAGTGAAAAGATTTTGTGAAGCTGTTTTTAGCATGATAATCAGTTATAATACGTGCTATACACAGAGAAAAAATCACTTTAAAGTGTGGTTGCGATAACAATAATATGTTCTCCATAACGATGTACAAGGTTGTAGCACAGAAGTTATTTCTTTTGAAAATGTAGTACTAAAATGTACTTGTTACTGCTTGCCGCAGAGCAGTTAGCATTTTTACAAAATAATATTCAACAGCTTTGTAAGGGCTCCATATGCGTGAGGATAAAAGAAATATCCGCTATGATAGAGCCATGTGTTTTCTCAATTTATTAAAAATTGTATTTATAAAAGGTATCTAGCATGCTCTAGCTGCAAAAGTTTTGAAACTCCCGAGACTTTCTTCTTTCGCAGTAGTCGTTCACAGTATTAGTTTACTGATATCCATTTGCACTCTTTCTTATCTCCCATAAATATATCTACAGTTACAATAGACAAGTTTTACAATAGTATGATGTGAAATAACATTATAATGATGATGGTTACTCCAAACTCTTTTTTTTAAAATATGTTTAAGGTAATAAGGTTGCTCCTGACAATATTATGAATGACTACAACAATAAAATGATTATTCACAAAATTTAATTGCTTGATTTCAACTGCAATATAACAGCTCCAGATTCCTTTTCAAATATAATATATTTTGCAAAACAATAATATGGTTCCCGTTCATGTTATATTTAACAATTAATATTGTTAGACTGTAACCATATATTTCAACAATAATATGTTTCTCTTCGAATCTCGAATACCTAAACCATATTTTTTCTTTAACTGTAAGTAAAGCTAGATTTACACGATTGAAATTTTCTTCAAAATTGCTCTTCAAAATGCTTTAAACTCGTGTAAACAGCAAAATTTGTTCAAAATGTATTGATCAAAATTTATTGAACAAAACTTTTGACGATTTTATTGATGCCGTGTAAACAAGCATCAAAATCGCATCTGCCAATATTGATAACTATAAATAATTTGACAGCATGTTCATTCTTTTGATTCAATACATATCAGCTGTATTTATTTACGAATGTATGTTTGTTGCGGCAAGTGGCAATGTAAATAAATTTCTTGAAGAATAAAATTAATATTAATAAATTAATATGAGTTGGTAAGTATTATCTACATATTTAATATTTATATGTTTGTGCAATAATACATACATATGTATATCAATATTTTTAAAAGTGATACCATAAATGATAATTTGCGCAACAATCGCAAGCAACAGAAAAAGTGGACTGAAGATGAATTGAGACTGTTCATCGAAATGGTTGAAGTACGCGAACCGATTTCGAATTTTAAAATTGATGGGTACAGAAACCGAAATGAAAAAGATAAGTGCTGGTCAGAAATTGCTGCTGCAACCAATCATTTCATAGCTGACTGCAAAGCACAGTTTAACGCTGTGCGATCACGCTATAATGTAAATTGTTTTTTTTTTTGTTTTATATGCAGTTCACATATGCCTTTTTAATTGAAACAATATTCAGTTAATTGGCAATATCGTTTTGGTGTTCATACATACTTAATATTGCTACGACAATTAGCATTTGGCAGGTGAAAAAGTTATTGTTTACATTTGGTTATTTTGTAAAGGGTGTTTTTTCGATGTATAGAACTCTAAGTTGGCATTACTGTTCCAGATGGCTACCGATTTAACAGGTGTCAAGTGATCTATTCTCAGTTTGGTTTGGCAATATGTACATCATGAATAAACTCACGCGTGAACAAGGCTTGCAAATAGTGCAATTTTATTTCGAAAATAATGGTTCTGTGCGGAATACGTATCGCGCACAATTTTGTTTAGCAATGAAGCGCACTTCTGGTTGAATGGCTACTTTTCAACAAACACAACTGCCGCATTTGGAGTGAAGCTAATCCTCAAGTGCATGTCGAAACACCGTTACATCCACAGAAACTGACTGTTTGGTGAGCTTTATGGGCTGGTGGAATCATTGGTCCGTACTTCTTCAAAAACGATGATGGCCAGAAAGTTACAGTCTATGGTGATCGATATAGAGCCATGATTACTAACTTTTTCATTCCTGAATTGAATAACCATGATGTCCAGGAGATGTGATTTCAACAAGACTGCGCAACATGCTTGTGCCACAAACGCTTGACCATTTGGAAGACAACATTCGCTGTATTATTGCCGATATACGGCCAGAAATGTTGGAAAAAGTCATCGAAAATTGGAAGTCCAGATTGGACTACATCCGCGCCAGCCGTGGCGGTCATATGCCAGAAGTCATACATATTTAAAATGTAATGCCACAAGATTATCTTTCGGATAAGTAAAATTCATGCCAATGAAATAATCCATCGTTGTTTTATTGCAACTTAAAGTTGTATACATCGAAAAAAAACACCCCTTATCATAAAAAATTTAAAAAAAAAAATTGTTTTTTTTTATTTATTTTGTTGACATTTGATTAGTAAAATTTTCACAAGGAGTGTTCAATATGTACTGTTATTGTACTGTTAATACAAATTGTACTGTTAATACAAATCTAACAGTGTTGCATTATAAATTTTACTCATTATTGAAACAATTATCTCTTAATTGCCAATAAGCTAATTGTAATTTTTATATGAAAATTTTGTCTCAATAATGGCTTTAATTGTTATAATTTGAATATTGCTGCATGTATGAACAGGATATTATGTTACATTTACACACTTAAAAGTATTATATGTACATATATTGTTATCAGCTACTTCTTCCTCCAATATTAAAAATGTTGATGCGATGATGATTGTGTCGTCGTCCGTACTTATTAATTGCTTTTGTTATAATAATAAATTATTTCACAAACTCAATATTTTCAATATAAAAAGTTTACCAATAGTGTAAATTAGCTTCAACAAATTGTGATCAAATTTTTATCAAAAGATTTTGAAATATATTGAATGAATATTTTTATCAAATTTTTGAAACGTGTAAACAGCACATCAAAATAAATTTTCAAAATTTTGATAAGACTTCAAAATACCTTCAATCGTGTAAATCTAGCTTAAGTGTGCTTACTCATATTCATAAATTTTTTAAGGCATATATCTTGCAATTCGCTGTGGAAGAGCATTATTTCCCCTTCTTAATGCGAAGTCTAAATTAAATTTAAAAAACAAACTACTGTTGTATAATCTATGTATAAGACTAATCCTTACATACGATTGTATTGTCTGGAAGCATTCCGCAGACTCCCATAGGAAAAAAGTTAAGATAATACAGAATAAACATTTGAAAATCATATTGAATTTACCAAGGCGATTTTTCACTGGAGAACTGCATAGAATCTCGGGTCATCAAACACTTGAAAACGTCATAAATCAAATGACCCTGTCATTTTATGGAAAATGCAGTAGGTCTAATTTTGCGCACATGAGAAGTTTGCAAGACATTATTTAATCGACTCTATACCGAGATATAGATCTTCATTAATTATTGTATAAAAACAACACTTCATTTTAACGTATAGTTTATTTGATCTTTTCTTTTATATTAATAATAAATTTAATTTTAAGGCTTAAGATCTTTTTATAAAAATGTTTGTAACAAAACAAATATATTTATTTATTTATTTCAATATTTCGCTCATTCTACGTGATATTGGAGTACTAATAATCTCTAACATTTCTAACATAAAACGTTTCTTATAATTATATCTGTTTTCAATATTGAAACATTTTCAAAATGAGGATAATGATTTGATCTAGCACAATGAGAAGAATGAATTTTAAAATAGATACAGAGAATGTAGCACAGAATTATAGATATTTAGTCAGTAAGAAATTAAATACATAATGTGAAATGCAATATTATAAGTGTAATGTTAACACAATTTTTAAAAAAAAAATGTACATAGTTCTATGAGTAACATTTGTTCTTCAAAATTTAATTTAATACACAACATTTTGAGATATTAACAAAACAAATGTTAGTCGTAGAATTATTATTATTTGGTTTGAATATGTATGAGTTTTTCATTAAGGTGTAAATATTTTTAAAAAACATTTTTCTTTGAGTTTAAAATTTTTGAATTTTTGAATTTAGAATTTTCATAACTCAAAACTTTTTTCATTGTTATTTTTAAAATAATATAAAAAATATTCCTGAAGAAGCCAACAAATTGTGGGCGAAATATTGAAATAAATAAATATATTTGTTTTGTTACAAACATTTTTATAAAAAGATCTTAAGCCTTAAAATTAAATTTATTATTAAAATAAAACAAAATTTCTCTTACCCCCTGTGCCATTTCGCAAGTAGGTTTTTTACTATCTTTTTACTAGGCGTTGGTTTGTCTCAACAAATAATATTTTAATTATTAAAGTTTGTAAATATTTGTTGTAATATCTAAAGATAAAAACTCAAGAGTGCTTTAAATATAAGGATATTGTTAACTATTGATAGTAAGCAAAATAAAAAAAATAAAAAGTACGATTATATTTATTATCACAAGATTACACTTTATTTAGTATTTTAAAAAAAATTTTTTGTATGGGTGCATTTTCATTTCTAAACCTTAAAAGCTTTTATTTTAAATAAATTGAATAATTAAGAAGTTAGTTTAGTAAAAGCCAATAGTAAATTTTACTATTTTTCATTTAAATATTTTTAATAGTTTTCTGGCTTTTACAGCCATCTATATCTCTCTCCAATATTTCGCTGATGCTGGATTACTTGTTTTATTTCCTTTAACGAACATGACATCGTTAATGATAATCATCCCTACACCTTAATTTTCTACAGTGCTTTCAATATTTTTATATTTTATTTTATTTAAACATCATTAGTAATTCAAATACATGTCAAACATTCAATTTGATTTGTACAACTGGTTTAGCACATTTTCCCTGCCATTTTATTTTATTCAATTTTACATATAGACAAACTTCAATTTTTACGGTTTTGTTTTCACTTTTTGCTGTGACAAAAAAAGTGTTTTTGCGGTGGGAGGCAGGTTGAACGTGTGATTTTGTAAATGAAAGTTATGGGTTGAATATGGTCGACGGTACACACAGAAAGATTTTTCTTGCTACTGCAAAAAGGGACCCAGCACATTGAGAGGAAATAAAATTTTATTGCTTGTTATTATTTCCGTAGCTAAAGGCAATTTTATTTTTATATATTCTAAAAATGTCATTAGTAGATTGTGAGTCAATAAACAGGGTTTCCTTATTGCTAGTGTTCTTTTTTAAACCTTTTTTATGGTCGTAAACATTTTTGATTAAATAAAATATTTTTTTTGTAAATATTTCTACAGACTTTTGCTACTTTCATACACTAACAAAAGTATTAAAATCTAATTAGATTTTTTGCCTTTTATACAAATGATTTATATATATTCTAAGAACTTATGTAGATGTTCCTAGACGAAAGACGCAACTTTGTATACTGGTATTGATTGATTGAACTAAGAAAAGAAAATAAGTTTCAAAATAAATCGGTACACGGATGCGCCCAGCGGCCAAAATTTAGTTTCAGCTGAGCTTTTTATTAGAATGTTAATAATTATTAAGAGCTTCCAGAATCAAGCATTCTAGTGTTGCATTAATGCCTGTTACGTAGTATAAAGCAACACGTTCACCTTCCATAAGCCATTTAAATCAAAAGCTAATTTTTAGGTGACTTTCATTCACTAGAATGCACTGAAATTTTGTAAACGCTTCTAGAACTCAGCGTTTTGGCTCTATGAAGCTTTGGTAAATTCAAGGAAAGGGTACGTCCAATTCCTATTCACTTTTTTCCATAAAACAAGGTCTGGGCTTTGGTTTTAGTTCGAATGAGCTGAAAACTCTTAAATGCTTCAAAAATACTATATTATAGCTGTGCAGTAAATTTTGTGAAATTAGGTGTCACTAACACGCCCACATCGAGTACACGGGTTTTCTCAAATACTTACATTTTCGCTTTTTTTTAAATTAATTGAAAACTAGCTAATGAGCCTTGAGTTATGCATTTTAGTTCCGCCGTTGGTTTTCTGTAAATAGTGAAGGCCAAAAATACCTTCCACCTGCAGTGTAGTACTTATTCAAAATTACAAAAAGATTTTTTTGATAAAATTATAGCGATTAACATTTTTAGAAAAGACAAGAAAAGTGAAGTTGAAGATTTAGAGTGATGACAAATATCACTGATACAATAGCAGCAAATACAGAAATCAATTGGATGTTGGTGAAAGAATATAAAATAAAAAGAAAGAATATAAAATAGAATAAAAAATACAGTGATAAGATGGAAAGTTGATAAACAAGATTAAATAAAGACAGTCAATAATAAAAATAGTATATAGTTATTCATGGCCTGGGTTCGAAGTAATTTGGGTGATGATAAGCGTCGTCGTGGACGTGAAATGGCCATGATTTATATCTCCGCCAATAAGTCTTCAACTTTACTTTACTTGTCTTCTTGCAAAATGTTGATCACTCTAATTTTATCACAAAAAATCGTCCTCAATTTTGAGGAAGAGAAAATCGAACTCAAGCCCAACAAAAATTATTATCAATTATAAATCATATAGTTCTATATTAAATTTAAAATTAATGCCTGAAGTAAAGGTTTAGGAAATTTGTCTATATAGCGGGGATATAAGAGAAAACCGATCTCTCAAGAAGTTTGGGCTGCAGGCAAATTTAAATTAGTTTTGACACCAAAACGTAAACTTCATGATAAACTATGAAGAATATAAAGCAAAAAATTAAAATTTATAACAATAATCCATACACTTGTATACCCTAGATATGGCGAAACTCGATTCTTCAAGAAGTTACTAAGTCGTAGCACAGACTGCGTTTTGTCTTCACATAGAGAATCGATAAAATTGAAAAATTCGCCGTTTCTAAAGCGACAACCATGCCACTTAGCCACCCAAGTTGTTGTATATTTTCTGTTTTTGGGTGGCTAAGTGGCATGGTTGTCGCTTTAGAAGCATGAGCCCCTGAGTTCAAAGACGGGTGCTGACGAGAAAGTGTGGCGGCTTTGAAACAACTAGTTGTGCACCCTGCTAAATGTCTTTGATGTCTTCTTTGTCTAATTTAATTAATATCAATCACAAAGATAATATAGAAAGAACTTGAGCCTGATACAATTAATACAGAAATAATTATATAAGAAAAAGTTTGAATAATAGAAATCAATTAATCACAAAAAATGATATAGAAAGAACTTGAGCCTGATAAACTTAATACAAAAATAATTATGTAGGAAAAAGTTTGAATAATAAAAATTAATTAACTTGCATATGAACTTAATTATTTATCTGCTTTAAAAGCCAGTGGAAATGTATTAATTTAAGTGCAAAAATGAACTTTTTTAAAAACATTTGCTGTCTTTTTCAGCTGTCTATACGCCGACGACATTTCGTTTTTGCTAATCAACTCATCAGTAGACTTGAGTTTTTCATTAGCAGCAATGAAATGTCGTCGGCATATAGACATCTGAAAAAGACAGCAAATATCTTTTTTTAAAAGGGTTCATTTTTGGACCTAAATTAATTAATTAACTTGTATAAATAATTTTAGTTTTTTTACTTTTTTTAAATCTTCGATTTATTTTTAATATTTGATTTAAAACAATAAAGGCTCTAAAAAGTAGAAGAGCACTGTTAGTTTATTATTTAAATTAATTGCATTTATCAAACCCTTTACTTAAGTTATGGTTTTATGTCAGACCTAAAAAAAACACATAGAAATCATTTTAATATTGGCTTAAATCGACAAAAACTGGGCAGAACTTTAGCTTTTATTTTGACTATTTGTTCAAATTAAATTAATAGAAATATTGGTCTGATGAATTTTGTTCAGTCATTCGATGTTTAATAATGTTTCGTTTAAATAAATTTTTTTCATATGTTTTGATTTTATTTTAGTAACGGAAGAATAATTTTATTCAATATTTCATTTATATTTATTTTGATTGATTTGTGTCCCTTTTTATTATTACTGAATATCAAAATATTATTGACAAGAAAACAATTTTTTTCCCTAAACTTAATTTTTTTTTGTATTGTGCAATGATATTAAAGTAAAAACGGATTATCATTTTAATAATTTTGGTATAATATTTTATTTATAGTTAAAAACAAAAGCTTGACTATCGTTAGCTTTAAGGGAGTCCTTTTTAAAAAGAAGTCTTTATATTTTAATTTTTAAAAATACTCATAATTTTTGATTTAATTTTTGGTTCGTTGTGTCTTTACGCTTAGTTTTTAAATTTACTTCTTTAATTAATAAAACTATTTTTTAAACCTTTAGGTCTTTTAACTTTCTTTATTAATTTTTCGATATTTCGCTAGCAATTAATAAAAAAATTAAATTAAAAGACCTAAAGCTTTAAAAAATAGTTTTATTAATTTTAACAATAAAGGTTAAAAATTATAGATAAAATAATATTACTTCTTTAATACATACACGTAAAGAAGCAATATGATTGAGGTAAATATATTGGAAGGGAAACGTAAAAGTATTGAAATATGTATATGGTTACAAGCCAACAATGTGAATTGTTAAATAAAGCATGCACATTGTTACGAATTTATCTTTGTAGTGATTGTGGCCAATAACCATAATTTTGTCACGTCTGACAATTTTATTGTCATATTTGTACCATACTGTTGTCGCATCTAACAATACTTTTCCCATCCAAACATACTTTTGTCAATTCTAACCATACTTTTATAGTTTTCAAACATATAATTGCCAATTCTATCTATATTATTTTCATATTGCAGTGCATACATGAAAACATGGGCTAAAGTTAACAAGAACATGGTTCCTCATTACAAAATTATGACTGAATTTGACAGATACATATATGGTTACCTTAAATCTTTTTTATATAATAAATTGGTTGGAAATGACGATGCCTGATAAGGGCAAAAACAATAGTATTGCAAGGAATAGCAATATTATGATTGAATACAACAATAACATGATTACTGGCCACCATAGCCCAACCAATTAGAATATTTACAGAATGCAAACAAATATTTTTGCTTACAAAACCTACATATATACCAACAAAAACTCTTATCTATACACACAATAGAAGCACTTTTTCATATGGTCCGTTATTTGTATTGCACAATTGCCTTGTTTCGGTTTTAATAACTGCAGTTCTTTATTTAGTTCATTTCTTGTTTCTGTTCATTAATAAGAGCACATAAACTTTCAAAGCACAAAGTTTGGCAAAAAGTTAGCTGGCAACAGCGACAACAAAGACTTTGTTAAAAGCAACAATAATTTGTTTAGTATTTTTTTAAGATTTGATAGATCAAAAATATTATGTTTTTCACAAATAAATCTTGTTCAAATGTCTATTTTGAAATGGTTGTAGATATTGCTTTTTTCAAATGAGTATAACCATATTTAAATTTTAATGGATAATAACAATAAAATGATCAAACTTTTACAAAAACTGTGTTAACGGTGACCAAAAATTATTCACGTGTTACTGTTATAGTAGTTTTAAACTACACTAAGCTCAAGGTTAAATTAATAAAATGTTCTCACATCCTGACAATTTCTTTCTAAACGCAAAAATAACTCATCTACAGGGTCCGCCATCTAACGTTTTTTGTCAACTAGTGCTTATTTCGTGAATGGTAACACTTAGCTCATGTCGAATTTGACAGATAATTAATTTTATATATCCGCTGAATTACTATGGTTGTGTAAGCGCTTATACGAATATGGTTGTATATACGCTTGAACAACGCTGGGAAATATTGCGACATTACTTTGAAAATCATGGTAATGTTACAGAATGTGTGCGAAAATTGAGCACCGTCAGCTCCATATGTTTGTTATCTTGTGAAAAAATTGAAAGAAACTGGCATCCTCATTGATAAACCAAAGCATGAAAAGCCAAAAACAGTGTGTACACCTGAGAATATTGCTGCTGTGCCGGAGAGTGTGCGTGAAGCGCCATCAACATAAATTCACTGTCGTTCTCAACAATTAAACATTTCGGAAATATCATTAAGACGAATTTTGCATAAAGACCTTGGTATGATGCCATACAAAGTCCAAAAGTAAATTTTTTCACAGCATTTTCAAAAAAAAAAGTTATTTGGCGGGCATTTTACTTACTTATCTACTTACATATATCAGAAACACCTTCGAAAATCCGTAAGATTTATTAAAATTTAGTTACACACAATCAAGTTCTTTTGATTTCGAAAACAAGCGATTTCAGAAAAAATATACCTACATTCCTATTTTACTAACAAACCGTTTAGGAGGTCCTGAAAAGCAGTACTTTTTTGTTTCGAAAAATTCCGATTTGTTAAGAAAAAATGCCGATTATTGTACTTTACGCTGGTTTTCATGTATTCCACCCTGTGCATAGTCACGCAAAATTTTGAAGCGACTAGCTACAAAAATGGTTGAGGAAGTAAAAATTTATTTAAGCCTAATTATTATTTTCAAATCTTTTTTTGCTCTACTGCAAAATAAGCAAAGTAATTGCAATTATGTTCGTTTGCATTTAGTGTGACGATATGCAGCCATAAATGTGTTAAATTTAAGTATCAAGTTTTACAATTTGCCTTGCACACACAGACACAAGTATTTCTTAAGTTTTCTCTCAAGCCTAGCGCATGTTGCGTATACGTCATTATGTCAATATTTATTTAATATTACGTATACGCCCAGGAAAACAAAACTACTAAACAAGCATATTTAGTATACTACATATTTCTTTTATTATCTAATCATTGTTTTTGAAACATTACAAACTGGCGTTATTAATTATAATTTAAATGAAAATTGACACTCGAATTGAAAATAAATATAAAACAGTTGTTTATATTTATATTTTGAAAAAAAAAAAAAAAATATATATATATATGAATAAAAGAGGAGAAAATAACAAAGATGTATTCTAACTATTGCGTCTTTTCTAATTGAAGAATCATATTACTGACACATGTATTTTTTATTTTTGTGTGATAAAACTTTCCTCTATCAAGACATACAATTGTCTACAGACAACACTATGCTTTGCAAACAATGGAAGTCGTTATTAAACCATCTTAAAATTAAAGAGCGTAATGATTGTATACAAAGGGCTACAAATTCGCAATTTTACGATCTTTATGCCCAATTAGACTACAATGTTACATCACAATAGACTTGAAACTTTTCACCTCATGCAGTCAGTCTAATAATTAAAGCTAGAGGTGGATTATTAAACATTAATGCAACATCTTTCCGAATTAATACGATTGCTATTTGTACATTGTGCAATTTAGATGCTCCAGAAAATACTGAACATTTTGTAGGTGTATGCCCTATTTATAATGAATTGAGAGTGCAATATTTTGGTAAGACCATACTTAATGAAAATGAGATTGTACGTATACTGAATGTTAGTAGTTTTACTCATATTATTCTCTTTATAAATATATAGATGTTTGTTTAAAGTATAGAAACCTTTTACTAAATGAGTTTGCTTTTTGATTTTGTATGAATAAAAAACAATCGTATTTATACAAAAATATTCTGTGAATATTTCAAAAAATATACATATGTAAATAAATTAAATTACATCTATAGAAAATTTTTGAATTGTGCCAATCTGACGAACAGCATATAAGTTATGCCAATTGTAGATTTACCCCCTAATTCATAAAAATTTCTTATTTCAGCTTATAAGCTGGTAATAGTTATCATACACTAACAGTGTTATAAGCAACTCATAAAAAATTCAATTCATAAACACATTACGGGTGAAATAGCTACTAAACTCTTTTTTTACTTTTGTACTTTATTGTTGGCAATACCATTTCACTCTCATTTTGTGCCTAGTGCTGCATATATGAGATGTAAGTATGTGAAAAACTGATTGTTTGAGTAGCTTCGAAAAATGCAAAATATTATTTACTTATATAACATAATTTTGTTCGAATATGAAATAATTTATTGGTTTACCTATTTTTATTGCGAAAAATATGTATACAAGGCTTTGAATTGTAAAAAAAAAATTGTTTCTAAAAACGGTTATTTAACGACTGGTACCAGACTACTTACTCTCTAGCATTTGTTTGTGTAGCACTATAATTATATGCAAATATTTTTCATGAAAACATAATGAAAAGTGGTAAATATTATTTAATTCGCAAATATCTTTTATTAAAATTATTTTATTGATGAATTCTTTCTTCGCAACTCTTCATCAACTCAACGAATGTCTCTTTATCAAACGCTTATAGTTAAGTAGAGGCCAATGCGTGTGTATACATTGTAAATACAGGCAGGATCGCTACTGTTGTTTGTGCGTAGATATGTATGTATGTATGTGTATGCATGCATACATACATATGTACATGTCAATTCAAATTTGCAAAAGAGATAGTACTATACATATGTATGTACGTCTGTATTTCTTTGTGTATTGTATCGATATAATTCGTTGTAAAGGTACGGTCAGATTGGTCAAATATTTGAATCAAATATGTTTGCCCGTTTTTGGGAAAACAAAACGAAAATTCAAACCAATTTTGCTTTGTGGTCACATTAGCCATATTTTTTTGCCTGTTTTGTTAGTTCAAACATCAGTCAAACAACAGAAATTTTTTATTTGACAGCAAATGTTTTCGCCATGGTCACACTGAAAAGTTTATTTGCCGTTAAAAAATATTTGCTCAAACAGTGAAAAAACAAAAAATTATTTCATTGAAAAAAAGAATTAAATTATGGAAGAAATTGAAGATTTCCTTTTGTTAAGCTGCGAATCAGCATCAGTTTTTGTCTTACAAGAGCAAGAAATAATTAAAAAGGAGAGAAAAATACTATGGGTACGGAAATGGGTACAACGTCAAGAGGAGATTGGATGCTGTTCAAAACTGATTCGCGAGCTCCGTTTAGAAACTCCAGAGCTATACAAATACTTTTTACGGATGAACGCAATTGACTTCGATTACTTGGTAAGACATATCAGAAAGATTGCCTAAAAACCGAGATTTCACAATTTTTTTTAGCTCGAACTGGTGGAGCCGCTAATTATAAATCATACTACTAGGCTTCGGAAACCGATTTCTGCAAAGGAACGTTTAGCAGTAACACTGCGGTATCTCACGACAGGCGAAAGCATTAGATCCAATACATTTTCCGGATTCCCCACAATACCATTTCAACAATTATTTCGAATGTATGTGAAGCTATTTACAAAGTGTTGCAGCCGGAATATTTAAAGAAATTTAAAGAAAATTATTCCATTGTTGTTGGCTAATTTTTAACTTAGGTACCATTAACCGAGGAGGAATGGTTAGATGTTTCTGAGGAATTCCTAAAATTGTGGAACTTTCCCAATTGCCTAGGATCACTGGATGGGAAACATGTTGTCATGACTGCGCCAGCTAATACAGAAAGTATTTACTACAATTACAAAGGTACAGCTATCTAACTTAAGAGTAAGAATATTGTGCTAACTTAGTGTTTCGTAGGAACACATAGTATTGTTCTCATGGGCATCGCAGACATTTAAAATGTTGTTCTTACTTTCCATGTATTTATGCGAGCGATCGATGTCGAGTGACATCGGTAGCCAGGCAGTAAATTAAAAAAAATATTTTTACTGAAACAAACATACTTCAATGAGTAAAACATAACAAAGAACCTTAATTTAGTCTCTATATTTATACAAGGGTATTTTGCTATAAAAGCCGCTATTAAGACGGTGATTAAAAATCATGTATAGCATTCGTAAAGTTTTTTTTGAATGGAAAATATTTCCCTGTTTGCTCTTACAAAAATTTTGTAAGATCAAATAATTGTTTGCCGTAAAAAGAGGAAAATATTTGCCAACATGTGTTCACACTTTGGTCACAGTAGACACATTTTTGTTTGCCAAAAAACAATTTTGTTTGTACGCTAACATATAAATTTTTGTTTGCCGATAGTAATTGTTTTATGGTCACATTACAGCGAACTAATATTTGATGTTTGCTTTCAAATATTTGACCAATCTGACCGCAGCTTTATTGTTTTATAAAATTTTTTTATTGCAAACAAAGTAAACATTCTTGGTGATCTTTTTTAAATATATTAACATATACATGTGTGAGCGTTCCTTTATATTAACATACATTCATAACTATACTCCAGAAAGTATTCCGATAACCATTTCACATTTTCTTTCTGAAATCTGTATAAATTGAAATGATCATACGGGATTCTTTCCTTTGACGAACGTTCACAAAAGCAGGTATATTACTAATTAAATCGAAATATTCGAAAACACTATTCTTTTTTAATAAAATCCAGAAAAATAAACTTCCAGCACCGCAATCAGATGCTTAAAAATATCTTAGCACAAGCTAGTAATATTAAGCATTCGCTTGTTTTTATTCACACTTTTCTTAAGCCAACGCTGGGAAAACCAGCTTTTACTAGTAAGTATAAAGTACTTGCTTGAGCTGAATTTTCTAATCACCTCAAAGCTAGTTAAAACTAAAAAACTTGCCGTATAAGCTTTAGCTAACATTTTCTTCACTCGGCCTCATAGCTTAATTCTAAGTAAATCAGTTTCTTAGTTTTTTGCTGTAAACGGTGTTATCTTTTAGATTTCTTTTATTTACTTTCAACATGTAAATTAATCTTCTAACACGCTTCAGGGCAGAATAAAACAAGTAGTGAAAATGAAAAACCACAATTGTCTCTCGACATTTCTCAGTAAAAATAAATAATTAAAATGACATCAAAGCCCAGAACATGACCTTAAAAGAAGAAAAAAGAAAATCAACAATGCAGTAAAGTGTTATTTCATAATAAGTGAAAAAAAAAAAAAAAAAAAAATTGAAGTTACTAAAACCTAGACACGAAGTATACCCAGGATTATATTCGAAGCCACCGTATTAGATTTAAATATAATTTTTCGCCGACTTTTTGAGAGGTTTCTAAAATTTATTCAAAGAAATTATTCAAAACGAAAAAAAAAACACTGCAAATAATATTCAACGTTTAAGACAAAACTTTTACATTTCTAACTTAATACCACTGTGATTAAATTTGAAAAAGTTAAAAAAAAGCGAAGAAATGTTGGGTGAAAAAATAATTAGCATTTTCGTTTTAATTATTAAAGATATTAGGCTGAGCCAGCAAAGAAACAAAACTACTGAGGAGTCCTCTATTTTAAAAGATTGTTTCGGTCAAAAACTATTGCTAACATTTATTGCTATTATTTAAGTATTACAACACAGAAGTTCAACACAGAAGTTCAATAACAAAATTAAAATTTACAGTAAATTATTTAAGGTCTAACAATTGTCTTTTCCAGTCGTTTATATGATGCCATCATTTTATTGATGTTCGACCAAACCTTTAATACAGACTAACCGTCTAATTCATAAAAATTATAACAGGTTTAAAAAGCTCTTATTTAACAGATTTTTCATACAAATATGTCAAATAAAAGTGTTATAAGCCTGTAATAATTTTTATGAATTAGGGGGTAAGTGTTGTGAGACGATATAACTTTTTTCTGTATTAAGAGTTTGTCAGAATATTTGTGTGCTCATGGGAATAATAGACTATGCAGTAGAGTTTTAAGCAATCTTTCTAGTTTTTTCGAGTCTACTGACGACATCAATGAAATGACAGCTGAAACATACAGACTACTTTCAGTACGGTCTACTCTTGGACCTGAAATTATACATTTCAATTGGCTCTTACAACAAATAAGTTGTTAGATTCATTCACACCTTTCTGCATGAATAAAGTGTTTAAAAATTACTTTTTAGAAACGATTAAGATATCATCGAAATATCTAATTAAGTAAGCAGCTGCTTACTTTTTAATTTGCCAATGAAGTACAGGCGGGAACGACTAAGATTACTCCGCAACAAATAAAACTAATATTTGAAAATCGCAGGTCCTGGGTCTATTTGAAGAAAGAGCGTTCAAAAATGTGTAGCTTTCGATTGGATGGGTTTTTTCAATAAACTTTAAACTTCGCATTTTGCTATAAAAAATAAAAATTGAGAGATACAAACCAGAGCTTAAAACATAATAATGTTTGGTTACATTACACTGTGCTAGTTGAAAAAACCGACAGAAGGGGCACCCAGTGACTTACCCTGATTCGGCTGCGCTTAATTCAGTGGTGCTAACCGTATTTTTAGGTTAGCTCTTGTTTTTGAGATATACCGTTATTTTAAAAATTGAGGAGATAGTGCTTTGCTTTTCAAATTTTTCTAAAAAAAATTTGTTTTTTGGTTATCTTCGTTTTGAAAAGCAGATGTCTCACAGAGAAAAAGAATATATGCTTTTTTTTGTAAATCTTATAATTTTTTAAAAACGGAAATGTCACTAAAACTTAAACAACGTTTGGGCTCCGTACTCATCTGAGTGAAACGGAACCCTATTACCGAGACAACTACGTATGTCCGTCCGTCACAGCGTCCATGCTCCGAAACATTAAGAGCTAAAGAGCTAAAATTTTCACAGCATGTTGCTGTACCTTGGCACTACAATAACAAATACTAAAAAGAACAACAAAGAGAAAACTACCAGGTGTCCCCATACAACGAAAAAATACAATTAGCTATAACTCTTGAACTGTAAAAGATAGAAAGCTGAAATTCGCATAGTCTATGTATTTATAGATGCTCTACAACAACAAATGCTAAAGACAACAACAACTGTAAAACTATTAGGTGTCCCTATGCAACCTAAAGTAATAATTGGCCGTAGCTGCTAAGCTGTAAAAAACAGAGAGCTGAAATTCGCACAATATATGTATTTTTATATGCCCTACAACACTAGATACTCAAAACAACAACATGCCGAAAACTAACAGGTGTCCTAATACAACGCAAAGTAAAAATAAGCCGTAACTCCCAAACTGTAAGAGACAGAGAGATGAAATGTGCACAATATATGTACTCACATATGGCCTACAATAACAAATGCTAAAAACAACAACAAGTCGCAAACTACCAGGTGTCCCTATACAACGTAAAGTAACAATTAGCCGTTACTCTCGAACCGTGAGAGACAGAGGGATGAAATTTGCATAATATATTTACTCATATATGCTCCACAACAACAAATGCTAAAAACAACAACAACAGTAAAACTACCAGGTGTCCCTTTAGAACGTAAAGAAACAGTTAGCTATAACTTTCGAACCGTAAGAGATAGAGATCTGAAATGCGCACAGTGTATTCCCAGATGCCTTACCATAGCAAATGACAACAACAACAACAACAAGTCAAAAACTACTAGGTGACCCCATACAACATAAAGTATCAATTAAACGTAACTCTCAAGCTGTAAGTGACAGAGAGATGAAATTTATACAATACATGTTTTCACATATGCCATTCCATACGTACATTACAAGCACATACGTACGGAACCCTAAGTGTGCGAGTCAGCCTCGTACTTGACTGAATTTATTTCGATATATCGTAGTCCTTAAATTAAATTTCTAGCTAATATTTGTCTTAATGCCTATACTTTCGCCAAATAATGTACAGACATTTTTTTAATAAGAGTTGAATAACGTCAAATATTCTTAATGAGTAATATCATTATAATAACATCTTTTCTTACACAAATTATAATTGATTTTTTTTTGTTAATTGAAATAAAAAAAATTATTACATGTGCTAGATATTTTTTTTTTTTTTTTTTAAATCTTCTTATTAGAGTGCCATTAGATATACAATGTATATCTTTCACATACCGGAAGTAAGAATATTATTTAGATTAAAAGCGTGCTGTACCCCAGCTAAAATCATAATTTTATTCATTTTCCTTAATTAATATCATATATACTAACAATCATAAAAACTAAACGCACAAACTAAATTTAATACTAAAACTAAAATGAAATGTTTTTTCCAAGAAGACTGGCAAACATACATACATCTAAACAAAATTTCTCAATTATTTAAATTGTAACAAAATAAAGAATTCTTGTATTATGTAATTACCTGTTTATTGTTGCAATTTATTATTTGTTATTAATTATTCCCTGCTGATTGTTGCTAGCTGCATTTCGCTTTTAAAAAACAGACAAATTGTTGAAAGAAAAATCACTCTTAATTGTTGTTGTCATTTCAAAAAGCAAAAACTCATTGACACATATTTTTCTATGTTTTTTCTTTTTTCGTAAAAAGATTTGTAGCGAGTGGCTTATTTTATTGTTGTTGTTTTGTCGTCAAAGAAAGTGTATTCTTCTTCTTATTTCCATGGGGGCTTTTTTCTTTTCTTTTCTTTTCTTTTATTTTATGAATTTAATTTTTGCAAGTCAAATGTAAAAGCAAAACATTTTTTTTTATATATAATTTTTCTTTTAGTTTCCTTGGTCGGTAATTGTTTCTTCAAGAAAAATGAAAACAAAAAATGTTTTAATTTGCTAAAGTTGTTTCAGTTTTCTTTTAATTTAATGCATGTTTAAAATATTTTGATTTATTATGTTCTGCTTTGCTTTTGGTAATTAATTTCTATTTTTCAACATTAAATTGCCTCAAGTGAGCTATTTTAATTTTTTTGCATTTTTACATGATTTTATTTTTTATATGATTTTATTTTGAGCCAATGCATTTTTTAAGAAGTGCATTTATTAAGTTAAAAATTTAATTTGAAAAAGTATAAAAATTATTTCAACTCTAAATATGTTAGCTTCGAATTTGAATTTTAAACTATGAAACATGTGTAGGAAATAAACATACATTGTGTTGCAGCACAAAAAACGTGTCTTATAGGATATCGTGACATTTTCAGCTACAATCCATTCTTCCATGTCCTTCTTTGCGTTGCGCAACAAACACTATACTGCCTAAATGTTCTAAACATACTGGGGGCAAATCACCGCATTCGAAATCGAGTGCTTTATGATCGAAACGCTGTTAACGTGGATCACAGGACTCGTTATCGAAACGCACTATCGAAAACAAATAAACTCTAGCTTCTAGCAGCAAAACAAATAAAATAGCAAAGAAGCGACAAAAAAAAAATTAAAGAAATCATTTATAAATTTTATTGTTTTTAGTTAAAGTGAATACCAGGAAAAATATTTCCCACTAAGTAATGTATTTCATTTGTTACATTTTTCACCGCTTTGCACATAGTGCTTTGTGCCAACCCCACTAAAAAATAATTCCCGGCCGTGTGCTGAAAGCTGCCACTGGCCAAAAGGGACAATGTAGCAGTAGACTGCAATACGGGTCGTCGACATTTGACGTATTCAAAAGCTTCCTTAGAGAGCCGAAAACGTCTATTGAATCTAATATGTATGAAACATTTAGTTCTAATCTTTTGCTTCAAACTCACAACTAACTCAGCTTCTGGCAATTAAAAAGGATTGCTTTTGTCACAAATGTTCCTACTTATAATGGCAATATTGGACTCATCGTCCGATTCCGAAGATGAGAAAAATAAAAACACATCTGGATTCAATTATATTGAAGATTTTCACCAATTTATTTATATTTTGTTTTCCTTTTTCGTTTTGTTTCTTTAATGTCAAATGCGTACTGCGATGTAAAAAATAGTAGTAGACAATATTAATTGCGATCGAATACTGTGATCCAAAAAATTTCAGCCGTCGAAATATTTGTACACACAAAAGAAGACTCGATTTCGAATGCGGTGATTTGCCCCCTGTATTGTAATGTTAGCGAACATAGAAAATATAAGGACAACTGTGTATTTTTCGTGATAGATCAAAAACACTTTGTTTGTCACAAATAAAGTTTGTTCAAATGTTCATTATAAAATGGTTGTGGATACTATATTTTTTCTTTTCAAATCTATATAACCATACTTAAATTTTCATGCATAGTGACAATGAGCAAACTGTAACAAAAACTGTGTTTACGGTGACCAGAAATTGCTTACAACATTTTAAATAAAAATATATCCTGTTTCCCACAAGCTTTCGCATCGTTATATACAGCATAATACTGTTGTCGCAACCATATTGTAAAATATGTTTTCTTTGAATTTATGTTACATAGTATTAATAATTTTTATATATGTTTCGGAATTAGATTAATAGTGTGGTTTGTATTTGAAATAAGGTCGAAAGAAGCAAAACATTTAAGAAACAACTTACTGCAAGAGTTATTTGACCTTCTATGTTTAAAACAACTATCTTATGTACTGTTAGTTATTTAAGTAATTATTTTCTTAATAATTTTTTTTTTTATTAACAAAAAATTTTCCTTTAGACAATTTCAGTAGTTTTACTCTGTTTCAATCAGGTAATTCCTGTGGCGTTAATATGTCATTGGACGAAAGAATTTTTAACACCAAATTGAATAGACGTGGGTGAGCGTCCTGAGGATATTTACTGCCTTTCTCAGGCTAAAATGTATTTAATCATGTGTGAATGAGTAGTGAGTTCCGTTGAGTTAGCGATTTATATATGTTTTTAAATTGGCCTTATTTCAACCCCTTTTTTTTATTAATTATCATTATTTTCTTGAGCTGAAGGTCATTTTAATATTTTCATTTTTTTTAAATATTCGAATTTTTGTCGATATCTAGGTCTCCTTTGGAGAGCTTCTTCTGGACAATAGTACTGAAAAATTTTATGATTGTTTTTGTTTATTGCAGCAAGCCTTGGGTAATGTGTTTTTGCGACATGGGCTCCCACGCCATTATAAGAGTTATACCTTGTTCATACATGCATTTCTAATTGAGATAATATTCAGTTTATTGACATAATATTTTTGCGTTCATACATAGAAATATTGCGCTAACTCAATTAGTATTTGACAGCTGGAAGAAAGTTGTTGTTTTTGTTTTGGTAGTGAGAAAGGAAAAGTGAAAAATATTTTCAAATAAGAAAAATGGAAGAAAAATTGCCTTTTATAAAAAAGATTTTAGTGTTGTACAATAAATATATGGAACTTTTACAAGTAGTGCGTTCATGTTATGACTCCAAAGCGGCAATAATAAAAAGAAAGAGAAATAAAAATTTGGAAATGCTGCAATATTTAAAAATGTTTATGTTTCTATTTTTTTATTTTTATTTATTTTTTGTTTGCTTTTGTTGACATTTATCTCGTCATTCATCTCGCATTGTATACTTTTGCTTATTAAACACATCTTTTACAGTGTTGTGTTTCATCTTTTTCTCAATATTCAAAGCAATTTTGAGTTTATTAAGCAATAACTTTATTGACTTTTTGTATGGAATATTGAGCTCAATAATGGACTTTGTTGCGATTATCTCAATAAAGGCGCATGTATGAACATGGTATTAGTCGAGACGGTATCACATTGGTCCACATTGTAATATCTTAGACTTCCAAACAATGAATAGTGAAAATAAAAAAAATTAAAATCCCTAACTGAACGAAAGTTGCTACTCTCATTCTCACAACATTAAATACATGTAGTAGGTCTGATATCGTCGCATTGATGATTTTTTGACATTAAATTGAATCTAAGAACTTGTTAATATGATGTTAGTTTGTTATTGTATTGATGGTATATTGTCACTTCATTGATTTGGGTTATTCGATGAAAATGCTGACAACCCCATGATGAAAAGACTCATGTGGTCCAAGATGATAACTTTTTATTATCTTATTCATTTCAAAACATATAGCAGCTGTTTTGAATTGTCTATGAGTGTAATACTAAAATTTTGCATTAGTAGACCTCCATTTTTTTCACTTTCAATTTCTAAAAATGTTTCTTAGGCAAAGTTCTTTGTGAGTGCAATTTTGAAATTGCTGGTCCGAATTCGCATTACTTTTTTCAATGGCACTCTGAATTTGCTTTTATACCTCTGATAAGACTTTGATATTTGGGGAATTCATAAATAGTTATTGATTTCGGAATTTTTAATTAATTCGTATTTAGTGTTTTGTTTTATTTTATTGATATTAATGTCATAGGTCGTATATTTATTGGCAAATTACATTTTCAACCAAAAATCTTTGTAATTTTAAATTGATTTGAATTGTAAGCATTTAGATTCTATAAAAGGTCAAGTTATTTTAAATAAAGTTTAATTGCGTATTTTTTTCAAATAAAAGCTTTCTTTTATCTACTTATTTTAGTAGTCAACAAATACGATTTTATAATTTTTTTTTTTTTTAGAATACATATGTAGTTTAAACAGCAGTAATAAGTGAAAAATCGTAAATTTTTTGAAACAATTCAGTCTGAAATTTATGAAGTTTTCTTTTCAAATGAATATAAAGCTAATGATAAGATATATACAATAGGAATATCTTTGCAGTAACTGACCAGTTTAATCTAGGATTAATCAATAAGGAAGTGAACGAAAGTTAGCAAATGAGGTAGATTTGAGTTTTGGCTGCTTCTAGCAGTTGTTAACCTCAAATTAACTGAAGATAAATGCAACTTTTCTGTTGTAGTTTTTGAAATGATAACAGCAGTAACATAGATATCTATAATTTCATTTCTCAGTACATTTATTTAGATGTATTAAATGTTCACTCTCTAATTAAATTGCTTGTTGCTGCATTTGGTTTAGTTGTTACAATTGCTGCTTAGTAATCGTGAGATTCTGATTCTAGTCCCATCAGAAAGTTCGAAACACAAGTATAAAATATGAAGAGGAAAAGGAAACGATATGAAGGTACATTTAAATAATAACGTTATCCATTTCAGCCTTTTACTCTTGCTAGGAAAGACATAGAAAATGTTTTTTTTTTTTAATTATTTCATGTATTTTTAGAAAAAAAAAAGCTGAACAGAATTCCGATAATGACATAAAAACATGAAATAAACAATTAGCGCCAAGAGAAAAATCAATAAGATTATTTCGGATCAAAAGCATTAACTGCTAGACAGAAGAATCATTAGCTCAAATAAGTTTATCATTATATAATAAATTCAGTCAAGTACGAGGCTGGCTCGCACACTTAGGGTTCCGTATGTATGTGTAATGTACGTATGGAATGGCTTATGTGAATACATATATTGTATAAATTTCATCTCTCTGTCTCTTACAGCTTGAGAGTTACGTTTAATTGCTACTTTATGTTGTATGGGGACACTTAGTAGTTTTCGACTTGTTGTTGTTGTTGTTGTTTTTGTCATTTACTGTTGTAAGGTATCTCTATCTATATTATGCAAATTTCATCCCTCTGTCTCTCACGATTCGAGAGTAACGGCTAATTGTTACTTTACGTTGTATAGGGACACCTGGTAGTTTGCGTTTTGTTGTTATTTTTAGCATTTGTTATTATAGGCCATATGTGAGTACATATATTGGGCACATTTTATCTCTCTGTCTCTTACGGTTTCGGAGTTACGGCTAATTTTTGCTCTACGTTGTATAAGGACACTTGGTAGTTTTAGACATGTTGTTGTTTTTAGCATTTGTTGCTGTAAGGCATATGTAAATACATATATTGTGCGAACTTCAGCTTTCTATCTTTTATGGTTCGAGAGTTATAGCTAATTGTAACTTTTCGTTGCATAGGGACACCTGGTAGTTTTCGCTTTGTTGTTGTAGCGGCAAGGTACAACAACATAATAAGAAAATTTCAGCTCTTTAGCTCCTACACTTTCGGAGAGTAGACGCTGTGACGGACGGACGGACGGACGGAAGTAGTAGTCTCGGTAATAGGGTTCCGTTTCACTCTGATGAGTACGGAACCCTAAAAATCAACATGAGTACTGCATTTTTTCGAAATTTCAATATTTAAATTGATCACATTTGACCAAATTAGCCTGTAAGAGAACATGATCTTCTTTGGAATTATATTTACAAATTTATCATAATGATTTATTAATATAAGGTGTATTCATATAAGGAGCACCAATAACAATGTTGTAAAATGCAATTGCCTTCTGGGATGATTAAAGATTATCCAAAAGAGACAACATAATAAATATTATTGGTTTGGTTAATTTTAATTTTATAAATTGAAAGACAAATTATGTAAGCTCTGGAAGAAGAGTGGTTTAAGCGGCTGTGCCAAAATTGTCAAATCAAACGTTAAACATTTAGAGGGGTCGTGATGAGAGGAATTGCACCACTGAAACAGCGGTTGTCCGCTTAGCGATAACATTTTAGTTTTCTGTACTTTTGTGTTTCTTTTTACATAAAAAATAAAAAGTTATTACCCAGGGGTTGTGCTTCAGCAAATTAATGACGATTTCTTTTCTGAAAATATGTGTATTTCTTAGCAGTAACAAAAAACAGTATATATATGTATATATATATATATATATATATATATATATATATATATATATATATATATATATATATATATATATATATATATATATATATATATATATATATATATATATATATATATATATATATATATATATATATATATTTATGTAATACAGCTATTCTAATCATTTCACTTTTTATTAAAACTTTTCAATTTTGTGCATTTATCAAAAATATATTTTCTCTCGGCATTGTGTTTATTTTGATAAGGACGCAGCATTTAATTATATTTATAATAAGTATTATTACAATAAAGGATTTACAAATATGTTTAGAGCAGTTACCTGTAGAAATATTATTCATTCCCTGTTCTAAATTAACATTTTTCCAATGAAGTTTTCTTTGCTTTTATTGTGGGTACACATTACAATAAAAACTTTAAAAACATTTTTTTAAACTGCCTTCATACCAAAACATTTTTTAAAATTTAGTTTTTATGCACACATATGTTTTTTTTTTTTTGCAGTGGTTTGTTTATTTATTTGTTCGTTTTTATTTATCTTATATTCATGAGATGTTGACGCTAATATTTGTTTGTTTGTTAATGCACTTGTAATTTATATATTTTGCTTAAAAATTTCTAAAATATATTTGTTTTCAAGCATTTGTTTTATTACAGCAAACAACACATACATTATTAAGGAATTTGATTTATTTTAATTCATCTCTAAATTCGTTTCAATATTTGTTTATTTTAATGTGAATAGATTTGAAAACATTTTTTTTTTTTTGATTTGTAGTGTTGGTTTTAAAATTTTTGTATTATTTCTTCTTCTTTGGAATTTTTTCTTTCATTTAATTTTATTGCAAGTAAATTGTGTTTTCCTTTAATACTTATTAAGTTTCACTTTCACATTTTAGCTTTTTCATTGCCAGCGCATTTTTTTTTTAAATTTCACCGCTTTAGATTTTAAAACGTTCACAACTCGTCCGCACATCTTCTGAAACTAAATTTGCAAAATTTTCCCAACCAGCACAGCTAGTTAGTCCCACACATTTGATGGAAACAAGACTTGATTAAGCGTTTTGATGTTGTGTTGTACTCGTATGAGGCTGCACACACAGCACAGGCATCTGTTTAAACAACATGTTAAAGCATCAACTGGCCAAGTTAGCACACACACATTTTTACGCATAAAGCAATAAACTCAGACTACTCTCATGCAAAATATATATGTAATAGGAACATTTTACTCTCACAAAATGTTAAATAACAGCTCTTTGACTCCCACTGCAGGGGAAAATGTTACAAACACATTTGTTTTGGGATTTTTTCGACAATAACAACTGGTTGAGAAAAGCCAAGACAAGCTGTGGATAACTCGTGCATTGAGTTGAGAGAACTTAATGTTTTCATATTGGAAACACGTGTTAGCTTACGATATTTGCATTTTTAAAACACGTGTGAGAATAAACGAAACACACAAGTAATAAGAGGTAAGCAGGTTGTTCTTTTATTTTAATGTTTATAAACTTAAATACAACAAAGTCAAAACACAGGACTTAAAGATTTGATATACTTATTTTATATACTACAACAAATGCTCTGTTTTCGTTAAACTTGTGAAAGGTATAAAGAAAAATCTTTGAGTGGCATTACTTACTTTGCAATGCTTGGCAAGATTCCTGAGGTTTCTGGTTTTCATATTCTATTCAGCAGATTTTTTTTGAAATAACTAAAACACAAATTGAGTTTTTCCTTAAATGTTTAGTATTATCTTCTGCAAAAAATAAATATGCATTTGAAGTCAAACTTGCTCTGCTTATGTGCACGAGGCGATTGTTCAGTGGAAAACATCGCTCACTATGTACTTAGTTTTTTCAATTATGATAGTTCTTTTCTTAATTACTTGAGCCTGTTTTAGGGATCTTGAACATTTTTTTCAAAATCGCTTTCTTATTTCTGCAGCTACTCAAGCTTTTTCGTAAAACTTTCTAATATATTCTTCAACAAATTTTATTCGTTTTCTGAACGAATTGAATACGTGTAGTTATTTAAAAATTCATAACAACTTATGGGAAGAAACATTTTTTTATGCAAAATTTTTAAGGAAAACCACATAGTTCTGGAATGGGGAGGATTTTAAAGGATGCTGAATTTATAAGCTTACGATAGAAATGTTGATGGCATTCGTGAGTTTTTTGCCTGTGGTAGGGGCTCTGTTAACAATGAGGAATTTGATTCAAATTCGCTTAATGACGTCCCCAGATCCGTCTCATTCTGTTGTGTTAATGTAGTTGAGGTACTTACAGCCTTTGATGTACTTGCGCCATATTCTGTCTTTGGCATTACAGTTACCTAACTTATTAATTTCCCACATTATAGTGCATCTCATAAATACAATTTTAACTTTATCAGCACTGTATGGAAACGTTGCTAGGGTATAGGGCATGAATGGAAAATACCAATCATCTACAGAATTTCTACACCAATCAAGCTCGAAAAGATATAAGATTTTTTTCAATAAAACATAGATATGTACGTAGGTGGGCACAGTTAAAAGGGAAGCATACGAATATAAATTAAAGGAAACAAACAGAAGTAAAGAGGTGCTGCAAATTCAAGTTGAAAAACAATAGGTAGTCACCAGGGAAAGCCAACTTAACGGAAGCAGAAATTATAAATACACTTGTCTTGGTTTTGTTAATTTTTGGTTTTATTTTTAAATATTTGTTAATTTTAAATATAAGTAAAACATCAAAAAATCACAATTTTGTAAAAAAAATAAGTAGATAAATATATAAAATAATTTTGGTTACTAAAGTTACTTTAGCTAAGATAGAGTTGCGTTTTTTTGTAGTTACAATAATACTTTCGTATAAAAAAGTTAACACATGCAAAATTATAAGAAGTAGATAATACCAGAGATGTGCGCGTGAGTATTTTTTGGCTCAACTCTCGAGAGTTCACGATGAGAATATTTTCTCTCACTCACTTTCACTCACGACAAATTTGTTTTTGGCCTGACGTCATGCACGCTCACGAGTAAACTTTTCTTAATCACGCATTTTCATGCACTAGCTTTTTTTAATCACACAATTTCACGCACGAAGAATATTCTCACAAGGAAATTTTGGCGCTTATTGTGAATTGTATAGGACTTTTTTTTGGGATTATTTCAATCCTGTCTCACTCACTCACTAGTATTTTTTTTTTTAAATTTAATCATGATCACAAATATAAGTTGTGTCACGCATATCTCTAGAGCATGCTAACGTATATTAGTACTTAAATTCCTTAGTAAGCACAACCAACAAACTGTGTTGTATCTGGTACCTCCAAATCTTTAGGTAATCGTCAATTTCAATTCGGTTTTGGTAAATTTTGAAAGTGTCTGGAAAACATACTGTTAGTAAAACAGCTGGAAGAAATATTTTTTTTTTATTTTATACTCATTGACCTCAATAGTTGGGTGCGAAGACATACTGTATGGATGAAATTTGTCTAACCCACTAGTGAGCCAAATGTATTAATAATTCGACTTAAAAATATAAAAACATGTCGTCGGTTTTCAGATTACCAACCAATCAGAGCACATGTTAATCAATTAAGGCCAAAAGAAGTAATTGATCGGCCACCAATAGTGTTAGTCGTTCTCAAAAAAATATAAGCCAGTGGAGCCGCCGTACTGAAACTCTTACCAAACTACAACTTTTTCGGCTTTAATTAGAAACTTTTGCTTCACATGGGAATTGGTATTGTTGAAAGTTGGACAATTTTGTATATCCTTCACAAAAATGTGTAAGGGTATATATAAGTTTGTGATTCCGTGTGTAACGCACTGAAATAACCATCTAAGACCCCATAAAGTATATATATATATATATATATATATATATGTATGTATATATGTACATACGATTAAGCGATGTCCGTCTGTAGTCTTTGAAATACCGTTTCTGAGAAAACGGTTTGAGATAGAAACCTCATTCTGTCGCCAAAATGTGTTTAATCCCGGTAGTGAGCCTGCTATTTAAATTCAATAAGATCAGTCTACGGATAGCCGAGATATATTAAAAAAAACGGGGGTTTGACAGTATTTTTGGCCATTTTTTTGGTCAGATTTAAAAAAAAAAATTTTTTTCCTAAAAAGTTAGCCATATCATTTTTAATGCCTATCAGATCCCAAAAATCGAAGAACTTTTGGAATCAGCCTAGATATACCCGAGATATAGCGTCACCCGGTTTTTCAAGAAATCGGCTTTATAAGCCAATTAAAACCACTTTTGGCACCAAAAAATCAATCAGAATGGTGCATATATCATTGTGAAGGGTATTTAAGATTCGGTCCAGCCGATATTATTATTATTATTATTATTGCTAGGTCGGTCCAGAATGGCCCTTCGCACTGCGACCATGAATGATCTATTGTGCAACCCTTTTCTCTCACGAGTTTAATACATCAAGAAACAGTACTAGCTCCTTCTGTGGAAGCCCTTGCAAATCCTGTGAACCCAATGTATAGGCCTGCAACAGCCTGTATCTTCTGTGGCCAAGTGCCACACATTCAATAATCAAGTGTTCCATTGTCTCCTCTTCTTCTCCGCAAAATCTGCAGGTTGCCGTGCTGGATAGTCCCATTCTGTGTAGATGCTTCATGCAGGTATAGTGTCCTGTTAGCGCCCCACACAGTGTCCTTAGATTTCTTCTGTTTAATTTTAGAGCGAGGCCCGCCCTCTTGGCATCAAAGCTAAGAAATTTCTTCGAGTGTTCCAGACCCCTAGTGTCGTTCCACAGTTTTCCTGTGATGGATGCTGTATATTTCCTGATCTCCCCCCTGAGGAGAAGCTTATTGAAGCCAAAGGATGGAGTGGGTCCAATAAAAGCCCCATTGGCTCCCCTTTTCGCGTAGGTGTCAGCCAACTCGTTACCCTTGTGCCCCTCATGACCTGGCACCCATATCAGAGTAATCTGATTGTGAGTGGCCAGTTCATTTAGCTTATCGTGACATTCCAGTATTGTCCTGGATGTGAACATAAAAGCCGATATAGCACTCTTACTTGTTTCCTTTAGTTTTCTATGATTAAGGATAATGTTGGAAAGTGGTGTGTTGTTTTTGAAGGGGAAATTTTTGTATATACAAACTGCTCATTTACAAATTTTGTAAATTTTAGTTTTACATTTTTGTGTTCTTTTACTATTCTAATTAAATATACATATATATTTTATTTTACATAGTATAACATGCTTTATATTATTTAATGTATTATACGAAATAATTGGCCTAAGGCTTTGTCTGGTATACATTGAAGTGAAATAAATAAATAAATATAAAAAATAAGGAAATAAAATATCGCTATTTGTTTTGCAGTTTCCTGGAGTATATTTTATATTCTCTGCTCCCCACCTAATGAGTCTTGTCTTTGTAATATCAAAATATCAATAACATATCTTTATAAATACGATATGTAGTACTCTGATCAGACGAAAACAAAACAAAATTATAAATACTTTGACTTTTTGAGATAAGAAAGTACAAATGCTTCAATTTGACCATATTAATATATGTGTTACACCGGCCCACCCACAGTGGCTGAAAATCGTTTTTCGGTTGCCAAAATTCTGTAACTTTTGAACCGATCAAAATATTCAAGTATTTTTTTTAATGGATAGATATTTAGTTCGGCTTGACTGAGTTTTAATTACATTGAAATTGATCAAGGACTTTTTATGCATTTCTAGGTCAAAGTTGAACGTTTGATTCTTTTCAAACTTTTGGAGTGAAATATGGGTTTTGTTTTTCGATTTACACATTAAAACGTTTAATACTTGGAAATTAACAATAATTATAACCATTTTTTGTGATAATGGAATTTTTTTAATCCTACACTCAAAAAAATTTTTACACTCAAAAAATTTTTACACTAAAGAAAAAAATAAACTTAATTAGAGATTTTGCCGATATTACAAAAAAAATTTTTATATTTTGCTGTCAAATTTGATAATTTTAATAAACATTTTATAAATAAGAACTGCAATACATTTTAATAGCATTTGTAAGAATGGTAGGTTATATTTATTATTATTTTTTACTAATACTATGTTTCTCGTACTTAAATACCTATGAAATGCAATTATAATTATTATTCATTTGACACAAATATTGATTGCAAATATTCTATACTTTGTTCTGTGCTATTTCCGTTCTTTAGTAGTTTTTTGGCTTCTTCATCTAAATCCTGATGTTCCACTTTCCATTGATTTCGAATATTGGAGATGAACGGATCTGACGTTGCCAATAATATATTAAATAGATCTTCATTTGTGGAATTTCGTGAAATTTTTCTAGTATTGTGCTCTCTATAAAATCTGTAATCCTTGTTCCTTTTTTCCTGAGCTTCCTCTAAAAGATCTCCAAGTGGCACCAAATGATGTTTAATGATATCTTCTCCATGATAAAGGATTTTGTGAACTGTTGCAGACATTAACTTATTATTGAGCAATCCATTATCGAATCCGTAGTTTTATATATTTTTAGGTAAATATTATTCAAACATGGATCTTCAATTTCATAGCAGGTAGTACTTAAACTGAACAAAACTGCACTTGTTATTCAGACCTTAATATCAGGAAAAACTAATAGGTATCTCGCCAATATGGGGTATTTTATATAATGTCGCGATTATTGCTATAAAATTGTTTATGACATTGGTTGACCCTAACAGTTGATAACAGGTAAATTAGAAAGAGATCGTATGTTTAGTGTAGACCGTATTGTGATATTTTTAACATCTTTTTTTTGCTGATCAAAACAAAGCCATAAATCCCTTTTGTAGGTATTACAGTTATGTGAAAAATAATAAGCCATAAAGCCCTTTTGCAGGATTTACAGTTATGTGCATGCAGTTGTTTGCACTTTGTTGTTTACGTCTTTATGTAAAATGAAAGAATTTGAGATTAAGAAGAGTTGTTTTGTAATGGATGTAAGTAGCATGAAGAAATCCCGTTACAATTTGTGTTTCTTTTTGTTTCGTTTTGGAAAAAATGTTCCAATTTTTTTTTAGAGTAATTTCTTTAAAATGAAAAAAGTGTTCCACTGGCGGATGGTGGCGGGTGCAAAAGTATATATAGGGTTAAAGAGGACAATTTCAGCTTCTTTGAGAAATATACGTTTCTTGTTCTCTTTTGTTCCCTAGAAGTTCTATTCCACTAAATTTTAAATTTTAGTGAAATATATTAGTTTCATAAATATTTCATAATGCCCGTAATATTAAACGCTAGAGCAGAAACCACTTACCAAAAGTACAGACTATAATCTTAGCAACATTATAAAAAAACCGCAGGCCATTATCGATGATAGCTTGCGAGTAGTAACCATTTATTTTTGACAAAAAAACAAGTAAAAAACACCTTTTTCTGAAATTAAAAAAAGAAGAGTTTGACAGCATGCCACGCCCCCAATTATCAATAGTTAAACCTAGTTTTTTGGCTACCTTAATATGGACATATTATCTATAAAATGGCGTTAAAATTTCAAAAATCGGTGACAAACAAAATTCGACTTTTGGCCACCGAAAAATGATTTTCAGCCACTGTGCCGCCCCGAAGAAGTCGTGTACTATTGTTCTTCAAGATGCCGGTTTTGGTGCCTAGGTAGACTAAATGCACTATTTGAGGGTTAAAAGCATTCAGGTACGAAAATGCGAGCTTCACTCTGTCTAATTGAATAATGCTGCTTATCTGATGACACAAAAAGAAAAGAAAATCTGTATACTGATTGGGACAAACAAGTTTCTTAATGTTCTTAATGTTAAGCAAAATGTGTAAAGACATTTAGTTGATTTGGATGACCAAATATATAAGAAAATAAAATATGAACTAGATCGAGTATACTTCTTTGTTTAAGCAAGGCACGTGCTTTAAATATCATACATGAATAACTTTCCTAATTTTCGAAAAGAATTGTTCATAAATATAATTTGTGCATGAAGCATATTGGTACTTGAAGTCTGACATGTAGGCACATATGTATTTATAAATAACTTGTGCATCGAAAAGATACAATTTAATATAATCAAATCGTTGATTGAACTTTGAGAAAACGAAAATTCATATATTTTAATGGCTATTAAACATAAGTTGGGTATTATAAGGAAAAATTGAGCCAGAAAAAGTCTGTTATAAATTAGTATATTGTTTTGTTTAGCTCGTTTATCCAAAAAACACCAAATCAAATCTTTGACAAAATTGTCGATATCAATCACAAATTCTCGAATGCTTTGCAATTGTTATATTTTAATATTGAAATTCAAATTTTTTTGTTGATATGAATGTAAGTATTGGGAAGTAATGTTTTATAGTTTTTTAAGAATTGCACATGCACATTTGGAATGAGATAGTGAAAGGCTTTTCGGTCGAGGCTTGGAGTAAAATTGCACGTGACAAAAAAGTAGGGGCTGGGGGTAGAGGAAAATGGCCCAGCATCATGGTCAAAATCGACAGAAATGGATAAAAAATAAAAAAACTAAAAGCTTAGAATTGACCCGCAATTGTCCCTAGAAAGGTAAAACTCAAGACCAGCCACCACTGGCTTTTCCTCAACAAAATTTTTTCTGAGAAAATTAACTTATATTTTACCTCTTTATACGTCTTCCATATAAATACAATATTATTAAAAATATTTCGCCTATGATTGTAACTAGTCTCAGGTTGCCCCAAATGTATGACCAACCTTTAGCAGGTTGGTCGTCCTCCTGGATATTTTTTCAGAACATACTAATATTTTATCCCTCCTCATTGAAGGGCGCAAACATGAAAATGATTTTCTAGCCCGAAGGTGCTTCTGGTGGAGTTAAATGTAACACTGACTTCGTTCAGAGTCTTTCTCCTTTAATTATTTGATTTTTTGTAGATCACACCCTCCATCTCAATTTTTTTCTTAGTGCGTTCACCTTCAAACATTTTTTTATAATATTTCTTACAGCATGGTGCTCACTAGCTCCAGAATGCCTGAATCATGTGGCGGTTGAACTTGGCCTGATTAAGAGTATTACAATAGATTCATGTAGCTCTCAACCATTCCCTATGTTACTATTAATTTAGAAAAAAAAAACATTTCTAATTATATTTTTTATTCATTGATTTCTTAATTTTGTCACAAAAGTAAACGATTGATTTAGTACTAAACTTCAAAGAAAACAATTATGTTCTTCTCAAATAGCTTGGAATTCTGTTACTTAAAATTCTTCTAATGCACTAATTGTTAGAGTGACTGACTTAAGAAATATGGGGTTGGCAGGCTCGAATCTTGAAAGAGGCGTCTAACAAAATAATAGAAGATGGAATTAGGAAAAGGAGGAAGGAGAGGAATCTAGAATAAAAACACAATAAACTGAGTGTTAAGATAAGAAAGAAAAAAAAACCTAAGCAATGGGAAACAAGAGAAAGAAAAACAGAGAAAATTTTGTTTTGATTTGTGTTTTTTCTGTATCAGAAAACAATTTTATATCAATGAAACATCCACAGAATGATGAAAATCATGTCAGGAATGAATTTTTACTCCAGATATTGTTAATAATTTTTAAGGCACTAAAAAAATTGCAAAGTTAACAAAATCAAACAACTTTCGCCTACAAATTTACAGAGATTTATTTGCTCAAGTAGAAAATCGTTGTTGCGGCTGGTAGTCGAATCGATATAGATTTACTCTTGTATATTTTTGCTCTGGATAACTTCATTTCAAATATCAGGTGTTATGCTATAAAAGTTGTTTTTAGACAGATGTGTTTATTGTTTCATGAAAATTCCGTTTTTGCTACATACTTTTTGTGGGAGTAAAAAAGGAATACCAATAGACATTCTCGCTTGTGTAACAAACTAAATATTTTAGGACCTTAGCCTAAACAATAAGCTTATGAAAAAGATACAAAAGAAAAAGCGAGTTTTTATGTAAAATTTTGAGCGTAAGATTACCTCTTCGTAACTCGTAAAAACCATTTGAGCTTTAATTTTTCGTTTTTCATTTTCGTAGATGTTTCACAAACATTTTCATTTGCAGCTTCTGGCAAATTAAATAAGTTTCACAATTTCAATTAATTGAAACGAACAATTTTCCACAAATATAAATTAATTTTACTTACAGCCAGCATTTAATTACCTTTTTATTTAATTTTTCCTTATTCTTAGAAAATCCACTTTCTCTCATATTCAATACACAGATCTAGGTAGCCAACGCATTTATTTTAACCATCAACTTCCCATTATCGTAAGAGTTATTGCGTTTTGATTAAATCCTAATAGAATTTATTTTTTCTATTTATTTACACATTTCTGCTTGGGGCTTCTTGTATTTGCTTTACTCTCGGCACAGCTGCCGTTGAAGTACACTGTGGCATGTTTCACTTCATGTTAATTTGTTGCTGTCTTCTTTATTAAACCTCCTGCCGAAGGTCGACAACACATCTTGTCACTTTTGTAGGAACGTGAATGTATGTGAGGGCGATTAATGTGCTTATAAGTGACTTTGTTGATGGTTGTTTGTATGATTTTAATAACCACTAGATTTTATTTTCATTACTTTTTTTATTACTTCTCGTGGAGCTCATATTTTATTATTATCAAACAATTCTAAGAGGCTACGTATTAAAGTCCTTAAAATTAAAACAATAAAAACATAACACCTGCTGGCTTAGAAATATTGAAATTAAAATAATTTGCAGTTAAATATTTAATGTAAAAAAAAACTAATTTACTGTAAAATAAGTAAGCGTGCTATATTCGGAGTAATGTGCTGAATCTGCCGATACTCTTTACTACAGTGTAACTAAAAGCTTTTCTATATAAATGTGTTATATCAGTATACATATATGTATATGTATTTTTTAAAATTAATTTTTAAAATACAATCGTTATATTATTATTATCTTAAATATATTTTGTATACCTTTAAATAAATTTAACTTTTTAAACATTACTTCTTGGAAATGTCATATGCGTTCGGCCAAATGTTGCTTAAATACCTTTTTAGGGTTCCGTACTCATCAGAGAGAAAAGAAACCCTATTACCGAGTCTACTACGTCCGTCCGTCAGTCACAGCGTTCATTATCTGAAACAGTAAAAGCTAAAGAGCTGAAATTTCCACAGGATGTTGTTGTACCTTACCGCTAGAACAACAAATATTAAAACCAACAACAAATCGAAAAATACCAGGTGTCCCCACCCAACTAAAAGTAACAATTAGCTATAGCTCTCAAACCGTAATAGTTAGAGAGCTGAAATTCACACAGTTAATGTATTAATAGATGCTCTACAACAACAAATGCTTAAGAAAACAACAAGTCAAAAACTACCAGGTGTCCCTTTACAACCTAAAGTAACAATTAGCCGTAGCAGCTAAACTGTAAAAGACAGAGAACTATAATTCGCACAATGTATGTAAATATATATGAACTACAATATCAAATGCTAAAAAACAACGACTTGTCTAAAACTACCAGGTATCCCTATACAATGTAAAGTAAATATTAGCCGTAGCTCTCAAACTGTAAAAGGCAGAGAGATGAGATGTGCACAATATATGTACTCACATATGGCCTACAATAACAAATGCTAAGAACAGCAACAAGTCGAAAACTACCAGGTGTCCCTATACAACGTAAAGTAACAATTCGCCGTTACTCTCGAACCTTGAGAGACAGAGGGATGAAATTTGCATAATATATTTACTCGCATATGATCCACAGCAACAAATGCTAAAAACAACAACAACAGTAAAACTACCAGGTGTCCCTTTACAACGTAAAGAAACAGTTAGCTATAACTCTCGAACCGTAAGAGATAGAGAGCCGAAATTCGCATAGTGTATGTATTGCCAGATGCCTTACAACAGCAAATGACAACAACAACAAGTTGAAAACTACTAAGTATCCCCATGCAACGTAAAGTAACAATTAAAACGTAACTCTCAAGCAGTAAGAGACTGAGAGATGAAATTTATACAATATATGTATTCACATATGCCATTCCATACGTACATTACAAGCACATACGTACGGAACCCTAAGTGTGCGAGCCAGGCTCGAACTTGACCGAATTTATTGTATTTATGCTTATAACTTTGTAATAAAATTAGCAGTATTGACTGACAACTATCCTCTAATCTTCCCCCGCACCAGAAGTGTATCCTATTAAATTCAATTTAACTACAGAGAATTTTACTGGCTTTTAAATTGTTATAATTGGCATAAGTGTCTAATTAAATTTTGTTTATATATTAATGGGGCAGCATATTATATTCTTCTTATAGCATTACACACACACACACACACACACACAGATACACAATAACTTATACGTATTTGTCTCTGAAGGGAGACAGCTAAGTAATAATTGCCATTCATAAGGAATTTAAGTTGGTGTGAGAATTAAGTGTACTTAACGCACAAACAAGTTGTGGCTTTTCGTGGAACCAGTATGTGAAAACTAACTGCTTTTATTAAAGTACAACTCCTCAGTGTTATTATCACAATTCAAATTTAGGGGCATTAATGCTAATTATACATTTTGTTTGTTTGGTTTTCAAAGATAAAAGCAGTTTTATCACAAAACCTCTTAAATTGATTTTTAGCGTCTTCAAATTAGTTGACATACACATGGTAAAATTGGCCAACTGGTAATGGATTACTTACAACTATGAAGCGTTATTTAATTGTGACATAGAAGCAGTGCATGAGTTAAACTAATAAGTAAGACTTCTTTTGCGCTTTTAATTAGAAACTTCATTTTGCTATCATCAAGCTCATGCTACAGTTAAAATGGTGAATAAAGGGTGTTTTTTTTTCGATGTATAGAAATTTAAGTTGACATTACTGTTCAAGATGGCGACCGATTTAACAGCTGTCAAGTGATTTGTTCTCAGTTTGGTTTGGCAATTTATCATGAATGACAGTCGTTTCATCCTCGTTTTCGAAGAAGTAAGGTCCAATTACAACTTTGGGATAAAGAGCACAGTGACTTTTGCTGGATGTAATGAGAGGCCTTTCAATTACTTGAGGATTCTCAGAACACCAAATACAACAATTTTGTTTCTTAACATAAAAACCGAATTTTTTTTTCGAAGAATCGCCGATATCGGCTAGTATGTTACGATAGTTTGTATGCTTTGTGTGGTAGTTAAGCAATCCATTTTCGTCAATGTCAGACTTTCAACTGAGAAAAAAAAAATTGGTTCAACTACTTAGTTTGTTAGATGTCGAATTCCAGTTGTATACTTTTGAAACCATGAAATGAATAACCCGTTACATTTGTTATGACTGTCAAAATATCTATCATAAATAACGTTTGGCATTCACACTGTCACGCTTCAATTAAAATGAAAAATGGTACACGTAGGATCTTCATCGACGGCATATGAGTAGTTTTATGTGGGCGGAAGTCGTGATGTCCAATAGAAAAATTCAAGAGCTAAAATAATCCTTATGTTTAAGAACTCGAAAATGTCACATTATTTGTAAGACATGGCGTGGCCGTAGCACAATTCTATATGATCACTAAAATTTAAGTTTTTTTTTACTAAATAGTTAAACCAGCGTTATTTGTTGTCATTGTAGGTACATTGTGTTGATATGAAATTGTTGCACAGAAACACCTCTTTCAAATTGCAAAGGACTTTAAATGCAAATTTGGATTACTTAGGAAATTGTCTTTTATCTGTATAAATATTTATGAATATACTTTACTTATCCCCGTATTCCCACACAGATTCTTAAAATTTGTATACGAAATTGAAATTGAAATCGAAATCTGCCCTACAGAGGTGCAAATAGGTTTAGTAGCCTAGGAGTACTGCGCTTATCAACGTGCTTCAAATACTTTCAAACGAAATATTTAATTTTCTTTTTAAATTTTTGCACCTTTCTGTGCAACATATCTCAAATTTTTGTTGGTGAATTTTTGATGAGACTGGACGAGTTTTTTGTGATCCTCTTTGTTATGGATCTGTGATAGATAAACGTGCGCTTGCTTATGATTCGTATTTTTTAAAAACAATATTGAAAATCGCAGTATTTTAATATCAAAGAATTGCTTTCTTAATACCTGAGTTTTTATAAATGGATTTTCAATACTTGTCTTAGCTTTCTGAAAGCATATCTCATTAAAATTTTTGCAAAGTTTTTTCTAAAATTCAAATTTTGGAAAGTAAAGTACATGAACGAGTCAATGACTTCATAAAGAGATTCAACAAGAAATACTACGATAAAATAGGAAATTCTGCTTATCAACTGATAAGAGAATGTATAGAATCGGCATAAGGAAAGCTAAAACCAAAAATCACCAAATTGAAAATGTTATGTACAGATAGTACAACTATAAACATGTATGTAAGGTACCACGTTAAAATCAACCTGACCGACTTGACTAGAACGACCAGCATACGAAATACTGGAAAGACAGAATAGGGGATAGAGAGTATTATGCGAGAGCAAACGTAAGGAACATGAAATAAATTTAACTTAAGCAAGATAATCAAAAAAGAAAAGAGGACAGTAGAAAAGAAGATGCCGAAACGTTGACACCGATCCACATTGAGAAGTTGCGCAGTGAAGAAGATTAGTTTAATTTAAAAACATTTACTCACCTAAATAGTCTAACTAGCTTTAAGACCTTATAATAAATAAATAAATAAAACTGAATTTAATTAAAAATTATAAAGATCAGTGTGGTTAATTCGAGGGTGCAAATTTGTGTTTTACTGCATGTATATTTTCTAATTGTGTTTGAATATCTTTCTTTTGTTGTCGTATAAAGGTTATCCTATTTTCCCCTTAAGAATATTAGAATATAAAAAAAAACTCAATATCCATGATTAAAAATGTAATTCGTTGTAAAATCTATAAGATAAAATCACGAAAAATGTAGGCATGAATGAATGAATGAAATGAAGTAAAGTACATATATGCAACGGTTTTCATACGTACCCTTGCTGTGATCGGTTGAACAATCATTTCCTTGTGGATTCTCCAGTAAAGCTATAAATATTGTCTTTACCTATGATAACAGCAAAAAACGCGTGTATTAGTCACGTGATATGTGTTTAAGGTGGCCAGTTGTTTGTTTTTATTTTCACTTTTAGTAATATGGTTAATAAATGTCTCACACTTTGGCAATATCCGATATTATTCTTGAAAATGATAACATTTATTTCTTTTTTCAGCTTTACAAACCAACCATTAAAAAATATCTCTTATAGATTTAAATAAAGTTGTGTTTTTAGTAGGGCACTTTTTTCCTTGACCTAGAGAAGTGGACTCTACAGTCTTAGGCAAATTTGCACGTACTTAATTTTATTATAATTTTTCATCTCAATGAAGGCGGTTAACATAAGAGCGTAATTATGCTGATATAAAATGATGGCAGATATTTAACCCGGTGTAACCCCGCATTAGCAACACAAAACCAACACATGCACAATTTGAAGCTAAAACAAACGTCAAATAAATACAAACAACACTAACACATATAAAGTTGTGTATACGTACACATTATACGTCAAGGATAAATAGTCTAGTGTTTTTCCAATAGAACAAAAATTGTGCGGCGTAAAAGTGTCTCGTGTATTAAAACTCAACAAAATTTTTATATCTTATAAAATTGTAGAGGAAAATCCCACCTGCCGTATGAGTGATATGTTGTTTATTTCCTGGAGACACACAGGCATACAGCACGTATGAGTGATAATTTATACATTTTGACAATTATTACTTACATGTATGTTTAAATTGCTATAATAATTCTAGAAACATAAAAATGATTTTGAGATTAAACAAACATTTAAGTTAAATAAAAGGATAAATTATAGAGTTGAGCTTAAACCTTATTAAAAATTTTAAATATATTTGGTCGCGAAGTTTTTATCTATTACAAGTAAATCTTAAGTACACTTCACAGTAGTCACGTTCTTATGTGTATTTATGTTTTTTTTTTCTGCTATACTTTTAACATCGTTGAAATTATTTAGGTTAAATTATCAGGCAAGAAGTTGGATTATGCTTTACATACACTGGCTTCATATGAACCATGCCACTGTTTTTAATAATTCATCTTTTTTTAATGTATTAATGCCGATTGGATGCGGCTTGAATTGGGACTATATCCTTATATGGATTGCTATCGGATAAATTTTTTGCCTCTAAACATATTTATCTTTACTAGACTTAGTTTAAAACCTTAAAAATTGTTGCTGTTCACTTGCGTAGTAAGCCACTGGAAAATCTCTGCTGTTTTGTTATTTTAAACCGGAGTTTAGCAGACTACCACTACATATGATTTTCATTATACTTTGTTAATTAAATAGATTAAGTCAGAATATTTGATTATTCTGCTTGATGTCCGGTGTATATAGATAAGAACCTTTTTTAAAAATATCTGCTGTCTTCTTCAACTTTCTATATGCCGACGACATTTCGTTGGTGTTAATCAACTCATCAGTAGACTTGGAAAATTCTTAAAAGTTTGTTTCAAACAAGCTTGTTGATTAGCACCAACAAAATGTCGTCGGCATATAGACAGCTGAAGAAGACAGCAAATATTTTTTAAAAAGGTTCATTTTTGGACCTAAATTAATACATTTCAATTGGCTCTTAAAGCAAATCAATAATTAAGTTCATATTTGAACATACATGCGACACTACCCAGTTACGGACAGTTACTGCAACCTTCTTAGCATTGTAAGATATGACAATATAAAAGCAAATAATTAAACAGTGAACGTAATAGTCATAAAGAAATCTATCTATTTATAGTGTGTAATCGTGAATATAGTAGGCAGCTAAAAACTATAGAGTCAAATAACAATAAAAATATATTTTCTCTTGGGGAAAAAATATTTTTTTTTCAAACCGCCTCTTCCAAAAGCGTCTTCTCAACAATAGACAAGCAACAATTTAAAGTGCCTAGTGATTTTACTTTTACCGCAAAAAAACTGTGTTATCTTATAATTTTTTTTTATTACATTAAAAGGTTGTGTGAAACACCAACGTGGGAGGTATTATTATTTTAACCTGAAAAAATTACCACACAAACTCTTAGATGTTATGTAATTTTGTTTAGCTTTTTGGCTCAGATTTGCTTCGTTTGCACAGTTTGCACTACCACCGTTCAAGCCCTTGGTGTTACCTAAACTAGAATTTTGAAAGCAAACATGTAAAGTTTCATTTGGTTATATAGCTTAGCATTTTTCCAACTCCGCTTAAGCTTCTTTTTCATGATTTACTTAAACTTGTGCTCTTAATATTCCTCATATTTAATTTAATTTAACCTCCTATTAGTTTTATTTTATAAAAGCTAATTGTGAAATAAAATAGTGAATAGGGCAGCACAAGACATCAAATATTTATATGTAAATTTATGATTATAATAAAGTTACAGGTATAAACAATTTTAGAGTAATATGTTTTGTTGCCATAAAAATATATTTAACAGTTGCCACTTTTTTTTTTTGCTAAACAGTGACTAAACAAAAAAAATAGTCATACTTTCTATATTGTAACAAGCGCGTAAGTTATAACCAGTTGCATTAAATCTAAAGTTATAAATTCAGAAGATTAATTGGTTGTAAAACAAAAAATGAAATTCACCAAAAACTTTTCAAAGTTTGCCATTATTATATTCTATTATTTCTGCTGTTATCTTGTAAACAATTTATAAACCATTTTTCTATATATTTTTTTTTCAAAAAGTTAAGCGTCCGCTCATAACAAAACTGTCATAAAAATTTAAAGCAGATATAAATAATAAAGCTGCCTTTAAGAACGAGAAAAGTACTTTTATTATGATGATGTCAACAGAAGAAAAAATGAATAACAGCGAATATAAAATTAAGAACAGTTTAACATGAACTAAGAAAAAGATGAAAACTTTTCTTATAAAAAATAATAGTAAAGTTAAGAAGAGAAAAAAAGAATAAATGTCATGTAAGCAAAACTGACGAGATTTCTGCCGGCCAATGTACAAAAGAAAAGAGATGTTTTAACGACTCAATGTTTAAGTTTGCTCTTTGCCTCTAACTTTTTAGAAAACAGCAAGGAATAATGAAAATGTTTTCTGCAAGTTAAGTTCGACATTTTATTGCTGTTCTTTTCTCATAAAAAAATTTCTTTATGGCGGATAAATTGTACCGCATTTAAGATGAGTTTTAAACTAAACGCTTACTTATTAGCAAGTAGCCTCAAAAGCCAGATGAAATTATTAGTGTCGTGGGAGTTTACTCTAAAGGTACTAAAATTAGCATCTGTATGTTCTCCATTTTTTTACAGCTAAAATAATAGACTAAGCACTTTGACGATGGATCAGCGCAACACAAAATACTAATGTAAGAAAAATTCCGAATAATAAAATTAATAAATTTGTCAGCCGCTTGGCACAGCAGAATATTTACGCAAGCTGAGAAATGAAAATTGGAATCAATAATATAAGAAAAGTATAAACATTAATTCAGGGTCCAAGAATGGACCTTTCAAATGTTTTCTGTCTTTTTCAGCTGTCTATATGCCGCCGACATTTCGTTGGTGCTAATCAACTCATCAGTAGGCTCGAAAATTTCTTAAAAGAATGTTTCAACGTAGCTAATGATTCCATGATTCCCATGAACAAAATGAGAATCAGAAATGTTCAAACAAATCTTAAACACAGTAAACTTTTTTTTCGTTTTGCAACTCTTTCGCTTTTCTTTGAAACCTTCTATACAACGAGTTACCATCGGTTACAACGATTTGTATTTTTGAAAGTATCAAACAGTGAAAGTCTTTGAATATTCAAATATTATCTTAATTATTTATTTGCTTTAGGAGCCAATTGAAATGTATTAATTCAGACCCAAAAATTTACCCTTCAAATGTTTTCTTTCTTTTTCAGCCGTATATATGTCGCCGACATTTCGTTGATGCTAATCAACTCATCAGTAGACTCGAAAAATTCTTAAAAGGATGTTGGAAACTATTTTATTGAAACTGAATTATTCCATAATTCCCATGAACAAATTGAGAATCAATTGGCTGCTTGTTATTCTAGTTTAAAACACACCTAATGATTTGATTATTCATTGGGATATACACAGGTATCTATTGCATGTCACTAAGACAAGCTATTGTTAAAATTGTTGGCAATAACGGCAAGAAGAGGGTTTTTTTTTGCTGAAAGTGAAAGGATGCTAAAATACGAACTCCACTTATTATTGTAGCTTATAATTATCAAAAGTGCTTGATTAGTTTTTGATATGTATCTATCGTAGGCTACTGAGATGAGGACTGCTTCAGTTTTAGGCACTGAGAGCAGAAAAGTGTTTTGTTTTTGCCTAAATATGTATGTTGGCTTTTTCGGGAATAAAACAAACATTAGCAAACATATTTTAATATATTAGGCCAAATTTTATTGCCATTACATGCAGCTATAAAAATGAATAAGAAAAACTCGCAAATATTTGCAAATTTATATTTTTTTAAATTTTCCAATATCAACAATTTTGCAGTTTAAAAAAAATTATTTATTTTATTATTTTCCTAATAACTCTAAAATTCTTAACGACACCGGATCAAGCCTTACGAAAATGTTATATTTTAGAAAAAATTTTCTGCAAAAAAAACTGATCCATAAAATTTGAAATTTGTATGAATCAAAAAAATATAGTGGTCACCCATGGTCAGAAAATGGTTTTCCATTTGTTGTGTACTGTAACTAAAGTAGTCTTTAATGAGTCTTCTAATATTGATCTATTTATTAAACTCCTTTTATATTTTTATATTAAATTTTATGATTTTTAAGTCATACGTTTCTTCGTTTGTTCACGTACTTGACCTAATTCTATAAAAATGACTTTTTTTTAAAACGTATTTAAGTGAAACAAGTATATAAAAAAATTTATGAGCTTTTTAACAGTGGCAGTAAAAATAAAAAGGAATGCAATTTCATAACATTTTTACCTTCAACAAAAATTATTTTATGAGTTTAAGAATCTAGAAATATATAAACAAATTTGTGCTTAACATAAACAGGACTGCTGTAAATCTTTTGATTTAGCTCAAATTATGTCCTTTTAGTTTGAGTTTAGATAAAATTTTATGATTTTAAATAAATTTTTGTTATTTTATTTAATCATTCAAGCGAGAGAAAATTTTATTGTGAACTTAAATAAGTTTATGCAATGAATATTAAAACCTGCATAATTTTCTGTTTATAAGTCTCCTTACATTTATTAAAAAAAAAATGTAAACGTATTACCCAAAGATTAAAGCACCAGTAGCCCTATTCACTATTCTATAACGTTTTTGAAAGTGTTTGGTTTGTATCCAAGTATTATGGTTTAAACTTCCTTTTAACACCTGTAGGTGCATGTCAAAATAATTTGAAAATATATTTCGGCTTCGTCGAAAATGGCGAAAAATATAAAAAAGAACGCAAAAAACAAAACAAAAATTGGCTAATCATTCTGTTATGGGCCAAGTAAGTAAAATTAAGTAATATTTATAATATTACTTTTGTGTTGATTTTTTTCTGAGACATCTTGGCTATTCAGGCACCGATTTTGTTGAGTTTCTATAGCAAACATATGATACGATATAGGAAGTATTTTTTGACCTAAAGAGTGGCAACTCATTTTTGACTTTTCTTTCAAACTGATCTAGAATACATGTATGTACGTATGTGTAAACATTAGGCATATTAAACAAGTCACATTCGAGACGCTCGACTTTGAATTTTTTTGATATATTTGCCTGATTTGTATGTGAGCGATCTGTAAGAAGCCACCACTGGCACCTTGGGATTGATTAGTCCCAGAGACACATATCAGGCTGCTGGGAAAATAAACTTTCCTAATCACACTAAGTTGTCCCAGGTTGCCAGTGTAGTAGTCAAATATAATTTTTTTTTTTTTTTTTTTTTGTTGTTCCAATATTTTTTTGAAACACTACGACCAGACACCTACAAGAGAAGAGTGTTGGGTGATAAATAAAGATAAATTCGTCAAATTAAATGTTAAATTTGAAGGTAAGAGACATGATTTTGGTAAACTATCTTAAGCGTAAAATGTATTAACCTTCATACAGCCCCTCTGTTGTTGAGAGTAAGAGAGTGAACTCTGTCCTTGATTAACATAAAACAGAGAAATCCCGAAAGTTCGTACCCCGTTAAATCGTAATTCCCCATAATTCGTAATAAGCTGTCGGTCTGTTGAAAAAATCGCACCAATTCATAAAATTTCCTCGCATTTTGGTCCTCTCACTAATTTGCAATGCTTTTGTCCAAATAAAATCTTCTTTATCTCTTACAAATCGTAATTGTTTGATAACTATCACTCATAATTCGTAATAATAACAGCAGAAACATAGAAAGAATAATTTTTTTGTTTTTCCTCTATTTTGTGTTTTGCTCTTGTTTTGGCTTTTGCTTGTGTGCTTTGCGTGTTTATTTACTTAAGATCACTGTGTCACATGAATAATAAAGGAAGATATCAAAACGCTCGCATAAGACTCTGTCGGTGTTACAGCAACCACAAATTTTTGCAGCCACTGACAGTGGAGAGAGCAAAGTCTATGTTGCTAAGCGATTTGAAATTGCTCCATCAGCTCTAACTTCTGTTCTTCAAAAATAAGAATTTATTATAAAAAAATTTTCAGAAAGTAATCTGAGGTACGCAAAACTACCTGAATATCCAGAGTTTAGAGAGTCTTTAGTTTTGTGGTTTACACAGTGCTGGTAGTCCAACATTTCGGTTAGTGGCCCATTACATTCAGGAAAAGTAGCACGTTTTGCAAAAAAAAAAAAAAACTAAATCTAAGTTATTATTTTAAAGCAAGCAGTGGTTGGCTTGATCGCTTTCAAAAGCGATTAATGAAAATATATTTTCAAAATGAAAAAAAAAAACTTAATCACTTGACAAAATATTATGATGCAAATAGTATTTTCATAAATTCTGTTTGATTGTGTTAGTAAATAAATTGAAAACACTTGATAGTTTGTATTAATTTTATTCTAATTTTAATATTAAACGAAAATCTTATAATTCGTAAAAAATTGCCAGTCCCTTTCGAATATAAGTCATTGGGAGTCCACTGTTTACATAAAGAACTTCTTAGCAATAATATCAACAAATTTCAATAAAAATATTTTCTGTATAAAAAGTTTGTTTGAATATTTCTAATTCTCATTTTGTTCATGAGAATTTTGGAATAAGCAGCTGGGCTTCAAACATTCTTGTTTAGCAACAATGAAATGTCGGCGGCATATAGACGGCTGAAAGAGACAGAAAACATTAGGGTCTATTTTTAGACCTAAAATAATAAATTTCTGATGGCTCTTATAGCGAATAAATAACTCCATTTTTGAATATTAAAAAAAATTTTTACTTTTTGATACTTTAAGGAATACAATTCGTGGTAGCCAATGGTCACCCGTCGTAAGGAAGTGCTATGAATAGTAAAGGTGTTACAAGACATAAAATGTTTTCTGTAAAAAAGTTTGTTTTAACATGTCTGATTCTCATTTTGTTCATGAGAAATTCCGAATAAGTAGTTGGGCTTCAAACATAGTCTTTAGATTTTTCGAGTTACTGAAGATTTTAAAATAAAGTAAGAACAATTTTGTTAAGCCAAAAATTTAATAATCTTCTTTTACTTAATGCATTAAGTTTGTTTAAAAAGTAGTATTAGAAGCCAGTAGCTATTGTTATAAAGCACAACCACATTTTAATAAGCTCTGTATATAAATATTTTATCTACCCAAAATGAAGAAAAAATTCCTTTAAAGTTTTCAAAAATGTCGGTCACATCTCAGCTAATTGTGAACCATTTCCTTTACACTTCATCATACACCAATAGTTTGGCATCAAAAACTTTACTCTGCGCAAATCAGTTTGCTCAGCAGCACTAAGATAATATCAAAAAATGCCGATTTGTTATCCTTCAAAGACGATGTTTTTGCTATCCCTGCAGAAATGATTGGAGTACATGATCCCATTTTAAGTAAAAAGGAGTAGCTACAATATGGTCCGATGTAATGTAAACATGGACCATGATGAAAAGAAAAATTCTTTGGCAACACTTGCAATACATGATTACCATGTGGTGAGCCTTGGAGTAGTGACATGCTGTAATTTCAAGCCTAATCCTGTGTTAATAATGTGTGGAGCGGTTACCTGGGTTTTGTTTGTTTTTTTGATTACGTGGTCCTCGCCTTAGACATTTTAATGTAAAATTAAGCTTATTTTTCCCACAAATTTCTATTACTTTTAGATTAGTCCTTGGTCCCCTACATGCATGTAAGGAGTCGTCCCGATTTGTACGGAAATATCACGGTTATTCGTAAGCCGATTTTGCAGAACTTCAATACAAAAACACAACACGATATACCAACAGTTTGGCACAAAAATTGTTTTTCTTGATTTTTTCCATCGATATTGATCATACTTTACGGTGCCGGAAATTAAAACTTAAGGAAGTTACAAGTGGAATGATAAATTTATGTATATATATTCAACATGTTTATTTGATTATTTATATATAATTAATGTTCGATTAGTCTGTTTAAATATATACTTTTTATTTGATCTTCTTAATTTTTTTTTTTCAGCTTCAGATCGTTTTTTTTTTTAATTAGTCAATTTTTTAAACAAATACGAGTAATAGTTTTGTCGGACTTGAGCTCGATTTTTATTTTTTCGAAATTGAGAAGAATGCCTTAACTTTGAATACACAGGCTGAACTTATGCTATGTATACATACATAGTGCGTATAATTTGTTAACTGTTGTATGTAATAAGTTTTTCCTCTTTGCGCAATCATTAAATTTTCCTCTTGCCCCATTACAGATTCTAAAAGGAAAAAGTTTAACCTATATGGTTTAAATACTCAAGAACGATTTTCATTTAAAATATTCCTGCACTTAAACAAATGTGACATGAAATGTGAGATGATGTTGTTGTTTTTTTTTTTGTGACAAACATCTTGATTATAACAATTACTCATTTGTAACTCTTTTTATATTCGTGAATGTTTTTCGTCAAAAAAATGATTAATGAGAAATGCGGTAGTTTTGGTTAGCAAATTTTTGTTGTAGTTTTAGTTAAGTTACACTTGTCTCAGCTTTATATGCATATGCCCAGCAAACATATTCGATGTAAAATCCCACTAAATCTGAGTAGCATCTAAAGCCATCTTATAAGACAGCCACAGTCTAAGCCAGTAAGTGTATTTTATTTTTACAGTCACGCTGTTCGTCGTTTACAAAAACGTTTACTTGTAATATCTGTATATAGCAACAACTATAAGCGTATGACCAGTTGGAAAACTCATTCTACACAATCGATTTTGCTTCAGCTTGCTAAGTTTATGTTTGCGTTATTCGAAACGATAACAGAGGCCAACACTCAATTTGCTTCTTTGAATTTATCAACTGATTCTAGTTAATTTGGGTGCACTAAATTCAAATCTGTAATCAGTTTGTCTATATCAGCCCTAGTTTTCATGATATAGCTTTTTTATACCCTCCACTCATGACCTCCAATTATTATTAGTTGCCAAAAGAAAACATTTTTTCAAAATGCGTCAGACTAATTTTTGCACCGTCTTCTAGTTGATCTAAAGAGAAATGGCTTCCAACATTTCTCTTTAGATCAACACTTTTTTAATAAACTTTGCAAACTGCAATAAGCCACTTCTTACAAGCAACTAACTTTCGATATGCAATTGGAGTGCAAAAAAATAACGTTCTCAATAATATTGTACAAATAAAATTTCCATTAATCAGCTTCCAATTACACAAAAAATAATATTTTCGGAACTGCTTGCTCCGAATTTTATATACAATCCACTAAATGAGTTACAAGTTAAATTAACCGAATTCATCAAAAAAGCGCATCTTTTTTTGGTTTGGCAGTAACTATAAAAGTAAATAAAAAAAATTTTATGAAAAAAAAAAATGTTAGAGAGTCGGGCAAACGGTCATAATTGGGGGTCACTAGTGGAGGATATAAAAAGGCTTTATCATAAAAACTAGAGCTGATACAGACAAAGAGATTACAGATTTGAATTTAGCGCATTGAAATTAACTGGAAACATTTGATGAATTCAGAGAAACAAAAATCTTTTTTAATTTTGTCGGGCTGTGTAATCTTAACTTTTAAGTTGAGCTATATGATTTACAATTGCTAATAATTTTATCAGGCTTGAGTTCGATTTTACTTCCTTAAAATTGAGAAAGATTATTTTAATGATAGCATTGAAATGATCAACATTTTTATAGAAGCCAAGAAAATTAAAGTTGAAGATTTACTAGTTGGGCTGGGCAGTATGTATTTGTATTTCGAATTTTAAGTACTAAGCGATTGAGTATTTTGTATTTGGTATTTCAATTACTTGTGCTCTCAAAGTACATTTTTAAAAATACCTTTTAAAATTATGATATATCCGAAAATACCAAAATTTCATTACCAAAGCACCTGTGTAAAGCAAACGCAACTGAATGCACATACATTGAGAAAGTTGCCAAGCTGTCAGAAAGTTAAATAATGAAAAAATAAAATACAAGGAAAAAACAGAGTTCGACATTTTTATTTAAAATAAGAGAAAAAATATCAATCAAATGTTGACTTGGATAGACTATATATAGTGATGTATTTGGTTATTTGGTTTTTATAAAAAAAGACTAGAACGGTTTTATTTAGTTCATTAAAATAAGTCTTTATTTTATTTAATTAATAACCAATAAAAATATAATTTGTAATTACTTCAAATTTACGAGACAAATTAACGCGCGTGTCAGCAAATTCAAGACACAGGAAAGAAGTGAAGTAAAAAGGAAAAAAGGTTTTTTAATCTTAGTTGTAAAAAACTGCAACTCTACAAAAGGAGTATACACAGTTGGTATCAACAGTGATGCCACATGTATATAGCATTTGGTGAAACGTTTTTTAATTGTCACTTATTTCTTAATTCCATTATATGCCTTGCAATAAAATATCGTTTTCTAATAAGAAATCACTGAGATTTTGTCGTTAGTTGGTTTACTTTACTCGCCATCAACTTATTGTTTGTCTGGTATCACTTTTGAAAAACTGGTGTTTATGAAAGAAAATAAAAACTTTTTTGATTAGAAGTATTTTGTATTTTAAATACATATTTTTGTTAAATTGTATTTTGTATTTCAAATACTTGCTTCTGGAATGCAGTATTTTGTATTTAATTACATGGAAAAAAAATATTTTTATTTGGTATTTTAAATACACAACTTTTATGTATTTCGTACTTCGTATTTTAAATACATCAGAGCATGTATTTTGCCCAACACTGGGTATATGTCATGGCTAATTTAAGACCACCACCATGTCGCTCATCAGCATCCAAATTACCTTGAACTCAGGTCATTACTAATTTTAAGCAGCAGCAAATGACCATCCCACTACCTGAATTGTCTATCTTTAATCCTATTGAAAAGCTTTCCATATTATCACTGTGTTTATCTGTTCATTGAGATATATTTTCTATTCTCTCGCCAACATCGAATTGATTTAAAATAGATTTTTGTGTTTGTTGATATTGTAACAGTAATAACAATGGTTTCAAACGACTCGTTTTTTTATATATATGTGTAAAATTGATGTTACCCAAAACCATTTGGGTAAGATTTTTAATAATTTTGGTATGCTATATACAAAATTAGATTTAGCAGACGCCTTTTACGGTTTTGATGAAATTCAAAATTTACAGAGTTTTTAGCTTGTAAAAGTCTATTAGCATGGTCTCAGGTACACTACGTTTATAGTGCTTAGAGGTGAAATATTGATTTGTAGTAGTCTTGGATCTATTTCCTCCTGATTTAGAAAAACTTATGTTTTCACGGTAAAGAAAATTTTACTTTGATAAAGTTTTGTATTCGTAGTTTTACAGTCTGGATAATTCATTTTACTCTAGTTTCCACACTGTTCTGAAATTGCAGTAATTAAAATTAGTTTTTGCAGAGGATTTAATTAATGCTACTTCGTTACAATATTCAAAGGTTTTTAGTGAAAACAAATTAATCCTAAGTTGTCTAGAGCTCGAAAAAATCTAATTTGTTTTGGTTTTTTGCTAATTTTTACGAACAACTCGAAATCGTTGATATTTTGTGGACTACGAGCCAAGTTCGGTCTACCAGGTACTTTTGTATTATCATGAACAATTTTATTGACTTCATTTTAACATACCTCTTATTTGCCCATTTATGCATATTTTTATTTCATAAAAAAACTTACATCGGGAGCTGCGCAGGGTTCTATACTAGGCCCAGACCTATGGAATATCACATATGATGAGATCCTTAGATTGGAAATGCCCGATGATTGCCACTTGGTAGGCTATGCCGATGACATTGCCGCTGTTGTAATCGCCAGAAATGTAGAGGATGCAAAACGAAAATTAAATATGGTAATGCTCCGTAGTAAAACATGGTTGGAGCAGCATGGGTTAAGTCTGGCTACAAAAAAAAACAGAGCTAATACTACTGACAAGGAAACATATCCCACTGGAGGTAGACTTCGAAGTATTAGGATCACAGATAATGACGACTAGTATGTTGAAATATCTGGGAGTAAGATTTGATAGCTGACTTAAATTTACCTATCAGATAAATCATACAGCCAACAGAGCGAGAAGAACAGTGAGTTTTCTCAGTAAACTAATGGCAAATGTAGGAGGACCAACACAACTCAAACCAAAATTGCTTATGGACACCAGAAACTCAGTACTTTTGTATGGAAGCGAAGTGTGGGGCACATATGTAACAGCCGATAATAGGCGAAATAGACTGTTAGCGGTACAGAGAACATCGGCATTAAGAATAGCCTCAGCATATCGAACGGTCTCGCAAGAAGCCGTTTTTATAATCAGCGGCACAATTCCCATTGACTTGTTGATCGAAGAGAGAGTTAAAATCTGGACAGCACAAAAGCAGGGAAATGAAATCGATAAACAAGATCTGGGCATGGAAACTCTGGGGAAAGTGCAAGAGAAATGGAGCAACTCTGCAAAAGGAAGGTGGACATCAAAACTAATACCAAACTTAAATGAATGGTATAGTAGAAAAGAGGGAGAAATAAATTATTATATAACCCAAACGCTGTCGGGGCACGGATATTACCGGAAATGTCTTTTTAATATTGTAAAAGCGGAAAGCACGAGCTGCATATATAGTGACGGTGATATTGATGATGCAGAACACACTTTTTTTTTAAATGCAAACGATGGGAAATGCAGAGAATACATCTAGAGTCACATTGTTATAATGTCTCCCATTATCAACACGGGTCAATATAATATAAATATATGTATGTACACGTGCATAAATATGTACATACATACTCCCTTTAATTTACGTACTTTATATAAATGCAATTATGCATCTATTTAGTTCATTCGCATTTTAATTTTTATTTAAAAGCAATTCCAAGAACTGTTTATGCATTTATTTAGTTCAGTCACACTAAATAAATGCAACTCCAAAAACAGACAAATTTATTAGGAATTATTTTGCAAATAAAAACATTCATTTACCTATCTTTATTAATTTCTCGGAATTGTTTTTCAACAATTAATTTCATTACTAATCAATATTTTAACTATAAGGAAAAATTGTAAAACAATTAATCAATATTTTAACTATAAGAAAAAAATTTTAAAACTTAGTATAAAAAGAAGTGTAAGAAGAAAATAAAGGGAGTTGGAATTTGAAAATGAAAAAGTGAGTGGTTGTTTTTTTTTAGAGATTATATTTTTATGTTTGAAAAGTTCACATCTCGGAACAATAACTGCTGAAAATATAGTAGGGAAAATGTTACGTGGAAAGAAAATATGGGACAAAGTGGCGAAATATGCCGAATATATACTTAAGGTGAAGAAGATTGATCTAGATAAGGAGATACAACGATCTGCCTTGAGGCAGACAATAGACGACAGAGCGTAAGCAACACTGAGTCTCTATCCGAAGTAATGCTGACGCGGTACCGGATAGACAAGAACTCAGATGGAGGTAGGTTTTTAGTGGAATCACCACAACCGGATGTGCTACATCTCATGATCCAAAGGGATTTCCTACCTTACAAAAAAAAAAAAAAAATTCATATGTCATTAGACATGGCGTAGTGATATATGGAGATTCTTAGAAACAAGGCTTCGAAAAGCTAGATCCTCCTGTTTTGTGAAGCTTGGAAAAAAACGCATGATAGACAGAAGGGGATTGATCATACATTAGACACATTTACAGCAACCTGGGACTAGGAAAGAATGTGGGGAAAATGTAGTTAGCTAATCATGTACTGGAGCCTGTTCATGGAAAACAGATGAGTTTGGCGGTTTTCCAAAAATTTTGTTCATATTTTTGACTCTTTTACAGGCACCGTAAGACTACTTGGGTCTGTGGTAGAAATTTATTTAAATAGTTTTATATGGAATGGGACATTTAAGAAAAGAGACAAGGAGCTAGTGTGTTATCGAAAAATATAGACCAGAGAAAGTTATTAGGGACCGATCATGAACATTTGTCTTTTCCACAAGCACCTTGAGGCAATTTGGAGTGGTGAGAATAGAATTCAGAAAATATTATAGAATTTTTGGGTGCGAGATGCTAAGGAGCGGGAAAATGTGCATTGAAAGTATAAAAATGTAGTAAGGGCCAGTAACTAGAAGTGACTAGGTTGAAGTTATTGTGCATTTTGCAGAATTTTTACCTGTGTGTTTGACACCGATGAGCTGTTAGTTTCTATCATCTCATAATCCAGATTTTTTGTTGCATGCAATTTTTTCCAAAACTCATAAAAGTGAAGATTGTCTCATTTCAAAATCGAAAAGTGACTCACCGTGTCATATCTACTGCAACATATCTAGTAATTTCCATTTTATTAAAAAGTGTAATAATTTAGTGTTCGGCACCACCGAAAACACAACACCATAATATATTTTCATAATATATGTATTTATGTTAAATTTCTTTGCCATTATCTGATGCATGTAAAGGGTGTTTTTTGTCAATGTACAGAACTTTAAGTTGGTATTACCGTCAAGATGGCGACTGATTTAACAGCTGTTAAGTGATTTATTCTCAGCTTAGGTTGGCAATTCATCATGCATAAACTCACGCCTGAATCAAGCTTGAAAATAGTGCAATTTTAATGCAAAACGAGATTGCCGTTGTTCCCGATTTTCATAAGCGAATTTTGTTCAGCGATGAAGTGCACTTCTGGTTGAATGGCTACGTCAACAAACGAAACTGCCGCATTTGGAGTGAAACTAATCCTCAAAGATATGTCTTAACACCGTTACATCAAGAAAACCTGACTGTTTAGTGCGCTTTATGGGTTGGTGGAGTCATTGGTCCGTACTTCTTCAAAAAAGATGATGGCCAGAATGTCACAGTCAATGGTGATTGGTATAGAGCCATGCTTACTAACCTTTTCATTCCTGAATTGAATAACCATGATGTGCAGGAGATGTGGTTTCAACAAGATGGCGCAACATGTCACACAGCTCGTGCCACAATAGATTTATTAAAAGACACGTTTTGTGACCGCCTAGTTCAACGTTTTGGACCTGTGAATTGGCCTCCAAGGTTTTGTGATTTAACACCGCTAGACTACTTTCTGTGGGGCTATGTAAAGTCATTGGTCTATGCGGATAGACCACAAACGCTTGACCACTTGGAAGACAACATTTGCCGTGCTATTACCGATATAAGGCCACAAATGTTGGAAAAAATTATCGAACATTGGACGTCCAGATTGAACTGCATCCGCGCCAGCCGTGGCGGTCATATGCCAGATATCACATTTAAAATATAATGTCACAAAATTATCTTTCGGATAAATAAAATTCATGTCAATCGAATAATCCATCATTGTTTTATTGCAACTTAAAGTTCTATACATCGAAAAAACACCCTTTATTTGTGTTTTACGGCTTTTTCAATTGTACCAGACAACTTTGCAAAACTCTGGCTCACATTTTTTCACACCTTTTCAACTATAGTTTACACTGCTGATCTAAACGTTGACTACTAACCAGTATTGTGTCGTAAATTTTGAAACAAAGAAAAAACCTAAATAACATGAAATAAACAAAATAAATTTGATTTTTGGCTCCCAGACTGTTATGTAAATACGAAATATATTAGATTTAAATTTTTGCCTTTAAATTATTTCGGTTTTCAGAAAATGTAACTTGACAGGTGTAACCGGTGCTGTACATACATATATGTAGATCATAGTGAGTGGTTTTAGCAGTCGATATTGTGCCATACATTTTTCGATAACATTTGGAACATGCAAAAAATTACAACAAGAAATAACAAAAGAATTATTTTCGAAGCGATAGATTTTCAACTATTTTGCTTTCATTTTATTACACTGATTTATGGGTTTTAAATGTTAATCCTGATTTTGGCTACAAAAAATTAAATAGTCTTAGATGTACACAGATTAGAATGTACAAAGTATAAAAATATAACATATAATGTTTCTTGCTTCTGCTGTAAAAATATTAAACGTGTTCCAGCCGCTTTTTGGATTTTAAATATGCGTTAGAGCAGGTTGGTTGGCAAGAACAAATATTTTTCGATGTTATGCTATCGGTTTTTCCAAAGCATTTTTCATGAGAAGAAAAAAGCTTCACTACGAAATGTCAAAAAACTATTTTCGAGGCGTCTGATTTCACATTTTTTATAGCTTTGCACGAAGCAGTGAAACGGGGTTGGTGTGTTCCAAAAAAAAAATATTGGAGAGAAAAATCGAGAACACAGTGTCGATTGCTAAATTATTCATTTTCTAATTTAGGTATTATGTTTTTTACTACAGGTATTTTTTCACTTAACGCGTGACCTCTTTATGATTTTCGGCCTTTTTTCATTTTTTCGCCCTCATTTCGTTTTCTATTAAATCTTAAGTCATTGAGCCATATTCGTGAATTTGTATTCAAATCCATTACGGAATTCGAGATCGAATGAGCTATAAAGTAATACTATTGTAAAATGAAAACAAATTGAGCAAGAGAAATTCATTCGATTACGATCGATTCAGTACCTGATTCAGGAGAGTTTTAAAACCGTTTGGATTGTAATAATTTTAGTAAATTTTACTTTGTAAAATTTGTAAATTTTCTTAAGGATGTTTGAAAAAAGTGTCTTTCTTCTAATACTTTTAACATGATTAACTTTTATTTGCTTAGCAGGGTTGAATTTGTTTGATTTTTTTTACGTATTCATGCTTTTTGTTGCTGTGTTATTTGACAAGAAAGAGGGATTACACAAGCAACAGCTGGTCTTTTCGCTTAATTCTTACATTATCGCCATTTGATTTGAATGTTGAGTTTAAATGGCCAAGAGTAATATTTTAAAATAGTCGCTTACATTTTCTTTGCTTTTGCTTAATAAAGAGAACACAGAAAACAAAAAAATTGTATGAAATCCAAAAAACTAAATTGTATAATTAGAAAAATATAATAGGACTAAGATAACGTAACCATTGTGAGAAAAAATCCCTAAAGAATACTTCCAAAAGTTTTTAGGATTAAAGTTTTAAATTTTAAAGCGGAGCAGCACTAGGTAAACGGAGTACCAATGCTGCTTTTCTTTTGAAGGAGCTCTAGACAAACATTTAATAGCGGCCGCCGTGTTAATTTTTATTATAAAAACTAATTGTTGATTTGTTTAAGCTTAAAGCTTCGTATAGACGGTTGTCAGATCTTACAATATTGTGAGACCTAACAACGTGCTGGCAATCTACTAGAATTACAAAATTGTCAGCATTAAGGAAATTATCAGTTCAGACAATTGCAAGAAAATTTTACAATTCCATTGCCAGACAATTGCCTGACAATAAATTTAGCTACCAACGAAAATTGTCAGCGTACACGGATGTAAAATTTTCTACGTATCAAAAATTGCCAGATAATTGTCATTATCCACACATGCCATTATTCATTCTTTATTTTTCTCGCTCAAAAGCCATGTTTTTAATTTTTTTATTCTCTTTTCTGCAACTTTTTACCTCTCGTACTCACATTTTTACTATTCTCTTGTTTTTCCTTTCGTACACACACATTTTTCTTAAATATTCTTTGTCGTTACTCTGACAATGATGCCATTGTAAGGTGTTGAGAATTTATGCATCTTACAATATGGCAATGACTGACAATGTACTAGTAATGATGATGCCGAAGTGTTCAGACGATTGACAGTTAACTGACAATTAATTGTTAGGTAGGTGACCTGTCAATGCTTTTGCTTACAATATTGTCAGGAAGAAATTGTACGTTCTTACGATTGGTTAAAAATATTCTATACATTTTCTGACAATATTGTAAGATCTTACAATCGTCTATACCTAGCTTAAGATCCTTATTTACTTTTTTAGTATTGTGTTAATTTTATTATCAATATTTCGGCAATACCTTGGTGTCATCTTCATTAGAACTATATATAATGCCAACATTTTTCAATGATAGAAAACTACCAAAAATTTAATATAATTTTAGTTCAAAGCGATACGCCATAACTCTTATGTAACTTTAAAAGATTCCGAAAGTATATGTAGATAGATGCTTGAAAACTGCTGCACCAGAGAGAATGGTTATCTGTATGATATATGTGATGGCCACAGCTTTTCAATCTTATAATTATTTATTTGATCTTTATATGCAATAGTTATTAGTTTTTATAATAACCAGTGGAAATGCATTATTTAAAGTCTCAACAGATCATTTTAGCGGTCTTTTGTCTTTTTCAAACAAATCTTTACATTTTGCTATGTAAAGATTTGTTTGAGAAACACAAACAATGCTGTTGTTTCGCAATACTTTTAATTTTCGTATATCTTATTCGTCCTTATGCTTGTGTTTGAAACCCTCTACCCACATATGACGATAAACGATACGCTTGAATTTAGGCTGCTCAGGAAATACGCCCCCACTTTCGCCATGAACAGTAAGAGCCAAGGGAGAACGGCTATTGTGAGGCATGAAATCAATACTGGCGAAGCGAGGCCCATAAAGCAGGCACCCAGAAGTGTGCCACTGGCCAAGCGTAACGAGGTTAAAGAGTTAGTCAATGAAATGGAGAAGAGTGGGGTAATTGAACCATCTACGAGCCCATGGAGCTCACCGGTAGTTTTGGTGAAGAAAAAGGACGGTAGCACGAGATTTTGTGTGGACTATCGGAAGTTAAACGACGTCACGAAAAAGGACAGTTATCCACTACCCACGATTGACGATACCCTAGACACGCTGTCCGGAACAAAATGGTTCTCAACATTGGACTTGCAAAGTGGTTATTGGCAGGAAGAAATTGCTCACAAGGACAAGGAGAAGACTGCGCTTAGTGCTGGAGATGGTTTATGGCAGTTTAGAGTAATGCCTTTTGGACTCTGTAATGCTCCAGCCACATTTGAGCGACTGATGGAACAGGTATTAAAGGGGCTTCACTGGAGGACGTGTTTAGTCTACCTCGACGATATAATCGTAATGGGCAAAACTTTTGACGAGCACCTGAAAAATTTGGCCGAAGTTTTTAAACGAATATCGTCGGCGGGACTCACTCTTAGCGCGAAGCATATTGTGGCAGGTAATAAAAATGCTGAAAGGAAAACAAATTTCCAACACATCATCTGATGTTTTTGGTTTCTTATAAAAACATGGTCTTACTTTTGGAAAAGTATTACCAGCCTGTTTAAAAACAACAACACAAAAATAATTTTGGTAGAAGCTCGTGAATTGCTTTCAACGTGGGCAGAAATCAATGCCGGTGTCGTTACTAATCAATTTGGAGACACTGTTCTACAGCGATATGTATTAATATGTAGTATATAAGCATAAAGTAAAATTGCGTGAGCTTTGGTTGCCGAGTGGTTAAAGCGGCTGTGCCAAAATTGTGAAATTTGACACGTCCAAAGTTCATAGGGTGCTGATGAAGCCGGTTGTCCAACTAGCTATTAAATTTTACATTTCTTTACTTAATTGATATTGATTAAAAAGTGACAAACCAAAGGTTGAACTTAAGCATGAAAAATGAAATTAAAATTTTCAGTAAAAATGATAAAAATTATATATTTAGTTCATTTATTATATTTAAGGTAATAAAATAAATCTTATGTTCTGCAAACTCTTAATTCTACTTGCTTTTTTGTGTTAAACTAAAGTCGATATAATTAAAAGCAATATGTGCAATCATACAGTTGTATGCGATTGTTTGTACACTGACCTTATCAATAATTTAGTTTCAAAACGACACTTATACTTCCCTTTGACGCTCCTTCATATTTCAAATATGCACAAATTTATATAAAATTGGTTATTCTGGGCAGAGCTTATAAGAATAAACACTTAGCACTACAGTAGACAATGATGTTTGAGCAAGAAAAAACGTGCTTTCGCATGACAATGTCGTTATAATTGTTTAGAAGATAAGACAAGTGTTGAAAAATTTCATTTGTTCTAAGAAAATAGCAAGCAACAGTTTAACCAGAACGTTCATTGTGTGTAAAGAAACTGTTGGAGGATTATTCGACCAGTCTTGGCAAGCAAAGTGCATTTGCATTTGAACAAAACAGAGTATATGTGTAATATATGTAATTGAAAATTTTTTTCGATTGAATAGAGCGCGGATATTATTATGTTCATTTTAGATACCTACTGTTGCTTTACTGGGGTTTGTCAAAGTTTTTACTACGATGAATTTTTTAATCGCAACCGTAACAACAATCAGGATATGAAAATGATTAAAAAAGACGCTTAGTGCAATAACTTTTCAAACTTCAATTTACATGCAAAGCTTTCTACGCTCCATGTTTTTGTACCAATTTTTGCCAAAATAACAAGTGCGGTTCAGGCTTTAAAAAAACTTATGGAATTCTAACATTGGTTTTAATTTCTATTTATTTCACTGTGTAAACAACGCAAATAGCGCCAGAGGTATATTTTTTTTAACATAACTTGCAAAAATTTGGTTGACCTATTTTTTTTTTTGTCTTTAAACAATATTACGATTTAATATTTGATTGTAAAGTCTTTCATTAACAATTACGGTATTCAAAGGGTCGTCCTAAAGTCAGAAGTCTTAAAATAATAGCACGAAAATATATGACTGCTGTGAGCAACCTGTCATAAAGTAGTGCGCTATTTAAAATATGAGTCAGCTGTTAAAAAAAAGAAAGCCATTTAAATATTTTTGTTCATAAGGCCAAAATAAGTGATTAGTATCCCATTTTTAGGTGAAATGCATGGACATGGATGTTGATATAAATATCTGCGAAACACACACATGTGTACATTCGCATCGCACACAAACATATTTAGTCCACACTATCACACTTTGTGAGCACACATTTCATTTTTACCATATCGTACGACTGAGTAGGATAGTAAAACAAGGCCTTCAGCTATTAAACAAATGCATTCTTGTTTGGGTACATACATACATATATGTAAGCGTTATGCGCATATAAGGGGTTTTTTATGTATATATAAAATATTTTTTTAGAATATAATTTGCCACAGGTAAAGAATATCACCGGCTCGACGAATGCGTTTTAGCCGTTCGCCTCAGATGTATGCTGTTTGTTAACTTATGACGAATCACTAAACACAGTCGATGAAGTCTTATTAATTTATGACTATTTTTGTTTGCAGCACAACAACAATTTTTTTAAACTATCATAAAATGTTAGTACTTTCTGACATTATGACTTAATATGAGACCGTTTGAATACCGTAAATATAAATCCCTGTAGTATCTATCTATTGAGATCAATTGATAAATGCATGGGCACTGCTAGGCTGTTACATTTTGCAAGTTGCCAGTTGCGAGGCCGTGCAACCGGTATGGCGAAGACCCAATATTTTGTTCTCATTACTGTCGACAAAATCCATTGAATCGTTTGACAAAAGATCAATCTGTAATACTTAATCCATTAGGTAGCCATTAAACAATCATCAGGTTGCTAATAACCAATACAGTTTTACATATTTTACCAGCAATGTCATTCACGACAATGTCATACTGCTACTAAACACTTTATTCCGTAATGATAATAGCATCCAATTAAGAGTTTTTAATATAATTAGATTAGTACACAATGAGGTAGCATTTAGTGATATTTATTCTTTATTGCCATCTTAGAGTGTTTTTTTTATTATACATTTTGTTGATGCTAGCGAATTAATTACTTCAAATTCTGACCTTTCTGCTAAACAGGAAATTTATTGTATTTGTGTAGCAAACTACGATAACGATATGTCTTGGTAATGTGTAATAAAGCAAATTAAAAGTTCAAGGGCTTGCCATCAAATCACCGAGATGAAAAGAAACATAATTTTCTTCGATTAGACTGGTGTGGAGGTGTGTATAAAAAACTTGCATAATTGCAGGTTAGTAAATTCCTTATGTAAACACCGATAGAGAGTTCACAAAAGACTGTAAACTGCATTTTGTACTACTGCAGGTGTTTTATAACCATTAGTGGACACTTTTTCCATAAACTCAAATGAAAATTATACTGTGATAAACCAAAATTATTCAGGCGTTCTCATGTACCATTTCTTTTTTGTTTAAGTCCTTACTTGGCGGTTACACGATCAAGTTTTGATTTTGAAGTTTTAATGCATTCACACTTTCTTACTAATACACTCACAATTTTTTAAAATTGATGCAAACCTGATGACAATTTTTGCTTTCCATAGAGAGCATCAAGTCACAATCAACAAAACAGCTGATAACAATTTTTTTACGTTCTGTCTGCAAATATTTTTTTTGTTTTGTTTGAAAGTTGCAATTAAAAGTGATAAACATTAAACAGATTAAAGCTTAAAAATAGAAATAAAAATGTTTACGTGCACGAGCAACAAATATAATGATGTGCTGCGATTTATAGAGCTATACAGAAGCCACGAAATTCTGTGGAATATGGATGTGGCGTCATGTCGACGAAATTACTTAAAAATTAAAGCTTATGATTCCATGTCTGTGGAAGTATTTCCTTTCTGCCCTCTGGTTTTTTTCTTCTTTTTTTTTTCTTTATTTCCGATAGTACTTTTAATGAAGCAGCTATTTTTAATTTTCTTCTTGACGGCATCTTGAAAACGAATTGCTATGAAATTGCCTGCAGCCTACGTCACAGCTATCAATTTTATTGAATTTTGACAAGCAGTATGTGAAAAAAACTTGATAGCAAAACTTGGTCGTGTAACTGCAGTGTCAGATAATAAAAATACCTTTAGCTGCGTTGCGTAGGCAAAAATAAAAACAATTTAGTTTGTAACTAGTGCTGATCCTTAAATTGCAAAAGTGGCCACGAAGTTTATCAAAAAAAGAGACGTAATTTTGAATTAAGAAACCAAAAAGTACAAACACTAAACAAAGCATAAGTCCTTTATTTCTTTACGGATTTAATTGTAGTTACGCATTTTGGAAAGCTTACCTAATGTTTCTTTTTCACATCAGCATTTCAGAGCACGAGAGAGAAATTTTGTTTCTTTTGGTGTGCTATTTACTAAAATTGGAGAAGGATCTTCGGAATTATGGCGAAATATATGGGCGTAACTTTATAATTTAGAGGACGAAATCAGCCACGCCCATAAAAAATCCCTACCTGATCGAGGATAACTAAAAAAAGATTTGTGCTTAGAACACCAAAATACATATAGTCGAAATATTTTTGTTCAAAATACAACCAAAAAGTTATTTTGCAGAACAGTGTTTAAAAGACGTCAGTGTTTAGTTAATGCACCAAACAAGAAAACTTAATAATTATTTTTTTTTTTTTGCCAAAATTGTACATTATGACTTTGCCTAGTTGCTTTGTAGAACATTGCTAACCCTAAAACGAAATTTTTGGCGAAGCTTATCCATGAATGTTGTCAGCGTAAATATTTACAGTGTTACGAAAGGTATATGCACCTACGAAAATTTGTGGTTGACATATCCCTATTCGAGAGGAAACTATTATTTTACTGAAAATATTTTAACAGTCTTCTGATGTAACAAATAATCATTCATAAAGTAGACTACAAAAATATCACTGCTCTGCTTAATGTTAGTTGAGTATATAAATAGAAAGTAAAGTTGCGTTAGCCTTGCTGCTTGCCGAGTGGTTAAAGCAGCTGTATTAAAATTGTGAAATTTGACAAGTCCAAAGTTCACAGGGTGCTGATGAAGGGTGTTTGCTGGTTGTCCACCCAGCTAAAAAAAAATTTTACTTTTCTTTACTTAATTGATATTGATGAAATAGTGAACAACCAATTGCTGAACTTGTGCCACTTAAAAAGTAATTTAATATAAAAGAAAACTATTGTTTTCAAAAGATATCGCTGCATTTTAAGTATAATAATTGTTACAAAAAACGCGCACAGAAGCTATATTATAGTTAAACGAGTTAAGTTTCTCAATCATAATCAAACATATTATTTTTACTGAAAATTTTAATTTCATTGAACTTCAGTATTGTAATACATTTATATTAAATTGCTTTTTCAGGCTCAAGTTCAATCCTTGGTTTGTCACTGTTTTAATTAAAATCAATTAAGTAAAGAAAAGTAAAATTTAATAGCTAGGTGGACAACCGGCTGTTTCTGGGTAGCAAACACCCCTCATCAGCACCCTATGAACTTTGGACGTGTCAACAAATTTCACAATTTTGGCACAGCCGCTTTAACCACTCGGCAACCAAAGCTCACGCAATTTTACTTTCTGTTTATATACTTAACTAGCATTAACCAGTCTCCTGAGATGATAAAATATCGCTATTAAATTTTACTTTTCTTTACTTAATTGATATTAATTAAAATAGTGACAAAACCAAGGGTTGAAATTAAGCCTGAAAAAGTAATTCAATATAAATGTATTACAAACATATTATTATTGTTATTATTATTAAAAATGGAACTTTCAGGCATAAGTTTATTGTTGCCAATATAAATTATAATCTAGTCATGTCCCAGTATATTGAAAAGATTTTCAAGCATAGTTTTTTGGGTATTAGACCTTAAATAGCAATTTTGTTGCCAAATCTAATCGTTACATCTTTAGCTTAAGTATACTATTTTTAGAAAAATTCAGAGTAGTCGGGTTCAACCCTTAAATTGCGTTTAAGGAACCATTTCGTTGTTGTGTTCAGCCATAAGATGTCTAACTTTATCTTCAAAAAAAATTTTGTAGTTGCAACGTTTTCCATCATTATGAATGAAATAATAATGTTATCACAAACTCATTTCAGCAGCGTTTTTGTTTGCTTCAGCAGCTTAATTTATTTTCGTTAGAAATTTAATTTAAAGATTCTTTTCCCTTTTCAGATATTTTTAAATGTTTTCTTTTTTTTTTAATTAAACAGAACGATGTCAAACAGCTTCTGATTTTAAATGTTTATGTTGTTGACTAAAAATGTGGTTGTGAAATGCGTTTTTCGACAGCAAAACAAGTTATTTATCTTAAAGTTGTGTCCGAAAAAGAAAAAATAGAATATTTGCAAATGTTTGAACTTATTTACATAGAGATATACAAAAATGACAGCTACATGGAAACACAGATGCAAATACAAGTAGAAGAACGATGTTGTTTTGTTTTCATAGCTGCTTATGTTGAAACGACAAATTTTCCTAATTGATAAACATTAGAATCACACAGAAACATAAGCCATAGGAAAAACATATATTTTTGAAAATATTCATTAGATCTTCCAGTTATAAGTTGGTATAACTAATATTTCTACAACTGTGGTGGCGATCAGGTAAAAGTAGTGTGAGATAAAAAATCTCTGTCTAGAATATAGAAAATATATTTAAGGGACCTTAGTTCAGAAAAACGTTATTCAATATTGATTTGAGTTTGTTATTAAGTATGAGTTTGTTAAAAGAAGACAATCGGGTATGTTCTAGAATCCGATTCGGATTGATTTAGAAACATTTTTTTAATCCGAATAATTCATAAATTGGTGTTCTCAATTCAGAATGTTTTTAGATATTCGAAGTTTCTGTTCGAAAAAAAAATTCTGAATGTCAAATACATAAAAATGCTGGAAATTTTAAGAGAGACGCAAATCAGCTGTTTAGCAACTAAAATGCTTGCGAACGTTAGCGAGTGACATCCTGGGACTGGAGTTACATACATATATAAATCGCAATACACTCACATACTTAAAGAATGACCCTGATGATTTCTTAGAAAAAATATAAATTATAAAAACTTAAATCAAAAAAAATCATTTCCTGTTAAAAGAAACTAAGGTTATTGGCCAATAGGCTACATGTATTACAAATGGATTGAATAAATAAATAAAATAAAAAATAAATAAATTATAAGTCAATATTATTTTCGGTCGCAATTTCAAGAATTGCAACGGTCCAATTTAACACAGTAATGTTTAATAAATATTACCAAAACTGCATTCATTGCATTTCCGCTTTAATTCAGATTATTTTTAAAAATAAAACAAATTTAGTATAAGTAAAACACATCTAAGCTGAACCAACAAAAATTCATGTCAATAAGAAGTTTGATGATAATTAACGAAATAAAAAAATAAGAGTAGTCTAACCCCCGATTTTTGACTTGGGATTTAAATACAAAATTAGTAAATTTTCCTTAAAATTTAAGTTGGATTCAAAATAGCTTTCTGTTTTACAGTCTAAAATTATTTTTGGTAATTAATTGTAATAAAAGTACGGCAGCACCATGTAAGTGTCAACAAATTATCGATAACTCAATAAAAAACAGATGTTTTAACAAATTTGGAAGCAAGTGAAATTGTGAAAAGTTTAGAAAATAATAAATTGTTTTGTAAAAATTATCAAAATGAGTAGCAAAAGTGATAAAAAGACTCCCAATTTCACTGCCACAGAAGTTGATTACCTTCTGGAAATAATAAAAAATCAAATTATGAAATAAAAAAAAACATGTGCAATTTTCTTAATTTGCAGAACAAAACCAAACTGTCAAAATCATACGGCAGTACGAAAAACTTAAATCGATTTTAAATGGGCATGGCAGGCCGTTTGAGTTTGATTTAAATAGCAACTGTTTGACTCAATTTTGTATTTAAATCAAATTTAAATTGAAATGGCATTTAAAATCCAAGTCAAAAATTGGGGGTAAGTTGCAACGTGTTCGAATAAAGTTGAAAATAAAAAATAGTTAACACAAACAAGAAAATAATTGTTTTTCTTTTTTTTTAATAAAACAAAAGCTCTCTAGTTAAATCTGGCTGTTATAAAAATGTTTCCAAATTTCAGTCCATAAAGCCAATATATAGCAACAACTGTATTTTAGTGCTAAGTTGCACTGATAAAAACAAATTAATGAAGTCATTTCGCATTTACATGTTTACAGCAAAATAAAGTATCAACTGATGTTTGAAGGAGTTCGTTTTGTAGGTGATCTAAGTTAACTTCTGGTGTTAGAGGCTGGAGCTGTTAATAAAGGAAGTCAGTAAAATAAGTATAGGACTCTTACTTGTTTTCTGTCATTGTTAAATTCATATACCAAGATAACGTTTTTCAAAGTAAATTTTTTAATTTGCTAATTTCGTTGATGCCACACAACTTATCAGTTGAGCTGAGAAATATTTACTTTTTGTACTGGGAAAGAAAAAATTTACTACAGAAATCAGATTGAGCCATCCTACTTTTCCTGACTACTTTCGCACAAGAAGTAATTGTTGCTCGCCTTAAAAATTTAATTGATTGAAGTATTAAAGAAATAATTGGTTATTTAAACCCATTTGCATTAAAGAGTTAATAGCAAATCAACTTCTCTTTAGCTCATATTCTGGTCTAACGAATAATGTTGTTCTTGAAATTTTCTTTTTGTTGTTAAACTCATTCTTAAAATCCATACATTAAATAAACACAAGGTCTGCAGAATAAAGGACCATGTACAACGAAATTAATTAATTTGCATTTTTAATTAAGCTCAACAAGTCAGAATGCAAACATTAGGCACATAACTTTTTTTAATATCTGCAAATAGAAAACTAAGGGATGCTGAAAAGAAGAGTGGCTGATTGGGAAAAACTGGTTGTAAATGCAAAGTGAACTAGAGCCCATATAGAATACAATTTAATAACTGCGAGGTGTTAAAAAGGGTAAATTAGTACCAAATTAAAATTGGGCTTAAGCCGTTACGAGAAATCAGAATATATGTTCTAGAATTTTTGAATAAATATATATTGCCACACACATGGGTTTGACATCGGTGTATCGCAGTGCAAATAATAACTAGACAGTAAAAAAACTTCTTTATTCAGTAAAAACCAGTTGGAGAATATTTGAATGAAATGATTATGAATTAAAAAAGAATTTCCAATTAATCGGTATGTGAATATACACTCATTATTTTAATGAATATATTTGTTACTCATGCTACTACTAAAAAACATTCAATTATTAAATGCTTTTGCTACAAATGGCGATCAATTCACTTCTATGTATGTATGGATAGGTAGTGTTTTCCATGCGCTCAAGTATGTGTATGCAAACATTCGTATAAGAGCTTGTAAGCCAAACAAAGTGAGCCAGATTCTAAAATGAAATGAAGCTGAATCGCGTACGAAAAGAAGCTGACAATATTGATTTAGATGCAAAATTGGAGCTCAATTATTTACCTGTCTTTGTCTTCACATAACGTATGTATACGGTATACATATATTTTGCATTTAATATATATTTGAACTATTTCATGTAAAAACTGATAAGAGTGCTATATTCTCCTCAGCCGAATTTTAAGTGCCCCTCATTAAGACCACTTCCACATATATTTACTCTATTTTTCGGCCAGAGTTTTGCATCATTGAAACCGTTTCCTATAGACTCTCAGAAATATTGAAAAAACCGCACTATGCAATATAGCGGACTGATATTGAAATTGGTTTCTCACAAGAAACACTTTCAGGCTGCCCAAATTATTTTAGTTCTAGTTCGTCTATATAACGCCGACATTTCGTTGTTTCTAAACAACTCATCAATAGACTCGAAAAATCTAATAAGAATGTTTTAAGCCCAACTACTCATTCCAAAATTCTCATGAACAAAATGAGAATCAGAAATGTTCAAACAAACTTTGTTACAGAAAATATTTTACGTCTTGCTACACCTTTACTTGTCTTAGCACTTCCTTACAACGGGTGACCATTGGCAGAAAAAAGACAGAAAATATTAAGGTCTATTTTTAGACCTAAAATAATAAATTTCAGTTGGCTTTTATAACGAATAAATTATTAAATTCATTTTTAAATGAACTTAATTATTTTTACTCTTTGATACTTTCCAGAATACAAATCGCGGTAGCCAATGGTCACCTGTTGTAAGGAAGTGCTAAGAAATGTAAAGACGTAAAATGTTTTCTGCATAAAAATTCTGTTTGAAATGTATTAATTCAGGTCTAAAAATGAACCTTTTCAAAAAATATTTGCTGTATTCCTCAGCTGTCTATATGCCGACGACATTTCGTTGGTGCTAATCAACTCATCAGTAGACTTGAAAAATTCTTAAAAGTTTGTTTGAAACTTAACTACTTATTCCATAATTCCCATATAGACATATAGACAGCTGAGGAATACAGCAAATATTTTTTGAAAAGGTTCATTTTTGGACCTGAATTAATACATTTCAATTGGCTCTTAAAGCAAATAAATAATTAAGTTCATATTTGAATTTTGTTTGAACATTTCTGATTCTCATTTTATTCATGAGAATTTTGAAATAGTTCGGCTTCAAATATTCTTTTTAGATTTTTCGAGTCTTCTAATGAGTTGTCTAACAAGAACGAAATGTCGTCGGCAAATAGACGGCTGAAAAAAGAGAAAGTATTTGTAAGGTCTATTTTTAGACCTAAAATAATAAATTTCAATAGCAAATAAATAAATAAGTTCATATTTGATTTATTTATTTTGTTATCAGAATTCTAACATTTACTATAAATTTTATTTCGCAAACTTTCTAACACTATGATACAACAAGTAAGAGTGCTATATTCGGCTGGGCCGAATCTTAAATACCCTTCACAATGGTACATACATTCTGATTGATTTTTGGTGCGAAAAGTTGTTTTATTTGGCTTTTAAAGCCGATTTCTTGAAATATCGGGAGACGCTATATCTGGGGTATATATGGGCCGATTTTTTTTGAATTTCAATATCAGATCCACTACCGGGATTTAACACAGGCTGCAAAACTTTTATTTAAATAATTCTTAATATGCTCAAGTTCAACCACTGGGTGACACCAATTCTTTTTAATATCAATGAAATAAAGAAAAGCAAAATGTATTTCTTAATTATTTATCAGTTACTTTATAGTAAAATTTATTTAACAAAAAATTGCATATAATTGCATTATTTTTTAATTATAATGCTAAACATTGCCATTAAGTGTGATTTGCTTCTCAATTTACTTACGTATGTGGGTACATGCATACGTATGTATGTATCTATAATAGAAAACTCTAAAATAAATTCTTTATTATTGAATATTTTCAGTGTGTTCCATAAAACAATGATTATATACATACATATATACATACATACATATTTACATTGCTTGCTTTTACAAAATTATTTTTTTCTTGGGCACGTTGTTGATGATCTGCTGCGTATCATCATACACATGTAAGTGTGTATGTACATATGTAAGTACGTAGGGAAACCCAAAATGATTTTTGGTGTGAATGAATTTGAAGACGCAATTGTTTAAAAGAATTTCATTGCGTACCCTTTTTTCAACAATTCTTTATATCACTTTCATTTTCAAGCTCGTGTATATATGTATACATACACATTTTTACACCAAAGCAAAAAAATTGTTTACGCTAACATACTTGCATGCATACATACATATGTAGATACATACATACCTACATACATACAAACGTATCTACATACATACATACATACATACATACATACATACATACATACATACATACATACATACATTCATACATGATCGCAAATATTATATACATATGTATATAATATTATATACATATGTATATAATATTATATACATATGTATGTACCTTTATGATCAATTTTTGGTACCAAAAGTTGGGTGCATATGGGCCGATGTCCAAAAATTTTCTAATTTTGCCCCTAAACAGCCTGTATGTACCATTCCGACAAATTTTTAGTGCAAAAAACTATTTCGTTTAGCTTCCAGGCCCGACTTCTTGAGATATCGGGAGGCGCTATATCTCGAACATATATGGGCCGATAACAAAAAGATTTCCAGTTTTGCTTCTGAATAACCTATATGTATCATTCTGATTGATTTTTGGTGCCAAAAGTTGTTTTATTTAGATTATAGAGCCGATTTCTTGAAAAATCGGGAGACGCTATATCTCAGGTATATATAGACCGATTGCAGACATTTTTAAATTTTGCTTTTAAACACCTTATATGTACTATTCTGATCGATTTTTGGTACCAAAAGTTGTTTTATTTGGCTTTTAGAACCGACTTCTTGAGAAAACTTGAGGCGCTATATCTCGAGTGTATATGGGCCGATGTCCAAAATTTTCCACGTTTGCCTCTACACAGTCTATATGTACTATTCTTATTGATTTTTGGTGCCAAAAATTGCTTTATTTAGCTTAAAGAGCGGATTTCTTGAAAAATCAGGAGTCGCTATATCTCAGATATATATGGACCGATTTCAAAAATTTTCCAATTTTGCTTTTAAACACCTTATATGTTCCATTCTAATCGATTTTTGATACCAAAAGTTGTTTTATTTGGCTTTTAGAGCCGACTTCTTGAGAAAACGGGAGGCGCTATATCTCGAGTGTATATGGGCCGATGTGGAAAAATTTTCCACTTTTGCCTCTAAGTAGCCTATATATACCATTTTGATTGATCTTCGGTGCCAAAATTTGTCTTATTTGGCTTATAAAGCTGATTTCTTTAAAAATCGGGAGACGCTATATCTCGGATATATATGGGCCGATTTCAAAAATTCCTTCATTTCTAGGATTTAATGGGTACTAAAAATGATATGGTTTAGTTTTTGAGAAAAAAATTTTTTTCAAAAACCTGAATACAAAAATTGCACAAAATATCCCTCAAAACCCGGTTTTTTGAATATATCTCGGCTATCCGTGGACCTATCTTACTGAATTTCAATAGCAGACCCACTACCGGGGTTTCACACGTTTTAGCGAAAGAATGAGGTTTCTATCTCAAACCGTTTTCTCAGAAACGGTATTTCAACGACTACAGACGGACAGACGGACAGACGGACCGACGGACAGACGGACAGACGGACAGACGGACAGACGGACATCGCTCAATCGTAATCGCTATTGATGCTGATCCAGAATATATATACTTTATGGGGTCTTAGATGGATATTTCAATGCGTTACAAACGGAATCACAAACTTATATATACCCTTACACATTTATGTGAAGGGTATAAAAATGTTAGTTTTTTCTTGCTATTAATTACGTATTAAATATTTCGTCACATGAATTTTTATTCATACAAATATCTTCATCAACTTTTGAGTAAAATTTTCTATTCTTTTGAAGTTTTTGCAATATCTTTTTGGTATTTTAAAACCGAATCCATCGCATAGAATTGAGTTCATGAAATTTAAGTTCAATCTATTTTGTTTATTTTTGTTTTGAGTGAATTCTTTCTATATTAAATGCATTTATCATTGGTGTTATTAAAGGTAAGACTAGAAGCTTTAATGCCAAAGCGGATAGCTACGCGAAAAGGTATTTATTTATTGAATTGTTGCATTCGAAAACGATAGTCTATATTGATTGTTGATATGGCCATTCAAATGAATTAAAGGTTTGCCACGTTGACTATAAAAAAGTAATGTCATCCACTTTTGAAAGTCCTTAAAATGCCTGACGACTCAAGTGTACTTAAAACAAGCTGAATATTGATTATTAAAGAAATCCGGTTATGACTTGGAATGATCACAAATTCTTAGGTGTATTATTTTTCAACGCTTATAACAACTTAATCTAAATATAATTGTTAATTTGTTCTTTTTACTAGCACTCCCATTTATAAGATTATTATCTTGTTGTGCTAGATTTTCACTTAATAATAATAATAAATAATAATAATTTACAACCACCTCTCGTGTGTGCTTATATAACTATTGACTTTTGTTTAATTTTTTTAATTGCTGCGGTAGCTGAATTGGAAGAGGGGCTGGACTGGCAGTAGTTGGGTTCCAGTTTCAAATCGGCAAAGAGACAAAATAATTTATAAACTGTTATAGAATTAAGGATTTAGAGAAGATAGTTTCATGTACGAAGTCGGGTTGCAGAAGTATCCATCCAGCCAAGTACATAATCATCACACTCAAATGTCAAACTGTCAAAAGTGTGAAAAGTACGAATGTTCTTAAATCAAATACTGTGTGCTTTTACAAACATACAGATTTTAGCAATATTCAATGTTACATACACTCAAAAACAAATTTTTTTCATAAGAAAATTTATATTTCTCATTGTGTTTATGGGAATGTTGGAACATATAATAATTTCGCAAACATTCCCTCTGTTAAATTGTAACTATTATTATTGTTTTTGTTATTCTTTTGTTTAATCGCTTAAAACTTGCCAAAATAATTTAATGTATTTTGTATTCTAATATATTGGAAAAATATTATAATTATTACTAAGTTCATCGTTTATAAAAAAATCAGGAGTGTAAATAATGAATTGGTCCCAACTCTGCAATTAACATATAAATTATTGTGAATTAGTTATTTAAGAAAAATGTGAAACTTAACGAATTTGCTGCTACTCTTATTGAATTTTATTTTATTTTTTTAAGTTAGTTATTCAGAAAGCTCGAGACCAACAGGTTCCTCCAACTCCATTTTTTCTATAATAAAGATTATTGTAAGTTACCAGTTTGAAAAGAATCTCCTCAAGCTATTTTATTAATTTACGGAACATTTGTTAATCAGAGTAAGTCTCTCACTCCCAGCCCCAAAAACACATTACTATTTCCAAACGGCGACTCGGTGATCTCCTACCTTAGCTTTCATTTTTTCAACTATTTGTTTCCCTTGCATAAATGGTTGCAAATTTGTTCACCCTCAATTTTTTTTTGAGTCTATAATGAATATAATAAAGACAGAGAGCAATTAATAAAATATGTTTTTAGACCTAAATTATGTTATTATGTTGTTTAAAAATGCAATATTTATGAGGTTTTAGGTAGATATATGTATGTATGTATGTATGTGAGTGAATCTGTGACTGCTGGCCATGTATCGGCAGAGGGCAGGCGTATAGAATACTTACTTTAGGTATGTGGCGTTAGTACGAGTGGTTTGCAATAAATAATTTTCCAAAGATCGTTTCAACTTTACATATAATATATAATTTATTATGAATAGAAAAACCGACTGCACTACGCGAGAGTTTAATTCAAAAAAAAAACCCAAACTAAATAAAAAGTAGTGGCCTGTTCGAAGGCTGAAATGTGAGTCTCTCAAAAGAAATAAAACATAGTAATCATTGGACAAAAAAACTTTCGTTAAACAAAGAACCGATATCGGTTATCGAGCAAAAGGATGAAGGGTCAGGGATGAAGTTTTTGTACTAATAAAATAATGCCATAAAATTCAACTCTAAATTTAGCTTGCATCCCATCGCCTTTGGAAAAAAATATAGATTCAAAATAATCTTAGTAATATTAATGTTGATAATATTCATGAAATAATAATAATTTACTTGTTCGTAAACGTAGTTTACTCGTTCGTAAACAATATATAACTACATACATTTATGTATTATATAAAAGCATAAAATTAAGAGAAGAATAAATTACAAATAAAAACCGAATTTTGCTTAGATTCAAACTGTAGTAGTACCAGATTTTACCAACATATCATCGTAATGTTTAGCTTTCTCTTAAATGTAGCTCTTGGAACCGCAATCTGTTTCAAAAGCATGGAAAGGGAGTTCCAAGAGGTGGCATTGCGATGTAACACCATCTGGGAATTTCTAGTAGATCCAGTAAAGTCTAACCCCCTAATTTATAAAAATTATAACAGGCTTATAAGACTGTTATTTGACATATTTGTATGGAAAATCTGTCAAATAAGAGCTTTATAAACCTGTTATAATATTTATGAATTAGATGGTAAATATTTTGAAAAAAAAAAAAAAACAGTTTTTTTACAGCGCAACAACAATAGCATTTTTAAATCATCGCATGCTTTCAACTTGAAATTTTTTTCGTATATCAATCAAAAGATTTTATATTATTAAATCGAAATGCTTTGTGATCATAAAACATTTTGCAAGCAAGAATAACCATAAAGGTAAATAACTGCCTGAGTTTAATGTAAATTATGATGAAAAATAGGTAAGCAGCAGGGAAGTGAACTTGTAGCTGAATAGCTGCACCACCACTACAGAAACGTTCAATAAAAGTACGAGGCTGAGTTCGGGGTGTGGTTGTTGATGAGCGGCATCTTCTTTGAAACGGCCGGCTGTCATCCAGGTCTTCTTAAATTAACTAACCTGCATCATATAAAATTTGTAAATAATACAAATAAAACTTAAATTGAACTCGCACCTTTAAACATACATGAAAATATTTTCACCTACCTGCATATAAAAAAAAAACGTTGTCGCATTGAGCAAAAAAATTATATTAATTACTTTAACTATGCATATATTCCACCGCATTGACTTATGTCAAATTTTTCCTGAAAACCAGTTACCTGTCTAATAGACACTACTAAAACTATTATTGAGTGCGTTGGCAAAGCAGCTCCTTCAGCAAGTTGCAAATAACAAACTGATTAAGAAAACATGTGTTCACACTAAAGTAAACTAATTAAAATTATAAACAATAATGGAAACTGATAATCTTGTATGGAGGTGTGAATTTTACATACAGAGTAAACACGTACAAGATATTGTCTGGAGGAGGTAAGACAAATCTTTGACTATAGATTATTATTATTATTATAATTTTTTTTTTTTTTTTTTTGGAAAGCCATTTGACTCCTTATGACAAATTTCGTATGAAATTTCGCACGAAATTATCATGTAAAGCAAGTGCTTTTTTATTACCTTCCGTAAGAAAAAGCACTGGAAAAACCTGAGGGAAGTAATAACATTTCCATTAAATGCATAATGCATAGTTATTTTCCCTTGAAATCTTATTCTCATTCATTGGCCTGTTGCAGAAGAGTGCTACCAAAAAGCAAGTCGAAATGATCTTAACGTTACAGTGAAAATAAGTACGGTGGGAATTTTTTTGAAATACGTTTGTAATATTTTTCAAAAACTTTGTAAAATGGCTTTGGAGTATATGATGTAGTTCCATACATGTTTAGGATACCCCTTTTTAATACTGGTTTCAGGATTTCTCCTACTTGGGTGCAGCATTATTGTACATCAACTTTTATATTAATAAGCTTTTTTATACTCGTATTCTTCGCCAATACAGAAAAAATAAGAATTGTAGAAAATACGTAACATATTTTATCAAAGTATAAATTTATTGTATAGAAATTAAATTGCAGTGAAATTCCGGAAGTTTAAAATTTTTGGAGAATTTCCGGGTTTTTGCCGACCCAAAATATCCTGCAAAATACGGCAATAATAATCTGTATCAAATATGTAAATTTTTATTTCTTTTATTAGAAATACCAATATTTCAAAACCGATATTGCGTGAAGCAAAAGTATTGATATCATATCATCCCTGGCAATAATGTACTGAATACAGAAGGGGCCACCATGATTTTTTTTAAAAATACATTTTTTTTTTTTTGCAAATTTTAATATAAAATTTCGTAATTTATAAAATTTTACTGAAAACTCGACCTTGAAAAAAACAAATTGGTTAATGAAATTTATATACATATGTATTAATTATGTTGCTAAAAAAAAATTTTTTATTTAAAAAGGAAGTTCGGCTTGAGGTCCTTTAGTAAATAATTTTACACCAAATTTAAATTGATATAGCAATTATTTTATTTTCTCCAATATTTCGGCCAAATTTGTTGGTCATCCTCAGGGAGTTCTTGAACTTATAAAGAAAAATTAATTTATGCTTATGATATTGCACATTTTAATATATTTATACATACATTTTTTTTTTATATTTATTTTATTATATTAGTAGTGTCGTCAGTTGTTAACGTAAAAAAAATATTTAATAACAAATTCTCTTAAGCAAGTGTAATACAGTACGTTTAAACTATTCCCACTGTTTTGTCTGGGAAAACTTTCACCGTTCTCTTATTGTGCTTTTCTGGGCTTTTAAGTTTGGTAACAAAAGCATTTAGAAAAATAAACAAATTGAAATATACTGCAAAAATGTTTAAGTATAAACAAGAACCATTTCCTACAGAAAAGCTTTTGTACAGGCACGAAAGTAGAAACTTCATTAACAAGCTTTTTTGTCGGTTACGTATTGTCATTATGAAATTCTCTGATGAGCTTATGTAAACTACAATTAGTTTACATAAATTTCTGCGTTAAACTTTAAATTAAAGTTAAAAATTGTATGTCATGAGTTACACGCTGGAAGCATGAGTTGCTGGTGGAAAGCATAATACGTGTGTGAGCCGGTGTAGGGTTTCTTGAGCTCCTTTTGTGAGAAAAATTTCCTTGCCTTATTGGCGTATTTGCCTGCGTGTTGAATCACGACTAACACCTGAAATCATGACTCTGAACATTGGCTGGATCTCGTTTCTCAGAGACATTTGATAACTGCTGTTTCAAAAATATAATCTGATCATAAGCTGAAGGCAAACAGTAAGAAGTGTTGTAATTAACAGAGCTCGCGGGACAAAGTTTCATACTTAGTATTATTGAAATTTAAAAAGTTTACAGTATTATGTACAAATCGCAATCCCAAAAGAGGACATACTTAGAAAAGCATGGTACTAACAGATGATCAAACATCCGGACATTGTTCATATCATTAAGAAAAAATATATCCAATAATAAGATACTTGTAGAAGTGAAGTGAGAAAAATTAAATCTGTGAGCTTAAGGTTAATTCTCATCCAGCTTTATGTTATTGGGAAGCTGTTTTACTTTGCCAGGTAGAGTCGCCACATATTGTTGCATTATTTTATTACATTTATATTAAATTACTTCTTCAGGCTTAAGTTCCAAGGGTTGTCACTACTTTTAATTAATATCAATTCGGTAAAGAAAAGTCAAATTTAATAGCTAGGTGGACAACCGGCTGTTTCTGGGTAGCAAACACCCTTCATCAGCACCCTATGAACTTTGGATGTGTCAAATTTCACAATTTTGGCACAGCCGCTTTAACCACTCAGTCGCCAAAGCTCACGCAATTTTACTTTCTGTTTATATACTTAACTAACATTAACCAAAGCAATGCTATTTTTTGCAGTCATGGACGATATTTTATCATCTCAGAAGACTGTTATTTTTTGCTCTCTGTTTATATGAAAGCTTTTTTCTACATGTTCTGTTTTTGCATCATTGAGATCTAGATGCTCTTTTATTGATACAATTTGAATTAGCATTATTTTATTTTACAGTGAAATTTTTGGTTTATATCGCATTACTGCAGCAAATAAATATTTTTTGCCGTTTGGATTGTTGGAAGTTAAGCATCACTGGCACAATTTTTTTAATTTGACCTGTTGCACGTCCTGTTCACTATACCCTTTCTATAACTAATACAACACACATAAGACACTTTGAGCAAAGTGAGTAATTTTTATAATTATATATGTATAAATATGTATAGCTTTTAACTTATGTATGTCTTAATAGAATAATAGAGTACAATGATTTTTTTTTTTTAAATTTTAGAATATGTAGATTATGTACTCTAACAAAATATTTAGGTGCAGTTACTAAATAGAATGCGAGAGTTACGGAAATATTGAAAATGGGAGTTGGACATTACAGTATATAAAAAATTGATTTTGATTATTGAAACAGTCTAAATTTATTGTATTATGCTGTAATAGTCAATTGAGATACATGATATTATTTAAATCCTGCATTATTCCACATTTCATTGAAAATAAACAGCATCATTTTGCATGGTTCATTAGCCAAGTGATATAAGAGGTACTTTGAAGTGAAAGCTTTACACAAAAAGCTGTAAGGCTCATAAAGATTTCAAGCAATTTCCTTTTTTGCTGGTTGACATGGTAACCAATTAAGTCACATATTATACAAGTCGTGCTCCTTTAAGCAATGCTACATACATATATCCACATATACATGTCAAACACTTTTGTTCATTATAATTATGAAACAAACAAAAAATGTTCGTACGTATATTTAAGTTGTAGTGACAAACAGAAGTTGCATATTAAAATAAGGTTAGGGGGAAAATGTTTTTTAAATCCCTATTTAAATTTTTGACACTTGCAAAAACAATTGTAGAGAAACCACCTGATTTTCCTTAAAATAAAAGCTTTATCATTAAAATCTGAACGAAAACATTTATTTCGACAAGCAGGATGGTAGAACTTGGCTCTAGTACGATGAATATTGTATTGGAATATGTTAACATTTAAACGCCTTGTTGACTACTAAGAACAGCAGAACGAATTTGGAGTTTTGTAATGAATTCTAACAAAAGGGACAAATGAAAGAGCATGTATGTGAATACAATACTACATTTTACAAAATAGCATAGGAATTAATTCCCTATTCAGAAAAGTTGCGTATCAGTATATAAAACTGTATGTTACATACGAAAGAACATTGTGGAAAGTATTATAGCTGCTCCAGTATTATTTACCTCTCAATGATCATTGCTCGAACAGTCAAAAAGTTTACAGAATCTGATCACGCCACCTCGCACTAAAACTAATAATGAACAAAAGCCACACACCGGCACACATACATGCGGCAATGAAACTCAAGCATATGAGCTGCGCATATACATTCACACACGAATATTGTTCGGTTCTGGTTTTTTTAGACATTTCGCGTCGCGCATATTTATCTACACATGTGTGTCTCTATATGCGCACATTCGCACACATACATACAAGTATGTATGTGTGTATATACCTCTTGTGTTCATTTACAACAAACAACAAGACAACATAAGCCCATATAAAATAACGACGATTCAGTACGTTCTAGAACAATTAAAATTGGACTGTTCACAGCTAAATTTGTAACAATATAATTTTTTATTCAATTATTTGGTTGCCTTAATCGATGGGTAAAGTACTAAAACTGGACAAACATCCAAAAATGTCTTTACCATTTTAATTTACTGGAATTTCGGGGAAAAAGTTTGATTGCATAATTTTTTTCTGATGTCCTCAAACACATAGAAAGTGTAATACAGTTTAACCCAAAATTATTGAAACTCAAACGTACATATGTATATCAATTGCCAGCCGGGCGCTATTTGGAAAGTAATTTTTTAAAACTGTAACTAAAACTAAATTAGATAATCAACTAGTTAACGTGGCGTATGTGTGTTATTTGCCTTTAAATAAAATACTTATATATATTACGTATTCGCAAGACGTACATTTACATAATGGTGTAACTCGCCGAAGAGGTGAAATGTTTCTCGGCAAACAAAACAAAACATTAAGATGTGTTTGTGTTTTCCATACATTTCAAAAATAAAATCAACGAGACAAATGACCCTTGTAAATGGTAAAACAAAAATGCAATCTTTTCATTCTCTTGAAATTTTTTTCTTGTCATCTATGCAAAGATTCAATTCACTACTACGTTTTCTCGAATAAGTACGAACATGTGTATTTCGCATAGGTGTGAAACAATACCACAAGACCACGGATACTTTTAATTATGTATCAAAACAGCATCGTTCAATTACTTCTTACTAAGGAGACAAATAAAAGCTGATAATATGCTTAGTACAGATTATTATAGACATTTTTATATTAATCACTCTTCTTAAACAGCAGTTCAGATTATTAAACTGCTTACAAATACTTGTTAAAAATGTAAATAGTACGATCAAAGCTTTTCAGTTTTGGTATATACATACATACTCTCATAATATTGCCTGTTTTGTAAAACCGAACACTTCAAACTGAATCCACTAATCCTAACGATTGCTTTACCCCTCTCCAAAAGCGGCAGTAAGCGATATAAGTACGAAATTAAATGAGTGTTAATTTAATTGGCTTATCGGTCTTAACTGTTGAAACTTTTAGAGTTCTTACATCTTCGAATTTGATCTTGCTAGCTAAAATTGTAATTTAAACAGTATGAACCTTAATTAGCTTTAAATCAATACTTGAAATTGCTTGAAATCAATACCATCAAAAAATGATTAAATCCAATTTTCGACAGGATATTAAGCGGAGGCAGTGCTGGTGAATCCGACGAGCAGACGCATTTGGATGGTTGGATAGTTTTGAATTGGTAGTTGGTCGAAGGGCTTGTAAGAAACCAAGCTCCCAGAAACATTTTCCAACTTAGCCGCCAAGATTACTCTCTCCCTTAAAAAAGGTGGAGTTTAGATGGCTGTGATATTTTAGCAAAAATCATTTAAACTAGTTGCACACTCTTAAATTTTCGCAATTGCTGTAAGTGCGTTTCATTTCGCAGCTGATCGTGAATGTTTGTAATGAGCTTTAATGTCTTAAAATATTTATAAATATGGACAGATGTCGATCTAAGAATGGAAGATAATTCTGCTTTTAAACTGATTGACCAAAAAATGTGTGCAGCGCCAAATAATTCTGTTTTTTCATATATCCTTAATTATTGCCATTGGAGTTTTCATTGATTCTCGCCAAAGTCAGTCCAAATGAATGATAATAATACATTGTTACAGGAACTTACTACCAGCTTCACTGTTTTGAACCAATTCGAGCGTTCGCATAAATACCTTGAAAACAAAAAAAAATTCCAAATTTGTTTTTGTTTTAAATATAAAGGGTGATTTTTCGATGTATAGAACTTTAAGTTGGAATTACTGTTTAAGATGGCAACCGATTTAACAGCTGTCAAGTGACTTATTCTCAGTTTGGTTTGGCAATTCATCATGTATAGACTCACGCCTGAACGACGCTTGCAAATAGTGCAATTTTAATGCATAACGAGACGGCCGTTGTCCCCGATTTTCATAAGCGAATTTTGTTTAGCGATGAAACGCACTTCTGGTTGAATGGCGACGTCAACAAACGAAACTGCCGCATTTGGAGTGAAACTAATCCTCAAAGGTATGTCGAAACACCGTTACATCAAGAAAACCTGACTGTTTAGTGCGCTTTATGGGCTGGTGGAATCATTGCTTCGTACTTCTTCAAAAACGATGATGGCCAGAACGTTACACCCTATGGTGATCGGTATAGAGCCATGGTTACTAACTTTTTCATTTCTGAATTGAATAACCATGATGTCCAGGAGATGTACTTTCAACAAGATGACGCAAAATGTCACACAGCTAGTTTAGCAATCTATGAAAGACGCGTTTGGTGACCGCTTAATTTCATGTTTTCCACCTGTGAATTGTCATCCAAGATCTTGTGATTTAACACCGCTAGACTACTTTCTGTGGGGCTATGTAAAGTCATTGGTCTATGCGGATAGGCCACAAAAGCTTGACCATTTGGAAGACAACATTTGCCGTGTTATTGCCGATATACGGCCGTAAATGTTGGAAAAAGTCATCGAAAATTGGACGTCCAGATTGGACTACATTCGCGCCAGCCGTGGCGGTCATATGACAGAAATCATATTTAAAATGTAGTGCCACAATAATATCTTTCGGACAAATAAAATTCATGTCAATCGAATAATCCATCGTTGTGTTATTGCAACTTAAATTTCTGTATATCGTAAAAAAAAAACACCCTTTATTTATACGAACGCTGAAACAAGTTAGAAATCGTGTAACTGGCAGTCAGTTGGTACTTATTTTTAGAAAAATTTAATGTTGAAGCTTGCTTTCACTATATTGGTAATTCAATGACAGTCTTAAAGTTCTGCTTGTTATCTGACCATAATCTAATAAAGTGGCTGCAATACCGGACGGCACTGGTACCACAGCAGTTTAATTGTAGGAATTTATCGCTGGCAAACAACAAAGAAATCATAGATGTTTTACTTCTAAATTTTTAATAATGGATAAAAATTTATGCTTTCTTTAACTCGTGATAGTTATTGCCTGTTCCTTTTAGAATTAACACAGTTTACAAAAACATATTATTTACTACAATTTACCTATTGCTCGCTGTGTAAGAGCAATATCGCTTTTTCTTCGCAGTCTACCAAAATTTTGTGTGTATCTGACAAGTTACCGGTAATACAAGGCAAGTTTTAAGTCAATTTTTTACTATTATTAAAACAGATGTGATTTATATACATATTAACTCTCTGATACTTTAATAACTTAACACCGTATATTAATGGCATTTTGAAACATTAAACTACATTTTATTAAACATCTTTATATGAAGCTATTTAAAATCCAATAATAATGCGTTATTCATTTCGTGGTTTCAAAAGTACAGGACTGGAATCCAACATCTGTCAAACTAAGTTGTTAAACTAATTGTTTTCTTCTCGGTTGAAAGTCTGACCATCACACAACGCATAAAAATTATCAAAACATACTAAAAAATTGGTGATTCTGCCACAGTCACATATCGTGCTTTAAAAGGAGATTGTGGATTACATAATCGTCCAACTACATAAGCAATTGGCAAAATTGTGACAAACTTTGACAATGGAGCGGTTACAAATATTATTAAGCCTGTCCATCATTGTTCCGTTCGTTCCACTGAAAGGTGAAAGTGTTGCCGAAGACCCGAATGTGTCGACTCCTCATCATTCTCAGGAATTAGGACTGTTTTACGGCGCTCTATGGTGTATTTTGCATTTAGATCTAGACCTACATCCATATAAAGTCCAGCTCACATAACAATTGAAGCCAGCTGACCATTCACAACGTCGTAGATACGTGGAATGTATGCTTGAACAACATACGGTTTACGGCAAATTTTTGAACCAAATTTTCTTTAGCGATGAAACACATATCTCGGTGGGTTTGCTAATAAACAAAATTGTCATAGTTGGGGCTCTGAAAATCCTCAAGTAGTTCAAGAAAGGCCATTATATCCAGTAAAAATCAATATTTGGTGCGTTTTTTCCTCCTTACTTCTTCGAAAACGACGATGGAATGACTGACACCATTAATTCGGCGCGTTGTGGTCATATGATAAGCGACTTTTTTTTTGCCTGCTATTGAAGAATACAACTTGGAGAATATGTGGTTTCAACAAGACGGTGCCATATGCCACACAACTCGAGCGAATATGGCTTTATTTGCAAGAGACATTTCCTTTCCGCGTAATTTTTCATCGTGGCGATATCAACTGGCCACCAATGCGATTTGACACCATTCGACTTTTTTTGTGGGGCTACGCAAAAGGCCGTATTCATGCAGGTAAACCTTTAACTCTGGAGCACTTAAAAACCAGCATTCGTCAAGTTATGGCAGAGGTACCGCCCAATATGTGTCAAAAAGTGGTCGAAAATTACTTCAAAGGAATCAATGCTTGAAACACTTTGCGTAGGGGTAATTTAAATAAAGTAGTGTTTTACACATAATGTCAACTTTTAAGCTTTATAACAAAAAATATACATCATGAATTAAACATTTTATATGTGTTTTATTTACGTTTACTTTTAAAACTGCAAAATGGAAAAGCCCTATATGTAAATCTGTAGCCCTCTGCTAACAGATTGTTTTTAGGATAACCTTTTTGATTAAGAAAATAAGTATATTTGAAAGAAATTAATTTTTTTGTTTTGCACAAAAAGCTCATCTCCGTAATACTTGTATTTTGCCACACACAATTTCATATATGTATTAAATATTCTTTCCCGCAACAAAGTCATTACTTGAATGAGGGCAAATTGCCTTCCTTGTAACGTTGATGAATTGCTAAAAAAAATCTGTTGACTTCATTGGCCATTAAGTCAATTATTAAATTATGTTAAACAAAACAAAGTCCTGTATATGTAAACAATGTAAAAACAGCTTAAGGGATGACAGCAAACAGCTGATTATAGCAAATATTTACCAAAAACAAATATAATCAAAACGTAGGCCTAAAAATGAACAATAACACTTTTAACAGTAGCTTTTGCAGACAAGCCCAAAAGTAAGAAGCAAAAACAACATTTTTGTTTTTTATAAGAGATACATATTTTTCTTAAGCTAATTTATTTAATCAAAGAAACAAAAACGTAAAGCAGAAAATGAATGAAGAATCTGCAATGTTTTCTTTTAACAACAAATCTTACATACTCCAACCAGCAGTAAAAGCTATTCAAAAAAGCTAAGGACTGACTCTGAATTCGCTTTGTAGGCGAAAGCAACCTAAAAGCTTTTTCTTGTTATGAAAAAACTGAATGAAATCGGAAATTCCTTTGCAGAACCTATTCAATGTATACAGTTAACGGGTAACTTTCAAAGCGCTAAGATTAAAACTCGGAAACAATTATAAGCAAAAACGCCACAAACAGATATTAAAATTTTGCAAGTGAAAATAATTACCAACCAAATTAAAACAAATATTTGGGGACAAAAAATAAAAAAAAAAATAACAATAAAATTTAAAGAGAAATTTCAAAATCCAATATAATAATATGTGACGTGTTAGTAAAATTACTACTTTAAATATCTTGTAAAAATCTGTGCAATTCATGTTTGTTTGTTTGTTTGTTTGCCACATTTAAGCAGCTGTAAATAAAAAGAAAACAAAAACGTATTTTTAACGGTAAAATAATGCAAGTAATTGTTTACAAATGTGTGCATGCATGTCTGTGAACGCAGTGTTTGGCTGGGTGTGTGGATGTTATCAATATAATCAAAATCTCGTTGAACCTCAACTCCCACTTGTGCTCACCCATATAAATTTTTTGTTTTGTTTGAGCGAGAAAACTGCGTCTCATTCATGGTCTCACACTCAAACATTCCTAAATATACATAAATTTGTTACGGTTCGGTTTTGTTATTGGTTTGCTTTAGTTATTTTTTTTTTTTTTTTTTTTGTACTTGTGATTGTGTCTTTGTTTTGAAATCGTGAAGGTTACACTTTTCTGCTTTTGTGTGAAGTGAAATTCCAAATTGAAATCTGGTAAGGAAATTACCTTCAGAAACCTTCAGGTCTTATAAACAGAAAAAGAAAAAAATGTTCATATTGCAAAGTAATTTTAAAAAAAATCAATTTCAACCAACTACAGAATCAAGTATAACCATCGAAATAATTCGGATATAAGCAGTTATCATTGTTAGACGTAACCAGCAAAAAGACATTCCAGTCCAATAAAAAGGCATTCGATATTTCTTTAAAAGATTAAAACATTTGCCTTGAGCTCAAATCGGACAAGTGTTTTTTTTATAACAACAGGTTTTTATTTATTTATTTATTTATTTATTCTAATCAAGCCAATGGATAAAATCCTTACTGGCTATTATAACTAACATAAAATTAATTGACATAAATTAATCACGATTTAAATGAATAATAATATTACGCTTTATAACATTTAGGCTAGATGAAAAGTCAATAAATCGAGACATATCATTAAAATAACAGAATAATCTTCTCAGCGGGTCATTCATTGCAAAGTTAGTCCGATAAGTAGCGACATGAAGCAGGTTGCAAGTTCGTAATGACGGTTGGGGAATATTAAAAGACTTAACAAAAATTCAGAGACAGTATTTCCATTTATTAGGTTCATGACAAATGAAACGTTGAGCATGGTTCTGCGACTTTGTAAGGTGGACAAGTTAATTTCGGCTAGTCTGGAAGAATACGAGGGTAGAGCCAAATAATTTGGATAGACATCTTTTAAACAAAATATAGGAAACTGTTTCTGTACAGATTCGATGTGATCAATGTGAACATTATAGTATGGATCCCATATAATTGAACCATACTCTAAAATCGGTCATACAAGCGATATATATAAACTTTTGGTAATATGTGGGTCTCTGAATTCTTTTGCCCATCGTTTGATATATGCCAATACGCCACGAGCTTTATTTACGGTTAACGTAATGTGTTGGATAAAACTGAGCTTTGGATCAAGGAAAATCCCCAAGTCAGAAAATGTATTAACGGATTCCAATTTGTGGTTGTTAGGAACGTATACATTAGGACTATCTCTACCTCGAGTGAAGCGCATATGTTTGCATTTTGTTAAATTTAGTTCCACTAAGTTGTTTGTACAAAGACGGATGGATTTTCAAAGTAAAATATCTATTTAGTTTATAGCTCAGGCAGCTCAGGAATTAATTTCTTCTTTAGCACTGATCCACTGAGGCGGTGCAATTAAACGAAAAGCTGATTTAAAAAAATGTAGTGTTAACACTAGATGGTCTATGTCTTACAAGACATCCGGCTGGTATGTGATAAGAGCTCAGTTGTGTGGTACTAAGCACAAAATGCATTTAACAATATTTAAGGTTTATTTCGCTGGGGTATGAGTTTTCCCGTTCTTTTAATTTAGTAGAAAAACTGGAAAAAATAAGCTACGTTCCCGATGTTTTCAAAGAAAACAATCGAATTTTATGATTGCCTTAGCAATAACATCAAAGCTATTTTTCACATTATTTCCTTTTTTAAGTTTTTATTTTATTTTCTAATAAAATTAAAGAATACCAAAATCAACGATTTAGCTAAAACCGGATATTAGATTTAAATATGATTATATTAATGCGATGTAAGAAGTAAAAAATAAGCAAAAAATTTTTACAAAATATAATCTTGAAATAATTGCTTATCATTTGCTGTTAAAGTCAGAGTGAATTTTCTAAGAACCAAGAAGTTGAGAGCTATTTTTTGTCCCTGTGTGTTCAGTAATCCCACCATCCACCAACATTTCATTCGTGATAACCAGCTCGTCGGTATGCAAAAATATATGTGTAGTAATAAGATTGAGCTACATTCTATTTTTATATGAAGCTGTGTTCTTTTATTTTATAATTCTCAATAACTGTTGACAAATAGTAGAAATTGAGAAAGAATTCTTAAACTGACTTTCATAAGTGTTTTTAAATCTACTGACGAGTTGGTTGACACCAATGAAAAGTAGGGGGCTGAAAACTAAAAATGCAGAAAACAGTTCTAAACTTTTTGTTTTTATCATATAATACTTCGTACAAACAAAACTGTCAGAGCGTTAACTAATCTTTTTTCATTTGGTTGCTCAATTATGTTGTTAAATTTTTTTAATTAACAAATTATCGTTGACTTAGTTGTTACAATAATAATCACCCTTATTCTGCGTTTCGATTCGGATCGAAATTTTCCGCGATCGGCAACTTTGGTATTCTGTGTTCAGTTTTTGTTTCAATTCGATTTGTTTCTTCGATTGTGTGTATTCCGCGTTACGATCGAAGCCACGTTTTTCTAAGTTATGCATACACTAACGGAATTTTTTTCGATTTTGTTAAAGCAATTTAAGTGAAATTAAAAAATTAAAAATATGTAAGTAAAAAAACAAATTAAATTTATTTGTAAGCATTTTTAATATAACCAAAGGTTTAATGTAAGTTTTTAAAGCTCTTATTTGAAGTATTTCTATGGAATATTTGTCAAATAAACGTGTAATAAACCTTTAATAGTTTTTATGAATATGGGTGTTAAGCTTTTATTTAATTTACTACAGGTCGAAAACAAGTTTTATTTTTGTGCCTCAATGTTGTAAAAATGTGATTAACAGGGGCACTAGGATTCGGCACACCAATATTTTGACCACAAATGCCTCACTTATGTATGTATTCATGTTCGTAAATTTTTCGCATTTATGCTTTATTAACTTTTATCATTTATTTAGTTATCATTCACACAATATTTAGTTTAAATTATTAATTGTTTGTGCACTAAATTTGACTTTTTGCTGAAATGTTTACAAATTTGTTTATATTCGTTGTTTCTATTTCACACGTTTCACAACAAAAAAAAAACCTAGTTTATACACACACCTCTCTTCTTCTTTTTCTTTCGATTCAGTTTTTTTGCAGAATACCTACTTTCGATTCGAGCGTAACTGAGTGCGGGAACGTAATCGAAACGCAGAATAAGGGTGAATATCCTAGTTCTTGGTTCTGTTTGTGCCTACTCAACACTCATGTCTTATTTTGGGAGATTTTAGGTTCCCCCCTGCGATATCAATTAGTTAGTGGTAATAATTCTAGTTTGTCTTAGGTAACTGGCTTATCTGTGGTCACGCAGGACGTAAGCAACCCTGCGAGAAATAGCTGATGGAAACTAACACATTAACAACTTAATTACTAACACATGCAAAGCAATTTTATAGGTTTCAGCGTTGCCATTACAATGATTGTTTTAGTATTTTGATTTTCCCGTATTAATTTGGCATTATGCATTAATGTTTTCATAGGTTCATCTGTCCATTTTTTTCTCTAAATATAAAAATTTTCGAAAAGTTCTTTTTAGGGTTCCGTACTCATCAGAGTGAAACGGAACCCTATTACCGAGACAAGTACGTCCGTCCGTCCATCCGTCACAGCGTCCATTCTCCGAAACGGTAGGAGCTAGAGAGCTGAAATTTTCAAAGGATGTTGTTGTACCTTGGCGCTACAACAACAAATACTAAAAACAACAACAAGTCGAAAACTACCAGGTGTCCCCATACAATGAAAAGTTGCAATTAGCTATAACTCTCGAACCGTAAAAGATAGAAAGCTGAAATTTACATAGTGTATGTATTTATAGATGTTTTACAACAACAAATGCTAAAGACAACAACAAGTTGAAAACTACCAGGTGCCCCAATAGAACCTAAAGTAGCAATTAGCCGTAGCTGCTAAACTGTAAAAGACAAAGTGCTGAAATTCGCACAATGTATATATTTACGTATGCCCTACAATAACAAATGCTAAAAACAACAACATGTCAAAAACTACCAGGTGTCCCAATAGAACGTAGAGTAAAAATTAGTCGTAACTCCCAAACTGTAAGAGACAGAGAGAGATGAAATGTGAACAATATATGTACTCGCATGTAGCCTACAATAACAAATGCTAAAAACAACAACAAGTCGAAAATTACCAGGTGTCCCTATACAACGTAAAGTGACAACTAGCCGTTACTCTCGAACCGTGAGAGCCAGAGGGATGAAATTTGCACAATATGTGTATTCACATATGCTGCACAACAACACTTGCTAAAAACAACAACAACTGTAAAACTACCAGGTGTCCCTTCACAACGTAGAGTAATAGCTATAACTCTCGAACCGTAAGAGCCTTACAACACCAAATTACAACAACAACAACAACAAGTGGAAAATTACTAGGTGTCCACATCTAACATAAAGTAGCTGTAAAAACAGAGAGATGAAATTTATAAAATATAAATATGTATTCACATACGCCATTCCATACATACATTACACATACATATGTACGGGACCCTAAGTGTGCGAGCCAGCCTCGTACTTGCAAAGAAGATTTTGATTAATCACTTTGCTGAGTTGGTAACGCTGGTACAAAAAAGACATCACACGTACACGAATATTTATATCATTTTTTCATTTTGCCCTTAAGAAAATGATAGAAGCCCTGATGTATAAGCCCATCAGCAGTGTCGGTCATATGATGCATCATATGACCGACACTGTTCTTGCTGGGAAGTGTTCATATATTTCCGTTTATTCCAGTTGTCGTCATTGTCGTCACATTAAGTCGATGTAAAATTTTTGACATTTATTTTCTTGCTACCAACAACATTTGAAGGTGTCTTATAGAATTTATCTAGCCCTCAGATCTAAACATGTGAAATCTATAAAGAAAAAACAGAAAATTTTTTAAAAAAAGTATGTGTAAAATTGAATTTTTTGTTCACTTAGTGTGACGACGATGACAACGATTGGAATATAAATGATTGGTTCAAGCTGATTTTATTCCACGAAAGATTTTGAAAGTTTTCAAATTATTTGCAAATGATATTAGCTCTATTGAATTTAATTCAATGTAAATAAAATATACTAACAATTTCAAAGCTTTGTAAGAAAATTTAAATAATATACTAGTATGCTATGAACACCTAATAAAATTAAAGTTTTCTAATTTTTAAATTCAAAAATGTGAATTCTGCAGAACTCATTTGCACGTATTATTTTTGGCTTTTCCAGCGACTAAACAATATTTCCGGAATAGCTAAACTATTTTTTTTTCGAGAATTCTCGTTTTACGAACCCTAGTTCTCTGTAACAAAAAAAAACATAGTTTTTCTCAGTTTTCAAACTATTTATTAGATTTTTTCATCGCTATTCATCAGAAACTGGGTACGGATATCAAACTTTTGAGCATACGCAATCTTTTACGCAGATTTTTTGTGATTAACATTTTTCATTCATGATGTACCGTTTTTAATTCAGCAAAATTTCATATCAAGGCATTACGATCTGAAACATTACACTCAACTGAATGTTTTAGATCGTAATGCCACCAACATCTAATGGAAAATCACCCGCCACCAATTTGCACCTTCTGTGCAGCTTCCATCATTTCAATGAACCATATACATAATTAATGAATGTATTTATATAAAAACTATATGTAAAACAGTCACACTTCCCTCACTAGTATATTATCGAATCCATCAAAAGAAAATCCAAATATCTTTATTAATATTTTAGAACAGCTAAATATATACACCAAAATCTAAAAGCAAAATAAATGTATGTACATATTTATATAAACCGATACACAAATCCTAAAAATAACAAAGTAGAATTAAAGAGTCACTTTATACAAAATGAGCCGATGGCCACTGCTGCTTGTGCTCAACCCCGCCGGTAAACTTAATTATAATTTATTATTTTTAAGTTTTCAATAAATAAATAAATGATCTTAATGCACGTGTTCATTGACTGGCTAAAGATATCAAAGTGTCAAGCATACAAGTACATTTACCGTTTTTGTAGTCCGAAAACATGATAGTTTTCTTTCAGCAAAAGAGCCAAGCTAGAGCAGGGTTGTAATATAAATGCACATACATATGAGTTACAGTATTTTGTGGTTAATTGACCCTACGGTTAATTGGTTTCCACGCTTAATTGAACCACATGATCGGGCAAAAAAAATATTGCATACGAACACCATGTGAATTTCCTCGGATAATTGAACCCGGTTAATTGATTTTCCCGCTTAATTCGTTCAAAATGCATGTCATCAAAAATAAATTTCCTCTTTCTTTTACCCGGTTAATTGCATTGAAAAATAATCTGGCATTTTTGCACATACATATTTGACATCATTTGTGAAAAACACTGGGTGGCATCTCTACTATACACATATATGTACATTTTTTGCTGTTACTTGCATTTTTTTTTTTTGTTTAAGGTAAAAAAAAATTATTTCGAAAAACTTAAAGTGCACATATGCGATTCCTTTTAATTCATTAGTACATAGTTTCAATTATGCGTGATTTCTGTAATTGAACAAACTGTTCAATTAAATAGGGTTCTTGTAATTGAACGAATTGTTCAATTAAACGGGTATCGACTAATTGGTTCCCCGGTTAATTGAACAAAAAATTGTGCAAATTTTGATGTGCAATTAACCGAAAAATACTGTATTAACAAACGGTATTAATCTGACAATTTTTTTTAAAGATTGCCCAACTTTTTGAACACAAATCAACTGTTCGGAAACGTTTTTGCAAATAAATGATTTGCAAATTTAATTGGCAGTAATGATAATATAGATCTAATAAGAAACTAAACTAAGGCTTATGCTTCCTCAGAAATTTTTCTTTACAAACAATGTATTTAAATAGCAAATTTTATTCCGAAATTATTGGACACGCTATCAATATAACTTTGTGCACTGGATAGCTGAGTAATTAACACATTTACAACTCTTAATACATCTACTTCTAGGAGTATAAAAAAAAAACAGAAACATGATCGAGCAAGTATGCGCACATTTTTTTCGATCACAAATAAACATGCACATAAATATTAAACATAAGCCAGAAGCTTAGCTTGTAAGCCAACCAAATCAAACATCTTATTTTTGCCGATCTATGCAAGTAGAAGAATTTATTCCTCCTTGTACAAAACTCAACCGAGCACAAAAAGTCTGCAGGCTTGATTTGATCTCATCGACGTTATATCAAATGAGAATAAGAGCCGTCCTATTATAACATATTTGTAGCAGCTCACTATTATATATCCGTTAAAAAATAATATTATAGGTCGACCTATGTTGGCCTTGTCGTAAGTGAGCTTAAAACAACTAGAATATTTTCCTATCTAAACGTTTCAAAGCAAAATACCTTCATTTCTGCAGAGATATTTTCAACCAAGCGAATATTTAGCAAACGTTGTTAATTTTTTGTACCAAATGGTTGTGGTGTAAGAAAGTTCTGTCTAACCAATAGGTAACTATTTCTTTAGGACGTGACGTAATCATTTTTTAACGAAGTTTTCTAGAAGATAACAAATTTTGCAGAAATAAAAATAAATCGCTTAGAAATGACATCAAGTTCGAAAATTCTACAAAAAGCAGAATTTATTTTTTTTTCCACTACTTTCACAGTTTTATATTAAAGCACCGGGTACATAAATGTGTATGTATATGTGTGCTACAGTCGGTCATTTTAACAGTAGATACTGTGCCATCTTGTTTGAGATAGTTTTTGGCATGAGGAAAGAGAGCTAAACTACAACACATAAAATAATCGTTTTCAAGGCATCCAAATTTTATGTTTCTATATTTTGCTAGGAGAGATCATTAAGAAGTCATAATACGAGGTCGGCGTGTGCGAAAAAAAACATTATGGCAGAAAAAATGAGAGATTAGTTATACATATATTTTATATTACTAACTTTCCCCAGAGTCATATCATCTTCCCAATATTTTTTCGAATACACCGACCCCGCATCACGCATTTTTTTTGGCGAATCTAGTTCAAAAATGCAAGAATAATTTTTGTTTTGACTCTTCGCAAGTTATTTTATAGATATCTCGTACTAAAACGCTGTTGAAAAATCGAGTTTCAATATCAAGAAACTTTTCTCGTTCCAACTTGACCCACTAAATTTGTAAGCATATATATAATTTATAAGTTAGGATAAGGGTATCTATAAAATGCTGGATTAATTCAAAATTTTTCAAATATGAACTTGATTATTTATTTGCTTTAATTTATTAATTTAGGTCCAAAAATGAACTTTTTTAAAAAATATAGACAGCTGATAAAGGCAGCAAATATTTTTTAAAAAGGTTAATTTTTGGGCCTAAATTAATTAGCATTTTTTTGTAGCTATGGAAATAATTACAGTAATATGTTATTTTAGTTATATTTAATATGAAGATAGTGCTCGCATTTTTTGCTTTTTGTTAAATATAGAAGCAAAGGATTGCTCATTATTTCATCAGCCAATCAATTTAAGTATAATTTGATAAGTGTCTAGGTGCCTGGCAAATATTTTGAAACTAATTTTTACGTGCGCTTGTGATCTTAAATTGCTTAGCGATCTTAATGGATTGATCTTCTGGCTTGTTACAGTATCACGCCCAAAATTCGAAAGATCACTCGAAAGAACACTGCTATAAAAATGCTTTTCATCAAAAACTTATATCAAAGATTGAGTCTAAATACAAGGGATTAAAATCAGTATGAAAAAATGATCCTGGAAGTTGAGTTTTATGAAATGCTTATTAAGCTTTCGTTAAAGACTTTTCCGCTACTGTGACTTTTTTAATGTTTTAAATAGTTCTTTGAACACGTGTTTCTTTTTAAAAGATAATCAGACAATTAAAAAGAAAAAATATCCCGCATCACTGCTTCTTTTTTTTTCTGAATGTGTTGTTTACAACGCCAAGTGAAATCAATTTGTGTAATTTTGTAGATGTTGTTTTCTTCCTATTTTTTCTACTTCGCTTAACATCCGTATCCACCACAATCATACTTTTTGTATTATTTCATTTAAACCTCATGTCGACCACAAAAACAGGAAACCAGTATAAAAAAGATTTAAAAAATAAAAGAAAATGTAATAAAATGTAATTTATTTGCACTTTTGCAAAAAATAGCAAAAGAACAAAAACTATGTTATTCAATATATAGAAAAAATTTTTTTATTAAATTCTTCAATAAATTTTTCTTAAAAAAAAAAAAAAAACAACTGCAAGTTCCATTTTTTGAAAGCTGCTTAGCTAAGTATTGTTTTCAAATCCACCAGATGGAGGGCAAAGTTCAGGGATAAAAGAAATAAATAATCAAAACAGCAAGTCATTATGTGTTGTGCAAAATTGGGCTCAAATTATTAGAGATTATTATGCTCAATATGCCACTTTGAAGGAAATAATGGATTAAGTTGTAGTACATGTACACATAAACAGCGTAAGTTGTTATAACAAATATGGATGTTTTTTTTTTTTAACAAAGCCATGCTAATTGGTAATAGCAGCACTCGTTATTTATTACATTGGCAACCAACACAATATACAAAAATTAAGATTTTAATATACTTGTTTCTGTGATGGTGGTAGCATTACCCAAGTTTGTAAGAAATTAAGAAAAAAAACTTCGTTGCTAAGGCTATTCAAACAAATTAAAAATATTCGAAAACATTCCAATTTAAATAAAACATTATTTGTATTGGTCAAGAAACCATTGAAACAAACTACCACTAAACAATTTTCAAGCATCGAAACATTTACAGCTTGCGGGTGTCTTTAAGTTTCAGTATGCCTATATGTTGCCGATATTTCACTGTTGCCAATCAACTCGTCCGTAGACTTGAAAATATGTTCAAACTTTCTACTTTATATTCTGCTGTTTATGAAAACATCAAAAATGCAAGAACGAAATTTTGGTTAAAAAAAATACAACTTAAACTAAGCTCTTAACTTTTCAGTTTTTTTTCAAAATTTTCCCTAGATGATTTATTATAGCAAATAGTATAAACTATTATTTAAATAATGAAATAAAATAATTCTAAAAGGACTTATCGGTGTTAGGACTTATCTATCTTCGGCCGTAGAAAATCTTAACATTCAGATTGGATTATTGTCTAGGTACTAGTGTTCACATTATTAAATGTAAAAGGCTTAAGCACGAAAAGCAGAAATTTGGTAATATGGGAGTGGTCCATCTTTAATGTAAAAGTTACATCGTCATCTCCAAGTTACTCATGCACAGCAAGAAAAATGTTTTTTATAGATCACATTCGAAATTTTAGCAGTTAATAAAAATTTTTTTTCCTGAATAGAAATGGTTCAATATTTCTATTGGGTACTATATGATCGACGTTATTTTATCAGCATATCCATAGTCACAGAAACAATATCCATAGTCATAGAAAAAAAATGAAGTTATAACAATATTTTATTTTCAAAAATCTTTGAATGTGTACACTTTGTGTACATATTTTAGCTACATTTAACAACACAAGTAGTTAAACATTTTTAAATAAAATACAACTTTATTTTGCAACACTATTTAAGGATCATGATGATTGAAGCTTCGTATAGACGGTTGTCACATCTTACAATATTGTTAGACCTAACAACGTGCTGGCAATCTACCAGAAATACAAAATTGTCAGCATTAAGAAAATTATCAGCTCAGACAATTGCAAGAAAATCTTATTTCATGTTCATACATGCGCCTTTATTGAGGTAATCGCAATAAAGTCCATTATTGAGCTCAATATTCCATACAAAAAGTCAATAAAGTTATTGCTCAATAAACTCTATATTGCTTTGAATATTGAGAAAAAGATGGAACACAACACTGTAAAAGATGTGTTTAATAAGCAAAAGTTTACAATGCGAAATGAATGACGTGATAAATGTAAACAAAAGCAAACAAAACAAAATAATAAAAAATAAAAATAAATACAATAAAAATAAAAACATTGCAGCATTTTCAAATTTTTATTTCTCTTTCTTTTTATTATTGCCGCTTTGGAGTCATAACATGAACGCACTACTTGTACAAGTTCCATATTTTTATTGTACAACACTAAAATCTTTTTAATAAAAGGCAGTTTTTCTTCCATTTTTCTTATTTGAAAATATTTTTCACTTTTTCTTTCTCACTACCAAAACAAAAACAACAACTTTTTTTCAGCTGTCAGATACTAATTGAGTTAGCTCAATATTTGTATGTATGAACGCAAAATATATTATGTCAATAAACTGAATATTATCTCAATTAGAAATACATGTATGAACATACATGTATGAACATACATGTATGAGATAATATTCAGTCAATAAACTGAATATTATCTCAATTAGAAATACATGTATGAACAAGGTATTACAATTTCATTGCCAGACAATTGCCTGACAATAAATTAGCTACCAACGAAAGTTGTCAGCTTACACGGATGTAAGATTTTCTACGTATCAAAAATTTTCAGCCAATTATCTTTATCTCAACACCCACACACACACATGCCATCATTCATTCTTTATTTTTTCGCTCAATAATCATGTTTTTAATTTTTTTATTCTCTTTTCTGCAACTTTTTATCTCTCGTACTCACACTTCTATTATTCTCTTGTTTTTTTTCTTCCTTTCGTACACACACATTTTTCTTTAATATTCTTTGTCATTACTCTGACAATGACGCCATTGTAAGGTGTTGAGAATTTATGCATCTTACAATATGCCAATGCCTGACAATGTACTAGTAATGATGATGCCGAAGTGGTCTGACGATTGACAGTTAACTGACAATTAATTGTTAAGACGGTGGCCTGCCAATGCTTTTGCTTACAATATTGTCAGGAAGAAATTGTAAGTTCTCTCGATTGGTTAAAAATATTCTATACATTTTCTGACAATACTGTAAGATTTTACAATCGTCTATACCTAGCTTAAGGGTGATGATAAAAGAAAAGAATAGTACATATCACATTTTCTTTGCCAAAATAGAAGGAGCTTTTGATCTTCACACACATATACACATATGTTGAAAAACATATGCTTGTATGTACGCATACATAAGAAATAATCTACCTTTTCTTCCAGTATTCTAAAAAAGGCTGAAAGTATCTAGGAACATTAAGTAGTCAAAATAAGAGCATTGAGTATCATTGCGCACTAGAAAGTAGTAGAACACACCACTTCTAGTGTTTCATATAAGACTGCACCTTTTAGGTTGAAGCTTAGCTGCAACTAGAGATAAAACTATTCCATAAGGGTATTTTTACTTGAAACAGTATCGGTTATAAAATATCGATTCCTACTCAGTGTCGGTCAAAAAGTATCGATACCTATTCATATCGGTCAATCATGCGATACTAATTAGTCAAAAACGTATTGCTCAAATATTTGATGGTTACTAGAATTGTCAATTTTTAGGAATTTTCAATTTTCTCTGGTAGCGAAACCTGCAGCTGCTACAAAAATGTAAAACAGATAGGATTTCGTAGGAATTTTATTTCTATAGAATAAATTTCCTATTTGATAGTAACGAGTTATACATTCTGCTGGTTCAAAAGTAAACGTAAATGAAACACATATAAAATAGACTTTTTCATGATATTTTTTATTATTATAAAGAACAATGACATTATGTGTGAAAAACTACATCATTTAAATGACCGCAAACGCAAAGTGTTGCAAGCCTTGATTCTTTTGAGGTAATCTTCCACCACTTTTTGACACATATTGGACGGTGTCTCCGTCATGTTAGGTTTTAAGTGCTCAAGAGTTAAAAGTTGATCTGCCTAAACACTGTCTTTCGCGTAGCCCCACAAAGAAAAAGGCTAATGGTGTCAAATCGCATGATCTTGGCGGCCAGTTGATATCGCCACGATGACAAATTACGCGGCCAGCAAATATCTCTTGCAATAAAGCCATATTCGCTCTAGTTGTATGGCATGTGGCACCGTCTTGTTGCAACCACATATTCTCCAAGTCGTATTCTTCAATAGGTGGCAAAAAAAAGTCGGTTATCATATGACCATAACTCTCGGAATTGACGGTGACAATCGTCACCGTCACAATGCCATTGTCGTTTTCGAAGAAGTAAGGAAGTAAGGTCTAATCACAGCTTCGGACCAAAGAGCGCACCAAGCAGTGACTTTTTCTGGTTGTAGTGGCCTCTCTTTAATTACTTGGGGATTCTCAGAGCCTTAACTATGACAATTTTGTTTACTAACAAACCCACCTAGATCGCTAAAGAAAATCTTGTTCGAAAAATCGCCGCCAACCGCAAAATGGATAACCCGTTACTTGATTAAAATTGGTTATATTTTTTTTTTACCAAACTTAAATGATTAGCATTTGTAAGGAAGAAAAAAAAAGAAGAAAATTTGAGTACGTATTGTCTAGATGTATATGATTTTATTAGCGTTTATGTAAAAATCAGAAAAGTAGAATATTATTGTATATTTTATTCATTTAAATTGAAAACACGGGTGGTTTTCTTATTGAAATGTTTTTGTTTACTTTATTAGTTCTTCTTTAGTTTATTTAGCAAAGCTTATTCCTGCAACTTTGTTAAAAGCCCAGATGATGTACTTTACTATTCAACGCAAGAATTCTAATTAAATTCTCATCCAAAGTGCTGCTGCTTTTATAGCAGTCTTAAACGTTTATAATTAATGGTTGTATCAACTAGTAGTATGAAATCTTAATAGCCTTTTCACACTTATCAACATCTAACATCTACCATCAATTTGCGATGATGTTGAAATTTCCCCATAAGAAATATACAGGGCTAAAAACCAACATCTTTCAACATCTTTATAAAATGTTCCTAACTCATTTTGTTCCACTCAACATCTTTCGATTATTTTAGTGTCATCACTAAAAAAATTACAAAATTGTAGTGGCATCACTGTAAATTTTGACATTCAAAATCATTAAAAAAGGAGTTGTGTCCAAAATGATGTCTTCATGATCTTCTTCCTCCAGCAAGCTTTTTATGGATTCTATACACTGCATTAGTAGTAGAGATTGTTCTTGCAAGCTAACTGCTAATCAAGGCAGACTAAATCTGCCTTGCTGGTAGTCCTACTATTATTTTGTCTTCAAAATCTATTTATATTATATTTTTATTGTCTTTAATGCAAAACGTGGCTTTATTTATTTTGGCAGCTGTGTATGTATATGTGATGTTAGATGTTAGATGTTGTGTGTGAACGCATGTTTCACATTTTCAACATCTTCAACACGTTCCACGAAAATGTTGATAAGTGTGAAAAGGCTATAAACGTTTACAATTAATGGTTGTATCAACTAGTAGTATGATACTTGTAATAATTCGTAATATAAAGTACGGAGTTGTATTTCTCAACTTCCGTTAAATTCAAATACTAGGTACAGAGATGTATTTAAAATAATAACTGATAATTGTTGTATATTAATATATAACCTGCTTCAGTTTGATATAATTGAAATATAGTTTCATATTATGTATACATTAAAGCATACAGCTATAATGATTTACTATTATCTACTGCAGACATGTATACAAGTACTTTTCCATCTTTTCTCCACCTATAAAACATATGCACGGCATATGAAATGGATGTCCCATGAGTGCCAGTGAATGTTAAAAAATCACTGTCTCTCCAGTACCAAAATATAAATGATAAAAGTTTTATATAGATATTTAACATGTTTGTGACTTGGAATATTTAATACTGACATTGGTGCTATTCATTATGTGTGTGAGTAGGTCGGTTTGTGCTGAGACCACATAAAAACATTAGAGCTAAACAATCATTAGCACATTATGAAAAATGTAGTCTGCACTTTCGGATCTGTTGGCATTTAGAAGTGAAGTTCATGACATTAAATTTACTGCCAGCAGTAAAACAGTAATGACAACTCCTTAAAGGTGGAGATTTTATCGAATTTATTTTGTTGATAAAAAACGGTAGTTTTCCTATAATACATTTGGAGTTATCAGAGTCGCTAAATTCCAAATTGTCCTTTTTATTTATATTCAGCACACATAAAATCTTGATATACTTCGCATCACTACTTAATATAATGACGACCACAAATCTGGAGAGCTCAGCATTTATTTCGATCAAAATATTTCTTTAGATGAAGTATTTTATGCATATTTCTCGGTTCGAACAGGAAAATATAAATACCAACCAGCATTTAAAATAATTTGCACCGACAAAATTATTGTTCGGAATAAATGTGTGGTTGGATTAGGGCACAAGAAAACAACAGCAAACAAATCACTTAATTGAAATAAAGAAAGTTAAAACTAACCCTGATGTTTTTCTTCCATTGTGATTGAAATGCACAGAAACAAACAGTTTTGGTTGTCGTTTTGATCCTTTGACACACTACCACACTCACACGCGTACAAGTGAAGTTTTCCTTACAATAAACTTTGTTATTTTTCTTATGTCAAACCTGATGTTTAGCATCTTTCATTCACTAATTTGTATGAAATTTTCATAAAAGAAAGAAAAGCAGTATTAATTTCAAAGTTTTCTGTTTGCTGAAAACATTTTTTTCTTTCTTTTTAACAACAAAAAGTTGATGAAACAATTAAAAAACTTTTCAGTTAATTTTGTTAGAAATATAAAGGCTATAAAAATTTTTACATAAGAAAAAATTATGCAAAATATCCTTGAAACTCGGCTTATATTTAATTTATATTTATATTATTTATATTAATATGCTTACCTTCACCACCTTGTACAAACATAATGAGAAGAGTAACAAGTTAATAACTTCATTAAAATGCAGCTGTGGCAGAGACCCTTTTAATTTAGCACGAACATGCAGAGCAGGCAACTTTGATAACAGTCCTAAATCTTTTGAGAAACTTGCTTTACTCTTAACCCATTAAGATAAACGACTTTCTTTTTACAAAAAAAAAAAAAAAAAAAAACTGAAATCAGTAATTTTAAAATTTTAACAAATTATACAATAGACAGTTTCTGCAATAATTGGTCTACCATGTTAATACACTTCACAACATTTTTAGGTGAAATAATCTTTTCGCTAGTTACCGAAAATTTTAATCCCTTAAATAGGACTGTGAGGCACATGAGCATTTAAAAAGTTAAAAAGGCAAGTTTTTTCTACAACACTCAAATTTGTTTTAGCCTCAAAAGCGTGTTAATCACAAAACACCATTCAACCGCATAAGTCACACACTGTAGCAACCTTAAAAGAAAAGGTATAAACAAAAGCTACATATTTTTTTCTTGTTTGATTATAATGGGTCAAAGGAGGAAAATTGTAAAAATAAATACAAAGTTTATTGAATAAAACTTCCCGACCAGTTCTGTGCAGCATTCCATCATTAACTATACCCACAGAAAAAGAAAAGGCTGTTGTTATTAATCATGCGCCTGCTCGGAGTCAAATGAGCGCATTTCTTTAAGACATAAAATTCTAGAGCGCGATTTACATATGTAAGGGAACGTAGGTGATTTTTAGGGTTCCGTACTCATCAGGGTGAAACGGAACCCTATTACCGAGACAAGTACGTCCGTCCGTCCGTCCGTCACAGCGTCCATTCTCCGAAACGGTAAGAGCTAGAGAGCTGAAATTTTCACAGGATGTTGTTGTACCTTGCCGCTACAACAACAAATACTAAAAACAACAACAAGTCGAAAACTACCAGGTGTCCCCATACAACGAAAAGTTACAATTAGTTATAACTCTCGAACCGTAAAAGATAGAAAGCTGAAATTTGCATAGTGTATATATTTATAGACGCTTTACAACAACAAACGCTAAAGACAACAACAAGTTGAAAACTACCAGGTGTCCCAATACAACCTAAAGCAACAATTAGCCGTAGCTGCTAAACTGTAAGAGACAGAGAGCTGAAATTTGCACAATATATGTATTTACATATGCGCTACAACAACAAATGCTAAAAGCAACAATAAGTCAAAAACTACCAGGTGTCCCTATAGAACGTAAAGTAAAAATTAGGTATAACTCTCAAACTGTAAGAGGCAGAGAGATAAAATGTGCACAATATATGTACTCGCATATGGCCTACAATAACAAATGCTAAGAACAACAACAAGTCAAAAACTACCAGATGTCCCTATACAACGTAAAGTAACAACTAGCCGTTACTCTCGAACCGTGAGAGACAGAGGGATGAAATTTGTGCAATATGTGTATTCACATATGCTCCACAACAACACTTGCTAAAAACAACAACAACAACCAGGTCTTCCTTTACAACGTAGAGTAATAGCTATAACTTAGAACCGTAAGAGATAGAGAGCCGAAAGTCGCACAGCGTATATATTCCCAGATGCCTCACAACAGCAAATTACACCAACAACAACAAGTGGAAAATTACTAGGTATCCACATACAACATAAGGTTGCTGCAAAAGCAGAGAGCTGAAATTTATAAAATATACATATGTATTCACATACACCATTCCATACATACATTACACATACACATATCGCTGGAAAGCAATTTTAATTCTCGTTAAAAATTCGATCAAAAATAATGTTTTTCTCGAAAATTCTGGAGTGATATATCGCTAGAAAGTAATTTTAATTCTCGTTACAACAAAGCCACAATCTTTTTGATATCTGCTCTAGTTTAGAAAATACAGTCATTTCTTTTCGGTCTACTGAAATTCAAAATTATCATGATGTATGACCTAAGTGTGCGAGCCAGCCTCGTATTTGGCGGACTTAAAACTTATACTTATAAAAAAGGCATGAAACCGTCCTTGGTTTCAGTTTAAAAGATAGCTCATCGGTGTCACAGTTCGAGAGAAAAGTAAGAAATTGCACAACATATACAATAACTTCCGTATAGCTGCCGCGAGAGGGTAAAGTACAGGACTGAAATGTAAAAACTTTTTTTCAACATTTTAAGATTTAAACATTTATTTTGTTTTTCACATTCCAACATTCTCTTCTTTTTTTGGTATCTTCAGAATCTTGTAAATCTGTTCGGTTGGCTTCATTTGCAAGCCATATTTCCACTAAACAACTACAATGGTTGTTCGGATTCACTTTCATTTCTATTTAAGAGTCATTGTGTTGCTCCAGCATGTACGTTTATTACATGTGGAATGTTCCGTTTCATTTCACTTGGTACTTTTCGCATTTTTAATACATACAATTTTAGAATGCATATATTTGGTTTTCTTAATGCAAATATAGAGTGAGCTGCATGATAAATTTCCTACCACAATTTCATAAAGTCAGAAAGCACAACATTCATTTGCTCAGTAAATTTGTACTGCCAAGTGACTTTTCCAAGTCAAGCTCACGGTATTTTTCAGGACCTAAAAGTAACTTAAGGATCTAGTAGTCTTCCGAATTTTTCCAATCAAGCTTCTAATATCAAGTGGCTTTGAGCTACTGATTGAATATTCGTAGTCGGTGAATAACAAAATAAATATTCATTTCGTCAAAAATTTATATTCGCTTTATCACTAATACCCACTAACCTGCTTCGGTATCACATAATTTTTATTCGTAATGTCCCACTTGGCATGTGTCTTGGCTTCACTAATTACACTGTGCTAGTTGAAAAAACCCACAGACGGGGCACCCAGTGGGTAAACCTAATTCGACTGTGCTAAATTCAGTGGTGCAAACCGTTTTTTTAAGGTTAGCTCTTGTGTTTAAGATATACCGTTATATTAAAAATTGAGGAGGTACGACAAAATAAATTCCCTTAACTCAAAAACTGTTTAAAATATTAAAAAAATATAAAAACCGAAACTCGGCAACAAAGTTATCTTTTAATAACTGCAAAAATCTTTTTAATCAATTTGAAAAATAAACATTTTTTCAATAAAAAAAATTATAGTTTTTGGAAAAGTTTGAAATTTTTTGTTCTTTAAAACAGCATAAAAAATCTAAAAATAAAGTTATGCCAATGAATCTTCAAGGTAGAAACCAAAAGTTACTTTAATAACTAAAGAACACTAAAGTTGGCACGACGCTGAAGCCGGTCTGTGAACGAGAGATGACGTATTATCATTCCGAAGTTCCGAAGTAAGTACATATATAGAATTTGTTAGTTACGGAATTTTGCCTTTTGGGTATCGATATGTGAGTTGCTTTTTACTTTCGTCAGTTGAAATTGCTTTATTTTGGTGAGCCAACAAAATGTTCCTTCCACACTACTTTCGTTTAGCAAAAAAACATTTTTTTTTAATTTTTGAGGCTTCGTCTGGTGACCGGTTGAAACTGCAATTTTTGATTTTTTGTCAATAAATTCCAAAGTTGTGCACTCATTAATTAATTAATTAATTTTTTTTTGTTTGAAACGTTATTTGTTATGAACGTGGGAAAATTCATCAGCATAACTTTAATTTTAGGCCCCGATTATCATTCACAAAATTTGTTCATTTAATGTTGTATTTTTTGAAAAGTGATTATGGCTTACAACTGTTGTGGCAAGTGTTGTCAGAATCTTACAACACATATAAGACGTTGTCAAAAACTTACACACCTAATTAGGTGTTGTCTTGTTGATGTTACACGTTAAATTAGGGAAAAATTATAAAATTTGCAAATATATACAAAAAAAAAAAATTATTAAAGTTTATTAACAATATACATATAAATAAAAATGTATCTGTACACATAATTATTACCCCTTTTTGGATAACAAAGATTTTTATTTTGTATTTTGTAGTTGCAATGGATTTAAACTGCAATGTACAATTTTTTAGTCCTTTCAATGTTATAACCAAATTAAACATCAATATTTACATAAATTTTTATGGATTTGTTTATATTTTTCTAAGAAAAACGTTTTTCATTCTTTTCATTTTTACCAATACATTTCTTCACGGTAGTTGCGGTGTTATATGAAATACAACACTAATAAAAAATATCCATGTCTTTTGGTTGTAAAACTTGACAATGAAATGTCAAAGTTTATTGTGTTTCGCTTGTGTTTGTGTAAAGAAAGCAACATACACGTGCATCTTTCTCGAAGAGTGGCTTTACTTGGTAGTTTTTTGTGTGTAGGCATGTATTTTTGCGGAAAGATGCTCTACAAATGAAATACAACTCTGTCACATACACAACACCGAGATGTTATGAACCATAATCACAAAAAGAGTTGCAAGTTGTGATGTAAATCTTACAACACAACATTTAGATGTTGTGAACCATAATCGGATGGTTAGTTTTTTTATGCTGTTTTAAAGAACGAAAAATTTCGAACTTTTGCAAAAAATTTAAATTGTATTTTGAAAAAAAAAAAAATTGTATTTTCTTAACTGCTAAGCTGATTGAAAAGATTTTTTCAGTTGTTGTAAGGCAATTTTTGTTTTGTTTAATTTTGGTTTTTGCAAAGTTTTATGCCGTTTTTGAGCTAAGAGAATGTATGTATGTTGTCCTACCTCCTCAATTTTTAAAATAACGGTTTATCTCAAAAACAAGAGCTAACCTAAAAAAATCGGTTATCACCACTGAATTTAGCGCAGCCGACTTAGGTTTACTTACTGAGTGCCCCATCTGTCGGAACAAAAATGTTGTCGCCACTGACGATTAATTATTTACCGTGTGGATGCCGTCACAGTTATATAGTCATAGTGTTATAACAATTAATGTACCAATTATAACAATTACTTATGTACCAATTACTTGAATTAACTAATTATTGGAAAAAAGGAGAAAAGATTTTTCTAGAAAAAAAGGCGCACATTTTTCCGATACGGCTTTAGATTTTATTATATGCATTTCTGGCACTCAACAGTGAGCATTGTTTATAAAAATACAAAAGTTATACGCAACTTGTGTTAAAGTAAATCCAAGAAACCTGAAATTAATGCGCTTCTTTTCACACTAAGCAAGTAAAATTATTGAAATTTATTAATTATTACACTGTACTAATTTTGTAATTTATTTAGGAATTTTCTGTAGTTTTGTATTTGGTGTTTACGATCTGGTGAAAATTGAGCGCTGGGCCTTGTTCCCATAACAAGCACAGCCTTATTAGCTTTTTTTATGCTACATTTTCGACCTTTTTTGTTTAGTATTTTAATTGTTCGAGCCTTAAGGTCACTTGTTTTTTCTTATAAGTGTTTATTAAATTTGACATTTCGATATCACAAAAAAAATTTTTTTTTTTTTGAAAAAACATCAAAAAAACCTTCCTGAAGAAGATAGCCATTGTGATATCGAAATATCGAATTTAATAAACACTTATTAAAAAACAGGTGACCTTAGGGCTCGAACAATTAAAATACTAATTATTAGCTTATTTCAAACTCTTATAGAGGCATAAATATCATATATATAGTATGTCATATTTATATTAGTGCATCCTCTCTGGCTTACGAGGGTGCGATTGTTTCAGCAAGCAACAGTTTTTGAGAGAATTAAGACGTAAGTTTGGGTTTGCAAAAAAAAAATAGCTCAATCGCTGAAACAGTTGCATCCTCGTTATTGAAGAAGGATGCCTTGTGTAGCTTGATAAGATGAATTTGATTTAAGGGAATATATGGTTTCTACGATTAGCATCATGCAAATATGCTTTAGTGAGACAGTTATGAAAGGCGTAAACGTTTTTTTTTTTTTTTTTTTGCTTACTTACATATGTATGTGAAACGTAGTTTTGCTGGGCTTATAGGTAATTTCTTTTGAATATAAGCTATATACTGAAAGCTTATATTCAAACGAAATTATCTATTAAATTAATCTGAAATTTTGTAATAAATAAAGCATGTTTTCAAAAAGTCATTACAGTTTGAGCATTACAAAACTGGAGGCAAATCACCGCATTCGAAATCGAGTGCTTTGTCATCGAAATGCTGTTAACGTGGATCACAGGACTCGTTATCGAAACGCATCTAATCGATGTTGTACTCGATTGTTACTACACTATCGAAAACAAATAAACTTTAGCTTTTAGCAGCAAAACAAATAAAATAGCAAAGAAGCGACAAAAAATTAAAGAAATAATTTAAAAAAATATAAATTTTATTGTTTTTAGGGAAAGTGAATACCAAGAAAAAGATTTGTTACATTTTTCACCGCTTTGCACATAGTGCTTTGTGCCGACCCCACTAAAAAATAATTCCCGGCCGTGTGCTGAAAGCTGCCACTGGCCAAAAGAGACAATATAGCGGCAAGCTGCAATACGGGTGCTACGCTAGTCGACATGTGACCAGAGATATTTATTTCTGATAAAACGTATTCAAAAGCTTCTTTAGAGAGCCGAAAACGTCTTTTGAATCGATGTACAAACGATGAAACATTTAGTTCTAATCTTTTGATTTAAACTCACAACTTACTCAACTTCTGGCGATGAAAAAGGATTGCTTTTGTCACGAATGTTCCTACTTATAATGGCAAGATTGGACTCATCCTCCGATTCCGAAGATGAGAAACATAAAAACACATTTGGATTCATTTATCTTGAAGTTTTTCACCAATTTATTTATTGTTTTCCTTTTTCGTTTTTTTTTTTTCTTTATTGTCAAATGCGTACTGCGATGTAAAAAATAGTAGTAGACAATTTTAATTGCCATCGAATACCGTGATCCAAAAAATTGCTGCCGTCGAAATATTCGTACACACGAAAGAAGACTCGATTTCGAATGCGGTTATTTGCCCCCTGTATACATTTTGTAAATTTTGGCAGTAAAACAACGTCAATTTGAATTCTGGGGGGAAAAATTAAGTCGATTTATTAATGAATACTCATATATTTACAGCACATCTATCTTCAAAATTAAATTTAGTTTGAACTAAGGTATATATGAAAACAAAAGAATTTATTCAAATAGCATGATAATACCTGCTGTATTTGTTTGATTGTCTGCTTTCAGCTGTTATTGTAAAGTAGGGAAAAGAAAATTAGAAATTGTATACAATTTTGCATGCACACTGAAAATAAATGAATTTTGGCATCAATGGCACCTGACTATAGAGACTGTGGATGTTTAAGTAACAAACCTAAAATTTCAATTTTATTGTTTTTTCATTTTCATGCATACAGGAGACGAAATAATTGTGTGCTATTGAATATTTTATACAGCACATGAAGAACTTCTAGTTTTCCCTTTTTATTTCTTTTAATCCACTAAGATGAGTTGACACATGAATAAAAAAATTCATGCATATGGTTTCTTTTAATAATAAAACTTTGTGTTTTATGAGATAAAAACCAAATTGGACACATGTAAAGAAAAAATTTGGTTGAGGAAACCGTATTCAAAGAGAAACCTACCACTGCTTAAATATATGGTTAAAGGTTAATAATATTAACTGCTAAATAAAATATGCACATTGTTACCAGCTCTACTCTCAGTGATTAGGTAGTTGGGGCCACTGCCAATGTTATTGCTATATTCAATTATAATTTAGTATATTGTGACCTTACCATTGTCGTTTTCAACCAAATCGTTATTCCACCCAACAACATTTTTGTCATTTCCTGCAACACTTTTATCCCATATAAATGTATGTCAATTATCATATTTTTGTAATAAAAAAATATCATTGCTTTGGTTAATGTTAGTTAAGTAACAAACCTAAAGAAAGTAAAATTGCGTGAGCTTTGGTTGCCAAGTGACTAAAGCGGCTGTGCCAAAATTGTGAAATTTGATACGTCCAAAGTTCATAGGGTGCTGATGAAGGGTGTTTGCTAGCCAGAAACAGCCGGTTGTCCAACTAGCTATTAAATTTTACTTTTCTTTACTCAAATGATATTAATTAAAATAGTGACAAAACCAAGGGTTGAACTTAAGCCTGAAAAAGTAATTTAATATAAATGTATTACAATACAGAAGTTCAATGAAATTAAAATTTTCAGTAAAAATTTCCAACAATATTATTGTAAAATTCCAATTAAACAATTTCCATATTACAGATTGCGCATTAAAATGTTGGCTGAATTAAACAAACGCATGGTCCCTTACAATAATATTATGCTTGAATTTGACCTTTTGCGCAATAATATAATTAGAAACGGCAATGATATGGTGAGAAGTAACAATATTATAATGCAATAGAACAATATCTTGGTCAGTGACCCCAGTGTTCCAATCGGTTATAATATTTTATTTAAATTATTTTTTGTTTCTTTTTAATAAAAAAAAATACTGATAAATAAACACACACAAAATTTTCAATCACAACACAAAATTGAGAGAAAAATTAGCTCTCAACGCCAAGGACAAATACATTGTTAAAAACAACAATACCTTGTTTATTATTTAGTTGCTTTCGATAGGTCAAACATTTTGCGTTTGTCACGATTAAAGCTTGTTCAAATATTTATTATAAAATGATTGTAAATACTGCTTATTTTCAAATTAATCTAACCCTTTTTCAATTTTCATGGATAATGAGAACAAAAGGCACAAACTGTTAAAGAAAGTTAAACACAGTTTTTGTTACTGTTTTTAGCAAAAACAGCTTATGGTATTTTAGATAAAAATATATTGTTAGCCACAACCTTTCTCATCGTTGTAGACAACATATTAAATTGTTGTCTCAACCATATTATAAGATCATTATAAGATCATAAAAAAAATCCCCCTTGAGAACCCCCTTTTAGCTTTGCGTGACGTAAATGTAGAGCTAAAAATAGTGAAATAAATGATGTTTTTAAACGGCGACTTTATTTGTTAGTAGCTTTTATTTTAAAGAATTAAACAAAATTATCTAAATATAAGTTCAAATTTGTTATTTATATCTTGCCGACTAGACAAAACAAAACAAGAAATGGATTTTAACAAAGCTCGTTTTGTAGCTAATATATATTTAATTTTCACATGTGTTTTCTTTTCGTTTCGAAAATATTTAATTAGGCGAGCGAGCCAGCTCAACATAGGTTCTTAGTATATCAGAAAGTATTTAAACAAACGAAATGAAACTTATATATTTTAAATTGAAATTCTCTAAAATATGCTTTCCTTATATTCCCTGAAAACCACAATGATATCAATTTGGTTTTACAGCCCTTAACAACGTTTTTTCAACAAGAGCAATGTTTTCCATCAAAACGTGACTTTTTTCCATTTTTGAAATGGAAAAAAGTCAGTTTTTTATTTTTTTTTTACTTAAAAAGGAAATAAGTGGCTGCTAGCTGTATAATATATGTGGAGGGGTAAAATCAGCATCAAGGAAAAATAATAGTAATGCAAAAAAAAATTTGTATCTTATTAAATCTCACATAAATAAAATAAACTGTTTACACGTATTTCTTGTTATGCGTTTTAATATTAAACATTTATTTTGGAAAATTTATCAAAAGCATGAAAAAGATAAAGCAAAATTTATTGTGCGGTTGTGATACTAAAGAGAAGATACACTGCAGCATTAAAGGCATTTAAGAGTAGAAAATATTTGGGAAGATTAGGCGGGAAGGGAGCATTATGTGTGTGCACATGTTTATATATTTATAAGACATTTGAAAGCAGTCACTTATACCGAGGGGTTCAATTTTGTTCTTAGACTGGGACCAGTACTCAGGGGGTGACCCCCATGTATGCACTGCAGTGTACTGGAACTGGGAAAATAGGCAAGAGGGATTGGTGGGTGAAAAAACGATTGTGGACATTAAAACAGAACATATATTTTCGCAAAACTGTGTAAATCGAGATTAACTGAGGCTAAGTTGTGTGTTTAGTGTCCAGTATATATATGTTTGACACTATACAACATTCAACGAAATCGCTTCAGTATTGCAAAACATTGACGATATTGGTCCAAAAAAGTTCAATAATAACCACGATAAGACCTATTACAAATGCATAATTTCAAGGACTTATTTTTAAAAATATATGCTTCTCAGTTTCTGCAATTAATTTCATTTGAAAATAAAACAATCACAATACAAAACTTGCGTTCTCCAGCTTAAAATTAATTTATTCCTCATTTATTATGTACCAATTTTGTTCAGTGTAAATAGATATTAGATATTAAGCGCAGTTCATTATTTGGTGCAAATGTCTTGCGTAAGTGCGAATGCAAGAAATCGTTGCTTTTTCTATGCAACCCAACAACAAAATATACAAGGTTGTACTCGCAATATTTTTGCATTTACGCACCGCTAATTACGTGTTGCTTTTTTCGCATAAGTATTGCGTTTGCAACACTGACACTCCAACAGCTGACATTTTAAAACAAAGCAAACAAAAAATTTTAGAGATGGAGTCAACAGCAATTACGAAAAAGATAAAACCTGAAAAACTAAAAATTGTGTATTAATTTATCAGCTGTTATTTGGAGTGCAATAAAATTTGCAAAGTTGTTAAAAAGGGTGCTCAATATTAGTTGCAATATAATCGCAAATGCAAATAGTCGCAACCAAAAACGCACCAAACGTTGAGTACCGCTATTGTTTTTTTTTCAAGTGAAATTTATTGAAGAAACTTAAACGCATATTACAGATAAAACAAAAAGCAAAAAACAAATTAAGTTTTGTGGAAAGTATTTTCCCAAAAAGTATGAAAAATCAATTTTGTAACATTTTGCTTTATAAGCAAAACAAAAATTTTCCAAATCAACTTTTTTTTATAGACATTTTAATTGTTGCACAGGTCTCATATGAAAATATGCTGAAAATCGAAATTTCATTGAAAAATTCGAAAGTCGATTAAATTGAAAATTCGAACTAATACAAACAAACGCTATGATACGGCTCTTCTGGCTTAGCATCTATTTTCACCTCTCACTATCGGAATCTTCCTAACTTGAATTTGTTTCACAGTGTTATTATAAATCTTAAAATTTTAAAATCTTCCCCCATTCAAAAGTTACAACGGCAGTGATGTAAACAACACATTTTAAGCTCTGTTCAAAAATACGCTTTTTCACACAATTATATAGATACTCTCATTCTATCTGAAATGATAATTGGTTCAAGAGCAATTTCTTCTAAAGGTAAGTACTGTGCTCGAAACTGCGGAAAATGTTGAGCAACATTGATTTTTTCGTACGGAAAATTTGACATGTATCTAATGTTACCTATCCCGCGGTTTCACACAATTTAACGAATTTTTTATTAAAAGTATGCTACATTGTTTTACGTTTGTAAACAAAACCCATATGTTTTGCAATTTGGATTGTGATGAGAAAAATTTTATTATAGAATAAAAAGTTAATTTTTTATACAAATACATCAAAATGAACAAAGAAGTCCCAAATAATTTTCTTTTTCTTCACGGCTGACATCAATTCCCGCATTTCTGTCGCACTGAATTTAATTTTTTGGTTTTCTTTATTACTTTGCATTCCTTTTTTTTTTTTTTGTCCAAAAAATTTTACTTAAATTTTTGCAATGAAAATATCAGCAGTCAGCTGTTGCTAAAAATTTCACGTGGAAGAATTGCCACTTCAATTATTTGGCAGCAAAAAGAAAATGTTGCCAGATACATTTCATATGTTTTTCTCAAAATGAGCAGAGTACTACTTCTGCAACATTTTTTCACGAAAAGCTCATGCGAATTTTTTTACATGCATTTTGACAACTTTCCGCGTGGAATTTTAATCAGAGTACTTACCTTAAAGGTGAAAATTTCCCGGAAATCCCGAGAAGAGAAAAAATCCGGGAATTCCCAAACCCCAATTAGGTCGGAACTGGGATTCAGAACGCTTACTCTACATAGGATATAGGTTCGTAACCATGTATTTCATCAATAATGGCGTTTTAATATTTTGTAAATTCTTGTTCGTATGAAAAAAAAAAATTTCCATAAAATATTTTCATATCCTGGCCATGATTTTTTGTTTTGGCAAAAAGTTTAATAATTATTATAATGACATGTATGCTTCTGCAAGGCAAACGTTCCTAAATACCTTTAATATTTCTCATTTTACTTCAAGACATATACATATATTTTAAATCATACCGGACATTAATTTTAAAAGTTGTTGAATTGACAGCAGAACTAAGCAATACAAAACTTGTAATTAATTCATGTTGTCAAATAATAAAAGAGTAGTGAATAAATCAAGACAAGTACGAGGCTGGCTCGCACTCTTAGGGTTCCGTACGTATGTATGTTTTATAAATTCCATCTCTCTGTTTTTAAAGCTACTTTATGTTGTACGGGGACACCTAGTAATTTTCCACTTGTTGTTGTTGTTGTTGTTGTTGTAATTTGTTGTTGTAAGGCATCTGGGAATACATACACTGTGCGAATTTCGACTCTCTATCTCTTACGGTTCTAGAGTTATAGCTATTACTCTACGTTGTAAAGGGACAAATGGTAGTTTTACAGTTGTTGTGTTTTTTAACAAGTGTTGCTGTGGAGCATATGTGAATACACATATTGTGCAAATTTCATCCCTCTGTCTCTCACAGTTCGAGAGTAACGGCTAGTTGTTACTTTACGTTGCATTTCGACTTGTTGTTGTTTTTAGCATTTGTTATTGTAGGCCACATGCGAGTACATATATTGTTCACATTTCATCTCTCTGTCTCTTACAGTTTGGGAGTTACGGCTAATTTTTACTCTACGTTGTATATGGATACCTGGTAGTTTTTGACATGTTGTTGTTTTTAGCATTTGTTGTTGTAGGGCATATGTAAACACATATATTCTGCGAATTTCAGCACTTTGTCTTTTACAGTTTAGCAGCTACGGCTAATTGTTACTTTAGGTTATATGAGGACACCTGGTAGTTTGGTAGTTTTCAACTTATTGTTGTCTTTAGCATTTGCCATGTGGTAAAGCATCTATAAATACATACACTATGCAAATTTCAGCTTTCTATCTTTTTTCGTTCGAGAGTTATAGCGAATTGCAACTTTTCGTTGTATGGGGACACCTGGTAGTTTTCGACTTGTTGTTGTTTTTAGTATTTGTTGTTGTAGCGGCAAGGTACAACAACATCCTGTGAAAATTTCAGCTCTCTAGCTCTTACCGTTTCGGAGAATGGACGCTGTGACAGACGGACGGACGGACGTACTTGTCTCCGTAATAGGGTTCCGTTTCACTCTGATGAGTACGGAATCCTAAAAATGAACACCGATAACAGATTTATGTATATCTGCAGCACAAGGAAAAAAATATGTTTGCCATTTGTGACTCAGTTTAAGATTTTTGCTGCGCACAATTTTCCTCAATGCAAACCGTTTAAAATTATTTTGCTCATAAGAACGCAAACCGTATGGGCTTGTGCAATATGTTTTCTTTAAATTAATTTTATTAATAGCAAGTTAAAAACAAACACCTTGAGTAAGCAATTTGACCTCTTTTAACTAACTTATCTCTTATCGCACCCTTGTGGCTGTTCTAACTGGACATTGTCACATTGGAGTACATGAGAAAAGACTAAATCTTTCGTATAGTGATTTCTGCAGGGGCTGCAGAGACGAAGAGGAGGAGGAGAGTGTCGAACACTTTCTCTGTTGTTGCCCAGCTCTCTCTGACAAGAGAGCAAATTACTTAGGCAGACCGACACTAAACGGGCTACCGGAAGTGTCGGAATGCGGTTTGGACAGGGTGGACGCGTTTATCCGTTCATCGGGTTGGTTCAGTTCGGAACTGGCGGAAGACATGTAGGGCTATCTCCTTACAGTTTACTCGGGTATCACAACGGGACCTTTCTAGGACCCAAGTGGGCCGGTTTCACTACCGGCGGCCCGCATAACATATCATAACATAACATGCTGCATCCATACAAAACTATATCTTTAGTATTCTTAAATAGTGTATTCTTGCTTTTTTGTTATCTTTTCAGGCAACATTAGTTACATAAAAACCTTTACTTTGACAAACACTGGCACTACACAACCTTATGGAGCATACAGTAAGTTTAGCGCCGAAAGCATCCTTCTCTGTGTACCGTTTGTAAATGTCGGTACAGTAGCATCTAAAATACGACTATAAAATGTGAATAACAGTTTTAATCGAACGTGAAATTTGTGGCCTTATAAATGGTGTTTTTTCGATGTATAGAACTTTAAGTTGCAATAAAACGACAATGGATTATTCGATTAAGATGAATTTTATTTGTCCGAAAGATAATCATGTGGCATTACATTTTAAATATGATTTCTGGCATATGACCGCCATGGATAGTGCGGATGTAGTTCAATCTGGACGTCAAATTTTTGATCACTTTTTCCCACATTTGTGGCCGTATATCGGCAATAGGATGACGAATATTGTCTTCCAAATGGTCAAGCGTTTGTAGCTTATTTGCATAGACAAATAACTTTACAAAGCCCCCTAGTGGTGTTAAATGACAAGATCTTGGAGGCCAATTCACAGGTCCAAAACTTTAAATTAGGCGGTCACCAAACGTGTCTTTTAATAAATCGATTGTGGCACGAGCTGTGTGACATGTTGCGCCGTCTTGTTGAAACCACATCTCCTGGATATCATGGTTATTCAATTCAGGAATGAAAACGTTAGTAATCATGGCTCTATACCGATGACCGTTGACTTCAACGTTCTGGCCGTCGTCATAAAGCCACCAGCCCATAAAGCGCATCAAACAGTCAGTTTTTCTGGATGTAACGGTGTTTTGACATACACTTGAGGATTAGCTTTACTCCAAATGCGGCAGTTTTGTTTGTTGTCGTAGCTAGTCAACCAGAAAAGCGCTTTATCGCTAAACAAAATTCCCTTATGAAAATCGGGAACAACGACAATCTCGTTTTGCACTAAAATTGCACTATGTGCAAGCCTTGCTCAGACGAGAGTCTATTCATGATGAATTGCCAAATCAAACTGAGAATAAATCACTTGACAGCTGTGAAATCGGCCGCCATCTTGAACAGTAATGCCAACTTAAAGTTATATACATCGAAAAAACCCCCTTTGTAAATACCTCAACTGCTTTTTCTACAATTTTTGCCGCAGTATTTACGCATAGAGTGAAAACAGTACCATTTAACTGCGACATCACTGCCTGTCCATCCATTAGTGTGCTAAACTGACAACTCTCCTGAGTGTCAGACACAATTTTTGTCAAAATATAGCTGTAACTTTTGAGCAGCCAAAGGAGAAAGTTTGAAGTTTTTATAGAATATAGAAATATGATGGGTAAAATTACAAGAACTGCAAATATAATATATACATGTTTATAGCTTTCATGGTAAATGGCAAAACCTGTACGTCCAAATGTATTCAAGTTTATTCTCTGCATATTTTTCTTTTTATTATGATGAAGATTTGAAGCAAGTGCCAACCAAGTCGATATTGCGTCTAGCTGGCAATCATTTTAATAGAATTGTTTGCTGGAGTCCTTTGCTTCCTTGTTAATTAATTTGAAGGGGCTTCGTAGCAGCTCAGCTGTATAATTACAATTTATGACTAAACGATAAAACAAACATTTGAGCTGACTTTTGTATATTGAAAAGTAAAAGACTTCTTTCCGCTTCCTTCTACCTTTTAATTTTGGTTTCCAAAAAAAAAAAAAAAAAAACAGACATAAATCAATCAGCTTACAATTATGAAAATAGTAAGACACAAAAAAACTTCAACAAATTGTGATCAACGCAAAAACGAGCATTTGAAATTGGCTTATTTTCGTACTTTTTAACCACTAATTTTTATGGGATATGCATAGATAATTTATTTGCTATTTAGAAGTATTCATTTAATGTAGCTAGAGAGTATCATTAGATATATATGTGTAAAAAAAGTGAAAAATGCAGCCTTTGCATATGTATATACCCGTCAAGACAAACAAAATAAAGCAAAAGCTTGAATTTTCACTTATATCTAAGATAGGTTTTGACTCGCTTTGAGAAGTTATTTATCCCTAATAACACTTAAAAAATATTTTGAATTATAATTATGTCGACGCACAGTGGGGCAAAACCCTAAAAAAGGGGTAATAAATCGCTATCTTTGAAACAAGCGGCTTGATTGTACAACAAGGTATGAAAAAATCATGGAGGAGGAGCTAGTCTTCAAGAGTAATGAAATTTGAACCACAACAGATTGGAATAATAAAATTAAGCATTCAAATCCCTACAAGCAGTCCCTTCTTTTCGTCTCAGGGTCTGTTTACATAAATATATACAGACAAAATGCTTATTTTAAAGCAAACATTTTACTGAAACTAGGCTAGGTGGATAACCAGCTGTTTCTGGGTAGCAAACACCTTTCATCAGTACACTCTATGAACTTACGGCGTGTTAAATTTTACAATTTTAACACTACCACTTAAAGCACTCAGACACAGCTCACGCAATATTAATATTTTGTTTATGTATTTAACTAATAGTAACCAAAGCAGTGATCATTTTGTAGTCTATTTTATGGATGATTTCTTGTCCCCACATATGCCTTTTAGTTTACCTTTTCTTCGAGAGCTTTTATTTACTTGATTTGACTTGCACCTTTGAGATCTTGGGGCTTTTTTTAATGATACAACTTACCATGTCATTTACGCCATGTCATTTCACTAAGATCGTAATCACATTCTTTTTCTCACAAACTTTCAATCTCTGGATATACTGCATCTATTAAAGATCCCTAATTTTAGTCCAGATGGGCTAAGAGATTATTCAAAATGATTTCAACAGTTTTATTTAATTTCAGTGTGAAAGAAATTATTATCCAAATCTTAGGAACTGTTGTGGGAAAGACGAGATCGCATATTCGACTGTAATTTTAAATTTTCAATCGATGCCAGTTTTCAAGTTTGGAAAGACAGTGCCCGAAATCACCTTTAAATACAAAAATCATCCTGTCTATCTGAGGACCCGCCCCCCCCCCCCCGGGGGCACAATATCCATCTTGCTGATCGTAACCAGCTTGATGTCGTGTCAACGAGGTAGAAGGGGTGCAGGATGCCTCGGCTGACTTGGTGGCCAGAAATCTTAGTCAGGTCCCGAGGGATAGCGGTATGTCCTGAGGGACTTGCTGAAAATCCCTCACCGAGGGGCAATTCGGCAGTATGGGGACCGGAGCCCTCTACGGAGTCATCTCGCCGGTCATAGGTTGACAAGCCTCCTTGGCGGCTGAAATGTACTGACTGTGGTTACAACCATTAGTTCGCACGGAAAGGAACGTTGGTAGCCATACTGATCATAGGCGCTCGGGTCTATGTTTGGTCGCCCAAATGGGCCCGTAGTGCTGTTGCTAAGCAAAAGACTCTGCTTTGTAAGGAACTGGATTGGCGGGAATATTAGCGTTGGTTCAAGGACTGATGCTCTTCGGGACTTCGGGCTACCACGGTAGTCGTGTATCCTTTTGCCATCTAGGGAATTGCACTGCAGCAGAGATTAGATAGCTCAACTACTGAGCAAGGGGTTTTGTTATAGGCAAGAAACGTAGCAAAAACAAATCCACCTGAGTAGTTGTTCCGGCTACTCGGGGGCGGTGGTGTAACGTTTTGATTGCACCACGTGGTTTGACCACTGTCAGGTTAAGGCCCATCGGTCAGGTACTGACGTAAATCATTCCACATCTGTCCATCTGAGGGGTTGCTAAGATCTTTGAAGATTCTGTTAACGGCCTCTATACGTGATCTATTCTTTGGGGTGCATTCATTACACATAATCAGAAGGGCGTCTTGTAGTAATTTATCAATATATTCGAAGATATAGTGTACTGCTCAATAATTACGGAAAGTGGTAGTTTAAACGCAGAAAGAGCTTTTTTCCATCCTTTAAAAGAATTGATACAGTTTCTAATGATACAACTGCTATCGCTACCTCCCCAAATTTTATTATACGAGTGATAGCAACAAACGACTTTCCAATGCCAATTGGGGCATTAAAAAATAATTTTGAAATTTTGTTTTGGTTCATTGGCACACTATCGACTATAGGCTCAAAATTATGCATTTGATCTAGTTTCTAATTTCGGTAGGTTTTCATTGAAATAGGTGATGAAATTAGTTATGTCACATTGATGAAGTTTTGTATCTATGGCATTGGACTGCTTACGAACTGAAGCAGATAGTCCCAAGTCATTTAAAACTTTCCATTTATAATTTCATAGCAATAGCTTATTTTCTATTTGTATCAAACCTTCGTTATAAATATTGTCATTGCCTGGTAGGATACAGTCTTGGTTTTGCTTTCTCATTCTCTTCACAGAAATAGTGTTTAAAATATATCTATGACTTTAATGGTTTTAAGTGAAGTGTGACCCTCAGTTTCACTAGACATTGCGAAAGTGATGGCTCTCCCAGAGCATTTTACCAGTGGCCATAATTTTGTAGTTAGCCACTATTCGGCAAATTGCTTGATATGTCTCTGATATGTTTTTCAAGTAGTCGAATGGACCACATACTTGATGAAGAACTAGCATAAGATAACATTGCCTCCTAAAGTCTCCCTAAGCCGTGACCTTTTTTAACTCCTAAATGGTCTACTGCGTCCTGACCACGCTTGCTTCCTATAAATTTGTCGTTGGTCCATAAATAACATGTATCTATGCACATACACACATTTATTATGTACAATAAAGTCGTTTTACTGAATGATATGAGCAGAATCAAACTGGTTCACGCTTAAACCCACGGAGCGCACAACAAGCCTATATTGGCTTAAGTGTATGTCGTAAGACATGGGCAGAAGAACCCCTCCATTCAACCTAACCTAACCTAATGGGATATCCGAATTGAATAGTTCAAGCCGTTTTCCGCTGTAAATAAATATGAGACGTAAAACTGTTAAATTTTTATTACTTGTACAAATCTAACGACAAACATTTAAAGGCATAAGTGGATAAATCAGTGAAGATATGTTTTGTTTGAATAAAACTTAACATGGGACATACAGAAAATTTAAATGCAAAATTGGGAAAACTAGTCTGGTAGCTCTCTGTTTTAGATGAATGAAAAAATGTTGGCGTAGAAATAAGGGTGGTAAATTTTTTACTTTAGGTCTTGAAAAATATACCTTAATTCTTTTTGCCTTTTTTCAGCTTTTTTGATACTTTCAAGAATACAAGATGTTGGTAACCAAGGGTCACCCGTTGTAAGGAAGTGCTATAAAAAGTAAAGGTGTTGCAAGACGTAAAATGCTCTCTGTATAAAAAGTTTGAGCATTTTTGATTCTCATTTTGTTCATGAGAATTTTGGAATAATTAGTTGGGCTTCAAACATTCTTTTTAGATTTTTCAAGTCTACTGATGAGTTGTTTAGCAGCAACGAAATGTCGGCGGCATATAGACGGCTGAAAAAAGACAGAAAGCATTAAGGTCTATTTTTGAGACCTAAAGTAATAAATTTCAATTGATTCTTATAGCGAATAAATAACTAAGTTCATTGGTGGTAAATTTTCCTATACTTGAAAGCCTAAGGTGGATTAAATATGTTCAGCAGCTATTTGTTTAAGATAAACTAAAGAACATGGGCGTAGAAGTAAGTGTAAATCCAGAATGGATTAGTGTGCAGATTTTTAATTAAACTTAGACAAATTGCTCCACCTGCTCTCTGTTGTAGACAAATTAAAAAACATGGGTCTAGAAAAACATATTCAAAGTTTCCTATCGGTAAATTTTAGTTTAAAATGGGCTACAGTTGAAAAAAATCTCAACAAGTTTGGTATAGGCATTCTCTGTTCTTGTTGAGCAAAGAAATAGGCGTAGAAGTAAGCCTTATGAATTTTGGATACTCTTAAAAATCTATGACAATCTTGCCAAAGAAAATTCGCGCAGCACCTGACCGCTTAAAGTATTACAAATTGTGGGTGGAAAAGTGACCATGGTCAAATTGAACACATGTTCACCACGGATAGTGTAGCTTTCTAACTGTGATAGAAAAGCGGTTTTGTAGTTTCGGAGCCTATTCGACGCAAACAAACAAACAACCAAGTATCTACTTACAAACTATGTAGCTTTACAGCATTTCTTATATACATACATATCTTCGCTATATGTGATCACTTCGATATAGCCTTAATGTACCGTTGTTCGAACCTAGATCTTGCAATAAACCTCCGTGGTTTAGTGTAAGGTTATGTCATTTAAAAAATAATAAAAACAAAGCTTATACTAATTTTAGAAAATCTAAAAGTGATGTCGATCGACATAAATTTTCCTTGGCGCGTAAGGAATAGAATTCCTTAAGTAATTTTCTTTATAAACAATACATATTTGAAACTGAAGTCAAAATTAAGTCGGATTCATCGGCTTTTTGGCATTTTATAAATAATAAAAGAGACAACAATGGTATTCCGAAGCGTATGCATTATTAACATGCAATCAGATAATATTTTAAGTACGTGTGATATCTTCTCAAAATATTTTCAGACCACGTTTGTTAAACCTGCCCTCCATACTCCTACCTTTTGTCCCTCTGCAGATATTAATAGTGGAATTAGTTTTATTGTAACCATTGAGGATGTAACTGAGGCTATAAATATGTTAAAGAATGATACAAGGGGGTCATTTGGGGAATATCCTTCGATATTTTTTAAAAAGTGCTCCTCCAATATCTCAGATTTAATTACTAAGCTTTTTAATTCGTGTCTCAAACATGGCAAATTTTTGAATAATTGGAAGCTCTGTTATATTGTTCCAATTTTCAAATCCGGGGATCATAGCCTAGTTACTAATTATAGGCCCATTGTTAAACAAAGCTCATTTGCTAAGATTTTTGATAGCATTTTGAAGAAAAAAGTTTTTGAACACGTTAAAAGTTTTATATCCCTTCGACAGCATGGTTTTATGCATAATAGATCAACTACAACTAATTTAATTTTAATAACTCGTGATATTGTGTCTGCAATGGAACGCAGGTCTCAATGTGATGTCATATATACTGATTTTGCCAAAGCATTTGACACAGTTAACCATAACATTTTACTGAGGAAGCTTGGTGTATTTGGCTTTTCAGTTAATATTATATCATTTTTTAAACGTTTTTTAACTGAAAGAAAACTTAAAGTAAAAATTGGAAATGCTTTCCCTTCTCTTTCAATTGATGCCTATTCTGGTATTCCTCAAGGAACGCATATTGGCCCATTACTTTTCATAATATTTATTAATGATTTACCACTGACCGTTAAATTTTCCAAATGTCTTTTATTTGCGGATGATCTTAAATTGTATTCCACTATTTGTAATATTGATGAATGTGAGAAGTTGCAAGAAGATCTTGACAAGCTGTCCGACTGGTGTTCTGACAATGATTTAAATATAAATATTTCTAAATGTTGTATAGTCTCGTATGCCCACATTATGAGTCCAATTCATTTTAATTATTCTATTTGTGGTGTCCTGCTTAAGCGTGTTGATGAGGTGAAGGATCTTGGCGTAATTTTTGATTCTAAATTAACGTTTTGTAGGCAAATAGATTGCGTTGTTTCTAGAGCTTATAGTATGTTTGGTTTTATTAGAAGAAATTCAAAAGATTTTAAGAATGCCTATACCCTTATCCTTGGTTCGAAGCATTTTGGTATATTGTTCTATTGTCTGGAATCTGAGTCATTTGGGTTCTTCTAATCGCATTGAACGGATTCAAAAAATATTTACTAAGACTGCTTTAAAGTTAATTTGGCCTCATGAACTACCACCGTATGAAGTCAGAAGGAAATTGTTGGGACTACAGTCCCTAGAGGAACGTAGATCTTATTCCTCATTATTAACTGCCTATAATGTGCTATCTGATGATTGCCCGGAAATAAAACAACATTTTATTTTTTACATCCCTCCTCGAGATTTGAGAATCAATCGTCAGTTCGAAGAATGTTTTTTCAGAACGCACTATGCAAGTAATGAGCCGATTGCAAGATGCTTACATTTACATATGTAATAGTTTTACCCCACATTTAAATTTTAATGTTAATATTTCAATGTTTAAACTTTTATTGTTTCAATATTTTAATTAAGTTTTTAATTGTCAGTAATCTGTAAGAAATCAATTCTGTAGATGAATAAACTAAACTAAACATATCTTATTGAATTAATGGTGTAGTAGCATTTGGTATACTGGCGATGTGTTTTACAAATATCATCTATTCTTTTTTCGCAAGCCGATGTGTAAGTGGTAGTCGAAAATATAAGTGGTAGTCTATAATTTTTCAACACATTATTCCACTTCAACTTATTGCTTGGTGTGTTTTTGCACATACATATGTATGTACATATGTATACAAAAATACACATTTTCACACCACTGGTCATGAACACCAACAATTGCTTGCAAAAGCGCACATGTTTTGTACGTATAAAATAATTTATTTTGGAAATCTCGAGCCAAATATTTTCAAAAATACTTACCAGTGTGGGTGTTTCCAAAGAATTCCTCAATACATGTATGTATGTGTTTGAGCTGCCAATGTCAAGCTAACTACATAGTGCCTTAAATCGGATGTTCATTTGAACACGTACTGGCTGAAATGAAAATCCAATTTGTGCACTCACAGCACAGTTTGATAATGTGCATTTTCCGTTTTCCATTGTTATTTTATTTGCAACGTTCATTGCATTGTTTGTTTACCTGATCATTGTTGTTTACTTTATGGTCTTTTGTCAGGAATTACATTTGTAAATTTTCAAAATTTACCAAAAAAAAAAAAAAAAAAAATTAACGGCTGGCAAACATTTTACACTGGCATGTAAATAATACGACTTTTAAGTAGATTTCATTTTAATGAAGTGCCAGGCAATTTTGATGTTGACATAAAATTGTAAATTGATGTTTTCAAAACTTTGCACGTCTTTGTCAAGTCTAGTCAGCAATTATTTAGTTGTAATAGCTTTGAAATAGTTACGCATCAAAGCATACAGTTTTAGATTACACTCTAGCTTCGTTCAGTACTATTATCAAGCAGGCATTCTTTGACTGGAAGGAAAGTTTCTGCTCTATACTGGGTCGAGGTCAGGCTTAGAATACAGAATTGGAAATAGTCTGATTTTGGCGGGATTAAAAGTATTTTTCCTACACGGTATGGAATTCGCTATCTACTACGTTTAACATAAACGCACTGTCACACACACTTATAAGTCTCAATATGGAGTGCAACTAAAATAGATTTGCAAATGTTCGTTGATTTAGCACCACCCCAAAAATTTAGGTGTAATCACACCGCTTATTAAACTTTTCCCGTGGAACTTAGGTTACAAGCGCAATACAAAACACAACATTACTTATGATGTTACTCTAAATTTTGCTTTGGGAAGCTTACAGATTTAAAAATAATATATTCTGAAAATTAGTTTCTTATGGCATAGTCATTGTTTTTTCAATAATCTTACTTTGAAAATATAGTATGTATGTTGAGTCTTACAATTAGAGCTTGTACTATTATGGAATAAATATGCAGTCACTAATGCCACTAGGCAACAACAAACATATTTTCCTACCTCCTATTTCCAGCATATGGTCCTTTAACCACAAAAAACATTCGATATCAGTTTCAATAAAAAGTTTTTTTTTTTCTTTAAAATATGACATTTATAAGGAGGCTGCAAGGATAACTGATCATAACTTTAAAATGTTGGCAACACAGAATTGTCTTGCAAACTTCTATGACTGAGTCCATAGCTTTGCCACCAATAGCGAGCCGTTGGTGATGGTGTTCTTCTTCTTTAGCAATCGTATAGAATTATATATCAAGCCATGTCTTACAGATAGTGGGATTTTGTAACAGATATTTTCGTGCTCTTACACATATTGATTACGTTGCATATTTCTAGTGATGACAACTACCAGCATGACCTCCGTCTACATAAAACCGCTCGCTCATATGCTGTCGATGAAGACCTGGCGTCTCCTATTTTCCATTTTATTTGATATTGTGAATGCGAAATGTAATTTACATTAGATCTTTTGACACTCGCAATAAATGTATTTAGACTTTTATCTCGTAAAGCACAATGAAATGTAAAAGTCTGAAAAGCCATTAGATTTACTTGTTTATATCAGTTCTAAGAAAAATTTTCAAAAAGTCAGGTTGTAAAACGGCAGTCTGAATTTTGTTGAATTAATTGCTGTAATTTAAATTATTTTTTGTGAAACCGTACGACATATTTAGTTAGTCCCAGTTCGCACCATGAAAGTCTTCTTAAATGGTTTCTAATTTTCTCTTAAATTTTCATTTGAGTTCTAACATAGAAATACATTTTCATGAGATGCTCGATAGAATATAACAACATTTACAGATTGAGTATATGAAGCTCTGTATTGAATTTCATTGCTCTCACTTGTGAAGGCTGTTTTTTTTTCGATGTATAGAACTTCAAGTTGGCATTACTGTTCAAGATGGCAACCGATTTAACAGCTGTCAAGTGATTTATTCTCAGTTTGATTTGGCAATTCATCATGAATAGACTCACGCCTCGACGACGTTTGCAAATAGAGCAATTTTCGGGCAAAACGAGATTGCCATTGTTCCCGATTTTCATGAGCAAACGCACTTCTGGTTAAATGTCTACGTCAACAAACAAAACTACCACATTTGGAGTGAAGCTAATCCGCAAGTGTATATCGAAACACCGTTACATCCAGAAAAACAGACTGTTTGGTGCGCTTTATGGGCTGGTGGAATCATTGGTCCATACTTCTTCAAAAACAATGATGGCCAGAAGGTTACAGTCAATGGTGATCGGTATGGAGCCATGATTACTAACATTTTCATTCCTGAATTGAATACCCATGATAAATTTAAGTTTTTTCTACTTAATTTTAGCACGAAGCATACTTGAAAATTTTAGTACAGATAACATACAATAGTGATTATTAAAGAGAATCAATCCTGTTGAGACTTGAGACTTAAAATAATTACAAAATTGTTTTTGCTTGTATAATTAAGTAATAAGTTTTGTTTCATTTTTGCTTTAATGTCTGAATTGGCAGTGTGGCTGGATTGGCAGGTTCCAGGTTTAAGTCGGCAAAGAGACAAAACAATTCATAAATTATTGCTAAGTTAGGGAATAAGAGCGGAATATTTCAGGTAAGAATTTAGGGTTAAATAGGCTTCAGTAATATCGAATCATATGCATAATCAATCATCGCATCCGAAGAAATTCAATACTTCTGTACTTAAATTAATCCCAAACAGTGTCAAAAGTTCTTGATTTAAGAACTTTGGTACTTAAGGTTCTTAAATCAAGAACGCAGATTCTTGTTTTAAGCATGGATTAAGCACAATGAGACATTTGTAGGACCCAAGTGGGCCGGTGTCATGACCGGCTGCACACACCAGCGGAAACATGGATTTAAGCTATATTCAATCCAAAACTAGGATTGGATATGGCTAAAATTAATCTGAAACTGTGATTGAGTATGGCTAAAATTAATTAGTTAGCCATACTCAAAATAAGCATAACGTACATGAAATTCGTACTTACCGTACTTTTGGCACCACTTGGGTTTGATTGGAGTACAAATAATGCAGGCTTTTAAGTTCCTTTTAGTGAAATGCCACTATTTTAGTTAATATTGAACAATAAGAGTAAAGCAAATTTTAGAACGGTGAACATCCAGATGTTTCTAAGCCGCCACGATAGTAGTCAGCACAGAAATAATAATATTTTTGACCTACCAAATGCTAGTGAAACTTTTTTGATGCAATAAACCAGCTAAAGTTGTTAGTTTCTGTTTTTGCCGTTGAATGTCAATTTATATTTTAATTTGTGTTGATCTTCTAAGCCAGAGCTACATGTGTTCTACTAATGCTAAGTTTTGAAACCCAGTTTCAAACTTTTAGTTTGTGAATGAATTCCGATATAAATTTTTAAATTTATATTAGTTGAGTTAGTTTTTTTATTTTTAGTTTTTAGTTTTTTACATCAAATATCAAATCAAAAAAATAATGAGTTCCTCATATTGCAGATTCTTACAACTGTTTAAATTGCATTACACGGAAAGCATTAGAATAATGGAAACATTTCTCTTAACACAAGAGGAGCACTTGCCAGTGTGAAGGAAATTTTAGAAATTTTTCAAAGGGCTGCAAAAAAAAAATTAAACAAAATAATAAATAAAATGCACTCAAAATTAACAAAACCACAACAAGGATTTTTTCCTGAAACAAAAAAGTAATTCGAAATTCACAACTAAATTAATTGAAACCAGCTTTGTTGTTTTTTTTTTCATACAAAACACTATGAAGACTAGTTAACTAAAGCCAAAGAGAGTAAAACGAAAAATCAAGTGGAATACGGAATAAAATAAATTGTAGCTGCATCTAAATGAAGTTAACAATCTGTCAATTTGGTAAATTGTTTCTGCTGTTGACAGCTTTTTTCTTCGTTACTAAGTCCTTTAAAACTCTTGTTGTCATTCACGTGGCTGCAGCAGCTGCCACTGAATCTAATACCCCCCCTTCAGAACGTATAGCATCTTCTATTACCACTGCCGTTGACATTGTAAATCCGTCTAAAACTGTTGATGCTAAGCAGGATATTGTGCGGAAATTTGAAATAGTTACACAACAAGTTGCAAAAAAATCGATAACAAAAGAGCAAAACATTAAGGCGAAGGAGCCAGAGGCAGAGGAGCAACTGCCTCAGTTCATAAATAAAACATTTAATTTTTTATTGCATCAAGCAACGGAAAACTTAGAAAGTATTAACTCTAAAGAAAATGAAAATCAAACGCCTTTAATAACTACAACAAACACAACAGTAAAAACTTTGTCAACAATAACGAATTCATCCTTGAGTAACCTGCTACAGCCACAACACGTTTTAAATGGATTATTGACAAACTCCGACATTAAAGAACATCAACAGCTTGTCAGGGACGGTGTTAGACGGCATACAAACAATAAACATGTCGTGGATAGCACTGCTGATATTAGTTCAACTGCTGTTTATACAACTGTATCGAGAGATGCAACAACTTTTGTCGAAACCCCATCATCAGCTACACATTTGACGCACTCAAATCCAGTGCAATACGATTCGATTACAAACAATGATTTTATGATGCTACAAAAGAAACAAAAACAGCAGCGGGAGCAAAAACGTATGAAACCTGAAACTTTGCTACGTTCAATACCCTCATCATCGTCTTTGGCAGCAGACGCTTTGTTGAAATCGTCATTGAATCCGACAGCGTTGCCCCACCAATTGCAATTTAATCAGCAGAAACACGCATCCTTCATGCCGCATCAGAATCCATTTAAACAACAAGACAGTTTTTTTGAAAAAACCAAGTCATCAACAATACTATTTTCACCATCTCCCGCACCAGCTGCAACTTCGCCAGCAGCCCATCGACGTGTGGGTGTTTCAGTGCCTTCTCGTCTACTCACTAAAATGCATGTGCAACAGGGGTTTCAATATTTTGTGGAATTTTTCCAAGTAAACTTGAACAACGTCAGTGTTGATTTTATACCGGACGACGGTAAGTTTCAATTCATTTTTCTATTTTTATTTAGCTTCTCTTTTGCTTACATTTGTGTGCCATTTTACTGTTTTGCTTCTTCTAGTCTCTTCTTCTTGGTATCACCAAGTCGTTTATAGCATATACACATACACTATAGTATGGAAACAAGAAGAATGTTAGTTGTGCTTTAATTATTTAATTTTAAAATTTTGCTCCTGGAATAGGTGGCTGTTTTTCTATTAATTAACTAACGAGCAATCATATGCTAGCACTACAGAAATGAATTGCAATCAGCTTGCTTTTTAAAAATTATAATTTAAAAAAAAAATGAGTACTTCATTAACCCCCCATTTACTTATGCAAGTAACTTCTTGCAAGTTGTGTGTACATATTAACAACCAATACACTGACAGCGACAATAAATGCTAATGATACTTGCTTGTTTGTTTACACGGGCAAGTGCAAGCTCATTTTTAAAATGTCGTCAAAGAAAATGGTCTTAAAGAAAATTGCTTTACTTTACAAAATAAAAGAATTAAATGGAAGCAAGCATAATAAAACAATTATGCGGAAAATATCTACAAAATCACTGTTCCATTTTTTTATACTAAAAATCAAAATTTTTTTAACTTTTTTGTGAATTTTTTATTTTGCTTTTGCCCGTCTACACGACTTCTTAATGGCGGGGCTGCCAAAGTCTTGACATACGAACTGTTATGGGGAAGCAAATTATACCAATAGCTTTTTATCAAATCAATAGTAAATTCATATTAAGAATCCATAAAAGTCATATCTTAGTTCAACTTTTTTATATCTCAACTTATTTTTCGATATGTAAGATCAAAAAAAAAATTATTCCTTGTATGTTATCTATTGAAACTGAAATATAATCTTTTTAAAAGATAACACTGTTCTTACTTTTTGTCATTTTACCGACATGCAAGTAAAACAAATTACTGGCAATCAAAATCACTTGCAAGTGAGCTCACAACTTGTAGAAGTATGATGGTATTAGTAAAAAAAATTTCAATATATTGAGTTACTTGCACTTGTACTTACGTGTGTAAATCGGAGGTACATTTAAATGAAACAACAAAGTAAATACCCAACATACAGCAGGCTTGCTAAATAGCGATATTGTATTGTATTGTATTGTGACTAGGTTGGTCCTAGATGGCCCTTTGCACTGCGACCATAGATAATCAATTGTGCAACCCTTTGTCCCTCACGAGTTTAATACATCAAGAAACAGTATTAGCTTCTGCTGTGGAAGCTGTGGAAGCAAGTCCAGTGAATCCAATGTATTGGCCTGCAACGGCCTGTGTCTTCTGCGGCCTAGTGCCACAGAATTCGATTATTAAGTGTTCAAAATCTGCAGATTGCCGTATTGGATAGGCCCAATCTCTATAGGTGCTTCTTGCAGGTATAGTGGCCTGTTAGAGCCCCACACAGTGTCCTTAGGTTCTTTCTATTCAGTTTTAGACCAAGCTAAGAAATTTCTTTGAGTGATCCAGACCCCTAGTGTTGTTTTTGTGATGGATGCTGTCCATTTCCCCATTTCCCCCTTGAGGAGGAGTTTACTAAAGGCAGAGGATGGAGTGGGTCCAATGAAGGCCCCAGTGTCAGCCAACTCATTACCCTTGTGCCCCTTATAACCTGGTACCCATATCAGAGTGATCTGGATGTGAGTAGCCAGGTCATTTAGCCTGTCGTGACATTCCAGTATTGTCCTGGATGTGAACGTACAGCTAAGTACCGACTGGCTGGAGAGTATCCTGATTCTGGCTCCCTGTATCCCCTTTCGGATAGGATTCCTACAGCTTCCAGTATAGCATATAACTCCGCCTGGAAAATTGTGGTGTCCTTGCCAAGTAGTATTGCCCTGCGTGCCCTAGGCCCCACTGTTCCCGCCCCACTCCCACTCCCTGGATCTACCTGCATCCACCAGAGTACAATTTTTGTGAGTCATCTCGTAGCCCCCTTGGCTTTGAGCACTACTCCTCCCTTGTAGGAAAGAAAACCCCATACTTGCTATCGAAGCAGTGTATGGGATCCATGTGATCACTCGATCGAAACATAAGCAAAATGTCTCTGAATCCCCTCAGGATCGTAAGATGACCAATAATATTGTAAGATAGTTCATATTTTGCAAGCGCTCCACCCAAAAGCAAAGGACACTGGTACTTTTTTATATGTGCATTAATTCACTGTTAAAGTAATGCACTCATTTCAGTGGTTGTAAACTTTTACACATAAAGTTACCACCTGCATATCCTATCCAGTCAAAATCTTATTAATATCATCTTCCGTCTGTTCTCGTGAATGATATAAATAGTGAGGAATTCGAATTCGTGTGGGATGAAAACGCAGTGTGGTATTTGCTTTAATACAGTTTTCAAGTCGCAAAAGTCACTTTTCAAATGTCTTGGTGTTTTGGAATACTGTCATATATATTCCCCTCAACTACCTGTTAAACAGTAAATAAAACAAGTAAGAGTGCTATATTCGGCTGGGCCGAATCTTAAATACCCTTCACAATGGTACATACATTCTGATTGATTTTTGGTGCGAAAAGTTGTTTTATTTGGCTTTTAAAGCCGATTTCTTGAAATATCGGGAGACGCTATATCTGGGGTATATATGGGCCGATTTTTTCTGAATTTCAATATCAGATCCACTACCGGGATTTAACACAGTCTGCAAAACTTTTATTTAAATAATTCCTAATATGCTCAAGTTCAACCACTGGGTGACACCAATTCTTTTTAATATCAATGAAATAAAGAAAAGCAAAATGTATTTCTTAATTATTTATCAGTTAACTTTATAGTAAAATTTATTTAACAAAAAATTGCATATAATTGCATTATTTTTGAATTATAATGCTAAACATTGCCATTAAGTGTGATTTTCTTTTCAATTTACTTACGTATGTGGGTACATGCATACGTATGTATGTATGTATGTATCTATAATAGAAAACTCTAAAATAAATTCTTTATTATTGAATATTTTCAGTGTGTTCCATAAAACAATGATTATATACATACATATATACATACATACATATTTACATTGCTTGCTTTTACAAAATTATTTTTTTCTTGTGCACGTTGTTGATGATCTATTGCGTATCATCATACACATGTGTGTGTATGTACATATGTAAGTACGTAGGGAAACCCAAAATGATTTTTTGTGTGAATGAATTTGAAGACGCAATTGTTTAAAAGAATTTCATTGCGTACCCTTTTTTCAACAATTCTTTATATCACTTTCATTTTCAAGCTCGTGTATACATATGTATGTACATACATACACATTTTTACACCAAAGCAAAAAAATTGTTTATGCTAACATACTTGCATGCATACATACATATGTATGTAGATACATACATACCTACATGCATACAAACGTATCTACATACATACATACATACATACATACATACATACATACATACATACATACATACATACATACATACATACATACATACATACATACATACATACATACATACATACATACATACATTCATACATACATACATGATCGCAAATATTATATACATATGTATATAATATTATATACATATGTATGTACCATTATGATTGATTTTTGGTACCAAAAGTTGGGTGCATATGGGCCGATGTCCAAAAATTTTCTAATTTTGCCCCTAAACAGCCTGTATGTACCATTCCGACAAATATTTAGTGCAAAAAACTGTTTCGTTTAGCTTCCAGGCCCGACTTCTTGAGATATCGGGAGGCGCTATATCTCGAACATATATGGGCCGATGACAAAAAGATTTCCAGTTTTGCTTCTGACTAACCTATATGTATCATTCTGATTGATTTTTGGTGCCAAAAGTTGTTTTATTTAGCTTATAGAGCCGATTTCTTGAAAAATCGGGAGACGCTATATCTCAGGTATATATAGACCGATTGCAGACATTTTCAAATTTTGCTTTTAAACACCTTATATGTACCATTCTGATCGATTTTTGGTACCAAAAGTTGTTTTATTTGGCTTTTAGAGCCGACTTCTTGAGAAAACTTGAGGCGCTATATCTCGAGTGTATATGGGCCGATGTCCAAACTTTTACACGTTTGCCTCTAAATAGTCTATATGTACCATTCTGATTGATTTTTAGTGCCAAAAATTGCTTTATTTGGCTTAAAGAGCGGATTTCTTGAAAAATCAGGAGTCGCTATATCTCAGATATATATGGACCGATTTCAAAAATTTTCCAATTTTGCTTTTAAACACCTTATATGTTCCATTCTAATCGATTTTTGATACCAAAAGTTGTTTTATTTGGCTTTTAGAGCCGACTTATTGAGAAAACGGGAGGCGCTATATCTCGAGTGTATATGGGCCGATGTGGAAAAATTTTCCATTTTTGCCTCTAAATAGCCTATATATACCATCTTGATTGATCTCCGGTGCCAAAAGTTGTCTTATTTGGCTAATAAAGCCGATTTCTTTAAAAATCGGGAGACGCTATATCTCGGATATATATGGGCCGATTTCAAAAATTCCTTCATTTCTAGGATTTAATGAGCACTAAAAATGATATGGTTTAGTTTTTAAGAAAAAATTTTTTTCAAAAATCTGAATACAAAAATTACACAAAATATCCCTCAAAACCCGGTTTTTTGAATATATCTCGGCTATCCGCGGACCTATCTTACTGAATTTCAATAGCAGACCCACTACCGGGGTTTCACACGTTTTAGCGAAAGAATGAGGTTTCTATCTCAAACCGTTTTCTCAGAAACGGTATTTCAACGACTACAGACGGACAGACGGACAGACGGACAGACGGACAGACGGACAGACGGACATCGCTCAATCGTAATCGCTATTGATGCTGATCCAGAATATATATACTTTATGGGGTCTTAGATGGATATTTCAATGCGTTACAAACGGAATCACAAACTTATATATACCCTTACACATTTATGTGAAGGGTATAAAAATGGGGCATGCTACACGATAGTATGCAGAAAAGAGGAAAGTGGATCACAGGTGACCGTAGAACATCTAACTTACAGCAGCTATGCCGCTCTGTAGGGTTGGCCTGACTGTTTTATTGTTTTCATATTTGGAAAAAAATTTGCACTACTAGAGAAAAATCAAAAAAAATATTTTTCGAGGCGTCCGATCTTACTTTTTTTATTTTAGTCAGTGTAATCGAAAAAAATATTGGGAAGTAACATTATTTGGGGTCGATCATACCTTAGACTCCTCCTCTAGGAGTAAACATCTGACCAAACCTGCGCTTTTTTTTTACACATCGACCTAAGGAGGCGTGGTATCGGGTTTTGTAGTTTTACTTCTGTGCGAAGTTACAAAATAAAAATATAATTTGGAGACCTCGGAAATGATTTTTGATATATTGTAGTACAATTTTTTTCTAAAGTTATAAGTCCATAGACTAACCCTAGTGCACTAGAACTACTACTTCCATCACCTCTTCATATATTTCTTCGCCCAGCGCGGTACCATGCTTTGCATATGCAGGAATTGTCTCTCGAATACTAATCCAATTTGAAAATGTGGAAGTAGAAAATATGATTTTGCGAAATATTATGCAGACTTCAGGCCAATAGCATTATGTAATAAAAATTTCAAACTACCACCCAAGATCCGAACATATTGTCACGTGCCAAGTTTGCAATTATCTTTTTTCTTAAATAGTGGGTTTTCCGCAATTATGCTTGTATGTTAAAAAATTTAACAACAGCATATTAAAAATTTTGTATGGAAATTTCCACACAAAATTTTTAATATGCTGTTGATAAATTTTTTAATTTAATATGGAAATTTCCACACAAAATTTTTAATATGCTGTTGTTAAATTTTTTAACATACAAGCATAATGCTTGTATGTTTTCGAAATCAGTATTAAAAATATTTCAATTATTACAGCACCAAACGCATAAGTATTTCGAAAATATCGCACCAATTTGTTGTGTGTTTATTTTATGAATTTATAATTTATGCTTTTATTGAGAATTATCCTGGAGGGTCCCTTAGGAACCGCAGGGTACTATTTATTTTTATTATACTGTCTAGAAGGCTCCGTAGAGATCGCAGGCAGTCTTTTATTTAGTTATCAGTTTAATTTTTTTTTTTACTGAAAATTTTAATTTCATTGAACTTCTGTATTGTAATACATTTATATTAAATTACTTTTTCAGGCTTAAGTTAAACCCTTGGTTTTGTCACTATTTTAATTAATATCATTTGAGTAAAGAAAAGTAAAATTTAATAGCTAGTTGGACAACCGGCTGTTTCTGGGTAGCAAATACCCCTCACCAGCACCCTATGAACTTTGGACGAGTCAAATTTCACAATTTTGGCACAGCCGCTTTAACCGCTCGGCAACCAAAGCTCACGCAATTTTACTTTCTGTTTTATATACTTAACTAACATTATCCAAAGCAATGATATTTTTGCAGTCTTGGACGACATTTTATCATCTCAGAAGACTGTTATTTTTTGCTCTCTGTTTATATGAAAGCTTTTTTCTACATGTTCTGTTTTTGTTTAATTTTTATTATATTATGTGAGCCGTTCAAGGACGCTGTGGTTGGTGTATGGCGGGCTCTGTTTTAGTATTATATGAGGAAAAGACTGAAGGCCGTTTTGTTTATTAACCTTGCGGTTTTATTAATATCAATCAAATCCTGGCTTATTTTAAAAACTTAATTCTATTGATACTAAATTAATTGTACTGGTTCTCTGCCATTGGTGCTGTTTGCCGTTGCTGCTGCTGTTGTCTGCTGCTTTATTGTTGTTGTTGTTTCGCCCACTGTTAATAATCATACCGTCAGCATACATATGTTGCAATCAATTACTGCTGTGACAATTAATTCTGATTATTGCATAGGCTGTAATATCAATTCATTGTACTGTTGACTTATTTACAGTTTGACTCTGTTGCTGTTGTTGTTATTACACCATTGGATTTTTTGAAAAATTAGCCAATTGTGCTGTTGGTCAACTTTTGCTTGTTGTTGTTCCGTTGTTGTTGTTAATATTATTATCACTGTGTCAGCACGCAGAAAAAATATGTGTTTTGGGAAGTTTAATGTATTTCGCTGACAGTGTGAATGCTTCCAAAAAGCTGATAAGAAAAATATTGTCTTATATATTTATTTTCTTGAGCTAAAGGTCTTTTCTTAAAATTATTCAATTATTTTTGTCAAAAATAATTTAATAATTTTAATAAAAGACCTTTAGCTCAAGAAAATAAATATATAAAATAAAAAAGGGATCGGAAAAAACCAGATAAAAAAAATATTGTGTCTATTTTACTGAAATTTTAATTTTTATTTTCGATATTGTAATACAGTTATGTTAAATTACTTTTTCAGACTCAAGTTCAACCCTGGGTTTGTCAATTTTGAATCCATATTTATTAAGTTTCAGTGCAAAAAAATTTTTCTGCCACCACGATATGACATAACTAAAATTTACGTTTTTTTTTATTTATTAGTAAATGAATATTTACGCATGCATTTATTGATACAAATAGTATTATTTATTCACATCAACATGGTCTTAGTATATTATAAATTAAGAGACGCCTCCGCATCTTAGTAGTCGACTTCGCCCTCTGATGTGTCAAATCTCATATTTCTGCATAAAATTTTTCTTAGCACAAATAAAGCAAATTTCAAGTATAGTACATGTTGCTGGTGAGTAAAATAACAAAGCATTTAGTCTCACATTTGAATCGTTGGGTAGTGAAAATCCTTGGCGATTTTGTAAAACAAAATTTTACAAATAATTTTTCCTTTGATCTCCGCTTGAGTTTTAGTTTTATTGCAAGCATGCCAATGCTACAGAGGTACTTGAATAAGTACAAATATTAGGTTCAGTTAAAAAACACTTTCAGTAGCATTTTCCATTTGCTAATGAACACAATTATTCTCATTCATATGACCATTAAACAGTACTGTATTTATTTAAGCTTTCAAATACAAAAAAATTGTCTGCATATCCAAAATGTTATACAAAAGAAAATGTCCACTTAAACCAGAAAACGAAAAAAGAGACAGAAAAAGAATCATATAAATTTCATATGGTTCTTATGATTGCGAAGCTGGTGTTGATTATCACGGCTGATTTTTTGCTTATTTTTTAACATGCATTTACTTTTTGTAGTTGTAGAAAATTGTTGCTTGCCATGTCACTGGCTGAATGACTGACTGCCACAATTTCATGGCTGCCGCACTGCCAAAATACTAAAAATGTCACACAAGTTCGTTGAGATTCTCTTTCTTTTTGTTTGTTTGGTTAGTTTTCTCTGTGTCAAAAGCACAAAAGAACGCTTTAAAACTGCATTTGGTTTGCAACCAGAAAAATTTTTGTTTAAATTATGATGGCCTTTTCATTACTGCTGGTTGGGGAAGTGAAATAACGAAAAGGTAAAAATACTTTTCCTTTCCAAGGTAGCAAATAACCTTGACAGTTGAATAAAAATGAAAGTAGAGCAAAACAGGTGACCGCGCTACTAAAGTTTTTAAAGGATATCGTAATGTAAGCAATTTTGTATTTAAAATAACGTGGCTTTAAAAATGTTGAAACGATTATTCTAGATCCAAATAGACCTTATTAATTTTTTTATATTTTTTTCAACTGTTTTTGTGCCGTCGATACTTTACTGATGCTCTCAACTCGTCAATGGAGTCGAGAAAACTTAAAAAAATGTTTGGAACCTTGCTTCTAATGCTATTATTTCCATTCTCATAACAATAGAATAAATATTAAAGTTTATTCTGATTTTTTTCGGGTCTACTAAGAGTGGCAATAAACTAATAATAAGGTCTATTTAGCCTGATATTAATACATTTCATTTTTCTCTTCTAGTGACTAATAACACTGTGCTTGAATTTGACACTTTTTTTCCGACAGACAGGGCACCCAGTATGTAAAATTCAAGTGGACTGAATTCAGTAGCTCTTGTTTTGTAAGATATACCGTTATTTTTAAAATTGAAGAGGTAGGACAGCATGTATTCTCTTAACTCAAAAACAGTTTGAACATAAAAAATTACTTTTCATCCACTGTAAAAATCTTTGTAGTAGTTTAGGAAATACAATTTTTATTTTCTAAACTACTAAGCCGATTTAAAATATTTTTGGAGATGTTGAAAGATAATTTTGTTGCCAAATTTCGGTTTTTATATTCTTTGCGATATTTTAAACAGTTTTTGTGTCAAGGGAACATATGTTGTCCTACCTCCCACATTTTTAAAATAACGGTATATCTTAAAAACAAGAGCTAATTCAGAACTCAGCGTACCCGAGTTAGGTTTACCCACTGGGTGCCTGGTCTGTGCTTTTTCAACTAGCACAGTGTAATTAAACTTTTTTTTAACATAAAATTAATAATAAGTGAAAACCTTCATCATATTTTCGATATTAAGAAAAGGTAAATAAATTGGACTAGAAATCATATTAAATATTTAAAAACAAATAAAAAATTTTATCTGTTTTCTTTATTATAAATACATACATATGTATAGCTTTATCTTCATATACAAATACGTATTCAACTAATTTTAAAGTTAGCGATTCTGGCCACGTCAACCATTTATTTCAATATTAATCATACGCCATGCACATATTTTATGTATATCAAGTTGCAGTCTCTTTCTTATCATTTTGTTGGAGTTCTTGCAGCAGCAAACAAAAATAAATTTTGCCAAGTTTTTTTTTTTAATAAAGAAAAGCAAGAAAAAATTAACAACAATGTAAGGAACTTAATAAAATTTATGCAGCAGAATTCCCTTATTCAAGAAGAAAACATAAACAAAACTTTCATAGAAAACTAAACTTTTTGTGAAAGTAAAAACTAAAAAAGAAACTAACAAAACTTCAGGAGCAAAGCAGAAATTAAACCTCTGATTTTATCAAAGTTAGTTCCTTTTAAATACCGTTTGAACATTACTTTGAAGTACAAAGCATTAAGAGTCAACCTCACTGTTTCTTGTTTCGTTCCAGCAAGGGAGCAGGTTATGTTATTTCTTATAAAGGGTTTTTTTTTCGATATATAGTACTTTAAGTTGCAATAAAACATGGATGGGTTATTCGATTAGCATTTTTTTTTTATTTGTCCGAAAGATAATCCTGTGGCATTACATTTTAAATATGATTTCTGGCATATGACCGCCACGGCTGACGCGGATGTAGTCCACATTGGACGTTCAATTTTCCATGAATTTTCCAATATTTGTGGCGGTATATCGGCAATAACACGACGAATGTTGTCTTCCAAACGGGCAGGTGTTTGTGGCTTATCCGCATGGCCCCACAGAAAGTAGTCTAGCGGTGCTAAGTCAAAAGATGTTGGAGGCCAATTCACAGGTCCAAAACGTGAAATTAGGCGGTCATCAAACGTGTTATTCAATAAATCGATTGTGACACGAGCTGCGTGACATGTTGCGCCGTCTTGTTGAAACCACATCATTATTCAATTTAGGAATGAAAAAGTTAGTAATAATGGCTCTATACCGATCACCATTGACTGTAACGTTCTGGCGTTTTTGAGAAGTACGCACCAATGATTCTACCAGCCCATAAAGCGCACCAAACAGTCAGCTTTATGGGTCAGCAATCTCGGTTTGCACTAAAATTACACTATTTGCAAGCGTTGTTCAGGTGTGAGTCTATTCATGATGAATTGCCAAACCAAACTGAGAATAAATCACTGAGAATAAATGCTAACTTAAAGTTCTATACATCGAAAAGAACACCCTTTACATTTAAGTTAACTATTACCTAAAGAAAAATTTAAGCGTAAAACATGGTAATGTTTAAAATAATAAATAAATGTAGTAAATTATCTGCAACTCTCCAGAGCAACATGACTTTAACAACTCAATATGTTTCCTTTTTTTCCTGAGAACAGTACTATTGTACGATATATTTATATGCATTCAATTACTCTGAAACAAAAGAACAGTTTACGGAAAAAGAGACAAAAAGTAGTAGTATATTTTGTAGAGTTTTGGTTAAACAAAATTAGTAAAGATAATTAACAAACGAATAGTAGAAATGCCAATAGTTGTTAGAATTGCGTCTTATGTTTATTATTGTTTCTTTTTTTTATTTATTCTTTAAATGTGTCAAATTAATAAAATGATATTTTCATGCTTTTCGGAAGGCAAATACTTATAAACTTAGGACCAAATTAGGTGCTGAAGAGAAAAGTGTCGATTTTGAAATAATTGTTTATTGCCCAGCTTAAGCTGGGATTTTCATATTTTCCATTCATTACAATTTTAATTAAATACAATAATCACTGAAACTAGTAGACTATCTAAAAATACATTATAAATCATTATCATGATCATGAACTATTATTCATTATTTTAATTCATATTTGTGTTGAAAGCAAAAAAAAATTTTTTTTCATATTTTTTTTATTATTTTGGATATAATTTCCGAAACATACACACATTTTTATATGTTAGAAGAACTGGAAGTTTTTTTTTACAACTGGGTAGCTGGGCTTAGAGGAGGTAAGGATACGGCATGTCAAACCCAAAAAAAAAAATAATCAATTTAACAACACAAGACTCTTTTCACTATCTGAGTTTTCACTTTGAAAATTCTTAAAGCTGTATGGCCCGAATTGCCAGAATTATCTTGACGAGCAAAATTTTAGCTCCCAATTTATATGGAGACTTGAATTAATAAAGGAAATATGGGTGGAAAACTTTTTCTGAAGTAGCACTTTCAACGAAATTAACCGCAATAACACAAGTGTGTATGTATACAACTTTATACTCATATGCCAGCTATAATGTGGCGGAAGAAAAACGTATTTCTTTTTCTATTGACATATTTTTCGCTGTAAAAAACTTTTAGTTTTTTTCCCCCATTTTATTGTCAGGGATAAAGTTTGTTGGAAAATATAATAAACTTAAATTGAAGTAAACGTAATGAAAAGAATAGAAAAGTTTTCGTAGTTATGTAAGTTTTCAAACAAATAAAGAAGTAAACAAACAAATAACTCTAAAATAAATCAATAAAACGTGCTCTGAGACAAAAAAAAAACAGAAAACAGTTTGTGTGTATGTGTGTATTTGTTTGGCTGTAGTAGTGGATGGTTTTATGAATTCCAAACCTGGATGAAGTTCTAAGTAAGCAGAACAATGCATGAGTAGTATGTTTCAAACGGAAACATAAAAAGCTTTAGCTACATTTCGTATAGAATAATGATATTCAATTCTAAGACTAGATATAAAAAAAATCATAGAACAAGTCTTGTTGAGTTGGTATCCTGCTGGCCAGACTGAATCAAATTGTGAATTTCAAGGTTACCACCACAGCGCACCTCATGCGCCAGCAATAACTTTTTAATACTACTGCTCAAACATTCTCACATGTATTAAAAAAAAAGGTAAACAAAGGTAGCAGGGATTTTCTTCTATACGTATGTGGGCTTGCTAATACAAATCTTATTAAATCAACCAAATATATATTTATCATTTTTGACCTATTCCCTTTTTTGGGTTTGCTTTTTGTAAGCAATAATTTACAAAAGCCAATTGCTAATAAGCATGTTGAAAATTTGTATGTACTTCTTACTGCTTCATTTACATTTTCTTCTTTCTTATTTATTTACATTTTTGTAGATTTAACAGCGTTCATCAAACTACTGGAAAACCCCAACTACACTACTTTAGTGAAAACGTTAAATACTGGCATTAATCTGGATGAGGATGATGATGATGATGATGATGTTGTTGATGACCTTGTTGAAGGAGTTTTCTTCAAGACAAAACAGCAACAACCTCAACCAAAAGCCAGCCATAAACACTCATCAAACAAACATTTGCTGGCAAAGACCAAAGACGATGAAGACATGAACGTAGACGAAGAGTATGAAAAAGTAAAAATAAAAAATAACGAAAATAAAAATTATGAGGATTTAGAAAATCAAAAACATTCACCAGCAGCAACTTCATCAACGTCTGAAGAAATCCGTGGCACAAGTGGCCGGACAAAAGACTCTCAAACCGAAGATGGCCAGCAACATGACAGGCAGTCAGATAAACATTTCAACGTTGGTTATTGCCACTTGACTAAAGCACTGGAGCGTGATTTTAATAAAACGGTTTTACTCTGGCCATGTCCGCACATGAAAGTGAGTACAAAAAACAAGAATACAAAACAATCTCATGTACAAGTGTATGTAAAGCATAAAAACATGTTTATGTTTACCGTTCTCAATATTTACAGAAATTGATGAGTCATGACGAAAAACAAATTTTTAAAACAAAATTTATGCTTACGGCTGAGGAGAAGATTTGTTTAGGGTTCAAAAACATTATCTTTTTAGTAAAAGATGAAATATGGACGGAATATTTTTTATATCTCAGAAAAAGCAAAATGCAATAAACTTTCGGATTAGCCAATAAATCAACAAACAAATTACTTTACTGCTAAATTTATGAAGCATTTAAAGGTTGATTTGTCAAATTTTATTAAAAACAAGAAAATAAAAATTCTTGCAAAAAAACAGGCTATAGAAAAAACAAATACGGTTTTTAAATTAGAGAACCTACAGCTGTTCGTTATAGATGATAGAAAGAAACAAGAAAACTCGTAGACCTACAACTTCAGTGAACTGCAGTTGATTTGACTCCAAAATTTATATGCATTATTATATGAATCGTTTGATTGTGCCTGATGAAACTTTCTATTACATTTCCGAAAACCAAGGGAACTGTTGCAATCCTTATAGTATATAATTTTCCAGTGTTAAGAAAACCAAAGTAATAACTAAACATTTAAGAGATTTTTTGCAAGAGCTAATTTTGTGGCTTTCCTTTTCAGTTTTGTGTGCTGCTGCAGTTTTGTGTGGTGAGGTTTAAACTGTTTCACTCTTGAAGTGCCTTTATTAGTGCTTTTTCATGTTTGGGAACCACTGGGCTCATTATTTATAGCGGCGATGCCTGTAATGCTTTTAAGATCGTAAAATCTGCCAGTTTGATAGTTACTCAACTTCTCCGATTTGAGAACCTTTATTTTAGTTTTCACCGATTGCTCCCACAGATTTAAAGTGTATTTAATCAGGCAAAATGAGCTTTGAAATAAAAATATAAGTTCCCAAGTTATAACATCAACATCATATAAGTTTAAAACTGACATATACAACTATTAACTTCCTATTTTGGAGTAGATTCTTGTTTGCAGTGCTCTTTACTAAATGTAACTTTTAACTGGCACGTTTTTTTCTCATATTGCAATTTTAAATTATTACATTTAAACTTTCATTGGTCAGCACCATTTGTTCTTTACATTTTGCGAGCCTCATCATCCGTTTTGGCAAAATAAGTAAAATATTTCTTTTAACTGGGCTAAATCCACTATTGTTTAGGTATATAGCAGTAAACATGTCCCTACATGCCGGCCAGAAAATATAGTCACCGCTAAAAACACCAGTCTCTCACTGAGCAAACGTACAAGGCTAGATTGTTTAGAAACTTCTGGCCCTTTATTAGGTTGAGGTAAATTCTTAACTTGCTCTTTAGAGTTCGCCAATATATTAACAAACCGCATGTTGTTGGCTGTTCACTCGAATGTTTAAAGACGTAAGGCAAAGGTGTGGGTTGGTCTTAAAAGTCCGCTGATAGTGTTAAGCTCTTTGGCGCTGGTGTGATGCAATTCTCGGCAAGCCACCAAGAGTAAAGTTGATAGGTTAGTCGCGCTTTCGGCATATTAAGATCTAACAGTGGAAGGAAGATTATTCAGCAAAGATATCGGAGCCTTTTGTCACAACGTCAATTCTTAATATACAGCACAAGTCTTTGGAATACTCTACTGAATCATATTCAAAACTTAGGCCACGCAAACACATTTAAAAGGGAGTTAATTAAAATGTTTATGTAATAAATGTATGCAAGTAGTCTTAGTTATTCACAAATGCAATGTTATTTAATGATAGATTATTAGTTTTTCTTCGTTTGTTTTTTAACTAAAATTATTTTTCTACTAAACTTATTTTTTTAACAACTTAATCTAAATATAATTATTAATTTGTTCTTTTTACTAGCACTCCCATTTATAAGATTATTATCTTGTTGTGCTAGATTTCCACTTAATAATAAATAAATTATTTAATATAAAAGAAATAAGATATATAATTTATAAACTGCTAGACAATTTTCATTAATTCTTCACTTAAATTTTCTTCTGGTCGATTCTTAAGTTTTTGTAAACATTTGCCAAACCTTTAAATTTATTTCATATGAAAAACGACTTCTCCAACTTATCCAACTATTCCTTCAAATGTTCGTCATTATTCACCTTTGATTTTAACAAATAATAAAAACTTGCCATGACTTTTTGCTGAGGATTTTAGTATTGCTTACCTTTTCACACAGTTTGGGGACTTACCTTAACATTAGCGTTCTATATTAAAAAAAAAAAAAATTCAAACAATAATTGTGTATTCAGACCTTTTTTTAAAGTTAAGTTTTTTTTTAATTATTTCAAAAAAGGCTGGAGACATTTCATCTCCTATTGAACAACACTATATGCCAAAAAACCTCCAATTGAAAACGTGGAATTCCATTTGATTTTTCGTCTATCGTAAAACCTTCTTCGTAATTAAAAAAAAAAAAAAAAAAAACTTATTGGTTGATAAAAAATGATTGCAGCTGCAATATTTATTACAAAATTTTATACTGCCGAGTTTTGAATATATCTAGTTACTTACGTTAACAACTGACGACACTACTAATATAATAAAATAAATAAAAAAAGATGTATGTATAAATATATATAAATGTGCAATATTATAAGTAAAAGTTAATGTTTCTTTGAAAATTCAAGAACTCCCTGAGGATGACCAACAAAGTTGGCCGAAATATTGGAGAAAATAAAATAATTGCTATATCAATTTAAATTTGGTGTAAAATTATTTACTAAAGGACTTCAAGCCGAACTCACTTTATAAATAAAGTATATATCTACCAAAGAATTCAAATATGAACTTAATTATTTATTTGCTTTAAGAGCCAATTGAGATGTATTAATTCAGGTCCAAATAAAGCAAATAAATAATTAAGTTCATATTTTTAATCGCGATTTTTGTCAATTTAGTTATCTCAGTAAATCGTTGAGAAAACCAGAAGTTGTGCACCCATTTCAATGAAATAAGGCTCATTTGATTCAAAACATATTAAGCTAAATGCTTTAAGACCAACCTTGTGACCTTAGTTGCATTATTTTTTTTATGAATTTTTAAATAAGAATTTTTTTTTTTCAATATAAAATTGTTATTTTTTTCAAAACTACAACGATATCTCTGAAACTACTCGTTCAAATTAAAAATAATGAAGGCATGGATTAAAAAAAATTTTGTTGATGAATTTCGGTTTTTTTTTTAACTGAATATGGTAAACCGTTTTCAAGTTATTTAAATATTTGTACTGAAAGCGCCATAATTGTAGACATAACGGTATATCTCAAAAAGTCGAGCTGATACAAAAAAACCAAGTACAGATTTGTATTCAGCGTCCCAAACTACCTTTAAATCAACATTCAGTTCATAAACAACAAATATCTTGTTCCCTTGTGTAATATATGACCACAACTGCTGGTGCTAACTTAACAACTAGCAATTGAGTGTGGTTTATTTTAACCACAAAATGTTAAAATATTCTAGTGTAGTTACAAGCCAATGCTCGATAGCTTAGTCTAGTTGTTATGAATTGGATTTTAACGGACTTATTTTCGGATACATTTGTTTGAGTTATCATATTTACATTATTGCAACTCTGTGGCTCGGTATTCTTTTCTGGCCTTGTAGTTGGTATTCATATAACTGGTACAAAAGTAACCTTTATATTAGCTGTCTGCAATTTTAAAAGAAACGACAATTCCAGAGAAGACGCCGAAGAAGAAAAGAGACACAATTAGATCTTGGCATATTGTTAGATCACAGGCCTAATTTTCGTGATCATGTTCATGATCAATGATCACGTTACTAGCTAATGGAATACTTGGATTCATGAAACGTTGGTCAAAAGAATTTATGGACCCATACATTACTAAACTTCTATGTACGTCACTTGTTCGACCTCTTCTTGAGTATGGATCTGTTGTATGGGATCCTTGCTATTCTATTCATATTAACCGCATTGAATCTGTTCAAAAACAATTTTTAATTTTCTGCCTTCGTGGTCTGGGATGGAATTCGTATATCCTGCCTCCGTATCAAAGCAGGCTGGCTTTAATTAAATTGCCAACACTAAAAAGTCGACGCACGATGCTGAGCGCGTTATTTGTTCTGGGCCTGTTAAGAGGTGATGTTTCATTCCGAGTTCCTGCTTAGTCAAATAAACTTCAACGTTCCAGTAAGACCAACCCGTAATTTTACATTCTTGGCTTTGAAATTCTACCGATCTGTTTATGCCAATAACGATTCTTTCCGTCGTGCCTGTGGGAACTTCAACGAATGCTACCATAAAATTAAGTTTTCTGATAATATTGAAATTCTAAAGAAAAAGCTAATAGTTTATCTTAATATCTGAATAATTTATTTTTGTAATTTATGTTTTTTACTGCATATGTACGTATATAGTGAGTAAGGATGTAATAATCTATTGACTTAATAAATAAATAAATAAACAAATTTGTGAAATAATTAGAACTATGAATTCAATATAAAACTAAAATTTCATGTACATATCTGCCAGATAATAAAACTTGCCAACGGTTTTGTTATTTTGTGTACATTTGTTTGCCCAGTTGCCGCCGCAACACTAGTCATAAGCCAATTACTGTGACTTGACTGTGTCTTTAAATATTGTTGAATTGCACTACAGGCCTGTTACTTTGCCGTCTGTTGTTGGCTCAAAGCATAGAAAAATATTGTTTGAAAACACATGTTTCCGCTATGGTCATATTGAGGTAAATATTTCCTGTTACACAATATTGGCTTAAGCTATCAAAAAACAAAAAGGTATTATTCTTCAAAACAATAACGGTTTTCACTCTTGATATTAATTTTACAACTCTGCTATATTCACTATGATTTTTACCACAAAGCTCGAGTGACTTTCTTACCTCAAAGTCTGCATGTTCTTGCAAATATTCTAAGACATAATGAATTTCTTTATCTGTCCACCTTTTGTTGTGAATTTTGCCACGTTTTCTCTTCACCAGTATATTTTTATTTGTTTTTTCCATATTTTTTATTTTCTCAACACAAAATTAAGTTTTGCCGGCAAAACGATTCGCAGTAATTTTTTTACAATGTTTACTAAAGCTTTTTGTTTGATTTTTTAATCACAGCGTAGAAAATAAAAGTTCAGTACATTTTGTTGCTGCAGTGATGTAAACACTAGTACTTTAATCAAATCTGCTACTTTAACCAAATGTGCAACCAAGTTTACTATCAAGAGTAAGAACCGCTAATGTATTTAATAGTAAAATAAAAACTTTGAAGATTTCGTTTTATTCAACTCTGAAACTGCATTAAAAGCGGTAATAGTGGAACAAGAAATTAACAAAAATAAATTCAGTTGGTTGGGAGGCTTGATCGCACAGAAAGGTGTGCATAGTAGCGTGGAATAGGCATAGACTTGTTTAAGCAATTGTATGGGGCAGCAATCAGAAATATATTGGTCACCATATTTGTAAAAATTGTTGGCTCAATGTGACCATCTCCTTGCCAGTTACCAAAAGAAAACAAAAAATAAAACATAAAAATTCTCCAACATTTATTTACTTGTGTAATAAAAAAAAACAAGAATTAATTTCGTATGGTTTCTTTTCACATACTTCTTCTTGCGATCTGTTATTGCATATAAATTCCCTTCTATACTTTTGAAAATTTAATTATATCATAATTGTCCTCTGGAGCAAGTGCTCGTAAAAATGTGCAAATAAATTTGCACAGAACCAAAGAAGACTGTATCTTACTTAACTTGTAGGACACAAATAAACACAAAAGTGTATTCATGAATTCTTATACAAATTTCTCTTCATTCAAAGCAGGAGTACTCTCGTACCGCACACAATAAAACGAAAAATGTCTTTAAACTTGAACATGTAACAAAGCAAGTCACTCACATTTTGCAAGAACTTTTTGCGCTCTATAAAATAAACAAGAGTCTGGTTCACAACTACATAATGACATACTATACCTCTAATATACTTGTGAACTTATTTTTTTCAATATGTACTTCCACCCCTTTTGCCATTCAAGTTTAAGATTGTGTTTTAATAAGTATTTCATAGATTGTATGTGTATAAATATTTAAATAAGGCAATTCATTCAATTCCTTCCGAAAGGAACAAATAACTTATAAATTGAAAAAGCCGAAAACTGAATATGATCAATATTGGCCAGAGTGTACCCGATATATAACGATAACTGATCTTTTATAAAACTCCATCTTTTGCAAGAGCGAATGAAATCAATTTTTAATAACAACAATTGAATCTGGTGATACAAAAAATATGTATGTATATATGCAATATATTTGGTGCCGAAGTATAGTTATGATGCTAAGAAGGAATATTGAGAGGCTGCAACTCAAAATCTCTAGCATATGTATTATGTGCTGTATAATGTAACACACATATGTATGTAAACATGACGGTTGTGCAGGATATTTAAGATTCAGCAAAGTTGAGTACAGAACTCTTACTTGCTTTTATTCACAGCTGACTATCATTCCTAAAAAAGAGTTATTCACTTCGGGAAAGCCTAGATGACACTTAAGATAAGGGCTATATGGAAGGACGTCCGCCGACTATACTATAGAGCAAAACGCAAAACATTAGCAGTATATTATGGTGACTAGCGAGATAGACTCAGAAATTACAAAAAAAAAATAATAACAGGTAAACGTATATGCTGGAGACCTTTTTGCTAGCAATTGGGGCAATGATAGTGACGTTTCTAAAATTAAAAAATTTTAATCAAAGGCCAACATCCAAAGTGAATAATTAGTGGATGAGTCGGGCAGAGTAATTGAAAATGAAGAAGAAACCATTAAACTCCTCATGGACTCACATTTTTCGTACACTCCAGTAGAAGCTATGGCTAAGCTGGGGGACGGAAGAAGTGGCGAACATGAAGTGCCTATTATCAGCGAAAGGCGGGCTATGGAAGCGATAAAAAGTTATTCTCCGTTCAAAGCAGCTGGCCCAGGTGGTATCTTTCCGGCACTTTGACAGAAGTTAAAGAATTTAGTTTCGACCCATCTAGCAGAAATTTACAATACATGCCTAACTTACGCATATATTGCACTAGGCTGGCAGGAAGCGAATGTAGTATTTATTTCGAAACCTGGCAAGCCAAATTATTCTTTACCAAAGGCTTATAGGCCAATAAGTCCAACTTCCTTCCTGCTGAAGATCATGGAGAGAATAAGAGACAGGATCGTAGGCAATATGCTGAGATACCAACAACAGGCATACGTCATAAGTAGATGTGTAGGCACTTTATATGTATATGATGCACTTTATAGAAAGGTCTCTTCATGAAAAATGTACACGCTTGCAATTTGCGCTCACATTTGAAAGGCTGGACTAGTTTAATGTCAACCGGGCCATACGTGACTCGATTGGCGGTATGTTGAGGAACAGATCGATAAGTGGTGGGGTGCACAACATAGAAGTAAGAAAAATAGAAATAATAAATCCGCAAGGAGGATCTTATCAACCCTTTTATGGACAACAACGATACATAGCCTTATTAGGACTCTGACCGATCGAGGATTCGAGACAATCTTCTATGCAGATGACGTCATGCTACTTTTGAAGGAAAGGGATCCAAATCAACTAATCAGGAAAGCCGAGAAGGCATCAGCAATGGCACACAATTGGGCTCAACCAAGGGCGATGAATGTAAGCCTGTACAAAACCGAAATTAATCTATTTACAAGGAAGACAAAGTTTGCTTCATATGGCCAGCCATGCTTTCGTGAAAATATAGTAAATACTTCGGACAGGGTGAAGTAGCTTGGTGTCATCCTGGATCGAAAATTAAAATAGAAATATCACATAGTCGAAAGAGTTAAAATGCCTTATATATGTTATGAACCAATCTTTGGTTCTGAATTCAAAGATGACACACTGGATTTATAGTAGCGTTATCATGCCGATTGTGGCCTATACTTCTATAGTGTGGTGGATGTCGATGGAATATAAATGCAACATCAAAACTATACAGAAAGTTCAAAGAACCTTTCAAAACGACACCATGGTGATGGAAACAATATTACCCGTAGATCCAATTTAAATTCGAATAAAATATGAAGCGGTTCTCACAGCGGAATGATCAAAGATGATGGGTGAGTGGATCGATCAAGGACAATAAACGCATCATCAACAAATCTTTACGGTCATAGGCGAGTCTATACCAGAAAATGTGACATCCTATCGCATAGAAGCCAATTGCGAAATATTGATTTCTGACTTACATTCCTGGTTGACCAACCCTTTGAACCAAATCTCCATGGGGCTTCATTGTTCCACGGATGAATCTTGGGCGAGGGGAAAACAGGACTTGGTATTTATATAGAAAATACCACGGAAATGTTATTTCGTCTGCCGGACTTTTGACCAGCTTTCCAGACGGAAATTTGGGCAATTACGGAGTGTATTAAGGAGCTCAAAGAAATAGGAAGGCCAGGTTCTGTAAATATATCCACGGATAGTCAAATAGCTATTAGGGCAATCTTAGCTGAACGAACAATCTGGGATTGCAAGAACGCTATTAACAGTTACTTGTCTCATAGCGAACTGCGCATCATATGGGTACCAGGGCATGGGGGAATTACTGGAAACGAAAGAGCAAGCACACTTGCTTCAAGAGCAAGAGAGTTAAGTAGCATAAACTTGGTATGCGCAAAACCCTTCGATGCAGTTAAATCTGTGCTAAAGAATGGCCACATAAGGCCCATTTAACTGTCTATAATATTCTATGGGGATATTCAGACGAGGAAAAAACGGGAGGTCTGCTAAGACTTAGCAAGACCGAATTAAGTAGATTATTTGGAGTTATTATATATAGACGACTCACAACTACTGGCACATCTTAACTATATCGGAATAGCGGGAAGAGATGAATTTAGAGCACGTATGTGCTATGCCCCGCCTTCTAACAAATACGATGGCGACATCTTGGAAGACACACCAGACATAATCCAATTACTGAGCACATGATGGAGAAAATTAAGGAACTTTGTGAATGAGACGGAGTTTCTATAGAACTTTAAGCCAAACTATTAATGGTTAAATCCACGGAGCGCACAACAAGCCTATACCTGGTATATGTGGCAAGACATGGGCAAACAAACCCCTCCAATCAACCTAACCTAACTTAAACTTAAATATTCGCAAGCTTTTCTGTTATTTTGACCAGATTTTATTAAAAAGAAACCAATCACAATGAAAATTACGACGTTCTTAACAAACGGTAGAATATTTAAATAATTACAAAAAACGCCAATTGTATTGGAAATACTTCCCCAAAGATTGTCCTTTCAAACACAATTTCAAACATAGTTGCTAGTTTTGTTTTCCAGCATATCGCTAAGCTTCTCTGCTTACAGAAAACAACACACCACCACAAATTATTGTATTCTTAAATTACACTTTGAACAAAACAGATTTTGTGAACAATAAAAGTTGCAAATAAAGGCAAATATTTGAATATTTATGACATAATATATTCTAGATACCCAACAAACATAAAGGTCTCTTTTCAAATGGAGAGGAATTTGAAATCGAACGTTTTTAAAATGTTTGAGAATAATTCTAAATTATCTGTCAAAAGTAAAACTATTTTCTGACTGAAAGCTCGATTTATTCTATATTTGCTATCAAATTGTGTTTACAAAATTGTTTAGCTGCGAATTGTACAGCCATTAGGAGCATGTCTAAATTTATGAAATCTAATTTAATAAAAAAAAAATATTTGACACTTGCTACAAGAAACAGTTTGAATTCATTATGCAAGAACTAAAGCTACCTCTTTTATATATAATTTTCTGCCTAGCGGCTAAGAAAGCTATCCTTTGGACATTTAGTTCGTACCATCACAGACAGTGTTTCACGGTTTTTCGAGAACTGACAAAATGCTAGTGGCAAAAGTGAAATGAACAATATTTTTGTGTAAACGTCTTAACACTAAAAAATTACTTTGTGTTTCGAAAACTAAACTTTTTCCTTTTTCACTATTCCCCCCTATTTTGTTTTTCTTTTTTAATGCTCATAAATAGTTTTACATATTCCTTTCCATTAGCAAATGTTATTTTAATATAGAACCACCCTAGGATAGGTTAGGGTGGGTTGATTGGAGGGATACCCGACATACACCGAAACCAGTACTGACTAGTAGTGCACTCTGTGTATTAAGCCACAAAATGTTTGATTCATAGATCTACAGGAACTCCGTGTCATTCACAAGTTCCTTAATTTCCTCCAACATGTATCCTGTAATTGGGCTATGTCTGTTAAGGAGTCTCTTCTAAGATACCGGGAACGTGTTTGCGAGAAGGAGGAACATAGTCTGATGTCTGACCCTAGTTCCCACATGCACAACATCCATCTTCTCTCGCTATTCCTATGCGATTAAGATGTGTCAGTAGTTGAGAGTGAACTGACGTAGCTGCCATATTACTTAATTCGGACTTGCTAAGCCTTAGCAGCGTCCACGGTTTCATGCAAACGAAGTTTGTTTTCAACAGAATTGTACAACTTACCACACATCTCATGCTACAATCAATTGATGCCTGGCTATGTCGATTCGCCACCGAGCAACTGTGATTTGACACCATTGGGCTATTTTCTGTGGAGCACTACGTCGTCTAGTATTATGCAGGCAGACCAGAGACAAATAAATTTGAAAAGGCCGGCATTCCGGATGCCGTTGTCAAGATACAAGTCCATACAGCCATAAAAGTACGGGAAAATTGGTTGCGGTACTGTGATGCTAGTACTTTACAGCAAAAAAAAACAACTTATCAAAACTTTGAGCAGTTTTATCGTATTGCATTTTTATACCCTTCACAAAAATGTATATAAGTTTGTGATTTCGTGTCCAACGCATTGAAATAACCATCTAAAACCCCATAAAGTATATATATTCTGGATCAGAATCAACAGAGATTACGATTAAGCGATGTCCGTCTATCCGTCTGTAGTCGTTGAAATACCGTTTCTGAGAAAACGGTTTGAGATAGAAACCTCATTAATTCGCTAAAATTTGTTAAGCCCAGGTAGTGGGTCTATTATTGATATTTAGTAAGATCGTTTTGCAAATAGCCGAGATATATAAAAAAAAACGGATTTTGTGGGGTATTTTTGGCCATTTTTTTTTTGGTCAGATTTTTGAAAAAAAATGTTTTCCTTAAAAGTTATTCATGTCATTTTCAACTCCCATTAGATCATATAAATCGAAGAAGTTTTGAAATCGGCCTATATACACCCGAGATATAGCGTCTTCCGATTTTTTAAGAAATCGGCTTTAAAAGCCAAATAAAACAGCTCTTGGCACCAAAAGTCAATCAGAATGGTACATGTAGGCAATTTAGAGGCAAAACTGGAAAATTTATTGACATCGGCCCATATGCACTCGAGCTATAGCGCCTCTCGATACCTCAAGAAGTCAGTCCTGGAAGCCAAAGGAAACAATTGTTTGCACTAAAAATTTGTTAGAATGGTACATATACTTTGTTCAGAGGCAAAATCAGAACATTCTTATACATCGGCCCATATGCACACGAGATAACGCTCCTCCCGGTTTTTCAAGTAGTTGGCTCTAAAAGCCAAATAAAACAACTTTTGGTACCAAAAATCGATCAGAATGGTACATATAGGATGTTTAAAGGCAAAATTCGAAAATTTTTGAAATCGGTTCATATACCCGAGACATAGCGTTTCCTGATTTTGCAAGAAATCGGCCCTATAACCCAAATAAAACAACTTTTGGCACCAAAAATCAATCAGAATGGTACATATATCATTGTGAAGGGTATTTAAGATTCGGCCCAACTGAATATAGCACCCTTACTTGTGTAAGGGTGCTATATTTTAGTTATACAATTATTTGATACGATCGGTCAAAAACATCATTCGACTTCCTGTTTAGTTTCAATTTGGTAAAAACATGTGTAATCGTCGTTCCGGGAGCAAGAACAAATGTAACAAAATGTCACCGAATATCTTTGTATTTGAGCTATATACATATATATAACGTCAGCAAGTTGCGTTTGCTTTTTACCTTTTTTATTGTTCTTTTTTTAGCATTTATTATCTCATTTTGAAGTCTTAATAAACTCAATTAAAAAATTCAATTTGATAAACAATTATTTGATATTTCCAAGCCTTTATATTCAACTCAATATAGACTTAAATTGAAATGTAAAATTTAAATCATTCTAGAAAGTTGAAAAGTCTGCCTGATATCAAGTGATAAATTTCTTTTCTCAAATGTTTGACTTCGTGTTTGTTGGGTATTTTTTCAAGCAAGCGAGTAGTTCCTTTATGGAGATGTCAAAGCAGATCTTTCTGACAAACAACTTTCACATTTCTTGACTTTCAGTTTTTGATGTTTGTTTCTTGGTATCAATTTACTTCTTGAATCAGGACAAACGGTGATGTCGCCAACAAAGTTAGATAAATATCACATAAAATTAAAGCAGAAAGCTGCGAAAGTAGCAAACTACTCGAAAACAAACACAATTGCTTTCTTTCATTTATTACAGGGAGAAAAAATACACACAAACGAGTATGTATGTATGTAGGATTGACAACGTTTTGTGTAGCAACCACTTTTGTTGCTCATACTTCTTAATATTTTTGTATTTTCCTTAGTCTGTTTTTGTCGTTTTCGATATTCTATTGTGCACAAACTGACATTAACCCATACACAAAGAGAGGTATAAGAATCCATCCTTAGCCCACAACCAGCTTTTAAATAAGACAGTGACTCTTAAGAGGTCCGTTTAAAGAGTGTTGTCCTTTCAAGTTTTGCGGTTCATCGCAATCTTTTCGTTTTGTTAAGCCGCTTTAATATATTTAAATTGTGACAGAGTGACTAAAAGTTCATCACCAAAAGGCGTCACCCACAAAAGGATGTTTATATTAGAGGCATTAACTTATACTTCGTTGCCCTTAATATTGTTGTTGTTGCTGTTAGTGCTTGTTATTGTTAGTTTTTTATTTGTGTCTTTTTCCCACAATTGATACTTTATACTGTTGTCTACTTGACAAGTTATCGTTGCTTGATGGTGTGAGAATATTGTTATGTATTTTTCATATTGGTTGAATAGTTAAATTATTGATTTTCTGTTTTTCAACTAAAGAGGATAAAGTTGTTTTAATAGATTGCGTAAAAGATCAAAGACTTATACAAATATTTTTCCGGTGTTTTTTTTTTATTATTATATAGTAAAACCTTTTTCACTTTATTAATGACACAGTGTTGAATTTAGGACATTTTACCTGAATGTTCTTGAGACTGTGGTGTCTGACAACATTTCCGTGAATATCAAGCAGATTTTTGATAATCAAAAAACAAAAACCACAGTCTTAAAATACAAATAGTTAATGATGAAAATATCTTCTTAAAAATAGTATGCAAATAGATTATGAGCTGCTCGAAAGCAATTCGAGTACTGATAATGATAAGTTCCCCAGTAAATAAGTCTTTAACTTAACTTTTTTCTCCTCTTTAAAATATTGGTCACTACAATTTAACCACACAGACAGAAATTTTTCTAATTTTTATAGGCAGTAAACTAAAACAGCCTAATAAAACATTTTTAAATTCACACATATTGTACTTGGATATGATCACATCCCACACAGAGAAAACAGCACCTAATAAAATAGAACAAAATCAATAAGATATCTCTATGGTTTTTTTCCAAGAAGGAATCTTTATTATTTTAAATTGCAAAATCTTATTGAAAAAAATCAATAGGAAACTTAGAGTTTTTATTAGGTATTCCTATTGATTTTCTTAAAAAGAGTTTCTCATCGATTTTATGAGGTTGTCATATTGATTTTTTAGGAAGCCTTTCTCCTTAATTTCATTAGGTTATCTTATTGATTTTTTCGAAAAGGATTTCTTCTTGAATTCTCTGCTGGGATACCCCTCAGCCTAAAAACGTTTCAAAGAGAAAATCTTATAGAATCTATTAGGAAGTTTTCGCTCTGTGCACAGTGATGACAGGTATATAGACAAAAGCGGCATAAGTGGCAGTTGCAATATAATCTTTGTTTGGGCCGACTCTTAAATATCGGCCACAAACGTCTCGTTTGTATACATATATATTTATACATGCTATTTTGCTGGTTTTTTTCTGTTTTTTGATTCCTTGTTTTATTATCAATACTAGTCTTTTTGGAAAAAAAACGTGTTTTAATTCATTTGCAGGACAAACTTCTTAAAAATGCATATGCACCATATCTCGGCAATGTACGAACTGATATCTGGAATTGTTATCGTTTGTCTTCTACTCAAATTCATTTTCTGGACGAAATTCTTGGAAAACCAGTTCGCACTATAACTCGCTAAGGTTGGACAAATATCAAAAACTTGTAGCATAATCTCTGTTACCACCGGATCTCATTCTTGGCGCAAAAAGTTAATTAAACTCATTCATAACTGAAATATTTTAAGAAACCAGTATTTGCTATATATAGTGTAGATGGACCGATTTCGGAAAAACAATTTTCGAAAGGAATTTTTTCAATAGCGTTCACTTTTTTGTGAATCTTATTATAAGAGTTTTGTTTTAGTTCGCTTCGTATGAAACTTCTGAAAAAACATGCACTGGTAACGAAAAACATTTTTTAATTCTTTATACTTTCTTCTACTACCTGTTCCACTTTCTACTATGAAATTTCCTTTATTTATAGATTAAATTTAAAAAAGGAAAACCAGGTTTCAGGTATATAGACCTAGATACATATGCAGGGCGATATGAGAAAAAAAATTTTTTTAACCTTAAATACTTTTTCACCACCAGTTTCATTTTTCTGTAAAAAAAAAAACTTGTTTCGGCTTGTTTGTAGGCGAAATTTTCCACAAACCAATTACCACTGTCTAACGGGAATATAGTGAGCGATATCGAAAAAATTCTTTTTGACTCTCAACAACCTTCCCTCAAATATAAAGATTTATTTATTATTTTTTTTTTTTTTAACTATTTTATACAGCTTCAGATCGTTTTTATATAAAAATTTTATTAACAATATTATTCAATATTTCGATAACAATTTGTTATCATCTTCAGGATAATATTTGTAATTAAATTGAAAATTTAATTTAATTACAAATATTATCCTGAAGATGATAACAAATTGTTATCGAAATATTGAATAATATTGTTAATAAAATTTTTATATAAAAACGATCTGAAGCTGTATAAAATAGTTTTTCAAATAATTAAAAAGATCAAATAAATATTATAGATTTTTTTTTTATAAAAATTAGTCTTAACTGGCTTATATGAAATCAGACCGGGCTTCGCTTTATCCGGCTATATATAGATCGATATCGGAAAAACATTTCCTCGCCTCCGAAAAACCTTTTTATCACCATATTCACATTGTGATAGAGTTTCTTTAGTTTGCTTATTAAAGTAGTACATCAGATTTAATTTGTGGTGTGTTTTTCAAAAATTTTTGCAAAACATTACCATCAAGATATGTTTTTCTCTCATGTATCTGGGCTTTACGTGAGCTTCTGTTTTTTTTTTTTTTTTGTTTGGAATTTCTCACAAAGCGCTAAGTAGACAGTTTGATACTTTTCTGCGTCAAATAGTTTGCTGGGAAAAGATGTTTAAACGAACTACAAACTGACAGGAGGCCATCTTTTAATCGACCTTTCTAGTGATAATAACCCACAATATATGTATAAAAAAAAAAAAAATATATATATATATATATATATATATATATATATATATATATATATATATATATATATATATATATATATATATATATATACCTATATATATATATATAAAAGTCTGTTACACAAAATTAACACAATTCGTTCACTAATTTTTTGTATTTGTAATTTTGGTATTGTCCATCCTTCAATTCACAGCTTTGTCCAAAATTTTTTTGTTTTTACTTTGATATAATTTATTATTAAGGGTAAAAATAAATTTAACATATCTTTGCAACAGTTTTAATATAATTTAAGGTTTTTTTTTTCATTCCCAATTTAAATAAATAAATCATCCTTCGTTTTGGTATTACGAAATATGTGCTAGTTTGAACTCATTTTTCATTCACCTTTTCATAGCTTTGAAAATAATTTTCTATTTTTATCTTCTTTTACGTTATAAAATATATTCTGGCTTAAATCAAAGTCAAATTAAGTTAAAGCATACAATTTTTATACTTGAGTAAGTGGAAAAAAGCCATAGTATTTTACATTTTACTTCACAACCCTGAAAGATGTAAACCAAATGTCTGCAAGACTATTGAGTATGTAAAATTTATGCAAATTTTAAAAGATAAGTAATATTAATAACAGTTGAAACGAAAAGTAAACGGAAAAGTGCTTTAAATAAAGTACTTTATTCGAGAATTAAAGTTTCAATGCATATAACTTGAGCCCATTAAGAATTCTATACATAAAATACATTTTAATTGAAATATAAGGCAAATGTTAGCGGAAAAATGCTGTAAAAATAAGTTTTATCTAATACTTGCGCGAAGGCTGTGTTTTAGTTTTGTTAATAGTGTCACTGTAGCTCCCTTATTAAAGTTTTAGTCGCTACCAAATTTTAGCAATAATGAGACTTTGTCATGTGTATCAAAAATGTTCAATTAGTAGTCAGATTTATTTAGATTATCGTTTAAATATTGATGGTTACGTACTAGTATGTTAAAACACATAGTTGGTTATATATTTTATCATATTTGAATGCAGTTTTCTTTTTCAAAAAATGCTTTTCATTTATTTGGCATTGGGTTTCTAAAAAAAACTACAGTAAACTTAATTATTTATTCGCTATAAGAGTCAATTGAAATGTATTATTTTAGGTCTAAAAAATAGGCCTTAATATTTTTTATCTTTTTCAGTCTGCTCTATGCCGCCGACATTTGGTTGATGCTAACTCATCAGTAGACTCGAAAAATCTTAACAGAATGTTTGGAACCCAATTACGTAATCATTTTGCTCATGAGAACTTTGGAATAAGTAGTTGGGCTTCAAACCTTCATCAACCTAAGTTGATTAGCATCAACGAAATGTCGGCGGCGTCAGAAAAGAAGAAACTTTTTTTTATTTAAAATAAGGGATGCATTAAGGTGCCTTTAGACTATGCTAATATTTGTCCAAACACAACAAATAATTGTTTGGACTAATACTATGGTTTGTGACAAATGTTTGGGCATGGGTGTAGATTGCACTAATATTTGTTTGAATTTTATTTGCGCAAATAACGGAAAATTTTGTGTCAGCCATGTTTGGTACAAATATTTGTGTACCCCTTTACACTATACTAATAATTTTATTTGCCCGGTGTGTATGACAAACATCTATCAAACAATGTTGTTATGTGAAAAGTTAAAATGTTTAGCGACAGTGATATTGGACGTTTATTATTAATAACTGCTGGAGCTCTAGCAGTTTCAGAAACCCAGCAAAAAGAAAAAAAGAAAAAAAAAGATCCAGAAGAATGTGGGTTCGAGCTTGGGTGCAGCGCCGTAAAATGGAAGGATGTTGCCAAAAACTTCTGAAGGAATTGCGTTCTGAAGAACCTTCGCTGCATACAAACTTGGTGCGCATGGATTCAAATGACTTCGATTACTTGGTAATTTGATTACAATATTCATCTTATTAACATTAAATATATGTTTTTCACATAAAGCTGAATCTAGTGGCACCGATTATAACAAAGAAAACCACACATTTGCCAGGGTTGTTGTCCATTTTCTTTCAGAAAAATATGCATTATAATTAAGAATTACGGAAACGCGTTTTTTACTTACCAATCTGTCAAACGAATTGACCAGTATTACCATTTCAATTTATTTCATTTTTTATATGTTAAGCACTGTCAAAAATAACTGTTGGCAACCCATGTTTCTACAATTATTTGTTGCTGTTTGTTCCGCCAAAAATATTGCGAGAACAAACAAAACATCGAGCCAAATATTTGTTGCGACGTGCTGACAAAGTGTTTACACTATCCAAAGCTTTCTTCACAAACAAACATTTTTGTTAGCCAACAAACAGTCGAAAAATATTTGGAGGCTAACAAACTCGAGTGTTTACACTAGGACAAACAAAATTTTTATGATTTTGCACAAATATTAGCATAGTCTAAAGGCACCTTTAGTTAAATTTTGTACTTAAAACTCAATTTCCAAAGTCAAATCTTTTCTTTATTTCACAACATAACTCAACATAGAATTCAAGGCAATTATCTAAAAGTTGGTTATAAATTTCAACGTCAATTCTACACTCCGACATTTTTTTCCTTTTTCGTGAACACCAAGATAAACTTCATCTCTTGGTAAAAAATGTTTCCTTTCACAAAACTTATATAATGAGTTCTGTTTTATATAATCATTTTTTATAAAATTTGTCATTACTGCTTTAAAAAGCTCTAACTAAAATTTGAAAACGGAAATATTTAGAGAATAACCCCCGATTTTTGACTTGGGATTTAAATACAAACTTATCAAATTTTCCTTAAAATTTAAGTTGGATTTCAAATAGCTTTCTGTTTTACAGTCTAAAATTATTTTTGGTAATTAATTGTAATAAAAGTATGGCAGCACAATGTAAGTGTCAAAAAATTATCGACAACTGAATAAAAAACAGCTGTTTAAACAAATTTGAAAGCAAATGGAACTGTGAAAGGTTTAGAAAATAATAAATTGTTTTGAAAAAATTATTAGAATGAGTAGCAAAAGTGATAAAAGGACTTCCAATTTCGCTGCCACAGCAGTTGATTACCTTCTGGAAATAATAAAAAAATCAAATTATGAAACAAAACAAAAACATGTGCAATTTTCTTAAATTGCAGAACAAAACCAAACTGTCAAAATCATATGGCAGTACGAAAAAACTTAAATCGATTTGAAATGGGCACGGCAGGCCGTTTAAGTTTAATTTAAATAGCAACTGTTTGACTCAATTTTGTATTTAAATCAAATTTAAATTGAAATAGCATTTAAAATCCAAGTTAAAAATTGGGAGTTAGACTACAAAACGAACTACATTTGCAGGTTTCTCAAAATGTTCCCGTAGAAGTTGTAATTTAATAAATACTTAGAACGGCATAGAAAACTTCTCGAGGTGCACAACTTGTTTCCAATGTATTTTCTCAAATATTTCTTGTGTACAAAATTTTAAAACGGAAATATTTCCATATAACTGTTGAATTCGAACAACGACTGCTTGCAATGAAAGCCACCTGGTTTGAGTTGGGTGAAGAATTCTTTTTTGGTTTGATTTCTAACAACGATTGTATCTTCAAAAATTGTTTATTACCTTTTGGTCTGTTTCCAACATTCACTTGTTGTAAGTGATCGTAAGAATGTCTATTTTTTTCTTGAGTGAATTAAAGTATGAACATTTTTTTAAGTTTTCTTTCAATTACTTTCTGGTAGTTGCCATAAATTTAAAAATTAGCTAAGCTAGAAAAACATCAAAATACAAGAGCTTCTGTGAAGAAAAACGTCAAACGTCATTTTAGTGGTTTTTGATCAAAATTACGTCGAAATGACGTAAAATCGTCACATCTAACACCCCTGTCTCTAGCTCTAATGGTTCAAAATATAAAGCAAATTTTATCTAATTTTCCCATTTTCTTGTATGGGCACCCTCTTTAGTTTCGAACGTTGTGTTTTTTTAGTATTTGTTCTTATCGCTTGGGAGAATGGGGTCTGTGACGAACGGAGGAACGTATGTAGAAGTCTCAGTAATAGCATTCCGTTTTTACTCTTTGAGTACGCAATCCTAAAAACAGCACTACTGCAAAAGGACGAACCAATTGTTCAAAGTTTTTTTTTGGGCACCTAATTACATACAAGAAATTATTTACTTCTCTAATAACGAAAAATTTACATGGTTTGTTAGTTTGCCGTTGACTCAAAATGCCAAATCATTAAAAGTTAGATTGTCCTGAAACACCTTCAAATTGTCACATACAAAATATATAAAAATTACATAACTATGTAATCGCTTAAAGGATAACATTTAATGTACACATTAAACAAATTACCTCAATCCCAGTTCGGTTAACCAAATGAAATTTGACTTTGAACACATTTAATTATAGCTCATAAATCTAAATTAAACAAAACTCTTTAAAATGTATTCATCGACCAACCAATACAAACAAAATACTTTAGAAATCATAATAAATTACCTTTAAATAGGCACAATGTCACTGTGTCACATTCTGTTGACATGAAAAGCCAGCAGATTTATAGCAAACACATTAATTTCATTCATCGTTAAACCAATTAATATTAACTTTCCCACACACAAACATTCAGTAGAACACGCATATGCATAAATACACATTCACTTACAAATATGTGTGTACAATTGTTAGTAAAAGTTATTTATTACAAAACGACTCCTGGCATTTTCAGCATTATGACATTTTTTAACAAAGTTTTTGTGCAGTAGGGTGCAAAAACGATGAACAATTAATGAATTGTAAATTATTGAATACAGTATTTTTCGGTTAATTGACCCTACGGTTAATTGGTTTCCACGCTTAATTGAACCACATGGTCGGGCAAAAAAAAAACTGCATGCGAACACCATGTGAATTTCCTCGGATAATTGAACCCGGTTAATTGATTTTCCCGCTTAATTCGTTCAAAATTCATGTCATCAAAAATAAATTTCCTCTTACTTTTACCCGGTTAATTGCATTGAAAAATAATCTGGCATTTTTGCACATACATATTTGAAATCATTTGTGAAAAACACTGGGTGGCATCTCTACTATACACATATATGTACATTTTTTGCTGTTACTTGCATTTTTTTTTTTTTTTTTAAGGTAAAAAAAAATTATTTCGAAAAACTTAAAGTGCACATATGCGATTCCTTTTATTCATTAGTACATAGTTTCAATTATGCGTGATTTCTGTAATTAAACAAATTGTTCAATTAAATAGGGTTCTTGTAATTGAACGAATTATTCAATTAAACTGGTAGCGGTTAATTGGTTCCCCGGTTAATTGAACAAAAAATTGTGCAAATTTTGATGTGCAATTAAGCGAAAAATACTGTATTATGTTTTTTGCGGAAATCATAAGTCGTCAAGGTATCGGACTTACAAAAAGTTTAACGAAATCCGTATTGTTTGTCATATTCTTCTCTTTATATTCAAGGATAAAAGCAGCATTTGGCAGTCAGAAAACCCTAAGTCTTGAAAACATCTTTTGTAACAGTTCTGGCGTGAAAAGTGTTGCTGTTTTTTAAATAAATTTTTTTTATTAAATCCTTGAAGTGAAGTAATATTCAAAACCAAATATTTATTTTCATCTAAAAAACCAGAAATTTTAAAATAAAAATTAATAAACTTAAAAAATTGCTTTCTTTATAAAGGTTGTTTTTTTTCGATGTATAGAACTTTAAGTTGGCATTACTGTTCAAGTTGGAGACGGATTTAGCAGCTGTCAAGTGATTTATTCTCAGTTTGGTTTGGCAATTCATCATGTATAGACTCACGCCTGAACAACGCTTGCAAATAGTGCAATTTTGTTTCGAAAATAATGGCTCTGTGCGGAATATGTATCGCGCACTACGTCCATTTAGCGATGAAGCGCACTTCTGGTTGAATGTCTACGACAACAAACAAAACTGCCACATTTGGAGTGAAGCTAATCCTCAAGTGTATGTCGAACCACAGTTATATCTAGAAAAACTGACAGTTTGGTGCGCTTTATGGGCTGGTGGAATCATTGGTCCGTACTTCTTCAAAAACGGTGATGGCCAGAACGTTACGGTCAATGGTGATCGGTATAGAGCCATGATTACTAACTTTTTCATTCCTGAATTGAATAACCATGATGACCAGGAGATGTGGTTTCAACAAGACGGCACAACATGTCAAACAGCTCGTGCCACAATCGATTTATTGAATAACACGTTTGGTGACCGCCTAATTTTACGTCTTGGACCTGTGAATTGGACTCCAAGATCTTGTAATTTAGCACCGCTAGACTACTTTCGGTGGGGCTATGTAAAGTCATTGGTCTATGCGGATAAGCCACAAACGTTTGTTTATTTGGAAGACAACAATCGCCGTGTTATTGCCGATATACGGCCACCAAGGTTGGAAAAAGTCATCGAAAATTGGACGTCCAGATTGGACTATATCCGCACCAGCCGTGGCGGTCATATGCCAGAAATCATATTTAAAATGTAATGCCACAAGATTATCTTTCGGATAAATAAAATTCATGTCAATCGAATAATCCATCGTTGTTTTATTGCAACTTAAAGTTATATACATCGAAAAAAAACACCCTTTATTTGTACGATAAACAACCTTATACCATGTTTCCATTACGAGTGGAATCACCCGCTTTGCTCTCCCAATTATATTTAAGAATCACACTGTTTACACAACTCGTCTACGTGCTTCGATTTGAGTTTTGTTTTTAATAAGTCAACATAAATTTGCTGCTAATTCTTGTAATTGCATGAAAGAAGTAAGTGAAATGTTGTCGCAAAAAAACACATTCACATGGAAATGTCGGAGTTGGTTTTGCAGGCCATTAAATACTACACAGAACTTATTTTTTATTTTTATGGGACAATTACGTTTTCTTCGTTTTTTATGTTTTTTTTTTTAATATATGATTTTGATATATAGTACAGATAAACTTGCTATATGAATTAGAAAAGACAGGAATTTTTCGTGCTTCGCATGTAGTTTCTGTATGAAGTTACTTCATTCGCTCTCCAAGTTTTGTATGGCGAAGTACGTTGCTGCGCGCATGATTAGGATTTTAAGTACAAATAGAGAGCGAAGCACATGTCGTGGTAATTGCTAGTAGTTGTATTATTTTTGTTGTAAAAGCTTTGTTTTGGGACTTAAAGATGTATAGCAGCTATACTTTTTATTTACGAGCATAACCCACCTTAGATCCTGAATCATTTTCAATAGAAATTGATCTTAATTTTTCCCAATTTTTTTTTTTTTTTTTTTTTTATTTTAAATTAAATTACTTTTTCAGGCTCGAGTTCAACCCTTAGCTTGTCACTTTTTATTTAACTTATTGCCTTTTTTATAATATGAAAAAAGGATTATCGTATATTTATATAGTTTTAGTTTGTCCGCTTTACAAGTGATGTCCCATATTCCTTAAAATTAGCCACATTGCATTTATGTCTGCAGCAAATTCGCATCGGAATTTAACAGATTGTTAAGACTCTAGTTTTCTAGGAAAATTATTAGAAACCTTGGCAAGAATTTTTTTTATTAGAAATATTGTATAATTAAACTAATTAATTATTATAATTACATAAGATGTCTAATATGCTGATCACATATGCCATTTTAATTGAAACAATATTCAGTTAATTGGCAATATCGTTTTGGTGTTCATACATACTTAATAATGCTACGACAATTAGCATTTGGCAGGTGAAAAAGTTATTGTTTACATTTGGTTATTTTGTAAAGGGTGTTTTTTCAATGTATAGAACTCTAAGTTGGCATTACTGTTCCAGATGGCTACCGATTTAACAGGTGTCAAGTGATCTATTCTCAGTTTGGTTAGGCAATATGTACATCATGAATAAACTCACGCGTGAACAAGGCTTGCAAATAGTGCAATTTTATTTCGAAAATAATGGTTCTGTGCGGAATACGTATCGCGCACAATTTTGTTTAGCAATGAAGCGCACTTCTGGTTGAATGGCTACTTCAACAAACAAAACTGCCGCATTTGGAGTGAAGCTAATCCTCAAGTGCATGTCGAAACACCGTTACATCCACAAAAACTGACTGTTTGGTGAGCTTTATGGGCTGGTGGAATCATTGGTCCGTACTTCTTCAAAAACGATGATGGCCAGAAAGTTACAGTCTATGGTGATCGATATAGAGCCATGATTACTAACTTTTTCATTCCTGAATTGAATAACCATGATGTCCAGGAGATGTGATTTCAACAAGACTGCGCAACATGCTTGTGCCACAAACGCTTGACCATTTGGAAGACAACATTCGCTGTATTATTGCCGATAATTTCGTTGGTGCTGCCGACATTTCGTTGTTGCTAATCAACTCATCAGTAGACTTGAAAAATGCTTACAAGTTTGTTTGTAGTAACCGATGGTGACTCGTTGTATAGAAGGTTGCAAAGAAGAGTAAAAGAGTTGCAAGACGAAAATAGAAATGTTTGTTGTATTAAAGGTTTCTTTGAATATTTCTGATTCTCATTTTGTTCATGAGAATTGTGGAATAAGTAGTAAAGTTTCAAACAAACTTTTAAGCATTTTTCAAGTCTACTGATGAGTTGATTAGCACCAACGAAATGTCGGCATCTAGACAGCTGAAAAATACAACAAATATTTTTGAAAAGGTTCATTTTTGGACCTGAATTAATAAAATTTCCTAAATAATTCACATTTCATTCAAAATTAACACTGGCCCTCAATATTTAACCAGCCTTTATATAAAGCTATTTGTAAATTGAAAAGCTACTTGACAAAAAATACAATTTATTTAACTGTTGTACCACGCATATATTTATCAGCTTAAGCGATGCAACTAACATATTTATCATTAATTCAATGTTCTGCGTTATAACGTTTAAAAAATATTTATCGAAATAAAATGGTAAAAAATTGACAGAAAAAAGAAAAGAAAGGGAAATCAATTATAGCAACACAGGAAAGCATTTACATATTGCCTCGATTGATAAATTTAACCAGGGTGAATAATTTGTTTTTTTTTTTTTGCACAATGAAAAAGACAACAAAGTGAAGGAAGTAAAGGCAGTAGATCATTTGAAAGAAAAAAACATAGATAAATATTTGAAACACTGTGTAGCAAATGCATTTTTTAAACACTGCATGCTTCACCGATTGATTTGAATGTAATCATGCAAGAGTACTACATTCGGCTGGGACGAACCTTAAATACAATTTGCCATCAACACTTCCGATACTCAGATCCCATGCACATAAATCGATATCAAGGGTTTTGGTGATTTGTGTTTTGTTTTTGATTTATTTTTTGAATTTTAATGACCAGTCAACATAATATGGATAATATTTTAACCTTAAAACAAAAAACATTTTAAAAATATGCACAGTCATGTGAGAGTTTGCAGTTTTCTGGCTATATCTTGATTAATCAAGAACAGATTTAGTTGAGTTTCAATAGCAAAAACATAACGCGATATATGAACAGTTAAAAGTCAAAAATTATTTTCCAAAATAAATAGTTTTTCTCCGAAATGGTATATAGACGGTAGCGGACATCGCGTAGTCGACTTTTGTATCAAAATTGATTCAGACTATATATACTTTATGGTTTCGAAAACCAAAATTGTTAGCACTACAAATGGAACTACAACTTATATATAAACTGCTTTGAAGCGTATAATTGTGAAAAATATACTTTATTATATGTTTACTACACATGGCAGCCATTTTTTAGGGTTCCGTACTCATCAGTGTGCAACGGAACCCTATTACCGGGACTACTACGTCCGTCCGTCCGTCACAGCGTCCATCCTCCGAAACGGTAAGAGCTAGATAGCTCAAATTCTCACCGAATGTTGTTGTACCTTTCCACTATAACAACAAAGACCAAAAACAACAACAAAGCGAAAACTACCAGGTGTCCCCATACAACGAAAAAATACAATTAGCTATAACTCTCGAACCAAAATAGATAAAAAGCTGGATTTCGCAAAGTGTATGTATTTATAGATGCTCTACAGCAACAAATGCTTAAAACAACAATAACTGTAAAACTACCAGGTGTCCCTATACAACCTAAAGTAACAATTAGCCGTAGCTGCTAAACTGTAAAAGACAGAGAGCTGAAATTCGCACAATATATGTAATATGTATGTACTAAAAACAACAATATATCGAAAACTACCAGGTGTCGCTATACAACGTAAATAAAACTAAGCCGTAACTTCCAAACTATAAGAGACAGAGAGATGAAATGTGCACAATATATGTACTCACATATGGCCTACAATAACAAGTGACAAAAACAACAACAAGTCGAAAACTACCAGGTGTGCCTATACAACGTAAAGTAACAATTAGCCGTTACTCTCGAACCGTGAGAGGCAGAGGAATATGTGTAGACATATGCTCCACAACAACAAATGCTAAAAACAACAACAACTATAAAACTACCAGAGTCCATTTACAACGCAGAGTAACAGCTATAACTCTCGAACCGTAAGAGATAGAGAGCCGAAATTCGGTCAGTGTATGTATTCCCATGTGCCTTACAACAGCAAATGATGACAAGAACAACAACAGCAAGTCGAAAACAACTAGGTGTCCCCATACAACATAAAGTAGCAATTAAATGTAACTCTCAAGCTGCAGGAGACAGAGAGATGAAATTTATACAATATATGTATTCACATATGCCATTCCATACGTACATTACACATACGTACGGAAGGAACCCTAAGTGTGCGAGCCAGCCTCTTACTTGACTGAATTTATTATATATATTCTGCTGGCAAACTCTACCAAAAAGACGAAAGAGTCTTAAAAGTCAATCAACAACTTATCAAAGAAGGGGTCCACAAATGACAGAGTAATTGTAGAACCAATACGTAGAAGAAAGCAAAAGCACTACGTATGTATGTATACTGGAATTGATATTCTCCTCTGTTTTGAACTCGATCAAAAGAGCAATGATAAATAGCTAACGGGAATAAAAAACTTTTAATAATATCAAATGTCTGCTCACGTATAAGTATATGAATGTATACCAGTTCTCTTATTTTACCATGACAAATGACACAACTTCCATGTTACTGGTATTTAGATGGATAACGGTTTAAGCAATTTGATATTCGTATTTTTCCAAAGCTTCAGGATTTTATAGCACTAAAGCTGAAATCGTTCCCATCCGTTTAGAAAAAGCTTTAATGTAAAAGCCTTGAAAATCGGTAAAAAAAAAATACGGGTATAAATAAGACTTGCTATCCCTCTTACGTGCTTACGAATTAATTAGATTAAATGAGACCACTTGGGATGCAAAATAAACTAAATCATGGCATTAAAGGAAAAATACTCCTACATATAGGCTTATTGCAGAAATGTATTTTAAAGAAGTACAACAAAATCAAATCATAAACACAATGAATTTCAACATTATGGCAATGAAGTTAATTAGTTTGCGCTATTTTTTCTCTCCTTAGTTTTAGTCCAATTTTTATTTTTGATTTACTCCTATAACATTTCTTTTACCCCAAGTATTTTTGTCTTACTTCCCTCTGTCACTATTTGAACTTGAAACATTGTATTGTAGCAGTAGCAAAAACGAAATGGAACAACATGCAAATAACAAATTTAGTCAAGTACGAGGCTGGCTCGCACAGTTAGGGTTCCGTACGTATGTAAGTGTAATGTATGTATGGAATGGCGTATGTGAATACATACATATGTATATTTTATAAATTTCATCTCTCTGTTTTTACAGCTACTTTATGTTGTATGTGGACACCTAGTAATTTTCTACTTGTTGTTGTTGTTGTAATTTGCTGTTGTAAGTCATCGTAAAATACATACACTATGCGAATTTCGGCTTTCTATCTCTTACGGTTCGAGAATTATAGCTATTACTCTACGTTGTAAAGGGACACCTGGTAGTTTTACAGTTGTTGTTGTTTTTAGCAAGTGTTGTTGTGGAGCATATGTAAATACACATATTGTGCAAATTTCATGCCTCTGTCTCTCACGGCTCGAAAGTTACTTTACGTTGCATAGGGACACCTGGTAGTTTTCCATTTGTTGTTGTTTTTAGCATTTGTTATTGTAGGCCATATGCGAGTAAATATATTGTGCACATTTCATCTCTCTGTCTCTTACAGTTTGGGAGTTACGGCTAATTTTTACTTTACATTGTATAGGGATACCTGGTAGTTTTCGACATGTTGTTGTAGGGCATGTGCAAATACATATATTGTGCGAATTTCAGCTCTTTGTCTTTTACAGTTTAGCAGCTACGGCTAATTGTTACTTTAGGCTGTATAGGGACACCTGGTAGTTTTCCACTTGTTGTTGTATTTAGAAATTGTTGTTATAAAGCATATATAAATACATATACTATGCAAATTTCAGCTTTCTATCTTCTACGGTTCGAGAGTTATAGCTAATTGTAACTTTTCGTTGTATGGGGACACCTGGTGGTTTTCGACTTGTTGTTGGTTTTAGTATTTTTTGTTGTAGCGGCTAGATACAGCAACATCCTGTGAATATTTTAGCTCTTTAGCTCTTACCGTTTCTGAGAATGGACGCTGGGACGGACGGACGGACGGACGTACTTGTCTCAGTAATAGGGTTCCGTTTCACTCTGATGAGTACGGAACCCTAAAAAAGAGCATCACACAAAAATAACACCTTTGACAATAAAACCAGATCCCCTGAAGAACGCGCAGTTATTTTCTTCTTTTCATGGCAATATTATTTGATAGGTAAAATCATTCTACAGAAAATGTATTAAGTACTAAAACTTGATCTAACTGAGTTTCGCCTGAAATGTTTTTAATGTTATGAAACAAGCCTAAAGGTCTAGTTAATGGAATAACAGAAAAATCGTATTCCAGAAATTATAGTTTTCATGGCATTAATGAAAAGTATCACTCATGGAATGGATGAATATTGGTGGACATCACTCATAGAAATTTATCTTATGATCAACTACAAGAACAAGGCTTGGCAAGATGTCGCATAGTCGCATTGATGGCTATTTTCATAAAATACTAGTCGATTATTTGCACAAATTCAATTTTTATAGTCAAAATATTGCCACAAACACTTTGTGTTTGGCTGTAAAAATTGCATCGTGCGATGTGACCGGAAAAAGCAATTCTTAGTACCCAAAAGTTGGTGTACTTACTTGTAATTCATTAAGTAATGTTCATGCTGAACAATATAATAGAATGCAACAGTGATGCCAGAGCTAAAATAATATATAAATTTTTAGGCTTAATACCTAGGATTTGAAGGTCTTTTAATTCGAAAATAAAGTATTTTGTAACGTGTTTTACAAAGCACTTTTTCTTCAAAGTTGCCAATTGAACACCAATAATGCACTGTCGTCGAAACGTCTATCTTTTCTTGCTAGTTTAATATTATAACAAAACAAGTTATTTCTAGGAAAATTAATAAAATATTAACTTTACTTTTTTATATTCGAATATACCTAATAAAATATGAATTAGTTTTATTATAAGTTGGGAAGGATTAAAAGAAAATATATTCTTAAGATTTTTTTTAAACTCAGATTTTTTTCTCTGCCAAGTAGAGTTTGTTTTCTAAAAATTTATGGCACAGCTACTATGCAAACATGTGGAATTAAGTAAAAAAAAATATGCAGTCTGTTTCTCGACTGCATATGCCCTTTATTTTCGAATTAAAAGACCTTCAAATCCTAGGTATTAAGCCTAAAAATTTATATATTATTTTAGCTCTGGCATCACTGTTGCATTCTATTATATTGTTCAGCATGAACATTACTTAATGAATTACAAGTAAGTACACCAACTTTTGGGTACTAAGAATTTGTTTTTCCGGTCACATCGCACGATGCAATTTTTACAGCCAAACACAAAGTGTTTGTGGCAATATTTTGACTATAAAAATTGAATTTGTGCATCTAGTTTCGCACACATATAAAAAAAATGAAAAGTCCAGAAACCATTTCTCTCTTTGAGTTGAACTTTTGTCACGCACTTAAAAGTATGTATAAAATAATAAATAAATAACTATATAAAGAATATAACTAAAATCATTCAAATCCATTCAACTATAAAACACGCTCATGAACCGTAACAACTTAAGCACATCATGCGTATGATTAATATAAAGCGACTTAGCATATTACGTATACGTGCCAATATTGTTTTTGTTACTCAGTGTGCGCATATTCAATTGTGTATTTAGTATAAAGTTTTATTTATACATTTGCTACCTTTAAAGCAAACATTTATTTATATCAAAGCAACCACAATTATCTGCTTTCAATTACGTGTGAAAATATAAAAGAAAAACTTATCCATCATTCGTGTAACGCAACGACAGGCAGCGCACACAATTATTTGAAGCCAGAGGCTCAAAATAAATTGAAATTCCTATGAAGTATATTATTTTAAACGATAACAATTCCTGATAAAAATCCGACTGTATTTGACCATAAACAAAATGATATTGCAGCTCATTAAAGTTTTGCATTTTTTTTTTCTTTTGTAGAAACAAATACTTCAGGCCATTTGTAAAATTAATGCAAAATAAACGAAGCAACAAATGAATAGCAAAAGATATAGTAAATTTAAAATGTACTGCAATTTAAAACGTTATTAAACAAAAATATCGAAAAACATTTAAAGCTGAATTTTGTTTGCAAAATTTTAAAAGTATTTCCTTCTTTTATTTGGCCAAAGTCAAAGTTGATAGAAAATGTTACTTATTTGTTCACATGTTTTTCTGAAATATGCAAACAAACCTTTTGTGACAATTTTTCAAAATGTTTAATAATGATGAAATAAATCTCATTGAACAACATCTGTTATTGACACAAAAGAACAAAATGAAAAAACACATTTATATATGAAATAAAAAAAATAAATAAGTATAAACGATTCTTTAATACACAATATTTGCTTTCTTTTTTTTCTTTCTTTTTTTTTAGAAGTTGCAGACTTTCATTTGCGCTCTTTTTCTAATATTGTCGTATTTTTTCCTCTTCTAGCAAAACAGTTTCAGAAAAGATTGACATCCGGTACCAGTTCTTTTCGTAGAAAACAAAATGTTTGAAACAAACAAAAGTATGATACATGGAAGTAGTGGCTAGAAACATACGTAAGAAATGTCAGGGCATAGAGAAGTTATTTTTATTTACTCAAGTTGTGCATTTCACTTACATGCCCTCTTGTAGGTTCGTTTTTCAATCCATAAGAAACATAAACACTTGCTCACAGCATAACAACTGCTCATATATACATACATAAATATAAATGTATATAAAACACTCAGCATAAGCCACATGCCAATAAGTATTATAAATATAAACATTATTTGCTTTATGTATTTGTTTTAAGATTTGCGTGGGCTCAATCTAAAACGAGACGTACAGATTTTTTCTTAAGCTAAGGAATAAAATAGAATGGCTCTGCCTGGCAAAGGATACCGATACAACAAGTGCTGAGTGAATTTTCGGAGCTTGTTACTACGTTTATATGTACTGCTTATTCGCCAATAAAATTATTGTGAATAGAAAAATTTGGCGTATAAACAGTAAATAAAATTTTAATTTGTGAATAGCTAAGTCACAAAAACAAGTACTGATTAAAAAGCTATTCGCAAATAAAACACAAAAAGTTGCCACTTTTTTTTTATCGGTTTTAAAGTTTTCTTCGATATGGCACATGTACAATGATATAACAGAAAGAAAGCAAGTCTGCGCCTTCTTCTTTCCCTAGCGTTTACAAAGACTTTTGTTGAACCGTTCTTGCAATATTTCGTGGCCTTTCTGCATTAATTGAATTGTAAGAAACATCATAATTTTTTGTTTCTCCATTATTATTTTAGTAATCACGTCTTTTTCTGAACACATGTTGTGCTTAACAGTGTTACCAATTAGTTACATTTTTACCAACTGGCTTCACTAAAAAATAAAAATTTTCTGCATTCGCATTGACGCATAAACAGTGAGTTATTTATTTGCAAATAGTTTTTATTTGTGAATAGTAATACGTATAAACGTAGTATGTGTCTGATTGCGTTAAACATTTTATCGTTTCTATTAATTTATTTATTTATTCCAATCAAGCCAATGGGTAAAATACTTACTGGCTATTATAACTAACATAAAATTAATTGACATAAATTAATCACGATTACGCTTCATACGATATTACGCTTCATAACATTTAGGCTAGATGAAAAGTCAATAAATCGAGACATATCATTAAAACAACAGAATAATCTTCTCAGCGGGTCATTCATTGCAAAGTTAGTCCGATAAGTAGCGACATGAAACAGGTTGCAGTTCGTAATGACGGTTGGGGAATATTAAAAGACAATTCACTTAACAAAAATTCAGAGACAGTATTTCCATTTATTAGGTTCATGACAAATGAGACGCTGATCATGGTTCTGCGACTTTGTAAGGTGGGCAAGTTAATTTCAGCTAATCTGGAAGAATACGAGGGTAGAGCCAAATAATTTGGATAGACATCTTTTAAACAAAATATAGGAAACTGTTTCTGTACAGATTCGATGTGATCAATGTGAACATTATAGTATGGATCCCATATAATTGAACCATACTCTAAAATCGGTCGTACAAGCGATATATATAAACTTTTGGTAATATGTGGGTCTCTAAATTCTTTGGCCTATCGTTTGAAAAATGCCAATACGCCACGAGCTTTATTTACGGTTAACGTAATGTGTTAGATAAAACTTAGCTTTGAACCAAGCAAAATCCCCAAGTCAGAAAATGTATTAACGGATTCCAATTTGTGGTTGTTAAGAACGTATACATTAGGACTATCTCTACCTCGAGTGAAGCGCATATGTTTGCATTTTGTTAAATTTAGTTCCACTATGTTGTAATTACACCATTTATAGAAATTATCCAAATCATATTGAAGATGGATATGGTACAGCTCTTGTTTTAAATTCAAAAATATTTTAACATCATCAGCATACATGAGGATGTTGCAATATTTGATGGATTCAGGCATGTCATTAATAAACAGCAGAAACAGAATAGGGCCAAGGTGACTGCCCTGTGGTACTCCTGAGGTAACAGAAATTGTTTTTGAGGTGGTAGATTTAAATTTGACAGATTGTGTTCGGTGAAATAGATATGACTTTATCCAATTCAGGTAATTACTGTTTAAACCCAATTTATCTAGTTTTATTAATAAAAGTTTATGATTTACTTTGTCGAACGCTTTGCTGAAATCAGTAAACACAACATCGTTGTATTGGCTATTAGTAAAACCTTTGTTGACAATTTTTGTGAACTGCAGCACATTGGTCATAGCTGATAAACCTTTACGAAATCCATGTTGGTAAGGTGATATTAACGAGGAAGCTTGATGAATGAGAAATTCGGTGGTACATTTTTCAAAAAGTTTAGGTATGTCACTCAATTTGGCGATACCTCTATAGTTTCCAACATTTGATTTGTTTCCAGATTTGAATAGAGGAACTATACATGTATGATGTTTTCCATTTTTGAGGGAAATACCCAAGCTTTAAAGAAATATTAAAAATTATAGATAAAGGTACAGCTAAAGCAGATGAACAGTTTTTTAAAATGCAACTGGGTATGCCATCCGGGCCACTATAAATTGAACTTTTAAAAGTTTTTAGGCAGTTAACTATATGTGATGTGCTGATAGAAGATGTTGATATTGTTTGATTTGAGTAAATATTGTAAGGATAGTCGGTAGAATCATCTAGCGAACAGACTTATTGAATTCCTACTAAAATCTTTGCTATTGAAGTCTAAAGTGTACAAAATTTCGCTTGCATAATGCAATAACAAATTTATTAAGCAGAAGTTGCATTTAAATATTTTATATAATAGATTTAAAATTTTATAAGCTGTGTTATAGGCTAACATTTTTCTACTCTACATAAGGTTTTGAGAGTAAATCGAGGAACACTGCTACTGGTTTCGAGTGAAATGCTGTCAAAAGTCCATATAAAAAAAATGTATACGAAATAAGCATGAAATAGTGCTGCTATAGTAGTACTCTGTTTATAATGTGAAGACTTACCAAACCTTTCAGGCTGCATGTTGGGAACAACATTAACCTTCTTCTTGCGATTTTTAAAAACGCTTTGCCAAAAGAGCATATATAGATTTGTCATAAAATACCTATTTTCGGGCACCGATTGTAAAGCCACCAGACAACCTATTGATCTAAGTCTTACTTTAATCGTTTTACAAATGTTCGCTCTGCTTGGGGATTGAAAAGAAGCAAAATCGGATTTAAAATTACTGAGATATAGCAAAAAAGCATTTTCAATTTATAACCACATTTATTGTTTTATAATAAAGAAAAAAACAAAAAACAAAAAAAACAAAAGGAACAACAAGGGCTCGAACCAGCAACATGCAGGTTGATAAGCAGCTAACACTAGCTAACCTAGCTATTCAAATTTTACTCTTCGTTACTTAATTGATATTAATTAAAAAGTGACAAACCAAGGGTTGAACTTGAGCCTGAAAAAATAATTTAACATAAGAAAAACTTAAATTTAGAACGCGATTTTTCCTTCTGTATACAATAGAACAAAACCCAAAATATTATTGCAACCTCAATAGTGCAAAAATTTGTGACAGATAGCTTTCTGCAATACAGATTTTTTTTCCGGCTATTTAATCATTTCAAAAACGTTTTAAGGTAATTTTTGCAAAAGACGAATTTTTTTTTTTTTTGAACTTCTGCCCCTCCCTCTCTGTTGTGCTCTTTGCAAGTATTTTATATTCTGAAAGCCTATTTGATCTGAATGCCTGCATTTTACAAGTATTCATCAATTTTCACATGTTGGCTCCAGTTGCATATTGTGCAATTGTACAATATATTATTAAATGTTATATTGGTAAATTTTGCTTTCTTCCAAAAAAAAAAAGAGAAACAATCAGTGTCACCATTGCTGCTATTTTCATTTTTCTTTACATTTTTTGTTGCATCTGCTTCCAAAGTATATTAGTAGCTAGATATAAGACGTCGCACAGTGGCTTAGAATAGCATGTTTTCTTGGATCAAATCAGGGAAGCTATGTTCGGATATTTTTTCTTTATTTTTCAGTAAATACCATTAAAAGAAGTAAAAGAAAATGTTTATTTGAGTGCAATTTTATTAAATAATGCCAAATATCAGTGTAGGTATATAGTGAAAGAAATACAGTATGAGAACTTAAACATTACATTTTATACATCTTAAAGTTAATCATCAACATCATCGTTATCATCATCATCATCATTTTCATCATCATCATTTTCATCATCATCATTTTCATCATCATCATCATCATCAGCAGCATCAGAAACTTCAACAACACTGAAATAGTTCTTGTATGGAGCTGCAGGTACAACGAAATCAATTGCTTCCTCTGGCAAGCGTTGAACCTTCTTTGTAGGCAACTTTTGCATGCTTGAAACAATTGGTTCAGAGGTTACCAAAAACATATTAAATATGTCTTGGTTTGATTTTTTTGCGACTGCACTTTCGTGAATGAAACTTTTTAAAATCTTTATTTCGAGCTTCTTGCGCTTCTTCTGATAACTGCCCAATAGGTAAAATGGCATTTTACACTATTTCAGGTGCAAAGTAGGTAATATGCCACCCACTTTGCACAAGTATTTTTTTACCAAAGATACGTTTCAACAAAAATTCGTCCTGTATTGTGTGCATATGTATATTTAAAATTTTTCATTATTAATTTCATGGCCACTGGATACAGCAATAACCACCACGTGATTTACCCGATTACTTGAAACTGCACAACACTGCACTTTTGTCAAAACAAAGAATATTATTAAAATAAACAAAAACAAAGTATTATTGAAACAAAGAATATTATTAAAAGAAGCAAAAATAACATCATTAATATACTGAAAAGAATAGCACAAATAAATAGAAAAAAGGACCATGAAAAACAACAAAACACAACACACAACAACAGCAGCAGTCATGAGATCAATGTGATTTTTAGCGAATTTGACTGCTGCAACACTTGCATTAAACAATGCATAGCTGCTAAAAGGCACAAAAAGGCAGCGTAAAATTTCGCAATACAATAGAAATTTATGTCCTCTTTAATATAAACTAAAAATGATGACACAAATGTGGACAAGTACTTACTATATATCCATTTAAAATATAAAAATGCAAATTTGTTTGGCATTTCCAATATAAATAACTAAATATTTTTTATGCTAATTCTTCGACCTTTGTTGTTTATTATTTTAATTGTTTGAGCCTTAAGGTCACTTGCTTTTTTATAAATGTTTGTTGAATTCAATATTTCGATATCACAATGGATATCTTCTTCAGGAAAACATCGAAACATTCCTGAAGAAGATATCCATTGTGATATCGAAATATTGAATTCAACAAACACTTATAAAAAAACAAGTGACCTTAAGGCTCAAACAATTAAAATAATAAATAACTAAATCTAAAACACTTCCACACACAATTTGATGCACAAGTGCTAACGGAGTATTTGTAAAATAACCCAAACTTGATGGTTCCATTAAAAAATTGTTAACTTTTGCAATACTTTTTTGCACAAAAATGTTTATATAGTTCGACTCTGAAGTTTCGCTACAAAAACACCAGAGCACTTTTGACATTTATTTTAGCGACAAGTGATGTAGAATTTTATATACTCTAACCGAATACAAAAAATGTTGACGATACTTAAATTATTATTTTTGAATTAATCCAAGAAACCGGGCTATTCTAACCCTCTGTGCGTCGTATGAAGCTGGTGGCATTTGTAGATGTGAGCTCACGTAGCCTGCATTGGCGAATATGCTTATAGTATAAATGAAGAAGTAAAACAAAATTAGTGGCGCCATTTTTTTCCTTTTTACGATGCAGGTCTGGTTTAGGAATTTTTTTTAGAATTTCACTCACCATGCAACACGATATATACATACAAATATGAACTTAATTATTTATTTGCTTTAAGAGCCAATTGAAATGAATTAATTCAGGTCCAAAAATTAACCTTTTCAAAAAAAAAAAAAAAAAAAAAAATATTTGCTGTATTTCTCAGCTGTCTATATGCCGACGACATTTCGTTGGTGCTAATCAACTCATCAATAGACTTTATTATTATGAAATAAGTAGTTAAGTTTCAAACAAACTTTTAAGAATTTTTCAAGTCTACTGATGAGTTGATTAGCACCAACGAAATGTCGTCGGCATATAGACAGCTGAGAAATACAGCAAATATTTTTTTTTTTTTTTTTTTTGAAAAGGTTCATTTTTGGACCTGAATTGATATATACATACATACAAATTATATTTTGTTTTGGAGAATCAAACCTGGTTTTTTTCAACAAAAAAAAACACGGCTGCAACAGCAACAAATTAGCAATATGCAAAAATATTGTCAAAAATACACCAACTCATGACATGACTCATGACGAAATTCAATAATTTTTCTCACAATTAAAAGTGGTTGAGTAAAAAAGTGGTGCTGGGTTTTCTGGTTCTTTTTCTCAAATTTATGTTGGAAAGTTTAAACATTTTGCTGGAAATATATTTATTGTAACAGAGTGTTGTATTTGCGATACAAATACAACACTCTGATGGCAGTGTCTGCATTAGTTTTCTTGCACTTTAATCTGCAACACGTGTTTAACTTTAACAGTTCATACACCATCCTCCAGTTTTATGCACAATTACATGAGATGTTGCATTTTCAGTTTTGTTTTATTTCCCATTTCGATATGCTTAACAAATTCTATTCCCTCAATTCACATGCATGAAACGGATGTGTAGAGTACGTAACTGTAGAAGTTTGAACGGCACACACATATGCACACCAAAATAGCTACAAATACCAGCACACTTGGGAGTCTTCTGCTTTGGTAGCGCATGAGAATGAGTGTGTAACGTTTTCTTCTTACATGTTTATCGGCTCAAAGGTATTTTCGGCCCGGCGTTTTATAACAAGTTGAAAAACAAACTTATATGTATGACTTTGTATTAGTTTGCGCAGATGTTTGGGCATGCATGTGCAAACTTGTGTGCTTATTAACAGTGCTAATACATGACTTTCATTTAAATAAGAAGGTGCTTTAGAGATATTGTGTTTCGTTAACACTAATTGAATCCTTAAACCCTTTTGCAAGTTCTTTTTAATCTTTGTAAACACTACTTTTTTTATATTTTCAGTACTAATTGGATAAAACGGGTAAATGCTGAATTTTGGTACTTTTTTGAATTGCATATATTGTAAAGGATAGAAACAGGATAAAACTATAAACTGAATTTAGTACCCATTGAAAAATTCCCGATACGACTTTGTCACACCTTTTTATAAATTTGGACATTTAGGGGGTAAGAAGGGGTAAAAAAGGGATAAGTCTGTAATTCTATATCTCCGGACCTAATACAAGTAACAAGAACCTGCAAGAAGTATCTGAAAGCCTGCTAAAAATAATCGAACAGGTATCATGTAAAAGACCAGTTTGATATTCTACTTCAAAAAGTAGTATTGTACACATTTCTGTTCATTAATGCTACAAGCCAAGATTTATGGAGTTTTTTCGATCTACAGAGATGTTATATCAGTGAAGAAATCAGCATTTTTCTCTAATGTAGTGGTAGAAAATTATATATTTACCAAGGATATTTAAATTCTACTAATGTGAATAAAACTTTCTAATGACACTGAGTTTAAAAAAAACTTTAATTTTAAAGAAATTTTTTCTGTGCAAACCTGAAAACGTTTTATATTTACTGATGAAAATTGTTTAATTCGATTTATTAGTTTTTAGCTACGAACGCAATTTAGTGACGCCGGTGTTGTATTATACAAGTTCAGCGCTGAAACGACTTTGATTACACAATACTGATTAAGCGACATTCGGCAAGTTCTTTGTTAGTTTTTTCATAACATTTTGGGGAGCAAGAACAAGCTTTAGGTAGTAGAAAACATGTTGCCACAAATAAGGTAGCCTCATCAGCTGAACTGTTAATCATCTGACTTGGGAAAACTTTCAAGAGAATACAGAAAGCAAAGGCAGCCAAAACGAGAAAGCAAATCCGGATAAGCTCTGTTCAACTCTCTTCTATAAATGTAGAAGTAGAGTTTTTTTTAATAGTTTTCAGAAGTTGTACAAAAACAAAATACATTTTATTTTTACTAAAATGGTTTTATTGTAGGGACAACAATGTCTCACATTGATGTCTATAATTAAGTTATAATCAAGCCAAATATCAAGCTATTCGCACAAAGGTAATTGCTTGGTCTGCCCGGTTCACAAATAAAGCACCAAAGCATTGCAAAACCATTACCAAAGGGGAATGAGAAGTACTCAGCTAATGGAAAAATCAAGCGAATTAATTTTATAATCATATATGCATTAATTATTTTATTGTCATGACTGCTACTTAACGAGTATAAGGAGAAAAAGTCTTCTCCCTGAAAATTTCATATTACGCTTTCATACTTCTGACTTCAATCGCAATCCATTTTATTATGTTTTATTATTACAATGAGCATTCATTAAAATTTTATAACTTTGTGTGCAATTTCTTTTTGGCTTCTTCTTCTTCTTCTTCTTCTTCTTCTTGTTATTCACTTTATGCCTCGAATTACATCAGTGGGTTTTATTCTTTCAACTATCCATTTTTCGAGTTAAATCCTGAAATCGATTTTTTTTTTACTACCGTTTACTTATAATACACTAGAGCCCCGACTTGCGTCGTTAATGGGGACCGGAGAAATGCGACGCAAATCAAAACGACGCAAATCAAATCACTTTTTTCTATATAAATGCACTGAAATTTATTTTGTTGGGGAAAATACTTAAAACAAAGCAAAAAATGTTGTATTTTTGATAAAAAAAAAAATACTAGTATGAGTACGTTTTTATTTATTTAATTTACTTCAACAAATCTTTATATATATTACTAAGAAATAACAAAACCATAAATTAAGAAAAAACAAAACATAAAAATGACTCATGTTTTACGTCCTTAAGGCATATTCTGGTGAATCACACACACACTACCATAACCAGACAGCTGCTCTTAGCACCACTTATATAAAAAAGAAAAGGGGATTCCCCTTTTTCACGCAATCTGAAAATTTCTTAACGTACAGGTGATGATCGTTGTTGCCAGAATTTGTAAAAACTAATGAATTCAAGATGCTAAATAAAGAGTGTTTTTTTAAGCCCGATGGAACTTGAAATTGTAAAAAATAACACAAAAAATTAAATTGTAATCAAAATTTTTTTTTTATTCGAAAGATCAATACGTGACATTAACATTTGAAAATGATTTCGGGCATATGGGCACCGCGGCTGTTCTTGGCTGTTCTTTGGGCCACTTTTTCGAGCACTGCTGGCCGTATGTCACGAATAACACGAACAATGCTGGCCTCCAAGGCGTCAATTGTTGCTGGCTTATCAGCATAAACCAGTGACTTCACGTAGCCCCACAGGAAATAATCGAGAGGTGTCAAATCGCACGACCTTGGAGGCCAATTGACAGGTCCATTTCTCGAAATCAACTTATCGCCAAATTTTGATTTCAATAAGTCGATGGTTGCGTTCGCCGTATGGCACGTAGCGCCATCCTGTTGAAACCACATCTCCTCCGGATCAATGTCATCCATATTTTCAAAAAAAAAAATCATTGATCATGGTGCGGTAACGATCTCCATTGACCGCAACATGAGCTCCTGCCTCATTTTTGAAGAAATAAAGTCCGATGATGCCACCAGCGTGAAAACCGCACCATACGGTGCATTTTTCTGGATGTAATGGAGTCTGTAGGGTCTGTTGTGGATTGGTCTCATTCCATATGCGGCAATTTTGCTTATTAACAAACCCGTTAAGCCAAAAATGCGCCTCATCGCTGAACACAATTTTGCGATAAAACAACGGGTCAGTTGCCAACTGCTCTAGAGCCCAATCGGCGAAGTAAATTTGGATAATTTTGTAGCGTTGTTCAAGCATGAGTCTATTCATGAGGATTTGTCAGAGTATACTGAAACAAATAAAAAAAAAAGTTTCATCAAAATTTAATTTATTATGTTACTTTTTACAATTTAAAGTTCTATCTAGCTTAAAAAAACACCCTTTACATACTACACTACAAATGCTAAAAATGGTAAACCACAATGATGCAGTAAAAAATGTAACCGTGTTTATCGACGCAAATCGAAATCAACACGATGCAAATCGAATCGACTCAAATCGGGGTCAAAACGACGCAACTCAAGCCGACGCAACTTGAAATCGCAACGACGCAAATCGAATTTTTCCAGTTTTAAAAAGCGACGCAAATCGAAACGACGCAAGTCGGGGCTTTAGTGTATAAGCAAGTTAATGCTGAGAGCAGGAATGAAAAAATATAGTGGTTTTATTGTTGTCTTTTTTAACAGTTTTCATCAGCAGCAGGATTTTTTACTTCATATGATTTTAATTTCATTTAAATTTATTTGTTGCTTTTTTGTACATTTGTGTTGGTATTTTATGCAATATATTTTGATTTTATTTACTTTCATTTGGCGGTAGGAAGCCTCACAACAAAAAATAAATAAAAAACAAAAAGTGTTTATTCATGGAGTTAAATCAATAAAATTGCATTTAATTTTATGATTCTTTAAACGATGTGTTATATGTTTCACAGCTAAAATGGTCTTAAATATGGCATATAGTCAGTATGTTAGAATTAGCTTATATATCGTTAAAAAAAAAACGTTAACGGATCAAACTTAAAAGCAACATAGGAAAATGTTTTAAAGCTTGAAAGCTGACAAGCTTTTGGTGATATTCGTTGATGATGTGTGTACTAAGCATAAAAAAGCATATAGTATCAATACTTTGCATCCAACAAACGTTTGTATATTTTAGTTTCAGGCACAAGAATTATTTTTACAATAAACTTTTTCTAATAAAATTTTATGACTTAATTTTAACAAAGATATAAAATGTATTTAAGCTCTGTATTAAGGAATGAATGTAGAAAAACACATGTATTGAAAAAAAACTAGTAGATAGAACAAAAAAAAAAAAAAACTTCAATACTTCTCCGCAATTTACATGTTATTTTTGCATGAGTTATTGTGTTATGTAATTCTAAAGTACTAAAAATTATTGTGTTTAACCTTTAGACATTTTTAGCAAGAATTGAGCCATCATCATTTCTGTCTTGAATAAGATATTATTTGTATTTCTCTGTTGTTTATAAACTCTCTTGTTTGATGAAACTTTACTTTAATACGATTTGCTTGATTGGGCGCTATCTCAGACATAACTAAACGAATGTTGGTTTTTAAGTGCTCAAGAGTTTTTTTTTCTATTTTTATTAATTTAGTCTATGGAAATTAATTCCCTACAGACAATTTACATACATAATAATACAATTTTATTACATTTAAAAACAGTGGTTTTTCAAAAAAATAAAAAAAAAAGATTAAACGTAATTATGAATATGAACTTAATTATTTATTTGCTTTAAGAGCCAATTGAAATGTATTAATTCAGGTCCAAAAATGAGCCTTTTCAAAAAATATTTGCTGTATTTCTCAGCTGTCTATATGCCGACGACATTTCGTTGGTGCTAATCAACTCATCAGTAGAAGTGAAAAATTCTTAAAAGTTTGTTTGAAACTTAACTACTTATTTCATAATTCCCATGAACAGAATGAGAATCAGAAATGTTCAAACAAACCTTTAACACAGCAAACGACGAAATGTCGTCGGCATATAGACAGCTGAAAAATACAGCAAATATAGGATATTTAAGGATAAGTCAAAAAATATATAAAATTGATTGAAAGTATAAGCTGGTCTTCTCCTGAGAGGATCAGCATAATTTTCTCTATAAACTTTTACCAACAAAGGAATAAAATTACGTGATGTACGTTGAGGAACATTAAATAAGATTTCGTTGATCAAAAATCCAGAGCAGGCATCGCCATTAATAATATTTAGAATAAATGATACATTCAGCATAACTCTACGGCTTTTGAGAGTAGGCAGCTTGATAAGTGCAAGTCTATTTGTGTAAGGAGGCATATTAAGAGGATCAAAATGTAAACTTCTAAGACAGAACAAACGAAATTGTTTCTGCACGGATTCAATTGCATCAGAGTGACATTGATAAATTGTATCCCATATTACTGAACCATATTCCAGAATGGGTCGTACCATTGCTATGTACAGTGCTTTTCCAATGTATGGGTCATTAAACTCTTTTGCGCATTGTTTTATAAATCCACGTGTACCTCTAGCTTTGTTTATTATTAGAAAAATATGGCAAGTAAAAGTCAGCTTGGGGTCGAATAATATACCTAAATCGAGGAAACTATCGACCAAATCCAATTGATGCTCGCCAAGAACATAGTTTACTGTAATTTGGTTAGATCTTGCAAACCGCGTTAGTTTACATTTATTCAAATTAAGTTCCATCAGATTTGCACTACACCATTCTTAAAAAGAATCCAGGGGGCAAATTACCGCATTCGAAATCGAGTGATTTGTCATCGAAATGCTGTTAACGTGGATCACAGGACTCGTTATCGAAACGCATCTAATCTATCGAAAACTAATAAAATAGCAAAGAAGCGACAAAAAATTATAGAAATAATTTAAAAATTATAAATTTTATTGGTTTTAGGGAAAGTGAATACCAAGAAAAAGATTTTCCACTAAGTAGTGTATCTCATTTGTTACATTTTTCACCGCTTTGCACATAGTGCTTTGTGCCAACCCCACTAAAAAATAATTCCCAGCTGTGTGCTGAAAGCTGCCACTGGCCAAAAGGGACAATGTAGCGGCAAGCTGCAATACGGGTGGTCGACATGTGACCAGAGATATTTATTTCTGATAAAACGTATTCAAAAGCTTCTTTAGAGAGCCGAAAACGTCTTTTGAATCGATGTACAAACGATGAAACATTTAGTTCTAATCTTTGGCTTTAAACTCAGAACTTACTCAGCTTCTGGCGATGAAAAAGGATTGCTTTTGTCACTAATGTTCCTACTTATAATGGCAATATTGGACTCATCCTCTGATTCCGAAGATGAGAAACATAAAAACACATTTGGATTCATTTATCTTGAAGTTTTTCACCAATTTAATTATATTTTGTTTTCCTTTTTCGTTTTGTTTCTTTATTGTCAAATGCGTACTGCGATGTAAAAAATAGTAGTAGACAATATTAATTGCGATCGAATACCGTGATCCAAAAAATTGCTGCAGTCGAAATATTTGTACACACGAAAGAAGACTCGATTTCGAATACGGTGATTTGCCCCCAGGTCCAATTGCAGTCAACTTTGATCAGAAAATTTATTATAAGTTAAGAAAATTTTTACGTCGTCGTCATACATCAAAATAGATGAAAACATTATTACTGTAGGCAAATCATTGATGAAGAAAGTAAATTAAAGGTTTATCTGTATAAACACGGTTTCTCACGTAGCCCCACCAAAAAGTCTAATGGTGTTAAATCGCATGATCTTGGTGGCCAGTTGATATCGCCATGATGAGAAATTATGCGGCCAGGAAATGTCTCTGGCAAATAAAGCCATATTCGTTAGAGAGCGCCTCGATGGATGAATTGGTAGAGTGCTCTGCCAAGAGTCTCCGAGATCGCAGGTTCGATTCCTGCCGAAGGCTCTGGGTGTTTCTGCAGACAAGTAAAAGGCTTCGCAGTTTTGTGTTTGTTTAAAAAAAAAAAAAAGTTGTGTGGCATATGGCACCGTCTTGTTGAAACCACACATTCTCCAAATTGTATTCTTCAATAGCAGGCAAAAAAAGTCGGTTATCATATGGCCATAACGCTCCGAATTGACGGTGACAGTCGTTTTCGAAGAAGTAAGATCCAATCACACCATCGGACCAAAGAGCACACCAAACAGTGATTTTTTCTTCGATGTAATGACCTCTCTTCAATTACTTGAGGATTCTCAGAGCCCCAACTACGACAATTTTGTTTATTAACATACCCACCGAAGAAAATTTGGTTCAAAAAATCGCCGTCCACCGCCTGTTGTTCAAGCACCCACTCCACGTATCTACGACGTTGTGAATAGTCAGCTGGTTTCAGTTGTTGTGTGAGCTGGACTTGGATGTAGGTGCCGTAATACAGTTCTAATTCCTGAGAACGACGAGGAATCGCCACATTCGGGTGTTCGGCAACACTTTTACTTACAGCAGGGATATTTTCAGCGGAACGAGCGAAACGATGATGTACAGGCCATACAATATTTGTAACCGATCCAGTCTCTTAAAATTTCTTCACAATTTTGCTAATTGCTTGCGTAGTTGAACGATTATGTAAACCATAATCTCTCTTGTTAAGGCACGATATGTCACAATTTTTTGTAGTATGTTTTGATCATTTTTATACGTTGTGTGACAGTTAAACGATCCAGTTTCGTCAATGTCAGACTTTTAACTGCGAAGAAAAAATTGGTTTAACAACTTAGTTTGACAGATGTCGAATCTCAGTCCTGTAATTTTGAAACCACGAGTTGGTTAACCCATTATATTGAATAATTTTAATTTCCCAAAAGGTTTTCCACTTTCAAATATTTGCTCACAAGTGGACCAAATTCACTCTGACCCTCTGTATCGTACTGTCATCGAAATGTCAAAATCTTAAACAATAATATTATAAAAAAGAACACAAAACAGAAACATAAAAGTTCATAAAGCTGCTGAGCATTCAGTTTTGTGAATTATGAGTATTTTGTTGCAGGCTGTGCATAAGCATAAGCAAAGACTCAAGTGAGTGTGTATCTGTGTGCTTTTCAAAATGTTGGATTTGTAAAAATGAATTAAATAATTGACATACAGAATGGATTGGTATTGTAAATGTCAATTCAATATTTCATATTCATACCTTTTGGTTGTGTATGAACTCAATTGTACTTATAACAAATAAACAAAACAAGAATATATCTCTATAATACACTTAATGCATTCACAAAAAAAAAACTGCTTTTGTATTTTTATTTAAATGGTTGTAAGTGTGCTTTAAATTAAGTGCATGCATTTATATTTCACGCAGCTATTGTATTGTGTGTATTTATTGTATGCGAATTACATGTTACCCACACATATACACACGAACATTAATCAATTGCAAACATTTGGTGTTGTTACTTTCCGTGCTGAATACTACAAATGAATGTATTTGTGTCATTATGTGCATGTATTGAGGGGTTTGCATGCACTCAGATATCAAAACGACAATGTGATTCCTTCGTTTGTTATGTGAAGCATTGTTTATTACAATGGCAGTGTTATTGATTGATTCTTAAATTTAATTCACATGAAAAAAAACTGTATATAAAGAAGAATTTAAATTGAACAATTTATTAAATAAGTCTGCAGTTAATTAAATTGGAATAGAATATTGTTGCATTTAAAATGGAAAATAATTTGCTCTTTGTTTATTTATTAGGAATCTATGGAACTCAATTCCTTGCAGACTTACAACTTGAGCAGGACTAGTTTGTACTTTTCTTTTGCCGTACTCACAAAATAGATTTCAATGGTATCTACACCATTTTTAATTGAAATTGAAATTGAGAAAATTCAAAATGAAATTGAGAATTTAAATTTGAATTATTCTATAAACTACATAGAAGAATGTACGCAACTGCAGAATATAAAAAGGATAGACCATATAAAATTTATGAGGCTACGTTTAGGTCACACTAAACTTAACTTTGCCCCAATATATAACCCGAATTTTACGCTTCCTTGCCAATGCAACTCACCCCTCTACACCTACATACACCATTTTCTCTGTAACTGTCGTAAGACCCAAACTATTAAACATGAAATATTTCAGCATTCGAGCCCATTAATGTGCCTTTCAAATTCTACACCTTCCAATTTATCGTTGATAATTGAATTTCTTAAAAAGACTAAATTGTATAATGTAATATAATATAACTATCTAATATACATACATATATATGAAAAAACCCATGAATGTTAAAACACGTAAGATTAAATAACCAAACACAATTTTGTGCTGAAGGCCTAAGTTGCCATTGCCGAAAATGTTAGCTTTTAATTTTAATTATAAGGCTAATATATAAATAATAATAATAATAATAATAATAATAATAATAATAATAATAATAATAATAATAATAATAATAATAATAATAATAATAATAATAATAATAATAATAATAATAATAATAATAATAATAATAATAAATTTGAATTTGAGCAAATTTAAAATGAAATTGAAAATTTAAATTTGAAATTGAGAAAATTTCAAATGGAAATGAGAATTTCAATTTGAAAATGAGAAAATTCAAAATGAAATTGAGAATTGAAATTTGAAAGTGAGAAAATTCAAAATTATATTGAGAAATTTCAAATTCAAATTGAGAAAATTCAAAATGAAATTGAGAATTTTCAAATTCAAATTGAGAAAATTCTAAATGAAATTGAGAAATTTTAATTTTAAACTGAGAAAATTCTACATCAAATTAAGATAATTTAAACAAAACGTTAAGAAATATTTATTGAAAGGAACACACATCTATTTTTTTTGATATTTAAATAAAAAGATATATCAGGAAAAAAAACATATCATATGGATGTCCCGTATTGTTGGCTATGTACACATATAATTTCATATAAAATAAACTGAAGATATTAAAAAAAAACTGCGACAAGTAGGCTTTTTAAATTACGTACTTGTGTCACAGAAAACCAGCCTGTGCGGAATTTAAAATAAATTTTTTTTTCAACGGACATGGACATGTCCTTTTCAAAGGACAATTGTGTTATATGTTTAATAAGAATGACGCGTGGTGGAATAAAACGACTTATACCGTGTCGCCATTTGTTTCATGAAAATTGTATAACTCAATTTAAAATTAAAATTTCTAAATTTCATTTTGAATTTTCTCAATTTGAATTTGAAATTTCTCAATTTCATTTTGAATTTAAATTTTCAATTTCATTTTGAATTTTCTCACTTTCAAATTTAAATTCTCAATTTCATTTGAAATTTTCTCAATTTCAAATTAAATTTCTTAATTTCATTTTAAATTTTCTCAATTTCAAATTAAATTTCTAAAATTCATTTTAAATTTTCTCAACATCAAATTAAATTTCTCAAATTCATTTTTAGTTTTCTCAATTTCAACTAAAAATGGTGTAGAATATATTTTGTTTACTATTGCTTCAAAATCGTTTGCTAAGATATAAAAGAAATTTGTTTTAATTCAATAGTTGCATGTTGCAAGTGAATAAAATAACAGTAGATAAGGAAAAGCGGATTTTATTTTGCGTTTACTTCTACAGAAGAGGTGATTTGAATTTTAAAGTGCACACTAATTAGGCGTTTACTTGTGCTACTATATAAACTACAAGAATGTAAAGTAAAATTCACAAATATGGAAGTGTTAAGCAATGTTCATGATTTGGGAAAATGTATGCCTTTGTTTCTTGATACAACACAAAAAATCTATGCATTTATATAATTGGTTAAACGTGTGACACATGCACAAAAGACGATCAGCGTCAGCCCATTCTGCTCCGAGAACCACTACCAATAAGGAAACAAAATTGAGCAAAAAGAAAAAACTCTTTCTAATTCTAAGTATTTTCAATTTGATTTTAGTACGAACGTTTGATTTGATGTTTGTACTTAAGACAAGCGGAATCGCTATTATTAAAAATAATCAATCCTGTAGCCCTATTCTCTAATTTATAATGATATTAAAAGTGTTTCATTTGTTAATATGATTCATTAACTACCTTTTAACACCGATGGGTGCATGTTAAAATAATTTGAAAATACCTGGCAGCTTTGTCGAAAATGGCGAAAAACACAAAAGAGAATGCAAATAATAAACAAAACAAAACTTGTCTAATCATTCTATTATGCGGCAAGTAAGTAAACTGAAGCAATATTTATTAATGTGCATATTATATGCTATACTGGAAGCTGTAGGGGTCCTATCCGAAAGGGGATACACAGGAGTCAGAATCAAGATACTCTCCGCCAGCCAGTCGGTACTCAAGGCCCTGAGTAGCTAAACGTTCACATCCAGGACAATACTGGAATGTCACGACAGGCTAAATGAGCTGGCCACTCACAATAAGATTACTCTGATATGGGTGCCAGGTCATGAGGGGCACAAGGGTAACGAGTTGGCTGATACCTACGCAAAAAGGGGAGCCAATGGGGCTTTTATTGGACCCATCTTCCATCCTTTGGCTTTAATAAGCTCCTCCTCAGGGGAGAGATTAGAAAATGAACAACATCCATCACAGGAAAACTGTGGAACGACACTAGGGGTCTGGAACACTCGAAGAAATTTCTTAGCTTTGATGCCAAGAAGGCGGATCTCGCTCTAAAACAAAATAGAAAGAATCTAAGGACACTGTGTGGGGCGCTAACAGGACACTATACCTGCAGGAAGCATCTACACAGAATGGGACTATCCAGTACGGCAACCTGCAGATTTTGCGCAGAAGCCTCTTCTTCAACAATGGAACACTTGATTATTGAATGTGTGGCACTTGGCCACAGAAGACACAGCCTGTTGCAGGCCTATACATTGGGTTCACAGGACTTGCAAGGGCTTCCACAGCAGAAGCTAATACTGTTTCTTGATGTATTAAACTCGTGAGGGACAAAGAGTTGCACAATAGATCATTCTTGGTCCCAGTGCAAGGGACCATCCTGGACCAACCTAGTAATAATAATACAATAATACAATGTTAATGTGCATATTTAGTAAATAATGCTGAAATTATAATCTTTGCATAAACCGTAAGTCAAATACTCAAACAAGTGGACCGTATAAGTATTGTATTAAGGCAGCAATTGCTTGTATGTGATGTTTTTTTAAAACCTTGGATTTCAGTGCATTTAATGGAACTACATACTATTATTGCCACGCCCCCATGAGCCGGTGGTCGGGATGATAGGTGTAGAATATGTAGTAATTTGGTATGGCTATCAAGCTATTTTGCGTGCAGTATTTTTCGGAGCTGATGTCTACTGATAAACGGTTTAAAAGTAATTTTAGTTCGAGGAAGTGTTGCGTAAGGCCATTTGCGTTCGAAAGTGCAATACTAATTTCATGCTGTCTGGCCATCCAGCCTTGTCACAAGTACTGTTATAATATTCATCACATTTGAAACTTGAGAAATCAGTTGCTTCATCATGTCTTTAAGTTCTTGCATGTCATTATTTGTTTGCGGTGCAGCGGAGAAAGTTAGATTGCTATTCGTGGAACTGGTTAATGTGTCTTTGCCGTAGGCGTTATTAGAAGGCGTTGCTTGTGAATTAGGGAGTTGTTTCTGCTCTATTGCTTGAGCATAAGTTATTGAAGGACTTACAACACTTGTGTCGTTTTGATAGTGATCAGCTTTTTGAGTTTGCTCTTCATGTGTGGATTTTATTTTATTTGTTTCTTAAGGCCATGATTCACTATCCTGCTGAATCGTACGATCTGTTAAAAATGACATGTGTGTCAAAAAAGTGTGATAGTCTGGACTAAAAGTGTATGTGTGTGAAAGACTTTTTGACAATTCTGTCCGATTTGTTAGTCTTTTGAAAATTTTCAAAAACTATCTTTTTCTATGTGATCAGAGATGCCTTTTCGAAGTTGTTTACAAAAGTATAATAATGTGGCCGTTTTGATGCGATTTTTTAAAGTAGGACAGAATTCGATCAGATTTAGCTAGCAATTTTCAGTGAATGAATCGTACGATTAAGTAGGATAGTGTAACACGGCCTTTAGCGTTTAGAATTGTGTTATTTTGAAAGACTTATATACCATGCAGCTCTTGTAAATTGTTGTATGATTTTCACCACACAGCGCACATTTTAAATGGGTACTTTTGCTTTTTATTAGACATTGGATAGCTTTGTGATCTCTAGCACCACATTTAACGCAAACGGGATTTTTGGTGCAAAAATTTTTGGTGTGGCCATATTGCTGGCAGTCTGTGCACTGATGCAAAGTTCTTTTTAGGCGTGGAGGCTCAAAAAAGATTTTACAGGGCAAGAGGTGAGTTAAAGCGTAAATTTCTTTATTATTTTGGCTTAATTTAAGTTTAATTTAAAAAAAAAACAATGGTTTTTTATGCCAGGTTAAAGAATATTTTGAATATTCAATACTTCGTGGCCAAGCTCACTTAGCTCTTTTTAGGGTTCCGTACTCATCAGAGTGAAACGGAACCCTATTACGGAGACAAGTACGTCCGTCCGTCCGTCCGTCACAGCGTCCATTCTCCGAAACGGTAAGAGCTAGAGAGCTGAAATTTTCACAGGATGTTGTTGTACTTTGCCGCTACAACAACAAATACTAAAAACAACAACAAGTCGAAAACTACCAGGTGTCCCCATACAACGAAATATTGCAATTAGCTATAACTCTCGAACCGTAAAAGATAGAAAGCTGAAATTTGCAAAGTGTATGTATATATAGATGCTTTACAACAACAAGTGCTAAAGGCAACAACAAGTTGAAAGCTACCAGGTGTCCCTATACAACGTAGAGTAAAAATTAGCCATAACTCCCAAACTGTAAGAGACAGAGAGATGAAATGTGAACAATATATGTACTCACATGTGGCCTACAATAACAAATGCTAAAAACAACAACAAGTCGAAAATTACCAGGTGTCCCTATACAACGTAAAGTAACAACTAGCCATTACTCTCGACCCGTGAGAGACAGAGGGATGAAATTTGCACAATATGTGTATTTACATATGCTCCACAACAACACTTGCTAAAAACAACAACAAATGTAAAATTACCAGATGTGTCTTTACAACGTAGAGTAATAGCTATAACTCTCGAACCGTAAGAGATAGAGAGTCGAAATTCGCACAGTGTATGTATTCCCAGATGCCTTACAACAACAAATTACAACAACAACAACAAATCGAAAATTACTAGGTGTCCCCATACAGCATAAAGTAGCTTTAAAAACAGAGAAATGAAATTTATAAAATATACATATGTATTCACATACGCCATTCCATACATACATTACACATACATTCGTACGGAACCCTAAGAGTACGAGCCAGCCTCGTACTTGACTTAATTTATTTTCATTTCTTCCTTATAGGTTATTTCTATCCCTTAATAGTTTTGTTATTTGGGTGTAGTAGATAGATGCCATAGATTGAATTTTTATTTCATTTTCTTTAGAAGCACGTAGTTCATAGTGACAATTGGGCAATGAATGAGGAGCACTGTAGGGGTTGCTTATGAATTTTGCATTTCGAACATACATATTTGGGTGGAGGCCTACTTGGGAAGGGAAAGGCGATTTAAATTTACTGTTGGTTGATTTTTTACACTTTTTTCACATGCTTCATGGTTTGTGTGGCAAGTTACAATGCCTTGTTTGTGCTGCGAGGTGCACATCTCCGGCGGGGAAGAGCGCTCGATAGGAATTTTATTTTAGCTTATTATGTTTTCTCATGAATTTTAATCTGCTTTGTTTTTGGTTGTTGTTTGTTTGGAAAAATAACAACATTAGCAAAGCATTATGTTACTTTATTTATTATTTTGTAAACAAATTTTTTCTGAGAAGCAATTAACGACATGCTTATTTTTAAAGGACAAATTTTAGTTATAATCAACCCGAAATCAGGATTGAATATGGCTAAGACCAATCCGAAACTGGGATGGAATACAGCTCAAATTAAATACTTAGTGCTTGAAAAATCTGTACTTAAAACAAGCACAATGTACAGCACCTTACTAAACGAACTTCTAACGCCGCTTAGTGTATGGACTATAACCCAAACAACAGAATCAATCCTGCGCCTTTCATTGCATATTCACATTATTTGTCCCGATTTCTTCTTATTCAACAACGCTACGCTAGGAATGTAGCTGGTACGAACAATAAATATTTGCTGCCAAAAATCAAACACATTTGAATTACATTTTCTGAATTACATTTTCAAAAGCGAAACTAACGAATTATTTTCAGTTGTTTTTTAACAACCCTTTAATTTTACACAATAGTTTTAAACGAACCGAAAGCTCATTTTTACGGCCTGTCATTAATGCTGAATTCCTCTTATTAAGCAATTCCTTAACAAAAAAATTTTTTTTTTTTTCAATTTATGCTTTATATATACAAAATGTAGAAAATAAAAGAAAAGGGATCATTTGCATAAAATTGCAAAAAATAAAAAGCAAAAATTCGCTTCCATTAAATTACAAGCCATTTGTTGGGTGATTCAGCACAAAGAGAAAAGAAAACTAATCCCTTGTATATCCCTAAAATTAGACAGAGCTACTCAAATTATTGTTTCAAATAACAATCTAAGTAATTTGCTGCTTTGCACATGTAACATCCACATACTTGTAGAGATGTACAGGGTGTTTTTTTTTTAAGCAGAGATTCTTAAGTGTGCTTTATATTTTGTAATAAATTATTTTAAGAAACTATTGAAATTGTTTAACGAAAGCGTAACTTTTGTAACAAGCAATAATATTTTACATGTGTGTAAGCTGGAAGCAAAAATCTCTCTATAGCAGTTATTTTCAATTGTTAAATCGATAGGATAATATAGGGCTTTTTGGTTCGATTACATTTACTAAGAGTTGAGAGGGATTTTTTGTGGTAAAATTTTATTAGATTTAAAAAAAAAGACAAGAAAAGTAAAATTGAAGACTGTTCCCCAGCCAGTGGCTGTTTCACTTCCACAACAATAATCATCAGCACACCAATGGCTTCGAATGAGGGTCATAACTAATTGCATACTGTTTTGAAAATTATTTTCGATTACATGATTATTAAAAGCCACAAAAAAGAAAATCTTCCTGCTTTGGAAAAGGACCACCAGTGTAGGTATTCACAACATTCTCTGACCAAAGTTTGATAATGTATTTAGAATGTGTGAGAGTTTTTGAAAAACTTAGAAAAACAGAAATATCCATGTTTGCTCTCAATTTCGCATGATCCACTGTATATTAGGTTTAAGCGAGAATAACCATATACTTCCTTTCTTCCTTCCTTTGCAAGATTTTTATAAGTCTTGTGATTTGTTTTCTAAGTTTCGTATTTATTGGCTAAATTGCCGCATTCGATATCGAACGAATTCCGTCACTTATGCTGTGTGTTTGTTGTTTATTTTGCGACGATTTGACCCCAGTATTAAAAATAATCAAACCTATCGTGATTAAAATGAGAAATATTCATCACCATATAACTTTCATTCCCCATCAAGGGAAATTGTTGTCGTGAGTGTCATGAGAACTCAAACCCGTGCTACCAGTACTTAAGGAATATATTTTACATGCATGAGTATAAAATAAGAGAAATATAAAAATATTAAAGTAGAAAAAGCCGTCTAAAACTGATTAATTCCATAAAAATTAGGTAAAAATAAAAAAAATTAAATTTCGAAAACATTTGCGAGTTGTATATGATTCCGTATAATTATCTAATACAAAATTCAGTCGAGGAGTCTTTTGAAGTTTTTACAAAACTGGTAACAATGGTTCTGATATTAGCAGTCTATTGAACATGATACCATTTTGTAACTTTTTAACAAATCTGGTTCAAAAATATGAAAAATTAAATTTAATATTACAAGTAAAAGAAATATTTACACATTACGTACGATTCCTCAGCAAAAACGATCTGAACAAATCAAAGGAAAGAACGAAAAAAGTACGAATGAAATAATTGTTAACGAGCAGGCGAATTTGATTTGAATGTCAAACTGAATTACACATAAAAAAGAGATGAATACATTTCAAGTCGAAATTTAATTACAATTCAGGGAAATCAGAAAAAGATTTGTGCGAATATATTTTGACAATTTTCAATTTTCTATCGAAATTGAATGCGAATCAAAAAAGGCATACAATACTATTATGCAAGCTGTCAATTGTGAAACTGGTGGATTTTATTTCCTGGGTGCATCAGGAGCAGTGTTCACAGGTCAATGTATTTCTTCCCCCTAGAAAAATTTTTAAAACCCCCTAAAATTCAATGTTTTTCTACAAAATCCCCCTAAAAAATGTTGGTGAACATTCTGCTTTAGTTTGCGAATCACCAATATTAATGCATTGACAAGGCGGAAAATGCAAAAAATTGTTAAACTTTCCCCAATTAAAAATAAGTAAAAATTAGCTGATTATATGTATTTTTCAGGCGTATGTATATTTGTAGGACTGATTTTGCCATAGCTGGTAACACTGTTTTCTCTCCCAACAAAAAGAAGTCAGTTGAGTCGAAAACGAAAGTAAAACCAGACTCGTTTGATAAAGCACAGTTTCATTTTCTTTTGTATTTTTAAAATATTAATTAATTTTATTAAAGTTTCAATAGAATAACTATATATTTATTTTAAATTTTCGATTTATTTGAATTCACATAATTTGAAATCTAAGCACGCATTTATGGGCAGCTGGAAATTGTTATCTGCGTATCTAGAAAAATTTAAGTGTCTCCAAAAATATTAAGAGTTTCTTAGTCTGCTTCGCTCTTTACTCTTCTTTTGACATTTTCGTAAAAAGAATTTCAATTTTATCGAAGGTTCTTAGATATTTTAATTTTCCCAATTCTTAAGAAGCGGGAACAAGTCAAAGAAATGACCCAGGAAAAAAATTCATTGAACTCAACAAAAAAAGTGCTTAAAATTGCCAGTTGCGAAATGATGTACCTGAAACTACCCGATGAACATAAAATATCTCATTTCATTTTACTTTAAAAATCGTTAAAGTCTTCAAATTTATCAGTTGAAAAGTCTTCTAACTCCTGCCATTTTACCGTTCAACCAAACACAGAAATCCCCTAAAAATACCCCAAAAATAAATTGCTTTCCCCTAAATTTTTCCCAAAAGAATTTATCACCCCAAATTCACCCCTAAAAGAAAGAAAAAACCCTAAATCTAGGGGGAAACCCCCTAAACTGGCAACACTGACCAGGAGGCACCGCAAAAACGTTTTTTAATTTCATTGTTGTTGGCACCGATATGTTCTCAGAATAAAATTCCATTGACATTGCCGCCTTCTGGCATTGCAGCCACTTTGTTAGATGGTGGTCGGACAACACATTCTGCTTTGAAATCGCCATTGAATTACCAAGTTATTGAAACTCCCATATGTAACGTTTCAAAAACATCTGGAATGGCAAAATTATTGAAACATTGCGGTATCATGATTTGGGATGAATGCACTAAGGCGAATAAGAAATCTGTTTGAAGCTTTGGAAAGATCTCTGAGATAATTCAGAGCTGCTGGGTGGTGCGTTCATTTCATTATTTGGCAATTTTAGGCAAACATTGGTCGTCATTCCTGGATCGACCGCTGCCGCTCAAATTAACGTTTTTTTAATGTGATATGATGATGTTTATGGAGATTTGTTTAAACATTAAAACTTACTACCAACGTTCGTGTTCAGTTGCAGAATGATCAATCTGCTGATAAGTTCTCTAAGCAATTGCTGAAAATTAAGAATGGTGCAATTCCTGTTGATGACACTGGATTGACAATACTGCCAAATGATTTTTTCCGTTTCTTACGGTCAAAAGAAGAATTGATTGAATGTGTTTCCGCTAACATAGTACAGCGATATACATGCCATGCATGGTTGAGTGACAGCGCAATTTTAGCGGCAAGGAACAAAGATGTTACAATCAAAGTTTCCTGGCGAATTGGTGTCGTCCAAGTCCGTGGATACTGTCACCAATGCAGAAGATGTAGTTTTCTGTTCGCCCGGCGTTTGCAGTTACCATTAGTAAGGCCAATCCTTATTAACTTGTGGAATGAATTAAGAGGAGCCAGTTTTCTCTCATAGACAGTTGTATGTAGACTGTTTGCGAAATGACCGTTGGCAAAAGGAAAAACAACAAATGTTGTTTACCACAGAGCATTACAATAAAATCAATTTATCACTGGTTTAATGAATTCGAATTGATTTTTTTATTCTTTTCTCTTCTTCACTACGAAGAGTGCAGGGGTTCGCTAGTCGTTATATATTTCTAGATCTATTAAATATTTTTGGGCCACACCAAAGATAGAAAACACCAAAGTCGCAACAGCATCTCTTAACTGCCATCTCGAGTTCTTCAGATGATGGCAAATTGAATTCCCCAGTTGAGCACCAAACAAACTTTGATGTCTATAGATTTTAAACAAAATTGTTCTTAAGCTTGCATTTGTTGCGCTATTTTGCACAACTGCCAATTCTGCCGGGCTACAAAAAAAAACCCACTCATTATGCATTTCATTTCATATGAAAGGAACAACTGAAGTAAATGGCAATAAACATTCATTTTTATGAGTCTATTTGGTCGAAAGAGGTTGTTTGAACCGTTAGATTGCTGTTAAATTACTGCTGCCGAATTCAAAACTTATTCTTCTTCATGGCACAGACATGTGGTTACTACTGACGACGATAGCAACGTAAATGGAATTTGCTCAGTTAGATTTAAATTAAAGGATTATACAAAATACTTTGAACTTAAGTTTAATAAGAAATATGTTGGAATGCTTTTATGCTATAGGTATATGAAAAATTAGCTCTTTTTTTTAAATACTAGTGGACTGGCAAGCGGTTTTGTAAAAAACTCAAATTTACAGGTTTTTTCCTTTTAATTTTTAACTTTCTCAAAAGTCCTTTGATGCTTTAAATCGCCTTCTAGATTGGCCGTAAATATGTTGTCATATGTTGTAGTAAATGTCAAAATTATGTTATCCCCTACGAACCTGCTTCTTTTCAGTACCTTGCTATAATGGCGGCAATAATTTTCAATGTTATTTTGTTGGCAATCGTTACGAGTGTAAACCGTAAATTTTTCTTCTTGGTACACAGGGGACTGGCAAAAGAGGCGAGAGGGGAGGAATAAGGAGTATTTGTGAATGTTTGATTAAACAAAAAAATAATAAAAAAACACGGAAAATTAAAACAGTTATTTTTTCAAAGTTTGGCTGTCAATTTGTATTTGACATTTTATTTGAAAGCCGCAACATAAAGATATGCGCCTGGCTCGTACACTTAGGGTTCCGCACGTATGTGTCATGTATGTATGGAATGACATATGTATGTGAATACATATATTGTATAAATATATGATTTTTTTTTTTAATTTTTTTTTTTTCAAATAGGCGAAATATTTGCTATTATTTAAAATTTTTCGCATACAACCAAATTTTCAAGATTAAAAATGTCTACACATACATACGTACATTTGCATATAAGAATATAATTGAGCACACGACTTTCGTTTTTCTTTATTATTTTTTTTCTATAACGTCATTATTTGTTTTAAGCATCTGGATATTTGCATAATATGAGCAGATTCACATAAAAGCAACTAATGTTTGCTTTGGTGAAATCTATAGTAATTTGTTTGCTTAATTTATTTTTTCTAATGGCAGTAGAAAACAAAAGTGTTATTGAACTTGTTTGTTTGCCAAATGGCTGAAACTCTTGAGCAGACATGCAAGGATTTGTGCACATTTCACAGCCAACTTAATGTGGTTAAATACTGCTGAAAGTTTTGTTATTTTTCCATAATAATTTTTCCTTAATATATATTTTTTATTTTTTTTTGTATGGAATAAGCTTGGCAATTGCTAGTAAAACAGTACCATTGAGTGCTTGTCACAATATGTTTTCTTTTTAAGTTTTCTAAAATGCGAATTGTTTCTTTGAGAATCGTAGCATTCACCAGATAATGCATAATTATGTAGCACACGTTACGCCCAATATTGCAGACTCCGTTCAGAGTAGAAGAACAAATAGAGGTATTATGAGAATACATTTCAGTAGCATTAAATCTTAGCGGACAATTAGTATCTAATTGAAAATGAGTTCGGGCCAAATCGTTTTTTAAAGCCGTGTTTGAATCGGAAAGCGATTGCAAGGAAGTTTTTTTTTATCGGCTGGTTATCATAGTAATTTAATAATAAAAGCAAACAGTCCAAAGGAGAACTTCCGCAGAAAGAGTCTAGGTTTATTACTTTCAATAAACTATAATGAAGGTTCGACTAATTCAACGTTGGACATACTCTAGCCTATATAGAGTACGTCCAACGTCTGTTCTATAAAAATTATTTGATTGATCACTAAAAAACTCTATATGCACCGAAGACCCAACTTCGAAAGCTCATACTTACACTGAATGTTATCAATTTTACGTTAAAGGAGAGAAGAACTCGCGCTGGCTTTCCATAAAAATCAAAGTACTAACAGCACTAGTATTTTAGCTTGCAATACCATAGGCAACCGAGAGACAAACAGAGATAAGATTGAATGGCACGCACAGTAAGCAATTTGAATAAAGATATACTTATTATAAGTTTGAAAATAACTAAAATAATAAATTTCAATTGGCTCTTGCAGCATGTACTGATACAATTTTTTTTATTTTATATAATTCATTTTTATTTTATGTAATATTTTTGGAACGAAGTTCCTTAACGCGGCTTGCTGGAAATTAGTAGAAATCGTCACGAAAGCGTGTGAGCTGTTTATATGTATTGGTGCAAAACAAACAATTGTTTAGGTGTCTCCACTGCTGTCAGCGGAGACACCTACCAATAAATATTAATTAGTTGTGAAAACGGATACTATCAGTTACTAGATGTCACAACAAAAAACAGCAATATTGAAAAATTTTCTTCGTTTTGTAGCAGATTGACAAAAAAATACTGCATGTGTCAAAAGTAAAAAAATAATACGTTCCAAAAATTTTAAAAAGCATATAAAATTTCAAAAACAACACAAAATAAAACATACAGATTTCACCTTGTATTACATTCGAAGATGAAGGAAAAATGTAAGGAACTTCGTTCCTATCGGGGGTCCCCCGACCGCATTTCTTTTTGCTTAATTTGTTAATCAACAGTTTATCATGTTGATTTTACACTGCAGTTTATTTCTGTAATATTCTCGCGCCAAATTACTAGTTAAAAGAAAACGTAAATTCAGCCAAAGCTTTCAAAATAAAACCACTTGAACTATTAATAGTATTTTTAAATAAACCAATAAATATCTTATAAGCCTTATACACTGAAAACACAATTCAATCTATTTGTAACTAAATCAATCCCAAGCGGTGTCAGAAGTTCGGTAAATACGGATTTTCTTAAATCAAGTACGTTGTGCTTAATTTAAGCTTACTGGTACTTAATATAAGAACTTTTGTACTTGCCTCATTTTTGACACTGATTGGGATTGATTCAAGTACGAAAGGATTGTGCTTGTCTTGAACGTGATGTTTATGAACTTGATTCGATGTTGCTGAAGTCCATTTAATCCCAAATGCGTAATTCAAATCTCCCCTTTAAATCCCTAATTTAATAAAAATTTATAAATAATTTTGTTTCTTTGCTGATTTGAACCTGGAAAGTAACTACTGGCATTACAGTCACTCTATCAATTCAGCTAAACCAGCAATTCAAAAAATTTAACAAAATTCAGTATTTATACTCATTTTGAAGCCTTGACAGGATTGATGCTCTTTAACCATCCCCGTTCGGCTTGTTTTCAGTACACTTGTATGTCATGAGTTCGTAAATTTTCAAGCAGAGCTGTCAAATTTTAATTACGAGTTGTAATCAATTACATTCCTTCTCAAAAGGAATCGTAGTGATTAATGTAATCCTTCTTCAGGCAATTTCTGACTAGCAATAATTATGAAGACAAAGAATCCAAAAATAATCGGAATTACATTTGATTATTGAAAAAGAATCAGAAATACTCAAAACCAATGCAAGATTCTTTGACATAAAAACGTATATACATATATATATATATATATATATATCTATATATATATATATATATATATATATATATATATATATATATATACATATATACATATGTGTATAGTAAAGGCCGACAGAGCAAGAAATTGACAAAAATTTCACAAAAACTTGGTCCAGTTGTGTTCTTTGCTACTGCTTAAATCTTTGTAGCAGATATTTCCGATTGTTTGCTTCAGTTGCTGCTCTTTTGGCTGTTCACATGATTTTTACAATTTCAACATCTATCAGGCCTTGAAGAAGTACAACTAAATATAGAAAATGTACATAACAAATGATGATACTTGAGTATGAGTTTAGAAAAAAAAACTTTACTCAATACCTCCAAAGCAACATTTCGCCACATAATGACCGCTGTAAATGCAAGTAGCAGATGCCTTTCAATTATTTTCACTATAAGAAGCTTATTTACTTCTGCAGCTTTGTTACCGAAAAAGCTGAGTTCGCATAAAATTACCTTAGAGTTTTCACTTTGCATGACATTTATCACAACAACAAAAAAACTAAGCTTGTACAGAAGTGAAAATATGTGGAAAAGTAATCAAAAAGAATGAAGGATAATCCTTTAAAGTAGTTGGACTGCCTTTGGATTACGTCTGACTCTTTTTGATTTTTTTTCTGTTGTCTAAAGTAATCCCAACTATTTCTAAATTTTTTGTAGTCGTAGTTAATAAGTTATTCGCAAAATCGAAAGTAATGATATTACAATCAATTTTTTTACCCCTTGAGCAAAAGTAAAGTGTACAAGTACATTTCTCACTAAAATCAAAGAAAAAAAAAACTTAAATTTAGAACGAGTTTTTCTTTCTGTATACACACAAAACATATTCTTTTTTTTTTTTTGTTCGCCATTCTCTCTTTCGCTGGTATTAATTTTTCAATTCAATAAACAATTTCCACCAATTGCCGAAAGGATATACTTAAAACTACACCCACCCACATAATAAAATTTATATTTGAAAAATTGAGAAATTCCCTGCTTCAATCTCTTAAGTTTATGTTTTTTGTGAACGGCAATTGTTTGTTTCTTTTTTATGGAAATTTAGACCTTTTTTTTTGGCCGAGGGGCTTAAAAGCATCTGCGACTGTGTTGTATTGAACAAAATATTTTCACACACTTTCTAAAAAAGGCTTTAAGCAAATGCTAAAGGGTATGAGCATTTATTCTGTAGTTTTATTATTTTATTGATTCTGTAATTCGTGTTCCTACAAATTTATTAAGTATAATGGAAAGAAGCAAATATTTTCTTTTTGTATAGTGAAATTATATATAAGCATATCTGCTAGTTTAGCCTTTAGTCACTTAATATGTTTATAAAGGATGAAATTAAGAACATTTTCTACATGTTTTTTCACTCAGTATTGTTTTCCTATTTAACAAAAAAAAAAAAAAAAAAATCATGCGTGCAACGTTTCGAAGCTATTCAGCTTTTTACAATTCAAGAAATAACTGTTGCTCATGACAGTATTCAACAAGGAAACAAACTTCGTATAACCGCTACTGCTTTTGGTGATTTGCGACTACCTAGCTAAGCAAACTGAACTTTTAAAAAATGACGATTTTTAAAAATGTGATGTTAAAACGTGGTTTTGCTGGGTTGGTTTTATTTATATTGTTTGCGTTTTTTCGCAGTTACGCTTTTGTTTGTTGGGGTGCACATATTTGGCTAAAATAAAAGCCAAGAAAAAGTAGTGGTCACGTTTACTTAATGAGCACGTAACCATAGTCAAATTGTTGTTTTTGTTTCCAGCGAATGAAAACGTCCAAAAATTCTGATACCGGCACTCACAAAACGTAACAAACTTCATTATTTAAGAAATCTACTACATATCATCACACAACATTTCGTTTGGACCCAAAGATGAGTTTAAAGCTTGCATTATGAGCTTATAATTTAGCATTATTTATTTTCGGTGAATAGGGCACGACCATTTGCAACTTTTACTAAAAAAAACGTAGTAGCTGTCAGCTCATTTTGGTTTATAAGAGACGGTGTTTCTCACGAAAAGTGTTAAAGTTTTGCTAATAAAAATTGTACTCGTCAAAAGGAGCTAGCAAGTACATTTATATATGTACTAGAGGAACCCCAGCCTGCTTTGCTACCCCAGTTCTTTAATTATGTCACATCCACTTCTTATCCAATTTGTTATTTAGTCATTTGGCATTTTCTTATTCCCTAAATCCAGGAGCTGCTTTGAAAATAAAGAATCTGAAGCATCATGTTGTAACTGCACGGGCATATTTGTCGACAGCTTCAATACGGAAACATGTTGCCACAGATATGACGATTTTAGGCAGGCATTAAATTCATCAGATGATGCTGAATCAGATATCACTCCTGACATAAGACTAATTGCTTTATTAATTCAGGTCCAAAAATGAACCTTTTCAAAAATATTTGTTGTATTTTTCAGCTGTCTAGATGCCGACATTTCGTTGAAAAATACAACAAATATTTTTGAAAAGGTTCATTTTTGGACCTGAATTAATACATTTCAATTGGCTCTTAAAGCAAATAAACAATTTAGTTCATACTAATTGCTTTATTTATTGCTTCTGATATATTGCGAAGTACAGTCCAGGGCTTCTAGGGATTTCTTGTAAGCCGTGGTACACTCATTTAACCCCCACTATAATTTAACAGGTCTGCAATTGAAGTATTTTTCTTAATATTACATGCGTAATCTTCAAAAAAAAATGCCCCTGCAGAAAAATTGAGTTACCGATTTTGTTTTTTTACCCCTTATATATTTAAACAAAGACAAAATGTATTTAAGCATTTTTGGAACGAAGTTCCTCAACGCGGCTTGCTGGTAGTGTAAAATAGTAGAAATCGTCACGAAAGGGTGTGAGCTGTTTATATGTATTGGTTATCTGTCGACAAACAATTGTGTATGTGTCTCCGCTGTTGTCAGCAGAGACACCTACCAATAAATATTAATTAATTGTAAAAACGGTTGCTAGATGTCGCGAAAGTAACAATAAAAAACAGCAATATTGAAAAATTTCGTTTTGTAGCAGATTGACAAAAAATACATACAGATTTCACCTTGTATTACATTCGAAGATGAAGAAGAAACGTAAGGAACTTTGTTTCTAACGGGGGTCCCCCGACCGCATTTCTTTTTTTTTGGGAGGTTCCTTTTTTCCTGTGCCCATTTTCCTTTTAAGTAAATGCAATTGAAAAAAGTACCAAAATGCACTTTTTACCTGTTTTCCCCTCTTAAATTTTAAAATTTCAGAAAAGTACCGGACATCTGTCCAATTTTTATTTGTAAACTTTTAGGGCATTTTTTAAACTTTGTGCTACCTTCGCTAGGTCCAGAGAAACTCAGTTACCGATTTTACCCGTTGAACAAAAGAGATTCCAAATTTCTCGCTTTTGTGGATCTGGAGAACTCTTTGTTAAAAAACCTTTGCTATTCGATTGAAAAGAGGGTTAATTGATAATGGGTAGTCTGGAACAAAGGTTTATTTTTACTCTCCCGTAGGGGAGCAGAATTAAAATAAGGGTTTTGGGGGAAAGGAAATAACTTTTAGTAATTTCATTCAATTAAAAAGTATTTATTTATTTAATTATATCCTTATGAAACATGGCCTCCATTAAAGGAAGGTTCAGTTTTCTGACAAAGACCTTCACAATTGGAAACTATCTTCCAAATATCCCATCAGTGTTGCCAGCTTTACATTTTATTAGAAATAATAATGAAGATTCAAGTTTGTTTTTTATCCAAACTAGTTTGGACACCCGTTTTTACCGCTTATATGTTCAAATTTAAAAAAAAGTACAAAACGTATTTAAGTATTTTTAGTTTAAGAAAGTACTATTTAGTTTTTACTTTTTTCCTGTTCCCATTCCTCTACTACAGAAATGCTACTGCCAAAAAGTACCAAAATGTAGAGTTTACCTCTTTTACTACCTTAAAATTCAAAACTTCCAAAAAGTACTGGACGTCCCTAAAATTATTTTTAGTATGCTTTCAGGTCCTTTTTAAATCATTGCTAAGTCCGGAGATATTGAGCTACCCTTGTTATCCTTTTTCACCCGCTTTCATCTCTTTGCGATTGGAATTTTTAAATTAATATAGCCTGTAGTTATTTCCGGAGATGCAGATACCTACATATATACTGTAAAACTTTCAAGCAAATCAGCTTAGCCGTTCAGCTGTCCATAGGGAACAAACCAACACTCATTCACTTTTATATATTGTTACGAATTTAGTCGTGAACAGACCAATTGTAATTGTTCTAGAACGTACTGAATAGTTATTTTATATTGTCTTGTTATTATTTGTAAATGAACACAGGAGGTATATACACACATGCATATGTACATAGAAACTTGTTGACAACAAAGCGGCAGCACAGCGAGGGTGCACATACTGACACACATGTGTAGATAAATAGGCACGACAGCAAAATAAAGGAAACCACCACCGCATGATACAATATTCGTGTGTGCATGTATGTGCGCGGCTCATATGCTTAAGTTTCACTGCCGCGTGTATGTAGTATGTCGGTGTGTGTGTATATCTTTTGTTCATTATTAGTTTTAGTGCGAGGTGGCGTGATCAGCTTCTGTAAAACGTAACAATATATGTAAAATGTCATTGGTGGTGCAACTGAATATAAATCAATCAAATCATTGGTGGTGTAATAGGAAAATTGGATTTTGCCACGCCCATAGACGTGCAGACTCAAAATCAAAAATCAGACTTCACAGTGGCATCCGCCTGAAGATTCCCTAAAAATTTCATCAAAATCGGCAAAGAAGTTTTGGAATCCATACGTTGCATATTACTACTACGCAACATAACACGTTGAATGAATTTGTCGCGAAAAAGAGCCATTATTTCGATAGCTGTGTGGCAAGTGGCACCGTCCAGTTAAAACCACACATCGTTTACGTCCAGCTCGAGCCATAAAAAGTTCGTTATTTTTGGAAAAAATACGGCACGGTGATGCGCTTGGAATGGTCAAGAGGCTTTACTTTTTTGAGCCGTTGGCACCTCGCAAGCGTGTAAATGCAAGTCATTATGCATAATGCTCATCAACGGCTATCGTGATAGGAGCAATTTCGGGGCACTACGACGAGTTGAGGTGGACGGCTCTTCTGCCACACTATTGCGAACATCAACAGTATTTTCTACAGTACGAGCTGTACAAGCATGCACTGGTGGTTTCACATCTCCTACGGGTTTAACACTATTTTTTCGATTGTTTGGACTATTAAATTGAACGAAAAATTTTGATTTGATCGCCCATTTTCATAATAAGCCTGAATAACTTCAACACGTTGCTTGACTGTTTAGCTTTCCATAATTCAAACTGAACTAGTCTGAAATTGAAAAATGGCAGACAAAACTCAAAAATAATTTGACTTTTAGGCGTATTTCACATTCAACATCGGCCCTTAAAATTTAACCACCCATTACAATTGAAATTACACAGCGTATACTCATATTTGTAATAACAGGTATTTTTTTTTTTTCATTGTGCGTCCTCGTCAGCTTTATTTGACTTTGCTTCAAATTCATTTTAAAAATAAAATTTATTATGATTTCTTAAAAAAAAGTTTTCAACCTGCTCTTCACCAACTTCTGCGAAAGTGGAATCTACAATGGCTTTTTTCATTTTTGTAAATAAATTTTATTTGTTTTATCTAATTCTAGGAATCAAGTAATTTTCTGCCATCTTACGAGGCAATTTCCTTCGCCGTCAAAAGTATAGCAACAAAACTTAATTGGACAAAAGTTGACATCTATGTTGGCGGTAAGTTGATTCACATTCATTATATTCTGGCAAAACGTATAGGCCAAACAAGAAGGTCATTGAATTTATCAAGTTGATATGCTGCAGCAGCAAAACTAAACAAAATATTGTGTGAGAGAGTGAGAGAGAGAGAGAGAGGGGACTGTGACGAAGGAAAACAGTCTTGTTGTTTTGGTAATTTTTGTTAACGTTTTTACAGCCTGTTTTTATGTTCATGGTAATTGTGTTATCTACTATTTTGATATTTCATTCCTGCTTTTAACAAGACTTTATAAACAATTATCATGAAATATATTTTTTCAAGTGGGAGGAGAAATTTACATTTTAATTAAATGTTTATGTTTTGCTATTTAAAATTTTTTATTTATCTTGTATAAGTGAAAAGCGGGTTTGAGGCATTTAATCTTTTAAAATAATAGGTTTCTCGTTTAGAGATTTTGTTTATTGTTTAATAAAGCTACAAGCTATTATTTAACAAGAGGCCCATAATAAAACACTATGGCAAAATTATTTGGACTGTTCAATTCCAATAATATTTCATTGCGCACTTTAAAAAAATGATATTAAATTAAATTCTTAAGAAAAAACAGTGGGTTCATCCACCGCAAAGTGAAAAACGTGCCAAGCCGAGACTGTTAGGCTGAATGAAAAGAGCATTTCCAGGTGGACTTTCCGATCCAATGGCTAAAAATTAGCTGCTAGACTTATAATTGATTTAGGCATAAAAATCAGTCTTCCTGAAACTAATGCTATGACATTTTCCTTCGTTTTTTTATTCCCATAACGATGTAAAACACAACCCAACATATGATTGCCGTAATATATAATCATTGTTTTGTGAAACACACTGAAAATATTCAATAGCAAAGAATTTAATTTAGAGTTTTCTATTATAGGTACGTATGCATGTACCCACATGCGTAAGTAAATTGAAAAGAAAATCACACTTAATGGCAATGTTTAGCATTATAATTCAAAAATAACGTTAACTGATATTTAATTAAGAAATACATTTTCCTTTTCTTTATTTAATTGATATTAAAAAGAATTGGTGTCACCCAGTACTTTGAAATTAAGCATATTAAGAATTATTTAAATAAAAGTATTGCAGCGTAGTTCAATCTAATTAAAATATAAGTATACATATATATGTATATTGAAATAAACTCATTTTACATCAACCATTTCAACAAATACAAAATCGATTTCTCTCACTGTAAACCAGAAATGCTTTACTATTTTACAACTGCTGTAGTTGTGGCTGCCGCTACTCTATACCTACCCTGTCGGACATTGAGTAGTCGACTACTAAAATAGTTGACTTTAAGCTAACTTTTATGGACTAGCTTCAAATTACATAGCTACAGTATAATCGATTTGTAATTCACTTTTTGTGTACTGGTTATAACCTAGCTGAAACGTAGTGCAGAGTTAACCCAAAATTCAAATAATAACATGCACACACACATACACGGTATATAACTCTTTAATTAAACTGCCTATTGTCGCATTCGTTTTATATGTTGCGATGGCTGAGTGAGTATGTTGGCTGCTCACCAGTCTTGAGGCTTAGTGGTTCAATTCCCACTAGAGGCTAACAAAAGAAAAGAAAGTAGGATGCAATTTAATTTAATAAAATAAGATATTACCACCGAAAAATGTAAAATCAGCTTTGATTTGTACATTTGTTTCTGTGGGTACTGACTTTTACGTAGCTAACTTTAAGTTAGTTGAAAAGTATTGCAGCAAATAGTCAGTTGTTTGCATTGAGAAGTAATCCAGGCGTCAACCAGTTCCTGCTCTAAAATACTTAGTTTTAAGTTTATTTAGAGTTAACTTCGTTTCCGACAGGGTATGCATCTCATATTCAAGTGTGAAGATTTTTCATTACAAAATTTTTACATACACATACATATGAGTGATCAAGAAATTAAAAAATTTCTACATACACATACATACCTACATACATATATGAGTAGCAAGAAATGAAGAAATTAGGCTATTCATTATATCCTTCACAATATACCCTCAAGTCTTTATATACCTCTTTGGTTCGAAGTATTTTGGAATATTGTTCTATTATATGGAATCCCTATCATTTAGGTCCACCAAATCGCATTGAACGCATTCAGAAAGTCTTTACTAAAACTGCTTTAAAGTTAATTTGGCCTCATGAACTACCATCCTACGAAGTTGGAGAAAGTTATTAGGCTTACAATCATTAAACGATCGAAGAACATGTTCCTCACTATTGCTTGCATATAATGTTTTATCAAATAATATTGATTGTTGTGAATTAAAAAATTACTTTGCTTTGTATTGTCCACCTAGGGAGTTGAGAAATAATCGTATGTTTGAAGAGAGTTATCTTAGAACTAATTATGCAATCAATGAGCCAATTGCAAGATCCTTACATTTGTGTAATGGTTTTACCCCTGTGTTAAATTTTAATGTTAGTTATGATACGTTCAAATTAATGTTATTGAAATATTACAATTAAATGTATGAGTAATCTGTAAGAATATAATTCTGTATATGAAATAATAATAAATAAATGTGTAAGTTTGTGATTCCGTTTGTAACGCGTTGAAACAACCATCTAAGACCACATAAAGTATATATATTCTGGATCAGAATCAATAGAGATTACGATTAAGCGATGTCCGTCTGTAGTCGTGGAAATACTGTTTCTGAGAAAACGGTTTGAGATAGAAACCTCATTCTTTCGCTAAAATTCGTTAAACTCCGGTAGTGGGTCTGCTACTCAAATTCAGTAAGATCGGTCCACGGATAGTGGAGATAAATCTGAAAAACCGGGTTTTGAGGCGTTTTTTGACCATTTTTTGGTCAAATTTTTTAAAAAATTGTGTCCCTAAAAAGTTATCCATATCATTTTTAATGCACATTAGATTAAAAAAATCGAAGAATTTCTTAAATCGGCCCATTTATACCCGATATATAGCGTCTCCCGATTTTTAAAGAAATCGGATCTACAAGCCAAATAAAACAACTTTTGGCACCAAAGATCAATCAGAATGGTACGTTGTGAAGGGTATTTAAGATTCGGCCCAGCCGAATATAGCACTCTTACTTGTTTATATTTTATTTTCGCACATGAGTTCCACTGGGGAACGGGTTCAGTGCACTCGAAAATAGTATTGGAGGTTAGGCATACATTTGACTCCTCCACGGGCAACCTGTGACTGATTAGTGTGATAGGGTAATAACCACATCGACCCCGTATCAAATCTCCTAAGGGATACTGGTATACAAAATAAAAAAAAATACAAAAAATTTAAACTTGTCAGCCTCGAAGCTGAGTTTTTGAATATCTCATGGTGAAACTTTTTTTCCACAAAGCTATCGAAAAATCAATGGCCCAATATCGAAAGCTAAGTCGATCCCACTTAATAAAATCAATTGAGGTCTTTACGATCTTTAGCATTGAATCTGTCTGTATAAATACCTATAAAGTTTTTGTACTCGAATTGTTAATAAAACAAAGTTAGAATTAATGCTTTTTTATGGCTAAAACTTAAAATACTTTTCGGTGGTAAATTCCCCAAAACGTATTTACATAAATTTAATAAATATAAAACAATATGTACTTACATATTAATATGGTTTACATATCTGCCCTAAAATATGATAAAACATACATACACGCAGTTTTCATGGAACACTATCTAAAACCAAATGTGATACATGTGTATGGATATTCTTGCGCAACATTTTAAGTTGAAGTTGAGCCTGTACAGCGTTAAGCACTGAGTTTCTATCCACCCGTTTACAAACAAAAGCTTTTAGTGTTGCTTGACTAAGTTTTGGATTTCGTGGAATATTGTGTACATCTTGTTTATAATGCTTCTATTCTATTACACATACTTAAGTATACATATTTATAAGTTTATTCTTTTAAATAATTGCCATAGAGAAAACAAACTTTTATTGCATACTTTCACCATATATCTTTCTCTACAGTGCAATTGTATGTATTTATTGTAAAAAAATAGCCTGCTTCTTTCTCTTTTTAAATTAGATTTATAACCAGTGTTGGGCAAAATACATGCTCCAATGTATTTAAAATACAAAATGCACGAAAGTTGTGTATTTAAAATACAAATACTTTTTTTCCATGTATTTAAAATACAAAATACTGCATTCCAAGAGCAAGTATTTGAAATACAAAATACAATGTAACAAAAGTATGTACATATGTATGTATTTCAAATACAAAATATTTTTATATGAACTTAATTATTTATTTGCTTTAAGAGCCAATTGAAATGTATTAATTCAGGTCCAAAAATGAACCTTTTCAAAAAATATTTGCTGTATTTATTGAAAAGGTTCATTTTTGGACCTGAATTAAAATATTTTCATCAAAAAAGTTTTTATGTATCAGGTTTATTAGGATACCATTTGGCATATAATAAGACCTATTACGAATGTATGTACATACATACTTATGTATGTATGTATGTATGTATATACACGGACTAATTCTAAAAATTATATCGTGTTTATTAGGATATCATTTGGCAAATATCTATACATACATAGTTTGCCAAATAAACGTGTAGTAAACATGAAATATTTTTTAACACAAGCCAATCAAAAAAAAAACATGCGTTCACCTATTACGACTACATATCGCAAAAAATTTCTTCTCTGATCAAGAGCTCACAAACAACTTCTCACTCTTATATGTACATATGTATGTATATTGAACTTCAAGAAAACCCAAATTTTTCTTTGCCTCCTTTTATCACATAAAAATTCCAAATTAAAAACAAAATATCAGTCATCACCCCGTTTATTTCGTCCTCCAGGTACTTTATTTTGTACCAAACTAAAACCCGATTATAGAAAAATGCAATTTAAAAAGGAGAAAAAATTTGGATATAAAAATGTTTTGTGATGAAAGTTCTGCTTAAAAATAGTATACAATTAGTCATGACTTGGGGGTGGAAATTATTTCGATACTGACGAGTGTCATGGTGGACGTGAAAAAAAAACATGGGACATGTTAAAGTTAACATACATATACATATGTATGTTAACATTTACAACATGTTTAATAAATTTTTTTTTTTATTTTAGTTTTAAACATGTTGTAACCGATAACATAGAAAACGTCATAGAACTTGTATGTATGTTACTTTGTATTTTTGTTTTTTATATTTATGTTGTTCATGACTGTTTTTAATACATTTTAAGGCGGGAAAAATATTTTTTGAATGTTCGTTAATCAAATTTTTCAATAATTAGTTTTTTGTTTTTGAATTTTATAATTATTTTCCTGAAGATGCCAACAAATTGTTGGCGAAATATTGAAAATAAATAAATAATTATTTAAAATTATTTTTCATAAAAACCAAAGATCAAGTTTGAATAACTGGTTTAATAATAATAAAATTTATTAACAATATTATTCAATATTTCGCAAACAAACTGATAGCATGCTAACAAGCTCTTAGCGATATATCAAATAATAATAATTCAGGTCCAAATATGAACCCTTAATTAATTACATAGCTCTTAAATCAAATAAATAATCAGGTTCATATTAAATAATATTGTTAATAAATTTTATTTCAAAATAATCTATTTAAAATAATATTTATTAACAATATTTTTCAAAAATTCGCTAAGAGTTTGTTATCATGCTTAAGAACAAACAAAGCGATATATTAAATAATATTGTTAATAAATTTTACTTTAAAATAACGATGCATATATTAGTTTTTTCAATATATTTTTAAGAAAAAAATTAAATAAATAATTATTCCACCATTTGTTGTATTAGGTTTATCGAGCTGAAATTCATGCTTTGTTATATTCAAGGCGAATTAATTTATCAGGTGGTGCCAAGTCTACAGGTGACTTTTTTTATGGGTTATTTGAGCTGTCAAACTTTGTTTACAAATACGTTTTGTTTACAAAACAAATTTGTGGTGGAAAAATTTTATTTCAGCAGTTTTGTGTGAAAGTGAAAATTTAAATTTAAAAAGTGAAAATTTAAGTTAATAAAATATAAAAAAAAAGATATGAAAAAGTGTTGTATTTGTGGCAAGACGCGCCGGTGGTACCTTCTTCGCTGTGCACAACGAAGACCGCAGGCTTAAGTGGAGCAGAATGTGTGGCGTAAATTTTATGCTAAATAATATTGTTTGCATGGACCATTTTGATGCTTCCTCCATCGCACAGCTTGGACGGAAACCCATGCTGTTAAACAACGCTGTCCCAATGTAAGTAACTACATTTGATTTTGGTGATAAGAATATTTTTGATTGATATTTCGGAGTAGTGTACAACATTGTGTGCAGACGCAGGTTTCAGCAGATGAGACTTTTGATGCAGATTTGTCTCAAGGAATAATTTCTAATGATCAAGCCGAGAAGCATCCTGTTAAGCAGTTTTGTGATGGTCAAACGCAAACTGAGTAAGTGTTCCCTAATTAACGATATTTTATGTTTTGTGCCTTATGCACTATATTTTATAAATTATTGCAGCCCAGTAGTTCTGAACTACACAGTCGACCGGCAAAATTTTTTGAAAAAAATTCAGGTGCTGGAGAACAAAGTCAAGGACTTGAATTTAGAGCTAGCTGCAGCGAATAGAGCCGTTGACTCGATGCGGTCAATTTTCACAGAAGGACAGATACGAAAATTGCTGTCCCCGAAGGCCATTCTTTGGAACTGGCCAGATATTTCAAGTGCCATATGCTTGCACGCAGCTGGTCCTAGAGCATATAACCACCTCTATAAAAAAGGATTTCCACTACCTTCCATATCCACTTTGCAGCGTTGGTGCCGTAAAGTGAATTTGACGGAAGGGATTATGCACACCGCTATCGAGTTCATGCGCCATATTGACGATCTGGAGCCGGAAGACAAGATACATATGTGTGCTGGTCTTCGACGAGATGAAGGTAGTGGAAACCTTTGAATATGATGAGGTTGCTGATGCGGTTAGAACAACGGCAAATTATGTGCAAGTGGTAATGGCGCGGGGACTTAAGAAATCATGGAAGCAGCCAATATTCTATGGCTATGATTGCAGCTTGTCCGCAGAACTTAAGGCAGGATTTCCCGTTGTTGCAATTGTTTGTGACATGGGTCCTACAAACCGTAAGTTGTGGAGAGAATTAGAAGTTTTCCAAGGTAAAATATATTTTGTTTTCGTATAACCAAGGCGCTTCCTTCACAAGAAAATTGAATTCTTCTCTGTTTTCATTGCTTTTTTCGGTCACATTTTTTTGACAACTAAATTTACTAATGCAAAAACAAAATACAGGGCAGATTTTGTTGTTGTAGACTTGGCACCACCTGATAAATTAATTCGGCTCGGTTATAATTATGATTGATATTAATTTTTTGATAATAATTAAAATAATTACTCTTACGTATGTACATATATGGTCGATCTTGTTACTGTGGTGGTGATTGCTGTTGTATTGGTGGTGGATGTTGTGGTAGTGGTAGCTGTTGTGGTGGTGGTTGCTGTTGTGGTGGTAGTTAATAAATTTTAAAATAGATCGTTATTTTGAAATAAAATTTATTAACAATTTTATTCAATATTTCGCTTTGTTTTTTGGTTAGCATGCTAACAAACTCTTAGCGAAATATTGAATAATATTGTTAATACGTTTTATTTTAAAATAACGATCTGTAACTACAGATTAGATTTTTTAATAAAAAAATTAAATACATAATTACCCCACGAAGTGGTTGCTGTTGTGGAACTGGTTGCTGTTATGGTGGTGGTTAAAACATTTTATTTTAAAATAGATCATTATTTCAAAGTAAAATTTATTAACAATATTATTCAATATTTCGCTATGTTTTTTGGTTAGCATGCTAACAAACTTAGCGAAATATTAAATAATATTCTTAATAAGTTTGATTTTAAAATAACGATCTGTAGCTGCATATATTAGATTTTTTATAAAAAAAATTAAATACATAATGGGGGTATTATGGTATATGGTTGTGCCACATATCTATGCGGCATTTGTGCCATATATTGAATGGGCATTTCTGCCGCATATAGATGTGGCACTTGTGCCACTTGTTCGAAGCCACCACCAAAATCCATGTAATTATGCACTGGCTCTTCCGCCACAAATGTTTGTTGTAAGTGCACATAAGGTGCGCGGTAAATTGATACCTAAAAAAACTGAAGTAAAATTTAGATTACTTTCAAATATAATTAAAATTAACTTACCTCGCGACCCCTTCGGTGTCTTCTTCCAACCCTTCCGCGACGGCTCGCCCTGGTCCTACCTTGGGATAACATATAATTAGATAAATTCTGCAATTTAAAATAAAAACACATTCGATAATTTAACTTCTAACACCGGTATTCATAAAAAGTAAAACACGACAAACTTTTTCTAAAATGTGTTTAAGCAACGTTTTATTTTTTATGAATACCGGTGTAACAATAAATAAATTTATTTAAAAGCTTACCTTCGTTGTTCCGTCCATCCTTTGTAAAACCCTCTGTTGAAATAATTCTGCTTACGACACAAGTACTCTGTGCGCTCAAACACGCTTATGAAAATTCAAAGTTGCCACATCTCCAAAATAAATTTAGGATGCAATTCTATTAGGAATCATCTACATACATATGTATATGAAACAGAAGTACTACGTTCTTTTTTTTTTTCATTTATTAAAAATGTTTGTAAAATATATTTTATATGAAAATTAGTAAATATAGCTGTAACTTTTGAACAATGAGCGATAGAGACTTGAAATTTGTACATGATATGTGTTTACGTAGGCACAGGAGTATGGAAACCTGGTTGTGCGAGTGAGCTTGTTACCTGGCTTAATTTACTTATTATTCCAAAAAAAAAAAAAAAAATATATAGATAAAAAGGGGAAATTTTCCATACATTTGCACAATATACTCGTATTGTGAAACTGTTTCGATTTTACCGAGAAACAATTATAAAATTCAATTTTTTCCTCAAAAGCTCTTAAAGAGATATTTTGCTGATTTACACTTTTTAAATGGCAAAAAGCTGCCGTATTTCGAAGATATGGCAACTTTTTGTCTATCGTGCTATGTTTTTACTCATACATACATTTTATCTGTTTGCTTTTTCATTAAAAATATCATCATTGCGAACAGCGTTGCCAACGCAGCAAAATATAAAAAACCCGTCTATTTGAAACGAAAAGTTTTTACTTTAGATTTTAAATAGTTGTAAAACTTATTTCATATAAAAAGCATAACATTTTTCTTTTAAAGCAATAACTAAATGAGTTAAAATTTAAAAGCACGCGAAATTCAAAAATTCAAATCTAAATAAATTTGTATGTATTAATTACACAAGATATGAATGCGTTTTACAATGAATTTATTAATATAGCAGCTGAAAAAGACAAAACATTTGAAAGGGGCTCTGTTTGGACCTGTATCAACGAATTTATTGGTCGTTAAAAAGTTTATAGAAAGGAGAAATTTTCCATACATTTTAACAACAGTTCAACATACTCATATTTTAAAAATGTTTCCATTTTACCCTTTACTAATTCTTTGCTATCCATCTGTCACAGGCCCCAATCTCTCAAACGGTAAAGCTACAAAGCTGAAATTTTGACAGCACATGTAGTTCACAGACTACACAGGTTTGCAAAAATTTTGGTTTTGTTGTAGTTTTTACGAAAAAAGTAGAAAACATGAATGAAAAGCTTTGAAAACTAAGTTTTAAATATATTCCATGTACAGATAGTGATTGACTCAATGCAAATTTAATATTAAATGCAAATAGTTATTATTTGTGTGCTTGTAAAGCTGTTTTGTTTGCATTAGATTTGCACTGAATTTTTCTAACCAAAAATTAAATGTAAACAACTGCAGAGTCTACCAACAGAGAAAGCTATATAAATATTTTCATGTTTGCTGTCCTTCCTGGATGCTCGAGCACCGCTAGGCTGCCACTTTCATGAAATTTGACAGAAAATTGGTAATTTTTGTTGTCCGACAGAGCTGGTGACCCTTCTAGTTGTATTCTGTGATGTAGTTACCTGTCTTCTACATCAGTAAATAATAAAAACAACAATAAGTTAAAAGCTAAAGGGTGTCTTATACAAGAAGCTGTAAAAGTTAGTTTATATACATACATAGCTGTAACTTTTGAAACATAAGATAGAGACTGCAAATTTACTGCAAAAAGTTAAAATTGAAATGTTGCCCTATACATGGGGACTTGTATAGGATATGTTTTCGAACAGAAGCAAAGTTGTTTCTTTTTATTTAAAATGTTTGTAAACTGGATTTCATAAAAAGAACATGTTTTTGTTTTAAAACAATGACGAAACCAGAACTAATTAATCGTAAAAACTAAGTATATTAAACCAAAGCAAAAAGCTGCCGTATTTCGAAGATATGGCAGCTTTTTTTTTATCGTGCTCTACATGAAAAGACCTGTTCATTGTGAAATAGTGTGTGTGATATGTTTATACACATACATTTGATCTATATTCTCTTTCATTAAAACCCCTTTACTGTGAACATCGTTGCCCACGCAGCAAAATATAAAAACCCGTCTATTTGAAACGGAATCGAAAAGTTTTTACTTTACATTTAAAATGGATGTAAAATTTATTTCCTATAAAGAACATATTTTTTTTTAACAATAACTAAATGAGTTAAAATTTAAAATCACGCAAAATTTAAAAATAAAAATCTAAATAAATTTGTATGTATTAATTATATGTATAAGGTATAAATTTATTAATCGTTAAAAAGTTTATAGAAAGGAAAAATTTTCCATTCAGTTTAACAAGAGTTCAAAATACTATTTCCATACCTCCACGGCATTAAATATCAAATTTAACTCTTTCGTACACAAGCTTTGACAAACAGATACATACTTGGCTTAAGGTACCAGCAAGGCAGCTTGAAACCAGGTAGCCGTACAAGCCCAGCTGACTACTGCTTTTAGCTTGTAGATCTGTCAAAATACACAACACAAACGAGAACCAACGCGTGACAGTAATACGGTTTTTCTACCAACAAAATACATGAAGTGTTTGTTGTAGTGATGCGATTACCTGGTATCGAACTGCCTTGGGTACCAGCACGCTGGTATAATGCGTTGAAATTATCTTAGTTCAACGATTTTGTCTTTATTAATGCGGACTACATCCAATCAAGTCAAAAAGCTGCCGTTTTTTTCAAAATATGACAACTTTTTTTCTATCGTGCTCTCAATGTCCATTGAAAGAGAGTCATCTGTTTTAATTCTCTTTTTATCTGCCCTCATCTTACACACTTGTGAAATTAATAGATCTAATTACCCTACAAGAAATACATATTCAAACTAAAAGAGACAACCATTCGTACCAAAACTTTCTGCCACAAGTATACCCTTGTTATTAATAATTTAAATATCGTCATTGTTGACATGTGCCGTTTTAAGAGTTCCATGGAGTAAAGACAGAACCCTATCACTGAGAATTTGTACATATGTATATAAGAAATTTCTTGAGGAGATGAGTGGGCTCATGGAAAAATGAGGACTTCTGCGAAGTACTGGCCATATGAAAATGGTGGCACGGAGGGTTAGCTATGACCTCTGGTACCTGGGATGTCTAAATAATCTTTGGAACCCCCAAAATGTCTTTTAAAAACGCTCCATAAAAGAAACTTCTGGAGATGAGTGGGCTCATGGAAAAATTAGTGCTTCTGCGAGGAACTGACCATATGGAAATGGTGGCATGGAGGGTTAGCTTTGACCTCTGGTACCTGGGATGTCTGAAATAATCTGTGGAGTCCCATAAAATGACATTTAAAAATGCGCCATATACGACATTGCTGGAAATTTCGTTTATTTTTAAATTTTTTTTAAGGTCATTTTATTAGACAAAAGATTGTATTCTCTGAGTCATAACTAACCCTCCTGACTACCAGTTGTCTAAAATCACTACTCTGCTGAATAATTTTCCCATAAAACTCGCTCATCTTCTCCAGAAATTTATTATATGGAGTATTTTTAAGTCATTTTATAGAACTCCAAAAACTATTTCAAATATCATAGTCATAGATAGATTTCCAGACCCCAGTTGTATTGAGTCGTGCTGTCGAATTTCGAAGGTATGGCAGCCTTTTTTCTATCGTGTTCTCTTACTATACACGACCTACTTCATTGTGAAGTAGAGTATGTGAGAGATTGATATGCATACATTTTCTATAACATAGAGAAGTTGCTAAGTTACGTTCACTCATGCAGATCTTCTGTTGATACTAAATACCGTTAGGTTAGATAAATCGCAAAATTGAGTAAACTTTAGATATGTGTGGTTACTTAATTAATTGTTTAAGTGTATTTAAACAGTGACGTAGAAGACGTAATTCAAAATATTCAACTCTAAAATTTTTTATAAAAATTTTGTTGAATGTTTTTATTACACTTTAAAAGAACGAGATGGTATAGCCATCCATGACTTCTTTAGTGATAAGAACTATGTACATATGTATCATTTATATTTAAAAAATACAGTGAATATGCAGTATTAAAAATACCAAAAAAAACCAATAATAGTGTGCAACGAAAACGGATTTATAGCAGCATAAAATATGCGGTAAGTATCTACTATACTACAAATTGGTATTTTAAAATTACTGAAGGCCATATTCATAATAAATATTAAGTTTATTAAGCTCTTATTTGATGTATTTCTACGGAATATTTGTCAAATAAACTTGTAATAAACCTTCAATAGTTTTTATGAAAATGGGTGTATGACTTTGGGTTTGAAAATAGATCTTAGGATTTAGTGCAAAAAATTGTTTCGTTTGGCTTCCAGGGCCGACTTCTTGAGATATATCGAGTGTATATGGGCCGATGTCAAAAAAATTTTCAGTTTTGCTAGGTGACTAGCCTATGCATTCTGATTGTTTTTTTGGTGCCAAAAGTAATTTTATTTAGCTCATAGAGCCGATTTCTTACAAAATCGAGAGACGCTTTATCTCAGATTTAAATGGACCGATATCAAACATTTTCAAATTTTGCTTTTAAACACCTTATATGTATGTACCGTTCTGATTGACTTTTGGTACCAAAAGTTGTTTTATTTGGCTTTTAGAGCCGACTTCTTGAGAAAACGGGAGGCGCTATATCTCGAGTGTATAGGGGCCGTTGTCAAAACATTTTGTCAAAACAGTTTTGCCTCTAAATTGTCTATATGTATCATTCTGATTGATTTTGGGTGGCAAAAATTGTTTTATTTGGCTTATAAAGCCGATTTCTTGAAAAATCGGGACCCGGTATGTATGGGCCGATTTCAAAAATTCTTCAATTTTTTGGATTAAATAGGCATTGAAAATAATATGGCTAACTTTTTAAGAAAAAAAGTTTTTTTTAAAAATCTGACCAAAAAAAATGGCAAAAATACCCCTCGAAAAGCGATTTTTTGGAAATATCTAGGCTATCCGTGGACCGATCTTACTAAATTTCAAAAGCAGACCCACTACCGGGATTTAACACATTCTAGCGAAAGAATGAGGTTTCTATCTCAAACCGTTTTCTCAGAAACGGTATTTCAACGACTACAGACGGCCATCGCTTAATCGTAATCTCTATTGATTCTGATCCAGACTATATACATATGTATATACTTTATGGGGTCTTAGATGGTTATTTCAATGCGTTACAAACGGAATCACAAACTTATATATACCCTTAAACATTTATGTGAAGGGTATAAAAATGAATATTAAAAAAAAATATTTCACGTTTCTAATAGTCAGTACTTCGCTGAAGTCCTCATTTTTCCACGAGCCCACTGATCTGCTCCAGAAATTTCTTAAATTGAGTGTTTTTAAAGTCATTTTGTGGGACTCTACAGAAATTTTCAGACATCCCAGGTACCACAAGTCATAGCTAACCCTCCAGACCACCATTTCCATGTGGTCACTACTTCGCAGAAGTCCTCATTTTCCAAAAAACCCACTCACCTTCTCCAGAAATTTCTTAAATGGAGTGTTTTTAAAAGCCATTTTATGGGACTAAAAAAGTTATTACAGACATCCCAGGTAGCAGAGGTAATAGCCAACCCCCCGGACTTCCATTTCCATATGGTCAGTATTTCGCAGAAGTCCTAATTTTTCTATAAAACCCACTAATATAAAAATAGCGCTGCTAATTCGTTAAGAGTGCTCTGCTAACTTCAAAATGTGGCTTTGCTAAAAATTGTGGTTTGAGTCCCGGAACTTAAATATGTACATATTTAACTTCACACACATTAATCTGCTACTTGTACATAAATATAGCATATGACACATACGCGCACAAGGAAAAGCAAACTGCTAATTTAATGACACAGGAACCTTTGCCCCACACAAATTAACCAGTAAACAAATAACTGTCAAGTGTTTGTATTAAAAAAATATATATACATATATACGAAGTTTTAAGTTCCTGTAATTCCTTTATTCTAAAACCTAAATAAAACCATATTCTTCCAATTAATGAGGAGCTTAGTAAAATCAGTGTTATGCCGAAGTTTTGCTTCAAAGAATTCCTAAAATTAACTTTTTTATTTTATACTTTTTTTAGTTTTTAAGAAATTTAGCCTACTGGGTTAAATTTTGAAATGTTGCTCTGTTTTGCTCTCTGTCTACGATTTACAACGTGTACTTAACTACATATGGGAAAAAAGTTGGCGACATGAAGATGTTTTGATATTTTTATTAGTCACACGAATATGTTCCAACACATATGTATGTACATATTTATGCTTAAATTGATTATGTGTAGGTGACTTTTTGCGTATCATTAAACTTGATGTTATCACATTAAATTATGCTTGAAGTGAATGAAATAACATCTTGTTCTATTAGTTTAATAAGTTTCTTATTTGTTTTTGCGAGAATCAAACATGTTATTCTAGGAGCCAAAATAATACAACCGTTTTAAGCAAAAAATTTCTACTTCGAAAATTTCATGATGAAGTTTTCTACACAAACAATGTCAGCAACGAAATGATGAAAGAATTTTAGCAAAAATTTTGTCAAAAGAAATATTTTGCCAGAGAATTATTCCAAAGCAAAATGTTTGTCTCAGAGATATCTTAGACTTCGGTGGATATGCTCAATACGATCGAAAGGACAAAAATCCAAGCCACTTTGTTCATATATTTTTTCACATATTTTTGTAATACATAGTATATGATAAGAAGAAGTACCTTGAATATGGGAATATATTCCAAAATATTAGCGTCTTATGATGGGCACAGGAATAGATCGGACGATGAATTTCGCCCAACACTACGAATGTGTCAGTTAAACCTCGCTGCTCAATCCCTAAAGAAATGGAGACTGCTCCTTAACCGCGTGTAAAGAGTACTCCACAAGAGACCACGAATAGTCCAAAAGTAATTTAATTGTATGGGAAAACCTTGCTCCATTTAGCATTACAATGTCCTTGGAGAGGACTTTGCAATCAAAAAAAAAAAAAAAAAAAAATATTACATCAGATTAATCCAAATGATAGGCCAAGTATTACTAACTCAGATTTAGGCTTGAAATTACTTCATGTCCCTACTCCATGGATTACCACAGAAAATTACTTTGAAAAACATTCATTTATTAAAAACCTATGTGAATACCATATTCTATGTTTTCCTTACATTGGACCATGTTGGAACTACTCTTTTTACTTAAAACCGATCATGTACTCCAATAATTTCTGCAAAGATACCAACCCAAATGGTTATTTTTTTTTTATTTGAAACTGTATACAAAATCAGCCCAATCATGAATGATAATTCCGTGAGAGTTTTTTCTCTTTTCCCATTCCTCTTATTATGTTGATAAGTTCCTTAGGAAATTTTTTTTTACCTTCCCTGTTTTAGCCACATCGAAGGGGAAAAATAGTCGGCGGCGGCAAAAATAGGTATTTTAAAAACATATGTTTTTTGTTTTTTCCTATAAAAAATTTCGATATTACCCACTTTTCTCCTTTTTGTCTGTTGGCCCATTTTCTTATATCGGGAATGAGTTTATGCGTTCATCTTCCGAATCTCTCCTCGTTCCAACATGTTTGCCACTTCTCTACAGTAATCAGCTTGATACTCTCTATTTCTCTCGCCGCTAGGGAGCTGGTTTTCTTGGCGTTGTAAACTTTCATGCGTTCTTTTGAGGTCAAAGGTTCACCACCGACAAAAAATTCGATATCTACGGTTTAATTGATTTTGATGTAAATAACCAATATACTTACTTCTTAAAAAAATTTTTTTTTATTAATTTATTTCCATTTCCTGTACAATAAGATTTCACTTATATTTAAAGTACAGAAATGTGTTAAAGGGGCACAACTGGTCCTAGGCACCACTGGAGAAAAATATTTTTATGATATAAATTAAAACAAAAGTTAAAAAAAATAAATAAATAAAAAAAATGCAATAGAATAAAAAACAAGTAAGAGTGCTACATTCGGCTGGGCCGAATCTTAAATACCCTTCACAATGGTACATACATTCTGATTGATTTTTGGTGCGAAAAGTTGTTTTATTTGGCTTTTAAAGCCGATTTCTTGAAATATCGGGAGACGCTATATCTCGGGTATATATGGGCCGATTTTTTCAAAAATCTGACCTAAAAAATGGCCAAAAATACTCCTTAAAACCCGGTTTTTTGATATATCTCGGCTATCCGTGGACCGATTTTACTGAATTTCAATATCAGATCCACTACCGGGATTTAACACATTTAAGCGAAAGAGTGAGATTTCTATCTCAAAGCATTTTCTCAGAAACGGTATTTCAACGACTACAGACGGACATCGCTTAATCGTAATTTCTATTGAATCTGATCCAGAATATACATATATACTTTATGGGGTCTTAGTAGTTATTTCAATGTGTTACATACGGAATCACAAACTTATATATACTCTAACACATTTTTGTGAAGGGTATAAAAATATATACATATTAAATTAAGTGAAGTTATTAAACAAAAACCTTTCGAAATTTTTGCGTTGCTGAGTAGCTGGTAGAAGGTTCCAAAGACGCGCTGCATTTATAAAAAACTGCCACTCTGTAACCAGACAACTATGACGCGGAATAGTGATTTTTCTGCCTCTATATATTCGTATCTTGTTGATGCTGCACAAAATTCTATACACACATCAACCCATATATCTGTATGAAAGGCTTCTTTTCACACGATCGCAGAGAACCAATGATATAAGACCAATAAAATATAATAACTCTGTATCTGGAATGCAGTTTTATATTAACTCTATTCGCCTCTGGAACTCACTACCATCGAACATAAAATGTATAAGCGGTGCAACTCAGTTTAGGAAAGAAGTTTTTAATCTATATACATATGTATGTCACAATGATGTTTTATTTATTATATTATGAAATTGTTTACCTCTTCATTGTTTTTATTTTACTCAATCATATTGTATGTTATATATTCATTTTTTTTTATATATGTACATATGTATGTATATCTTGTTAAACAAATACACATTTTAATTTATTGCTTATATCTCAATTTATTTACATATATTATTAATTGTTATTTATATAAACCTAAACATATTTAAACATGCTAGATAACTTGCAACGCAAAAATCCTTTACTATATTCATAAGATTTTATATCTTGTTGTATTGGAAGTATATAAATAAATAAGTGATCTGGTAAATTTAATTTTGTCGTATAGATACAACGGAGCTTGCAGATAAATGATCTTATGAGGAAACATGAGTACACGAATCTTGAGTAGACTATCGAGGGATACACCGTAAAGTTGTGAAGAAAAAATATAGAAATATGGTCATGCTTTAGTAGGCCATACCCATACCTCAAAATATTATTGCATAAAATATTCAGTTTACGCTTCCTAGCAGAGTCGCAACTCGAAAAGATTTCGCAGCCATATAAAACACAAGGCACCAAAAAGGTTTTGGCAAGGAGTTCTCTTATGTGCAAAGGTGTATAAAACTGAGTATAGGCCAAAGTGACCTTAATTTAGCGTAAGTTTTGCCTATGAGTGTATTAGCATGGTTTGTCCAAGTAAGGTTGGAATTGAAAATCAAACCGAGATTTTTCGCAAAGCTTTGAACTATAACCCGTTCTCCATTTACTCGTATGTCAACATTGCGAACGGGGTTTGTATTTCTCTTGTAAATGGTTGCGGACGTGGAATTTAGCGGATTCAGCAACAGGCCATTGGCAGTGGCCCATCGGGAGATGTTGTCGAAATCTGAATTTAATTTTGCAACATTTTCGGCAACTGTATTAATTCAGGTCCACAAATGAACCCTTTTTACAAAAATGTTTCTTTTTGTTTTAAAATTTTACCAAGTTTTTAATGGCCAAAAAACCAGCTTTTATTAACACAATTCAAAAGGTCACTTCTACAATACCAACAACAGTATAAGCCATAAAAGTGTAAATAGACAATAATTTTTACGATAATAAGCTTATCTCAGATGCTGATGAAGAGTGTTTGCTACCCAGAAACAGCCGGTTCACAGAAAAACTTATTGTAGAAATATTTTCAAAAAAACCTTTTGTTTAATTAAATTTCAATATTTAGTTAATATTTTTTTTTTGTTCTGTTAAAGTTTTTGTTTGAATCTGCATGAATTCTAAAGAAAAAAAATATAGTATGTCACAACTTAATTCCTACAAGATATACATACATACATACCTATGTGTGTAAATATAGATATGTATATAAGTGCATATATGCATAGTTTTTATCAATGTACCTACGAAATAGTACATAGAAATAATAATAATACCTACTTAATAATAATAGTAATGTAATAATAAATCCTATTACTGTTAAGGTGGAAAATGTATTTGACATGCTTCAAAAATCATAAGGAAAAATTATACATCGCACACTGTAACATAAAACCGTTCACGACGAGCCTTTGCTTCAATATCATCATAATTCAAAAAATTCGATTTTAATTGCAGAATTAAACGCTATGAAATTTTTTATACCTATTCCGAAAATAAAACAAAAATACATAAGTACATACATACATATGTATGCAAATACATACATACATATATCGTATTCTCAGCTCTTGAGAGAAGAATACAATTTTATTTTACCATAGAATTGTGAATACAATCAAAACTTTAGTTTTCGGCAAAATAAATTTTTTGAGTTATGACTATTGCTGAAGTCTCGATATGCTTTATAATACACGTACAAACATACATACACGTAACATACATACATATAGTATTGCATTTTTTTATTTTTTATTGAAAGAATCTCCTAGTGCTTTTCTTGTTATCATAACTTTTCATTGTAGCTTTTTTTAATGACAATATATGTAGATAGTAAGAACGCTGTCAGCATTCAGGTTGAAACTTATTTTGAATTGTTTTTCAACCATTAAAGAAAAATATTTTATTTTTTAAAATTGCTAAAATAATTTGTTTTATTTAAACCAAATTTTTTTGAGGTTGCCACAAATTTTTTGCTTTTAATTATTCAATAACAAATTTGCTTAAATATTTCGGCACATTTCGGACAAAAAAATTTATTCTTTTGAATAATATCTTATTTGATTGTGATATTTTTTTCAAATAATGGTTTGTCTAATTCAATCAATATTTTTATCGGGTATCAACAACTTTTCAGCTAAAACTTTTATTAAATTGATAAATTATTTCAGTGGCAAGAGGTTAAAATTCAATAAAAAATTTTATTTGCTTCTGTCAATTTTTTATTTAGATTTTATTTACATATTCAATAAACAATTTTATTAATAATCGTAAAACTTTATTTGAAAAAATTTGAGATTTCTCTCAAACAAAGCCCTACAAATTTTTACATTGTATTTACAAATTCCTTTGTAGGACCTAAATCAATTAAAAACATTATTAGATCAAATTATTTCGTGTTTGAATTGAAAAATTAATTTTCTCTGTGTTCTCCACCTAGCTATTAAATTTCACTTTTCTTTACTTAATTGATATTAATTAAAATAGTGACAAACCAAGGGTTGAATTTAAGCCTGAAAAATGTATTTAATATAAATATGTTATAACAATGAACTTAATTATTTATTCGCTGTAAGAGCCAATTGAAATTTATTATTGTAGGTCTAAAAAAAAATAGACCTTATGCTTTCTGTCTCTTTCAGCCGTCTATATGCCGCCAACATTTCGTTGCTGCTAAACAACTCATCAGTAGACTTGAAAAAGCAAAAAGAATGTTTGAAGCCCAACTACTTATTCCAAAATTCTCATGAACAAAATGAGAATCAGAAATGCTCAAACAAACTTTTTTAAACAGAAAGCATTTTACGTCTTGCAACAATTTTACGACGGCTGAAAGAGACAGAAAGCATAAGGTCTATTTTTTTAGACCTACAATAATAAATTTCAATTGGCTCTTACAGCGAATAAATAACTAAGTTCATTGTTGAATATTCAAAAACTTTTACTTTTTTATACTTTCAAGAATACAAGTTGTTGGTAACCAAAGGTCACCTGTTGTAAGGAAGTGCTATAAAAAGTAAAAGGTGTTGCAAGACGTAAAATGCTTTCTGTTTAAAAAAGTTTGTTTGAGCATTTCTGATTCTCATTTTGTTCATGAGAATTTTGGAATAAGTAGTTGGGCTTCAAACATTCTTTTTGCTTTTTCAAGTCTACTGATGAGTTGTTTAGCAGCAACGAAATGTCGGCGGCATATAGACGGCTGAAAGAGACAGAAAGCATAAGGTCTATTTTTTTTTTTTTAGACCTACAATAATAAATATGTTATGTTATATTTCACGAGCTGCCAGTCGTGAGAGGGGCCCTTATCGGTCGTAGAAGGTACAGTTGTGCTAACCTCTTACAGGGAAAGTTTCAATAGGTTAGATTAGGTTGATTGGAATGGTTTGTTTGCTCATGTCTTGCAACATATACTACACTTATATGCCAGTGTAGGCTTGTTGTGTCCTCCGCAGATCAAACCATGAACAGTTTGACAGATAGGTATTAAGGACTCTATGCCATTCACAAAGCTACTTAATATTCTCCAGCATATGCCATGTAATTGGGTTCATTTGTTAAGGTGTCTCTCCCAAGATATCGGGTCCGAATTTATTAGAATATGGGGCACTTTGATAAAGTGACCGTAAAAGCTAGAAAGCTGAAATTTGCAGAGTGTAGGTATTTATATATGCTCTATAACAACACATGCTAAAGACAACAAATCGAAAACTACCAGGTGCCCCTAGACAACCTAAAGTAACAATTAGCCAGTACTCTCGAACCGTGAGAGACAGAGGGATGAAATTTGCACAATATGTGTATTCACATATGCTGCAGAACAATACTTGCTAAAAACAACAACTGTAAAACTACCAGGTGTCCCTTTACAACGTAGAGTAACAGCTAGAACTCTCGAACCGTAAGAGATAGAGAGCCGAAAATCGCACAGTGTATATATTGCCAGATACCTTACAACAGCAACAAGCAAAAGTCGAAAATTACTAGGTGTCCCCATACAACGTAAAATTGCTGTAAAAACAGAGAGATGAAATTTTTACAATATATATATATATATGCCATTCCATACATACTGTTACAAATTTGGTCGTGAACGGACCGATTGTGATTGTTCTAGAACGTACTAAATCATCGTTATTTTATATGTGCTTGTATATACACACATGGATACATAGAAACTTGTTGATAAACAAAACGGCAGCACAGCGAGTGTGCACATACTGACACACATGTGTAGATAAATAGGCACAACAGCGAAATAAAAGAAACCACCACCGCACGATACAATATTCGTGTGTGTATGTATGTGCGCGGCTCAGATGCTTGAGTTTTACTGCCGCGTGTATGTATGTCGGTGTGTGTGTATATCTTTTGTTCATCCCAGTTGGCACCGTCTTCAAGACATCATTGATGATGGGTGCACGACAAAGTTAAGTCCTCGAAGACAAATGAGGGACATCCGGTGCAAGTCTTTGACGACATTTCCACACAAGTGTCGCGAAAATCGTGCAAGACAACAAGACGGACAATGTCGCTCATGGTGTCATGAACAAAACATAAATAATTTTCGGTGATTACATAAAAGAACAGTCTTCTAACATTTCAGTGATGAGTATATAAAAGATGTTACCCCCACGAAATCGTATACGACTGCCACTACGATAGGTCGTTGACGATTGTATTGACGATTTGTCTATCAACTTATGTATCTTCAAAGATAATTTCAGATTTTTTTTATAAACGAACTATTTCTCAACTAAAATTAAGAACGCCAAATTCGATATTTTAATATTTTATTAAAAACAAAAACAATTTAATTCAAAATTATATAAAATAATACAAGAAATTAACTTCAGTTCATATTATGAAGTTCATAGGTATAGGTATAGAATTATTTAATTCAGCTTATTTTCGTTGCATTTCCGTGAATTTTCTTTGTTGTACGTATTTTTAATTCGTCGTATTACGTTCCGAAATTCTTTTTTAAAGTCCTCGTAGGAAAAGCCATCCGTCTTTGTTGATTCTGTTAATATAAAGAAAATACATACATATATGCACATACATACATACATATGTATGCATATAAAAATTAATAATATGAAGAAACCTAAATAATAAATGTAGTACATTCCGGTATTTTTAATTCGATGATGTCTACATAAAAAATTTTATTGCGTAACCTTACGTTTACTTACCATATAACCCATTAATCATATTTGGATTTCATTAGTACATATGTATATGTATGTATTACTTGTTTTTTAAATTTATATGAATTTATGTACTTACCGAAATGTTTATTTTATAACTAAAAACCACTGACTCTTTCAACGTTTCGTCACTGAATGAAACATTTTTCTTTATTTATTTTTCAATTGATTTTTTTACCGTTATTTTAATTCTCTTGCAAAACAAGCAGAAATTGCGTCTTTTCAGAAAAAACAAGAAATTGTTTCATTTTTGTTTTTTCATACAAGACGATATCTAAGAACATGTCTCTCTTGTTGTCTTCAATAAAAATGTTCTGTCATTTATTGTTTTGTAGAAGACAACATGAAAGAACATACATATCTCTCTTATTGTCTTCAATAATTATTTATCCCAGATGTTTTCTACTCTTTGTCGCTCATCTTGTCATCAGAGAAATTGTCTTATAAATTGCCATTGAAGAAAACTACTTGATAGATGACAAATTTTAAAATTACTTGCAGAAATCTTCGACGACAATGTCGTGTTAGACAATCGGGCCAACTGGGATGATGAGTCATCGCACATCGCACTGAAGATGTGGCGTGATTAGCTTCTGTAAACGTCTAGAATGTTCTAGTAATGATCATTGGAGGTATAAAAGCAGCGAAGCTTAACGCTGAACAAGTCAGTCGATTTTTAGCTGCGCTAACGTGTAAAGTGTCTTAAGTAATAAAAAGTGATTGAGTGAAAGTGTTGTTCTTTTAGTAAAGTGTTCTTAGTAAAGTGTTTACAAGTATAGTGTGTTAAAATAAATAAAGTGTTGAACTGTTGATTATTGTAAACTGAAGACGTGAGTGTTTTAACTTCATTACAATTAAAGAATCTACGGAAAACGTTTTGAAAAGGTTGAAACGTAACAATACATTACACATACATACGTACGAAATCCTAAGTGTGCGAGCCAGCCTCGTACTTAACTAAATTTATTTTTTGCTTGTCTAGATCCCCCCACAGAATTTTAGCATTGATTTGCATGGTTTGATGTCCGTGAATCAAGGAGTTGTTAAATTTTCAATATGTTTTATAAATAATTATGAACTACGTTCTTGAGTTGTGAGAATTTATATAGTAAAAATATATTTTTTAAATTAAAATACAAATTGCTCTGGATATAACAGTTTATTTGCACGTGGCTTTTGCCATATATTTGTATTCGCTAAAATTCAAATTTGTCATTCTCTTCCGCATTCACTATGGGGTGTAATGTATGAAGTATGTATGTATATGTACAGCAGGCAGACTAAGGTGTCTGTCATTCACATATGTATGTATTGTGAAGTCTTAATTATGAATATTTATACACAATAAGATTATTTTTTATATTTTCTATTATTAATATTTATATGAAAAGATTAATTAATTTTAAAATAATTTTTTTCAACTTACGTTGAACAAACTTTTCCATGCTTTATGTATAACAGCACTACAAATATTATAATGGCTTCTAATTAATAAAATGTTTATTTTACTTAAGACCATATCAAAATAATTCAAGGACTGCTCTTATCCTTTAGTTGTATCTTTATAATATTTGATCCACTTCGTTGCTTATTACACAATTATTATGGGAATAATGTCCAATAAAAACACAATCCAAGGAGCATGATTTATATTTCTTAAGTGACACATTTACGATGGTAATGACTGTGCAACCATAATTTTTATTATCCTTTTGCACACTACAGCTCTGAACCTTAGTAAGCAAAACAATAGTTCTGTTTGGTTTGTGTTGATTTTAGGCGAGTGTAAATGAATTCCAACACTTATGTATGTACATACATTTTGTAAACATACTGGTGTGATGTTGTTTATATGTATGTAGTTATCTTCATAACACAGCCGACCAAATGCATGTGTACAAATGTTTATTGTGGGAAATAAAATAGTTAAAACAAAGCAAATATAAAACGAGAACCATAAAAAACTTCAAGTTAATACACTTGCGAGTATAGGCCCATTTGTAGCTTCAAGTTCTGTAATGCATGAGTGGCTTATGTATGTACATATGTATATGTACTTATGAGAATTGTATTCATTTACGAGACACAGTGGAACCGATTGAAAAAAAGGACAATGGATTTCTAGAATTTGCCATCCGATTATAACGCAACAAATCTTAAAAGCGAATCTTACACATGGCTGTCTTTTAAATCCTGACACCATATCCCAATTCAACTGCACTGGTTCTTTCCACTTTTAGCTTTTAGTTGGGCTTATGCATCTACAGAATTGAACTCATACAGATCACTACAATATATCATCTTATATATTATATCATCTTATATATTATAATATTGAAATAACAACAATTTGAACGTACTGTTGTTAACATTAAAGTTTAAAAGTGGGGTAAAACTGTCCCGCTTATATACTAGAAATGTGCGCCTGAGAGTGTTTTGGCTCACGTCACACCCAACAATGATTTTAGATCTCACCTCCCACAAGCTCGCGAGCAAAAATTTTTTCAAACACGTGCCTTCAACGTGTTACTTTGTATTCATAAACTGAAACACCGCTAGGGGGCTATGTAAAGTCATTTATCTATGTGGATAAGCCACAAACCCTTGACCATTTGGAAGACAACATTCGCCGTCCTATTGCCGATATGCGGTCACCAAGGTTGGAAAAAGTCATCGACAATTGGCCAGCCGTGGCGATCATATGCCAGAAATCGTATTTAAAATGTGATGCCACAAGATTGTCTTTCGGATAAATAAAATTCATGTCAATCGAATAATCCATCATTCTTTTATTGCAACTTAAAGTTTTATACATCGAAAAAAAACCCCCTTTATATGAAGCTATGATTCGCTTTGATATTCCAAAGTACTTTTGTAAATTTCTCCATTTTTTGTTTAGAATAAAAATATTTTTTTAAACCATGAAAAATAATAATTCCACCAGCCCATAAAGCGCACCAAACAGTCAGATTTTCTGGATGTAATGGTGTTTGGACATACACTTTAGGATTAGCTTCACTCCAAATGCGGCAGTTTTGTTTGTTGACGGAGGTATTCAACCAGAAAATCGGGAACAACGGCCATCTCGTTTTGCACTAAAACTGCACTATTTGCAAGCGTTGTTCAGGCGTGAGTCTATTCATGAGGAATTGCCAAACCAAACTGAGAATAAATCACTCAACAGCTGTTAAATCGGTCACCATCTTGAACACTAATGCCAACTTAAAGTTCTAAAAAAAAACACCCTTTATTTCATTTGCAGTATCACAAACATGAAAATTATAAAAGCTTTTCTTCCGAATCAAAGTCCTACTTAGACTCTGTATACTGTTTTATAAATCTTAAGGTACATTAAAGTTTTAATCACATACCAATATATTACTACAGCAATATACTGGCATAATTCTTGCTTATATATACATACATACATGCCTACTTACGTATACAAAGCTCGCGTGAATTATTTTAGAGTTTTTTATGCTTGAAAAAGATAAACTTCCTTCGAACTTTACACACACACAATGTTTCATATTTTAATGGGTGTTGATGGCAAAAAATAAACATGGTAGTTGTAATAAAAAAATATTTATATCCCATTCATAAAAACTATAAATCAGATATCTGAACCGTGTGCATACGTTCATGCATGTGTGTGCTTCTACGCTTATAAAAAAGTATACAGATATATTCGTAAATGGGGTGAGATGGCATTCCAGGACCAATATGCTGTTTTTAAATGGAAAATTTTAAGCCAAACAAACCATTTTTTTTTTAAAGCGTGGTATTCAAAAGACCAAGACTAAACAAAGCCTTGAGGGCACCCTGCTCTAATGGAGAACAGTTCAGAACAAGTATTACGTAAGTGGACTTTAAATGCTCTGGAGAAAAGAAAGCTGCATAAATTCTCTAACAAGAAGTAAAAATCAGTTATAGTTCAGCAATTTAAAAATGATTTTTTTTTTGTACCACACTGTGTCAAAAGTTGCTTTGACTTCAACCGGGAATATTCCAATTGAGTTTTGCTCTTTAACTTTTCTACTAACCAACTTTCTTATTATGTATGGATTTTTAAAATCTAATATAAAACAGTAAAGTCTGAAACAAGAATTCATAAGAATTGTTAAAAAAATTAATTTAGGTCCTCCAAAAATGAACCTTTTTAAAAAATGTTTGCTGTCTTTTTCAGCTGTCTATATGCCGACGACATTTCGTTGGTGCTAATCAACTCATCAGTAGAATTGAAAAATGCTTAAAACTTTTAAGCATTAAAACTTCGTCGGCGTAATATAGACAGCTGCAAAAGACAGCAAACATATTTTAAAAAGATTAATTTTTGGACCTAAATTAATACATTTCAATTGGCTCTTAAAGCAAATAACTAATTAAGTTCATATTTGAATGGTTGAAAAATGTATGCATCTTCGAGGGAGCGATTTCAGGCATCTATTATTGATATGGGCCTAACACAAAAAATATAGTTTTGCTGTTTTTTCAGCATTTAAATGTTGTGTAATAACTAAAGTTAGTACGGCACAAGTTCACAAGATAAAACTATGTGACATATAATATAGAAGCCGTTTGTATGGACAGGAGCACTAAAGAAATCCACCGACTACAAGATTTTCAAAGTTATAGAGCGCACATCCGCTTTGATGGTTACTAGGCCTCCTGGGTCATGACCATGTAAGAAGTTATTAGTGATGCTCCACGGGCTATCAGCCGTTCTCATGGTGTAAGAAATGTCAGATACTCAACGACACGTGTACAAGCAGGGGGAATGAGGATAAATGATCATTCCAAAGCCATTGACTATTGCTCACCGGTCCTAATGATCAACCAGGAACTTAACGTAAACATGTCGAACATGGCCCCAGATAGTGGCGAGTTAGATCAATCAAGCGAACTGATTTTTATGGATGGCGCCAAATTGGACTTATGATTTGTGTATCTTCATACGCCTTTTTCAACGGAGAATCAAGATCAGACTACATAATCAATGTAGCATTACTCATGCCGCAGTTGCGGTGGTAAAGAGACCGGCGATTTACTACATGATATACGGTGTGTATATCCAAATCTGTACTGACAAAAAGACTGGATATCTAGATTGGTTTATAAATACCGAATATCTGTGAATGAGATAGTGAAACATTCGAATCTAAAACTTCTCGAGAAACCAACACAAAATGGTATGTCTCGAAACGTAATTTCCGATGTACTGGCTAATACAATGTTCATACATGCGCCTTTATTGAGATAATCGCCATAAAGTCCATTATTGAGCACAATATTCCGTACAAAAAGTCAATAAAGTTATTGCTTAATAAACTCAAAATTGCTTTGAATAGTGAGAAAAAGATGAAACACAACACTGTAAAAGATGTGTTTAATAAGCAAAAGTATACAATGCGAGATGAATGACGAGATAAATGTCAACAAAAGCAAACAAAACAAAATAATAAAAAATAAAAAAAATGGAGAGTCAAGTGAAGGAAGGTATGATTTTTATATTAATATTATATCTTTTTGTTCTATTTTGTACATATTTACGTATGTATGTACATAAAACTATTTGGGTGTTGATACTTTGAAAATATTTAATATTTCGTTATTTTGACCCCTTATTTTCCTTATATTTTATATATTTATTTGAGCTTACTTTGAAAATATTTTTCACTTTTTCTTTCTCACTACCAAAACAAAAGCAACAACTTTTTTCCAGCTGTCAAATACTACCCCGCAAGAAATAGCTGATGGAAACTAACACATTAACAACTTAATTACTAACACATGCAGAGAAATTTTATAGGCTTCAGCGTTGCTACTACAAGGTTTTTTTTAGTATTTTGATTTTCCCGTATTAATTTGCTAATTTAATTTGAAACTACGTTTATGCATTAATGTTTTCATATGTTCATTTGGACTTGTTTCTTTGAAAAAAATGGTGCTGAGGAAGTTTTTCCATATGAGTCAGTTTACTATTATTAAAACTGCTACTGACTACTGTTTTTCGTTTAATTTTATCTATACGTTTTTCTAAAATAGTTTATTCTACTTTAGAATTGAATTGTTTTTGGAAATTTTTCGAAAAACTCGTATTTTATTTAATAATTAAGAATATTATGTATAATTTTGTGGAAATTTTGAAAAAAGGATTTCGAACAATCACTTTACTGAGGTGGTAACGCTGGTTAAAAAACGAAATCACACGTACACTAATGTTTCCATCAGTTTATTCATTTTGCCTTTAAGAAAATGATAGAAATCCTGATGTATGAACCCATCAGCAGTGTCGGTCATATGATGCATCAAATGACCGACACTGTTCTTGCAGGGTAATTGAGTTAGCGCAATATTTGTATGTATGAACGCAAAAAATATTATGTCAATAAACTGAATATTATCTCAATTAGAAATGCATGTATGAACAAGGTATAAGTCTGATGTCCGACCACCATTGAAGGACATGGACGAGTTCATGAGGTAAAGATGGTTAATTAAGATCGTCTATCGAATATCAAGGCTCACATGGTCCAGTTATGGTTACAGAAAAGTAGTAGCTCTGTGGGGCATTCGCCGTCATAGATTGGGTTCCCTGGTGGCCGTTCAAAGAGGACATTGTCATGCAAGCATATTTAATTTTTCATATCAGGACAGATCTGCAGAATTGCAAAGATGAGGAGGAGAAGGAGGAGAGTGTTGAGCACTTTTTCTGCCCATATCCAACCCTCACCAACGTAAGAGCAACACAACTTATTGGCATATCGACAGACATGTTGGAATGTTAAACAAGTATGGTTGAAATGATTCAAATCATTAGATAAAAAACTTCTTCAGAAATATACATATGCAATGTGCTCGTTTTCCTTTATTTGTTAGTTTGTGCTCTTTTGTGGCTTGAAGTGTTTTTTTTTTTCGTGTAAGTTTTCTAATCAAAGACTACTTGCAGTTTTTTTAAGCACCATTATAAACAGTAATTAATTTTAATTACCAGAATGCACATATACTTGTTCTAAATATTTAGTGTAAACTTAAGTCCGAAGTATGAGTTAAAGTGCTTTGAAAGTTAATTATTTTAGATGTAATTCTTGCTTAACTGGGTTTTCCATGTTTAAGTGGATTATTTGGAGAACAAAAAAATACTTAAATATTACTTACCTTTCCTTATATTGTACATTATGTTGGGTACTATGTACATAAATTCAGTGTTTATGTATGTGTTCGTTTAAAGGGAATACAAAATCTATGTAAAATGTTTAGGATTAAAAATGGCAAGCTCTATGAAAGTTCTTGCTTATACAAGTAATCCAAACCAAGTGGTGAAATGAAGAAAAAAAAATTAATTTATTTGTATGAAACTGTCAACGCAAAGCAAACAAGCCAAGCGGGCTAAATAACTTCTGTTACTCTATAGAAAAAGGAAAATGAAAGAAAACCGGTTACAACAGAAGTGTGATATAAATATAATTTAAGCAGCCTATAACTCTTCACGAGTTCTAAAAATTATTCCAGTTGACATTTTGCTGATAAAGCGGAAGTTTTTTTTTTCCAATGAGAATGAAGTTGACAGCTTAAAATTTAAAGCCAAAAAGAAAAAGGTTCGCAATACAACTTTGTTAGAGAATAAAAGGCATTTGCAGTAGAGTACAAATAAAACTGTTTATTCAACAATTTTCATTTAATTTGGGAGCAAAAATTTTGGTAGTAAAAAAAACTTTGTTTAATTGCAAAACTTGTAAAACTATTTCCTTCTTTTAAGTAAGTACACAGAAAGAAAAAACTAGTTGTTTTTACTTGATTTTAGGACGAAGCGTACCTGAAAATTTAAGAAATTTGTGCATAACACACAAGTACAGGTAAAACAAGCCGAATAGGGATTAGTAAAGAGAAACTATCGTGTTGTTGGTCAAAATGATTACCAAATTCTTGTGTGCGCTACAATTATTGAATTTTGTATCATTTCTTTAATTGCTGCGATAGCTCAACTAGTTAGTAGAGTGACTAGACCGGCAGTAGTTAAGTTCCAGGTTCAAATCAGCAATTATACAAAATTATTTATAAATTATTATTGAATTGAAGAAGTAAAGGGGACACTTTCATGTCCGATTTCAAGATTAAACAGACTTCAGAAACATTGCAATCCAGTAAATAATCATCACACCTAAAACAAATTCAATTCCTCCGCACTTAAATCAATCCAAATTATTATCAAAAGTATGATAAGTACAAATGTTCCGGAATCAAGTGCGGCATACTTGTTTTTAAGTACAGATTTTTGGCATATACAATCTGAAATCAGGATTGAATATGGCCAAAATCAGTCGGAAACTAGAATTAAATATGGCTCAAATTAAGTATGCATTACTTGAATAATCTGTACTTAAATTAAGCGCAACGTACTTGTTGGAAGAAAATCTGCACATAAGAAACCAACAATCAGATGAGGACTATTTTAGTGTTTCCGGCACAAATAGTAGATCTAAGAAGCGGTTTAATTTATGCCTGAAGGAATTAATTTGTACCAAACCAAGACTTAAAAACGAATCCACAAAATTTATCTCATGCGATTTATTAACATTTAGTGGTGACAGATAAACATCATTGAACAACTTTCTCCATCCAATCTCACTAAGATTAAAATCACCAAGTATACAGAGGTTTTCAGCGCTAACAGCCTCCGATAGGTGAACAACATTAAGAACATGGGCAGCATAAACAGAATCAGCAGTTTTTGGTTTAAAAATACCAAAACCGAAATAAATAGATTTTTAAAGCTCATGATGCATACACAGAGTTGATCTATTGTAGGGCTGGTCAATAGTTGTCAATGTAACAATATTGTGTTGTCAATATAACACAAGGATCGCTTTTTCTTTTAACTCTTTAAATGTTTTATTGTTAAACGGGTGTACCATATAATCCCCAAAATCAAAATCCCCAAACACAAAATCCTCATTTTCTGTGTAAAATATATCAAAATTTTAAAAATCGCGCGATTAAATAATGCCTATTTCGGAAATTAAAAATCAAAACAAATTGTATGATAAATTCACAAATATTTAATAGGTATGTCATGAGCAGTACTGAACTAAAATATATAACAATAAAGAAAAAAAAAACATATTTCGTTATAAAAGTAGTTCAGTTTGAAATTAATATTAAAAACAAAAAAATATATTATATAGGAAAAGGTTGTAGTGATAACTAAGAGCGAAGTTTTTTAAACGTAATAACAAAATAAGTGAATGGAAAGCAAAGAGAAATAAAGTAAAGAGATTTTTAAAAAGTTGTACTTTTGTTGATATGATCGGTAATATTGTAAAAATTTGGGGATTTTGTGTTTGGGGATTTTCTGGCACTATCTCCAATAAATGTGGGGAATTTGTATTTGGAGATTTTGATTGGGGCATTTTTTTCGCTTGGAGATTTTGTGTTTAGGAATTTTGATTTTGGGGATTATGTGGCACTCCCTTGTTAAACTTAATTTTCAGATAAACCAACGAATATTTTTGTTAATAAAGTAAAAGATATTGTTAATATTACAGAAAACAAAATCAATTAAATAATTTCAATAATTTTATTGGAATTTCAGAAAAAAATACATTTATAGCTGCTTTTTCAATTAAAATAATATCAATACAACATTGATATTGTTAATATCACAAATTTTGATTCTGTTTTCAATTAAATATTCAAACAACATGTATTGTTGATAATAATTTAGTGGCGGTATGTACAGACATTTACATACCTACTTATGTATGCATGTGTGTTTATGAAGACCTGCTTTAGCCACTGTACTCCTCCTACAAGCAAGAAATTAATAGAAAACTGATCTTACCGACACTGGAAAAATTTTGTTTTTATTCCTTCTGCTGTCACCGATATCGAGAAAAGAAGTTTTTATTCAAAATAGGCTTTTCTATCACCAGATTCACATTTAAGTTAATAACATTTATTTATTATTTTTTTTTTTAGCTTGCTTGTTTATGAAATTTCCCTAAAGCCCCTGGGGGCTGATTCTGGCAGTCGTGATCGAAATTGTATTCGATTGAAAGATAATTTCGAACGTACTTTATTTTCTAATTCTTTTATCCGATACTGAACGAATCGATTTTGTTTTATAGTGTTGGACAAAAATCGCGAATAAATTCGTTTTACAACACTAAAAATGCAAATAAAAAAGGTAAACAAACAATATTGTGCACAAGAAATTTGTTGCTTGTGTAAAAGAAATTTGTTGAAAATTAATATGAATCCGGAATTCTTGTTTTATTCATCTTCTTCCGAATCCGACGAGAATGAAAACGTTAACGTCATTCGAAGAAGAATACGCCAATATCTCTTTTTGGGCATAATTTATTTTTATTACTGTTGACCTAAAATAAAAATTTATTGATATAATTATGTTTATACATATTTTTTTTTTTTTTTAATTCGGTACTTACATTTCATATTTTATTATTAAGGGATTAAAACATACAAATGAAATTATCTTTTTGTTTGTTTCTTTCTGCAACACAAGTATAAATAAACAAATGAAATTATATTTCTGTATGTACATATACTTTTATTTTTATTTTTGTTTTGCTTGCAAAAAAACGATAACTCGAACGCTTCTTGCGTTCGAGTAAAAACTCTCATGGTTGCATTCGAACGTTCGCTTGTAATCGACTGCCATCGTTACAAATTTCGATACCTTTTGCTGGATAACGAGTGACAGAATCCCAAAAGTAAAAAAAATCGCACGTTCGACTAAAAACTCGCTCGTATGCGATTGCCAGAATTAGCCCCCTGTTCTCGCTATAGTTATTTAAATATTTGAATGTTTTGGCTTTTTTTTATGATTTTAAACAATTTTGACGAAAAAATAATTTTAAAATTTTTTTTTCAAAAAGTGTCAGAAAATCTGAGGTTTATAATATAGCGCCGATTTCACTGAATTTCAAGTAATAGTTTGGCCTCAACAACGGCCATTTTTTTACTCCTAAAACCTGGTTTTTTGTATGTATCTCTGCTTTTCGTAAACCGATCGCATTGAATGGCAATAGCAAACAAATGACGCGATATGCGTAAAGTTTGTTTTAATATGCTAAAATTGCTAAAGTTATAAACGGAATCACAATCCTAAATATACCTACAATTCTCATTATGAAGAGGGCGAAAATATCACTGGTATATACTTCGGAATTGGACCAGCGGGATTGTATTCTCAAGTGATTCAAGAACAACACCATGAGTATGTGTAGAGCTAAGTTGATTTTGCCAAAGTCTAGTCATAAAATAGACTTCCTCTTCTGCGGAAAGACTCGTTAAAACTACCTGATCAGTCTAAAATCCAATACGTAGGATTTTGCATAAGTGTAAATGTAATACCAATTTTCATTAATTTTAAACACGTCTGTGTTTCTAACGGACACAGATTTTTTTTAATTTCATGTCTATTCCTCAATGGCACTTTTTATGTGCAAATAAGTTTTACTTTATGCAAAATATAACAAATTCGTTATTCATACTTACATCTTAAAATTTGTTTCAAGTTGGATTTAATTATATTATTTGCTCTGTTTTCTATGGTAGATTTTTATTTACTTAATTTTACAAACAGAGTATTTTAGTATCAACATTTCTACATTAATTGTTTTAAATTCAAATTCTTTATTTGATGTTATTTTTTATTTAATAAAACAACTTATGCAAAAGCTGAAGTGTGTAGGCAAATGTATGTGTTCAAGTACACACGTACATATATTAATATATAGTGCGTTTCACATCTATCATCGCTAGATCTTATGGTTAAATTTTATAAGAAATCTAGAAGGTCTATTCTTTTAGACCTAAAGTAATAAATTTCAATTGGCTCGAATAAGTAATTAATAAATAATTAAGTTCATTGTAGAAATTGATTTCAGTTATCTGAGCAACGGAAAGTCTACTAAAATATCTCTGAAGATGTGGACATTAAAGGCGGTTATGTCTGTCTGTATCACATAAGAATGAACCAAATTATTTATTTGCGATAAGAGCTAAGTAAAATGTATTAGTTCAGGTCTAAACATAAACCTTATAAATTTCTCCGTCTCTGTGCCGCCGATATTTTGTTAATGCTAAACAACTCATCCGTAGACTGGACAGAAAACAATAAAAGAATGTATTTTTAGACCTAAACTAATACATTTCAATTAGCTCTTATAACAAATAAATAATAAGGTTCAGTTTTGAATATTCCAAGAACTTTTATTTCATGATATTTTCAAGAATACAAATAGTAGTAACCACTGATAACTCCTTATATAAAAGTTGTAAAGAAAAGTAAAAGAGTTACAAGACGAAAAAATATTTTCTTTATTAAAGGTTTGTTTGAATATTTCAGATTCCCATTTTGTTCATGGTTATTATGGAATAAATAGTTAAGTTTCAAACATTCTTTTAAGAATTTTTTAAGTCTACTGATGAGTGAATTAGTATCAACCAAATGTTGGCGTCATATACACGGCTGAAAAATGTTAAAATTTATTGGAAACTATTTTTAGCCTTAAAATAATATAATAATAATAATTATATAATTAATTTTGTTTTTTTCATAACTGTAAAGTAGAGGTCTAGCTTTTTATGGCATATACCATATTTGGCCAGTTTTGCCGTTTCTTTCAACTTTTCATTAAAATGCCATTGCATTGTTGTAAATTGTGTTTTATGGCTAGTCACTGTCAAATTTCTTTCTCAATATAAACATGCTTGTTTCCACAATTTCAATTTCATCCAGTTTTAAAAATATTTCATTTCTGATTAAAATCTGAAACAGAAGTCCATGAATGAAATTCTCGGTTCATGCAGATCTGCTTTTGTTGAAGAAACTTCTACCAGTTCTCTTTGAAAGCCATCCTTAGGCTCACACCAGTGCTCCCAGGTCAATTTATTTCTTCACCCCAGAACAATTTTACAACCCCCTAAAATTCAATGTTTTTCCCCCTAACAAATTTTGGTGAACATTCTGCTTTAGTTTGCGAATCACCAATATTAATGCATTGACAATGCGGAAAATGCATAAAATTGTTAAACTTTACCCAATTAAAAAGAAGTAAAAATTAACTGATTATACGTACATATTTTCCAGTGCATATGTTATCATTACAGGCGTATGTATATTTATTAAAAATATTCGATTTATTTGTATTCACATAATTTGAGATCTAAGTACACATTTATAGGCAGCTGGAAAGTGTTATCTGCGTATCTAGAAAAAATTAAGTTTCTCCAAAAATATTTATTTATTTATCCATCTAAGCCTATGGAATACAATATCCTTACAGGCTAATAATAATTTAATTACAAAATATATTAAATAAATCCTTATATTCTAATAACAATTTAAAATCAGTAATCGGCAACGAAAAATCAATGCTAACGATATTATTGATGCTATTTAAAGTATGCAAGGCCCGTAGCAACGGCTCACGCATTGCATAATTAGTACCATGACTAGAAACATAAAATAAATTACTGGATCTGAAAAACTTACATGGCACAAAAAAAATATTAAGAGTTTCTGAGTCTTCTTCGCTCTTAACGTTCTTTTGACATTTTCATAAAAAGCGTTTCAATTGTATCAAAGGTTCTTAGCTATTTTAATTTTCCCAATTCTTAAGAAACGGAAACAAGTCAAAGAAATGACCCCGGAAAAAAATTCATTCAAGTCAACAAAAAAAGCACTTAAAATTACCAGTTGCAAAATTATGTACTTGAAGCTACCAGATGAACATAAAATATCTCATTTAATTTTACTTTGAAAATCGTTAAAGTCTTCAAATTTATCAGTTGGAAAATCTTCTAACTGCTGCCATTTTATCGTTCAACCAAACACTGAAATCCCCTAAAAATACCCCAAAAATAAATGTTTTCCCACTAAATTTTCCCCGAAAGAATTTAACACCCCAAACTCACCCCTAAAAGAAAGAAAAACCCCTAAATCTAGGAGGAAACCCCCTAAACTGGCAACACTGGTTCACACACATTAACTTTTCTCCAAAATCTTTTTCACCTGCTAATACTTTTAATTTCTTCTCTTTCATACATACAAACATGCTCACACTCTCACATTTGCCAAGTACAAGCAGCTTGGTCCTAATTACTATTCTTTTGTCATCCGCCTATAGATGAACAACAAAAGTAGATGTATAGGAACACGTTGTAACGAAGAAGCATGCGGACTCTTGTAGGTCTGCCAAAATCAGGTTTTCTTATTCATACACCTGTTTTTAGATCTATACCTTCTAATAAGCCGACAAACCACTAAAAATTTCAACAACCTGCTCACTTCTATGAGAGATGTATGTATGTATGTCTCCAAATGTTTAGTATTAAGTATGTTTTGTACAGGGTGGCGCAGAACTACCTTTATGATTTGAGTGTTTAGTACAATTTTTATTTAATTGGTAACTATTATTATTTTGTTCTTACACACTACTTTAGTAGGGAATATTTTTTGCTTAGGTACGAAAAATTATATCCCGCAAATGGTAACCACAAAATAAAAAAAAACTATTGCTAATCTTAGCCAAGTTTTTGATGTTGCCGTTGACAGCAAATTTTTCTAAAATTTTTGTGTTGTGATTGAAAATTTGTGTGTACTTATTAATAAATATTTTTCTTTTATGGAAAAGAAACAAAAAATAACTTAAATAAGAAATCTCAGCTATTAGTGCAATACTAATTATGGAACATGCGAAGAGCTGTTTTTATTGAGTGTGTAAGACCTTTAAATGGCATATATGTAGATGCATATTTCCGTAAGAATATTTGTTTGTATTTTGTAAATATTCTAAACCATAAAGCTGTTGTCATGCCTGGCTATACTGTTGTCATTTTCAGCGATAATATTGTTACTTGCAACCGTACCATTGCCATTGCCAACCATATTATTAAAGAACAGTTTTAGGGTAAACATATAGCTGTCAAATTCAATCATAATATTGTCGTTAGGAACCACATTTTTGCTAAATTCTGCCAATATTGTCATGTGCAGTCTACAGTATGAAAATAGTATAGTTGGATTTGACAATTGTATGGTTAGAAATTACAAAATTGACCATAATATGTTTTGGAGGGACAGTATGGAATTAAATGTCAATAGTATTGTTTGATGCGACAACAATATGCTTGAAAATGACAATAATGAGGTCAGACATGACAGTACTATTATAAAATAATATCGCAATTACATGGTTAGTGGCCACAGTAACCAAATCGCTGACAGTGGAATTAGTAACATTATGCATGTTTTATTTAACAATTAATACTGTTAGCTTGTAACTATACATTTCAAAAATATTCTCTTTGAATATGGTTACCTTAATCATATTTTTTCTTTACATGTATTTGTAGTTGATTAGCCAGTGAATTTCGCAATGTATTGCAGAGAGAATTCGTTCTTCACCCGTAAGCTTCTTCTGTGAAACAAGCTGCCTGCAGACGTATTTCCTGCCACTTACAGCGTGGTAGGGTTCAAATGAAGTGTACACAAGCATTACTCTCTTTTTACTCCTCCCTAAAACCATTTTTCTAGCTCCGGTATAATGCACTCCACCTTAAAATTTGTTCTCCTGGGTAACGAACCAAATAAAAAAAAACCGATAAAGAATGTTCAATAACCACTTGATATGAACTTTTGCTGACACTGTCTGGTTCATTGAGCAAAAAGTTTTAATCACCAAAAATCTGTATAACTGATAGTGTAGGCTCGAAAAATTATTATCCGTAGACAGTCGTTGATATACATATGTATGTTCCGTGAACTTGGCTTATAATTTCATGTTTGACTGTCAGCAGCCCATTTTGACTGCTGGAACTATTTTGTTCACCAAAAATTTATTTAATTTGTTTGTACGACAAATTTCATAAAAACCCGGCTTTGCTTTGTCTAGGTCATATATGGGCTTCCAGCGAAACTTTGTTTGCTTGAAATTTATTGTAGAACAAACTTGACAATCTGTATATGAAACGTACTGTATCAGCATATGTTTGTTTATTACGTAGATTACTTTTGATTTTATTTTTGGCATTAAAATTCATAGTTCTTAGAACACAAAAAGCAACTATAATAACAAAAATATAAGAAAATTTATAGTCTTGTCTTGCTTGAAATTGTTAGGATAACAAATGTTTGTATACTTTACTATTTTGTTTTTTCTTCGCAATTTTTTTTCTTGCTTATCAATACAGCTACAGACATGGCAATACGAAACATAACAGGAATATATTGTGTTGTAAAGACTTTATTATATGCCGAGTTGTGATTATTCTGAGAAAACAAGCATTTGAGAGAAAATGAAATATTTGCATGAAAACGTACATAAATGTCCTTGGCAATGACTTCACTTAGAACTCTGTTTTGCAATACCCAGAACTCAAAGAACTCCTCTCAACTCTCAAGTCTGTTCAAATGAGTTCAGAGTGAATTAAAAACAGTGTCTAATGTCAAATTAAAATGTTTTAAAAATACACAAAAGTTAAAATAAAAATAAATTTGATTGTGAAGGTGGGATCACACGGTTGCCGCAATGCACCAATTTTACACAATTTTTATTGGGCTGAATTGGAGCATAATAAAAAATTTGTCCCAATCAAATTCTCCGCAATCCCAGGATTGTCACATTTTACTGAAATTTTATTGTCGCAAATTGCCGCAAAACAATTTAGTATTGGCGGGCATTCTCTTCGTTGGTTGCTGCATGAGAACACAATAAATATTGGTGCATTTTTAGAATTTTTATTGGTGATTAGTTGTATGTCAAGTGTTTACACGGTTGTCGCATCAGGGTTGTATTTTATTGGGACAAATAGGAACAACATTCGTTTTGGTTGCCGCATGAACTAATAAATTGTGCTATCACACGATTGGCACACAAAATGTAACCTTGAGTCAACATAGTATTACAAACCTGAAGTATAGATAATATTACGATATTAAACTCAAAACAAGTACAATAATTGGCTTACATCAGCCATTAGCCTTTACCAAACGATAAAAGGTGTAGTCGTGTGTTTGCAGCAAAATCGCGTCTAGATGAGACTTGAGATCTTGCGAATATCAATATTTCATCTTAACTTCAACCCAAATTGACACTACAAATTATGTTGGAACAAATGGCAAAATGCTATAAAACATAGTCAGGTCCATGTGGAAAAGTTGCCAAACAATAAACGTCTACTCAATAAATGGTTGATGTCTCCTTCTGATATGAATTTGTTATATATTAAAAGGTAGTGATTGTATCACACATCCCATTGAAGACAACTGATTTCACTAGCCTTCAAAATCTGGATGAGTGAAGCAAGGAGATTCTGTACACAGAAAGAAAAAGCTTGTACTATATTTAAATTTTCTCCACTTGCTTTAATACAAAACGTACTTAAAAATTTAAGTATGCATAACACACAAATGTACTGAAAACAAGCCGAATAAGGATTATTAAGAGAATCAATCTTGTTATGGCTTTAAATGAGTATGAAATTCTTGGGTGTAATTGTAACCAGCACATGTACATATGTGCTGGAATAAGTATTAAATGTGTAATGTACGTATGGAATGACTTATGTAAATACATATAATGTATAAATTTCATCTCTCTGTCTCTCTCTTACATCTTGAGAGTTACATTTAATTGTTATTTTACGTTGTATGGGGACACCTAGCAGTTTTCTCGACTTGTTGTTGTTGATGCCATTTGTTGTTGTAAGCCATCTGGGAATACAGACAGACACTGTGCGAATTTCGGCGCTCTATCTCTTACGGTTCGAGAGTTATAGCTGTTACTCTACGTTGTAAAGGGACACCTGGTAGTTTTACAGTTGTTGTTGTTTTTAGCATTTGTTGTTGTGGAGCATATGTGAATACATATATTATGCAAATTTCATCAATCTGTCTCTCACGGCTCGGGAGTAACGGCTAATTGTTACTTTACGTTGTATAGGGACACCTGGTAGTTTTTGACTTGTTGTTGTTTTTAGCATGTGTTGTAGGGCGTACATAAATACAAATATTGTGCGAATTTCAGCTGTCTGTCTTTTACCGTTTAGTAGCTACGGCTAATTGTTATTTTAGGTTGTATAGGGACACCTAGTAGCTTTCTACTTGTTGTTACTTTTAGCATTTGCTGTTGTAGAGCATCTATAAATACATACACTGGGCGAATTTCAGCTCTCTTTTTTTTTTTTTTTGTCAAAAAGTCTTCAAAAAAAGAAAAAAAACTGAATGTTTTTTTTATTCCTAAACTAAGAACAACCTTAAAAACATTTTTGATGCTTTTGAAACAAATGTTCTTCAATTGATTTGAAAAGGAAAAAAGACCTAAATAATTTTCATTTCTTTCGGTTATTTTTGATTTACGGAAAATATTTACGAGCTGAATCAGTGAAGTCATCGAAAATTGGACGTCCAGATTGGACTACAACCGCGTCAGCCGTGGCGGTCATACGCCAGAAATCATATTTAAAATGTAATGCCACAAGATTATCTTTTGGATAAATAAAATTCATGTCAATCGATTAATCCATCGTTGTTTTATTGCAGCTTAAAGTTCTTTACATCGAAAAAAAACACCCTTTAGTTTAAAGCTATCACAATTTCGAATGTTCGTACATCATTATTTTCCTAAAAACAACAGAATATAAAGTGGATTTTAAAATATCTTCGGGTCTGCTGACGGGCTGGTCAGTGCCATTAAAATGTTGGCAATACACATATGTAGATGTAAATGTAAAAAGCATTTGGCGGCACCCTGTAAAAAGGGTCAGTGTAGAAAAAATATTGAAATAGTTTAATGTTTTCAGTTATAATTTCTGTCCTGCAAATGAGAACCGTTCATAAGAAATGGTCTCATTTTTGTCTTTCTCAGTTTAAGTATTTAAAAAGGCATTTATCTTCTCTATTCAAAATGGAAATTAGAAGAATTAAAACTTTTTTTTTTATATATATTATGCATATATGCGTATGTATCTTTGCGATGTTGACTTCATCTTCTCAAATCATTTTCTTAAATTGATGTTGACTTCTTTTTCTTATTTTACTTTAAGATGAAAATTGGGCCTTGCCGATGGCCATAGCAGCCAACATGCATGTTCCCTATAAAATTGAAATTGGAGAGGATGACTTGCGTGATCTGAATATCAATGATAAAATTGGCAAAGGTAAGTGTTGAATCTTTTAAGACTGCAATGATTTCAATGGGTATTTTCAACGCACATACATATGGTATATACATGCGTATATACACATATGTATGTAGTATGTGTGCATACCTGTACGCTTAAGTATTTCGAGGCAAACTGTTGTCGGAAAGCACACAAATACAAACAAAATCATGGTAATAAAATTATTTTGAACAACAAAATAAATATGTATTTATTATGTATAAAAGAGGTTAAGGATTTGGTAGAGAACATAATCCTGGTAAATTGAATTTTAACTAAATTTACTTTTCCTCATTTATATTAATAAAAAATTACTTTAGATTCCTAAAAAGCTTATAGGCAAAAAAAAATAATAATAAAAAGAAACAAGATAGTGGAAGTTGCCCTCAAAGTAACTAGTAGGCTTCTTAAATTGATTTTTTTTAAAGAAACTTTAAAGTAGGCTTTAGCAAAAAGAAATAACAAATAGTTAAATAAAATTTTTTTAGGGTTCTGTACTCATCAGAGTGAAACGGAACCCTATTACGGAGACTTCTACGTCCGTCCATCCGTCTGTCCGTAACAGCGTCCATTCTCCGAAACGGTAGGAGCTAAAGAACAGAAGTTTTCACAGGCTGTTGTGGTACCTTGCCGTTATAACAAAAAATACTGAAAACAAAAAGTCTAAAAATACGAGGTGCCCCCATACAACGTAAGGAAACATTTAAACATAACTCTCAAGCTGTACAAGACAGAGAGATGAAATTTAGTCAATATATGTATGTATTCACATATGCCATTCGATACGTACATTACACATATGTACATACGTACGGAAACCTAAGTGTGCGAGCCGGCCTCGTACTTGACTAAATTTTTTTCGTTAATTTGCCTTACACTACCTTCTCTTAACATATATAATAAGAGAACCATCGGAAATATTCGCACCAAAAAGAATATTCTTTAAAAATAAAATAAATCAATTTTGAGTACCTTGGATAGTAAGCAAAGCAAATATCAAAAGCTTTTTTGAAACAAAACTAACACACAGAAGTATACTCGGGTATTTTGTATTAAATTAAATGTACATAACAGTGTTGCCAGTTTAGGGGGTTTCCCCCAGAATTTAGGAAATTTTTTTTCTTTCAGGGGTGAATTTGGAGTGTTAAATTCTTTCGGGAAAAATTTAGGGGGAAACAGTTTATTTTTGGGGTATTTTTAGGGGATTTCTGTGTTTGGTTGAACGGAGTTAGAAGATTTTTCAACTGATAAATTTGAAGACCTTAACGACTTTTAAGGTAAAATTAAATGAGATATTTTATGTTCATCGGGTAGTTTCAAGTACAGAATTTTGCAACTGGTAATCTTAAGCACTTTTTTTGTTGAGTTGAATGAATTTTTTTCCTTATGGGTAATTTCTTTGAATTATTTCCGTTTCTTAAGAAGTGGAAATATTAAAATATCTAAGAACCTTCGATAAAATTAAAAAACTCTTCTTACGAAAATGTCAAAAGAACGTGAAGAGCGAAGAAGACTTAGAAGCTCTTAATATTTTAGGAGAAACTTAGATTTTTCTAGATACGCAGACAACAATTTCCAGCTGCCCATGAATATGTACTTAGATCTCAAATTATGTGAATACAAATAAATCGAATATTTTTAATAAATATACATACGCCTGTAATCATAACATATGCACTGAAAAATATGTACATATAATCAGTTAATTTTTAATTCTTTTTAATTGGGGAAAGTTTAACAATTTTATGCAATTTCCGCATTGTCAGTGCATTAATATTGGTGATTCGCAAACTAAAGCAGAATGTTCACCAAAATTTTTTAAGGGAATCGAATCTTAGGGGGTTTTAAAATTTTTGTGGGGGAAAGAAATGCATTGAGCTGGGAACACTGGTACATACATCGTATAATATAGCATTATCTTGTTGAAAAATATATATATTTTTTCAATTTCAGGTGCAAATAAATACAAATTGTAACCAAAAACAAACAAAAAATCATCAATTTGAAATTATTAACATATTTTGAAACGTTGATCAAAAATTAAATACTTTAAATATTTTAAATAATTTAAAGAATCATCATTAATTTGAATTTATTAACATATTTTGAAACGTTGATCAAAAATTAAATACTTTAACTATTTTAAACACAGCTACGTTTGTTTGCTTTTTTTACATAAGTCGGAACAAATATAAGTAAATGTCTTGGATGCATAAAGAAAATAACATTTTCATTTGTCTCTTGTTTTTTTTTGCATTTGCTTCTTTTGTTCGTCATTTCGTTTTTATTTAAACTTAATTTGAGTATATTTGAAAAAGCAAACTTAATTCTAAACCCTACTTTTAAGATATGGCTTGAAGAGACTCTTAAATATTTTTATAGGGACTTCACAGCTTTCTGCTCGAATTTATACTGCCAACACGTCATTTGTGATTCCATTTTACCATAGATTAATAATTTTTTGTTCATATCTTTTTTCAGCCATCATTATAACTGCTGGCATGAATGACGTATCAACATTACGTCTCCTCACGTTTCTGGAATCGTTAATGCATACCAAAGTCCTGCTCATTGACATTGTGGCAACATCTTTTAATGCTGAAAATCGCTTTTATAAGTACTTGACACGTATCAACCCTGAATCACAACTGATGTCCAATCTACTGCTATTGACAATACTGAGTGACAACTATCGTTACTTCCTTAATGTGGCCTTTGATAATAATGGCCTTGAAATGGTACAAAATTTTCGCCAGCAAAAATTGTGGCAAGCTAATGAGAAAAGTCAAGGAAATTACCATAACTGGCCCATGCATTTAGATAAATCAGTAACGGAGGTTTTGCAGCTACGTGAGAGCTTGAACGGTTTGACAACAACCTCTACTCTGGCCATAATAAACGAGGAAATAAAATTGCAGTTTCAGCAGTGGTCAAAAGAGTGTCCTTTTTTAGATGCGGCAGCAATAAATGTTAATTTTATCTGCATGAATACAACATACATAAAACAAATTTGCAATAATATTCATGTGCTGGACACTGTGAAAAATGTTTGCCAAAATCATACCATAAATAAGCAGCTTTATTTAATAGAAAATTTAAGAAATTTTATAGACTTTTTTAACTTCTACGATTATTTGATAGCCAACATTTTAAACTCAACACCAAATAAATCTTTGAAACATGTGCCACAATACGATTTCATTGTACTTGATGTTGTGCGTGGCTTTGGCAAGGGTAATGCAAGTGGAAATGGAAGTAAAACAAGTTTTACATCCTTAACAAATGATACCAGCAACAGCAACAAAATGTTTGAATATTTAGATGAGAAGAATCAGCAGCAGCAGCAGCAGCAGCAAAATAAACAACACAAAATTAAAGCAAATACAATCAGTAGCTTTGAAAATTCATCATCATTATTATCAACGTCATTACCGACATCAACAGCAACAGCAACAACAACATCATTAGCATTTAAATGGAGACCCCTATTGATATTGGAAAAACAAGAAATCAATTTAAAAACGTACATCACCCACTCCATACTTCCCGGATACGATGATTGGTTGCTTGTTAGCACTGCACAGCTCTGGCACTGTGGCTCAATATGTTGGACGATTATTGCGATTTGTGTGGGTGTCCTGATAGTTATTGTTGCAGCAAGTGTTGCAGCTGGTATTGCCATGAGGTATGTTTGCTCTTTCTTCATGCCCGCATAAAAGCAATAAAATATGCATAATTAACAACGAAAAAAATATGTGCAGTTTTGCATCTTAAATAAATTATAAATAATTTATTTCATCTAGAAATAGAAATGATGCAATACAGGTCACCACAAAAAGGGCGGGCCACATTGTAGTACAAAACAAACAGACAAACAATTGTTTTCAAATTTTTTTATAATTTAAACTTTCGTTTAGAAAGTTCTGAGAAACCTCATTCTTTCACTGAAATGTGTTAAATAATATTGGGTCTGCTATTGAAATTTAGTAAGGTCGGTCCACGAATAGCCGAGATATATGCAAAAAACCGCGTTTTGAGGAGTATTTTTGGGCATTTGTTTTGTCAGATTTTTGAAAAAAAAAATTCTTAAAAAGTTAGCCATATTATTTTTAATGCCCATTAGATCCCAAAAATCGAAGAACATTTGAAATCGGTCCATACATACGCGAGATACAGCGTCTCCCGATTTTTCAAGACATCGGCTCTATAAGCCAAATAAAACAACTTTTGGTACCGAAAATCGATCAAAATGGTACATATAAGATGTTTAAAGGCGAAATTCGGTCCATATATACCCGAGATATAGCGTTTCCCGACTTGGCAACAAATCGGCTCTATAAGTCAAATAAAACAACTTTTGGTATCAAAAATCAATCAAAATGGTACATACATGCATCCACGAACTATTAAAAGAACCCTAAATAATAATGGTTTCCACAGCAGAACTCCACGCAAAAACCCCTTATAAGTGAAAAAAACCGAAAGCTTCGCTTGGAATTCGCCAAAATGCATATTGAAAAAGGATTTGACTTTTGGAAACGAGTTCTGTTTACAGATGAGTCAAAATATAATATTTTTGGAAGTGATGGGAGAGAAAATGTTTGGAGAAAAGCTAATACAGCTATGAATCCGAAACACTTAGTATCTACTGTGAAGCATGGTGGTGGCAACGTGATGGTTTGGGGTGCTGTCGCTGCATATGGTGTAGGAAACCTAGTATTTATCGAAGGTAACATGGATCGTTACCAATATAAGTCTATCTTAGAACAAAATCTGGAAGTATCGGTCAATAAATTAAATCTTGGTCAGAGTTGGATTTTCCAACAAGACAATGACCCAAAGCATACCGCACAGATTGTAAAGGAATGGCTTCTTTACTATGCTCCACGCCAGTTGCACACACCACCCCAAAGCCCGGACCTAAATATCATTGAACACGTTTGGGAAATTTTGGAGCGTAGAATCAGGAAACGTCATATTTCTAGTGCTCCAATGCTGAAGAAGATGTTGGAAGAAGAATGGCTAAGAATTACACCGATTGAACTGGAAAATTTAGTTGCTTCAATGCCACGACGCCTGCAAGCTGTTATAGATGCCAACGGTGGCCCAACAAAATACTAAATTTAGCAATGAATATACTATTAAATATTTAAATGAAGTTTTTTATGTTAGCTTATATGCCGTATGTAGACTTTTGCCAACGCTATTTTTTCGTTTTTTGTAAATATTTTTTAAAGTGTACATTGAAATTAGTTACTTTTTTGTTTTCTCTTACTAAAAAAAGATTTCAAACAAACATGCATCATTATTTTTTTTTATAATGTTTTTGGTCTCGTTAGGAGGTCGCATGTAGACTTTTGTCGGCCACTGTATATCATTGTGAATGGTTTTTAAGATTGGGCCCAGCCGAATACTTGTTTTTAATTGAAATTTGCAATAAAAAAAATTTAAATAAAACTAAGAACCTTTAAGTGTTTTTAAGTTTCTTCTTTAGCTGGTGAGGCCTAACTTCTTTCTATGTCAATAAAAATGCATTTAATTTTTATTACATATTTTATCCCGACGTTTCGTGAATTTCATGTTCACTTCTTCAGGGGATGTGTACTTAGTTCGTTTACATTAGTTGGTATCGGTAAAAATTTTTTTGCTATTGGAATATTGCACGTATTTTAAACATTTTTTCAAAAATATTAAAACATATATGTAACAATAAAACATTAAAATTTACATTAAAAATTCTTATTGGCGCTGTTTTTTATGACAATGCTATACATGGCGCTAAAGAAGAAACTTAAAAACACTTAAAGAAACTTACGTCTGGCCAAAAAAAAAAAAAAAATTAAAAAAAAAAGCAACTAAAACTAAGAACTTTCGTTTGAAAACGAAAAATTTCCAAATGGAAACTCATTTATTTTACCGACAACGATTTCCGAGTGCAGAACCAACAAAGTTAAGTTAACATTTAAACAGAGCCCGTTTCATGGGGCACCCTTTAGTTTACAAATTAGCTGTAGCTCTTGAAGCGTAAGATATAGGGATTTGAAATTTGCACAGCAATTTCCTGGCTTCTAGAACAACGAAAACTAAAAAATTTAAACTGAAATAGTGGTCAATACATGGAACTCGTTTTAGTTTAAAAACTATCCGAAACTTCTGAGCCATTAGAGGTAGGGAACTGAAATTTTCCCTGAAGATATACTTTGCCCGGCTGCAAGAACTAAAACACCAAAAGGTTTAAATCTTAAGGATGACCCACACAAGAAGTACGCTGGCTCCGTTAAGCCACTTGTACGGTAGTAGGGAACTCCCGTTGTGCAAGTCCAACTCCAATAATGCCTCTAAGGCGCTGGGGCTGATACTAATATGAATATTCTAATACACTGTGCCTTGAATTTTAATAAAAAAAAAAAAAAAAAAAAATAAAAGTCAGTCCTACACTTATCTGAATTATTTGTATGTATTTTATTTTCCTGTAAAATAAAAATTTGTAAAAAAATAACAACTAAACAATAACACAAATTGCGCTTCATGTGCATAAATTCCCCCAATTTAAATGTGTGCTCAGTTTTCTTGCGATTTAAAATTAAAGAACTTTTATGAAATATTCTTAATTTTCCACTCTTTTTGCTTTCCAATTTGTCTAGCTTTTTTGATGCGACCTCATAATTAACAATCTAGCACTTAAAACAATTAAACAGACACATTCATTCTCACTGACATTCCATGAAATTCCTCACATAATCCAACTCTAAATTCTCTTAAGAGCTTTTGTAAAAATGTATGTATATGAGTCCTGTTAGTTTTCTCCTCTTTTTTGATAATAAAAATGGAATTAAATTTTTATGAATACATACTTACATATATAAACAGACTGACCCCGACATAGTTTTCTCACATCAACAACTTCTGAAAGTGTTGCTTAAAACATTGTGCTCCAGTTTTGGCGTAACTTCCTTTCTACAACTCATATACATAAATATTACGGGAAAACTTTTTTATTGTCATGTGATCCACTCACATCAGCACAAAGACTGCTTTTGTTTCTTGCTAAATGTATTATCCTTTGTTTTGTTTTAATTTATTACTATTGTTCCTTTGTTTCCCTTTTTCTGTATTTTGTCACTTGAAAAGAGTAACACTAAATTTCACACTAGACAAAGATTTTTTAATAAGCACTTAAATGCAGTAAAATAATTGAAACTATTAAAAGGACAGTAATGAAAAGAGAAAGAATATTTTGTTAAGAACACGAATTTTGAAAACGTCATCTTGAGTTGCAGACAACAGAAACTAAACACAACATTTTAAAAGGAAATAATTTAATATTTTGTGAAGTCATTTATGACAATGAAAAGTTATTTGCTTATTTGTTGATTTCATAAAATATACATACATATGTATATATACATATCTCTGACAATAAGGAAAAGGGTCACAAGTCTGATTTTTTGATTTGGCCGTCGAGCAGTTTTAAGCTGTAAACTTTATTTTTTTTTTTTGTAGTATTGTCCTAGATGGAAAAAAATAATTTACTTTCTTTAAAAATTATGTTCACAATTACAAATCCTTGTAGAAAATATTCAAAACGATGTGACATTAAACACTTGTTCTAAAAATAAAATAAGCAAAAAATAATTTTGTATCAACTTCCTGAAAAATCCTTTGCTAAAAGGATTTCAATAATTATGAAGGCATAATTATTGCAACTCTTTACATGGCTGCTTTTAAATATGATAAATAGAGATATGTTACTATTTCATATTTCGCCAAGTAGACTTAAGCGGGTTTTCCTTATTGCCATAGATATATTTTATAAATGTGGTAAGTGAGCAAATGATGTCATTCAGTTTGTGTGACATTTTGCACAATATTTAAAAATGTTTCAAAACTCTTAAACAGCATAACGAAAGTCTGTTTACAGCTGTAACTTTTTATATATTTTTGATTGCGTAATTGATGTAGCCATCCACCAATATCAACCCAGTTAACATCTACACAACGCCAATTCCTTTTTACGCTCGCTATCAATTGATCCACGCAAAAAATATATAAATTCGAAGAGGAATATATTTTTGTTTAAATCATGTATTTAATATATATATTATGGTTGTAGACAACCATAATATGTTGGTCAACAATCAAGTTATGTGGTCGCTACCATGTTATATGGCTGACTTAACCATATTATAAAGTTGCTGCAACCATAATTCAACATGTTTTTTCTTTGTGTGTAACAACACAATTGGCAGTGAGGTCTGCAACAGGACTGGGGCCAGTGGACATATGTACACCATAATCATGAGATCATGCGAATATATTGGAAACCAGAGATATGATCCCTAACTTGCCGGAGGTGGTCACTGTTGTGAGTCAATAATGACAATAACAACAACAAGCGAAAGTTGACCAGCAGCACAATTGTGTAATACACAAAAAACAGAGTCAAGCTGAAAACAGGTCAACAGTGCAATAAACTGATATTGCAGCCCATGCAATAATTAGAACTAATTGTCATAGCAGTGGTTTATGCTGATGGTGTGATTATTAACAATGGGAAAAACAACAACAACAGACAGCAGTAGCAGTAGCAGCAACAGCAAATAGCACCAACGGCAAGTAGCAGCAACCGCGAACAGCAGCACGGGCTCAGCACAATTAATTAGTATAAATAGAGTTAAGTTTTAGAATAAGATAGAACTTGATTGGCATTAATAAAGACGTTAAGTTAAAAACAAAAACCGTCAGTCTTTTCCTCACACATAATATAATAAAAGAGCCTGCCATACACCAACCCCAGGGTCCCTGACGGCTCAGATAATAACTAAAATAAACTAATAACTGACTAAGAAACTGCCTGCGATCTCTACGGAGCCCTCCAGACAGTATAACAAAAACAAAGAGCATCCTGCGATTCCTAAGGGACCCTCCAGGATAATTCTGAATAAAATATTAATTAATAAAATTAAATCATAACATCACACTTTTCCCCAAAACAACCGCCTCAATTCCACAAAAACCTAGATCATACAAATGGATCCAAGGTAGAAGAAAAGATTGGCATTAGCTTGTACTTCAAGGGTTTTGGCCGCACCGGCGGAGCCATAAAGAGGTAGACCAATACGCTAAAGTCTTACAGGATAAAAGATGGGGAAATCTTGAGTAAAGCAGACACTTAAGTCGCTACAATGTCTTTGACAGGAACTTATGCCACTACCAGTTCTGTATGTGTACGACGGACGTATTCGGCTGGGTGACACGATGCTAAAAGTTTCCCCTTAAGAAGATTTGTGAAGATGGATAAAATTACAGCAACAACATTTTTGATAAGATGACTAAAACAAGGAAGTCTCTTCGAAGTGAGGACAATGATCTCTTCTGTAGAATTCCGCGCTCGACTAGCTGTAAGCGTGTAAGACGCTTAGCATGATGCAAAACACCGAAATGATGGTTATGTGCTTCATCTTGATCAACATATGGTCTCTTTTGGGCCCAAAGATGAGCAACTTTCTAGATCACATGTGAGCATCATTATCTCAGTCATCACCGATCACTGTGTTCTTGAGTAGGAGACTCTTTTCAATCAACAAATTTTTTGAAAAAAATTATTTCTGCTTCATTTTTCAAACCTTCTACTCAACCGCCTATGTTTGCCTCATTTTTGTTTGAAGCATTTTCAATAATGAGTTCCGGTTTATAGAAGTCGTATAGTAATTTTAAAGTGTCCCATAAATAGACGGCAAGCCGAAAGCTGATTCAAGTAGTGACTGATCCCACAAAAGTTACAAAAAGAATATATGTGGCGTGTTTTAGAAGGCATTGCCATGTTATAAAAAAGTCCCCCTGTGATGATATTTCCATTCCTGTGACCACAAAACTCATATTATAATTTTTTTTCGCAAATACAGTAAAACTTCGATATTATAAATTTCCGTATAACGAAAAACTCAATATAACAAATTTTTAGTTGAGTCCCTTGAAAAAACGTTTTTCATACAAAAATGCTGTATAGTTATAACGAAAAAATCTGAGCTATAAAGCCTCTATACAGCGAAGTATTTTTTCAAAAGCCTCTAGACAACGAAGTCTTGAACTATAACATCCATACAACGAAATCAGCATAACACATAAAGCAAAATTATATTTTAAGCAAAACGGGGAAGTCCCCCGCAAAGACATTTGCAACAAAAGGTAAATAACTTTTCTGCGTTCTTCAGTCTTTTCATCAGCTAGTTTCCTAGGTTTTTGAAAACTTCTTTTAAAAAACCCTCAAAAGATAGAAAAAATATTTCTTGACTTATTAAGCCATGATGTACTTATTGCGTCTTTCTATAAATTCATATATTTAATCTTATCAATTTGGTTTCTAAAGCAAGACTTCTTATTTACATTATGTAAACTTTATGGTTATTTCTTGTTTTTTTTATTTTTTTTTATTTAAGGAATTATTTATTACGCAAACGTTTATCTAAGGGACCCAATAAAATTGTATTGTCAGCAAATGACTTTGTGTTTCCAGTTGATTCGCGAAGGGTAAGTAGACTCACTTGTGTAAATACATATAAAATTCTTTATTAAAAAAAAATCACTGTTAAAGTACTAGAACTTAAAGAAATCTGTATATTTGTTGCATGTTGTAGGTGGACGAGGGTATTGAAGCTATGCTTTGCTGTTGGTTGCAACAACTTCAAGAGTTTGGTGGACCAGAAGTGGATAAGCCCGATTTATTAAAAGGTTCCATAGGATCGTTGAAAAATTTAGGATTCTTAATACCTGGTGCGGGCAACAATTCCACAACTGCCACCGTCAATGGCAAAACAAGTTCTGGGTCGGCAAGTTTGGCCAGACACAATCCGGCTTTATTGGACATGAGAGCCCGTTACAATGGCGACTTGGTGCAACTCAAAGAAGTAGCGCTTAACGGTTCCAATGAGCTAAAATCCAAAGCTATGGATTTGCTGGTAATGGCACATGGCCTGCGGCATGAAAACATAAATCCCTTAATTGGCTGGTTGGCCGATCCCAGTCGTACTGCGATGGTCTTCGAATATTGTTCGCGTGGCTCTTTACAAGATGTGCTTATAATGGATGAAATTAAATTGGACTGGTCGTTTCGTTTGAGTCTGCTAACAGACTTGGTGCGTGGTATGCGTTATTTACATACTTCACCATTGCGTGTTCATGGTACATTAACATCACGTAATTGTGTTGTCGATGCACGGTGGGTCTTAAAAATAACTGATTATGTATTACCTCTGTTCTATGAGGCTCAAGGCTTAGCACAACCCCCGCGCAGCTGCAAAGAATTATTGTGGACAGCACCAGAGCTGTTACGTTCGCTTAAGCCGGTACACCATCATCATCATGGTGCACGCATATTGGGCACCCAGGCTGGCGATGTCTACTCATTTGGCATTATCATGCAGGAAGTGGTGGTGCGCGGTGAGCCCTATTGTATGCTAACGCTGCCGGCTGAAGATATAATAGCAAAAATAAAAAAACCACCACCGTTAATAAGACCTTCAGTATCTAAAGGTGCTGCACCACCGGAGGCGATCAATATAATGCGTCAATGTTGGGCGGAACAGCCAGAGATGCGACCAGATTTCAATTCGTAAGTATTGTAAGATGCAAAGTCTAACCTCCAATCGTGTTTAAAAACAATAACAAAAAGATATCAAAAGCAGGGTGTGGAAAAATAATGATTTTTTTCTTTTTAATTTTTAATTATATAATTTTGAAATGACTGCTATAACTTTCACTGGCTCGAAAAGAATTTAAAAAAAAATTATTATTTCTGTACTAAGTTAATCAGGCTTAATGCTTTAGTCGTACTAAAAACTTATTTTTTTTTTTACCGAAATGATGGTATGAATTCTGTTATGTTTTTTTATTTAAACATGATCGCAAATTATTTCCTTGCAGTTATTTGTCTATTTTTATTGCTCGAATTGAATTAATATGTGCTATTTTATTAAATTAATTTTTGTTTTAAATGTATATATGTACATATGTATATGCACTTTATTATATAATTTTAAATAAAACCAATTAAAACAAGTTTATTACTAAAAATTACTTGTTTTCGCGGGATTCTCGGGAACTCCCGGGAAAGTTATAAATTTTCTCGGGAATCCCGGAAAGAGAAAAAGTCCGCGAATTCCCAAACCCTAGTGGGCACCCATATTATCTGACAAAGGTCAAAAACCAGCTGACTACTAAAATTAGCTTTAGTCAAAGCCATTTCAAGTTGCAAACATTTTGTACTTTCCGAACCCTGCTTTTGTTTTCCATTAAATTTAAAACTTTTTATCACAACTTTACACATATTTAAACTTATTGTGCTTAACATTAATAAAGCGTTGCTCCATATTATCTCCTCTTTTTTCTCTTTCTTCTATTGATTTTCATATTTATTACTGTTGTTCTGTTCACTTTAAAAACCTCATGGTATTGGACTGGTATGGGGAACTTTATATATAAAATACTGTGTATGGAACTGTAAACTTATATAAAAATATATGTGCGTGTGTGTGTGTGTATTCTCTCACTTTTTGTGTGACTGCAAATAAAAATGATTGACGACGATGTCAATGTCGCTGGTATTTTATTTTCGCTATGAATACAAATCCTGCAATGATGCTGTCAATGATGATGATAATGATGATGACGGCGATGCCGATGACGGTGACGGTGACGGTGACGGTGACTATGTTGCTGATGCTGATGGTGATGTTGATGTTAACTATATAATTCTCTTACTGTTGTATTTAAATCTATAAATTACAACGTTGACACACTTTTAATATTAAATTAAAAAAATAAATGGGACAAAAAACAAACTACAATATAAATATTTAAACATAAAAATAAAAAATTAATAAATAAATACACACAACAATCACTTTAACCGCAAAAATAACAACAATGTTGGTTTATAACTTATTGCAGAGTTTATGAGCAATTTAAATTGTTAAATCATGGCCGTAAAGTGAATTTTGTTGACACAATGTTTCAAATGTTGGAGAAATATTCAAACAATTTGGAGGAATTGATACGTGAACGAACCGAACAGTTGGATGTTGAAAGAAAAAAGACTGAGCAACTCTTAAATAGAATGCTGCCGAGGTAAGAACGAAATTAATGATGTGTAAATTTAAACACTTACCGTAAGAGCCATTCTTTCGTTGTCTGCATCATCATCTTGTTAGAACCAAAATATCGTCCAGTTCCATATTCTTAATTTGTGTCCGTAATCATATAGCAATAGCCAAGCTGCATTCACGATAACAGCTTGGCCGACCTCATGCTAAAATTTTCACATTTCCCACAGGCTCATTTTGCCCACAATCCTACCGATTATGAACACATTTTATTCAAATATGTACCAATATTGTTAAAAGCCTTCAACAACCTCCACGTGCTGAGCAATGGTGTACATGTCCATGGTTAAACTTGTGAAACACTGAAACAAAGCAATTCCAATTGAAGTTTTTGCATTATTTTAAGACCATCGTTTATTAGCAAACGAATTTCAATAAATTTTGCATACAAGCTCATGGAAAATTACATATGTATATTTTATTGGGTACAATTTTCATCTGTTGTGAAAAATATGCAGCAGTTTAACGGACTGTTTGGGTGGAAAGTCAAATTTTGTATCCCAACTTGTCTTCGCTAGAATCATAAGCTAAACCCTGTATTTTTCTATGTTTTACTAATCCTCTCCGAGCTTGAACAGATTCCCCCTCCAGGACATATAAAATTCTGGATTCAATAAAAATTTTGCCATACTCAAATATATGTAGTACTTAAAAAGCAGGGTAATTTCATGAAAGTTGCAAGGCACTTACAATTTTCATTAATTACTTTAGGTCTGAAAAATAGACCTTAATGCTTTTAGACCTAAAGTAATAAATTTCAATTGGCTCTTATAGCGAATAAATAATTAAGTTAATTTTCATTAATGTCAACTAACTCGTCATTTTGACGGGAAAGTAAATGCCTGAAAGTTGCAATACACTCACACTTTTTTACCAACACACCCACAATTTTCTAACTTTCACCACAGCTTTCAGCAAAATTTTAGTGAAAGTAAATTTTTAACATTTACTGAAAGTAAAGTGACAATTTGGTAAACACGGTTTGTATGTGTCGTACATACAAATTTTCAGGATTGCAGTAGAATAATAATTGTGAATTTGAAATTATTTTTTACATTAGAAAATATTCTAAATCAATTTTTAAAAAAATTTAATTGTTGTCTCTAAACAATAATTTAGATTTTACAGATTTACAAAATATCAATTAGTCGATGAGTTATAGAGAAAAAAACCATATAAACAATATGCTGAGAATCGGCATTTGACTGCAAAGTTCGAAGGCCGATTGAAAAGAAATTCGAACTAACAGTAAGAAACGCCGCGATACCGGTCTTCTAATTTAGCCTCTATTTTCACCCCTCACTCTCAGAATCGACCTAACTTTTATTAACTTGAATTTGTTCCGCAGTGATGTGTGTGAGCATTTTTAAAACCTATAAACGCATAAAATACGCAAGTACATATGTATGTATTTGCTATCACTTTTATAATAATGGCCTTGTATAGTAAATTTAAGTATATTTGATTATATATATGACTCTTCAAATATGATGTTGTTCGATATGATATATTACTATTGAAGTTGATAACGAAACTGTAGCTATAAACACACTACTGTTTAAATAGTAGGTTGTACACAACCAGAAAGTATGGTTAAGACAATCATATTACCTTGTTAAAGCAAATATAAGACTTGGTTGCAAAAACACATAATTTCACCGTCTACAATCATATTATGGTTGTCTACTTCCGCAGTATGTATACGTGTACTATTATTATTAATTATCTACAACTATGTGTTAATTATGAAGCAACATCAATTGTATTCCTTGTGCAATGTAATAAAAATAGAAGTTACATATAATTTTTTATTTTCTATACAGGGTATCTAGGAACTTGACATCCAAACGAAAACTGGTAATAGGTCAAGCTTTGACTGCTCTCAGAAAAATTATAGAAAAGAATATGTATATAGCGTAGCTACATACATACATACTAGCACCCAGTGATGATCTTTTCATTCCTGTGGTCACAAATGTTGAATTGAAAAAATATTTTTTTCTCTAATAATGTCATCAGTTGTCCTTCTTTTATCTAAGTTCAAGAATTTGAACTGTGGTTGCGAATTGACAAAGAAAATCTAACATTTTACGACTTTTTGTACACAAAATTAAATAACACCCAACTTTAACTATCCGTGTTGAAAAAAAAAATTGCCCTAGATTCCTTCGGTAAGTTCCGCCAAAAGTTGGCGCAATTTGTCCCATATTCATCAAATGTTATACATATTTGTTCTTCAAACTGCGAAAAAAAAAGTTTTTTTGCACATAAACATTAATTTTTTTTTTTTTTGGTTTCAAAACTATAATTTTATTAGTTACAAATTTAAACATTCTGTACTGGCATAAGTTTTATTACAAACAATTGTAGTTTTGCTAGGTTTTTAATTTTGCGACAAAATGAGTGAGACAGATAGTGACACGATGCACGTCACCACTTGACTTAGCATCAGTTTTCGTTTGAACGTTAAGTTACGCGGCACCGTACAGATGTATGTACATAAAATAGTTTAAATTTGTAATAAGAATAATTCTGCATATTTTTATATGTATGTTCATTAGTAGCCAGCAATAATACCACCTTGTCATTTTACTTTCGTGAAATCGTCAAACAGAATAGGCGTGTTTGCAAAAACATATGAGTGTATTGCAATTTTCATGAAATTATAATTTCATGAAACCATACTTTCCTTTGTAAACACTTCGTTAATTATTTAATTTATTTTTATGCCCCTCAAAATCTGGTTGTCAGATAAATCTCCACTGTTGAGATTTCAGAGAGTTTTCAGAATTTGAATAGCAAATGCTTGACGCATTTTAGCGGAGTAGATTAGCGAAAAAAGTCAACAATCTACAAACTAATATTGCTTAATTAACTTTTCTTTTAGTTTTGATACAGATTATATATACTTTCCGATGAAAATCATAATCTTTTATACACCCATTTAAGGACCCAGAGCTATGCATGCAAATACTGCACTTAGCGTTTATACAAGATTTTTACTTTTTCACAATTACTCTCAGCTAAGTCAATTTCAACACTCATGACACCAACATGCTGGCACGATCAGCAAAATATCAAGCCTTGTTCAATATCCCTATCAGCGTACTCTCGTACAAAATGTACATGCACGTTAAAAATGCTAGCACCATTGATTGATGGCGCGCACAAGCTGCTATCGTGTATGTCCCCCTGTATACTGTCCAGGTAGGCGGGTAAACCTAATTCGTGTACGCCTAGCTTCTCTATATCCAAATAACGTTATATATTGAAAACAAAAGCTAATATTAAGAACAGCTAGCACCACTGAACTCAGCTTACTTAACTAGGTTTACCCACCGTTTAGTGCTAACAATTCAAAAATCTACTTACACAACTTCATCATTCTTCTTAATATTTCATTACATATGTAGTTCCGTGGCGGAAAAGCTGAAAATGGGCTTGGCCGTTGAGCCTGAAGAGTTTTCCGATGCGACAATTTATTTTAGTGATATTGTTGGTTTTACAACAATAGCTGCCCACTGTACGCCCGTACAAGTTGTTGATCTCTTAAATGATCTCTACACCATATTTGATGCCACCATTAACGCTTACAATGTGTACAAGGTAAACTAGCCAAAAATATTAATTACTAAAAACAATTAACTTCTTGATATCATCTGCAGGTTGAAACCATTGGCGATGCCTATATGGTTGTCAGTGGTATACCTGTACGTACACCCGATCATGCGGAGCAAATCGCCACAATGGCTTTAGACCTGCTACATCAAAGTGGACGCTTTAATGTTAAACATTTACCAGGAGTGCCATTGCAATTACGCATTGGCTTGCACACTGGCCCCTGCTGTGCGGGGGTGGTAGGTCTAACCATGCCCAGATATTGCCTATTTGGTGATACAGTAAATACAGCATCAAGAATGGAATCAACTGGTAAGATTTCTAAGGTGGCGAAGTGATCATATTTTTATGCATTTCTTTGTACTCAAGGCTCTTCTTGGCGCATTCACATGTCTCAAGAAACACGCAACCGCCTGGAAGCTCGTGGAGGTTATATGATAGAACCAAGAGGCTTGATTGATATAAAGGGTAAAGGTATGATGAATACATTTTGGTTGTTAGGCAAAAAGGGTTTCGACAAGCCTTTACCAATTCCCCCACCGATTGGGTAAGTTTTCTAATATTATTGTTTGCTTATATTGTATACTAAAAAAATTTTTACTTTTCCCTTAACATGCTGGCCATTTTGATATAAAATTCATGTAGAGAATCACATGGGTAGGTTGTGGTTTCGAGAAAGAATTATTTATATAACTAATGTGGACGCACATAAAAAAACCGTCTAAAAGAAATTGTTAGACGCTTTATTTTGTTTTTAACTATTTTTAGATGGGGAGCTTTTTTTGGTAAATTTTTGGCAAGATCCATAAAAATATTAATTGAGGAACAGCTCCAAAATATTAGACATGTATGAGCATATAAAATTATCTAAATTCAAGTCCAAAAATACACCTTTTCAAATGTTTTCCCCCTTTTTCGGAAAACATTCAGTATATACATATACAAAAGGTATATTTTTGGACCTGAATTAATACATTCCAATTGGCTCTCAAAGTAAATAAATAATTAAGTTCATATTTGAAAATTATCTGTTTTTTAGCCGTTTGTATCCCAGTATCCCGTACTACTTTGCAATAGAAAAACGTTTTAACTTCATGTTCTACTATTTTTTGAACAAGTAAAGAGAATTTAAGAAAATGTGCTGTATTCGGCCGGACCTACCCTTCGTAAAAGTCGCTTTCATATATGAGCATGTAGTATGTTCTATTTGGCGACTTCTACTAGCTGTGCACCCATTTCATAAGTCTTAATTTTCCGAACCTTAATATCCTTTTTGTACCTTTACGGACATCTTTCGCCAGCAAATATTCTTTTATTTTAACTACTATGCAAGCTGCTTAGAAATAATAAGAACTACTTTTTGATTCAAAAATTTATTGTAGTTTACCTTTAAGGCAAACTTCTTCAAAAATTGGACTATGTTATATCTCGACTTTAATTGGATTATATTGAAAACAGTCTTCAAATTATCTGCTTATAACCGCTTTATTCGAAATCTCTTAGGAACACTATTTACGATATAAATCGAGAAAAAAAATTTTATTTCTTGATCTTTCAAATTCACTTTCCGCTATCACAAACTGTTTTGGCTTGATTTTGGCTGAAATTCCCTCCAGAAACCCCTTTTTCGCTATACATCGGGTGTGTGCTACGACCGGTGTCAGAAAGCACTTTTTCCACCTTAAGTAATCTTCTTTCATCGCACTGTTATGCTAGGAACACGACTGGGACGAACGACGAATACGCCGGTTTAAATTCGCTGCGCAATTTCGTCATATGAAGCAGAATAACGACGAAAAACAAAAACATCTGTTGTAATTGATAAAGTTGTTTATGGTTTGTTCAAAGGTAAAAAAAATTATGTGAATCAAAGAATTTCAAATTTTGTAAAAATAATGAACATCATGTTCATTATGGTGATGAAACTGGAAAGGGTTTGAAAAGAAATTTGCAAATAAGAATGGAAATATGATGTGGTGAGCACTTGATTTTAAGAAGCACTTCTTTCGGCAAATTTGACTCAAAATGAACTCTAACTCAAGATAACCAGAATTCATTAATCTTTAAAAATGTGCATGCTTTATGACAAATATTTTCGCTGAATGTCAACTGACATGTTTAAAAGCATTTACCACTCCAAATTGTAATAAATAGTATTGAAACAATAAATTTATACATGGAAAACATTTGATAAAACAAAGAGGTATAAAAACTTTTTTATTATAATACACCTAAGGAAAATTGTGAACCAGAAAGTTATTGTAAATTTAGGCAGACTCGAACAGAACACATTTAACATTTTCAATTATAATTTCACTTGTATCCATTTTCTCAGTCTCTTAATTTTATCTTATTATAGCTGAACAGCTGATGGAGTGACCATATTAAAAAAATCGGTTGCTAAAAAATTTAGCATTACCAAAAACAAAAAAATTAAACACTACAAACATGTTTTATAATCTAATATGTTGGCTTTTTATTTTAAATGCAAAAAGTCAAAGCTTAGCACTTAAAATAAAAACTATTAAAGGAAAACTTAACCGTTTTTACTAAAACATTTGAAAACTAAAACCAAAATGGCCACATGGTACTGGTTTGTTCGTCGTTCGCCGGCATAAGAAATAAATCTATTTCACGTTCGCCGCGAACAACGAATTTCCACCGACTCTGTGACTGTGTGCATTTTCATATACACTCAAGGCGAATCAAGTATAGGTGGTCGCAATTCAATTCGCGTCAACATTTTCGCTCGAGACGTCACAAGTTTTGTTGTGGTTTTCTATCGGCTTTGACAACTCAGAAGATAAAATCGTGGAAAAATGCTGAAGAGAATTGGTATGCGAGCACCTGTAATGGATTCGCCTAATATACACTAATGTGTTTTATTTTTGACGGCGAATATTCGCGGTGAAAAATTCGTTGTTCGTCCCAGTTGTGTTCCTAGCATTATATATGAAATATTGTTTAATCTTACTGCCGTGAAATTTCTTCCAAGCACTCGCTTTTATCTATGTATCGGATTTTTATATGGAACGATATCTAAAAAAAATGTTTCGACGCTAGTTAGCCGTCATTTATCACCAGACTCATTTTTTGGTATAAACTATTGTCTTAGCTTGTTTTCAACTGAAAGTTCTTTAAAACCCTGGCATTCGCCTTGTATCGGGTATACACGGTCCAATGTCGGAGAAGCTTCTGTGGCATTTATATCATTTCTTATCACTAGATTTGCTTATTCGTATATACATGTAATAGTCTGTGCTTCCTTTAAGCTGTAATTTCCTCAAACACCCGTCTCTCGCCATGTATCGGGTATATACGGAAAGAAGTCGGCAGAAATGTTTTTACGTTAATCACAAGATTTACTTTTTGGCACAAAAACTGGTTTTAGTTCGCTTATAAGTAAATATCCTAAAAAAAAAACGGGTTTTTATGTGTATCGGGTAAACCCATGTCGGAAAACATTTTCTTGAAAAATGTTCACTTTTTGGAAACAAATATTGATTTCGCTGTATCCGGCTTTATGTGGACCGGTGTAGAAAAAATGTTTCAACCCTTAATAACTTCGTTTCACTACCAAGCTCACATTTTCCCGTACAACAATATATTTGATTCATTGAGCTTAAATTCTCGTACAATTCTGTTTTCGCTAAATTCCGGTCTATACGGACCGATGTCCGTTTGCTTGATATCCTTCTTTAATCACCACACTGAAAGAAAAATCTTTGTAAATAGACTTTGTCTTTACGTTAATGCTAACAAAAAAAGTCATTGTTTTTAGCCCAACGTAACGCTTCACTCATTTAATGAAACACGTTTCGTTAAATCCGAAATTGTCACAACTGAAACGAAAGTATTACGTTAAGACTTCACGTTGCTAGTACGTAAAATTACGTTTCTGCTACGAAGAAGTTTCGTTTATATAATGAAACCATTTCATTAATGTGACGAACAGTTTTTCTAAAGTAAATCACCCGTCATCGTTTAAATAACAAATTATTGTCATTTTTACATAGATGAAATGACGATTTTACATTTCTTTAACGGAAGCTTTCGTTGACATAACGAAGCTGTTTCATATCAATAATGTAATATTTCGTTGTTCTAATGATACGCATGATTCTGCAAAACCGTATGAAACTGAACTTATGTTCCGATGGCGGATTAGTAGACAACTCACGCAGCATGACACTCACCATTTGCTTATCGTAGTTAAAGAACCTTTAGAACAAAGATTTATATTAAGATCGATAGTTGTGAGAAACGAGCTGTACTGCAATTTCTTTTCAAAAAACTATGCCAAAATAACTATTAAAATTTCGAATTATACACTATTCTAAATGTACGAATTGTTCTCATTTCAGTTTAGATGAATCATTGATACGCAACTCTATCACTTTAAAGGCTCAGGCCAACAAATCACGCAACAGTACAAATCCATCTTCCAGCCAATCGTCCTCGTTGGCCGGTGAGTCCGTTGAGGTCAAAGTTGAAATTACACCACCCACAAATGTTGATGTTTGTTCGTCATCTAATCTACCCAATTCCTATTCATTAGACTCGAATTCAACCAATACTATCAGTCCCAATATGACATTGTGTCCTGAGTTTCCCACTAAAACTCCCAGCAACTCACCACAACCTAGAAAAATCACTGAAATTGCAACCGATAATCTGCTAAATCCATCCAATTTTAATCGTTTACCCACTTCAGCGGCTGCTTCTTCGTCAAGGCTGTACAAGAAAATTGAGGAAATGATGGATCTCAGCTCACCCTACAATCACTACAAATGCTTAAGTCCCAGCGAGAGTAATTTAACACAGTACTACGATGGCAAGTATTTATACAGTAGCGGAGGAATCGGTAGCACTACGGGCAATAGTTTTCATTCGATAGCAGGTAGATGCGAGAAGCCAGGTTCATCACGCTTACTACGACGTCAATTTAGTTTGGACCGTGATGATACGCAAACTAAAATGGAACACCAACATCATCCGCATCACCAGTCTTCCTTCCAATCTTCCTTACCTCTATCAATGTCGAATAAGTCCTCAACTTTGGAAATACCAGTGCTGCATGACACGTCACGTAGTCCCAAGGGCACTCTGACCAGGATACACAAACAAAACTCCACCTCCATAGCTCAAGATCTGGAGAAAATAGAAGAAATACCTTTGTCGCCGGCTTCATCGCAACAGCATAGCAGCCTGGATAGCAACATCAATCGCAGTCCTCCTTCCACTATAGAAGCTCAATCACCGCCACCACCGCCACCACCGCCGCCAACTGCAATGCAAGTGAAATCGAAAGCAACAGGTGGCCTACTAATCTCAACATCAGCACCACCCACTACTCTCTTGTCAGCGCCTACCTCACCTGCTCCTTCAAGATCACTGAACGGCACTGCTTTCAATTGTCCCATAATGGAGAGTCCCACAACAGATGCTTCCACAGCCATCACAACAGTTTCAGTTAACTCTAGTGCCACCAATCCTCTAGAAGAATCAGGTAACAATAAGAGGCAACAAGAAGTCATGCTGAATGTTGAGTCCCTCATCAACAGGTAGGACACGGTTTAAACTTTAATTTTATTTTATAACGTATATAATAAGATTTAAATAAAATTTATAACTACCTTATAAGACACTTGGAAAAGCAATAGTTTCAAAAACTGTAACCAATTATCGTCTAATGGTATTATTTTGTTGTTAATTGTAAGATATGGGTTTGTCAAGCGCCTGCTTGCGAAAGCTTTAAGAACGATTTTTCGTGTTTAGTTCCTGCTTGAGAAAACCAAAAGAAAATGCATGTTATTTTAATGTTACGACTTAAAACTGGAAAACTGAATGGCTTTAATGAAAGGAAAGAGTACCTTTTGAGTGGAGAACTTTAATATAAAAAAGTACAATTTCTTATTTGTTTTTATTTTATTGCAGAGTATCGTAAAAAAAATCCGTTCGTTGTAACCGATTTATATACTATAAGTAGAAATATTTTATATAGCTAAATGTTGAAAGTCTTCATTTTTAAATTTTTAAAATATCGTGAACTATTTTAGCTTAAGTAAAATAAAAACCAAACAAACCATGTACTAGTAATATATAACTCTTGAAAATATTTCAGTTTTTCTCATAATTTAGTTATTAAACTGAAGCTACGTATAGACGATTGTTAGATCTTACAATATTGTCAGAAAATCTATAGAATATTTTTAACCAATCGTGAGAACTTACAATTTCTTCCTGACAATATTGTAAGCAGAAGCATTGGCCGAACAATTAATTGTCAGTTAACTGTCAATCGTCTGAACAGTTTGGCATCATCATTGCTAGTACATTGTCAGGCATTGGCGTATTGTAAGATGCATAAATTGTCAACACATTACAATGGCGGCATTGTCAGAGTAATGACAAAGAATATTAAAGAAAAATGTGTGTGTGTACGAAAGGTAAAGAAAGAAAACACAAGAGAATAGTAAAAATGTCAGTACGAGAGGTAAAAGTTACAGAAAAGAGAATAAAAAAGATAAAAATATGGCTACTGAGCGACAAAAATAAAGAATGAATAATGGCATGTGGGTGTATATGTGTGTGTGTGTGTGTGTATTTGGATGATGACAATAGGCTGACAATTTTTGATACGTAGAAAATCGTGCAGCCTTTTTACACTGACGCACATCTTACATCTTTCATCAATTTGCAAAGATGTTTACATCTTCCCATAAGAATTATACAGGGCGAAAATTCTACATCAGAAGAAGATGATCCTTTCTCATTTAGTTCCATCTTACATCTTTCGTTTTTTTTAGTCCAATCACTAAAAAAATTGCAGAAAATCGATTGCTTTTCTACTATTATTATTTAACATAAAAAACTGAGCGGAACATGTATTTTGTTATAATTTTTAATTAATTATAAATAAATTCATTTTAATTGCAGTGCAAAAGAAAGCCCATCGTATGATCAATAAATATGGAGAACATGTTGCTTGACCTATGGAAAGAAAAAAGTCCTCCTCCAAGTCCATTTAAAAAATATTTTTTATCTCTCACAAAAATTTTGCGTCTTCTTTTTTTGACATCTAAATAAATGAAAGCTGTTGTCAATGTAAACGACTGTTTCACATTTTCAACATCTTCTATGCGTTTCAGTCGGTATAAAAATTCTAAAAGCTGACAATTTTCGTTCGTAGCTAAATTTATGGTCAGGCAATTGTCTGGCAATGAAATTGTAAGATTTTCTTGCACTTGTCTGAACTGATAATTTTCTTAATGCTGACAATTTTGTATTTCTAGTAGATTGCCAGCACGTTGTTAGGTCTTACAATATTGTAAGATCTGACAACCGTCTATACGAAGCTTGAAGTTAACGTGAACCACAGCTCTTAACTGCAATTTAGTTGTTTTCATTTGAATACAGATCCATTTAATGTCAGCCCGCGGAAATATTTTCCATTAGTTGTAAATGGGAATGAAACGTTTTAGACCAATGTTGGTGTTCTATAACTTTAGTAAGAAGTTCCCCTGTCGAAAAATACAGAAACAATTTATTCCATCGTTTGTCCACAAGACAGAACAAAATAAGTATGTATATCTAATCGAAAACCTTGAAGAAATATTGCACCGTTACATTAGATATATCAGAAATAACTCTGTGCCGACTATGAAAACGCCTGCCACAAACATCACTAGCAGAATAAAAATGTTCTGAAGTTTCAAAATAACTAAAACTGTCGGCTTTGCCTAATAATAGCTCTGTTTCTTTACTTTTTGCGCAAACTTCGGTAAAATGAGAGTGAACTATAATTTCTCTCACTAAGATACAAAAATGCACAAAAGTACGAAAACGAATAAAAACAAATATTTTACAGCAAAAGAAAATGTCAGGGTTCTGACAGCTCAGTTTATAAAAAAAATTTATGTATTTTATTTAATTTGTGTTAAAAAAGTTTTCTCCAAAGAATTAAAAGGAATGAAATGCATAAAAACTATTACGAACACAGCAGAACTCATAAATTCATATACATAAATGAATTCGTAAATATAAATACATACATATGTATAAAACAATCAACATTTTTTTAAGAGAATAAACAAGTTTTTAGAGAATGTTTTAAAATATTTTTTCACACTAATTTCCAATTTTTTTTTCAGTTTCAACAAAACATTTATTTCTTCTATGTTATTGTTTATTCTTTGAAACAGCTGGCAACTGACAGCTGAACTACTTGCCCAAACTAGCCCGAAGAAACAGTACGGGCTGTTTCGTGCCAGAAGAAGAAGCATAATGTTCTCTCACAAATAGTCTCATTGGCCCAATTTTAAAGTACGGGAACGCTTTTCGTGCAAATTGGGATCCCACGGGATCCCAAAGTAGAGTAAAGACACAGAGCTAATATTATATGTTTCCATAAAAACTTTTCAAATATTGCAGTGTTTATCAAATTAGTTTTTCTACAATTAAACAAAAAATTCATTTAGACTATTACATAAGTGTTTATTTATTTATTTATTAAGTTTATCAATCTGTAAAAACTGGATATAAATTATCTTCAATGAGCCTAATAAAATGCACTCTTTCTTGAAAGCTAATACAATTTCGCATCCCTGTCTTGTATACTTGTTGTAAATGTATTGCTGTTGTAATGTCTTCCTTTTTAAAGTGACTTGTTAGCCGCCTGTTTTTACGCTAGCGTAAATAGAAATATAGAATAGAAATTGCTCCGTTACAAATATTTATAGGTATGGGGTCTTAGAATTGTGATGTTTAAACAATTCTTTTTTTTTTCTCAAAAGTAAAAATTTTAATAAAATGCAGTTTGTAATGCCGGCAATATTACATTCAGCTCATGGGGTCGTAAGTTCATAGGATCTAGAGCTACATAAATCTTATTTCAAAAGAAATTAACAAAAATTAAGTAGTTTTTAACGTAGAAAAATTACTCAGTTATAGCAGTTGTTTTCACATTAGCCTAAGCAAACTGAAGTTCAACTGCAGATTGCTATTTATTATAAAATTTTTATCATTAAATTCAATTCCTTGTTTGAGAATAATGCCTACGTTGATAAGCACCGCACTATTAAAAGGCTACAACTTTAGCCCACATTCGTTAAGTAAAGTAAAAATCAAAGGTTTAAAATAGAGAAAAACTGTACTATACAAAGAAATTTTTAAAGAAACTTGAGCTGTGCGTGAAAACATTTATATCTAATACAAACAATACCTTTGGTTCTTAAGGTTATGTTTAAAATTAATAAGAAATGTAGCCCAATTCACAAGTTCGTTATATGGAGGTTTTCCTGTAGTATATTATGTAAGTGTATTTTTTTATTGCTAGTAATTAAGTTTAAAAACTACTGAAATTACTATCAAAAATTTTACCCCGTTTTTGGCCGGCTCATTCTTAGATGCCCACCAACTTGCCAATAGACTTTTGAACTCCTATAAAAATGTTCCCATATTCAAAGCTCTTGTATCTGTAGATCTGTCTGAGTTCAAATGGTTGCTCTAATTGACTTAATAATAAATAAATAATTTTTATTATTCGAACTTTTTCTTATATAATTATTTTTGTTACATTTGTGTGTTGAGAAACAGTCACCCGGTAAATATGCGTGTTTGATATAATTAAAAATTTAGACAGAAGATATACAACAACTTGGATGGCTGAGTGGCATAGTTGTCGCTTAAGAAACATGAGCCCCTGAGTTCAAGGACGGGAGCTGACGAGAAAGTGTAGCGGCTTCGAAGCAACTAGTTGTCCACCCTGCTAAGTGTCTTTGATGTCTTCTTTGTCTTATCTAATTAATATCAATCACAAAAAGAATATAGAAAGAACTTGAGCCCCTGATAAACTTATCACAAAAATAATTATATACTAATAAATAATTAAAATTGACAATGATTAATAATAAATAGTAAAATGCTGACTTTAGCTTAGAAACAACTAGCTGTATTTCGAGGCCGCCACTCTTCTCGTTAGCACCCATTTTGGCAATGAATTAGTAAAACACTAGGAACACAACTGGGACGAACAACGAATTTTTCGCCGCGAATATTCGCCGTCAAAAACAAAACACATTAGTGTAAATGGAAATGCACACAGTCACAGCGTCGGTCGAAATTCGTTGTACGCGGCGAACGTGAAATAGATTTATTTCTATTTGTTATGCCGGCGAACGACGAACAAACCAGTACCATGTGGCCATTTTGGTTTTAGTTTTCAAGTGTTTTAGTAAAAACAGTTAATTTTTCCTTCAATAGTTTTTATTTTAAGTGCTAAGCTTTGACTTTTTGCATTTAAAATAAAAAGCCAACATATTAGATTATAAAGCATGTTTGTAGTGTTTAATTTTTTGTTTTTGGTAATGCCAAATGTTGTAGCAACTAATTTTTTAATATGGTCACCCCATCAGCTGTTCAACTATAATAAGATAAAATTAAAAAACTGAGAAAATGGATACAAGTGAAATTATTATTGAAAATGTTAAACTTCAAGGCTTTTACCATAATGAACATGATGTTCATTATTTTAATTATTTTTACAAAATTTGAAATTCTTTGATTGATATAATTTTTTTTATTTTTGAACAAACAATATACAACTTTATAAATTATAACAGATGTTTTTGTTTTTCGTCGTTATTGTGCTTCATGCGACGAAATTACACAACAAATTTTAACCGGCGTATTCGTCGTGTTGGGAGAAATTCCTCGTTCGTCCCAGTTGTGTTGTTTTTTTATTACGTCAAACATATGTATGCAAAAATATTTTTTTGCTTTTCGGAAATTTATTTTCGTTCCATAAGCACTTTCCTTTTTCAGGGGGCTAATTCTGGCAGTCGTGATCGAAATCTTATTCGATTGAAAGATAATTTCGAACGTACTTTATTTTCTAATTCTTTTATCCGATACTGAACGAATCGATTTTGTTTTATAGTGTTGGACAAAAATCGCGTATAAATTCGTTTTACAACACTAAAAATGCAAATAAAAAAGTAAACAAACAATATTGTTCAAAAGAAATTTGTTGCTTGTGTAAAAGAAATTTGTTGAAAATTAATATGAATCCAGAATTATTATTTTATTCATCTTCTTCCGAATCCGACGAGAATGAAAACGTTAACGTCATTCGAAGAAGAATACGAGACACCACTGATCCCCTTAGTTTGGCAAATAATGAGTAAGTTTTAACAAATACAAACATTGGATTTTATATTTATAATATACATATGTATGTATGTATTTATTTTTGTGTTGAAAAAGGTTTAAAAAGGTTTTCGGCTAACAAAAGAAGCATTTGATTATGTTCTGCAACAGTTGGACTTTGAGGGTCATCTTTCGACAAAGGTCGAAAATGAAATTATCTTTTTGTTTGTTTCTTTCTACAACACAAGTACATATAAATAAACAAATGAAATTATATTTCTGTATGTATACTTTAATTTTTTTTGTTTTGATTGCAAAAAAAAACGATAACTCGAACGGTTCTTGCGTTCGAGTAAAAACTCTCATGGTTGCATTCGAACGTTCGCTTGTAATCGACTGCCATCATTACAAATTTTGATACCTTTTTCTGGATAACGAGTGACAGAATCCCAAAAGTAAAAAAAATCGCACGTTCGACTAAAAACTCGCTCGTATGCGATTGCCAGAATTAGCCCCCAGGTCTTTGCTAAAAAACTAAAATTAAGTTCAAAATATACAACCGAGGAAAAAAACTTCACTACTCACAAAATGCAATTCAAATGCGTACTTCAATATACTGTAGACAATACAAAGATAGAGAGAGAGAGAGAGAGAGCTTGTGAGTTGAGCGTATTTTTTTGTTTCACTATTATTTCATTATTCATATGACAATCGTTATTTACGAAACAATTCCTTTAGAATTAAAAAAACGTCACAATAAAAATTTTGTAAAATCATTATTTTTTTTTATTATAGTTATAGACTTTGATTATTGTTAAGTATTATGAAGAAAAAAGCATATATAAGGAAAAAACTAGAATTTAAATAATTAAATAACAATTTTAAAAAAAGTTTATCAAGTTTTCAATTACTGAACTTTAGTTAACAGATGTGTGTATTAAGGATTCTATACTGTAATCCTATTTAAAATAAGTAGCAAAGGTTTTATTAAAACTTACAAAAACGTATTTTATGAACTTAAACCAAATAGAAAAAACAACAATTTTTATATGTGAACCCTACAAAGTTATGCTGGGATGAGCCAGAACAAGTCAGAAGACCATTTTTGGCAACATTATTGGCCAAAAAAATATCTCCAAAATATGTTACCTTGAGAGAAATATGTCTTCTATGAAAAAAAACTCACCTATTTCCTTTTTTTTTAAATAAATAATTACTATTTATCGTTTCAGAAATATATATACATAAATAAAAATAAACTGTAGATTTAAGTTGGAAAATGTGCAACAAAATTATTAATGTAAATAAAACTTGAAGTAGAAAAATTTATTAAAATTTGATTTTCTTTATTTTCAAATTAAAAAAAGGTATAAATTTAAACAAACTCGTCAGCGAACAACAAACTCCTCGAATTGCTTAAACAGCAGGCATTGGCGCAAGATTATTTGCTTTTGAGGTATATACATATGTGTTTCTTTTAAAAGCAGCCATTTTCAAAGAATCAACTTGAAATATATTTTTGATATAAGGCTGTTGTGAATGATTAAAAAAATTGTTTTTCAAAGCATGTTGTAAGAAGATCTTTTATAAAAATTTAAGGGCACAGTACTCATGTGTGAAAGAGGGATAGCATCAAGATCCATAAGTCAAAATTCTCAAGTATCAAACACCCCGATCTCTTTTTGCAAACCCGGACTTTTGAGTTCTGAATCTGAAAATCTCTAATCTTGAAGTTCCAAGCTTTGAAATCGTTAACTTAAAAGTTCCCAAGTCCTCGAAGCGAAACCCGCAAAAACATAACAATAATTTCTAAGTTAAAAGAAATTTTTTCGTTCGGCTTGAGGTCAATATATTTTATTTCCTTTTCTTTAATTTTATTACTTAAGCCCAATATTTCGACCAACTTCGTTGATCATCTTCAGGGGATCTAGAAACATAACAATGAAACAACAAAATAACTTCTAATAATTTTATGAGTCCCGATAAATTTATTTTCACTTGCTCATTTTGGAAAGCTTGCCAAATGTTAGTTTTTTTTTATCTACATATATATAAATATGTATATTGTTTGATATCACATAATCAACTTGTATTGTATTATTACTAGATTGGTCCAGGATGGCCCTTTTGCACTTAATCAACACATAATCGACTTAGAGCCGGAGAAATTTTTTTTTTTTTTTTGCGAAAAATGTGTTTTTTTAGGTTAGCTATTTATAATGCGATACAACAAATATAATATTAAGCTCTTGAAACGGGAAAAATTTTTTCAAAAATCCGCTGTAACACAACGACGATGTAACTCTTTCAATTCAAAAATGCAACAAATCCCATTATTCACTACATTTACCGTTATAATATCCCTTTGTGAAGTGATCTAAAAAAAAAAAATTAAGGGTATTTTTGTTCTCTATGAACTCCAGCAAAACAGAATTAGTGCATGATAGCCCCTGAATAATTTTTTCTCATTCATTTATGAATGAAAATGAAAACATCAATGAACCTATAACTCAGAAACAGAACCTTCCACAAAATGTCTCCCCTAAATATTTTTATTTGTTTTTATTTTTAAATTTTGTATTGCCTGATATTATTTTTTTTTTTTCTTTAATTATCCATTTTATGTAAATATTTTAAAAAACATCACATATGCACATAAGAATCTTTGGAGGCCCATAACTTCGTAATCCGTTGAGAAACAGCTAAGATATGACTCTTTCAATTAAAAAATGCAACAAATATTGTTATTCACAGCATTTTCCATTATAAAATCACTTTTCGAAGGGAGCTATAGAAAACTAAAGGTATTTTTGTCCTCTATGGGCTACAGCAACACAGAATCGGTACATGAGAGCCCCTGAATATATTTTTTTTCTAAGCCTATGGAATACAATATCCTTACAGGCTAATAGTAACTTAATTACAAAATATACAAAATAAATCCTTATATTCTAATAACCATTAAAAATCAGTAATCGGCAACAAAAAATCAATGCTAACGATATTATTGATGCTATTTAAAGTATTCAAGGCCCGTAGCCACGGCTCACGCATTGCATAATTAGTACCATGTCTAAAAACATGGTACTGATGGACCTGAACAACTTACATGGCACAAAAAATTTTATGAACTTTAATAAGTATTCACAATCGATGTGACCATTTATCAAGTTATAAATTACAATAGTGGATTGCATAGTTCGTCTTACAGAAAGTGGCTTTAAACCCAAAAGCAAACAACGAGCATTATATGAAATTGGCATTGACAAAGTTTGAAAATTACGAAGCGCATATTTAACAAATTTCTTTTGAACTCTTTCAACTCTATTTGTATGTACATCGTAAATAGGGTTCCAAATAAACGAGCAATACTCTAATTTAGAGCGTACAAAAGCTGTATACAAAATTCGTAAAGTAATGGGATCAGCAAAGTCTTGACAGTTTCTTCTTACAAAAGAGCAGACGGAATAGGCTTTAGGTATCATGTAGTCAAGATGAGCATTTAAGTTAAGTTCACAGTTTTTTGACAACATTTGATTGACCACTACTAAATTGCAATCAGATAACTTGTACTGGAAAGCAGTCACAGAACGAATATTAGGTTTGTGAAAGGACATTTGACAACATTTATTTACATTTAAGGACATATTATTCATATTGCACCAGTGGGATATTTCATCGATACAAGACTGAAGAGCAAATGCATCATCGTCTGATATTATTTCTTTACAAATTTTGAGGTCATCAGCATACAGCAAAAACTGTGAACCAGAACAATAATTTCCAATGTCATTAATAAAAATTAAGAAAAGTAGCGGCCGTAATATACTACTCTGTGGTATCCCGGATGTTGCAGTGTATGGCAGGGATACAAAATCTTCCAGAACAACTGTATATTTTCTATCAGAAAGGTAAGACCTTAACCAATTGAGAAATGTGCCATGAAAGCCCATTCTCCTTAGTATATTATGTGAAACCTTATCAAACGCTTTGCATAGATCCATACAAATTGCATCAACTCGATTATGTTTTTCAAAAACAGAAATACAGTAGTGGTTAAAAACCGCACAATTTGTAGCAGTAGAACGGCCAGGAAAAAATGCATGCTGTTCATAACAAATATAGCGTTTTATTGAAAAAAAAAAACATCTTTTCCTTGATAATGTGCTCAAAACTTTTTGATATATTAGATAACTTTGCAATGGGAAGTGGGTAATTATTAACACCAGTTTTATCAACTGCTTTAAAAATAGGAGTAATAGAAGCTTCTTTCCATCTATCAATAAAACAATCTTCAGCCAAGGATTTATTAAAAAGATGCTGTAAAGGTATAATCAAACTTTCAGATAATTTCTTTAAGAAAAATGAACTGAAACCATCCATGTCAACACCGGAAGAATTTTTAATACTTTCTATGCTATTTAGGATGTACCCAGTTGTTAATTGAACACAACCAAAATCGACAATTGGCTGTAAAAATTTCAAAACATTACAATCTATAGAGTCATTGCCAACCACAAAGTTTGATTGAAAAAACAATGAAAAGGCATTTACAATGTCATCCCCAGAATTTAAACTTATTCCTTCATAATGCATTTTGGTGTATCACAGTGCTATTGAATTATTTCAGCCAATGTTTTTAAAAATTAATTCTAAAGCTCACAAATTCTCTTGTGAAAAGTCAAAGAATCAGATTTAATCACTTTATCCTTACTGCCACAGCTCAGCTTATTACATTTTTCTGAATAATTCATTTCGGTAAATATTTGTTTTAAATCGTTCTCATTTAATAGTTTATTTTTTTTCTGGTAACAGGTAATTAAAAAAGTTGTTTTTACTGGCTTTTTTCTTTTGTTTGTCATACATCATTTAAAACACATATGTACATAAATTAACCGCATACATAAATCCATATTAAACTGCAAAAACTTTTGCCTGAAGCAGACAATTCATTTTTAAGCGTTTTAAGCAAAAAAGTAAAATATTTCAATTAACTTTATTGATGTAGTACACAGAGAAAGAAGCACCTAATGAAGTAGAACAAAATCAATAAGATATCTCTATGGTTTTTTTTCAAGAAGGATTCCTTATTATTTTAAATGGGAAAACCTTATTGAAAAAACAACAATTAACAGGAAACTAATAAAACCAATAGGAAAAACTTAATAGGATAACCTAATAAAATCAATAAGAAATCCTTATTGTATACAATTTACAAGACAACCTAATAGAATCAGTAAGTTCTTCTCTATAGAATTTTTTTTTTGGTACCATGCAAATCGAAAGCTGAGTAAAAACAAACGTGAGTAACAAGTTTTCTTCTTGGTTTTATGTGTTTTTCTTGTTGAGACAATTAATAAGATTTGCAACATGGAAATAATAAGAAATACCCATAGAAAAATCTCCTTTTCTCTCTGCTGGGATACCCCTCAGCCTAAAAACGTTTCAAAGAGAAAATCTTAAGGCCGTGTCAGATAAAACTTTTGCTTCGCGTTGCGTTACATACACGCTTTGACATTTAAGATAAATGTACATGCTTATATGGCATTTGTCACATAAATTTTATTTGACGCAAAGCAAAGCAAAAAGTTGGGCATCTTTCATCTTTTTGCACGCTTTGACAATTAGCTGCTTTCATTTTCTTTTATTTTCTCTTGGCGTCAACAGAAATCAAAAAAATTCCAAATAAATAAATAAATTTTATATGTATTAATTATTCAAGCTATTGATCTTTGGTTTTTTTATAAAAATAATATTAAAGAATTATTTATTTATTTTGAAAATAAATAAATAATTCTTTAATATTATTTTTATAAAAAAACCAAAGATCAATAGCTTGAATAATTAATACATATAACAATATAAAGATCAAATAATATAAAGATAAATAAATAAATTCATTTGAAATATATAATAAACAAAACTACAAATAAGTACATATATAAAATATTTTATATATTCAATATTTTATTGATAAACAAACAATGCGCGGGTCTTGTCAAAGTTTTTATTGTGACATACACTTTTTGTTTTATGCTTTTCTTTCAAAGTTATAAACGTCACGCAAAGCAACAAAGTTTTATCTGACACGGCCTTTATTGAATCTATTAGGTAGTTTTCGCTCTGTGTAGATTGATAAAAAAAACATTCACTTTTAATACGAACATGTACTAAATTTGCATAATTTACATTTTTTGTTTTTGATTTGTTAGCAATATTTTAAACAGATGAAATATTTAAAAAAATATCTTCAAGCTTTGGAGGCAAAAAAGTGTCAATAATTTATTTGTAAAAAACGATGAATGCATCAAAATATTCATTGATTACAATTTAATTAACAATTAATAATTATTTATTTCTTTAAAGCAAAAATAAATATTGTAAGTATGTATGTATATACAAGATTTAAATAACATTTTTATTACAGTGTTTTGAGTATGTCCTTGACAACGTTTCGAAAAAATCCCGTTAAAGTGCAATCATAACGTCTCAACGATAGCTGCCTTAAGGCTAATAAAAGTGAACCATAACGCAGCCAATGTGTCTGCTGAGCAGTGTAACGGGCCAGGGCCAATAACGCATTATTCGTATAAGATTCCAATAAAAATGCATAATCGGAATTTAAGGCATATTCTGAAAAGAGTAAAATAATTTTAATAAAATTATGTTTTTTTTTTAAAGGCGCAATTTTCAGACAGCATGTTTTCTTCGTATTGAGACAGTAAATTTCAAAGGCAGTTTTCTAAAAATTATAGCTTTAGAAATTTTCTTTAGGAACTAAGTTCAATGGCAGAACATTTTTAACTGTATCATTCGTAATGGTAACGGGTTATCCATTTCGTGGTTTCACAAGTATAGGACTGGAATTTAGCGATTAATGCCTAAAAAATCAGTTAGAGCTAAAACAAAACTTTTCTATGATTTAATGCACTTTAAACTTGACTCTGGTGAATCTGTGCACCATTTATTATTGATTGTTTTTATACCCTTCACATAAATGTGTAAGGGTATATATAAGTTTGTGATTCCGTTTGTAACGCATTGAAATATCCATCTAAGACCCCATAAAGTATATATATTCTGGATCAGCATCAATAGCGATTACGATTGAGCGATGTCCGTCTGTCCGTCTGTCCGTCGGTCCGTCTGTCCGTCTGTCCGTCTGTAGTCGTTGAAATACCGTTTCTGAGAAAACGGTTTGAGATAGAAACCTCATTCTTTCGCTAAAACGTGTGAAACCTCGGTAGTGGGTCTGCTATTGAAATTCAGCAAGATAGGTCCACGGATAGCCGAGATATATTCAAAAAACCGGGTTTTGAGGGATATTTTGTACAATTTTTGTATTCAGGTTTTTGAAAAAAAAATTTTTCTCAAAATCTAAACCATATCATTTTTAGTGCCCATTAAATCCTAGAAATGAAGGAATTTTTGAAATCGGCCCATATATATCCGAGATATAGCGTCTCCCGATTTTTAAAGAAATCGGCTTTATAAGCCAAATAAGACAACTTTTGGCACCGAAGATCAACCAAAATGGTATATATAGGCTATTTAGAGGCAAAAGTGGAACATTTTTCTACATCGGCCCATATACACTCGAGATATAGCGCCTCCCGTTTTCTCAAGAAGTCGGCTCTAAAAGCCAAATAAAACAACTTTTTGTATCAAAAATCGATTAGAATGGAACATATAAGGTGTTTAAAAGCAAAATTGGAAAATTTTTGAAATCGGTCCATATATATCTGAGATATAGCGACTCCTGATTTTTCAAGAAATCCGCTCTTTAAGCCAAATAAAGCAATTTTTGGCACTAAAAATCAATCAGAATGGTACATATAGACTATTTAGAGGCAAACGTGGAAAATTTTGGACATCGGCCCATATACACTCGAGATATAGCGCCTCAAGTTTTCTCAAGAAGTCGGCTCTAAAAGCCAAATAAAACAACTTTTGGTACCAAAAATCGATCAGAATGGTACATATAAGGTGTTTAAAAGCAAAATTTAAAAATGTCTGCAATCGGTCTATATATACCTGAGATATAGCGTCTCCCGATTTTTCAAGAAATCGGCTCTATAAGCTAAATAAAACAACTTTTGGCACCAAAAATCAATCAGAATGATACATATAGGTCAGTCAGAAGCAAAACTGGAAATCTTTTTGTCATCGGCCCATATATGTTCGAGATATAGCGCCTCCCGATATCTCAAGAAGTCGGGCCTGGAAGCTAAACGAAACAGTTTTTTGCACTAAAAATTTGTCGGAATGGTACATACAGGCTGTTTAGGGTCAAAATTAGAAAATTTTTGGACATCGGCCCATATGCTCCCAACTTTTGGTACCAAAAATCGATCATAATGGTACATACATATGTATATAATATTATATACATACATATGTATATAATATTTGCGATCATGAATGTATGTATGTATGTATGTATGTATGTATGTATGTATGTATGTATATATGTATATATGTATGTATGTATGTATGTATGTATGTATGTATGTATGTATGTATGTATGTATGTATGTATGTATGTATGTATGTATGTATGTATGTATGTATGTATGTATGTATGTATGTATGTATGTATGTATGTATGTATGTATGTATGTATGTATGTAGATACATTTGTATGTATGTAGGTATGTATGTATCTACATATGTATGTATGCATGCAAGTATGTTAGCTTAAACAATTTTTTTGCTTTGGTGTAAAAATGTGTATGTATATATACACGAGCTTGAAAATGAAAGTGATATAAAGAATTGTTGAAAAAAGGGTACGCAATGAAATTCTTTTAAACAATTGCGTCTTCAAATTCATTCACACAAAAAATCATTTTGGGTTTCCCTACGTATGTACTTACATATGTATGTACATACACACATACATGTGTATGATGATACGCAATAGATCATCAGCAACTTGCACAAGAAAAAAATAATTTTGTAAAAGCAAGCAATGTAAATATGTATGTATGTATATATGTATGTATATAATCATTGTTTTATGGAACACACTGAAAATATTCAATAATAAAGAATTTATTTTAGCGTTTTCTATTATAGATACATACATACGTATGCATGTACCCACATACGTAAGTAAATTGAAAAGCAAATCACACTTAATGGCAATGTTTAGCATTATAATTCAAAAATAATGCAATTATATGCAATTTTTTGTTAAATAAATTTTACTATAAAGTTAACTGATAAATAATTAAGAAATACATTTTGCTTTTCTTTATTTCATTGATATTAAAAAGAATTGGTGTCACCCAGTGGTTGAACTTGAGCATATTAAGAATTATTTAAATAAAAGTTTTGCAGCCTGTGTTAAATCCCGGTAGTGGATCTGATATTGAAATTCAAAAAAAAATCGGCCCATATATACCCCAGATATAGCGTCTCCCGATATTTCAAGAAATCGGCTTTAAAAGCCAAATAAAACAACTTTTCGCACCAAAAATCAATCAGAATGTATGTACCATTGTGAAGGGTATTTAAGATTCGGCCCAGCCGAATATAGCACTCTTACTTGTTTTTAAATAAATTTTTTTCCAAAGTTGCAAATAATGACAAACAGTCGATTTGTTGGCCTGTTTAATGACTTGAGTTTAAGCGATAAATTTTTTCGTTTAAATGTGGTTTAAGTATTCACTGGCTTAAAGATTTACTAGTTTAAACGCAAATTAAGCGAAAATCGAGTTGGAAGTTGCCTTGATTTTTTGGTCATAAGTTTGATGTTAAACTCCGCTTTTTAATGTATATAGCATTTAAGATCTGGACATAGAAAAAAATTTTATAGAAATCAGCTGGAAAACAAAGACGGTGTAACTCTTTCAATTCGATTCGATTTTACTGAATTGCAACAGCAAATAGAAGACACGATACATGAACTGTTTGATACCAACAAAAAAAAAATTTTGCTGGCTCACGTAGTTTTCTGGACATGGACATCGCTAAATCGACTTTTTTATTGATAGCGATCAAGCATATACATACATATATGCTTTAAAACTGTGCTAATTACAAACGGAATCACAGAGTTATGTATATATGTATACCCTTAATATCAGTTGTGAAGGGTATAAAAGTCATTCTTAATTTTGAAAGAAAACCCAATTTAGCACTTGTTAATTAAAAACAGCGACTAATAAAAGAAAAATTAATGCAAAAACTTTTTTCCCAACTTCATTGAAGGCATCAAAAATCGAAGCCCTTATATAAATAAATTAAGTCAAGTACGAGGCTGGCTCGCACTCTTAGGGTTCCGTTCGTATGTATGTGCAATGCATGTATGGAGTGGCGTATGTGAATACATATGTATATTTTATATATTTCATCTCTCTGTTTTTACAGCTACTTTATGTTGTATGTGGACACCACTTGTTGTTGTTGTAATTTGCTGTTGTAAGGCATCTGGGAATACATACACTGTTACGAATTTCGACTCTCTATCTCTTACGATTCGAGAGTTATAGCTATTTCTCCACGTTGTAAAGGGACACCTGGTAGTTTTACAGTTGTTGTTGTTGTTTATAGCAAGTGTTGTTGTGGAGCATATATGAATACACATATTGTGCAAAATTTCATCCCTCTGTCCCTCACGGTTCGAAAGTAACGGCTAGTTGTTACTTTACGTTGTATGGGGACACCTGGTAGTTGTTGACTTGTTGTTGTTTTTATTATTTGTTGTTGTAGCGGCTAGGTACAGCAACATTCTGTGAAAATGTCAGCTCTTTGGCTCTTACCGTTTCAGAGAATGAACGCTGTGACGTACGGACGGACGTACTTGTCTCGGTAATAGGGTTCCGTTTCACTCTGATGAGTACGGAACCCTAAAAATGAACTTAATTATCTATCTGTTTTAAGAGCCAATTGAAATGTGTTAATTCAGCTCCAAAAACCTTTCAAATGTTTTCTGTCTTTTTCAGCTGTCTATATGCCGCCGACATTTCGTTGGTGCTAATCAACTCATCAGTAGACTTGATAATTAAGTTCATATTTGAATATTCAAAAGACTTCTACTTTTTGATACTTTCAAAAATACAAGTCATAGTAACGGATGCTAACTCGTCGTATAGAAGATTGCAAAGAAAGGTAAAAGAGTTGCAAAACGAAAAGAAATGTTTGCTGTGTTTAAAGTTTGTTCGAACATTTCTGATTCTCATTTTGTTTTGTGGAATTATGGATTAAATAGTTAAGTTTCAAACAAACTTTTAAGAATTTTTCAAGTCTGCTGATGAGTTGATTAGCACCAACGAAATGTCGGCGGCATATAGACAGCTAAAAAAGACAGTAAACTTTTTGAAAAGATTCATTTTTGGACCTGAAGTAATATATAAAAAAATACTAGTTTTATTAAACTGAACAGTGTTATGTTATGCCACTATTCATGTAAGTGAGCAATATCTACTATCAGTCATTTACAGATTGCTGCATTTTTTTACACAAATCAGTAAAATTTACTGAATTCTGATCTTATTTTCAGCAATCAGTACTTTTTACTGAATATTGATTTTTTTTTTCAATAATCAGTAAAATTTACTGAATACTGTTTTTTTCTTCAGTAACCAGTAAAGTTTACTGAATACTGAATTTTTTTTCAATAATCAGTAAAATTTACTGAATATTGATTTCTCTTTTCAGTAACCAGTAAAATTTACTGAATACTGATTTTTTTTTCCAGTAATCAGTAAAAAAATAAAATACTGAAAAAGTACTGGTACTGAAAAATGCCCATCTATGCTGAACACTAATGTTGTACTGCGTATATTTTTCGCAGCTTCAGTTATGCATCTTCTTGTTTGTTTTCCTTGTACATACATACCTTTTCTACACAGTATTAAAGTTTCTAGAAAATTTAATTCCATAACATCAGCTTTTAGTTGTTTGGCATCATCAATAATGCGTTGCAATGCCACATCGCCACAGGTCTCAAAAACAGCCGTTATATCAAGAGTCCAGTGTGATGCCCGCAACACAAAACATTCACTCCACACAGAATGCAAAATGATTTCCTGCTGGCAACGTGACAATGTACGAAATTGTTCATTGCACTTGGCCTGACGCAAACACGTCACCAAAATTTGAGCCAACATTTGAAAATTGTAACCACTTCCGACGGTATGCGGTGAAACTGAGGCGAAAGATGGCAGCGATGTTGCAGTGGCAGGTAGAATATCTGCATTATTGCTGGTATATGCAAAACTTTGAATTGCATGTAAGTAGTTTGTTTTTACTGGCGAACTCAGAATTAACTTTTTTGCCTTGTGCCGTGCATTTGCAGCAGAGGGAGAGGCGAATGAAGTCGATGATGTCACAACTTGATTCTGTTGTCTGGGACCTCGTTCCTCCTGTACGGCTTGCACGTTCATGCCACATTTAAGACATTGCTGAAAACGGCAAAAAGGACACCAATTTCTTCTAGCCTTATCAATTATACAATTTCCCTTGCCCGCAATGCAACTGTAAATATTGCCTTTGCGCACACTGCGCTTAAAGAAACAAGAACACCCATCACAACAGATGACACCATAATGTTTGCCAGAGCTTTGATCTCCACACACTTGACATGAAGAAAATTTAATTTTCGCTGCTGGATTTTCCGTTAAACCATAAATCACACTTGAGTTTTTGTGGGACATCGTTTTAAGGGACAATGTGGACTAAATGAAATGTCCTTAAGGACATTTACTTTTATAGATTTACTTCGGCAATTGTTGCATATAACTGCTTTATTACAGTATTTGTATTTTTGTTTATTTGTTTATTATTAAACCGTTAAATGTTGGACACGTGACAACACATGTCAGGTGATGAGTTGGCACAAATGATATGCAAATCAAATCCAAATTGTTTACAGTTCACACCCCGTATTGACCAATTATTCACTGACCACGAACAAAATCACACAATTTTCGATGTTTGAGTGTTAAACAAATAACAACTATTTACATGAGTTGCAAAATTTCTGTACAGCAAGTAGTTTGAAAAGTTCTTTGATTGTAATGTGTAATTTTAAGCAAAACTTTTTTTGAACTTATCGATATGCATTTCATTACCCATTCATTTTTAGGGTTCCGTACTCATCAGAGTGAAACGGAACCCTATTACCGAGACAAGTACGTCCATTCTCCGAAACGGTAAGAGCTAGAGAGCTGAAATTTTCCCAGGATGTTGTTGTACCTTGTCGCTACAACAACAAATACTAAAAACAACAACAAGTCGAAAACTACCAGGTGTCCCCATACAACGAAAAGTTGCAATTAGCTATAACTCTCGAACCGTACAAGATAGAAAGCTGAAATTTGCATAGTGTATGTATTTATAGATGCTTTACCACATGGCAAATGCCAAAGACAACAACAAGTTGAAAACTACCAGGTGTCCCTATACAAGCTAAAGTAACAATTAGCCGTAGCTGCTAATCGAAGTTGTATCAAATCAAAACATTAAAATATCTACCAAATCACTAACCAATACTGTAATATAGAAGTTGCTCTTGTTGCTCTAACTTAACTATAAATAAATTAGAATAAATTAAGTATCGCATATAACAAAAGTGATTTTAGGTAGATTGTTGCCGATAACTGATAAAACAACAGTTGTTTGTGTTAAAGCAGGGAAGTTTGATATTTTTATGCCGTTTCCTTTTTCTAAAAAACTAGGCATATCCTTTTCACATTTCTCCCACCCAGCATCCACACTGTAGCACAGACTGCACTTCAATATTATTTTACAAATGCCTGCGACGAAGAAAGAGCTCATAACTAAATTGATGTTCATTAATTAAAACTTGTTAGGAATTTTTAAAAATTGTTATTAAAATGAACACTTAGCCCAACAAATTTGCAGCTAGTTAATATTTTATTTAAGGAATAAATACAGTCGAACTTCCTTATAGTGAACTTCTATACAATGAAGTTCTCCCTATTATGAACTAAAATCAAGTACACAGCTTTTTCGTTCCACTTTCAATGTATTCTGAGCTCCGTATAATGAATTTGCATACAGTGAATTTTTCTGTACAATGAACGAAATTTTGGAAACTATATGAAAATAGTGAACTATTTTTATCAGCTTTATTTTACACTTGTTAGCAACACTATTTACAAAGAAAATAAGTTATATTTTTGGGATTCCCAAAGTAATGAAAATAAAAAAATTTTAGAAGTTGACCGAGTTCAGTGAACGAAAATGATGCACCGGAGTAGTATTTCTCATGAAAAAAAGTTATTAGTAATTAATAGAGTTGAAGAAGGGACATCATAGAAAAAAGATATAGCTAAAGAGTTTGGAATTCTTCCCGGTACTTTATCAAACATTTTAAAAAACAAGTCAGTTATTCAGTTAAGCATTAAGCTTCGTATAGACAATATTGTAAGACCAAACAACGTGCTGGCAATCTACTAGAAATACAAAATTGTCAGCATTAAGAAAATTATCAGTTCAGACAATTGCAAGAAAATCTTACAATTTCATTGCCTGACAATTGCCTGACGACAATAAATGTTTCTAATAACGAAAATTATCAGCTTACAGGGATGTAAGATTTTCTACGTATCAAATATGTTCAGCCAATTGTCTCATCATCAAAATACACATACACACACATGCCATTATTCATTCTTTATTTTTCTCGCTCAATAACCATGTTTTTAATTTTTTTTTATTCTCTTTTCTGTAACTTTTTACCTCTCGTACTCACATTTTTACTATTCTCTTGTTTTTTCTCTCCCTTTCGTACACACACATTTTTCTTTAATATTCTTTGTCATTGTTGATAATTTATGCATCTTACAAAACGCCAATGCCTGACAACGTACTAGCAATGATGAGACCAAAGTGTTCAGACGATTGACAATTAACTGACAATTAATTGTTCGGTAGGTGGCCTGTCAAAGCTTTTGCTTACAATATTGTCAGGGAGAAATTGTAAGTACTCACGATTGGTTAAAAATATTCTATACATTTTCTGACAATATTGTAAGATCTTACAATCGTCTATACCTAGCTTTAAGCGTAAGAGACTTCGAACTTGTCTTTTCGAAGACATGCAATGCTCAAATGGGTTGCTGCCGCTCGTTCTAAGAATCTTTCCGTATCTGGAGTATTATTGATATTGAAAAATCGAAAAATTTAGTTCAAACAAAAATACCTGATTATTTAAAATAAATAAAAAATTAAAAATAAGTATTTCTGTATAATGAAGTTTCTATATACAGTATTTTTCGGTTAATTGACCCTACGGTTAATTGGTTTCCACGCTTAATTGAACCACATGATCGGGCAAAAAAAATATTGCATACGAACACCATGTGAATTTCCTCGGATAATTGAACCCGATTAATTGATTTTCCCGCTTAATTCGTTCAAAATTCATGTCATCAAAAATAAATTTCCTCTTACTTTTACCCGGTTAATTGCTTTGAAAAATAATCTGGCATTTTTGCACATACATATTTGACACCATTTGTGAAAAACACTGGGTGGCATCTCTACTATACACATATATGTACATTTTTTGCTCTTACTTGCATTTTTTTTCGTTTAAGGTAAAAAAAAATTATTTTGAAAAACTTAAAGTGCACATATGCGATTTCTTTTAATTCATTAGTACATGGTTCCAATTATGCGTGATTTCTGTAATTGAACACACTGTTCAATTAAATAGGGTTCTTGTAATTGAACGAATTGTTCAATTAAACGGGTACCGGCTAATTGGTTCCCCGGTTACTTGAACAAAAAATTGTGCAAATTTTGATGTGCAATTAACCGAAAAATACTGTAGTGAAGTAATTTTCTGTTCCCGTGGAGATTCACTATAGGGAAGTTCGACTGTAGTTACTACTAAAGCTCTAAACACATAGACGACAGCAGACAGCAAGCAGCAATATGTCAAAAATAAAATGCATGTGTTTAAATGAAAACGATTATTTTGACGGCAGCAGGGCAGCACGACTGCATAACAGCATTTGCTGCTGCTGCCAACTTAGGCTATTTTCTATTTTGACGGGCAGCAAATAAGCAAATATAGTGTTGCCATTATATATATAAATTGGACAAATTAGAACAAAAATTTTTTTTTAATATTAAACACAAAAGAACATTGGAAAAATACAATAAATAAATAAATGTATGTGTTTTTATAGTTCTTTCGTGATATTATTACATTTTTCATCAATAATTTCAATTTTATTCATTATGAAATAAGAAATACGGCATCCCTGAAATTAGCATTGCTAAAATACACAGCTGTTCATTTTCAATATCAAAACAATTTTTTTCGTTTGAGCTAATTTTTTGTGATATTTTATTTAATTTTCATCCTGGTTGCTTTGAAAAAGTGTTCTTCATCTTTTTCCTTGAGCTGTTGTACACATGTTTTGTAAATACCCTCCTCATCACGGGTTATATTTACTGGGCGAACCCACCATCTTCGGTTTCTTGTACTATTCGTCTTATGGGCTTTATACACTTCAGCTGTAGTCTGCGCTATTTTAACAATTGTTGTGATAAAATTCGCTAAATTTTCTTCGCTCATTTTTTATATTATGTTGTTGCTGTCTTTAAAATAATTATGAAGCCGACTTCAGAGCAGCATTTGAAGTTGGCTGCACATGAAGTTGGCAGCATTTGCAGTCTGCTGTCGTCTATGTGTTTAGAGCTTTATTATGGTTGAAATACATGCAGCGAAATGGCATGAATCTATTTTGATTTGGAATTTTGTGATTATTTTATTTCATTGACAGTGTATAAAAATATGTGTGTGTGTTCTCTTGTTAACTAATTTCAAACAATTCATTCAAAGAATTTTCGAACGTAAATTTTCGAGTTATTATTTTGTGAAACATGATGTTTTTTTTTTTAATTTCCAAAAAAAAAAAATGTTTATCGGAACATATACATATGTACATATTAGAGAAGTGCAGATGTATGTGGAAATATCGTGTCACTCGATAGAATGACGATAGAGTGCGTGAGCATAATTCACCTTCTCACATAAATCACGCGAAGCACAATTTTTTTAGAATATGAAGAAATATACTTTCACGTCATGGTATTTTTTCAATTTTAACTGAACTGATACATACTAAACATAGCATGTAGGCAGTGCTGGGCAAAATACATGCTCTGATGTATTTAAAATACAAAATACGAAATACATGAAAGTTGTGCATTTTAAATAAAAATATTTTTATTCCATCTATTTAAAATACAAAATACTGCATTCTAAAAGCAAGTATTTGAAGTATAAAATACAATGTAACAAAAATATGTATTTAAAATACAAAATACTTTTCATCAAAAAAGCTTTTTTTTTCCTTTCATAAACACCAGCTTTTCAAATGTGGTATTAGATAAACAACCTCTTGATGGCGACTGAATACAAACAGCTATCCAACAAAAAAACCTAATAATTTCTTATTAGAAAACGATATTTTATTGAAAGAGAAATAACGAAATTAAGAATGAAGTGCCAATGAAAAAACGTTTGACCAAAGACTATATAAAGTCTATCCAAGTCAACATCTGATTGGTATTTTTCTTTTCGTCTTAATTTAATATGATCCTGGAAATTTTTAAATTGGTGGTGCCTGAAATTGACTGATATAAAAAATTTGAGCGTGAAAATGAGTGAGCCTAAAAAAATTGTTGTGCTTGAGTAAAATCACATGCACATCTCTAGTATACACCTATAACGTAATGTATTTATTAAAACTTCTTTTCTTAAGAAATTAACGCAAATGTCATTAATTGGAAAACTTATGTTTGCCAACAATCCAAGCGATATGTATTCGGGTGATAATATAAATCTTATTATAGAAATAGAAAATCAAGAAAAGGTGTTCATAAAAGGTGAAATTGCACTATTCTAAAACTGAAATCATTGAAAAACAATTACTTACATACATATTTGTTATCTAAAGAAATGTTTGTACACTTTTCTGGTGAAATCAATTGCCTATGGGATGATCTTGTTAACAAAAACAGGGAGGGAGAAATTTTATATGTCATGCAAGTGTTCCGAGACCGTCAAATTTTAGTGGACAAGCATTTAACCATTATAAGCAGCGATGTACTCAATAAGGGGAAACATGTTTACAATGCTGTACTCCATATACCGGAACAGCTGCCTGAAAGTGTGATGTGGAAGTACGGTTGTGTTAGATATGAGCTGCAGCTGAGAATTTGCAGTGCAAAAGGAGAAAAAACTCTATTCGAAATGCCGCTGAATGTGAAGAGATATTTAAATATATGTCTTGATAGGGAATACATGGTAAGTGATGGGATATATGAATTTGAAATTGGTATACATGCATACATACATACATATACGTATGTGTATATTTCAACATTTTTCTCTTAATAAATGACGACTGGTACTGATTTGTTTGTCGTTCGCCGGCGTAAGGAATAGAAATAAATCTATTTCAAGTTCGCAGCGTACAACGAATTTCAACTGACACTGTGACTGTGTTCATTTTCATATACACCCATGATACAATCAACAAGGTAGCCTCGTCAGCTAAACCGTTAATCATCTGACTACTTTAGGTTGTCAAGAGATTGAAGAGATGAAAGGCAGCCAAAACGAAATAGCTAATCCGCGTAAGCTCAGTGCATCTCTCTTCTGTAAATGTAGAAGTGGCGTCTTTTTGACAGTTTGCATAAGTTGTACAAAAACAAAATGCATGTTATTTTTATAGAAGTTGTTCTTATTGTAGCGAAAAGGTTACCTTGTTAGTTGTATCATGATATACACCAATGTGTTTTATTTTTGAAGGCGAATATTCGCGGCGAAAAATTCGTCGTTAGTGCCAGTTGTGTTCCTAGCATGAGCCGGAAAAGTAATTTAATATAAATGAATGATCAATTTTAGTTTTGTTCGAGATTACATTCAACCCTTTTGGTTGAGCCCAGGAGTAATGCCTCCGTGGCCTTCCTGCACAATTGATGTGGAAAGCAAATGTTAAAAATGGATAATTTTTCCAGCAACATACACTTTTGTTGCATAGTCCCCTATATAAATACATACGTATGCACAATTTCCTAATTTCTTTTTATTTAAATTTGTTATTTAGGAAATTTCTGCTGCAACTACATTTTTACACAAAAAAAAGTCCCACAATTAAGTTGGATGAATGCAATTCCAACCACAATAAGCTTTAGCTAATATTATTTTCTTAATTTAGGTTCAAAAATGAACCTTTTTAAAAAATATTTGCTGTCTTTTTCAGCTGTCTATATGCCGACGACATTTCGTGGGTGCTAATCAACTCATCAGTAGACTTGAAAAATTCTTAAAAGTTTGTTTGAAACTACTTATTCCATAATTCCCATGAACAAAATGACAGCTGAAAAGACAGCAAATATTTTTTAAAAAGGTTCATTTTTGGAGCTAAATTAATACATTTCAATTGGCTCTTAAAGCAAATAAATAGTTAAGTTCATATTTTAATATTATTTTCTTTATTTTTAGCAACCTTTTCATACCATCCTTAAAAAAGCTTTCTGTTGGGGTATTTGTCAGACATCACCACTTAAAATTATCCTGACTCTGCCCAAAACTTACTTTTTACCGGGTGATTCTCTGAAATATTTTATAAAGATAGAAAACTTTTGTAAAATATTGGATGTTCAACAGATTTCAATACTCTTAACTCAGACTCAGCACTATGAAGTCGGTAGGCCCACTAAAAGAGTAAAACAAGTCCACACCACATTAAAGCAATTAAGATATAATTTTGCCGAAAATCACCACAATTCCAAACTAAATGGATTACTCGTATTGCCAAAGAATCTTGTACCATCATCTCCGATTGCATGTTTTCTGAGTGCCAGCTACAATTTGCATTTTATTTTCATATTTACGGGATTCCAGACAGATGGTTTTGTTTCGGTGCCACTTAAAATAGGCAGCCACATGAACAGCTTGCAGAAACTTAGTGCCTTGTCAAAAGGTGAAACAGTATTGGAAATAAGTGCTGGTGGCGAAAAAATCGATTGTGAAGTTTAGCTGTTGTTAAAACAGGAACATTTTAAATAAATATGCACACTGAAAACGAAAAATTTTGCAAATATAGACTTCGAATTATCTTGACTTTACATATATTGCTTAATAATTAACATGAGCAAAGCAATTGGTATAGTGTTGAATTAGCAACACGCAATAAATTACTGTGCTACAATTGAAATCAATCTTATGCTCATTATTTGCATTATCTTTTTCCTTGTGTAGGTAGTTAATACACAAAATCGTTTAGACTGCTTTCGAGTCCAGTAGTGCTATTCAGTAACTTTTATCGATCCGACAATCGTTGTTCTCGTCGATACATTTTGTCGCTTGCAGTAACGATAGTTTTATTCTGTAGCTTATTTTTAACAATAGTATATATCGATAGTTTTCTATTCTCCCAAATTCATTTCATATCGCAACTCTGCCCACAAAATGTCAAAATAAGCGAAAACCATGAAGAGGAATAGAAAAAAAAAACAATTTGTTTCGCGCCCTGCAATATATTTTAAATGCAACGGCTTATGGATGATTGGATGGAACTCAGCGATTGTCAACTCAAAAGGATTGTTCAAGTCCCGAAGAGTACGCCCATCAACTGTTGGAGGGTCAAAACCATGCTCATCTCTTGCAAAATCATACGACAAATATTCAAAACCCATTTCCAACACAAAACACCACAAAGTACAACAAACACAATATATCGTTAAAATAAACAATAAGAAATTTTTTGTCTGTTAATTATCGACAATATTTTGAAAAATGCAACAGCTGATTGCAGTCGACAGCGAATATCGTTAAAAAGTGTCACTGAATAGCATAATCGATAAAATGTCGCTATAATTATTTTAACGATACGATTATCGTAATAAAAGTTACTGAATAGCACTACAGGCCGTTCCTTGTTACATTCTAATTACACATTATTTGTCGGTTGCCTTCTGGTTAGGTGAACTATTTCTGCATAAGTGTTTGCACCTGGCATTTAACGTTTTTATTTTGTATGTGCTTTATTGGTCAACAATAACGAAACACAATCGCTTCCCTGCCAGCAAATTGGTAGTCGACTACTAAAATAATTAACTTTACGTTAACTTTTATGGACTAGCTTCAAATTAGCTACAATACAATCGAAACGTAGTGCAGAGTTTACCCAAAATTCAAATACTAACATACACACATACACGGTAAATAACTCTTGAATTAAATTGCCTATTGTCGCATTCGTTTTAAATGTTGCGATGGCTGAATGGGTTAAGTTGGCTGCTCACCAGTCTTGAGGCTTGGTGGTTCGAATCCCACCAGAGGCTAACAAAAAAAAAAAATTGAATGAAATTTTATAAAATATAATATTACCACCGAGAAATGTAAAATCAGCCTTGATTTGTACATTTTTTTCTGTGGCTACTGACTTTAAAGTAGCTAACTTTAAGTTAGTTGAAAAGTAATGCAGCGTCGGACAATTGACTACCTCCTAGGACATCGTAATGTTAAAATAGTCAGTCATCTCCATTGAAAATAATCTAAGTGTCAACCACCACCAGTTGTAAAAAAGTTAGATTATAATTCATTACTAGTTAACTGAGTTGCCGGCAGGGTTAGAGTTCACATCTACACATACCCATTCAGCTTTTTTATGTGTGCTAATAAATTATTGCTCAAGCATGTGATGTATACATATGCTATATGCATACATGTATATATGTACATACGTACAGATATGTAACTAGGTATGTATGACTGTATTTTTCCCAGTCTAAGCGGCTAAACTCAAAAATACTGTTATAAATTTACGTCTTTTGTTCCATTTCTGGTTTAGCTTATAAGACCTGATATCTTTTATAATTAAAACAAAGTTTTAATTACACTGTGCTTGAATTTGAAACTTTTTTTTCCGACAGATGGGGCACCCCATGGGTAAAGCTAATTCGGGTGCCCTGAATTCAGTGATGCTAATCGTTTTTTTTTAGGTTAACTCTTGTTTTTGAGATATACCGTTATCGTAAAAATGGAGAAGGTAGGACAACATATACATATTCCCTGAACTCAAAAACGGTTTAAGACATTGTGCCTACAAAATACATAAACCGAAATTCGGCAATAAAATTACCTTTAAATAACTGTAAAAACCTTTATAGTCCGCCCAGTGGTTTAGAAAATGCAAAACTTCGAAGTTGTTTGTTCTTTAAAACATCATAAAAATCTAAAAATGAAGTTATGCTGATGAATTTTCATACATTCATGACAAATAAAGTTTCAAACAAAAAAAAAAAAAACTTTGACAACAGTCTGTCAGTTTTTTTGGTTGGGTGCAAAATATTACTGCCTGTTCCTCAATGTCGCAAGTAAATCTGAGCGATCGAAATGTAGTCGCTCGATTTCGAGTCAATTTAGATTCCTCTATGTCGCCAGCTTGCGTTCGCATAGTCTTACGTCATGAAATTTTTGGCATTTACTTTACAGAGATGCCAGATCGGTAAATTAAAGTTTTAGTTGATTTTTTATTGCAGTATTGAAAAAAACTACTAAATTGTTCTGGTGTAAATACAACCCTTCATAAAACTGGTCAACTGCATTTGACAAGTCAAAGCAAATACATACATAAATAACACAGAGTATTCTGTGCAGAGTACTCTGTGATAAAAAAAATCAAACATTTTGAAAGTGCGGAAATAGTTTTTGTGGTGTTTTAAAATTTAAAAGTATTTTTTTGCATAGACATTTAATAAGTATTTTGACGCGATGAGCACTGGTATTCCTCTGGCAAACTCAGAATTTTCTTCCATCCAGCAAACAAGTGGATTATTTAGGAAAACTACATGCATGCAATAATCGTTTAATATATTTTCTAAATAAAATAAAAATTAAAAATATGTGTGGTTTGTTGTTTTATTTTCCAGTTTTTTAACAAAAAAACAAAAATTTTTTCTATAAAAACTCCCACTCGATAGCAAAACAGCAAGTGCTTGATTTTGACATTTGTGTTCGCAGTGCTGACGACATGATCGATATTGAGGAATCGGATTTTGTATGAAAACACTTACGTTTTTTCGACTTGTCGATCGAGTCATCGTTCGAATAAAAGAACTTCATAGAGGAACCCAAAACAATTTTCCTTCGCTTAGAAAGCGAACAATTGCACGACAGGAATAGGCAGTTAGTTTCTAACTGAAAAATTTGAGCTGTTAAACAGATAATCAGGCATGTTCCAAAAAAGTAGTAGAATGAAAGTAAAATGAAATTTTAAAAAGTGGCCTTTTTATTTTTGATGTTCTTCAAAAGTAGTGGATTGCAGTTTTATCTTTTCATTCGAAATGAACTGCGAAAAAGTAAACAAACAGCTGACGCAATAGCTTAAAATATAAAACAAGTCTTTTTTATTAAAAATAAAATATACAAAGCTAAGAAATATAGAAGAATAAATTTATAAAGGATATTTAAAAACATGAATTTGGTAATGGTGTCCATAACTCATCAACACAATGAGAACGCAAAAGCAAAAATACAGAGGCGAATTTTGCGGGATCACTCAAATCCTCATGATATCACAGAGGCTATGTAAATAGAATTTTCTTATAAAATTTCAAATATATATTATCAAAAATAAATAATGCACTTCGATGAAGTATGTATGTTACGTACCTTTTTCCAGCCAGAAATGTCCTTTATTTTTTCTATTTACTACTATTTAACTCAGTAGTAAGGTCCTTCCATAACTCTTCTGCCTTGACGCGGTCTCCTTTAATAAAGCCTTTGGCCAGATCTTCGTGCTTTTGCATAAAGCGTAACATTATTGCATCCTGCGAGGTGTTCTTGTGCTTACCCCTACAAAAATTTATAACTTAATTTTATATTATATACATGTTTGTGTTGTCTAGTTTTTCGCTTGTTTGTTTTTAACAACAACAACAAAAATATTGAAAACAAAATTTGTAAGTAAATTTAATAATACGTAAAAATTGTTCAATAATCAATTGATTTAATTGCGTTCGTTAGATTTCATAAAAAATAAAGATCAACCCCTGAAGAAGCTCACAAAAAATGGGCGAAACGTTGGGAATAAGAAACAAAATAAAGTTGTTTTAATCTAAAAGAACCTGGAACTGACCAAAAATAGCCCGTGTGGGAATATACATACATACGTATAATCAAAAAATCCCCTCAATTTAAAATAGCATTTATGCATATATTGGTTACTAAAAAATAGAAGTTAATATTAATATTAATTTTATATTATTATTTATTTTCGTAAAAGATACTTACATTTTGCAAAAAGTTTTAATTTCACGATAAAAATTGAATGTAGTTTCAAAGCACCTCTTTTTTTATAAATGTAGTTTCTAGAACATGGCAATTCACTACGAATTGAGTGTTCGAAAACAAAATGAATTTGAAACACACAAAGTAGAATGCAGAACACCAAACATTCAAATTGAAGCGATTTCAAATTAATTTTACTTCAAAGTGAAATTTAGAACATGGCTGTATAATACAATCCGACACTTTAATTTGTCGGTGTTATTTTTCCCTAACCTATTTTAATTTACTTTTCCTTATTATGCACTTTTGTAATCGTGGCGTGGTACCATATGTATGCATCAAGGGTACGAGGTATGTTTCCGGTTTGTTTTTGTGCCAAGCTGGCAACTCTGCGACATAAATGTCATTGGTTTGTATAGTTACTAAAGCTTTACATACACCGAAGCTAGTACGCAAAGCAGTTACGTCTGGCCCAAATGAATGTGCGAGCTTTTACAAAAGAGCTTTTGTGCTTTCACAGCATTAAGAGTACACAATCAGACAATGCTGCTATTTATTTTGCAAATAAGCGATTTTATACTTTGAAAATAGAGCTTTCAAAGATGTTTAAACAAACTCAAATATCCACCTAGTTTTTTTAGAATCACCTCACTCGTCGTAGTCTAACGTGTGCAGGATTTTTTCGTTCAAATATTAATTTCAACTTTGTAGTCGAACTATTTGATTTACAATTGTTAATAATTTTATCGGGCTTTCTAGTTCGATTTTTATTTTTCCTCAAAATTGAGAAAGATTTGTTGTGATACGACTGGGGTGATCAACATTTTTAAAAGAAGACAAGAAAAGTAAAGTTGAAGACATACTGGCTGGGGTACATAAAAATTGCTGGGCCCAGCGAAAAGTTACAATGGCAACAAACACAAAAATCTATTGGGAATCAATGCAATGTTGGTGAGGGAATGTAATAATAAATTCCAATAAGCTTGATCAATAACATTAAATATAGACAACCAGTAATGAAGAGCCCAGCTGGTAGGATGGCCATCTATTGCTGCATTGCCTAAAAACAGTTCACACTTAGAAAGAAAGAATTATCTGTATCTTTTAAAGTTTTGGAGATATCAAAAAGGCTGTTGTAGTCTTACATAGAGCATCACTATTTCTTTTCATAATCAATCGATTTGGAAAAAGTTGACATTTCTGAAAAATTGTTTCACCAGGCTATTATAGCCCATGGTAAACTGAAGATTAGAGCTATGGTCAAAGAATTATCTGTATCTTCTAAAGTTTTGGAGATATCAAAAAGGCTGTTGCAGTTTTGCATAGATAATCGCAATTCATTTTCAACGATACTACAACCAATCAATACTGAAGTTGACATTTTTGGCAAAACTTTTTCATAAGGCTATAGCCCTATCCAGCACAACGTAGAACTGCGTAGGAAAACCCCTCGGAATGTACAACCTGTTTTTACTGTATTTTCTACAATATTTCTTGTGCATAAAATTTAAAAACAAAAATATTTAGAGAAAAACACTACAAAACGATCTGTATTCATCGTTTTTTTAAATGGGGGTAATATCCAGCACACTGTAGAACTGCATAGAAAAACCCCTCGAAATGCATAATCTGCTTCTACAAGCAAGAACTACTACCACAGCAGCAACCACCGTCACAGCTACAACAGCCATTACAACAACAACTACCGCAGCAACAACTACCAACTGCAGATTAATATTTTTTTTTATATGTAGACTATAAATTCCCCTTTTGTAATATTATTTTTTTTAAATAAAATTTAAATAGTTTTTATGCGAAAATGTTAAAATTAAATTGAGACCATATCAGAATTTTAGGTTTTGAAAATTCTGGCAAAATGTGTACTAATATTTACATACATACATATGTAAGTAAATGGATTCAAAGTGAGAGAAACCACATTCAAAATTAACATCCATTACCCGTGCACTTCAGTAATTCGGATGTGGTTAGGTATTAGTTTTTCAATATGATCACACCACAGTTTACACTAATGTCATATTCTTTTAGAACAGAAATGTCACATTTCGGGTATATGACATACATATGTACATATTTTACCGTCTACCACCACTGTGGTGGTACCCATTTTATAAACACAATAGAATAGAAAACATATTTACGACTCGCCATTTAATATTGTGTGCGATATATTTAGAAAGGAATGTGATACCCTTCAGAGGGTATCATATTTTTAGAATGAGTATCATATTTTTTAATTAAAGAAATTTAATAATATGTTGAAACAATAATGGGTTGAAATCTTCTGGCAGTCTAAGATTTAGGTGGCTAGGATGTGTGTTCACTTTTTTCGTACGTATGTAGGTGTTACACTGAAAAGCAAAACATAAAATTTAACCCAAATAAACATACATACATATATACATATTAATTTAAAAGCATATCACGAATCATTTGTTAAAGTTGTGACACATAACAAATACAAGATTTGTGAAACTGCTCATCCGGAAAGCCACCACCAGCTGAAACCACGTATGAGAGCATTTGGAAAATATCCTTTATACCTGCAACATAACCAAAAAGTTAAATACCCAATTTTGCAGGCTCCAGCCAAAAGCTCTAGAAATGCGGTCATTAATTTTGTATCTGGAATTGAACATATTTTTAGGTACCTATCTATAAATGTTTTGTAGTTGAAATTTGCCATTAGTATTCGTGCTGCTACCAATTTACTATGTACTCTTAAACTCACCACGCAAAAAGGGAAAAAACCAGTCAACAAAAAAATAAGCAAAACAAAAAGCTGAAAAACAGCTGTCACATTATCAATAGAATGTTTCATTCACGGCCATGCGATTTAGTGCTTTTAAAAATTTCGAAGCTCTAAATTCATGGTTGAGTGGATTTCACACTTTGGCAATTGAAGGATAGACAGATATTGTTGTGTCGCGTAAAAGGTACTGGAGAGTACACTACTGTTTGTACAAGAAATTTGTGGACATTTTTTGATTAAGTTATAATTTTTATTGGGTTGTTTCGCATCATTTTTCTCTTCCCAATGTCATATTAATGCTGTAAACTGTTTGAGTGATTCTTGAAATTAGTTAAAATATCGGACTAAGGGAAGTTTTTGTAAACAAATTTTTATACTTAGTTTGTTTTTGTCTTTCTTTTTTACGTTTGTTTAAAATGTATTTTCTGCTACTCTCTTGCAAAGAATTTGTTCGCGTTATAATTGTAATACATACATGTATAAATTGAGAAATTTTAATCAACACTTTGAAAATCATCTTTTTTTTAATTTAGAATATGCGTTTCATATTTGTGGCAGGAAATATTTCTAATTTATATTATTTGTATTGTATGTCGAAGGCTCATATTCAAAAATTACTATATGCATATACACAATTTTAGTGAGGGGCCAACACATGAGCTTTTCTCAAACTCAAAGAGACATACATAGATGTATTTTATTAGCAAAAGTAGATTTTAAACATGATACAACTAACAAGGTAACCTTTTCGCTACAATAAGAACAACTTCAATAAAAATAACATGCATTTTGTTTTTGTACAACTTATGCAAACTGTCAAAAAGACGCCACTTCTACATTTACAGAAGAGAGATGCACTGAGCTTACGCGGATTAGCTATCTCGTTTTGGCTGCCTTTCATCTCTGCAATCTCTTGACAACCTAAAGTAGTCAGATGATTAACGGTTTAGCTGACGAGGCTACCTTGTTAATTGTATCATGATTTTAAATAACCTTGGTATATAATGTACTTTACTACAACTTAACTATTACTATCTGTGTTAAGGGGCTCCCATACGACAGCAACATGCACAAGGCAGTTCGATACCAGGTAGCCTTACAAGCCCAGCTCACTACTGCTTTTAGCTTGTATAACTGTCAAAATACACAACACAAACACTCATATGCGAACAAACGAATGACAGTAGTAAAGTTTTTCTACCAACAAAACACAAGCAGTGTTTGTTTCAATTACCTGGTATCAAGCTGCCTTGCATGCGCAATCTCGTGATGGTGCCAGCATTTTTTTTTATTGTATAAGGATATTTTGCGTAACTGTAAAATTGGTAGCACACATAACAGCAATGTCTGCTGTGATACCAGGTAGCGTTGCAAACGCTGTTGACTACTGTTTCTGGCCGTTGAACTGTCAAAAGTTTGCTTACAAACTGCACGAATTAACAAATCAAACTCACAAACGCGTGGAAGTGGGAAAGAGAACATAAAGTAATTTTACCAAAAAAATACATTAAGTTTCTCAGGCTCAAAGTTGTTGATCGTGTTCAAAGCAGATCTATGTCTGCCTTGATCGTGATAAACTTAATACAATAACAATTATATAAGAAAAAGTTTGAATAATGAAAATTAATGAAATAAATGAACACCGGTTCATAAAAAATAAAACGTTGCTCAAATACATTTTAGAAAAAATTTTATATAAAAAATTTGTCGTAAAATATGGTTCAACAATGTTTTATTTTTTATGAATATCGGTGGAAGTGTTTGTTGTTATGTGGTTACCTGGTATTAACGTGCAATTTTATAATTTTAGTGCTTTTCTTCCAAAAAACGATATGTCGCCCGAAGCTGACAGCACTGCTCCTCTGATATTTTCTTCATTATTATATATCCATCTCTTTGTTTATATTATTAATTTTTGTCTGTGCAGTTTTTACTTAATTAATAATTAATAGCTTTACTCAAAATATTATAACTTGGCCCCAAAAAATGTCGAATGTACAACAAATCGAACATAAATTCAACGAAAATTCTTGTGAATTAAAGCTGTTGATTAAAAAAAAGTCCGATGCGAAGGAAACCGGCCTAGACTTTGGCCCTGGCAGACATGTGCAAAATATAAGAAACTGTGATTTATTTATTGAGGACCATTCATTTTTAATATATTTAGATGTTCAACTATATAAGTAAGTAGAGTACGAACGTAAAAAGCAAGAATCTATTTAACAACGTTGAATTACGCTTCAGATTCAAAAGTCCTCGCCGTTTTGATGTAAAAGACATAAAAAATGTTGAAATCAGCTACAATACCCAAGAACATTCAATGTGTTTGAATTTACCTTGCATGCCTGTTTCTGAAGAGGAAACTGATGCCACTAGGGAAAAATCGGCCAAAGAGGAAAATTATAAAACGTCTGAATGTACTTTAGATTTGTGGAAATTAAAGAAAATAACAGACCAATGTTATATACGTGTTAACGATTCCAAAGAACTGCTCAAACCTGAAAACAATTTCGGTTACGGCTATGCTAGTAAATTTAGAGGCATCATTAGTACACATGAGGTAATTTTTGTAGAAATTTTGTTTTGGTAATTATGCTTAACGAAGTTATTTTGTCTTCAGTGTGATATAGATGCCATTACACGTATGCCGGAACCTAACAGAGTTAGTCCATTACAACGAACAATTGATAGAGAACTTGATGAGATGAAGAATTTTTCAAGAGATCAATATAAAATTAATTTTGTTGAACTACAGGTACCAGATGGCCATGACAATCCCATGCAGTTCGTAATAAATTTTAAAGGTGAGTTTTTCGCTTTGATACTTGGACAAATCTATGTATGCAGCTGTTTAAATATTTTCTAAACCATTTAAAATATGTTTTTTGCTGTTCAAATATTTTGCGAATTTTCGCATTTTTGTTCCATTTGTCTTGCTTGCAGCTGTCTAAACTGTTTATAAATCAATTTCAATATATTTTTTGTGTTGTGCAAATTACTTGCGAATTTTCGTGTGTTTGGTCCAGCTGTCTTCTTTGCCAGTGTCCAGATATTTTCCAAAACATTTTCAATATATATTTTGTGTTCCACAAATTTTTTTTTTTGTGAATTTTTGTAACTACAGTTATTTCCGCTTAATTGAGTTTCTAAAATTGCACGACTTTTGACGCAACTAAACGGTAACTCAGTTAAGCAATACTCTCTTAATTGAATCGCTGACGCAATTAAACGAAAATCGCTTAATTGAGCAATATGTGCAATTAAACGTAACTCAATTAAAAGGGTATTTTAACATAGACAACTATACTGAATGATTTCGTTCCATGATTTTTAGTGCAATAAACCGGGAAACTTCAATTAAGCGGGGCTCAATTAAACGGAAATAACTGTATTTAAATCTTCGATGATACGTTTGTAGCATTTAATATCGCTCTTTTTCTCTAGTTCAGCTCTTTGTGGCTCTTGAAATGAGTTTTACAAACTTTAAGCTCTATCGGTCTTTGAAAGAGTAAAGCTGAAGCCACAAAATCTGCTTTAAAAATAGTATCTTGAGCCGAAAACATTGAAGTTTGTGGCCTGTGCTTAGAAAACAGAACATTATGACTTTTGATAACGACATCGTTGTGTTGGTTCAGTACAGCATTCTCCTTGTGCATAATATCCAGTAACAAAAGATGTTATTATATATTTTTGTATATCCTAACACCTTAACCGTTTGTTAACTTAATATTAATATCGTACAGAACACTAAAGTACACTTTTCGAACACTGGTTGTAGTTAATAAATTATTTGGGAAATCAAAAGTAATCATATAAATTATTTTACCCTTAAAACAAAAATAATCTAATTAGTAATGATTATGCTTACTATTTATTATTTAACAGCTATGATTTGCTATAAGATCTAATTAATTACTTATGTTTATATTTATATGTAATACGTTTATAAATATTAGCTTAGTAGTAAGTCCCTTTATATTACTGAATTAAAATAAATAAATAGATAACTTGTCAACATATTTGTTGTTTTAGATGTCGCTTTATCGCAAGATGAGCAATGCTTGCTGCACAATCTGACTTGCAAACCAGAGCTGATGGAAATGCCTGATGAATATGATAAAATCGAAATAGATTGCTGTTTAATTAGTATTCTACTGGCCATTTGTTATGATGTGAGGTAAGCAAGTATACATAGAACAATTTTTTAAGCAGACGTACAAATTTAACCAATTTTATGTATTAAGATTTACTTCTAACGAAACAAATTGCGAATCTGCATGGACACGCAGCATACTCTCAGCAACTTTAACATATTTTGAACCATTTACTTCCTTAAAGGATGTGGTTATCAGCTTTATGAGAAGTTCGCTTGTCTATCCCTTGTATCGCAATTATGAATTGAGCAAAAAATGTGTTGAAGATTGCATATTGGCATTACAATCCAACCCGGGATGGATTTTGAAACAACTACTGATAACTCGCGATATTTTTGAGACAAATGAACGTTCTATTTTCAATCATTATTATATTGATGACTATATACGTTATCTGCAAAATCCTGCCGTATGCAGTAGCGGTCATTTGCAAACGTTGGCACACAACTTGAAGAATGTTTTACTAGACATTTACAAAAGGCATTTAGGCTTAGGCTTAAAGGAAGTAGAAACGGAACTGTTGAAAGAATTAATAACAGACATTCATATTGCTGCTTCAAATAGTGAAGAGGATTCTGAAGGTTTAGATTGCGACGATGATGATGATGAAGATGATGAAACCACTGATGATGTGGGAACAGAAAGTTGTGAATCAGATATTTGTTCATCGCCTGACAGTGAGGGTGATAGTAGTAGCACTGATACTGAAGAGGATAGTGTTATAGAACGAAGTATGGACAATTTAAAGTTGTAAGAGAGTTTTTAACGCCTACTGAATGCAATTGATGGATGTGAATTTAATTAAGTGTAATGTATTTTATTTAACATAAATTATAAAAGAGAAAAAGTGAAGAAGTGAAAAATAAAACTATAAACATGATATGCTTAGTGCGGTAACTGTGAAGTCACAAAAACAAATTGTGTTGAACAAATTTTTTTTTAGTTTGAATTAAATTAAAAAGATCGGTTCTTTAATATGTTCTAGCTTCAACACCATAAAAACTCAACTCAGGAGTTTAATAAGGTCTGCTTCGCAATTAATATCAAACTCAATGCAATTAACGTTTTCATTTTTGAGAAAGTAAATTTGTGACGTGAAAAAATTTTCCCAGTAGATGCGTTTGAAAACATTTAAAATTTGTTCATTAAGAAAACTACTGGTTAAGTGTTTACTTTCATATGAAATATTTTCTAAAAACATAATAAATAGAATGACGTCAAAAACAATTTTTAGCTTTTTGTGGCTTACGGAGTTATTGTGTTAATCGTCTCCCATATGAAATATAACTGATTTGAGATTAAACGTAATGAAATATTCAAAAATTTGTTTAAATCTTATTTGCCAATTGAAATATATTATTCTAGGTTAGAAAGACCATATAAATTGTTTTCGGTCTTTTTTATATAGACGGCTGAAAAAGACACAAAACAACTAGTAAGATCTATTTTTGATTAGAGGGGTTTGTTTGCCATGAACAGTTTGACCCATAGGTACATATATAGGAAATCCGTTTCATTCACAAAGTTCCTTAATTTCCTCCTGTGTATTCTCCGTAATTGGGTTGTGTGTGGTAAAGTGTTTCTCCCAAGATATTGGGGCCGTATTTGTAAGAAGGCGGGGTACTGGCATAAATAGTAATCTATTGTCTAATCTCGTTTTCATACAAAATGAGTGGTTTAATCGCTTAAGGCTATGGCTTAAGATGGACTATAAAGCCATTTGGACTTATGCAAGAAATAATAGACTTACGAGCGGCGTAACGGATCCGTGGGATGAGCCTTAAGGTGGCATCACACGATTTCCGCAATGCACCAAGTTTTGTTGTAGTTTACAGAAGTTGTACAAAAACAAAATGAATGTTATTTTTATTGAAGTTATTCTTATTGTAGGGAAAAGGTTACCTTATTAGTTGTATCATGATTGGAACAAACTTTTTATTGTGCTTCAATTCAGCCCAATAAAAATTGTGCATTGCGGCAATCATGTGATCCCACCTTTAGTAATTGAAGGTATTATTACTCACATGCGTACATACACTTTATTCCAGCATTTGCTTTTTTCCAAAAAAAAAATAAAACAGATTCGTTCACGTTTTTGTTAATTTTATTTTTAACTTAAACTAATTTGCTTTTGTATGTATATAAAACTAAGCAAAAGTAAAGCTACAAAAATTATACAATGCCTTTAATGAAAAATAATATTAAAATAAAAAAAGAATTGAAGAGCTTGTAAAAACATTTTTAATTTAAACACTTATTTCTAAAATTTCACACAAGTTTTATTCAAATTAGAAATGTTTTTATGTAGTGGGCAATTAAAAAGAATACTTTTTTTATGTACACAAAGTTAAAAACAAAATAAAATTATAACTTAATACTAAAACATCTCTTTTCATTTTCAATTAATGGCTGTTTATAATTTTAATTCCCTTTTTTTTTTTTTTAGTTCAAAAACATAATCAAGTATCCAGGCCAATTTTTTATTTTTATATTTCAACTCAATTTATATTAAATCTGGCACTTAGTATTTGAAATATTCTTATTTTTCAGTTTAATCTTAGTTTTTTTTTTCGCAAGAATAAAAATGGTTGAACCAATTAAATAAAATATTTTCATTTAGTTAAGGAATTTTATATTAAATATATATGTATATTTTTTGAAATATTTACACAAAACTCATCTTTTTTGAAACCTAATTACTAAGACACAACTAGGATCTGTTTTCGTTTACTGCTTTTCTTTTGTTTGCTTAATAATTTGAGTAGAAAAATAAGTTCACTTGGTAGTATAATACAATTAAAATCGCTACAGGTCTGTAATGAAAGACAAAAAAAAAAAAATTAAGTGATTGCAATGCTATTAAGAATCAATATTGAAAAATTTACTCATGGTTTCCTGTTGTATGTCAACTTTATATGAGGGATTGTCGTAGGCAGCATCACTTTTTCGTGGTGGCGTTATGGAAGCTGTTTGATGAACGCGCCTTCTTGTCAGAATGAGCAGCAGTACTAAAGTCGACATTATTGCCAGAGCTGCTACCACTGATACGACTACTAAGGGTCCATAGTAATCTCCAACGGGCTGATCAACGCCAGCTGTTAAAAGTTTTCCTGTTGAAAACATATTTTCGATTAATTGCTTATTTGTGTAATAAATAGCACATACATATGCAGGGGTCTAATTACACTATGCTTGAATTTGAAACTTTTTTTTTTTCGACAGACCGGGCACCCAGTGACAAAACCTAATTCGTATGCGCTAATTCAGTGGTGCTAATCGTTTTATTTAGGTCAGCTCTTGTTTTTGAGATAAACCGTTATCGTAAAAATGGAGGAGGTAGGACTATATATATTCCTTTAACTCAAAAACGGTTTAAATCTTTGAAAAAGTTATAAAAACCGAAATTCAGCAACAAAATTACAACAACTGTAAAACTATTTTTAATCAATTTAGTAGTTTAGAAAATAGAAATTTTTTTCGATGAAAAAAATTACATTTTTTTTTTGTAAAAGTTTGAAATTTTTTGTTCTTTAAGATATCATAAAAAATCTAAAACGAAATTCATGCTGATGAATTTTCATACATTCATAACAAATAAAGTTTCAAACAAAAAAGCCATAAATGACTAAAATCGGTGCTCAACTTTGGAATTTATTCACAAAAAATAAAAAATTGCAATTTCTACCGGCCCACTGTGTTGCGGCTAATGGAAAAGTAACTTTTTTCCGATTATTTTTTTCAGTGTTTTTAATGATGCGATTTTGTCACAGACATTCCAAGTAAACAAAAAACACATAAAGCTTATTTTTATGTTGGCCCGTTGATTTTTAATTGATTTTAGAAGTCAAATATACAAAACTTTTACGAAAAGAGGGGATTACAGGGCTGTATTCAAAATGATCTCATTTGATTTTGGTGACAGATATTTTGATTCGGAAAAAAAATCTGCCTTCGGACAAGTATCTTCTGTAAAAAAAAGGAATGTTGTTTGAGACATTTTCATATGCACCTTTTTTTAGAGCGAAAACCCGACTAAAGGTCCATTTTTCCTTAAAATTTGGGTTAGGTAAGCAATATCTAAAAAGTCCCAGAGAGTCCCAGTTCCAAACCACTACAGAAATGTTACATAATTTGTTTTCAACGAACTGTGAAAAAATCAGCTGCCCATACCTGCCCTCCTGGGATTTATAGCGATTTTAGTATATCACTCTCAGTATTTATTCCATACAAATAGAATATGCCTGTGTTATAAAATAGTATCTTCAAAGTTTTTTTTTATTATTCTACATCTATTCTAGCACTCCACAAAAATGAGCATAACTCTCTTAAAACTAAAGCTATTGACTTCAAACCGGTATCAAATTAAAGCTTTTATTGCCACCTTTCAAATAAGAAATGAAATAGATTTTGGTTTTATATAAAATTTCAGAGTTATTCAACAAATATCGAAAAATCATGAAAATATGACGTTTATAATTCTTGTTCGGACCACCCTATATTTTATTTTAAAAACTAATCATAGGGTATTTATCAGAAATAAAAGAAGAATTAAAATAAATTTTTTTTTTTTAAATTTTTCGAACAATTTTTTTTTTATTTTTGACTTTTGTTGAAAATTTGACCCAACAATTTTTTTCGATCTAAATTTTTTTTTTCACTCATTCTGTTTGGGATTTCATTCTGACCAATCTGTAGAAGTTTCTCATCGATACAATTAAAATTGCAGTTTAGGCAATATGATTTCCAAAAAATTCCGGTTTCGCAACACTGTGCGGCCGCCAGACGAAGCCTCAAAAGTTAAAAAATTTGTATTTTCTAAACTACTAACCTAATTAAAAATATTTTTGCAGTTATTGAAAGGTAATTATGTTGCTGAATTTCGGTTTTTATAAATTTTTCAATGATTTACACCGTTTTTGTGTTAAAGGAATATAACCTAAAAAAAAAAAACAGTTAGCACCACTAAATTTAGCGCACCCAAATTAGGTTTAGTCACTGGCTGTCCCGCCTATCAGTTTTTTTCAATTAGCACAGTGTTATCGCTTCCGTTATTGAAATAACTAATAAATAAAATTAAAATGTTATTTATCTCAAGTTTAATTAATTACAGATTACATGGAAGCGATAAAATCTCATCATGTGTTAACTTGAGATGGTTATTGAATTTTACTTTAGTTGGATAGTTTATTGGGCGTAGAAAACAGTAACTAGACTTCAGTTTTTTTTTTTTACAACCACTCAATAAAATATAGCTTCAGTTTTATTGCAAAAAGAAATCCCTGCAAATCGAGTGGTTTTAATTCACTTGATTTCTAACCTCAAAATAAGCATTTCTTCTTCAACAAGATTAAATTCCATGTTATAAGCTAAGTCTGGAATAACATTTTAAACGACTTAAATTTAGTAAAGTCACAGACGATCAGCATAAAGTCAGGGTTTTGCTGCAATTTGGTTGTGGAAATCACGTGATTTAAAGCAAAGCGAATTTCAGAACAGGGCAGCATACATACATACATATGTATATGTTTGTGTGTACATTAAATAAAGATTTTAAAACTAATTTAAATTTACCTAGATTTCCAAAAAATGCTTGTATCTTTTCGTAAGCATTAAAAACTTTAGAAATGTTCATTTTATATACAAAATTAAATTGTAAGAATGATGATACATATTTTATAAAACAAAAATCTTACCAGTTTTTCCAGGTACAGCATTACCGCCTGGTTTTGTTATAAAGTTGACGACGTTGCTCTTCTTTATCTTGCCATTTGTCATATACATTTCCAACCACAAACGATATTTAGTGCCTGGTTTCAAATCCATTATCAATGTGCCAGTTGTGCTGTCTCGCTTCGCTACCTTAAAGACACTCGAGTCCTCTTTGCCCGAATCGCTTTGATATATAGCTCTATAGATATTAACATATTTATCTTCTGGATATGGTACGCCATTCCAAGAAACTTCCACACTTTGGGCTTTAATTTTGGTAACATTTACTATAACATCGAAAGCATAAACATCAACCTTGGGTCCGGTACGCACTTTAATCATGTGACCAGCTCTTAGCTCAGCCCCATGACCGGGGAAAGGTATGTAATACAAACCGATCTCATAACCAGTATCGGGTTGCAAGTTTTCAATGGTGTAAGAGGTCAGAGAGCGATGTATTAAAGGCGAAGAAGAATAAATCATGCCTGTTAGTTCCTTATATCTCAATTGTATACCATCCACATAATCCATTTGTTCGTCAGACAGCTTCTTCCAAGTCAATTGCAACCACGTAGAGTTGGTTTCACTAACATTCAGTTCTGGATCTTCGACATTCTTAAAGACATCTTGGAAGTCTGGTCTATAGTCCGAAATTGGTGGCGGAGGCGTTATAGTTCTCTCTGCAGGTGTCTTCACTGTGTAAATGGAGCTGGTGGGTTGCGAATTCAGATCTCTTAAAATTAAAGTAATTTTAATTTTATATAACGAATTTGGCTCCAAGCCGGGCAAGTCGAATTCCATTTGCGAGGTAGCTATCAGATCCTCAGGGGGAGCAAATATTTGTTGGTCCCACTTGGAGGTATCATTGCCAGCACCATTGCTATAACGTAACTCAACACGGCCGTGCAAGTTAACATAAACTTGAGGCACTGTAAATACTATGCGCACTGTGCGTGGGTCAATCGCCTCCAAAGTATGAACTTCAATATCCGGTTGCAAGTTGGTGAACGCTAATGAAATGCAAATTTTTAAATTAATTTAATTTTAAAAACAAAATATTTTTCTAAGGGTTTGTATTAGGAATATTTTAAAATGTTTTCAATTAATAAAACTACCAACTACTATCTAATTATAGAAGATATATGTATATTTGTTCACCTTTATAATAAAGTTTAGAGCAGCGTGTTTATTTACAAGTTTGTTTTTAATTGTGCGTGTATATTTTGTTATGCGGCTATAGAACCCATTAACCATAGAATACATTATGATAGAAATTTAGAATGAGTTAATGATAAATGCTAGACTACCACTGCATTTTGTTTTTCAAGATTAAGAACATCACAAGTTTGGGGCCATTAAAATTCTTCTCTTCGTTATTGCGACAAAATAATTTATTTCCTAATTTAAGATAAACCACGTTATCACAACGCGGTTTTGCTGTTTGCGGTGGGAAAGGGAGAGAGATGGGTAAAACTTCTGCCGACAATGCGATATAATATATAAATCTTTATTAAGCGCCAGGCCCACGATGTCGCTCGACATTGTTCGCTTACTCAAAAACACTGAAAACAATTATTGTTATTGTTTTGCAAGCGCTGTCGAGGACATCGTGAGCCCGGCAGTATGACTCACATTGCAAATAGAAACTGATGTCATTTACATTAGTATTAAATATTCTTTTTTTTTTTCGAAACACAGTCACTTTTTGTGCCTGTGAATTGAAAGCAAGAAAAGGTGTTCCGCACAAAAATTTGTGTGATTTGATAACAGGGGGTTATTATGTGATTCGATTCGAAAGCCTAAGCTAAGTTAAAGATAACAAGTTAATATGTTCGTATTAATTTTCATAGTAAAACTGGTAGTGTGATAATGAATAAATTTAGAACGCTTTCTATCCCAACAAAAATACGTTTGACATAAGAAGCTGATCATCGAAGCCATAATTTCTCTCAAAATCAAATTCACCTTATCCAGCTTCACAGTGCATCCTGGTTTGCTTACGAGAATGCAACTGTTTCAGCAATTGAGCTGATTTACGTATTAATTCTCGCAAACAGTTTTGCTCGCTGAAACAATCGCACCCTCGTTAGCGAGAGAGGATGCACTAATATATGTATGACATAATATACCTGTGATGTTTACGTTTCTAGGGTGGTATGAAGTAAGCTAATAGCTAGCGAAGTTAAGCGATCTACCAAGTGGGACATTGCGAATAACAATCATGTGATACCGAAGCAGGTTAGTAAGCGGTAGCACGCACATATTCTTTCGCTTACAAACCTGCTTCCAGGTAGACCAATATTTTTGCTGGGATATTAGGAATTGTTATTTGCTTTTGTGATTTGTGTTGTGGTATTGAGATTGCAGAAAAGGGGATTACCCCCACATATGCATTGCATTGTACCAAAATTGGGAAAATATAAATTAACACGAAGTAACTTTGGAAAAATCACAAAATATCAGCGTAAGGTCAGGTTGTTGATGCAGGCAAAATGATTTTTAGAACAAACCTGTGCTCACATATCTGTTTATAAGTCCATTCCCTGCAGTCAGACTGGGACCAAATCACTATAAATAGTTTGAATATCTAGAGGTTTCTTCTATGTGTCGATATAAAAAAGTTTAGAGCAGGAGATAAGGTGTATCTCTACGTAAATATGTATTTAATAATAAAAATAACTCTTTCTAATTGCAGAATTTAGTAATAAAGGGTGTTTTTTTTTCGATGTATAGAACTTTAAGTTGGCATTACTGTTCAAGATGGCGACCGATTTAACAGCTGTCAAGTGATTTATTCTCAGTTTGGTTTGGCAAGTCATCATGAATAGATTCGCGCCTGAAAACCGCTTGCAAATAGTGCAATTTTAGTGCAAAACGAGATTGCCGGTGTTCCCGATTTTCATAAGCGAATTTTGTTTAGCGATGAAGTGCACTTCTGGTTGAATGGCTACGTCAACAAACGAAACTGCCGCATTTGGAGTGAAACTAATCCTCAAGTGCATATCGCAACACCGTTACATCCGGAAAAACTGACTGTTTGTTGCGCTTTATGGGCTGGTGGAATCATTGGTCCGTACTTCTTCTAAAACGATGATGGCCAGAACGTTACAGTCAATGGTGATCGGTATAGAGCCATGATTACTAACTTTTTCATTCCTGAATTGAATAACCATGATGACCAGGAGATGTGGTTTCAACAAGACGGCGTAACATGTCACACAGCTCGTGCCATAATCGATTTATTGAATGACACGTTTGGTGACCGCCTAATTTCACGTTTTGGACCTGTGAATTGGCCTACAAGATCTTGTGATTTAATACCGCTAGATTACTTTCTGTGGGGCTATGTAAAGTCATTGCTTGACCATTTGGAAGACAACATTCGCCATGTTATTGCCGATATACGGCCACAAATGTTGGAAAATTCATCGAAGATTGGACGTCCAGATTGGACTACATCCGCGCCAGCCGTGGCGGTCATATGCCAGAAATCACATTTAAAATGTAATGCCACAAGATTATCTTTCGGATAAATAAAATTCTTGTCAATCGAATAATCCATCGTTGTTTTGTTGCAACTTAAAGTTCTATACATCGAAAAAAAAAACACCCTTTAGAAATATACTAGTAAATTTATAGTTTGACTATCCCAATAGTCGGTTGTGTTAATGTATCTAGGAGAATTTCAATGTCTGTAGAAAAAAACATTATATTAGGGAAAAATAACACTAGCACTGGCAACGTGCTATTTTCATTGTCTTCAGGGCTGAACACGCTTTTACATATTCATATCTATACACATTTACAGAAAGTAGTGGCTACATTTTTAGGTAATAATGGGCAAATATTTGTTTATATGTGATTGCAACTTAAGTCATATCTTTTCATAGAAAAGTTACTATGCATATATTTTCTCGCAAACTATTTTTGCAAAGACATTATTAAGTATTTTAAGTCAAAAATGTTTGAAATGACTGGCCTTTTAATATGTTTTTTATAGCAACATTGTTGACCCTAATACTCTGATCATACATACAGCAATATTCAAATTATAACAATTAATACCATGTTCATACATGCGCCTTTATTGAGATAATCGTAATAAAGTCCATTATTGAGCTCAATATTCCATACAAAAAGTCAATAAAGTTATTGCTCAATAAACTCAAAATTGCTTTGAATATTGAGAAAAAGATGGAACACAACACTGTAAAAGATGTGTTAAATAAGCAAAAGTATACAATGCGAAATGAATGACGTGATAAATGTAAGCAAAAGCAAAAAAAAAATAATAATAAATAAAAATAAATACAATAAAAATAAAAATATTGCAGCATTTCCAAATTTTTATTTCTCTTTCTTTTTATTATTGGAGTCATAACATGAACGCACTACTTGTACAAGTTCCATATTTTTATTGTTCAACACTAAAATCTTTTTAATAAAAGGCAGTTTTTCTTCCATTTTTCTTATTGGAAAATATTTTTCACTTTTTTTTTCTCACTACCAAAACAAAAACAACAACTTTTTTTCAGCTGTCAAATACTAATTGAGTTAGCGCAATATTTGTATGTATGAACGCAAAAAATATTATGTCAATAAACTGAATATTATCTCAATTAGAAATACATGTATGAACAAGGTATAAGGCCATTATTGAGACTAAATTTTCATATACAAATTACAATTAACTTATTGGCAATTAAGAGATAATTGTTTTAATAATGAATAAAATTTATAATGCAATACTGTTAGATCTGTATTAACAGTACTAAATGATCAAGCTTTTACAACAACAGTACTTATTGAATACACCTTGTTCAAAAGTTGACTAATCAAACGTCAACAAAATAAATAAACAAACAAAAAAACCAAATTTTTATAGAAAAAATTTAAACATTAATTTCTTCACCTGTCAAATGCTAATTGTCGTAGTAATATTAAGTATGTATGAACACCAAAAAAGATATTGTCAATTAACTGAATATTGTTTCAATTAAAAAGGCATATGTGAACATAGTATAAGGCCAGTTTTTTCTAAAGGAAACATTTTGTAATGGGCACTGACAAAATTTATATAGTTAAACACTTATGCCGTTTTCTTTTCTATAGATCTCTTTTTTGGTACCAAATGTATAGATAAGCAAGGTTTTTACATGTATATTTTTTTACTTATAACTTTTTTTTTTTGATAAGAATTTCACAGCTTAAGAAAAATGTGTAAAATAAGTGCAATTTTTTCTAGAAAAGAAAGCGGCATTAGTACATTCTAGACCATTAACAGACGAAGGCAATAAACAATATTTTATTCTTGTAGATAATAACTATTATAGCTGCAAGTTTCTGCGCCTACTGGATGACGAACGCCCAAAGAATCACTGGCAGATAATTGGTATTTTCAGCTCAAAATATCCTTAAAGTAGCAATTATGTAAAGCAGTGCACATATAACGCCCCGATTATGGTTCACAACACCTAAGTGTTGTGTTGTTTCGTCAACAACATAGCCTATAGCTCTTTTTGTGATTATGGTTTACAAAATCTAGGTGTTGTGTATGTGACAGAGTTGGTTTTTTTTTTGGAGAGCATATTTCTTCAAAAATACATGCCTGCATACAAAAAATTGCCAATTAAAGCAACTTTTCGAGAAAGAAGCACTCGTATGTTGCTTTCATTACACAAACACAAGCGAAAAACAAACATTTTTGGCATTTCTTCGTCATGTTCTACCGTCAAGAGACATGGAGATTTTTTTGGTGTTGTTTATCTTGTAATAGCGCAGCTGACGTGTAGAATTTCAGTGGTAAAAATAAAAGGAAGGAAAAAGGATTCCGTTAGAAAAATACAAATAAAGTTATAAAAATGTATGTCAACGGCGATGTTTAATTTGGTTATGATAATGAAAGGACAAAGAAAAGAATTGTACATTGCAGTTTAAATCCATTGCAACTACCGAATAAAAAAAAAAAACTATTTTGAAATAAAAAAATGGGTAATAATTATACATACAAATGCACTTTTATTTGTATTTTTTTTAAATAAATTTGAATAATTAATTGTTTTTATTTTATTTTTGCAAAACATATTTTATATGCAGCCTTAACATCAACAAGAAAACACTTAATTAGGTGTCGTAAGTTTTCGATAACATCTTTTTATATGTTGTAAGTTTTTGACAACACCTGCTACAACCGTTGTAAACCATAATCGCTCTTAAAAAAATACAACATTAAATGAACAACTGTTGTAAACCATAATCGGGGCCTAAATTACCATAAACGAACAAGATTGCGCTTTCAAACGCTAATTGAAATACGTGCTAGTTCAGTTTTGCGACATTGTTGCCAACCATTATTTGGGAAAGGGTGAATAGTAATATCATTTGCTGATTTACTGACACCAAGCTTTTGAACTGTATTTAAATAAAGTAAAAGTTTTGCTCCGCCAGAGGTTTACCTCCCCAGGGCATAAGAGTCAGTAATTTTTATAATCGACACTAGTTTGCATTTAATGTCATTATTTCTAAATATAGAAGATAAATTAACCTTAACCTTGAAAAAACATTACAGTAGTAGTTTTTTTTTTGAAACAAAGGTGACATATGAGGGTTTTAAGTTTCAACCTGTTTTTTTTGGCTTTGATGCACTTGTGACCGCATGTTCGGATGACTGTGTGGCTAAACCACTTGATGTGGTCGTCGATGAGAACTGATTGGTGGTTAGATGTGTTGCAACTGGGCCTACGCCAGGTATAACAGGAAAGCCACCATATTGCACTGCCTGACCGTCGACAATGGCAATGCCATGCGGGGGAGGTGGAGGTGGCAGGCCACTGTGAACTACGGGAACATATTGGCCATGATGCGGTGATAACCCGACCCCTGGTTGGCCAAGTGGATGATGTTTCTCTATGCCACTTAAGTTGCCGTGACCATGCTGGTTTATAGCTACATAAGGGCCTTGATTGTTGGGTAGTTGGCTTTGTTGCAAATGTTGTAGAATGTGTTCAATACGTACATGATGGGGCAAATTATTCTGAGCTGGTTTTCCACCGGGTGCTGCAGCTCCTATAATATTGAATAAATCCGATTGACTAGTTGGGGTTGGAGGTTTTCCCTGTGGTATACCGTTGGGATTAATGTCATAATGTTCGTAGGGATTGAATGGATCATTGTGATAAAAGGGGCCATAATTTCCCTGAGAACCGGGATGTTGTGGTGCCAGATTTTGATTGTAGTTAACACTGTCATAGGGTGATATGCCACCGCCCAAATGAACAGGAACATACCCAGGTCCTAGACCGGGATGATGTATGGGCAAGTCCTCTTCCTGTGGCTCATGAACATCATACTTTACATCGTTCTGTTGAGTTTTTATTACTGGCTTCTTTAAGTGCTTATCATGTTTGTCGGGCTTCTCATGTTTTTCAGGTTTCTCAGGCTTGTAATTAAAGCTATAAGGCACTTGACCACCTTTCGGTGCCTTACCATCCATTGTGGGATAAAAAGCATTTTCTGGTTTCTTAGCATCCTCCTTGGAGTTGACTGTGTTTAAGGACTCCTTTTTATCTTCAAGTTCCGTGGCTGTAATATTATTCATATTGCTGACTGCTCACAGGTTTGAACATTTTAGTGTTTGTTTTTCGTGTTCACACAGACACACACACAAATTCATATGCATGTATACACAAATGCAGTTTTTATTTTTTTGTCGATAAAGTTTTGTTTAATGAAGCAATATTTGATTTTTAGTTTTATAAGGTGGAGGGGGGTGAGTGCGCAAATAAAAAATGAGTTTTATATAAGAAAAAACAGTTAACATTTTTAATATAAAATGTAAAGAAAGAAAACTTAAATTAGAAAGATTTAATGAAGTTTAATTTTTATTTTTGTAATTTAGTTACTTTAAAGTCAGATGAAGAATGATTCCGAGTCAAAGGTAATAAGTTTTCAAAATATTTTCTTTAAGAAAAACTACTACATACATATATTTCCACAGGTTGTGAATCAATGGAAAATGAAATATATTTGCTGCTTACTTTTTTTAATATGGATCACATGCAAGAAGATGAACCAGTTAGCTAACTTTAAGGGATTGTTTAAATCATGCTTGCATATTTTGCAAAAAAACTCAATACAAAAACTTAAAAAAATTAATTTATATAACGGCAAAAAAACACTAATATATGATTACTCTGAGGAAACCTATACTATGTTTGATAAAGTTTGAATACAGTACATATGTAAAGTAAAGTAGAATTATGCTTATGATTTCTATGTCTTCAATACATTTCCAAAACAGAATTCGCCAAATTGTTTTATTTCTCGCAATAAGTGGCCAAGTAAAGATTATATAATAACATTCCACGTTCAGATGAGTGTATTTATGCCAAGTTTTATCTTAACAATAATAAAGACTTCTATTAAATATTTTCGAGTAGTATTAATTCAGGTCCAAAAATTAACCTTTTCAAAAATATTTGCTGTATTTTTCAGCTGTCTATATGCCGACGACAGCAAATATTTTGAAAAGGTTCATTTCTGGACCTGAATTAATACATTTCAATTGGCTCTTAAAGCAAATAAATAATTAAGTTCATATTTGTATTTTCGAACAGCCTAAAACTGTTCGTCAATATGTAGTGTGTGATTAAACCAACCAAAACCCGTTGAAAAACATTTGTGCAGTTACGTCCGTTTGCATTTCAGGTGCAGTTATGTAGTGCATAACTTGCACACGTTTAAGCTTAGCTACCTTAGCTCTATATTTTTTTCCAGTACATATATAGTGCTGAAGGGATTTTTGTGTTTTCTGTTTACAATTATTAGCTCTGTTTCTTTGATTTGATGATTGGTCTACTTTGGCATCCAGTGGGATCCCAATTTGCAGGAAAAGTGTTCCCGTACTTTAAAATTGGGCAAATGAGAGTACATGTGAGAGAACATTATGCTTCTTCTTCTTGCACAAAACAGCCCGTACTTTTTCTTCGGGCTAGTTTGGGCAAGTTGTTCAGCTGTCAGCTGTTTGAAAGAATAAACATTAACATAGAAGAAATAAATGTTTTGTTGAAACTAAAAGAAAAATTGGAAGTTAATGTGAAAAAATATTTTCAAACATTCTCTAAAAAATTGTTTATTCTCTAAAAAAATGTTGATTGCTATATATTTATAAATATTTACGAATTAACTTATGCACATACATACATATGTATGTTTATGAATTTATGAGTTCTGTTGTGTTTGTAAAAAGTTTTATGCATTTCATTCCTTTTAATTGTTTGAAGAAAACTGTTTTAACACATATTAAATAACTTTATTAGGTTTTATAAATGAGCGTAAGGTCACTTAATTCTCAATAAATATATTTTCTCTTTATTGATAATTTTTATTTCGATACGCCTTTGTGTATCTTCTTCTTCTTTTCCTGAAGAAGATACACAAAGGCGTATCGAAATATCGAAAAATTATCAATAAATAGAAAATATATTTATTGAGAATTAAGTGATCTTATGCTCATTTATAAAACCTAATAAAGTTAAATAAAAAAAAGGTCGAAGAACGAGTATCCAGAACATTTAACAAATTAAATAAAATATATAAATTTTTTTTGTACTGAAAATTTTAATTTAATATACATATGTACATAAATGTATTCAATTTTTTTATGAATTGAGTTGTCAGAACCCTGACGTTTTCTTTTGTGGTAAAATATTTTTTTATTCGTTCCCGTGTTTTTGTGCATTTTTGTTTCTTATTGAGAGAAATTATAGTTTACTCTCATTTTACCGAACTTTGCCCAATAAGTAAAGAAACAGAGCTATTATTATTTTGGATAATAATTTATGACATTTTTTTTTCTAAAAATCTTGTCACTTATTATTTTCTTTCTTATACATTTTTGTACTCTTTTCTAAAAAGAAACGTGTTCTCTTCTAAATATGCAGCATGAAAAAGTTGTTATATATGAAACATATTTTAGCAACTCTGTGAATTAATTACTTACGAAGCGAATTTTTACAATCAGTCAGCTTGTAATGTAATTCGTAAGTAAAAGTTTATGAGTTGTTATGTTAAAATCATATAAATTTCGAAGAGTTTGGGTCTTCTTCTAATTGTTACAGGATGGGCCAGGAACTTAAACATTTACCCCCTAATTCATAAAAATTATAACAGGCTTATTAGACTGTTATTTGACATATTTGTATGGAAAATCTGTCAAATAAGAGCTTAATAAACCTGTTATAATTTTTATGAATTAGACGGTTAATAACTTTATCGTTTATAGGTAACTAGAGTAACCCTGGTCATGTTGCTGGGCAGTGTAATACTAGTACGTTTTTGAACATAAAATGAAATATTCCTAGCATAAAATACGGCAACGGCAACGTTTTTGCTACAAGGGCAACACTTAATAAGACGGAATATTAAATAGAAATAATTAATGGATTTCAATCATTCATATTTCTTAACCTGAAATATATATATACACATTTGGCCCACGATTGCGAAATAGTTTTCGGGTAATTTGAAATGAAATGAAATTCTCACCGAGAAGGTGTATTAATTTTATGTAAGAAAGTTTAATGATTCGATTTTTGTTGTTACGTTCGTTAAAAAACATATAAATATGTATGTTTTTTTTTATAAAAAAATATGAAAAGGTTATATCCAGACTTTACCGTAGTTTGTGGTTGAACTCTTTTAACAACCTTGATATTTACCAAAACTGTAAACAAGTTATTTCCCTAATCTACGTACTTATATATACATGTACATGTAAATGTTACTTGATTTTTAGTCACAGGTACTTAGTTCTTTTTCTGTGGAAAACTAACTCTTATTGTTTCCACTATTTAATGAAAACTGCATGGCTAAGTCCAGGGAGCGCACAACAAGCAACAAAAAAACTCATCATCCTAACCTAACCTAACCTAATAAAAACTATTTCAAAAATTAAAAAAAAAACAGTGCAAATATTTACATACATATGTATTCTAAATCAATATAAGATCTGTTGCCAAAGATTTTCTACTAGTTCACACTAATCAGAGTAAAAAGAAAAGTGCTCCCTAAATTTTCGAGAAGTGTACCAAAACAGCCGGGACGCAAAAGAACCACCAAAAATTATTTCAGTAGCCTTATAGTATGTTTCCATTACGAGTTGAATCACCCGTTTCGCTCTCTCAATTACATTTATGAATCACACTGTTTACACGACTCGCATATGTGCTTCGATTTCACGTTTGTTTTTAATGAGGAAACATACATTTTTCAATAATTTCTTGAAGTAAACTATTCTAAATGGCGAAGAAATGTAAGTAAAAGTGTTAGTTTTTTTGAAAAATATTCATATTTGTTTTTCCATTGTTTCTAACGTTTTATTATTTTTATTGATTTCCAAAAATTAACTTATATTTTTATGTTTTACAAGATTATTTTTTGTAGGCTTAAGGCACCTTTTGAATTTTTTTGTTACTTGTATTAAGTCCAGAGATATAGATTTACAGACTTATCCCTTTTTTACCACTTTTAACTCCCTAAATGTCCAAATTTAAAAAAAAGTGACAAAGTCATATCGGGAATTTTTCAATGGGTATTAAATTGAATTTATAGTTTTTTTCTGTTTCTAGCCTTTACATAGATATAGGCAATTCAAGAAAGAATCAAAATTCAGTTTTTACCCGTTTTTTTTAATTAGTACTCAAAACAAAAGTACCAGATAGCTGTCCATTTATTTTTATTATACTTTTGGGTGCTTTTTGTATTTTTGTGCTACGGAGATATTGAACTACCGATTTTACCCTCTTTTAACCGTTTTAACCCCTTTCCGGCTCCAAAAATCCCGTCTAATTGGATCCATACATCATGAGGACTGCTCATATACGAAATTTGATTACTCTAGCGCTAACCGTTCGCCTGGGCGATGATCCCCCAGTCAGTCAGTCAGTTACGTTAAAATTTTATATATGTATGCACAGCGCATAGAGAATGGGACCTAAGGGTAAAAAATCAATTTTCACTCTTTTTGTTTTTGATGTGGACAATATCTGAGCATCGAATGAGACCGATCCCATTCTCCAAGAGTATTCCCTCCCAGAGATATGCGTGTTTATGAAAGTGATGGTACACCAAAAATACACGTATTTAAATCTTTAAAATGGCTCTCCTGAACAAAACCGGTTTTTAATCTAAGGTCCCTTTCTATTTTGCGTGTCATATATACATATGTATAATATATAGATTACAGCGGTACTCAGCGTTTGGTGCGTTTTTGGTTGCGACTGATTGCATTTGCGATTATATTGCAACTGATATTGAGCACCCTTTTTAATAACTTTGCAAATTTTATTGCACTCCAAATAACAGCTGATAAATTAGTACACAATTTTTAAAAGAAATTAAGTGTTTGCTTTGAAAGCTTTAACAAAAAAAAAACTTCATTTCTACAATTTTTTGTCTGCTTTGTTTTAAAATGTCAGCTGCTCGAGTGTCAGTGTTGCAAACGCAATACTCATACGAAAGAAAGCAACACGTAATTAGCGGTGCGTAAATGCAAAAATATTGCGAGTGCAACCTTGTATATTTTGTTGTTGGGTTGCAAAGAAAAAGCAACGATTTCTTGCATTCGCACTTACGCAAGACATTTGCAACAGATAATGAACTGCTCTTATTTTTTCTTTGTCTAAAATATACAATTTTGACAAATAGTGCAGATAAAATTGCGATATAAATTAGAGATGACGGGAATTATTCTTGCTTCGGATGTACGAGTAGTTTCAATATGAAGGAACTTCATTCGCTCTCAAAATTTTGTGTGGCGAAGTACATTGCTTAGCTCCTGATTAGGCTGTTAAGCACAGATAGAGAGTGAAACATGCTATAAGTTTCATCATTCTATAAATGAAATTTTTTCCTTCATTCCTTTCTTTTGTTTCTTTTTTCATTTTTATTAAATTTTGTTTTTGTTTGCCCCTGTCAAGATTCGAGCTAGGAACTCCACAACTCTTAAATCAGCTACTATAACAGTTCAACCACCGCAAGAACTGGAAACAGCAGAATAGCAATCTGTTTAAGTGGACCATACGTTCTTTCTGTATGAAATCAAGTAGTTCATTTCATGATAAAATTAAGAGATCAATAACAATATATTGTTAGTTATTTTATCAGGCTTGGATTTGAGTTTCACTTCCTCAGAATTGAGAGGGGGTTGGGTTTTGTATTTGTAAATTGTAGTGATCAACATTTTTGAAGAATACAAATAAATAGAGATAAATAAAGGTGATTGGCTGGCGATTTCCGGTTGTCAGCACTTTTTTGTATAATTTTTTAACATCCTTCTCTCTGTTGCTGCTTTTTTTAAATTATTATAACATTAAGCAATCAGTATTTTTATATTTAAAAAACTAATATTACAAAAAGCAAAACAGTTATTAAAATATTGGGGCATTAAAACATTCAAAAGCTTTGCACAAATAAAGTGAACTTAGGGCAAAGGCCTCCAATAGATACGTTTCTTTGCAATATTGTTTTCATAAAACAAGTACTCAACAGCACGTTTATAATATTTTTACTAACCATTCTTATTTGCCATATTTTTTATGTTTAAATCAGATATTTTTTTAAAAATTAGAAAAAAAGCATTTTCATACAATTAACCCCAAGCACGCTAAGCCGGTTCAGCCTCCTGGACCCATATTAGTGACAGACATATTTATTTATCGCCTGTTGCATTTGGCGCAAATATTTTCAGAAACAAAAACAGTGAAAGGAAGCTGAGCACATACATATCACATGCAACGTTCCGTAGAAAGAAACTCAAAGTGAAATAATCTCTCATATTTACCATTATGGCCCTGACGTTCACCCGAAGTTTCCTTATCATCTCCTGCGCCCTCCTCTGATCGGTTGCTCTCGTTATCTTGTCCATTATAAGGGCGGCTCATTTCAAACGTGCTGCATGACCAATGTTTGCAACATTCATCATCGGGTATTGGTACTAAGCGGGCTTGTGAAATGTGGCAGCCCAGATCGGCGGGCGGCAGAGCCAAAATGGGAGGACAAGCCGGACGACATTCTACTTTACCATTTTCACAATAACAATGTTGTTCACAGCCTAATTTAAGATGAATTGTATGAGTATGCAATGAAAAAGAGTTAGCTGTAGTGCTTGATGAAAGTGTTTTCAGGAGTTTGACTTACCTGTCAAATTGGTGGGTATTTGAGACCAATTTTCAAACTCTTGTCCACTGTAAGTACAAGTGCCATTGTCTACACAGCGCATGCTATCGGGACAGCAATTAGGAGCCTCCGGTTTGAAGTTTGCCGGTTCTGGCTGCCATTTTAAGCAGTGAGGATTTAAGACATCCAAACCAAATGAAGAAGGACATTGCAGCTTGGCACAGTGGACACCCTCTCTGGTACAAATGCATAATTGTTCACAGCCATCATGGAACTGCTTACCATCTGAATACATGTGACCTTTGTATTCGCAAAGAGCATCTGTTGCAGCACCATCAACCTCACGGCCTTCTTGATAGCCATAATTGTCATCTCCTATGGAATTGTGGGCTGTTGGAGGTGAGGGTGTTTGTTCATGATCGTCCAAAGTTACATCGCACAGCTCCAATTGACAGCAAACATCTTTAGGATCCTTGACAAATACACACTTATCAAGACGCGTATGATTGCGCTCAGGACATCTGGGTCGACAATTCATTACACCTTCCTCATCGCAATGGCAAATCCGTTCACAACCAATTTCCAAACGTTCACGAAATTTGTACACACCCCCATTATAATGGCAATCGGGACGTGCTTTATGTGTAGAAGCTAATTGTTGTCGATTGATGATTATAAAATATTGTGCATATTTTTTTGTTTTGTTTGTGTGTAAAAGGCAGTTTGTATGAATATGAAATGAAATTAGAAACGAAATTATCATTTTCATACAACTAAAATAAACACATATGTATGTATGTATGTACATTGTATATGTATATGTAATTATAAAAAGCCATGAAAAGAAAGAAGCTAAATAAATATGATATAGAAATATAATCCTATCCTACAGTTGCAACTACAAGTGATACTAAACTAACGCGTCAGAGACATATTCAGTCTTATATAATGATGGTTAGTCTACTTAAGAAAAACAAAGTCTTTACAATAAATACTTTACCTTTCATTATGTAATAAATTTCTTAATGTAAATATACATATATGTACATGTCTATGTGTTTATGTTGTATTAAGTTAACAAGCAACACTTACCATTCATTGACTCAGCTGTGGCTTGGGTTGGCAAAAATGCATCTTCAGCTGTGGCACATTCCATCATGGCGCAGCATTCATCATCTTCTACCACAACTTCACGGCAGTTCGTTTGCTCATTTTGCATGTTCGTCTTCATAGTGGAGCCACGCTTAAATGTCTTACCCATACAACGGGGCGAACAAATCCATTCACCGCGATTACAAGTGCAACGTTCATCACAGCCGCGCTCCATATTTTCGCCATTCTACAATGAAATACATATGTAATAATAAAACCAATTTAATCAACTATAATTCATATTTCTTTTTGTTTAATGGTTCTAGCAAATACTTTAAGACATTCTCTATTTAGTGCAAAATTTTCGTTCGACGTGCTTTATTAACTAACCTTAAAAAAGTTCTTGATTTTTTTTTTGGTTTGAATTTTGCAAAAATTAATAGAGCGTTAACAATTAAAAAAAAAAGTAAATTATTTTATTATATTAAATTTGGCTAATAAAAGAAAGATTTCTTAACCAGCCGTAAAAGAATTAGTTTTTTTTTTTGGTTTTAACTTCAGATCATTTCTGGCCCATTAACCTCTTTTTTCGCTGTTTAAGAAAATGACTAATTATCTTGCAGAAGAAGATTTTACTTCTATGATAATTACTTGGTAATATCAATGTGTAATCAAGTGGCATTGAACAAAATGCTTAGCGACAAGAAACTTTAATATACATATGTATATAAATACAAAATATTGTAAATGAATGCAAAACTGGGGAATTTTTTGTGTGCTTGCGGAAACACCCAGAGATAATCGAACCTGCAACTTTGGGGTTTTTGTTTTTGTTTTATTAGTTAATTGTAGTGGAACTAGAAAAATAGTTTTTAGGGAGGAAGAAATAGCAATGTTTGTGTACATTTGAATTGAATCTTCCTGCGTTGTAACTGGAAGGAAATACGTCTGCAGACCATTTGTTCTGTAGAAGGATCATACGGCTCAAGAACGAGTTTTTTCTATAAAATGTTGTGTAGTTTAGACTTCAGGGAAAAATCCATTGAAGTATTGATAAAACAGCGTGACGCATCCCACACTGCGACACTAATCCAGTGAGCCAATAGAGTCGGATTCCCTACTCTCACCGAGGAGCTTCTTCGCTCTCTCCTGCACATGATCAAGTAACCCCAAAATATACTTTAAGCACCGTCCCAAATAAGAGAGTTATGAGATGGAATCTCAGGTCTGCTATAGGTGGTATAAATAGTGAGGAGATTGCATAAAGTAAAGTATCTCCTCTTACACGGTTTCAAGAAATCTAGGCACTTAAATGCTTCTTCTGCAACATGAAAAATTTGTTCAGTCTAGCGAACATCACACTGAATTTTTATTTGAAGAACAGCAAAAGCTTACGATTCTTCTATATCTATAGCATCAATGAGGACAGATAAGGCATCATTACTAAAAGAGTGATTACGCTTTAATACAACAGCATTGTAACTTATGAGGCTTGAAATTCTCCCATTTTAACGACTCCACTTGGAGATAGCTTGCAGATCGTTACTAAACGATGTTACATTAGGAACTTTCCAACACACTTGAAACTCACCAGCATGGCAGCAAGCATTAAAAAGGCGAGCCACTGGAAGAGCAAGCATTGAAGAGCTCTGCGTCAAGACCAGTGCCGACAAGTCTGAATTAATGGGTTGGTAGGAAGTTTGTTTGCTTTGGCGCAAATAGTCAAGTAAAGTCGAAAGAAACCTACCCACCATCCCACTCATTGAATGTTATGCTTTTAGATCCAGCCTGTATCCGTAAGATATGTCCATAAGCCCTTAAGTCTAGACACAGATATCTCAGCAAGGCTGCAGACTGTACATTTTCCCAGAAATGTGTTTCTCCAGAGAGCCAAAGCCGGGCATTTGCAGGACAGTGGCAGACCATTTGCTTTTTCTCTCATTAAAACAGCAAAAATGTTCGTTGGTGCTCAAGCTGATCTGCATGAAGTTACTCATAGCACCTAATAAAAAGCGCTAGAAAAGACCATTTACTCCAAGATTTTTTAAAGAATTTTGCTTACACCGGCCTTGATGATGGTAACTGGCGCATTCGCGTCTAAACCATCTAAGGCGCTCTTTACGATGCTGCACTGGCTACCAGCCGATCTCATGGTTAAGGAAACTGCTCTGAATTTGGCAATACGGTTGAACGCAGGTGGCAGAGCATGCATCGATAATTGGAAGGATATCTGACCTTCCGGATCGCATTGACTACTGCTCACCAGCCCCAATGATCGACAAGGGGTTCAGCGTAAATCTGTCGAATGTGTCCTTAAATAGTGTCGAAATAGATCAATCAGAGGATGTGATCTTGATTTTTACGGATGGTACCAAGTCGAGCGCAGCGGTTAGTGGGGGTATATACATCCCCCGAATTTAGCGGAAGATCAGTTTTAGGGTAGGTAATGGCTGTAGCGTCATTCAGGACGAAGTTGCGGCCATGAACTGGGTGAAGTACTATAGGATATACGAGGAGCATATCCTAATCTGTACTGACAACAAGGCCGCCGTAAACGCGCTTAGGGGTATTAACACATCATCTAGGTTGGTTCATGAACGTCGGATATCTCTTAAGGAAATAGCGAGACATTCAGACCTGGACCATTTCTGGCTACCTGTGTACATCACATGTAGTTCGCAAGCCTCTACAATGCCGAACATATGCCGAAAATGGCTAAAACTTAATTGCTGTTAATACACGGGGAAAATCAGCTATAACTTTTGAACCGTAAGATATAGAGCCTTGAAACTTACACGATGTGGGTAGTGGACCGGCCTCTACAACAGCAACTATTACAAACAATACAAAGTTTTAACTAAAGGTATCAGCCGATATTTCTTATTGCCGTGCACATGTGGAGGAATTTTAATCACTGTTTGTTGTATGGCTTTTCTCTTCTTAAACCTCATAATGTTTCAAGATTTATGCTCTCTTTTAAATTCTATTCGCTCATGATAATTTTCTAAATTATTAAAAATAATATATGTACTTTTATATGCCCCGTAGCGTCGTTTCTGAAGATTGCCTTAATTATTTCTCAAATACACATTATTTACATATATTTTTCTGGTTTTTTCTGGTGATTTTTAATAGAGTCTTTGCTTCTTTTTGCTGGTGCTTTAAAAGTAAACACGTTTTATTTATTTCGACAAATAAGTTTTGAAATTGATTTAACACTTTTTTATGTATTAAAAACAATACGAAGTTAATTTAAAAGAAATTAATGTTACTAAATTGCTTAATTGTTTAAAAATAACGACAACAACAATAGTTCATATAAAATGATTTGGTAACATGTGTATGTGAAAAAAGTGAATGCATTTTTTACATTCACACTTGCTGTGAACGAATGGTCTGGTATTTATTTTTTTTTTTTATAACATTTTATTATTATTTAAAAATATTATGCACTTTATTGTTTTTTTTTTCTTTTCTTATTGTTAAAACATGTTTAAAAATGTAAGCGTGTATATTTTCAGACTATTTTTCTGCATATATATATATGTGTGTGTGTGTGCTTGATTTCTTTAAACGCCTTAATACAAGTGTCTGATAGACTGTTTTACTTAATTTTTTCACAGTTTGTGTTTGTGTAGATTTTGCATTATTTTGTTTGAGATTTCATTGGCCTGCTTCTATTTTATTAACGTGGTTTTTTGCGCTCATTTGTTGCTTATTTTATTGTTAAACATAATGCGGCATTTTCGTTCCAGTTTCATTTAATTTTCTAACTTTATTTCTTGCAACCAGCCGGGTTTTCATAACAATAATTCAAGATTTCAAATCTTTAAGTAAAATTTTTGACTCAGTCAAATAACTCTGAATTAAAATAAGATGAAAAAATGAATAAAAATTTGAAACATATACACAAACAAAACTTGAGCTCCTAAACCGGTCGACCAAAAGTTTGTCATTAAAGTGTTGCTGGTTAAAAAATAGTGCTGTCTGTTGTTTCCTAAGTTTAGCTATTAATGTTGATTGTAAAAGCGATATAAAAAATTATACTTCTTTCATAAGTTAAGCTTGTCAATATAATTTTAGCTTTTTAACGATTAAAGTTTTTTTTTTCATTAAATAAACACCGGGTTTGAGATGCTTTACAGGGGCAACAAAATCGTTAATATTTATAATTGAACTGGTTTTGTACAAAGTTACTTTTAATGAAATTATATATGTATGTGAAAAAACTATATTTTTAAAAGTTAGTTCTTGTACCCAACCACAGAAAAATCAGTTTTAAAGCTACACTTGCTTTCATTTTTAGAAAGATTAATTTGTTGTTTTCTAGAAATAATGCAAGAAATCCTTCTTTGTCGAGGAACTACAAAAATGTTTCTGCAATTTCTTATCGAGCTCAAGTTTCAAATAAATTGAAGGTACAGTATTTATCGGATATAAGACACTTGAAAAATCCACAAAAAAGTTTCTTATAAGCGTTTCTTTCTTATATATAATTATTTTATATACGAAACTTATTTCTTATATAAGAAGTAAGTATACTGGAATGTCACGACAGGCTAAATGAACTGGCCACTCACAATCAGATTACTCTGATATGGGTGCCAGGTCATGAGGGGCACAAGGGTAACGAGTTGGCTGATACCTACGCAAAAAGGGGAGCCAATGGGGCTTTTATTGGACCCACTCCATCCTTTGGCTTTAATAAGCTACTCCTCAGGGGGGAGATCAGAAAATGGACAACATCCATCACAGAGAAACTGTGGAATGACACTAGGGGTCTAGAACACTCGAAGAAATTTCTTAGCTTTGATGCCAAGAGAGCGGATCTCGCTCTAAAATTAAATAGGAAGAATCTAAGGACACTGTGTGGGGCGCTAACAGGACACTATACCTGCAGGAAACATCTACACAGAATGGGACTATCCAGCACGGCAACCTGCAGATTTTGCGGAGAAGAAGAGGAGTCAATGGAACACTTGATTACTGAATGTGTGGCACTTGGCCACAGAAGATACAGGCTGTTGCAGGCCTATACATTGGGTTCACAGGACTTGCAAGGGCTTCCACTGAAGGAGCTAGTACTGTTTCTTGATGTATTAAACTCGTGAGGGAAAGGGGTTGCACAATAGATCATTATTGGTCGCAGTGCAAAGGGCCATCCTGGACCAACCTAGCATAAATAATAATAATAAAATAAATATTTCTTATATAAGCAGCTATGGCCATAAGGCATTTGTTTCTTATATGAATATACGAGCTTTTTTACCTTTTTATGTATATATGTATGTACGTAGATGTACATATGTATGTAAATAGAAAAATAAAACAAATCAAATTTTATTTTATTGACCCCTTTAGTAAATAGATATAAAAAACTAGACAACTTCAATTTGAAAAAAAAAATTATATGTAGTAAATACATGTACATACATAATTCATTTTGTACTATTTATTTATTTATTTACGAGGCAAGAAACAAAAACTTCTCATGAGCACTAAAAATAAAAATAAAACGTTGTTGTTGTTGTAAAACTGTCAGAAAACAGAGTTGTCCATGCAAACTACATAAATTCAGTGTTGCCCTTGAAAGTTTCTTATATAAATTCTTTTTCTATACATTTTGTGGTTTTGGTGTTCAAGAAAAATGTTCTTTTATCGTGTTTTTTCTTATAAGCGTTTTTCTTATATGAAACTTTTTTTGTTAGAAAAAAACACTAAAAAGATATGGTGTTTTTGCAAATGTTTCTTATAAGCGTTTTGTTCTTATATGAGATGTTCTTATATCCGATAAATACTGTATACTGAATCTCAACCGATTCTCTGGGGAAATGAAATGCATATTTTCTATCAACGCAAACTAGAAAGGTCTTAGCAGCCTAAAAAATACATTGCGGTTTCTCTGTCTTCATATATACTCGTTCTTAACATAAATTCCACCATCTCGTGAATCTGTCTGTTCTCTGTGTTTCTTGTGATTCCTTCCATAAGATGTGGAGTCGTAATAGGTGAACAACAGTATGTTTACTGACTTATTTGCAAAAAGGTTTCATGTTTATTAAACACTTGTATAGATATTAAATAACAACTTGAAACATTTTCATAAATGAGACCGTTAAAATCGTAGTAGCTAAATTCGTAAAAAGGTATTTTTAAGGTTATTCGCAGTTTTGCAGTATTGAAGAGAATGCATTAACTTTTGTGGTCTGGATAGTGACGAAGATATATACACTAGGCACTAAGCAGACAAATTAGCGACAGAAAATACCGGCTCACTCTGTTTTGCATAATTAAATGCTTTGTTTTATTTAATTTTTTGTTTATCAAACATTCACAAGTTCTCTCTATTTCCTCTTTCTGCATGTCACTTGCTCCTTGCATCTTCTGCTAGGAACACAACTGGTACGAACGACGAATTTTTCGCCCCGAATATTCGCCGTCAAAAATAAAACACATTAGTGCATGATACAAGGCGAATCAAGTAGTGGATTCGCCTTGTGCATGATACAACTAATAGGGTAACCTTTTCGATACAATAAGAACAACTTCAATAAAAATAACATGCATTTTGTTTTTGTACAACTTATGCAAACTGTCAAAAACACGCCACTTCTACATTTACAGAAGAGAGATGCACTGATCTTACGGAGATTTACTATCTCGTTTTGGCTGCCTTTCATCTCTTCAATCTCTTGACAACCTAAAGTAGTCAGATGATTAACGGTTTAGCTGACGAGGCTACCTTGTTAGTTGTATCATGCATTAGTGTATATCAAGGCGAATCAAGTATAGGTGGTCGCAATTCAATTCGCTTCAACAATTTCTCTCGAGACGTTATAAGTTTTGTTGTCGTTTGCTATCAGCTTTGACAACTCAGAAAAAATTTTGAAGTGAATTGGTATGCGGGCACCTGTAATGGATTCGCCTTGGTGTATATGAAAATGCACACATTCACAGCATGGGTCGAAATTCGTTGTACGCGGCGAACGTGAAATAGATTTATTTCTATTCCTTACGCCGGTGAACAACGAACAAATCAGTACCATGTGGCCATTTTGGTTTTAGTTTTCAAGTGTTTTAGTAAAACCAGTTAATTTTTACTTTAATAGTTTTTATTTTAAGTGCTAAGCTTTGACGTTTTGCATTTAAAATAAAAAGCCAACATATTAGATTATAAAACATGTTTGTTGGTAATGCTAAATTTTTTAGCAACCAATTTTTTTAATATGGTCACCCCATCAGCTGTTCAACTAGAACAAGATAAAATTAAAAAAAAACTGAGAAAATGGATACAAGTGAAATTATAATTGAAAATGTTAAACTTCAAGGCTTTTACCATAATGAACATGATGTTCATTATTTTAATTTTGAAACATGAGCCCCTGAGTTCAAAGACGGGTGCTGACGAGAAAGTGTGGCGGCTTCGAAACAACTAGTTGCCCACCCTGCAAATGTCTTTGATGTTTTCTTTGTCTAATTTAATTAATTTCAATCACAAAAATAATATAGAAAGAACTTGAGCCTGATAAACTTAATACAGAAATAATTATATTTTAATTATTTTTACAAAATTTGAAATTCTTTGATTCACTTAATTTTTTTTTTATCTTTGAACAAACAATAAACAACTTTATCAATTATAACAGATGTTTTTGTTTTTCGTCATTATTGTGCTTCATACGACAAATTTACATAACGAATTTTAAGCGGCGTATTCGTCGTGTTGGGCGAAATTCGTCGGTCGTCCCAGTTGTGTTTCTAGCATTCCTATTTTTCATGTTCCAGTACAAAGCCATATATTTATATGGCAACATTTATATTTAAATGTTTGTTGTAGGGCACAACACAACAGCAACAAACACTTCATGTATTTTGTTGGTAGAAATCTTGAACTACCGTCACTCATTTGTTCGCGTATGTGTGTTTTTGTGTTGTGCATTTTGACAGTTCTACCATCTAAAAGCAGTAATCAGCTGGGCTTGCAAGGTTACCTGGTACAGCTAGTGGCATGGAGCGATTTTCAAAAGTCTATTTTTCCACCTCTATGTACTCTGTGGTACTGGTCCAAAATAAAAAAAATACTAAACAATATTCTTAAGGATTTCACCGCCAGTCATTCATGTGGACATTTCAGATAATAATTTATCATGGTTTTTAAAAATCGATGATAAATAATAAATGTAGTAGCTAATTACAAGACAAGGGTTCCGTGGAACCGTGCGATAGGCTTAATCTACTTCACTTAGTAGAGGAAAAACTGTTCGTGGTTTCAGTGTCTTAAAATAAGTTGAATATATATTTAAATATGAGTGAAATTCAGGTTCTTGTGTGGGCACGTCCCTTAAGTTTTGAAATAACTGTAGCACTTATATCGGTCTTCTGTGAAAGTTCAAAGTCTATCTCTTACGTTTCGAACGCTACAGCTGATTTCATGTATTGGACCATTCTTTAGTTTTTAATTTTTTGTTGATTTTTCACTTTTTTTATTGTAGCTGTTTGACAGCTTTAAATCCTGTCAAAGTTTTATCTTTTACGGATCGAAAGTTATATGTGAATTGAAGAGTTTCTTGTGTTGTTTTTAGTATTTTTTGTTGTAGAGGCCGCACAACTACATTTCCTTTGCAAACGACAAGCCTTTATTTCTTAAAGTAAAAAAGTGTCATCTCATTTAGTTAGTTTCATGTATGGGGATATCCTTTAATTTTCACCGTTGTGTTATTTGCTGTCATAAAACTATTTATACAGTTAAAATTTAGTTTCTATAGTTTTTACTACTTTCGGACCTTTCGAGAATCCAAGTGGGCTGGACTAGAGGCCGGCAGCCCGTGAAACATAAAACCGTTTTGGTTAATGTTCGCTGTGAGGGGCGGACGTACATTCTAGAAATTTTGCAAATTTTACAAAATTATTTCTTTGGCAGAGAAAAATATAATAATAATCAAATGTTGCAAATTAGACACGATTTTGTTTGCCTTTAAACTTCAACTTAAGATGTTATAATAAAACAACAAATATATTTATTTATTTTCAATTCTTTTTCTTGCACAATATTTTACTGATCCATTACATGATAATGTCAATATTTTCATATAATTTTTTACCGTTCTCATTGATTGCAATATTTTTTTTGAAATTTATTTTAATGTTGAATTTTCCACCAATAATTATAAATGCAATTAACATGCAAATATTAATCGAAAGCGGTATGTTGAAAAAACCAAGCACTAAAAGCTATTAATGAAACTTCACCTTAAAGAAAAATAAATAAAAAAAATTAAATTTTTGTTGTTGTTGTTTTTTTGTTTTGAGGTAAACAAAAAAGTGAAACACAGCTTACTGCCCAAAAAAGTAAATAAAAGAAAAAAATTTGCATTTTCAGCGAAAAAATTTTTAATAAATACTTTCACTTTCAATATAAGTCTTACGTCGATTTGCTTGACGCACACAAAAACACATGATTAAAGCAAAAATTTTTCTTTCTTTTTTCACAAATCTTAAGCCAACTCATGCCACACGTGATATCTTTTGGTTTGTTTTTTTAGTGTTGCGGCAATTTGGTTTAGTATGGGTCCATTTACCTGCAAAAACTTGAAGTTGGCTACTTGTCGGCCTCTCTCCCTTTTTACCGCAAACAAAATAAAAAGCGGTGCTGCCAAAAACAGAGAGAAGCAAATACTAGTACATACACACATAATTAACTCAATGACCAACTACTTGTTGAAGTATTTTTCGTTTTGATTTTTTTGTTTTCTTAATTAAATTATTGCATGTTGGCTATTAGCTTATTTTATAATTAGATTGATATAAAAACGACAATGTATACAAGTGTAACATATAATATACGAGTACCAGTACGGTTTTATGTGGCCTGGTGAAACACATAGATTATAATAAAATGTAAACAACCTTTGCTAATCAAAGATAATTAAATAATACTTTAGTTTTTAGTTCACAATCACCTTGAATACAGTTCCAGCTCACAATAGCAGTGAGCGTAACAGTCAGAAAATTCATTGTAAAGATTAGGAAGAAGTTAATAGAATTTTTGCAATGTTGTCGCAACTAATTTGTAAGACTTGTAGGGGCAAACTTTGATCTAATATGAAAGTTACGTAGCAAAGTATCTTTCACTAAATTCTGAAATAACACATTTTTTTGAATTTTATTGTGTAGGGAACCAGATACACGGGAGTCATCGGGAATCATTTAGTTCCGAAATCTGATGGATCTCAGACTATTATTTGAAACTTTCTAGGGAATTATACAGCAGGAAAGATTAGCAAGGCTTTGTTGTTGCAACACCACGATAAATATGTATAACTATAAGCCGATAGCCACTAGTTGCTAGTGCTTTAGCCTTAAGATTTATTGTAATTTTACGTAAAATATGGGTATTTCCATGAAATGCTCCACCGTTAGTTAAAAAATCAAAACGCTCGCACAATTTTTTTGAGCACAGAAAATTGAAAAAAAAACTATTGACATTTTATTATGTAAAAAAAAATTTTAACTTATAATAATTTTAAATGATGGTAAAAACTTCTGAAAATATATGTTAAATTACAAAAATATGTATGTATGAAGGTAAAAAGTGTCACGTGCGTAATGTAACGTGCGTAATAAAAAAATTTTTTTTTCTTAGCCAACCCATGCACACTTGTTTTTGAACAAACCATGATTATAAAGGTCCATTAATAACCTTTATAAAAACATTTTTTCCGAAATAAGAATCTTCTACAATTCGCCTACTTTTGCAATATTTCATGCTGCTTTAAAAGGCACTTATGTTTTTTGTCACGTGCGTAAGTCAACTTTGATCGCATGGAACTTGGGTACCCAGTGCTCAATTTTCCAATATATGTATATACTTTTTGGAAGGAACTCATCACCATAAATGTAACAATGGCAAAATTCCATTCAAAAATTCCAACCCATTTATATTTTTATAATATTCAAAACAATTAAACGTGTACAAATGTCACGTGCGTAACCATGGAAACACCCATATATATAAAATAAAATTAAAAAAATATATGTAACTACACAACACTGTGGTATAACGTTTCCTCTGCACCATCTGGATTATTTCTATTGTGAGATTGGAGCCTGTCGAATGTAGTGACATAAATCAATTCACATCTGCCCAATAGGTTTGAATGAAATTTTGGGTAGTAAATATGACGGCTCTTCAGCTGATGAGTTGAAAAGTTGAGAAAAATAATGCATATAATTTAGGGAAAGGCATGACATCTTTATGTGCTTCGATATCTATATATTACTATGTTTATCGGTCGGTATAAATGCTTCATTATTGGCCTCTAGTAAATCATGCTTACCAAAATGATCATTTCTGTTTCATTAATTTGCTTTTTCAAGTAAAAAAATATACACATATAAATGAATCATTGAAAAAATCAGTTACCAAACAAGCACAATAAAAAAGTCTTAAGGACTTATTAATTTCTACTTTCAGTTGTCGTTCTGTGCCGTTATTTTCTGGAGAAAATAATTTAAGATTATTGAACTTTTTCCATGAAAGTAATTTGTTTTTTTTTTCACAAATAAAAAGCTATTTTTCCTCACCCCTTATTCACAAACAATACTTGAACAAATATTGTATTAAAATAATTTGTTTTTTGCAAACAGTTCTATTTTAATCAACACAAAACAAAATATACTCAATTCTAGCTGTCACTTAACCTTTAACTCTATTTTCCACAGGTTCGTAGGAAAGGCATAAAAAAGAATAAAAAATAAAATAAAGACATATATTTCTTTTATCAGCAGCTTTACTCCTCAGCACCCAAAATACTTTTACAAAGTCAGTTTGCGCTCTATCTCGGTCACCAATGTCATACATTTCTATTTCTGTCTCAAATTATATTTTAGTATTACAAGAACTGCTTTCGGGCACCCAAAAAAAGTTCGCTTCTTGGACGAATGCTTTAAAAAATCAGGTTTGCGCTATAAATCGAGTATGTATGAAACGATATCGGAAAATATTTTCTTTTGACAATGACCTTCTCTCATCACCAAATTTCACTTTTTGAAAAAAAAGCAATGAAATTTTAGAATAAGGAGCCAGGTTTTGAAAGAAATGAGTTTTATTGGTATGTAGAGGGGGTCATGGACCTCCCAAAACTGAAGTCAAAGTCTGCCAGAGGCTTTCAGTTTATTAATAATTCGATGTTGAAGCTGTTTGATTTACTAAGGTAAATATTAAAATGTTGCTACCAGAGGAAAGTTTTTGCACAGAAGGTAAAATCGCGAATTCATAAACGATTTCAAGCAACCAAAATCGTATTTTTCTACATTTCATTTAATACATTTTTTTGCAGAGGTATGCAAAATTTGCTCTTGATAAACGGTCTTCGGCCGGGCTAAGTAATTTATTCCTCCATGATATAACCAACACCTGCCTCGCGTACAAAATCTGCAAACATCTGGCAGCACTCTTTTCGATTTTACGGCAATTGCTATCATTATGCTAAAGCCGACCCAAATAGGCTTTAACTGGCTTATTACCTTAACTTTCTAAAAAAAAAAAAAACAGTTTTTGCTACGATATCGGAAAAAATTTGTTTTATTTTTAATAGGTTTTGCTCATCACCATATTCCCATATTTAGGGGAAAGATTGTTTTAGCTGATATTTCTGAAAAACGCTGCTTAAGCTACTTATGTATCGGAAATATGGTCCGATATCGGGGGAAAAAATGTGCATTTTAAATGACCTTCTTTTTACCTTTTTCGGCTACTTGGACCAATTTTTGTTACCAAAAACTAGATATGGTGATAAGAAAAGTCTATTTTGAGGGAAAAAACTCTTACCCTAAAAGTTTGTTTTAGCAAATAAATTTTTGACAAGAAAAATACTACTTAGGGTAGAACTTTTTTGTTTGCCAATATGGATCATGTGGATACTCAACACACAGCGAAAGTCGACCAAAAGGGGAGTTTTTCTTTAGTGTTTGTGCAAAAACGGCTAGAAATCGAACTTGCGACCTTGAAAACTCTTAAAAAAAATTATTTTCTGATATCGATCCATACAGACTGCTAAAGGGCGGCAATTCAGACTTTTATACAAGTATAAATACTTTTATCAAGTTTTGTGAGATGAAAGTATAATTAGATTTCTTGCGACTGTCAAAAAGTCTAACGTAAATTACATTTTACATTCACATCATCACACTTCAAATAAAATAAAAACTTTGAGTGGAAAAGAGAACAGCTGTTGCATATGTTAATCATACATACGTTTAATCACAGAATAAACGTGCCAACATAAAACTTTACCCGGCGGCAGAAGAGCAATTTCATGTTGGCGGTGGACGTGCCGGCGCTAAAAAATATTCAGCAGCTAAAATAATAGTCATGTAAAACAGAACCAAATTGAATAACACAAAAATATTTTATCTTCTAAATACAGCTAGAGCAAAATACATTTGTATGCGGTAACCGAATTCCAAATTTCGAACCCTTGTATAACGAAATCAAATACCATCAGTGACGGCACGCCATCAGCTGTGAAACAACTGGCTAGTAAATTTTTCAACAGCTGCTTGTGTTAAAAAACAACCCTGATCGAATGACTTGTATTATCGTTTAGAAAATTTTCAAAAAACTATGAAGTCTTCTGGGATGTAAATTTTTTATCGTATTATATCTCGATATAATCACAACTGCACGTATTATTTGAATTTTTGACAGGTATTAATACACAGTATAATAGTTTGAATTGCCCTTAAGTTTTTCTTAAAAAAATTTCATACATAAATGCGCTAAATCAATTTTTGATAACAAAATTCAATCCGGTGATAAAAAAGCATATTAAAAGTGAAATATTTGTCCCCGATATTGGTTCATATGTAGCCAACTTACATATATCAATACCCTGTTTTTTTAATTTTCATGCATAAGTGACATGTTCAATTTTTTTTTAGCCAAACGTGAATCTAGCGATAGGAAACCCCTACTTAGAGTGAAAAAAAAAAAAAAAAAAAAAAAAAAAAAATATATATATATATATATATATATATATATATATATATATATATATATATATATATATATATATATATATATATATATATATATACATATATATTTTATTTTATTTTTATTTTTCTGATTTCTGTATATACACGAAAATAGTATTCGAATTAAAGTGCAACAAGTATTGTTTACTTTGTATAAGTAGAAAAATTACGTTAAAATGGTTCTTCTACACAATTGTTATTCAATGAATTGCTTGCGTATTAATATTACAACAGCGTACGCTTACACACATTAGAATGTATTTATTATGCAAATCAAATGTCCTTTCCTTTGCTACAAAGAAACTTGAGTTGTTTACATAAAGTTTTAATTTATTTTTTTAAGTCAATGGTTTTTTTTATTAGCAATGGTGTAGAGTATTTATAATTGCAAAAACTTCCCACATACATACAAAGGAAAAGTGTTTGAAATATTGTTGTGACGATTTTTCGACAAGCCTGTCTAACGTGCTAATCTTTTGAAAAAGAATATACATTTTTCTATGCGATTGGAGCTGCTTTTTAAAGTTGATGACCAAAGGCACAAATAAAGTGTGGCACCAGCAATGCCATGTTGCAGCAACCTTTTTTCATTCAGAATTTCTAGAAATTGAGTCGAATGGTTACGCAGAACACGTGAATCATGCACTTTAATGAGCACGCAGTTAAGTGAGACTTTATTAAATCCGCCTTGAAATACAGTTTAAAGAATTATATATTTTTAGTCATGTTTGACATATTCAGCTAGATTACAAATAATAGTTCCGTGAGAGTGTTGTTTCATTCCTCTTTTAGAATGAAAATTTCCTCCTCCAAAAATTCCGAGGAGAAAAACGTAGGGAATAGTTGTGATACCGATTTTTTTCTAGGCAAAATTCAGTAGTATGATAGAAAACGGGGTATTTTTTCTAGAGCTGTGAGGTTGCCATGAAAGCATCCTGAAGTACAAGTGGTTAAATGCAAAAAAAAAGTAACGCATGAGGGAGTGAGGATTTACTATTCTTAGTCAGTTCACAAATTTTCAAGAAAACGTTAAAACATAAAATTTGTTTATTTTTTGCAAAAAACTATCACACATTTTTCCCTGAATTATTTGTCAATTTAGTTCAGGTTATCTCAATTTCTTCTGCACATGTAGTGTATGTTAGCCTAGGTCCGTTTGTATGAAAAAAATATTTCAATTGACGGGAAAACAATTTTAATGAGAAATTTTAACCCAATAAGCTACATATGTGTACTACACCCATGTGTATTACACCCATAGTCTCAAAATTTTTTTGTTTATAAATAAAAATTAGCAGCCTGAAAACACAAGTTTCATGGCACTAAGGTCCAAAAGCATGTACTGTACAGAATAAATAAACTGTTAGGAGAGTAATCTACGTTGTGTATATATGAAGTATATGAGGAATTTTATTACTGCAGCTCTTCAGTTTCGCATGATCAAATGTTAAATAATTTTTGGGATAAGTATTATATTACAAAAGATAATAGTTCGAAAAACAGTCGTTTTGACAGCCAGATTGCATCATACATAAATGTAAAAATTGGTGACAGCCATAATATTTTGAAGTGCCGGCAATCTGCGGGTGATATTCCACTTTTGAATGAATGAGCAGAATAAATTGTAAACATTGCAGCAGGTTCTACAGCACTGCAACAAGTGATGGTACACTACTGATTGCTAAGTCTACCTGCCCTAATGTATGTGCTTGTTTTGTGTTTATTATGACCAATATCTCTCAAGCAATTGATTGTGCTAATTTGGGCAATTAAAAGAATTTGCATGGGTAACGTAACACAAGTTCTTTCTACTTGCATATGAAAACCATGAACCAACTACATATTTCGAAAACGAAAGACTCAAGACACAAGCTTATTGTAAAAATCCAATTTAAATTCTGGCTGAATGTTTACACTTTTTTTAATTAAAAAAACATCAATGAAAACAAAATGCTACTACAATTTATGGCCGCTTTTGTCACGTTCGTTCAAAGACACAAAGCCACCAAACAAGTTACATAATAAAATAAATTTATACAATTTTGTTGCTTAATGAATAAAAGTAAAAACCAAAATGTATTGAAATCAATCATCAAATGATTTCAATGACAAACGAATTTTGTTTTTATTTTTTATATTAATTTTTATCAATAGTGCTTTAATTTAGAAATTTTTCATTATAACTATTACCACTCGCAGGTTTAGGTATTTCCTTTTTTCTCAAATCCGTTTTATGGCTTTCCTGTATCTTTTCAATTTCTCAATCATACGGAAAACACGATATCGTATTTGTTTTGCATTTTATTTTTATTATTTTTGCAAAAGTTCATGTTTATATTTTAACAGCTTATTTTATAGTTTTATCTTTTCTTGTATGTCTGCTAGTGCTTTTGTTTTTGGTAATTTATGTCTTTGATTTCACGTTTTAGTTTTATGTATGCATATACATATTAGTTTATTAATATTTTGTTACTGCTTTCAGAGATCAAAAATCATTTCCTAGTTGATCCAGTTTTTTGCTGTATCTAATACGTATTTTTTTTCAAAGTGGTAGAAGAAAAAGTGTTGATGTCTGCTTGTGAACGGTATGTAAACTTATGCTAGTGTGATGTATTTAAAGCGGACAATGACTTTAAAACTAAAGCAACTGTAGTGATAATCAGGTAATTTATATACGTGCGTGTGTGCAGCAATATATTTTTTAATGTCTGTATTTCGTGTGCTTGAAAATGTTACTTTTTAGGCAGTTGCTCTGTGGATATATCGACGCATATGTAGACGTCTGCAAACATGGAAATGTGTTTGGTGTTAAAAAAGGCCTTAAGTGACAAGTTACATCAAAAAGTTGATTTATGTCAAAAGTTTGTAAGGAAAAACTGGTGAAAAAGCATCCCAAATGGATTGGAAACAAATATTTATTTATTCTGTAATAACTGCAACTTTTTGTGACTTTAAAAAAACACATTTTTAAAACTTTAGTAAAATGGTTTCACAGAAATGCATTTTTTACTTTTTAGCTTTTATGTTGAAACCAAAATAAAATATACCAAAATGCTTGTAAGTTTTATAGAAACAATTTTTTGGAAAATGTTATTATGATTTATGAGATCAGAACCAATTGCATTTTCAAAACCAATTAGTGGAAGAAAAGGGGTCTAATGACAGCCACAAAGTTTTTTTTTGACAATTTTTAGAATTTTATTTTTTACTTAAAAAAAAATATACCAATAATCCAAGATTCTGTTGCTATGGAGAATTCAGTCAAATTTTTAATATAAAACAACTTTTACTTTAGCATAACCCCTCAACGGAGTTGCTTAGTAAGTCGAACTGGATTAGTTTGTTAATTTATTTTTAATTTAAGCAAGAACCTGACAGCATATTGAAACAAATTTCGATTAGAAAGTACCTTCATTGGTTCATTTAGTTATTAACCTGGGGAGAAATTGAAAGGATAAATGTGTGTTGCAAAATCAGTAAAATGTTATTGCACTTAATTTTGAACTGTAATACTTATTTTATGCCACGCACCATGTTTGCCATTTCTTCTAAAGCCATTTTCATTAAACCATTTTAACTCAGCCTTGCCATAAAATGCCATTTTAGAAACGTAGAAAAATTCTTCACTTTCAAATTTCTTTGTTTTACCAGAGCATGCAACTCTCACAGGCAACTCAAGAAAAGATCAACACAAGTAGCAAACACAGTGTAACAGAATTATAATGAAAGTCTGACGAAGGATAGTCAGACTTTCATAGGTCTTTCAAAGTCAATCATTCTTATATCTCTTCTTTTAGATCTAGACGTTTTAATGAGCGATCAAGCCATTAAAAATAAGACGAATGATAATCGGCTTCAACAAGTTACACAGTTTTATGAAATATTTTCAACGCAGAAGACTTATATCTGAAAATACTTTGTTTTTACAGAAAACATCAACAAAGCCAATCAAGACCTTCCTCACCAACTTCTTGAGGAGCCCTTATAAAGGAGTCTTTTAGATGGCCAGGTATTGGAAGAACTTGGCCTTCTTAAGCATCGCGTGTAAGAACTACATGAGTATGGTATGGGTTAGAAAGGCCATGGGTGCGATTGTTGTTACATATTGAGTTTATGTATGTATATATTTCGACCGATATTGGGAAAGATTTTATTTTACTTTTTACCCAAAAACTTGCTTTTTGCCACTAAAACTTATTTTTGCTGAAATTTCTGAAAAAATCAGATTCACTTTTTAGTAACAAAAATTGATTTAACTTGCTTTTGTGTGAAATTTCCAAAAACTGGTTTTCGCTTTATATCGGCTATATATGGACTGATATTTGAAAAAATGTTTCAACTTAAATGGTTTTTTTTTTGTATCACCAGATTCACTGTTTGGCTTAAAAATGAGTTTAGATCGCTTATATATGAAATTTTATAAAAAGAGCTATGTTTCACTATGCAACATGTATATTGTCATGTACATATATTCCCATATTGGGACTGAAAGGGTTTCGCTCTAAACAAAAAAAAAAAAGAAACTCTGGTATAAAAAAACAGAGTTTCTCTTTTTGTATCAAACCTTGATTTGACTTGTTTGTATGTGAAATTTCACAAGAAAACTGGTTGCCACCATATATTGGGTATATATATGAAAATTTTTGCAAAAAGTGAACCCAATGTAGGTTACGAGGCTTACCTCTTATATTTAGAGATTAGAGAACCAAAGCGAATATTAATCATCGAACATGACATTATTGTTTTCCGAAATATTTCTCATGAAGATCCTTATACTTTTGCATGTGTTTGAAGCAATTGCCAAAGCACAACTCTGATTGAGGTATCTTCAAAACGTGCATTCTGAATGCAGCAACCGCTTCTTCAGGTGTCTAAAACGTTGACCTCTCAGTGTGTTTTTTACGTACGGGAGTTAAAAGAAGTAACACGATGCCAAATCAGGAGGACTATACGGCGGATGATGCATCAAATCGTCGCTTGGTTTTTCTGATGTCTTGAAAGACAACTGGCAAACAAATCGTTGTGTACCATTCAGAATTGACTGTTTTGCATTGTTCTAGTGGTATGAGTACGGTTGCAACAGTTATTCAGAAAAAAAAACAGGCGAAGTGCTTTGTGGACAAACAGCTTTTGTTGAATTTTGCTCATCAAGAAACACCGATACAGCCGACTGCTGTTTATTTTACCCCCCCCCATTTACACATGCAAGTAACGTGTGTGTACATATTAACAACCAATACACTGACAGAGACAATAAAAGCTGTTGCTACTTGCTTGATTGTTTACACAGGCAAGTGCAAGCTCATTTTTAAAATGTCGTTAAAGAAAATTGCTTTACTTTACAAATTAAAGGAATAAAATGAAAACAATAATAATAAAACAATTATGCGGAAAAAAACTACAAAATCACTGTTCTACTTTTTATATTTAAAAATCACTATCTCTTGCCTTTTATGTGTATTGTCTATTGTGTTTTTGGTCGTCTACATGACTTTTTAATGGCTGGGTTGCCAAAGTATTGTCATACGACAATATATAAATAGCAAATAGTAATATAAATAGTAAATTTTTATTAAGAATCCATAAAAGCCATATTTTACTTCAACTTTTTGGAACGAAGTTCATTAACGCGGCTTGCTGGTAGTGCAAATCAGTGGAAATCGTCATGAAAGCGTGTGAGCTGTTTATATGTATTGGTGTGTCTTCAAACAATTGTGTAGGTGTCTGCTGTCAGCGGAGACACCTACCAATAAATATTAATTAGTTGTGAAAACGGATACTATCAGTTGATAGATGTCGCTAAAGTAAAGTATGTCACAACAAAAAACAGCAATATTGAAAAATTTTCTTCGTTTTGCAGCAGTCTGACAAAAAAAATCCGGCTTGTGTCAAAAATAAAAAAAATAAAACTTTCCAAAAATTTAAAGAAGCGTATAAAATTTCAAAATTTCAAAAACAACACAAAATAAAACATACAGATTTCACCTTGTATTACATTCAAAGATGAAGAAAAAACGTAAGGAACTTGGGGTTCTTAACGGGGGTCCTCCAACCTCATTTCTTTTTTATATTTTATGTTATTTTTTGGTATGTAAGATGAAAAAAAATCATTCCTTTTAAGTCATATATTAAAATTAAAATATGACCATTATAAGGTAACACTGTTTTTGCCTTTTGTCATTTTACCGACATGCCAGTAAATAGAATTACTGGCAATCAAAATCTCTTGCAAGTGAGCTCGCAACTTGCAGAAGTATGATGGTGTTAGCAAAAAAAATGTCAATGTATTGATTTACTTGTACTTGTACTTGCATGTGTAAATGGGGGGGTTAAGGCTCATACGCGTAAAGCCACGATTTATCATGCCATAGATGTGTTTCGAAGCACCGCAATCGTATTTTTTTGAGTTGATTTCTTTCGACGAATCGACATGTGCATTTTTTGAGACATTGACAAATTGTGTGGGATCGAATGCGAACAAATGTTTTTTTTGGCAGTGAGATGTTTATGCAGTATTAAATGTATGCCCAAGGTTGTTTTAATCTCACTAGAGGTCATATGACGATTTTGCAATATCAGTTCGTGCACATCATCAAAGGCTTTCGGACGACCTTCGCGAAAGCAATTTGCAATGAGCTGCAACCATGATTGAATTCACCCTACCACCGATTAACACTCGCCCTTGATGGAACCTTATTGCCAAAAATTAGATTAAGTTCATTCATGCACTATTAAGGCCGTGTTACACTATCCTACTCAATCGTACGATTCATTCACTGAAAATTGCTAGCTAAATCTGATAGAATTCTGTCCTGCTTTAAAAAGTCGCATCAAAACGGCCACACTACTATACTTTTGTAAACAACTTCGAAAAGGCAACTCTGATCGCATAGAAAAAGATAGTTTTAGAAAATTTTCAAAAGATTAACAAATCGGACAGACTTGTCAAAAAATCTTTCACACACATACACTTTTAGTCCAGACTATCACACTTTTTGGACACACATGTCATTTTTAACAGATCGTACGACTTAATCTTCATGCCGAAAATTTTACCAAATTATAATCGCACAAAAATGTTCACAATTTAATGCCATTTTTGGGCCGAGATGAAGTTACCGTAAACAACACAAATAGTTCCAGTATGACAAAACCATCTGAGTTAGTATACGCTCAAAAATATTGCATTAGGAAAACAAAATGTTGCTTTTATTAAAAACTGTCACGTGACTGCTTTTTCTTATTTATTTACATACATCAATAGAATAAATTTGTATCTTGAGTTTTTATTTTATTTATATTTATTAGTACGACTGTCATCAACAGAATTAAATTTTTTTCTAAAGAATATTGCAAAAACTGTGTATGTGTGTGTGTGTGTGTGTGTGTGTGTGTTTTTCTTATTATTCTTGCTAAATACATAAACATTCTGCTGAAATTCATTACAATGCAATTGCCACAACATTAGCTACAGGGTCAACTTGCACATCATTTGATAACAAATTGTAAACGTTTGTGCACCGCAATCATTCCCTGACTATTTCACCTTCACTCGCTGAAAAACTTTAAAACTTACCTTATAACTTTTACCATCTGCCATGCACTCGCGGTGCATTGTATCGCCAGCTGCTGTTATTTCAGTTATTTTCATTTGTGGCTCTGTTAACGTTTCGTTGGCATCCGATGTTGTATTTGAAATGCCATTTGAATGGGGCGAACTTGTTGTGGTCATTTCTTCTTTGGTATTTTCGTGTATAGCAAAGTGATCATGCAGATTTTCATGTGTTTTGTGCAAAACAGCCTCCTCTTCATCTTCATCCATGCTTACGTCGCTTAGGTCCTTAAAGGCGGAATTTTTCTGATGATCGTGTTCATTGTGTGCGCGTTGAGTTGTCACAAAATTGTAATGGTAATTCAAATGGGATAAGTTGTCATTATCGTCATCTTCGGCCGATATGGAGGAGTCAACAGAACGACCCTCACCATTGAAAACATAGACGGCGGGCATGTCATGAGATTTTTCTGTTGTTGAAGAAGAGGTCATTTGATGTTGGTGGGTATTGTCGAGAATTTCCACACTGGGATGGTGGTGATCATGTGTAGCGGTCTCATGTGGGTGTTGTTGATGGTCATGTTCAAGGGCTTGTGTATGCATATGCCCCTCTGTGATACTAATTACAGGTTCATTGGGTGTGCCTGCCGTGGTTGATGTCGGTGACGGTGACGGTGACGGTGATGATGATGATGTAGATGATGTAGATGCTGTTGGTGGTGTTGTTGTTAGTCGTTGGCTTTCTTCTTCATTGTCATGCATGTTAATAGCTCTGGCCCTACCCTCAGTGGCTTCGTTATGTTGATTCGGGCCATTGTGCAGCATAGGCTTGGCAGTTGCCTCATTTTCGTTGCTTAGAACAATTTCATCGGTGTGAGTATCTTCAAAAGGCTTTGATGTAGTTGTTGTAGTTGAAGTTGAAGTTGACGTGGCTGCATCCGTGGCGTCTTCAGTGCTCGATAACATCTGGTAGTCTTCATGTTCTGCCAAACGGTCATGATTCTCGGACAGTATATGCGCATGATAGGGATCTTCTTGTTCCTCCACAGATTTGGCAGTATCTTTTTCTCTACTAAGTGTTTCTTCACTTTGACTAGCAGTTATGAGAGTAGCAGGATGTCTGAAATTATTTAAATCTTTAACATCATTTTCAATTTCGGCTGAAATTTGATTTATATGCTCTTCAGTTTGTGGCTCAATTTCATTTAATTTCTCTGTTGTGCTTGTAGTAGTCAAAAGGCGTTGATGATCATGCAGTTGTTCAGATTGACTGTGTTGTTCGGGATGTTCATTTATCCTCAATATGTAATCCTCTTTACCTACAAAGTGTTGTTGCTGCTGCTGCTGATGTTCATTTTCTTCTTCTGGCTTGCGTTCATGCGCGTGCGGCTGCTCATGCGTCATCATTTTATTTGTCATGCTTTGTGCTTTGGGTGTTGTAGTGGGTTCTGTTGTCATAATCGGCTCGATTGTTGTCATTGGTAGTGAAGTTTCTCCTTCATTTGTTGTTTCAATTAATTTATTTGCATCCGTTGTACTTGTGCTGGTAGTTGAGGTTGATTCCTGGTGTTGCGAATCCGGCATCATTGTGGTTTCCATTGCCATCATATGTGCTGGCATTGTGGTATCCATACTCGATGAGGTATCTGCAATTATAAAAAAAAAATTGATAAATTTAAACAGTAAATTAATAGAAAAGGGGTTTTCATTAAATTCTTTTTGTTCTTTAAAAATAAGTTTCTGTTCTAAGTACTTCCGCGTGATAGACACTTTTTTTATACTAATATTCAGCAGCAAAAATACATCTACATAAAGGGGGGTTTAAGTTTTAGCGGCCGATGTTGATTTTGTATAAAACACAAACACCGGTATTCATAAAAAATAAAACATTGTTAAAACATATTTTACGACAAATTTTTCATATAAAATTTTTTCTAAAATGTATTTGAGCAACGTTTTATTTTTATGAATACCGGTATAATTATTTCAGAAATTTTGTCATTTCTATTTAATATGATAAAATTGGTATGGTCCACTTAAGTATAGAACAAAATATGGACCAAAAATAGCCGACGTTACCTCGGCAGCACATCTCCATCTGAGGGTCCAAATTTTTGATGACGCTGAGGCCTAATTGAGATTCTAGGCCGTTGATGTGCCGACTTATCGCCTTATTTATTGTTTTAATAAACTTTGTTTTGTTGCCGTCAATAGTTAATTTTTTTCTGTAATTGTACTATTGAACGAGACAAAAATATGGTTGAAAATACTAATGGATTATGATTTGAGAGAGCAATAGCAAGGCTAGTGGCCACAATAATCTATTCACGGAAAGTGGAATCAGTAATAATGTGCATGTTTAATTTAACAATTAATATTGTAAGCCTATAACCATATATTTCAACAATAGCATGTTTCTCTTCGAATGTGGCTACGTCAACCCTATTTTTTTCTTTACCTGTGGGGCAAGTTAGTGTGAAGGAGTAAAAAGTTCATTTTCGAAGTTATAACCAATCCACTATAATGATTTTTCTCCAATATTTCTTCGAGCCCGTTGGTCCTGTACCACTCCTCTTTGGAGGTGCTCCTACACAAAAATATAAAAAACAAACAAACAAATTTACAGCGGACCCCTCAAGAATGATCTTTTGATCAATCTTGGAACTTTTTTTTTCCACATGCCAAATATCGATTGCTAAATTTAGATGTAATTGATTAAATTTTCAGCATAAAATCGGATTCCGTCGGAGTAGATGATATCCATGCCAAATTTATAAAGATAATTATAAATTATATTCTCCCACAGCTAACGCATTTAGTCAACACAATCATAACAACATCGACATTTCCGTCAATGTGGAAATGTGCCAAAATTATACCTGTACTAAAGCCTGACAAAAACTATCGGCCAATCGCAATATTGCCGCTTCTGTCAAAAGCCTTTGAAAGACTAATTCATACACAGATGGCTAAATACTTGTATGAGAATAATATTATAACAGGAAAACAGTCTGACTTCAGACCCCTTCATAGCTGCGTATTTACTTTGATTGACGTTTTGGAGGAACTACGTTCAAAAATGGATAATGATATGATATCAATCTTGGTTTTACTTGATCATTCCAAGGCTTTTGACACTGTTGAGCACACAATACTCTGTCAAAAACTTAGATACGTGTGCCAATTTTCAAACACCGCTGTAAAACTGATTTCTTCATACCTGTATGACAGAAAGCAAACGTTCCACAACGTTCCACAAGGCTCAGTCTTGGGCCCCTTGTTGTATACGATTTATTCAAATGATCTTCCATCTAGATTGAAACACTGTGGAATACATATGTATGCAGATGACGTGCAAATTTTTATCAGCGGTTTACCATCCCATACTAATGAATGCATCGGAAAATTGAACCATGACTTAGAAAATATTTTTAAATGGGCTACAGTGAATGGTCTTTGTCTAAATGCTAAAAAGTCGAAAGCAATGTTAATTAGTAAATTAAACTATACACAATTAAGCTTACCATCTATATTTGTGGGAAACTCTACTATTTAGCTGGTTGAGAATGCCAAGAATCTGGGAATTATATTCAGCAATAAATTAAATTGGTCAGCTCATGTAAATGCCATATGTGGCAAATTGTATGTCATGCTTAGAAATCTTTGGACTATACAGCACTTTACACCAATACATATTCGCATACTTCTTGTTAAGACGTATTTGCTTCCCACTATACTATATGGATGTGAATTATTTTCGAGCTGTGACTCAATAAGCAAAAATAAACTCAATATAATTTATAATAACATTGCAAGGTATATCTATGGGCGCTCAAGATCTAGCAGAATATCTGAGTTCGCTTACCAAATCTACAATATGACTTTTGAAAATCTGCTGAAATATCGTACAATTCGTTTTTTGCATAAAGTCATATACATATATTAAACAACCCTCTTACCTTCACAAAAGGATACAATTTTCAAGATCTAACAGAGGCTGTAAAATAAACTCAATAAAGTTAAATTTAATGAATAAAAACTGCTGGACGTGCGCAAAGTTTAAAACCGTTCTTATCACTAAATCAATATCAACAAACCCAAAGGAATGTTGGCGAGAGAATGTAAAATATATTCCAATCAAGAGATAAACACAGCGATAAAATGAAAGCTTGATCAATAAGATTAAAAATAGGCATTCAGTAATGAAGAGTTCAGGTGGTAAGATGGCTATGCGCTACTGCGCACGCCTGGGTTCGAAGCAAACTTGGATGCTGATGAGCGACGTGGTGGTGGTCGTGAAACAGCCATGGTATAAACCCCAGCCAGTAAGTCTTCTAATTTACTTTTCTTGTATTCTTTAAAAATGTTGATCACTGCAATTTTATCACAAAACTTTTTTTTCTCAGTTTTGAGGAAGTAAAAAATCGAACTCAAGCCCAATAAAATCATTAACAATTAAATTATTTCTTCACATAATCAGTTTGCTTTGATTTATCTGTAATGCAGTAATTGTTTACAAATTAATTTTCATGAATAAGGACTATTTTTATTCCTACTTAATGCAGCTTTATGAGTAAACAAATTGTAATTAGGAAGTATTTAGAGTTTTTAGTTTGAATTTAAATTTAGCATAATTAAACATTTTTGGACATATTGCAAAATAAAATTGTACACGTTGTTTCAAAACTATGATAAGATGTCTACGAAATCCTATTCAAAATCTCATATTTTATATAGAAATTTTTTGAAAAATATTATCAATAGAGTTTGTATGTAGGGGACCACAACAGTAAAAGGGTTATTGTTGTTTTAGAGCGGGTGTTTTGTCATTTGCATAGTGTTGTGCACTCATGTTGTACACTCATCAGACCACCTATTCTTTAACATTACTAACTTCATACACAAACACGTTTTAGCTGAAGTGGTTTTGTTTTTTTTTGTATCAAGTGTTTTGTATAACAAAATTATTAAATGCCACTTCAATTTAATTATCCATTTTTACTTTGAGTGAATAACCTTATTTCTTTGACAAACAACGTTTTTGTTCTTTAAAAAGTGTGTATGGCCCCCACGTTTTGTATTGCTTAGACCATGAACGGGCTTAAATTTAAAAGTTTCTTCAGCAAATTTAAATTATTGTCATTCAAATTATCAGAGATCAAAGTGGTGATAAAAAATTTAAGAAAAATATAAGCACTTGAAAATATTCTTGAAACATGTTTAAAATTGAAAGCCAAATATAAATTTTAAACAAAAACACAAGAAAAAAAAAATCACTAAATTTAAACGACCTTGAGGGCAAGAATTAGTACAAAAATTAATTCAAAAATTAATATCAAGAAACGGTTTGTTTCTTTAGCACATAGACATGTGATTCGAGTTTCAATACTTTTTAATAAAAAATACGCGCCCACTTTAGCGTGATTTTTGTCAAAAGAATTTGTTTTCTTGGTTTGCCATCTATTTTCCAATATTTGGCAAATTTGCTGAATTAGAATAAATATTACGTGTGTTATTGAACTACAGTAAGCTAAATAAGCCACCCTGTAGGAAATAAAATAATCGGTCGATGAAAACAATCATCTCAAATTGTATATTTTTCAAATGACTACCAATAGACTTAAAACTCATGCAGATATCAACCAAAAATATTGCGTTAAAAACTCTCGTAAGAAATAAATAAAAGCAAAATAGAATAGAAAACAAAATAAGTCTGTCGGAACTGAAAAATACTAACTGGTGTGTGTATAAATATTTAAAATATCAAATATAAATAAAATATAACATAAAGTTTTGCAAATATATTCATGTATTCGAAATTATAAATCGCACTTATTTGAGCACTATTGAAAAGTATCTTGTACAATCATAGGTTAGGTTAGGTTGAATGGAGGGGTTCTTCTGCCCATGTCTTACGACATACACCTAAGCCAATATAGGCTTGTTGTGTGCTCCGTGGGTTTAACCGTGAACCAGTTTGACTCATAGGTCTGTAGGAACTCCGTGTCATTCACAAAGTTCCTTAGTTTCCTCCAGCATATGCCCCGTAATTGGGGTATGTCTGGTAAGGTGTCTCTCCCAAAATGTCGGGATCATATTTGTGAGAAAGCGGGGCACTGACATAAATAGTGCTCTAATGTTTCGCCTTCCTCTCCACAAGCTCTACATTCATCCCCTCCCGCTATTCCTATGCGGCTAAGATGTGAAAGTAGTTGAGAGTGGCCTGTCAGAACTCCCATTAATCTACTTAATTCGGGCTTGCTAAGTCTTAGCAATACCCCCGTTTTTTCCTCATCTGGATCCCCCCATAGGATTTTTGTATTACTTCCCACAGTTTCGTTATTTAAATGAGCTCTATGAGCACAGTTCTTTAGCTCAGATTTAACTGCATCGAAATGTTTCGCGCATACCAAGCTTATGTTACTTAACTCTCTTGCTCTTGAAGCAAGTGAGTTTGCCCTTTCCTTTCCAGTTATTCCCGCATGTCCTGGCACCCATATGATGCGTAGTTCACCATGAGACGAGTAACTATTAATAGCATTTTTGCAATCCCAAACTGTTCGTGATTTAATCCGTGTGCCTAATACTTACGTATATCAGATCTTAACAGGTAACGGAAAAGCAGAAAGAAGTATCCAATTTTCAAGTTTTAATAAAATGTCCACTTAGCTCAGTACCTGTTGGGAAGAAATTGTCCACATCGGCTCAGCCATTTGACGCGTCACCTGTAGCAATTCGATTAAACTTGTATACTCAATTCGATCCAGCTGTTATTAAGCTTTAAGATTCCCAATTGTTAATAATTTTTCCAGAATACGAGTCCCCTACAGGTACCTTGAAGCCCGTAATTGGGCGCCTTGAAAACAAATTTACCCCCCATGGTGCCTATAGAGGAGTGAAATGTTTAATCAACGTCCAATGATTTTTCTTCTCACCTCCCTGGTGGGATTCCCATATAAAAATACAAAAAATTTAAATTCGGACGCCAAAGCCCGGAGGTTTTTTCCTACTTAATAATTTTTTCGAACACATTGAATTAGTTCTATACCTCACTTGCCAAATAAAATTGAAAATCGGATGCTTCGAAAGTTTTTCTTACATAGTGTAGTCTTTCTTTTTCCCATATAACATTGCAAAATAAAATAAACTGTAGTCGCACTTTTTTTCTCATCCCAAAAGTTTTCGAAAATTTTTTATGATTACTTTCACGTATTGCAGCAAAACAATAAATTAATAAAAATATTTAATAAAAAATGGCTTAATTTAAAAGTGATTTTATTCAAAAAATGTTAATCTTTCGTTTTCTTAAGAACTGAAAAAATATGTTAAAAACATCTTATAAACAAATGTATGTATGTTTGCCATGAATAAACATTTGTTACCCTTAAGAGTTTTGAAAAGATGTTCATACAAAAAAGAAGAGAAAAAGACACAGTTTTAAAGATTCTCAGGCTGAGGTTTTTATAAGCCAAATGATAAATGTTTATTTTCATAATTGAATCATGACAAATTCTTGGAATTTTTTTAGAGATATACTTCAGTTTTATTTTTTTTTTAGATGTTTGTGATGTTAGATAAACACGAAAAATATTTAAAGAAGGTTTGGCAAAACAGATTTTAGGTTTCTCCAAAATATATGACAACTTTTAAAGGCGCAATAATTTTATTGCTTGCAAATTTGTTTTTTTTTTCTTCTCTGAATTCACAAAATGGAAATATTTTCTACTTTATAGTCAAACCTTATGATTTACAACTGCTAATTAGTTTATCATGCTTTAGTTCGATTTTACTTGCTTAAAATTGAGAAAGATTTTTTTGTGGTAATATTGTAGAGATCAAAGTTTTTAAAGAACACAAAAAAGGTGAAATTGAAGACTTATTAGCAGGCGTATGTGCCATGGCTGTTTCATGTACACCACGACGCTTCGAACCCAGGCCATGACTAATTGTATACCTGAGGTCTTCATTACGGACTGTCTATATATGCAAGAGCACGGTGGTCTCCCCAGGGAGCGTTTTAAGCCTAGTTGATTTAACTGTTACTAGTTAAGGCATAATCGCGTGGACTAGGGATTTTATATCTTTCAAATACCTCTTATCTTGCAACGGAGTCAGCTTGTAAAGATATAGATTTGTGGTTGTTATCGCGACTCATTAAACGATTCATGTTCTTATTGGACTTTGAACTACCAGAGCAAGTTCAGTGCGTTCTAATAGTCTGGGGAATTAAATAGTAAGAGCGGAACGTGTCTGAGTTTGATCAAATTTCTCAACTGTTGTTTTGCATATTAACAAGATGCCTTGCATGAAAAAACTTATTGAAAACTTTCCGTGAAAAACCGGAAGTTTGGAAGAGGTTAATATTTTTTCTGGAATTTATATCTTGGCTTCTTTCTCAAAGAAACCTCTTCTTTAATAACACTTATATTAAATAGGAAACTAAAGTAAAATATTTAGGGGTCATTCTTGACCAAAAAATAAATTTCAGGGAACATGTTTCATACATAATTAATAAAATAAATAATGTAACTATGCTGCTATATCCATTTATGAATAGAAGGTCAGCCCTTAGTAAAGATAATAAGATTATACTTTTTAAGTCCATCTTTATGTCTATATTATACTATGGAGCCCCAGTGTGGAGTGATGTAGCTGAGTGCCACATAAAAAGGCTTCAAATTAGTCAGAACAAATTGTTAAAAATGATATATAGTCTTCCATGGCATTTTCCTACGCACCGTTTACATTCTATTCATAATAACGATATAGCTAAGGCTAGAATTGCAAAGCTAACCAATAATTATAATATTCGATGTGAGTTATCTGAATATACACATATTAACGAATTAAATGTGAACAATTAGTTTTAAGTTTTATCTAGAAATAATTTTTTTTTTGTGTTCAGAAGGTTTTTTTTAACTTTTTGCCTAAACGTTTATATTTTAATTAACCACAAATATAATAACACCTATTGTAAATACTTTTGTAGCTTTTTAAGAAGAAAAGGCACCTGCTCGCCTGAACTCTTAGCTGATACAATAACACTGTAAATACCTCATCTATGTTAAATAAATAAATAAATAAATAAATAAATAAATAAATAAATATCTTGGCTTTTAGTTACATCAATAGTTGTTGCGTGAAGCCAAGCAACGGCTAGCTAGTTTTGTTTAATATTGCTATTTATGAAAAATTTATTAGCATTTTTTGTCCAATGTAAACTTTCATATATGGCATTTTAAACTTGTTAAATTTGATAAGTTATACGACAAAAGAAAAATACCGCAGACTAGTCTGCTCATGAAAGCATAAATAAAACTCGTACAAACCTACATGTTTAAAAACGACAATTTAGGCAATAGAGCTCCCGAATTCAACAATTATGTCAAATAAATTAAAATATTTTCAGGCTTGTTAATAAAAAAGTTTTTTTTATGTTTACTGAACGCTTAGTTAACAAATACGAGTATTGTATAGATAATTCTGAAATAAGAACTTAATAAACCTATAATAGCTTTTATAAATAGTGTCGTAAATTTATATTAGTGATTGAAAATATTACCTCACTGATAGGGCCCTCAATATGTTGAAGTGAGCTTTTGTTTCATATGCCCTATTACATAAAAATTCTCTTCTCACGCAGGGTGTATAACCAAAATCAAAAACTCCAAATGCAGCCATGAAATTAAAATTTTGTGCGCACAAGCGAATACATAAATTAAAAACCCACACCTTTTATGGAGCTTTTTTTTTCTCAAAAGTATGCATTCAAATGTTCATAATATGTACCATTAAAACGCATTAAAGAAATACCTAAACATGCATTTATTAAAGTACCGAACTTCTGAAAAGTTTGACTCATTCATATCACAAAAAAGCTATTAAGACAACTGGAAGCACGTGCTTCTTGTGGTTTTAGAATAGAGAAATACTATTTTTTATTTCTGTCTTTTCTGGTTTCGTTAAGTCTTTTTATTAAAACTATGATGTATTTCCGTTAAAAGAATAATTTCCAGTTTATTTAAACAAATTTTTATTCACACAATAACTGAAAGCTTGCAAACATCCGCTTGTTGGTTACTTTTTTTTTTGTCTCTCTGTGGCAAGTTTTCTGACATTTAATAAACATTTATTTTCTTTGGTCTTTTAAAGCATTTATTATAGAACGTGCTTGGCTTAATGATGGGTTCTTTTTTTTAAGTTGCAGCCGCACTTTTGTAATGTACATACATGTTAAGACAGTTTTAAATGCAAGAAAAAAACCCATATTGAATGGCTGCCATAAAGTAGAAAATATCAACATCAAAGAGTTTTTAAAGTCCTGGTTTTTTGTTATGGAAAGAACTTTAACAAGCCAAGTGAAACGTTTTAGCAAAACAGAAAATAAGTTCAGAAATGTGAACAAAATACTAAAGACTAAAGACACAAACCTGGCGTAAAAGAATAATTTTTCTTCACAATTGTACAACAAGACTGCGCTACACCGCTCATGATATATTGTATATTATGCATCAGAGATTTGGGAAAACCAGCATCAAGCTGGCCAGAATGCTGTCTGACTTACGATGCTGCGGAAATGTTATATACATAAGTGTATTGAAAAAATACTTTTCCATTGAGAAATAAAAATTCAACAACGAAAGAGTTTCTTCTCAGTGTGCAAACTGGTTGTTAGTTTTTTTTTCAACAAAAACTTTATACACATTTTCTTCACTTACCATAAAAGTTCTGTTTGGAAATTCATTAAATATTTCAGACAGTCTTTATAGCTGAAAGTCACGCCTACTGTGCGTCATCATTTTGCACTCTACAAATCGCTCTGCATTATAATTATATCTCTTGAAACCTGCATTTTTTTTTTAGTTGAAGAAAACTTTGTTGCTAAAGGAAATAATATCAAGTATGACCCAGATTGAGAAAAGATAAATATATACATATTCCATTCCACCCCTAAGAAATTCTTGGTATATTAATTATATGCATGAGCATGTGTCTGCTTGTTATTTGCAATTGAAGTGACAGTGTACGGTGGGGATCGTTATGAAAAAATCTTAAGAAAAAAGCTATTAAGCTAGAAAAACATAATTTGAAATAAATGCAAGTCTTGCAATAAAAAAGTCTTTTAGTTGATGGACATTAAACACTTGAATACATTTCATTACTAAAATAGAAATATTTCTTTAAAATTCAATAAAAAAGAGAACTCCAAGAAATTGATTCATTGGCAGTATGATAATGAGTGAGTAAATTTTAAGAGCCGATACTGAATGTGAACGACAGCTAAACCGTGGAAAGATACACAATCGAGCAACGCACCTTAATAACTGGACAATAATATTGTCCCAAAGAAGCTGCCCGAATGAGAGCGAAATACAGACAAAAATATTCAAAAACATATGTATATAGTCTTATGATAAAAAAGACCTTTAGCTCATGAAAATAGTTTGTAATAAAACTTATATAAGTACAGAATGTTTAATTTTCTAACTTATACCGTCGTAATTTTGAAAAAAGAAAAAAAAAGAAAAATAAACTAAACTAAAAAATGTTGTTTTCGTACTAAAAAATAATTTCTTCCAGTTTGAGGAACAAAATGTAACTGTTGTACATTTTTGAATTTGGTACTAATTGCACCAAACTTGCCGAAAGTACCTAGTGCAACTTTTTTTTCAATACTGCTAGTTGAAGTTGGGCTCTGTTTTAATTTTGAGTACAAAAATTCGCAAAATGTGAAATTTTCTTTGCGAATTTCACAATTACACTCCAAATTCTTAAATAAGGACAACTGACGATATTATTAGAGAAAAAGAGAAAAATTTAATATTTTTGGTCACAGGAATTACATACATACGTCTTCAGAGGGTAACTTTTTTTCAATATGGCAATACCTTCTAAACCACCCGACATAGATTTTTTTAGAACTGGCAACACTGTCTGGGAGCAGTCATTACTTGGGCTATCACCAGTTTTCGCTAGGACAATGAGTAGTTGATACCCTGTGTAAGTATGAATGAGTCCCTATTTCATTTGAACATGGCATCAGGCATGAATGCCTGATCGATTTCGTCCATTCTATTTTTTTTTGTTGCATTTGTAATTGCCTGGAAGAAGATTATTATATTTAAGAAAAGTATTGTACTGGCTAGCAACGTGGGCAGGGCTACTCTGGTAGAATATAAAAATAGCTTAAGGCAAAACTAAATTTCTTTATGAGATTTACATTATACGAAACAAAATTTTTTTCAAATTCGTAAATTTTCAATATGAAACACAAAGATTTTATTGCATGCACTATCTTGCTATTTTGATAAGAGTAATATTAACTTATTCTAAATTATATTAACAAACTGGGCAAACAAACCTACATACATTTACTAATAGATTAACCTGTTAAAGCTGAGTTGCCCAGCTCTAGTTTGTGCATTGAATCCAACATATTTTTCAGGTTTGATATGGTGAACGCTTTTAAATTTGAATTATTTATAGAATAATAAGTAGTTATTATTAAAGCAAAATAGTGCTTAGAATGTTTTAATACATATATTGCTTTTATTTTGCACTGTTCTGTACATATGTATACGTAAGTGTGAATATATTTTAACCTTCATCTTGAAGTTTTGAGTTCTGATGCATACGCATGTACATGTGCACTCGTGTTGATATTTTACTTACTAATACATTAAAAATTATAACTAACAATAAAATCGATCGAAAAAACTTGTACACACACACACACACACACACACACACACACACACAAGCATTTAAACGTTTGCACATTTTCATGGTCAAATCACAGCAATAAAAATAGTTTTATAAGAATATTTTATTAGCAATACATAGATGACAGTCATATGATCTGAATTAGAAGTGATCTTTGCAATCAAAAAAGAGTTCAATGTTGAAATAAATAACTACAAGCCACAAAACAACAGCCTCTTAATATATTATGCACATATTAGAGCTTTAAAAAAAACAGCTGTTTAAAAAAAAGTTTGTAATATCTTACTAAGAAAACATAAACGAAAAATAAACAGTAACCAGACAAAGAGTAAAGAAATAAGAAAGAGCAAAATTTTGCTAAAAACAAAAACAACATTGGCCAAACAGAAGAAAATAACTTCAAGTTGCAAACAACAACAACAAACACTACTTCAGCTATTCTTTTTTCCAACTCAAGGTTCATGTCAGTAACCCCTTCCTAAATGCAATAAAAGTTTTAATGGCCTAAAGGAGAAATAAGGCTGATACTATACAAAGAAAAAAGTATATTCGCACACCAACTCATCCAATGGCCAAGTAAACAAAATGAAAATATGTTTGTATACACAATTTTATTTTTCTCTCGTTTGTTTTTTGTGTGTGTTTTTTTTTTTACTTTTTCATAAGGCACATAAACGGAATGGCCTGAACTTTTAAGCCACCAAAGAGTGCTTTTAATAGTCGTACATTAAAATAAGTTTGTTCAAACCTCGAGCGTGACTAAATACTGAAATATATAAATAGAGAACGCGTTTAAAATGTGGTGTAATATTATATAATGCCAGGTAAAATAGTTTAACATAATATAATGTAAAATAGTGTAATATAATGTAGTGCAATGTTCAATAAATTGCACTACTTAATGCAATGTAATGAAGGGTGATGCAGTAAAGGTGGGATCTGGCACAAGATGGCCATTTGCCCCGCAACCATAACTGACTTATTGTGCCACCCTGTGCCTTCGACAAGCCTGATACATCAATAGTTCGATCAGTTCTCTTAATAAGTGCTGTTAGCCCAGCGTATGGACACATAGTGGGCTGTATCTCTCGGATCCAATGCCACACAGTTATTGATAAAATATTTCATTCACTTCTCTTTCTGAGCGCAGAGCTAACAATTACTGGCATTAGATATGCCCATGCTATATAAGTTATTATTACCAGCCTGTGGGCACTGCTGACTGTTTCGTTAGACTTCTTATATTCAGCTTTGCAAAATAAACCTCAGGAAATTACAGTAAGATTTCAGTTTATCTAATTTGTAATATCTTCAGATCACTTTCTAGTGGTACTTAAATATACGACTGATGTACTGCTTTTGTATCAAAATAAATTTATATACAAAAAAAAAAAAAAAAAACTGATGGGAATTGCTTCAGAGAAATTGTAGAGATTTTTAGAAATTTTACAAATGTGTATATGCGAACCGAATTGATATCAGATGCGTATTGAGCACATCTAACTACATATAAAGAGATGGTGGGTCTGGTCTAATTTTCGGACAATGTTTTTATGAAGAATGGCTAGCTGGTCATTGTCGACTATTTTTTTTTTTTCAAAATTAGTCGTGGCGATATCAACTGGCCAGCAAGATCCTGCGATTTGACACCATTAGACGTTTGTTTTTGTAAGGCTACGCGAAAGACCGTATGTATGCAAATAATCTTTTAACTCTTGAGCACTTAAGAACTAACATTCGCTAAGTTATGGCTGAGATACCGCACAATATGTGTCAAAAAGTGGTCGAAAATTGCCTCAAAAGAATCAATGCTTGCAATACTTTGCGTGGTGCTCATTTAATTGATGTAGTGTTTCACACATAATGTCAACGTTCAAACTTTATAACAAAAAAGAAATACCATGGAAAAAAATATTTTATATGTGTTTGTCACAAAGGTTTTCTGAAATTTATCACCTTTAATTTATTATAATCTCAAACAAGTACAAATAATACAGAATCAGAAATATATTTAAGTAGAACAAGGAAATATAAGCAATTTTGTAAACACCATAAATTGAAATAAATAAATTGAATTGTATTGAATTATATGTGTTTTATTTACGTTTAGTTTTGAAACCGCAAAATGAATAACCCGTTATATAACTCGTTCACGAGCAATAAGGGTACATTTATTGGGAGAGTAAACTGAAGTATAAAGGAGTTATAATTGATTTTGCATTTAAATGATGCATTAGTTGCGTTGATTTGTATGCCATTGTGTGAAAAAATATGAATTTGTCAGAGTTTGCAAAATTCCATTTACAAACAAAGCAATATGTTTTAAGAGAATCATCCCAATTTTTCACTTTCACTAGGTGATCATCAGTAAATCATATGAAAAAAAAAAATGCTCAAATATGTGTCCAAAGAGAAATACGAACAAGTATTGACAAACATTTACATACATAAAGCTGGTATCTCATTCGTGAGGCCAACGATGCTTTAAATCAAATTTGATTACAAAAACAATATCAAACGCATTATTAATGTTTGTGCAAAAACTATTTCAAAATTAATACAAAATTAAACCTCATTTAATTTATTGCAAACTGTATGTTTTTCGTAGGCTATTATTAAACAAATATAATAACTATCACTATGTCACGCTTCATTTTATAAAAATAATTAATAGTTTTAATAAAACTCATTTTATATTCAAAACATTTCATAAACCTGTTTCATATTCACTGCAGACAATTGCCAAATAAATGGCTTTTGAAATATTGGCACACATTTGAAAGGTGTACTTGAAACAGAAACATAAAATGCTACATTCTTTTAACTTTAGTTTTTATTATTGTAGACAATGAAACAAAATGCAAGCTAGAAACTACAGCGTGATGAACAAAAGAATTAATTTTGTCTGCCTAAATTCATGTTCGTTGAGCACGAAATTTTAATTTTAATTGTGATAAAAAAGCAGATTTTTTGATATTGTGAATGTAAAAAGTGATTTTAAAAATTATATATGTAAAAATTATATATGTACACTTAGGTGGGTCAAGTTAACAGTTGATATTGCGCCATCGAATCTTTGATTGGTTTTGGCTTGAGGGGAAAATGTTCGATTATGACATGGATACCATCAAAGAAATCATTTTGGCGAAGTGCGATTTTCAATATTTTTATACCCTTCACAAAAATGTGTAAGGGTATATATAAGTTTGTGATTCCATCTAAGACCCCATAAAGTATAAATATTCTGGATCAGAATCAATAGAGATTACGTTTAAGCGATGTCCGTCTGTCCGTCTGTAGTCGTTGAAACACCGTTTCTGAGAAAGCGGTTTGAGATAGAAACCTCATTTTTTCGCTAAAATGTGTTAAATCCTAGTAGTGGGTTTGCTATTGAAATTTAGTAAGATCGGTTTACGGATAGCTGAGATATATCTAAAAAACCGGGTTTTGAGGGGTATTTTTGGCCATTTTTTTGTTGAAATTTTTAAAAAAAATTTGTTTCCTAAAAAGTTAGCTATATCATTTTTAATGCCGATTATATCCCAAAAATGGAAGAATTTTTGAAATCGGCCCATGTATACCCGAGATATAGCGTCTCCCAGGTTTTCAAGAAATCGGCTTTAATCGGCTGGAAGTCAAACGAAACAATTTTTTGTACTAAAAATTTGTCAGAATGGTACATATAGGCTTTTAAGAGGCAAAATTAGAACATTTCTACTTGAGAAATCGGGAGGAGCGTTATCTGCGGTGCATATGGACCAATGTCTACCCATATGCACCGCAGATAACGCTTCTCCCGATTTCTCAAGTAGTCGGCTCTACAAGCCAAATAAAACAAGTTTTGGTACCAAAAATCGATCAGAATGCTACATATGGGTGTTTTAAAGCAAAATTCAAAAATTTTTGAAATCGGTCCATATATAAACGAGATATAGCGTCTCCAAATAAAACAACTTTTGGCACCAAAAATCAATCAGATTGGTACATATCATTGTGAAGGGTATTTAAGATTCGGCCCAGCCGAATATAGCACTCTTACTTGTTTTTAAATGTGCTTGATTATTTGTTTGGTTTACCAGCTAATTGAAATGTATTATTTCAGGTCTAAAAATATACCTTATTTAGGTTTTTTGTCTTTTACAGCCGTCTACATGCCACCAATAAAAAAAACATTAATTAGGTTTATTTTTTGAGTCCTAAAATAATATATATATTTTAAATTTTTGTAGAGTATTTGGGGAGAAAAGCTTACTGGGGTTTGATCCTATATTTGACTCCTCTGCGGGCAGTGCCGGAGGCCCGTATTTGGGGGCGTCGAAAATCCATTTTTTCCCCCACGAATAATTTTTTTTCAAATACATCGATCCTGTGCCACCATTTCTTAAAATATGTCGTAGTGGAATTTTTTTTTACCCATACCAAAGGCTACTGAAAAATCTATAGCAGAATGTCAGCAAATTTTTGTGCATACAAATCGATTGATCCTAAAATAACAGGTGCTACAAAAGAAGTTGTTCGATGTTGTTTAGCTTTCAGAATATCTGTTGTGGCTAGTGCAGTATGTGCCATTGCTTCATCTTGTTGGAGCCACACGTCCTCTAGACATAATTCGTTCTAGCGCATTTTCGTTTGACAAGCAGCGTCCTCAAAAAACAAAAAAAAAAAAAAAATGGCACGATGACCCCTACAGCATGAACAGAGCACCATGCAGTCACTTTGAGCGGGTATAATAGCTCCTCATGCATCACTCGTGGATTTTCGGTGCCCCAGAAGCGATAGTTTTGCTTGTTCACGTACCGGAAGGTAGATATGCGCCTCATCGCTCGTAAAATTGTCTACTTGGTAATAGACGAGATTATTCCGCGTTGTTGGCGACTGCATCGCTCCATAGCTTGTTTAACTTATATTCTACAACTGTCTTGTTCGCAAATATAAAACAGACTTGACATTGGGCGTCATTTGCAAAAAAGAAATGCGGTCGGGGGACCCCCGTTAGGAACGAAGTTCCTTACGTTTTTTCTTTATCTTCGAATGTAATACAAGGTGAAATCTGTATGTTTTATTTTGTGTTATTTTTGAAATTTTGAAATTTTATATGCTTCTTAAAATTTTTGGAACGTTTTATATTTTTACTTTTGACACATGCAGTATTTTTTTTGCAAATCTGCTACAAAACGAAGAACATTTTTTAATATTGGTGTTTTTTGTTGTGACATACTTTACTTTATTGACATCTATCAACTGACAGTGTCCATTTTCACAACTAATTAATATTTATTGATATGTGTCTCCGCTGACAGCAGCGGAGACACCTACACAATTGTCGACAGATACACCAATACATGTAAACAGCTCACACGCTTTCGTGACGATTTCTACTAATTTGCACTACCAGCAAGCCGTGTTAAGGAACTTCGTTCCAAAAAGGAGCAACTTTTAATAGGCTGATTTCTTTTGGCCTACCTTGTATATTATAATTAAAAGCTTGAAGTGATTGCTTGTCTATTGCATTTCAATGCACAATTCAATAGATTTAATCTCATACTTAAGGATTGACTTCTGAAAGAAGATATTTTCGGGCAAAAAATGATATATTAAAACAAGGAATTTCTAAAAATGTTTTTTTTTTTTATTTTTAAAGGAGTACTCAGCTCCGTAGTCCAAGTGGTGTAGCCCTGAACATCACTATGATTCTGATTGGCTTGTTCTCCAGAAACGAAGATCTATTAGTAGTTGTATTACATAAACATTTTATTAGCTTAGAATAGTTTGAGAGGAAATTCTCTCACTCAAAGTCACGTCACGTATGCCATTGCAGCTTGTGCATTATAGAATGCTCTAAATATTATTCGTTTTATATTTAAACATATCGAATTGTCAAGAAACCTTATTTACTTATTTCTTGTATGGTATGAAACTCAAATTAAGAAACTTGTTCAATGATTTGCTGCATTTTTCCGTGATGTTGCATGCAGGTATCCCAAAGTTACTTCCACTTTATGCCACCTTCTCTGTCACCCTATGTTGCAGGCCATTTCGGATAAAATTGATTTTAATGAATTTGGCTCTATTCTACGCGGATGCGATTGCATGAAGAATCACAACTAAGTTATGTTTAAGCTACTCTTTTTAAACTATTTTGCTCCCTGTCACTTTCCATGAGATTGGAAAAGCACTATGACATTATGGTTTAGTGCAATGTTTAATTTCATATCTTCCCCTTTAAGCCTACATTTTTAAAAGCCAACTGTTGTGTTTGGTGTGTATTTAAAACTGAAATACTTGGCTTTAATTTTCTTTTTTCTAGTTTTCCACATACAACTAAATTTTTTAATGACAACGCAAATATTTTTTAAGCTCACAGAAGTTGTCAAAACCAATTAAAGACCCAACCGAAAATCAATTTTATAGGAATTTTTGCTTTTTTCTCCTTAAATATGACTCATATTAAATGCTGTTAAGGAATAATTGTTCAAATAAATTTTTTTGCTCACACCTACACTTACATACATACAAGTATGTGTGGGGATATTTAATCAAAACTGCGAAATTTATTTTTCTTGCACAAATATTGAGTTTGACAATCTTTCATATACAATTTCAGTTATTTTTTTTTTAATTTTTTGTTTGTTTTTTGTTCAGTTTCTGCTTGAGAAGAAATTTGAAGTGTTTGTTTAATTTTTGTTGTTGTTTGTTTTGCCAACGTTTGGTGTATGGTTTTTATTCAGTGTTTGTTTCGTTTTGTTTTCAGACCATTACTTAAACAAAAAGTGCAGTGGTGCGTAAATGAAATTAATTGCATTCCATACGTAATTTTTGGTTTTTTTTTGTTTGAATCGGTCTAGACCATATGTGTGTATTAGACCAAGTTACAAGTATTGCAGTAATTTGAGATACAAAAGTGTTATTAAAATAGTTTATGCGTTTTACTAAAATATCTGTTTGTGTAATTTGTTTGGTAATTTTAATTATTGTTACAAAGGCGGCTTTACAACAAACAATCTGAAAACAAGTGAGCCTCAAAATTTATGGTGACAGTTTTTTAAAAATACCTTCGTAGCAAATTCTTACTTCAAGACATTTGACTGTTTACACAAATTTTTTATTTATATTTTGACACTTTATATCCTTAAGGGCCATTGCTACATTTTGCAGTTAGTTAAAAATAGGATTTTATAGGGCTTATAAACTCGTTTTCATTATTACAACTTCAATTTATGAAAAATTGAGCGTTAAATTATCGGAACAATAATTCAACCAGGAAATTAACTGGAAGTCAAGCTTTTGCATTAATTATGTTTGGTGGTGTCTTCGCTTTGCTAAATTGAAATAGGAAAATTTTTCTTGAAAAAAATTTTCAATTAAATTTTTCTTCACGCATTTACTCTTCCTCCAGACTTAAACCTTTCAAAATTATTGCCACAAATTTTTATTACCAGTAAAGTGTAAGAATGAAAATTGCTTACCAGCCGCATTATCGCTCACTTCAATTAAATTTACCTTTAGCTAAAGTGACCTTATCGCCAAGTCGTAATAATGGCCTTAAATAATTTAAGAAACATTCACATTTTGGTCTGTGAAATTTGCTAAATAAACATAATTTTGTATCGAAATGGCTCTTGACGGTTTGTTATTATTATATCTTTACTTACAGCAGCTAAAACAGCAAATCAAAATTTCATTTTACTACACATTTAAAGTATGGCTGATCGTAGTTTAAATTTCGTATTTTTTATTAAGCTAATAATCGTTTATGAATAATATTGCAAGGAATTTTTCTTAATAATGGTTCTTAAATCTATCTTTAAACCACTTTCGTTGGGAATATTTAAAGGGAAAAGCTTTGAACAACAGTTTTAAGTAGAAATAACCAATTCATATGATTTATTCAGTTCTAGAATCTGTTTGAGCCATCTAATCAATAAATATGTTTCGTTTTCTCTGGTATTTGGCATAGTAACTTTACAATTTATTTAAAACGGCATCTCAGATTGTCACCAGCTCACCAACAGTTAACTAAAATCCGTGAGACACAACTTTACTTATTCCCTTAAAAGCAGTAAATTAATGAAAGTGAGCTTAAGTCTCTGTAAAATAAACAACCTCAAAATTTTCGAGAAAATATTTTATTTTTAAACAATGGGTAAATCTAGTTTTGGTGTCTATTTGCATCTGACCAACATTTATGCTCATTCAATATTTTCCATAACTTGATTACAAATTTCAGACATGTTCATCTTTGTAACATCATTCTAATAACCCCTAAATCAATATTTTTCTATGCATTTTTCCATATTCTCAGCAAAAAATAACACAAGTTTTCCAAGCAACCCTGACATCAATAAACAAATATTTTAAATTTTAGCTTTAAATTCAACAACAACTTGTTTTAATTACAAGTTTCTAAAACACAAACAAGTGAAACTTCTTTTTATAGTTTTTGCTGTTGTAGGAAAAAACACATTTGAACTTTAAATTAAAATTCTGTAAACAGAGAAAGTATTTTATTTTAATAAATGATTAATAAAATACCTAAAGATAACCCTCATTAACTTTAAGCTTGAATACTTTTTTGGCAAAAGTAAGAAATTATTTTCTCTTTTCATCTTTAATTTTACTTTTTATTAAGTTATCTGTATTCTGTTTAATGTTCATTCATTAAAAAATTTCTGCAAATACTTGTCTCTTGAGGCAACGATGTATTTTTTTTTTCATTTATATCTTACATACTTTTTTACACCCAAACATACATACATGACATGTACATATATAACGCTTAATGTATTCTTAAAAAACATTTTGCTGTCAAACATGGAAATAAATCTAAACAAGTTTGTTGATATATTTACCATTTTGTTGGCTTTTCATTTCACTGATTTTGTTTGTTTTGCTTGAAGTTTTTAAAGCCTCTTTTCCGTTTTTTTTTTTTTTTTTTTTGTAATAAGAAAGTCATTTGATTTCTTTTACTTCAAGAAACTTGAATTGCAAGAAAAACTTAGAAAAAATACATACAGAAAACAGGTTAAAATGACTACAAGTGGTATTTTAGAGGGTCATGTATACATTTGATATTTATGTTGTTGTGGTATCAGCAGCACACCACCAACACCGGTAGTATCATCCTCAAGAAAAAACAGACTATATGTAAAAACTGAAATTTATTCAAGCATTAAAACTAGTCAGTATAACAAAATATTTCAACATTTTTTTTTAATACCAAAAAAAAAAAAAGGAAATCAAAAACATTTGTGATAAACAACACAACAACAATTCATGAATATATTTTGTACTTGAAGAAGTTTAATTTAGTGTTAAAAGCGTGTTTTAAGATTTCATTAAAGAACCATATAAGCACACAATATAGAAAACAATTTTAAGTTGCTGATATAAAATAGTGGAGGGAAAACATAACAAAAGATTTAAGACAAAAACTTGATATAAACTTCTTTGAACAATAAAATACATACAGACAAAGACAGAATATTACACAAATTGAATACGATTGCTAACCTTTGACAGTTGCATACATAGAGTTTTTTTGGTGGAAGAAATAAAGTAATATTTCAAGCTTTTTTTTTAAACAAATAAATATTTCGTTTAAAATGGATTTGATATTTGTTTGTTCTAGACATAAAATTGTGGCTTTCATAATTTTTAACAATAAAATTTTATTTTCAATAGGGGTATTAAGAAATGATATGTCTATTTTTACATTATATTTGTTGAGACATCAATAGTGTTAGATTTTCTAGGAGGGAATTCCAAACTGTGTTATATAGTAGCGGTCGAATCCCTAAATGCCAAAGATGGCCCAAAACTAGCGAAGGGGGATTGGGTTCGTTATAACAGACAAATTAATAGATTTGCTTGCAAGCACTTTTATTTAACAAGAAGACTTGTTAAATAAAAATTAAGTAATACACCAATTAAAGCTAACAATACCTTATTATATGTTCAAATCGTTAACATTCGTTTCTGTAACTCACGATTCATTGTTTTGACTCCCCATACATTTCGTAGGTACTTTAATATGCGGGTTTAGCCCTAAAAGTCAACAGTCATTTGTCAGCAAATTCTCGATAATAGGTTAGGTTAATTGCAGGGGTTTGATTGCTTATGTCTTGGGACATACACCTAAGCCCTTATAGGCTGGTTGTGCACTCCGTGAATTTAACCATGAACAGTTTGACCCATAGGTCTATAGAAACTATAGTTTCTTAATTTCCTTCACCATATGCCCCGTAATTGGATTATGTGTGGTGCAATATTTCTCCCAAGATATCGGGACCGTATTTATCAGAAATCGGGCACTGGCATAAATGGTGCTCTAATGTCTCGCACTTTAATTTTTATTGTTATTTTTATTGTTATTTTTGTACGTAATTTTTATACTTCATTTTATATCTTAATTTTTTTCTCACCAATTGACAACCTGAACCAAAGAAACCATTAACAATATTTGTTAATTAAAGAAAAACTTTGCTATTTTATTTTAAGCACCACTCTTTTAGCACCTACATAAAAAATGTTACTAATAACAAGGCAAGGTCATTAAATGCAAATAATTGTATGTGATAAAAACAGTTCCAAAAGTAATTATTTTTCTCTAAAACAAAAAAAAAAAAATAAATCTTATTAAACAAGTTTTTTTCAACGAGTTTGTGTTTCTATGATTTTAATGTTATTATTGAAGTTCAAAGTAAATAAGTGGCGATAATAAAAACAAAATTACGTATAGTGATGTGTGTTAGTTTAAACTAATTAATAACTTGTTTTTTTTTAATTTAGAATCAGGAGTCAAAAGTTGCACTCAGCTACGAAATTCATTAAAAAAATTCGTATTTATGAACTTTTGAAATGAATACTTCTGGTGGATTAAATATATTTATTTCAAGCTTTCTTAAAACCCATAAAAGCATAAGATAATTGCTAAATTATTATGATTAACAAGCTACTGAATTGTTAAAAGTCAATAAATGTAAAATTAACAAATTTAAGTCGCAGAGGTTTTATATATCTACTAGCAGTTGTAATTGATAAAACTGGGAAAAAGAAATTTTATTATGTACTATCAAATGGTTGCAGGTATTTTAAAATTCATGTTTTCCTGTTATAAACATTTTCTGGAAAATTTATATTTATATAAATATAACCAGAGATGTTACCATGGAATTAATTACAATGACAACGTATGTATGAATGAAGTAAATACTCAATGTACATGTGTATGTATTATTATTACATTTTTTTTTCATTTTATTGACTCAGGCCAATTTATGAATATGGTGCAAAATGAAGTTAATTGTTTCAACGTGCTAAAAATTAATTACCACTGAAACGTACGTTTACTAATTAAAAAACAATTAAATGCTTAAAAAATTACAGGGGTTATAAATTACACAATAAACTCTAATGATTCAGAAGAAATCACTAAATGCGAACGGAGTTTTCTTTCGCATAATTTTTAATTGTTATTGTTGTTTTCAATACGCGAATGCGAATGAAAACTTCGTTCGCATTTAGAAAAACAAGCAATAAAAGCGATCAAAATTCTTGAACTTTATACCTTGTACAGAACAAAATTCACTTAATTATTAGATATTATTAGTTCATTCAGAAAATGACTTGTTAAAAAATAGTTGGGTCGATAAAATATTTTCTTTGTTTTAACCCATTTGGGACCAAACGAAAACCACCGCTCAAAAATTGAATTATATTTCATTTTATTGTTTAAAGGTCATATTCATAATAATTATTGTAAGTTTATTTGACTCTTATTTGACGTATTTCTACAAAATTTTTGCCAAATAAACGTGTAATAAACCTTCAATAGTTTTTATGAATATGGGTGTAAATGATTATTTATATAAAGAATAATAAGAAAAAAATAAAATAAAAAAATTGTTTTTGTGAAATTTAAGAGGGTGTTCCCAAAACGGGCACAATGGGCACTTATGTGTGAAAATTTCGAAAGCAACTTTTTTTTAATGCAAAGTGTCTTTTGACATTTTTTGCATCCCCATTTGCATGGCAAATAACACAGCGTACACGATTTTTTAGTTTCTCTGGCACGTGTTTAGTTCTCCGTCCAGTCGTAATCCTTCGGCGTTTGATGGCGATGGACGAGCGCAGTGCGTTCGGGTCACTTGGCAAAGATAATATTTAGCTATATTTCTTCTAAATAACAGCGGATATATGCCATATTCTCTAGGAGTACCACTTTTAACTCGTTTTTTTTTGAGTTGTTTTGGTGTTGGTTTCTGTTTGCAAAATTCTGACTCTTAGCACACACTTGTTTCACCAAATTTGGTACAGCATTATTTCAAGGGCCACAAAATCATATAAATTTTTTTTATCGCATTGAAAACACATTGAAATATTTTGTTATCTATTAACACCCATATTCATAACAACTATTGGAGGTTTATTGCACTTTTATTTGACAAATATTCCCTAGAAATACGTCAAATAATAAACTTACAATAATTATTATGAATATGGCCTTAAATTTATATAAAAAAATTTGTAATGATAGCAAAGGTCACTTTGGAAAAAAATTGTAGTCAGAAAACCATACCCACCTCTGCAGCAAACTTTATAGTGAAATTTAAGAGATTTTACCAACAAAATCATGTAATTCAATAATAATATTTAGCCTCATTTATAATGTCTGAACCTTAAACTAGCAAATAAGGCCAAAATATATTGAAAAACAGATTTGTCGTAAACTGACAAAAAGTAAGTGTTGCCAAATTGGTGCAGCGGGCTTAAATGGGTTAAGGAAAAACCCCATGCTCGTTACCGTAGGACCATAATTGTAATAAATATATGAATTTGATTAGTAATTGTGATGAGTACCACCGAATGAGATATTATAAGGTATATTTTAGTACCAATTATTAGCCTCAGTAAACAACAAGTTGTCGTTCTAAATATAAGTTAACAAAACGACTCTTTTATCGGTTATTGGAACCAACTGGCTGTTGATTTTATTATTTCTGCATTTATATTGACGAACATTTGGAAGAAAAATATTTGGTTTAATAGCAGATTATCGCTGGGGTGAGGAATATCTATTGTGTTTTCGGTACTCATTGTCACGCTTTTTTTTGTCGTCAACATTTTCCCATTCGTGTGAACAAAAGAAAATTCCACAGGTCTCTTTTCCAGATGTTCGTTATTCTAAGTCCAGACGTATATCAAACTTATAGCAAAAAATTTAAGATATATATTCAGAAAATTAAACGGTTCACTTTACCAATTATTGCAAAGTAAATAAATAGTTATTTATGCCAACCATTTATTTGGTTGTAGTGCCCTAATGCAAAATTAACTCTCCTCTTAAGGCGCTTGCTGTTTCACTCATTCTTAATGCTGAGTGGGTATGCTGGTTAATCAGTATTGTGTGTAGTTACGTTTTGAATCCTGTCAAAGGAAAACGAAATGCTTTGCAGTACATAAACAAAATGAATGAATTATAAAAGGCAAATAAATAAAAAAGTGCGGTTACACAAGATAATAGAATAAAATATTAAAAAAACTATTGTTTTAGGTCTAAGAATAGAATACTTTCTGTATTTTTCGTTGATGCTAACCAAAGCATCAGTGGATTCGAAAAAACTTTAAAGAATGTTTGAAACCCAACTACTTATTCTATAATTCCCACTAACAAAATGAGAATCAGAAATGTTCGAGTAAACCTTTAACACAGAAAACATTTTTTCGTCTTGCAACACTTTTATTTTTCTGCACAACCTCTATACACCGACTTACCATTGGTTACTACGATTTGTATTTTCGAAAGTATAACAAAGAGAAGTTTTTCGAATATTTAAAAATGAATTTAATTATTAATTTGCTAAAAGAGCAAATTAGAATGCATTATTTTAAATCTAAAAATATAACTTATTAATATATCAAATGTGTTATTAATATCGACCTTTTTAGATTAGATAAATTGATTCCTTTTATGGTGTCCAACCAAAATGGGCTTTCAAGGTCATTTTTTTTGAATCATGTTGCCAGATTGCACTAAATAAAAATTTACCCCTGAAGAAGTTGGAAATAAACCAACGAAACGTCGGGAACGATTTAAATGAAAAGATGTAGTTTTTCTTTTAAATGAAAATATAAACTAATGACCTTGAAAGCCCATTTTAGTTGGATAACTTATTAATATTTTCCATCTTTTTCAGCCGCCTATATGTTTCATTGATGCTAAGCAACCCATCAGTAGACTAGAAAAAACTTAAAAGACAACTGAAAAAGACAGAAAACAAAATACTTTAAATTTCGTATGTTATGTGCTCAACTCAACTATTGGCAATTAAAAATCTTGTTGGTTTTTATATGTTGCACTCATTCCGTGGAATAAGTTTGTGTTCACAGAGCAAAGAAAACATTTTATATCAAAATAACCTATAAATCCGTGGTCTACTAGACACTTTAAAACTGATTCTCGTTTAAATATGAATATGCTGGTAGGGATATATAGTTTGCTCTCAAATTGGATGATATAAACAGTAGCCAGCTCTAAATTATTCAGAGTGTCTAATATTTTACTTTGTTTTATCTTAGGTGCAGTCAGTCTTGAATAATTGAGCTCCTTTTATAAATTTCTCGGATCTTGTAACAAGCAAAATATTTAAAATAAAAAGTAAAACTTGTTTCCCTTCCCTTTTACTAAAGTTAACTGTTGAGTAAATGTCTGCAATTGCTAAATTTTTAATGTTTATTTTTGTTTGTTTTTTACATAATTTGTTTGCAATCCATACTCTTTCTGTTGTCTTGATTAACAAATTGTCATTTGTAAACATATATGTACGTAGGTATGTGTATGACAATATTTGTTTTCTTGATATAAAATAGGAGGTATTTATAAAAGTATGCATATATTCACACACACGTGTGTGTGTGTGTGTGTGTGTGTGTATAGTACTCGTATTAGGGTGGCCACTTATTAATATAATAAACGGGAGTTACCTTGGGATTTTCTTGGCCGGGTGAAGTGCAACTAGTTTAGCTTAGATAATTTTCGTTTCGTCTTTTTTATTCAGGCATCTTCAAGGGTTTAAAGTAAAATCTGGAGCAAATTGTATAAATATTGGCTTGTGAACTTTTGATGAGAGCGCACGTCTTTTTTGTGATGTGCAGTTGTAATAGGTGAATGCCTGCTGTTTTCTATTTTCTTATTTTTCTTGTTTATTAAAGTATATTTGGCAAATTATGTATAGATATTTGGCAAATGATATCATAATAGACATGATATATTTTTAAAAATAAGTCCGTCAAAATAAACATTCGTAATAGGTTTTGTAGTGGTTATTGTGTCGTTTGTTCGTTCTGTATAGTCAACCCTATACAATATTGAACAGGTTTCGTTAAAAGTTGTTAGCTGGGTAGTGTCGAAGGTATATACACGGGGCACTAAGCAGACTAATTGGCAACATTTATAAATGTTCTGATTTTATGCTCTAAATTTATTTTCACCAACACTACCCGTTTTTGTGTTTTTCACCCACCTCCAATACCTCTGTCTTATCTTCCCAATTTCAGTACAATGCAATGTATACATAGGGGTCATTACCTGAGTACTGGTCTTGGTAAAAAAAAAAAAGAAGATTGCATTAAGTCATACTTTGTACCAGTTTTTCACAAACTTAAAAGTACTGGTCTGCAGAAACATTCAGATCCTTCGGCGGCCATGGCATCTGCGACTTGGGCGATAGTTACTCATATCACCTCTACCCCATACCTAGGGTTGAGGTGATATGAGTAAATACGAGTACATGCTCCATACTTTCCTTTCGATATCTAGTACTTTAAGCATTGATAACATCAAACCACAATCCGAAGAGATAAATTCTTATCATCTCAAGTCCAAATTATGACAATTGGGACTCTTTAAATCTGAATCAGTTATATACTACGTGTAGAATAACCAGCGTGCAAAATTTTGTCTCCCTGATTGTGTATCAAATTTAGCTTGCGCTTTTACCTCAGACTAAATGAGAATGTGGTGTAGTAAATATATCTGCATATGGGGCCTAGTTATGAGACTTGTTACGGTCATCTGTAGGCAAATTTTATCTGAAAAATTTTTGTTTAGCCTGATCCCCAAATAATAATTAGTTAAATGTTACTGTTTTTTTGTTTTATCATTTTCAGCCACCCGCATTTCTTGGATGCATTTTGACTCTTCAGTGGACTTCAGAAACCTTGATAACTGGTTCCTGGCGACTCGAGTTTCGTCAACGAAATATTGGCGGCTTAAAGGCAGCCAAAAAAGCTAGACACAAACCAAAAAACTATTAATTAGTTCTTTTAAGCTCGAAAAAGTAAATATCAACTAGGCAAATACTTAATTCAGTTTTGATTAAGCCAGAGTTTTTTACAGTTGTTAATAATAAAGCCTAATAAAGTAAAGCTCTAGTTATTTCTGTATTAAGTTTATCAAGGCTCAATTTCTTTCTATATTATCCTTGTGATTAATGTTAATTAAATTAGTCAAAGAAGACATCAAAGACATTTAGCAGCGTGGACAACTGGTTGTTTCGAAGCCGCTACACTTTCTCGTCAGCACCCGTCTTTGAACTTAGGGGCTCATGTTTAATACAGAAATAATTATATAAGAAAAAGTTCGAATAATACAAATTAATAAACTGTAAAGCTCTAGTTTGATTTTACTTTCCCAAAACTAAGAAAGATTTTTTGTATTAAAATTGTGCTGATAAACATCTTTAAAGAACACTACAAAGGTTAAGTTGAAGACTGTTTGGCTGGAATACACACTATGGCTGTTGTACCCCAGCCAATAAATCTCCAAGTGGAATTTTGTAGGCTTGCTTAAAAATGCAGATCACTACTTTTATATTGTGAACTATAACAGTTCGACTATAAAGTCAAAAACATTTTTTTGTTTAACTGAGATTACGCGTTTACGATTTCCTTCCTTTTTATACGCATTGTAAGCTTTTCTAAATTTCAAGTTGGATGCAACGGTTTGTACACGCCAAACTTTATGCTGGCAGGTGATATTAAGGTTTTAAAAGAATTAGTGAGATTTATTGAGATTTTCAGCATTAACATTATTGCAGTGAGATTTGTGAGCTTAATAGTGATGTTATTGATCATAGATAAATGATATGATAGTTTTCTGGATGAAAAAGTTTAATAAAAAGTGATAAATGTTTTCTAAAAAATGTTTTCTAATACAATGAATTTTAAAAATTATACCACGAAACAAAAATATTTACTGATAATGTTGAGAGTAGACTCGCCCTTAGCTATCAAAAACAGCCGACAAATCAAAGTAGAAAACATATCTAAGAATCGACACCTTTTATGCGTTGTGCTGTTTAACTTGTTATATAAAATTGTACTTTTTTGACAGCCGCGTAAAACGCTTCAACGGCTGCAACGCGTGCTTCGTTACTCTATCTTTACATTCTTACATGTGATCATTGCATGTACCAAAATGGTCCTAAGCCTATGATTTTGAAGTTATGCCGTGACAAGTGGTTTGAAAACATTTGAATAGAGAAAAAAATACCCTGACGCTTGAAGTAGTGCGGTATCTAAATCGGGCCATTCAGCATTATCAAGCCGTCAAACTGTCACGCCCTTGCAAAATGTAAGAAGTAATAATCACGCAACGTCAACGCACTGCTGTTGAGAATTCCGTTTTTGGCGGCACAGTACGACGCAAAAGTCGGAAAGTTGGCTGTGAACGCTAGTATTTTCTGCCACTTTACTTAAAAATGATATCGTTTCTTATTTGGAGGTGCTGGTTAAATAGTTAAGTTAGCAATATTATTTTTAAACAAAGCGTTGAGGCCAGTTTTCGGTATGATGAAAGTTGAAGCCAGGCAACGCCTATTTAAGTAAGGCCGCTAATATTACCAAGTTAAAATAATAAGAAATTGAATTGATCGGTCAAATCTAACAGTTGGGTTAAACTATTTTTTTTTTTAATAAAACAAACAGCCACCTTAATGTCTATACTTTTAGGTTTTGCTCATATTTTTTGTAAAAGTATTTGTTTAATTAAGACACTTTTTTGTGTGGGTGTTTATGTACGTAGGTATGTGATAAAAAAGTGTATATATGTGTATGTGTATACAAATATGTAAATAGTTTATGCTTGATTGCAGCTTTGAAAGCTGAAACACTTGGCTGCAAACTCTTTAGAAAATATTTGATTTTATTTATTTATTATTAAGACATGCCAGCATTTTATGACCTAAAAATATGCTGAAAACATGGCGTCTGCTATTGAGATATATATGTATACTTTAAAAATGATTTAGTAACATTGAATTACAGCCTATTAATTTTATTTTCTTTATTTTGCTCCGACGCCATTATTTATGAAAATTTCTTCAAAACTTCTTTTGATAATTATCAAATACATATGTATATATAATTTTGTGCCGGAAATTATTGAACTAATTTTATTAAAAAATTATTTTTAGATCTTTACGTTTTCCAGTTTTTTTTTTGGTTAACTTAATTATGAAAATAAATAGAAACCATGTACATGTTTCCCATCAAAAGAGAAACGCAATCAAACTAAACCCATTCTAATGGAAAATTCTCTAAAACAAAAAAATAACAACAATCAAGTATTTTTTCATGCTTTTAACATGTTGTTGTTGTTCTAGCCTCTTCTGTATCAGCATACGTTTTGAATATTTATAATGGCTCATAAGTTACGACCTCCATTGGTTAAAAAGTTATTTATTTACACACAGGTATAAACACTTCTAATGACTTCAAAGCCACACAAATCTAGTCTTTCAAACTTTAAGAAGATTGATGTGGTAAATAAAAATAGTTCCCATAAATAAAAAAAATATTATTTTTTTTTTTCATTTCGGGTTTCTAGAAAAATGTAAAGAAAAACAGAAAAATCCTATTTGATATTTGTATCATCAACGTTGTTACTCTAAATTAGACACAGACAAGAAATATTTATACAGCAACATTAACAAATTATTTATTAGAATATTGGTTAGAACAAATTGAGGTTAAGTTGGATGTTTATACAGAGGAGCTATAAAATCGTGAATAATTAACATGGCAATATGTTAAATTAACATTCTTAAAATTATAATTTGGTGCCATTACAATTATAGAATATATTTTCATTGATTTTTAAGAAATTTCGTCAAAATTCCCACATACCTACGCCCCGTATGTTGTATTGAATATACTACGTGCTTGTATGTCTGCTTGTTAATATTAATTTATTTTGCATTCATACATCAACTATATGTAAATAACAAAAAGAAAATAGGTTGACAGAATAAAATTGCAATGAAAATTAATATTAAAAAAATTGATTTCTTATAAAAAACTCTGATCTATTACTTTAGGTCTAAAAATAGACCTTAATGCTTTCTGTCTTTTTTCAGCCGTCTATATGCCGCCGACATTTCGTTGTTGCTAAACAACTCATTAGTAGACTCGAAAAATTTAAAAATAATATTTGAAGCCCAACTACTTATTCCAAAATTCTCATGAACAAAATGAGAATCAAAAATGCTCAAACAAACTTTTTATACAGAAAAACTTATACTTTTTGATACTTTCAAGAAGACAAGTTGTTGGTAGCCAAGGGTCACCTGTTGTAGGCAAGTACTAAGAAAAGTAAAGGTGTTGCAAGATGTTAAATGCTTTCTGTATAAAAAGTTTGTTTCAGCATTTCTGATTCTCATTTTGTTCATGAGAATTTTGAAATAAGTAGTTGGGCTTCAAACATTCTTTTTAAATTTTTCGAGTCTTTATTTTTAATTTTCTTCTTGACGGCGTCTTGAAAACGAATTGTTATGAAATTGCGTGCAGTCTACGTCACAGCTATCAATTTTATTGAATTTTGACAAGCAGTATGTGAAAAAAACTTGATAGCAAAACTTGATCGTGTAACTGCAGTGGAAGCAAGCAACTGTTGCAAAAAGTAAACAATAACAAACAAAACAGTTCAACTGTATCATAACAATAATTTTTCAATTAGTGTTTCACATAAAAATACCTGCAAAGCACTTTAAAATCTAAATGCGTGCAGAAAAACATGATGACAATCTTCTCAAAATATGCGTTTCAATATTCATTGCAGCATCTAAATAAACCAGATGTTATTTTTTTGGGGTTGAAATATTATTTCTTGGTGTTCCCGTATTTTTGTGGTTTTTTTTAAAGTATTATTGAGAGAAATTCAGGATTGCTCTGACTTTACCGAACTATGCCCAAAAAACTACGGGATCACACTTATTATTCTTTTTTTTACATTGATTGATAACAATTTCTTTTATCGTTTTTAAGTAATGATCTTCTACCTTATTTTTTTTTTGTATTGCAAAGTTTTCCGTTTACCTCTGGTAGGATTTAAATCGCCTTCGTAATAAAAGGGTACAACAAGCAATTTAAATAGATATTGTGTTTCACTATGATACTGAATCAGGCTATTATTTTTTTGTATGAATTTAGCATGATTTTTCATCAAACTTTGCTCATTCCAGTTTAAGTTACCAATTATCAGTTAAACGCAAAAATATATATTTATATAAAAATAATTTTTGATGTTCGGCCCATCTGGGATTTGAACTCGGACCTCTCGGAAATATAAATATACATAGTTACAATGTAATGCAGGCAATAAATTTTTGCTATATAATACAAGCACTAGTTACTAAAAATAGATAGTTCCTTTAAGTAATTTATAAACATATTATAATTTATTTTATCTAAAAAATGCATTTATGGTTTCCATTTTTTGCGAATGATCGATGAAAATTCAATCTTTTAATATACATAGGTACCTGTTTTTTAAACAAACTTGTGCATATCAAAAGTCCATACATGACCTGATATTGCACATTTATATAGAAAAGCTTCTAATTACACTTTGGTAAAAGATTCGGCACAGTCGAACATAGCACTTTAACTTGTTATTTATTTTTATTGCAAATCATTTAAAATGCGTATTATTTTCTTTTTTTTACTTGGCAGCACTTTATATAATACATCAAAATAAAAATGTAGCATTTCGCTACATTTCAATTCAAAAAAGGTTTTAAGATGTTTGTATCAAAATAATTTTGTATGATAGAACCAGGTTTTAAGAATTGATTTTACGTTAAAACCACATTTTACTCAAAACTAGTCAGTGTGAAATTACCATCAGATTAGGGTGTAATAGATAAGATAAAGAAACAGATCTGAAAGAAAGTTCTTTTTAATATAAAATGCTTTGCAAAGTAATTAAAACTGGCAATTTTGATAACACTTGCATTGTTCTTGTTTTGAATTTGAGAGGGTTATTCGCTCCAGATCAGACATGAATTGATCTAGCAAAAAGATATTGCTCAAATATGGCTCTAGAATATTTCGCGCTGTTTATCTTTCTTCCTGTATTAGATCTTCAATATTTAATCTTTCTATACAAATAAGATGGCTGCCAATTCTGTATGATTTTATGGAAATATATTATTGTTCGATATTTCAATAAGTTCAAAAATGGTGTAGATTTAAAGTTTAATTTAAAACTTAAATGGGTGCTGATGAAAAGCGTGGTGACTGCAAAACAACTAGTTGTTCGCAAACTGAAGTCATAGTTCTTGCATAGTCACTAGAAAACATAAGCAACTTATTTAAATTTAGAATTAAATTCTAAAGCTTTGTACTAAAACAATAAAATTTTTCCTCAAATCGTAGAAGCATAAAAATAATGATTTCTTAGACTTTGCTTTACATTCAATACATAAATTTAAACTTTGATAACTAGAATCATGTTCTGGCATATTTTTTTTTCGTATGATATTGAAGCTTATTGCGCTTTAAAAACATTTCTAATTCTTAAGGGAAGTAGTGGTTGGCTATTGTTGTTAATTTGAAATAACAAGTATTATTGTGTTGCTGAAGAATTTTTTTTTTTGGCTTTTGGTTAAATGAAAAAATAAACAAAAACAACAATAGAAACAGAAACACTCACCAGTATTTGAGAGCAATGAATTTGAGGCGGTTGCAGAGCTGGCAGTGGAAGAGAATGAAGATGATGGTAATTCGTCTAAAGAAGCAGATGGATTTGTGAAAGATGAGGTTGTTGTTATTATTATTATTGGGGCCGCGGCCGTTACTGTTGACTCTGTTGTTGTAGTTGTGGTAGTGGTAGTGGAAGACATAAAAGTCATTGAACTATCGTTATTCATTTCAGTTGGCATTGTTGTTACTGGCGGTGTATGTACTGGTGCTGTTGTTTTTGTTGTTGCTGTTGTTGTTGTCGTTACCTCAAATGTTTTTGCCACAGCATCCATTTCTAAAACATCATCAAGCCTATTAATGTTTACATCTGTATTAGTGTTTGTGTGGGCATCACCAACACCAATACCGTTGGTATTATTGTTGGTTTCGTTACTTAAATTTTGCAATGTTGGCATTAATGTGGAAGAAGATGTTAATGCAACTTCACTTATTGTTGTGAGTGGTGATGATGGTGTTGTTGTTGCCATTGCTGCAAATTCTGTTGCTGATGATTTTGAGGCATCGCTAACATCATTTGTAACATTATTATTTGCATCATCATCATTGTTGGCTGGTGCTGCTTGAGTTTGAATGCCACCAAATAAAAGTGAACCACAAATTAAAGCCACCATAAGCCATGTTGAAGATGAGGAGGCTGTGCTTATGGCTGTTGGAGATTTTCTACGTTTACTTGTTGTTAACATTTTCGTGAATTATTTAACTTTTTTTGTTTGCTCTTCTTTTTTGTAATTTAATTCGCTTGAAACTGTATTCTCTACACAATTTCTTTGATTAAAACTTTTTTTGGTTACTTGTTGAATCTAATTTTCACTAGACTTTAATTTATAGATGATTTCGTATTTTTCGTAACTAGAAAGATTACACTTTTGTTTTTTTTTTTTACTTTTATATGCTTAATTTAAAACTATGCCCGATTGCTTACATATACATACATACACACATGTACATATTTTTGTATATACTATTCACATATATTTGGTGCTTTCATTTAAATATTTAAAATATTTAAGGGCTCATGGTGCTGGAAAAAGAACAAAGAAATGTTTTATAAATTTTCATTTAATTTTTGTTGAGTTTGACCATGTTGGCGGTTACTTGAAATCAATCATTATAAAATTATAAACCTTGGCCTCATTAGTTGCTTATTTTATTTACGTTTGTTTGTTTGTTTTTTTTTTTTTAAATAAATTACTTTTTATATTTTTATTTTAATTCCAATCCATTACACATTTTGCTTTTAAACTCTTTTGTTTACCAACTTTAATCTAATTCGGAGTTTGTTTAGAAATGTTATCAATTTAAAAAGTGATTTCCGTTTGATAGTTATCGTTACTTGCTTGACAATGTCAATTAACACAATTGTTTTTTTTGTTACCATTATTTTAATTGTCCCATAAAAACTACAATAGACTATGAATTGTAAAGTAGATTTTTTTGTACATGTAAGCACTTAACTTGGAATTTTTTTTTAAAAGCAGCGAATCTTGATGGTCTACATTCTTGCTGAAGTAAATTTTTCAATTATTCTTAAAAAATAAATTTAAAGCTGTTTGAGTATTTAAAAGAAAGTTTGAAATCATGTTAAAATATTATTAAAGAAACCGCAAATAATTGTAATAAAAATAAATTTCTACGATATAATAAGATTTAAATGATAGTTTCGTTTTATCACATTTTTGCTTAGTTATGAAAAATAAATTAATTAATTTTTGTTGCGCAAAAGTTTTCAAGATGAGATAAAATTTCTGCTTCTACGAAACATTTTCCAAATGACTAATTTCTATCTGCAAGTATGCAGCTAAAAATAATGAAAGTTACCCCCGATTTTTGACTTGGGATTTAAATACAAAATTAGTAAATTTTTCTTAAAATTTTAAGTTGGATTTAAAATAGCTTTCTGTTTTACAGTGTAAAATTATATTTGGTAATTAATTATAATAAAAGTACGGCAGCACAATGTAAGTGTCAAAAAATTTTCGATAACTCAATTAAAAACAGCTGCCTAAACAAATTTGGAAGCAAGTAAAATTGTGAAAAATTTAGAAAATAATAAATTGTTTTGTAAAAATTATTAAAATGAGTAGCAAAAGTGATAAAAGGATTCCCAATTTCACTGCCACAGACGTTGGATACCTTCTGGAAATAATAAAAAAACAAAACCAAACTGTCAAAATCATATGGCAGTACGAAAAACTTAAATCGATTTTAAATGGGCACTGCAGGCCGTTTAAATTTGATTTAAATAACAATTATATCAAATGTGTTATTAATATCGACCTTTTTAGATTAGATAAATTGATTCCTTTTATGGTGTCCAACCAAAATGGGCTTTCAAGGTCATTAGTTTATATTTTCATTTAAAAGATGTAGTTTTTCTTTTAAATGAAAATATAAACTAATGACTTTGAAAGCCCATTTTGGTTGGACACCATAAAAGGAATCAATTTAAATAACAACTGTTTGACTCAATTTTGTATTCAAATCAAATTTAAATTGAAATGGCATTTAAAATCCAAGTCAAAAATTGGGGGTTAAAATCTAAAGATGATCTACTGATTTGAATGAAAATCAATACTTTTCTCTTTCGTGAGGCAAAAGAAAATTACAAAGTCCTGAATAAGTCCTGAATAGGTGCGTTTAAATGATGTATATTTTTCTGTACCAGTCATGCTAGAAACACAACTGGGACGAACGACGAATTTTTCGTCGTCAAAAATAAAACACATTGGTGTATATGAAAATGCACACAGCCACAGCGTCGGCCGAAATTCGTTGTACGAATATTTCTATTTCTTACGCCGGCGAACGACGAACAAATCAGTACCATGTGGCCGTTTTGGTTTTAGTTTTCAAGTGTTTTAGTTAAAGCAGTTAATTTTTTTTAATAGTTTTTATTTTAAGTGCTAAGCTTTGACTTTTTGCATTTAAAATAAAAAGCCAACATATTAGATTATAAAACATGTTTGAAGTGTTTCATTTTTTGTTTTTGGTAATGCCAAATTTTTTAGCAAACAATTTTTTTGATATGGTCACCCCATCAGCTGTTCAACTATAATAAGATAAAATTAAAAAACTGAGAAAATGGTTACAAGTGAAATTATTATTGAACATGTTAAACTTCAAGGCTTTTACCATAATGAACATGATGTTGATTATTTTAATTATTTTTACAAATTTTGAAATTCTTTGATTCATATAATTTTTTTTATCTTTGAACAAACAATAAACAACTTTATCAATTATAACAGATGTTTTTGTTTTTCGTCGTTATTGTGCTTCATACGATGAATTTACACAGCGAATTTTAACCGGCGTATTTTTCGTGTTGGACAAAATCCGTCGTTCGTCCAAGATGTTTTCCTAGCATAATGATGCCGAGCTTTAAGCTTTTGATATTGGAATTTACTTTAGTGAAAAGCAAAATTTCAATATATGCGTTAAATTTGCTGCTAAAAAGACAAATAGTTATGTACGCCTCATAAAATGCTCAGTAGATGATTCTAAGATCTATATGCCATAACAGTTTGCTCACATCATTTCTAACACAGAGCTAATTTCAATATAGCGCTGTTATGTGGGATACCCAGTACAACATGTGTGTATGTATATAAATAGGAGCGAATTAGTTCAAAAATCAAAATGTTCTGTTATTTGCGCTATATTTTTAGAAATTAAGCTATATATCTTCTGCTTTATCGGAGTCAATTGGCATATATCACAGCCAAAAAACTGTATTGAATTTTGAATATTTTACCTACAAATATAGATCTCAGACTACAGAACTTGTGACATACCGCAGACTGGGTCTTTGCTCTTGGGATATAGATATGAAGAGCTAGATATGAAGGGCTTTCTGCTGATGAAAAATCTGGTTTGATTCCACTGGGCTATGCAACATATCAAAAGACCTGCCCCAAGAAAGCTTTTCGGATTTTTTAAGCTGATTATTTATTGCCGAGCTTTCGTCAAACAGGTTTTGGTTTTGCTGATATCATTTATTTGAGAGGAAATAGCTTAGTAATTTTTGATTATGGACTTTTTATATGGCCTATATTACGGGATAAATATGAAGTTCAAAATCTTGCTGTCATACAACAGAACCTGCTATATCACAAATTAGATTTGTAAATGTCACTTCAATCTGTATTCAGAACTATTTTGAACCTTTGGTAATAATAATTTTTCATTGTCAGTTACATATACGTATGCTTAAGTTCTGTTTTTTGCTGCCTCAAAATGGAGACAGACTTTTCGTAGTAACATTTTTTAAAGAGCTGACATTTTTAAAAAAACTAAAAAAAAAAATCATTTAAAAGACGATACAAAAAGTAAATAAGAAAATATAGGCCCTACTGTATCATGTTCACTCCAAAAGTCATTAGCAAGCAACTACTTTTTTCAAGTTCAGTTCGTAACTTAACCACCCACTGTTTTCGAGAAAGAATGTATTGTAGTATTTTATATTTTTTGAGAAAGAACGTGTTTTATATTTTTTGAGCAACATTCAATGAAGTGAACCCAAACTATTGCACATTAAATATTTAACTAAGATTTGTAAATTTTAAAGCAAATAAACAAACACTTCAATTGTACATGTTCTGACAAATAAAATACTTCTCATTCCTCTTTTTGCAACAGAGATACTTTTTAAAGTTCGAAAGTATGTGCTATATTCTTTAATGTTATAACCTGTAGCATAATATATTTTCCGATAGTTTACAGTTTGGGGCCTGATAAATGCTGTAATCGTTAAATTAATCACTCATTTAATTGAAATGTCATATGTTTATACTTTTCTAGTAAATTAAATGTTTTTTGATATCAAGAGGAACTATTCAAAAAGCTAAACTGAACTTTACTAAAGCATTAAAATAATTGAAGCTTCCTTCAGCTAAAGGTACCATAACTAATTTGTATTACCCATCAAAATAATAATATTATTTAATATAATCTAACTATTATTCATTAAATTATTGAAAAATTCCAATTTTGATTAATCGCTGCAAATATAACTATTAAGTATATAAAAGTTTAGCATATTTGAAGAAGTATTACTATTAAAGTATTGGGTTATGAAAGCCTAGTTGGATTGTCTTGGTTATATTTTACCATTTAGCAAGAGAACTTTAAACACACAGTAATTAACCCAATTTCTCAATTAGCAATATAGCTAGGATTGCGAATTATTAATCTATAAATTTCCCTTTTTAGTTATTAATTTATAAAATTTTTTTCTTCTACGAAGAATTTACATTTTGAAAACAAATGTTCAAGATCCTTTACTCGTACAAGAATTTAAGCGCATTGTAAGACTGGCTATGTTAATACATAGACATACTGGAGAAAATCTGCGGATATCCATTATATATCCAGGTAGTCCTCACAAACACGATTGATAATAAAATATGTGTTGTATAACTTCTTTAATAAGATTTAGGAAATTTTTAATAATAAGTTTCTTTGTAGTTTTTTTTTAATGAGCACTTTCTTATTTTTACAATATATATAAATCTTTCCTTTTATGTGCTTTTAGGTATGTGTTTATTTGCACCAACTCTTTGATTTCTTTTCAAACAAGTTTTCTGTCTAGCTCTTTCTCTTCTATACAACATTTTATTTCCATTCTATTCTTACGTCAATAATAATTGTGTATTTTAGTTGCATTTTATTAGAAGTATTTTAAATAAATACTGTTTTTCTGGATTGAATAGCTACATAAAACAAGTTTGCTGTTTAAGTCTTTCGTTTTCACTTAATATATTTTTTCACGTTTTTACTCTACAAAACAATCATTATCTGCCAGACATACTTTGACACAACACATAAATGGTAATGTTGTTAAATATGTATAAACAATTAATTAATACTAAAACTTAAAAACAAAAATTCTCTTTTACAAAAGTCACCAGAAGAACCGGTTTCTTTTATAAGAAAAACCCAAAAGCCATCATCAAGCTCCAGCAAAAAAAAAAGGGAACTAAACATGGCATGAAATGAAATGTTTTTCTTGTATCTTTTGTATGTAAACTCTTGTTGTTGTTGGTGGTAGTGCAATTTTGATGGTGGGTTGTTTGTCGTTAAAAAGTTATGTGAACCTACAACCAGCTGCAAACTGAACAACCAAATTTTTTGTTTTTGTATTCTTTTTTATTATAATGAAAAAAAAGTGCACTGAATTAGTCAGGCAGGTTTTTGTTGGATTTTTTTCAACATTTTTTAAACGTAAATTTGTTAAGTAATCATATATTAATAAATATTTTAAATTCAAAAATTTAACAGAAATGAAAGTAATTTTTTTTTCGTATTGAATTTGTTGAAGCCATCACTTTAAACGTTTGTGCACAATTATTATTCTTTAAACAATACTTTATTGCTGCTTTTAATCAAGTTATTCGTTTAACCAATTTTTTTTATTTTTGTATTGTAGGTTATTCTAAAATATTTTTTTCTTTAAGTTTTACAGCCATCAGCAATTTAAATTTTTTTTTAATAACTTTAAATTTAGTTGTCTCTTTAATTACCAACAGTTTTTTTAATATTACAACCGTTTAAGCGCCCGTTGTCATACAAGATCTTTGAACAACTGAATTTGCTGGCTAGCCTGTTTAACACTTGGCCAAAAGCAACCAGACCAAGAGACATTTCTCTACTACTCTCAATTTACCACACTGATTTTACCACTACAACTTCTTTCGGCAAAGCTCACCTCGAAATGACTTTTTTTGTCTATATATGCGTTACTTAAAGTTTCTTTATTTGACTATTTTAACACTGGCCACGTTTCAAGCAGACTTTTTTTTCATAAAGAAAAAAAAGGCCGTCATTTTAACAATAACCCAGCCAACAATTTGTCTGGAAAAAGAAAAAATTGTAGTGGGAGCAGAAAATTTGTAGAAAATAAATAAAAAAGAATTAAAAACTAAACCGCTCATGAAATAATTTTAAACATTCCGTTTTAAAATCATAAAAAACAAAACTTACAAAATCAGTCAAAATGCAGCAATCGCCCGGTTTTTGTCTGCTTCTTACCTGTGGATTTGCCAAATGTTGTATGCATGGACTACACAACATTGGCTTTCGAATCGTATTTCAGTATGTTTTCATTATATTTTAGTTTTAAGGAACTACTTCCAGTAAAATAACTGTAAATAACTTATCCACACACTGTTTTATGTGTGTATGCTTAAACACATACATACATATATTTTTCCAAACATATAGCTTGCGAACATTCCAATATACGTTACTTATTTTGTAGGTTTTAAAAGTCCATATTTTGAATAAAAACAACGTCACTGTCCCTTTAAATAAATAAACTGATTTTATAAAATAACAATCAATTGCACAATTCTTAGGCTCCATTTATATTGTCGAAGGCATATTGAATTTTACATCGCTGGTATAGTTATCATGAATTTAACATTTGTAAGCATTTTATATTGTGAAGTTCTAAAAAGGCCTTCCAAAGAAAACGAGTTTTTAGCTAAATTAGCATGTCAAGTATTTTAGCGGTCCAAACTATCCATTCCCATACAAAATATGTGAGTTAGAGAGCAAAAAAAATTTGATGTGCTTATTTGTGTTGGTCTGTTTGCATAGTTTTTGAAAAAGCTAAGGATAATCATAAACCAAAAAATTTTGTTTTAATAAAAAATATACTTTAAATATTTTTAAAAAAAGTTAAACAACTAGATTTGGTTTGATTAATAGGTGGACTGGAGGTACCCATGCCATTCGACAGACACTTAAGCCAGTGTGGATTTATTGTCCTTTCAGTGCCGGTCTTAACCATACCAGTCTGACCTAAATATTGTGACTTATAGCCTCATAGAAAAGGGGTGTCGTTCAAAAAATTCCTTAATTTCCTCCAGCATATAGTTTGGTTACACCTGGTAAGCTGCCACTTCCAACATAGCGGGACCGTATTTCTGAGAAGGTGGCGCACTAGCAAAAATAGTGCTGGAGAGTATCACTACCCTTCCATCATTCTTCACATGCATCTTCTTCCGCTATTCCATTCTAGCTTAGATGTGCCAGTAGTCATGATTGACTTCCTATCACAGCCAATGTTGAACTCAGTTTGAGATTGCTAAGTTTTAGTACTCGCCCCGCATTTTCTCATCTGGATTGATACCTTAGTAGAATTCTTATATTGAGTCCCATGGTTTTGTTATTTCGGAGAGTTGAATAGGCCTTGTAAACTTAACTCGTTGGCTCAAAGTTGAAGGGCTTGACGCACTCCCTTGCTCTTGGATGCATTGAAAATCTACTAAAGTAAGTTTACACGGTAGTAGAAAGTAGAACGATGTTGTGGGATGAAAATGTTTTGAAATTCTCTCCGTCATTGAGAAAAAGAGAGCAATACTTCGTTGTAAGTATTTTACATGGTTCTATGGTATTATTTTATATGAAGTTACATTTTTTATTTAAGTGCCACAAACAGCTGAGTTAATAGCAAATTGAAAATTCTTAAGTTTGATGTTTTCTATTTCTTTTATAATTTCTTATTAGTTGTATCTATCTCATTTAAGTTTACTATAAATGATAGCTTTGTTGCTGTTTTGTTTATTGCATGTTCTTTTGCTGATTAAGCTGATGGTGTCAGTTCTGCAAAGTTTACAAAAACTATAATTGTTTTTATAATTATTGAGTAAAAATACTCAGACCTTCAATTAATGATGTGGGTGTTGCCAACATTTGCTTTAATATACACCACTGATGTGATGACAGTATATAAGTTTCTAAAATGATTTAGAATATGCAGATTTACCGACCATTTGTCAGATTTTTGTATATGTATTCTCTGTTGCTCAATACATTTTGCTTTCACATGATAAGAATTTTTTCAATATACAACATTTTTTGATATATCGTAATAAAAAAAATATTACCACGTCAACTGGTCCTTAATAGCTACTGACGAATTGAGCAGCATCTCCGAAATGTTGGCATCATATAGAGAAAAACGGTCAGCGCAAACAAAAATAAATAAATTTCCATTCGATCTTGTATTCAGTATCAAGTAAAGTTTTGAATTAAATAAAACAACATAAAATAGCATAAATAAAATTGAATAAAATAAAATAAACTAAAATAAAATAAAATAAAATAGATTAAAATAAAATAAAATCAAATGAAATAAAATAAAATAAAATCAAAAATCATATGAAGATAAATCAAAATTTCAATATAACTAAGGTGAGAATTAAAGAAAAATAAAATAAAAACTAACATAAAATCAAAGAAAACAAAATACGTATAATAAACAGAAATAACAAAAAATAAAACAAAATTAAATGAAATAAAAGTAAAGATATTAAAATATAAATAAAGTAAGAATTAAAGTAAAATAAATTAAAAAGAACGTAAAATCAAAGAAAACAAAATATGTATAATAAAATAAAACAACTATGAACTTAATAGACAGGTGAAAAATACAGCAAGTATTTTTTGAAATGGTTCATTTTTGGATCTGTATTAATAAAGTAAAACAACTTTATTTTCTTGAGCTAAAGGTATTTTATTAAAATTATTTAATTATTTTTGTCGATATTTCGCTGTCCTTCGGATAGCTGACAAAAATAGTTAAATAATTTTAATAAAAGACCTTTAGCTCAAGAAAATAAATATATAAAATAAAACAAGGGGTCAGAATAAACCAAGTAATAAAAATAAAATAACATAAAATAAATTTAAATAAAATAAAATTAAATAAAACAATATAAAATGAACTCAAACATTATAAAATAAAATTAAATTAAATAAAATAAAATAAAACAAAATAAAATAAAGCAAAATAATAGCAGATATGCAATAAAACACAATAAAATAACGTAACTGATTTGATATCAAAAGTTTTGATTTGAAGCATAAAAAATTATACAAAATACGAAAACGCAACAAGCAAAAATTTCTCCACACACTGCCTTTTTTTGTCTGATCGACGGTTATGGACATACGTGCATTTATCATTAAAACGTCAAAACAAAATACAAAAACAACAGAGAATCACGCAATAGTTCAATATACAAAAACATGACTAAACCCAACAACAATAATAACCACCAACATGATCAAAAGGTGTTAGACAATAACCAAGTTGAGGGGAAAATAAAGTAAATGAAAATAAAAAAGGTGGTGGTTGAGTTTTATTTAAGTCTCTCTCAAATTTTTGAAACGGAGGTGAATAGAGTAAAGTTTTCTTTCGAAGAGTTGAGTGAGTACATTACTGTTGTTTAGTTTTAAGTAATAAAAAAATATACTTGACGTTGTAAATTGGTCGGTCTGTTGCACTTAATTGTACAATTAATTAATTATTGGGCTACTTTAAGTCACTAAACATTTTTTGTTAAATACATGCTCTTATGTACATTTAAGTGCACAGATAAGTTTAAAAAATTAAAGTTGATTGCATATGTACGTATATACATTTATGTATTATACAACTATACTTGTTTTAAGCAGTATTTGAAATTAATTTTAAAATTATAAGTCAAAGATATTATATCAAAAAAATCGCTTAATTCAATACCCTTTTGGTTTTCCTATATTTGTTTGTTGATTGACATCCACTTTCATTCATAAGGAGGTTTTAAGATAACAATATATAATGGGATGAAAATATTTTTTCCTATTACTTGGAAATCAAGTAGTTATAACGTATATTTATAAATATTTGTGTTTAAGAGCGGCGTGTAAAAAATCTTACAGATTTTCGCGTTCATAAGATTAAAAAAAAAAAAAAGTAAATGGAACTCTTACTATTACAAGTATGTTATAACTACACAGTAGCACATTTTTCAACTTAAAAATCTTGAATCAATCGAGACCCCCAAAATCTGAAAGCTTATGATGGTAGAAGGAAACTCCTAGCTGGGGTTTGAATTATTAGCTAAGGTTTTTTTAATTCAGTTTTGAAGTTTTCGGCTGTGGGATGGATTTTAGTACAATTTTTAAAAAACATGTACTGATTCCTAAGTCTATATCTCGTGAACTATTCAAAATACTGCTTTTTTGTCTTCAGAAAATTTTTACCTCTTACCTCGAAAAATCATTTTTGGAGTATCGGATTTTGAATTTTATTTCTGGTAGAGGGTCGCTGTGCTAGAAATGTTGGGGAGAAATAAGAAAGGTAAAATGTGTAGCAATATAATTAAATTGTTTTATGTATTATAGATTTGTCTGAGTACTTTTTGGAACGAAGTTCCTTAACGCGGCTTGTTGGTAGTACAAATTAGTAGAAATCGTCACGAAAGCGTGTGAGCTGTTTATATTTATTAGTGTACACACAATTGTGTATGATGGGTGGTGTCTCCGCTGACAGCAGCGGATACACCTACCAATAAATATTAATTAGTTGCGAAAATGGACACTATCATCTACTAGATGTCGCTAAAGTAAAGTATGTCACAACAAAAAACAGCAATATTAAAAAATTGGCCAACAGATGCTTTTCTTCGTTTTGTAGAAGATGGACAAAAAAAATACTGCATGTGTCAAAAGTAAAAAATGAAACGTTCCAAAAATTCAAAGAATCATAAAATTTAAAAATTTCAAAAACAACACAAAAGAACACAGATTACATTCAAAGATGAAAAAACGTAAGGAACTTCGTTCCTAAGGGAGGTCCCCCGACCGCATTTCTTTCTTTTTTCCTAAATGTAATGGAATGTGAAGAGAAGGCGTAAAATAGATTGTCAAGGTTTTACGAATCTGCAGGCGAGTTGAGTAGACTCAACGAAATATCGCTGGCGTATAGATGGGCAAAAAATTAAATAGAAAGCGATACGTAATTAGCTGCCACAGACCAAAATTAATGCATTCCAATTAGCTTTAGTAGCCAATATACTGATTTTCAGGCTGACAAAAAAATATTTTGTTTCAACAGAAGCAGTGTTAGTTCAGTATAGGAAATCCCAGAGATGTTATGTGCCTTCAGCCACGATATCTGTACAACCGATAGCCGGCCACCAAAACCTTTAGTAGATTTTTAAAAGACAAATAAAAATAAAAAAAGGTTTTTTGATTTTCTTTAAAAATGTTGATCCCTACAATTTTATCACAAGACAATCTCTCTCAGTTTTGCGAAAATAAAATAGAACTAAAGTCCGGTACAGTAATCAACAATTGATGTTCAAAACACTTTAATCACGATTTAAATTAGTCTATAAGTATGGACCATGTAGTAATGGACTAGCAAAAAAGTTTTCCAAATTTATTTTTCATGAAAACTGTGGTATGTACGGTATAGAATTGCTAGAAAAGCGTTGGACCTAGTGTATTGAAGTTTCAGGAGATTATATTGAAAAATTGAAATATTTTCGAAAAACTAACTATTCTCTTTTATTGATAGGCTAAGAAGGTTTCCGATCCGCCCTCGTAGTTGAGTTAGTTGCAACTAAATGCAAACAGTTTATGTAATATTTAATTGGGCTCATACAATATTTTGTCCATTTAATATTTTGTTTTATAAATAAACTAATGACGATTTTAATTATTTCAAAGCTTGCAAATATTGCGTTTAAGATGTTGGAGTAAACTTTTGGATAGTGCTTCAAATAAAACAAAGCGGCTTCAATAATACTCTTTGATTTGTGTGGAATTGTGTGGAAATCAAAAGATTATTGTTTAATCTTTTTCACTTTGGAAATTTTCAATTTATTTATATGGAGTTCATTAACTGTTAAAATTTCCAACTCTTTTGCCCATTTATGTGGCTGGGTACAATGTAAATGAATAATTATTGCATGTGGTGTAAAACCAATGCTTAGAGCTGATTGACATTGAAGCAAACGCTTAATAAAAGCAATATACTGTGAAATAAAATTAATTGACAATAAAAACTGTCTCAAAAATCCTCCAAAAATTTAACTCAAGTGTAAGAAACTGAGAAAAAGTTATATTTTTGATTGACAATCTATTTGGCCTCACAGCAACAACAACAACAGCAAGCAACGAAACTGCAAGCGGATAAAAAAAGACGCACATTGCAACCGACTCTTTTAAACAATTAAGTATTTAAAAAAAGTGGATGTGGTGGAGAGTGAGTTTGTTTGTTAACGTTGTTGTCTTTTTTTAAAACCAGTTGCATGCGAAAGTAAAAGTGATATAATGAATGTAAAGTTACATACAGTAACGACAAAAATATTCGGAAATATTTTTATTGAATGACTTATTTTCCGTCATTTTAGTTGGGATGAAAACAAACATAAATTTTGAGTTTTCGTCTCTGTTTGTAACTTCTTCTTCTAAAGCGATCAATATATTTCATCTTAAACTGTTTGAAACATTTTTGATGAAAATAATTAGGATGAGTATTCCTTTTCAGCAGAAGCAGGTCATTGTTTTCAGTTGGCTGTGCAACTCGCATGTCGAACAAGGGCAGGCCACAGTGCAAAATTTAAATAGATTATGGTCTGTGAAACACTAAGTTTGTCGGAGAAAATGCTTTATTCGGAAAGTATATAAAACATCAAATAGTTAAATAATAATAATTGAGCTAACTATATACTTTCATTTATATATAAAGGGTGTTTTTTTAAGCCCGATAGAACTTGAAATTGTAAAAAATAACACAAAAAATTAAATTGTAATCAAAATTTTTTTTTATTCGAAAGATCAATAGATGACATTAACATTTGAAAATGATTTCGGGCATATGGCCACCGCGGCTGTTCTTGACGAAGTGCATTCTGGACGTCCAATTTTGGGGCACTTTTTCGAGCACTGCTGGCCGAATGTCACGAATAACACGAACAATGCTGGCCTCCAAGGCGTCAATTGTTGCTGGTTTATCAGCATAAACCAGTGACTTCACGTAGCCCCACAGGAAATAATCGAGAGGTGTCAAATCGCACGACCTTGGAGGCCAATTGACAGGTCCATTTCTCGAAATCAACTTATCGCCAAATTTTGATTTCAATAAGTCGATGGTTGCGTTCGCCGTATGGCACGTAGCGCCATCCTGTTGAAACCACATCTCCTCCGGATCAATGTCATCCATATTTTCAAACAAAAAATCATTGATCATGGTGCGGTAACGATCTCCATTGACCGTAACGCGAGCTCCGGCCTCAGTTTTGAAGAAATAAGGTCCGATGATGCCACCAGCGTGAAAACCGCACCATACGGTGCATTTTTCTGGATGTAATGGAGTCTGTAGAGTCTGTTGTGGATTGGTCTCACTCCAAATGCGGCAATTTTGCTTATTAACAAACCCGTTTAGCCAAAAATGCGCCTCATCGCTGAACACAATTTTGCTATAATAAGTTGCGCTAATCGACGACTGATTTTCAAAGTAAATTTGGATAATTTCGTAGCGTTGTTCAAGCGTGAGTCTATTCATGATGATTTGTCAGAGTATACTGAAACAAATAAAAAAAAAGTTTCATCAAAATTTAATTTTTTGTGTTACTTATTACAATTTAAAGTTCTATCTAGCTTAAAAAAACACCCGCTACATGTGTGTGACGATATGGAAAAGTAGTTTAAGGTGAAAAATTGTTTTCTGACTACAAATTAAGATACTTCAGTACGTTCACAAGAATCCACAGCAAGTAATAATTTTAGGTACTAGTTTTAGAACTGTATGCACATTTATTCACTTTACTTTATTCAACTCAGATCTGTCAAGGTGGGATGTCCTTGGCGCAGTACTTGGCCGAATAGGCGACACACGTTCCTCCATAGAACCTATTTCATTCAAAATTAGTTTAGGCTGTACTTTGGGTATATAAGGAGCGATATCGAAAATATTTATTTTCTGCTGTTCAATACATTTAGTTGCCATATCGAACAATGTTATAAAATTTGGGATCATTCCTTTTTTCATTTCATGTCGTACTTTTCATTCAAAACCTGGTTATATTTATATATTTCAAATTCTTGTGAGCTGAGTTTGCTGAATTTACATGTAAAAAAAATTTAGTTGAGGAAACCATATTTGAAAAGAATCATACTATTGTTGAAACATATGATTACAGTTTAACAATATGAACTGTTAAATAAAGCATATACATATATCATTTATAGCATACATAATGTAGAATTAATCTGTTGTAGCCATGGCTATATTTAATCATAATCTTGTTATATCAAGCCATGCTTTTGACATTTTTAACCACACTATTGTCACTTGCAACCAAACTCATATCATTTTCAACCAAGCAGTTATAATTTCTAGTCGCACTCTTATCATTTTCAACAAATTATTAATTTTGGTACTTTTGTTTTCAATAAGGGCTTATAAGAACCATGTTATTAGAACCATACTAGTTTTAAAGCAGGATTTAGTATAATCATACAGCAGTTAAATTTAATGCTGAGGAACCGTGTTATTGTTAATTTCATTTACTATATTTTCATATCCAATCATGTTAATATAAAAAAAAAACATTTGCAGCAAGCAAATTATTATCATTATTTTGATATTAATCATATACTTTTCGCAAGTGTGTGTATAAGCATGTTTTTATAGAAAAATATCATAGTATTGTCATATCAAAGTATACTTTTAATAAGAAATTACAGTAAACCTGTTTTTGTCAAATCTACCCACAACACTGTCATGTAAAATCATATTATTTTAAAAAGAGATTTGCATAAAAAATAATTATCGTTTAATACGCTTGGGTTACCATTTGAGGAATTAAACATTTTAGGTTTGTCTATGTAACTCGTGAGTTTTCCATTTCAGCTTCCGATCGACATCTTTCCTTAACGCAAAAATGGTTTTAAATGTAAAAAAGAAATTTGGCAGCAAAATTATCTTTTAATAAATCTAAAAACCTTTTTAATCAATTTAAAAGCTTAGAAAATACTATTTTTTTTTTCGATGAAAAAAATTTAATTTCTTGCAAAAGTTCGAAGTTTTTTATTCTTTAAAACAGCACGAGAAATCTAAAAATAAAGTTATGCGGATAAATTTTCATACGTTCATAATAATTAAAAGAAACAAATCGGTGCTCAGCTTTGGAATTTATTCACAAAAAATCAAAAACTGCAGCTTCAGCCGGTCAACAGATGAAGCCTCAAAAATTCGAAACTTTTTTTTATTAAATGAAAGTAGTATGGAAGAAACATTTTGTTTGTTTATCAAAATAAAATAATTTCAACTGATGGAAGTAAAAAAAAAACTTACATCTCGATACTCAAAAGCAAAATTCCGTAACTAACAAATTTGTCGGTTTTTAGGGTACAGTACTCATCAGAGTGAAACGGAACCCGATTACCCAGACTACTGCGTCCGTCCGTCCGTCACAGCGTCCATTCTCCGAAACGGTAAGAGCTAAAGAGCTGAAATTTACACAGGATGTTGTTGCACCTTGCCGCTACAACAGCATGTACTAAAAAAAACAACAAATCGAAAATTATCAGATGTCCCCATACAACGAAAAGTAACAATTAGCTATAATTTTCGAACCGTAGATAGATAGAGAGCTGAAATTCGCACAGATGCCCTACAAAAAAAATGCGAAAGACAACAAGTCGAAAACTACCAGGTGTCCCTGTGCAACCTAAAGTAATTATTACAGTAGTGTGTTAGTAAATTTATGGATTAGGCGTAGCTGCTAAGCTGTAAAAGACACAGAGTTCAAATTCGCACAAAATTTGGATTTAGATATGCCCTACAGCAAAAAATGCTGAAAACAACAACATATCGAAAACTATCAGGTGTCCCTATACAACGTTAAGTAAATATTAGCCGTAACTCCCAAACTGTAAGAGACAGAGAGATGAAATGTGCACAATATATGTACCCACATATGGCCTACAATAACAAATGCTAAAGGCAACATCAAGTCGAAAACTACCAGGTGTCCCTATACAACGTTAAGTAAAAATGAGCCGTTACTCTCGAACCGTGAGAGACAGAGGGATGAAATTTGCATAATATATGTATTCACATATGCTACACAACAACAACAAATGCTAAAAACAACAACAACTGTAAAACTACCAGGTGTCCATTTACAATGTAAAGTAACAGCTATAACTCTCGAACCGTAAGAGATAGGGAGCCGAATATCGCACAGTCTACGTATTCCTAGATGCCTTACAACAGCAAATGATAACCAGTCGAAAACTACTCGGTGTCCCCATACAATGTAAAGTAACAATTAAACGTAACTCTCAAGCTGTAAGAGACAGAGAGATGAAATTTATACAATATATGTATTCACATATGCCATTCCATACCTACATTACAACATACGTACGGAATCCTAAGTGTGGGAGCCAGCCTCGTACTTCACTGAATTTATTTCAACTATCATAGTGTAATTAGTTGCTAAGCGTTTAAAACAGTAAATGCTGAACAAATTGCTTATAGTTATTTGATTCCATAGAAGAAATCATTTGAAGACTAAACACCACGTTTAATTCACTTTCGTAAATTGAATTCAAACCTTAACGTTTTCAGCTGGAATAAAAATGTGTTGTATTTCTTGAAAACCTTTAATTTAAAGCCTTCAAATTTATAATTATTATATCATACAAATTTAGAGATATTTCGTTTTCTATTTGGATGATTCACATAACAAAAACAAAATTTTTCATTAATGTTTCTTTTTCTGTTTTTTTTTAACACACATTTTTTATTTTTTGGTTTGCCTTCAAACTTGATTTGACATTTGATTTTTTGAGACTAAAAATATGCAGAAAATTTAACATGTTAAAAAAGAAACGAAAAAAAAACATATTTTGAAGCAAAAAAAATAGTAATAATAACAACAAACCAAAGGGATGTGCAGTTGTCTCAAAAATAACGTGTTATGCGTGATTCATATTGTGATTGAGGTTTAGAATAATCACGCGCGAGTGTGTGATTCGCCATTTTAAGACAGTTTACGAAATTCACAAAAATAACAAACAGTTTAAAAAGTTTTTATTTACCACTACGTACTTTTCCCATCAATTCATTTGCAATGCGGTTTATTTTTGAACTGACCTGCCACTACATACACATGTAGGAATGAGGAGAGCCCAAAAAGAAATCGTTGCACGTGAATGAAAGGTATTCTGATTGTTAGAGTGCATGACATGAGCTCAAAAACACTTACGCGCACTTCTCTACAACAAATTTTCTACATTTTTAAGAACACACATGGTGTGTTAGTAAATTTATGCATTTTGATGACTTCTGCTACTGATTTGCAAAGCTTAGGCAATATTAAAGTCTAAGAGCCATCCATCCCTAAACAAAATGGGTAAACGTTTCAATTTACTACTATTAAGCCGATATTCCATACTACGAGTTATATGCTTCAATAACTTTTACGAAGTAGTAGAGACTTTTTAATTATTTGAGACATACTACATAGCGTAATATTTTAGAGTGCGAGACTATATTGGAGAAGATTCTTAAAAAAAATTACAGCTAATTCTTAATAACATGTATATAATTTCAACCTGGCTCTCGTAAGCAACTGAATAACACCGTGAATAAGATACGATTTTTAAATCGAAGCCTGAAGTCCCTTGGTAGTACTCTTAGTACTCTTATCGAGCGATAAAATGCTTATTTTGAGGTTTGCTGATGATACTGTTATTTAGTGTTTCCATTTCGATAACCTTTTTGTATTTGGAGAGCTAGACACTTACCTGAGAAGCTTAAAGGTATGGCTAGATAGCAACAGTAAACGAATTAATAAACTAAAAAGCATACACGTCGCCCTTGAAATTAAACAACAAATTCATTCCTTAAGACTTTTACCTTGGCGTCTATCTTGCCGGACGTCTTATTTGGTGCCAATATATTGAGGCCACATGTATACACAAGATTCAAAGCTGCTCTAATTGATCACAATTGACTCAAAACTAAAGCTGGACTATAAGGTTTTGCTTTACACGTAAAGAAAAATTTTTTATAATATTGTGTTGACTTTAACTATGAGAAGGTTTTCTGGTTCTGGCAAATAAGACATTTTTGTTTAAAATACCGTAAACACAGATTTTGTTACAGTTTGATCATTTTGTTGTCACTATCCCTGAAAATTTAAATACGGTTATTATATTCATTTGAAAAAAAGTACTTAAAACAATTTCATAATTGTTTTAATTGAAGAAGTTTAATTTGTGACAAACATAGTATTTGAGATCTATCATAGGGCAGCCAATAATCATAACATTGTTGTTTTAAGCAAAGTTCATGTTGTTGGCGTTGACATCTAATTTTTCTCCAATTTTCGTATTGCAATTGAAAACTCTAATTCTTTTATTGAAAAGCAACACAAAAAAGAAATAGGTGAAGTAAAAGACCACAGTTATTAAAATCGGAAGAAGACAATTGCACAATACAAATTATGGAACACATTAAGAGCTGCTTTAACTTTGTGTGTAAGTAGGAGGTTTGAATGGTATATACAGTATTTTTCGGTTAATTGCACATCAAAATTTGCACAATTTTTTGTTCAATTAACCGGGGAACCAATTAGCCGATACCCGTTTAATTGAACAATTCGTTCAATTACAAGAACCCTATTTAATTGAACAGTTTGTTCAATTACAGAAATCACGCATAATTGAAACTACATATGTACTAATGAATTAAAAGAATTCGCATATGTGCACTTTAAGTTTTTCAAAATTATTTTTTTCCCTTAACGAAAAAAATATGCAAGTAACACAAAAAATGTACAGAGTAGAGATGCCACCCAGTGTTTTTCACAAATGATGTCAAATATGTATGTGCAAAAATGCCAGATTATTTTTCAATGCAATTAACCGGGTAAAAGTAAGAGGGAATTTATTTTTGATGACATGAATTTTGAAAGAATTAAGCGGGAAAATCAATTAACCGGGTTCAATTATCCGAGGAAATTCATATGGTGTTCGTATGCAATATTTTTTTTTGCCTGATCATGTGGTTCAATTAAGCGTGGAAACCAATTAACCGTAGGGTCAATTAACCGAAAAATACTGTAGATGTGTGTATGTACGTAAAGATATTTGCTTGCATTCTGTAATTATTTTAATCAATTAGACTATTGTGGCCACTAACCACGTTATTGTTGTATTCAATCATGCCTGGCCATACTGGAAATGGCAAAGTTAAGGTTAGATTTGATAATAATTTATTTGGGTAGGACAATAGTATGGCAGCTAATTACAATATTATTGTTGGATGCTACTACAATATGATTGGAAATGACAATAATATGGTCAAACCTGACAGTACTATAATGGAATATGGCAATTACATGGTTAGTGGCCACAATAACCAAATCACTGAGAGTGGGAGTAGTATTAATGTGCATGTTTTATTTAACTATTAATATTGTTAGCCTGCGACCATATATTTCAACAATATTATGTTTCTTTTCGAATGTGGCTACTTCAACCATATGTTTTTTGACGTGTACAAAACTATTTTAAAACCAATTCTAACACTCCTTTTGACGTGTGCAGCAGCAGTATTGGCTTTATACAAAAACACAATCATTAATTCTTAGAACCGTGACTGGGGCACACTAAAAATGCAAGCATTATTGGGACCCAGAGGTTAAAAAGTGCTTAACAAAAGATGCAGCAATTATTTGTTAAAGATGTGGATTTCAACTTAAACAGCTAGCTGGACTTCTGTATAGAATTCAGTCAGCGACCAGACATCATGAGGCTGATTTTTCAATTTCTGAGAAATATCATCGCAATCGCTTTTTAATCTTCCCAGAACAAAAATCATTTCTTTTTTTTTAATATTTTCATTGAAACGGTTCTCTGGATCACCAAAGCATTTGTTGAACGTACAAAACGATTTTGATAAATCAACAATTATAGCCAATTTTTGACTTAATATTCAATATGTGACAGGGCATAAAGAAAAGGACATAAGGGTTAAAATATATTTTCAGTTTTTTTTTTGCTGTGGACAACATCTGAGCATCGATTGAGACCAATTCCAGGCCCCAAAAGTATTCTCTTACAGATATATGCACGTTTTATGAACAAAGATACATGTATTTAAATCTTTAAAATTGCTCTCCTGAACAAAACCGGTTTTTACCCTTAGGTCCCTTTCCATTTTGCGCGTCACTCGTGCAATTTGCTAATTTTCATTTAAATTTAAGTTGCATTTAAATCTAGTGTCAGGTCTTCGGTCGTTAATAAGTGTTCGCATTTAATTATATTAAAAGTATGGTAGCGTTTTTTAATTTCTAAATTTTATAGAAAGTTTTCTATGCAGCAGCTGTTTTTATTGTACGCAAAAACTAATTTTTTATGAAAATACTTAATATATTGGCGACTTGGTGCAATAAAGCCATATAATGATTACATTTTTAGTATTCCTTGTCATACTATTATTTTGGACAATTTAACAACTTATTTTGTATATTCTGCTTGAAACGAAGTCTGGTTTATGCCTCTGTATGTCTGCATTGTTTACTTTGTATGCACATTAGCAACAACAAATACTAAAACCACCTGATTAGTTTCTAAGACAGAAATTAACTTTAAATGATCAGAGTAATTCACTTAAGTTGCAATCAAATAAGTACTGAAAAACTAAGTGCTGTGCTTAAATGCAACTTAAAATTAAATGGCATATGATTACCAACTCAAAAATGGGCCATTAATTTTTCAAATTTTCAGACTCAATTTAGATCTTGTAAAGCATCGCTAATTCATTTATATTCGCACATTTGTTTTTCTTATTTTACTGCATTTGTGTTGCTTTTCTTATTCTTTCTACTATTGTGGCAATTAATTCTCTTCTCTTTGTGTTTTTAATTTAAGCCGTCATAAATACCACAAACATGTTTTTAGCACATATTTCTAAGTTTTTTTATACAACTTTTTTGGTGTTTGGTACACAAAGTATTTATGTTTTTTACTCGTTTGGCAATAAATGCAATTCGAGCGTTAACATTTATTTAAATTATTTTCAAGACAAGTTCATAGCACCAAATCATGTTGAAGTTTGTTTGTCTGGTTGTGGTAAATTATATAACAGTGGGAATAAAAAACGAGTACGATTTTACAAAAAAAAAAGTTGAAAGTTTCTGAAATATTAGAAAATACAAGATGCATTTTTGAACATGTGTCGGCAATTTAAGTGCTTTATAATCTCGTGATTTCTACACTCAAACTGAGCATTATTTTAACTTCTTAAGGTTCTATATTGTAAAAAAAATTTGGAATACTATTTTAAACTACTTAACATTGGAAAAATCACAAAGGGTAAGCATGCAGTCAAAATTTTGATGCAATTCATATATGGAAGTCCCAAGATTTTTAGTAACTTTATTTTTATAATAGACCTGTGAAGGATGGTACATATAAAGTGCCGAAAATTTTCAACTAGACTTAACCCTTAAATGCATGAATTTTCCAAATACATTAAAAAAGAAATATATACTATAGAATTTTACTTCCTAATGCATAAAAAAATTAAAAATTTTTTTTTTAATTTTTATAGTAAAATTTATTTAAAAAAAAAAAACACTTTGTTACAAATCTGCACACTATGCATTTACATAATTTCAATTTATTGTGATTTAAAAAATGTAATACCATGTGATGAAATTTCCTCATACTAAATGAATGGTGTTGCAGCTTTACAACATTCTAAAATAGGTCAAATGAAAATGAAAAACCAATATTTTCGCTTGCGACCAAGAATTTTTTTTGAAGATATATGTTATGCTCTATAAAATCATTGAGCAAACTCTTACGTTTGAAAATCACAAAATTATACTCTCTCACTAACACACAAGTTGCACCTGCTAGAAGAATTTTAATACCGTTACTTTGTCCAGGTGAAATTCACAATCAAAAAGTTTTAAAAACATAAAAAAGTGCTGCCCAGCCATAAACTACACCAAGTACAACTCTTTTAATACACAACGATGTATAGTGAGCGAATTAATACCATTTTGAGCTGAGTTTAATGATATGTTGCAGACTTTTAACAACATGCATTCAAGGGTTAAGTTCCTCAATAATGTTTTTTCATTATAACTTTGTTTTTACTACTTTTTAATAACTTGTAAAGCAGACATTGGTCCATAACTATAGACATCGAAAAAGTATGCTTTAAGCAATTTTAAGTCACTGCTAAATAAAAGTATGCTTTTTGTCTACTATAGACGAGAAAAAGCCGACTTTACGCTCAAAAGTCTGCTCTAAATTTAAAACCAGCAGATGTTGTCTTTAACTTATTTAGCAACAGCTCAAACAAATGTCACTTTTATATGGAAAAGCTTTTTAATGTAAATTTTTTTAAATTAAAGATTTTTTAATAACTATTATTAATCAAAATTTTCTTTAAAATTGACTTTCGCTTTGATGTTTTTTATTTACTTACTAATACAATCTTACATTTATGTAGGTGTAGGTTTACATGTATACATAATTTTTGAGAGTCATCTCATTAGAGATGGGATTTTACTTAAATTTGTAAGAGGTTGTATGATAAACAACTTGGCATTTTCGATAAATAATGTGGCAGCCATTTAAAGCTAATTCAGTTTAAAGTCAACTTTAATTTTGACTATAGTTAGAAAAAAGTTTAAGTTGTTTCTAAAAAGAACGGACTTTAGTGTTTGACTATAGTTAAGGTCCATTGAACTTAAAGTGGAACAAATTTAACACTGGACCCAAGTCGTTGATTCTTACTACTCAATAAGGAGTTTGGCCTTTAGAATAAAAATTAATACTGATTAAATATATACAGAAAGTAAAAGTAAATGAAATGGATAACGGTGAGCTCACTAAAATGCTCTAAAATAGCTAGTTTTACCACAACGCAAGCCTTGACTTTGCTCTACTAATTCTTTAATTAGTATCAGTTATAGCAATTATTTGAGCTTAAGTTCATCTTTCATAAATCACTAAATGAAAGATAACTTCATTTAAGTTAATTAATTTCTTATTATTTGAATATGTTCCTAGCAGAAACTACTTAATAGATTCAACACAAGTTTCTCTTAGAGACGAAGATTTTTCTGTAGGCATTCTGTATTATGTTCACGTGGTAAGTATTCTTAATTTGATTCTCATTGTGTTCATGGAAACAATAGCAGTCAAGTTCCAAATACTGTTTAAGTTTTTCGAGTCTACTAACAAGTTGTTTAGCATCAGCAAAATGTTGGTGGCATATGGCCGTTTTTGATAAAGACAGAAAGCATTGGTAAGGTCTATTTTGAGACCTAAAACAATACATTTTAATTGGCTCTTATAGAAAATAAATAGTTAAGTATATTTTCGAAACTTGTGATTCGTGTTTGCTTTAATAATTTTTCGTTAGATTTGGTAGAAAAAAATCCGCAGAAAAATCTATTAGGGTATCTTGTAAATTGCTCATTTTGTTTTTGCTCTACAGTGTTTTTATTATCGAGTATATTCGATCACGAATGCCAGCATCCGGCCGCTGATGAGTATTGTGACGGGAGTAAAATTATACTGTATTATAATGATGGTCCAAACAGAGTATGACGACAGCCACTAAAAGTCTTACAGCATAAAAACATTATTTTCCCCCTGTCAAATTTGGAAAAATCTCAGTTTTGATGTGGGGCGGCTGTATTCCCAGTCAAAGAAATGGAGATTTGTTTTTTATTGAAAACAATCTGGATCGCTACAATATTTAGATATACTATTTATTAAATATTTAGTACAAAGTGCAACCTGACAAACCTGCAAGTGCAGGTCGTTTTGTAGTCTTCTTCTCTAAATATTTCCGTTTTCAAATTTTGTGAGGAAGAAGTATTTTAGAAAGTACAGTAGAAACAAGTCGTGCATCGCGAGGGGGGTTTCTGTGCAGTTTTTTGGTATGGAATATTTGTCAAATTACAACTTATACGCTGAAATTCTGAGAAAACTACAAGTGCAGGTGGTTTTGTAGTTTTCTTCTCTAAATATTTCCGTTTTCAAATTTAGTACACAAGATGTATTTTAGAAAATACAGCAGAAACAAGTTGTGCATCCAGAGGGGGTTTCTATGCAGTTCTTTGGTATGGAGTATTTGTCATTTCATGTTGATTTCAGTTTGTTACCTTATTAGTTTTTTTTTTCTGTATTTCTTATTAATTTAATTAGGCTAGTCATGATCAGGTACGCATCAAGTACTGTATTAAGTTAAACTTCTTTAAGGGTATTGACGGTTAAGTGGCCGACTGGCAATCACTAATTTTTGGGTTCGAGTCCATTAGTAAGAAGTTTTTGAAGAAATCTTTGAGAATGCCTTATAACAATTAAGTTCCGTTTTTGATTTTTTCAATAGCAATTTTCTTTTTAAAATAATAAGTTTTCCTTTTTAAAAAAAATAACCATGAGACCATAGATTAATTTTGTTTCAATTTATTAGCTGTTTATAAGGCACTATCTTCTCTGTGTATAGCCATTTTGCATGGAACAAGACGTAATGAGATAGGGCACGGCTTTAAAATATCTAGTTGTCCCCCAGCTAAAGGCTTTTACTGTTTTACTTTTAATAACATACTTTTAATAACATAAAATTTTAACATCACTACCTAAAGATTACTATTTTAAGACAATCATCACTAAATTAATATATACTATTTGCACAAATTTGTTTTGTGGGTATGGGCGTAGTTGGAAAACATTCCCAGCATGGGCTTAAATATTTCTAGAGTAAATAAAAATTATTTGAAAGTAGACAATTTATGTAATATGCAAATGTGTGAGGTGTCTTAGTTCAGCACAGAAAAATATTATGAATATCGCTGACTGCAGAAAAGTAAAATATATTTACTTAAAAAAAAATAGAAAAACCTACGGCTATTGTGATTTGTAACTAATATTTTTTTATATCGTTTGCTAAAAAGAACAAATTTATGGCAGACTTAATAACCGCTGTACCATTTACGGCAATTAAAGTTGATAAGAAGTCATTGACAGTCTCTAAGGCAGGACATTTTTTATATAAACACAAACAGAATAAATGAAATCAAACTATTTTTATATGTTTTGGTGGTACATTTTTTTGGCTGCTTCTAATAAATATTTTCCAAAATTAAATGGATTCTATACACTATACATGGATTTTATAAAAGCTATAATTGCTTTAAATAACCTCTATATCAAATTATTAACTCTCTTACATTGTTAACTCTAAGAAAGTATTTTTACATTCTCAGCAAAACTTGAATAAATATGATATGAAAAAACAAGTTTTTTCTTAAGTCTTTTGTTTTTCATAACACTGCTGTTTTGTGTTTGTGTGGTGCTAATCAATGAAATGGTGTCGTTTAAATGACTTTTATAGAAATTTTACCGTAAAGACAGACAAACATGTATTGTATTTACTAAGATTAAGCTTTAATTTATAGGAATATGGATTTGAAATAAAAAAAAACAAGTTTATGCAAGCTGTAAACACTTTTTTTGTCATACCGGCTTTTGCAAATCAGACACAAAGTCATTTGAAATCTAAATGGCTCGAATATGAAAAAGTGGTCTGCCTTCAAATACAGTTGACATTCTTGTTTCTGTTTTCTATTATTTTGTTCTCTTGAGGTTTCGAAATGCTCTATGTACACTAAACATACTAGCACAATATTGCATTTTTCTACTTATTTTGTTTTTCTTAAATGGATAATATGTGTGTTTTGTGTTTTACTTTTTTTTTTCTAGATTTTTATCGTTTTCTTATATTTTTTATATATATTCTATTTCAATATGTCTTAAATAAATTTGCCACTCAATTTGTTTTATGCATCGATCTGTATTGGTGTACATCTGTGTGAATGAATTGGCGTTTAGACTCCACTCCGATTGTAAGAAAACCAAAAATGTTTTATAAATTGCTACTAGCTTGCCGTTGCTTAAATAATTTCTTAAAGAATTTCTTGCGAATTAGTCAGCTTAAAGGTATTTTTGTTTGCAAACAAAATAACTTTGAAACAAAATTTCTAGCTAAAAAATCTTTTTTTAGCTAAGAAAAATATTGTAGCTCTACTTATATTTTAATTATATTGAACTATACTGTAACATATTTCATTTATATAATTCTTAGTTGGCTCAAGTAGCAGCCCTGGGTAGCCTCTATTTTTATTAATATTAATTGATTGAGAAAAACTAAAATTTTATAACTAAGTAGACAATCTAGTATCACCCTTCATCAGTATCTTTATGCACTTTGGAGGTGTTTAGTATCAAAATTTTTACAATCGGATGCCAAAGCTCACGCAATTTAACTTTCCATTTGTCTACTTAATTATCATTACCTAGTGAAACTGTTTTCTATATGTTTTTTTTTTTAATTTGTCAATCAAAAACGAAAACAAAGATACACAAAGGTTTAGGGCTAGATGAAAAATAGCGCCGAAAAAAAATTACCTCAAGCTCAAAAAATTATTATTAATATCAACATAACAACTTTAACAGTTACGCAATATTCTGGGGTATTTGTTAAAATTTACTTAAATTTTAATAATATTAAATTGCTCTGGAATACATTTTATTTGAATGATTATTAATTTGCTCAGGGTTAAAATTGTGAAGGTTAACGTGTCCACAATTCGTAAGGATGCTGATGGGTGTTATTGTCCAGAAACAGGCGCTTGTCTACCTACCTATAAAATTTTATTTATCTCTGCTTAATGCATGATAATAATAAAAAATACATATCGCCTAGGGGTAGAACTTAAGCCAATTAAAGGTTAAATTAGTTCCGACTTAACCATAACCATATAAAACAGCTGGTCGAACCAACTTTATGGGCAGCACTGTAAATGAACAGTGCTGACTTAACATAATGCCATAGCCATAACCATAACCATAGATACCAATTGAATTTTGGTTTTCTGCCGTAACCATAAACAGCTGATTGCAAAATATATACATACATTTGTTGTGTTACTACTACTGCACTGTTGAAATTATAAAAATAAAACATAAACAGCTGTTTAAGGCTATGGCGGCACTAATTGTTGCTAGACAAAAAAATTATGGTTATGGCTATGGTTATGGTATGGCCTTATGGCAAAGTCAGGAATAATTTAACCTTAAGAATTATGCAAATAAAATATATTGAAGCTCTCTCACATCTGCTTCAGAGATGAGTCAATATTTTAATTTGAGATAAGACTGGTTTCGCTGGAAGTAACAAAAAATGTTTAGAGCTACAAACTTTTATCATCAAAGATATAATAGTTTTGAAATTCTTTATAACACTATAAGTTAGTTAGTCTTGTTAATTTTTGCTCTCTATTATTCTACATATGAGTAAATCAATTACTGGTTTTTTATTGACAAGTTAATTCTAAGATTTTGCTTATTGACAGATATATGCACTGCAAATAATACGAGACCAATTAAGACTCACACACCAAACTGAAGAACTTTCAGTTATATCTCACTTTAAGTGTACGATGAATGTGAAGCCTTACTAGAGTTTAGATAAAGCACTAAAGAATTTTACGCGAAGTAAGAGCGCAACAAATAGATTTTAATTTTTCTGCAATGAGTTAAAGTACCTGCTTTAAATCACAAAATGCATGATTAAGTAATTGCCACTGATTGGATTGTTACACTTTGCGTCAGCCTGTGCTTGTTTTCTTTGTTTTTGTTAAATTTGCTGGTTTTGGCATTTTGCTTTTTCGAAATAAAAAACACATACAAAATACCGTATATAGTTGCCTTAATCATTTTACAAAGCTTTTTCTGTGATAAATTTGTCATAAGCGATGTTTTGTATGCGTGGAAATGAAAATATAAAAACAGTGATAGCAAAAATTTTGTAACATATCTCTTAAAGAATGCTTACATTTTAAGTGCCAATGTCAATTTTAAGTAAAACAAAAATTATTTAAGAAATGTTGTTCTTTATTTTTATTTTAATAATACTGCTATGGCTAAATTATGCAAAGAATAATAACAGGTTATCCAGTTCGTGGTTTCAAAAGTATAGAACTGGAATTCGACATCTGCCAAACTAAGTTGTTAAACCATTTTTTTTTTCTCAGTTTAAAGTCTAACATTGACGAAAATGGATGACTGAACTACCACACAACGCATACAAACTATCAAAACTTACTACAAAAATGGTGGTTCTGCCACAGCCATATATTGTGCTTTAAGAGGAGGTTATAGTTCTCATAATCGTCCAACTACGCAAGCAATTGGCAAAATTTTGAAGAAATTTGAAGAGACTGCAGCGGTTGCAAATATTGTAATCGCTTCGCTTGTTTCGCTGAAAATATTGCTGCTCTAAGTGAAAGTGTTGCGGAAGACCCGAATGTGTCGATTCTCCATCGTTCTCAGGAATTAGGACTGTCTTACGGCACATTATGGCGTATTTTGCACTTAGATCTACACTGACAGCCATACAAAATCCAGCTCACACAACAACTGAAGCCAGCTGACCATGATCAATGCAACAAAACTTACATACTTTTAAACAGACAATTATTTATTATGGAATAAGAAAAACGGCCCTAAGATCTCAACGATTTTTTTTTTTTTTTTTTTGTTAATCATGCTATCTTTCTCAACTCAACTGTAGAGGTAACTAAAAACAAAAACTTCTTCATTTGTATCTGCAGCACAACGACTCATCACATGTTTCATTGTGCGTGTGTGTGAAATTTACTCACACGCGTACATACATATGTATATTTAAATATAAAAAGCAATTTAAAAGACCTTGAAATAAAATTTGTTTTGTTTCAAATATTTTTTTAAGTAATGTTAAAAATGTATGCCTTCCAGCAACTCCAATGAGTGCATTATAAAAAGTGTTGGTGGTTGGTATTGTCTTTTCAAAAAATTATTTTTAATACAATTTGTGGTAAAACACACAAAAATTAAAATATGTACCATAGACAAATTTTTATTTATTTGAAAACTAAAGTATTTATTTTGGCTCTTCATATAAAAAAGAAATCATTTTCAAAAAATATTCTGACCTAATTTTTTTTTTTATAAAAGAAATACTATTTTATATAAACAATAAATGTGAGAACTTAAAGCTAGTCCGGAAATATATCTAATTATAAATAATTTAATTAACTTTGAAGCAAAATATATCTAAGCCAGTTTTAAATAAGAATTTGTTATTATGATGGCGTTTTTCTCACTAATATTTTTAAACTATTAGAATACTATTCATACATACATACATTTTTTTTTATAATATTCAAGCATATTGTACATTGATAAGTACCGAAAAGATGATGGTTTTAAGTTTAGAAACTTATCAGGAAGTTTCATTAGATGCTAAATTTTTTTCAAAATCCTGTTATGTAGTGAAAAGCATGTAAGTATTATGAAAGGGGGGGTTTTTTTGTACCACATATCCGTTATAGAAAATGGAGGATCATGATAGTTATGAAGTATTTCATTGCCAATGGCAATAATATGATAGACTGGTAATAGTTATATTAAGAAAAAGGTTTCTGATTTGTTAACTGATTGCAACTGGTAGTAATATACTTCGATACAAAAGTAACATACTTGTTCATAATAATATTATATTTGGCCAAGATATCACTTAAGGGCAATTCAGACTATTATACTGTGTATTAATACCTGCCAAAAATTCAAATAATACGTGCAAGTGTGATGGTGTGAATGCAATGTGTTATGAAAACGAGAAATAATACGATAAAAAATTGACATCCCATAAGACTTCATGGTTTTTTGAAAATTTTCTAAAAGATAATACATTTCATTCGATCAGGGTTGTTTTTTTAACACAAGCAGCTGTTGAAAAATTTACTAGCCAGTTGTTTCACAGCCGATGGCGTGCCGTCACTGATGGTATTTGATTTCGTTATACAAGGGTTCGAAATTTGGAATTTGGTTACCGTATACAGATGTGGAATGATTTACGTGAGTACCTGCCACTAGGGCCCAACCTCACGGTGGTCAAACCACGTGGTGTAATCAAGACGTTACACCACCGCCCCCGAGCAGCCGGAACAACTGCTCGGGTGGCAATTTATTTGCTACGTTACTTGGCCATAACAAAACCCCTTGCTCAGGAGTTGAGCTATCTAACCTCTGCTGCATTGCAATTCCCCAGACGGCTAAGGATACACGACTACCGTGGTAGCCCGAAGTTCCTAAGATCATCAGTCCTTGAACCAACGCTAATGCTCCCGCCAATCTGGTTCCTTACAAAGCAGCGTCTGTTGCTTAGCAACAGCACTACGGGCCCATTTGGGCGACCGAACATAGACCCGAGGTTCTACGATCAGTATAGCTACCAACGTTCCCTTCCATGCGAACTTATGGTAGCAACCACAGCCAGTACGTTTCAGCCAAGGAAGGCTCCTCAACCTATGACCGGCGAGATGACTCCGAAGAGTCATCCCGGGGCTCCGGTCCCCGTACTGCCGAATTGCCTCTCGCTGAGGGGTTTCAGCAAGTCCCTCAGGAGTCGCCGCCCTCCTTCAGGAAATGCCTAAGATTTTAGCCACCAAGCCAGCCGAGGTATCCTGCACCCCTTCTACCCCGTTGACACGACACCAAGCTGGTTACGATCAGCAAGATGCATTTTGTGCCCCCGGGGGGAGGTTACCGTATACAAATGTATTTTGCTCTAGCTGTATTTAGAAGATAAAATATTTTTAAGTTATTCAATTTGGTTCTGTTTTACATAACTATTATTTTAGCTGCTGAATATTTTTTAGCGCCGATGAAATTCCTCTCCTGCCGCCGTGTAAAGTTTTATGTTGGCACGTTTATTCTGTTCACTAGCACAAAAAAAAGCACGTTGGAAAAAAATAACGTATGTACATACATATGCAACAGCTGTTTTTTTTCCACTAAAATTTTTTATTTTATTTGAAGTGTGACGGTGTGAATGTAAAATGTAATTTACGTTAGACTTTTTGACAGTCGCAAGAAATCTAATTATACTTTCATCTCACAAAACTCGATAAAAGTATTTATACTTGTATAATAGTCTGAAGTGCCCTTTACTAATCGTTACCATAACATGGTTACGAACATTTGGTATGCAAATGTCTGGTCATTCTTAAGCAGTTATTGAGACGAGCGGCTAACAAATTACCTCACATACATACAACATTTGTTTCTGTACCCAAAAATAATTTATGATTGCTTTCCTTTTTCAGTGCACAAAAAATTTAAAAAAACAGACGCCACATTATTGTTATTATAATTCTTTTTTTAATACATGAATCACAGGGAATTAAAATATCAATTAGTATTCATTTGTTAACTGTTATTTGCTGCTACTGTCTCAAACTACATTAGTTTAATTACAAATAAGTCTAGCAATGATTGAAAATCAGGAATTTCCACACATACTGCGAATACCTTTAGTTTGTAATTTGCACGTAAATAGTTATTGTGAAAAAAAAACTCAGATGAACTTGACATTTATTTTTAGAAGGCTGTACTTAAATGACAAATACTTCAAGCCGATGTTAAGCAGCAAATCGTTATTAGTAATGTGTAAAAATAAATCAATTAATTATGACCAACGATGGGTTTCTTCTCAATTTCAATTGCAAAGCAAATATTTTTTTTTTACAAAAGTCATAAGAGATAACTGGCTGAAGTACATAGTTCATAGCTGTTTCGCATTTACCACGATGCTCATCAACACCCGAAATAGAATTAGCTAACAGATTTAACCAACTGTTTTGGCTACTAAGAAGGGTATCCGAGCTATCAACCCACAAAAAGAAACTGCTTCTATACAAAATAGTTATAGTATCAATCTGAAAATACAGTATATAGAAATAGATCAAATTTTAGAATTCCTAGATGTAGACTAGAAATAACGAAACAAAGAATAATAGACTATATTGGTGGAATTGAATTCAATAAATTGCCTACATCTTTGAAACAAATTGATCGAATATCAATTTTCAAGTCCTCTTGCAAGGAATACTTATTAAATATAATTGAAACACTCTTGATATAACTTTGATATAAAATGTGTAATAAACTTGTGTCAAACTAATTTTTATAAAATTTTGCCACGAGCCGATTTAAATAATAAGGGTTCGACACAAGTCAAGTCTAGTTTGTAATACCCATTACAATCTTCTTAAGTAGCTAATATTTTATTTGTACATTTTTTTTTTTTATACCCTTCACATAAATGTGTAAGGGTATATATAAGTTTGTGATTCCGTTTGTAACGCATTGAAATATCCATCTAAGTCCCCATAAAGTATATATATTCTGGATCAGCATCAATAGCGATTACGATTGAGCGATGTCCGTCTGTCCGTCTGTCCGTCTGTCCGTCTGTCCGTCTGTCCGTCGGTCCGTCTGTCCGTCTGTCCGTCTGTCCGTCTGTAGTCGTTGAAATACCGTTTCTGAGAAAACGGTTTGAGATAGAAACCTCATTCTTTCGCTAAAACGTGTGAAACCCCGGTAGTGGGTCTGCTATTGAAATTCAGTAAGATAGGTCCGCGGATAGCCGAGATATATTCAAAAAACCGGGTTTTGAGGGATATTTTGTGTAATTTTTGTATTCAGATTTTTGAAAAAAATTTTTTCTTAAAAACTAAACCATATCATTTTTAGTGCTCATTAAATCCTAGAAATGAAGGAATTTTTGAAATCGGCCCATATATATCCGAGATATAGCGTCTCCCGATTTTTAAAGAAATCGGCTTTATTAGCCAAATAAGACAACTTTTGGCACCGAAGATCAATCAAGATGGTATATATAGGCTATCTAGAGGCAAAAGTGGAAAATTTTTCCACATCGGCCCATATACACTCGAGATATAGCGCCTCCCGTTTTCTCAAGAAGTCGGCTCTAAAAGCCAAATAAAACAACTTTTGGTATCAAAAATCGATTAGAATGGAACATATAAGGTGTTTAAAAGCAAAATTGGAAAATTTTTGAAATCGGTCCATATATATCTGAGATATAGCGACTCCTGATTTTTCAAGAAATCCGCTCTTTAAGCCAAATAAAGCAATTTTTGGCACTAAAAATCAATCAGAATGGTACATATAGACTATTTAGAGGCAAACGTGGAAAATTTTGGACATCGGCCCATATACACTCGAGATATAGCGCCTCAAGTTTTCTCAAGAAGTCGGCTCTAAAAGCCAAATAAAACAACTTTTGGTGCCAAAAATCGATCAGAATGGTACATATAAGGTGTTTAAAAGCAAAATTTGAAAATGTCTGCAATCGGTCTATATATACCTGAGATATAGCGTCTCCCGATTTTTCAAGAAATCGGCTCTATAAGCTAAATAAAACAACTTTTGGCACCAAAAATCAATCAGAATGATACATATAGGTTAGTCAGAAGCAAAACTGGAAATCTTTTTGTCATCGGCCCATATATGTTCGAGATATAGCGCCTCCCGATATCTCAAGAAGTCGGGCCTGGAAGCTAAACGAAACAGTTTTTTGCACTAAATATTTGTCGGAATGGTACATACAGGCTGTTTAGGGGCAAAATTAGAAAATTTTTGGACATCGGCCCATATGCACCCAACTCTTGGTACCAAAAATCAATCATAATGGTACATACATATGTATATAATATTATATACATATGTATATAATATTTGCGATCATGTATGAATGTATGTATGTATGTATGTATGTATGTATGTATGTATGTATGTATGTATGTATGTATGTATGTATGTATGTAGATACGTTTGTATGCATGTAGGTATGTATGTATCTACATATGTATGTATGCATGCAAGTATGTTAGCATAAACAATTTTTTTGCTTTGGTGTAAAAATGTGTATGTATGTATGTACATACATATGTATACACGAGCTTGAAAATGAAAGTGATATAAAGAATTGTTGAAAAAAGGGTACGCAATGAAATTCTTTTAAACAATTGCGTCTTCAAATTCATTCACACAAAAAATCATTTTGGGTTTCCCTACGTACTTACATATGTACATACACACACACATGTGTATGATGATACGCAATAGATCATCAACAACGTGCACAAGAAAAAAATAATTTTGTAAAAGCAAGCAATGTAAATATGTATGTATGTATATATGTATGTATATAATCATTGTTTTATGGAACACACTGAAAATATTCAATAATAAAGAATTTATTTTAGAGTTTTCTATTATAGATACATACATACGTATGCATGTACCCACATACGTAAGTAAATTGAAAAGAAAATCACACCTAATGGCAATGTTTAGCATTATAATTCAAAAATAATGCAATTATATACAATTTTTTGTTAAATAAATTTTACTATAAAGTTAACTGATAAATAATTAAGAAATACATTTTGCTTTTCTTTATTTCATTGATATTAAAAAGAATTGGTGTCACCCAGTGGTTGAACTTGAGCATATTAGGAATTATTTAAATAAAAGTTTTGCAGCCTGTGTTAAATCCCGGTAGGGGATCTGATATTGAAATTCAGAAAAAATCGGCCCATTTAAAAGCCAAATAAAACAACTTTTCGCACCAAAAATCAATCGGAATGTATGTACCATTGTGAAGGGTATTTAAGATTCGGCCCAGCCGAATATAGCACTCTTACTTGTTTTTAATTAATTTGCCAACTTGCCTCAATAATGCCTTTCTGGCACTGAGGCCAAATTTAAATATGTAAAAATGAATTTTGTTCAAATAAAGTACACAGCTACATTCATATGGATGTTTATGTAGCTGGAAAAAAAAAATCTGAGACACTGCCAGTATAACTAATTTTAAAAATATCCAACGAATCCAATCTAAGATATTACCAAATTTCAACATTCTCAAACTGTAGATCCTCTTGTACGGTTTTTATAAAATCTTTATTAGAAGTAGACATTTAAATTTTTTTTCAGAATGCAAAACATTCCAAGTCACATGTTAAATCAGAGACAGTTGCAACTCGAATATTTTTTCAAAATCAACAACACTTTCATTCACACCACTGGAAGTATACCGTTATAGGTACTACATGCTCCATTTAATTATAGAATTACAACGACCGATTAAATGCTGAGTTGAGTCTGTTTATGATTAAATATGCGAGACATATTTTGTGTTAAATAATTATTGCATTATCTTCACAGAGAAAAAGAAAAACATGAAATAAATTTACTCTTCAACAACAAATTAGTTTCACTAACGATTTTCGCTTAAAATGATTTCCTCTTTGCATTAAACATGTTTAAGTGTAAAACAATTACACCTGAGGCAGCTACACATCCACTTACAAATATGTTCATATTTAAACTTATTTATGTCTGTTTGATTTGGTGTTTCGTTTCCAGTATGATCTTCCTCCTTAGTTTGTTTATAATACAATTTTTAACTGAATACTTCGCTCAACTACTTTTTGAAGTTGTCATCGTTTTACGTTTTGTTATTAAAAGTTCGACACAAAGTTTGTTTGAATAACCATATGAATGGGACTTAATTTTTCATTCAGCGTTTATTGTTATTCCTTTTTTCGTCCGATTTTATTTATAACACATATTAAGAAATAACTTTAACACTTATACATTAATTACACTTGAATGACAAACAACTGCAGCACAATGGGCAACACAGCGAGCTTTTTGGTGTGAGTTTCCTCACAACTTGATCAATTTTGATAATTAAACAAAAAGTCAACAATAAAAGATGGACAGATGCAGAAATAAAAAAAAAATATTGAATAACGAAATTTTTGCAATTTGTTTCCCAATTTACAAAACAAAAATATTTATTTTTATATTAAATTACTTTTTCAGGCTTAAGTTCAACCCTTTGTTTTTCACTACTTTTAATTAATATCAATTAAGTAAAGAAAAGTAAAATTTAGTAGTTAGGTGGATGTATTACAACACAGAAGTTCAATAACAAAAATTAAAATTTACAGTAAAAAACAAAAATATATATATTTTCCGTTACTCTAAAATCAGTTGATACAATTATTTTGCTAAAAACTTGAAAAAGACAGTCACGCTTTGTAGCAAAATATCCTGCTATATGTGCTGAAATTACAGATGTGCAACCAAGAGTGATTTTCGCTAATGGCTTTTTCCAAATTGTTGGCAGCAGTCGGAAAATCAAAATAAACTGATAATTTATTTAATTTTATAGTGAACTATATGAGCTACATTTGTTAACAATTTTATTGGGCTTTCTAGTTATGTAATTATTTTCAATATAGGACAAAAATATGTACAAAAGTATGGAAACGCTACGAACCAAATTCCTAGTCCCCAAGCAAAAAGTTTCATACTTATAGTTTGCTAAATGCTTTTGTACGTTTTATATGCAATATTAATGTAAAATTGTTAAATTTGTGCGAAGGTCAAGTTTTGTGTTAGTTAATGTGTCTTAAACAGCTGATTGTCTAACTAGTTTTCCAAACGAATCTGAAGACAAAATGCCAGCTGCTTAGCGCAAGATTCACAACATATTTTTCTCGAAAACTCTCTCACCTACTCAAACTTTGAATACAGGGGGCAAATCACCGCATTCGAAATCGAGTCTTCTTTCGTGTGTACAAATATTTCGACGGCTGCAATTTTTTGGATCACAGTATTCGATCGCAATTAATATTGTCTACTACTATTTTTTACGTCGCAGTACGCATTTGACAATAAAGAAACAAAACGAAAAAGGAAAACAAAATATAAATAAATTGGTGAAAAACTTCAAGATAAATGAATCGGAGGATGAGTCCAATATTGCCATTATAAGAAGGAACATTTGTGACAAAAGCAATCCTTTTTCATTGCCAGAAGCTGAGTAAGTTGTGAGTTTAAAGCAAAAGATTAGAACTAAATGTTTCATCGTTTGTACATAGCGGTGAAAAATGTAACAAATGAAATACACTACTTAGTGGAAAATATTTTACTTGGTATTCACTTTCCCTAAAAACAAATAAAATTTATATTTTTTAAATTATTTCTTTAATTTTTTGTCGCTTCTTTGCTATTTTATTTGTTTTGCTGCTAAAAGCTAAAGTTTATTTGTTTTCGATAGTGTAGTAACAATCGAGTACAACATCGATTAGATGCGTTTCGATAACGAGTCCTGTGATCCACGTTAACAGCATTTCGATGACAAAGCACTCGATTTCGAATGCGGTGATTTGCCCCCAGGAACTGGTTGTGATAATATTAGGATCGTAAAAGCTCCTAGCGAGGTGGGCACAGGATTATACCTATTGTTTCAATACCAGTAAAGTCAACTTGACTTTTTCCCACTCTTAAAGTGCGGAAAATAATATTACTTTTTCTGGTTCGATGACCTTTACGGCTCCATATCGAAGATCCAGGAGAGCTGTACGAACAGTTGAAGACTAGTTGCTGCTGAAGACTAGTTCCCCAGCAGTACAACTGTTCACAACTCCTCTTACTCCATACAACTGCAGAAGACTAATTGCTCGTGCAATCAGTAAACTCATAGCCCACGCAGTGTTCGTGCGGTGATGGGCACCAAATAATGTACGTATGGAAATATGCTTACTTAAAGTAATTGATTTATGTGGCAATCTATTGATATCTTTTGCATTTTCAAATTACTGTACTGCTAAAATCAGTGAAAATTACATACACTACATACATATTTTATTAAAATTTTTTACTTTTAGCTGTCATACTTTATGCTTTGGACTTTTCAAAAGAACTAAAAGGTTTTGAATGACTTTAAAGGTATTTACTGGGTTACGTTTACCGTTGCAGTATCTGGCTCATCTTTTAGTGACTGAAAGATGATCCAGTAGCTTGCAGATGCTTTGCATGAGCTGAGGAAAGGTGATACTTTTTTAAATGATTTATTATGCTTACAAAAGCATTTAAACGAAAGCTTAGGAAATATTTATTTTAATCTACATACACTCCAGAAATTGGTATTGTGTAATATATTTCATTTTGTTTGATAATATTAAAGTAAAAGTAACATATATACAGCTCAAAATTATAAATAAATAAACATATTCAACATATAATAAACATTATGTAGTAGAATGACACGTAAAGTAGATAAACTTAAGATATCAAAAGTAGTTTATAGAATCACATGTGGAGAGAATGATATGCAATAATGTAATGGGTTAGGATAGGTTGATTGGATGGGTTTGCTTGCCCATGTCTTGCGACATACACCTATGCCAGTATAGGCTTGTTGTGCGCTCCGTGGATTTTGTAATAATGTAATAATGTGAAAACAAGATTTAAAACTAAAGCATAGCCGTTAAATAATGAATGTGGGCTGATGGCTTTTGCAGCTAATGCCCACTGTATGTACATTTAGCCTAGAAATTAATTTCTTTTCTAAATTGAATGAATAGTAATCATAATCATTACTAATTAGATTATTTTTGTTTTAAGGGTAAAATGATTGATAATATGATTACTTTTCCCAGATAATTTATTTTAACCACAACTACAAAACATTTACAAATAGTCGGGATTACTTTAGATTATTTTTCTTAGTCCAAACGAGTCAGAAGTAGTCCAAAACTAGTCCAACTACTTTCAAGTATTATTCTTGATTCTTTTTGATTATTTTTCACAAATTTTCACTTCAGTACAAACTCTGTTAGAAAAGTGAAAACTAAAAGGTAATTTTATGAGAAATCAGCTTTTTCAGTAACGAACTTAAACCCCATTTAGAAGGGATTTAGTCAGTTGTCAACAGCACAACTGGACCAAAAATGCAAAAATTTGCAAATTCAAAAAATTTCTTTAAGATCGTTTATGAAGGGTTGTCCCATGCCTGAATGCGTTTGAATATATTTTTTGTGTTGTGCAAATTTTTTTGCGAGCTTTGGCGATTTTGCTTCAGTTGTGTTGCTTGCAACTGCCTAGTTGCTTCTAAGTCATTTTGAGTATATTTTTTGTGTTGTACAAAATTTTCGCGCTCTTGGCCCAGTTGTGTTGCTTGCAACTGACTAAATCCCTTCTAAATGGGGTTTAAGTTCGATTTTACTTATTAAGATATATGATGAAACTATAGCAAATAACTTCTTTGCAATGAAGATAAGCGCTTTTTCTTCATCACTGGCTGCCTATATATAATCCCACTAATCAACTTTCAACTTTGTCTTTCTGCTCATTGGAATTTTTTTAGTAATGACCAGTGCTGGGCAAAATACATGCTTTGGTGTATTTAAAATACAAAATACATGAAAGTTATGTATTAAAAATACAAAATACAAATACTTTTTCTCCACGTATTTAAAATACAAAATACTGCATTCTAAAAGCAAGTATTTGAAATACAAAATACAGTGTAACAAAAATATGTATTTAAAATACAAAATACTTTTAATCAAACAAGTTTTTATTTCCATTCATAAACACCAGCTTTTCAAATGTGGTATCAGACAAACGATCTCTGGATGGCGAATGAGTAAAACCAGCTATCGATAAAACCTAATGGTTTATTATTAAAAAACGATATTTTATTAAAAGATAAATAACGGAATTAAGAATGAAGTGACAATGAAAAAACGTTTGACCAAAGATTATATAAAGTCTATGCAAGTCAACATCTGATTGACATTTTTTTCTTTTCTTGTTTTAGATCAAAATGTCAAAAGCTGTTTTTCCTTATATTTTATTTGTTCATTGCTTAACTTTCTGAAAGCTTGGCGACTTTCTCAATGTGTATGCATTCAGTTGCATTTACTTTACGCTGGTACTTTGGTAATTAAATTGTAGTATTGCCATTTTTTTGGAAATAAAACAGTAACAAAGTTTTGCGCTTTTAGTTGATGTATGAATGGAATAATGTTTAGCGCATATTTTCTAACATAAATTAAAAATGTATTTTGAAAAATGTATTTTGAGTATACAAGTATTTGAAATACAAAATACAAAATACTCAAGCGCTTAGTATTTAAAATTCAAAATACAAATACATTCGTGAGACGTATTTGTATTTTAAATACGTATTTCAAATACATGTATTTCAAATACTGCCCAGCCCTGGTCATGACTTGGTGTCACAGTCATTTGGGTGCTGATGAGCAGAGTGGAGGACGTGACACAGTCGTGGTATGTACCGCCCGGCCAATACGTCTTTAGCTTTAGTTTTCGTGTCTTCTTTAAAAATGTTGAACACTACAATTATATCACAACAAAAATGTTTCTCAATTCGGAGCAAACAAAAACCAAACTCAAGCGCGGGCAAGTAAAAAACAATTGTAAATCACATAGTTCGACTATAAAGTTAAATTAATTTTTACAAGGTATATGTAAAATATGCAGATATTTTTCTTACATCTTGAAAAGACTTCTCCAGAACAAAACAAACAACTCATATTGTTCTGTTCTGTGGTACAACAAACACCAGCTTCGCCTATCCTTTTAATATAGACAATTCCACTAAGAGATGCAACTTATTCTATGTTACAGCTCTTTTGCATTTTTCGATAGGAAACTCATCTCGAAACTGGTAAATGTGTATGTGATTTCAAACCCATTAGATGTGGAGATTGGAGTGTGAGCCAAATATTTTTTTGCATCATGGCGGTGTGAGTTCGCATGAAAGTATGTTTTATTGCACAAAGTTCAAGCGTTTACATAATTGCTTATAATTTGAAATTGTCATCTACCACATTTTCTTTTTATGGCAATTAAACAGCGTTTAAAAACCCATTATTAAAATTGATGACCATTTCTCAACTTTTCATTTTTATATGAACATGATAAAATCCAGTTTTCCAAATTATATGTTTGAAACAAAATTTTTCATACAACTCTCAGTTCAATCATTGACCGATTGTAATAACATGCGACACACATGGAAGCATATGTTTGTACAAACTCATACTAACCAAAAAAAAAAAGTTGTAATAATGAAATTCTTTAAAAGATAAATAAACAAGTAGTGCTATTCCTAACCTGTTTCAAAATCAAAAGTGGATTTGGGTAAGCCCCCTGTTCAACAAACGACAGCAAGATTTAGTTTGTTTCAGTGGTTAAATGATTTAAAAGTGAAACATATATATTTGATTTAAGTACAGTAGACTTTTATATTCTTGCATGCAATGAACACTGGCATCGGAGTAAGTTTTAAGGTTGATGCAAGTTGCAAACCTTTTCAAACAATTAAACCAAGAAAGCCTTCACAACATTGTTACATTGGTACACAGAGAAATTAGTGCCCTTAAGGGTGGGATTCCGTTTAAAACAACCTTCAGTTTTAATTTTTGATCCCATTAAATATTATATATATATATATATATATATATATATATATATATATATATATATATATATATATATATATATATATATATATATATATATATATATATATATATATATATATATATATATATATATATATATATATATATATATATATATATATCTGGATCAGTATTGATAGTAGGTTTAACAATGTCCGTCTGTAGGCCGCTGAAATACCGTTTCTGAGAACACTAATTAGCTACGAAAAAATGCTTGATGCTGAGATATAGCCGAAAATCCGCCAGAGGTAAATTTTTATTTTTTATATGAATATTGAAAAAACAAGTGTTTTGCTTTACGGATAAAAATACTGTTTATATTATTTGGCATGATCATTAAAACTTATTATTTATTTTTTTAAATTTATTTATTTATTTCAGTCAATTGTGGGGCGGTTTCATTATCGGCGGCCCGCACTACATTCAGTCAATTGTACACACAAGACTTACAGTCTCTTATTACAGCATAGAATGCTTAGTAACAAACACAATAATTAAATGGATAATAAAATATAAACACCGGTATTCATAAAAAATAAAACGCTGAAGTACATTTTAGAACAAATTTTATATGAAAAATTTGTTCTAAAATGTGTTTCAACAATGTTTTATTTTTTATGAATACCGGTGAAAATGTTCACAAATAAAAGAAAGAAAACAAGAAAGAAATTAGAAAACATATGTATATTAAATGTGGTTATATAAAAACATGTAAAATAATAAAATTATCTTGATAAAAATTCAAATGATGCCTTCTTAAATCTCTGTGCGTTACTAACTAATTGTAAATAAAGTATGAGGAAGAGAATTCCAAAGACGGATTACCTTTATATTTTTCTTAAAAGGAAACTATTCCGACATCGGTCTATATACATACATTCAAGATGTAGAATAAACAAGCAAAACAAACAACTAAACAAGCAAACCAAAAACTTTAAATTTTTGACATCTGTCCATAATTAGCTAAGATATAGCAAAAACCGATTTCTCAAAAAGTTGGATCTGAAACACTGTTTTACGCCAAAAACTTGACGCTATAATCAAAAAGGCCTACTCGAAGAGAGATAATCAAAATTCACGACATCGGTCCACATATAATCGAGATATAGTGAAAACCGATGTCTCAAGAAGTTGGACCTGTAAACAAACTGAGACAATTTCGGGTATCAACAGCTAGGCGCAGAAATAAAAAATGCTTACTTAAAAAACTATATGAACAGGTTTAACATTAGACAATACATAGCCGAGATATAATTGAAACTGGTTTCTGTAGAAGTCGACCCTGTACACGAACTTAAACCAGTTACTTCACTAAAGTGTAGACATCATAATAAAATATGAAAGATTCAAGGCAAAAAACCCTTAATTTCCTGAAAAGTTAGGCGTGTAAGCTAACTTAATCAAAAGTTAGTGGAAAAACGTAGTTTTTATAATAGAGTTGCTCAAAATGCAAAAATGCGATATTTGAAGAAGTTGAAGGTGCACATGAACTTAAACAGCTTTGGGCTGTCGATGCTACAATAACATAAACTTACTTTAAGGCAAAACATAAACATTTTCGACATGGGTCCCGGTATATCTAAGATATAGGGACCACCCACTTCTCAAGCAGCTGGGCTTGTGCATGAGCTTAAACAAGTTTTAATGCCAAAATGTATGTTTGAAAGTAAAATATTAACAATCAAAAACAAAAACTAAAAATATTAATTTTATAGTGAACCATATACATATGATTTACAATTGTTCATAATTTTATTGGGCCTTCTAGTTCAATTTTAAATTCCTCAAAATTTGAATGACTTTTTGTGATAAAATTGGAGTAAAAGAACGCAAGAAAAGTAAAGTGGAAGACTTATATGTATATATCGTAGCTGTTTCACGACTACCACGTAGCTGATCAGCATCCAAATTTGCTTCGAACCCAGGCCCCGACCAATTGTATACCGTTTTTAAGCGGCAGCGTACAGCTTTCCTACCCCCTGGTCTCTTCATTACTGACTGTCTATATTTAATCGTCTGATTAACATTTCACTTTATGACTGTGTTTTTCTGTTGATTGGAATGATTGGAATTGATATAATCCAGCCTGTAGGTCTTCAAGTTTACTTTTCTTACCTTCTTTAAAAATGTTGATCACTCCAATTTGGTCACAAACATTTTTTCTCAATATTGAGGAATTAAAAATTGAACAAGAAAGCCCAATAAAATTATTAACAAAAAACTAAAAACTTTTGACAACTGTTCACATATAACCAAGGGACAGAGAAACCGGATTCGGCAAGAAGAAGTTGAGTGTGTACTCGAACTTAAGCTGCCTTTGTTGGAGCACAAAAGTTAAATATTATAATTAAGAATACCTGTTTAGATACTTTATAGAAAATTCCTTAGTAATTTTCTTATAAAGTCAAACCCAATAAAATAATTACACAGTATGTGTTAGATCAATTATTTAATACAATTTATTAATTCGGAGAACTCGTTAGCTCCAAAGCTACAATCGTAATGACTCTTTAACAAAAATCATTGCTTATTAAAAGTTAATGTTCACAAAAGAGTAATACTGGTTACGATTATAAATTCAATGTCTATACTCTCTTTTTCTCTTATACTACATCATTGTTTAATCAATATGCATATACATATACATCCAATTAACATCATTACAAGTAATGAAAGAGAGCAATAATAACGGGATTAAATTCATTTATTTCAAAAAACAATGAGATATTTATTACTTAAAGGAATTTATGATAAATTTGTTAAATGATATTTTTGTATGTAATTGGTGAATAATAATAAGGAGGTACTTATTATGGAAAACATAAATATTATTTATTTAGACTGCATTTTAATGGGTTGAGGAAGTTTTAAGATGCATTTTCCTCAACAATACCCATTCAAAACAAAACATTAAAACTTTAGACATTGGTGTGTATATATATGTAGCAAAGATATAGCTAAAACGGATTTCTTCAGAAGTTGGGCTTGTGAGAGAACTTAAACAAGTCTTGTTGCCAAAAAGTAGATTTTATGGTAATATACTATGTATAATCAAGGCCAAAAATGAAAAGTCCAAACACTAATTTCTCAAGAAGTTGGGAAGTGTAAGCGAACTTAATTAATGCTTTCGCAATATGAAAATGTTGCAATAACACGGAAAAGGTCAAATTTATTTAATAGTGTTACAAAAATTTAACTTAAGAGCAAAAGGGCCGTGAAGGTTAACAAAAAAATAAGGTTAATAAACAGTCGTCTTTTTTATTGATAACACGAAACCTGAACTAAAAAATATTACAGCATGTTTCCACGATATCCGCTGATCACAACGGGACCTTTCTAGGACCCAAGTGGGCCGGTTTCTCTACCGGCGGCCCGTATAACAAGTTTCGATGCCTAACGGTAATTGGTGTGTTATAGCACAATATATACTATAACACAATATAAACTTACATAAATTAAAAATTTCGTCATCGAGATATAGCGAAACCGATTTGTTAACAAGTTGGAGTTGTACGCGAACCTGAACAAGTCTTGGTACCAGAAATTTTATAACAGAAAATTTTATAACAATTTTCAGTAGCAGGAAGCTGTTGCAATAGTAAAATAACTATACTAAACACGAATACTTTTAATAGTGATTGATATGTGTACATCGGATCTGAGGGTCAGAAGTGTTGATTGAGAAGTGTATTTAAGATTCGGCCCACCCGAATACTTGTTATTATCTCATTCATAAATATTGTATATTCAGAGGCATATTCATAAAAAGATAAAATATATTTACATATATGAAATAATTTTTAAGAAAATCTTGTATGATATCTTTGAACTAAAACTCTTTTCATTATGTATAATGCGATAATTGTGTACATAATTATAAAATGTAAATTTCTTTATAGAATATAAAAATTTTATTATAAAAAGCAAAATTTCCAGAACTTTATTAAAAAGAAAACTCGAAATACATTCATATAAGCATTGCGTAAATCAGGCCTAAGTAAACACTATAGCTAAATGCACGTGTGATCGCACTCCCTAAAATACCAGCCAGCTGGTATTTATCTATAAAATCTAAAATCGCGTATAACATATATTTATGAGCTTTCGTTCAGAACTTATTATTTTGCACAGATACTACGACGACTGATTTACTCCTTGACAAGTTCTTTCAACTATGCTAAATTCAATGTACTGGTACTGGTACCGTGCCCAAACTGTTAAACTCTATGTGAAACATTGCGCTCAAAGAGTGCTACCACAAAAGACGCCCATATATAAAACAAATATTGCCACTAACATTTCATTGCGGGTGTATGCTGATGTAGTGTATGGATCACTTAAGTAAGAAACACATGAGAAAAGTACTGAGCAAGTAACCAGAAAAAAATGTTTGCTGCAAGATATAAGGTACATACATGTAACTACAATCGAGTTATTACTGTATGTGCATGCTTGGTTTTGCAAGTGTTCAGCCGTCGGAGTATTTTCAAACCATTTTACGTACTTATTTATGTATACACATACATAACTCTATGTGAAATATATCAATTGCTTGAATGTGTTCAGACAGATGTACATACATATGTATGTATATCTTTTTATATATACACATCTTGCTTACGTACATACTTACATACATACATACATAAGAGCAAATGACTCTTCATTTTAACGAAAATATGGAAATTAATGTTTGTATTTATGTGTACGTACATTTTTAAAAGTAAATACGTGTTTTCCACAATTTTTCATTTACACACAATTGCAAAAATTTACTTCCTGAGATTTTCAAGGTAACAGAGTTCATTTTTTTTCTTATTGCATTTTCTTTTTGTTAAGTATGGTAAACGAGGTGCAGTTTTCAAAAGTGTATTGCATAAAATATGAATTGCTTAGAAGACCGAGTGCCCTACACTAAATTTGTGATGCATATTTAAAATATTGTTTTCTTTTTCACGGTCAATAAACTCTCATATTTAGGAAACCAAAACTCATTTGGCTGATAGCTAATTGCAAAAAGTAGCAATTAGTTCATGCAAACATATTGGTTTGTAAGACAGGATTATATAACTTTAATTACCACGAATTTATTAACAATTGTTAATAATCAAATATGAACTTAATTATTTATCTGCTTTAAGAGCAAAGCAGGTCCAAAAATATACCTTTTCAAATATTTCTGATTCTCATTTTATTCATGGGAATTATGGAATAAGTAGTTAAGTTTCAAACATTCTTTTAAGAATTTTTCGAGGCTACTGATGATAATGATTACCACTAACGAAATGTCGGCGGCACATAGACAGCTGAAAAGACAGAAAACCTTTGAAAAGGTCTATTCTTAGATTAATTGGATTAATTGTTAATAATTTTATCTGGCTTGTGTTCGATTTTTCGTCCTCAAAATTGAAAAAGATTTTTTTGTGATAAAATTCAAGTGATCAAAATTAAAGAAGACAAGAAAAATAAAGTTCAAGACTTACTGGCCGTGTTATATACCATGGCTGTTTTATGTCCAGTTCAGTTGTAAAGGGTCCATCCGTCAAATAACTTTTTTTTTAAATGCTATGAAACATCCCTGTTTTGCGTAGGTGTCAGCCAACTCGTTACCCTTGTGCCCCTCATGACCTGGAACCCATATAGAGTAATCTGATTGTGAGTGGCCAGTTAATTTAGCTTGTCGTGACATTCCAGTATTGTGATGTGAACGTATAGTTGCTCAGGGCTTTGAGTACCGACTGACTGTCGGAGAGTATCTTGATTCTGACTCCCCTGTATCCCCTTCCAGATAGAATCCCCTTCCGGATAGAATCCCTACATCCAGGACAATACTGGAATGTCACGATAAGCTAAATGAACTGGCCACTCACAATCAGATCACTCTGATATGGGTGCCAGGTCATGAGGGGCACAAGGGTAACGAGTTGGCTGACACCTACGCGAAAAGGGGAGCCAATGGGGCTTTTATTGGACCCACTCCATCCTTTGGCTTCAATAAGCTTCTCCTCAGGGGGGAGATCAGGAAATGGACAACATCCATCACAGGAAAACTGTGGAACGACACTAGGGGTCTGGAACACTCGAAGAAATTTCTTAGCTTTGATGCCAAGAGGGCGGACCTCGCTCTAAAATTAAACAGAAGAAACCTAAGGACACTGTGTGGGGCGCTAACAGGACACTATACCTGCATGAAGCATCTACACAGAATGGGACTATCCAGCACGGCAACCTGCAGATTTTGCGGAGAAGAAGAGGAGACAATGGAACACTTGATTATTGAATGTGTGGCACTTGGCCACAGAAGATACAGGCTGTTGCAGGCCTATACATTGGGTTCACAGAATTTACAAGGGCTTCCACAGAAGGAGCTAGTACTGTTTCTTGATGTATTAAACTCGTGAGAGAAAAGGGTTGCACAATAGATCATTCATGGTCGCAGTGCGAAGGGCCATTCTGGACCGACCTAGCAATAATAATAATAATAATAATAAGAGGGCGAACCTCGCTCTAAAACTAGATAGAAAGAATGTAAGGATACTGTGTGGGGCGCTAACAGGCCAATATACCTGCAAGAAGCATCTATACAGAATGGGGCTATCCAGTACGGCAACCTGCAGATTTTGCGGAGAAGAAGAGGAGACAATGGAACACGTGATTATTGAATGTGTAGCACTAGGCCACAGAAGACACAGGCTGTTGCCGGCCTATACACTGGGCTCACAGGAATTGCAAGAGCTTCCACAGAAGAAGCTAATACTGTTTCTTGATGTATTAAGCTCGTGAGGGACAAAGGGTTGCACAATAGATCATCTATGGTAGCAGTGCAAAGGGCCATCCTGGACCAACCTAGTAATAATACAATACAATATAATCCCCTGAGTACTAGATCAAGATAAAAAAGAAATGCTTTCTTAATTTTCTAGACCTTAGAATAGTTGTAAACCAAAATTTAATTAATTTCTTATCAGCTAGTCTGCTTATTTTTCACACTGTGCGCTGGCGCTACAAAATGTCCGTCTTTTTCAACAACATCAATACTTTCGGAACCCATTTTTAGTGAACATTTGTAGCTCTTTCAGAAGCCGTTTTAATGTCACCAAAAATTCTTGTGACTGTTGCAACCTGTTAAAATATATGAGGAAAAATTATTATATTTTTATTTCTCAAAAGCGAACAGGAGATAGGAAAGTGTTCAAAAAAGAAATGAAACGACAAATTTCATTTCTACACACCACTAAAAAGCCAATTTGCAAAGAGGCAGGAAATACCGCACATAAGCAAGCGGGCATACACACACACACACACACGCGACTCATGGCCACAAAGTAAATGCGAAAATGCAAATAAAACTCAAATAATAAATGAAAACAAAAAACAATCAAGTGATAGAAACAAGGAATTCCTTGATGTGTGCGCATTTACAGAGACTGAAAAGTTTTGAATTTATTGATGTGGGTCAACGAATTTTTAAACGTAACCGAATTGGCTGCACTAATATCTATTTATTTTTAAAAGTTTTTTTCACTCTGCCACAGATTTTCTTCAATTGATTTTACACCACTGCTTTCAAGTTGCACAATATATTCATTAAATTTAATACCGAAAACAAAAACGTTTTAAATAAAATTACGTTGAAATGTGTTGACAGCCGTTTGTTAACTGATAAACAATGTTTTCTTCTTGGAAAAAAATTTCCTACAAATGTTGGCAACAAGCTCTTAAGCTGTTTTCATAAAAAAAAACATTAAGTAATTTTTTTGTACACTCAAGTTGGTATGGGAAAAAATTGGATCAAGTTTAATTGCAAATTAAAAGAAAATTTTTGAAAAGAAACAAAACGGCTTGAAAATGACCTAAGAATTTCAAATATCAAAGTATTTATATGTAGATTCATCCACCCAGTGGTAAGAAGCATTTTGCTTGGTTTTTTCCAAACATCGTTTTTTAACCGCCTATCTGAATATCTATAACTTCAATTGAAGACAATATTCCACGAAGCGCTTGAACTCCAAAGCAATGATGCCACAGATACCTGTATTTATCAACATCATCCAGGTGCACAGAAAGAAAAAAACTCGTGAGATATATTTAAGTTCTTTCTATTTAATGTTAGTACGATACGTGCTTGAAAATTTAAATATGTATGTATAAAGGTGCGTTTAGACTATGTTAATATTTGTGCAAAATCATAAAAATTTTGTTTGTCCTTGTGTAAACACTCGAATTTCTTAGCCTCCAAATATTTTTTGGACTGTTTGTTGGCTAACAAAAATTTTTGTTTGTGAAGAAAGCTTTGGATAGTGTAAACACTTTGTCAGCACGTCGCAACAAATATTTGGCTCGATATTTTGTTTGTTCTCGCAATATTTTTAGCGAAACAAACAGCGACAAATAATTGTAGAAACGTGGGTTGCCAACAGCTGTTTTTGACAGTGCTTAACATATAAAAAACACAAAAAAATAAATTGAAATGGCAATACTGGTCAATTCGTTTGACAGATTGGCAAGTAAAAAAACGCGTTTCCGTAATTCTCAATTATAACGCATATTTTTCTGAAAGAAAATGTACGACAACGATGCAGCAGTTTTTGAACCGCCCCCATCAGCCACTAGATTCCGCTTTATGTGAAAAACATTAACATATATTTAATGTTAATAAGATGAATATTGTAATGAAATTACCAATCAATCGAAGTCATTTGAATCCATGCGCACGAAGTTTTTATGCAGCGAAGATTCTTCAGAACGCAATTTCTTCAGAAGTTTTTGGCAACATCCTTCCATTTTATGGCGCTGCACCCAAGCTCGAACCCACATTCTTCTGGATCTTTTTTGTTTTCTTTTTGCTGGGTTTCTGAAACTGCTATAGCTCCAGCAGTTATTAATAATAAATCTCTAATATCACTGTCTCTAAACATTTTAACTTTTCACATTGCTTCACAAACACAATTTAATACTGTTTGGCAGATGTTTGTCATACACACCGGACAAATAAAATTATTAGTATAGTGTCAAGGGGTACACAAATATTTGTACCAAACATGGCTGACACAAAATTTTCTGTTATTTGCGCAAATAAAATTCAAACATATATTAGTGCAATCTAAACCCATGCCCAAACATTTGTCACAAACCGTACTATTAGCCCAAACAATTATTTGTTGTGTTTGGACAAATATTAGCATAGTCTAAACGCACCTTAACACCCAATTGTGCTTAAAACAAGCCGGATAGGGATTATTAAAGAAAGAATCACTTCTGTTTCGCTCTAAAATGAGTAAGAAACCTTTGAGTGTAGTTGAAACCAGCATTTGCGTGTGCTTGAATTTTGTTTAATGGTAATTAGAGTGGCTTGACTGGCTGAAGTAGGTTCCAGGTTTAACTACAAGAAGAAGAAAAATAGGCCTCAAAAATATCGAATCATGTGAATAATCATAATCAAAACAGATTCAATGCCAGTAGTTGCCGTAGTTTATCGGTGTCAACGATAAGCTGCGTACGGTAAGCATGGAAGTTTTTAAGTCAAGTACCGCGTGCTAGTTGCTAGCACGCAGATTAGACATGGTCAATTCGAAACTGGGATTGAATATAAATCAAATTAGTTTGAAATCAAGATTAAATATGACTGAAATTAAATATTTAGTGATTGAACATGGAACAAGCGCAACATAGTTTATTTGAGGAAATCCGTACTTTCAGTACTTGTGACTCCGCTTTAGCTCGATTAAGGTATGAATGAATTTAACTGTCTTTTCAGTGTGCTATATCATAGAAGATAATCCGACTTTAATAAAGACATTAAGCTCCTGGTTGATCCTGAAGGATGTGGTGCTAATAAGTACCCGTTAAAAAGTGTTTGTAATTTATTCTCAAACTATGAATACTTCAATGAACCTCAAGGTGAAATGATGACGACTTTCAAATCTTCATCTGATACATAAATTTCAGTGCATAACATTGACAGTTAAGTAATATTGAGGAATATCAGGATCTTTTCGTAATTGTGACCAAATTTTATATGAAAAAAAAAAATGTATTTGTATGCAAAATCATTCCATTGATGAGTATCCTTTTTAATTTTGACTTTTTTCTAAAACTCAATCTTGTTTAACATTCCTGACTTACTTTGCTTTTTCACACATCTTAGGTTTCATCTTCCTTACAGATAAAAAATAATACTTCAGAAACAAAATTTCAATAATTAATACTGAGAAGAAAAAAACAATATCTTAAGCTTATGAAGGCTTAGTAAAAGGTTCTTCAATTTGTTCTTTTGAGATATGCTGAAAACTACAAATCGCTTACAATAATCGTTTATTGCAGCTGTGTCAAATTAAGCTTAATAATATTGTTGGTTCGCTTTAACGGGGATCTTCATTTGTGTGCGCGGCCAAAACTTTTTAAAATTCTTTGAAGCCATTACGAAAAGTGCTATGTACCCTGTATTAGAAAACCAAATCTTCACTTTGTGATCTGTGCGTGCCAGCGAAGAAACAAGATGTCATCTGAAAGAATCTCCAATCCTTACTTTTTACCACTGGGTTTTTCTTTATGTGTAATGGTGCATGCATGCACAAAAGTACAATATAAATGTTTTTTTTTATTCAATCCTGCGGACGGAACTTAAGGCACATAGAGAAAATAATGCTGATAGAACTTTTCCTTAGCAACAAAATTCTGATTTTGTTTTTCAGCAGAAAGTAACTCACTAAATACAAATTAGTGATTACATATGAGATAATGAATTTAATAAGATGATTATTCAAATTGAGTTATTCAAATTGCGATATACATTTGTAGAAAAATAAAATATAGCAAATAAAATTAGTTTTACTTTTTAGTCGAAATATTAGAATTTACAATTGTTATCTAATTATGTATCTGCCTTTTGTTCTTCATTTTCTCAAAATTGGGAAAGATTTTTGTGGTAAACTTATAGTAATCCACATTTTAAGAAAATTCAATTTGAAGACTGTTTCACGATCGGCAACGGGGATGCCCACTAGCCAGTAAGGCTTTAAGTTTACTTTCTTCGCCTCCTTTAAAAATATTGATTGCCACAATTTTACAACAAAACAATTTTTTCTCAATTTTGAGAAAGTGAGAACCAAGCCAGGTCCTGATAAGTAGTTTGCAATTGTATAATATACAATGTATTAATTCAGGTCCAAAAATTAACCTTTTTAAAATATTTACTGTATTTTTCAGCTGTCTATATGCCAACTCATCAGTAGACTTGAAAAATTCTTAAAAGTTCGTTTGAAACTTAATTACTTATTCCATAATTCCCATGAACAAAATGAGAATCAGAAATACTCAAACAAACCTTTAACACAGTGAACATTTCTTTTCGTTTTGCAACTCTTTTACTTTTCTTTGCAATATACAATATTTTTTTCTTAACTGCCAAAAGAATTTGTAAAATTTCTCTTGGTGTATCTTAAGGAACTTGTCTTTAGGTTTTTGTAGCTTAAGTGAATAGCCAAACACATATCCAAATATAAAAATTGAAATTGATGCATTCGTTTGATTGTAACTCAACAGTGTTGCCATTTAATTTTATGTTGAATTGAACTTTTCAAGGCTGTAGTATACAAAAAAATATTATGGTTTGCATTAATAATATTAATACATTCCTTATTAAGGAGAATTTTTTTGACACAAAAGAAATACAATTTGAAAACGTTTTGCTAATAATTTTGTTCCCTAGTCTGTTGCTTATATCTGGAAGACCAAGATATTTGCGACAATTATTACGATACAACGTAATTCGATTTGTGTACTTCTGAAATTTTCTCCTTAGAAGAGTCACAGGGGTGACCATCCCCCAATCGGAGGCCTCGAAAATAATATGTTTGATATCTCGTAGTTAGGCTTTTTTTCGTCATGTAAATCTATGGCACAATATCGAGCTCTTGTCCATATAAATCGACCGGGCCTAATGTGTACCCTTCAAAATATTTAAATTATACGATTATTTAATTGTTAAATTTGCCCATTAGAGTGAGCCTTGTGTACTTCTGATTTGTGTACTTCTGAAATTTTCTCCTTAGAAGAGTCACAGGGGTGACCATCCCCCAATCGGAGGCCTCGAAAATAATATGTTTGATGTCTCGTAGTTAGGCTTTTTTTCGTCATGTAAATCTATGGCACAATATCGAGCTCTTGTCCATATAAATCGACCGGGCCTAATGTGTACCCTTCAAAATATTTAAATTATACGAGTATTTAATTGTTAAATTTGCCCATTAGAGTGAGCCTTATTTTTAAAAATGCGAAATTGCACAGTTGCCCCCTCTAAAATACTCTACGTACCAAGAACTTCATTGTGGAAAGTTTCAGACAGATTGCATTAAAACAAGGAGTGCCGCATGCGCCCACAAGTGAAAGGAAAATTAAAAAAAGTCACAAAATATACCATGTGTCAGAGCTCTAGTTGTATAAAATGTAAGACAGACCCCTATTTATCTTTTGATCCTAGCATTTTTTCCAAACATACTCATCTCGCATCTCTATTCAAGAGAGATTAAGAGAGCCCTACTGTACCTTTAGAGAAATCAAATAAATATATAGCAGGTTAATGTTTCTTTCTCCAACCTTTCTTTCGCCTTTCTTAGTCTAGCGCCAGCACAAAAATAGTCAGCAAATTTTCTCCCCTCGTCTTAAGTATCCCGAGGGTGCCTCTGGAAGAATAAAATATGTGATAAAATCTCTAATGTATACTCCCAAACAGTTTTACGGACACATCCATCCCTTATCTCACCTTCTTAGGGACTTCCCACACAGAAATGTTCCTTAAACTTTTCTTTCACTTTGCTAAGTAGAGCGATGGTGCCTCTTAAAGAGTTATATATTCGCTTTTGCCCTTCGACATTTCTTCGCCATAAGACCATCTATCGAAATTGACGACAAATCGTTTCGATCGTTTCAAAATTGTTTTTCTTTATATAAAAAAAAAATAATAATTGCTGAGTGCGATGAGTCAGATTAGCTCACAAAAATTCAGCAAGGGTACCGTACTGCCCTGCTAGTGTCTCCACCCATTCGACTTAGCAGACAAACATTGCCCCTTATATAAGGTTACCTTTAATTTTAACGGTTTGGCTACTTTAATAGTTGTTGTTGTAGCGGCTAGGCAACTACATATGCATCTACTGAAAATGTCAGCGCTCTAGCTCTTACAGAATCGGAGAATGCCCGCTGAGACGTACGGAGGGGCGGCAAAGTCTCGGTAATAGGGTACGGTACTCATAAAATGAGAACGGAGAAAAGAAGAGAAAAATTTATACAACCAAAAGCTGAGTTAAAGCGAATCTGGTTTGAATTAAGATTTTTCTTCAAAACATGCAATAGATTTGAAGTATCAGACATAGGCTACCAAATTCTCATATATATTAATAGATACTGCATGGGTTGACGGATGTGTCGGAATGCTAATTAAACAGTGTGAAGAAGTCTTTCATCCATTCATCTGGCTGGTTCAGGGCAAAACTAGTAGGTGGAATGTAGGGCTGTGCCCAAAAGAGGGGGTAACTTTTGGTAAAAGAACTGGACCTTCTGGGACCCAAGTGGGCCGGTCTCGCTACTGGTGGCCAGTGGAACATAAAATAAGATCTATTCTTAGGCCTAAGGTATTGGATTTATTTAACCTCTGACCTGGATGTTATTTTATATTAAAACTAAATTAAAAAAAAAAGGCAAATTTCTTATTTTTTTGGGAGGGGTGTCGTGCTTATTTTCTTGAAAGTTGAGTTTGTGTACTCCCAATAATTGGGACTCATTTTATTATGCACTTTGAATGTTATTTATTTATTTTTTTAAATATATTTTTGGTTTTCCTTTTCATAACTTCTGTTGTGGAATTATGTAATTTGGGAGTTATTTCGTAGTACCCCTTTTTGTCATTGTCTCTATAAAGATAAATAAACCGAACAATTTATTTTCTTCATACCAGGGTGAGGCTGCCCCCGCCTAATGTGTCTGTACGTTTGAGGTTTCGCAGTCCTTATGCTTGGCTTTACTATTACACGATATTTTGTAAGCGTATGAAGCATCACAATTGAAAAATTGCTCAAAGCTCTTTGACTAGAATATCCGTTTGCAATTGCAGCCTGAATTTCATACGCACACACTCACTACATTTTATTGCAAGTGCATTTCTATTGTTCTAGAACAAAACAAAATTTTTTTTTGCCTTGATGAAGGACGAATGAAAGGCGAATGTTAAAAACTGGTTTTTGTATTTTAATTTGCATGTTAGAGAACGAAATGTGTTTCATAGAAGCCGATTTAGACATCTGTATTACTATAACCAAGTTAGTTTTATAATACCATTTTTTTAACAAATAAATATATGTACATTTTCTTTTTTCTACAATCTCCCACTCAACTGCAAAACAGTTGTATTCGCAGTGCTGACTACATGATCGAAATAGAGAATTTGGATTTTATATGAAAACACTTACGTCTTTTCGAGTTGTCGATTGAGTCATTGTTCGAATAAAAGAACATCATAGAGAAACTCCAAACAATTTCCGTTTAGAATGCGAACAATCGCACGACTTCGACATTGAGGAACAGCCGGTTACATAATTGGCATTTACATGTTTTGTTTGCGAAATTAGCGAAATATAAAAATTTCTGGTGCCGCAAAGTGTAATGTTATTATAAGAATCTCATTTTAAGCAAATTCAAAAATATATATAAATGAGTTTTTAATAATTCAGGTCCAAGTTAATACATTTCAATTGGCTCTTAAAGGAAATATATAATTAAGTTCATATATGAATGTGTTTTTAAGGTTAGTTTTCTTGACGTTATTCTAATTGCTGAGAAGAGGTGTCATGATAATAATAATTGTGTCATGAGTGTAACTAGATTATAAATAAAAATAGGCGGCATTGGCTCTCATTCATTGCTCTCCAGCAGATGAATTTTACATCTTAATCATAACATATCTTTAGGCGTTACATTCATCAAGAGATTGTCATGCGCCATCTTGTGGGCAGTAGGAATACTAATAACTGATAACAATTGCTGTTTGTATAAATTCTGAACAGCTGTTCGGGCAATTTTAAAACAAGAATCGAATTGAGCGGTAAAGTTTTCATGCAGATCGTTTAAATTTCTTTAATGAATCGTCCTAAAAGCACAGCTCCCACGCGTTTTTTCCGTGGCCGTGGAAGAGGTGGTGGTTCGTATCGTCCCTACTTTTATTTTAAACGAAACGGCCGAACGATACCGGCTCATGGTCGTGGTGCCCCCACAGCAGGAGGTGGAGCTGCTCAAATCGAGAGCAATATTCCAAATCGTTTGAATAATGTACCAGCACCATCGGCATTTGTATCAAGTTTTCTGAGACCCCAAATATACGTAGCACCGGAAGACAGACAACAAAATACGCAGTCACACGAAATTGATGTTAATTTTGCACATCCCGGCTGGCGTTTATATTTCTACAAAGAACCTTATAATGAGTCTTCAGATTTAGTACAACATGTCCATCACATGGAAACTCATTTCAAAGCTCATCCTGTCCACTATGATTATTTGAACATACAGCAAAATGGTTATTTTGAATTAAAAGAAAGTGTTGTTATGCAAGATGATCACCTGAAGGAAAAATGGCCAACGTTAATGCAGGATTTATGCAAAAAACCATTAGCTACCTTATCCATCATGGGTATCGCTATGCATTCGGTAGCAACATCGGCAGCAGTAGAAGAATCTTTAAATCTGCCACCTTGTAGTGAAATCAGATATACACCAAAAGTGGCAAGGCCACGTAAAATTTATACTCGTCCCACCGGTTTTATAACGGATGCACCAATTGCTGATATAACATCACTAGAAATTGATCAACTTTATTGTGTTCGTGGCAGAGTGAAGGAAATAGGACCAGTGGATATGACCGTTTCTTGGATTGCTTATAAATGTCCGCGCTGCAAACAGGAGCAAGCGATTAGACAAACAGGTTCGAATATTCTGCCTCTGGAAATATACTTCGGTGAAACTTGATCAAAATATTTTTTTTTCTTGTCAGATTATTATGTGTGTACATATCTGTGATGTTTTATCATAAATCTTAAGTCAAGATAACCATTTTTGAGGTAAATTTCCATGAAGGGCTACGCTAAAGGAAAATTAACGACCAACTACTGCAAACTTTTCTAAATAATACAAAATTAATTCGTCTGCAGTGGGAAAATCAATTTCATAAATTATATAAAATTTATAATTTTTAAAATTCAGTCTATTGTATTATGATAAAACAGCAGATATGTATGTATGTGCATATGTGTATATTTTTATTGTTTCCCGTACCGTTTCAGTTGTTTATACATTTGTATGAACCTTTTTGTTTTTTATTAGATCCATCTGATTACTTTTTCAGTGAAATCCAGTAACTGGGTAATCGGAATAAATTACTGAGCAAGCAAATAATTATATTGGTAAAAAAAATTCGTAATTTATTCATAAAAAGATAATAATTTTAATAATAATTTTGAACTAAAATATTCTTGATTTAAGCTAAGTTGGGTTTTATTCTCCCAAAAAGTACCGAAATGCTTTCTTGCGGGTCTACAAAGTAGAGCAGATAAACGTAACTACTTTTTATTCTCGGCAGGTAGTGATTTTAAGTATCTAATTACGCCTTTGCAATACGTTTTAAGTATTTTATATTTTCCTTTTATAATGTTTGTCAAAAAGTCACAATAAATCTTGAATTAAGTTCATTTATTATTTAATTTTATTTCCAGGATTCAATCCCTCTCATCCCACTTCTTGTAAGCGTGCCGGCTGTTTAGCTAAGCATGGTTTTATTGAAATGCGTTCGTCTCCGTTCACGCGCATAGCACCGAAACAGACGATACGTTTAACGGAAACACGATTAGATGTTATCTATGACATTGAACAAGACACTATTAATTATATAGATGTAGAACTAAAATACGACTTAGTTGATTCGATTTATTTAGGACAAGAAATCATGGTAACAGGGCCTTTGAAGATGAGGCCTCTGCAAGAAGCACAGCATTATGAACAGCCTTCAACCTCAAAAGCAGCAATGGAAATATTCGTAACAGCTGTTTCTATAGTGGATACGAAATATACAAAATATAAATTTACGGATAAAGATTTGGAAGCCATAACCACAATAAATGCCGAAGATGATAGTTTTAAATTGTTGGTGCAATCCTTGGCACCGGAAGTTCATGGGCATGAAGTAATTAAAGCTGGAGTCCTATTGTCACTAATAGGAGGTTCTGGCTCCCAAGTACATGATGAGGAAGATATAAATGTGTTATTAGTGGGAGATCCGGGAGTTGGCAAAAGTAATATTGCCTGGCAATGCAGCAAAATTTCCCAAAAAGGTGAGTTATTGAATAAAAACATGTGCAGCTCTTTTATTTGAAAATTTATACATTACTTTATAGGTTGTCTGTTGCAATCCAAACGTGGCAATACCACCACCTCTTCTAAACTCACACACAACCTTAAAGGTCGCCACAAACTTACTTTAGAATCTGGAGCTTTATATGATTCAATAAATGGCCACTGTGCCATAGACGATATAGATCGTTTATCTAGCCAACAAGAAGCATTGATAAATGTTTTACAGTCAAAACTTTCTTGTCAAGCCGTATCAAATCTATGCACTACCATGCAAACACCCACCTCGATAATAGCAACAGCTAATAGCATAAGCGGCCACTATGATCAATCGAAACTGTTAACAGAAAATATACGTATTAATCCCTCATTACTAAGTGAATTCCATTTAGTATTTTTGATGCTGGACAAACCTCAAAAGGACATGGATACATCTCTTACCGAACATGTAAGAGCTTTACATGCGGGCATAAAAAACAATTCAATTATAACAAATAAATTCGAACAAAAACCTAAAGCAAATAATTCCATGAACACGACCATTGCTGAGGAAATAAGTGCCGAAGATGTAGACTATAATATCAGTTTGAGATTAAAGCCAAATGCCATAGAGGAGCAAGAAATGGATTTAATACCCACTATATTGTTGAAAAAATTCATAGGTTTGTACAAGAATTACATTACAAATTTCAATTAACTATTTCTATGAATATTTTTGTACATTTTCAGCGTACGCTCGCCAACAAGTCAAACCTTTATTTGTACCAGAATCGGCAGAGGCCTTAAAAGAGTTTTATCTAGAATTAAGAAAACAATCGACAAACTCTCCCACACCAGTATCTTCCGGGTAAGTTTCAACATAGTTTGTTCTAAATACAATAAAAAAAACATGATATCTATGTCAATTTGAGGCTTTTCTCCTCTTACCCAAAGAGCTGCATAATTTGAAAACTTTTGATGGGTACTTTATTTTCAAACCTAAATAAATAATGTGAAAAATTTTTTTTATAAATAACTTTAAAATTAAATCAAAAATTAAAAATTTATCTAAATAGTTTCAAAATTGACGACACTGGTAGTTCCAGGAACATGGTCAATATAAGTGACACCAAATATGAGGTTGACAGTGTAAAAACAGAAAAGGAAAACTGAAATACAAGAGGAAAAAAAATATATACATATGTATATTAAGAAAATAAATTAAATTTTAGTAAATGAACACTTACCATCATGCCTGTACCAAAATAAATTGGTTGTCTTAATGTTGCTACCACCGCTCGTACAATTAATACATGTACCATAAAAGCGCCATAGGTTAAACGACCCAGTATACGAAATACGGGCAGACAGCAAAATTTACGGAAAACCCCTATAAAATGAAATAGAAATGAAATAAATCTTGATTTGAGGTATTACAAATTTTCCTCCGCGGATCTTGCGAAGGAAATCAAATCAAAACTCCTTAAGAATAAAACATAAAAAAAACGATAAATGATATAAAAAAAAACAGTAAAATGTTTAAAATATCGATTTAGTGGTTTACTCTACTTTTAGGTCCCGCGTAATCCCAATTTGCACGAAAAATGCTCCTGCACTTAAAATTTTTTTTTAGATTAGCATATTATTGAGGGAATTAAATTCTTCTTCTTATTGCACGAAAAAGCCCGTAATTTTCTGGGTGCTAGTTTGTGAACTTAGTTAATCAAACAGCCGTAGGAAAAAGTTTAACAATAGCAAACAAAAAAGTTCATCGGTCTTAACTTATTTCAATTAATAATGCATATAAAACTGACTGCGAAATACTTCATTTTCCCAAAAAATTTATCACTAAATTTTCGTTACAACAGCAAACCATGCCAGAAAATTTGGTGTCTTGTGTTTCCGTAGTTGTGATAAATTTTGGACTAATTGTATGATTGCTGTCATTTGCACGAATTTTACCCAAAATGTAAAGTGACAGATCTGTTATGCAGCAACATTAAAACTCAAAGTCAGCTTTAGATTGTTAAATTTAGAGTTGAAAATTTTCTGAAGCAATTAGAACCATTTTTGAATGAAGTTATATCCAAAATTGATGGTAACTGGAGCACCCGGCTGCACACCATCTAAGGCCCTCTTTACTATACTACATTGGATACCAGCCGATCTCAAGGTCAAAGAAACTGCTATGAACTCGGCAACACGGTTAAAGGCAGGTGGCATGTGGAAGGATGCTGTCTCAGGACATGCATCCATAATTGGAAGGATGGCTGACCTTCCGGATCGCATAGACTATTGCTCACCGGCTCCAATGATCGATAAGGGTTTCAGAGTAGATCTTAAGTAGCTCGTTATCTAGCTGCTCATTATGGCAAATTTGTCTTGCATTCTCAATAGCGGTTCTCACTCTTGATAGTAAACTTGGTTGCACATTTGGTTAAAGTAGCAGATTTGATTAAAGTATTACCCCCTAATGCATAAAAATTATAACAGGCTTATAAGACTGTTATTTGACATATTTGTATGGAAAATCTGTCAAATAAGAGCTTTATAAGCCTGTTATAATTTTTATGAATTAGACGGCTAGTGTTACCATCACTGCAGCAACAAAATGTACTGAACTTTTATTTTCTACGCTGTGATTAAAAAATCAAACAAAAAGCTTTAGTAAACATTGTAAAAAAATTACTGGGAATCACAGTAAAAACTTAATTTTGTGTTGAAAAAATAAAAAATATAGAAAAAACAAATAAAAATATACTGTTGAAGAGAAATCGTGATAAAATTCACAACAAAAGGTGGACAGATAAAGAAATTCAGCAAGTTTTAGAATATTTGCAAGGACATGCAGACTTTGAGGTAAGAAAGCCACTCCAGCTTTGTGGTAAAAATCGTAGTGAATATAGCAGAGTTGTAAAATTAATATCAAGAGTGAAAACCGCTAATGTATTGAGTTCCATATGATCTATTAAATATACTTTGACGAAGTCGACAACTTTAGACTCCATGACATCAAGTTATTATTTTTGTCTACAACATTCTCGAAAAATGCAAAAAATCTTACAAACGAGTAATTTAAACGGTCCATACTTACATCCACAATTTGATGACATTCCAATGATGAATACACCCAGTCCAATAGCCCACCCGCTTCTATGTACGGTGGCATATAAACTATTCCATAGACGCATGCTTTCCTTATTACGATAATCTTGCAAAAACGTGTGACCCGAAAACAACCATAATATGGCTATCGGTATGAGGCTAAAGAAAAAAGTTTGGAAGTATTTATTCCGGCTGATTTTGATTTGGTCATTGGAAAAATGGTCATATACAAGAGCAGCCAAAACACCACTAAAATAGCAGGCGAAATTCATATGAAAAGGTACATAAAACTCAAAGAACATGCGGCTATCTATAAAGGAATCGCGTTGAGTTCTAAGCAAAGAAAAAAGAAAATAGTAAGCGTTACCATTAAGAACAAACAAATTCACTTAATTATTACTTACTGAGGTGTGGGAAGAAACATGGCTTCTAAATCTTTTACGTAGGTAACTATGCCAGTTAAAGCTATAAAAAATGCAAAAACTATGCCCAGCAACCATTTGCGCGCCTTGGGCCATCTGAAATTTGCAAATATCGTTTCATAACAATTTTCTAGATTTTTCTATCTTAGACTTACCTGTGTGCCAGCATTAGAATTACTAAGCTCAGTACAAATGATTGGGTATCCGAAGCTAAATACCAGCCTTGCAGCATACACTGGTGCAACAGATAGAAAGCAACACATCTTGGTCATTAACACTTTAGACAGCTATAAAATATAAATATACTTACAGCCTCATTGATGTTTACATTATTATTTATATATAATAAATTCGTCCACCAGTTTTTTCGGCACGATAACTGTTCACGTTCGAACATGTGACGCCACAATGGACCACCAGCGTTATCAAAGTAAATCCCACTCCAAAGTATGACAAAGCCATAAGGTACTGTCAATCTTAAAATTGCAAATAGTTCCATTATTTATTATCAACGTATTTAAATCTTAAATTTAAAAAAAAAAAAAAAATGCACGTACCTTAAGTAACGAAAGACATTAAATTTCACAAATACCATAATGTATTGCTGCAAGGACATCTCTTTGAAATGCCTGTTTACCACCAACCAGTTAACGGTCAACAACAAACCGCTTATAACAAAAAATGTTAATGTTATCAGTGGTCCCAACATCAACAGCGTTCCTGCCCAGGTATGCAGTAATCTTTCAGGATCTTGCGGATTACTGATTGCCCCCTCGTACAGCGCCCAATTTGAGTGAGCAAATATAACGAAAGACATCGAAAAGAATTTAAAACAATCAAGAAATCTCAAATCTCTGCCAATTTTGCCATTTGGTTCTTGATTCAAGCGATACCAGTTGCGAGCAAGAGAAAAACTTACTAAGATTTTACAAGCTGAAAACATATTTGATATCAGATTTAGACGATTTTTCTATAAGGAAATAAATAACGCAGTGATTTCACTTACTTAAATTTCTTGGCGTTGCTTTGTAGTGATCACGATCGGTTAACAATTTGTCTTTACGTTTGTGTTTCAAATACAAATCGAACAAGCTGCTGCCAGTTGCAAATATAATGAGCAGAAATACAACAGCATAAAATGTTAAATTCCAATAATCTAAAAGAGAAGTGTTTTTTTTATATATCCATTTAAAAACTTTTTGAAATTCTTATTCTAAACAAGTAACTGGCAGTTTATCGATATCGATCCCATTCATTCTTTTGTTAGGTCGAGAAACAAAAACAAAATTTTGAAACTTCTCTTTGTACGAACGAACAAATTCGATACCGATAAGCTGGAAGTAACCCCCCATTTACACATGCAAGTAATTTGTTGCAAGTTGTGTGTACATATTAACTACGCTACGTGTGTTTTTGAAATTTACTCAAAGAAAAATTAAGAAAAAACTGAGATCAAGATATGTAAATGCTATAAACTGCTAAAGATGTCTAAGACAAATGTATCAGCAGATATGCTCTATTAAAAATGTCTATCACAATTGTTCACAAACGATGAAGTGAAGGTGCTTAGACCGGCGACTTAAGAAACTCCAAGAAGAAAACGTTTAGCAAAGTGTGGCACTCAGTACCATACAATTAAAATATATTAGTATGTAATGCCCTCCTATACATATGGCGGGTGCTGGATAACCCTCTCACGATCTGCGTTATTTCTGTGGGATTATATATGAAGGGAAACACAAAAAAAAAATTCTTTTCTCTCAATTTCTTGATAATTAGCATAACTATACTACAAGGTGGTCCAAAAGAAATCACCCTATTTGGAGTTGCTCTTTTTTTCACGAGCGCGTGTGAGCTGTTTATCGCTCGTGACGATTTCTACTAATTTGCACTACCAGCAAGCCGCGTTAAGGAACTTCGTTCCAAAAAGTTGAAGTAAAATATGGGTTTTATGGATTCTTAATATAAATTTACTATTTATATTACTATTTACTATTTATATATTGTCGTATGACAATACTTTGACAACTCAGCCATTAAAAAGTCGTGTAGACAACTAAATACACAAAAAAGGCAAGAGATAGTGATTTTTAAATATAAAAAAGTTGAAGTAAAATATGGGTTTTATGGATTCTTAATATAAATTTACTATTTATATTACTATTTACTATTTATATATTGTCGTATGACAATACTAACGCAAGCCGCGTTAAGGAACTTCGTTCCAAAACATCCACATTTAAAAGCAATTTTTTTCATGTGCGAAGCCGAAATGTTCTATTAATATTAGCAAATTACAATTTGCGACGTGTTTTATTATTATTTTTTTTTTATTCAAATATGAACTTAATTATTCATTTGCTTTAAGAGCCAACTGAAATGTATTAATTTAGGTCCAAAAATTTACCTTTTTAAAAAGTATTTGCTGTCTTTTTCAGCTGTCTATATGCCGACGACATTTCGTGTACTGATGAGTTGATTAGCACCAACGAAATGTCGTCGGCATATAGACAGCTGAAAAAGACAGCAAATATTTTTTAAAAAGTTCAATTTTTGAACCTGAATTAATATTTTTTTTTTTTTAATAAAATAATTTTAACCTTTAATGCAATAACCTTAATAAACTTAATATTTAGTTATTTGACCCCTTTTTTTCTTATATTTTATATATTTATTTGAGCTTTAGGTCTTTTTGAAATTTGAGTATTTATTTTTGTCAATATTTCGCTCTCCTTCGGATAGCTTCTTCAGGACAAAAAAAAAAAAAAATTTCATTATTATTGTCCTGAAGAAGCTATCCGAAGGAGAGCGAAATATTGACAAAAAAAATAAATACTCAAATTTCAAAAAGACCTAAAGCTCAAATAAATATATAAAATATAACCTTAATAAACTTTAAAATTAAAACAGGTGTGCACTAGTGGTGTAGTAGTATGTTATGCCAAACATCAAGTTATTCCGAGAAATATTTTTTTCTGGATTGTCCGCTTCCCAAATAATGCCCCATATGCAAAATATGTTTGTAAGAAAAATAACTTTTAACTTAAGGATGCTTCATTAAATTAAAACATTAGCTTAAAATTATTGTAATAATAAGAAGAATGGAAATGCTAGAAATCTCAATTAATTATTTACCTTGTTCAGTTGTCTTATTGCTGGCATCACAATATTCAATTACACTCTCTGCTGATAAACTATACTTTTTCAGTTTAAGATTTACACATTGATTTAATAAACGATTATAGCTTTGACGATTGCCTTCCTCCGATTTAAACAAGTTTAAATATACGTTAACCTGCAAAGAAAAAAATAATAATGAGTGCAACAGCTAAAGTAAAAGGCCTGGGCCAGGTCAATGTTTGGCTGGGTCAGTGTTTGCAAACATTTTCAACAATAATCTGCTTAAAAGAAAATTTACCTACCTAATCGCGACTTATTTCGATTTTTAAAAGGGAATGACCTTGGTGCATAAATATCTGGTTTCCAAATTTGTGTTTTGAACTTAAAAATGTTTGCGAACCTTTGTGAAATACTGGGATAGACTGAAACAAGGTCAATGTTTTTCGCTTTCAGAATAAAACAAATAAAGCTAAAACATTAGCCATAAAACAATAAGATTCTTGAATACCACTCTTTTATTTTCTTAGAGCCTAGTTCGGCAAAGTGACCTTTAAATGCATAAATGTTTAAAAATCCAGTTTACGCATAAACAAACAAAAGGGTATAAAACGAAAACAAAATCCACAAAGCATGATGAAAAAAACATAATCAATAGAAAAATAAACTTCACAAATCTTTAAAATTTGATTAGGAAAAATAATTATTAATTTTGTTCAATGGTTCGTTGATGGCAGACAAAATGTTTTTTTTTTTTTTGCATCGCTCTGGCATGATTATTAAGTAAACTACAGACCGGTGCTTTTTTTGCTTTGTTTTGGGAAATCATTATCATACCTCTGCTTGCTGTGAGTTTACAACTTTAAATTACAGATTTACAAAACCACTTTTTATCAGCTCTAAAGTGTGTAAACGATAGACCATGATCAAACAGAAAAACCAAATCAGGTTTGATTCACTAACACAATGGGAATTAGAAAACTTATGAGTTAAATATCAACTGAAGATATTTTGCAACTGACCACCAAAATTACCTTCAAAAATGCAAGCTCTAATAGTAATTCAAACTTTTTACAGCCCATAAGGGAATGCATTGGCCTGTGTTTGTTTAGGTATTGTTTTTATTGTTGTACGATAGTGTCATGCATTTTTTGATTTTTCATTGAAATATTTGCCACTTAAAAATCAGCATGCTTGTCTTTCGAATTATCAACAAATATATTTGTTTAATAGTATTATTTTTTAATAGACAAATTAAAAAAACCTGTATTATTGGGGGGGTATTATTTTAATGAAAATTAAAATTACAAAATAGTTTTTGACATTAGTTTTTATTGATAGCAGTTTTTTTTTTACTCTCATAAATATGATCATATTATTTAAAGAAGTTTTTAAGAGTTTGATAATTTTAAGTATAATTTTTTTTTAAATTATTGGTTACACTAACTAACACATGTAGATCATGACATTTTGTTTTTTTTTTTTTAATTTTCTAATCTATGAGTATAAAAATTTTCATTAAATATTTTTTTTAAATATTACCAAAGTTCTATTAGAAATTAAAAAAAGGTCATGCCGAATCAAGCTTGTTTTATTTCGTTGCCACAATTTCAAAAAAAATAAAAAATAATAATAATTTTAAGAAAGCTGTCAATTCGCTATTTTATTGTTTATGTGATGACGATGTTGAGTGATTTCCGTCAGTACCTGGCTAAAAACCCTAACCTGACAGTGGATCAAACTGCGTGGTGTAATTCTGTTGTTACACCACAGCCCCCTAGCAGCTGGTTGCACTGTTCGGATGGCAATTTATTGCCTACTGTTCGTAGTCCATAACAAAACCCCTTACTGGGGAATTCGAGCTATCTAATCTCTGCTGCCTTGCAATTCCCTAGACGGTATAAATAATCACGACTACGCTCAGTAGCCCGAAATTCCTAAGAACAGCAGGCCTTGAACCAACCCTAATTATACTGCCAATCCAGTTTCTGTCAAAGCAGCGTCTGTTGCTTAGCAACAGCACTACGACTCCTATGATTTAGAAATCATAGAATGAGTTAAATTAGCTGCAACTAATTTAATTGCAATAATGTTTGTCTTGAAGTCATGCGATTTCAGTCAATTCAACTGGAATCATAATCTATTTGAAGTTATATAATGAAAACAAATATACAGTCAAAGCCCGGTTTAACGAATGATATAATGTTCAGACCTTTCGTTATTCCGAGATAATCGTTATATCGAACAGTAATTTTTTATCTTAAAATTTTATAAAAGACGGTGGTCCGCAGTTTTAAAAACATCAAAATTTAATTGTAATGACAACTCAGTGTAGAAATAAAACTTTAATTGATATTTTAACGTTCATTTAAGAATTGTTTTTATTTCTAATATGTAAATTCATTAAAAATCATAAATGTACATAGAGGCATATACATATTTAGCTATGTTTGGATGCTATTAACATGTGTAGGTTTATCATTACATTTCATTCATATTATTCATTTCTTAAGAAATCGACATCTCGTTTTCACAATGAACCAAATAAAACTACTAAAATTTTAACGAAAAAGGCAACGCATCACACGTGTTCGTTCAATCCAAAGAAAGAAGCCAAAAACACACACAATCCAACGGTATTTGCATATTTGGTTTTGAATATTTGTCAAATTACAACTTATACGGGAAAGTGCCGGCAAATCTGCAAATGCAGGTCGTTTTGTGGTCTTCTTCTCTAAATATTTCCGTTTTCAAATTTTGTGAGGAAGAAGTATTTTAGAAAATACAGTAGAAACAAGTTGTGCCTCCGCGGGGAGGGGTTTTCTATACAGTTTTTTGGTTTTGAATATTTGTCAAATTACAACTTATACGGGAAAGTGCCAGCAAATCTGCAAATGCAGGTCGTTTTGTGGTCTTCTTCTCTAAATATTTCCGTTTTCAAATTTTGTGAGAAAGAAGTATTTTAGAAAATACAGTAGAAACAAGTTGTGCCTCCGTGGGAAGGGGTTTTCTATACAGTTTTTTGGTTTTGAATATTTGGCAAATTACAACTTATACGGGGAAGTGCCGGCAAATCTGCAAATGCAGGTCGTTTTGTGGTCTTCTTCTCTAAATATTTCCGTTTTCAAATTTTGTGAGGAAGAAGTATTTTAGAAAATACAGTAGAAACAAGTTGTGCTTCCGTGGGAAGGGGTTTTCTATACAGTTTTTTGGTTTTGAATATTTGGCAAATTACAACTTATACGGGAAAGTGCCGGCAAATCTGCAAATGCAGGTCGTTTTGTGGTCTTCTTCTCTAAATATTTCCGTTTTCAAATTTTGTGAGGAAGAAGTATTTTAGAAAATACAGTAGAAACAAGTTGTGCTTCCGTGGGAAGGGGTTTTCTATACAGTTTTTTGGTTTTGAATATTTGTCAAATTACAACTTATACGGGGAAGTGCCGGCAAATCTGCAAATGCAGGTCGTTTTGTGGTCTTCTTCTCTAAATATTTCCGTTTTCAAATTTTGTGAGGAAGAAGTATTTTAGAAAATACAGTAGAAACAAGTTGTGCCTCCGTGGGAAGGGGTTTTCTATACAGTTTTTTGGTTTTGAATATTTGTCAAATTACAACTTATACGGGAAAGTGCCGGCAAATCTGCAAATGCAGGTCGTTTTGTGGTCTTCTTCTCTAAATATTTCCGTTTTCAAATTTTGTGAGGAAGAAGTATTTTAGAAAATACAGTAGAAACAAGTTGTGCCTCCGTGGGAAGGGGTTTTCTATACAGTTTTTTGGTTTTGAATATTTGGCAAATTACAACTTATACGGGAAAGTGCCGGCAAATCTGCAAATGCAGGTCGTTTTGTGGTCTTCTTCTCTAAATATTTCCGTTTTCAAATTTTGTGAGGAAGAAGTATTTTAGAAAATACAGTAGAAACAAGTTGTGCTTCCGTGGGAAGGGGTTTTCTATACAGTTTTTTGGTTTTGAATATTTGGCAAATTACAACTTATACGGGAAAGTGCCGGCAAATCTGCAAATGCAGGTCGTTTTGTGGTCTTCTTCTCTAAATATTTCCGTTTTCAAATTTTGTGAGGAAGAAGTATTTTAGAAAATACAGTAGAAACAAGTTGTGCTTCCGTGGGAAGGGGTTTTCTATACAGTTTTTTGGTTTTGAATATTTGGCAAATTACAACTTATACGGGAAAGTGCCGGCAAATCTGCAAATGCAGGTCGTTTTGTGGTCTTCTTCTCTAAATATTTCCGTTTTCAAATTTTGTGAGGAAGAAGTATTTTAGAAAATACAGTAGAAACAAGTTGTGCTTCCGCGGGGAGGGGTTTTCTATACAGTTTTTTGGTTTTGAATATTTGTCAAATTACAACTTATACGGGAAAGTGCCGGCAAATCTGCAAATGCAGGTCGTTTTGTGGTCTTCTTCTCTAAATATTTCCGTTTTCAAATTTTGTGAGGAAGAAGTCTTTTAGAAAATACAGTAGAAACAAGTTGTGCTTCCGTGGCGAGGGGTTTTCTATACAGTTTTTTGGTTTTGAATATTTGTCAAATTACAACTTATACGGGAAAGTGCCGGCAAATCTGCAAATGCAGGTCGTTTTGTGGTCTTCTTCTCTAAATATTTCCGTTTTCAAATTTTGTGAGGAAGAAGTCTTTTAGAAAATACAGTAGAAACAAGTTGTGCTTCCGTGGGGAGGGGTTTTCTATACAGTTTTTTGGTTTTGAATATTTGTCAAATTACAACTTATACGGGAAAGTGCCGGCAAATCTGCAAATGCAGGTCGTTTTGTGGTCTTCTTCTCTAAATATTTCCGTTTTCAAATTTTGTGAGGAAGAAGTCTTTTAGAAAATACAGTAGAAACAAGTTGTGCTTCCGCGGGGAGGGGTTTTCTATACAGTTTTTTGGTTTTGAATATTTGTCAAATTACAACTTATACGGGAAAGTGCCGGCAAATCTGCAAATGCAGGTCGTTTTGTGGTCTTCTTCTCTAAATATTTCCGTTTTCAAATTTTGTGAGGAAGAAGTATTTTAGAAAATACAGTAGAAACAAGTTGTGCTTCCGTGGGGAGGGGTTTTCTATACAGTTTTTTGGTTTTGAATATTTGTCAAATTACAACTTATACGGGAAAGTGCCGGCAAATCTGCAAATGCAGGTCGTTTTGTGGTCTTCTTCTCTAAATATTTCCGTTTTCAAATTTTGTGAGGAAGAAGTCTTTTAGAAAATACAGTAGAAACAAGTTGTGCTTCCGTGGGGAGGGGTTTTCTATACAGTTTTTTGGTTTTGAATATTTGTCAAATTACAACTTATACGGGAAAGTGCCGGCAAATCTGAAAATGCAGGTCGTTTTGTGGTCTTCTTCTCTAAATATTTCCGTTTTCAAATTTTGTGAGGAAGAAGTATTTTAGAAAATACAGTGGAAACAAGTTGTGCTTCCGTGGGGAGGGGTTTTCTATACAGTTTTTTGGTTTTGAATATTTGTCAAATTACAACTTATACGGGAAAGTGCCGGCAAATCTGCAAATGCAGGTCGTTTTGTGGTCTTCTTCTCTAAATATTTCCGTTTTCAAATTTTGTGAGGAAGAAGTCTTTTAGAAAATACAGTAGAAACAAGTTGTGCTTCCGTGGGGAGGGGTTTTCTATACAGTTTTTTGGTTTTGAATATTTGTCAAATTACAACTTATACGGGGAAGTGCCGGCAAATCTGCAAATGCAGGTCGTTTTGTGGTCTTCTTCTCTAAATATTTCCGTTTTCAAATTTTGTGAGGAAGAAGTCTTTTAGAAAATACAGTAGAAACAAGTTGTGCTTCCGTGGGGAGGGGTTTTCTATACAGTTTTTTGGTTTTGAATATTTGTCAAATTACAACTTATACGGGAAAGTGCCGGCAAATCTGCAAATGCAGGTCGTTTTGTGGTCTTCTTCTCTAAATATTTCCGTTTTCAAATTTTGTGAGGAAGAAGTCTTTTAGAAAATACAGTAGAAACAAGTTGTGCTTCCGTGGGGAGGGGTTTTCTATACAGTTTTTTGGTTTTGAATATTTGTCAAATTACAATTTATACGGGGAAGTGCCGGCAAATCTGCAAATGCAGGTCGTTTTGTGGTCTTCTTCTCTAAATATTTCCGTTTTCAAATTTTGTGAGGAAGAAGTATTTTAGAAAATACAGTAAAAACAAGTTGTGCTTCCGTGGGGAGGGGTTTTCTATACAGTTTTTTGGTTTTGAATATTTGTCAAATTACAACTTATACGGGAAAGTGCCGGCAAATCTGCAAATGCAGGTCGTTTTGTGGTCTTCTTCTCTAAATAGTTCCGTTTTCAAATTTTGTGAGGAAGAAGTCTTTTAGAAAATACAGTAGAAACAAGTTGTGCTTCCGTGGGGTGGGGTTTTCTATACAGTTTTTTGGTTTTGAATATTTGTCAAATTACAACTTATACGGGAAAGTGCCGGCAAATCTGCAAATGCAGGTCGTTTTGTGGTCTTCTTCTCTAAATATTTCCGTTTTCAAATTTTGTGAGGAAGAAGTCTTTTAGAAAATACAGTAGAAACAAGTTGTGCTTCCGTGGGGAGGGGTTTTCTATACAGTTTTTTGGTTTTGAATATTTGTCAAATTACAACTTATACGGGAAAGTGCCGGCAAATCTGCAAATGCAGGTCGTTTTGTGGTCTTCTTCTCTAAATATTTCCGTTTTCAAATTTTGTGAGGAAGAAGTCTTTTAGAAAATACAGTAGAAACAAGTTGTGCTTCCGTGGGGTGGGGTTTTCTATACAGTTTTTTGGTTTTGAATATTTGTCAAATTACAACTTATACGGGAAAGTGCCGGCAAATCTGCAAATGCAGGTCGTTTTGTGGTCTTCTTCTCTAAATATTTCCGTTTTCAAATTTTGTGAGGAAGAAGTCTTTTAGAAAATACAGTAGAAACAAGTTGTGCTTCCGTGGGGTGGGGTTTTCTATACAGTTTTTTGGTTTTGAATATTTGTCAAATTACAACTTATACGGGAAAGTGCCGGCAAATCTGCAAATGCAGGTCGTTTTGTGGTCTTCTTCTCTAAATATTTCCGTTTTCAAATTTTGTGAGGAAGAAGTCTTTTAGAAAATACAGTAGAAACAAGTTGTGCTTCCGTGGGGAGGGGTTTTCTATACAGTTTTTTGGTTTTGAATATTTGTCAAATTACAACTTATACGGGAAAGTGCCGGCAAATCTGCAAATGCAGGTCGTTTTGTGGTCTTCTTCTCTAAATATTTCCGTTTTCAAATTTTGTGAGGAAGAAGTCTTTTAGAAAATACAGTAGAAACAAGTTGTGCTTCCGTGGGGTGGGGTTTTCTATACAGTTTTTTGGTTTTGAATATTTGTCAAATTACAACTTATACGGGAAAGTGCCGGCAAATCTGCAAATGCAGGTCGTTTTGTGGTCTTCTTCTCTAAATATTTCCGTTTTCAAATTTTGTGAGGAAGAAGTCTTTTAGAAAATACAGTAGAAACAAGTTGTGCTTCCGGGGGGAGGGGTTTTCTATACAGTTTTTTGGTTTTGAATATTTGTCAAATTACAACTTATACGGGAAAGTGCTGGCAAATCTGCAAATGCAGGTCGTTTTGTGGTCTTCTTCTCTAAATATTTCCGTTTTCAAATTTTGTGAGGAAGAAGTCTTTTAGAAAATACAGTAGAAACAAGTTGTGCTTCCGTGGGGTGGGGTTTTCTATACAGTTTTTTGGTTTTGAATATTTGTCAAATTACAACTTATACGGGAAAGTGCCGGCAAATCTGCAAATGCAGGTCGTTTTGTGGTCTTCTTCTCTAAATATTTCCGTTTTCAAATTTTGTGAGGAAGAAGTCTTTTAGAAAATACAGTAGAAACAAGTTGTACTTCCGTGGGGAGGGGTTTTCTATACAGTTTTTTGGTTTTGAATATTTGTCAAATTACAACTTATACGGGAAAGTGCCGGCAAATCTGCAACTGCAGGTCGTTTTGTGGTCTTCTTCTCTAAATATTTCCGTTTTCAAATTTTGTGAGGAAGAAGTATTTTAGAAAATACAGTAGAAACAAGTTGTGCTTCCGTGGGGAGGGGTTTTCTATACAGTTTTTTGGTTTTGAATATTTGTCAAATTACAACTTATACGGGAAAGTGCCGGCAAATCTGCAAATGCAGGTCGTTTTGTGGTCTTCTTCTCTAAATATTTCCGTTTTCAAATTTTGTGAGGAAGAAGTCTTTTAGAAAATACAGTAGAAACAAGTTGTGCTTCCGTGGGGAGGGGTTTTCTATACAGTTTTTTGGTTTTGAATATTTGTCAAATTACAACTTATACGGGAAAGTGCCGGCAAATCTGCAAATGCAGGTCGTTTTGTGGTCTTCTTCTCTAAATATTTCCGTTTTCAAATTTTGTGAGGAAGAAGTCTTTTAGAAAATACAGTAGAAACAAGTTGTGCTTCCGTGGGGAGGGGTTTTCTATACAGTTTTTTGGTTTTGAATATTTGTCAAATTACAACTTATACGGGAAAGTGCCGGCAAATCTGCAAATGCAGGTCGTTTTGTGGTCTTCTTCTCTAAATATTTCCGTTTTCAAATTTTGTGAGGAAGAAGTCTTTTAGAAAATACAGTAGAAACAAGTTGTGCTTCCGTGGGGAGGGGTTTTCTATACAGTTTTTTGGTTTTGAATATTTGTCAAATTACAACTTATACGGGAAAGTGCCGGCAAATCTGCAAATGCAGGTCGTTTTGTGGTCTTCTTCTCTAAATATTTCCGTTTTCAAATTTTGTGAGGAAGAAGTCTTTTAGAAAATACAGTAGAAACAAGTTGTGCTTCCGTGGGGAGGGGTTTTCTATACAGTTTTTTGGTTTTGAATATTTGTCAAATTACAACTTATACGGGAAAGTGCCGGCAAATCTGCAAATGCAGGTCGTTTTGTGGTCTTCTTCTCTAAATATTTCCGTTTTCAAATTTTGTGAGGAAGAAGTATTTTAGAAAATACAGTAGAAACAAGTTGTGCTTCCGTGGGGAGGGGTTTTCTATACAGTTTTTTGGTTTTGAATATTTGTCAAATTACAACTTATACGGGAAAGTGCCGGCAAATCTGCAAATGCAGGTCGTTTTGTGGTCTTCTTCTCTAAATATTTCCGTTTTCAAATTTTGTGAGGAAGAAGTCTTTTAGAAAATACAGTAGAAACAAGTTGTGCTTCCGTGGGGAGGGGTTTTCTATACAGTTTTTTGGTTTTGAATATTTGTCAAATTACAACTTATACGGGAAAGTGCCGGTAAATCTGCAAATGCAGGTCGTTTTGTGGTCTTCTTCTCTAAATATTTCCGTTTTCAAATTTTGTGAGGAAGAAGTCTTTTAGAAAATACAGTAGAAACAAGTTGTGCTTCCGTGGGGAGGGGTTTTCTATACAGTTTTTTGGTTTTGAATATTTGTCAAATTACAACTTATACGGGAAAGTGCCGGCAAATCTGCAAATGCAGGTCGTTTTGTGGTCTTCTTCTCTAAATATTTCCGTTTTCAAATTTTGTGAGGAAGAAGTCTTTTAGAAAATACAGTAGAAACAAGTTGTGCTTCCGTGGGGAGGGGTTTTCTATACAGTTTTTTGGTTTTGAATATTTGTCAAATTACAACTTATACGGGAAAGTGCCGGCAAATCTGCAAATGCAGGTCGTTCTGTGGTCTTCTTCTCTAAATATTTCCGTTTTCAAATTTTGTGAGGAAGAAGTCTTTTAGAAAATACAGTAGAAACAAGTTGTGCTTCCGTGGGGAGGGGTTTTCTATACAGTTTTTTGGTTTTGAATATTTGTCAAATTACAACTTATACGGGAAAGTGCCGGCAAATCTGCAAATGCAGGTCGTTTTGTGGTCTTCTTCTCTAAATATTTCCGTTTTCAAATTTTGTGAGGAAGAAGTCTTTTAGAAAATACAGTAGAAACAAGTTGTGCTTCCGTGGGGAGGGGTTTTCTATACAGTTTTTTGGTTTTGAATATTTGTCAAATTACAACTTATACGGGAAAGTGCCGGCAAATCTGCAAATGCAGGTCGTTTTGTGGTCTTCTTCTCTAAATATTTCCGTTTTCAAATTTTATGAGGAAGAAGTCTTTTAGAAAATACAGTAGAAACAAGTTGTGCTTCCGTGGGGAGGGGTTTTCTATACAGTTTTTTGGTTTTGAATATTTGTCAAATTACAACTTATACGGGAAAGTGCCGGCAAATCTGCAAATGCAGGTCGTTTTGTGGTCTTCTTCTCTAAATATTTCCGTTTTCAAATTTTGTGAGGAAGAAGTCTTTTAGAAAATACAGTAGAAACAAGTTGTGCTTCCGTGGGGAGGGGTTTTCTATACAGTTTTTTGGTTTTGAATATTTGTCAAATTACAACTTATACGGGAAAGTGCCGGCAAATCTGCAACTGCAGGTCGTTTTGTGGTCTTCTTCTCTAAATATTTCCGTTTTCAAATTTTGTGAGGAAGAAGTATTTTAGAAAATACAGTAGAAACAAGTTGTGCTTCCGTGGGGAGGGGTTTTCTATGCAGTTTTTTGGTTTTGAATATTTGTCAAATTACAACTTATACGGGAAAGTGCCGGCAAATCTGCAAATGCAGGTCGTTTTGTGGTCTTCTTCTCTAAATATTTCCGTTTTCAAATTTTGTGAGGAAGAAGTCTTTTAGAAAATACAGTAGAAACAAGTTGTGCTTCCGTGGGGAGGGGTTTTCTATACAGTTTTTTGGTTTTGAATATTTGTCAAATTACAACTTATACGGGAAAGTGCCGGCAAATCTGAAAATGCAGGTCGTTTTGTGGTCTTCTTCTCTAAATATTTCCGTTTTCAAATTTTGTGAGGAAGAAGTATTTTAGAAAATACAGTGGAAACAAGTTGTGCTTCCGTGGGGAGGGGTTTTCTATACAGTTTTTTGGTTTTGAATATTTGTCAAATTACAACTTATACGGGAAAGTGCCGGCAAATCTGCAAATGCAGGTCGTTTTGTGGTCTTCTTCTCTAAATATTTCCGTTTTCAAATTTTGTGAGGAAGAAGTCTTTTAGAAAATACAGTAGAAACAAGTTGTGCTTCCGTGGGGAGGGGTTTTCTATACAGTTTTTTGGTTTTGAATATTTGTCAAATTACAACTTATACGGGGAAGTGCCGGCAAATCTGCAAATGCAGGTCGTTTTGTGGTCTTCTTCTCTAAATATTTCCGTTTTCAAATTTTGTGAGGAAGAAGTCTTTTAGAAAATACAGTAGAAACAAGTTGTGCTTCCGTGGGGAGGGGTTTTCTATACAGTTTTTTGGTTTTGAATATTTGTCAAATTACAACTTATACGGGAAAGTGCCGGCAAATCTGCAAATGCAGGTCGTTTTGTGGTCTTCTTCTCTAAATATTTCCGTTTTCAAATTTTGTGAGGAAGAAGTCTTTTAGAAAATACAGTAGAAACAAGTTGTGCTTCCGTGGGGAGGGGTTTTCTATACAGTTTTTTGGTTTTGAATATTTGTCAAATTACAATTTATACGGGGAAGTGCCGGCAAATCTGCAAATGCAGGTCGTTTTGTGGTCTTCTTCTCTAAATATTTCCGTTTTCAAATTTTGTGAGGAAGAAGTATTTTAGAAAATACAGTAGAAACAAGTTGTGCTTCCGTGGGGAGGGGTTTTCTATACAGTTTTTTGGTTTTGAATATTTGTCAAATTACAACTTATACGGGAAAGTGCCGGCAAATCTGCAAATGCAGGTCGTTTTGTGGTCTTCTTCTCTAAATATTTCCGTTTTCAAATTTTGTGAGGAAGAAGTCTTTTAGAAAATACAGTAGAAACAAGTTGTGCTTCCGTGGGGAGGGGTTTTCTATACAGTTTTTTGGTTTTGAATATTTGTCAAATTACAACTTATACGGGAAAGTGCCGGCAAATCTGCAAATGCAGGTCGTTTTGTGGTCTTCTTCTCTAAATATTTCCGTTTTCAAATTTTGTGAGGAAGAAGTATTTTAGAAAATACAGTAGAAACAAGTTGTGCTTCCGTGGGGTGGGGTTTTCTATACAGTTTTTTGGTTTTGAATATTTGTCAAATTACAACTTATACGGGAAAGTGCCGGCAAATCTGCAAATGCAGGTCGTTTTGTGGTCTTCTTCTCTAAATATTTCCGTTTTCAAATTTTGTGAGGAAGAAGTCTTTTAGAAAATACAGTAGAAACAAGTTGTGCTTCCGTGGGGAGGGGTTTTCTATACAGTTTTTTGGTTTTGAATATTTGTCAAATTACAACTTATACGGGAAAGTGCCGGCAAATCTGCAAATGCAGGTCGTTTTGTGGTCTTCTTCTCTAAATATTTCCGTTTTCAAATTTTGTGAGGAAGAAGTCTTTTAGAAAATACAGTAGAAACAAGTTGTGCTTCCGTGGGGAGGGGTTTTCTATACAGTTTTTTGGTTTTGAATATTTGTCAAATTACAACTTATACGGGAAAGTGCCGGCAAATCTGCAAATGCAGGTCGTTTTGTGGTCTTCTTCTCTAAATATTTCCGTTTTCAAATTTTGTGAGGAAGAAGTCTTTTAGAAAATACAGTAGAAACAAGTTGTGCTTCCGTGGGGTGGGGTTTTCTATACAGTTTTTTGGTTTTGAATATTTGTCAAATTACAACTTATACGGGAAAGTGCCGGCAAATCTGCAAATGCAGGTCGTTTTGTGGTCTTCTTCTCTAAATATTTCCGTTTTCAAATTTTGTGAGGAAGAAGTCTTTTAGAAAATACAGTAGAAACAAGTTGTACTTCCGTGGGGAGGGGTTTTCTATACAGTTTTTTGGTTTTGAATATTTGTCAAATTACAACTTATACGGGAAAGTGCCGGCAAATCTGCAAATGCAGGTCGTTTTGTGGTCTTCTTCTCTAAATATTTCCGTTTTCAAATTTTGTGAGGAAGAAGTCTTTTAGAAAATACAGTAGAAACAAGTTGTGCTTCCGTGGGGAGGGGTTTTCTATACAGTTTTTTGGTTTTGAATATTTGTCAAATTACAACTTATACGGGAAAGTGCCGGCAAATCTGCAACTGCAGGTCGTTTTGTGGTCTTCTTCTCTAAATATTTCCGTTTTCAAATTTTGTGAGGAAGAAGTATTTTAGAAAATACAGTAGAAACAAGTTGTGCTTCCGTGGGGAGGGGTTTTCTATACAGTTTTTTGGTTTTGAATATTTGTCAAATTACAACTTATACGGGAAAGTGCCGGCAAATCTGCAAATGCAGGTCGTTTTGTGGTCTTCTTCTCTAAATATTTCCGTTTTCAAATTTTGTGAGGAAGAAGTCTTTTAGAAAATACAGTAGAAACAAGTTGTGCTTCCGTGGGGAGGGGTTTTCTATACAGTTTTTTGGTTTTGAATATTTGTCAAATTACAACTTATATGGGAAAGTGCCGGCAAATCTGCAAATGCAGGTCGTTTTGTGGTCTTCTTCTCTAAATATTTCCGTTTTCAAATTTTGTGAGGAAGAAGTCTTTTAGAAAATACAGTAGAAACAAGTTGTGCTTCCGTGGGGAGGGGTTTTCTATACAGTTTTTTGGTTTTGAATATTTGTCAAATTACAACTTATACGGGAAAGTGCCGGCAAATCTGCAAATGCAGGTCGTTTTGTGGTCTTCTTCTCTAAATATTTCCGTTTTCAAATTTTGTGAGGAAGAAGTCTTTTAGAAAATACAGTAGAAACAAGTTGTGCTTCCGTGGGGAGGGGTTTTCTATACAGTTTTTTGGTTTTGAATATTTGTCAAATTACAACTTATACGGGAAAGTGCCGGCAAATCTGCAAATGCAGGTCGTTTTGTGGTCTTCTTCTCTAAATATTTCCGTTTTCAAATTTTGTGAGGAAGAAGTCTTTTAGAAAATACAGTAGAAACAAGGGAGGGGTTTTCTATACAGTTTTTTGGTTTTGAATATTTGTCAAATTACAACTTATACGGGAAAGTGCCGGCAAATCTGCAAATGCAGGTCGTTTTGTGGTCTTCTTCTCTAAATATTTCCGTTTTCAAATTTTGTGAGGAAGAAGTCTTTTAGAAAATACAGTAGAAACAAGTTGTGCTCATACGAGTATGGGGAGGGGTTTTCTATACAGTTTTTTGGTTTTGAATATTTGTCAAATTACAACTTATACGGGAAAGTGCCGGCAAATCTGCAAATGCAGGTCGTTTTGTGGTCTTCTTCTCTAAATATTTCCGTTTTCAAATTTTGTGAGGAAGAAGTCTTTTAGAAAATACAGTAGAAACAAGTTGTGCTTCATACTAGTCGTGGGGAGGGGTTTTCTATACAGTTTTTTGGTTTTGAATATTTGTCAAATTACAACTTATACGGGAAAGTGCCGGCAAATCTGCAAATGCAGGTCGTTTTGTGGTCTTCTTCTCTAAATATTTCCGTTTTCAAATTTTGTGAGGAAGAAGTCTTTTAGAAAATACAGTAGAAACAAGTTGTGCTTCCGTGGGGAGGGGTTTTCTATACAGTTTTTTGGTTTTGAATATTTGTCAAATTACAACTTATACGGGAAAGTGCCGGCAAATCTGCAACTGCAGGTCGTTTTGTGGTCTTCTTCTCTAAATATTTCCGTTTTCAAATTTTGTGAGGAAGAAGTCTTTTAGAAAATACAGTAGAAACAAGTTGTGCTTCCGTGGGGAGGGGTTTTCTATGCAGTTTTTTGGTTTTGAATATTTGTCAAATTACAACTTATACGGGAAAGTGCCGGCAAATCTGCAACTGCAGGTCGTTTTGTGGTCTTCTTCTCTAAATATTTCCGTTTTCAAATTTTGTGAGGAAGAAGTATTTTAGAAAATACAGTAGAAACAAGTTGTGCTTCCGTGGGGAGGGGTTTTCTATACAGTTTTTTGGTTTTGAATATTTGTCAAATTACAACTTATACGGGAAAGTGCCGGCAAATCTGCAACTGCAGGTCGTTTTGTGGTCTTCTTCTCTAAATATTTCCGTTTTCAAATTTTGTGAGGAAGAAGTATTTTAGAAAATACAGTAGAAACAAGTTGTGCTTCCGTGGGGAGGGGTTTTCTATACAGTTTTTTGGTTTTGAATATTTGTCAAATTACAACTTATACGGGAAAGTGCCGGCAAATCTGCAACTGCAGGTCGTTTTGTGGTCTTCTTCTCTAAATATTTCCGTTTTCAAATTTTGTGAGGAAGAAGTCTTTTAGAAAATACAGTAGAAACAAGTTGTGCTTCCGTGGGGAGGGGTTTTCTATACAGTTTTTTGGTTTTGAATATTTGTCAAATTACAACTTATACGGGAAAGTGCCGGCAAATCTGCAACTGCAGGTCGTTTTGTGGTCTTCTTCTCTAAATATTTCCGTTTTCAAATTTTGTGAGGAAGAAGTATTTTAGAAAATACAGTAGAAACAAGTTGTGCTTCCGTGGGGAGGGGTTTTCTATACAGTTTTTTGGTTTTGAATATTTGTCAAATTACAACTTATACGGGAAAGTGCCGGCAAATCTGCAACTGCAGGTCGTTTTGTGGTCTTCTTCTCTAAATATTTCCGTTTTCAAATTTTGTGAGGAAGAAGTCTTTTAGAAAATACAGTAGAAACAAGTTGTGCTTCCGTGGGGAGGGGTTTTCTATACAGTTTTTTGGTTTTGAATATTTGTCAAATTACAACTTATACGGGAAAGTGCCGGCAAATCTGCAAATGCAGGTCGTTTTGTGGTCTTCTTCTCTAAATATTTCCGTTTTCAAATTTTGTGAGGAAGAAGTCTTTTAGAAAATACAGTAGAAACAAGTTGTGCTTCCGTGGGGAGGGGTTTTCTATACAGTTTTTTGGTTTTGAATATTTGTCAAATTACAACTTATACGGGAAAGTGCCGGCAAATCTGCAAATGCAGGTCGTTTTGTGGTCTTCTTCTCTAAATATTTCCGTTTTCAAATTTTGTGAGGAAGAAGTCTTTTAGAAAATACAGTAGAAACAAGTTGTGCTTCCGTGGGGAGGGGTTTTCTATACAGTTTTTTGGTTTTGAATATTTGTCAAATTACAACTTATACGGGAAAGTGCCGGCAAATCTGCAAATGCAGGTCGTTTTGTGGTCTTCTTCTCTAAATATTTCCGTTTTCAAATTTTGTGAGGAAGAAGTCTTTTAGAAAATACAGTAGAAACAAGTTGTGCTTCCGTGGGGAGGGGTTTTCTATACAGTTTTTTGGTTGTGAATATTTGTCAAATTACAACTTATACGGGAAAGTGCCGGCAAATCTGCAAATGCAGGTCGTTTTGTGGTCTTCTTCTCTAAATATTTCCGTTTTCAAATTTTGTGAGGAAGAAGTCTTTTAGAAAATACAGTAGAAACAAGTTGTGCTTCCGTGGGGAGGGGTTTTTTATACAGTTTTTTGGTTGTGAATATTTGTCAAATTACAACTTATACGGGAAAGTGCCGGCAAATCTGCAAATGCAGGTCGTTTTGTGGTCTTCTTCTCTAAATATTTCCGTTTTCAAATTTTGTGAGGAAGAAGTCTTTTAGAAAATACAGTAGAAACAAGTTGTGCTTCCGTGGGGAGGGGTTTTCTATACAGTTTTTTGGTTTTGAATATTTGTCAAATTACAACTTATACGGGAAAGTGCCGGCAAATCTGCAAATGCAGGTCGTTTTGTGGTCTTCTTCTCTAAATATTTCCGTTTTCAAATTTTGTGAGGAAGAAGTCTTTTAGAAAATACAGTAGAAACAAGTTGTGCTTCCGTGGGGAGGGGTTTTCTATACAGTTTTTTGGTTTTGAATATTTGTCAAATTACAACTTATACGGGAAAGTGCCGGCAAATCTGCAAATGCAGGTCGTTTTGTGGTCTTCTTCTCTAAATATTTCCGTTTTCAAATTTTGTGAGGAAGAAGTCTTTTAGAAAATACAGTAGAAACAAGTTGTGCTTCCGTGGGGAGGGGTTTTCTATACAGTTTTTTGGTTTTGAATATTTGTCAAATTACAACTTATACGGGAAAGTGCCGGCAAATCTGCAACTGCAGGTCGTTTTGTGGTCTTCTTCTCTAAATATTTCCGTTTTCAAATTTTGTGAGGAAGAAGTATTTTAGAAAATACAGTAGAAACAAGTTGTGCTTCCGTGGGGAGGGGTTTTCTATGCAGTTTTTTGGTTTTGAATATTTGTCAAATTACAGCTTATACGGGAAAGTGCCGGCAAATCTGCAAATGCAGGTCGTTTTGTGGTCTTCTTCTCTAAATATTTCCGTTTTCAAATTTTGTGAGGAAGAAGTCTTTTAGAAAATACAGTAGAAACAAGTTGTGCTTCCGTGGGGAGGGGTTTTCTATACAGTTTTTTGGTTTTGAATATTTGTCAAAGTACAACTTATACGGGAAAGTGCCGGCAAATCTGCAAATGCAGGTCGTTTTGTGGTCTTCTTCTCTAAATATTTCCGTTTTCAAATTTTGTGAGGAAGAAGTCTTTTAGAAAATACAGTAGAAACAAGTTGTGCTTCCGTGGGGAGGGGTTTTCTATACAGTTTTTTGGTTTTGAATATTTGTCAAATTACAACTTATACGGGAAAGTGCCGGCAAATCTGCAACTGCAGGTCGTTTTGTGGTCTTCTTCTCTAAATATTTCCGTTTTCAAATTTTGTGAGGAAGAAGTATTTTAGAAAATACAGTAGAAACAAGTTGTGCTTCCGTGGGGAGGGGTTTTCTATGCAGTTTTTTGGTTTTGAATATTTGTCAAATTACAACTTATACGGGAAAGTGCCGGCAAATCTGCAAATGCAGGTCGTTTTGTGGTCTTCTTCTCTAAATATTTCCGTTTTCAAATTTTGTGAGGAAGAAGTCTTTTAGAAAATACAGTAGAAACAAGTTGTGCTTCCGTGGGGAGGGGTTTTCTATACAGTTTTTTGGTTTTGAATATTTGTCAAATTACAACTTATACGGGAAAGTGCCGGCAAATCTGCAAATGCAGGTCGTTTTGTGGTCTTCTTCTCTAAATATTTCCGTTTTCAAATTTTGTGAGGAAGAAGTCTTTTAGAAAATACAGTAGAAACAAGTTGTGCTTCCGTGGGGAGGGGTTTTCTATACAGTTTTTTGGTTGTGAATATTTGTCAAATTACAACTTATACGGGAAAGTGCCGGCAAATCTGCAAATGCAGGTCGTTTTGTGGTCTTCTTCTCTAAATATTTCCGTTTTCAAATTTTATGAGGAAGAAGTCTTTTAGAAAATACAGTAGAAACAAGTTGTGCTTCCGTGGGGAGGGGTTTTCTATACAGTTTTTTGGTTTTGAATATTTGTCAAATTACAACTTATACGGGAAAGTGCCGGCAAATCTGCAAATGCAGGTCGTTTTGTGGTCTTCTTCTCTAAATATTTCCGTTTTCAAATTTTGTGAGGAAGAAGTCTTTTAGAAAATACAGTAGAAACAAGTTGTGCTTCCGTGGGGAGGGGTTTTCTATACAGTTTTTTGGTTTTGAATATTTGTCAAAGTACAACTTATACGGGAAAGTGCCGGCAAATCTGCAAATGCAGGTCGTTTTGTGGTCTTCTTCTCTAAATATTTCCGTTTTCAAATTTTGTGAGGAAGAAGTATTTTAGAAAATACAGTAGAAACAAGTTGTGCTTCCGTGGGGAGGGGTTTTCTATACAGTTTTTTGGTTTTGAATATTTGTCAAATTACAACTTATACGGGAAAGTGCCGGCAAATCTGCAAATGCAGGTCGTTTTGTGGTCTTCTTCTCTAAATATTTCCGTTTTCAAATTTTGTGAGGAAGAAGTATTTTAGAAAATACAGTAGAAACAAGTTGTGCTTCCGCGGGGAGGGGTTTTCTATACAGTTTTTTGGTTTTGAATATTTGTCAAATTACAACTTATACGGGAAAGTGCCGGCAAATCTGCAAATGCAGGTCGTTTTGTGGTCTTCTTCTCTAAATATTTCCGTTTTCAAATTTTGTGAGGAAGAAGTATTTTAGAAAATACAATAGAAACAAATTGTGCTTCCGTGGGGAGGGGTTTTCTATACAGTTTTTTGGTTTTGAATATTTGTCAAATTACAACTTATACGGGAAAGTGCCGGCAAATCTGCAAATGCAGGTCGTTTTGTGGTCTTCTTCTCTAAATATTTCCGTTTTCAAATTTTGTGAGGAAGAAGTATTTTAGAAAATACAGTAGAAACAAGTTGTGCTTCCGCGGGGAGGGGTTTTCTATACAGTTTTTTGGTTTTGAATATTTGTCAAATTACAACTTATACGGGAAAGTGCCGGCAAATCTGCAAATGCAGGTCGTTTTGTGGTCTTCTTCTCTAAATATTTCCGTTTTCAAATTTTGTGAGGAAGAAGTCTTTTAGAAAATACAGTAGAAACAAGTTGTGCTTCCGTGGGGAGGGGTTTTCTATACAGTTTTTTGGTTTTGAATATTTGTCAAATTACAACTTATACGGGAAAGTGCCGGCAAATCTGCAAATGCAGGTCGTTTTGTGGTCTTCTTCTCTAAATATTTCCGTTTTCAAATTTTATGAGGAAGAAGTCTTTTAGAAAATACAGTAGAAACAAGTTGTGCTTCCGTGGGGAGGGGTTTTCTATACAGTTTTTTGGTTTTGAATATTTGTCAAATTACAACTTATACGGGAAAGTGCCGGCAAATCTGCAAATGCAGGTCGTTTTGTGGTCTTCTTCTCTAAATATTTCCGTTTTCAAATTTTGTGAGGAAGAAGTCTTTTAGAAAATACAGTAGAAACAAGTTGTGCTTCCGTGGGGAGGGGTTTTCTATACAGTTTTTTGGTTTTGAATATTTGTCAAAGTACAACTTATACGGGAAAGTGCCGGCAAATCTGCAAATGCAGGTCGTTTTGTGGTCTTCTTCTCTAAATATTTCCGTTTTCAAATTTTGTGAGGAAGAAGTATTTTAGAAAATACAGTAGAAACAAGTTGTGCTTCCGTGGGGAGGGGTTTTCTATACAGTTTTTTGGTTTTGAATATTTGTCAAAGTACAACTTATACGGGAAAGTGCCGGCAAATCTGCAAATGCAGGTCGTTTTGTGGTCTTCTTCTCTAAATATTTCCGTTTTCAAATTTTGTGAGGAAGAAGTATTTTAGAAAATACAGTAGAAACAAGTTGTGCTTCCGCGGGGAGGGGTTTTCTATACAGTTTTTTGGTTTTGAATATTTGTCAAATTACAACTTATACGGGAAAGTGCCGGCAAATCTGCAAATGCAGGTCGTTTTGTGGTCTTCTTCTCTAAATATTTCCGTTTTCAAATTTTGTGAGGAAGAAGTATTTTAGAAAATACAATAGAAACAAATTGTGCTTCCGTGGGGAGGGGTTTTCTATACAGTTTTTTGGTTTTGAATATTTGTCAAATTACAACTTATACGGGAAAGTGCCGGCAAATCTGCAAATGCAGGTCGTTTTGTGGTCTTCTTCTCTAAATATTTCCGTTTTCAAATTTTGTGAGGAAGAAGTATTTTAGAAAATACAGTAGAAACAAGTTGTGCTTCCGCGGGGAGGGGTTTTCTATACAGTTTTTTGGTTTTGAATATTTGTCAAATTACAACTTATACGGGAAAGTGCCGGCAAATCTGCAACTGCAGGTCGTTTTGTGGTCTTCTTCTCTAAATATTTCCGTTTTCAAATTTTGTGAGGAAGAAGTATTTTAGAAAATACAGTAGAAACAAGTTGTGCTTCCGTGGGGAGGGGTTTTCTATACAGTTTTTTGGTTTTGAATATTTGTCAAATTACAACTTATACGGGAAAGTGCCGGCAAATCTGCAAATGCAGGTCGTTTTGTGGTCTTCTTCTCTAAATATTTCCGTTTTCAAATTTTGTGAGGAAGAAGTCTTTTAGAAAATACAGTAGAAACAAGTTGTGCTTCCGTGGGGAGGGGTTTTCTATACAGTTTTTTGGTTTTGAATATTTGTCAAATTACAACTTATACGGGAAAGTGCCGGCAAATCTGCAAATGCAGGTCGTTTTGTGGTCTTCTTCTCTAAAGATTTCCGTTTTCAAATTTTGTGAGGAAGAAGTATTTTAGAAAATACAGTAGAAACAAGTTGTGCTTCCGTGGGGAGGGGTTTTCTATACAGTTTTTTGGTTTTGAATATTTGTCAAATTACAACTTATACGGGAAAGTGCCGGCAAATCTGCAAATGCAGGTCGTTTTGTGGTCTTCTTCTCTAAATATTTCCGTTTTCAAATTTTGTGAGGAAGAAGTATTTTAGAAAATACAGTAGAAACAAGTTGTGCTTCCGTGGGGAGAGGTTTTCTATACAGTTTTTTGGTTTTGAATATTTGTCAAATTACAACTTATACGGGAAAGTGCCGGCAAATCTGCAACTGCAGGTCGTTTTGTGGTCTTCTTCTCTAAATATTTCCGTTTTCAAATTTTGTGAGGAAGAAGTATTTTAGAAAATACAGTAGAAACAAGTTGTGCTTCCGTGGGGAGGGGTTTTCTATACAGTTTTTTGGTTTTGAATATTTGTCAAATTACAACTTATACGGGAAAGTGCCGGCAAATCTGCAAATGCAGGTCGTTTTGTGGTCTTCTTCTCTAAATATTTCCGTTTTCAAATTTTGTGTGGAAGAAGTATTTTAGAAAATACAGTAGAAACAAGTTGTGCTTCCGTGGGGAGGGGTTTTCTATACAGTTTTTTGGTTTTGAATATTTGTCAAATTACAACTTATACGGGAAAGTGCCAGCAAATCTGCAAATGCAGGTCGTTTTGTGGTCTTCTTCTCTAAATATTTCCGTTTTCAAATTTTGTGAGGAAGAAGTATTTTAGAAAATACAGTAGAAACAAGTTGTGCTTCCGTGGGGAGGGGTTTTCTATACAGTTTTTTGGTTTTGAATATTTGTCAAATTACAACTTATATGGGAAAGTGCCGGCAAATCTGCAAATGCAGGTCGTTTTGTGGTCTTCTTCTCTAAATATTTCCGTTTTCAAATTTTGTGAGGAAGAAGTATTTTAGAAAATACAGTAGAAACAAGTTGTGCTTCCGTGGGGAGGGGTTTTCTATACAGTTTTTTGGTTTTGAATATTTGTCAAATTACAACTTATACGGGAAAGTGCCGGCAAATCTGCAACTGCAGGTCGTTTTGTGGTCTTCTTCTCTAAATATTTCCGTTTTCAAATTTTGTGAGGAAGAAGTATTTTAGAAAATACAGTAGAAACAAGTTGTGCCTCCGTGGGAAGGGGTTTTCTATACAGTTTTTTGGTTTTGAATATTTGTCAAATTACAACTTATATGGGAAAGTGCCGGCAAATCTGCAAATGCAGGTCGTTTTGTGGTCTTCTTCTCTAAATATTTCCGTTTTTAAATTTTGTGAGGAAGAAGTATTTTAGAAAATACAGTAGAAACAAGTTGTGCTTCCGTGGGGAGGGGTTTTCTATACAGTTTTTTGGTTTTGAATATTTGTCAAATTACAACTTATACGGGAAAGTGCCGGCAAATCTGCAACTGCAGGTCGTTTTGTGGTCTTCTTCTCTAAATATTTCCGTTTTCAAATTTTGTGAGGAAGAAGTATTTTAGAAAATACAGTAGAAACAAGTTGTGCTTCCGTGGGGAGGGGTTTTCTATGCAGTTTTTTGGTTTTGAATATTTGTCAAATTACAGCTTATACGGGAAAGTGCCGGCAAATCTGCAAATGCAGGTCGTTTTGTGGTCTTCTTCTCTAAATATTTCCGTTTTCAAATTTTGTGAGGAAGAAGTCTTTTAGAAAATACAGTAGAAACAAGTTGTGCTTCCGTGGGGAGGGGTTTTCTATACAGTTTTTTGGTTTTGAATATTTGTCAAAGTACAACTTATACGGGAAAGTGCCGGCAAATCTGCAAATGCAGGTCGTTTTGTGGTCTTCTTCTCTAAATATTTCCGTTTTCAAATTTTGTGAGGAAGAAGTCTTTTAGAAAATACAGTAGAAACAAGTTGTGCTTCCGTGGGGAGGGGTTTTCTATACAGTTTTTTGGTTTTGAATATTTGTCAAATTACAACTTATACGGGAAAGTGCCGGCAAATCTGCAACTGCAGGTCGTTTTGTGGTCTTCTTCTCTAAATATTTCCGTTTTCAAATTTTGTGAGGAAGAAGTATTTTAGAAAATACAGTAGAAACAAGTTGTGCTTCCGTGGGGAGGGGTTTTCTATGCAGTTTTTTGGTTTTGAATATTTGTCAAATTACAACTTATACGGGAAAGTGCCGGCAAATCTGCAAATGCAGGTCGTTTTGTGGTCTTCTTCTCTAAATATTTCCGTTTTCAAATTTTGTGAGGAAGAAGTCTTTTAGAAAATACAGTAGAAACAAGTTGTGCTTCCGTGGGGAGGGGTTTTCTATACAGTTTTTTGGTTTTGAATATTTGTCAAATTACAACTTATACGGGAAAGTGCCGGCAAATCTGCAAATGCAGGTCGTTTTGTGGTCTTCTTCTCTAAATATTTCCGTTTTCAAATTTTGTGAGGAAGAAGTCTTTTAGAAAATACAGTAGAAACAAGTTGTGCTTCCGTGGGGAGGGGTTTTCTATACAGTTTTTTGGTTGTGAATATTTGTCAAATTACAACTTATACGGGAAAGTGCCGGCAAATCTGCAAATGCAGGTCGTTTTGTGGTCTTCTTCTCTAAATATTTCCGTTTTCAAATTTTATGAGGAAGAAGTCTTTTAGAAAATACAGTAGAAACAAGTTGTGCTTCCGTGGGGAGGGGTTTTCTATACAGTTTTTTGGTTTTGAATATTTGTCAAATTACAACTTATACGGGAAAGTGCCGGCAAATCTGCAAATGCAGGTCGTTTTGTGGTCTTCTTCTCTAAATATTTCCGTTTTCAAATTTTGTGAGGAAGAAGTCTTTTAGAAAATACAGTAGAAACAAGTTGTGCTTCCGTGGGGAGGGGTTTTCTATACAGTTTTTTGGTTTTGAATATTTGTCAAAGTACAACTTATACGGGAAAGTGCCGGCAAATCTGCAAATGCAGGTCGTTTTGTGGTCTTCTTCTCTAAATATTTCCGTTTTCAAATTTTGTGAGGAAGAAGTATTTTAGAAAATACAGTAGAAACAAGTTGTGCTTCCGTGGGGAGGGGTTTTCTATACAGTTTTTTGGTTTTGAATATTTGTCAAATTACAACTTATACGGGAAAGTGCCGGCAAATCTGCAAATGCAGGTCGTTTTGTGGTCTTCTTCTCTAAATATTTCCGTTTTCAAATTTTGTGAGGAAGAAGTATTTTAGAAAATACAGTAGAAACAAGTTGTGCTTCCGCGGGGAGGGGTTTTCTATACAGTTTTTTGGTTTTGAATATTTGTCAAATTACAACTTATACGGGAAAGTGCCGGCAAATCTGCAAATGCAGGTCGTTTTGTGGTCTTCTTCTCTAAATATTTCCGTTTTCAAATTTTGTGAGGAAGAAGTATTTTAGAAAATACAATAGAAACAAATTGTGCTTCCGTGGGGAGGGGTTTTCTATACAGTTTTTTGGTTTTGAATATTTGTCAAATTACAACTTATACGGGAAAGTGCCGGCAAATCTGCAAATGCAGGTCGTTTTGTGGTCTTCTTCTCTAAATATTTCCGTTTTCAAATTTTGTGAGGAAGAAGTATTTTAGAAAATACAGTAGAAACAAGTTGTGCTTCCGCGGGGAGGGGTTTTCTATACAGTTTTTTGGTTTTGAATATTTGTCAAATTACAACTTATACGGGAAAGTGCCGGCAAATCTGCAAATGCAGGTCGTTTTGTGGTCTTCTTCTCTAAATATTTCCGTTTTCAAATTTTGTGAGGAAGAAGTCTTTTAGAAAATACAGTAGAAACAAGTTGTGCTTCCGTGGGGAGGGGTTTTCTATACAGTTTTTTGGTTTTGAATATTTGTCAAATTACAACTTATACGGGAAAGTGCCGGCAAATCTGCAAATGCAGGTCGTTTTGTGGTCTTCTTCTCTAAATATTTCCGTTTTCAAATTTTATGAGGAAGAAGTCTTTTAGAAAATACAGTAGAAACAAGTTGTGCTTCCGTGGGGAGGGGTTTTCTATACAGTTTTTTGGTTTTGAATATTTGTCAAATTACAACTTATACGGGAAAGTGCCGGCAAATCTGCAAATGCAGGTCGTTTTGTGGTCTTCTTCTCTAAATATTTCCGTTTTCAAATTTTGTGAGGAAGAAGTCTTTTAGAAAATACAGTAGAAACAAGTTGTGCTTCCGTGGGGAGGGGTTTTCTATACAGTTTTTTGGTTTTGAATATTTGTCAAAGTACAACTTATACGGGAAAGTGCCGGCAAATCTGCAAATGCAGGTCGTTTTGTGGTCTTCTTCTCTAAATATTTCCGTTTTCAAATTTTGTGAGGAAGAAGTATTTTAGAAAATACAGTAGAAACAAGTTGTGCTTCCGTGGGGAGGGGTTTTCTATACAGTTTTTTGGTTTTGAATATTTGTCAAAGTACAACTTATACGGGAAAGTGCCGGCAAATCTGCAAATGCAGGTCGTTTTGTGGTCTTCTTCTCTAAATATTTCCGTTTTCAAATTTTGTGAGGAAGAAGTATTTTAGAAAATACAGTAGAAACAAGTTGTGCTTCCGCGGGGAGGGGTTTTCTATACAGTTTTTTGGTTTTGAATATTTGTCAAATTACAACTTATACGGGAAAGTGCCGGCAAATCTGCAAATGCAGGTCGTTTTGTGGTCTTCTTCTCTAAATATTTCCGTTTTCAAATTTTGTGAGGAAGAAGTATTTTAGAAAATACAATAGAAACAAATTGTGCTTCCGTGGGGAGGGGTTTTCTATACAGTTTTTTGGTTTTGAATATTTGTCAAATTACAACTTATACGGGAAAGTGCCGGCAAATCTGCAAATGCAGGTCGTTTTGTGGTCTTCTTCTCTAAATATTTCCGTTTTCAAATTTTGTGAGGAAGAAGTATTTTAGAAAATACAGTAGAAACAAGTTGTGCTTCCGCGGGGAGGGGTTTTCTATACAGTTTTTTGGTTTTGAATATTTGTCAAATTACAACTTATACGGGAAAGTGCCGGCAAATCTGCAACTGCAGGTCGTTTTGTGGTCTTCTTCTCTAAATATTTCCGTTTTCAAATTTTGTGAGGAAGAAGTATTTTAGAAAATACAGTAGAAACAAGTTGTGCTTCCGTGGGGAGGGGTTTTCTATACAGTTTTTTGGTTTTGAATATTTGTCAAATTACAACTTATACGGGAAAGTGCCGGCAAATCTGCAAATGCAGGTCGTTTTGTGGTCTTCTTCTCTAAAGATTTCCGTTTTCAAATTTTGTGAGGAAGAAGTATTTTAGAAAATACAGTAGAAACAAGTTGTGCTTCCGTGGGGAGGGGTTTTCTATACAGTTTTTTGGTTTTGAATATTTGTCAAATTACAACTTATACGGGAAAGTGCCGGCAAATCTGCAAATGCAGGTCGTTTTGTGGTCTTCTTCTCTAAATATTTCCGTTTTCAAATTTTGTGAGGAAGAAGTATTTTAGAAAATACAGTAGAAACAAGTTGTGCTTCCGTGGGGAGAGGTTTTCTATACAGTTTTTTGGTTTTGAATATTTGTCAAATTACAACTTATACGGGAAAGTGCCGGCAAATCTGCAACTGCAGGTCGTTTTGTGGTCTTCTTCTCTAAATATTTCCGTTTTCAAATTTTGTGAGGAAGAAGTATTTTAGAAAATACAGTAGAAACAAGTTGTGCTTCCGTGGGGAGGGGTTTTCTATACAGTTTTTTGGTTTTGAATATTTGTCAAATTACAACTTATACGGGAAAGTGCCGGCAAATCTGCAAATGCAGGTCGTTTTGTGGTCTTCTTCTCTAAATATTTCCGTTTTCAAATTTTGTGTGGAAGAAGTATTTTAGAAAATACAGTAGAAACAAGTTGTGCTTCCGTGGGGAGGGGTTTTCTATACAGTTTTTTGGTTTTGAATATTTGTCAAATTACAACTTATACGGGAAAGTGCCAGCAAATCTGCAAATGCAGGTCGTTTTGTGGTCTTCTTCTCTAAATATTTCCGTTTTCAAATTTTGTGAGGAAGAAGTATTTTAGAAAATACAGTAGAAACAAGTTGTGCTTCCGTGGGGAGGGGTTTTCTATACAGTTTTTTGGTTTTGAATATTTGTCAAATTACAACTTATATGGGAAAGTGCCGGCAAATCTGCAAATGCAGGTCGTTTTGTGGTCTTCTTCTCTAAATATTTCCGTTTTCAAATTTTGTGAGGAAGAAGTATTTTAGAAAATACAGTAGAAACAAGTTGTGCTTCCGTGGGGAGGGGTTTTCTATACAGTTTTTTGGTTTTGAATATTTGTCAAATTACAACTTATACGGGAAAGTGCCGGCAAATCTGCAACTGCAGGTCGTTTTGTGGTCTTCTTCTCTAAATATTTCCGTTTTCAAATTTTGTGAGGAAGAAGTATTTTAGAAAATACAGTAGAAACAAGTTGTGCCTCCGTGGGAAGGGGTTTTCTATACAGTTTTTTGGTTTTGAATATTTGTCAAATTACAACTTATATGGGAAAGTGCCGGCAAATCTGCAAATGCAGGTCGTTTTGTGGTCTTCTTCTCTAAATATTTCCGTTTTTAAATTTTGTGAGGAAGAAGTATTTTAGAAAATACAGTAGAAACAAGTTGTGCTTCCGTGGGGAGGGGTTTTCTATACAGTTTTTTGGTTTTGAATATTTGTCAAATTACAACTTATACGGGAAAGTGCCGGCAAATCTGCAACTGCAGGTCGTTTTGTGGTCTTCTTCTCTAAATATTTCCGTTTTCAAATTTTGTGAGGAAGAAGTATTTTAGAAAATACAATAGAAACAAGTTGTGCTTCCGTGGCGAGGGGTTTTCTATACAGTTTTTTGGTTTTGAATATTTGTCAAATTACAACTTATACGGGAAAGTGCCGGCAAATCTGCAAATGCAGGTCGTTTTGTGGTCTTCTTCTCTAAATATTTCCGTTTTCAAATTTTGTGAGGAAGAAGTATTTTAGAAAATACAGTAGAAACAAGTTGTGCTTCCGTGGGGAGAGGTTTTCTATACAGTTTTTTGGTTTTGAATATTTGTCAAATTACAACTTATACGGGAAAGTGCCGGCAAATCTGCAACTGCAGGTCGTTTTGTGGTCTTCGTCTCTAAATATTTCCGTTTTCAAATTTTGTGAGGAAGAAGTATTTTAGAAAATACAGTAGAAACAAGTTGTGCTTCCGTGGGGAGGGGTTTTCTATACAGTTTTTTGGTTTTGAATATTTGTCAAATTACAACTTATACGGGAAAGTGCCGGCAAATCTGCAACTGCAGGTCGTTTTGTGGTCTTCTTCTCTAAATATTTCCGTTTTCAAATTTTGTGAGGAAGAAGTATTTTAGAAAATACAATAGAAACAAGTTGTGCTTCCGTGGGGAGGGGTTTTCTATACAGTTTTTTGGTTTTGAATATTTGTCAAATTACAACTTATACGGGAAAGTGCCGGCAAATCTGCAAATGCAGGTCGTTTTGTGGTCTTCTTCTCTAAAGATTTCCGTTTTCAAATTTTGTGAGGAAGAAGTATTTTAGAAAATACAGTAGAAACAAGTTGTGCTTCCGTGGGGAGGGGTTTTCTATACAGTTTTTTGGTTTTGAATATTTGTCAAATTACAACTTATACGGGAAAGTGCCGGCAAATCTGCAACTGCAGGTCGTTTTGTGGTCTTCTTCTCTAAATATTTCCGTTTTCAAATTTTGTGAGGAAGAAGTATTTTAGAAAATACAATAGAAACAAGTTGTGCTTCCGTGGCGAGGGGTTTTCTATACAGTTTTTTGGTTTTGAATATTTGTCAAATTACAACTTATACGGGAAAGTGCCGGCAAATCTGCAAATGCAGGTCGTTTTGTGGTCTTCTTCTCTAAATATTTCCGTTTTCAAATTTTGTGAGGAAGAAGTATTTTAGAAAATACAGTAGAAACAAGTTGTGCTTCCGTGGGGAGAGGTTTTCTATACAGTTTTTTGGTTTTGAATATTTGTCAAATTACAACTTATACGGGAAAGTGCCGGCAAATCTGCAACTGCAGGTCGTTTTGTGGTCTTCGTCTCTAAATATTTCCGTTTTCAAATTTTGTGAGGAAGAAGTATTTTAGAAAATACAGTAGAAACAAGTTGTGCTTCCGTGGGGAGGGGTTTTCTATACAGTTTTTTGGTTTTGAATATTTGTCAAATTACAACTTATACGGGAAAGTGCCGGCAAATCTGCAACTGCAGGTCGTTTTGTGGTCTTCTTCTCTAAATATTTCCGTTTTCAAATTTTGTGAGGAAGAAGTATTTTAGAAAATACAATAGAAACAAGTTGTGCTTCCGTGGGGAGGGGTTTTCTATACAGTTTTTTGGTTTTGAATATTTGTCAAATTACAACTTATACGGGAAAGTGCCGGCAAATCTGCAACTGCAGGTCGTTTTGTGGTCTTCTTCTCTAAATATTTCCGTTTTTAAATTTTGTGAGGAAGAAGTATTTTAGAAAATACAGTAGAAACAAGTTGTGCTTCCGTGGGGAGGGGTTTTCTATACAGTTTTTTGGTTTTGAATATTTGTCAAATTACAACTTATACGGGAAAGTGCCGGCAAATCTGCAACTGCAGGTCGTTTTGTGGTCTTCTTCTCTAAATATTTCCGTTTTCAAATTTTGTGAGGAAGAAGTATTTTAGAAAATACAATAGAAACAAGTTGTGCTTCCGTGGCGAGGGGTTTTCTATACAGTTTTTTGGTTTTGAATATTTGTCAAATTACAACTTATACGGGAAAGTGCCGGCAAATCTGCAAATGCAGGTCGTTTTGTGGTCTTCTTCTCTAAATATTTCCGTTTTCAAATTTTGTGAGGAAGAAGTATATTAGAAAATACACTAGAAACAAGTTGTGCTTCCCATGGGGAGGGGTTTTCTATACAGTTTTTTGGTTTTGAATATTTGTCAAATTACATTTTATACGGGAAAGTGCCGGCAAATCTGCAACTGCAGGTCATTTTGTGGTCTTCTTCTCTAAATATTTCCGTTTTCAAATTTTGTGAGGAAGAAGTATTTTAGAAAATACAGTAGAAACAAGTTGTGCTTCCGCGGGGAGGGGTTTTCTATACAGTTTTTTGGTTTTGAATATTTGTCAAATTACAACTTATACGGGAAAGTGCCGGCAAATCTGCAAATGCAGGTCGTTTTGTGGTCTTCTTCTCTAAATATTTCCGTTTTCAAATTTTGTGAGGAAGAAGTATTTTAGAAAATGCAGTAGAAACAAGTTGTGCTTCCGTGGGGAGGGGTTTTCTATACAGTTTTTTGGTTTTGAATATTTGTCAAATTACAACTTATACGGGAAAGTGCCGGCAAATCTGCAACTGCAGGTCGTTTTGTGGTCTTCTTCTCTAAATATTTCCGTTTTCAAATTTTGTGAGGAAGAAGTATTTTAGAAAATACAGTAGAAACAAGTTGTGCTTCCGTGGGGAGGGGTTTTCTATACAGTTTTTTGGTTTTGAATATTTGTCAAATTACAACTTATACGGGAAAGTGCCGGCAAATCTGCAAATGCAGGTCGTTTTGTGGTCTTCTTCTCTAAATATTTCCGTTTTCAAATTTTGTGAGGAAGAAGTATTTTAGAAAATACAGTAGAAACAAGTTGTGCTTCCGTTGGGTGGGGTTTTCTATACAGTTTTTTGGTTTTGAATATTTGTCAAATTACAACTTATACGGGAAAGTGCCGGCAAATCTGCAACTGCAGGTCGTTTTGTGGTCTTCTTCTCTAAATATTTCCGTTTTCAAATTTTGTGAGGAAGAAGTATTTTAGAAAATACAGTAGAAACAAGTTGTGCCTCCGTGGGAAGGGGTTTTCTATACAGTTTTTTGGTTTTGAATATTTGTCAAATTACAACTTATATGGGAAAGTGCCGGCAAATCTGCAAATGCAGGTCGTTTTGTGGTCTTCTTCTCTAAATATTTCCGTTTTTAAATTTTGTGAGGAAGAAGTATTTTAGAAAATACAGTAGAAACAAGTTGTGCTTCCGTGGGGAGGGGTTTTCTATACAGTTTTTTGGTTTTGAATATTTGTCAAATTACAACTTATACGGGAAAGTGCCGGCAAATCTGCAACTGCAGGTCGTTTTGTGGTCTTCTTCTCTAAATATTTCCGTTTTCAAATTTTGTGAGGAAGAAGTATTTTAGAAAATACAATAGAAACAAGTTGTGCTTCCGTGGCGAGGGGTTTTCTATACAGTTTTTTGGTTTTGAATATTTGTCAAATTACAACTTATACGGGAAAGTGCCGGCAAATCTGCAAATGCAGGTCGTTTTGTGGTCTTCTTCTCTAAATATTTCCGTTTTCAAATTTTGTGAGGAAGAAGTATTTTAGAAAATACAGTAGAAACAAGTTGTGCTTCCGTGGGGAGAGGTTTTCTATACAGTTTTTTGGTTTTGAATATTTGTCAAATTACAACTTATACGGGAAAGTGCCGGCAAATCTGCAACTGCAGGTCGTTTTGTGGTCTTCGTCTCTAAATATTTCCGTTTTCAAATTTTGTGAGGAAGAAGTATTTTAGAAAATACAGTAGAAACAAGTTGTGCTTCCGTGGGGAGGGGTTTTCTATACAGTTTTTTGGTTTTGAATATTTGTCAAATTACAACTTATACGGGAAAGTGCCGGCAAATCTGCAACTGCAGGTCGTTTTGTGGTCTTCTTCTCTAAATATTTCCGTTTTCAAATTTTGTGAGGAAGAAGTATTTTAGAAAATACAATAGAAACAAGTTGTGCTTCCGTGGGGAGGGGTTTTCTATACAGTTTTTTGGTTTTGAATATTTGTCAAATTACAACTTATACGGGAAAGTGCCGGCAAATCTGCAACTGCAGGTCGTTTTGTGGTCTTCTTCTCTAAATATTTCCGTTTTTAAATTTTGTGAGGAAGAAGTATTTTAGAAAATACAGTAGAAACAAGTTGTGCTTCCGTGGGGAGGGGTTTTCTATACAGTTTTTTGGTTTTGAATATTTGTCAAATTACAACTTATACGGGAAAGTGCCGGCAAATCTGCAACTGCAGGTCGTTTTGTGGTCTTCTTCTCTAAATATTTCCGTTTTCAAATTTTGTGAGGAAGAAGTATTTTAGAAAATACAATAGAAACAAGTTGTGCTTCCGTGGCGAGGGGTTTTCTATACAGTTTTTTGGTTTTGAATATTTGTCAAATTACAACTTATACGGGAAAGTGCCGGCAAATCTGCAAATGCAGGTCGTTTTGTGGTCTTCTTCTCTAAATATTTCCGTTTTCAAATTTTGTGAGGAAGAAGTATATTAGAAAATACACTAGAAACAAGTTGTGCTTCCCATGGGGAGGGGTTTTCTATACAGTTTTTTGGTTTTGAATATTTGTCAAATTACATTTTATACGGGAAAGTGCCGGCAAATCTGCAACTGCAGGTCATTTTGTGGTCTTCTTCTCTAAATATTTCCGTTTTCAAATTTTGTGAGGAAGAAGTATTTTAGAAAATACAGTAGAAACAAGTTGTGCTTCCGCGGGGAGGGGTTTTCTATACAGTTTTTTGGTTTTGAATATTTGTCAAATTACAACTTATACGGGAAAGTGCCGGCAAATCTGCAAATGCAGGTCGTTTTGTGGTCTTCTTCTCTAAATATTTCCGTTTTCAAATTTTGTGAGGAAGAAGTATTTTAGAAAATGCAGTAGAAACAAGTTGTGCTTCCGTGGGGAGGGGTTTTCTATACAGTTTTTTGGTTTTGAATATTTGTCAAATTACAACTTATACGGGAAAGTGCCGGCAAATCTGCAACTGCAGGTCGTTTTGTGGTCTTCTTCTCTAAATATTTCCGTTTTCAAATTTTGTGAGGAAGAAGTATTTTAGAAAATACAGTAGAAACAAGTTGTGCTTCCGTGGGGAGGGGTTTTCTATACAGTTTTTTGGTTTTGAATATTTGTCAAATTACAACTTATACGGGAAAGTGCCGGCAAATCTGCAAATGCAGGTCGTTTTGTGGTCTTCTTCTCTAAATATTTCCGTTTTCAAATTTTGTGAGGAAGAAGTATTTTAGAAAATACAGTAGAAACAAGTTGTGCTTCCGTGGGGAGGGGTTTTCTATACATTTTTTTGGTTTTGAATATTTGTCAAATTACAACTTATACGGGAAAGTGCCGGCAAATCTGCAAATGCAGGTCGTTTTGTGGTCTTCTTCTCTAAATATTTCCGTTTTCAAATTTTGTGAGGAAGAAGTATTTTAGAAAATACAGTAGAAACAAGTTGTGCTTCCGTGGGGTGGGGTTTTCTATACAGTTTTTTGGTTTTGAATATTTGTCAAATTACAACTTATACGGGAAAGTGCCGGCAAATCTGCAAATGCAGGTCGTTTTGTGGTCTTCTTCTCTAAATATTTCCGTTTTCAAATTTTGTGAGGAAGAAGTATTTTAGAAAATACAGTAGAAACAAGTTGTGCTTCCGTGGGGTGGGGTTTTCTATACAGTTTTTTGGTTTTGAATATTTGTCAAATTACAACTTATACGGGAAAGTGCCGGCAAATCTGCAAATGCAGGTCGTTTTGTGGTCTTCATCTCTAAATATTTCCGTTTTCAAATTTTGTGAGGAAGAAGTATTTTAGAAAATACAGTAGAAACAAGTTGTGCTTCCGTGGGGTGGGGTTTTCTATACAGTTTTTTGGTTTTGAATATTTGTCAAATTACAACTTATACGGGAAAGTGCCGGCAAATCTGCAAATGCAGGTCGTTTTGTGGTCTTCTTCTCTAAATATTTCCGTTTTCAAATTTTGTGAGGAAGAAGTATTTTAGAAAATACAGTAGAAACAAGTTGTGCTTCCGTGGGGAGAGGTTTTCTATACAGTTTTTTGGTTTTGAATATTTGTCAAATTACAACTTATACGGGAAAGTGCCGGCAAATCTGCAAATGCAGGTCGTTTTGTGGTCTTCTTCTCTAAATATTTCCGTTTTCAAATTTTGTGAGGAAGAAGTATTTTAGAAAATACAGTAGAAACAAGTTGTGCTTCCGTGGGGTGGGGTTTTCTATACAGTTTTTTGGTTTTGAATATTTGTCAAATTACAACTTATACGGGAAAGTGCCGGCAAATCTGCAACTGCAGGTCGTTTTGTGGTCTTCTTCTCTAAATATTTCCGTTTTCAAATTTTGTGAGGAAGAAGTATTTTAGAAAATACAGTAGAAACAAGTTGTGCTTCCGTGGGGTGGGGTTTTCTATACAGTTTTTTGGTTTTGAATATTTGTCAAATTACAACTTATACGGGAAAGTGCCGGCAAATCTGCAACTGCAGGTCGTTTTGTGGTCTTCTTCTCTAAATATTTCCGTTTTCAAATTTTGTGAGGAAGAAGTATTTTAGAAAATACAGTAGAAACAAGTTGTGCTTCCGTGGGGAGAGGTTTTCTATACAGTTTTTTGGTTTTGAATATTTGTCAAATTACAACTTATACGGGAAAGTGCCGGCAAATCTGCAACTGCAGGTCGTTTTGTGGTCTTCGTCTCTAAATATTTCCGTTTTCAAATTTTGTGAGGAAGAAGTATTTTAGAAAATACAGTAGAAACAAGTTGTGCTTCCGTGGGGAGAGGTTTTCTATACAGTTTTTTGGTTTTGAATATTTGTCAAATTACAACTTATACGGGAAAGTGCCGGCAAATCTGCAACTGCAGGTCGTTTTGTGGTCTTCTTCTCTAAATATTTCCGTTTTCAAATTTTGTGAGGAAGAAGTATTTTAGAAAATACAATAGAAACAAGTTGTGCTTCCGTGGGGAGGGGTTTTCTATACAGTTTTTTGGTTTTGAATATTTGTCAAATTACAACTTATACGGGAAAGTGCCGGCAAATCTGCAAATGCAGGTCGTTTTGTGGTCTTCTTCTCTAAATATTTCCGTTTTCAAATTTTGTGAGGAAGAAGTATTTTAGAAAATACAATAGAAACAAGTTGTGCTTCCGTGGGGAGGGGTTTTCTATACAGTTTTTTGGTTTTGAATATTTGTCAAATTACAACTTATACGGGAAAGTGCCGGCAAATCTGCAACTGCAGGTCGTTTTGTGGTCTTCTTCTCTAAATATTTCCGTTTTCAAATTTTGTGAGGAAGAAGTATTTTAGAAAATACAGTAGAAACAAGTTGTGCTTCCGTGGGGAGGGGTTTTCTATACAGTTTTTTGGTTTTGAATATTTGTCAAATTACAACTTATACGGGAAAGTGCCGGCAAATCTGCAACTGCAGGTCGTTTTGTGGTCTTCTTCTCTAAATATTTCCGTTTTCAAATTTTGTGAGGAAGAAGTATTTTAGAAAATACAATAGAAACAAGTTGTGCTTCCGTGGGGAGGGGTTTTCTATACAGTTTTTTGGTTTTGAATATTTGTCAAATTACAACTTATACGGGAAAGTGCCGGCAAATCTGCAAATGCAGGTCGTTTTGTGGTCTTCTTCTCTAAATATTTCCGTTTTCAAATTTTGTGAGGAAGAAGTATTTTAGAAAATACAATAGAAACAAGTTGTGCTTCCGTGGGGAGGGGTTTTCTATACAGTTTTTTGGTTTTGAATATTTGTCAAATTACAACTTATACGGGAAAGTGCCGGCAAATCTGCAACTGCAGGTCGTTTTGTGGTCTTCGTCTCTAAATATTTCCGTTTTCAAATTTTGTGAGGAAGAAGTATTTTAGAAAATACAGTAGAAACAAGTTGTGCTTCCGTGGGGAGGGGTTTTCTATACAGTTTTTTGGTTTTGAATATTTGTCAAATTACAACTTATACGGGAAAGTGCCGGCAAATCTGCAACTGCAGGTCGTTTTGTGGTCTTCTTCTCTAAATATTTCCGTTTTCAAATTTTGTGAGGAAGAAGTATTTTAGAAAATACAATAGAAACAAGTTGTGCTTCCGTGGGGAGGGGTTTTCTATACAGTTTTTTGGTTTTGAATATTTGTCAAATTACAACTTATACGGGAAAGTGCCGGCAAATCTGCAAATGCAGGTCGTTTTGTGGTCTTCTTCTCTAAATATTTCCGTTTTCAAATTTTGTGAGGAAGAAGTATTTTAGAAAATACAGTAGAAACAAGTTGTGCTTCCGTGGGGAGGGGTTTTCTATACAGTTTTTTGGTTTTGAATATTTGTCAAATTACAACTTATACGGGAAAGTGCCGGCAAATCTGCAAATGCAGGTCGTTTTGTGGTCTTCTTCTCTAAATATTTCCGTTTTCAAATTTTGTGAGGAAGAAGTATTTTAGAAAATACAGTAGAAACAAGTTGTGCTTCCGCGGGGTGGGGTTTTCTATACAGTTTTTTGGTTTTGAATATTTGTCAAATTACAACTTATACGGGAAAGTGCCGGCAAATCTGCAACTGCAGGTCGTTTTGTGGTCTTTTTCTCTAAATATTTCCGTTTTCAAATTTTGTGAGGAAGAAGTATTTTAGAAAATACAGTAGAAACAAGTTGTGCTTCCGTGGGGAGGGGTTTTCTATACAGTTTTTTGGTTTTGAATATTTGTCAAATTACAACTTATACGGGAAAGTGCCGGCAAATCTGCAAATGCAGGTCGTTTTGTGGTCTTCTTCTCTAAATATTTCCGTTTTCAAATTTTGTGAGGAAGAAGTATTTTAGAAAATACAGTAGAAACAAGTTGTGCTTCCGAGGGGTGGGGTTTTCTATACAGTTTTTTGGTTTTGAATATTTGTCAAATTACAACTTATACGGGAAAGTGCCGGCAAATCTGCAACTGCAGGTCGTTTTGTGGTCTTTTTCTCTAAATATTTCCGTTTTCAAATTTTGTGAGGAAGAAGTATTTTAGAAAATACAGTAGAAACAAGTTGTGCTTCCGTGGGGAGGGGTTTTCTATACAGTTTTTTGGTTTTGAATATTTGTCAAATTACAACTTATACGGGAAAGTGCCGGCAAATCTGCAAATGCAGGTCGTTTTGTGGTCTTCTTCTCTAAATATTTCCGTTTTCAAATTTTGTGTGGAAGAAGTATTTTAGAAAATACAGTAGAAACAAGTTGTGCTTCCGTGGGGAGGGGTTTTCTATACAGTTTTTTGGTTTTGAATATTTGTCAAATTACAACTTATACGGGAAAGTGCCAGCAAATCTGCAAATGCAGGTCGTTTTGTGGTCTTCTTCTCTAAATATTTCCGTTTTCAAATTTTGTGAGGAAGAAGTATTTTAGAAAATACAGTAGAAACAAGTTGTGCTTCCGCGGGGAGGGGTTTTCTATACAGTTTTTTGGTTTTGAATATTTGTCAAATTACAACTTATACGGGAAAGTGCCAGCAAATCTGCAAATGCAGGTCGTTTTGTGGTCTTCTTCTCTAAATATTTCCGTTTTCAAATTTTGTGAGGAAGAAGTATTTTAGAAAATACAGTAGAAACAAGTTGTGCTTCCGCGGGGAGGGGTTTTCTATACAGTTTTTTGGTTTTGAATATTTGTCAAATTACAACTTATACGGGAAAGTGCCGGCAAATCTGCAACTGCAGGTCGTTTTGTGGTCTTCTTCTCTAAATATTTCCGTTTTCAAATTTTGTGAGGAAGAAGTATTTTAGAAAATACAGTAGAAACAAGTTGTGCTTCCGTGGGGAGGGGTTTTCTATACAGTTTTTTGGTTTTGAATATTTGTCAAATTACAACTTATACGGGAAAGTGCCGGCAAATCTGCAAATGCAGATTTGTAACGGTTTTTTAAATGTATTTTGCTTTGCCATTCGTTAAATCGAGATTTATTTTTTTTTTTGTCATTCGCTACATAATACAGTTAATATAAAAATTTCGCCATTCGTTATATCCGATATTCGTTAAACTGAGTATTCGCTATACCGGGCTTTGACTGTATTTCGAATTTCGAAGTCCATACAATCTCTAAGTTTTATTTGACGAGCTCGAAAACTGTAATTAAATGTTGCTTGTGAAGGTCTAATTGGATCTCTTTCACAAACACTTGACGAAAATTCATCTAAAACATCTGACTTTATACACTTTTTTTTAGTTCTTTGCACGTTTAGTCAAAAACTACTCAATGTGATTAATTAATTTATTACAATTGCTTTCTTGGCAATTCAAAGCCATCAGCATCAATATTACTTACTTGATTAAAATTAAAATAATTACAATCAAATCGATTGCAATCAATTATTGTATTAATTTTAAAAGTTTAATCGTATTGGTTTTATAAATTTAATAAAAAATAATGAGCTTAAAATTTTGAATGCAAGACAACAAAAATAGTAATCATTTATCTAAAATAGTGTAATTTAAATTCACTCGATGGCAATCTTTTACAGCTCTGCGTCTCAACTCTTGAGTAAAAAATATTCGTCTGTATTTGTGTACAGAAATCAATTAAGATCGTGTGTTATTTGAAGTAGCTTTCTTAAGTCTTTTGTTTTTCTTTGATATTAATGACTTCAAAACACTTGAAAACATACCTTTGTATTATTCTTAAGTATTCCTTTATATAATTTGTGTATCTCCTCTTCTGGCAATTTATCGATTTCCAATTGGCACCACTGTACACACATACCAAAGTACAAATGACGATGCTGGAAATGATGTTTATTAAACTTGGAAATTTCCTCAATAGCCTGCCAAGCTTCGTTGTCTTTCTGTGGTATAACATCAGCACGCACAAAGCAGTACATAGAAAAGTCATTGAACTCTTGCAGGCAGCGATCATAGTCATCCAGATTGTACAAAGAAGGCATCTTGTAATATTGCGTCACTGAAAAAAAAAAATCTTCTGAGTAAATTGAAATAAATGCTGTAAATGTAGATATGCGATACAATTTTAAAACCCTTATAAGCTAGACATCCTTGTAACTTAATACTATTTTTTTGCTTTGCTTTTTATGTATTCTCTGGTTCTTAGTAATAGTGGCTTATTAAATATCTTATTTGCTTTTGTTTTGGTCTTGAAAAGTGAAAGGAAACTTGTTTTCTTGCCAGAATCTTTTTATGGGGACGTTGTTTTTATTTTCATCATTAAGAACATCCTTTGTTTGTTTCATTTCTAGATATCTGTTTATGTGTATGGAAAATTTTTGATTTTTTTCACAAGTTTAGCTGTTTAATCTTAATATTTTTAAACTTAATTTTTCTTTAATTAAAAGAACATACTAAAAGCTGCTTGTTTTTCAGATCGATGGAACTTGATTTAACAAAAAGTAAAATAAAAAAGAGCAGAAAAGCACAGTCAAGTGTCAGGAAATTATTCTGGGCATATAACTAACACTGTTATCCTCGTCGAACAATATTAAACACCGAAAGTTGTTCTTTGATTCTGCTGGTTTATTTTCAACAGTAAAATATTGTTCTATTTCCTTAAAACAACTCTGTCTACAACATGTTTCTCGCCAGTACACATCTATTTCTAATATGACAAGAGCTCACAAAACAATATTAGAGTCTTCGTACAGTGAATAATCAGAGACATTTTTATTGTATATAGTTTGTTGTTTAATCTTGAAAACGCAATTGACATTGCCTATATTTTCGTTAATTTGCGTTTAACTTAGATAATTTGCTTGAAAACTTCTCACCTACATTGCTATTCGTAGGATAATAAATTTGCAGAAAAATCATTGGCCCTGTCCAACGGAATGGATACAACTGTAACCTGTTCGTTCGAAAATCATGACAAATTTCATTAAAATTATATTCGACTACGCTTTCCACTATACTAGTTAATTCGCTGTATGAATTCTCTTAGCTTGAATTGAAAAGCTGTGACAAATTATATTCTGCAACAGATGCAGCGTAATAGAATTCTTCTTTATGTTCAGAATATTCTGAATGAGTGATCCGCTTGTCGCAAAATATCCCACACTATGTGAGAAGGCAACACAGAGTATAAGCTTAAGCTCGAACCTTATATACAAAGTGCTTCACCTCGGATATACATATGTATAAAAAGCTCGTGCCTATGTTAAGCTGATGATTTGCATCTTAGTAAAACCGGGTGGATTTTATTAATCAAAAGCTCTAAAATTAACAATCCAGGAGCCATTTCACCCTGTGGGGAAGTTGCAAACAGTTTTAGTAAACAATTCTAATATGTACACCTTGTAAAAAATTTGTATAAAGCAAACTTTACAATGATTCAATGCATCGAATTTTTATTTACCTAGAGGCATGGCTAATATTTTTAATGTAAGTAGTTCCATTAGTCTTGTTTTCAGTCATAGAATGGTTCCACTAAACAAATTAAAAACTTAATTTTTTTTAATGAAATAAATTTATGTATTTGACGAAACGATTATTAATACAAATCTATATATCGACAGCATCGTCTTGTATCCGAATGCTAGTTTTATGTAAATACCGCTCGTCTTTGGAACTGTCTTCCGCCGAATTATAAGCGAAAAGGTAGCCCTAATAGTTTCAAAACTTTTTTTTATTTAATTTCAGTTTTGTAAAGCTCGCATTTATCAAATTTGTATTGAAAATTTGTGTATGAACATTTTTTTTCTTTTTAATTTAACTTGCTATCTTTTATTATAACATGACAGTAAAAAAACGTTCCTGTACTGTGATTATAAGACTAACTCGATATCGCTCGATCACTTAACTACATGCAAAACAAAAGCAAACTTTAAAATTTTGTTGTTTTTATGCTAGCGAACAATGTCGAGTGACATCGTGGTCCTGGCAGTAAGGCTTGTTTTATAGGAAATGAAAATTCATATAAATAAATAAAATAAATAAGACAAAAGATCGCAATAATTATTAAATGACTAAAACATAAAAAATTAAGAAAACTGTCGTAATACACAACCTGTTTTATAGCGAATAATTTTGCTGACAGAATTTTTAATAGGAATTGCGTATTGTTTTGAAATTCATGTTAATATATTTTGTTAAAACGCAATGCTATTTTTAATAAAAAACTAGTATTCAAAATAACTAATATATATGTATTTTTTGTACATACTCATTTATGTGCAAATGAATATATAAATAGATTTTTTTTTGCAAACAGAATATAATAACATCTTTAAATTAATCAAATACAAAATACAGCTAATATGTTTTTGATTAATTTATAGATCCAATCCAATTAAAATAAAATAAACAAAGTAATATGAAATAATTTGTTACTTGTCTGTGAAGAGGTGGATGTTTAAATAAATTATCAAACAAATTGTTAAGATGGAATCTGGTGATTCGTCATGATATATTTTTAGTTTGTGCGTTGAAGTTTTTTTTGTTTTGTTTCAAATTTATAATGACCCCACCATGTCTGAGGTGATTTGGTAGCATGTGGCGTTGAACTTTTTGGTTTTTATTTGTAATAAAATTCACAGTGCTTATAGATTGAATTAAAATAAAAAGAATGTTCCGTAAATCTTAACATAGTTAGATTTTTAAATGGACTGTAATTATAGTTGAGGACGTTAGCAAATCGAAATTATAATTTTTGCTTAGCGCGAAATTTTACTAAGATTTTAACACTTGTTCAGCTTAAAATCAAGAGTAAGACAGCATTGTATTTCGTTTGGTTTTACCGCAATTTTATTACTAATACATACATACTCGTAGTACAGCTGTTAGTTCTACTACTTTTCAGTATTGAATGATACTCAATACTTTTCATTGGGGTATTCAATACTTTTTTTACGTTTTTTTAAATATTTACCGTCTAATTCATAAAGATTATAACAGGTTTATAAAGCTCTTATTTGACAGATTTTCCATACAAATATGTCAAATAACAGTCTTATAAGCCTGTAATAATTTTTATGAATTAGGGGGTTAAACAACAGGTAGCTTTTTTCTTTTATGTGCTTACTGACAGCCAAAATTACTTCAATGAATTTTAAAGTTTTCCAACAGAATATTGTGCCAACAGCTCTAAAGGTTTTGTGCCGAAAATTTGACCCAACTCAATCAACGTTTTCTGGATGAGCATCCAGGTCAAAGGTCAGGTATTTTCATATTTTATAACCTATATGAAATAAATTTGTTGAACTCGTTTATTTTTTTCACAATATAAGGGAAAAATTTGGATTTATTTATTTTCGTAAAAAATTGTAAAAAACATTTTTTTTGGTAATTAAACCTCATATTTCTTTTAAGTCAAAGCAACCCACAAACTAATTCCTAACAAACAGTTTTAATACATATACATTAGAGCGACTCACCAAAAAAGTGCTCGATGTACCCTTCTAAAAATGAACCTTGGACCTTTTTAAGATCACATTTAAAATAATTCGCCTCTAGCTTTGACCTCTCGTGAGCTGGACCATTTTGAAAAAGGGTCTATTTTTGCATGTTTGGTTAATTTAAGAATCTGTTTCCTTACCAACATACAATAAAATATGGGCATCATAAAAAAGGTTTTTTTTAAGACGCCTCCAACTGTATATACAATGTGTTCAAGGACGATCATCCATGTAACTTTTTTATGGAAATTCTGTAAAAAAAACGGTTTTTGAATTTTTTTGTTTGGGGCTGTTTGTAAGAAAAAAGCCAAGTTAACATATTTTAATCTGTAGGCGATTTAATTAAACACGGGTCTCAGCTTTTTTTGAAATTCGTGCTAGTTCGCGTTTTCACAAAAATGCAATGAGGTGGTAACCCTTCTCTTTAAATAGGACAGTTACCACAAAATTGCATTTATATATGTATATTCCACAGCACCGTGTAAAATGCATGTAATTTGCAAAAATGTAAATAATTTACATACAAGGATGATATACTTGGTAAAAGAAAAAAAATTTGATACCCGTATTGCCCTATTTAGAACGAACGGTTACCACCACATAAAGTAGGAATATTCAGAGACAACTCTGGCATTTTATAAGGTATATTTTCAAAAAATATCAAAAAAGTTTTCAAGATATTTGGAATTTCAATGGAATTTTTCGGCAACGATCCATATTGTTTTAGAGTGATAGGAGAGTACCTAAGACCAAAACAAATTATACAAAACTTGAGTGCTGTTAACGATTGTGCTGAAAGTGGCATTCAGTTAATTCAAGAAAACCGTGGCAAAATAATAAAAGATGAGGAACAGAACAACACTTAATGAAAGTGACTCATCAGCAGACTCGAAAAATTCCTAAACGGATGTTTGAAACTTAACTATTTATTCTATAATTCCCATGAGCAAAACATTTTTATAAGAATTCTTCGAGTCTATTGATGAATTAATTAGAATCAACGAAATGTCGGCCTGATTTGTCCGTCGTTCGCCGGCGTAAGAAATAGAAATAAATATATTTCAAGTTCGCCGTGCCCAACGAATTTCGACCGACGCTATAACTGTGTACATTTTCATATACACCAATGTGTTTTATTTTTGACGGCGAATATTCTCGGCGAAAAATTCGTCGTTCGTCCCAGTTGTGTTCCTAGCATTATGTGTAAAAATCATGTGTTTTTGTTATCATGGGAGATTAACATGACATGCCAGTGAAGTGAATTTAATGATTTTCGATTAAATTTCTATTCACATTTTTTAGTCTTTATTTTGTGGGTTTTTGTTTTTGCAAAATTGGACATTAATAAAATATTAAACTTAAAAAAAATATGTGTTTAAAATCTAACACTAATGGCCATATGTGTAGTCTAAAAGCTTTTGCTGTCATCCTTCGTTTGTGGGAATTTGCTAAAAAAAAAACACAAATGGTTATTAAAATGTTTCTGGTTATGCATAAGGCCGCAAAACGTTATTTATGCAAAAATATCCAGTATAAGAGATTTCAACAAATATTAATATATTCAGTGAAAATCTTGTTTGTGTAGTGTAGCAATAGTTAATAACAAACACATAAACAAATCGTTGGTGCCATGTATAAATGCAATAACTCGAGATTTTTTCAATCTCGGGTTTTTTGCATATCTTAAATTTTGCTTACTTTGATCTTATATTGAAACATGCATGGACACCGAAACTTTATAATTGCGAGTTTGGTCAGTTCTACATGAGGTCAACGGAATATTATTTTTAAAGACTCTTTAAAAAAAGCATAATTAGGAAAAATTTTTTTAACCTATTTTTATTTAATTAATGTAATATTTAAAATGATTGTAGTAAAGCCAATAATAATTTAGTTCTTGTTTTTATGCAAAACCAAAAAATTATAAATACAAATATTTTCCAGATGTCGATACGCTGGCAATTCGTAGGTATCACACAAATCGTTAGTAGACTAGACACATTTTGGAAAACTTTTTATATTCTATTATTTTTAAGCAAATATGAAATATTAAAATTAAAAAAAAAAAATCAAATAAATGAAAGGCTTGTGTTTTCACCTCCATGAATACCGAATCCAAGAAAGAAAAGCACGATTTTAAATCAACAACAAAGGGTATACATATGTACATAATTAATTCGATTACATTAACACGTTTCGAAACGTGCCACTATAAAAACACATGTTTGCATTTCATTATTTCATTAAATGTTCTTTAAACAATATTTTCGTATGATTAAAAAAACTTTAGTTGACATCCTATAGAGGGCTCTTGAAACAAATATTACAATTCAAAATCTATTGATTCATCGCTTCTCTTCATAAAGCCCGTATCATGCTACATTTTGCTTGCATTGCTTAAGTTTTGGAGAACAGTGCAAATATAATGTAATAGTAGAATTTAGTATGTGCAAAGAGTTCAGCCATATTAAGGTAAATGAAAAACTGTCAACATTTTTTGAACTTAAAATTGACATTTCAAACTTGAATGTTGCTGTGTCAGCGGTATATGGACAATTTTTGGGATTTAACGCTTCTTTTTTTTAAACATTTTTATTCCCTAGCGCTTTCTTGAAAATAAAAAGAATACAACACTTAAAAAAAAGAAGTCAGTTTTATTAACGTTTTGTATATTTGGTTCTTTCTAGCCATTGCTGTTTCTTTCTATCAATCCTATACCAATTAATGAAAGAAAAATGGAGTATCATACGGGCTTAAGACTTTGTCTGAGTCAAGAAAACTTTGTTCTCCGCTCATTTACAATGCCTAGTTAAAAAAAAAACCAAAGAAAAGCTAGATATACTTCAAAACATTTAAAGTATTTACTTATACACCAAGAGAAAAAGCTTCTTTTATGACATGATTTTCATCATGCTGTGAATGAATTTTTCATTAATAACGAGCTAACAAATCATTTCATGCTATTAATGAAGAATGTTTCATTGAAATGAAATTGACACAGAAAAAACACAATTCAAAAGATCAACACGAATGTTTTCTGTTTTTCTTCCTCTTGTTTACCCTTCTTTAGGTTTTATATTTCTTATTTCACCCACTCAGTTTATGTTTTCGTCTTCTTGATTCGTTTTCCTCCCTCCTTTATATAATTCCATCTTCAATTACTTTGTTAGCCACCTCTTCTAAGATTCAAACCTGGGAATCTCACGTTTCTTAAGTCAGTCACTCTACCAATTCAATCATTGCAAGAATTTTAAGTAACAAAATAGGAAGCTAGTTGAGAAGAGCATACGTGCTTTCTTTGAAGTTTATAAACTTCAAAGTACTAAATCAATCGCTTACTTTATGACAAAATTAAGGAATCAATAAAATAAAAATAAAATAAAAAATTAACACCTGTATTCATAAAAAATAAAACATTGTTGAAACACATTTTACAACAAATTTTTCATATAAAATTTTTTCTAAAATGTATTTGAGCAACGTTTTATTTTTTATGAATACCAGCGTAAATGTTTTTCGTTTCTAAATTAATAGGGAATCATGTAGAGCTTGAACTTATCCTGGTTGAGAGCTGTATAAATATACTGTAATACTTTTAATTAGGCCCAGTACAACCCTTATACGATTCCTTATGTCAATATAAATTAAAGAAATAAAAGTAAGATCTGCCCTTACTCATTTGTGTGCGTTAACTAATTCATTCTTGTCTAATTAAGGTTCTTATATCTTCAAATTTGCAAAATATAAAATTTCGTAACATCAACGTAAACTTTTTACTGAATCCAATGACCTCAATGGAATGAAAAATAAGCTGAAGTAAAAAGTTCGTTTTTTGAATGATAGTTTTCATTGTGGAAACAAAATCGTTCATTCGTGCAGTGAACATTTAATGAAGCTCTTTCATTACCCGCATGAATAAATTTTCACTTTGTGTGTCTATTGTGTTTTTTTTATTTTTTTAAAAAGCCGGTTAAACGGGGATTTGTCTTAATTTTTTTTTTTTTTTTTTTTTTTTATCGGAAAACGGATTTTTCCAAAATTGGTATTGAAAAAAAAAATCAAACAATCGATTTCCTTAGTACTTATGCATATGAAAAAGTTACAGGTTTGAAGGCAAAACTATGAATAAAGCAATACCTTACGACAGCTTATGTAGGACAGGATTTTTCATGCTAATTCATGTTTTAAAATGAAAACTAAAGATTGTTTGCGCTTAAAACTCTTTACAACTGAAGGCTCAAACAGATTTTGCGAACTTCAAAATTATCTGAAAGTTCTTCTGTCTGCTGCCTAAAAGTTATTTTGATATTAATAAAAATTTCTTAGATTTGAAATAATATTTACAGAACCAATCTCTGTAAATGGTTTATAGTGTCTCACTTGAAATAGTCTAATTCCCCTTTTGTGGAATTTTCGTTTACGATGTATTTAAAACTCAATCTCAACGAGTTGATAGTAAAAACGTTTTAAATATTTAACAAAAATTTTATTCACGCAAAAATATTCGTTACGAAGTTTTCATAAATATTTAAATGTATTCAGTAAAAAGTCTATTTGCAAACGAAACGATCGAAAATACAACAAACAGTAACAAAGAAAACAAAAGCAGTCCTACCTGCTAAAAAGTATGATTAGGTAATTTTTACGCATTTTTCAAACTGAATTTAATAAATAAAAATCTGGTTTTAAAAGCATTAATAATATGAGTTTTACATACATATGTGTAATTAATTAAAATAATTCATGTAAAAATTATGAGCCCATCAACCATGTGCGGAATAGTATTTAGTTTTTAGCGTGAACGTAGAAGTTTGTCATATGCCAGCTAAAAAGTCTAAATAATATTTGCTGGAAAAAACGTGACCACTTTTATTGTCTTTTATTTTGAGTGAGACATTGCATCGAATCAACTGAAATTGCACATACAGAAATATCAAAACAAAAAGATAAAAGAGTAATAGGATTCAGCATTAAATTTAAAGAGCTCATGGCTTGAAGTTTTGTTTATTTAAGCTGGATTCATATAGCATGCTTTTCATGCGTTCTACGCATTGTACGCTTTTCTAACTTCAAAAAACAAAACAAGCTTTTGCAAAAATGAGAAGTAAAATTGGGGTTAATGTAGTTCCGCGAGTTTATAAGCATTTAATATATAAATTGAAAATATTAAGTTTCCACCACACGACGTGTTTTTACATGTGTTCTTTTTTTCTGTCTTCAAGTCACATGTTTTTCTTTATGTCTATATTAATAATTATTCCTTGAGCTTGAGGTCACTGTTTTCAGTTTTATTTTACTTGACGTAATTTTCAATATTTTGGTTTCCCTTTGTGTACCTTCGTCACAAAATTTTTCAATTTACATAAAACTTTTCGGTCACAAACGTTACAATGGCCATGTTTATTTGCAACATCTGATAAGTTCAAGAATTAAAATTTTATTTTACTGAAATTTTAATTACATTGAACTATGATATTGTAATAAATTTGTATTGAATTACTTTTTCATTTTTGAATTACAAGTTCAATTCTTGGTTTGTCGCCTTAACCGGCTGTGTCAAAATTGTGAAATTTGACACGTCCAAAGTTCACAGGGGGCTGATGAAGCGTGTTTGCTACCCAAAAGCAGCCGGTTGTCCACCTATGTAACTATTTTTTTTTTAAAGACAAACACAAAACTGCGAAGCTTTTGGCTTGTCTGCAGAAACACCCAAAGCCTTCGGCAGGAATCGAACCTGCGACCTCGGTGACTCTTAGTAGGACACTCTACCAATTCATCCATCGAGGCGTAGAAGTACAATTAAAAATTTTACTTTTCTTTACTTAATTGATATTGATTAAAAAGTGACTAATCAAGGGTTGAACTTGAGCCAGAAAAAGCAATTTAATATAAATATATTAAAATTTTGTTGTTTGATAAAAGAGTTTTCGAAAGCAAATGCTATAAAAAAATTGTATTAATAATAATTCCAATAGTAACCCTTATTCTAAATTTTATTTGTAATTATCTATAATTACATAAAAATTAAATTTTTTTATATGTGTGCTTCTTCTCTTCACTACACAAATTTCTAAGCAATTCGTTTGTATCCTTCGAACCTTCTTTTAATTGCGTCACGGAAGTACAGACGCTGTAGCCTTTTTTTTATTTTTTTTGCCTTTTCTAACTACTAGATGTTTTAGTGGCATAAAAAAACTATATACATATTTTTTTTAAATAGTTTTTTTTTTATCAAAACGACAATGTTTAAAAAAAAAAACACATTTTTAATCCTGCAAAATATTCCATTCAGCCGTCTAATGTTTTCATGTGACATATATATTTGATGGAATATGTTTGTAAACAACAAAATAGAAGAAGCTTTATTTAAAAATATATCTTATGACTTTTCCTCATGTTTATTACACAAGCAAGGTTTTAAAGGCAACACACGATATGTAGCTGCTTACACGTGTGAAAGTTGACAGATACAATGTGAAAAACTCGTCGTCTTTGGGGTACTTTAGTAAAAATGTTAGTGATGATACTTAGTACGTTAAAGTAGTCGATGAATTCAATGCAAACTTTCGTGATGAAAAAAGTGATAATAATTCACACCATGAGGTCTAATTTTCGATGTAATTTTTGTTGCTGTTGGCAGTGAAAGATATAGTGAAGCAATCGAAGGGATGGTGAAATAAAGATGCTTTCTGTTTTCATGACATGTTTTTTTGAATTCCTTTTATTCTCATTTGTACTATTATTGTTGCATTGTAGTTCTTCTCTTGAGCTGTTTACATCGATATTTTTATACGAGTGCATGCAAGAGGATAAACTGTTTAAGTGTGTCTTTTGTTTAATAACAGCACTGGTCGTGAAAATATAACATAATTTTGGAAGCAACAATAATAAAAGATATGACTTAAAAAATTGTGTCGTATAAATTGGGTGTTTGTAAACTTTATCAAAAAAAAAATATTTTGTTAGAAATGTTTTTTGTTACAAAAAAAATTTAGCTTACGGCACAAAAGTATTTATCTCAATATACCATACATACGAGATGAAATAAAGACATACAGCACAAATTATTTGAAAAGACTGAGCGACCATCAAAACGTTTTAGCAATAACACTCTTGGATGACACTGATGAAGTAAAACGGCTAAAAAGACTGCATATACTAGATCTCCCGTATAAATTCTAAGTTTTTATTATTTTAACTACATATATACATATGTACGTACAATATTGAACTTCTCTAAAATTGTTTTGATTTTTTTTGTTAAATTCAATGGAATTTAACCCCACTGTTATTTTTCTTTCCAAATTCTTTGAGAAAATTTTGCTTATTATTTTAATTTTTAAATAGATTGCAAATAAAATAAATAATAAAAAAAAAGAAAAAATTTTAAGCCGTAATAGGATTGCTTTTCTTTAATAATCCCTATTCGGATTGTTTTAAGTGCACTTGTGTGTTATGCGTACTTAAGTTTTCAAGTACGCTTCATATTAAAAAAGTAGAAAAAACTTAGAGCTAACTTTTTCTTTCTGTGTGGACTCATCTTTAGCAATCCATCAATGTCTCACTTTACTCACAGCCTACCAGAGTTCAAAGTAGACCTACTCTCTGCTTTCTAGCGTGCTGTGTAACTTGTTGCGTTGTATAGTTGCGACTGATGCTCTAAACACATAGACGACAGCAGACTTCAAATGCTGCTCTGAAGTCGGCTTCATAATTATTTTGAAGACAGCAACAACATAATAATCAGCTGATGTGTAAATCAATTTCAAGTTTTTATTCAAAGTTTAAAAATATAAAAACTGAGCGAAGAAAATTTAGTGAATTTTATCACAACAATTGCTAAAATAGCCCAGACTACAGCTGAAGTGTATTAAGAACATGAGACGAATAGTACAAGAAACCGAAGATGGTGGGTTCGCCCAGAACAGCTGTGTATTTTAGCAATGCAAATTTCAGGGATGCCGCATTTTTTATTTCATAATGAATAAAATTGAAGTTATTGATGAAAAATGTAATAATATCACGAAAAAACTATAAAAACACATACATTTATTTGTTTATTGCATTTTTGCAATGTTCTTTTGTGTTAATATTAAAAAAAAGTTTTTGTTCTAATTTGTCCAATTTATATATATATAATGGCAACACTATATTTGCTGCCCGTCAAAATAGAAAATAGCATAAGTTGGCAGCAGCAGCAAATGCTGTTGTGCAGTCGTGCTGCTCTGCTGCCGCCAAAATAATCGATTTCATTTAAACACATGCATTTTATTTTTGACGTATTGCTGCTTGCTGTCGTCTATGTGTTTAGAGCATGATTCTATTTTTTTGAGCGTCACATGAAACGCATCGAAACATGTGAAATGTGCTGTGTAATTGCACCTTAACTGCACCTTTAATGACGGCAGCGTGCACGCGCAACGACGTAATGTTGTCAGCATTTTTATCGAGTATAGATATTCTGCGTGATTGTTCACTCCCTTATTGAATCGATCTTGCTTTCGTATTTTTCACCAAGTTAGATACACTGTCGGTTTCCTCCGAAAAACAAAAAAATAATAAGTCAAACATTTCTCTCTTCCAGAGATATCCACCACTTTTAAACTTTTGGATTTTGATTCGACCAGTTGATTGATTGTTTTTACAAGTCTATGAAAACGCAATTCTGTGTGAAAATGCAATGTTGGCCATTCACACTTACATATAACCAGCCAAGAGTTTGCGTTCTGGCAGAAATCTCAGCCAAATGACTATGTGCCAATATTTGATTGCATAATAACGATAATAGCGATATAAAGAACAAAGTATATTAATAAGAATATCCATGTAAAAATGCATAACATACATATATTTTATTCATTAACAAATTTTATGATTTCTTTGAAAATTTATTACTAAGCAGTTGATTGACTTGTGAAATGCCGAAATTTGTTTCATCAAAAAACACATCATAGCCAAATAAGCAAATCTTTACATACATGGCTTTAATTTATGAATTAAATTACGTTTTCATGTTTGCTTACAGCCACATTGGTTGTGTATACATATGCACTATTCCGTGACGCTTTAATTAGCGAAAGACCAGAACCGGCTTTGACACAGTTTGTTTAGGCTCTGTGTAATATGTAACTTTTATAACATAAATTGAGATATTGCTTCACAAGATATATACCGTTAAATAATGGCAATTGACATGCTGGCATAATATAATTGTAGAACTGAATTTAGGCGGAGTTCAGAAGTCTTTATTCTGTTAATAACGTTGTCCAACACACATCAATATAACAACGATCTTCAAATTGATTCTTGTAGAGGAGACTAAAAAAAGATATATGTACCTGTATCCGAAACTCCTTTAGCGGCCTATTTAAAATTGCAGCCTTGTGTGGCAAACAAAAAAATATATTAAGAAACTCGTGTCATACTTATGTACGATTTTTGTATATATTTTAGAAGATTTTTATTGAGAACATTGCGGCGTTTTTAAAAGTTTACTTCCGAAACTCCTTTACAGCCTTGTGTAGGAAAAAATTAAGATACTCGTGTCACACTTACGTTTTATGTATATAATGTCTTTAGAAGATTTATTCAGAATATTTCTTGTAATGACAAGCAATATCTTCCTGATACACATGAAAATGAATATTTTTTAAAAATATTTTTGTAAAAATCAAAAATCACTTCTAGATACATCGTAGTTGAAATATTAAAATAGTTGAAAATATTTGCCTTGAAGTTCATGGTAACAGGCGTGCCTCAACATAAGCGAAAAGTGTTTTTTGTGGCCAAAGATTCTCATGCACCTACAATTTGTATGGAGCATATGGAAACAACGCTTTGCAATTGGAAAATCCAATACTGACAAGGCATGTAATAATATTGTTAGAAAGAATTATAAATGTAACTTTTCTGCTCTTGTATGGTATGGTATGGCTGTAACTCTCCGAACACACTTAAATCTAAAATTCAATTTCAGTACCAGAAATAGGATTTCTTAGTGGCTAAGCTTTAGTTATCAAAAGAAGAAGGCCCATATGTGGTAATTTACAATACAATGCAAGAACTTAAAATTAAAAAAAAAAAAAAATTAATTGCTTTCTATACGAATTTTCAATACCACAAAAGATCTAAATTTTATATTTATGTATAAATCAGCCACACATTTGATATATTATTCTTCATTAAAACTCTATTTTTTTTCGTAAATAGCGTTTTACTTACTGTTCATTTCGTATCCTTTTACTGTATCTATGCCAAATAGAAGTAAAATGCTTAATAGCCGCACTAAAGTTTTCAGAAACATTTTGATATATGTTTTCAATTTTGTTAAGTTTTTTTTGTTTAAATTTTGTTTTGTTTTTAAAAATGCACATACAATTATTTTTACACTCTTTGCTTGTAATTTATTTAACGAAACACAAATGCCATATATTTTTTTTTTCAGCCAAATTGTAACAAAATTGTATGTTGGTATCGAATGTTAAAAACTTTAAATTATTTTTCCTAAATTCAGCATTTTCTTTTTAATTCAAACCGTACGCGCGCGCGCACTGGCGTCCACAAATCGAATGAATTTCAATTCCACCTGCTTTAATATTAAAAACCCTACAAACATGGAATCTTTAATTCCCTTCAGCGCTCTCACATTTGACTGTAAGATCACTTCTTTGAACAAAGGTACATAATAAAAATAAAAAAACGTACATACATACATACATGTGTAAACAGTTACGCATAACGAGTTGATTGGCCAAGAGAGTTTCTGTAAACAACAGCATCAGCGATGTTTTGGTAAATATCAACAGCCTCAGAACTGGAATATCGTTAGCGGTGCTTGTACGCAAAACCAATTTCTGCTTAACAACAAAGCTGTTAACATTCTTTTTATTTACAATACTAAAAATATACATATACATACATATTAATATTATTGAATGAAATAAAACATGTAATGGAAACGAATTGCATAAATTTACATAAAATTGAATTTTTCGAATCAATCATGTAAATCAAGCACCGGTCAACATACTTTTATTATCACTATTATTTAAATGGAATTGGGGAGATAGACGATTACAATTTTTACCATTGAAAATAGAAAAAGTGTTCTCGTATATAAAAATGCTCAAGAGCCGTGAGCATGACGAAACTCATCTGCTTTGTGAACACTGTGCGATGCATAGTGGTTCAGAATCTGTTCATCAGCCAGATCTCTGTGAAAAATGAGAAATTGTACTAATTAAAGAAAGTGTACGTTTCTTATTTTATATTTTTTTTTTATTTATATATAAATGTAAAAAAACTTGTAAATAATAAAAAGGCCCGTTCAGATTAATTTGTACTTAGTACTTACAATACACATCCATAGGCATGTAGGTATATTTAACGCAAAAAAAAGTTCAAGGAACACAAAAAAAGTTGTTGAGACCAAAATATAAAATTATTAATTACAAATACTTACTCATTTCTATGTTATAACGGCATAAATGTGCTGACTTCAACTAATCCTTTGTTTGGAATAGATTGGAGACAGTCGAAACAAGCAATCTATTCCTTTCAATTTTATTAAATTTTAATACGAATATACATATCCTTTCCACATTTTCCAGATGATAATATTCATTTAACAATTCTTGATATATTTATTACTTTAGGTCTAAAAAAATAGACCTTAATGTTTTCCGTCTCTTTCAGCCGTTTATATGCCGCCGACATTTCGTTGCTGCTAAACAACTCATCAGTAGACTTGAAAAAGCAAAAAAAGAATGTGTGCAGCCCAACTACTTATTCCAAAATTCTCATGAACAAAACGAGAATCAGAAATGCTCAAACAAACTTTTTATAAAGAAAGCATTTTACGTCTTGCAGCACCTTTACTTTTTATAGCACTTCCTTACAACAGGTGACCTTTGGTTACCAACAACTTGTATTCTTGAAAGTATAAAAAAGTAAAAGTTTTTGAATATTCAACAATGAACTTAATTATTATTTCGCTATAAGAGCCAATTGAAATTTATTACTTTAGGTCTAAAAAAAATATACCTTAATGCTGAGTTGTTTAGCAGCAACGAAATGTCGGCGGCATATAGACGGCTGAAAGAGACAGAAAGCATTTAGGTCAATTTTTTTTTAGACCTAAAGTAATAAATTTCAATTGGCTCTTATAGCGAAATAATAATTAAGTTCATTGTTGAATATTCGTTTAGCTCATACTGAATGGTTGATACTTTCGACCAAAAATTTTACAGATTTAAAAAATATCAACTAATCGACAAGTTATAGCCAAAAAACCATATAAACAATATGTTAAAAATCGGTATTTGACTGCAAAGTTCGAAAGTCATTTTTGTAGTAGTAGAAGCTGTAGTGATTAAAAAATAATAAAAGTAATTAAATGTTGGTGTCGCCAGACTGCCAGCTTTGCTGGCGTAGCCGCTGTTGCTGCGGCTGCGGCTCGTCGGGCGGGCTGAGTTCTTGACGGCCAGCCTGACTCAAATTACTACAAAAAAAAAAAAAAAAAACAAAATACCAAATTTAGAAGCAAACCCGAACCGTAAATGTAATTAATTGAGAGGCCCGAAAATTAATGCCGAAAAAAAAGAAAAATTTAAAAATCTCACCCCTACTGCCTACGAATTTACCCCGCCACACAAACTATGCAGGCTGTTGGTAAGCCGGCTGCTATTTCTCTCCCTCTAAAATACAATTTGGGATTCTGCGTCGCTTGTTTATTTTAGAAATCCTCCCTTAAATCGAAGCTACCCCCACCCCTTACTCACCTTCCCAGTACTTGATTAAATCCTTATTCCATTATAAAGAAAACTAAATTAATTCTTCGTATGACTCTTCATGTTGAATACAAAATTTGTATTATTCAAAAAATTAAAAAAAAAAAACAAATTTCTTCTAAATTTTCTAAAGAAACAAACCACACTCAAGAAAAAGAAACCCAAATCCGGTCAACCCTGCTATGGCCCTAAAATGAGCAAAAAAAAAAAACAAACGCTACCCAGATCTTGTCTAGTGTGAGCTCACTCTATTCAGAATCTGTTACCGGCACCCTCAAACGATTACTAATATCTAGGAGTTAACCTGAGCTGAGCTCACCCCCTTTTTGGCACGGAAAAAACTTCAAAGAAACGAACGAAGTTTTTGGAACGAAGTTGCTTAACGCGGCTTGCTGGTAGTGCAAATTAGTAGAAATCGTCACGAAAGCGTGTGAGCTGTTTATAGGGTATTGGTGTATCTGTCGACAAACAATTGTGTAGGTGTCTGCTGTCAGCGGAGACAGCTACCAATAAATATTAATTAGTTGAGAAAACGGACACTATCAGTTGATAGATGTCGCTAAAGTAAAGTATGTCACAACAAAAAACAGCAATATTGAAAAATTTTCTTCGTTTTGTAGCAGATTCACAAAAAATACTGCATGTGTCAAAAGTAAAAAAATAAAACGTTCCAAAGAAGCATATAAAATTTCAAAAACAACACAAAATAAAACATACAGATTTTACCTTGTATTACATTCGAAGATGAAGAAATAACGTAAGGAACTTCATTCCTAACGGGGGTCCCCCGACCGCATTTCTCTTTTTTTTTAACAACAAGTATAAAATTAAATAAAAGGCAATTTAAAAAAAATAAATAAAATGTTCGCCTGGAGGTCTAAATGCCTCCCCTTGAAAATTAAAAAAAAAAATATATGTATATACAGTATTTTTCGGTTAATTGACCCTACGGTTAATTGGTTTCCACGCTTATTTGAACCATATGATCGGGCAAAAAAAATATTGTATACGAACACCATGTGAATTTTCTCGGATAATTGAACCCGGTTAATTGATTTTCCCGCTTAATTCATTCAAAATTCATGTCAACAAAAATAAATTCCCTCTTACTTTTACCCGGTTAATTGCATTGAAAAATAATCTGGCATTTTTGCACATACATATTTGACATCATTTGTGAAAAACACTGGGTGGCATCTCTACATATATGTACATTTTTTGCTGTTACTTGCATTTTTTTTCGTTTAAGGTAAAAAAAAAATATTTTGAAAAACTTAAAGTGCACATATGCGATTTCTTTTAATTCATTAGTACATAGTTTCAATTATGCGTGATTTCTGTAATTGAACAAACTGTTCAATTAAATAGGGTTCCTGTAATTGAACGAATCGTTCAATTAAACGGGTATCGGTTAATTGGTTCCCCGCTTAATTGAACAAAAAGTTGTGCAAATTTTGATGTGCAATTAACCAAAAAATACTGTATATATATATATGTATATATACATATATAAAATCAAATTTTCATACGCAAAAAAAATTAATTTATGAAAAAAAAACAAAATTAAAAATACTCGAATAAAAAAATATAGACAAAGCGCCGCTTTACCCCAAATTGGTGTCTTCCTTTCCCGCGCTGGACCATTGGAGCAGTGTGGCACCCTTACTAAAAGAAGCGCACGAGCTGAAATGAGGCCATATCTGTTCCGAGTTGAAGCACCTGGGCTTTGAAAATTCTACTGTGTCTGCTCTACTATAAAAGCTTTATATGCTTCCAGCGCTCGAAAGCAATCATCGATTCCGCCATCCCGTCGGCGATGTTTTTGCCGTGATTTGAACCATACTCAAAGTACCATTTAAGGATTAAATTTTAATGCATAGCCATCTTATTCAAAGATGCCTAGAATTACTTGATAAGGTTGGTCGCGGTGTAAACATCAGTCTTGGAATTTATAGTGGCTTGACCATTTCATCGTGCGCAACTGATTATCTTCTACAAACATACAAACCACTGCTGTGATAAGATACAGTAACTTAAGATCCTCGATTTCTCTATCTCTAATAATCAGGATATCCCTGTCGTATGTCCTGTAAAGTGCATCGATATTTCTGCCTGTAACACGCCAAATACCAAAATCTTGAATATAAACGCCAGCTCTAAACCTTGCTCCTACCTTGGATTTTGTATTTTATATTTTTCTGTGCTTTTTATCCGTTTTGCAATAGCCAAATGTGATTTTGGTTTTTTTTTTTTTAAAGATACTAACACGCTAAGACAAAGTAACTGGACTACCCAATATGCAAACATGTCATTTATATTTATGAGAACAAATTTAATTGAAATGAGGTTGAGCTTTTTGTCTCTGTTTTGATTTTGGAATTGCATAAAATTCACAAAAACTTTGGCAATTTTATATCAATTCTAGTAACTTATAAATTTCAAGCCACGCTAAGATTTTGATAGATATTGTTTGTTGGGTTATCGAGTGTTAATGTTTCGGCTCTTCATGTTCAACAAGTAATAATTAGCATACTTTGGGGCTGTCAAAAAAATAAAAAATACATCTCAGAGCAATTCGCACACGTTTCCGGACTTATTTATGTATACAATTTTCACAGTAAAAGAAGTCTAAAGATTGCACTTATATATATCAGTTTTCAGTTGCGATCTCTATTCTTTGCGAAAATCTATTCTTTTAAGCAAATATCGACGGTGAAATGTCTTCAATTTTCAAATATATTGATACACTTTAGGAACATTTAATTGTAGGTTTTAATTTTACATTGCCAAACGATTGTTGAACGCCTTGTTTTTCTTTTTAATACTTCTAGCCATTTAGCCGGTCTCATACGCTTGTGTCAGGCGCGAGCTCGTATTGATTTTTCCACCGAGGTCACCAAGGTACATGTACGCGATGTTATTTCTATGGTAAGGCAAAGTAATGCCGACATGGCGATGGGTGATTATGTAGACATAAATCCGGCCACTGCTGTGATGGCAGCAACAACCAGTCAAATGGGACGTGGTAGCAGCCAAGGAAATCTGCGCAAATTTGTGCAAATGCTACAAATGCGTTCTAGTGCTTTGGCTCGTCGCATTTTTGAATTTGACGAGCTGAAAGACATGGCGCGTCGTATTGGCATACACTGTGGCGTAACCAATTTAATAGACATTGTCAACCTGCAGGGTATTTTGCTGAAAAAGGGTCCCAATATGTATGAAGTTATGATGGATTAAATGAAATAAAACATTTATTTTATTTCTCATTTTGTTACTGAAAATTTTCATTTAGTTTTATTATATATATTTTTTGTCTTGTAATTAATATTTAAGTATTTTTTTTTTGTTTGTGTTTCTTTTTTAAATTCTCTGAAATTTATGTTTTAAACTAATATATTTAATGCAATAGCGCCAAAAAAAAATCAGTTGAATAAAACCTTTCAGTGATTTAATTACAGTTTAAACCTGATTGTAGTAAATGAGTGAACAATTTATTATTGATTGTTTTTAGAAAGAAACATTTGTCAAAGAAGTGATGTTTTGCAGGGTTTGACGCTAAAACTTTCCTCGTTTAAAAATGGGGTTAATTATTCACTGATTTAAAAGCTTACCAGCTTAAATGTAAATTAAATTAAACTCAAAAATAAACATGCACTGATTCTTGGGCACTAGAGCCAGTTTTTCGGACACAGTGGAACCACATTTATGATTCCAATTTGAAATAACGTCGCATTTTTGAATTTGACGAGCTGAAAGACATGGCGCGTCGTATTGGCATACACTGTGGCGTAACTAATTTAATAGACATTGTCAACCTGCAGGGTATTTTGCTGAAAAAGTGTCCAAATATGTATGAAGTTATGATGGCGTTGCTATTTTTGGCTGCTCTAGAGTTTGGAAAAAATGTGGCCACTGCGTTGCTCAAATGAACAAATCGCCATTTAAGAATGGCGTGGATAAACTGTGAAAATAGTTAGGCTCAGCAAGGAAAACTATTATATGAGATTATCTTTTTCTGTGCTTACGATTATTTCTTTTGAAATCTTGAATACTTCTAGCTGATCTTGTGTACAGAACTGCAAGCATAGTGACTCAGTCAATTAAAATTTTGTCCAATTGATCATATCCAAGTATGAGTCACTCTCAAAGTTTGTGAGATTACGACCTAGTGGACCGAACTTTTGGCGAGTGCAACCTGTTGCTTCATTTCGGGCTGATACAAACCTAATGAAGCCATCTGGCCTGTTACCATCGATAGCAACACATTCTCGGGGTGGAAAAAGTAGGCGTTATATTCTATGATCGGACGAAGGACCTGTTGAAAGTCGTCCGTCAACTGATGAACCCAAGATATGTATTGGAAAATGTGGCGAATTCCGTGAATCGCCAGTGGTTGGTTTTTCACCAGTATTAAGCATAAACTTTCACAATGAACGCAGCCAGTATTTTCAATATAATTGAGAGAACATAGAAGCGGTGGAGTCGATAAGCTGTTGCTAGCCAAGGCTTGTGCCGAGCTTTTCGTTGGCTAATCTCCCATCGAATTCTCCGGTATCGATGCACATAAAGCTGATCGCCTCGAACATTCCAGTCTTCTATGTTCACTGGCATTTCTCCCATTGGAATGTGTTCAAAGCCTACATTCGGCAAAAAACATAAAACAAAATTTTGAATAATTCTGCTGGAATTATTGAAATACTTTGTTAGCAAAATGTTAATGTTTTTTTTTGCGAACTTTAATTTTCCTTTATTAGGGTGGTACATTAGGATGGTAGCAACTGAGATCTGGTGGGTAAATGCTACAACGGTATATTTGAGGTCCATGGCTGTTGAAGCAAAACATTGGTCTCCTCGAAGATCATCGATCACATCACACTTTAAGATAAGGCTGTAAATGCCGAAGACATAACGAAGAATGTATTTTGGCGACCTCTACGCTCGACTTAAAAATAAATTTTTTTTGTAACTCTCTTGCAACAATGCTTTATATTCGGTGGTGTACGCAGTAGTTTCTTTTTGCTTGTAAGGCGATACGGTCTAATGTACATATATACATATGTGTGTTTTATTTTAGAAAATTTTTTATTATTTGTCACTTTTTTCACCATTTTGAAATTCGGAAATATTTAAGGTGGTTGGTATAAACTGTAATAGAAAATCAATTTGATGGCCTACTACCATGTTCATACATGCGCCTTTATTGAGATAATCGCAATAAAGTCCATTATTGAGCTCAATATTCCATACAAAAAGTCAATAAAGTTATTGCTTAATAAACTCAAAATTGAGAAAAAAATGAAACACAACACTGTAAAAGATGTGTTTAATAAGCAAAAGTATACAATGCGAGATTAATGACGAGATAAATGTCAACAAAAGCAAACAAAACAAAATAATAAAAAATAACAAAATAAAAACATAAAAATTTTTAAACATTGCAGCATTTCCAAATTTGTATTTCTCTTTCTTTTTATTATTGCCGCTTTGGAGTCATAACATGAACGAACGGACTACTTGTACAAGTTCCATATTTTTATTGTACAACACTAAAATCTTTTTAATAAAAAGCAGTTTTTCTTCCATTTTTCTTATTTGAAAATATTTTTCACTTTTTCTTTCTCACTACCAAAACAAACACAACAACTTTTTTCCAGCTGTCAAATACTAATTGAGTTAGCGCAATATTTGTATGTATGAACGCAAAAAATATTATGTCAATAAACTGATGCATGTATGAACAAGGTATAAGTATGGTGTAGGGGAGTTTGTCACGTTTTAGGCTCTTTAGTTTGTCATAACTCGAGAAGCACTAGTCCGAATTAGCTGAAATAAATTATAAAAAATTTAAAACTAGAATTCCTTTAATCTGTTTATACAACGTTTCGCCACATAAGCAAAAGTTTCTCAGCTATAAATAATGGTATGAAGAAAAAAATTATTTTTAGCCTAAAAATTGGATTTTTTTTAAATTTTAATTCAGAAAAAATCCAAAACGGTAAAAATGTGTCAAGTCCTATTACTTTCGCGTGAACTGGCATAACCTATGAACAAAATGAGATATAAATCATAAAAATCGATGGACGCGTTTCGCTTTTATTCACAATTAAGTAAAGGTATGAATTTCAAAAATTTGCTCGAGATATGCACAAAATTCGTTGGAAAAAACATTGCTGACTTTTATTATGAGTCTCATAATTAAAAAAAGTCATAAACCAAAGGTTGTTTGAACTTTATGATTGCAGTATAGTAAAGTAATAAGCGTTAAATTCTTCTTTTTGGGGCCACTTTCATAAACAATTATCAGAATTGAGTACCGAATCAATCACCTGAAAAATGTTGTACTGTGTAAGGAAATAAGTTTCTTAAAGTAAAAAATTAGTCGTATATGTAAATTCGTGTGACATATAAAAATTTTAATATTTGAAGTGTCATTTTCAAAAAACGTTTTGTGGTGTTCTATTCACATACTTAAATTACCTGATTGGTTTTGAATTGCGTGCATAAGAAATTATAAATTTCAAGTGATTTCGTTTCAAACTCGTTTTGTGAACTTTTTATTTTAATGTTTATATTAACATGTTTTTTTATTTGGCTTTTTTTTTAGTTTGAAGAAATTAAACCTTAAGTTATAAAATATATTTACTATAGTACTACAACTACACTGTGTCGAAATTGTTTCAAAATATCAAAATATTGACAATTAAAATTAGTTTGCAGCTAAAAGAAATTTACGTGTACGTGTACGTGTACACGTACGTATATATAGTATAAAATAAATTTTTACTAAAAAGGCAAGTTATATCCTTGTTTCATTGTCTTTTTTGTCAACTACAATAAGCCTATACATAATTAAAATAAATAATAAACATATATGAAATAATACATTTCTCTTAATTATACAATGAATAAAATTTTGATTTCGAAAATATTTTTATATGATAAATCACGAAATGTGTTAAAACTGCCAACAAGTGCCAGTATTGTCAAAATATGTATTTTAGACTCATTAGAGCGTTGCTCTCTACCGAAATTTTAATTAATTTATGAAATTATTTGAGACATTTGTCAAATAAGATTTTTTATGCTCTTAAATATCTTGGAAAATGCACTGGACTATAAAGTTAAAACTTCTATATTTCGTTACACTGGGCTGGAAAAGTCTTATTTATTTTTTGATTAAAACTAATATTGTTTGCTTTGCGCAGGAATAAATGTTAATGCTTAAGATTAAAGTATATTTTAGGGCTTCAAAATACATATGTATTGGTTTTTGCGAGCAAAAACGACAGCATTTAATATTCTTTTGGTATTTCTTTATTCATTTATTGAAAGTATTTTACAAAGATAAATCTATAAAATAAAAATTTAGAAATAGTGTGGGCTACTTGGCCATTACACTTTTCTCTAATTATTTTGTTGGAAAAATATCTGACATCGCTCTTAATATCGGTCTTGCAATTTTTTCATGGAAGTTTGTGCAACATTAACAGGGGCAGATGTGGAATGATTTACGTCAGTACATGACAGATGGGACCTAACCCGACGGTGGTCAAACCACGTGGTGCAATCAGGACGTTACATCACCGCCCCCGAGCAGCCGGAACAATTGCTCGGGTGGCAATTTATTTGCTACGTTTCTTTGCCATAACAAAAGCCCTTAGCTATCTAACCTCTGCTGCAGTGCAATTCCCTAGACGGCAATAGGATATACGACTACCGTGGTAGCCCAAAGTCCCGAAGAGCATCAGTCTTTGAACCAACGCTAATATTCCCGCCAATCCAGTTCCTTACAAAGCAGCGTCTGTTGCTTAGCAACAGCACTACGGACCCATTTGGGCTACCGAACACAGACCAGAGGGTCTATGATCAGTATGGCTACCATACTGATCCCTTCCATGCGAACTTATGGCAGCAACCACAGCCACTACGTTTCAGCCAAGGAGACTCCTCAACCTATGACCGGCACTTCGAATAAGAATAAGCAATGACATATATATTTAAAATGGTTTCATTTTATTTGACAGAAAAGTGATCGCAATTTAATTCAAAAAATGCAATGGAGGAATTTTAAATGGATATGAAGACCTCCTAAAGGTGAAGGCACACAGTACGCGTAGACACGTTGCGGTACATGCACTCTTCAGGCGCTTCGAGTTACACAACACAACTTAAAGCATTTTAGTCCAAGAAGATTACACAAATATTTTTAATTTTTTATAATTTTGTTATATACATATGGGTGTTTCCATGGTTACGCACGTGACATTTGTACACGTTTAATTGTTTTGAATATTATAAAAATATAAATGGGTTGGAATATTTGATCGGAATTTTGCCATTGTTACATTTAATGTGATGAGTTCCTTCCAAAAAGTATATATATTGGAAAATTGAGCACTGGGTACCCAAGTTCCATGCGATCAAAGTTGACTTACGCACGTGACAAAAAACGTAAGTGCCTTTTAAAGCAGCATGAAATATTGCAAAAGTAGGCGAATTGTAGAAGATTTTTATTTCGGAAAAAATGGTTATTAATGGACCTTTATAATCATGGTTTGTTCAAAAACAAGTGTGCATGGGTTGGCTAAGAAAAAAAAATTTTTGATTACGCACGTTACATTACGCACGTGACACTTTTTACCTTCATACATATTTTTGTAATTTAACATATATTTTCAGAAGTTTTTACCATCATTTACAATTATTATAAGTTAAAATTTTTTTTTACATAATAAAATGTCAATAGTTTTTTTTTTCAATTTTCTGTGCTTAAAAAAATTGTGCGAACGTTTTGATTTTTTAACTAACGGTGGACCATTTCATGGAAATACCCATATGTTTCTTAACTGTAGCTATACTTTTCATATTTTGTGCTTTTGTGTTTCTACTAGTAATTTTTCCATTTGTTTCCCGTGATGATTTCTCTTAACCAAAATTGTCAAATACGTAAAATATATTACAATTTCAAAGTTCCTGAAAGTTTTTAGTTATACGCGCTGAATTTTTTTTTTTTGTGTGTAAGTTGCTTTATGTGACCATACTACTTTAAATTTTTAGATTTGTGTCGAACACGTTAACTCATTGACCGTGTGTTGTGTACTTTGTATGTGTCTTGGTGTTTTTCCCTTTAACTTTTTGAAAGCCAATATAGAAAATAGGAAGGCTGTGCTGTCGACCTGTTAATTTGAAACTTGTTACATATATATTTCTTTACGTTTCTCTATTACAAAATATTTTATTATTCTAAAACAGCGGGCAAATCACCGCATTCGAAATCGAGTCTTCTTTCGTGTGTACAAATATTTCGACGGCTGCAAGTTTTTGGATCACAGTATTCGATTGCAAATAATATTGTCTACTACTATTTTTTACATCGCAGCACGCATATGACAATAAAGAAACAAAACGAGAAACGAAAACAAAATATAAATAAATTGGTGAAAAACTTCAAGATAAATGAATCGAAATGTGTTTTTATGTTTCTCATCTTCGGAATCGGAGGATGAGTCCAATATTGCCATTATAAGTAGGAACATTCGTGACAAAAGCAATCCTTTTTCATTGCCAGAAGCTGAGTAAGTTGTGAGTTTAAAGCAAAAGACTAGAACTAAATGTTTCATCGTTTGTACATACTATGTATGTATGTAGATTCAAAAGACGTTTTCGGCTCTCTAAGGAAGCTTTTGAATACGTTTTAACGGAAATAAATATCTCTGGTTACATGTCGACGAGCGTACCACCCGTATTGCAGTTTGCCGCTACATTTTCCCTTTTGGCCAGTGGCAGCTTTCAGCACACGGCCGGGAATTATTTGTTAGTGGGGTTGGCACAAATACACTACTTAGTGGAAAATCGTTTTCTTGGTATTCGCTTCCCCTAAAAACAATAAAATTTATATTTTTTAAATTATTTCTTTAATTTATTGTCGCCTCTTTTCTATTTTTTTTTTTTTTTTGGTTTGCAGCTAGAAGCTAGAGTTTAATTGCTTTCGATAGTGTAGTAACAATCGAGTACAACATCGATTAGATGCGTTTCGATAACGAGTCCTGTGATCCACGTTAACAGCATTTCGATGACAAAGCACTCGATTTCGAATGCGGTGATTTGCCCCCAGCTTCGAAAAACTGCAAAACGCTAGCAACAACTGGCGATTTCAGTACAGAGTGAAATACGTTTTGGCGTTTTTAAAGCTGAGGCCATTTCAAAGTGCCACTTTCTTCAGAACATGAGCAAGTTCTTGAACCGTTACTAAGTCGCCCTACTTATTAATTGAGAGAATTGTCTGAATTCGAAATAGTGTTTTCTAATATTTGCAATAAATCAACTTAAAAGCGGTTGGTTGCGCAAGGTTTTATTCTAAACTTATATATAAAATATGTGATTTTTTTTTTTTTTTTTGTTATACGGCAACATTTTTGCTTTCGTTATAAACAGTTTGTGATTTCTACTATTCTACATAAGTGCTTTAAAATAATGTTACTATTCATTTAAGTATTGTTATTATTATTTTTTCAATTTGTCTTTTTTACATTACTAAAGTGTTTTTTTTTTGTTGTTGTTAATAAATACATATATTTTATATAATGCCTGAGAAATAAACCCTTTTCTAATGTTAAAAAACAGATGATGCTGCTGTAAAACTGAAATAAACTTAAAAAAATAATGTGTGTTTTTGTTTCGAGACAAAGGTACTTAAATTGTAACTTACTACTGACTTAATTTAATTTATTATTTAAAAATATCTTCTAAAATATGTTTTCATAAAATAGAGAGGACGTAAGATTGGCATTATTGCACTAAAAATAAGTTACTGAATTTTTGCTAATGCAGGATAATGGGTTAACGAAGTGCACTTGAAATGTTTGAACATTCAAATGGAGAGTTGCATTTGTTGTCAAATCCAACAGTATTGTATTACTGGACAAGTTAAAATTATGGGCTGCTTTTGTAACACCATTATACTATAAGTAAGTAATTTTTTTTACTGCTTATTGCAATTATTTATACCTCAAAAACATGTTTACGTTTTATAGTAATTTTGGGGATTTTTAAAAGAGAAGTTGTAATAAACAAGTTTTACGTAAAATACCTGTTATTTTTTTAATAAGGCCATATAACTTTTCACTTTTTTTTTGGGTTAAATAAATTCATAAAATAAATACTAATATTAACTTAAAAACAAAAATAAAAAAATAAAGTATGAAAGCTATTGTTGTATTAAAAAAACTGTAGTTTCAATATTGGAATGATAAAAAGGAAATACAACTGTTTATACAAGGTGGCGCAAGAGCCGTTACCCTATTGAAAATGGCGGCAAGTGCCAGATGTGCACTGACGGTAGTGGCATTCATATTTTATATAGAAAGAGAGTGTAACAACGTCGATTCTCAGATCCGCGACTGTAAAATATATCTCTAGCTTCCTCAGACAGAGAAGCATTACTTGCGCAATGTAGGCCACCAGAACTACGAGAAAATAAACAAGCTTGCTAGAAACCTAGACCTAATAGGGAAATGGATACTGTAGCTTATGTGAATGATGAAGCGTTCTCAGTTCCTGAGGTCCACTTGATGACTACATATCAACAGTTGAAGCTAGCTCGCAGGATGGTAAGCAACTGCAGAACAGTGCAACAAACCCAGCCATAAAGGAACTTGTACTCCTTAGCAAGGAATGCAATATCACGCTTTCATGCCTTCAAAACTGAAAGACACTACAGTTGCTGCAGCTCTACACAATAAGCTAACATGGAAGCAGAATATCGAGACTAGGCCTGCAAAAGACATATGGCTTCCATATCAAATATATCCACCAAAGAATATCGGCGGGCAACTTGTGCATACTGCACCTTGTATAGTTGTTTGTATGTGTGTATCTACGTATGTATGTAAAACTGGAAAGTTGTAAATGTAAAATAAAATTTGTACCTATTTGTAGTAGCATTTTTATGGAAAGAAATAGAATCGAAGGAAAAGATTAATATGTTAAAAACAAACTCAGTCTGAATTAAAGCAGTTCAAATCTTAAAAATATAAATCAGTCCAAATCAGCGAAAACAAAAGATAAACATATATCGTATTAAATAATAGAAGACTCACAGAAAACATAAAAGTCAATTCCACATCGAATTTGGTTATTGTTTACTGGGCGTTGGTGTTGGGGTTACCAGTTAAACTTACTAATGAAGAGTAAAAAATTAACTTATTTGCTATAAGAGCCAATTGAAATGTATTATTTTAGGTCTAAAAATAGAATAAGTAGAATAAGGCTTTCAAACATTCTTTTTAGACTTTTCGGCTCTAGTGATGAGTTGATTAGCATCAACGAAATATCAGCGGCATAGAGACGGCTGCAAAAGACACAATATATTAATAAGGTTTATTTTTAGATCTAAAATAATACCTTACTAATGAGAAGAAAAAAAATTTGTGAGACTAAAAATTTGACAAAAGTGAAAAAAAAAATTTAATATTTTTGCGACGGCAAGTGACACCAAAAAATATATGTATCTTCTCTGTTGACAAATTTCAAATAATATGTATTTCTTTGAGATTAGTCAAATAGATCGTAAGCTGAAAACTGCAGTTTGTGATTAGTAGTTAAAACACTAGCCAAACATTTCAGTTTTAACAAATTAACAAGCTTAGAAGCAGCTGTCTTGAGAGAGAAATACACTATCGCCAATTAAGATTTCAATATGCACTCCTTATCTAACGTCAAAGATTTATTAATTTATGTTTTAAATGCCCAGAGTTGGCTCAATAAGAAAGTGTAACAACACCAAGTAAACAATTACCATGTAGGGTGCACTAGGGTGCAGTCATGACAAAATTAATTGAAAATATTTAAACTTAAAAAGATTTCGTTTTGATTTCGTTAAAATATGTTTGGCGCTTAAATCTAAGTTTTAAAAGTAATATTAAACGTTCGAATTTCCATGGGTTTGAGAGTGATTTCGTTGAATGATTTTAAAAGTTTGCGTTGTTGTGAGGTTGACATGCCAGTTAAACTGGTCGTTTCTAAGCTACTCAAATGCAATCTATTAAATTTGACTTCACCCAAACCCTTTTTGTTAAATGGACATAAGCTCGTTAAGTTCACCAGGGGATTGTATACCGTACAATCGTAACCCTGCCGTTGTAGTATCATGAGTGCCGATGATGAGGGAAACAGTTGTAACTGGTTTTCGGACAGTGTACGGAAATTTAAGAGATGAACATCGCAGGGCCAAGCTCCATAGTCGAGAAGCTGGGCTCTAGATTTTAACTGTGGTGGGTTATCGGAGTTTTCCATGAAATAAATCGTGGGTGGATAGCGTAAGCCATTAGCTAGATAATTGCTGAGAAGACTGGGTACTTGGTATTTATTGCGACGGGCTGAGGGCGTCGGCATGTCTTCTATTTGTACCAAGAATTTGTGACGAGTTGGCCGATTGTCTACAATACCTTCTCCCATGCCACGATAGTCATCATATAAAGTACGTCTATCCAGCATCACCTCAAGCTGGCCGGGCTCATAGCTGGCCGCTCCTTGGGCGTGAGTAGTCAATAAAGTGAATCTAACTTTTTCATCTTGTATAAATGCGGCCGTTGTAATGGGAAAATAATTGCCTTCAATACCTATAGAAGGCACCTTAATGCGTCTATTTCAAAAGATAAAATATACTCTTAGAAACGAAGATTTAATCATTAAAATTGTTTCGCTCACCTGTGATACTGGAAACCATTTTGATCAGTATAAAACTCTGGCAATTCGGGTATGGTATCTCCCTCTTTCAGTGTATCCTTGTTGACAGACGCTATATTATCTATATCGGTAACGAAACGCATAAACAATTCAGTTTCCCGATTTTTGGGTGGCGGTTCGAAATCAATATCGTTTTCTATATAAATAGCAGCATCTAAATGAGTTTTTGTATTAAATATTCTCACAGTGTGCACTAAAAATGGTCCATATATAACAGTCACATCGCTGGCTATGGGCCCTGAAGTGATTATAATACGTCTCTCCTCATACTGTTCGAGCACATCTTTTTCGGCCTCACTTTGCTCGGGATCGGTTTTGAATAGATAAGCACCGGAATGAAACTGAGCACTACGATAGGCAGCAAATTTAATAGCGCATTGCATTGGTTTCAGAAGTTTTTGATTTGGTCCTTTGCGTGTTATCGTCTTCAGAAAGCCATTCTTTTCATCAAACAATAAACGCATGTAATTATTTTCAAGCTGAATATCACCTGGTGGTATACAAAAAAAAAAAAAACAAAAATCAAAGTCAAGATCCTAAGAGTGAAGAAAATCGATATATGATTCACGTTTTAATCTAGTTTATTAATTCGTAAGCCACTGACCGAAATAAACAACAGAGCTGGGATAAACAACGAATTTGCCGGTAAAACTTGTTGTTTTTGTTGTATCATAAACACACTAATGAAACATGTTGTTTAGTGCAAGTTGCGGCATGATCACATAAAGAAATAAATGCATGCTGAAAAAATTCCCAGATAGAAAAGTGCAATTGACCGAACGTTGGCAAAGCATTTCGAAACGTTGGGAAAGCATATAAATGATAACCTCGTTATACGGATTGTCAATTGTGTTCTAAAAATCGTGAAATCAAGAATTTAGCTACTTTTGAAATATAATTACGGTATTCAAAGGGTCGTCCTAAAGTCAGAAGTCTTAAAATAATAGCACGAAAATATATGACTGCTGTGAGCAACCTGTCATAAAGTAGTGTGCTATATCAAATATGAATCAGCTGTTAAAGAAAAGGAAAGCAATTTAAATATTTTTGTCAAAATGCCAAAAATAAGTGAAAAAACTAAAATAATAGCCAGCTTGTGCGATAATTATCTATTAGATGTTTTGATAGCTGATTCAAGTAAATTCAAATATACATTTTAACGCATTTATTTCTTAGGTGACGCTGTGATACTGTTAACTTATGACGAATCACTAAACACAGTCGATGAAGTCCTATTAATTTATGACTATTTTTGTTTGCAGCACAACAACAATTTTTTTAAACTATCATAAAATGTTAGTACTTTCTGACATTGTGACACAATATGAGACCGTTTGAATACCGTAAATATTTTGGATTAACACAATATTTTCCTGATGGTTTCGTACATCTCGTTTTAAATAATTTCCCATTAGTGATTCCCTGGTTAGAAATATACAATAATCACTTAAAAGAATTGCAAGCGATATGTTGTCCTACCTACTCTATTTTTAAAATAACGGTACATTTCAAAAACAAGAGTTAACCTAAAAAAACGGTTAGCACCACTGAATTCAGCGGACCCGAATTAGGTTTTTCTACTGGGTGCCCTGTCTGTCGGTTTTTTCAACTAGCACAGTGTAATTATTTAAATAAAGCCGTTTAATATTTTGTTAATAATTTAAAATTATTAACAACTTATTTGAAAGCGGCTGCTTGAGATAAAAACCCAGGCATATGCAGGTATGTGAGCAGGGCTTACATTTTATGCACTACAGCGATAATGAACACTAAAACCGACATTCAACATTAAATAGGCTTTAAATGACGAAATTGGCGCATTTAAGTTGCATTCCAATAAGTGCTGAACAATTAAATTTTCATGATTAAATATAAATTATAGCTAGATGGCGTTTATTTATCAACTTATAAATTGAGCCTATAAGCTTTTTTTTTATTTATTTTATTTGCAATCTATTTAAAAATTAAAATAATAAGCAAAATTTTCTCAAATTTTTGGAAAATTTTGGAAAGAAAAATAACAGTGGGGTTAAATTCCATTAAATTTAACAAAAAAAAAAAAAAAAGCAAGTAAAATTTGCAGGGACCGAAAATAACTGTTATTTTTGAATTTTTGATTAAAAAAAAGCAACTTCAAGGAAATATCGGAGAATGAAACCAAGTATATCATTTTGAAAGTCTTGGACCAAATTGTCAGAAAATGCGATGCTTTTTAAAAATCTGATTTTTATTTTTTCAGCAAAAATAACAGTTATTTTTTTTAATTTAATTTTTTGAGCAAAAATAACAGTTATTTTTTTTAATTTAATTTTCTGAGCAAAAATAACAGTTATTTTTTAACTTTTATTATTTCGAGCATGAGTAAAAGTTTTTTTTTTGACTTTTATTTTTTCGAACTGAAATAAAAGTAATTTTTGACTTTCATTTTTTCGAGTAGAAATAAAAGTTATTTTTGTATTTTCAGCCCCTTTGACAAAGAAATTATTATTTAATATTCCAAATATTCTTTTCTAAATAAGTAAATTTAACGATTCACTATTGCAAACGCGCCAAAATTGACGTCGAACAAAAATGGCTTATAAATGTGGTCATAACGTATTTTAGAATTATAAAATGTAAAAGAAAACATATGTATTTATTTTCACATCTCAATAAAAAAACTTCGTTATTTTCATCATTTGGTTTCTTTTAATTTTTGATGAGATACAAGTTATCGGAAGAAATTTTGGAGGCAATTATGATTGCAAAACTCAACTCCATTCATTTTTGAGCATATTCAAATTATTTTCACTGAAAAATTATCTTTGTTTTGAAAAAGTTTTAAATAAATATAATGAATTTATCACAAAATAACTTTTATTTCTGCTCAAAAAAATTAAAGTCAAAAAATAACTTTTAATTTTGCTTGAAAAAATAAAAGTCAAAAATAACTGTTATTTTTTTCGAAAAAATAAAAGTCCAAAACTAACTGTTATTTTTGCTCAAAAAAATAGAAGCAAAAAAAAACTTTTATTTTTGCTTGAAAGAATAAAAGTCAAAAATAACTTTTATTTTTTATCGAAAAAATAAAAGCCACAGTTACGGTCCCTAAAAATTTGTATTTGGAACGAATATTTATGATAGACAAGTTAGACTTCATGTAGCAGGTGAGCCAAAAGAAGTCATCCGATGCTCTTTGGCTTTCAGAATATCGGTTGTGGCTTGCGTAGTGTGTGCCCTTGCTCCGTCTTGTTGAAACCTCATGTTCTGCAGACCTAATTCGTTCACATGCGCCAAAAAACACTCGGTTAATGGGGCCTCTAGCGACGTCCTCGAAAAAATGGCCCAATGATTGCTCCAGCGTGAACAGCACACCATTTAGCCACTTTGAGCGGGTGTAATGGCTCCTCGTTCATCACTCGTGAATTTTTGGTGGCCCAGAAATGATAGTTTTGGTTGTTCATGCACCCGCTGAAGTGGAAATGAGCCTCGTCGCTCATTATGATTTTGATCGCAAAATCGTCCACTTTGTCACAGACGCGATTATACCGCGTTTTGAGGAGTGCATCGTTCCATGGCTTGTTCACTGTCTTCTACCACTGTCTTATGCTCTACCACATAAGAGCAACTTTTAATAGGGTGATTTCTCTTGGCCCCCTTGATATAAAAATCTTTTTCACTGTCTTAATTAGCAACATTTTAAAAAAGTTGCGAAAATGTATAAACATTCAAGAGTTTGGAATTTACTGTCGTTTTTTCTAAAACGTACATCAATTTTGTTCGGTGTATTTGAGAAAACAACCAGATTTTGTTATTGTAAAGAAAGCAAATTTTTGTACGTTGTGGAAAAAGAGGCAGTTAGTCTGATGCCTTTTCTGAATATCTTCGTATGCGTAGTAGGCACAGTAGAATTCAGCGCAACTAAATTATATTTTTAATCTTTTGAACATACATACTAACCCCTTACCGCACCTTTTTAATGTGCCACACGTACAAAAAATTTGATTTTGTAAATTTTGTCGCCATAACCTTAACTAGTGCAATTGTACCTCTGGAGGAGTCAAATGTATGATTGATTTTTCCGTCCCAATATTTTTGGAGAATACACTAATTCTTCTACTCCTTTCACCAGGGGTGCTGCCCTACAAAAGTGTTTTGGAAAATTTACCCATTTTTTCACTGGGATTTTCAATGTCCAAATTTTTTTGGGAATATATAAAAACCCTCTATATCTTTTCTTTGTGTTGTTACGCGGGCCATCGGTCGTGAGACCTGCTCACTTGGGTCCTAGAAAGGTCCCGTTGTGTTAACTTTTCCTTAGGGGGCTCCCAAACAAAACTGCTTTATTAAATTTCCCCAATAGTCCTGCCTAGTCCAACTTGCTTCTATAGGAGTTATATGTAAGACCGACCCTCATTGATTTCGTCTTTCTAGTACTTTTTCCAAGGATACCCACTTCATACCCCACTTCCTTAGAGGAGCTCCTATACAAAAACGTTCGCTTAACTTTAAACTGCATTATCTTAAATGGTCCCTGGTGCCGTATGAAGTAGCTAAATGTAGGACCGATTCCCGTGAACTTTTTCTTCTCTACATTTTTTCCGAACATATCAGCCCTTCTAAGAGGCACACCCATAAAAAAATCATTCTCTGCCTTCGTTTTAACCAGCCCCAGGGTTTGGTTAAATCAGTTGCCCTTTTTCTATCTACTCATATTGTTTTGAAAATTTTAAGCGAACTTTGCCAGGTTTTTATCGGGCTTTATCTTCTTTGCAGTAAATAAGCAAAATGTAAATATAACTTTTCTAAAAGTGTCCGTTCGGAAAAACAATTTTAAAATAACTCCTTCAGTTATAAGCTGATTTAGTAAATTCTTGTTTGTACGAAGATCTCGTTCTTTTTTTTCGCATCCATTGGTAAGGATTTTGCAAGTATTTTCCTAATGTGGAATCAAAAGAAGTGGAATTGGCCAGTGACTATTTAAAAAAAATTACCTAGTAGTTAAAGATTAAACCACAGTATTTTCTATACGCTATTTATAAATTGCGAACATCTGTTGGACGGTTAGGTATTTACCTGGTGGCTTCGATTTTACAAGAAATTCTTCTTTTGTTGGTGGAGCTTCTGTTGCACCTTCCACATTATCGGAGCACTCATTGCAATAAATTGAGGCCATAAAACGTTTATAATTCACCTCGTCCACAATCACTTGATATGAAGTCAGCGACAAAGCCTCCAATTCGGCTACGAACATAATCTCATATTGACGTTTCGATATACGTATGCGTGAATGACTACTGGATCCCGTCATAACCATATCCGGTCCATAGGGGTCAGTTATGTTCCAAACTGCATTGATTTGTACATTGCGCAATTCTTCTCCCATTGCATTGACTATTTTTATATAAGGAGTAGTGGTGCGTATGGTCAGGGCTTCTATACGTCTGTGGGTTAAGGGATTGAAGACAACAAAAGACGCTGATTTGCCATCCGAGGAGGATGAAGTAAATTCAATTGAGAAATCTCCATTGGGAGCAGCCGACACTGCCAACGGAATGGCGGTTTTGCGTGGTAACTTATTGAATTTGACTCTTTCCAGTTCGCTTACCAGGAAATTGTGTCTTTGAGTTCCATTTTGAATGAGCAGCTCAATAGTGGATTCTTGCATTCTAACCACATCCTGCAAACTACCAAACAAACGCATACCATAATCACGCATTACAGCGGCCTTAGAAGTGCCCGTTATGGCGTCGTGATGTTGAAATAGACCCAAATTGCGTCGAGCATGAATCATTTTTTCATAGTTCTTTTCAAAGATTTTAATAGCATTTTCATGGTGATGTTGCCGAGCGGTGTTGTAAGCCAAGGTAAACAAAATCTCCGCCACTCTAATATTTTGCTCCAAGTCGGCACTTAAAATTTTATAAGCTGGTCTAGTGGTGAAGTAACCCGACCAATAGGCCGGTCTGCCTTCCGAAAAGATATCAGAATAAACAAAAAAGTCTCCTTTGAAAGTTGGGAATTCTTTTGTTCTCTTTTTGATTTCATTGAAGTAGTCTTTTGGCGTACCAAACGAAATATCCGCATTATACAAACGCTTATTAGCCATTATGTGATCAATCAGTTTCTTATAGTTCGTATACTGTTGGTCCACCTCTTGTTCTTTGTTATAGCGAAAATCATCTCCCACCGGTATAAGAGCAACATTGTGAGGAAACAAGGAAGCGGTGCGCGAATATTGCTCTAATAGTAGTTGAGCTTTTTCTTCGACATTCTCATCAGTTATGAACTGGGCTTTGATCGAATACTCAGTATATTCGCCGAAAATTTTGCGAAAGTCAAAATTAAGGCAAATAAATGGATGGGGACCACAAGAACCCTTGATGGAATATATATCAAAAGGCATGTTATGAGTCAATAGCCGGCCTCTTTCATTACTTTCTTCTCCGTCTAATTTCCAAAATGGAGTCCATATAAAATCTCCCTTTTGCTGTCTGGCAAACCATTGCTTCCAAGCATAGTGGATACGCTGTATAATGGCTCCTTCGAAGTTACTGCCCGACAATAAGTATGGAACTGTACTGCCATGGCCAAATGGATCAATAGACCAGCCAATAGTGGGTGTTACATTCAGATTGTTTTTTAGCCATTGATGACCCTCAATTAATTGATCTAACATTGCGTAGATATGAACGTTTGCTTCGTCAGTCATTACCCAGCCTCCGGTCGTAATTTCAAATCTACCCGATTGGATGAGCTTCTCTAAGCCGCGCCGTTTGGTGGGATGTGCTTGATCCCACCATAATTGCAGAAAACTTATTTCCGACCATATAAATGTCATATCTGTGTATTTTTGCATTTTGGCAACCATTAAATTTAAAATTTCCTTCGAGTCGCTTTCGAAGTAGTTGACAAACGTTTTCAGCCATCCGGGATCGTTGTGGGAATGTGGTACTACAATGACCTAAGAGAAATACAAATGTTATTTTTAATATTCTTTGGATACACACACACAGAAGATAATCTAGTAGCAACCAAGTCGGACATTGAATAGTCGACTACTAAAATATTTAACTTTAAGTTAACTTTTATAAACTAGTTTAAATGTTGTAGTTTAGCTACAAAACAATCGATTTGTAATTCACGATTTTTAAAACGACTGTAGAGTAACTGAAAATTAGTGCAGAGTTGAACCAAAATTCAAATAATAATATGATTAACTCTGAAATTACTTGTCGTCGCATTCATTCTAACTGTTGTGATGGCTGAGTGAATATGTTGGCGCTCACCCCTGGTTCGATTCTAGCCAGAGGCTATCAAAAGAGCCTGTCATTTACAAACATACAAAATAAGTGGAATATAAAAGAAAAATATAATAGAATGAAATTTAATTTAATAAAATAAGATATCACCACCGAAACATACAAAACCAGCCTTGATTTGTAAATTATTTTCTGCTTAACTGCCTGCTGTTCTTCAATGTCGAAGTCGTACGACTGTTCGCATTTTAAGCGAAAGAAAATTGTTTTGGGTTCCTCTATCATGTTAGTTTATTCGAACAATGACTCGATCGACAACTGGAAAAGACTTAATGGTTTTCATACAGAATCCGATTCCTCTTTTCGATCATGTCGTCAGCACTGCGAACACAAACATCAAATTCAATCACTTGCTGTTTTGCTACCGAGTGAGTGTTTTTATAGAAAACATTTTATATTTATTTGTTAAAAAACTGGGAAATCAAACTAGAAAATCCACATATTTTTATTTTTTATTTTATTTAGTAGATATATTAAACAATTATCATTTGTATGTAAGTAGTTTCCTAAGCAGTTCATTTGTTCGCGGGATGAAAAAAAAATACTGAGTTTTCCAAAGAAATACCAGTGTTCAGTGCGTCAAAGTACTTCTCTAAACGTCTAAAAAAATACCTTTAAATTTTAAAACACCTTTCATAATGTCTGCTTTGTACATTATCTTGTACAAGCTTTGGCTTGTAAGATACAGCTGCCAAGTTTTAAGAACACAAGAACAATATAGTAGTTTTTGTCAATACTTTACGTAGCATTTAGACGGGAAAGTAAATGCCTGAAAGTTGCAATACACTCACACTTTTTCACTAACACACTCTCAATTTTCTAACTTTTAACTCCGCTTTCAGCAAAATTTTCCTGAAAGTAATTTTTTTTTGACATTTACCCGGCATTTAGACGGGAAAGTGCTTTCATTAAATTTTCATTAAATTGAAAATGCCGTCAAAGCGAAGAGTTGCAAGTATTATAGTTTTGTTTACTACTGAAATAGAATTGCCAAGACTACTCCAAACATAAATTTATAGGGCAACATTCGAAAATAATTTTTATGGCTAAACTTTTATTAGTTAATTTAATAATTATCACTATAAATATACTTCATTTGTGTTCTTTATTCATATTTGCTGTAAAACATGTTTGAAATATTTTCTAATGTGCGAAATAATTTAAAATTCACAATTATTATTCTACTGCCATCCTGAAAATTTCTATGTGCCGTGGAGTAGGCAACCGTGTTTACCGCCTTGTCACTTTACTTTCAGTGAATGTCAAAAAAATTACTTTCAGGAAAATTTTGCTGAAAGCTGAGTTGAAAGTTAGAATACTGTGAGTGTGTTAGTAAAAAAGTGTGAGTGTATTGCAACTTTCAGGCATTTACTTTCCCGTCTAAATGACGGGTTACTGAAAGTAAAGTGACAAGGCGGTAAACACGGTTGTCTACTCCACGGCACCTACAAATTTGCAGGATTGCAATAGCATAATAATTGTGAATTTTAAATTATTTCGCACATTTGGAAATATTTCAAACATGTTTTCCAGCAAATATGAATAAAGAACACAAATGAAGTATATTTATAGTGATAATTATTAAATTAACTAATAAAAGTTTAGCCATAAAAATTATTTTCGAATGTTGCCCTATAAATTTTGTAAATTGGAAAATATTTAAAACATTTTTACAGCAAATGTGAATAAAGAACACAAATGAAGTATATTTATAGTGATAATTATTAAATTAAATCATAAAAGTTTGGCAATTAAAATTACTTTCGAATGTTGCCCTATAAATTGATGTTTGTAGTGGTCTTGGCAGCTAAATTTCAGTAATATTTCGAATTCATTTAATTTTTGTAAAATAATAATACTTGCAACTCTTTGCTTTGAACTTTCACCTTCCTTTGAAAATGACTAAGAAATTTGCATGAAAGTCACAGATTTCGTTGAAATTTTTATTCATTACACGTATAAGAAAATTTTATGAAAGTACTTTCCCGTCTAAATGCAGTGTTAATAAAAAATCAACCAAGACTTTAATTCGCCGATCTGGTATGTCGTCTGTAAAGTAAATGAAAAAAGTTACATGACGTAAGCACATGCGAACACAAGTTATCGAAATAGAGGAATCCAAATTGATTCGAAATCGGGCTTGCTACACTTCGATCTCTTATATTTTCTTGCGACATTGAAGAACAGCAAGTAAAGCTTTGTAAAATTCAAGTTCTTAAACTATACCACAGAATACAACCAGAAGGGTCACCGGCTCTGCCGCACTACAAAAATTACCAATTTTCTGTCAAATTTCATGAAAGTGGCAGCCTAGCGGTGCTCGAGCATCCAGTGAAGGACAGCAAACATGAAAATATTTATATAGCTTTCTCTGTTGGTAGACTCTGCATTTGTTTACATTTGATTTTTGGTTAGAAAAATTCAGTGCAAATCTAATGCAAACAAAACAGCTTTACAAGCACATAAATAATAATTATTTGTAGGTATTTAATATTTAATTTGCATTGAGTACATCACTAGCTGTACATGGAATATATTTAAAACTTAGTTTTCAAAGCTTTTCATTCATGTTTTCTACTTTTTTTGTAAAAACTACAACCAAACCAATATTTTTCAAAACACTTTACAACAACATTTTTGAATTGCTTATGTTTGTTTTTGTGTACACTAGTTGGTCTCTCATACACTCATGTTGCTACGATTTCATGTACTGCTCACTTCTGACTGGCCCCCAAACAAATGATATGGCCACTTTTCAAAAGTCACTTTTGGGATATCTGTGTAATCTGTGACTATACTGAGCACAACATAATAACCACCGAACTGCCATTTTTATCCTCACTCAACGTATTTTTTCTACTTGGTATGCAACCCCTTTAACTTCAAGTTTTAACTCATGTGCAAAATGAAAGTCTTTGCGCATAATTACCTTCAACGGTGGTCGTTGCTTATCTTTTTTCTGTGTTTCGTAGCGTTCTTCAAAGCCTCTGTCCCAATACTCTTTGGTACGTATCCATTCAGGCTGTTAAAAAAAGAAATGAAAATGAATGCATAACAACAAAGCCTTTAACAAAAGCAACATAATTCATAAATATGTAAAACATAAAAGTTGTTATCGCTAAATGTTGTACTTTATACTTTTGGGGTAGTGCTGTATCTTTTTTTTCTTTTGAGTTGGCTCTTACCTGAAAATCAAATTTTGCATACTCCTCTTGGGCTGTTATATTTGTAGCACTCTCATCTAGAATGTAACATTTATCGCCCCACTGAGGATTATTGACATACATGCCAGTGGGATAAGTTGTACTACTGCCGCTATCACTATCATCGCCAGTCAGCCCTCCTGTCAGCCATCCTGTCTGCATTTTGTGTGGCTGCCTGAATGAGGCTGAATCTGCATTGTCGTTGTGATTCGTTTTATGAGTTGCATAATTTTTATTATAATGCAGCTGTTGCTGTTGCCTCTCTGATGGGCCACTGCCACCACCACCACCACCACCGTTCGTTGTTGTAATTGAAGTGAATTGCTTCTGTTGGCCTGTTAATGAACTCGCCTGCAGGGATTCCTTGGGCTGTATAGATGGCTGACCCACTGAAATGTAGTAGAGGCATAGTAGTATTGTTATAAAAGCCGATAGTAAACCAATACAGCGTGCCGAACCGCGTCGAAAAAACTTAAATGTCATGCTGTTTATTTGTTGGTGGTTGGTGGTTCTTAAATACAATTTTGGAAACAACTTTCCAAAAGGATTAATTTTGTTTTCGTATTTTGTACAGCAGGATTTAATTGTGTTTAAAAGAAAAATATTCGATATCGTTCTATAGTAATATCTGTCTGTACGAGATTGTTTATGTTTGAGACTCTTGTGTCTGGCTTTACTCAAAGTCCTTTGGTTTCGTTTTTGCGTATGTTGTATTTGTACTACAATGCAACAAGGGCTTTATGTCAATCTTAAAAACTAATTTAGCTGCTTGACAGCCATGTCCAGCGATTCTTAGCAGTGTATTGTTACTTATTTATTTTCCATCCACTGAATGTTTGTCTGTTTATAGTTTTTCTTCTGTTGTTGATGATATTCTGCGGTTAGCCTTTTTTATTTCTTGTTTATTTTAAATAATTTTTGTTTTCAGGTATCAGGCTACCGTCGCATCTTTAGATCTTTTTTTGCGGTTCTTGTTATTGGCTATAAAAAAGATCTGAAAGCAAAAAAAGAAATCAAACAAAATGATCAAAGTCAGCTAAAAATGATTTTGTTGGAATTATTGGTACTAAATGAATTAAATCGATTTCTTAGTTAGCGCAAAACTTTAGTGTTACAGCCAATTTAATTTTAATTGTGATTATTTTGAGATTCCTCAGGGAATCGCTTAAGGATAAATGTCATTTTAAAATAATAAAATACAAAAAAGGTAGCTCTGAAGATGAAACACACGGTTAACGCTGAGCACAGGAAGACCTAGAGACAGTGGTGGTATTTTGGTGCTTTTCGGGTGTTTTTGATGATTTTTTTTGCACGTTTAAGAATCAAAAGTGTTTTTAAATTGTAGGCTTTTAAAAACGGCTTAATTTTTTTTTATCACAATTTCACACAGTGCTTGGGCAACTTAAAATTTTGACTACAATGTTATTCCAGCAAACTGGATATTTTTGAAATCAAGGTTGATTAAATAGCAGTGGATTAAAATTATATAATTATGTTAAGGCGAAAACCTTAACCCTCATAGGGGCTGCGCACAAATTATGTAACGCAGTTTTTGCTGATTTTTCAACCCCCCCCTACGTAAGAGATCGTAATAAAATACCCCTCCCACATAACATAACAACCACTAAATAATACAAATTTTTATTAAAAACAATCACCCCTATCATGAAAAATTTTCCCCCTGAAATTTTTTCCCCATTTCCCAAAAGTGCGATCATGAATAACTTTTCCCATAAAATGTGTTCCCATTCGAAATTTTCGCTTATCGTGAATGGATTTTTCAAAGACATTTGTTCCATTTTTTGTATCAATTTGTTCATTTAATTTTCTTTGGGGAATTAGAAAAAAAAAATGCAAGTAGTTGCCACATTTTAATGGATATATAAATCAGCTGAAAACTATTTTTAGGTCTAAATCAATAAATAATTTGCAACGTGACATGCTTCTGAATAGGGTGCAAAATAAGCGACCAATTGCATGTGGTTTTGTGAATGTTTCTAAATATGTGGTGGCCGAATTTCGGTATTCGCTTACAGAAGAACGAAAAAGAGCTGGCCACCCTATTAAAAAAGGTCATGAATGGAATTTTATAAATGGATATTTTATCGATTCTGCGCAGATACTTTTCTAAAGCATCCAACACTTTAGAGAGCACTTTGCAAAAAGCGGTTTGCGCTATTCCTACTTGGTAATCTCTTCCAACACTTTTTTGCTATCTACCCTCTGCAAAAAAACATAAGCATGCGCTTAGATTTACGATGGGCGGAATACTGCCCATTTTTGTTTCCGGCAGAGAATCTGTCAAAATATTCAACAGGCATGAAAACTCCGATTTATTCACCCTTTTTACCTTTTAAACTACAAATTTCTGTTTATTAGTTATAAAACATAAATTTAATTACTTTTTACATCACTTACCCACAAATTTTCAATAAATTTCCTTTGTACATTTTCTTCTTCCCAAACGTTCCCATAATATTCATGATAGCAAATTTCCCTACTTGGGAAATGAACATTTTATGGGAATAAAAATTTCACATTTCACTCACGATAGGGGTGAATAATAATGTAATTCATTTTATGTACATATGTAAATACATCTACATATGTAAGTAAATTTAAGAAATTAAATAACGTGTGTAGCAGCCCACATTTATCTAATAAGTATTATTTCTTACATTATTTTATTTAAACGTAACGGATATGTCATTAAATACAACATTGTATCTTTACAACTCTGCTTTTGGTTCAGAGTGCAACTCTTAATGATACTTTTGTATACACTTGTTATGATACATAATTTTACAACCGCGTGAATTGTAACGTTTAGAATTAGTATAAAAGAAGCAGCATTTGTATGGACAAGTCAATTAGAATTTTGAGTTCAACCTTTCAAGACATTATCCAGGCTTCTAAAGTTCCGCGATATGCTTAAAGGTAAAGAATAATAAATACCTGATAAAGTATTGTTAAATTCTAATGAATACATATAATCTTAGAAATAAGATTATTTCACGTGTAATTTAAAAGAAAATTCTATTGATAAAAATTAGGGATTAAAAATTGGCACATTCCGATTATCGGTCCATGAAAAGGAAAAATATTCATCTATTGATATAACATGCATTTTATTTCCTGCAGCGATATCGTCTACAATCTTTTCACAATTTGTTTTATGAATGTTCTCATCATCAATCCATTCAACATCTTTACAGCCTTCTTCCCGAGAAATGATGTCCATTAGCTAATTTTGTCTCTGGGCAGCAATACGTACCGCTCTTGTTTTCCAATAAATAATATTTTTTTGTTACGTAACATTTTTACTCTCCCCCTTAAGCGTTACGTAATTTGTGAACAGCTAGATAGCTAAAAATATATTCTTCAAGTATGTCGGTTTTTTATAAATGAAAGCTGATTTTTGTGCTAAATTAATATGAAAAGGGACAAGTGTCTGTTTTTTCTATTTCGGCTACAAAACTACTGACAGACTGATCAAAATGTCGTCTTTCTATTTCATAATTTTTAAGAAAAGAGTCTTTCTAAGAAATTCAGACAGGCAACGTAAAATCCTGGCCATCTTTCCCTGAATTGGTTCTTAAATAAAAATATATTATTATATGTTAAGTGAATTCTGAAAACCATTTGTTTTATTTTCTTTTCCTTCGAATTCAACTGAGGTTTTATTCTGAGTCTGCAGCATTTCTATTCCATTGGCTCAGCTAGCACATATTAATCTATTCGTCTTTACCAAGGCCCCCGCTCTAAAACTGAGTTAGTCATAATGATTTTTATAGAATCGCCTTTTTCAAATCTGATTTAAAATATGTGATAACTTTAGTAGATCTGGCGTAATGAAATTGGCGTTGTCTAGCTGTCGAAAATTCGCATGCCGTTATTATTCTTCAAAGCGTTGATGAATTTATTTAGGTATGCCATAGAGTTACCTTGCAGTAACTCTCTCTTTTAGCTGCTATATCTGAAATCTTAGTTATTTAGTTATTTCTTCATAATATTTGCTAGTTCCGAATTTCGATTGAAAAGCTTACAAGTTTAAATTTAAAAAAAACACTGCATCGACTCGTTTAATACTAGATATATACTCCTTGACAATTTCCGTAAACTGAGCAAATTTAATTAATGTGGCATGTTCCACAGCGGGGAAATTCTCCAATTAGTACTACTCTTGATGTTGGCCTCTACAATTTGTGTAACTAAACCTCGTACGGAGAACCATTTAATATAAAATTACGAATTATTATTTAAACTGCAATTGGTCAACGTTTTCTTTTTTTAAATAAGTCCCGAATGGGCTACGAGTTCGAAATTTTCCAAGCCCCAGCAATTTTTTAGTTGACTTTCTTTAAAAGCAAAATAGTTCAGAAACACTCTACGGGTGGGTCTTCATGAAACTGTTTCAAATTTATACAATGTAACAAAGTAGCCAACAAAGTTTGTTTTCACAAACTCTCGACGTTTTTGACTTTGTTTGAAATTCAAATTATGGCTGATTTTTTAAAAACTATAATAAACGATAAAAAATTCATAATTGCAATTTTAAATGAAAAGTAGGTTCTTGTTGTGTTATAAAAAAAATGACAAATATTTCGTCACGAAAATTTTCATATATCAATCGATTTAAAAACCTTAAAGAGGATTTTAATAAGATAAGTGTAAAACAGAGATAAAAATCTACATGCACACATTTGTATGTGGGTTGCCCACATACCCATAAACTTGACCATAAATAATAAAATAAACAAATACATACATACAAGCACACTGACACTAATTTACATATAAACAAAATCTTGTTGTGTTTTGCAACATTTTACCGTTTAATGAAGTGGCGCAAGAAATATTGCACATTAAAAATACATAATTTTTTGTTGGCTTGGAACGTAAAATGGTCAATGAACGTGAACGAAAACAAAAGCAAAAACAAGATATAAATGAACGGTACCGTAGTCAGAAAACTAATTAAAGAATTTTCTTTGAAATAAAGTTAGAAATAGATGGCTTTGGGAAATTTAAGTGCGCTTTGCTGCACCATGCATTCATTTGCTTTGGTTTTTTTTTAATTTATTTTAGAAATTAAATAATATAAATTAAATTGTCTGTTTGTTTGAATAAAGAACTAAAAGCTTGAATTGAACCTGATGAATTATAAAACTAAACTGAAATAATATAAATCCGTTTAATAAAAATCAGTATTCAACGATTATCCAGACGATATCTGTTAATACGTTCATACGTTGAAATAATAACTTCGAATTTCGAAGTTCTAATATTTGTCTCTTTCTAAGTCTTTTTTTATCGAAAAGGTATGACAACTAAAAAGGGATACTTGTTTCCGCTGCAAAGAAATAATTTTTATACCTGCTTGTTAATTTGATCGCCGTCCTGTAGTGCGATTCAGTAACTTTTAAAGACAATCCAATGGTTAAACTAAACACCCGCATTTAGTGTTTGCACTAACGATTCAGTGATTCATAAACTATCATATTCAACATATTATTAAATTCAGAATCAAGTGGCGTCCTTACTTAAAAGAATGATAAACCAAACTCACCACTAATAATTTTGAATTAAGTAGTCGGCCCAAAGTCAAGTCACATCAATTGGTCTATGACTGAACTAAGCTATAGAACATTGACTTGTAACTATGCTAGAATACTTTAACATTTTGTGGTTAAAATAAACCACAATCAATTTCTAGTTGTTAAGTTAGCGCAAGTAACTGTGTTCAAATATCATTAATGAATCAGAAAGCCAAATGTTTGCAGTTAAATATTTTTTAACGCTGAATTAATCGGTAAAATTATTTAGTGAATTGCACTGCTGGTAAGAACATTTTTCTCCAGAATAAATAAATATATTATTTTTTCTAATTCTAACACACCATTCATTTGGTGTGCTCATTTTTTCGTTCTAATTGTGAATATACTGATTATTTATTGAGAATAATTGCAATCAGACTTTGTTTGGCTCAGTGAGAAGGTTTTCGATCATTCCAATTACAACATTTCATATTCCGAGTAATTCTGAGCTAATCAATATCAAACATTAAAACTGAAACAGTTTCTGGAAAAGACCAAGTCTTCACTTGTAGCGTGTGGGAAGCGAAGTTAACTTTAAATTAACGTAAAGCCAACTATATCACAATATTTACTGGTTGGCACTTGGATTACTTTTCAATGGAAACAATTCACCTAAAGTTAGCTACTTAAAAGTAAGTGAACACGCCAAGTCTGGGGCCGAATTCTGGCATTCGTGATCGAATATACTCGATAATAAAACCAATGTGGAGCAAAAACAAAATGAGCAACAAACACACAGCATTCTATAACGAAATCGTTCAATCACGAGTGCCAGAATTTGGCTCCTGATCTTTTGTTTTTTTTTTTTTGGTGCTGATATTTTATTTGATTAAATTGTATTCTATCTTGTTTCCTATTTACATTTCGTTTATTGTATTTGTGTATTGCGAATCTCTTACCGGATTCAAACTGCAAAGCCTTAAGAGTGCAGAGCAGCCACCGCACCGCACCCACCTATCCAACGCACCAATTAAAATGAATGGAACAACAAGCATCTTAAGTAGAGTTAATTTTGAATTAAATCACCAAATAAATGTTTAGAATAACTAAAAGAAGAGCACGATTTATTTGCTTTAATTCAATCGTAAGATTTCCATATTAAGAATTTCATAAAGAAACAAAAAGTTATTTTGTTAACTAAGGCTGGTGTCTTTTCTACAATAAGTGCAACATTTTCAATATTGTTTCGCATAATAAATGTAGATGAGCAGGGTTTTTATTAATTCTTTTTTTTATTCATAGTTTTAACGACCTTTTCTCTTTCTCAATTTCGTTAAACTATCAAAACTCGCATCTAAAAAATAGTGCAAAAGAACTGCACACTTTTTCCCGAAAACGGCATAATATTAAGAAAAATATGTTTTTAGTTGCTATTGTCAATAGCACTGTCCAACACGAAAAAAATGAAACAACAATATTCTGGCAACTTGTTTCTGTAGAGGGGACTACAAAAATATAGGTTAGGTTAGGTTGACTGGAGAGATTTGTTTAGCCATGCCTTGCGACATACACCTAAGCCAGTATAGGCTTGTTGTGAGCTCCCTAGATTTAATCGTGATCAGTTTGACTCATTCGCATTCACAAAGTTCCTTGGCTTCCTCCAGCATATGACCCGCAATGGGGTTATGTCTGGTAATGTGTTTTTCCAAGATATCAGGATCGTATGTCTGAGAAGGTGGGGCATTGGCATAAATAGTGCCCCAGTGTCTCGCTTTCACATGCTCCACACTCACCTTCTGCCGCTATTCCTATGCGGTTAAGATGTGCCAGTAGTTCAGAGTGACCTGTCATAACCCCCATCAATCTACTTAATTCGGACTTGCTTAGTCTTAGCAGTCCCCCCATTTTTTCCTCGTCTGAATCACCCCATAGAATTCTTGCATTTATTCCCACGGTTTCCTTATTCCAGAGAGTTAAGTGGGCCCAGTTCTTTAGCTCAGATTTAACTGCACTGAAAGGTTTCGCGCATACCAAGCTTATGTTGCGTAACTCTTTTGCTATTGAACGAAGTGAGTTTGCTCTTTCATTTCCAGTTATTCCCACGTGCCCTGGTACCCATATTATGCGCGGTGCACCATGATTCGAGTAACTCTTAATAGCGTTTTTGCAATCCCGCACTGTTCGTGATTTAATCCGCTTAGCTGAGATCGCTCTAATGGGCATTTGATTATCCGTGATATTTACAGATCCTGGCCTTCCTATTTCATTGAGCTCCTTAATACACTCCGTAATTGCCCAAAAACTAGGCAAAAGTCCGGCAGGCGAAATAACAGCTCCGAGGCATTTTCTATATACATACCAAGTCCTGTTTTCCCCTCACACTTGATTAATGGGAAATTAACCGTGTAACAATGAAGCCCAATGGGGATCTGGTTAAGAGGGTTGGTTAACCAAGAATAGTGGTCAGGAATCAATGTTTCGCAATTGGTCTCTATTCTGGTCTCCCCTATACGATCCAACGTCACATTATCCGGTATAGACTTGGCTATGGCTGTAAAGGTTTACTCATTCATCAGCTTTAATCATTTTGCTGTGAGAGCCGCTTCAAATTTTATAGGAATTGCTATTGGCCCTTGTTGGTGTCGTATTGAAAGCCCCACTTATACAAAGACAGCAGGCTCTTTGGACTTTTTCTATAGTTTTGATATTGCATTTATATTCCATCGACGTCCACCACACTATAGAGGCATGGGTCATAATCGGACTAATAACGGTACTATAAAGCCAATGTGTTATCTTTGGATTTAGCCCCCATCTTGTGTCTATGGCTCGTTTACAGATTGACGAACATATATGAGCCTTATTGACTCTTTCATCTATGCGGTATTTCCATTTTAATTTTCGATCCAGGATGGCTCCAATATATTTCCCCCTGTCGAAAACATTTATAGGCTTTTCAAGAAAGCACGGCTCGCCATATGGAGCAATCTTTGCCTTTCTTGTAAATAGACTAATTTCTGTTTTGTCCGGGCTTACGTTCAAGTCAATTGGTGAAAACCAGTTGTGAGCCAGAGCGAATGCCTTCTCGATATTAGATAAGCGTATTAGCGTGTAATAAAAAAAAAAACATGGAAATCGTGTGATATTCCGATTGTTGATAGATAATGTCTTTAGAAGCTTTATTCAGAATTAGTTAATCGTGCCGAAAGCAGAAAGTCACTGGCTCCAAATTGTTTATAACTACATGGGAAGAATGCAGCATAATTTCATACATATATTAATAAATTTTTCAAAATTGTACATCTTATTTGCAAGTAGTTAATTTTCGAAAAAAAAAAAATTATTCGCCATTTATAGGGAAACATTTTCTATTTGCGATATTTTTACTTGCTCGTATAAACGTGTAACAAAAATGATATGCAGCACAGCTAGTATTGTAACTAAGTACGACAATAGAGTCTCGGTTTCAGTTCAAATAAGAATTTAATTGATTTTCATTCAATCACTTCCGTTGTGCAATACTAAAATTGCTTAGACTTTTAATATACGGTAAATGTACGCAGCGCTGCATTTGAAATATTTCAAAAAGTGGTACAAAAAGTGGTACAAAAAGGTATTTTCAGAAAAAATGAGTCTCAAAATATGTATTTTATGGGTCAAAATTTCTTCTAAATATTTTTTTAATTTAATAAGCAAAACAAAGAACTTATTCATAAGGAATGCACATAAAATAATTCAAAGAATAATCAATTGTTAATAATATTTGAATGTTTCTAGTCGAACTTTTTATTACATATTGTGATAATAATCGGCTTAAATTCAAATCAAGAAAGAACCTTATAATAAATTATGGAGGCAATATTAAAAAAAAAACAACGGAAAGTACACTGAAAAAAGAATTCAATCCATTTGTACTTAAGTCAACCCCAAGCGGTGTCAGTACTTGTGACACCACTTGGTGTCAGATTTCTTAAATCAAGTGTGTTGCTCTTATTTGAAGTACAGATTATTCCATCGTTGAACACATAATTTAAGCCATATTCAATGCTGATTTTAGACTGAATATGGTTAAAATTCGTACTTTAAGAAGATTCGTACAGGGTGTCTGCTGGGAAGGTATACTAGTTTCTTTGTTTATAATTTTTAATCAGATGTAAGAGAAAGGATCTTATAGTGATATCTGTTTTATTTAATATCGGAAATTAATTTGAAGCACAATATCAGATAAATGTTTAATTATAGTTTACCGACTATTTTTCCATAAAAAATTTGTTAAAAAATTTGTTACGTCTCTACTTCATGGCTGCGAAATATGAAATGTACCAAAATGGCGGTAATATAAAGTAATATAATTTTCTGCCGTACACCCTGCACTTACCATAGAGAAAGGCATTGATTAGGATTGATTTAAGTACGGAAGGGTTGAAGACATTTTCGGTGTTTCTGAAGCCGTTTTAACCCAAATAATTTGTTCTACTTCCCTAATTCCATATTAATTTATGAATTACTTTTCCTCTTTGCTGATTTGAACCTGGAACATAACTACTGCCAGTTCAAGCAATTAAAAAATGACACTAAATTTATTACTTACACAAGCACAGACAAGTGCTTGTATACAAATATACCCAAAAATTTCATACTTATTGTAGCCAAAACAGAATTGATTCTGACTAATATCCAGGCGACTTGACTTTAGTAGAAAAAACATAAATAGTTACAGTACGAGTTTTTTCTTTCTGTGTAAATATTGAGAACAAACTAGCTGGGTAATAGTTGGCTGTGTTGTATCTGTCACGTTAACCGTCAGCACCCGAATTCTGGCTTCGATCTCAGTTCACGTAAACAGGCGATGTTCAATGCAACGATATTTAGACATCTCTACCAAGTAAGCGTTTCATTAAATTTCTAGACCATGATCAAGAAATTAAAATTTTAATTTTGTTTGTATATTTTCTAAGCTGCAAATTAGATCATCAGCTGACATTTTTCATATATCGGATCTGACACACTTTAAACTCTGAAGCCAGTGATTTATGAAATTGTATGACAATCGGATTGCTCTTTTAGAAACTGCAAAACTTTTTTTTTTTTTTTAAATTTTGAGGCTTCGTCTGGTGGCCGGTTGAAATTGCAATTTTTGATTTTTTGTGAATAGATTCCAAAGTTGTGCACCGCTTTTAATCACATGGCTGTTTTGGCTTAAAACTTTATTTGTCATGAATGTATGAAAATTGATCAGCATAAATTTATTTTTAGATTTTTTATGCTGTTTTAAAGAACAAAAAATTTTGAGCTTTTGCAAAAAAAATTTTATTTTATAAACTACTAAGCCGATTACAATGAAAGGTAATTTTATTGCCGAATTTCGGATTTCGTTGTCTTTCCATGATTTTAAATCGTTTTTGAGTTACGGGAATATATGTTGTCCTACCTCCTCCATTTTTAATATAACGGTATATCTCAAAAACAAGAGCTAACCTAAAAAAAATGGTTAGCACCACTGAATTCTGCGCACCCAAATTAGGTTTAGTGACTGGTTGTCCCTTCTGTCGGTTTTTTGCAACTAGCACAGTGTTATTATTAATTAAATTCACTTTAAAAGAATAACTTAGTCTTAAAGCACAATATAAATAAAAAATAAAAAATAAAAATTTTAAGAGAAAATCAAAAATCATTTTTATTTTAAGCACATACATATGAAATGAAACGATGTTTTCTTTCTTTATTTTTCTTTTGGGAGATTTACAATAAAATAAAACCATTTCATGTTTGAAATTTTAAACAGTGCGAAGCCAGAAAAAGCAAATATCACTCAAGCGTAAACACAAACAAATTGTATGTGAAGACTTGAGTAAGTGAATGAATAAAAATATGTAGTAGATTAGTAGTAAAGAAGGCTAGCAAAATTAGCATTTTTGTTTTAGGCCAAGTCCAGTTACGGTAACAGAGCCAAAGACACCAACGTGCTTGTTTCACCAGTTAATCACAATGACCGACCTTTACTTACTTATTATGAATGGCAATAAAAAAAAAAATGTAAGAACAAAAAACAAAAACACCTGAAGAAAATGATGACGTTTAACAAGCACTTTCTTTATGTGCCAAACAAAACAAGTACTTAATTCTCTAACAACTACTTTGGTACCGTCTTAATTTTCTATTTCAAAGGCAGGCGAGGCGGTTAGTGGTCTTTTCTGCGCGTTAGTGGGTCAAATATTGAAATGTGCGACGCGCTGCTTGTTTCTTTTACTTCTTTCAAACGAATAATACCTACTACATACATACACATGTATAATATTCTTTTACATATTTGTGTGCTTTTAGCAAATCGTGTGCTGTTTTTAAGCAAATTCACTTTCTGGCTTTGAGAGTGTGACTTTGTGGGTGCATGTTGGTGCTTGAAAGGTGTAGACAAATAATTAATATAATTTTGTTCACTTTGAATTTTAATCTGCAACAAATATCAGAAAACTGCGATTGTAAACTTTTTGATATCAGCAAAGTAATTAAAGTTTAAATAAAGTTAAAGTTAGACTTTATTCTTAACTTTCGCCACTATACTTAATTAAAGTCAAAATACAGTTATTTCCGCTTAATTGAGTTTCTAAAAATACACGACTTTTGACGCAACCAAACGAGAACTCAATTAAGCAATACTCGGTTAATTGAATGGCCTACGCAATTAAACGAAAATCGCTTAATTGAGCAATATATGCAATAAAGCGAAACACTCATGCGTAAATGGAAAATAAAACTCATTTCTATAGTTACATACTAAGTTCAAAAATTGTTTAGTTTTATTGAAACAAAATGAAAAGCAGTTACGTTCATCGTTTAATGTTTATAAAGAAACAGAACCATGACCTTTTTGCCGCAAAATAATTTTTTTCACGCTTGAGGAGCAAAAAAAAAATTAAGTAGACGGAATCAATTAAGAGAAACATTTGCTCTTGTTTTTCGCAATGCGGTCTTAATTTAGGAAACAATTAAGCGGGTGACGCAATTAAACGGAACTCAAATAAACGGGTATTTTAACATAGACAGGTATACGGAATGCTTTCGTTCCATGATTTTTAGTGCAATAAAGCGGGAAACTCAATTAAGCGAGACTCAATTAAGCCGAAATAACTGTATCAATTTTTATGTTCATTAATTAGTTTAATTTATGTTTTGTAGTTTGCTACCAGTTGAAATGCAAAGAGTGGTTAAATGTTTAGGGCCGAGGTTAATTTTGAACAAAACACAAATTATTTAAGAAATATGGTCATTTCCTTTTAATATGATAATATTGGTATGGTTCAATTATGTATGCAGCAAAATATCGGCAAATGACCGTCGTGACTTCAACGGAACACCTTCATCCCATGAACCAAACCCCCGATGACGCTGAGCCATAATTGAGGATCTATGCCATTAATGTGTAGAATCACCTCATCCTTTAGCTCTTGAATTATTGGTGGCTTATCAACGTACACCTTTTCTTTTAAATAACCCCAAGGAAAGAAGTCCAATGGTGTTAAATGAAATGAGCTTGGCGGCCAATTGACCACGTGAGATAACACAGCCATTGATTTGTCGTGCAAAAGCGCCACTTTTTTGTTAGTTAAAAGACAAGTGGCACTGTCCTGTTGCAACCATATATCGTCCACATATTCCTCTATATCTTCTAATTAGGGCATAAAATTTTGTTGTCATTTCACGAACACCATTCACAGTAATTGCCTGACCGGCCTCATTTGGGAAAAAATACTGGCCGATGATTCTGCCAGCCCATAAGCCGCACCAAACAGTCACTCTTTGTGGGTGCATTGGTTTTCCACTAATCCACTGAGGTGAAAGTGTGCTTCAGCACTGAAGGTGATTGTTTTCGGAAACTGTCGCCATTTCTTGCCACCATGCTGACCATTGACGGCGCTGGGAAACGTCAAGAAGCTTTAATTGTTGATTCAGTTACACCTTGTAAGTGGGCAAAAGCAAGTCTGTATGCATAATGGTCATCAACGACGAGTATGAGGAGTGTAATTGTTGGGCATGACAACGAGTTGAGCTGGATATTGAGATCAGTAATATTTTCTGTAGTACGAGCTGTAGGAGTATAAACTGGTGTTTTCACATGTCCTACAGACCCGGTTTGCTTAAATTTGTTCACAATTTTGTCGATTGTACGAACATTTGGACGATAAAATTGACCGAAAAAATCACAAAGTGCACGAAATGCATTTTAATTTGAGCTCCCATTTTCATAATAAGAATGAATAACTTTAACGCATTGCTCGATTGCGTACCTTTCCATGGTTCAAATTGAGTTAGTGTGAAACGGAGAAATGTCAAATGAAATGCAGCAAAAAGTCCATCGACCCTTAAAATTTGACCACATGTTAAAAGGAAAAAAGAAGAAATGGCAGCACTTTTTTTGGGAGTCCATAAACTAACTTGAGTGCCATAAAAAAGTTTTCCATGATTAAATGTATGTATATTTTGCTTGAATTACACTGTGCAACAAATTCAAGCTAGCAAAAGTTAGTTCGATTCAGAGAGTGAGGGGTGAAAATAGAATCTACATTAGAAGACCCGTATCGCAGCGTTGGCTTATGTTAGTTCGAATTTATTTTTTGATCGACCTTCGAACTTTGCAGTCGAATGCATATTGTTTATATGCTTTTCTGGCTATAACTTTTTAAAAAAAGAGTAAAATAAATTACCATATAAACAACTTTTTTGAAAATAAATTGTTCTGTGTTTCAAATAACAGTATTTAATTAATAAAAAGTATGTATGTAAATGTATGAAGTTTTACACAAAAACTTATATCATACTTATATATCTCCATAAACTGGAACAGATAATGAAACAAAGAGATATATGTTATCTATTTCTATTACATTATATACCGAAATGTTTAAAAACTCATGCAAGGCGACTAGTAAATGTTAATGTCACATTAAATATCCGAAACAAAAATGTATGCATTGCCTTAAATAATATTAAAAAATATTATTAATAAAAAAAGGTATTTTCTGCAGTTCATTTTGAAGCTACAGAAGAAAAACGAGGACGAAAGCGAGCGACATCAAAAAAAAATTTGATCAATTGCTCTAAAGAAAATCAATTTTTATTCGCAAAATACCTGCAAAATTCTTTCAGCACCAGTAAGCAATCGAACAATCCAAAACAGATTGATATCAGCGGGTTTGAAAGCATATAGTGCAAGGAAAGTGCCATACCTAAGCCAAAACAACATTAACTGCCGGCTATCGTTTGCAAGGAAATATATATTGCGCAGAAATTGGAAAAATGTCTTATGGTCTGATGAGACGAAGATTAATTTGTTTGGGTCTGAGGGTAAGGTGCATGTTAGACGCCCTCAAAACACTGCAAACACGATCCAAAGCCCACGTTAAAGACTGTTAAGCATGGGGGTGGGAATATAATGATTTGGGGATGCTTTTCATCGTCAGGCGTTGGTCCGTTGTTCTGAGTAAATGATAAGATGTGCGTTGTTGACTACACAAACATTTTAGAGAACGTCATGCTTCCATATGCCGAGGAAGAAATGCCTTTGAAGTGAGAGTTTCAGCAGGACAACGACGCCAAACACTCATCTAAGCTGGCAAAGAAATGGTTCAAAGACAACAATCCTGTCCACCTGTTACAATGGCCATCACAGTCCCCGGACTCAAACCCCATCTTTGCATCTTTGGGGCATTCTGAAAAAGAAAATTGCTGGCTATAAGCCAAAAAAAAAAAACAAAACAGATTTATGGGAGAAAGTCCAGGTCGAATGGTACAATATAGACCCATTAGTTTGTGCCAGATTGGTAGACTCAATGGGCCGGCGTTGTGCCGAAGCCCTTAAAACCAAGAGTGGAACAACCGAATATTAAATTAAATTTCAAAATTGTATTTATTAAACTTTATTTGGTTTAATAAATGAGCTTTATTCACTTTATTCTCAATAAATATATTTTCTATTTATTGACAAATTATTCGATATTTCGATACGCCTTTGTGTATCTTCTTCAGGAAAATGTGTTTTCTAATATTTTATAAATTTTCAAATTTCAAAACAAATCATAATGACAAACTAATTGAAAAATAAAAAGGGTTTTACATACATAAATAGGCTTTACATACATACTTATTATCTATACAATTATATATAACTATACTAATTATTTATACATAATAACGCTTTTAAAATAACATTTTTTGAGTTTTTTATTAAAAAGAAATGAAAAATCATTAAAGTAAAATAAGATATTAAAATCGAATACTAGGTTCTAAGTCCTGTTCTGGTTTTTGTTATTAGATGCCTATAATTTCTAGCTAGTCCATCTGTATCCTTCTTAAAATTTATCCTCTTTTCTAAAGGAACTTTAATAATTTCTAGCATTTCTAACATGTATCTACGTTTGTAATTATTCTCTGTACTCAAAACTAAAGTGTTTTTGAAATCTGGATAATGATTAAGATTACGACAATGTGTGGATAATGCTGTCTTTTGCGAAGAATTGTAGTTCCTATATTTTTGGTCAGATTTGTGTGCTGCTAACCTGGTTTTAAGATTATTGCCTGTTGTCCCTATATAAACCTTATTACACTGTTCATCAGCATTACCACTGCACGGCATACTATAAACTAAATGTGACCTTTCCAACTTATTCAATACGTCCTTGGTCCTACTACAGAGTTTGCCTACTGTATTATGTACTCTGTGTGCTGTCTTATACTTAGTACTGTCATATATACTTGAGGCCTCTAATCTTAGTGATTTATACTTCACAGTCCCATAAATACTATTGTCGTTGTTCAACATAAATGCAGCAGGGTTGAGTTTTTCTATTTTTTAAATAGCTTTTGTTTAAAAAAAAACTCCCGAAATAAAACTTTTTTACAAGAAACATTCTGAAAAGAAATTGAACTGCAAATCGTTTCTATTATCTTTTCCAACACTGTATTTATTGCCTCTAGAAGTGGGTCGTGGTCAAAATGATGAAGGACGTCGTTAATGTACAAATTATAAGATTGTAGTTCTAGCTTTAAAAATACGGATTCACTAATTAATTTCGCTGTACGAAAAAAACCATATAATGCATCTGTAGTTCTATAAATTAAATGCATAAATATTTTCTTATCTTATAACTACAGCAGTACTACTGGTAATTTTTTGTTTTAATTTTTATTTTTCAATTACAAATACTTCATACCCAACCACTGGAAAGATAAATAGCAAAAACCAATAATTGCATTAAATAGTAACAATTTCCATTATTTCCGAACTATTAAATGTTTAAAAAAAAAAAACAATAAAAAATCTAGCATGTTACTCCCAGGGGTGTTTGATTGTGTTTATGTGTGTTTAATGTCATGTTTAGAGTTAAAAATTTGCATTTATATAAATTAAAATTTATTCTGAATGACATGCGATTTCATGTTTACATGATGTGCATACATGATGTAAAAAATGGGTTGTATACGTGTGTAAGTATTTATATTCTTGCCTCAATATTAAATAACATGCTTTAAATAAAATCGCTCGTGTCAGCCGTTAAATGTATTATTTTATTACAATTTCATTCAAAGAACGGCTGCTGTTATATCGTCTTGTTATTGGGTTGAAATTTTCGAAAACCATATCCATCGTTACTGATTTACGATTGCATAAACTTAAATATATCATTATTGGGTATTTCTTGCTATTTGAATAAGATTTTGTGTACTAAAATTAGTTTTCTTCCAGGCTTGTTCCTAAGATCACTTTACTGAAAATTACATGATTTTTAAAAGCAAACTGCGTCAAAATCTATGCAGATGTTTTGTAATTTTTCTAAGGCTCATGCGCTTAAAATGCGATTCGGCTATTTCACTTATATTACAGAATTTTATTTTATTAAAGTACTTCTCATAATGAATTTAGAAATGCGCTCTATAAGTTCGAGGTGACCATGACTAGTACACACAAACTTCAATCTACGGGACTGCGTAAATTAAACCCATTTTCAAAAATGCTGAATAGTCTATGCTCCGCGAAGAGGAAAAATTCTATAAATTTTATAGCTTAAACAATGTGACCGCTATTATAGCCTTTTCACACTTATCAACATCTAACATCAACCATCAATTTGCGATGATGTTGAAATTTCCCCATAAGAAATATACAGGGCTAAAAACCAACATCTTTCAACATCTTTATAAAATGTTCCTAACTCATTTTGTTCCACTCAACATCTTTCGATTATTTTAGTGTCATCACTAAAAAAATTACAAAATTGTAGTGGCATCACTGTAAATTTTGACATTCAAAATCATTAAAAAAGGAGTTGTGTCCAAAATGATCTTCTTCCTCCAGCAAGCTTTTTATGGATTCTATACACTGCATTAGTAGTGGAGATTGTTCTTGCAAGCTAACTGCCTTGCTGGTAATCCTACTATTATTTTGTCTTCAAAATCTATTTATATTATATTTTTATTGTCTTTAATGCAAAACGTGGCTTTATTTATTTTGGCAGCTGTATATGTATATGTGATGTTAGATGTTGTGTGTGAACGCATGTTTCACATTTTCAACATCTTCAACACGTTCCACGAAAATGTTGATAAGTGTGAAAAGGCTATTAGTCTGTCAGTACTCGAAAGTTCCAACTGAACTACAATAGATGTTAAGTAATAAATAGTAATCATAAGCATTACTAATTACATTATATTTGTTTAAATTGCAAAAAATAAATAATTGTAGTATGATTACTTTAGATATTCCAAATAAGTAATACACTAGAATTAAAAAAAAATATTCAAATATGTATATGGAATTACTTATGATAATTGAAAAATGTTCTGGATACTCGTTCTTCGAACTTATTTTTTATTTAACTTTATTAGGTTTTATAAATGAGCGCAAGGTCACTTTATTCTCAATAAATATATTTTCTATTTATTGATAAATTTTCGATATTTCGATACGCCTTTGTGTTTCTTTTGATTTCCTGAAGAAGATACAAAAAGGCGTATCGAAATATCGAAATTTGATCAATAAATAGAAAATATATTTATTGAGAATAAAGTGACCTTGCGCTCATTTATAAAACCTAATAAAGATAATTGAAAAATAATGAAAAGTAATCCAATATTAGTCTGACTACTTTTTAAGATTATCTTTGAAGATTCTTTTTGACTATTTTTCATATACATATGTATGTAAATTCATTCAGTACAAGGTTGGTTTATTTTATTTGCCATAAATGTCATACAAACTGAAAAAGGTAATTTTATACTATACAAAAAGTCTCTACCTCTTGCAGTTCAAAAGGAGCAGCGTTTAGCTCTAAGCATTTTATTGTTATGGTTTTTTTGTGTGAAAATTTCAGCTCTCTAGCTCTTATGGCTCAAAAGTTATAGCTAATTTTAGCTGATTTTCACAGTTTCTTGTATGGCGACTGCCTTTTAATTTTAACTTTTTGTTGTTTTTAGGAATTTTTGCTCTAGAACCACATGTACTATGAAAATGTCAGCTCTCTAGCTTTAGCATTTGAGAGATTGGAAAGGACGGGCGGACGTAGAGGTCTCAGTAGTTATGGTAGTTAGGGTACCATAACTCATCAAAAATATATGCTGATAATAAATAATTGATCAGCAAACAGTTTTTATCTGTTACAAAATAAATGTGAAATCACTTTTTATCAGTGTTGAAAATCGATGGTCAATTCCATCAGGAGCAAGTGCATGCAAAAACCACAAAAATATTTTTATTTACATCGCAGGATTTATTATATTTGTTAACTTAAACATAAAAGTAAAATTATTTTAAATGCACATGCTAAGCTCACACATCTCTACATGTTTAAATATTTAACAGCGTCTGGCTGGCAAACAAACATATTAATTATTCTACTGAATTTGTGATGTTGTTTAATAGCAAACAGAAATGCTCTAATTGTTTAAGCGTATATGGACGTTTGAATTTATTTGGGTGTCATTTGCAAACAAAATGATATTTAAATAGAAAATGTTGGTAATTATTATTGACAAACAAAAATTTCTTAGAATCAAATTCAGTTTCTCACATAGCAATGCATGTGTCTGTGCTTGCTTCCGTCCCTCAGTCCGTCCGTAAAATGCTATTTAGCTTGCCATTGCTGTCACATGCATTATGCATGTTGTATGTATGTATATTCATGCATTTAACATAGAACCACAACAAGTACAACAATCGCAACCATTATTTATTCATCTTCACAACATCAAACCATATATCATGTTAAAATTTAGTATGCATGTTTTTTTTCTTGCTTGAATCTCTTTGTTTATTTCCATAGTGTCGCATTAGCATTTCCCACTATCACCAAACTCCTGACAATGATGTAGGGATGTTCACTGTAGCTTGCAAAAGTGCTTTGAAATTTATCAAGTTTTTGCTAAATAGGATGACATTTTTTATTGAGTATTTCTTTGCTTTTTCCAGAAGAAAGTTTTTAAGGTATTGTTAAGATTCAAAGGCTGATTTGCGGGAAAACTTTAACAAATTTACCGTTTTGTAATTCACGAGAAGGTACTGAGCTTAAATAACTGTAGTACACAACGTGTCCTATACAAGCAATGCGGTCTAATGAAAACTAAAGACCTATTATTGTCCAGAATTTGCTTAAAACCACTCGCATTTTCGTTGCACCTTTTTGAGCGAATATTGAATGTCTTCAATATTTTCGCACGTAAAATTCGATGAGAAGTCAATATTGCCATATTCCAAAAAAGTTGATTATCTTTATATATTTTTTTTTTCATTTTGCTACAAATCGTGAGTGTCTTTTTCAAGTGCTTAGCAAAATAATTATATCAGCTGATTTTAGAGTAACGGAAAATATAAATATTTTTGTTTTGCAAATTGAGAAGGAAGGCTTAAGATCTTTTTATAAAAATGTTTGTAACAAAACAAATATATTTATTTATTTCAATATTTCGCCCACAATTTGTTGGCTTCTTCAGGAATATTTTTTATATTATAATATTATTAATATAAAAAATATTTCTGAAGAAGCCAACAAATTGTGGGCGAAATATTGAAATAAATAAATATATTTGTTTTGTTACAAACATTTTTGTAAAAAGATCTTAAGCCTTAAAATTAAATTTATTATTGAGAAGGAAGTTTAGAAAACAAATTGCAAAAATTTCATTATTCATCTTTTCGTTGGTCGTCTTTTATTGTTGACTTTTTATTTAATTGCCTTAATTTTATTTTTACTTTCTTCATTTCCTTCCCTGTTTTATTTATTTATTTACAAAATTTAATAAAGCGAGTTTGCCGCATGAGATAAGCTAAGCCGCAGCCAATATTTGAGAAGCAACACCGTCGATAAAATCTGCACGTGAAGCAACTGCCCGATTTTTTTTTTGCTTATTTTATAAAATTTAATAAAAATGATGTATAATAATAGGTATAATATTCACTTTTTGCTATTTTGTAAATGCTTCTTTGAGCAACGTTAGCATTAATTTAATTCCAGCACAGGCATGTTTTGTGGCGGCCTTGGCGTCCTACAGTTTTTTGAGCGCAGGAGTTTACGTGTTGAAATGTAGAAAAACAAGCAGCTGTTTTAGCATTTAGCAACATTTGCAATTACGGATCTGCAATGGTTTTTAGTTTTGCATATTTGCTTATGTGATGCAAATCTCGGTTTCATACATTTTGTTCTTGTAGTGTTGCAGACTATGGCACATATGCTACGGTTGCAATATCTGCAAGGTCTACAAGGGTAATTTGCCATGAAGGGTGAGTTCCCCTATTAATTTTTATTTTGATTCTTAAATGCAAAATCGGGTTGAATTAAAGTAAAAGTCCTGTGAAGCACAATTACTACTGAAAAACTAAAAATCCGCCTTATTTTCTATGTTATTAACCGGTGTTTTCTGTTGTTTTGCTTCCAAAGGAGAAGCTTGTGAGATGCATTTTATTTGATCTTCAAAAAACTAAGCTCCGCAGCACATTTTAATGATCATTTCAAGTAAATCTTTTCGGATGCACTTGGACGCAAAAGATATCATGTTTCTTATCCTCATATTTTTTGCCTGAATCAATTTTATGTCTGAGTCTGAGCCTGAGTATATAGAGGCGAAAAAGTGACTTTTGAAAATCGCCCAAAGCAGCTGATAGACAGTTTGTTTAAAGAGGAGCTATAGTATGCTTTAAAAAGCTATAGTATGCTTTAAAAAGCTATATTATGCTCTTTATACGAAAAACAAATGTAAACAGATTTTATAAACAAGCAGCAATCAAAACACTATTCTATGCATGATGCAACTAATAAGGTAACCTTTTCGCTTCAATAAGAACAACTTCAATAAAAATAACTTTCATTTTGTTTTTGTAAAACTTCTGTAAACTGTCAAAAAGATGCCACTTCTACATTTACAGAACAGAGATGAACAAGGCTTATGCGGATTAGTTATCTTGTTTTGTCTGCCTTTCATATCTGCATTCTCTTGGCAACCTAAAGTAGACTGATGCTTAATGGTTTAGCTGATGAGGTTACCCTATTCTATGCATGATATGATAAATATTTTAAATTATTATTTTATAATTTTTATCATGATTATATGAACAAATATTTTTTTACTATACTGTTTATATTAAATATTATCAATGAAAAAGACAATTTAAAACTCTTTTTTTTACTATTTAAATAATTTTAACAAAAACCACCTTTTTTAAAGCATAAAATCACGAAGTAGAATAAAGAGGAACTGAGAAAAAAACTTTTTTGTTTTGGTTGAAAATTCTAGAACGTTTCCAAAAACGAGACGAACAGACTTTTTTTGATTTTCTATCTGTTTTTGCCCGCCTTTCACCTCTGTGTACTTTGTGGTCTGAGTCTCAAAGTTAATACTTTTAATAGAAGAAAGCTCTTGCCGTTGGCCTGAATTTTAGCAAGCTTCAAGAATTTCGTACACTTCAGGAATTACTTTTAAGTGTTCAAATGTTGTTATAGGCATAAATTCCAGTTTTTAGTGACAACTGCAGATATACTGTACTGTTTTCATAAGAGAAAATAAATTCCACATCAGTCTTGGGATCCCTGAATCTTATCAAATGTTATAAATACCATTGTAGCTGCGAAAATATCTGTGTATTGAACATTGTCCAAACTATTCTATCATAACATGCTTGTTTTCTCAATTGCATTAAAACAAATTGCAATATTATGTTTTTTTTGCCAACTTTTCTGAATACTGCTGTCTTTTTTTAAAGTTTCTTTATAGTTTTCGCATGAACTTGTTTTTTGCGATTTTCTTTTTGTTATTGTACGTAAAAAATATAGAACAAAAGAATTTGTTTTGAATCCCAGCATAATTAATGTTGTCACCAGAAATGTACAAAAATAAAGAATCTTTTATACAACCACAATATTTCATTTACTCTGGCAGTTGTTTTCACACTTTCTTGCATATACTTTAAAAACTTCATTACAGTTATTATTTTCCAAATGAAACACCTGCAAATCCTCTGCACGTTGATGCATATTTAAATCATTATTTTATAATTTTTCGCTTTAAGGTGTGAAAATGTTCTTACACAGTTCTATCAAAAGCTTTATTTAGTTGTGGATGTTATCTGCACCGGTGTTATTTTCTTTAATTTAGGTATTGCGGTTTTTTTCTTATCAGGCCTCTATAAAATGACTCAAGAAAGGAGTCTAGGCCACATCTAGTTTTATCCAAGAATACCAGACAACTTTGAACATTGAATTGGCGAGACATTGAAACGTATCCCTTATATGGCACCGTGGACAACAACATCACTTACGGGTTGGCTCAATTGGGGATGTCTCTGCAGAATAACAAGATCTAGCCCTTCTTATGTTAAAAAAAAAAATAAGCAACTTCCCTTATTTTTTTTATACACTTTGTACTTGTATATAAATGTGCATTGATATACATACGTTATTCATGAACAGTAGTCTAAACGTCTAATTCATAAAAATTATTACAGGTTTATAAAGCTCTTATTTGACATATTTTCCATATAAATATGTCAGTCTTATAAGCCTGTTATAATTTTTATGAATTAGGGCGTAAATTTATATTGTGAGGAAATAAATAGCTTTCATGTTCAATAAACTCATTTCAATACTGTGGACTACTCCTTTCAACATATAGGAAACAGTAAAGATAATTTTCAGAACCCACGCTCTTTACCTCCTGAAACTAATAGCCTCGTTTGGATCCAAGATGAACAAAACAACTCTTGTACCTTCCTAAATCTAATATTAGGATTATTGCATACGTCCTGCACACTGTATTTTTTGGAAACCACGCTTAGACGACTGGGCTTAATTTTCTTTCGTCTTCTGCAGTTGTTAAGAAAAGAACCTGTCTTACGCTGAAATACTTTTGTCTAAAATTTTTGCACAAAAGGAGCTGCAGACTGCAGGAGCTGCTATCAGAAACGTCTATAACATGCCCCTTCTCCCACCCACCCGTCTTTATGGCTAAACATGGTCACCGATAATTTTTTACTTTCTTCCTCTAAAGCTGGTTCTCGCCTACAGCAGTGGGATATGGACGAATTTGTTGGTGTTCCCCTCAAAAGTTGCAAACAGCTGATACAACGACAGCTGCTAAGAACTGCGCAGGAAAGGTGGTCGGACGAGATCACCTGTCGAATTTCGGGGCTCACATGGCCCAGCTATGAGTATAGGAGGACTGTGGCCTTGTTAAACTTTCCGAGGCATAGGCTTCACAACCCTTGTGGCCATTCTAAATGGACATTGTCACATGGGAGTACACGCGGGAAGACTAAATCTTCCGTATAATGATTTCTGCAGAGGCTGCAGAGACGGGGCGGAGGAGGAGAGTGTCGAACACTTTATCTGTCGTTGCCCAGCTCTCTCTGACAAGAGAGCAAATTACTTGGGCAGACCGACACTAAACGGGCTATCGAAGTGTCGGTTTGGACAGGGTGGACTCGTTTATCCGTTCATCGGGTTGGTTCAAGTCGGAACTGGCCAAAGGCATGTAAGGCTATCTCCCTACAGTTTACTCGGGTATCACAACGGGACCTTTCTAGAACCCAAGTGGGCCGGTTTCACTACCGGCGGCCCGTATAACATAACATAACATTCCTCTAAAGCTATATCTTTCAGGTCATCACAAGCGCCTATTACATAAGTGTGATAGACCTACGTGGGATGTACAATTTTTATTGCATTTACCAGCGGTCTGCCTACCAAACCTAACCTAACCTAGCTTAACACTTCTAAACACTATCCAAATACAGTCATTTGTCAGCGTCAAGTTTTACTTGTGAGCTTCTTCTAAAACTAGCGCAAAAAAAGCATATGTTTTGATTGTGGTGTATGATTGGCGATGCTAAAGCAGAGTTGTGAAATTTTAATTTATATTAGCAGAGTACTAGCAATTGTATTTTTGTTTCTTAAAATTCTGTGCGAATCTGTATCTGTTTTCCTCATAATATTTTTTTCTAATGCTACTTCCCATCGAACTTGTGTGCCTTTTTTAAAATTATTTTGCTATAACTTTCTCAAAAATGTTTCACACTTCAAACAAGTCTTTATAAGTAAATCATATATTTTATGCAAACTATCCATACAAATCGTGTGGAAAGATTCCAACAAGTTGAAAATATCCAATATAACAACCACCTCCATCGTGTGGAAAGATTCCAGCAAGTTGAAAATATCCAATATAACAACCACCTCCAGTGTAGTTTGACATTATTAAAATTAAAGTTTTGCTTTAAATTAGATTCTTGTAAATTAATAAACAGTAGTAAAAAACTAAGTAAATGAATTTATTTTAAAAAATATTTAATTATGGTAAAAAAGGAATAGAATTTGGAAATAAAATATAAATACATACTGGTTGGTATATAAAACTCCCACAAATGTTGTGCTAGAAATCGAAGAACACTGCGATATAAACGCGTTATCACGAATGATGTATGGTGTGGAGCAAACTTGTATATATAATGAAAATATAGTGACAGACAGAAGAAATAAAGTCGTTTTGTACGAACTCTTCTTAAAGACTTTTTAAAGACAATTAATTTTTTAAGTATTGGTTTTCTGATGACTACGCTACTTTTGTTTATATACCCTCAAATAGTCTTTAAAGCGAACAGCTGTTTTTTATTACCGTTCGAAAAATAAATATTGCCACAACACCCGTTTTTGATACAACATGGTGATAATAAAAAACAGAAATATAACCAACATTTTGGTCAAACCATCTTAGTTTTGTTAAGCTTAATTTAAAATAGATCATCACAAGAATTAGTATTTGTGAAGTGAAAGAAACATATGTTTTCACACTTGAAGTAAAACAAATGAAGTTCGAAAGCTGCAATAGACAAATATTGATTTTTTGGGCATGGCTTTTTTTTTACAAATGCTTAAAGTTTAAAGAAAATATATATGTATCTAGATATGGATGTATACCACATTTTTATTTTGAAACGTGAAAACAGCTGTTTGGTTTACTTGACAAATATTGATTAACTTGGTGGCCTATTTTAAGATAAGCTTGAAAATAACCGAAAAACTATGACAGTTTTTCACTTTATCATTTATGCTTTTTCGTGACATTTTAGTTCATCAATACCTTTAATCAAGTACCAATTAGGGGTTGGTCAAAAAGCACTCATATCGGTCAATACGCAAGTGCTCGCATAATTAGTTTAGAAAAATAAAACAAATTCACGACAAAATTCTAGGAACTAATATCTGAATTACAACAATAAAAGTTTAAAAGCCTATGCCTTATCAATTTACTTACTCTGGAAAAAACCATTCAATCCATTTGTACTTAAATCAACGAAGCGTTGTCAGAGGTTCGGTAATTACGTGTTGCTTAATTTAAGTACGGATTACTCACGAACTGGATTTTTAATTTTAGCCATATTCATTCCTCATTTCGGATTGAATATAACTAAAGTGTAATGACCAAGTGGTCCACACTATTTCTAGTGTTGTATTTTATAAATTTATTTTTGTAAAATACTTTCAATAAATAAATAAATAAATAAGTAAATAAATAAATAAATAAATAAATAAATAAATAAATAAATAAATAAATAAATAAATAAATAAATAAATAAATAAATAAATAAATAAATAAATAAATAAATAAATAAATAAATAAATAAATAAATAAATAAATAAATAAATAAATAAATAAGTAAATAAATAAATAAATAAATAAGTAAATAAATAAATAAATAAATAAATAAATAAATAAATAAATAAATAAATAAGTAAATAAATAAGTAAATAAATAAATAACTAAAATCTGTACTTAAAAAGAAGAAATCGTTACTTGATTTAAGAATATTGGTGCTTACTATACTTTTGACACTCATTGTGATTGATTTAAGTACGGAAGGATTGAATTTGATGATTGCCAACACTTATACACTTGATTGGATGTTTCTGTAGCCCAACAAATGTTTCAGTCGCCTATATGCCGTACTGAAATAGCCAGAAAGTTATAGGAGTAATAAAATTACTGCTTAAAACACCAAAACTTTTGATAACGATTTATATACATTGGATCTGAGGGTAAAAACTGTTGATTGTAAAGAATATTTAAGATTCGACCCAGCCGAATATAACACTCTTACTTGTTTTCCTTAACTTTGCAAGTGCATTTTAGCAATTGCGGTTCGGTATTAGCGAGGGGAATCATAGAATAAGGTAGGTTGACAGGCTTCAAGGAAATGAAATATACTTATAACTAGCATTCAGATGCTTGTTTAATAAATCTATTCTGTCCATATTGCTTGTCGATATGGGCAGTCCGATGGTGAATAAGCACTTGAAAAATTTACCAGATTTCTCGCATGCAATATGCCACAAGAACAGTTGCTACACAATGCTACTACAGGAGAGTAATACAGCCTTTCCCTTATCACATATCAGCTCCGACATCCTGCAAGTAACCCCAGGCAACCATCTGTCTTGCGAGAATACCTAATAGTTGATTCTGTATAAGTTATGTACACATTCCTAGCCGAATACCTACGATTTAATCTTTGTGCCTTTACTATTAGTGGATGGCAGTCGTCGTTAGATTATAACACGCCTTGTTGAGACTGTAGATTTACGTCAAGTTTCTTTTTAAGTTTGTTGTGAAATAGGGAATGTTAACTGGGAAGTTCATTAAGCATGCATGCTAATTAAATCTTATTTTTTGACTAATGATAAAATAATTTTTGGTTAATACTGGCTGCAAAGTACAGTAAATTTATTTAAGTATAAGGCTGTCAATCTTTGGCAAAAAAAATTCAATATTCTTTTAATAAAAAAAAAATCCCTGAAAAAAATTTTATTGTCACCCACACATCAAATTAAACTTATGTACATATGTACATATATTTAATATTCAGTCTCAAAATTCAATGATAGCGTTTTTAAATAAATAAAGTACATGGAAAAAATGTGTCACGAAAAGAAAACTGAAGCGTGTACAATTTACACGTTTTCCATTATGTTCCATTTCAAAGCAGCTTCAAAGTAACAATAGATTAGAAAAACAGAAAAAATTTTAAGAGTATAAAATGTGTTTATGAAAAATTTTTTCATGCAGCAAATTATTAGTTTACCGTTTTTATGGATGTTAAAAAGAAAATAGGCATATACATTGTACATATGTATGTATATACTTTTTAAGGACCAAATACCTTTAAATATACATTTTTTTGTGTCATAGAAATATAGTAGTATTTTTGTCAACTCTTTTGGCATATACAGAGTGGTCCAAATACAAGTATATTTCTATATACTTGTATTTGTTCAGTCTATCAATTATTAGCCGTCAAATGCCAGAACCACTGCTCTTTCGTTGACCTTTGTTTTGGGCAAACACATACAGCTAAAAATGCATACATATACTTATGGCCATATATCACCAATGAAGAAAAGGAAAACGCAGAAAAGAATCGAAAAAACCACTGCATTTTATGGGGGTATATTTAAAGGTGAAAGAACAAAAACAACATTTACTTCAAAAAATCATTTCATTTTATAAAAACTTTGCCAGAGCACACAAAAATTTGGTGTAAATTTTATTCAATCTTTCGCTGTGATCGATTCCAACAATATTGCAGCACTTCTTGTTCTTTCAAATTATCCTAGAGATCTTCACTTAGCTATTTAAGCATAATTCCGGGCGTCTAATTATAAAATTTACGCAGAGAAAAAAGCACCTAATAAAGTAGAACAAAATCAATAAGATATCTCTATGGTTTTTTTCAAGAAGGATTCCTTATTATTTTAAATGGGAAAACCTTATTGAAAAAACAACAATTAATGAAATTAAAAAGATGATTTACGTGTGTTTATATAGGAAACTAATAAAACCAATAGGGAAAAATTAATAGGAGAAGCTAATAAAACCAATAAGAAATCCTTATTGTATACAATTTAACCTAAAACCTAATAGAATCAATAAGTCCTTCTCTATAGAATTTTTTTTTTGGTACCATGCAAATCGGAAACTGAGTAAAACCAAACGTGAGTAACAAGTTTTCTTCTTGGTTTTATGTGTTTTTCTTGTTGAGACAATTAATAAGATTTGCAACATGGAAATAATAAGAAATATCCATAGAAAAATCTTCTTTTCTCTCTGCTGGGATACCCCTCAGCCTAAAAACGTTTCAAAGAGAAAATCTTATTGAATCTATTGGGAAGTTTTCGCTCTGTGTAAACATGCTTTCTAAAATTCGCAGCAATATATTTTTTCTTCTCTCTTTTTTTCAAGTGCCCACTATATATATACATATATGTATGTATATCTGGATGAAACGATGTTTTAAATTTGACTCCTCTCCTGAAGAATGTACTTAGAGTGCATTTCCTTATGTTTCTTGCTTAAGTAAGCTAAGAAAATGTTTATATTAACAGATCTGTTTTGAAAATTAAAAAATAACGAATTCTGAAGTTTTGCATTTCCAACAATGGTTAACGAGGATTCGGTGACAATTATTGCAGCAGATTTTGCCACAATTAGCTTTGCAGCTGCTAATAATAATTCTACATTACAGAAAGCAAGCTTAACATTTTCGGCAATAAACATCAATACGTTCAGCAGGATTGGGCAAAGTCTTGCTTTATTCGTTTTTTTTTTTTTTTTGTTTCTTCCCTCTGCTTGGGGATTGAAAGCAAGCAAAATCATTTTTATAATTACGGAGATATAGATATAAAACCTGCTTACCATTGAGCCATTGCCGCTTGTTGGTGAGAGTGGCATTTTAGATGTATACATTTAGTTTCATGTCAGAATTTTACCCTTTTTCTTATAAGTTTGATTTTGCATAAAATATTTGTGTGAACATTTATGATTCTCATTTGGTTCGTGTGAATTATGGATTAAGTAGTTAAGTTTCAAACAATCTTTTAAGAATTTTTTGAGCCTACTGATAAGTTGTTTAGCATCAACAAAATGTCGGCGGCATATAGACGGCTGAAAAAGGCAGAAAACATTAAGGTCTATTTTTAGACCTAAAATAATATAAAAATAATTTTTCATGTTCGGCTCATCTGGAATTTGAACTTGGAGCTCTTGGCTTAATAGTTGGCGCTGTATAATAATGAGTTATATGAAAAAAGAATGCGTTATTAAATACATACATACAATGTAATGCAATAAGTGGTAGATATATGAATATAGTTACAATGTATTGCAGGCAATAAGCACTTGCAAAATAAGTTGTAAGTGAAGTTTTCGGTGGTATACTGCAATCATTAGTTACTAAAAATGGATGGTTCTTTTAAGTAATTTTTAAACATATTATTATTTATTTTATCTAAAAACTGCATTTGTAGTTTCAGATTTTTGCTAGTGCGTGGTCAAAATTCATTATTTTAATATACATAATTGCCCATTTTTCAAACAAACTTAGAGATATCAAACTTCATATACGACCTGATTTTACACATTTGTATAGGAAAGTTTCTAATTACACTTTGGTAAAGGGTATATAAGATTCGGCACAGTCGAAAATAGCACTCTTACTTGTTTTATATCTACACGTATTCGATATTCAATGTTGATAATCATATACAATGTTTAAGATTCCCATCAATGCGAAATTCTACTTTAGCATAATCAAAAAAAAAAAAAAAAAAAAAACTACTTGCATCAGATGTGAGAAGCAAAACAAAAAGTGAACTATTATTGTTATACGGTTGACTTTTCAAAAAGGAAGTTGCATACACATTGATTTATAGGTTTTTTTTCTTCTCCAGAGAACCATTAAATTTTTTTTTCTTTTGCTTTTGTTTTTTCTATCGTTCAAATCGAAAATTTATTGTACTCCTCTTCATACATAAAGCTTCTTTGTACGTTATTTTTTTTTTTTTTGTGCATGTAAACGAAATTGAGATTTTATTGTTATTCGTTTCCTTCTAGTCCGAACAACAGCTACTTTTTATGCAGGACATAAAATGTGTAAAAGAAGATGCAAAAAGAGGTAAAAAAGGGAAATAAACATTGAAAAAACAATTTAGTAAAATTTTAAAACTTCTACAGGCATAAAGAAAATTTAACTTTTTTCATAAATCGACAAGTGCTTCTTGTTTTTAAATGCTAATACCCTTAATTTTATATTGCTTGTAAAAACATTTTATTGTAGGTATGGACGTTAGGTCGGTTCGATGTCTTCGAAGGAAAATTTTCCGATACTGTGTAATCGCTTCTTTGAATGCATTTGGCATGTGGAAGAAAAAATTCCATTAGTACGTGACCAAAAGTCATTTTGCAGGCGTCCGCCTAACATTTTTTTTTATTATTTTGTATAAGAAGGCGTGACACTGGGTCTGTGTGTCGTCTATAGGCAGTATACATTGGGGGGGTACATTGGAGGATCTTTTAATTTTCGAGGATGTCAAATACAGTCCTTAGAGTAGTTATATGTATAACCAACCCCCAATCATTTTTTCTTTCCAATATTTTTATATCCTTCTATGAAAGGAAAAGGTATATATAGATTTAATGAAAAGGTATATATAGATTTGTTTTGGCCAAAAATACTAATTTTCTGATAAGAGTTTTGAAACAATGACTTTTTGGCCAAAGTTGGTAATATTGTTCAGCATGGCCATAAGAAACAAAGGAGGAAGCCGTTTGATATCGATCTATATATATATACCCGATAGTGAGAACCGATACTTATGACATTTCACCTGTAAAAAAACTGATTTCCATACCCAAAAGTGATTCAAAACTGTGTTTCAAGTTACAAAAAATGTTTCTCGATGTCGGTCCAAATATATAGTAAAAATCATTTTTATGATTTAGCTCCCATGAGTGAGCCAAATCAACATTTTATACCAACAAATGGATCTGGTGATGAAAGAAGATTGATAAGAGTTAATACTTTCATTTCGTTTCATGTTTTCAAGATATATGGCTAAAACCGGCTTCTTTTGAAATTTCACCCATAAAGACCGTATTATACTTAATTTTTAGGGTTCCGTACTCATCAGAGTGAAACGGAACAGTATTACGGAGACAACTACGTCCGTCCGTCCGTCACAGCGTCCATTCTCCGAAACGGTAAGAGCTAGAGAGCTGAAATTTTCACAGGATGTTGTTGTACCTTGCCGCTACAACAGCAAATACTAAAAACAACAACAAGTCAAAAACTACCAGGCGTCCCCATACAACGAAAAGTTGCAATTAGCTATAACTCTCGAACCGTAAACAATAGAAAGCTGAAATTTGCATAGTGTATGTATTTATAGATGCTTTACAACAACAAATGCTAAAGACAACAACAAGTTGAAAACTACCAGGTGTCCCAATACAACCTAAAGTAACAATTAGCCGTACCTGCTAAACTATAAAAGACAAAGAGCTGAAATTCGCAGAATATATGTGTTTACATATGTCCTACAACAACAAATTCTAAAAACAACAACATGTCGAAAACTACCAGGTGTCCCTATACAACGTAGAATAAAAATTAGCCGTAACTCCCAAACTGTGAGAGACAGAGAGATGAAATGTGAACAATATATGTACGAGCATGTGGCCTACAATAACAAATGCTAAAAACAACAACAAGTCGAAAATTACCAGGTGTCCCTATACAACGTAAAGTAACAATTAGTCGTTACTCTCGATCCGTGAGAGACAGAGGGATGAAATTTTCACAATATGTGTATTCACATATGCTCCTCAACAACACTTGCTAAAAACAACAACAACTGTGAAACTACCAGGTGTCCCTATACAACGTAGAGTAATAGCTATAACTCTCGAACCGTAAGAGATAGAGAGTCGAAATTTGCACAGTGTATATACTCCCAGATGCCTTACAATTACAACAACAACAACAAGTGGAAAATTACTAGGTATCCACATACAACATAAAGTAGCTTTAAAAATAGAGAGATGAAATTTATAAAATATACATATGTATTCACATACGCCATTCCATACATACATTACACATACATACGTACGGAACCCTAAGAGTGCGAGCCAGCCTCGCACTTGACTTAATTTATTTATATGTAAGTAAAGAAATGATTTTTATTTTCCATCTACGCATGGTTGTTTCGCTTTATTGCACATATTGCTCAATTAAGCGATTTTCGTTTAATTGCGTCGGCCATTCCATTCAACGAGTATTGCTTAATTGAGTTCCCGTTTAATTGCGTCAAAAGTCGTGCATTTTTAGAAACTCAATTAAGCGGAAATAACCGCACTACAATTGCCTCCTCTGATTGACTGTGCAATTATGGGTTTGGCATGCATTTTTTAGTTGTGAGAACGCAAAGTTCTCAATTTTAACAAACAAATATTTTGAACAAACAAACAAACAAACTAAATATTTTTGAACTCTTTTTATTTAAGTGAAAAAATCGGTGAAAATTTGATTAATCTCGTACCCAGTGTCCAATTATACGTTTGAGCCACAGCGATTAAATTGTATAATTAAATAAAAATCCATCCTTACAATTTATTAAGCATATCAAATTTCATTCACCAATCGTTATTTAAGAATTCATAAATTATAAATCTATTATTTCGTTGAAATAACTGGAAAAAAACAATTCCCACGACATTCACACAAACGAATACAATGCAAAAATAATATACGGGAGGGAATAATACCACTTTGTATTAATTACTGAATTGATAATTATTTCTGGTGCGGCTGCTAAAAAAAAAGAAGAAAAAACAGCAACAACTGCATAAAACAAGTGCTACAGAGCGTAAATAAAAATCATGCAAGCTTTTGTGTGGTCTTTGGTTTTAAGAGGCATTAAAAGATTAAAGAACATGATTTTTTTAACGAAACTTGAAGCCAAATTAAAAACAGTATGAGAAGGCAGTTGGGTACGAGAACGATTTTATAATGAGAGAGACATTTTTATCCCTTTACCAAAAACCATCTATAGGTTAGTTTCGCCAACAGCTATTTTGGAACGTCCACATTAGGACAATTGCACAACTTATGGATATAAATTTTGAATTTATCAGTTTTTAATTATCTCTTTCTGTAACAGTTAGTGAAATTACACAGTGTGATATTTTTAGAATGACTTTGTACAGGTCACTAATGTATGCAAAGGCCAATGCTAGATAATTCCCCTAATGATGAGGTAGCGCTTAATAATAAGACCTCAAGACGCTAGGGCCCCTAGTTTCAAGAAGCCAACTAAATGCATACATGAACCAAAAAATTTAGTGATTTTAATGGAAACTAATAGCTTTTCGTGGATATCGCGCATGCGGGAATAAAAGGTAAAATTCAGGAAGAATTTTACACCACTGCCTCTGAGCCGCTTCTACATTGGTAAGATTTTAGATCCGTAAACCGGAAAATTAACTTTATTACGTTGCTTTTTTTTTAAATTTTTTTTTTTTTTTTTGGCCAGACGTAAGTTTTTTAAGTGTTTTTAAGTTTCTTCTTTAGCTGGTGAGGCCTAACTTCTTTCTATGTCAATAAAAATGCATTTGATTTTTATTACATATTTTATCCCTTTATTATCTTTTTTTTTATTTTGGAGCAAATCAGTTCCCCATTCATCCTCCTTAAGATGGAGTTACAGAGTACGCTTTGACTCATTGTATACGATTTAAATGCATTATACGCTTGGCAAGCTTCAAATTATTTAGCACGCTTTAAGGAAATATTTGCTTATACCGCTCAAAAAATAAGTATTACTTTTTTATAACTTTTAATGTTGTTTCTCCAATTGACTGTTTTTTTTAATGATTTATTGATTTTTCTTATTTCTCGAAATGTCAAACGCGGCTAATTCATGAAAAACTTGAAAGTTGCTGAGCTTCGTGCATTTACTTTATCAGAATATGCTATTTTTTGGAAGTCTCTGGTAAAGTTTAATGTGTGGTGTATGTGAGAAACAATTTTAATTTCAGATAAAAAATGTTAACATTTTTAAAAAAAAATATTCAATTTTACCATCATAAAAAGTAATTTATTTCTTTTTCAACCTTCTTTGAAAAATAAAAAATCCAAGATTCTACCAACAATATTGAAAAAATAATATAAAAAAATTAAGTAAACCTTTTATTTGATTTTCTATGGAAGACATATTTTAAATTATTTGGTGGCTTAAGCCAGTTTGTACATTGTGGGGAAGCCTGTCCTTACCTCTCTACGAAACCCCTTAAAACTGAGGTTAAAACGCAATAAAAAGTAAATCGTATATAATGGATAACTTTCGGTTTTGAGAATGGAATCGAAATTCTGTAAATAATAAAATCGTCTACTCTTCTCCGGCTATAACCCACAATAGGTCATATCAAAATTTTGTAGCAAGGCGTTGTTTATGTAAATTATTTTTATGTAAATAGTAAAGTAACCACTACTTAACCCATTAGAGGTCAAAGGAAAACCAGTTGTAGTTTTTTGAATTCACTTTCATTTTTTTTTTATTGAAATGAACTAAAAATAACACAAACCGAAAAAAAAATGAGAAAAAAATGAATTTTTGGTGAGTTTTCAATGGTGTACTCAAATGAGTACACTGACCTCTTAGGTATGAAATTTTTCGAAGCATGCCTTTTCTACGCAAAGTGTTTTCAACCATTTCTTGCACTGCCAGCGCACTCTGGAATGCGAAATAACGCATCGTTGCTGGTTTTGTATATTAGCAGGATAATGACCCACTCCAGCTTGATGTAAACCTTCGACCACAGATTCCGGAGGTCGTGATTTTTTTGCTCACCTTGCCGCAGATAGTATCGCCCAATGGTACAGCGGAACATTAGATGGTCCATAGGATTCTGATTAAAGGTTTTTTAAATATTTGTACGGGGTTTCGACCCTTTAGTTCTTCGCGAATTTTGTTCACTCTATCAAACACCTCAGAGTTTTGTTGAGATATTGAGCTATACGATGGCGTGCAATTGCGCTAAATAGGGTTAATTTTGCTGGGCATATCTCGTTGTATTTTTTTCGATGCTAATGTTTTATTATCACTGTCATCTCCAATTTCGCTGGTATTATTTTTACGTTTTTTAAAAACTTCAATAGTACCAGCTACGTCATTTAGTAAAGCATACAGAGTCATATCATCATCATTGCCTTCTCCTTCATCAGTCAGTGCACTGGGATCAGGTGGTATGATAACCATATCAAAATTATCATCCTCACTTTCGCTGAATAACCGTACAACAGTCTAGACTATGTTTTGTTTTCTTGCCTACGCCTTAATGAACAAGTGTACTCAGTTGAGTACAATGACTTCTAATGGGTTAATAAAATATATACTTTCGTTACGACAACCGTTTGACTGGTTCGTCAATGAAAAGCATTAAATAGGGCACATATGATGTACGACTTCGTAAACCAAACCTGTGTTGCCATTTTATAGGATTTATCTCCAAATCCGGAATATATTTTTAATTGGGAAAAACAATTTTCATTGGGGATTGTCGAGTTCATTCTGAATGATTTACATTGGAGAGATTTTAGCTAATTATTTGGGGACTTTCATTTAATACTATACATGGTTTTGCTGCTCAGGTTATTTTTAATTTTAAGATATCGCAATTTGTAATTTTAACACATCGCAAATTCTAATTTGTCTCTTAAGAACTTCGAAGAGCCAGTGTGTCGTTTAACGAGATCTTCAGCAATGAACTTAATGAAAACAAAAAGAATGATGCGAGAAATGCAGAACACGTTGATGAAATTTTTTTCGAGAAATGAAAAAAAAACTGCTGAATTCTAAAATCATGAAACGAAAAATTTCTTCATGGAGAGATACAGGATATCCGAACTTTTAGACTTTATGAACCAGCTTAACTACCTAGTTAGAACACATAAAAATGGATTCCTAATTAAATCAGATATGCTGTTAATACTTTTGTCGAGTTCGCTTTTTTTTACAGAAGAGAAGAAAAGTAAAGTTGAAGACTTACTGGCTGGGCTACATACCATGGCTGTTTTACGTCCACCTCGACGCTCATCAGCACCCAAATGGCATCGAACCCAGGTCATTACTAAATTAGTATTTTTTTCAAGTAGCAGCGCATAGCCATCCTACCACCTGAGCTCTTCAGTACTGACCGTTTATATTTAATCTCGTTGATCAACTTTTCTCATTTTATCACTGTGCTTTTCTGTAGATTGGAATATATTTCATATTTTTTCACCTATATTCAATTTATTTTTGTGTTTGTTGCTATTGTGTTGTGGTGTTGTCTCATTGCAATAAAGTTGAATTGCGTTCATGTGAATTTTTGGGGGTGAAAAACTGAAATTGGGGATGCAACGCAAAAAGAGAGAGAGAGAGAGAGAAAGAGAGAGAGAGAGAAAGAGAGAGAGAGAGAGAGCAACATGCAGATGCATGCTAATTAGTCTATTTCCCTTACCAATGAGGTAGGTGGGTCATAAGTGGGTAGCTCAGGAACAAAATGTCAAAGGTGCCATATTTACTCTATATCCTGCAGAAACATAGACATGCAATATTCACCCATTATCTCTTCCTTATTTCTGCCATACCCGTGTTGTCGTTGTAACGGATACTCGCGCTGCTCACTTTTACGAACTTGTAACATTTTTTGATCATCATATAGATGAACTTCATTTTTACAGATCGCAACTATCGGTCTACCCACTTGTCGAAAGAAAAAGCAATATGCAGTCATGCTTTCGAGATCAAGGTTGTCCGTGTTATACTCGATAAGCTTACTAACAGTAGCGGTCGAATGAGTTACTAAAAACTGTACTTCAGAGTGCGGAGAGTCGCCATATACCCAAAATCGTTTTCGAACGTTCATGCCATGTATTTTTGTTTGCTTTAACTCTTAAATTCTATTGGATTTCCACACTGTTAAGGTTAGCAAATTCGAAAGCTCAAATAAAAATTAAAAAAAAAAAATACAATTCGCTTATATAATTAGAGATATTTTTAATCCGTAGCTAATACCTCAATTTGTATTGTGTTTCGATTACTTTTCTAAGTTTTAAAAATACAACCGTTGAAAAAAAAAGTAATGCAGTAGTATTGCATAATTAAAATGCGATATAGCGCAGCTGTTTATATTTGTTTCGTTGTTTTATTGAAAACTTTTATTTCGATGTGTGTGTTTCTTTTTCTAGGATTTGTAGGGGGTATTCAACCTTTTCCCCTACACTTACTTTTTCACTATTGACTGATTCTTTTGCCAAAATGTCAGTAGATAAGGGTATTTTTATGCCAAAAATAAAATATACGAGTAGCAAATAAGACACAAAAGCTGACAATATTCCACAATTTAAACACAGAATCTAAAATTTCAATTTTATTTTCCTGGTTTTTATCGTTAAGAAAAGCGAATTTATGCCATGTGTAAGAATTCATTTTAATTAGGTTTCTTTTATAGCTTTGGCTTAAAGTTAGTTTGCATTTTATACATTTTTCAACAAGAGGGATGGATAATTTATTTTATTAAATGTGTGATGTGCCAGAGGAGGAGATTATAAATTTATATGTATTTTTGTTTTGCTTTTTAATCAACCTCAAAAATGGAGAGGGGATATCATGTCGAGTATATTATTTATTTATTTATTCTTTTAATAGTAAATGTTTATGTATTCAAAAAAATTAAATTCTTTATTATATGTATGTGTTTTATTTGAAAATTTCCATACAAAAATTTTTTAATTTGGATATGAAATAGATATTAATTTTTTTTAATATAAGCGTAAAAGTTTGCGCTAACATTACCCCTTCATTTGTACCCTGATTTCATATATACCTTTTGCTATTCAAAAATCGGACGGGCCATGTGTGTACTCACACAGAAATAACTGCAATCTAAAATCAAAATGACGTGCTGACTGGGAAAGCTGGATGCTGGTAATGCTTATCGTGGTGAACTTGAAACAGTCAGGGTATGTCCTCTAGATAATAAGTCTTCGAATTTACTTCTCTTTTGTTAAATATTGATTGTACAATTTTACCACGAACACCTCTCTCTTAACTAAATATTGAGCAATTGTGCACTTTTGAACTGGGAAAACGATACGCTCATTAGCACTAGTGTATTGGGCGAATGTGAAGATGAGTTGGACCGTTGTTTTTAATAAGAACATTGAACATTGAAGTTAATACTGTTTTTAGTTCAAAATTCCAAATATTATAGCAGGTTTCCATTACGAGTTGAATCACCCGTTTCGCTCTCTTCATTATATTTATGAATCATACTGCTTACACGACTCGTCTATGTGCTTCGATTGACTTTTGTTTTCGATAAGCAAACATATATTTTTTAATTAGGCTGATGCAGCTGCTTCAAAAGCTGCGAATGCTTCTTTTTTAACTCTATCCGCAAGTTGAAGCATGCTTTTGAATATTCCATCAATTTTATTTTAGAAGATATACGTCTAATAAAACTTTTCACAAAATTTTTTTCCCATTACTTTTTAATATTTTACTATTCCATTGATTTCCAAAATTAACTTTTATTTTTATGTATTATTATGTTTTCTTTGTTTACAATATTTGATTTTGACAGATAGTGCAGATAAACTTGCGATATAAATTAGAGAAGACGATAATTTTTTGTACTTCGCATGTAGCTTCAATATGAAGCTACTTGATTCGCTCTCAAAATTTTGTACGGTTAAGAACGTTGCTTCGCTCTTGATTAGCATGTTAAGCATAAATAGACAGCGAAACGTATAACGTGGAAACATGCTATTAAAAAGGCGTTTCAAGATATTTGTTTTTCTACCTACCAAATTATTTGTTTATGGTATTTCAAATAAATTATTAAAAATGATTTTTGTCAAAACTTATTAATTGCTTTACTGAAGGCAATTTATTTTAATATAGTATATATTTTTTCATTTAATTTATTATTTGTATTATTTATTTTTTCCAGTTTTAGTTGACTATTATAGATGAAAACTTTCCTTAAAAAGTATGTGATGGACATAGGTACGTATGTATGTGTAAGCGTGCTGTCAATTTTACTCTTGGATGCTTCATAAAATTTCTACAGAAACCTTCATTCATTCATATTTAATGCTCTAACAGAGCATTTAAATGATGTTTGATGTATGTAGGAGTATGTATATTCATAGAATTAAATGTTTATGCCAGTTTAAACCAAGTTGCTGCAAACTCTTAAATTTGTTTGCAAACACAATAATTTAAAAAGTTGTTAAAAATCGTTGCCGCTTTATAAAATGCGACTGTAATTAAAAAGTGCCAAATTTAAATAAAATTCAACAAAATTCATATACACATGCTCGTATAAGGTTGCTTAAAGTAGTAAAACAGTAACGATATATTACGGATGCACTATTTATTGAGTGCAGTGGTGTAGTGGGACCTTATGTCAAATATGGTGATCAGGGAACTGCACGGGTACATCGCAACCAAAAGCATACAGTTTGCTTGCCAAATTCTTTCCTTACCCGAGTTTAATTTAAATGCTCTTATAAATTATACCTACTAGCCTTCCAGTTATACAAACTTCTTCTTCTTCTTACTGCTGAAAATGACCGAAAATTTTGCACATTTCAAAAAGCATGACAGGGCGCATTATTGTGAAAAAATTAGTGACAAATTGCAAAATTCAAACAGCAAAAAAGATTATACTATTGCAAAGATGCAAAAATAATCACTATCAACAAAACTTCACTTAAAATAGTTGCGCAAAGGCACAATATGCAACTGGTGCCAACATGTGAAAATTCCTGAACAATTGCAAAATGCAGACAGTCACATCAAATAGACCTTTAGAAAACACAATATTTGCTAACGTCACAGCAAAGTAAAAAATTGCAGAATTTTGCAAAAAAAAATTCAATTTGCAACAAAGAACTTAAAATTATTGCTGAAAAATTTGAATAACCGCAAAAACAAGTGCTGTATTTCAAATTGCAAACAGACACTTTTAACTGTATTTTTCGTACTTTTTCGGTAACATGAATTTTTACAAATGTTAAACGTTTTGGAAAATCAGTTGTAAGTAAATTTTTGCAATTTGCAAATTTCTTGCAATTTCAACTTATGCTCTCCGGGGCACCATTTTAATACAATTTTTGATAATTGCAATTTTTTATTATTTTTGTTTTGAATTTGTTCCATTTGAAACAGTTTTAAATAAAATTGTTTAAAGCTAATTTTTTCAATATGCAAATTTTTTGGACATGTTTACGCTCTATTAGCATGAACATCTTTTGAAGCGATTTATCGTTTTCTGCAAATATTTTAAGCTATTATTTGCAATTTGCAATTTTTTAAAATTGTAACGTTTTTGTACTCCGTCGTGATATTCGAATGTGTTTCATGCTTTTAAATATATATTAAGTCCATGCTTGCACTTGTATTGTGCAATTGTATTTGATTTTTTTAAATTTATTTTTATTTATTAATATAAAAAATAAATTTATATATTAATAACTACACTTGTCAGGAGCTGGCTGCTGTGGCCTTCGTCCTTTTCATTAATATAAGTTTTTATTAATATAAGTTTTTACAATTCTTTTAGAATATAATTTGGAATATGTTTTTTAATTAAATTGAAATCCAGTATTTGAACAGAATTCAGGAGGTTGGTTCAAACTGATGGATTGTTGTAACATGATAGTATACGAAAGATTGTAAGTTTTTCGTAGCATTAAGTGCAGGTTGGAGCATTTTCTTTGTTTATATAATGTTGGTGGGTAATTGTAATTATTTCGTTTTGAGTCGTGTTGTACATAATTGCAAATTTTTAAGCACTTATCTATTTAACATTCCCTTTTATATTGAACTACTCTTGATTTTGTAGCCATCAAAAATAGAAATTAGCTTAATTTTTTTGACAAGGACAAAAGTAGCAGCGACAACAACCTGCAGCCACGTTGTCTGCTCTCCTCAAAACAAAATAATTATATCCATTTAAATATGTGTATTCTAATTTTGAGATTTTTGGTCGGTAGCCTGATGTGTCGAATGTCTTACAGCAGTTTTTGTAATAATAACCTCTTTTAAAATCTCTAATTTTTTGAAAAAAAAAAAAAAACAGCTGTTTTTGTGGTTAGGGGACCAGAACACATAAAAAACAGAGTAGTTGCCAGTGGTAAGAAAATAGTTTCTGATTTGGAGAAGCATTAGTCGGTACCCAACACATTTTCAAAAAAAAAAAAAAATATTAGAAGAATAGGATGCATTGACTTTGCACTTTTTTCCTAAAATGCCACTTTTAAGATTTTAGTGAAACTAAGGTCAAAAGAAAATGTCAGGAAAAAACAACGCACTTCAGAATTTTGGTTGCCATGTAAAATTGAAAATTTTGCCCTTTGCTGTAGAAACGAGAGCGGCATTGGTTTTGAATATTTCCATAAAAAAAAAGTTGAAATGCATGAACAGAAACTTTCATAATATATGGACACTTTATAAAATGTGGCGTCAAAGCTAATTTAATACTTTTTCTGCAAGTATTAAACATTTGTGGATTTAGTTTAATTTTTGTAAAATTGCATAAAAATGAAAACGAATAACTTGTTTACTACGAATTGTTATGTAAACGCCACATTTTATTTCATTGATTAAATGAATAGCAATTGAACAAACAAATTATTTCGAATTTATGATCGACTTATAAACTGTAAAGCTTAGTCTTGAATGAAATTCATATTGAGTAAACACTTTAAATTTTTTCTAGTTAAAAGAAAAAGTACGAAGCACCTGTCTAGACGTAAATTTCTAATAATATTCAAAGAAAACTGTCGACATCATACAACACCTGTTCACAAAGCTAATATCGAAACAAGCTTGTTTGACTTTAAAAGGGCTAAAAACGCTGATTCAATTGAATACATAAAAACATCTGTTCAAATTTAGGCTTTCGTATGTTTAAAACAAAAACTAAATTATAATTTATTTCATGATACAGATCTTGCCATCTGTTTTAAATGGCATGTGATATCAAAACGTATGATAAAGGGAATTAAAAATAAATAAAGGGAATTAAGAAATCACAAAAAATACCAAACCTACAAATTGTTTAAATTTTGTTGCTTGCTCAGGTACCTAGACATTCAGACCTGGAGCTCCTCTGGGCACCTGGACAAAACAGTGTGTTCGGAAATGTAATAGCGAATGAGCTGGTGAGATTTGGTACCTGCCTGCAACAGGAGGACATGGACGCACTCGCTGGTGTTGCCCTCAACGGTTGCAGATAACTAATAACGCGTTATCCAATTTGCGGTTTCAAAAGTAAACGTCAATAAAACAGATATAAAGAATTTTTTTTCATGATATTTCTCTTTTATTATAAAGTTTAGACCTGAACTTAATTATTTATTTGCTTTAAGAGCCAATTGAAATGTATTAATTCAGGTCCAAGAATGAACCCTTTTTTACAAAATATTTGCTGTATTTTTCAGCTGTCGACGACATTTTGTTGGTGCTAATCAACTCATCAGTAGACTTGAAAAATTCTTAAAAGTTTGTTTGAAGAAGGTTGCAAAGAAAAGTAAAAGAGTTGCAAAACGAAAAGAAATGTTTGCTGTGTTAAAGGCTTGTTTGAACATTTCTGATTCTCATTTTGTTCATGGGAATTAGGGAATAAGTAGTTAAGATTCAAACAAACTTTTAAGAATTTTTCAAGTCTACTGATGAGTTGATTAGCATTGAGCATGATTAGCACCAACGAAATGTCCTGGTTTCTATTTTAGTATGTTGGGAGATTCCACCATCTCTGGCAACACTGAGTTGAGGCAAATAATTCGCTAGCTACTCGAAATCTCCTAACAAAATCATATTCAGCAAATAACGCACATCAACAAATTCGAATTGCTATTATATATGTATAATCGTTATTCGTCCTTTTCTCAATTTATTGCGCTTTTAAATTATTATAAGATATGTATCACTAATTACTTATACCTTGAGATGATACAAGTGTTTATTTCTCTTATATTTGCTGTGCGAAATTTATATAACCATCATATTTTTAAGACAACGTGACGGGCTGTGAAGTTTCGCTTTCGTAACACAAAAAAAAAAAGAACTTACTTTTTGCTTTGAGTAAACGCAGTTAATGGTTTGCTTGACTAAATAAGAAGTTAAATAAAATGGAGCAACACTTTAGCACGTTTTAGTTGAATCTCTACAAATAATTTTTACTTGCATATAAGCTGAGTTTTGCTTCGGCCCTAATCAAAGTCGGACACACCCCAAAAATGTAGACCAGTATGGTCATTATAGTCTTGCACGTTTTGTGGTTTCTTTTTCTGTTTACTTTTAAAAATAATTTTAGATAGAAATCTAATGAAATTTAAACATTCTGGAGCTATGCTTCTTCATATTCTTGTAATATCCGTTCAAGGATGAAACGTATTGAAATACAACAGCAGAGCCACTTAAAATGTTCGAGGACTTTGAAGCAAATTTATTATTATAAATTTTTTTTTTTTTTTTTTGATGCAGGGAGAAACAAAATTTTCTTGAATTTGCGAACATGTCATTTGTAAATCCTATTAATAAGACATAAAAAAATTAATGTGCGTATTCAAAAAAAAAAAGTAAAAATTATTGAGAAAATTTTTTAAGAAAATTTAAATTGATATGCATTACAAGTATCTATGCATTTTTTTGAATATGCCCCTAAATCTTTAACGATGTTGATTTTTTATTGCTTTAAGAAAATTCTGGTTTTGAAATAGGAGACAGTTGAAATATTTTTAATAACATATACATACATCTAATGAAAGAAATATTTTAAATTTCCATACGTTACAAATGGATGAGCTGTGACAAATGGACTTGTATTTCTATTTATTTATCCATCTAAGCCCATGGAATACAATATCCTTACAGGCTAATAATAATTTAATTACAAAATATATTAAATAAATCCTTATATTCTAATAACAATTTAAAATCAGTAATCGGCAACGAAAAATCAATGCTAACGATATTATTGATGCTATTTAAAGTATGCAAGGCCCGTAGCAACGGCTCACGCATTGCATAATTAGTACCATGTCTAAAAACATGGTACTAATGGACCTGAACAACTTACATGGCACAAAAAATTTTATTATCTTTAATAAGTATTCACAATCGATGTGACCGTTTATCAAGTTATAAATTACAATAGTGGCTTGCATAGTTCGTCTTACAGAAAGTGGCTTCAAACCCAAAAGCAAACAACGAGCATTATATGAAATTGGCATTGACAAAGTTTGAAAATTACGAAGCGCATATTTGTATGTACATCGTAAATAGGGTTCCAAATAAACGAGCAATACTCTAATTTAGAGCATACAAAAGCTGTATACAAAATTCGTAAATTAATGGGATCAGCAAAGTCTTGACAGTTTCTTCTTATAAAAGAGCAGACGGAATAGGCTTAAAAATATGTGTGTTTTGCCAAATGGATCCAAATCATTGTATTCTTTCTCGAATGAATTCCGCTACGTAGACGCGTTGTGTGCTTCTTGTTTACTTTCTTTTTGTGTTACGTTATTCTTACTCGATTGTGTTCATTCGATTGCAAATATGATGATTTACCAAGTGATCTCGTCAGAGCAGAAGTAATACTCATAAAAAAGATTTTAGTGCGATCAATAAACTTCAAAGATTTGAACTTACTTGTAAATGTTGATGATTTTAAGATCCAAGCAATTAGCGTTGTTTCGCAAACCTAAAAAAGAGCAAAATAAAAGAGTTTTTAAATAAAATAGTTAAAATATTGAAAAAAAAATTTTATAAAATTCTAGAACACTAAAACGATTTTTAAAGAACAACGCCAGAAAGATAAAACTAAAATTACTTTTAGAATAGCTGAATTGGGCTTAGGTTTGGTTGATTGGAGGTTTGTTTGCCCATGTCCTGCTGCATGGAGTTATACCACCACTTATATAACTTAACCATGAATAGTTTAACCCATAGGTCCATAGGAACTTCATGTCATTCACAAAGTTTTTTAATTCCCTACAGCACATGCCCCGCAATTGGGCTATATCTGGTAAGATGTCACCTCTAAGATAACGCGATGTGTGTATTAATGAATATGTAAAATTTAAAATGGTGGGTTCTATTGTTATTCCTATAATTTGCGTTACGTAAATGCCAGGTATGGAAAAGTTGGTACAATTTTACTGAACACTATTTACGGTCATTTTCACAATGTATGATTAAGAATTACGTTTACCTTAACGACAATTTTTGTTTGGCAATCTTGCCGTTAAGGTGCGCCTTAATTTTTAATAGTATATTGTGAAAAGAGGCGTTAAAAAATCAAATATACAAGCCATAACTTGACGAATGTTGGTTCCTGAGAGCTCAAGACTTAAAGGTTTATCTGCACAAACGCGGTCTTTCGCGTAGCACGACAAAAAAGTCTAATGGTGTCAAATCGCATGACCTTGGTTGATATCGTCACGACGAGAAATTATGCGGCCAGGAAATGTCTCTTGCAATAAAGCCATATTCGCTCGAGTTGTGCGGCATGTGGTACAGTCCTGTTAAAACCACATATTATCCGTATGTGGTATTCTTGAATAGCAGGCAAAAAAAGTCGGTTATCATATGACCACAACGCTCCGAATTGATGGCGACAGTCGGTTCATCGTCGTTTTCGAAGAAGTAAGGTCCAATCACACCTTCGCACCAAAGAGCACACCAATCAAGGATTATTTCTGGATGTAATGGCCTCTCTTCAATTACCTGAGAATTCTCAAAGCCCCAAATACATTAATTTTATTTACTAATATGCCCACCGTGTGAGAAATGTGCTTCATCGCTGAAGAAAATTGTGTTTGAAAAATCGCCGTCCACCGCCTGATGTTCAAGCACCTATTCCACGTATCTACGACGTTGTGAATGGTCAGCTGGCTTCAGTTGTTGTGTAAGCTGGACTTTATATGGATGTCGGTGTAGATCTGAATGCAACACACGCCATAATGTGTCGTAAGACAGTCCAAATTCCTGAGAACGACGAGGAATCGACACATTCGGGTTTTCGGCAACACTTTCACTTACAGCAGCGATGTTTTCGGCTTGCGTAGTTGGACGATTATGTAAACCATAATAGCCTTTTTACACCGACTGACATCCACGTGTAACGCATGGAAGATGTTGAAAATGTGAAACAGTCGTTTACATTGACAACATCTTTCATCTTTCATTTATTTAGATGTCAAAACAAGAAGACGCAAAATTTTTGTGAAAAATAAAAAAGGAGGACTTTGGACTTTTTTCTTTCCATAGGTCGAACAACATGTTCTATGTTCTCCATATTGATTGACCATACGATGGGCTTTCTTTTGCAGTGCAGTTAAAATGAATTTATTTATAATTAATTAAAAATTATAACAAAATACATATTCAGCTCATTTTTTTATGTTAAATTTGTTTTCTGAAATGTCATTTTGCTAGAGATGGTACAAAAGCCTTCGATTTTCTGCAATTTTTAGTGATTGCACCAAAAAAATCGAAAGATGTAAGATGGAACAAAATGAGAAAGGATCATCTTCTGCTGATGTAGAAAGATGTAGAATTTTCGCCCTGTATAATTCTTATGGGAAGATGTAAACATCTTTGCAAATTGATGAAAGATATACTAAGATGTGCGTCAGTGTAAAAAGGCTATAAAGAACGATATGTGGCTGTGGCAGAATCACCATTTCTGTAGTATGTTTTGATAATTTTTATGCATTGTGTGATAGGTAGGCGATCCATTTTCGTCAATGTCAGACTTTCAATTGAGAAGAAAAAAATTGGTTTAACAAGTTAGTTTGACAGATGTCGATACTTTTGCAACCACGAAATGTATAACCTTATATTTATGACAAACACAATATTTTTGATTTATTAAACGGTAACGAAAATTTGTTGATGTAATAAACAAATTATAGTATTCTTTAAGAAAGGGTTTTATTGAAGCCATTGGCATCTAATTTATTTCTCAGTTTTGTGTGGTATTTGAAAATTTGTGTGTGCTTGTTGTATGAAAACTGTTCTCACATAAAAAAAGTGAAATAATTGAAGAAACTGCAGCTATTAATCGCGTGAGCAAGAAAATTGTTTGTCATATAGATATGCACATATGTTTTGTTGTTTGAAAATAGCCTGGTTGGAAGATATAACTTTTTTTCTACATACGTTGTCACCTTCTCTTCTCTTGTCTTTTATGGGAAACATATTCACCACGGATGTGGTCCGCATTACTTTGGGCCGACTCCCAGTGCAGCTGTGGGCAACCGTCAATTTGAAAACAGTAAGGTTGGAGCAGACAATAGTATAGACATCACAAATGATTAATATGGTTACCGTTCATATTACATTTAACAATTAATATTGTTAGACTGTAACCATATATTTCAGCAATAATATATTTCTCTTCGAATATGGCTACCTTAACCATATTTTTTCTTTACGTGTATGTCTTTTGAGTGAAACTATGAAGCTCACTAAGTGACGTACAAATTTGAAGAAGGGTAAACAAAAACGTTGGGGAATTGAATGTACTCAAAAAATTCGATGGAAGATGATATAAGTAACATAACGAAATATCTATCTACAACATTATAATTATAAATAGCGATGGAATTTAACCCATATATTGTTGTTTGCCTCATACATGGTGCTTTATTCGCCTGAAACATGCATGTTTTCGAGTATTTCCGAAGAGGCCTTGGTGAACAGAGTTCAAAAATGTATATTTTTGCGTTTAGAAAATCTTACCACGAGAACGTAAAGTAGTTTTCCTCCAAAGTAGAAATCTATTTTACAGTACTCATTTATTTGCTCAATTTCAAACGTTCTTAGCAATATTCCAATAGATTTTAGAGTTTTGCAATCCCTATTGTAATTCCTTTAAACAATTATGTACACATATGTATGTATAAATTTCCTGTAGGATTGTGCTAAAAATAATGTCCTCGTTTCGGGTTCTTGCTACCACTTAAACCAGATTACCAATGTTCGAAAACTACTTGAAATGTGAAACACCGCAAATTTATACACAACTGCAGACAGAGCCACACTTACTCACACACACACACACACACACACACACACACACACATATGTACCTACCATCAGAATTTGAGAATCTTAAACATTTTATTCCAAGCCTTTCATTTGATATGTCTTCGTTTATTGGGTCTTGTAATCTTTCGCATCTCAATGCAAGTGGAAACAAAGGACCACTTAACACAAAAACGAATTTGTCAATATCCAAACATATGTACTTGGTACATACATATACTATATTGAAAGCAATATGCTGGTATTATTTTTTTAAAGCTTTTTTTCCATTACACCGTTTACTATTGTTTGTAGAACATAACAAATCTTGGTTGAAAAATCTATTTTGCAACAAAAGGAGCTGTGTATATTATTCAAGTGAGTCTCAGCGTACTTTGTATTTAATATAGAAACTAGTATACATATGTACATATATAAAAAGAAAAGTGCAAAATACATTTTGTCTTGGCAACACAAATGATGCTTTTTGTGCAAATAGATGCAAAAAAAAAATAAAGTAAAATATTATCAATGCCAAGCGTTTATGAAAAAAAACCAAAATAGTAATAATACAAAAATAATTAAGCAAAAAAAACACAGAGCAGAAATATTACGAAATAGTAGTAAAGGTATATAATTTGTAAGCTTTCAAACCTTTTAATACAAAAACAATGGTGTTGGTCAACTTTTTTTTAAATTAAAGAGCCGAAGGTGATCAAAGTGTGAAAGATAAAAGTATAATAAATCCAGCTAAAAAAATATGTTTTTTAAACTAGGAAAAACTCGCTAGAAAAAACGTTTTTTTTTCCAAAAAAAAAAAAAAAAAAAATATAAAAGAAATACACTGAAAACATTTTGTTCATAGATCTTAAAAATAAATGCATTAATTAATGAAACAAACCACTATTTTCCAACCTACTTTGAGTTTTATTGAACGAGTGAGTTCTGTTTGTATAAATAATCATTGCAATAAATATATCGAGGCCTGGCTGATCAATTTGATGTCGGTAAGAAAATATAAAATATATTTTCATCAACAGAAAAACACAGTGATAAAACGGAAAGTTGATCAATAAGATTAAATATAGTCAATCAGTAAAGAAGACAGTATACAATAAGTCATGGCCTGGGTTTGAAGCAATTTGGGTGCTGAGAAGCCACAGGGTGGTCATGAAACAGTCATAGTATGTACCCCAGCCAGTAAGTCTTCAACTTTACTTTTCTTGTCTTTTTTAAAATTGTTGATCACTCTAGTTTTATCACAAAGAGTCTTTCTCAATTTTGAGGAAGTAAAATCGAACTCAAGCACCATAAAATTTTTAACAGTTGAAGATTGTTGTTTTCTCTCGTTTGATCTGTTTGACGACTGAAGTTTAAACTCACAATTTTTTTTGGTTTAAATGTGGCTTCAGTATTCATTGATTTAAAGATTAACTATAAAGTGAAAATTAAAAAAAAAAATTAATTGTAACTTATATTCTTGAATAAAAAATCAGGTGGAATTAAAAAGAAACTTTTATGGAGCAAAATCAGTATAGAAAATCAGTATAGATAAACATTGAGCAGTATTTTTTTTTTTGTGTACTGTGGTGGTGTTCTGCAACTGTGGCGAAAAGTTTTTGTGTCGAAAAGTAGTGAAAGAAATGGTTTCAACATGAGCCACGTGGTGGTCGTCGTGAAACAGTCTTGTTATGCACTCCAGCCAGTAAGTCTTCAACTTTACTTTTCTTGTCTTCTTTAAAAAAACTGTTGATCACTCCAATTTATCATAAAAAAAGTATTTTTAAGGAAGTAAACTTTTAACTAGTAAGCCCGATAAAAATTTTTACTATTTGTAAATCTTATAATTCACTATAAAATTTAGTCGTCCCATCGTTCCCCGAAAAATGAGAGAAAAGTGTATCTACACTTTATATTGAAAACTACCAAAAATTATTACATCGTTACGTTATAAATGTCAGAAAATATACAAAACTCTATGCCGAAGTGTAAATAGCAACTTCCAGCGCCAAAGTAGTTGACGGCGATTAAAGTTTACTGAAATTTTAAAGTTTTTAACAACGGCGTTAAACATAAGACCGCTGGCTCAACCATATAATTTATAGTACCCCTTAAATGTTTACACCAAAAATTTGCAAACATTTTACCACAGACTTGGTTTTATTAAAATAATTTTTCTACACTTATAAAGGGTGTTTTTTTTCGATGTATAGAACTTTAAGTTGCAATAAAACAACAATGTATTATTCGATTGACATGAATTTTATTTATCCGCAATATAGTCTTGTGGCATTACATTTTAAATATGATTTCTGGCATATGACCGCCATGGCTGGCGCAGATGTAGTCCAATCTGGACGTCCAATTTTCGATGACTTTTTCCAACATTTGTGGCCGTATATCGGCAATAACACGGCGAATGTTGTCTTCCAAATGGTCAAGCGTTTGTGGCTTATCCGCATAGACCAATAACTTTACATAGCGCCACAGAAAGTAGTCTGGCGGTGTTAAGCCACAAGATCTTAAAGGCCAATTCACAGGTCCAAAACGTGAAATTAGGCGGTCACCAAACATGTCTTTCAATAAATCGATTGTGGCACGAGCTGTGTGACATGTTGCGCCGTCTGCTGGACATTATGGCTACTCAATTCAGGTATGAAAAAGTTAGTAATCATGGCTCTATAGCGATCAACATTGACTGCAACGTTCTGGCCATCATCGTTTTTTTAAGAAGTACGGCTCAATGATTCCACCCATAAAGCGCATCAAACAGTCAGTTTTTCTGGATGCAACGGTGTTTCGACGTACACTTGAGGATTAGCTTCACTCCAAATGTGGCAGTTTTGTTTGTTGACGTAGCCATTCAACCAGAAGGGCACTTGATCGCTAAACAAAATTCGCTTATGAAAATCGGGAACAACGGCAATCTTGTTTTTAACTAAAATTGCACTATTTGCAAGCGTTGTTTAGGTGTGAGTCTATTCAGAATGAATTGCCAAACCAAACTGAGAATAAATCACTTGACAGCTGTTAAATCGGTCGCCATCTTGAACAGTAATGCCAACTTAAAGTTCTATACATCGCAAAAAAACACCCTTTATAAACGAAATCATTTAACAGAGAAATAATACCAGTAAAATACTAATTTTTTGATATCATTATTTCTTTTATGCTGAATAGTATGTGTAAAAACAATGTCTCGCCATGTTTTTATTTGACAGCTTGAGGCAAAATTTTTTTCCTCAAACGTTTTCCAGACACATTTTGTTGACAAATATGCGAGTACTTCCTTCTGTGACAGCTATTTCTCGAAAAGAAAAAATTATAGATATATTTTAATGAGAACAGCAGATGAGTGTTTTTTTGTCGATCAAAAAGTTTCAGTTGTGTAGTGCCATAGGTATGCCCTACCCTGGCTCAAGCTCATGAGACTTGCTTACAAAATTAGCATATTATGGTTTTATAGAGTATTTAATGCCGTTCTATAAATCTCCACTTTCTAACATAAATCTCTAGTTGAGACAGACCAAACACATCGCAACCTCATAGACTGTTGTGGCATTAGATATTTTTATCGTCGAATTAAAGCATTCGGTTTGCTATAAAATCTAAGGCTCAATTCTTTTTTTTTAGATTTGAAAAGCCTTAATCTTTTCTAATGTATTTGAAACTTTCAAATAAGGAATGTTTGAGCACAAGCAAACTTAAGGCAAGGAGCTCGGTAATGGATCTGCTTAGTTTAAGAGACAAAAAAAACATGTCATTTGTTCGCGGCGACACAGACAGTTGATAAAGGAACAACCGGAGAATTAAATCGTACAAGGGATTGATATGAACTGCTTCTGCAGAGTTCCGTTTTTTGTTTTGTTGCTTGTCTTTTATTTTTGTGTTGCTGTTTTTGAAAGAGAAGTTGAATGAATGTCTTTAACATGCATAAAAACTGAAACAACTAAAACAAGCAAAAATAACAATAACAAAACAACGTTTAATTTTCAACAAACTGTTTTTGTTTTTGTATCTTACAGCTCATGCAATTTCTGTAAATTGTTTCGTTGCGCGTTGTTTTCATCACAGTATCAGTTGTTTTTGTTTTTGTACAGGGGAATTGCAATTTAAAAAAAAAAGGTTAAACAACGAATGCTTAAGTTGAATTGCATGGCACAGTGATGCTCGTTTGCAGTGCAGAGTGACGAGATATTCTAAGATTTGATGGTCATTTCAATGTTGTTGCGGTTGGATAACGCAAACGGTTACATTGAACTTATTTTATGATGAGATGACGTTGCTGATAATATTTGCAACCGAACCGTTCTTGATATCAAATAAAAGATAAAAAATAATTGATGATATGATGATGATGATAGCATGTGATAATGGGTTACGACATGTGGAAAGAAGACAGTGTGATAGAGAATTCTCGCATCTCAGGACGCAAGCCTGCAAGCCAGAATTAAAAGCTGTATGGCATTTAAGCTTCTGAATATTTTCAAAACTATTTAGCTTTTAGATTTTTCTCATTTTAGTAGTACTTATTAAACATGAAAATAAATCCATCTATCTATATACATATATAAATCAGAGTGTGTGTATGTATGTAACGTATGGATTCCAAAACGGCTGGGCCGATTTTGATGAAATTTTCAGGGAATCTTCAGAATATTCAAAATCCACTTCTCATATTGCACCACCAATGACATCTTATAGGTATACAAAAGTAAATGTGTGTTTGTTTGTTCCTTATAGACAGCTAAACGGCTAAGCCGATTTTCTTGAGATTTCTACATGTCTGGAAGGAATATGTATGAATTTTGAAAATTCCAATTGCAAAGTGGTAAAAACGGGTAAAGAAGGGTAAAAACGGTAACTCAATACCGCCGGTCTTAACAAAAGTAGCACAAAAATTTTAAAAAGGAGACTAAAAATAGTTGGATAGGTGTTTGGTACTTTTTTTAAAATTTGGATTTAAAGGAGTTGAAGAGGTGAAATCTGCATTTCGATAATTTTTTCAAATTGCATTTATGTCGAAGAGTAAAACCTAAATATTACTGCCCCCCAAAAAACACTAAAATAGGTTTCGTAATTGTTGAAATCAAACTTGTTTGGAAAAAACACCTTTACTCAACATGAATATTCGAGGTTGGTTTTGAAAATATTTTTAAAGATATGTACATTTTTCTGTGTCAATATATTTTTATTCGTTTTAAAATACTTGTACTATCAAGTAGTAATTTTTGTTAGTTATAAAATAAATATTTTATATCGGAGTCCAATTCATTTATTCTTAAAATACGGGCATTTACTTGCAACAGTAATAATTTCTTAAATTTGGACATATATGGGGTAAAAACGGGTACAATCGGTAACTAAATTTTTCCGCACTTAGCAAAGGTAGCACAAATAATTAAAAAAGGCGTAAAAGCTTACAAAAAATAATTAGACATGTGTCCAGTATTTTTTTTTTTATTTTAAGGGGACAAAACGGGTAAAAACTGCATTTTGGTATTATTTTCAATTGCATTTACATAGAAGAGGAATGGGCACAGAAAACAAGTGACAAGTAAATAGTAGTATCTACTCCCCAAAAAAATGCTAAATAAATTTCGTCTTTGTTTTAAATTTAAATACATTAGGGGTAAAAACGGGTAAAAAAGGTTGAAGTCGGTAACTTAATTTCTCTGGTCTTAGCAAAGGCAGCACAAAAATTTAAAAAGTACCTGAAAGCACACTAAGCATAATTGGATAGGTGTCTGGCACTTTTTTGAAGTTTTGAATTTTAAGGGGATAAAGTGGGTAAATTCTGCGTTTTGGAACGAAGTTCTTTAACGCGGCTTGCTGGTAGTGGAAATTAGCAGAAATCGTCACGAAAGCGTGTGAGCTGTTTATATGTATTGGTGTACTGTCGAAAAGCAATTGTGTATGATTGGCAGTGTCTCCACTGACAGCAGCGGAGACACATACAAATAAATATTAATTAATTGGACCACGTTCCAAAAATTTAAGGAATCATAAAATTTCAAAATTTTAAAAACAATACAAAATAAAACCTACAGATTTCACCTTATATTACACTCAAAGATGAAAAAAAAAGTAAGGAACTTCGTTCTTAACGGGGGTCCCCCGACCGCATTTCTTTTTTTTTACTTTTTTTAAATGCATCCAGAAAAGAAATGAGAACAGGAAAGAAGTAACAGCTAAACAATAATCCCCTTAAACATGCTGTAATAATTATCTTCATTTCTTAAATTTGGACACATAAGGGATAAAAAGGGCAAAATCGGTAATTTTGTATCTCCGGACTTAATACAAGTAGCATAAAAATTCAAAAAGATTATGTACGTCTACTAAAAATAACTAGACAGGTGTCTGGTAAATTTTGAATTTTAAAGAAATATAACTGGCAGAACTATATTTTGGTACTTTTTCAATTGCATATTGAATGAGAAGGATGGGTACAGGGAAAGTAGTTGTAGTACTTGAATTATTTGCGAAATTGGATAAGAAGTGGGTGTGACATAATAAAAATACTCAGGTAGCGAAGCACACCGTGTTTTACCCACATAACGGAAGAAAACGTCAAAACTATTTTTAAAGTCAATAATAATGGGGAACGAAAACTTATTTATTTATTCACCTCATCTCCAAACAATATCGACTTCAGTGATTGATAAGGAAGAAATTGGAAAACCAATACTTTAAAAATTTTCTTATCAAAATCCACATTGACATATATCGCAGTCATTACCGGGTAAAGTAAACAATGTAAATAAATTTAATTAGAATTGTTAATAGTAATTTAACAGGGAGGTCTCGAGCCATCAATACCGTATTTAAAGCCAACTACCCCCTTGAATGCAAACGAAACAATGCGAGGTATGTGTGTCAAAACTATAATATTTGAGCATTTTTCTTTTTGATAGTTTCTTATTTTAGGTCTAAATAGAATATTTTGCTTGGTTTCTCCTCTTATCAGCCGCCGATCCAGGCGCCTGTACACTGACAACTCATCAGTGTACTCGACAAAACTTTAAGGTATATTGGAAATTTAACAGTTTATGTTATTGCGCCATCCACTTTTCGATAGCTCTTGGGCATAAAGAAAGTACGTCACAGCATGCCATTTTTCAAAGCTTCCAAGTTTTAATTTGTTGTATTTTTCTATGGGAGTGCCATTAAAGAAATGTGTTGCGGGAACGATGTGTTCGAAAAAAAATATTGGAAGAAAAAAATAATTGGAGGTTGGCTATACATATGACTTCCCCTTTGGGAACGCTTTCCCCATAAAGTATATATCAAAAATATAGTTAGGCCATAAAATAAGTTTCAGATGTAAGCTTTTAAAACGCCTTTAAGCGTTCATCTTGTTTCGGTTCCCTCCAAGAATCAATTGGCAGCCCATTATTTTGAAAATAGTTATTCTGCTTCTCTTTCTGTTCCGCTGTATCCTTTTAAATTTATTGAAACAAAAAAGAAAATATTTCAGTAAATTTTAAAAATATTAAATTTTGTTGCATAGTGCCATATGAATTGAATCATATTTTTAGAACTCAAATAAGTTTATTATGCATAAACTTTTATTATATATCAAAAATGAAAAAAATCTTAAATTTTCAAAATGTATGCCTATGAAATTTGAAGCAAATCTTATGTCGAATTTCCTAGTACTTGGCATAGTTAGTCAACTTATGGAAACTTCAACCATGTAACATCATAATTACAGCAAAAAAAAAAAAAAAAGTAATACCGTCATTATGTGTAATTTGGGTGCTGCAGTTATTTTACTTTTCATTTACATGCAATCATACCCTGTCGGACATTGAGTTAACTCAATTTTTATGCACTAGCTTTAAGTTAGCTACAATATAGTCTATTTGCAATTCAGTTTTTGTGGACTGACTATAAGCTAACTGAAAAGTAGCGCAGAGTTGTCTCAAAACTCAAATTGTAACATGCACACTCACACGGTCAACTCCTTACTTAAATTGCTTGTTGTCGCATTCATTCTAAATGCGGCCCTGGCTGAGTGGGTATGTTGACTGCTCACCAGTCGTGAGGTCTAGTGTTTCGATTCCAGCCAGAGTCCAACAAAAGAACCTGGCAGTGCAAAAATAAAGTAAGTGAAATATAAAAAGATAGGAAAATGGAATGAAATCTAATTTAATAAAATTCACTACCTAAAAATATAAAATCAGCCTGGATTTTTAATTTTTTTTCTGTAGCCATTAGCTTCCTAGTATGTAGCTAACTTTTAGTTAGTTGAAAAGTAATGCAGCATTGGACAATTTACTATTTCTTAGGATATCAGAATGTTGAAATGGTCAGTTGTTTGCATTGAAAAGTAATCCAAACATCAACTAGTACCGGTTGTGAAATAGTTAGATTTGAGTTAATTTACAGTTAACTTCATTTCCGACAGGGTATATACATAGATTACTACTACTTGCGCACAAAGCCTGAACACAATATGGGTTAACGCAATTATTAGAGAAACGTTTTTTCGTTGCACATTTGATTCTTTTCAAACCAGATGACCAAACTGAATACTACAAAGCGTTCCACAATTAGTTTTGAAAGGTTTGTTATTTGGGTTTTGTAAAAATGAGCAATCGTGGTTTCATTAAAACCTAGAACACTATTTAAAACGACTGGGTGTTTCCATGTAAGAAACTGTCAAAGTTAGCTGCAACTTTCGAATCGTAAACAAAAGAATAAAAACGCTACAACAATAAGTATCAAAAATAGCAAAAGCCTAAAAGATAAATGGCCTACCCATGTAAAAAGCGAAAAATTTGTTGTAACTTTAAAACCGTAATTAATAGAGGCTTGAAATAGGTACAGGCCGGCCTCTACAATAATAATTGCTAAAAAGCATTTCTGGATAAATCTGTTAGAATTCTGTCCTACTTTAAGAACTCGCCTCAAAATGGCCACTCTATTGTACTTTGGTCAACAAATTTGAAAAAGTAACTCTGATCGCATAGAAAAAGAGGGTTTATTGAAAATGTAATTAATAAAATAAAGTATATAATTCTTATTTGATCTTCTTAATTATTGAAAAAAACTAATTTATATTGCTTTAGATCGTTTTTATAAAATTTTTATTAACAATATTATTCAATATATCGCTAACAGTTTGTTAGCATCTTCAGGATAATATTTGTAATTTAATTACATTACAATTAGCGAAATATTGAATAAAATTTACCCCTGAAGAAGTTGGAAATAAACTAACGAAACGTACGATTTAAATGCAAAAAATTTAATTTTTCTTTTAAATGAAAAGATAAACTAATGACCTTGAAAGCCCATTTTGCTTGGACACCATAAAAGGAATCAATTTATATCAATTTATCTAATTTAAAAAGGTCGATATTAATAACATATTTGATATACTATTGAATAATATTGTTAATAAAAATTCTGGATACTCGTTCTTCGACCTTTTTATTTAACTTTGTTAGATTTTATAAATGAGCTTAAGGTCACTCAATTCTCAATAAATATATTTTCTATTTATTGATAAATTTTTTCGATGTTTCGATACGTCTTTGTGTATCTTCTTCCTGAAAATATATTTATTGAGAATTGAGTGACCTTAAGCTCATTTATAAAATCTAACAAAGTTAATAAAAATTGTTATATAAAAACAATATGAAGCTGTATAAATTAGTTTTTTCCATAAAATAATAAAGTAAGATCTACTAAACACTTGCACTCTCAGTCCCTGCCATATCTGACAGATCGTGCTCTTACGAATACTACTTGCTATGCGAGCCATGTTTACATAAATTAATTTTTAAAAGTTTGTTCTACAATGTACTTCATCATTTGTGAAGTACTTTCAAATTCGTTCAAAAAGTGATTTTCTTACTTTTAATTGAAAGAGATCGTTTTTTACTATATTGAAAAAAGAGCTCCGCTCTCTATTTGTGATTAACATTGTAATCAGGAACTAAGCAACGTTCCACAAAATTTTGAGATCTAATGAAATTGCTTCATATTGAAGCTACCTGCGAAGCACTGCAAATTCCTGCCTCCTCTAATTTATATCGCAAGTTTATCTGCACTATCTGCCCAAATCATATATTGCATAAAAAAAAGCTTTCTGGATTGTGTATAAATGTTTCTGGATTGTGTATAATGCCCTCCGATGCCAACTCCGAAGACATTTCCACATGAATGTGTTTTTTTTTGCCACAACACTTCACTTACTTTTTTGTGCATTTAGAAAAATTTCGAAAAATTTATTTTTAAATAATACTTAGTTCATATATGCATTTCTAATTGAGATAATATTCAGTTTATTGACATAATATTTTTTGCGTTCATACATACAAATATTGCGCTAACTCAATTAGTATTTGACAGCTGGAAAAAGGTTGTTGTTTTTGTTCTGGTAGTGAGAAAGAAAAAGTGAAAAATATTTGCAAATAAGAATATTTGGTTTTGTTTGCTTTTGTTGACATTTATCTCTTCATTCATCTCGCATTGTATAGTTTTGCTTATTAAACACATTTTTTACAGTGTTGTGTTTCATCTTTTTCTCAATATTCAAAGCAATTTTGAGTTTATTAAGCAATAACTCTATTGACTTTTTGTATGGAATATTGAGCTCAATAATGGACTTTATTGCGATTAGCTCAATAAAGCCACATATATGAACATGGTATAAGTCTCTCTGTCAATTATAAATTGATTTGCAAAGAATGTCCTTACTTCTGAAATCGTCCGTCCAAAATATTGATTTCTATTTAAATGTGCAATTTCCCTTTCCGTTAAAACAAGTGTTGCAAAATATATTAGCTTAATTAAAATTTTGCGAAAATCAGAGGGAAGAAGTCATTTTTTGTGAGAGTTTTGTTCAACCACTTCTCTAATAATTGCCTGAAAACAAAGCCATTAAAACAAAATTTCAATTAAAAGCTTCGACCACAGGTTCTTTTATTACACATATAAACCACAAAAAAAAAATTTCTTTAAAGTTTAGTCACAAAAAAAATGACGCTATGGCAGAGTAATGTCAATAATCTGAGCATTGTACTTACTGCATGCATAAATACAAAAAAAAAAAAAATTAAATAGGAGAAAAATAACAACATTGTATATAATTTTTATTTTGCAACAAATTACAAGTATTAAATTTTCGTTTTTGTGTTCGTATAAAATAAAATAAGCCATGTAGCGGAAGTTAAATTACTATTACTTGCTCTTGGCTTTGTTCTATAGATGACAATAATTATGATGAAGACGATTAAGATGATAATTTCGGAAGACGCTAGCATAAAAAATTGGTTGCGGTCCGTTGAAAAACTTCTAAGGCCAACTGTGCTGTAACGGAGTCAGTAGTGAAGAAATTTATTTTTAGCTGAAAAGGGCGCTTATCCAGGGATGAGAAAATTTACGCAACATATGCAAAAGCATATTTGTGTATGTGTGACAATGTAGAAATTTATATACGGTTTGATGCATATTCGGATATTTGATGATCATTGCAACAATTTGTGACAGATGGCTCTTAAAATCACATGCAAACAAACTTTCTGGTAAGACAAACAAGACAATTACAAAAATAGTGCCACACAACTGGAGCGAATATGACTTTATTGCAAGAGACATTTTCTGGCCGCATAATTTCTCGTCTTGGCGATATCAACTGGCCACCAAGATAATGCGATTGGACACCATTAGACTTTTTTGTGGGGCCGTGGTTATGCAGATAAACTTTTAACTGTGAAGCACTTAAAACCAACATTCGGCAAGTTATGGCTGGGATACCGCCCAATATGTACGAAAAAGTGCTCGAAAATTACCTCAAAAGAATCAATGCTTGCAACACTTCGCGTGGTAGTCATTTAAATGATGTAGTGTTTCACACATAATGTCAACGTTCAAACTTTATAAGAAAAAAGAAATATCATGAAAAAAATATTTTTTTTTTACGTTTAGTGTGTTTTATTTACGTTTAGTTTTGAAACCTCAAAATGGATAACCATTCTTGAAACCTGACAATTTTGGCGGTATTAAGTCTATTGAGAGGAACTTGTGTTGTAATCGATAATCCGTTTTTCCTATGTTCTATACCCTTTGCCAAAGCGTATCGCAGCTATTTCCTTATGTTTACTCTTCTTAATTTTTTTTTTACGTTTTAGAAAAGTAATCTCACCGCAGTGTATCATTGATTTTATATATTTGTTTTGCTGCGGATATCAGTATAAAACAAGAAAAAGTTACAGCAGCAAGGAAAACATAGTATGCTTGCATTGGTTCTTCGGATGTATAGTTTATTTGTGGGCTCCCTATTAGTATATAATAGCAATCAATTTAAGCGCCTAAAAGTACTAATTTCGCTTTTTTATTTTATCATCGGTATTCATAAATAAATTGAGCCAAGGACGAGACTGACTGGTGCAGAATGGGCTCAGTACTACCGTGCAAGTGGTAGGGCTAAGGGTAACCCTTGCATATGGTACCCTTCAGTTTTTAACTTTTTATTGTTTTTAGTATTTGCTGTTGTAAAAACTGGACAACTACATACACCGTGTAAATTTCAAGCCTCTATCTCTTATGGTTCAAAACTTATAGCGGATTTTCAAACTAAAGAGTGTCTCCGTGTATGACCAGTAATTAAATTTTAACTTTTTGCTGTTTTTAGTATTTGTTCTAGTAGATGCCTCCGAACCACATATACTGTAAAAATTTCAAGTCTCTATATTTCACGGTTCAAAAACTAAAGCCCATTTTTTCAATTAAAGGGTATTCCCCTGCAACATTTAAATTTTCACTTTTTGCTATCTTCGGTATTTGTTGTTGTATAGGCCTGGTAATTGCATATCCTGTGCGAATTTCAAGTCTCCATCTGAAGCGTCTCTTGCCGACACCACATATGCTGATTTCGTTAACTATTATTTTGAATGCTGAGCTCGGATATTCTATTTGTTCGTTGCTTTTCGAAGATATACTCAGAAAAAAATTGGTTCAAATAATTGGTAATATGAATTGAAAACTTTGTTCTACTAGTTGAAATTTTTTAACTTTGAGCTCGTTAACTATTCTAGTTAATATTTTAACTGAACTAATTAAAATTTTAATTGCATCAATTAAATTTCTAATTCTATCTATTGAAAAGTTTAGTTTATGCTCAAATTTTTTTTCTGTGTAGTAGATCTTGCAGGTTACATTTGTTCTGGATTTTGTTGCTCTCTTCAGAGTACATACTAAAAATTTGTTGTTCGTCAGTTCATTTATTACTTACACACAATAACATACCTAGATCTCGCTAGTGTATACACACTGTTGCAAAAATATGTATTCGATAGGACTGTGGAGTAGCCTGTGGTATTCCCTTTGCCATACGTGCAATTTTTTTATCCTCATACATACATAAACATATGAGTACTGGCAGACATACTTATATGTTATTTTAAGCCGGCATTAATTTCAGCCAATAATAAACCGAAAATAAGTCGGCCGACCGCAGAAAAAATTGAAATTGAGATTGCCATAATTTTAAAATCATAAATCATTTTTTAAGGCAAATAAACACACAATGTTCGCAAGAAAAATTGCAAAACTTTTTAAAGCACAAAAAGTAAAGCAAAATAACAAAAACAAACCATCTCAACACTGCAGACCTTTTTATGGTGAATGTTAAGAAACAAAAATTTTATTAAGATAAACAAGTTTCCAAAAACAAAAGTAGAGGAAAAATTGAATTGGAATCAAAAACCTCGAGCAAAAAATCTCAACGAAAACATTTTTTCTGCTCAAGTAAGTCTATGGGGTAAAAAGAATCATACATACATATTTATATGTATGTATGTATGTACTCTGGCAGGCATTTATACCAACGCACAATAAGAGTAGTCCACTAACACAGCGTTTAGTCAGTCACTCAGTCAGCCAGTCAACAGAGTCGGTTATCAAATTACAGACAATAAAGTTTGTAGCGAATAAAAAATGACAAGAGAACAAAAGAATAAAAAAGTCTGTCTCAAGATGTCATTTTTCAAATTACAATTTTAAATTTCTGTCTTTTCCTTTAAGAATTGAAATGGAACAAAAAATTCAAACGCTGACAAATTTTAAATCATATGACAGAGGAATTAAAAATTTAACAGCCACTTGCCGTGTTCCCCAAAAATGCTGTTTTATCTCATATTGATTGAGCAGAGAACTATTTTGTATTCAGCAGGTTCTGGCAGTGATTCAATGTAAAAGGGAAATCTTTACACAGACAAAAAGGGCACGTAGTTGTGAGAACTAGTAAGTGCAGTTGAGAAAATTTCAGTTGTTGCTAATAAAAAGTAAGTAATTATTATATATTTCATTCAAAACCGACTTTAATGCAATTCAAAAAGTGCTTCATTTTTATTTAGAAATACATTTCAACAGCAAACCAAAAGCATGTTATTTAAAACTTAAGCTAAATGAGGAACGTTGCTGGGCTAAAGCTATTACAGTCCTTTCATATACAATTCATACTGACCGGCCCACGATATCATTCGACATCGATCGTTCGTTTGAATACTTAAAAAACAATACAAAATTTTAAAATTTTGTTGTTGCTTTGAATGCTTTTGTCAAGCGAACGATGTCGAGTGACATCGTAGGCCTGACACATGGTTAATTCCGTTCTACTGTTGTACGCTAACTACTATCGCTTCTTTGAACTTAGAGCCAGAAAATTTTCCCAGCAAGAAAGCGGAAGCAATACAAAAGTTAATACATAGCTTGTACACACAAAGAAAAATCTCGTTCTAAAATAGAGATTTTTCTACTAGAGATTTTCCTACTTACAAAAAAAAAAAAAATGCCAAAACAAGCAACAAGTCGAAAACTACCAGGTGTCCCTATACAACGTAAAGTAAAAATTAGCCGTTGCTCTCGAACCGTGAGAGACGGAGGAATAAAGTTTGAATAATATACATATGTATTCACAAACGCTCTACAACAAAAAATGCTAAGAACAACAGCAAATCTAAAGTCCCTTTATAACGTAAAGTAACAGTTAGCTGTAACTCTCGAACCGTAAGAGATAGTGAGCCGGAATTCGCACAGTGTATGTATTCCCAGATGCCTTACAACAAGAAATGACAACAACAACTCGAAAACTACCAAGTGTCCCCATACAACGTAAAATAACTCTAAAGCTGTAGGAGATAGAAATTTATACAATAGAAATTTATACAATATTGTATTCACAAATGCCATTCGAAATGTACGTTACACAAGTACTGAATCCTAAATATGCGAGCCAGGCTCGTACTTGACTGAATTTATTAAAATTGCTACGCTGTCTGAATTAGAGTGACTGGACGGGCAGTAGTTAGGTTCCAGGTTCAGATCGATAAAGAAGCTAAATAATATTTTTGAATTTTTGTTAATCCAATTTTTTCAATAATTTTCTGTTTGTTTTTGAATTTTTTTATTTTGTTCCTTACGATGCTAACAAATTGTTGGCGAAATATTGCAAATAAATAATTAATATTATTTTTGGCCCCGAATTAATACATTTAAATTGGCTCTTAAAGCAAATAAATAATTAAGTTCATATTTTAATATTATTTTTTATAAAAAAAATCTTAAGCTCGAATAATTTATTTTATAATTTTTGTATAATGATAAAGAGTGACGAAGCTTAGTTAGAATTTTTTTCTTCCTTTTTTAAGATAATGTTTTAGAATTGTAGTATCAGCAAACCATTTTCGATTATTTAAAACTAAACAAATAGTCTTGATGAGTGCAAACGATAGTAAATTATTTTCTCATAATAAGTATTTGTTATACAATTCTAAAATAAAAAAAAGTAAAGACGCAAGTCATGAGAAACAATTTCAATAAATGCTTTTAAAAGGAAGTACTTAAGACTTTTAATTAGTAAGTCATTTTAAAAGCAGCTTATTTAGAGCTTTTAAGCAGCTGGAAGCTTGCCACAATTATTTATCAATACACATTTTAAGTCTGCTATTACGTTTGCACCATTTTGGTATTTATTTGTTCATTTTGTGAAAGTTTGCAATGCGTTATTGTATTAACTTGCAACGTCAGCTCAGAGTGGTTGTTCTCTATTTTAATAATTTCAATCTGGTATTGTATAGACAGGAAGAAAATTATAAATTATAAATCTGAGATTTATGTAGGATTTCTCGGGTGCATGAACTGTGAAACCTAAACAAATTAATTGGAGTTTTATTGACTATTATATGTCTTTAGCTAACTTTGGCGTAATTTTCTTTATGGCAAATAAAAAACTTTATCCCGTTGAAAACATTTATTACTGTTAAATATTGTTTTAGAAACAGGATGACAGAAAGACATTTATGCTGACTAAATTTGCAAATAAATAAAATGAATTTGAAATCACAGCCTTCCCGAAATGACAAATTCATCGTTTTCAGATATCCAAAAATTCAGTATCACAGCTTATATATAAAACATTATTTGACACCAATGCTACCAAAGCCACAGCTTAACATCAAGTTTTTTGCATAAAATATTACCTTTGTGATATACTTCGCTTATAATCATGCTCTTTTCAAAATAATATGATACACATGTAGGGTATTGCAGGGTATATTCCTTTCTAGATATGCCGCACATAAATCTGCCGGACCATATGACATGTCGTGCACTCTGCGTCAAGTAAGGTGAAGATACTGCCCTTTTTTACATTCCTGATTTACAAGTCTTAAAATATTTCATTTCTATTTAGAACGAAATAAATGTTTGTTATATTAAATTAAAGTTTGGCTTATCTGGTTTGCCAAATAACTGCCTGCCTGCGAAGTTCCTCATTTATTTGCCCTCATTGTTCCTCATTTGAACCCTATTACTGAGACTTCTAAGTCCGTCCGTCAGTCCCATGCCCCATTCCTCCAAACCGTAAGAGCTAGGGAGCTGAAACTTTCACAGAACTTGCCGTTTCTCGGCCGCTACAACAATAAATTCTAAAAACAAGAAAAAGGTAAAAGCTAAAGTGGGTCCTAATACAAGAAACTCTGAAAATTGGTAAATATAGCAGCAACTTTTGAATCATAAGCGATAGAGACTTGAATCTATATATGGTTATATAGATTCTACAACACCAACTTCAAAAGACAGCAAAAAGTTAAAAACTAAATGATGCTCCCATACAAGAAACTGAAGATACCTGTGACTTTTGAATAGTAATAGATATACCTGAAATTTGCACAAGATATGCAGTTACTAGATCTACATAATAACAAAGGCCAATAAGAGCAATAAAGAGTTAAAAATTAAAGGTTACTATAAACAATAGATACTCCTAGACTATCCCTACACAATTTACATAAATTTCAAAGTAAGAAACGAGATTCGGTAATAATACGGCAAACAAAAATAATATTTGAAAATCTCAAAAAAAAAAAAATTTTTTTTTTTATTTTTTCGTCATTTCAATATACGCATTGAGCTTAAGAACCCATAATAAGGTCAATTGAGAGGTTACTTCTTTGTTTTTGCTCCGCAAAGTTAAAAAAAAAAACTGATGTATTGTTAATGATATCAGTTTAACACGACACCTCCGCTGAAAAAGTGTATACGAATAAATGTTTCACCATAGTGATTACTTTTTTGTTTGCCAAGTTTTTTGTTTGTTGTTATTTTGGCATCATTGGTAACATGGAAAAGTAAGTCTCCAACAAAAGGCCATACCAACGTCTCGTTAAGTCATTTTAGTAACAAAAATACCACTTACACAAGCCAGTTAACTAACCAAACAGCCAGCTAGTCAGTCACACAATCGAAGAAATGAGCAATCCGGCAGGCAGGCAGGCTGGCAGGCAGCTATTTAGCAAACGAGAAAAGCAAAACTTTATTTTAACCCAACAAACACACTGACAACAGTTAACCTAACATTTAGCCAGATTTGTTAAAATAGATGTGATTTATGAACGTAAGTGACCGCAATAGCATTTGAGAAAAATGCCATTAAATTCGAAAATGTTTGTTCAGGCAATGTTTATGATGCAGTATTCGTAGCATATGTTTTTTAACGAGACTAGTTCCAAAATTATGTAAGCAAACGCAAAACCTGTCGCACACTGATCCAATCATATACGCTTTTAGCGATTGATCATTGGAATGCCTCGCTTTAGAATAATAGTTCAAATATCAGTAAGAACAGTACCGGTTAAATAACGCGTTAAATAACAAGTTCTCATAACCAAAGTATTGGTTAGAAATTCTAAAACTTTCAGTTATTTTGTACAGGCCTTTGGGAAAAAACTAACCTGTTCTCTTTCTTTTAAATTATTGCTTAGAGCAGAGAACACTATAGTGCTCTGGCTTGCACACATCAGAACTAACGTGTATATAACCGGCTAGTTAACGGTAGCGATAACCGGTAGTGTTATACTATAAATAACTTGGTAGTTAACCATTATTAATATTGGTTAGTGCTACCAGTTGTTGTATTCCTAAAAATTGGTTATTGCTACTGTATTAAGAAATGCTCGTTTTGATGTTTTAATCCATTTTATTTTAAGAAAAAAAAAATCAATATCTTAGAAAAATATATACTTATGTATATTAAATAAAAATAAATAAATATAAAAACTCTCTACATGGAATAGATTGAATCGGAATTCGCTTGAATCGCTTTTTCGCTACCAAAAAGACATTTAACGCAAAGAGCCAAGTTCATGACTCCCATTCCCTTCAAAGTTTGCAACAAGTCTGTCACAGTATTTTGGGACACATTGTTACGAATAGTCCATGACTTGAGCTGGTTTATATTTGAGGTAACATTCCCTATTTCTTCAATATTTTGCGAATTTTCTCTAGCGGACGGACAACTTTCTACACTTTCCGCTCTATCAACAATTGCAAATTTATTTATATTTTTTACATATCCACTGCTTTTTTAAATTCTCTTTTTTCTATGCTTAAAGCATTTTGTTTCGATTTTTTATTTATACTTTTATTTATATTTTTTTAAAACTTTTTAACTTTGTTCTTTTTTTTTACTTTATAATGTGACTTGAAATTGCTTAAAGCATACTTTTTCGATGTCTATAGTTATGGCCCAATACATTATGCTCGAAAAACCTTAGCCTCTGGCAAGAAACCGTATATAAATCAGTTAATATTTAATGAAGTTCTAGGCAATTGAGTATGTATGAATATAGAAAACTGGTTTTTTGTTCGTAACTCAAGATTTTGGGGATTTTGAAAATTTCAGAAAGAGGTAGTTGTTGTATTCAACAGCACCGACTCGAAATATGGTATCACTTACCAGAATTTTATTGTCGCATAATGTAATCTTAAAACATATAGTACAAATTAAATTTTTGCTTTCAAACAGAAATATCCTACCACGAGCAAAAATGTTGTTTAGCCATAATTGACACCCACCCATACCCATACAAATTTGCAACCATTGATTCCTCTTGTTTGTTTGATTGTACAAAGTTTTTGCTTATTTGTCTGGTTTGCCTCATTGTAAGATTGACCTCGTACACCACAGCTTAAAGTTGATTTCCAACCAAAGGCTTGATTTTTTGCTACAGAATTTACATTCAATCTATTTCTACTTTTTTCTTATTTTACGTGTATCATTCATATGCTGCTCTCTTGTCTGCAGTCGGGTTCTTGTGGTCGAAACTTTTTTGTGTTTTTGAAGTAACCGAGGAAGTAAAATTTTAAGTGAGTAGCACCAAGATGCTTAAACGGTTTTGTGTTTTATTTTAAATTCATCTATTTAAAGTGCCATCTTTGGGGTAAAAGCAAAGAAGAAACACAAGAGCAGAACAGATAAAATTGCATCAAGGATATCTTGAGCATGGATGATGTTGTTTTAAATGGTTTCCTTTACTTCTCCTAACACTTCATTAATGATGCTGATGGCACGATACACATAGTACACAATAAATTTTCTGTTAATTTTATGCCGGTCCTCAAGTACTACACAATACCAAGTAACTGAGGGCATGAGAAAATATAATGTTTTTGCTTGCTTTTTAAAAGTTGTGATAATAAATTTAATATACAATTTATTATAGTCATTTCTTTATGAATAGAAGGGCTATATAAGTTCTAACGATTTCAATACTAACAATTAAACTTAAAAAAGTTGTTATATGTGTGAAGAGAAAAGTATGCACACTTGCTATGAGTGCCATTGCTTTTTTTTTTGCAAACCATTGAAATATTCTCCTCTTATCATGATCAGAAAATAATTGAATCGCTCAGGGTATGAAGAAATGATTAACGTATAAATTTTGCAGTCAAACTAAAAACCGGTACAGAGTTTCAACATGATTTAAAGTTACCACTTCAAGGCCATTTTTATTCATACTCGAAGACAACTAATTTCGGTAGATTTCACTGCAGGATCAAGAAAGTGATTTTGCCAAGACAAAACGATTACACGAGCACGAGATTCTGCACAGCTCAGCGATAATCAGTGATACGCCAAATTAAGAATCTTACTTGCATTTTGAAAAACATTTTCCCACTAAAACTACGGACATTTTTCCCAAAAGTGAGATTCTGGGATTTTATTTTATTACAAACAAAGTCCGAATTATTTTAAAATTTTAAGATACTTTGGAACGAAACTTCAGATTCGGATAACTGCGCAAAAAATTACATCTTCAAAATATTATTCGGCTTATGTTATTTTAACAAATTTCCAACTTCCTCCTCCTTTAAAATGGTTGTTAAAAGTATTCGGATAAAAGCTTCATTGTCCGTTTGAACTCTTTGCTCGTTTAAGTAGTAGCAGCAAATATAATGTAGGCCTGGTAACCTCATACCTTGTGCAAATTTTAAGCCTCTATTTAGAGCTGTGGTTAAATTTAACGGATCACTTCAATGCACGTAGTGATCCGGTCTTTTAAGTGAGCGGATTTCGTTCAATAGTGTACGGTACGGTGTTGATTTTTATGCTCATCTGTTTTAGTTGATTAGTTGCGATTTTAGGGCTTGATTAAAGGATTGCAGCGCTGCCACGTCAATGTATGTCGTCCCCCCAGAACAATTTTAAAACCCCTAAAATATAATTTTTTCTACAAAGCTCCCTAAAAAATGTTGGTGAACATTCTGCTTTAGTTTACGAATCACCAATATTAATGCATTGACAATGCGGAAAATGCATAAAATTGTTAAATTTTCCCCAATTAAAAAGAAGTAAAAATTAACTGATTATATGTACATATTTTTCAGTGCATATGTTATGATAACAGGCGTATGTATATATATTATAAATTTTCGATTTATTTGTATAAACATATTTTGAGATCTAAATACATATTTATAGGCAGCTGGAAATTGTTATCCTAAGCAAATTTCAAGCCCATATCTCGTATGATTCAAAAGATTAAACTATATTTACTACTTTTCACAGCATTTTGTTTTTAGCTGTTTGTTGCTTTTATTGTTCACTTTATAATAGGGTTTTGTTTTTGCTTTATGAGCACGAAACCCTAAAAATAAATAGTGATACAAAGAAAAACTCTGCTAAACAGCTATTACTGAGATTATTGATTTTTGTGTTGACAACCCCAGGTAAAGTTTTTGTCTGAGCCGAATTTACATAACAGCTAGCGTTGAACGATGCGTTTCGTTGTGATGGTGTTACTAAAACTTTATTTTATTACACCGGGAATGTTTGATAAATAAATGAAAAATACTATAAGGCACAAAAAAAAAGTTTTTGTGAAAAAATCGAATTGATAAAATAGGATTGAGCTCCGTACTTTCGAAGCTGTTAGACGACATAAATGGATAAAACAGTCTCTCATTTTTAAACACATTATTGCTCCGACATATTAAGCTCAAAATATTCAATTTCTGAGTGGGCTTACTTTGAATTATGTAAGGCTGAGGTTTAGTTTATAAAAGATTTTATAAGAAAAAATAATCTATTTTTTAACTTGATAAATCTTTAAAACTTTTTTGTTTTAATTCAAAAATTGACTTCAGTTTTTGAACCGTAAAAGAAATAGACTTAAAATTTTCACAATATACATACTTCGCAACCCATGTAACAAAAATGGCTGTTTATATGTGGGGACACCCTTCAGTTATAACTTTTGAAGCGTATGAGATATAAACTTGAAATTTACACGGTGTATATAGTTGTCTAGCTGCTACCACAGCAATAAATAAAAACAGTAAAAAGGGTACCCCAAACCAGTGTTACCCTTTGTTTAAAACTTGTATGTAAGTACAGAACCCTTGCTGTGCAAGTCAGACTCATACTTGGATCAATTTATTTCTTATTTGTGGCCAAAATCTGAAGACACATTTAGACTATCAATTTGATATTTAAGGTTTCAGGTTGTTTGGTATTTTTGTGCGCCTCAAAGGTCTTCAATTGTTACGAAATTCTCAAACCGCATGCACACTCTTGCAGCTCCAATATAATCATACAATTTCAGTTCCCACTTACAGTATCGTATTGTAACTTCAAACGTGTAAATGAGAAAATGCTACTAAAAATTTGTGGTTAACTTTTGTGTTATTTTCTCCTTATTTCCCTAGACTTTTGGCCCTTTTTTGTGTTTTGATAGAAAACCACAAAAATTAAAACCATTCAACACGCATTTGGCAAACAAACAGAGATTGCAAAATTATCAAAAACAAGCGTTTAAATAATACCAACATCATACAATATGTATGTTCTAAATTAATAACAAAGTTTCTAAGCAAATGTTTCAAATAACCCAAATTGTTTAAATAAATTGTCTCGATATTTGTGGCATTTGCGTGTCTACAGAAACCACAATTTCTAGCAATTAACAATAATTTAATTTGCTAATTTAAATAATAAAAGAATCAAACATAGTGAATAATAGAAAAAAGTGAAAAAAAAAACAAATAAGCTTAAACTGATGCTAGACAAATTGGCAACGAACGAGAATTTGTTTAACTGATGCTGCTGCTGCTGCTGCTGTCTGGTCGTCTGCCGTCATTGTTTTCATTAGAATTTACTTTGATCATAAGATAATTAATTTGACTAAGAACATGACTTTTGATTTAATTCACGTTTTACCGTGAAAACTCTTTTAAAAAATTAATTATTTTAAATATGAACTTAATGATTTATTTGCTTTAAGAGCCAATTGAAATGTAATAATATATGTAGGTCCAAAAATGAACCTTTTTAAAAAATATTTGCTGTCTTTTTCAGCTGTCGTCGGTATATGGCTGAAAAAGACAGCAAATGTTTTTTTTAAAAAATTTAATTTTTGGACCTAAATTAATTAATTATTTTATATATTTATTTTTGTCTGTTCCTTCCGTATGTCGGCGCTAGTAATATTGCGAATATTTGTGATATTCACACTCGTATTCGAATATCGCATCAAATTCAAGCGAATATTTTACGTACATATGGTACAATAAAAAATATTTAATAGAAAATAATCTAGTTCATACATAGCCAAAATTCTCTTAAGGATCAAATTGACAAATAATAACTTTTATAACTATATCGGGAAAAATAATATAAAATATGTTGATTTTAAATTAGTGGAATCTTAAACAAGTATTTTTTTAAGAGGCATACATCTGGCGTGTGTACGAAACCAGTTCGAATGATAGGGATAAGATTTACAAAAAATAAAGATATACAAATTTGTGCACAGAAGCCGCCTTGTAGAGTTAGTATGTATGGGTAAAATGTTGGAATTAGAAACTAATAGTGATCAATCTTATATTTTTTGTTACATATTTTGTGGAATTCTCTCTACCATTGAACTGTGATGAGCTGTCATTTGTGCTGACCCTGAAACTGCTATTTTCGGTCCAGACATGCTTTTCTTACAAAAACTCGCCAAACAGGAGGTTTCTGCATTTCGAAATCGAAAATCGTCCGCTATGTTATACATAATCTACATATATACATTCATATGGACCTTCCCATGAATATTCTATAAAAAAGTACATTTTAGGGTTAAGTAGGCGAAAATTCATTTTTCAATTTTCAATCAATTCAATTCTTTATTTATAAATATCTTCCAAGGTTTTTACAAATTCAATAATTTTCTTAAAGAGTTTAGGATGCTTTATCCTTTTCTACTTAGATATTAGATAACAAACATTTTGTATTTATCTGAGCTTAAATTATTTTTAATGTAAAGGAGAAAATTTTCAAAAACCTTTGTGTGAAATTTTTTTGGGGGGGTATATGATAAAATCTTAATACTAAGGGTAAAATTATGATGAGATTATCTCATTGATGTGGTTTAACTCAGAACTGAGGCATCTGCAATTGAAGTTAAGAGTGAGGCGGCTTATTTGGTCATTTATGGGTTCGACGTTTGCCAGGGTATGAAGACGTTGGGTAGAGTAATGCCAAGGCAGATTATGAATCATTTTTAATAATTTATTCTGGGCTATTTGCAATTTTTTTTTATGACAATTAGCTGCTGTGGACCATGCTGGAGCACCATATAACATTATAGCCTGAAATATTAATTTGAAGACTAGCATTTTATTTTGTATGCTTAGCTGTGAGTTTCTATTTATTAAAGGATACAATAATCTAGTTGTCTTATTTAATTTGTTGACAATGTACGGAATGTGGTATTTGAATTTGAGTTTGGGGTCTAAGATCAAGCCTAAATATTTAACTTTGTTCGTCCAAGGTATATTTTTGTTGTTTAGTGTGAGCGGCTGTTGTGGTAAGTAGCAGGTTTTAATTCTCCTGGAGAAATAAATGGACTGGGTTTTTTGGGGATTTATAAGAATTTTCCATTTTTTGAAATATGAAGAAACTTTGGTCAGTGCTGATTGTAATGTGGATATAACATTTATGGCAAGTATTTCTGAGCTGAGAATAGCGGTGTCGTCTGCAAAAATCGAAGTGAAACAGCCATCTAAAATAGGAAAATCAGCTGTGTAAATGTTATATAATATTGGTGAAATGCAAGAACCCTGTGGGCAACCGGCCGGCACTGAGGTTAACGTGGACGAGTTTGGGCCGATGTATACATTAAAAGCTCGTTCAGAAAGAAAACTTTGCGTTATCAGAATTAGGTCTGCAGGAAAATTTAATTTAAAATTCATTTTTAAATCGGTAAATGAGAAATGAATTCTTAGCATTGTTTTATTCATTGTTGAAAGACTTAAGGGCAGCTGAGACTAATACTGTGTAGTAAGACTTACCGATATAAAAATACGCGCAAGTTGATGAAAGAACTTTCTCCTCCGTCTTTTGAAACTTTTCTAAAATACTCTATGATTTATAATAATTATTAACAACTTTGTGCGGTTCTAATTCGATTTAACTTCTTCAGAGTTGAAAAAAAATTTTTGTTGTCGGAAAATTGTAAACGGTCCGCCAAATAACTTTTGTTTCTTTTTGAAAACGGCGCAAAACATCGAGTGTAGCTTCGGCTGAGTGGCACGTAGCGCCGTCCTGTTGAAACCAAATGTTGCCAATACCCTCCTCATCAATTTTTTAGAACAAAAATTCGTTTCACATGGCTCGATAACGATTGTCATTGACAATGGCCACTCCTTGCTCATTTTCGAAGACGAATGGCCCAATTATGCCTCTGGACCAAAATCCGCACCAAACAGTGACTCGTTTGGGGTGTGTCGTCTTTTCAAGGTAAGCGTGCGGATTTTCTGTGCCCCGAATGCGACAATTTTGCTTGTCTACATACCCGCCAATATCAAAATGAGCTTCATTTGAAAAGATGATTTTTTTCGGCAAACTCGGCATCTCTTGTGAGTCGATCGCAGGCCCACTTAGCGAAGCGTATACACAACCATATTCGTTCAGCGGAAGGATACAACTAATTATCTGTCAAATCAGACATGAGCTAAGTGTTACCATTCACGAAATAAGCACTAGTTGAAAAAAAAGTTAGATGGCGGTCTCTTTAGTTATCAAATTTTTAAAGAAGACCAGAAAAGTACGAATTTCACAACGAACAAATCTTTCTTAATTCTATGGAAATAAATCGAGTGTTGATCACTACAATGGTACCAAAAAAATCCCGTTTTAATACTTTTTATTTGATCGGGGTTGTTTTTTTATAAAACCACTCACAGAATAAATTTTTTTGATGGAGCATTTTGTCGCCGAAGGCAATACCATCGATAATGATATTGTTCATCTCCGTCAGCAGCTCACAATTTGAATAGTTGTAATCGTATAAAAGTATACATACGATCAGGCAGTGTCCTAAAGGTTATGTAATTTTTTATAGACCTTTTTGTTTTCTTATACAAATCGATTAGTTTAACTGCTAATCAATTTTAGTAGTCAGCACATCTACCACCTACATTAAACCGCTCATATGCCACCTAAAATGCTTTTAATATGGCGTAAAGTCTTTTTCGTTTTATTTTCACTAAGATGGTCTGAGTGCAAAATGCTATTTACATTCAAAAGGCAGTCAAAAAAAAAATATAATTACACTTATGTCTCACAAGGTTGAATAAAAGTATTAATACTTATTCATAAGTGTTTTCGAGTCTACTGATGGTTGGTTGGCACCAACGAAATGTCGGCGGCATATAGACATGCTGAAAACTTAAAAATTGAAAACAACTCGAAACTTTCTTCAACTTTCAACATGGCTTGCAAAGAGTAAATAAAATGCTAGAAGACCAAACTGTGATATGTATGTATGAGATGTATGTGATGAACAGGAGAGTTTTTGCTGTAACTCTCCAGTTCTGCATTATCAAAGGTTGAAAGACTTTTTGGATAAGTATAACACATCGAAAGAAAATTGTTCGCAAAACAGTCGCATTGAAAATTAAATTGTATCATAGATAAAAATAAAAATTGGTATCAGCTTTGACATTTTGAAATGCTAGCAAGCTGCGGGTAATAATCCATTTTTGAAGCAATGAGCAGTTATTAAAATTTATACTTTTTTCTAATTGCATTTATGTAGAAGAGGAATAGGAACGGGAAAAAAGTAGAAACTAAATGTTGCTCCTCCCAAAAAAAAAAGTTAAATAGATTCTGTATTTTTTTTTTTTTTTTTTGTTAATTTGGACATATAAACGGAAAAAACGGGTACTCAATTTCTCCGGGCTTAGCAAAGGCAGCACAAAAATTTAAAAAGGACCTGAAAGCACACTAAACATAATTTTATAGGTGTCTGTTGCTTTTTTAAAGTTTTGAATTTTAATTGTATAAAAGGGGCGAAATCTGCGTTTTTCAACTTTTTTCAATTGTATTTATCCAGAAGAGGAATGAGAACAGAAAAAAGTAAAAACTAAATATTACTCCTCTCAAAACATGCTGTAATAATTTTTGTCATTTTCTAAATTTGGAAATATAAGGGATAAAAAGGGCAAGACTAAAAGGCTGCATCGTTGAAATAAATTTATTATTACTTGAAAGATTTGTGAAATTGGATAAGAAGTAGGTGTGACATAATCAAAGTACTGGGGTAGAGAAACACACCGGATTTTCGCTAGTAGTTCATATTTGTTAAACGCTTTTCCAACAAATGTTGATACATATTTGTCGAATGGGAAATTAACAGAAACAAAATATTTGTATGAGATTGTTAAAAGGACATAGTAAGTTAATACGCATAGGGGTTTGTCTCTGCTTTCTCTCTATATCCTCGAACTTTTGAATTATTTATTTATTTATTTATTTAAAGAGAATAATTACAAATTATAAACTAATGTATATACATATATATCAGGCCATGACTTCGAGGCCTTAGGCTCATTAATTTTCCTTTACATTATGATCTTAAATTAAATGATATATATTGGTTTCATTTAAAAATGCTAAGATTTGGGTGCGGTTCTGAGTGTTAGGATTCGATAGGAGGGATATAGGGTCAGGATTTTGTTTAAAAATAAGTTCTCGTTGTTTGTGGAATCTTGGGCTTATTGAGAAAATGTAACTTTTGAATTATTGTAGAGCTTTCATTAACTTTTGTTGAATGTTTAAACACTGGATTCTAAACACCCAAATTAACCGCAGTTAAGTCTAACTTACTCACCTTTGCAAAACTAGAGGTTCTGTTTTTATATTACGTTTTTATATTAAAATCTGTTTTTATATTATAGTTCAAAACTCCCTTAAACAACGTTGCTTAAACAACTTCCTCTTTTCTTGATTCTATTTTTTTAGTTCCAGTACGATACATGTGTAGGGTTCATGCCTTTGTCCAAGATTTAAAAAAAAAAGATTTTAGTATAATTTCAAAGAGTTGGGACCTTACCTGACATTATCGTTCTATAAAAATTGCGATTTTGCAGCTTTTTTCAATTAAAACTAATTTAAATTTTAACGAAAGAATAGACTCTAATCGTTCTTTCATATTTTGTTTAACAATATTATATTGTTAATTACATGTAGAAAGACCATCACTCGTAGTTTTTCTAAAAGTTGATTTTTCCGTATATTTTAATACCAGACGGCCAATTTCTACAACACGTGCAACAAAAAATTGGACTTTCTACATGATACCAGCGGTAGGCTAAGAAAGCTGAGATAAAGCTTAATGATTTTGCATAATTATTTTTATGATCCATGGAACTTTTTAAAGCTACTCTTATTTTAAGAAATAAATATATACGAGTTTTTTTTTTTGGCGATGCAAAATAATTTTAGCAGTAGTATTTAATGAACATTTTTACATTATTTGCAATATAACAAGTTAATATATCGAACAAAGTATCGTTTATAAAATTCAGAGACAATTTTTTTTTTACTTTCGTCTAAGTGTAACTCACCGCCAAATTTACTTTTCTATTTGTATAAAAATCACTCAAACACACTGCAGTTATAGCGTTTTTCTTGTCACATTTTATGCCAACTGTGTTGGCATCATTTATTGTGGTTATTTTTTCTAGACAAAAACATTTTATTTTGTCTGCTTATTTACGTAAGTATTACGTCGGCTTTGCTCTGTGCGTATGATGATATTTTGATAATTAATTATATTAAGTGTGCCAAAAAAAATAATAAAATTAGAAATAAAAAATTATATTATTTAGTCATTCCACTCTACTTAATGTAATGTAGACAGACAAGCAATAAAATATTGCTACTTGGTTTTAAACTGTTTATGTTTAAAACCAAAACGTTTTCATTTCTTTTTATTAGTACTTGTACAAATTTTGTGTTCTTATTAGGTACAATTTTATGCTGCATTTCCGGAATGTGTGTGAACATGAAAATAAGATTTAACAAAATTTAATATAAAAGACAAATTAACATAGAAAAACAGCAACACAACATAAAGTTGCTCATAAAAACATACGAAAGACACATGTACATGTAGTATACATACATACATACATACATATGTGTGTGTAAATGTGTGTCAAATGTATATTTATGAGTATACTTCTACAAATATGTACATAAGTATGATGTTCTAAATTCAGAGAACCAGAATGTGTTTCAAAGAAATTTCGGGCTAAAGTTTTGTGCTGCTTTTTTTCGAGCGCACACAATTTGAAAGCCAAAAAATACAGGCTGAAATTAAATAATGCACATTTGTATTATTTTTGTCCAATGGTTCTTGTTCTTCGTATTTTTTTTTTTTTTTTTTTTTTTTTGGGAAATTAAAAGTTAGCCGAAAATAAACCACTTATCAGCATGCCCTTGCTTTGCTAAATGATTAAAATATACATAAATAGGCACATGTTTATTTTTAGTATAGGTACAAAAAAATGCAAAACTCTCCAGCGAAGTAAAAATATTTGGAATTCATTCGTGTTTCGGGCAGTTCAGACTATTATACAAGTATTAATGCTTTCATTGCACTTTACAAGACAAAAGTCTAACTACATTTCTTGCGATTGTCAAAATAGGTATATAACGTAAATTAAAATTTCATTTCAGCTTCGAATAAAATGAAAAACACTACCCGCCATGGTGAAATCTTTATCGGCGTCATATGAATAGTTTTATGTCGGCGGAAGTTGTGCCGCCCGCTAGAAATTTTCAACAGCTAAAGTAATCGCTATGTTTAAGAGTGCGAAAATGTCTTTAACGAAATCTCATTATCTGTAAGACCTGGCATGAACGTAATATAACTCTATATTATTACTAAAATTCAAATTTTGATCCATTGTATAAGGAAGAATAATAATATCGCCAATGATGGCTCGCTATCAGCGGAATAGCTATTGACGCAGTGAATGTATTTTGTGTGTACTATTATAAAACGCAACCCTGATCCAATGAAAAGTGTTATCGTTTCGAAAATTTTCAAAAGACGACGAAGTCGTATGAGATGTCCAATTTTTATCGCATTATTTTCAGTTTGTGTGACTCATTGCATTCACACTATCATACTTGATCGTATTATTTAAATTTTTGACAAGTATTAATACATAGTATAATAGTCTGAACTGTCCTTAAGTGATATAGGTATATATATACTATGAACATTGCAATTTGAAGCGCACTTTAACCCTCCTTACACAATTTCTACTTTTTTTTTATAAATTAAACCTAATAAATATTAAAAGAATCCAACAATGGCGATAAACACATTCGCCACAGCAGACTACCGACTAGAGATGTGATCGTAAGTGTTTTTGGCTCACGTCGCGCACGCTCACGATCAGAAAAAATTTGCTCATGCACGAAAATTTTGCTTGGGCCTCATACATCTGGGATCGGAAGCCAGCATAATTCTTAAAATTTAGATTCGAGAATGGCATGTTTTCAATGTAGAACGATTTCTTTGAAAAAATTAAGGAGCATTTTTTAATGAATTAAAAATTACAATATTGAAGAATTCATACAAGATTTAATAAAAGCATGTCTTCTAGGGCATTTTGGGGTCTATTGCGAATTCTATAGGATTTTAATTAAGGATTATTTCGATCCTGTTTTGTTTATAAGATATTACAAAATTTAACAAACTTATTAATGTAATATTTCCCAGGAAATAGTTCCATAAGTAATTTTAACACAATAAGATGTATGTAGTGCAAAACTAACCATTAAATTACTAGTTATGCCTATGAAGATTGTTTTTTCAAAACCTATGAAACTTTTTTGTTTAGAAAGGAAAATGAATACCCTGAAAGCATAAATTGAAAAGAGTAAACAAATTGGTAGAAGAACACACTTCGATATATATAATGTATATGAGGATATTTTTGGCTGTAAGTCTCCAGTTCTGCATGATCAAAAGTTAAATTGTATCATGCATAAAACTAAAAGGTAACGCCATCTGTAACATTTTGAAATAATAGCAACCTGCGGGTAATAAACCACTTTTCAATCAATGAGCAGGAGAAACTATGAACATTGTAGGACGTTCTGTTTTTGCGTAACTGAACGATATGCCTGTCTTAAAAAGCGATAACAACATAAGTTGACTTAAGGCAAGGTTATACATGCTCCAACGTTGTACTAAGCGAAGTTGATATTTTTGTGGAATACCCATGTCTTTAACGAAGAATAATTGAAATAGTCCCTTATAAAAGTCCTATACAAATCACAACAATTCCCAAAATATCCTTGTTTCAATGCAAACGTGATTGTTCCTGAGAATGTTTTTTTGTTTTTCGTGTGTGAAATTGAGTGAGTAAAAAGAGTTCGTGAGTTAAAATACGTAATTAAAAACTTTTGCTTTGTCATGCGTGAAAGCATGTGAGGAATATTATTCTGATCATGAGCGGGCGTGACGTGAGCCAAAAAACACTCCTGTGCATATCTCTAGTATATAGGCGTGATATTGGCATTGTTTCCTAAAAAAAAATTTTTCTAAAAAAAAAAGAAATGCGGTCGAGGGACCCCCGTTGGGAATGAACGTTTTTTTTCATCTTTGAATGTAATACAAGGTGAAATCTGTATTTTTTTGGAACGTTTTCCAACTAATTAATATTTATTGGTAGGTGTCTCCGCTGCTGTCAGTGTAGACACCGCCCATCATACACAATTGCTTGTCGACAGTACACCAATACATATAAACAGCTCACACGCTTTCGTGACGATTTCTACTAATTTCCACTAGCAGCAAGCCGCGTTAAGGAACTTCGTTCCAAAAATCTGTTTTTTTTTCGGAAGAAAATCAAACAAAAATAATAAAATAGAATTTTATTGAAGAACTTAGTAGTTCTTATAAGAATGAAAACTGAAAGAATAAAATATACATGTTCTTTTTAAAAGGGAGTACTTTTTTGCATTAGCATTTATATATTCTAATAAAATAAAATGTTGTTAAAATAAATATTAGCAAAAATTGTGCATGAAAAATATTAAGCTCTATTTGTATTACAACAAAAAAAATTTTTTTTTTGGATACCGGTGATTGCATTTGAATAATTCTTTGATTCATTCGCGTAACATTAAAAAAGCTGGCTCTTAGAGGAACGTTTGGCAATTGTGTTTACATCTCAAGAAACTGCACATCGGTTTCTAAATGACATCTGCTCTGTGGTCGAACGGAGCCAATTTTTCATGCTAAAAACTTGTTCTGGTACTAAAAGAAGCTATTTAAGAGTCAATAGTGAATACCTCTGATATCGGTCCATGGATAATCGATAATTATAGACCGATTTTCTAAGAAACAAGCCGGATACGAACGAAAGCACTTTCGGCTGTGTTCTAATTACCACCGACAAAGCAGCAAATATACGCAAATGAATGTCACAATCGTAAAGATTATTAAGACTGGGCCTATCGGAATATACACTCTTTTATGTAAACATTTCATTTCTTATGATTAGCTTTCGAAACCATCAAGTTAGTAAATCATAGTATTTTTGAACAGCTGAAAAAAAGCTGGTTATTATTAGTGAATGAGACATTTGGTCATTTTTCCAACAAAAATTTCGAGTATGTAAAAACAGACTGAATTGAAAACACATATTTACTTATAATGGTGATTCAGAAAATTTTTATTTTCAATACGTCTCCAAACCTGGAGTACTCCTCTGTGACATATTATATTTAGAACATTTACTTCTAGTATTAGGTTTTTATATATTGACTGCAAATTAGAGAATCTTTTTGTTTTTATAGTTTTGTAGCAAATAGCAAAATATAATGTTGGCAAGCTTTTCGAAAAATAATTTTTCTACAATGACCTGAAATTTGTGTGATCTATTCCAAGACTTATTGCATCATATTGCAATCCAGATTTTAAATGAACTAGATTCAGTTTCTGTTTAGTCCTTGCTAAAATAAATAAAAGGCATTGGAATTGCTTTTAAGCTGCAGCTATTGCAAATATGCCGTTCAAGCATGAAAGGAATTAAATAAAAGAATGAAACCTAATAATTTTTTTGCGATACCACATTACGCAAAAAAGAATCTCTTTAGTTGCTTTGTAATGCGATTTCCTGGAACTTGTTTATTCTTTATTTTTTTTTACTTACCTTCACTTCCAATTATTATGTTTTATGAATGAAGAACCGGTTGTAATTGACCACATTACTGGTTTTTTTGTTGTTTTATAGTTCACACAAACTCACTAAAAAATGTAACAAATTAAATGCAATCACAAACATTTTGCTGCAATATTTTGTTAAAAGAGACGCCCTAAAAGAATTCCTTTTTCCAAATTTGTTTCTACTGGATTTGCTTTACTTTGCCTTTGGCTATATAATCACCCCCGCAACGGTATTTGCTCCGTGGTGTTGTTTCACTTGTTCCTTTTTCTTGTATTTCTTTATGTTTTAGACACACATAAGGTTTTATTTTCCTTTGTTCAAATAGAATTTTCCTGGTAAGCCGAATGAGAAAACTCGCTAAGACTCTTTAAAATATTTTTGTAAACATTTTGTCAACTTATTAATATAATTTTTTAAATGGAACAATGCATATTTCGTAAAACTTTTATTTAATTATGTTGTTGCTATTGTTGTTTTCTTTCGTCATTTGTTTATGCCATGGAAAAGGTCTTAATTTTTCTTGTGAATGATTTTAACTTTTAATTCAAGGTCGTTTCTTGTGTATTGTGTGTTTTTTTTTTTTTGAACACTTATATTGGATTTACTTTGGTATTTAGAAATTACATATTTGTTTTTATTTCCCAGGCGCATTTCTTCTTATTAAATTCTAAAATATTTGTTTGCATTAACTTATAAAATTACACTCTTATTTTGATGATTCTAATACACAATACACAAACGGTGGTTAAATCGATACACAGCGTGCGACAAACCGTACGAAACCAACACTCGAAATTAAATGAATCTTGTTCCCGTATTCATAGTGTTGCCGTGTAAATGTGGTGTAGTATTTAGTTAGTAAAGTGGTGAGTTTGTTTGAATTGTTGGTGATGCCATCTTGGCGGTCACTCATTAGAGACTGCCATGCCATCCATGTACATAAATAAGCTGCCCATATAATTAGTCATATTATCAATGAATAAAAATATAACAGCGAATGAATGCTTTTTAATATTGATATTAATAAATAAATTTAGTTAAACTTACCAACTTGTAACAAAAATAAATCAAAACTAAATATGATCAAATAAAATGATATCCATCCCAATCAATTTATATACAAACAATAACACAAATGTACAGAAAGTAAAATAAATCCAACCAAATGAATAAAAACAGCAAACATAATAGAATAAAATAGAGCGAAATGAAATAAAGTAATACAAAAACAAAAAAACCAATCAGAATAAGCTGAAATGTAATAATATATAGTGATAAATAAAAATGAAATAGAATTAAGTAAAACAAAATAAACCAATGTAATATAAAGATGAAAAATAAATAATTTAAACTAAATAAAATAAAGCGAACAAATAAAAAAATTTTAATATAATAAATAAATATTAATATTTGGTTTTCTTCGACCCCTTTTTAGGGTTCCGTACTCATCAGAGTGAAACGGAACCCTATTACCGAGACAAATACGTCCGTCCGGCCGTCACAGCGTCCATTCTCCGAAACGGTTAAAGCTAGAGAGCTGAAATTTTCACAGGATGTTGTTGTACCTTGCCGCTACAACAACAAATACTGAAAGCAAGAACAAGTCGAAAACTACCAGGTGTCCCCATACAACGAAATGTTGCAATTAGCTATAACTCTCGAACCGTAAAAGATAGAAAGCTGAAGTTTGCATAGCGTATGTACTTGTAGATGCTTTACAACAACAAATGCTAAAGACAACAACAGGTTGGAAACTACCAGGTGTCCCTATACAATCTAAATTAACAATTACCCGTAGCTGCTAAACTGTAAAATACAGAGAGCTGAAATTAGCACAATATATGTATTTACATATGCGCTACAACAACAAATGCTAAAAACAACAACATGTCGAAAACTACCAGGTGTCCCTATACAACGTAAAAAAACATTAGCCGTAACTTTCAAACTGTAAGAGACAGAGAGATGAAATGTGCACAATATATTTACTCGCATATGGCCTAGAATAACAAATGCTAAAAACAACAACAAGTCAAAAACTACCAGGTGTCCCTATACAACTTAAAGTAACAACTAACCGTTACTCTCGAACCGTGAGAGACAGAGGGATGAAATTTGCACAATATGTGTATTCACATATGATCCACAACAACACTTGCTAAAAACAACAACAACTGTAAAACTACCAGGTGTCCCTTTACAACGTAGAGTAATAGCTATGACCCTTCGAACCGTAAGAGATCTCTATCTCTGCCGAAATTCGCACAGTGTATGTATTTCCAGATGTCCTACAACAGCAAATTACAACAACAACAAGTGGAAAATTAGTAGGTGTCCACATACAACATAAAGTAGCTGTAAACACAGAGAGATGAAATTTATAAAATATACATATGTATTCACATACGCCATTCCATACATACATTACACATACACACGTACGGAACCCTAAGTGTGCGAGCCAGCACATAGGGATGAAATTGGCACAATATATGCTTCACAACAACGAATGATAAAACCAATATTAACTCTAAAGTACCAGGTGTCCCTTTACAACGTAAAGTAACAGTTAGCTATAACTCTCGAACTGTAAGAAATAGAGTGCCGAAATTCGCACAGTGTACGCATTCCCAGATGCCTTACAATAAAAAATGACAACAACAACAAAAAGTCGAAAACTACTAAGTATCCCCATGCAACGTAAAGTTACAATTAAAACGTAACTCTCATGCTGTAAGAGACAGAGAGAGATGAAATTTATGCAATATATATATTAACATGTGCCATTCCATACGTACATTACACATATGTACGGAACCGTAGGTGTGCGAGCCAGCCTCGTACTTGACTGAATTTATTTTATTTATTCTATTTACTATAGCTTCCTGATAAAGCTATCCGAAGGAGAGCGAAATATCAATAACAATATTCGAATTAATAAAAAATATCTACACTTATAACAAAAAAGTTCTTTAGCTCAACAAAATAATTATATTAAATTAATATTCAAAAATGAATAAAATAATTTATTCTAAAAATAGACCTTAATGTTTTAGGTCTTTTTCAGGCGTCTACATAAAATAATGAATTTCTTGCATTAATAAGCTTTTTTGAATATTTATAATTTATTATTAATTTAAGGCGGAATATTTCATTTACGAATTGTTGATTAAATAGGCTTCAGAAAGATCGAACCAATTGCATAATCAATCATCGGAAGAGATTCAATCCTTCCTTACTTAAATCAATAGCAAACGTGGCAAATAGCGACGTAAGTACCAGTGTTCGTAAATCAAGAACGGCATTCTTGTTTCTAATTACGGATTTGAGCTATGTATATGCAATCCGAAACGAGGATTGGATATGGGTAAAATTAAATATTTAGCGTATGAAAAATCCGTATTTAAAACAAGCACAACGTACTTGATTTAAAGAAATCCGTACTCACCATACTTCTGCCACCGGTTGGGATTGATTTAAGTACAAATAGATTGCATTGTTTTTTCAGTGTATGTAAAATATGTTAGACACTGTGATATATGCAAAAATCTGAAATTACCAATTAAAGGAGCGTGGTCTCTTTTGTGCGGGGGAATATACATTTGTATAAGAAAATGTTAGTTAAAATCTTTTTGTCCCAAGGTCACAAAAAAAATTTCAAAATATACTATGTATGTGTATGTATATTAGCGTCGGTCGAATCAGCAATCTATATCTTTTGAGGGCATTGTAATTTAAATTTTTTGTATTTTTTTTATGAAAGTCAGCATAAGGTAAGGTGTTAAGGGGTCGGTATGTTTGAAAAAATCAATTGGGATTAACCAAACATGTGAGTATTTTACGAGCATACTTATCATACTGATAAGTATGAAACGCCCTAACTCAATATATTTTTTCTGATTTATCCCATTCACACTAATCACTCCCAGAGCGCGTGTAGAGGTGTCAAATGTGTGACATCAATCACCAATAAAATTTTCTCTCCAATCTATTGTGGGTTGGGAAAGTTTCTTTTTCGTGAAGCTGTGGCTCTAATTTTTTTATTCAATATACAATACCATATAATAAAAACAGTAATTAAAATTTTTAAAACATTTCTCACAATTGTTGTTGAATGAACTACAAAATATAGCACGTATCTAGTCCATTTGAACATTAAAAATAAATTAAAATTTGTGTAGTAATTTGAGATCATTTTAATTTAAAACAAATAAAGCACAAACATTATTTCGATAAATAGAAAAAAAAAAAATTATATACATATATGTTACATGAGCCAAGTAGTTCTATAGAAATTAAACTATAGTTTTAAAAAACACCTTATTAACTGGTTTCTGCCATTTTCAGTAGTCTATATGCCACCAACGAATGGTTGTTGAACTCGACGCTATACATTTGTTTTAGTTAACTACAAAAAATATTAAATAAACATTTTCAGAGATTCTTACTTTTTTCAACAATATCTTTTGATATTCAGAGCTTCTACTGAGTTCTCCTGCACATTGGTCATTGCACAAATTTCAAATTTTGTTTTTAGCATTCCATTACATTTAAAACTATTTATGTTTGCATAAATACTGAACCGCAAATTGGCTCACCATTTCCTCGTTTATTTGTAAATCGATTTTTGTTATTCTTTAAGCTATTAACAGATGTTATCTCACTTGTTATGTAGCTATGTGTTATCTTACTTTCAATCAAATTCGATATAAAGATGTGGTGAAATGAAATACTTACGTATTAATAAGTTGCTCAGCAATTTCTCGTTTTCCCGAGAATTTAAAAAAAAAGTTCATAGAGTTCCCAAAATTTTTACTCAAAGGCCTCCAAACCTTAGTTGGGTGTCACAGTGTTACAAATTAGACCTTCTGTGATAATAGATTGCTTTGCAAACATTGTTTATAGCTGGGTTTGGCTTAATTTACAGAATGTTGGTTGCTTTGTTACCAAACAGTGGAATGTCTTCTCTTGAAAATTCCACCGACATATTTGAGTTCACTACTCTTCTTTGTTATGAGTAGCACAAATCTAGAAGCATGACGCTCTCTTTACTCTCTTGACCTTAAACTTTTTTCACAAACATTTTTGTTTCTTCTCTTTGCGCTCTCTTTCTCTCTCTCTCTCTCTCTCTATTATAATCTTCTCAGCTCATTACAAATACATAGCCGTGTCATGGATCTTAAGGTGGGATCATACGATTGCCGCAATGCACCAATTTTTGTTACATTTTGTGTGCCAATCGTGTGATAGCACAATTTATTGGCTCATGCGGCAACTAAAACGAATGTTGTTCCTATTTGTCTCAATCAAATACAACCCTGATGCGACAACAGTGTGAACACTTGACATACAACTAATCACCAATAAAAATTCTAAAAATGCACCAATATTTATTGTGTTCTCATGCGGCAACCAAAGAAGACAATGCCCGCCAATAATATACATACATACATACATATGTATACATTTATTTAGTTTCAAAATTGTTTAAACGCGTCTTCCAAACATGATTTATGCTTTTCAATCAGTAAAATTCAATTGTTGTTACTATTCAGTTTTTGCTTTTTCAGCCCGCACAACATTATAATAATAGCCGAAGCAATTTTCTTTCTTTTTAATGAACAAACCATATTTTTAACATTTAATTAATTTTTTTTTTTTTTTTTGGGAAAACAAAGTTTGTCATCAGCTACAACAGCTGTTTCGCAGAGTTGCCGTATAATATAACAATCGTGTGACTATAATGCGGCAATTATTGGTACTAAATTATTTTGCGGCAATTTGCGACAATAAAATTTCAGTAAAATGTGACAATCATGTGATTACAGAGAATTTGATTGGGACAAATTTTTTATTATGCACCAATTCAGCCCAATAAAAATTGTGTAAAATTGGTGCATTGTGGCAATCGTGTGATCCCACCTTTACATTTTACTTCTTAGCAGACCCTCTTCTTAAGCTAATCTAAATTTGCCATTCAAAAAAATTTCTTTCAATGAAAAGTTTGAAAAAAAAAAATACTGTTTTTAAAAAGGATATATGACAAGATTTCCCATTCTAAGCCAGCGAATCGCTGTCATTAATCAACACATTAATAATTTTTTTTCTTGTTTGTTAACTTAAAGTTCGAGTCAAAAGTTCATTTACGAAAAAAACTTTTGACGTAGGTCCCCAATAGTATAGGTATAAGTAGACAAATTGATAATATAACGATAAAATTAATGTCTCATTGCTAAAAAAAATAAAATAAAAACTGTGTATTAGTGGTAATGTGAAACTTTCAATATTCTAACAAGTACTGCAACGGGCATTGACATCACGAGGTTTATTTGTAAAAGCACAAAGTCGCATTTTGCTTTGTATTTTCTCTTTATATTGTGTTTTTTATTTAATTTTGTGTGTTGTAAAATCTTTCGTTCGCCTCTGACAAGACTCGAAGCCCAACCTCACGACTGTATAGTAGCCATTATATCTACTCATCGATTGTAATAACTAGAGCGAAGAGTATAACTAGCAATTTATATATAGAGTTATCTGTTTATTAAAAGAATATTAGGAGTATTAAGAAAATTTTAAAGAATTAAATTTTGGAGTTCGTACAATTTGTTTTTTTATACGAAATTAACATGATTTTAAATCTATATTTTGTGTTTTTTTTTCCTTGTCTATTAACATATTAAAGCATATCCTTTTCATGGATTTTTGTTATTAAACTAAAATAAATCAGACATAATAATAATCGTTGAAACCTTGGGCTCTTAAAAGTAACGGCATTTATTTTAGTTTAATGCTGCCAGTGTTGTTAGATTCGAATGTTGCCACACTTGCAGGTTACTAATTCAAGTGAGGCCCTCTCTTGTATTTAATGCATTTAAATCTGTTCACACATCATTTAGCTTCTATGTATATTACTACTGCCCGGAGTGTTCATTCATTTCTTGCATTTGTGCTTTAACTTTCCAACCACTCCTTCATTCGGTTTGACTGCAAAGAAATGGAAACAGCAAACGATTTTCTACAGCCACTAAACTTATATGAACAGCAAAGAAAACGTTAACTTCACACAGAGTGCAAATTTGTTCAGTCGTGTTCGTATAACCGTCGTGATAAGTTGTTAAGAAATCAAAAAATCTAAATTCACTTCTAACGAGCGCGTCTGACAGAGAAGAACTAGTATTGGAAAATTTTTTTCAATAGAAAAATTTTCACAATTCAATTTTGCAAATAGTATTAAAATCAAAGAAAATCCGAAAAATAATTAAAAACATTGCTTTGGACCCCTAACAGCACAAAAGAATCTCAATCATTTTTCCAATAATCGAAGTAAATTTGTTTAAATAATTATAAAGCTGTTACATATAAAAGAGAAGAAAAAATATAAGAAATAACGGTATATATAGATGTATATTGTATATGTATAAATGATGAACAAACGTTAAGTGTATTGGTGTAGAACTTGTGTTTGTGTGTTCTTATATGTTAACTGAACAAAATTTTCTGCTTCGTCGTATTCTTAACAACGAAGGAAAAGAAACCTTTCAAAAAGAATTAATAGTTTTTAGAATTTTATTGTCAAGCATACCTTAGGGATGGCAATCAATTTAAAGAACAAAAAAATTTTAATTTAGTGCGCATTAATGTGTGTGTGTGAATTATAACACTTTTTTTGGTGCATTAAGAATATATGCATACATACATACATATATAATTTACAATTGGAAAATATGTAGTATGTGTTTGAGAATGTGTGTGTGTGTGTATTACGTGCAAGGAGAGAAACACTTTTTTTTTCATTCTTTAGTATATTTTTACCATGTGTGAGATCACCACTTTTGATGGTTATATTTTTTTACGTTGTGCAGAGTGTTACCAGATAAAAGGACATTTTTGTTGTTCAAGAAAATTATTTCAGGAATTATAAGAACTTATATAAAATTTTGGAAAATGTAAATATGTATATGAAAGATTAAAAACTTGGTACGGAAAAGTTATGGTAAAGTATTTATGTTCAAAATTATATTACCAGAAATGTGATATGTGTAATACTAGTGATCAATTCAAATTAAAAACTCAAGGAGTAATTAAAAATATATGTAAATTTTGTATTTTTCAAGATTTGGCACTAAAACCTATTGCTACTCTGGCCATAGGTTCTCATAGCCTTTTTAAAATGCATTACCATATAAATACTTGCATCATAAGTATTTTTAATTTTTGACTGGTGAAATCTCCATCTCGGATTTGCGTTAAAAAAATAATGAAAATCAGCAGAAAAACGAAGCTGCTGGCGTCAGTTTGACTTGACTTTTCCACGTCAACTTTGTCCTTTAAATGGGAATAATTGCGCATTTGATTGATTATCTTTATGTTAAGAGTGAAGTCAGCATCTTAAAATTGAAGTTACCCGTTTTAGAATAGCGTTAGCCAAATAAACAAGTTTAATAAGATTTATAAGTTTAGCACATTTCGAAAACATAAAATTATTATCAGTGGCATATAAGAAGTTGGGCCCTTCAATATCAACTATTGGTTTCGACCAATTATGAGTTTTGAATTTTATTTTTCAATTCATTGTTTGCACTGAACATTGTATTATTTTAGAAAATCGATAGCGTGATAACTACATTATAGGAAGACTGGCCAAATATTAAAATTGAATACTTAGCCAGTTTCCCTATAATGGCGTTATCTCGCCATCGAGTTTCAATAATAATTATATAGAAGACCTCATTAAACTTCTATTAGCTTTAATCAGCCAGCATTAGATGCATTAGCATATATTTCTATACGAAAAATCATTTAATATCCAAAGCGGCGGTAATTTTAAACCTGTTCATATTTAAAAAATTTTTTTCAAAATAAATGTAGACAATAATTGTTTTGTATACAATATTCTCATATATTGGACGATTCCATACTTCTCAACGATATGGCAGCATTTTAAGATCTAAAAATAAGAAAGAGAATCATCCAGTTCTAATATTTTCTACTATTGAAATGTTAAATCCAAGGAGCGCACAAAAAGCCTATAACGACTTAAGTGTATGGCGCAAGACGTGGTCAAACAAACCCCTCCAGGCAACCTCATCTAACCTACCATAGAAAGTATTGTTGCTTAATTAAGTTTTCTTTTTGTGTATTTGTGATGGGTCTTAGATAAAATTATTGCTACAGCTGACATTTATATTAAATAATAAAGTTAACTTGTGACTTGAGCGGGAGCACATCATGACCATATTGGTCATAAATTTATTACTTTTTATTGTCTCTATTCTAAACCATGCAATCATATATTTTGCTTCCTTCTTGTTTTTAGGGTTCCATACTCATAGAGTAAAAATATTACTGAGACTTCTGCGTCCGTCCGTCCGTTACTGGCCCCCTTTTAGAAAAAACTGCAAATTTCAACATTGCTAAGTTAATGAAATGTTTCATATAGCACAACGTAACTGCGTACTTATTAAAAGAAATAAGTTGAGCCAAGTATGAGACTGACTAGCACAGCAAGGGTTCCGTACTGCCATCCAAGTGGTAGACAAAGTCTACTGCTGGTATGAGGTACACCTTAGTTTTTAACTTTTTATTATTTTTAGTATTTGCTGTTGTAGAGCCAAATGACTGCATGCATCGTGTAAATCCTAAACCTTTCTCTTTAATGGTTCCAAAGTTATAGCTGATTTTCAACTTAAATTGTGTCCGGGTGTGTAAACACCAATCAAATTTTCACTTTTTGCTATTTTTGGTATTTGTTGTTATAGAGGCCTGCGAACTTCATATACTGCGAAAATTTTAAGTCTCTACCTTTTACGGTTCAAAAACTAAAGTAAATTTTTAAATTAAAGGGTGTCCCCATGTTTAGTTTTTTACATTTGTTCTGAAGGCACAGCATATGCTGTGCAAATTTGAAATTATGGTTCAAAAGTGACAGCTAATTTAAATTTATTGTATGGGAGCACCCTTTATATTTTAACTTTTTGTTGATTTTGGTATTTGCTGTTGTAGAACCTATGCAAATTTTAACACTCTATCTCCTACAAAAGTTACAGTTAATTTTATATAGTTTTAACAGTTTCTTGTACGGGAGTACCCTTTGTTTAAAATTTTTTTTTTTTTTTTTGGTTATTTTTCGTTGTAGAGCCAATATAACCACATATCCTTTTTGAACAAAACGAGCTCTCAAACTCTTATGGTTCAAAAGTTACAGCTAATTTGACCTAAATTTCACAGTTTCTTGTATGGGGACCCTTTTTAGTTTTTAATTGTTTGTTGTTTTTAGTATCTGCTGTTGTTGCGGACGGGTAACCACATGTATTGTTTAGCTCTCTAGCTCTTGCCGTTTGGTAGAAGGAGTTTATTTGGAGTTTATTTCTAGAACTACATTACCACCAAGTCCGAATCCAGTACATTAAAATGTTATGTCATATCGCGAGTTTTTTGACTTTGATTTTATTTTTTTAATTTTTTTTGTAAGATATTTGACAGAACAAATGAGTTCACACAGAGAATACTTAAGCGCATTCTTCTACTGCAGCATAGTATATTCAAGTGCTTTATGAACTACTGTATAGATTTTGGAAAATTTCGCCTAAATATAGTCTCAAAGTAGATTTCATTTCGTATAAAAAATCTCGCCGAAATCACAAGATTTTGTTGAAGTGAGAATATGGTATCAGTTTATATGAAATACCACCCATATAAACAAAGGATTTGTTTATTGTCTTGTGACTGTAGTTGAAATTTGTATAAAGAAAAAAGAGTTTATTAACTTTAAAACTGCAGAACGTAACCAATGCCTTGAGTTGACTCAAAGATCAATAGATTAAATGCACACAGTCTACTACTTAAAAACGACCTGAGTTCGAAGTCGCTTACATGCTAATAGTCGTCTGGATGGACGTGAAACTGCCATGGTACGCTCTTCAGTCAATGGAGCATCGACTGTCCTTCTGTAGTGTTCTTTAAAAATGTTACCCACCTACAATTTTATCACCTGCGGTCTTACTTTCTGAGATTTGAGAAAGTATATCCGAACTGAGGCCCAATAAGTAATCAGCAGCTTTTAATTAGTTTTATAGTTCTAATGTATTAAGTCAGTTTCAAAAATGAACCTTTTCAAAAAGTTTATTGTCTTTTTCAGCTGTCTATATGCCGACGACATTTCGTTGGTGCTAATCAACTTATCAGTAGACTTGAAAAATTCTTAATAGTTTGTTTGAAACTTAACTACTTATTCCATAATTCCCATGAACAAAATGATAATCAGAAATGTTCAAACAAACCTTTAACACAGCAAACATATTAAAGGTGTGTTTGAACATTTCTGATTATCATTTTGTTCATGGGAATTATGGAATAAGTAATTAAGTTTCAAACAAACTTTGAAGAATTTTTCAAGTCTACTGATGAGTTGATTAGCAGCAACGAAATGTCGCCGGCATATAGACAGCTGAAAAAGACAGTAAACTTTTTAAAATAAAATAATTTCTGCGAAGAGAAATACTTAGCAAGTATTGAACTAAGTTTTTTGATTGTTAATAATAAATAACTAATGTCTTTAAAGCCAGTTGGTTTTGGTGCAATCAACTTTTTTTTAATATTTTTTAACCAAAATTTATTTTAGCTATCTGGTAACACTGCTGGTAACAGTCCTGCAAGAAAAACGTCATTTGCGTTTTGTTGCGTTATAAATTAACAAGGTAACCGACATAATGACACTTCAGCTCTATGTATGCTTTTTTCTGTATCGATACACACACACTTAAGCCAACAATAAACAATATTCCTTTCTACATTTTTGTTTAAATTATAACACACAAAAATATATACTGTAAACTTTAATTTAATGAAACTCCTTAATGTATGCTCTCAAGTGACGTATGCTGCTGATGTGTTATGACATTTTATTTGAATGGCTTAACTTATGTATTGTTTTTAATACACTAAATAGTGTACATTTTTAATACACTAAATAGTGTACATTTCACAGTTATTAATAATCTCTCTCTTTCTCTATATGAACATAATAAACATTTATTTATTCCTACAATATCCTGCAAACATGTGTGGAAATTAAATTTAATGATTTAATTAATAGTATCAGCTTGTTAAGAGCTAAACGTCAGAAGCAAAAGAACTGAAGAGAGCAAAAGAAAGAACGAACCCAGCAAGCATTAGCATAAGAGTTTAAAGTGAAAACTTTATTGTTTTATTGTTGTTTTACTCTGTGTGCAAAACAAGTGTAGAAAAAACGCTGCAAAAAATTATTTTACTATTTAGAAAAATCTTCTTTCAATTGTTTGTTGTTGTTGTTTTCTTCAATTTAATTCAGTTTTGGTTGAGCAGAAATTGAAACGTTTCCTTATGATCGGCTCATTTTGGAATTTGTGTAGAGCGTGCCCATCAATGCCGGTTGACAAGGTGAGTACAACTTAAAATATACTAAGAAAAAAAAACCTAATTAGTTAAATCTCTTTAATACATTATTTATGATTAGTTTCAGACATTTCAAAATTTAACTCGTTTCTTTTCTTCTTCACAAAAAATTCGTTCAGTTATTGTTTTATTTATTTAGTTTTTATTAAGCAGGCCATTGGGTCACAATACTCGTCGTTTTCATACCTACAATTGTAGTTGCTGTTTTGTGTTGTTATAAGTGATTTCATACTGCAGTATTTTATTTTTCATAAGCCTGAAAGCCTTTAAAAAAAACAAAAATGTACGTACCTACAATTGCAGTTCTGTTGTTAGACATGTTAAAGCATGTTGTTGATTTTTTGTGTTTTGTTGTATGGCTAAGGATAATAAGGTCGTTACGTAAAGTTGTATACCAATAAATTTTCGAAACAAACATTTAGACACATTAACTTACCCCTGCCTGGCATAGACGCAAGGGTTGTTCTTTTTTCCAACAGTTCAAATGCCTAAAAGTAGGCAGTTCTTATGGATTTATTTTGTGAGTTTAAAATTTAAAGCTACTTGACTTTTTTATGTTACGTGCATATTTCTTGGCTAGCTGCATGTTGTATTCAATGACTGAAAGTGGGCTGCATTTTTTCAAAGCATTGCAACAATAGGGAACACTGAACATCACAGAAATGTCAAAGCCTGGAAGTATGCTTTAAAAATTGGCATAGTGTGTTTTACCTGTAGGTATGCACTTTATGCGGCATACTAAAGAAGTTAGTTTTATTTATATATTTGAACTACTTTTTATTCACAAAGTCATATTCAGACTAGCAAATACATTTTTAAGGGCATTTAGAAATTTAAAATTAGAGCCTCTTTTCAGTGAATTAAAATCGGATGAAAGTTTGTATTGTGGCATATTAAGAAATGAAAATATATACACAACAAGTGAAAATACACATGCTTATATCCTATTTAGGGGATTTTCATATCAGCTTCACTCTACTAAGTTTACTTAATCATCCAATTTCTTTTAGTCCAATGCAAAGTAAACTTTTTGAGTTACACCTTTCTTTTCCATGTAATTTATAATAGAATTCTATACAGTTTTGCATAAGTGTTATACAATATTTACTTCCCTTTCTGTTTTAAGCCAACCTGAATTTTGAATGTTGCTTAATTCGAATTCTGCTGATTTCATTGAGATCGGTGTTGGATTTGTTACCGGCTACCGGTTCGAAAAACTAGTCTTGATGATACAGACTCCGAAATATTTTCAGTGAAAATTGTTTTTTTGTACGCACTTAGATTTGGAAGTGGAAACACTGATTGAAAAATATTAATATATTTATTATGTTAGTTGATTCAGTTGAACTTTTTGCGGGCTGTTGTGTCTAAGAAGAATAAGAATATTTTTCTCTCAAAAGCTCTAGTAATTGTACGAACTTTGTGTAGCGAAACAGTTTTCAGACAAATTGGGACTATTAAATAACTGATGCTGACACCAGCTCATGCGTCATCATAAACACCAGCTTCAACAGACAGTGTTTGCTCTGAGTCCTACATCACAAAAGGCAATTTTAGTTGAGCTTGTTAAATGAGCTTGTCACACGCGGTAAAGATATATGTATATGTACATATCTATTGCTGTATTATATTCTATTGCAGTTTCTAAGAAATGTAAAAAATTGTTTACTGTATTTATCCATACTTTATAATTTCGGCATTATATTTTTATTTGCGAGGTAAATTAACAGAACTTGCACAACTTCTACAAACTTTCATACAAGAAAAGATCTTATGAACTCGATGTGCCTATAAAAGCTAAGCATGAGGAGGTTGAATGAGTTGGAATTTCTCGCGGTATTTATTAATTGATTAGAGAAAAATTAACAAAAACTTTTCAGTATTTCAATTCAAATACAGTTATTTCCCCTTAATTGAGCCCCGCTTAATTGAGGTTCCCGCTTTATTGCAGTAAAAATCATGGAACTAAATCAGTATACCTGTCTATGCTAAAATACCTGATTAATTGAATTCCGTTTAAGTGCGTCACCCGCTTAATTGGTTCGAAATTTAAGATCACATGGCGAAAAACAAGAGCATATGTTTCGTTTAATTGATTTTGTTCACTTTTTTTTTGCTCCCCAAACGTAAAAAATTATTTTGCGACAAAAAGGTCATGATTCTGTTCCTTTATAAACATTGTACGATGAACGTACCTGATTTTTATTTTGTTTTAATAAACCTAAACAATGAGTTTTATTTTCCATCTATGCATGGGTGTTTCGCTTTATTGCACATATTGCTCAATTAAGCGATTTTCGTTTAATTGTGTCAGCGATTCAATTAACCGAGCATTGCTTAATTGAGTTCCCGTTTAATTGCGTCAAAGTCGTTCATTTTTAGAAACCCAATTAAGCGGAAATAACTGTAATAGTTAAATTGGCGACACTATTATGAACGAATTTAAAGTAAATTTTTGCAAACTAATTTTAATACATTTTGGGTTTATGTTTAGGGTTGCCTGTAAATGCTTGTCCAGAGTATTTTCTATTGTTTCGAAACCTGGAATTACGCGGTGCATATAACGACCTCACATATTTACTAATCACTACACAAATTCATAGTTTATCATTTATTTTCTTCATTTAAATGTTGGATTATGCTCGTTTATCAATTTTTGTATACAGAAATTAATTTTATTTGATAGAAAAGAAAAGAAATAGAAAATCTTGTGCACACATATTTTTTCTTTACCCTGCATTAGATACGGCTTACCACCCATTTGATAAACTTGTTTTCTACCAATAGAATTTAAAATTTTTCACAATTTCTTGCAAAAAAGAAATCATAAAACTTTAGTTTTCCAAAGAGGAAACTTTTTTTCTTGGATGGCTAAAAGTACTTAGTCAGCAGCAAGAACAACAACAAACAAGTGCAGTTGTACATCATGAGGAAAACGAATTATAAAATGTGGAAAACTACATATAAAAATCAATAACATATGATAGATAGAGTGGTATTCAATTGCAAAATCACACGAATCGAAATAACTGAGAGAAAGCCAAATAAATGCAACAACAACATGATGTTTTTTTTATATATAAAATATAGCAACTACAAGAACAAACCAAAATACACTAAGGATAGGAAGTTAAAGAAACATATTAAATAAGTATGAACAAATGTCAATGCAATGAAAAGAGCAAAGAGAGCATACAATTAACTACACCCTGTATCTGTGTTAAAAGAGATAACAGGAAGAAAAGAGAGCTAAAGCAGTTTAAAGTACATGTCAAAACCGGGCAAGGGCATATACAAAATGAATACTCTGTTCATTGTGTATTCTTCTTGGAAGTTCCTAGCGGTATTTTATAGAAACAAGGAAATGCCAGAGAAAATTTAACACAGAGAGCGACAGCGAGAGTTAGAGTAGTATATTTACTTGTTAATAGCAAGAGAGCCCTGCAATGAGTTCACATAATGTGCTGCCTGTGCTGGCAGAAAGCCTTACGACAGAAAACTGCAAGGCAAAAAAAAAAAAAAAAAAAAAACTTTCTTACCGTATGACTGGAGCCGGCTTTTGACTGTTTGCTTGTTGTAAATGGGGTTTGAGTGGCTGGTGGCATACAAAAAAAAAAAAAAAAAAAAAAAAAATAAAAATTCTTATTACACAGCGAACAAGAAATGACAGTAGAAAAAAAGGATAAACAACATACGAAGGGAAGGACATGAAAAATATATGTACATATATAAATGAATGTGCAAAAGTATTTGTCTTAAATGCTTGTTTGTTTAAGCTGTAATATGATTACTATTACATCAGCACATTAGCAAAACCTTATTACTTAACAACTAACTAACCAACCAATATAAAATCTTGGTCGCTTTCGTCCACAGCAGTTACTTTATAGTAAAACGATTGACTAAAATTCACCTTAAATCAGAAAAGAAAACAATTTTCTATAGAAAATATTTAATTTACATGAAAAAAATAACGTTAATAAATGTGGCTTCTTTTCCTTTTTCATCTATCGGAACACTCTCTATGAATGAAATAAGAAGCAAACAATTTTATTGTCCTTAATGCCAACATGTATACTACATAAAATTTCTTTTAAAAGAACAACAACAACAATTTCTTAGAATATGACTCACAAAATGAAAATTTTTTATACAGTAAAATCCCGGTTTAACGAATGATATAATGTTCAGACCTTTCGTTATACCGAGATATTCGTTATATCGAACAATAATTTTTTATCTTAAAATTTTATAAAAGACGGTGGTCCGCAGTTTTAAAAACATCAAAATTTAATTGTATTAATAACTTAAAACTTTAATTGATATTTTGATGTGTATTTAAGATTTGTTTAATTTCTAATATGAAAATTCATTAAAAATCATAAATGTACATAGGTGCATCTACACATTTACTTATACATATTTGGATGCTATTAACATGTGTAGGTTTATTATTACATTTCATTCATATTATTAATTTCTTAAGAAATGGACATCTCGTTTTCACAATGAACCTACCAAAACTACTGAAATTTTAAGGAAAAAAGCAACGCATCACACGCGTTCTTTCAATACAAAGCAAAGAAGCCAAAAACACCCACAATCTTACGATTCTGTAATGAGTTTTAAATGTATTTTGCTTTGTCATTCGTTAAATCGAGATTCTTTTTTTTTTGCCATTCGCTATATAAGGCAGTTAATGTAAAAATTTCGCCATTCGTTATATCGGATATTCGTTAAACTGAGTATTCGCTATACCGGGCTTTGACTGTATTTCTTTTCAGTATACATAGTAGAGTAAGAAATATCTTCAAGACGAAAACTATATACATAAAAGCAAAAACTATATAAAAGAAGTGTTTTAAATAATTCACAAATTTCTTTCCAAACTCAATTATGCATAATATTCTTAAATTCAAGTAATTTAGAACATTTTTGAGGAACAGAAAAATTGCTGAAAACCAAAAGAAAAATCGATAAATATGAATTTGTTAAAAATCAAGCAACAAAATGCTTATGAAAGGCGTAAAATGTATCAAAATTCATACATATGGGAATTTATGTGAGTACACAGAGAAAAAAGCACCTAATAAAGTAGAACAAAATCAATAAGATATCTCTATGGTTTTTTTCAAGAAGAATTCCTTATTATTTTAAATTGGGAAAACCTCATTGAAAAAACAACAATTAATGAAATTAAAAAGATGATTTACGTGTGTTTATATAGGAAATTAATAAAACCAATAGGGAAAAATTAATAGGTTAACCTAATAAAATCAATAAGAAATCCTTATTGTATACAATTTACAAGAAAACCCAATAGAATCAATAAGTTCTTCTCTATAGATTTTTTTGGTACCATGCAAATCGGAAACTAAGTAAAAACAAACGTGAGTAACAAGTTTTCTTCTTGGTTTTATGTGTTTTTCTTGTTGAGACAATTAATACGATTTACAACATGGAAATAATAAGAAATACCCATAGAAAAATCTTCTTTTCTCTCTGCTGGGATACCCCTCAGCCTAAAAACGTTTCAAAGAGAAAATCTTATTGAATCTATTAGGGAGTTTTCGCTCTGTGTACAATCATGACTGAAAAATGGAATGTTTCGATTCTTGCTTCAAGCTCGATTTGAAAGTAGACAAAAATAGTTTCCCATATGGAGCTATTTGGTAGTAACTTTGAATTTTTCACAACTGTGTACTCATCATCAGAATTTCCAGAGTCTAGATAAGTCAGGTTATGAATATTTATATTGATTTTTTTAATATATTCACTTTTTTCTTATGGTAATTTCCTTGGTTTTCGCTATTTGCAGCCCAACGTTTCACGAGTGCACATGTACAAAAACAGGTCTAAAAAGATCTATTCTGTCTAGATTTGTTTTGTCCATATTTTCGGCTGCCTATATACTATGTCGTATAGGAGAAAATTAATATTTCTTTTATTTTTTAAGTAACAAACTTCGCTATGAACCTGCGAGTATAGTGGTAGTTGTTCTTAAGAAAGCTACTGAAAGGTGGTTAAATTTAATAATTTTATCGGGCTTGAGTTTGGAGTGATCAAAATTTTTAAATAAGACAAGAAAAGTAAAGTTGAACACTTACAGGCTGGGGTACATACCATGGCTGTTCAACGACCACAACGTCGCTCATCAGCAGCTATGCAGACAATAATTAAGTACATACTATTTTTAAGCAGCAGTGCATAGCCATCCTACCACCTGAGCTCTTCATTACTGACTGTCTATATTTAATCTTGTTGATTAAACTTTCCATTTATCACTGCGTTTTTTCTATTAATTAGCACATATTTTATATTCTCTCACTAACATCCGATTGACTTTTATGTTTTTAGCTATCAGTGATAACAACGGTTTCAAACTTTTTGCCGGGCTCAGAAAGTTTTAAGCATTTATTTTAACTCTTGTAGTTTAGCTATATGATTTACAATTGTTAATATTTCAATTTTGACCTCCTCAGTATTGAGAAAGATGTTTTGTAATATAATTGGAGCGATTAATAACGTTTTCAAAGGAGACAAGGAAAGAAAAGTTGAAGATTACTGGCTGGGGTACATACATCATGACCATCACGTCGCTCATTAGAATCCAAATTTGATGCGAACCCAGGCCATGACCAATCACATACTGTTTTCTTCATACTGTTCATCAGTATTCACGGTCCATGTTTAATCTTATTGATCAACTTTCCATTTATCACTGTGTTTGCAGTTGATTGTAATATATTTTATGTTCTCTGACCAACATCCAATTGATTTTTTTGCTTTTATTTGAAATGTTTCATCGGGCCCAGCGATTTTTTAAATTTTTTCTATTACAATTTGCTATGTATTCTTACAACACGGTAGAAGCATCTCATGGAAGTTTTTTTGAAATTTGTTGTGAATACAAAATAATTAGAGTAGTTTTTTGCCCACAAATAAAAACCACATTTTTCTTATTGAGTTGCATATAACTTTTAATTGGATTATATTTGTTTAAGTGAAGTTTTCTTTTATATTAATCAGAATTTTGTTTTAATAAAAAAGCAAAAAAAAAAAAGTTTTTGCAGATAGGGCTACACTTCACTTCTCTATTAGGCGGTAGGCCAGGATAGGGCAATAAGTTCAAAATTAAATTTTCTCCGTCACATGTCTCCCGCATTGTAAGTGAAAACTCATCAATGTGGCACTCTGCAAAGATTCGTTTTAGTCAAATCAAAATCATCAGCTCGAATATTTCAGCTGCCCGGGATTCCATTCCCTATAACTTATTAAAAAAAATATATATGTATATATAAAACTCAAACTTTAAACTTAAGTTCATGAAAACTTTTTTGAATCGAGTATGAAATTTCATTACAATCGAAATTACTTATTTAGAAAATGCAGATTTGTTTATATTTTTAGTCAAAATGCCTCAGTGTGTGTGGCCGACATTGCGGAATTCATCAGTAAGCTTGAAAAACTTTAAACGACCGTTCGAAATACTGAATATTTTATTAGTTTTAGGGAAACAATGAGAGTCCGTTGGTAACATTTTCAAGCAAATCTTTTGTGTAAAAAACAATTTAATAGTTTTTCAACACATTTCAAGGTTTTTGGTTGCTCTTACGGGCCAGCAGAGTACCATCTGCGAAATGTCGAAAACATATATAGACAACTGAGAAGCTGTTGGATGTTGGACTCCTCGAAAGACTACCAACTAAAACCGCCCCCACCCCCCCCCATCTACCATGGGAATCATCCACACTGGAACTACTCTCGTCTTCAGTGTGGCTCCCTTCACTTGGGCTATAACTGCCACTCTCTGCATGCTAGTTCCCCGTCGGGCCCGCTTTGTCTACTGCAGATTTAACTGCCTCCATTCTCGCGTGCGTCCAGGTTCATCTTTTTCCTACGGAGAATGCCTTCGACGAAAACCGCTATACGTTGCCAGCTCTCCTCACTCCTGAGCATGATTCCAACAACGCTTTGTGTTATTTGTGAAAAAAATTTGCTTGAGAAAAATTGTGATCACACTGAATATACTACAACTCGAAATTTAAAGGGATATTCATTTTGTCGTTCCAAATTATAGTTTTATAAGTTAAATCAATTTAAAGAATTTTTTCTGTTAGAAAAAATATAATAAACGTATTTTAAAATTTAATAGCAAAAATGTCAAGTTCAGAAATTACTTGAGTTTTGAGGAGACTTTCAAGTCTGTATAAGATCACAAAACCAATACCAGATTGATAGTATCTGAATTTAGCAAAAATTATCATTAGGCTGGAGTTAGTTTCACATTTTTATTCGATTTAAAAACTAAACATTTTCCTAAATTATTTATCTTTTACTTGCTTTTTGCCAAAGCTTTATTTCTTAAATTAAACTAAAAAGAAAATTTACCTTCTGCTTCTGAATTTGTAAGCGAAGTGCTTACACTTATATTTTCTTTTTAATTTGCTTATATAAAAAGAGTTTGAACGTTTTAATACCACTTCTTGTTTTGTGTAAAAGTTACAACAAATATTTTAGAAAGAGACAGAGCAAAATATAAAATAACGAGCTGACTTTTTTTTCTTTTTTGTTGTAACAAAGAAAAAACTGAAATAAGTACCAAAAGTATTTGTACCTGGAAGTACATAAAATTACGTGGGTATTTTATGTATGAATTTTGGTTTGAAATACCTAAACTTCGAATTGTATTAATTCAGGTTCAAAAAATGAACCTTTTCAAAAATATTTGCTGTATTTTTCAGCTGTCTATATGCCGACGACATTTCGCTGGTGCTAATCAACTCGTCAGTAGACTAGAAAAATTCTTAAAAGTTTGTATGAAATTTAACTATTTAATCCATAATTCCACAAAACAAAATGAGAATCAGAAATGTTCAAACAAATCTTTAACACAGCAAACATGTCTTTTCGTTTTGAAACTCTTTTACTTTTCTTTGCAACCCTTTATACAACGAGTTACCATCGGTTACACTGATTTGTATTTTTGAAAGTATCAAAAAGTAAAAGCTTTTTGAATATTCAAATGTGAACTTCATTATTTATTTGAATTTCATTAAGAGCCAATTGGAATGTATTAATTCAGGTCCAAAAATGAACCTGAAAAAGATAGTAAACTTTTTGAAAAGGTTCATTTTTGGACCTGAAATAATACATTTCAATTGGCTCTTAAAGCAAATAAATAATTAAGTTCATATTTAAACTTCAAATTTATAGTGTCAACAAAGTGGGTATTAGGTCCTTGCTAGAGCTTCTCTAGCAAAATCTTGTAACTGAGCGATTACTGAGCAATAAAAACTTTTTCATAAAAAAGGACTCAAACAGAAAATAGTAAAATATAGTAAAGTTAATGCAATAGCTAACTGAATATAAATTTTAATTTAGCTCTCACACGATTGGCATACAGAATATAACAGAAATTGGTGCATTGCGGCAATCGTGTGATCCCACCTTACGACAATAACCTTTGTGAAAAAAGCACTTTTCGACATCCTTTTAAAATAATTGATTGTTTAGTATATATGTCGCTTAAAGTAGTGCTACTCAATTACTTGTATTGGGTTCAGCCATTGACGCACCACTGGCTATAATTTGTAACAATATATTAAAAAAGTTTATATTGAAATAACAACATTGTAAGCTCGTTGGATCCTCCCCGTTCTTAGTTTTTTTTCGCATTCTAAGCTGTCTTGCTTTTAAGTAACATATGCACCAAAAAAACGGACAGAAATGTTTCACATCATGATTTACTAGCTATTAAATCGTGATGTGAAATCTTGACAGAAAACATTAATAAGGTATATATTTTGATCTAAAATAATACACTTCACTTTTCTCTCAAAGCAAGTAAATAATTAAGTTCATTTTTAATTTTGTGTGTAATTTTTATTAATTATGAATATGTAGCAAACGTTTTCCAGAATATCGCAACAAAAGGGATAGTGAGAAGATAAGTATGTATATGCATGTATGTTACGCGGGCTGCCAGGTTCTGAGACCGGCTCACTTGGGTCCTAGAAAAGGTCCCGTTGCATGTAGAAAAACATAATTTTGCCAAAATGTACACATCAAAATATACAGTATTTATCGGATATAAGAAACTTGAAAAATGCACGAAAAAAGTTTCTTACAAGCGTTTCTTTATTTTATATAAGAAACTTATTTCTTATATATGTAAGTAGCTATGGCCATAAGGCATTTGTTTCTTATATGAATATACGAGCTTTTTTATGTATATGCATAGATGTATGTATGTAAATAGAAAAAAAAAAACAAATCAAATTTTATTAACCCCTTTAGTAAATAGATACAAAAAACTAGACAACTTCAATTTGAAAAAAAATTATATGTAGTAAATACATGTACATACATAATTCATTTTGTACTATTTATTTATTTACGAGGCAAGAAACAAAAACTTCTGATGAGCACAAAAGTAAAAAAAAACATTGTTGTTGTTGTAAAACTGTCAGAAAACAGAGTTGTCCATGCAAACTACATAAATTCAGTGTTGCCCTTGAAAGTTTCTTATATAAATTCTTTTTCTATACATTTTGTGTTTTTGGTGTTCAAGAAAAATGTTCTTTTATCAGTTTTTTTCTTATAAGCGTTTTTCTTATATAAAACTTTTTTTGTTAGAAAAATCACTAAAAAGATATGGTGTTTTTGCAAATGTTTCTTATAAGCGTTTTGTTCTTATATGAGATGTTCTTATATCCGATAAATACTGTACCATGTTATCTTTTTATGATAAAAATTGTAAATGTTTCCTTACTTTTGAGCATTTCCGTTTATTATTGAGAGTAAATCATGATTACTCTCATTTCACCGAGCTTTTGCCCAAAATTTACGAGATCCAGTAAAATATAGTAAACACTTCTGTGCTCTCAAAATATTATCATTAATTTTTATTTGCCAATCGTACTTTATACTATGCAATTGTTTTTTTTCTTCCTCACATTGACAAAGATTAATGCTTGTATGTTAAAAAATTTAACAACAGCATATTAAAAATTTTGTATGGAAATTTCCATACAAAATTTTTAGTATGCTGTTGTTAAATTTTTTAACATACAAGCATATCTGTTTTTGTAATAATTCGTTTTAGTTTTTGAAATTGTAAAATTATTACACTAGATTTAAATTGCCTAAAAATCTAAGTCAATTTATTGGTCACAAATGCACAAAGAACATACAGCCTTAAAAATTTCTATAAATTTTATATGTTATGTTATAGTAAAATTTAGGACTTTTTGCGAAATATTTTTGAGCGGTTAGATCGCTGGATTTTTGTGAACTGATCTAATGAAAAGTTCGGTTCACGTCAAACAAAGTATTTGCAATACGGGTAATTTAAAGTTTGACTGCGATAGTCGGTAATCAACACACAATCCGCCAAGAAAATAATGTTCTGGATCTTGGTCGGCTAACAACGCCTTTTACCGATGCCCTAAAAATATAATTAGGCCAGAATTTATTCTTTATATCTCAGTCGACTAATTACTTGATATGCTTTATGAGGTCTAAGTACGTGAATAACAACTGTTGCAAAAAATTTGTTCTACCCCATCAATGCATTAATGCATCAAAATTTGATATTTTCTTCAATGTCATGTTATGTTACGCGGGCCGCCGGTCCTGAGACCGGCTCACTTGGGTCCTAGAAAGGTCCCGTTGTGTTACCCGAATAGGCTGTAGGGAGATGTCCCTACACATGCCCCGCCAGTTCCGCCCTGAACCAGATGAAGGAGTCCACCCTGTCCAATCCGCATTCCGACACTTCCAGTAATCCATCTAGTGTCGGTCTGCCTAAGCAATTTGCACTCTTGTTAGAGAGGGCCGTGCATCGACAGAGAAAATGCTCGACACTCTCCTCCTCTTCCTCATCTCTGCAACATCTGCAGAAATCATTATATGGAAGATATTTTCTTCTATGTTTGCCTCACTTTGAATGAGAATTGATGTGTAATAATTGTATTGGGTACGAAGCAAGACTATGATGCCTATTGGTAACAGTCACGTTACAGTATTCTACGTATATACGAGTACATGTAATTGGATGCAAAATTTTCATTGCCATTTACATGCTAATTTTCCATTTTAATAAACACGAAAATCGCGAAAATAAGTTTTAAATTTTCAACCTCTAACTATCTCCATACAGTGAGACTTAAATAATTTTTTCCATAAATGCTGATGTACGAGTATATTAATGACTGCTTACCTCTATGCCTGATTCTCTGCTAAGTTATGTAACAAATATTATTCTCTTAAAGGCTTTTATGCATCTAAATTTATATTATATCCCTACACAAACAATTTTTCGTTTATGTATGAGGAAACCCTGAAAACTGCAACTAAACCAGTAAATTAATATTTTAGTCTGAAATCTAGAAAAGTTTTGCTCAATTGACAGGTTTTTATTTTATTTTTAGCTTTAATTTAATCCCGTACATGGTCGAGCTTGACCAAATTTTTTTCTTAAAAGATTTTTTCTGTAGTAATAGTTAAATGAAAACAAAAAAAAAGAAATATTTTGCACTAAACTGCGATAAAAAGTGGATAGAACAACAAAGCAGCGGTAACAAATACAGCCAAAACGAAGAATTAAAAATCCGTTATGTCACAGAAAGAAGAAAGAAAAGGAAAAAATAAAAATGACCATCAGAAAACCGTTATAATGGTCCATTTCAATTTGCGTAAGTGTTTGTGTTTGTGAAAAAGAGCAAAAAATGTATTTAATGCATCAGAGATTCCCAAATAGTATTTATTTAAGAAAACTGTTTGGCAATAGTGAGGAGCAAATTTTCTTATGCGAATGTGAAACTATAGAACATGTATCGAAATAAATTTAGGGACATGTGCCATGAGAAATCGTAATCAGACAGCGGTTTTCTTTGCCTTCGTTTTCTTTTTCGCTTAATAGACTTTTTACACTTACTCACATCTTACATCTTTCATCGTTTTAGCAAGATGTTAACATCTTCCTATACAAATTCTATATGGAAACAAACTCAACATCTTTACAAGATGTTCATTTCTCATTTTGCTGTATTCAACATCTTTCGATTATTTTACTGTCATCACTAAAAAGAAGTTACCAAAAAAAATGATAAAAATTTATACCATCACTAGAAAATATACAAGTGTCAAATGAATATCCTTCTCCCAAAAATTGCCATTCCGATTCTAAGGTGTAATTTTTTATTAGTTTAAATCTTAATAAATTATTAAAAATTCTTACAAATGTCCACAGTCGTCTTGGACTCGAAACATGTTGCGCATAAAGCAAGATTTCATCCTCATCGTCGCCGTAGTCTTGCATAATTTCTAATAATTCCGCAAATTGAAATTGTATTTGGTTTTCGTCTCTAAGGACAATAATTAATCCGAGAATTGCACAATTTTTAAATTCCAGTTTGTTTACTGTTTTTTAGTTTGCTCAAACAAGTGAAATAATATTTGACAGATGAAAGATGCTGAAAATGTAATGTAAACAGCTTTTTTCAATTTTTCACACATCCCAAAGATGTGAGTAAATGTAAATCCGCTATAAATGCTACTTTTGTGCCATGAAAAATATGTGCAGTCCAACCCGTGAGGCCAGTCTTCTTCTCTGAAAAATACACACAAATGCAAAAAGAGATTCGACCTTTCCCTACGCGGAGGAACATTTTTTCCCACCAAAATCTCCACGAATTTCTATTGTTGGAACAAAAGAAAGAGCGCTATGTAAAAAAAAGATATAAGTTTACTCCGAATATGTACATTAATTCATCTTTGAGAAATTTTATAAAAAAATTAACTTAAAAAAAAAGAACACAAATATGTGAATATATTTTTAATTATATATTCAATTAAAACAACAAAAAAAAAAAAATGCTTTAAATCAATTCATTCTCAAATAGAACAAGTTTTTTTTAAATCTAAAAAAATTTTTTGAATAAAATTTGAAATTATTACTTTCATTAAAGTAAAGAAAAATAAATAACGTGTTCTAAGTTCTCGTTTAAAGTTCTTTTGAACTAAATCTTCAATAAAAAAAAAATAGTACATGATACTTTAAAACTAACAAAACTCTTTTGTACTTCTGATGCGACTATCAACATTCGCAGTCTTTAGAAATGAACTCCCATGTGACAATGTCCAATTAGAAAAGCCACAAGGGCGTGGAGCCTATGCCTCGAAAAGTCCAACAAGGCCACAGTTCTCCTATACTCATACCTGGGCCATGTGAGCCAGAATATTCGACAGGTGATGTCGTTCGACCACCTTTCCTGCGCAGTTCTTAGCAGCTGTCGTTGTATTAGTTGCTTGCAACTATTACGGGAGACACCAACAAATTTCTAACTAAACTGTAGAAACTCAAAAAATAATTGGTTGCATCCATGATACAACTAACAAGGTAACCTTTTCGCTACAATTAGAACAACTTCAATAAAAATATGATGCATTTTGTTTTTGTACAACTTATGCAAACTCTCAAAAAGACGCCACTTCTACATTTACAGAAGAGAGATGCACTGAGCTTACGTTAATTAGCTATCTCGTTTTGGCTGCCTTTCATCTCTACAATCTCTTGACAACCTAAAGTAGTCAGATGATTAACGGTTTAGCTGACGGGGCTACCTGGTTAATTGTATCATGGTTGCATCAATTATTTTCTTGTTTCCCTTTTGAGTTTGGGAACTTTAAAATACTTTGGGTGCCACTATATCTAAACATTTTTTTTTTTCAGTATGAAAAGATTTTTTCTTGCCTTTTTTTAAATTTCATTGTTAAAGCACTTTGGATTATGCCATACTATTTTCCTTTTAAAGGTTTTCTGTGCATAATTTCGTTTTTTTATTATATTTTATTGTTTCTGTTTTTGTAACTTTATTACTTATTTTTTTCAATTTTATGGTTACAGTTCATGCACCAGCAAAACTAAATACCAGTGCACAAACTAGTACCCAACAACGCTAGTACAAAAACAATTGAAAAAGAAATAAATACACGAAAAAAAAAACCTTAAGAAAAACAATCATAAACACTGTGGGCAGGTGTTTAGTACTGCAATTGCCTGCATGGGCTGAATGCACATTTAATGTCTGTTTTTCTTTCTATTCGACTTGTTTATTTTTGCCAGTCATGTAATATAAGACATGAAAAAATTTGCATTTTCTCTGAATGAATGAAAACAGTGGGCTCAAATTTCTTTTCCAGCAATATACATATATTTTCACTTTATTATTTTAGGTCTAAAAATAGATAGTAATGTTTTCTGTCTTTTTCAGTCGTCTATATGCCGCCGACATTTCGTTGATGCTAATCAACTAATCAGTAGGCTCTAAAATCTAAAAAGAATGTTTGAAACCCAACAAAATGAGAATAAGGGATGTTCAAACAAGATGTTTATACAGAAAACACTTTATATATTGCAACCCCTTTACTTTTCTAAGCACTTCCCTAGAAAGTGTGACCATTGCCTACCGCGACTGTTCAAACAAACCTTTTATACATTTCTAATTCTCATTTTGTTCATCAGAATTTTGGAATAAGTAGTTGGCTTTCAAACATTGTTTTTAGATTTTTCAAGACTACAGATGAGTTGATTAGCATCAACGAAATGTCGGCGGCATATAGACGGGTGAGAAAGACAGTAAACATTAAGGAAATACATTTCAATTTCTTTTTATTTTGATAATATTAGCGTGGTCCAATTATGTGAAGCAAAACATAGGCCCAAAAGCCGCCGCAGCTTGAACGGCACGACTCCATCCGATGGCTTAAACTTCCGATGACGTTGACACATAATCGAGGTTCTATGTCTATAATCTGCTGAATTATCCCATCGTTTAGCTCTTGAATTGTCTCTGGCTTATCGACACCTTTTTTCTTAAATAATAAATGTCAAATCACATGATTTTGGCAGCCAATTGAAATTGCCACCACGTGAGATAACACGACCATTGAATTTGTCGCTCAAAAGAGCCACTTGTTCGTTAGCTGTGTGGCAAGTGGCACCGTCCTGTTGCAACTAAATATCGTCTACATCTATATCTTCTCATTTTGAAAAAAAACTGCATAATGATGCCACCAATTTATAAACCGCACCGAGCAATCACTCCTTGTGGCTGTATGGAGTTGTACGCCCCGTTGACTTAAGAGTGAAAAAGTATGACTCATAGGTCTATAGGAACTCCGTCTCATTCACAAAGTTCCTTAATTTCCTCCAACATATGCCCCGCAATTTTGTTATATCTGGTAAGGTGTCTCTCCCAAGATGTCGGGACTGTATTTGTGAGAAGGCGGGACACTGGCATAAATAGTGCTCTAGTGTCTCACTTTCCTCCCCACATGCTCTACATTCATCTCCTCCCGCTATTCTCATGCGGTTAAGATGTGCCAGTAGTCGAGGGTGGCCTGTCAGATCTCCCATTGTATATGGCGGGGAATATGTCTGCAGACAATTTGTTCCGCAGGCAATTTGTTCCGCAGGCGAACCCTACGGCTGAAAAACGAGTTCTCTATGTAATGCGTTGTGTGATTCACTGGCTAATCGACTACAAACGGATGTGCTCTTGACGATGCACATGTATTGCTTAAAAATATCAGAGTTTCGGAAACAAGATCCTTGAGCTCATCAGATCAAAATCCATTATAATAGCGATAGAGCAGTGTAACACACCCTACACTGCGGCAATGCTCCAGTAAGTTAATAGAGTTGGATATCCTACTGTCACTGATAAGCTTCGTCGCTCTCTCCTGTACACGGTCGAGTAGCCCCAAAATAGACTTTGAGGCACCGGCCCAAACATGAGAATTGTATTCCATTTTCGGTGGAATATAGTTGGTATAAATAGTGATTGGATTATTGACGAATCCACTGAGGTGAAAATGTGCCCCATCACTGAAGATGGTTTTCTTCAAAAACTATTTATCCCCTGTTGCCATATCTTGCCATCATTCTGACCATTGACGACACTTAGAATTGTCCAGAGAATTTAGTTGTTGAGTCAGTTGCACCTTGTTAGCGTGTAAATGTAAGTCTATGCATAATCTTCATCAAGGGCGAGCGTAAGAGGTGCAATTGTTGATGTGCACGATCACTAGTTGAGGTGGACGGCTCTTCAGTCACACACACTATCGCGAACAGCAACAGTACGAGCATGAACTGGTATTTTCACATCTTTTAAAAATTTTCCCATTTTACGAAGTACACAATACGATTCTACGAAGTACACGCCAGGCATTTTGATTCGAACGCCCATTTTCATAATAAGCCTGAAATCAAGCAACGCGTTAATGCTTGATTGTGTATATTTCTATAGTTCTAAATGACTTACCTCCAATTTTTGACTTGGATTTTAAATGCCATTTCAATTTAAATTTGATTTAAATACAAAATTGAGTCAAACAGTTGCTATTTAAATCAAACTTAAACGGCCTGCCGTGCCCATTTAAAATCGATTTAAGTTTTTCGTACTGCCATATGATTTTGACAGTTTGGTTTCGTTCTGCAAATTAAGAAAATTGCACATGTTTTTTGTTTATTTCATAATTTGATTTTTTATTATTTCCAGAAGGTAATCAACTTCTGTGGCAGTGAAATTGGGAGTCCTTTTATCACTTTTGCTACTCACTTTAATAATTTTTACAAAAAAATTTATTGTTTTCTAAACTTTTCACAATTTCACTTGCTTCCAAATTTGTTTAAACAGCTGTTTTTGATTGAGTTATCGATACTTTTTTGACACTTACATTGTGCTGCCGTACTTTTATTGTAATTAATTACCAAAAATAATTTTAGACTGTAAAACAGAAAGCTATTTTAAATCCGACTTAAATTTTAAGGAAAACTTACTAATTTTGTATTTAAATCCCAAGTCAAAAATCGGGGGTTAGTGTGATATTGAAAAATGTCAAATGAAATGCAGAATAAGTCTTGCCTTTCCTGCCACGGAAACACCTCTCGGCGTACTGTTTAATTATCTGATATTTTATTTATAACTGCTTGGAAGCAATTGCTCTCTAATAAGCAAAATCACTTAATAGTTTTCGGTTTATATACTTCTGCTCAACTCATTTCAGTTTTGAGTGTGAAATAGATAAAAAACTGGGAGCTTTAAGGTATGTTGGGAAATTAGTACATGACTTTAATTTAATTTTAGTAAAAAAGGCTGTCGCTGATTGATTGTGGTTTTGTTGTTGTCGTAATGATGACAAAAAACAGTGTCATTGCGACGAAAAAGGGACTAATAACCGATTTCACATAGAAAACGATTCTATTATGTAAGTATGAATGTATGTGCAGATGTATTTTGTTCCACGTTCCGTGCGGAAGGACTATATTAAAGAGAAGGACTATATTCAAATATAAATACTGAATGTTGCTTCGAAATTCTCTTGGAAGCATGCGTTTTAACATTTACGTTTTTCAGGTAAATTTTTCCCCTCAACCACAAAATAATACGATCAGTAGGTATTTCGTTCGAATTCACTTCCAAGTGAACTTGGTACCACAGGTGATTATGTTTTATTTCTTGCTTTTTAGCACTTATTGCTAATAATTTTTATTCAATTTGTTTACAAAAATGTTCTCGCTATGTTATTCCAAAAATGTTTAGACTGAACATTATGTCTTGTAACTGCGTTATATATTCCCGGGTGAATTCATATTAACACAATCGTCGGCCTCGATTACGCTAATGAAATGAATGTTGTGAGGCATATTGACTTTCTTTCATCCCAAGTCTGCCTTAGACAGTATTAAACACAATTAAAGTGATAAATTTCTCCCGGAACTTGGTATTACTTTTTTGTTAAGACTTCCAAAGGAAATTGCAAAAATTGCTAAAAGAAGTTGGGTTCGAAAAACCAAATATGCAATAAAATTAATTAATTTTGAAGCAATGTTTTTCATAATATCTTTGTATTCATGTGCCTGCAGCATATTTGTATGACACATTTTACCAATCGCTTATCATTCTTCATAAATCAGGCAATGTTTCGAAATAACTAGAAAAAATTTAACACTATTGTTCCGTAAAATATTACGCAAACATTTCCATGTCAAGTATCGATATATTTCTCTTTGACTTTGTCAATCATATGTTTAACACTTATGTCACAAAAAATCAATAAACTCGTAATGAAATCCATGTCGGCTGACAGTTTATTAAAGCATTTCGTTCACTTAATAGACCTTCACCTCCTCGAACACCCCTCCTTTCATTCATTTTTCTTGCTTTCACATGCACATGCTGCAACCGACCACAATGTTGCAAGTACGAGTGCTTGTGGGTGGCTTAAAATCAACTAAGCGGTGACTTCTAGCTGGCTGAATGTGTGACACGCCGGCTGTCTATCTGGTGGCTGTCTAACTGACGAACTGACTGCTTGCCAATCATATGTTTTAGACATGCAACATTTATTGTTGCCGTGTTGTTAATTTTCAATGTTTCTGTTGTGGTTGCTGTTTTTGAATTATTTTGGTATGCATTTGATGTTGTAAAACTTACAGCTGATTGGTAAAAACATGCAAACAATAAAAGAATCATTAGAATGTGTGTTAGTGTGTTTTTTGGTGTATTGGGGGGGCTACTCGCAAGATATTAGTTATATATGTATACATGCATATGTATATATAAGTGTGTATGTATGTAAAATACTGTGTGCTTTCATGTGTTGTGGCCTTTTTCTACCGGCAAAGAAAATAACATTTAAGACATGTTTGTACATGTAATTTTTTTTTCCTTTTTTATTGTACTGCTTTTTCTTTGCCACATTTAAAGAGAAACTTTATTTAAAGCAAGAAATTTTCATTTCTGTACAAAAACTGAATTTCAGTAATTTACATACGCTTTCAATAATAATTTAATTATAAGTAAGTTTTATCTTTGTATATAATGAAGATCATTGTTTTAACAAATATGCGCACAGATTACAACAATGTCTCCATTGTGAAAATATTGTTTTTTGTTTATTCATAAACATATTTTTCATACATACATTATTAGAAGATGAACCGAACAAGTTCGGAATCTGCAAATCGACAGTAGCAAAATACCCGCAGTAGTTTTATTGCAATTAAAAAGAGGCCAACCGAAATGAAAATATGTATACTAAGTATATTTTATTTGCTGTTGTGGGGAAAAATGTATTCATATTCGATATTAATTAAAATCTGTTCAGTTTGTTCAACTCTATACAGCGAAAAATGTCATTAATATTGATTTAGGTCTTATATCTGTAGTTTTAAATGCATACAGTTAAACTGTCGGGGGTGTCATAAAACTCAATTTTATTATGCCTAAATTTGTAAGCGACAATAAAATCATGTTATCGTTATATTCAATGCACTCGTTTATTGATCAAATAGGAATTTTGACAGCTTAGATTTTTGATTCTAAAATTCGAATTTGGGTACAATATTCGTTTTATTAGCCATTAACAATTCGATAACGATAATAAATAAAACCACTGCTGCTTACTATTTTAAAACAATTAAGGGTAAACACCGCATATTTTTCTTCACCCCTTCCTTTTTTAATATATATAAAATCACTGCATCGCTATATTCGTCTCTATGAACGTTTGGATTCTTGCATAAAAATGCTATCATCCCAATATGTTTATTGTTATTCATCAACAAAGTGTACAGAAATAATTTTGGTACCGTTGGATAGGTATTGACGCCGCCTAACAGAATTTCGTAAAAAAAAAATGTTTACTCTTCACCCCTTGGCGCTACCCCAATTGCGCACTTTGGACCCTCGTGCGCATGCCCCATATGAAGTGGGGAAAGTTTTTTTATGAAATCCTGTTAGCCGGCTTGCAGACCTTTCCAACGGTACCAAAATTTTTTCTGTGGCACGCCCCGTTCGCCCACCAGCCCATTTAGGGTAGTATCATTTTTCCGCTGGGGGCATCCAAAAAAGGCGGACAACGGCTCATGGGCGAACGGAGGGGAGTAGAGAAATAATTTTGGTACCGTTAGATAGGTATTGATGCCCCCTAACGGAATTTCGTAAACAAAAAATTTTACTCCTCTCCCCCTGGCGGTAGTTGAGTGGAGGACGCTACTGACGCCGTTTTTAATATGGAGAAAAAGAAATTGGCGGCAATTCTCTTTTAGGCGAACGGAGGGGGGTAGAGAAATAATTTTGGTACCGTTCGATAGGTATTGACGCTGGCTAACGGAATTTCGTAAAAAAAAATTTTTCCCTCCATCCCCTTGGCGGTTGCCCCGAGGAGGATTGCAAAAATGGCGGGAATGCGTTTATGGGCGAACGGAGGGGAGTACAGAAATAATTTTGGTACCGTTGGATAGGTATTGACGCCGCCTAACAGAATTTCGTAAAAAAAAAAATGTTTACTCTTCACCCCTTGGCGCTACCCCAATTGCGCACTTTGGACCCTCGTGCGCATGCCCCATATGAAGTGGGGAAAGTTTTTTTCCCCATTTACCCATATTCAGGGGTATGGAAATCCACCCCTGAATATGGGGTAGATTTCACTAAACAGGTAACCAGAAATCAATAAAGCACAACATGTCTTTAACCACATTAACATTTAGTTTATCAAAAATAAATATTCATAAAAATTAAAATGCTGTTCAGAACAACTTTTATACGATAAATTTGTTCGAAAACGTTTCTCATCAATAATTAAATTTTTATGAATACCGGAGGGAATAAGTATTTATTGCTCCATTTTTATAAGGGCTCAAGTTGTTTCTTTTATATCGCGTCGGCGATTTTAAAGTTCAAGTTTAAAAATGCAATTAGTCCAAAAGGGTTTAAAATTTTGCCATGTTTAGTTTTTGTTGTAAAGTACAATTGTGCCAGTCAGATCCCCCCGGGGGCACAATATGCATCTTGCTGATCGTAACCAGCTTGATGTCGTGTCAACGGGGTAGAAGGGGTGCAGGATACCTCGGCTGGCTTGGTGGCTAAAAATCTTAGGCAGGTCCCAAGGGATGGCGGCGTCTCCTGAGGGGCTTGCTGAAACCCCTCACCGAGGGGCAATTCGGCAGTACGGGGACCGGAGCCCCGAGATGACTCTTCGGAGTCATCTCGCCGGTCATAGGTTGAGGAGCCTTCCTTGACTGAAACGTACTGGCTGTGGTTGCTACCATAAGTTCGCATGGAAGGGAACGTTGGTAGCTCATAGACCCTCGGGTTTATGTTCGGTCGCCCAAATGGGCCCGTAGTGCTGTCGATATGCAACAGATGCTGCTTTGTAAGCAACTGGATTGGCGGGAACATTTGCGTTGGTTCAAGGATTGATGCTCTTCGGTACTTCGGGCTACCACGGTAGTCGTGTATCCTTTGCCATCTAGGGAATTGCAATGCAGCAGAGGTTAGATAGCTCAATTCCTGAGCAAGGGGTTTTTTATGGCCAAGTAACGTAGCAAATAAATTGCCACCCGAGCAGTTGTTCCGGCTGCTCGGGGGCGGTGGTGTAACGTCCTGATTGCACCACGTGGTTTGACCACCGTGAAGTTAAGCCATATGGCAGGTATTCACGTAAATCATTCCACATCTGTGCCAGTCAGAGATGTGCTGGATCAATTTTCGAGCACTTTTGCAAATATATATGGTAGAAGAGGAACATATAGTTAAAATATATTGTTAATGTATCATGGTTGCAGATAAAAACAATATGGTTGCAACTACTCTCATTCTATGATTACGACCATATTCTTGGTTCACATCGCCGTACCTAGGGAAGGGAACCTCCAGTATAACAGTCTCATGCGTTCCACCACCACATACAAAGCCGGCTCACTCTGGTCACTGCTGCCGTATCATAAATGGTTGCCTTAACCATAGTATAGTAAACGTAATGCAGAATGTAAAAATGTTGCGTAAACATAATTAAATATGTTTTTCCTTTGCTGCATCCTCTACAAAAATCTCATATGCGGTGTAAGCTGTATCCGAATTAGTTGCTGCAGACCTTGATTCGGATAAACGAGACGTGCTGTTGCTATGTATTATTATACACTACATTTAAAAATAAAATGCAAGCCAGGAATTCAAAGTAAATTTATTTTGTTAATAATTTTAATGTGCCTTCTAATTCAACACAGTGATAAAGTGGAAAGTTTATCAATAAGATTAAATATAGACAGTCAGTAATGAAGAGCTCAGGTATACAGTATACAATTAGTCATGGCCTGTGTTCGAAGCAAATTTGAATGCTGACGAGCGACGTGGTGGTAGCAAAACAGCGATGGTATATACCGCAGCCAGTATGTTTCCAACTTTACTTTTCTTGTCTTCTATAAAAATGTTGATCACTCAACAAGTAGGACAACATATTTTCCCTTCACTCAAAACCGGTTCAAAATATTGAAAAAGTACAAAAACCGAAACTTGGCAACCAAATTACCTTTCAACAGATGTAAAACTCTTTTTTAATAATTTAGTTATTTAGAAAATAAAATTTTTTTTCAATGAAAAAAAACTAAATATTTTGCAATAGTTGGAAATTTTTTGTTCTTTATAACAGCATAAAAAATCTAAAAATAAAGTTATGCTGATAAATTTGCATACATTCATAACAAATAAAGTATAAAAAAAGTCATAAATGACTAAAATCGGTGCATAAATTTGGAATTTATTCACAAAAAATCAAAAATTGCAGTTTCAACCGGTCAACAGACGAAGCCTCAAAAGTAAAAAAAAAAAAAAAATTATTGTCGTTCACAATTTTTAGTCGTAGTCGAATGAATGTCTTCAATTGCGACTAAATGACTCTTAATTTATTTATTAGTTCAATATATACACTATTTAAATTTTTTTTGTTGCCCTGTGTCTTATACTTTAAACCCAAAAAAAAAAATCGCTTATGCCAAATTTTTTAATTTTTTGTGGTCTTTGGTTTTTCTTAAACGTTACAAATTATTCATTAACATGAAGCGAGTATTAATTAGTGAACTTAAATGTACATGAATATGTTCATCTATAATAGATTTTCATTACAAAAGAAAAAAAACCTAACTTAATTATGAAAAGTACATATAAACTTAAGTGCTGCTACGCCATTAAACTGATTAAAATTTAAAACGAATGACCTTTTATACACTTGCGTACAAAGGAACCGCTCAAAGAATATAAATATGTGTGCGTGTACTAGACTTTTATAGGGTAAATATTGTGTCAGATATATTTTTAGATCGTTTCGTTTAACGAGGGAAAAGTTGGCTAAAGAAGGAAAACAACACAGTCCATGCTTTTCTCACTGCTTACACAGAACGCAACGCGTCTTCTTAAGCTTTTTAAGTGTTAAAAGTGTTTACAATAAGCTTACATATGTACGAGTATGTTTTTATTTTTCATCCCTAAAAAATATGCGTAATAGTTTTTATATATCTTTTTATTTTCTGAATAAGAAAATGTGAACGAACATTGTGGTAAAAAACTTGTTTAAATCTCGCGATTGTCGAGAAAATGTTTATGTGTTTATTTATTTGTTGGTGGAAAAATAAAATATTTGTGATAAATCGTAATACTTTTATTGGTTGCTAAAACAATCCCCAGAGTTATGCTAGGAATACAACTGGCACGAACGACGAATTTTTCGCCGCGAATATTCGCCATCAAAAATAAAACACATTGGTGTATATGAAAATGCACACAGTTACCGAGTCGGTCGGAATTCGTTGTACGCGGCGAACTTGAAATAGATTTATTTCTATTTCTTACGCCGGCGAAGGACGAATAAATCAGTACTATGTGACCATTTTAGTTTTAGTTTTAACCTGCCTTAGTAAAAACAGTTAATTTTTACTTTAATAAATTTTATTTTAAGTGCTAAGCTTTGACTTTTTGCAGTTAAAATAAAAAGCCAACATATTGGATTATAAAACATGTTTGCAGCGCTTGATTTTTTGTTTTTGGTAATGCTAAATTTTTTGGCAACCATTTTTTTTTGTAATATGGTTACCCCTTCAGCTGTTCAACTATAATAAGATAAAATTAAAAAAACTGAGAAAATGGATACAAGTGAAATTATAATTGAAAATGTTAAACTTCATGAATGTTTATATAATCTGGGATCATGTTCATTATTTTAATTACTTTTACAAAATTTGAAATTCTTTGATTCATTTGATTTCTTTTATCTTTGGGCAATTAATAAACAACTTTATCAACTTTATAATACTCTTGGAACTATCTAGTAGTGGATTTTATTATTGAGTTTATAGCAGCAAATCAAAATTATATAATAAAGGCTTTCTGGTACTCTTTTGGTACTGTAAATTAAAGAAATGGTGCTCTCAGTTTAATCATACCTGCCATTTAATTGGTAATAGTCCGAGGACTGAGGACAAAACTGTCAACTTTATACATCGAAAGCTTTAATATTGATCATCACGTCTTAAGCTTAGTTTAGACGATATGTTGAATCAGCATATATATGCTAACAACTGTATGATTAAAAATAACATCAAATGCATATGTCATCACATATCATATGCTAGGTGTTTACACTATATGCTGAAACTACCAAATTTTTTAATTCAACATATTTCAGCAAATGGAATGTCAACATAAGAGTTAGCATACAATTTTTGTGTTTATACGATATGTTGATAATTACATGGTGATACGTACGCTGAATCGTATAAACATTTGCTTGTAAACTAAGTTCGATACTACTTTCTATTTATACAATGCGTTATTGCAGAAAATTCGTGTTTTTAATATAAAAAAAATGTCTTCGCAAGAAATATCGCTTGCTATTGCTTGTGCAGTCCTTGTTTTTGATAGTGATGAAAGTGAAGTAAAAGTAAAAACGGCGGGCAGATGAAGGTTTTTGTGCAAAATTATACAAAGAATTATAAGACGTTCGAAGATCTGTGCCAATTAATTTTCATCGTGGCAGCCGCTGAAAACAAAAGTGGGGCGGCGGTTGAAATCCGGATGTATGCATGTAATCAACGCCTTGTCGTTGATTGTTGATTATTCCAACTATTTCAAGCAGACTTCATACCAGTTGGACTTGAAACACAGGTGATTATTTTGGCTTCTAGCTTTTTGTTCACTTTGAAATATATGTAATATATTTCATTACCAGGTGGGTGCAAATTCCCTTGCACCCACCTGGTATGAATTCACCTTGAGCTATTTATTGTTTTTTAATTTGAGAGCAATTAATTCATTAGATTTCATTTCATTACGTTTGTGCTCGTTTGCAAACAACAAAGCCATTCGGCAAATATGTATACAAATTAGATATATGCTGAAGAGCTTAAACAGCATTTTCAACAAATGGCATATCAGCTAGAATACGCAGGAAATCAGTCAAATACTAAAAACATCTGTTCACACGATATGCTAAAATTGCCAACATATATTTTTTGGTGTTGTTAACAAATTGTTTGCAAACGTTGTTAGACACACGTATGCTGGTAAAGATTTTACGTTTACACGATATGATGGCACTTAAACAAAATTTTCAGCATAAATATGCTGATTCAACATATCGTCTAAACGAAGCTTTAGTCTTTACTGAAACTTGGCTCAATGAAAATATTCTAAATACCGAAATTCTTTGCAACAACTACAATATTTATCGCCGTGACCGTGCCAACAAAACTGCAGGTGGTGGTGTTCTGATCGCTGTTTCTACTGTTTTCGCTTCTGAACTGATTACTAATTACGTTTCAAATGATATAGAATTTATATCAGTGTTAATAAAACTTAATCATAAAAGAGTGTTGGTGTTCTTATATTCCTCCAGCTTCCACACAAATTCTTTACTTAAAACATGCAGAAGCGATTAGAGAGCTGACTCGTTCTGCTGATATTGGTGATTCTGTTTTCGTTTTTGGGGATTTTAACATGCCCTCCATTACCTGGAAATATTTACCTGATGAGAATTACTTTGTTCAAACAAGGCAGAGCTCGTTATATGATGATTTCATTAATATTCTGTACGACTTGAGCCTTTATCAAATAAATGGCATTACAAATAGCGTCGATAGAATATTAGACTTAGTTTTCATCAACGATGTTACTGAAGGTTATATTCGTCGGTCATTACCTATATCTTCTCCTGAAGATGTTTACCATCCAACAATTGAATTCATCACCACGATTCCGTCTAAATCTGTAGAGCCTTCTTTTTCTAATAACGAGAAGGTTTACGCGTTTAAGCACACGGACTACAATATGCTACTTTTCTTATTGAACGATACAAATTGGAACAGCTTATTATCTGCATTTGATGATGTTGATAAAATGTGCGATATTTTCCATGTACTATTTAAAATACAAAATACTGCATTCTAAAAGCAAGTACATATGTATTTGAAATACAAAATACAGTGTAACAAAAATATGTTTATATGTTTTTATTTCCTCTCATAAACACCAGCTTTTCAAATGTGGTATCAGACAAACAACCTCTTGATGGTGAATGAATAAAATCAGCTAACGACAAAATCTCAATGATTTCTTATTAAAAAAAAAAAAAAAAAAAAAAAAATTTTCTAGCACAAAATCTCTTCTTTCATTGAGTTGTGTGGATACGGTGGCTGAGAAGTAGTCGAATGTGATCGTGAGCAAAAATAAAAATATATTTTAAATTCCGGGATGATTACCAGATTTATCTGCTCTATTGATCCAATGACTATTGATCCAATGGCTTGATGTCAGCAACTAAAAGTATGGTATTATCTATGCGACTAGCAACGGAATCAGTTGTCACAATGACAATCTGTGTTCTCTGTGTCCCTTTTTGCTAAAGGATTCCTGATGAATAAATACAACCTGCCGCGTTGGATTGTCTAATATTTATATTAAAATTTTTGGAACATCGTAACCATCTACAAAATACTTGGCATGTAGTTTAATGTTGTGGGTGTTATAATATCTGGACTTAATTGGAATTAAACGATAAATAAAAGGGCTGATCTTAGCTATTGCTTGCTGTTTAATTGCATTACCTTATTTAGATTTTAATTAAAACGAATAAAAATATAAACTTAATTAGTTGTATATCATGCTGGAATGAAAACAACTTTCACAGTCTTGCCATTACATATTTTACTTTCTTTATTAAAAACAGCATAAACCACAAATTGTCTGCAACATGTTGTTCTTAAGGAGTATTGTAGGCCAGCGTATAAACTAACAATAAGCTCTACAAGGATTTTAATTTTCTCGGCAAGAGATAGAAAAATTAAAATAAGAAAAAAATTTTCCTTTTTTCAAATTAAACATCCAACAGCATTTACAATGACAAATTAATGTGGCCAATTTAATACTACACGAGTTTTCAACATCAATATACCACGGCCGGCAAACCTATTGTAGCACTAGCACTTAGAATAATGTACTTGTACTATATGTATTTGTGTGGGTACTGCTACTTACATACATATATGCATACACATATATTTCTGTACATTGTATGATTTGTCTGATGGCAAAAGAAAATGAAGAAAGAAATCAAATGGATAAAAAAAGAGGAAAAATCGAATACAGTCGAATTCGGTTAAGAGAGCATATAACATTTCTCTGTATGTATTTTGTAGAGTTTACATAAGATATTATTAAGCTTCATTTGATATACAGATATATAGATCTTAAGCTGCTTTCTTTTCTTTTTCCCACCCTCATATCGTGCTACATATGTTGTTATTGGTCACAAAAGAACAAGAAGTATAATCATTTGTACTTTTAGTAGAAAAAACTCAATTGTTTATCGTGAGAATACATTTTAACAAAAACTATACTTCGACGATCTCGAAACTACATTTGTAATAAATGGCATCAAAAGCAAGGTTTTAAACCATAATCAGTAGTGGTAAACAGTAAAAAGGAAATAAGCACGAAAAAATTCGAAAAATATGCAGATAAAACTATAACATTGATTAATCATCTGTATCAGTGGTGAACATTAACAGCATGTTTCCACGACATGCGCTTCTCTCTCTGTTTGCGGTTAACAGCCTCAGCAGAAGCGAAGCAACGTGCTTGGCCATACAAAATTTTTAGAGCGAATGTAGTTGATTCATATTGAAGCTATCTGCGAAGCACGAATAATTTCTGTCTTCTCTAATGTATATCGCAAGTTTATCTGCACTATCTGTCAAAAGCATATATTGTAAACAAAGACAACTTAATAATACATACAAATAAAAGTTAATTTTGGAAACTAATAAAATAATAAAGCATTAAAAACAATGGAAAAAAATTTTGTTTGTCCATTTAGAAAAGTTTGCTTCAATTATTGAAAAACAAAACTCAAATCAAAGCATATACACGAGTCGTGTAAACAGTGTGATTCATAAATATAATTGAGAGAGCGAAGCGGGTGATTCAACTCGTAATGGAAACATACTATAACTGCAACTATACACTAAGCTCTAGCACATACAATATAAATAGAGGAGAACATTATTCTTCCCTTGGCAGAATTAACAGTAGAAGCCCAGGAAGCCAGAAGCAGGAATGTCAAGCATCATAAATTTTGTCACACAAGAAAGTGCTCCAAAGCTGCCCAAAAAAACAATCCTGCATCATTTTTTTAATCAAATAAACTATTCAAGCTTAAGATATTTTTTTTTAAATAATTGAAAACAATTACAATGTACATATATTTATTTATTTTCAAAACTTTGCCAACAAAATAAGTTTTAAATTCAAAAAAAAAAATCCGATTTTAAATGCAGTTTTATGAATAAAGAATTAAAATGGGAAAATTTTAATTTTTTTTTTTTTGTGTAAGATTTAAAAAATCAAAAATTTCAGCTTATTTTTAAAACAAAAAAGACATACTTTTTAATAACTACAGAAATATTGGTAATACAGTGGACTCGCGATAATATTAACTCCTTAAGATATGAGCACCACAAATTATGAACACTTTTTCCGTAACAAAATTCATTATTTTTATTTTGAAAGGTATTTCGGTTACATAATATGTATAAAACTTAGGTGAAATCTTGAGTTATTTACACTTGAATTCTGGTTTTTATATGTAATCAGTAGTAAACTCGTGCTTGCTTTTTAAGTGCTAATACTTGCTAAAAGTAATGAATACTTTGGAAAATATGCATAAATTTCTAACTTTAGAGAAAAAATATGAAATTTTGGTGCAACTGTTACTAATTTAGTGAAGTAATATTGAGTGACATAGTCCACTGTATCTGGAATAAAAACAATACATTCATCGGACCAGGAAAAAAAAAACTCTGCGAACGTCGGAGTACCCAAAAAAGGAAATATTATTAATAAAATGGTTTTCCCGTATGGGGGACAAGAAATGTATGTCATTTGTAAATATGAACGATTACAATTATTTAAAATTTAGCTGGCCTTGTTTTCATCAGTTCATATTATCGCGTGTGCACTGTACATCAAGAAATGGTATTAAAACAGTTCAAAGCTAAAATAATTTCAAATTCTTGGACATGATTTACGTAATTTTAAAGCTATGATAAGATCCATTTCCTCTTTAAAAACCCCGGATAAAAAAAAATCAAAATAAATGAGTCTATAGAATTTGAAATAATGATAATTTTTACTTCACATCATTATTTACACATTACAAATAAAAATTAATGCCATGTGAGTGGCTTATTTTAGCTGTTGCGTAGTGTTGTCACGTAAGCTAATGTTCGTTTAGGCCAACAAAAGTGCTCTGAAAATTTTCAGAAAATTTTTAAATAAATGTTTCAATACAAATTATATGATCTTTTCATGCTCTTATTCGCATTCGACTGTACACAGAAGTGCTATTTTTATTGGTCTTTGGTTACAGTTTCCATTTAAGAGTGTATATGCGTGTGCGGTGAAGAGGGATTTTATCATTTGAAGCTTGCTATTGAGTAGAATATTTTACAATTAAAAATCCTTGCTTTAACATGTTTATAGAAACGCTTGTGACATTTAATAAAATATGTTGTTGGAAAAAAATTAAACAGAAATAACAGTACGTGACGGTCCCTGAAGTGAGGATGCGTTTAATATACACGAAGAAAATATAATTTTAAAACAAGTCAATAAAGGACTTAAAGTATGCTTTTGTTATTGTAAAGTTATCCATTTTGCTAAGAGATAATAGATTGCCAAAACATTAATTTTAGCTCACGCATATTAGAAAAATGAAATATACACCCTTATTCTGCGTTTCGATTACGTTCCCGCACTCAGTTACGCTCGAATCGAAAGTAGGTATTCTGGAAAAAAAAAACTGAATCGAAAGAAAAAGAAGAAGAGTGGAGTGTGTTTAAACTAGGTTTTTTGTTGTGAAACGTGTGAAATAGAAACAACGAATATACACAAATTTGTAAACATTTCAGCAAAAAGTCAAATTTAGTGCACAAAAAATTAATAATTAAAACTAAATATTATGTGAATGATAATTAAATAAATAATAAATGTTAATAAAGCATAAAAGCGAAAAAGTGACGAGGATAAATACATAAGTGAGAATGCTTTAACTTCCTCCTTAGGACGCTTGTAATAACCACAAGCAATATCATCCTTTGCTTCCATTAAAATTACAAGCTTTTCATACTGCTGAGGAGTTGTTGTTTTCGACCTGTAATAAATTAAATAAAAGATTAAACCTTTGATTATATTAAAAATGCTTACAAATCAATTTAATTTGTTTCTTTACTTATATATTTTTAATTTTTTAATTTCACTTTAAATGCTTCAATAAAAATCGAAAAAAATTCCGTTGTGTATACATAACTTGGAAAAGCGTGGCTTCGCTCGTAACGCGGAATACACACAATCGAAGAAACAAAACGAATTGAAGCAAAAACTGAGCACAGAATACCAAAGTCGCCGATCGCGGAAAATTTCGATCCGAATCGAAACGCATAATAAGGGTGATTGTGAAAAAGCCGATATCAAAACACACTGTTTTAACATTTTTGCAAAGACACCTTCCCAACTGTATAAATTATGTGTATTAAAAAAGATTTCGTTGACATTTTGAAGGTGAAAAAGGTGATTTAACTATTTTTGATTTGCTTCAAAGCTCAACTTTCAGTTGCATTATCTAAATCTGACAGGCAGTTACTTTCGAATTATTCATAGAGGGCCAGATCCTAATAAGAATATTAAGTGGCCTGTACTCGTTACACAGTTTGATTCAGTGAGTGCGATCATACCATTTTGTTTCACACGTCTCCACTTTTGTGCTACAGAAATAGCCTCATTTGGTTTGATATTTCGTGGTGGATAGATACCTTAATGTGTGGACGGAAAATTATTTTCTTTTTGTTTCTTTATGCCTACTTATGGATGTTTAAACATATATCTGAAGTTTTTTTATACCTTGCACGAAATGTGCCTACAGTGATCTATGATTCAGCCAGTTGTACTACTTAGAATTCCTGAAAATAATTCTTGCTATAAAATACCAACTATTGGCGGTGTAATAATAGAAATATAGCTCGATAATAAAGCCATATTCGCTCGAGTTGCGTACTCTTTAATAGCAGGCATAAAAAGTCTGTTATCATATGACTATTAAGCTTCGAATTGACGGTGACAGTCGTTCCATCGTCGTTTTTGAAGAAGTAAGCTCCAATCACACCATCGGACCAAAGAGCGCACCAAACAGTGACTTTTTCTGGATGTAATGGCCTCTTCAATTATTTGAGGATTGTCAGAACCCCAAATACGAAAATTTTGTTTATTAACATACCCATCGAGTGAGAAATATGCTTCATCGCTGAAGAAAATTTTGTTTGAAAAATCGCCGTCCACCGCCTGATGTTCAAGCACCCATTCCACGTATCTACGACGTTGTAAATGGTCAGCTGCCTTTGAGACGTTGTGTGAGCTGGACTTTATATGAATGTAGGTGTAGATATAAATGCAAAATACGCCATAATGTGCCGTAAGACTGTCCTAATTCCTGAGAACCACGAGGAATCGATACATTCGGGTCTTTGGTAACACTTTCACTGACAGCAGCGATATTTTCAGAGGAACGAGTGAAACGGTGATGCACAGGCCTTACAATATTTGTAACCGCTCCAGTCTCTTAAAGTTTCTTCAAAATTTTGCCAATTGCTTGTGTAGTTGGCTGATTATGTCAACCATAATCTCCTCTTAAAACACGATATGTGGCTGTGGCAGAATCACCATTTTTGTAGTAGTATGTTTTGATAATTTTTATGCGTTGTGTGATAGTTAAGCGAGCCATTTTCGTTAATGTCAGACTTTTAACTGAGAAGAAGAAAATTGGTTTAACAGCTTAGTTTAACAGATAACGAATTCCTATACTTTTGGCACCACGAAATGGAGTGTTTTGAGGAACCTAGCCAACTTTCATTGGTGAATGTGAATAAACTGAATTAAATGCGATGCTGGAAGTAATTTCCTTTCACACTTTGCAACATTGCTATCAAAAAGCAAAACCATATAGAATTGTGAATGAAACACTGTGCAGTCAGTTTTTTGCTACGGTGGTTTGGACACCATCTCAAACTTTCTCAACGAATTATAAATAATAGTTTGTTACTTCATTCATAAAAATTCCTAATAATTTTTAACAAGTTCCATTAGAATGTGTGCTCTTGTATTGCTAGACAGCGCACTTTATGTGCAATTTCATAGAACGTCTATACGAGTATGTATTTAAATAATGTAAAGGTAACCAAAATTTTATACTGCAAGTACTAAAATTTTGCTTGTTTAACAATATGTAAATATGTCCTTTTAATATGGCTGACTTGTCATTAGAAAGGTATACGGGCTTAAATATTAAGGAAGAAAAGAAAGTAAATACGAAAAAAAAACAAGAACGGCAATCATGTGACAACTCATATTGCTTCTGCCGAGCCCCTAGATTCATATTCAACATGAAATCTCTCAGCAACAATTTAAAAAAGCAATCTATCTCTAAACGGAAATTATAATAATTAAATTATGAGGAAGGAAAAATGTCTAGGGGTGGCAGAATGAATAAAATGTATGATAAAATCAGATAACGAAATGAAATTTTTCAGTTTTCCGCATTTATAACTTCATGTTCATAGCTCGTGTGTCCGTGGATGTGAATAATTTTTATATTGCAGAGTAGACAATTTTAACTTTTTTGTTATCCAGAAAAGGCAACATCTTTGTTACTTATACAGCAATCATAATGATGTTTTATTTAACGATGATTGTGATGGCTGGCATGGTAACATGTTGCATACAATTTAATAGTTGTATGCTTACATTTTCTATCATATATTTCAGTTTTAATAAAAAAAAAACATGATGTTTGTTGGTAAATTTGAGTTACAGACTTGCATATGCATGAACGTTCATGTGCATCTACATGTGTGCATCCATACATGCATATTCAAATATGGCTGCTTAAAATCTTATGGAAAGTTCCACGATGTTTTGCAATCAGCCCATTTCACTTCATGCGAGTTTATATGCACACTGAGAGAAAAAAATATTAACAGCATGTGGAGTCGTGTTATCTTGATGCTTTTTAATACATTTACTATTTTTTTAAAATTAAAACAGTTATGCATTGGAAAAACTTGACGATTTTAGTTTAGGCTGAACCTATACAACCAAGGCAGATTTACTATATAAAACAGAGGTGCCCAAAATCTTCTTATGGAAGCGTAAACACCAATACATATACACTTTATTGACGCACACAAAGAAAAACAGAAATAAACTCATAACAAAAAATTATATCTTCAAGTGTTTCATACTCACGAAATCATTAAAAAAAACAACAAAATCATGAAAAGAAAAAAACAAAAAACAACAAAATTTACGCTTGGCACCAATGTGTACCAACAAAGCCTGCGTTCTTATTGCTGTGCATATGAAAGTGTTGTTGCTTTAAACTTGGCATATGTGTGTATGTGTGTATTTCATACAAAGAGTTGTGTATACATATTAGAATGCTCAGCCAATGCTTCGCGCTTTTACAAAAACAAAAGCGTACCAAGCGTATAGGCCGTGGGCATCCCTGATATAAAATCTCCAGAACAGCTGTTCATTGTTTACCTACAAGTTTGTGTCCAAAATTTGCATATTGAAAGCATAACATAACTTATACTTCTTAAATATGCATTACCTTTACAAACTCTTTTGAGTTTTCTAATATTTGCTGACAAAAATTTATGAATTCTTTGTTTACGTAAACTAAAACTGATTAATATTCAAAGTGTTGTTAATTTCGATCTTTTAAAATTAGATAAATTGTTTCCTTTTATGGTGTCCAATAAAATGTGCTTTCAAGGTCGTTAGTTTATCTTTTTATTTAAAAGAAAAATTAAAATTTTTTTCCTTTAAATTATACCTGAACTTTCGTTGGCTTTTAAATAAACCAATGAAATGTCGGGAACAATTTATAGGAAAAAAATATAATTTTTCTTTTAAATAAAAGGATAAACTAAGGACCTTGAAAGCCCATTGTGGTTAGACACCATAAAAGGAAACAATTTATTTAAAAATTATTAAATTCAACACTACCCACCATTTCTTCAGTACGTTATCACAAGCATATTCTGAAAACAAATGTCTGCAGATTTTGGCTGCAGCTCGTGCCTTTTCTGTCAACAATGTCCGTGCCTTTCTTGGCATTGCACCTAGTAAGTTTGTCTTGTTTGTTGTTCTCAGGTAGAGTAAACAGTAAAAACTGAATGCAATGAGAAACCATGCTGACTTAAACAATTTTACATTTTTTTTTTTAATTTAGTTGAAAGAAAATGTTTTTACAAATTTGCTGTAACATGTTATCATGCAAATTTAACATTAGTTTTTTTTTTTTGCTGTGTAAGTATGCAGCATGACATGCACAAATCTTTGTTGCTAAAAAAAAATGCAAAAAAATAGTAATAATAAAATATTAATCTTTCCTGCCGCTGTAGGAGGAGAAATTGAAATTTAATTACTATTCTATGATTTCAATTTATTTGTAATTTTATTTTAATAAATATGTATGTATGTGTCTGCGTTAAATAAACATGTCGTACATGAATATCTGCCATTTTGAAGCTGTAGCTTCTTGTTTGCATGTTTGTTTTACTTTATTATTTATTTATTGAAAAATAATTGAAAATTTATGAAATAAGTAAACATTAAATTGTGATCGGCATTACCGTTTCGCCACTGAAATCGCATTTTGATCCCTTATTTTAACTGCGTGTTCACTTTTACATTGTTTTGACCCCTTTCTTGAACAACAGTAAAATAATAAACTATTATTATCTTGTCCTAAATAAACCAGTAGCCCCAAGCGAAACTCGTACACCTTAATTAATTTTTTTAACTCCCTCGTAACATAAAAAAAGAAATGCGGTCGGGGGACCCCCGTTAGTAATGAAGTTCCTTACGTTTTTTTTTCATCTTTGAATGTAATACAAGGTGAAATCTGTATGTCTTATTTTATGTTGTTTTTGAAATTTTGAAATTTTATGATTCTTTAAATTTTTGGAACGTTTTCCAACTAATTAATATTTATTGGTAGGTGTCTCCGCTGCTGTCAGTGGAGACACCGCCAATCATACACAATTGCTTTTCGACAGTACACCAATACATATAAACAGCTCACACGCTTTCGTGACGATTTCTACTAATTTCCACTACCAGCAAGCCGCGTTAAGGAACTTCGTTCCAAAAATATTATCGGACTCAAAAAAGTAAATTATATATTTTATTACTTCAAACCATAAATAATCTAACAAAACAATTAAAATTAAGCTCTGAGTTTTATTAAAACTATTAAAAAATTATGTATGTATATTATGGACTTCAAATAAACAACAAAGATTTTGTATTCTAATTAATACGACCATTGGATTTCAACTGAGAGATACTTAATTGTAATTGCAATGTTATACAGTCCAAAGAAAGTGTGGTGAAAACTGTGGACAATGACGTATTTTATTAAATACATGTTTTGTGTATTAAAATTAATATATAAGTGCATATTAAAATTAAATAGTATTTTGCGTGGCGATCCTTGTCTAACTGATTAATTCATTACGACATTATTCGTTGGCTTTCATTCACACATACAGGTTTAAAAGGCGGCTTGCTATAGTGTACACGAACATAACACAGAAATTATAACACCAAGTTATTATGTCGAAATACCGCCAAACACTACGGAAAATTTCAACAAAATGTGTAAACAGAACTTTCCTTTGCCCGACCGAAGACCGCTCATTCATCAACGAATCAGGATTTTAAGTTTGTTTGAGATGATTCCGGTTAAAGTCCGGTAAAATGAGGGCAAGCGAAAAATACTCTCAAAAAGCTAGACCAGTTTTCCTAGATCTCACAAAATCACATTTGAAGTCGGAAAAATGTTACACTAGAGCTGGAAAACTATCGATAGTAGCACCATTCGATAGGTTGCTTAACAACTATCGATAGTGTCGAATCCTGTTAAGAATTGTTATACACAAACTGCTTCACAGATGTGTGTTCATTGATAGATTTAGACACCGGATTTAAGTAGATTTAGTCTATTTTTTTTATTTATAAAAAGGACCAAAACAAAAAATATGAAGAGAGAAAAAACTTAACATAAAATAACTAAGAAGAAATTTATTGTTTGAGACGCTTCTTAACAAATATACACGCATGTGTGTATCTATGTACACAATAGTGATGTTACGAATATTCGTATTCGACAAATTATAGCGAATATATATGTATGTACACTAAAATGGCTTTATTAAAAAAATTGTTTTGCGTAAGTAATAAAAATCGCAATAAAATCAAGTCCATTAAACAATTAATGTGAAAATTTAAATTGAGAGCCAATTTATAGATAACTAAAAACACAATTAGGGAGTTTTACATAATTAAGGCCTTAATTGATCTCAATATACCACACAAAAATACAATTATATTATTAAAAAAACTAGTACCAATTGCTCCATTAATTGAGCCAAATTCATTGAACATACTGCAACAGAACAAAACAGAGTAATGCCCTATTCATACATGCAGCAATATTCAAATTATAACAATTAAAGCCATTATTGAGACAACATTTTCATATAAAAATTACAATTAGCTTATTGGCAATTAAGAGATAATTGTTTCAATAATGAGTAAAATTTATAATGCAACACTGTTAGATTTGTATTTGACTAATCAAACGTCAACAAAATAAATAAACAAAAAATTAATTGTTTTTTTTAAATTTTTTATGATAAAGGGTGTTTTTTTTCGACGTATAGAACTTCAAATTGCAATAAAACAACGATGGACATGAGTTTTATTTATCCGAAAGATAATCTTGTGGCATTACATTTTATATGTGATTTCTGGCATGTGACCGCCACGGCTGACGCGGATGTAGTCCAATCTGGACGTCCAATTTTCGACGACTTTTTCCAACATTTCTGGCCATATATCGGCAATAACACGGCACAAGCATGTTGCGCAGTCTTGTTGAAATCACATCTCCTGGACATCATGGTTATTCAATTCAGGAATGAAAAAGTTAGTAATCATGGCTCTATATCGATCACCATTGACTGTAACGATGATGGCCAGCATCGTTTTTGAAGATGTACGGACCAATGATTCCACCAGCCCATAAAGCGCACCAAACAGTCAGTTTTTGTGGATGTAACAGTGTTTCGACATGCACTTGAGGACTAGCTTCACTCCAAATGCGGCAGTTTTGTTTGTTGACGTTGCCATTCAACCAGAAGTACGCTTCATCGCTAAACAAAATTGTGCGCGATACGTATTCCGCACAGAACCATTATTTTGGAAATAAAATTGCATTATTTACAAGCCTTGTTCACGCGTGAGTTTATTGATGATGTACATATTGCCAAACCAAACTAAGAATAAATCACTTGAACCATCTTGAACAGTAATGCCAACTTAAAGTTCTGTACATCGAAAAAAACACCCTTTACAAAATAACCAAATGTAAACAATAACTTTTTCACCTGTCAAATGCTAATTGTCGCAATATTAAGTATGTATGAACACCAAAAAGATATTGTCAATTAACTGAATATTGTTTCAATTAAAAAGGCATATGTGAACATTGTATGAGAGAGAAAGTGCTGAATATACACAATCAGCGCTACCGTTGCCCATAATTCTCATTTGATTTCAAAATTGGATGGAACAATATTCCTAAAACACCAAAGCGCTAAAATTTGCGGAAAATTTGCCAAAAAAAAATTTGAAATTTTTTGTAAGTAAATTTTTTAACACTGTTGTACCTTTTGCAACTTTTTGCAGTTTAAAACTCTAGTTTCTGTAAGTTCTTGTAGTCTGCAAATTTCTCCGAAACTTTCTGCAGTTTCCCCTTTAACGACGTTCTTGAAAAATAGTTTAAGTTTTTCATTTGACTTTTGAAGATTATCTTTTCGAAGATATTTAACGGCAACGCTGAACATAATCAATATACATATATATTAAAAGATATAAAAAAGTGATAGTGAACATATTTAGTTCAACCTATCTTCTTTCCTTTTTTGCAATGCTTTTTATTTTTATGAACTAACGGAATTGCTTCAATTGCCAATTGAGAAAACTAATTGTCAGATGTGATGGAAAATATGAGAACGAAATTTAAATTTTCAATGCATCAAATAAATTTCATGTCTGTATTGGTTATAAGATGTTTGGAAAAATCAGGTTTCAACATTGGTTTAAAATCAAATTTGCTTTTAGTATGTTTATTTGATTGCCCATGTTATTTATAGATTTCTTTTTAAGAGCACAACAATTTGTGCAAATAATTATTTTATACTTAATTATTTAATTATATACTTAATCCTATATTACGCATTATTAAAAATATTGTGTTTATTTGTCCGCTTATATTTTACATTGTGAGGCCACGTGAAGCAGTGAATATTACACATACATACATACATACATACATGTATTTGTTCGTATTTGCAGCGTGCTTTATTATAAGTAGTTACAAAACAAAATGTACAAAAATTTGCTGTAAAAAGTTTCTGTTTGACTTTTTCATTAAAAAGCATTCATTAAAGCGTTAAGATTGAGCTGAAAGCAAACAATTCTGATCCTTGAAAGAAACTTGTTTAGTTCAAAAGAATGAGGAGATTGTTTTCAATTGCAAAGCAAATAATTATCATCTTTCTGAGTGGTTTCTTTCGAGTTCACAAGAAAACTGGTAATTGTCTATAACATTTGATGTTTTTCCAATGCTTTTGAGTACAGAGTTAGAGCTTAAAAATAAAAAAGAAATTATTGGAAAATTTTTAATTGGAAAAATAATGAATCGAGTCTCCCAAGCTAGATAACCTTCAATCATGTGTACATGCTCGCCTTAAAAGTTACCGCTTATTTTACACTGTTGAACAAATTCAAGTTGGCAAAATTTAGATCGATTCTGAGACTGAGGTGTGAAAATAGAGGCTAAATTAGAAGTTCCGTATCGCGGCGTTTGTTTATGTTAGTTTAAATTTTTTTTAATCGACCTTTGAACTTTGCAGTCAAATGCCGATTTGCAGCATATTGTTTATATAGTTTTTTTTTTTTGGCTATAACTCAGCGACCAATTGATATATTTTAAATCTGTTAAAGTGACGTTAATTTTAACAATAATTTGGCTCGTGCAGATTTAAAAATATTAATTAATCACCGAGTTGTAGCCAAAAAACTATATAAACAATATGCTGAAAGTCAGCATTTGACTGCAAAGTTCGAAGGTCGATTAAAACAAAATTTGTACTAACATAAACAAACGCCACGATACGGTTCTTCTAAGTTAGCCTCTATTTTAACCCCTCACTCTCAGAATCGTCCGAACTTTTGCTAACTTGAATTTGTTCCACAGTATTATTTTAGGTTTAAAACTAAACCTTATTAATGTTTTCTGTCTTTTTCATCCGTCTATATGCTGCCGACATTAGATTAGCATCAACGAAATGTACGCAAGTATCCTCCTACCGAAAACCTTATTTCCTAGTTCCAGTACAAAGCGCTGCATATCGTTCCCTGAGTATTTTGCTAAAAAATTAAAAAAAAAAAATATTCTGTGGTTTCAAAATAACTAAAAAATATTGCAAATAATATTTTTACTGAAAATTTAATTTCATTGAACTGAGGTATTGTAATACATTTATATTAAATTACTTTTTCATTCTCAAGTTCAATCCTTGGTTAGTCACTACTTTTAATTAATATCAATTAAGTAAAGAAAAGTAAAGTTTTAATAGCTAGGTGGACAACCGGCTGTTTCTGGGTAGCAGAATCATCAGCACCCTATGAATTTTGGATGTGTCAAATTTCACAATTTTGGCACAGCCGCTTTAACCACTCGGCAACCAAAGCTCACGCAATTTTACTTTCTATTTCTATACTTAACTAACATTAACCAAAGCAATGATCTTTTTACAGTCTTTTTATGGATGATATTTTATCATCTCAGAAGACTGTTATTTTTTGCTCTCTATTTATATGAAAGCTTTTTTCTACATGTTCTGGTTTTGCATCATTGAGATCTAGATGCTCAGTTATTGATACAATTTGAACCTTTACGCCATGCCCTGCATTATTAACATTTTACTGAAAATTTAATTTTATTGAATAATAAATTATTGTTAAAACCAAAAAGAATTAAAATAAAAAATAAATCTAATAAAGAATTTTGTATAACCTCAAGACCCATTGCTACTAATTGGCGGTAAGTTTGACGTTAGTTAAAGGTACCTTTGATGGAAGACAGCGATAAGCTGTCCGGTAAAGATTTGCATTATTATAACCTACCGGTAAGAAAAATAAATTGAGTCAAGTACGAGGCTGGCTCGCACTCTTAGGGTTCCGTACGTATGTATGTGTAATGTATGTATGGAATGGCGTATGTGAATACATATGTATATTTTATAAATTTCATCTCTCTGTTGTTAAAGCTACTTTATGTTGTATGGGGACACCTAGTAATTATCCACTTTGTTGTTGTTTTTGTAATTTATTGTTGTAAGGCATCTGGGAATACATACACTGTGCGAATTTCGACTCTCTATCTCTTACGGTTCGAGAGTTATAGCTATTACTCTACGTTGTAAAGGGACACCTGGTAGTTTTATAGTTGTTGTTGTTTTTAGCAACTGTTGTTGTGCAGCATATGTGAATACACATATTGTGCAAATTTCATCCCTCTGTCGCTCACAGTTCGAGAGTAACGGCTAGTTGTTACTTTACGTTGTATAGGGACACCTGGTAGTTTTTGACTTGTTGTTGTTTTTAGCATTTGTTGTTGACAAGCATCTATAAATACATACGCTATGCAAATTTCAGCTCTCTATCTTTTACAGTTCGAGAGTTATACCTAATTTTAACTGTTCGTTGTATGGGGACACCTGGTAGTTTTCGACTTGTTGTTGGTTTTAGTATTTGTTGTTGTAGCGGCAAGGTACAACAACATTCTGTGAAAATTTCAGCTCTCTAGCTCTTGCCGTTTCGGAGAATGGACGCTGTGACGGACGGACGTACTTGTCTCCGTAATAGGGTTCCGTTTCACTCTGATGAGTACGGAACCCTAAAAAACACATTTTTTAGGCTGTGGCAATACTTCTAACAAGTTTAAGTCTGGAGGAAGAGTCATAATTTTTTCTCTGGGGGGCATTTTTCCAATGAATTAACTATTTCACAAAAAAAAAAAAAAAAAAAAAAGAAATGCGGTCTGGGGACCCCCGTTTTTTGCGTTTTTTCTTCATCTTCGCATGTAATACAATGTGAAATCTGTATGTTTTATTTTGTGCTGTTTTTGAAATTTTTAAATTTTATATGCTTCTTAAAATTTTTGGAACGTTTTATTTTTTTACACATATAGTATTTTTTTTGTCAATCTGCTACAAAACGAAGAAATTTGTTCAACATTGCTGTGTTTTGTTGTGACATACTTTACTTTAGCGACATCTATCAACTGATAGTGTCCGTTTTCACAACTAATTCATATTTATTGGTAGGTGTCTGCGAGACAACTACACAATTATTTGTCGACAGATACACCAATACATATAAACAGCTCACACGCTTTTGTGACGATTTCTACTAATTTGCACTACCAGCAAGCCGCGTTAAGGAACTTCGTTCAAAAAAATCAAAATCTAAGACTCCTTTTAATTTACAGGTTGGATTATTTTTCCTATAATTTACTGCTCATTTTTTTTGCTAAAGGAAACGATAAAATCCATGTTTGAATAATGCCCATCTGTAATAATGATTCTTATGACCAAATAATCAGTGGCATCGCAATTTAACATACGTTTATTGGTAATAATATAAGTTCACATCGGACCAAAATGGTTCAAAAATTATTTGAACACACATTTCTTAGCTGAAACTTCCTTCAACCTTAAAGTGGTGCTATTGGAATTTCCGTTTTCTTAAAAAACTTAACTTAAAATAAATCATTATTGAATAAATTGTTTAGTATTTTCTAAAAACTAGTAGTGTGTTGTTTCTGAATAAAATAACATGGGTAGACGAAAACTGTGTTTTGTTTGTGAAAAATATTGCGATTACTACTAAAAGTTTGGAAATAACAGACAAATCGATAAAAAATTTGTTGTATTCTTTTGAGCAAAAACACGCATTGCAGGCAATTATATCTTATCTTTGTTGTCTTCAGGAATCTGTGTATCTTGATGTGAACACATACCACATTTTAAAAGCAGTATTAAATTATAAACTATTTACATACTTTTTTAAAACTTAAAAGGACGTAAAAAACAACATAAACAACGTAATAAAGAACGACAAAATCTTAGAACTATTATCTTTGGCTGTCAAAAGGCTGCATGCATTTAATACATGAATAAACTCATAGAAAAACAAACACCATAAACATTTCAAACACACACACACACACACACACAAACTAACATTTGTAAAACATTGAAATTAAGGCCAACGCAAAAAAATTTATGAATATGTGTTATAATATGTACTTTGTGACCACAAAATTTATACAGAAACTTGCTGATTGAGCAACAATCAATATTCAAACACTCCTTTTTGAAGAGAAAAGCAAACATCGGCCAATGTATGTGGCTTTGTTCCGTCCTTTTATACGTTTACAAAATACATGTAAAAATATTCACACACACATGTGTATATGAATGCACGTTGATACCAAAAGTAACCAACAGACACTATACTGAGAATGGCAGCAACTGAAAATCCTAAAAAGTGCACAAAACAAATGGCACAAAAATGACATGAATTCTTGGTTTTTTGTGTTCGTTTGCTTTACTCCCTCTTTACGTATCACTTTGTTTTCCATGCTTGCATATGTATCCAAGTGTGTGTAAGCTTGCATGCGTGTGAGCTGCATACATTATTCTTTAAGTTTTGTTTTTGTTTCAAAAGAAACCATTCAATTGCAAACAAAATCCATGCAAAGGAATAAACATGTGGAAAAGGACAATTACACATTAACCAAAATTCTTTTACATGGTGATTTTTGCCAACAAAAGGCACACTGAGGCCCTTATTGTATTTAATACTCTAATTTAATACTCTAATTCATTAATTGCAAATCAACTGTGATAAAAATAGCAACACCAATTTCTACAAATAGAAATGCTAATTAACTAATTGTTATAATTCTTGTTTGTCATGTAATAATTTGTAAAAAAAAAAAAAATCAACTGCTGTTCCTTGGGCCCCACCGCTTAAACTGGTTGTCTACCAAAGCTCAATCTATTTGACACTCAGTTAATTAGTGTTGAACGAAGTTCGAATATTGTTGTTATGTTTTATCTGATTACCTTCAAATCAGTTTAATAGAACTCTTTTTTACCTAAAAAAGGAACATGGAAAAAGTATTCACGTTTTTCATTGAAATACGATTATTATTTCTTCTCGGGTACTTAATCAAGAAGAAGCAAAGCTCTTAAAGTTATCTGAGTGCATTTTCTGGGTTATATTTAACACACTCATTCGCATTACTTTTAAATATACCTTGAGACTCACTTCCCTAGGCCTTTTTTTTGCTTTCTGTTTTCTGGACCTAATAGATCCAGATCCAATGCGTTGTCAAGCCATTAAAAATAAACTGCTGCAGCGGCTGAAATGAGGAGTAAGCAGGCCTTGTGGATGTCCTTATTTGACACATACAGGGCCTCTAGAAGGCTAGAAATTCGAAGGCCTTGCCATCTTACAGCATTAAGTGTATGAAATATATGAGTAATTACGCTTGGTGTACACTAGCTCGATTTTCACGTATAACTTTTTATGAGCAGCTTTTACAAAGCAAAAAAAACCCTTTTTTGCTTCTGGCTACTTTAGTTCTAGAAATAATATTTTTACTAAAAACGAGATCGGCATAGCTTAAACCTAGCGTAGTTTAAAATTTTTCGGCATATTGTTTCACAAAGTCAAATAGAGTGCAGAGCTGCACAGCTGTTCAAATCTTTGTGCTATGGCAATCTAACAATCTGTGACTTTATTCTATATGAACCAATCTAGTACTTTCGGTTAACCCATAATTTTATGTCACAGCAAGTGCTCAATAACAAAAACTGCTGATAACCTTATCCTTATTCAGTCTGATTTTTTTTTTTTTTTTTTGATAGCTAAAGTACTTTAGAAGATACAGCCAATTCTTTGAGTCTAGCTTAAACCTTAACTTTACCATGGGCTATAGCCTTGGAAAAAAGATTTTGTCAAAAATGTCAACTTCCTCAGAATCAATTGATTGTGGTATCGTTGAAAAGCAATTGTAGCTCCCTATGCAAAACTGCAACAACTTTGTTGATATCAAAAGTACTTTAGAAGAGACAGACAATTCTTTGAGTCTGGCTTCAACCTCAACTTTACCATTTGTCTAGGTGGAAATTGTAAGACTGTCGATGATAATGTTAGCACGCTGATTGGTTTAAGATTTCGATATATGACCGAAACTCTACTAATGATTTGAATTTTTGGAAATCAACTACTGTAAACAACAAAAGCAAAATCTATAAAAAGTGTTTACTCAGAATATAATTGTGAATATGTTTTACAGATGGCCGTTGCTTATGCTGCTTCTATAACGACCACAAGCAAAACTAGTCCTCTAAGATTCCTAGATTTCTAAACGTTCAACAAAAGATCTATCATAAACAACTTAAGAACTTAGTAAAACCATATACAAAAACAATTCGAAGAAGACTTAATCATATGTAAGTCATCTTCAAACAATTTGTTTATTTTTTTTTTTATTCTGTATATTTAGCACGAAGGCTATTAAAATAATACATTAATTATTATATTTGTCTAAAAGGATTTTCTACATTAAAATTCACATTTTATATACTGTATTAACTTTCTTTTGAAAATATAACAATTGGTTTCATTTTTTAAGTCTAAACGAATTTCATTGAAAAGCTTAAGACCCTTGTATACTAATGAATTTTGGCTGAAATTTGTTCTTCTAAAATTTAATCTGAAGTCTCCAGCATTTCGCAAATTGTAGGGTTGAACATCAGCAACGTAAACTAGCTGTGTTTGCATATATTTCGGCATCTTTCCAGTTTTCATTTTATAAACAAATAATAAAACATTCATTATGAGTCTCTGGTTGACCGTCATCCACTGCAACTTGTTTACCATATTACTAATGTGCGTTAATCTATGACATCGTAGAATACATCTCTTACCCTTGTTTTGTAGTTTTTGAAGGCGATTTTTCATTTGCTGCGTACCCAGAAATAGCAAAGATGAGCAATATTCAAAATGAGGTTTTATTGTTATATTATATGTTTTTATGGAAGTAGATGTTGACAGTTGATAGCGGATTCTTCTAAGAAAAGCAATTTTTTTGAAATTTTGTTACATACGTAGTCGAAATGTAAATCAAACTTTAGGTTTTTATCAAGAACCACGCCAAGGTATTTCATATCTGACACTACTTCTATTGCTGCATTTTCAATAATTATACTTTCAACTGTTGAATGCATTTATAACCATTGCTTTCGTTTTAGTTGTATTGAGTTTTAATTTGTTCTTTTTGAGATATATATCCACTGCGACCAATTCCTTATTAAGTATACGAACACATTCATCTGCATTTTTCCCGCTTATGTAAATAAGAGCATAATCTGCAAACATACATACTTTTGCTTCTTTCAAAACTTTTGGTAAATCATTTATATAAATTATAAATAGTAAAGTTCCCAGAACTGCGCCTTGTGGTACTCCTATGCTAACATTTTCAGCTTCTGATAAATATTCCCCACATTTTGTTTTTTGAGTTCTGTTATCAAGATAACTATTAAACCATTTTAATTCTGTATCTTTCACCCCATACTTTTCAAGTTTTTTCAGTAGTATTTCCCTGTTTATAGTTTCATATGCTCTTTTTAGGTCCAGAAATACTGCCACAACACAATTTTTATTTTCTATTTCTGATTTCCACTGGGTAACTACTAGATTTAAAAGAGACTCGCAGCTATGGTTAGTTCTAAAACCCGATTGGGTTTCGTGTAATAGATTATTATTTTCAAAATAATTACTCAATTGGGAATATACTACTTTCTCCAAAATTTCGCTTACTGTCATTAACATATTAATCGGTCTAATTTCTTGAGGATCCGTTGATTTAGTGATAACCTGAAAATAAATAAAATTTGATCGGATATATTGCTACTCTTGTAGGTCTGATTCGTGTTTTAAGCAATTAAGATAAAAATGATTTAAATTATATAAATTAAAAAACAAATGATAGAAAAGTTTGGCGAAAAGTTTGAAAACGTTTTTAATACCAATACAATAGCTGCAAACACAAAAATAAATTTCTATGTTAGTGAGAGAATGTAAAATATATTCCAATCAACAGAAAAATACAATGATAAAGTGGAAAGTTGATCAATAAGATTACATATAGACAGTCAGTAATGAAAAGCTCAGGTGATAAAATGGCCATGAGCCTCTGCTTAAAAACAGTATACAATAAGTCATGGCCTGGCTTTGAAGCAACCTTGGGTGCTGATGAGCGACGTGGGGGTCGTGAAACAGCCATGGTCGTGAACAGCCAGCCAGTTACTCTTATTGTCTTCTTTAAAAAATTTTGAGCTTTCTCAAATTTGAGGAAGTAAAAATCGAACTAGAATGCCAAAAAAATTTATTACCAATAATACTAAATTGTTTAAACAAAATTGCAATAAAAGTTTATTTACGTGAGTTGCAAGAGCTTTTCAGACTCTTGTGCGTTATCATAATGTTCCTTATTATTTTTCATTTAATTTTTCGGTGGAGGAAATTCTTAAAATTATTCTTTTTAATTAAATTTAATTCTTACTTCTTGAATGTAATCTGCAGGACAATGTAATATGTAGGAAAACGTACACATAATTGATGCTTAAAATGAGTTTTTAATTACAACAGGGTGTTTCGAATAGTAAAGTCTTTTACTTTGTTTGATACATACTCATTTAAATACGCTTTTTAGCAAACATAAGAAATATATTAAGCGTAATAAGCTGTTTTAGGTGCAGACCTTATTAATTGTTTTCTGATTATTTCAGCCTTCTGTTTGCCAACGATATTTCGTTGATGCTACTCAACTTGTCTGTAGACTCGAAAAATTAAAAAAAGAAAATGTTTTAGCCTTTACTACATATTCTATTAATCACGTGAATGAAATTAGAATCACAGATCTTCAAAACAAACCTTTAATACAGAAAATAATATTATCCTTTACTTTTCATACAACATTAATGACAGTTCAAACTAATACTTGTCAAAAATTCAGATAATATTATCAAGTGCGTTATACAAATGGAAGATAATACGATAAAAATTTAACATTCCATATGACTTTGTCGGTTTTTAAAACTCTCAAAGTGATAATATCTTTCATTGGATCAGGGTCACGTTTTATAATAGCACACACAAAATAGCTTCACTGAGTCTATAGTTTTGCCGCCGATAACGAGCCGTTGAGCAGTGATAGTATTATTCTTCCTTATACAATGACTTAGAATTATGTAAGATATTAGAAATCATACATAATTATATTTCGATTAGGATTTTGTTATAGACCTTTTTGCGCTCTGGAACATAACAATTACTTTAGCTGTTGAGTATTTCTAGTAGGCGGCATGACTTATATAAGATTATTCATATGCCGTCATTGAAGATTTTTCATAGCAGGCACAATTTTTCATTTTATTTCAAGAATATTCAAATATGAACTTAATTATTTATTTGCTTTAAGAGCCAATGGAAATGTATTAATTCAGGTCCAAAATTGAACCTTTTCAAAAAACGTTTGTTGTATTTTTTGAAAAGGTTCAATTTTGTTGTATTTTTTGAAAAAAATTCAGGTCCAAAATTGAACCTTTTCAAAAAATACAACAAACGTTTTTTGAAAAGGTTCAATTTTGGACCTGAATTTTTTTCAAAAAATACAACAAACGTTTTTTGAAAAGGTTAAATTTTGGACCTGAATTAATTTATTTCAAGAATGATAGTGTGAATGCAAACTGTAAATTACAGTTAGTTTTTGACAGTCGCAAGAAATGTATATAGAGTTTTGTCTTGTAAAGGGCAATGAAAGTATTGATACTTGGTCTGAGCTGCCCTTTACTCTGAATTCTATTCTTGAAAATATCAAAAAGTAAACTTTTTTTTTAATATTCATATATAGTATTATATTTGTGCTGCTACACAGTTTGAAAATCTGAATCAGTATAGAGAAAAAAATGTATCAAAGTACTCAGCGTACGTCAATAGGTAAGAGTTGCTCAACTTTCTGACTTTGCGTTCACGGAGACGTACTTATTGGGATAAATCTCGTAAGAAAGTATGCATTTTAGCTCAGCTATCAGTTGAGAAAGACGATGGCTAAGCATGCGACTCCGTCTTGATGCCATCGCATCATTTTCATGATACTAAAATGCAAACGCTAGGGGTATTGGGTAGCGCAGTTGGGTATTAATTGGCCATTAAGAAATGCTGTGCACACCTAAAATTTGCAATAGATTACTGGCGTAGCTCCTAAACGTGAGTCAAATCTTTTTCTGTCTGACAGCCGATCTGACGACTCCCGGCTGATAAGGAAGTGTTATTTATTTTGGTTCATATAATATTCTATTGTATTTTTTAAGGGTTGTTAAACTAACACTGTTCTTGGGACACCCTCTTCTGTAGAACAATGCAATAAAACACTCATTGACGTGCTGCATGCCCTAAATAATGATAATGTTGATTATGGTTGAATGGTTAAAGTTTAGGCTTGAGGCTAAAGCGTCTGTGTGAATAAGTTGAAGTGATAAGGAAATGCAATTAAATGCTGAAAGAATGCAGCAAAAACAATAAGACGAAAAGTTTTTTTTGGAGCAATTTGAGTCATGTGATTTGTGTAACTTTTGGATGATTTAAGATCACACTATAAAATAAAAGTTCATAGACTTTATTTTTCATAAATTTTATAACTCTTAAAAACTGGGAAAATTAGTTTTGACATTTGATGAAATACGGAATTTAATGTAATTTACTAGGTCTGCTTTCTATCTATTTTGGAATGAACAGCCTTCATCATGATACACAATTTATGTTTGACACACTTCTATACAATATTTGTTAAAGAAGCGTTAAGAAAATATATAAAATATTTTTTTTATAAACTTATAAACTTTGCTTTAAGAGCCAATTGAAATGTATTAATTTAGGTCCAAAAATGAACCTTTTCAAAAAATATTTGCTGTATTTTTCAGCTGTCTATATGCCGACGACATTTCGTTTGTGCTAATCAACTCCTCAGTAGACTTGAAAAATTCTTAAAAGTTTGTTTGAAACTTAACTACTTATTTCATAATTCCCATGAACAGAATGAGAATCAGAAATGTTCAAACAAACCTTTAACACAGCAAACATTTCTTTTTTCGTTTTGCAACACTTATACTTTTCTTTGCAACATTCTATACAACGAGTCACCAATCATCAATTGGCTCTTAAAGCAAATAAATAATTAAGTTCATATTTGAATATTCAAAAACTTTTACTTTTTGATACTTTCAAAAATATAAATCGTAGTAACCAATGGTGACTCGTTGTATAGAATGTTGCAAAGAAAAGTAGAAGTGTTGCAAAACGAAAAAAGGTTTGTCTGAACATTTCTGATTCTCATTCTGTTCATGGGAATTATGAAATAGGTAGTTGAGTTTCAAACAAACTTTTAAGAATTTTTCAAGTCTACTGATGAGTTGATTAGCACCAACGAAATGTCGTCGGCATATAGACAGCTGAAAAATACAGCAAATATTTTTTGAAAAGGTTCATTTTTGGACCTAAATTAATATATTTTTTTATAAATAAGCTAATAAGGCCTGCTCTCAGAAATTTGAATTTAATGTTGAATGAAAATTATTTACTTTTAATATTAAATTCTATTAAACTCACGTTGAAGTAAGTGACAAATGAACAAAGGTGAGTTAAACTAATTGAAATTGCCTTTTAGATCGTGCTAATAAATTTCAATTGGCCTTAAAAGCAGATATTAAATTAATTTTTAAATACTTTACTCAATAAATTTTATTGTTCTTCTTCTCCTGAGCAAACTGAGTTATTGTTAACAGTCTTTTGCAACAGAATTTTTGATTATATTTTGACAACTGACAGAAGTTGCCACACATAATATAAATTATTTTCTAGTTTGCTTAGCCAGCAGCCAGCGACTAAAGCTCATCTGCTATGAACAATCGAGGCACTAAATATGCCCTGCTAAAAACTTTCTTGAGCAAAGTTTTGTTGTTACGCAAAAAGATTGCAGAATTGAAATAAATATCTACGTTCAACTAAAAATAATAAATGTATGACATTGTTGCACTAATTTATATTTTAGCAAATGTGCTGACTTTTCATTAATTTTCAGTTTGCAATTGTACACTTGGTTGTGCATGAATGCAATTTATTTTCTTCATAAAATAGTCTTCTTCAACTTAATCATTAATTTGAAGACAGACTTCCGTAAGTTTTCAGCAACTGATAAAAAAGGATTATTTCTTTTTGTTTAAATAATCGGAAAATATTTCATACAACTGACTGGATTTTTTGTTGTTTTATTATTTTAACTTTTTAAAAATCTGCATTCATTTACACATACACATACTTCCTTTTCCTCTGTTAGTGAGTATTCATAAAATGTCGCAAGCTTTTTTTTGTTAAAAACTTGCAAAGATACACACATATTTTTTTTTTGCAGTAAAAATAAGTCTGCATAATATAACAAAATGTATTATAAGCTTCTTCTAAAGAGACATGCAAATATTATTTATGAAATATATAGAATATTTTTCAATTGCAAGTCTGCTGAACTCAAAATAAAAATATAAGAGACATAAAAAAGGATATGCAGCATGAGCAATGAGGTTAATATACTTCATGAAGTTATACCACAACATTTTGCTTTAAATTTCAAATTTTGTTTAGTTCTTTAGCCAAATAAATAAAATTTATGTGGGATATGAAGATAAAATACTATGTTGGCGCACTAGACGTATTAAGTGACTAAAAAAAAATTCATTTTACTAGATTACACTATGTAACAAATTATTGGCAACTTCCGCTTTTGTTATGTGTTATTCGTCAGGGTCGAATTGTTGTTTTTATATGAAATTTTTTTTTCTCTTAAATTTGAGACACATCTTATTTTAACTTTGAAACAATGTTTTCAATTTTATTACACTTTACGTCCAAGAATATTTAGTTATAGGGGCATTAAACGGTTTCAGTATTTTTTTTTTGCAATCAATTGCTTCGAGAGTTATTGAAAAAGTTACAAAAAAAGTTTATTTTACAAAAAGCTTGAATTTCCCAATTTTTGAAAACTCACAAAATTTGTGAAACCCAAAAAATTCTCCCAGTGTTATTGCTAAGTTACCAAGCTGTATTTAACGGCCATCGAATGAATGCTTAACCACTAACATCGATCAGACCTTTATTTAATTCCAGATAAAGCAAGAAAAGCTGAAAGAAAAGAACGCGTGATTTGATTTTATTACGCATCAAGAAAGTTTACTTTTGAAAACATACATCTCTACACGTTAAAATAATTGTGTAGATTTACGTGAAAAAGTTTGATAAAGATGAGAAGTCAAGTTCTCCATGTTCTAAATATTCTTCAAAAACGTGTTCATCCATTATAACAATTTTTTAACAGCAATAAACTAAATACTCCAAATTCTCCAGCTAGATAAATTTGTGAGTATTTATTTTCGTTTGAGTTAATGGAAGAAAGTCTCCACTAATGCTTACAACATAAGTGTAATGGTAAGAATCCGCTTACATTTTTTTGAATACCTCACCGCTGCGCTAAAATTTACATGAGCAATTTACCAACGAGAAATGGCGTAAGATTTTTTTGCCTCACTGTTTTTATGAAACGTAAATATCCGTAAGACCTCCATGCCTGCCCCTGCCCTATAGGAGATTAAGTGGAAATTTCTTAAGGCGTGTAATTACTAGAATAGAAATAGCAGAGAACTAAAACTTCAAGTTGTTCATATGTGACAGCGCATAAAGAATGGGACCCAAGTGTAAAAAAATCAATTTTAATTTTGTTTTGATGTCTCCAACATCTGAGCATCGAATGAGACCGATCCCATGCACCTAAAGTATTTTCTCCCAGAGATATATGCGTTTTATGAAAGTGATGGAACAGCAAAGATACACGTATTTAAGACTTTAAAATTGTTCTTCTGAAGATTTTGCTCGTCACATGCGTGTACTGGCTTGTGATTCAAACCGCTTTTTGATGATGTTGTGATGCGAATCGATAATTTTCTGTTTACGTTTTTTTCTTTAATTTTTTGAAATATTTTCTAAACAAGCTCAAATTTAAAACAAAATATGAATAACGCCTCTGAAAACAATTGGTCGACTTGAAGCTTTGCACTTCTTTTTTTTTCTTTGGTAAATTAAAGTAAAACTAAAAATATAAAAAAATAAAAAAAAATGGTATGCAGTGCAGATGTAAAATTTTTTAGCAAAAAATTAAACATATTTTTTAAAAGGAAGGAAATGGAAAATACAAATTAGTAAATATAAAAAAAGAGCACAATGTAATCAAAATTCGTAAAGATTTGAAAGTTGTGAAGAATTTGTGTGGATGGTAAAAGAAATGTTCGATGAAAAAACCCTATAGAATAAATAAATGCAATTACAAGATCACTTCTTGAAAGAAAAGTTAAAGAAATGCTTTGCTCAAAACACAACCGGAAGAAATTGTGCGTGAAGCTTATGAATTTCATCTCAGGGGAACATTGATGTTCAGGGCCAAATCGTCGCATTCCATATCGAACGAATTCCCTCACTGTGTGTATGTTGTTTATTTTGCTTTTGTTTTACATAATTTTTGCTCGATAATTCATTCGATATCGAATGCGACGATTTGGCCCAAAGTATCTGTGGTAGGGCTGTTGGGGAAAACAATCAAAATCAGAAGAACACCACCAGGCAATTTTGCCATTGAGGGATAAAAATTCGACTTCAGGAAGTGAAAAGTGTTGTAAATAATTATTACTCAATAACTTGACATAAATATTGATGTTTATTTAAAAGTTCCAAAATGCCATCTAAAATCAATGGTACTAGTATCCTACTATTATAAATTATACAAGTGATAATCTAGTACCAAAGTTACAAGTAGTTTTCGTAATTTTCATAACTCACTCAATGTTAATTTCAGTATTAAGATAGTATAGGAACGCTTGCAGTGAGAACCAGTGCTGACGAGTTTCATACTGGTGGCATATTTATCACACGCACAAACGCATCACATAATATTCTCTCCCATATATTTGGGTAAACCATGATCCAAATAATAAGGTAACCTTTTCCCTACAATAAAAACAACTTCAATAAAAATAACATTCATTTTGTTTTTGCACAATTTCTGAAAACTGTCAAAAAGATACCACTGCTACAGTTACAGAAGAGAGATGGACAGAGCTTACTCTGGTTTGCGATCTCGTTTTGGCTGCCTTTCATCTCTGTATTCTCTTAACAGTTTTAAGTAGTCACATGATTAATGGTTCAGCTGAAAAGGTTGGTTGTATCATGGGGTAAACTGATAGAAAAACTCACACCATACGTGCTCAAACTCTCTAAACATCCTTTAAGCAGGCTCAAGTATATTTATCACAGTCAATTAGAGCATATGCATTTTAATCTAGAATCGTTGAAAGAACAACAAAAATTCTGGCAAAACATCAATGTGTATTTTTTTTAAACTATTCTCTGTAGCAACATTATTTTTGCATGACACAAAAATTTGGAGCGAATTTTGCCGCTTAATATTTTTTCGCCAACTTGCACCGCTACCATTTTACCCTATGGCAAACGAATATATTTATGTTTCCTGTGTGTACTTAATGGGTTATTTATGCATTTCGGTGAACCAATGTCTTGTTTTTGGCTCTGTGTGTTTTATTAACAATTTCTTTTTTTAAAGTGCTGATGTACATTAAGAAGTGATAAAGTTGCATGCATATAAAAAGGACAGCAAGTAAATTTATGTTAATTTTTCTATTTACAAGAATGAAAAATCTTTAACAAACAAGAGAAGTATTATTTGAAATACCAACTCAAATCGAAAACCTTTTTAGACAAATAAAAGGAAATACCACCATTAATAGATGAAAATTTATTATTTGGTTTTTCTTTGACCCCATTTTTATATTTTATATATTTATTTTCTTGAGTTAAAGGTCTTTTTTATTAAAAATATTTAACTATTTTTGTCGATTTTCACTCTCCTTCGGATAGCTTGTCCTGAAGAAACTATTCGAAGGAGAGCGAAATATCTCATAAGAGGTAAAATGTCGAAGAGAAAATTACATTTTATGCCCAACTTCGTGGCGAACATCGATGCTCGGTCTATGCTCGACCATCGCTGACCGAGAATGACCGAAACATGAACAGTAGCGGTCTTCATTGGCCATGAGCGCTGTTCGACATCATGTTCATACTTAGTTCATACCAAGTTCATGGCTAATTGAGACCCCCGGTAAGGTATATTTAGACTATGTAATATTAGCCGTCAAATGACGGCTTCGTTTTTGGCAAGCTTACAAATAATAACAGCTAAGAATTACTATAAATACATACACATGCCAATATGGATACACTAGCAAACATTAATGAAAAGAAAGCAATGGAGGAAATAATGTAAAAACATTAATGCTATTTTCGTTTATACAGTAAAGGGCAACTTTTTTTTTAATTTTGTGGGGCAACCAAAATTCTGAAGAATAATTCTCTTAATTATTTATTTAGGCTGAGTGGCATGACTGTCGCTTTAGAAACATGAGCCCCTGAGTTCAAGGATGGGTGCTGACAAGAAAATGTGGCGGCTTCGAAACAACTAGTTGTCCACCCTGTCAAATGTCTTTGATGTCTTCTTTGCCTTATTTAATTAATATCAATCACTAATCAATAAGGTAGAAAGAACTTGAGCCTGATAAGCTTAGTTCATTAATAATTTTATAATAATATGCTCGAATAATGAAAATTAATTAACTTATTATATTGTGACTGAAGGTATTTTCTTTTATATTTTCGACTTTATTTTATGCTTTCCGATATTTCACTTTCCTTCCGATAGTTTTTTCAGAGTAATGCTTAAAAAAAGCAATACAAAACGCACGGGTATTCAGCAAAAGTTGTCCTAATTGATGTTAAAAAAGTTCCCTTTTTTGTCCCAAATATTAATCAAAACCAGCAAGAAAAATACTTTAGATATTTTTTTTGAATTATGATTAAAGAATTTGACATTGAATTTACAAAAAATATATGTATGTATATGTCTGTACGCATAAATATATGTATGTTTATTTTCTTATTGCTAAAGGAATTATAGTTTGCTTTGCAAGCCAGTAAGTCCATGCAGAAGATTTGGCTCAAAACCAAATGTGATGTCACTCATTGCTACAAAAACGCATTATGTCATTCCAGTTTTATTTTCATTGAGTTGTCAGAATACGAGTCCTTATATACATACACATACATATATATATATACACGCATGCATTTATACAGATACAAGCATAAAAGTGAATATAAATAAATTTGAGTTCAGCAGGAAAGAAAAAAAAACAATCATTGCTCCATTGTGGCCAATAAAATGAATTGTTAGCCAAATGTTATAAAAATAAAATCTTTGCTAATACTCAGCCATGAATAGTACAACCCACATGCATTTCTTTGTGCTACATATCATTTTTATGACCTCAAGTGTAGGACATTTTCAGACTTTGATTACAAAACAATTGTATTGCAGTGGCCATAACTGAATGAAAATGGGCATCACTTTGGGCCTTTAAATCGAAATAATGCTAAAAAAAAAACTCATTGCTTCAATCCACCGCTTATATTATTGTCACTAAAACTATTTGTTTAAGCACTAGCTCTTTTGACAGACCTTTCGCTCAATTTTGAATTACGCCTTGACCAACATGTAACAGCTTTATATTTCGACTAAAAGAACTGTCGCACAGTGGGAGATTTTGAAAAAAAGTGGAAATAATTCTGCAATTTCTAAACGAGTAAGCCGATTATAAAGAAATTCAAGTAGTATTGTTGAGCTTAAGTTTGGAATTTAAGCTGTATACACCCAAACGAGGCGGAGTTCTATGCCCCTAAAGTGGGTCTCCAGGGGCAGTGAAAAATTCGAAAGCATGTCAAACTTATGGTTTCGATCCAAATAAAACGAAATTTTGTAGATAGATTTTCCTACCAAAGAGCTTTAAAAAATGTGCAACACTGATGGATTTTCATTTGCAGGTTAGGAGATATACGACGAATACTGTTGAAATTTAAAATTTTTCCCTGTTCTGTCCCACTGTTTCGCTGATAGCAAAGACAAAACTAGTCATATTTACAAAATCTTTCCTTTTCTGGATGGACTTAAAACAAAATTTGAAATCTTGCAAAAAAAAAGAATTAGTTTGAAAAACTTATTTGGTCAAAAGTTATACGCAGTTTAAATTCAAATTCCTAAAAAACTCGATTTTTCCCCGTTTTTTGTGGAAAAAAGTACGTTCATTATTTCGTAATTTAAAAAAAAAACTTTGCGGGAACATCTACGCTATAATTATGTTTATTTAAAAGAATATAATATGTTGTATATTGTGACGGAAAAATAAATTAAAATTTTTTTTAAGAAAGCAGAGTGTTGCCAACTAAAGGAATTTTTATAGTAAGTTCTCGGTGTATGGCTTTTTCTCTCCAATTCCAAAGCTAGAAACAAATAATTTTTTATACGATACTAAGGCCTAGCATGTTTTTAAAAATTCACCACACTTTCAGGTGCACCCTGCAAAAAATACAATAAATACAGCAAAAATATTTAAAAATCCAATTTTTGGGTTATATTTTTCTGGGAATTACGGGGTTTTAAGAATTAAATCTTACCAGAAGCCAGATTCTGGCATTCGTGATCGAATATACTCGATAATAAAAACAATGTAGAGCAAAAACAAAATGAGCAACAAACACACAGCATTCTATAACGAAATCGGTCAATCACGAGGGCCAGGATTTGGCCCCAGATTTTACATTTTTCCTATTAAGTACGTTATTTTCTACGTAAAGGACAATTTTTAGCAGAACATAATTGCAAATAAAAATTTTGTAGCATAAGAAAAAATCACTGAGTACTGGAAAATCGCATTTGTGGGATTTTTTTATTTTATTCTGGGAATTTCGGGATTCATCGGTTTCAACTTTTATCTATTAACTACGTCATATTTTACCTACATGCAGGATATTGGCAGAAAATGTTCACAAATAAAAATGTAGTAGTGTAAGGAGGTAAAACTTTATATTTATACATGTATGCTCTTTTTTCAAGAACTCTTTTTTTTTAAGCCGACTAATGGCTCTTAAAGCTGTGATTCACTATCCTACTGAATCGTACGATCTGTTAAAAATGACATGTGTGTCCAAAAAGTGTGATAGCCTGTGTATGTGTGTGAAGGACTTTTTGACAAGTCTGTTCGATTTGCTAATCTTTTGAAAATTTTCAAAAACTTATCTAATTCTATGCGATCAGGGTTGCCTTTTTGAAGTTGTTTACAAAAGTATATTAGTGAGGCCATTTTGATGCGACTTTTTAAAGTAGGAAAGAATTCTATCAGAGTAAGCTAGCAATTTTCAGTGAATGAATTGTACGATTGAGTAGGATAGTGAATCACAGCCTTTATTATTACATTTTGAAAGAAGTGGGCTGTTTTATCTTGGCAAGCCAATGCAGGTAATTTAAACAGTTACACCGGTATTCATAAAAAATAAAATGTTGCTCAAATACATTTTAGAACAAATTTGATATGAAAAATTTGTTCTAAAATGTATTTCAAAAATGTTTTATTTTTTATGAATACCGGTATCAATATGGTAGCTGCGATATGTCGGGTAATTTTCAATTCTTTATTTACGCACACTGACAGGAAAAATTTTAAATTACTTTCACTGGTTATCATTGAGTACGAGTGTATTAATATTGATATACATATGTACATAAGTACTGTGTGCTTTTGTTAGTATATTGTTATAAAAGCAATCGTGAAGGACAGCAATAATTACAATATGAGTGTGTACAAACACAAATACTTTTATTAAAACAGCGACTCTGAATACAATCTGTATGCGAAGTGATTGCAAACGTTTATTAAACGTTTGTTAATTAGCCAAGTACAGGCATGTACATATATTAAAATTTACATATATGTAGTTCTTGTGATTAAATATATTGATTATTTTGCAGGGATATGCATGATTTTCTCTTTTGTATTAAAATAATTTTTCTGTATTCTTTGTATGAAATATAGTTTTTTCTTTTAATCTAAAATTACTAGCGTACATGCAATAATAGTAAAGGTAATAAAAGTTTAAAATATGTTTTTAGTTTATTTTCTTCACAAAATAAAATCCTTACTGATGAGCGCAATCATGCGGTGTGCCTTTGCCTGAGTGCTTATTTCTTTTTTTAAAGAAAAATATTGCTTGACTTTTCTTCTAAAGTGAGTTTATTTATATTAAAGTTTTATATTTCTAAAAAAAAAAAATCAATAGTTCTCAGACGTCACAAATGTTTAAGCACAAATATTAACTTAGTGTCTGGAGAGCTTGCAAACTGGTCACCACACATGCATTCGTGTAACAAAATTGCACGTATGAATGAATATTTTTTTTTTGTATTTTTACATTCTATATTGTGTTTAACTCATTGCCAGCCTTGTTCTCTTTTTCTTTTTACAATTTGTAATAAAAAAAGGGCAAAACTAATATATCTATCTCTTGGTCAGGTCTAAACACATATAAATGAACTACGTTTTAGGTTATGGCAATAAAAAAAAAAAGAAAGAACATTTTAATGCAACATTAAATTTTATTTAGCAGAGCATGTATTGGCAAATCTTATATATGTATAACAAAACAGGAAAGCTGCATATTTCATCCATCCTCAATTCTTCAATATTTGTATTTTCTTTGCAATTTGACAAATATCTTGCGGCATCGTTCCATTTGACAAGTAACTGTAAACGAAAACAGAAATTCACTTTGAACAACTTAGATATAAATTGACAGTATTGTTGGCACTGTCTATAGATTGTTTGGGGAATTTCCTCAAGCAAAAAAGTCCTAAGAATTATTTAAGTTGCAGTGTGACATTTGTAAAAAAAAAAAAACGAAATATTAAGAAAATGTGTTGAATCTTAAGGCCTAGTTCGCCACATGTTGCTGCTGCTGCTGCTGCTGCTCTACCGTAACGTAATGTAAGCACGTTAGAGCACTCACAGAAGGCCTAAAAATGTTACATGCAAATAAGTACAACAGAATTCGGTGCCACTTATTACATGCTTCTCGGTATTCATATGTATACAGTCAGAATATTTTTGCAGTAACTGACCGCAGTTTATTCTAGAAGTAATCAGTGCAGTTATTTTTAAATGACAAAACGTTTAAAAAATAATGAAATTTTAATTTTAACTGATTTGTACAGTTACTTAAACAACTAGCTACAGATAAATACAAATTATTCGCTGACAGTTAATAATGACAGTAGTAACTTATGTTACACATACCTGAAGAAGCCAAACTGTTAATACGTATATACACATTTAAGGCCAAATGCATAATAATTATTGTAAGTTAATTAAGCTCTTATTTGACGTATTTCTACGGAATATTTGTCAAATAAACGTGTAATAAACCTTCAATAGTTTTCATGAATATGGGTGTTATAATTTGGTTTCTACATACATACTTGAATTGATTGTTGTTGAATTTGTTCTGCTTGTTGCGACGGCGGAGTGGGTATGGCAGCTGCTTTCAAGTCCAGATACTGCATGTTCGAATCTCAGCAGAGCCTTTGCAGTACAAAAATGAAATTAGCGAATTGAAAAAGGAGATAACACAGATAGAAAACTATTATTAAATGCAATGACTACCTAAGAAAAAAATTTTTTTTACAAGTTGATTACGTATGAATTATTTGACAATTAGAATAAAGGAAAAAATCATTATTTTTACCGATTGGGTTCCGTAGATTTTTTAACATTTAAATTCAAATGTAGTAATAAGTAAATTTATATGAAAAATAAGTAGGACGGTTTTTAAATGAAGTTTCATTTATTTTAAAGAGTGTTTTCAGTTAATTTTACTGACAAAGTTTTCTGAGTGTATTTTTTTAAATTATTTGTTTTTGTATTTGTCCAAATTAGTTTGGACAAATAGTTTTATTTTTTATTAGTTTTATTAGTTTTATTGAAATACTTACCATTATTTAATAAGACTTATATTCCTACTTTTATATACATTTGAATATTTACCCTGCATAGAATACTTACCCTATAATGTTAATTTACCTTCATATTTGAATACTTACCTTTTACTTATCTCCGTATCATTTGCTTAAATTCATTACGCCGTAAAATGTTTCGCGCCCATTAAATTAAGCACCCCAATTTCCAATTGTGAAAGATGGGATTGGGGTATGAATTTCTGAAAAACTTTAATTTGAATTAATACTAAAACCATACTCGAAGCGAGCAGTGTTAAGTAGCCAGTTAATCCTTCTATTTTAAAACTTTTGTATTTAACTGTTAAACAGTTCTCAAAAAAGGTAAGAAACAAAAATAAATAGAATTTGTATTACGAAAAGAAATTAAACAAAGATATATTTCTTTTCCCCTGATTACATCTCAATTATAACGCTTTCATTGAGGGAGAGTTATAATTCACGGTCGGCAATGATCCCCCTTATTTCAGCTTGTTACTGATCTTTACCCGAGCGTTTAAGCAAATTAATGCACAATTTGTTCAGTATTATTTTATTGTTTAATTACTAAACTATCAATTTAACTCAAATTTCGTTGAACTGAACTTTATATTCGAAAGAACTTTATATTCGAAAGAATATAAAGTTCAGTTCAGTTATATGCACAAAAAATTAAAATTTTTCTATAGGGATACAGAAGTCTGAGTCAAATCAGTACCATAACGACAGAAATGTTTTTACATTAAGGCTTTTCACTATGGATAGTGCAAACTGTGCAACACCACCACAAAATATATGTATTTGCACTCTGCTTCACTAATATTTTTACATTAAAGTTTTTCACAATGGATAGTGTAAACTGTGTAAACGAAGTAGATGTGAGCAAAAATGCTCTCCGTTTTTTCACACCACAACAATATTTGCAGTTTGCTTCATTTTTCCTATTTTGCACAAAAAACCCTTGAGCAAATAGAAGTGTGCAAATATGTATGCTCAGCATACATTTGGGTTTGAAATACAGTATTGTCTCGTCTATGCTACAATCTTATAAAGTTAGTTTTATCTTAGCTTATAAAGTGAGTCTGATTTTTACAGCACTAGTGTAACAATGTGAAAAGAATTTAAACAGAGTTTTATAATTAAAAAAGATAGAACTGAACTGAAACAAAATAGCTGAGTGTATTTTGTTTCCGTTTGCAGTTAAGGAATCGGCTAAAACATATAAAAACGTAACTATATATTAAGAAGTGTTGCGCTAATGTTGAAAACTCGAAATCACAAATAGTTGCTTGGTACAAATGTAACCACATTCGCCATTGGCTGAGTAAGTGCGATTACTGAAAAAAAACTAGGTTAGCAATTGGGAGATTCATATAATGGTGATACGTATTTACGGTCTTTTAGAGCTCAAGATCCAGAAGCTGATGCAAGTATGTCAACATATGCGAGTGCAAAAACACACACACATACGAACCCCAAATCAGAGTAGATTTATGAGAGAAAATGCCGATCTCACCTTTTTTGTTTTTAAAAACTATCTAGACTCTAGAGCAGGGCGATAGTCAGAGCGTGATTTGATTATCGACGGAAATGGTAAAGTGTACTGCGCTGTATTGAAAGTTGTGAACTTGTCAGCTTCAAGGGGTCGCAGTGTAATATTACAGAGGAAATCTGCTGACTGGAAAGTAACAGCATTCTGCTACCCAAAGCTGATGTAGTTATAAGGGGAATTGCAGCGAAAAACATTTACAAAAGTTTATTGCTTGGACCTGGGACATGCACGAGGGGTAGGATCCCACTTGGCGAAGGCTTATGCTATAGCTGCTGGCCGTCGTATAGTGTGACACACGGTTACCTAACCGTAAAAATAATGGAGCCCAATCGTAGAAATAAGTTGTGTAAATAACCGTAACAGAAGCATCATTGCATTAGAACGCAAGTCCTCAACTCTGCTTCACTGGATTCCACATTTCTGCAATTCAGACACAAGTTCATTGCATTTAATTGACTCTCTCTTTGTTTTGCACATCTTGGAAATTTTGAGTAGCAGTTTCAAGTTGTAAAACAAATTTTAATCTCTTTTATTTTTGAAATATCATTTAGCTCCTATTTCATATTATAAATCACCTTTTAATATTTGCTAATTATTTCGTTTGTTTATTTATTGCGCAAAACACTTTTCATTTCGTTTTCTAAAAAAATAAATACATTAACTCATTTTTTGTTACATCACACAAGCAGTTATTTTGGGTTTAACGCAATATTTTAAGAGAAATAATGTGCTAAGCTAATAAATGATAAATTTTTCAAAAAAATCCATAAAGAAAGTAAAGTGCAATTGGCACGCAAGTCTTTTTTTCTACGTTGAAATTAATTGTTTGAAGTTGTTTTTAGCGATTTTCTCATTTTGTAGTTGAAATAGTTTAGCATTTACGTGAGACAACAACTTTATTTCATTAAAAGTTACTAAAACACAGATAATGTTTTTTCGTAACTACAATGTATTTTCTAGTTATGGTAACACTGTTCTTTTAGGGAAACATTTTTAATTTTTACAACCGCCCTATGGCCTGCTAAACAGCTTCTTAAATTCTGTTTAAAATTTTAAATTTTCTGGTATAGCTGTATTATTTTATTACATTTGATTAAAATATTAAGAAAGAAAAAAATCTTTCCTTATAATAAAAATTTTTTTCATTGTTTTCAACTTCATTGTTGCCTGAATATTAAATCTACAGAAACACACTCTCAATTTATATTTCAGACATTCAGAAAGTGAAGGTGGAAGTATAAATTATTAATTAATTCAGCATGTTGTGCTTCAAGTAGTTGAGTGTTTGTTGTTATTTAGGCGTTGCTTTCAAAAGTGTTTTTATTTTTCATTTCTTCTCTGCCATGAAGTTCAAGGTGAAAACGGAGGAAATTATTGTAAAAACTTGCATCTATTTTGGGCAAACCAAATAAACAATTGCGTGAAAGCAAACGAATACGGTTTAGCAATAGACGAGCAAAAAAAAAAAAAAAAAATCAGAAGAAACAACTCTGCAGATGGGGTAAATTTAAAAGTTTAAAGAAAGGCGGAACACTTTTCGCAATTTATCAGACTGAATGCAATGTTCCCAGAAATACGCCTACTGGCTTCCAAAGAAATAGCTCTCGTTCTGAAATAAGAATTTTTTCAAACTGTTTGGGCACAGAATCCTGGTGTTCGATGAGAACAATTCTATATAATTTAGGAAGACCGAGGAAAGGATTGAAAAATGGATCATTTTGAACATGATGTTTAAGAGTCCTTATCGAGGACATGATCAAGAGTGTTGTAATAAAGTTTATAGACAGGTAATACAAAGAATAAATTAAGGACGAGAATCGCATATTAATTAGCACAAGACAGCATTATTGTTCTACATCAAATAACTTTGAAATTGTTTCAATATTTAGAACGAAAAGTTATTATAAATAACAATAAACTGAGCCAAATACGAGACTGACTCGAACAGCAAGGGATCCGTACTACCGTCCAAGTGGTAGACAAAGGCTACTTCTGGTAGGAGGTACCCTTTAGTTTTTAACTTCTTCTTCTTTTTAGTATTTGCTGTTGTAGAGGCCACGCAACCGCATTCAGCGTGTCAATTTTAAGTCTCTATCACTTACGGTTCAAAAGGTATAGTTGTTTTTTTGTTTCAACCAGAAGAGTGTCCCCGTGTATGAACACCAATTAAATTTTAATTTTTTTTTGTTGCTATTTTTGATATTTGTTGTGCAAATCAAAAAAAAAAAAAAACAAAATTTACAAACAAGTTCTACGAAAAACATTTGCTCTGCTAACGCTTACATTATGTTTAATACTGTAAAAATAAAGTAACAGAGGAAATGTTACCCATAGAATAACATATTGGGCCTTAACTATAGGCAAACACTACAGTCATTTCTTTTTAGAAACAACTTAAATTTTAAAGCGTGTTGCTAACTCTTTACTAACTATAGTCAAAATTAAAGTTGACATTAAGCTGAATCAGTTTTAAATGGATGCCACATTTTTTTTTTTCAAAAATGCCAAATTATTTATCATACAAGCTCTTACAAATTTAAGTAAAATCCCATCTCCAATGAGATGACTCTCAAAAATTATGTATACATGTGAACACACACCTACATAAATGTAAGATTGTATTAGTAAGTAAACAAAAAACATCAAAGCGAATTGAATAAAAGTAAAATTTTAAAGAAAATTCTGATTAATAATACATACATATGTAGTTATTAAAAAATCTTTAATTTAATTATTTAATTAAAAAAAAAAATTACATTAAAAAGCTTTTACATATAAATGTAGCATTTGTTTGAGCAAAACTGTTGCTAAATAAGTTAAAGACAACTTCTGCTGGTTTTAAATTTAGAGCAAACTTTTGCGCTCAAAGTTGGCTTTTTCTTGTCTATAGTAGACGAAAAGCTTACTTTTATTTAGCAGTGACTTAAAATTGCTTAAAGCATACTTTTTCGATGTCTATAGTTATGGACCATTGTTTTTAAATGTTTTTTTCTTGAAATATCTAACATTTCAATACTGTTAAGTTCCTACGAAATCTCTTAAAAGTGGCAATCATAGGCGAACAATAGCCAAAATTTTATCACTGACTTATTGCAGATAAGCCCCTACTATAAGCCTGCAATTAATTGATGTATTTGAAACAACATATTCCAACCCAAAAATCCCTAAAAATATGGGGCCTAAAAATGTATGCTGTATATTAAATTAAAGCCTGGTTCCTTCGCTACTTTTGTATATTATATTATAACGGTTATTCATTTCGTGCTTTCAAAAGTATAGCACTGGAATTTGACATCTGTCAAACTAAATTGTTAAAACAATTTTTTTCTCTCAATTCAAACTCTGACATTAACGAAAATGGATCGCTTAAAATTATCAAAACGTACTACAAAAATTGTGATTCTGCCAGAGTCACATATAGTGCTTTAAGAGGAGATTATGGTTTTCATAATCATCCAACTACGCAAGCACTTGGCAAAATTGTGAAAAAATTCGAAGAAACTGAAGCGTCTACAAATATTGTATGGCCTGTGCATCATCGTTTTGCTGGTTCCGCTGAAAATAATGCTGCTCAAAGTGAAAGTGTTGCCGAAGACCCGAATGTGTCGATTCCTCGTCGTTCTCGGGAATTAGGACTGTCTTATGGCATATTATGGCGTAATTGGCATTTATATCTACACCTTCATTCATATAAAGTCCAGCTCACACAACGTCGTAAAGCCAGCTGACCATTCACAACGTCATAGATACGTGGAATGGGTGCTTGAACAACAAGCGGTGGACGGCGATTTTTCGAGCAAAATTTTCTTCAGCGATGAAGCACATTTCTCACTCGGTGGGTATGTTAATAAACAAAATTGTCGTATTTGGGGTTCTGAGAATCCTCAAATAATTGAAGAGAGGCCGGTACATCCAGAAAAAGTCACTGTTTGGTGCGTTCGTTGGTCCGAAGGTGTGATTGGCCTTACTTCTTCGAAAACGACGAAACGATGGAATTACTGTCACCGTCAATTCGGAGCGTTGGGGTCATATGATAACCGACTTTTTTTTTTGCTTGCTTGAAGAATACGACAGAGAGAACGTGGTTTCAACAAGATAGTGCCACATGCCACACAGCTCGAGCGAATATGGCTTTGTTGCAAGAGACATTTCCTGACCGCGTAATTTCTCGTCGTGGCGATATCAAGTGGCCACCAAGATAATACGATTTGACACCATTCGATTTTTTTTCGGACGGAAGGGGGGGGGGGGGGGCTACACGAAAGACCGTGTCTATGCAGATAAACCGTTAACTTTTGAGTACTTAAAAGCCAACATTCGTCAAGTTATGGCTGAGATACCGCCCATTATGTGTCAAAAAGTGTTCGAAAATTACCTCAAAAGAATCAATGCTTCCAACACTTCGCGAGAAGGACATTTAAATGTTGTAGTGTTTCACACATAATGTCACCGATCAAACTTTACAATTTAAAAAAATATTATGAAAAAAAATATTTTATAAGTGTTTAATTTATGTTTTCTTTTGAAACCGCAAGACGGATAACCCGTTAGTTCCAATCAATATAATCAAAACAAACTCACTCTGTCATTTTTTCGGTATTCAGCCCTTGCTGAATTTGGGTTTTCTAATAACCATCTGTAGACAGTTTTAGTTGTCCAAGGTTGTATTTTTGCTTCTTTCAATTTTGAATACCAAAATGTTTTAGTATTTTGTTCATGTATTCAAACGGCCTTAGTATGATGAGCATTATCTTAATTAATTTGTTCCTTTTAAGTTTATTAACCTTGGTCTTCTGTATAAAATTGTCCAGATGTTAAGCCAATCAAATAACAACGACAGCAACTACTAGAAATCTTTAGAAATATTTTTATATTTTTAAATGAAATAATGCAAAGGAATATAAACATAAGAAATTTATATAAATATTCGTGTTTAATTTAAAAATTCAGTTTGATGTTTTCGTTTTTTTTATGTGTTTTTTTCGTAACAAATTCTACTGGTTTCTTTTTTACTTTAATGCCGCTTCGTTTAATTTCAGCAGCTCCATTCGGAGTATAGGAGCACTTATCGTTGGCATGAATTTACTGGCAACTCAAGGCCAGAAGTGGTGCGACGCGCACCAGCACCAAATCCAAGTCAATTTGTGGGTAAGTTCTAATTTTTCATTCCATTGCCTTGATTTGTTTGCTTTCCTAATTTAGTGTCAACCGAGATTTTAAATTGAATTATTGATTAAATATTTGACTTGAGTTAGACATGCTGTGTTATATGAAACACGACATAAAAATGCAAAATAATTATTTAAGCCAACAGATGCAAAACAAAAATTCATAATTACATTTATGTGTCTTAAGTTCAGTTTCATTTTATTTAAAGTAAATTGTTTATTATATTTCATATATCTGTAAACACACATACATATACATATATCTTTTAAGGACCCACAAACGAGCCACCATTGCCACGAAGAAAAAAGTGTCCAGAATTAGCGTATAAGTCGCATGAGTTTATAATAGGAACTGAATACACAGATGCACGTAATAATGCTGCGAACCGTATGGCCAGGGTGAGTTTTGCAATATTTTTAGTTTTTTAAGAATAAAATCAATTGCGATAGAAATAATATCGATATTAAAAAGCAACTCATGGAACTGACTTGTCATTTGAAATGAAATCTATGACCAACGACGAACGTTAAGGTTCCTCATAGTTAAATTTCCATAAGATACAAATAACACTGTGCTGCAAAATAACACTCTTTGGTTGTGTTTTTAATAAAAATATTTAGACTATTTGTATTTTGGTGCTCTAAACCCCAATCTACTTTTAGCTATTCTTTATCACGTAAGAATTTTTTTTTTTTTTTGCAATATTAATATTGTTTCAGTGAATCTATTTTTTATACCCTTCACAAAAATGTGTATTTCAATCCGTGGGTAACGCATTGAAATAAACATCTAAGACCAAATAAAGTATGTATATATATTCTTTATTAGAATCAATAGAGATTACGATTATAGCCTTTTTACATTGACGCACATCTTACATCTTTCATCAATTTGCAAAGATGTTTACATTTTCCCGTAAGAATTATACAGGGCGAAAATTCTACATCTTTCTACATCAGCAGAAGATGCTCCTTTCCCATTTTGTTCCATCTTACATCTTTCGATTTTTTTAATGCCATCACTAAAATAATTGTAGAAAATCGATTGCTTTTGTACCATCACTAGCAAAATGACACTTCAGAAAACAAATTTAACATAAAAAAATGAGCGGAACATGTATTTTCTTATAATTTTTAATTAATTACATACATATAAATAAATTCATTTTAGTTGAAGTGCAAAAGAAAGCCCATCGTATGGTCATTCAATATGGAGAACATATTGCCTGACCTCTGGAAATCAAAATGTCCAAAATGGTCCATTTTAAATGGCCTTGGACATTTTAAATTTTTCACAAAAATTTTTCGTCTTCCTTTTTTGACATCTAAATAAATGAAAGATGTTGTCAATGTAAACGACTGTTGAAAATGTTCACATTTTCAACATCTTCCATGCGTTTCAAGTGGATTTCAGTCGGTGTAAGAAGGATATTAAGCGATGTCCGTCTGTCCGTCGTTGAAATACCGTTTCTGAGAAAACGGTTTGAGATAGAAACCTCGTTCTTTCGCTAAAATGTGTTAAACCCCGGTAGTGGGTCTGCTATTGAAATTCAGTAAGATTGGTCCACGGATAGCCGAGGTATATCCAAAAAACCGGGTTTTTGGGGGTATTTATGGCCATTTCAACGTTTAAGTTACTTGCAGTTCCCCATAGTTGGACTCCATATATCCATATCGGCTTAATAACTGATTTATGCAGCAAAATTTTGTTTTCTAAGCTAAAACTCGATTTCGGGCTTAATAACCAGTAAATTCGCTTTATTTTTATATTAATTTGCTGGCGTTTCATTTTAAGATGCTGTTTCCAGGCCTAAATGTTTTACAGTATTGCTGCTTGCTATAATTATACTATTTAAATATACTGGGGAACAATCATTGTTTCTTAAGGTGTACGTAATGTGGACAGACTTTGCATTATTAACTTTAATGTTCGATTTTTTAATCCAATCTTGAAGAAGGGTCAATTGGTTTTGCAGCAACTCAGAAGCTATAACTGGTAGGATTTGAAATACAATTTTTTAGCGCATCTTTTGATGTGCGCTTGATTCAAATTGGAGAAGGGTTTTCCGAATTATAGATGGAGAAGAACTGAAAGCAGATTTGGGCTAAGCACCAAAATACATATAACTTACACTTTTTATTTTCTTAAACCCATTTGTACTGTTGTACAGTGTAATTTAAGTACTTTTAGTTTGATTTTTATTTTGCTACATAGCTTATCACCAAGCCCTTTAAGAATACCTTCATTGGTTTTAAATAAATGCATTTGAAATATAAATGCGAAAAGTGATTTCTTTAATGGACTCAAAGCTTAAAGAAAAGTTTTCTCACTGGGATTTGCACACCAAGACAGCACAACAAATTTACAGCATATCACTCAAAGAATATTTGAAAATTCAAAGTGCCATAAGCTCTTTACTTTATAAAAGCTTTTCTTTTTAATATGCAAAAATCTTTGAAATATTTAGTAAAAGGATGTGAACAACTGTGTTCATGTAATAGTTTTAAAACATGGTCATAAATAGTGTATGCGCGTCCATTAGGGTTTGAAATGGAAAGAGTTTTCAATAGATTTTGGCATGCGATAAGTTCTACTAAGCCATGTCAATTAAATCATTTTCGAGGCGGCCTCACTTTAAATTTTAGTATTAAAGCTCTTGATAATATTTTCCGCCTATCACACTAATAACTCTAATAACTTTCAAGGTGCCCGTACCGAAGTCAAATTCATCTCCAGCCCCCAATAATTTTTCTTCTTAAATATTTTTTTCGAAAACACACCGACCTCGTACAGCGCTTCTTTTGGGTACTCCCATACAAAAACACAAAAGATATAAAGATAAAAGATAAAAATAAATACAAACGTATTTATTTAGGTTTTTTATACCAAAAGCTATCGAAAATCGATGTCACAATATCGATGGCTCACTCGATCTACACTAACCTACAAACATTTACTGTCGGACAAAATAAATTATTATTTAATTTATTTATATAGTACAAGGTATCCGCCGGAAAGGTATACTATTTTGTTTGTTTATAACTTTTAATTAACTGAAAGCGAATGCATCTTATATTGATACATGTTGTATTTAAGGTCGGCAATTATGTGTGGAATATAATATCAGATAAATGTCCGCCTTTGTTAACCTTACAAATGTGAGCCATTTTGAGCTCAATTTTTATTACATGCTCACACATTTCAGGCGGTATTTCATTACTGTCATCTCGAATATATTGTTTGAGTTGTTCCAGCGTTAATTAAATCTTACCCACAAAAAGAAGTCCGGAGCAGTCGTATCAGGCGGGCGTGGAGGCCAATCAACATCATCATTGCTGGAGATAAGTTGTTATGGAAAGAGGACTCGCAGTAGTTCCATTGTAATTCTGGCTGTGTGCGATGTGGTGCCATCTTTTTGATACAACATGTTACTCAAGCCCAAATTATGCAGTGGTAGTGTTAAAAAGATTTTAATCATATTACGATATCTCTCCCCATTGACAATTGCCGTTGCCTCGTTTTCTGTTTTAGAGAAGTAAGATCCAAAGATTCCTCCTGACTAAACTGCACACCAGATTGTCAGTTTTATTATTGTTATTATTAGTTTATTTAGTCTAAAGAAATAAATTCTTAGACTAAATTGAGCGACTAAAGCACTGGCTACTTTGGCCATCGGCTTTGTCAGTTTTAATGGGTGCAAAGATGGCTGATAAATAGTTTGAGGGATTTCCATTGCCTAGAACCGACTATGAACTGAAATGTCCCTCGTCATTCATTACGATTTTTTTTTAAATTAAAATCGGCATCGAACTGTAACATCCCATTGACATTTGTACGGCGTCTGAAATGGTCTTCTGAAAGAAGTTCTAGTGCCAACTGAATCTTAAATGACAACAAGTGCAAATCTTTGCCCGAAATTGTGACCAAAGTTATTCATTTACAGAAATTATTTACTACATGATAAATTTCACGTAACCTCAGTACTTGATGTTTGATTTTGGTCAACTAATTTAACGACTGAAACACGTCGGTTTAACGAATATATTTTCATAATAAATTTGCCACGTCTCTACATCACGACTGCCAAATATGAACTATCAATACCATGTTTACCATAATATCCAAACCTCTTTCGGACATCCTGTACAATTGTGTAAGACATAGCATTTCTGATTCTCATTTTGTTCATGAGAATTATGGAATAAGTAGTTAAGTTACAAACAAACTTTTAAGAATTTTTCAAGTCTACTGATGAGTTGATTAGCACCAACGAACAATGTCGTCGGCACATAGACAGCTGAAAAATGCAGTAAATATTTTGAAAAAGGTTAATTTTTAGACCTGAATGAATGTACTTTAATCTGAATTAATGTACTATAACAATACTGATCTTCATCGTTAATTGCGTTCGTAGAGGTTTTCGACATACGATTTGCAAGAAAATTAGTTTTTTCATTATTGAGAGTCAATGCGACATCGAGTTTTTGAATCGATGAATTGTGTAATGTTACATTTCTCATTTTTTAGTGGCTTTCCACGTTCACTAATTTGTTGTAGATGACTGACGACCATGGTTATCCAGATATTTTTGAAATTTTTTAAAGTTCGACTGAAGATTAAATTATAGTTCAAAAGGGATTTTCGGTCTTAAGAAAATTTTTAATAACGAAAAGTGCATAAGAAATACAAAACCTCAAATAGTATTATATTAATTCAAGTCCAAAAATAGACTTTACAAATGATTGCTGGCTTTTTCAGCCGTCTATATGCCACCGACATTTCGTTGTTGCTAATCAACTCATAATTAGACTAGAAAAATTCTTGAAAGGATGTTTGAAACTTTCTCAAATACTATCTAGTTTTTTTTTTTGCTTATTATATAAAGTATATAATAATAACTAATATAAGCTTATCTTGGGTCATGATAAAGTAGGACTACTTTGGGTGTAATTGACATATGTATTTAAGAGAAAATAATAACTGTGTTTGTGCAAAATATAAATAAGAAATCCCAGTAGGATAATCATATATTCTTTTATGCAATTTACGTTATCACCAAAAAAAAAAAAATTAAAACTGGTTTATGTTCTTTCAAAAAGTGTGAAATAATTAATCACTATAATTACATCATCTTCATTATGAGCTGGTATGTGGTTTTATGTTGATTTTTTCCAATTCAATGGAACAAAAAGTTTTACTACTTAATTGTCGAACCGTTAGAGTAAAAATTTGAAACCATTCTGATAGCCGAAAGTAATGAAAAAATTATAAAAATTCTATACAACTCTCTTATAAATAACAAACACATACATTTATAAATATTTTGATTACGGTACATCTTTTTTTAAAAGTGTTACATAAGCAGAAGGTTTTCATAAAGAAATTCTAAATTGTTATTTTCCTGCCATATAAGAGTGAAATGTATCCTTTGTTGATGACAATCTATTTCTTAGCCTCCTTGTTGTTTCTTAAATATTTACATATAGTATGAATATAAAAAGCATTTGTTTATTTTTATTTTTCTGATAGTTTGCTTTTTCCTGTTCTTAAATTTATTGTTTTTATTGTTTCGTCATATTTTCCGCTGCTGAGCCATATGTCCTTTTAGCTGCTGGCAATTCAAGACTACTTCTGTACTTTATGCTTCCATCTACTCGTCTCTTTTTACGTAGTGTGGGTTCCAGTATGTGTAAGGGGTATGAATGTTTTTGAAATAATGCCACAGGAAAGATTTTTGTGTGCATTAGACGTGTGTATACTTTTGCATTCGTAGTTTTCGAGGACCTTGTTCTCTTAACGTTGGTATTTTTTTGTGTTATTTTTTTTTTTAAGGCTGCACATTCAGGACCACATTCTTGATTGATTTGTTGAGTAAAACAATGTTGTCAGGTGTGAACATTTTATGTCGATGGTCATTAACAGCTTAAATGGCCATATTGAATGATGGGGAAGTAATGTCTTACTTTGTAAAGATGTAACAAATTTCTGCTCGTTTTATACTTTAGGCAATGCTTTTCTTGTATTAACTGGCAATTTACAGTCTTAAGCGGTTTTTTTTTACTGCAGACAAATGCAATGTTTTCCAAAATAAAAATACCAATGAAATCAGTAAATGATTTTAAAAATTGTAGGCTTCTGCTGTTGCAATTTGAAAAAGAATTTAAAAAATCTTAGGAGTACTGTTTTTCATGAAAGTTGTTTTTGTTGCAAAATATTCAAATCATTGCTGAAGACAAGTGGTACTTACATTTAGCTTAAATTAAGAGTAGAATTCAGTATTAATTTCTTAAATTAAAAGAATAACTAATGCATATCGTTAATGATATTAAAGTGCAGGAGGATGTCGTGTAATTTATTGTTGATGACCACATGCGCGACATTTTCTTACATGCTGGCAAAGAAAAAACGTTTTAAAATATGGTTGCTGTAACAATACAGCGAAGTCTGAAGTTGTAACAAATATATTTTTATTCAAAATGCCGCAAACATATTTTTTTGTTACACTGACTAAACTTAAATCAACACCCAGCGGTGTCAGAAGTACGCTAAGTACTGATTTTCTTAAATCAAGAACGTTGTGCTTGTTTTAATTACGCAGCCCTAAATATTTAATTTTAGTTTAGTTGATTTCAACCATATCCAATCTTGGTTTCGGATTGAATTTAGCTCAAATTCGTGCTTAAAAACAAGAACGCTGCTCTTGAGTCAAGAGCATTGGCACTTGCCATACTTTTGATAACATTTGGGATTGAATGAAGTGATGAGTGTGATGATTGACACTTGAGTCGATGTTTCCAAGGCCTATTAAATCCCAAATTCGCACCTGAAATATTGCGCTCTACTTCACCGCTTAACAACCTCTAAAAATATAAATAAATAACTTTTGAAGTAAAAAAAATAAATGCCTAAGTAAAGGGTGTTTTTTTTCGATGTAAAGAACTTTAAGTTGTCATTACTGTTCAAGATGGCGACCGATTTAACAGCTGTCAAGTGAATTATTCTCAGTTTGAATTGGCAATTCATCATGAATAGAATCACGCCCGAACAACGCTTGCAAATAGTGCAATTTTAGTGCAAAACGAGATTGCCATTGTTCCCGATTTTCATAAGCGAATTTTGTTTAGCGATGAAGTGCACTTCTGGTTGAATGGCTACGCCAACAAACAAAACTGCCGCATTTGGAGTGAAGCTAATCCTCCAGTGTATGTCGAAACATCGTTACATCCAGAAAAACTGTCTGTTTGGTGCGCTTTATGGGCTGGTGGAATCATTGGTCCATACTTCTTCAAAAACGATGATGGCGCCAGAACGTTATAGTCAATGGTGATCGGTATAGAGCCATGATTACTAACTATTTCATACCTGAATTGAGTAGCCATAAAGTCCAGCAGATGTGGTTTCAACAAGACTGCGCAACATGTCACACAGCTCGTGCCACAATCGACTTATTGAAAGACAGGTTTGGTGACCGCCTTATTTCACATTTTGGATCTGTGAATCGGCTTCCAAGATCTTGTGATTTAACACCGCTAGACTACTTTCTGTGGGTCTGTGTAAAATCATTGATCTATGCCGATAAGTCACAAATGCTTGATCATTTGGAAGACAACATTCTGGTGTTACTGCCGATATACGGCCACAAATGTTTTAAAAAGTCATCGAAGATTGGACGTCCAGATTGCACTACATCCACGTCATTTGCCAGAAATCATATTTAAAATATAATGCCACAAGATTATCTTTCAGATAAATAAAACTCATGTCAATCGAATAATCCATCGTTGTTTTATTGCAACTTAAAGTTCCATACTTCGAGAAAAAAAACATCCTTTATATTTTGTTTCATTCAATAACATCCCCAAAAAAAAGTTTATATTGGAACGTTTGTGTTTATATCAATATCATGACATAGAATAGAGTAGAAAAACAAATATTTCAAATTATATATTGTACTTCATATTAAAAAGTTTTTGAATGCATAACGAGTTTTTCATGTGTATTATAATCATTAAATTAATGTCATGCTTTTGTGCATTTTCTCCTGAAAGCAAAATCTTAAAACGTATTTTTACCTTTCATAAAATAATTTACTGTTTTGTCCTTGCTTGGAGTGCCTATGAGAGTAAAAACAAAAAAATGTTTGCTTATAAATAATGAAATTCATATTAAACTTCTAGTCGCATTCTCCACTTCGATGAGCCTGCTACAGACCTGTCATATGCTTATGTCCACAAGTGGAGGCACTGTTTGTTTATTACACAAATGTACCTTTTTAACCATTAGCAAATAATTTTTAAAAATCTTTTTCATTTATTTGTTTTAAACATTTCGCTGAAAATGTATGCCTTGTTAACACTTAAAGGACACATATACGTTTACGTACTAAATATACATGTGTGTAAAAATCAGGCATTCATATGCCCTGTTCATGTATAAGTATAAAGCAGAAGCAGTTTGTTGCAGCCATGTTAATGCTGTACTTAACATTATGAATAAACAAATAGAAAACAACCAGAAAAACTTAAAACAGCAGAAAGGCTAATTTGTGAAGAGGTTGCTAACAATATGCTGTTGTTTTTGGTTGTTTAAATAACTTTAATAAATAAAATACATATGTATATGTATATACTAAAATTTCGCTTTTAAATTCTGTTTTGTTTGGTAAAAAACTTAGTCGGAAGAACGCAATGGCACACCATCTAGACGCAGCAAATCAGAGGGCCCTCCAGCAGTGCCCAATGGTCGGGCTTATGCTATACCAACGGAAATTGATGGACCGGAAACTAAACAGGTATGTTAACGTACAATCAGCATGTAAACTTAAACGTATGTATAAAAAGGAAATACAATATGACATATGATGAAACTGTGAGAGTGCGTGTGTGTGTGAGTATGGGGGAACCCATATGTTTATATATATGATTTTTAATATTAAGTTTATATATAGAAACAAAATGCCTATTGTATATATAAAAATGCTATGAGAAAAAAACATGTTGTGTAATTTTGTTCCTATTTTGTGTTTTGATTGAATTTTTTTTTAAAAGTTTTAAGAAACAAAAAATAAGAAATATATCTGTGCAAGTTTAACATGCATGAGCATGCACTTTTAGTTCTCTTAAGTTCATACTAATTTTTTTTAAGTGTTTCTTGTCGTAAAGGAATTATTCCAATTGTTTTATTTGTTGGCTCCAAAAATAAAAAATAAAAGCTTTAATAAAACGGTGGTAATTTTTTATTTATTATCTATTGTTTGTGAAAAACCTATTACATAAGTTACACAGGCCAGTAGTGGCCCTGTTCATTATTTTATAACGATTTTAAAAGTGTTTAACTTGTCTCCAAGTATTGTGGTTTGCACTAACATTTATGTGAGTCATTCAACTACCTTTTAACACCCATGGGTGTATGTCAAAATAATTTGCAAATACGTGGCACAAAGAAGATGGCAAAAATATAAAAAAAAATTATCTAATCATTCTATTATGCACCAAGAAAGTAAACTGATGTAATATTTATTAATTATAGTACATGCATATTGAATAAAGAGTGCTGAAATTCCCATCTTCGGATAAATCGTTTAGCCATATATTCAAAAGTCAAAAAGTAAATAGCATAAATTAAATTGGCTCTAACTTCAATCAGTTGACCTTTAAAAACAGCTGATTTTAAGCGCCTGCTAATGTCTTTATAAATTGTTACTGACTACCAAAAGCTTTAATTTATATGTTTAATTATTTATGATTTTCTTAGCGTTTAAATTGATTACTGAATTGCACTACAGAAAATAAAAATCGGGAGATTCCATTTGAATATTTTATACTTAAATGGCAGTTCTAATGAATGACAGTTCTAGTTAAACGCCAATGTATTAAATGCTATCCTCGATTTTAAATATGTCATTTTTATGTAACTTTTCTCTTAAAGCAAATAAATAATTAAGTTAATTTTTCAATTCTCAAATGATGTGATTTCAAAGCATGTGATTTTCAAAACATTCCCAATAATGTATGGTTCAATGTCATTTGAAGCGGCTACGAAAGAATCTATGAATATCACTCAAAAAAAAACCTTACACGGAACACGGCCCATCGGCATATAACAGAATATGAAATACGTATTTTGCAATGGTTTGTTCCTACTCTTGAAAGTTTCGAAATTACAAAACATACAGAACACATTCAACATAAACTCAAAATAGCAGTGGATCTTTACACGAGGTCTGATAAAAAAAATAACCGTTATTTTAAAATTTCGTTGCGTGTTACGTGGTTTAAAATGCCTTCGCACTTACAGTGGTGGTCGCCAACTGCGTTGTGTGGTGTATCCACTAAAAAAACTCCCTCCTCTTTTCTGTGGTGATCACAGAATAATTAATTGTAAAGTTTTGTATGACTAATTTTAAAATCTAAAATTTGTTTAAAACTTTCCAAAATTTCAATTATTGTATCTGCTCACTTTTGTTCATATCGGGCGAATTTTTGGCTAAATAAGACCTATCACACGCGATAAGTATGGCAGGCTAACTGATAATTTAACTGCACTAATGTTATTAGATAGTAAATTTTGATAACGATGAACAATGATTTCTAACTACGAAAATTACTAGTTCAGGTCTAATAAGACCTTTCTACTTGCTTGCTGTCTCTTTGAGTCGTTTTTATGCCGCCGAAATTGCGTTGATGTTACTCCACTAGGGTTTGCGAATTCCCGGACTTTTCCTCTTCCCTGGGAATCCCGGGAAATTTTCTTCTACTACAAACAAGTATTTTTTAGTAATAAACTTTTTTTAATTGGTTTTATTTAAAATTATATAATAAAGTGCATATACATACATACATTTAAAACAAAAATTAATTAAATTAAATAGCATATGTTAATTCAATTTGTGCAATAAAAAGAGACAAATAACTGTTAGGAAATAATTTGAGATCATGTTTAAGTAAAAAATAAACATAACAGAATTAATACCATCATTTTGATAAAAAAAATAATTAGCATTAAGTAACTCGCTTGATGTTCGGTTTCGTACTTTTGTGGAAAAATTCCCAGCAAAGGAGAAAACCCGTTCGCTATCCACCGATGTTGGTTTTATTAAAAAAATTATCTAAGTCTTTAGTTCTAATATTGTTCGCTTCATATAAAGCAAATTACAAGATGGAGTAACTCCACGCAACAATTAGCAAGATTTCAAATATTCAAACATATCTATTATACCAAAAATAATCAATTTTGTGGTTTTAGTGGTTTACAAACATTCCTTTAAGGTTTTTCAAGTCTACTGACGAGCCGAGTGGCATTAACGGAATGTCCGCGGCATGAAGGCAACTGAAAAATATAAGGAACACAACTACAATCACCCATTGAAGACCAAAACTATTAATTTTGCTTGGTTCTTATGGCAGATATTAAATTTATTTTTGTAGAAATTTACCTAAAAAGGAAATGAAATAGAGGACTCAGATTTTGTATGAGTCCTCTTAACAAAATCTTTTCGACTTGTCGATCGAGTCATCGTTCGAATAAAAGAACATCATATAGGAACCAAAAAAAATTTTCTTTCGCTTAGAATGCGAACAATCCCACAACTTCGACATTGAGGAACAGACAGTAAATATTGAGAGTCAGTAATGAAGAGCTCAGGTGGTAGGATGGTCATACGCTGCTGGTTAAAATCAGTATGCAATCAGTGGTGGTCGTGAAACAGCCATGGTATGTACCGCAGCCAGTAAGTATTCAACTCTACTTTGCTTGCCTTCTTCAAAAATGTTGATCACTCCAATTTTATCACAAAAAATCTTTCTTAATTTTGAGGAAGTAAAAATCGAACTCAAGGATGATAAAATTATTAACTGTGAGTCATAAAATTTAGCTATAAAGTTAAATTTAAAGTATTTTGCGCCATGTCAAAAGCTTCCGAAAAATCGATGATTCAATACTGAATGCTAAATCCACCCACCCTAAAGTGCACACCAGCATATACATACAGGGAAAAAATATATGCATAATTGTCCAATACATTGTATGTTTTTGTTGATTATAGATTAACAGGGGTTTATGATTTTCAAGTGGTTCTCTGCAATACTTTTATGACAAGTTTTCACTCTTTTTTTTTTTTGTTTTTGTTATACTTCTATATATTCTTCAATTTCTCAGTAGCAGCAGGCTGACATGCATTCGTGTCAGAAATCTTTTTGTTTTACACTTTCATTCTTTTACTGGTTACTGCTTCTTCGTCTATTGCTTATCTTTTATTCGATTTTCATGGCAAATTTAAAATATTATCACATTCGGTATGAGAGTTTCGTAAAATTCTTTTTATTTAAACTTTTTTGTTTTGTTTTAGTTTATATTGCTAATGTTTGAATGTATGTTTGTATAAGGCAAGATTTTCTTCTTGTATGTTTTGCAATTTGAAATTCTTATGTTATTTGCTGTCATAGAAAATTATACCTTACATTTGGCAAGTTACAAGTATATTTGTATGCTTAGTGACGTTACTTTTGGTTCATCGATCTGTTTTTTTCTTGTCCTTATTGGTTTTTTTTTATTTCTCTTGAATTTTTATTACATACGGCAGAATAGATGTTCTTCAGTTGTACTTTGAATTGTATTTATAATGTGGAGTAGTGGCCCTGCTTTGTGTCAAACTCAAATACTTAGCAATTTATTTTGCGGACAAAATTACATTGATGTTGCCATTTCTATTGGAATTATTTATGGCAATTGTTGGTGTCAAATTGAAATTTTTTAGTACTAAACAGATGATGTGTAGCAGATTTCATTTTCAAAGGTATTTTATGACCAGAAAAATAAAGTGCAGTTTCCTTTTAATAAAAATTTCTTTTAATTTAAGAAAACAACTGAAAACATGAAAAGTGTTTTCTTTATCTCATTTTTATATGAACATTGAAATATTTAATACTAGAACAAATTAATCTGTGATATTGGTGAATTTAAACTTTAAAAAAAATGTTATATTTTTATTGAGCTCAGCTGTAATTATGTTTAGCTAAAATTAAATAAATGAAAAATACTAAGCAAAACCAGAGCATGAAGAGGTGCTTTCACATGTCCTACGGACGCGGTTTGCTCAAAGTTTTGCAGGATTTTACCAATTGTACGTACGCATGTTTGGAGGATTAAATTGACCGAAAAAATCACAAAATGCCTGATATGCATTTTGATATGAACGCGCATTTTCATAATAAGCCTAAATAACTTTAGCGCGTTGCTCGCTAGTGTGTCTTTCCATAGTTCAAATTGAAATAGTCTGAAATTTATAAATCTCAAACAATATGCAAAAAAAAAAAACTAGTTGTTCAGGTATATTTTACAATTTAACCAACCGTTATGAAACGATGTCTTTAAATAACTTAAGTTATCAATCTTCTTATAAGTCAGTGAATTAAAGTCATCAGAGAATAAGCAATGATGACACGATATTAAGTTTATCCGTTCGATAGATAGATATAGAAGTTAATACATAGATGCTAAAACTAAAGATATCTACTTCTAGCCATATGTAAAGGGTGCTTATATTTTAGGGGTTGATGTTGATTAGGGGATTTTGTCATTTCATTTTATCATGATAATATTGGCCGCGGCGACCTCTGCTGCCCACCTACATCCGGTTGTTATAATTTTCGACCACGCTGAGGCACAATTGAGGTTCTATGCCTTCAATGTGCCAAATCATCTCATCCTTTAGGTCATGAATCGTTGTTGGCCTACTGAATTAAACCTTTTCTTTTAAATAACCCCAAAGAAAGAAGTCCAATGGTGTTAAATCCACCACGTAAGATAACATATCCATTGACTTTGTCCCGCAAAAGAGCCATTGTTTCGTTAACTGTGTAGGAAGTGGCACCGTTCTATTGAAAGCAAATATTGTCCACATTGATATCTTCCAATTTGGGTTATAAAAAGTATGTTGTTATCTCGCGAACACCATTCACTCTAATTTCCTGATCGGCTTCATTTAGCAAAAAATACGGCCCCATAATGCCGCCAGCCCAGAAACCGCCCCAAACAGTCTTTCGTTGTGGGTGCATTAGTTTTCCTGCGATCTCTCTTGTATTATCACTATCCCAAATGAGGTAATTCTGTGTATGGACCTTCCTACTAGGGTGAAAATTTGTCTCATAACTAAAGACGATTTTTTTTCCAAAATCTATCATCCTCTGTTGCCATTTCTTGCCATCAATCTGATCATTGACAACGCTTGGAGTAGTGGTCAAGGGGCTTTAGTTGTTGAATCAATTCCACCTTGTAAGCGGGCAAAAGGAAGTCTTTATGCATAATAATAATCAACGAAGGGCGTGAGAGATGCAATTGTTGTGCACAACGACGAGTTGAGGGGGACGGCTTTTCAGTCCCAGTATCGCAAACAGCTGCAATATTTTCTACAATACGAGCTATACGATTATGAAGTGGTCTTTTTACATCTCCTACAGTCCCAGTTTGCTCAAAGCGTTGCACGATTTTTTCGGTTGTACGCATATTTGAAAGATTAAATTGACCGAAGAAATCACGAAGTGCCTGATATGAATTTTGATATGAACGCTTATTTTCATAATAAGCCCGAATAACTTTCCATACTTCAAATTGGGTTAGACTTATATTGAGAAATTCTGTATGAAATACAGAAAAAAACTTGACGTTTAGGTGTATTTTACATTCAACATCAGCCCTTAAAATTTAACCACTCGTTATGAAACCAACATCTATTCAGTAAAAACCTAATACTGTGTATTGAAAACACATAAATTTCTTTTCGTAATTTCGTATAAAAATTCACCTAGAACTCTTAAGAAGGTCAACCAAGTCATACTAGTAAATTATTAATTAGATTAATTATCTTGTATTTATTATTTTGCATAAATTAATGATTTATTTTACCAAATTTTATATTTTATGTTTGTTCTATTAGAATTATTATATATAAGTATATAATATACGTGTGTATGTACATTCACATCTTGAGCACTTTTCAATGTAAACTCTTTTAAGAAAACACGTATACATGTATTTGATTTGTAAAAAATGCATCAATGATCATCAAAAATAAGTTTTAATAAGTTATTTTTATAATATAGATAAAGAAAAATCATTTAGTTTAAATTAATCTATAAATTTATCAAAAAATACTTGTATTTTGTCTGTCTCTCTTTCTCTTCTTCTCTCTTTTATTTTGTTTTTGTTTTATTGTTTGACTCAATTTTAAATTGGGATCAACTGCAATCAACCAAATCCTCCACCAACAACAACTGCACATAATCTTCTACCACTTGCTACCACTACCCTCTTCATCCCGGATGCAAATGTTGCTGATAACGTTGAAACAACAATTAAAAATTAATACATTTCTTAAAACAATTTTTTATTTCACTATTCTCTTTGTTTTGTACGTTTCTTTTTTTGAAAAATTTTCTTTGCAGGCGGGTGAGTCGAGTAATGGCTTGTTCAAAAAGACCATCTCAAAATTGAGCACAGAGTATCGTTTGCAATTCGTTTGGCCCAATGTACGTAGAATAAGAGATCAATCCGGGTCAAACGTACATAATACAACAACAGCCAAAGAACAGCAACAACAACCGAAAAAATCAATATCATTAGGTGCAATTAGGGGTCAACAGCATCATCCGCTCAATGATCGATGTACGGCTGCGATGCCAACCGTTCATAAAAAACGTACAACAAATCAAAAAGAAGGTGCGACAAAAGTTTCCATTTAGTTTTGTCGCTTTTTTAAGATTTTTTACTTAACTGATAAAAAAAAAAAAAAAAACACTTACTTTTTTCTAAAACGAAAAAAAAACTAACAAAACTTATTAACCGTAAACAAACGTACAAATAGTTGTAATTTTTCTATTTCATTTATTTTACAAATATCTCAAGTTATTTTTTTTTTAATTATTATTACACAAAATCAATTTGAATGCGGCTGTTAAGAAACAATTGAGGATTTCATTACGAAAATATTGTTTCAAGACGTGATAAGAACATTTCTTGTAGTTAAGTTTAGTGTTTTTTTTTCCAATAGTGACTGAAGTAAAACGCTTTTAGTTGTTATTTTTTTCTGGCAAGTTCATTTCTCGAGAATATTTTAGAGCAATAAAAAAGTTCTTCCAAAAAATGTTGTTTGAAGATGAAAATTTTGTGAAAGAATGCAAGAGCTATATACATACATATGTACACTAATGGGTCTTCGTAATATCAAAAATAAAATGACTTTTAAATTGTATCAATGAAACATAGTGTGAAGTTGAACTGGATTGTTGACATCAGCGTTGCCTTTGAAAATTTCAAAAAGTTATACAAAAAAGGGATTTTCAGAAAAAAGTATTTTAAAAAAGTCGTTTAAATTTTTTTTAACAAAAACATAAATATTTCTTTTAGGTTTGATAAGAAAAATAAAGATTTTTCAACAAAAAATCTGTGACAAATGGGCAAAATTTCAAATTGAGAAATATTTTATTTATTTACTGAAAGTATTTTACAAAAATAAATTTGTAAAATACGACACTAGAAATAGTGGGGACCACTTGGTCATTACACTGAATTGAGAAATATGTATGTTCGTAACAAATTGTAGAGATTAAAATTTTTTTAAGGAAGACATCAAAAAAAAAAAAAATTTGAACACTTATTGGTTGTCGGATAACTAATTGTATCGTTACGATATTCAGTACCCAAATTCGGGCATTGCATTCTACTCCCGTAAGCCTGCGTTTTCTATACATAGATATGCTTATATGTATTTGCTTGTTGCTATTTTCATCACTAACATAAGTGATTGAAAAAATATGTTTTTATCACTAACATAAGTCTAGGAAGAAAAACGTTTTGCAAATTGGAGACAAATTGACTTTCCCATTAGCAAGGCAGTGAGCAAGAGAGGTGAAAAAGTTGGAATTTCCATTTTTTCTTCGAATATTTCCTATGTGGCAAATGAAAACCAATTAGGGTCTGACACTTTTTCAAAGCTCTTAATTAGTAAAATGTAGCTAAACCTATTGATTTTAATCAGATAAAAACCTTTGTTTATAAACGCTAGCAAACATACTGTGGATATAAAGTTCAAACTCTAAACTCAATCTCAGTGATACGAAATTTTATGACTAATAAACTAAGAATGCAATTTTTAACCTTGCCGAATATTATATACTCGTTATAAAACAATATTTAAATATATAACAATCGATATTATACCCACCCATCATACACAATTGTTTGTCGACAGATACACCAACACATATAAACAGCTCACATGCTTTCGTGCCGATTTCTACTAATTTGCACTACCAGCAAGCCGCGTTAAAGAACTTCGTTCCGAAACATTCTCTGCCAATAACTTTCTTCCAAGGCCAAGAGGTCGACACACAAAACTAAAAAAAGAAACGTTGAAATCGGATGGCTTGCAAATGTTTTTTTGATAAGTAGTAGTGGAACTTTTTTTTCCTGAAGCTATCCAAAATCTATGGCAAATATCGAAAGATTTTTGTTCATAGTTATTGGCTTAAAGTCCATTCGGACATGCACAACGACTCACAGCCACCAACGCCAACATTTTGCAGGCAACCACATCGACACACTCCAGCGTATATTTAAAAAAAAAAGCCTTCTGAAGTTGAATGTTAAAAAAATATGGTTTTTTATTCGTCCGGAAATGATGAAAAAAATCTTATTCATTCACAGACAAAGGCAAAAATTGATTCCCTAATTAACATTTTTTTTCTACCCTGCTTAAAAATTGCATTAAGTTCAACTGTACTAACTTTTACACACCTGTAACATATAAGAGCGCTTTATTAGGCTGGGGCAAATCCGAAGTACCCTTCACATGAGTCACGTTACAAAATTCATATGTGTACAAGGAATATTTCTTTATTAATTCAAGGTGTATTCCACAGTCCAGCAACTCTAACAGGGTTACTCGAGTATTAAATATAAGTTATTCATTTAACAAAATTTTATATATATTCATACGAAATACACACATTTCCTATGTATTTAATATTAGATTATTTTAATCCCTTTTTTTTCTTATATTTTATATATTTATTTGAGCTTAAGGTCTTTTGGAATTTGAGTAATTATTTAATAAATAGCTTCTTCAGGAAGAAGCTTTCCGAAGGAGAGCGAAATATTGACAAAAATAATTACTCAAATTCCAAAAGACCTTAATCTCAAATAAATATATAAAACATTTGTTTGTCTGTAAGGCATAGTTAAGGCCTCACTGGTTTTCACTTTATAGTTTTCAATTAGTTTTTCTGTGACAGTTGTTAATTTTTTTACACCCAAAACCCAGGGTAAGGGTTCTTACTTAATGACTTTTGAATTAGAAGAATTTTCTTTTGGCTTTTAATAAAAATTCCTTTTTTTTAAATAACAATCCAAATAAATTTCAAGCTAGTTGTCATTTGATGTTGAACTCTATTTCCTACAGATTGATCAGAACTGCACACACACACACACAAAACGTAAAACACATCACATACTCGCATTTGCAGTTGAAGAGCCACAAAACTGTTTTATCATTTCAGAAAGTAAAGTAAAAACTTAACGTAGCATTTAGACGGGAAAGTAGATGTCTAAAAGTTGCAATACACTCACACTTTTTTACTAACACACTCACAATTTTCGAACTTTCAACTCAGCTTTCAGCAAAATTTTCCTGAAAGTAATTTTTTGACATTTACTGAAAGTAAAGTGACAAGGCGGTAAGCACGGTTGCCTACTCCGCGGAGTGCACATACAAATTTTCAGGATTGCAGTAGAATAATAGTTGTGAATTTTAAATTATTTTGTACATTGGAAAATATTTAGAACACAAATGAAATGTATTTATAGTGATAATTATTAAATTCATAAATAAAAGTTTAGCAATAAAAATTATTCTCGAATGCTGCCCTATAAATTTATGTTTGTAATAGTCCTGGCAACTCTATTTTAAAATAATAATGCTTGCTCTTCGCACTGGCGACATTTTAAAATTTAACTTTTACCTGCCTGTGAAAGTGAGTAAGAAATTTTCACGAAAGTCGCAGATTTCATTGAAATTTTTATACGTATACAAAAATTTAATGAAAGTACTTTCCCGTCTAAATGCAGTGTAAGGCAGAATTAGTAGAATATAAAATTCACCATTCAATGACAGCAATAATTAATATGTTCGTTTGTTATTGTTAAGAAAATAATAAATTTATAAGATTTCAATTAAGCTAGGAAACTATTTTCTTGGTTTTTTATTTTCATCCAATGCTTTTTCATATCAAGAACGGATTTACATTTATTAAACTTAATATTTTTGTTTTTGAACAGAGCTTTACGATTATTTAATTTTGAAATAAGAAAGGTTTTTATTTTTATTGCTGTGCTAAATGGTTATTCAATATTTGATAGAAAGAAAAACTAGCGTCTTGTTCATAAGCTCATGTCAATGAGAAAGAATAGACGACTGTTTTTATTTGTGAAGAAAAAATAAATTTCAACTGGCTTTCCCCAGAAAATAACGTCTAAGAACGGCAATTAAAAGTGAAAACTAATGAGGCCTTAGGATGGCTTAACTTCAGATGTTCTTACATATGATTTATGAAGTAAAACAGCTGGTTCCTTGCATTTCACAAAATTTTCATCTCTTGAACTAAAGATTCTAATTATATATTCAAATCCGTCTTATCGCCGAAAACATGTTTAGTTTTTCTATGGAAACTTTGCTTTTCTTGTAACTAAATATTTGTGAGAACCATTTGGATATTATTGAGAGAACAATTCACTTTCAAATTTAGCAAATCCTTAAAATGCTTTGATTGAAAAAGAACCTCAAAGCTCTTAAAGTACTCGTACATTGAAAGCTGTTATAGAAGCGCTTTGTTTTAGCATAAATGATTGATTTTTTTTTTAGGTAAAAAGCAAGTAAGTGCTGTTGTTTTTAAATTTATAGATATGGTAAAAAGAAAAAAAAAAAACAGAATGCAGAAAGCAAAGTCTTAAGTCTTAAGATTGGGTTTATTTAGTTCTTGTTTCATAAAGAGTTTCGTATAGAAATTTGTTTCATTAGTGGAAGCATGACTGTGTGTGTGTCTGGTTTCGTTCTTTATGCTAAGTTTTATTAGAGCAGAGCTTTATTTTAGTTTAGTTTTAAGTTGTTTTTATTAATATTTATTGTACATTATATAGTTTTTATAAAATTTTGTGCCATTTTCATAAATTCATAAAACCAACACTAATACTTCATGTGTAGAATACGCAGTCGATTGCAGGGATCAGAAAAAAAAACATTTCAAAAATGAAATTCACAAAATATTTTCGTAGATAACGTGAAATAATCAGGGTTATTCCAAAATACGCGCCTGAATTCCTTACCGTGGAGTGTTCACTTTTGGACACCTCGAGGCCGATAGATTCTAAGATACGCGCAAAGAGATATCGGTTGAATTAATCGATTTTTTGTAATCACTTGCAAACTAAAGGAGTAAACAAAATGAAATAATCTTCGGCGTGTATAATAAAAACCCTTATAAAGGGTGTTTTTTTCAATGCATAGAACTTTAAGTTGGCATTGCTGTTCAAGATGACGACCGATTTAATACAAAGCGCACCAAACAGTCAGTTTTTCTGGATCTAATGTTGTTTCGACATATACTTCAGGATTAGCTTCACTCCAAATGCGGCAGTTTTGTTTGTTGGCGTAGCCATTCAACCAGAAGTGCGCTTCATCGCCAAATGGACATAGTGCGCGATGCGTATTCCGCACAGAACTATTATTTTCGAAATAAAATTGCACTATTTGCATGCGTTGTTCAGGCGTGAGTCTATTCATAATGAATTGCCAAGCCAAACTGAGAATAAATCATTGATTGAGTGAAGCTAATCCTCAAGTGTATGTCGAAACAACGTTAGATCCAGAAAAACTGACTGTTTGGTGCGCTTTGTGAGCTGGCGGAATCATTGGTCGGTACTTCTTCAAAAACGATGATGACCAGAACGTTACAGTCCAAAGGTGTCTTTATAACGTAGCACCCCCTTGTGATCGGTATAGAGCCATGATTACTAACTTTTTCATTCCTGTATTGAATAACCATGATGTCCTGGAGATGTGGTTTCAACAAGACGGCTCAACATGTCACACAGCTACGTTATCGATTTTTTGAAAGACACGTTTGGCGACCGCCTAGTTTCACATTTTGGACCGGTGAATTGGCCTTCAAGATCTTGTGATTTAACTCCGCTAAACTACTTTCTGTGTGGCTATATAAAGCCATTGGTCTAGGCGGATAACGCTTGACCATTTGGAAGACAACATTCGCCGTGTTATTGCCGATATATGGCCACAAATGTTGGAAAAAGCCATCGAAAATTGGACATCCACGGTCATATGCCAGAAATCATATTTAAAATATAATGCCTTCAGATTATAATTCGGATAAATAAAATTCATGACAATCGAATAATCCATCGTTGTTTTATTGCAACTCAAAGTTCCATACATCGAAAAAAAAAACACCCTTTACAATGCAATGGATTTATTTCAAAGGGATGATACCATATACTTTTTTACATATTTCATCCCACTGATTATGCTGTTCTTTGAGTCGTAGATCTGTGACACCTCTTCCTAAATCAGGGTGTTGCAGCACAGAGTACACTAGTGCTTTAAATTGTTCTAGTGTAGTTTGCTTTTTCGACCTATAAATATTGATCAATTATTACTTACTGCATTTAATGCTTAGTATACTAACATTCTTTATTTGTTGCACAACCGTTGTGCTCTAAACACGCTGAAAAAGGTGTCGAATGGAAATGAAGCAATTGTCTGTTCACCCTGTTTTATGGAATATTTCGAAAGATGTCATTCATTTCGATATAATAACAAATCGATATTTATCAGGAGCGTTTAATGGAATACCGAGTTGTCATTATAGCACGTTTTCGGGGTGAATGCGTATTTTAGAATAACTCTGAATAAGGTTTTTTTTTTGGCAGGTTTCGCACAAATAACGATCTGCTCATACTGAATCATGAGCTTTTATAGAAAACAGCAAACAAATTTTTCATATTTTTTTTAATATTAATTTTTATTGAAATTCTCCTGTTGAGTGGTGAATTACAAAATTATTTTGGTAATAAGGGTTTTCACGATGGTAGTGCAAGCTGCGGAAACGAAGCAGATCTAACAAGCAAAAATGCATTACTTTTTTCACGTAACAACAAAATGTATGCATCTGTTTGGAATTTTCCTAATCAGTAGACTCGAAAAATTTCTAAAGTAATGTTTGAACCTAAACTAATTATTCCAAAACTCGCGCAAATAAACGAGAATTATAAATGTGCAAACAAACTTTTAATACAGAGAACTATTTTTCGCCTTGCAAGTAAATAACTAAGATAATTTTGAATACAATACAAAAAATAATAGTAAGAAATAATAATAAGATTTTCGTTAATGAATACATGGATAAGCTTTAATTTAATATAACAAAAGAATAAATCGCATTTTAATTCTAATTTTTTTTCCAAAAATACAATAAGATCGGCAGCGGCTTGTGACACACAAATGAATTCGGTGGCGACTGCGTACCGACTTGACGCCGATCTATTGCCAGCTCGAGTTTCGCGAATAATGCAGATTTGCATAAAAAGGAGAACAAACGGTGCCCTCATGATCAAACATAAAATGCACTGCAACTTTGATAATCGCATATTTGCACAGCTGCCGTCGTGAAAACCCTTAATATAAATAATAAGATACATTTTCAGCACATAAAATAGAATTTGCTTTTATCCAATGCCGAACGTTAAGGAAGGGAAAATTAATTTCTTCTTGCAACTTTATATGGATATGAGTTTTGTGCAGGAGAACCGGGCGGGGTATGAAATGTAGAATGAAGGAAAAAGGACTCCTTTGTATTCACACAATGTGTCAAAAGCACACACAGCACTGTTCTGCGAAAAATAATCGCCGATTCTGTTTTACATACATCTGTGCTGCATGTAAAAGCGGAAAGTAAAACTATTTTATGCTTTGCATGCGTAAACGCTTTGTGTTGTGGGAGTTGTCACATTGATTTAAGCCATAGCTGTTAAGTAATGCTTAGTAATCATAGTCATTACTAATTAGATTATTTTGGTTTTAAGGGTAAAATAATTGATTATAATATGATTACTTTCGATTTTCCGAATAATTTATTAACTACAACTACAGAAAATTTAGAAATAGTCGGTATTACTCTAGATTATTTAAAAAAGAACGAAAAGAGTCAAAAGTAGTCCGACTACTTTCAAGGATTATTCTTGATTTTTTTTTTGATTATTTGCACACATCTTCATTTAATTTCAATACAAATTTATTTTATTTGCATAAATGTCATGAAAAGTGAAAACTAAAAAGTAATTTTATGCGAAATCAGCGAAATTTCAGTGAAGAAGCTGTAGAAGTATATTAACTTTATGCAGTGAAAATAATTGAAAGTTATTTGCTACCTGCATTTATAGCGGTCATTATGTGGCGAAATGTTGATTTAGAGGCATTGAATAAAGTTTTTTCTATACTCTTACTCAACTGTGTATATATGCATTTGCATGTTAAACCACCATTTTTGATGCACATTTTGTGTATTTAGCTGTCCTCTTTCAAAGCCTGATAGATGTTGAAATTATAAAATCCATTTGAACAGCCACAAAGAGTACAACTGAAGCAAAAAGTCGAAAATATATGTAGGCTAGAAACGTATTATCAAAGATTTAAAGTATTGGACTGGACCGAAAACTCGAAAATTCGCGAAAAATTTGTGCAACACAAAAAATATACTCAAAATGACTTAGGAACGATCTAGTCAGGTGCAAGCAGCACAAATGAACCAAAAATGTACAAATTCGAAAAATTGATGTAAAATCGTTTATGAAGGGTTGTCGCCTGACTGAATGCGCTTGAATATATTTTTTGTGTTGTGCAAATTTTTTTGGCGAATTTTTTCGCTTTTGGTCCAGTTAATTTGCTTGCCAGTCTTGAAATGCTTTCTAAATTACATATTATGAATTTTTCGTGAATTTTCTAGTTTGTGTTAAAGTTATATATTTCCATCTGTAACGGGCCATTTATTAAAAATTCGAATAAAAAATTTGTTCAATACAATTCAAGTACTGTTGGGCTTACATATGTACATATATGTATATGTTTTAGTTGAAGAATCATTGCATTGTTTTCGAGTATTTCTAATCATTTTTCAGTAATCAGAAGTAATCCCGATTTGCTTAGATTCTTTGTCTTTATAATTATTACTAATCAGAAATGGCCTGAAGAAGGATAATGTAGTCACTACGATTCTTTTTGTGAAAGAATGTAATTGTAATTAGTAATTGTAATCAAAATTTAACAGCTCCGAATAAAACCGATACTGCTCTTTTGATAGGTGAATATAACGTGTCGATGCATAGAACGCTTGTTAAGGACTTTTAGCTTTGGGGATAATACCTTAGGGATAACACATTACTTTTTATACAATTTATTCAGAAAATAGCTTTCTATTTTAAAGTGCTCCCTGGGACACCATATGAAGTTCACAGAACTCTGAAGTCTTATAGAATTAAGATTGCAATTTACTGAAAAAGTCAACTAAGAAGTTATTTTCATTTATTTTCTTTTTAACTCGAGTGATGTTTAGCTAAAAATAGATATTCTTTGATTCGAGCACATTGTACTCGAATAATAACACAGGTATCCATCCGTTAAAGTCTTCTCCATTCCAGCATTATCCCGTCGACACTTCAACTACTCATGTTTCGCTCTCTTTGAATTCCATGTCAATCAATCACTGTAATATACTTTGCTTTCATTTGTTTTTGTTTAGGAGGTTTTGTTGCATAATTGAGTTGGTAGAAATTAATTATCTTTTGATTTTACGCTTTTAAAAATTTGTAAATCTATCAGCTAAGATTTCGTTTTGTATGGAAATTAATTTACTAACTACTAACAAGGTAGTTATTTTTTTAATGGTTTTTACTAACACAGTTTACTAACAGCATTTCCAGAATTGTAGTAGAAAAATTGTTTCTCTATTTAGTTTTATTTTAAGTACTTTTGTTTTTATTTTTTGATTCGTTTGGTTTACAGTAACTAAAAGTCCATATCATTTTCAATGGTTGTTTTTACTAATGAAATCTCTATTAAAGTAACTTTCGATACGTATTTGCTGTTGTTGTTAACACGTTTACTAATCCAACCGAATTCTGTTACATTTGGATTTTTTTCTGTGAAACTAAACAATAAATAAAAAATTAACCCTCAAAATAAAAGGAGTAAAAAGAACAAAAATTGAAAAAAAAATGTTTTGCAAACGTACTACTACTTAAATTTGTAGATACAAAAATATTTACTAACTTACAAACAATTAGTAACAATTTATGTCAATGGAATTTATTTTTGCATTTACTAACGAAAAAACGAAAATCAATTTTATATATTTATATATTTTTTTAGCAACACTACATGAGTTGGAGCCTTTGGTTAGCGATGCTGAAGATAGAAAACCCATTGAAAAGTATGCCAATACACTGTTTTAGATTTTAGTTTAAATTAATTGCTTTAGTTTTATATTTCGTTTTTTAATCAGAGTTTTTAGTTCCTTATAAATGCAAATGAGAAGTCTACCAAAATTAACAATATACAGTATAGCAAACTGTTTAAGTCACTTTCCATTCAAACTGAAAGTGGCTAAAATTTTGTTATCTATAAGGAAAAGTAACTAGTATTTTTCGATTAAAAAAATTAACCGATATATATTCTTTGTTTTTGGAATAACTAAGCTTTTCCACGAATCGCCAACTTTATCGTCATCCAATAGTTTTTCATGCAAAATTGAGAATAATTTTTATGTAAAAGTTACCAATATTTTTTTTATAAAAATTAAATCAGGGGCTGGATTCTGGCATTCGTGATCGAATATACTCGATAATAAAAACAATGTGGAGCAAAAACAACAAGAGCAACAAACACACAGCATTCTATAACGAAATCGTTCAATCACGAGTGCCAGAATTTGGCCCCAGTATTAACAAAAAAAATTTATTTTTTTTGTTAAAATGATCTCTGTCAATTTGCTGCTGAAAGTAATATTGTTACTAGTTTTCTAGTGAAAGCTAAAGCAACCTTAAAAAATTACAAAAATGAAGTCAGCTAATCAATTGTGTTTCTGCAAAAATGTTACGCTAGGAACACAACTGGGGTGAACAACTAATTTTTCGCCGCGAAAATTCGCCATCAAAAATAAAACACATTGGTGTATATGAAAATCCACAGACTCACAGCGTCGGTCGAAATTCGTTGTACTCCGCGAACTTGAAATAGATTTATTATATCTTAAGCCGGCGAACGACGAACAAATCAGTACCATGTGGCTATTTTGGTTTTAGTTTTCAAGTGTTTTAGTAAAAATTTTTGATTTTTACTTTAATAGTTTTTATTTTAAGTGCTAATAGCCTTTTTACATTGACGTACATTTGACATCTTTCATCAATTTGCAAAGATGTTTACATTTTCCCATAAGAATTATACAGGGCGAAAACTCTACATCTTGCTTACATTAGCAGAAGATGATCCTTTCTCATTTTGTTCCATTTTGCATCTTTCGATTTTTTTAGTGCCGTCTCCAAAAAAAAAAAAATTGCAGAAAATTTATTGCTTGTGTACCATCAGTAGCAAAATAATATTTCAGAAATTAAACAAAACAAATTTAACACGAAAAAAAAATAAGCGGAATATATAAGTATTTTGTTATAATTTTTAATTACATAATTATAAATAAATTAATTTTAATTGCTGTGCAAAAGAAAGCTGGTGTTCGCATTGTATGGTCAATCGATATAGAGAACATGTTGCTTGAAGTTTTTGTCGTTTGTCCTCAAAATTGCAAGCTTCTCCAGCAATAATAAAAAATGTTGTCGTTTGACCCGAAAGTTTTCTTTAAAATATTCATCATCATTATTTACGACATCTTTTTCCCAAATTGTTCCATAGCGATTCTAAAAATATATTTTATATTTCTTATATAAGAAAACAAACATAATTTATAATATTTTACTTTACAAACATCCAAGCCTTTCGAGGAAGGCTCATACTTATGTTAATGTGAATCGACTGTTTCACATTTTCAACATCTTCCATGCGTTCCACGTGGATGTTAGTCAGTGTGAAAAGGCTTTGAATTTTTGCATTTAAAATAAAAAGCCAACATATTAGATTATAAAATATGTTTGTAGTGTTTAGTTTTTTGTTTTTGGTAATGCTAAATATTTCAGCAACCAATTTTTTTGTAATATGGTTACCCCTTCTGCTGTTCAACCATAATAATATTGTTTAAATACAAGCTAAAGATCGTCTAATTTTTCCCACTGGGTATACAATCCTATGTTTCACATGTATATGTGCACATTTATATACGTTTTATTATAATTTAATTGGAAGGATTTAATCTTATTTTTAACGAGTAGATCTTTAGCTAGTATTTAAATATCATCAGAAGTCCTTCCTGACTTACAAAAAAAAAAAAAAAAAAAAAAAAAAAATACCATACAGTCAGTCCACAGGAGTCGTTACTGACTCATCTTTTACCTATCATCAAGTAACTACAGGAGTCCTTATTGACTCATTTGTCATTGCAACCTCTTATTGTTGCAAGGGGGCCGGCAATGTTTAAATACAAGCTAAAGATCTACTCGTTAAAAATAGGATTAAATCCTTCTAATTAAATTATAATAAAACGTATATAAATGTGCACATATACATGTGAAACATAGGATTGTATACCCAGTGGGAAAAATTAGACGATCTTTAGTTTGTATTTAAACAAATATAAAATTAAAAAACTGAGAAAATGGATACAAGTGAAATAATAATTGAAAATGTTAAACTTCATGAATGTTTATATAATCTGGGATCAAAATGAACATAATGAACATGATGTTCATTATTTTAATTATTTTTACAATTTTTGAAATACTTTGATTCATTTAATTTTTTTATTATCTTTGAACAAACAATGAACAACTTCATCTATTATAACAGTTGTTTTTGTTTTTCGCAGTTATTGTGCTTCATACGACGAATTTATACAGCGAATTTTAACCGGCGTATTCGTCGTGCTAGGCGAAATTCGTCGTTTGTCCCAGTTGTGTTCTTAGCATTAAGCTGTTAAAAGTTCTGAAAAGAAAATTTTAGTTATTTTCTCCCAGAAAAGAATAATTTGAATTATTAAGAAGTTTGTTGAAAAAGTAAAAGTTATTCACCCTCATTGCGAATGCCGACGTCGTTACAAGTAATGTCGGCAGCACAATCATTGTATTGCCGCCGTCAATATGGAGAGTAATTGAGAGTTATCGGCGACAAGTTTATATGAATGAAGTCAATATTATGCCGTCGTTGACCGTGATTGACTTTGTTTCTGTCAACAAAATTTTTAGCATCGACATGTGAATTTGCGTTTCGAACATTTCACTTAGTGCCATGGAAAAAAATTAAAAATCACAACTTTACAGCAACTCGAGACCCTTGTTGCTGAAGTCGACAAAAAAACACGTTTAGCAAAAAGGTTTATAAAAAGTTCAAACCGTCACAAATTCAAGGAAGATGGGGAAGAAATAGCTTTAAAATTAAACTCTCTTGAACCTTCAATAAGAGCTAGTAACGGTTGGCAAAATGTAAGAAAAGTTTTAAGCATTTGCATTTATACAGTTTATAATTTTTTTTGTAGATATAGAGAGATTTCAAATGCAAATTAAAACAAAAAATGAGCCGCAATAAGGCTAAAATCAATGCTACCGGTGGTGGTACATATAAACAATTACCTCTGTCACCACCGGAAGAAGCTGCAGCAAATTGTTTGCAGTTTGAAAAGCAGTTGAGTCGGGAAGGTACAGTTCATGGCCCTACAGTTGCTGCTGATGAAATGGAAACGGAAAATGTTGTTGACATGGACATCACAATTTTGGAGGATGAGGTGAACATCCCATCAACTTCGGCGAAATACGCTTCAAACTGTTTGATTACTTTCGTAATGTTCAGCAAATTAAAAATGTCTGATTTTTTTTCATTACTCTTCTATAAATCCTAAGCATTTCTTTATTTTCTTCATCATTGCTTTTACTTGATTCAAACATAAAAAAAACATTTTTTCACAAAATTAAGGATTCAAAAAAAAATTAGAAGTCAAGTTTATTAAATGTCAAAGAGCGATTACACGTCAACGTTTAAATTTTAATACCAAATGAGTGTCAAGTAGACGTCTGCGTTGAATGCCGCAAAAACTTGACGATGACGTCGACAACGACATTCGCAATGGGGCTGATTGATTATTTTCGATAAATTTAACATTTTCTTGCCAAATTTATCACTGATTTATTAAAATAAAAATTTTGGTTCACTTCGCAAATAGTTTTTATTTTATTTATTTATTTTTTTGTAGTTTATTTAAATCCTTCAACCATTGTATGTAATTAAGTAAATTAAGAAAAAAAATTCTGAAGACGATTTTCACTTTTTTCCAAATCAAACCAGCACCTTTCATCTTGATTCAAAAAATCATAGTTAATTTCTTAAACAAAAATATTCGTTTAATAATTTACGTTTTCTTAACTTTTCACTTTTCTTTATTTTTTGAACAAAAAAAAAAACAAATAAAAATCCTCAATATCAAAAATGGTTTTTCAAAAAAAAAAAAAAAATAATAAATAAAAACCAAACTTTTTGAATAAAAATAAACTGGATGCTTGCTCGTATGCCTTATAAAACATGATGCTTTGACCGCTTTATTTTAAAAACAATCCTCTAAATCATCTGTTATTTAATCAAACGTCATACCTGATGCCATTAAAAATAATTAAATAAAAAATCAATCAAACACTGCCACCTTCCCCCAAACAAAAAACCAATGGCTTGCATTTGTTTGCACTTGGCTTAAAAACAATTGAAAAACAATCATTTATAACGAAAATTTGTAAAAATGTTTGCACTTAAAAAACAAAAATTAGACAAGTAACTATTCAAGAGAAAAAGGTCACTACTAGACCCTTCTCACAACTGATTGATCAAGAGCGAGCCAATCACTTTATTACCAAAAAGGAAAATTTCGGTTTCGAAGAAATTACCGAAGTCGACAATAAACAACAGCATGCCAAGCAACAAGAACATCAGGGTGAAATAATTATGAATGGATCGGCCCCACCCTATTCGAAACCAAACTTGGACTTGTGGTTTAAAGAGGTAGTAGAAATGCGCAAAAAGGCAGGGGAATACAAGGTCTGTTATCAAGAGACTTAAATAGTTTTTCATTTTCTCTAAATATCTTATGTTTATACTTAATTCACACAAAAGTGCCGTGGATGGGGCAAGGAAATCGATCCAGAATTGTACAAGAAACAAAAGGACTTATGGGATCAGGTCTCAAAACGTAGTTCACTGTCTTCACTTTGTTTGGCTTCAACCATGCCAAGGTAAGTAATTTTTTTCTTGCAGATATAACAATAATTTTGACTGAGTAGAATTTCATTTGTCCGATCACAATTTTAATATGTGAGATTTTTGAAAATGAACACTTGACAGCATGCGCCTTAAAGTAAAATATTTTGCATTGTGTTTTTCTGAAACATTTTTTATAGGAAAGTAAGGTAATTTATAAGTTTTTTTCATGAAGAAACAAAGTTATCGATATTTTTCTAAATTATTTTCTAAATTAAAAGGCTATCCAAATTATAAGATTATGGAAGTTCTTTTGAAGGTGTATAATGTTGGAGATGATACAGTGGAAAGTAAATTTATCTGTGACGTTTCTCGATGAGTGCCAGCAGAATCGACATATTTTATTTAGGAAAATAATATATGTCGATGTTTTTTTAAAGAACAGTGGTGTTATAAACAACTTTTTTATAGGAATATAAAACTATCGATAACTCGGCAAAACATTTGAGCTGTTAGTAGTTCTTCTACTATACAATAGTAAATCTGTCGATAACTTTTAGCCAGAATAATAAACGGCATCTAACACGAATTATTATAATATACATCAATTGCAACGATCACGAAATTTTTATTTTTGCACACAAAATGTACTTATCAGAGAGCTTTCATGATTACAAGATAAAAACATTTATTCTTAACTATTTACATAAATATATCAAAAGTATAACACAAATTTTTAGCAAAAGAGAGCAAAAGTTTGCTGCAAGTATTTTTCGTGTTTACATGGTATTATTTTGTGTGAAGGGACATATTTAGTTTAATATGCTGTTCACATATGCCTTTTTAATTGAAACAATATCCAGTTAATTGGCAATATCGTTTTGGTGTTCATACATACTTAATATTGCTACGACAATTAGCATTTGGCAGGTGAAAAAGTTATTGTTTATATTCGGTTATTTTGTAAAGGGTGTTTTTTCGATGTATAGAACTATAAGTTGGCATTACTGTTCAAGATGGCGACCAATTTAACAGGTGTCAAGTGATCTATTCTCAGTTTGGTTTGGCAATATGTACATCATGAATAAACTCACGCGTGAACAGGGCTTGCAAATAGTGCAATTTTATTTCGAAAATAATGGTGCTGTGCAGAATACGTATCGCGCACAATTTTGTTGAGCGATGAAGCATACTTCTGGTTGAATGGCAACGTCAACAAACAAAACTGGCGCATTTGGAGTGAAGCTAATCCTCAAGTGCATGTCGAAACACCGTTGCATCCACAAAAACTGACTGTTTGGTGAGCTTTATGGGCTGGTGGAATCATTGGTCCGTACTTCTTCAAAAACGATGATGGCCAGTAAGTTACAGTCAATGGTGATCGATATAGAGCCATGATTACTTACTTTTTCGTTCCTGAATTGAATAACCATGATGTCCAGGAGATGTGATTTCAACAAGACTGCGCAACATGTTTGTGCCACAAACGCTTGACCATTTGGAAGACAACATTCGCTGTGTTATTGCCGATATACGGTCAGAAATGTTGGAAAAAGTCATCGAAAATTCGAAGGCCAGATTGGACTACATCCGCGCCAGCCGTGGCGGTCATATGCCAGAAGTCATACATATTTAAAATGTAATGCCACAAGATTATCTTTCGGATAAGTGAAATTCATGCCAATCAAATAATCCATCGTTGTTTTATTGCAACTTAAAGTTGTATACATCGAAAAAAAACACCACTTATCATTAAAAATTAAAAAAAAAAATTTGTTTTTTGTTTATTTATTTTGTTGACATTTGATTAGTAAAAATTTCACAAGGAGTGTTCAATATGTACTGTTATTGTAAAAGCTTGTTCATTTGGTACTGTTAATACAAATCTAACAGTGTTGCATTATAAATTTTACTCATTATTGAAACAATTATCTCTTAATTGCCAATAAGCTAATTGTAATTTTTATATGAAAATTTTGTCTCAATAATGCTGCATGTATGAACAGGATATAAGCGTCACAAAAAGCAGAATTAACAATTACGGTATTCAAAGTCAGAAGTCTTAAAATAATAGCACGAAAATATATGACTGCTGTGAGCAACCTGTCATAAAGTAGTGTGCTGTATCAAATATGAATCAGCTGTTAAAGAAAAGGAAAGCAATTTAAATATTTTTGTCAAAATGCCAAAAATGAGTGAAAAAACTAAAATAATAGCCAGTTTGTGCGATAATTATCTATTAGATGTTTTGATAGTTGATTCAAGTAAATTTTAAATGAAATATACTCATATTTACGAACAAATATACATTTTAATGCATTTATTTCTTAGCTGACGCTGTGATACTGTTAACTTATGACGAATCACTAAACACAGTCGATGAAGTCCTATTAATTTGTGACTATTTTTGTTTGCAGCACAACAACAATTTTTTTAAACTATCATATTGGGGTCTGTTTTAGAATCCGATTCGGATTGATTTAGAAAAATTTTTTTAATCCGAATAATTCATAAATTGGTGTTCTCAATTCAGAATGTTTTTAGATATTCGAAGTTTCTGTTCGAAAAAAAATTCTAAATGTCGAATACATAAAAAACAGGTTTTTATGTTTTGAAAAGAACTATCAGAGGACGAAGCCGATGATAAAAGAACATAGTGTAAGGACGGTAATCTATAATTTTTCACATAAACCGGATTCGTATCATTGAGGCGTAATTTCTGCTCGTAAAAATTATTTATGGTCATTTTGTCATCTTTCAAGGTGAATATGTCAGCGTACCGTTCACATAATGGAATTAAATCCTCTCTGATGTCGTTCGGCATTTTATCCTTCAATATTAATTTTAGGTTTTCAATACGATTGTTACAAGGAATGTTTTTGTTAATAGAGTAAATATAGAAATTTGAAAGTTTTTCGGATTTAACATCATAGTTGTGTACAACTTTCATTTCATCCGTGGTGTTTAGTATACGTAGCACGGGATTTTCTGAATTAACTACACATTTACTAATAAATACACCTTTGCAAATTTCCTGTGATTCAATAAATACTGGTTCTGTTATGTTGTTTAAATGAAAAACTCTGAAAACCTCGCATCTTGGTGGGAAAAAATATGAATTCTTGTCCATGCCATGAGATATTGGAATTGTTATTTTTCTTCCATATGCGTAAAAGGAAATAGTCATTGTATTATAATCGAGTCGACACTTATTAGTTTTGAGAAAATCTTTACCTAAGATACCGTCCGAAGGTATATTAAAATCATTCGGAACGACATGTAGAACTTGTGATATTGTGCAATTTGGAAATAAAAGCTTAGTATCTATTGTGCCTAAGGACCTTGTTGCGTTAGTGGTTATACCTACGATGTTGATCGTATCACCATCATTTATTTTTGAATTACCTTTAATACAAGAAAGTTTTATAACAGATATGTCGGCCTGTGAGTCGACTAAAAACGTATTAATTCGAGACGAAGCTTTGCATTGCAAAAATATAAAATCCGAAAAATTTAAATTGAAACTATATACCGATTTGATTATTTCTCCTCCATCATTATTTAATTTTCCTCTTCTTCCCTCAACATATCCTGCTGAGGGCCTTCCGAGTTTAAAACCCTGATTGAGGCATTCCGTGAAGAAAAATGGTGTCCCGTATTTCGACCTCTATTTGACCTAAAATTGCCCCTTCCACGACTATTGTGGTTACTTGCAGGGCCATATGTTGCACGACCACGATCATCGTTATTATATGATCTAGGTCTATAGTTATAGTTATTGTATCGAGGATATCTACCATTTCGCACACGATTTTGATTTTCAAAATTAGACCTGTTCCTATTATATCCTACTGATAATACCTGACACTGCTTCTCCCTGTCGGAATCTTCAATTATGAGTTTTGCTAGAACATCTTTTGGTTCTTTGAAAGTACTTGATGCTAGTATAGCCTTCACCATATCTGATTTTGCATTACTTCTACACACAGTAACCGTCTGCTCAATGGCCATTTCATGCGCCTTTTCTTTCGTTATGCCTTCCATGACGAGCGAACGTTCTAAAGCATCTGCCAATTCCTCAACATTTTTTGCAAAATCCATATAATTGTTTTGTTTAATATGTTGACCAGTCATTCTACCCATTACAACTTTAGAACTATCAGGTTTTATCCTGCTCTTAAGTGTAGTTTTAATCTGATCTACGCTAGTTATCTCATCTGGTAAAACTTCTCTAGCCTTGCCATCAAGTTTAGATTTTATAAAAGAAATGAAACACGTCTCTAAATTTTGCTCGGTAAGTTCCTTAATCAACTCGATCTTGTCAAGGAAAGAATTTAATGTCAATGGGTTTCCATCATAATTCTCTCGAATAATGTTAGAACACATTGAGATAAATTTTGTTTTTTCAGCTATTGAGGCCATTATGGAAGTGTTTTCTTTTATGCTTTCTTCTATATTTTGCTGGACGTTACTTTTCTTTTCGTGGTCAGTTTCAGAATCGGATCCACTTGCACCAGTTTCTATTTCGGATTCGGGATCTGTCAAGATGTCTTTTTGTATTTTGCCAAATAAATTTACGCCAGGTGGTATTTTTATGTTGCAATTAAGTTTGCAGAAACATTTTAAAACCAATTCCCTGCAATGTGTTATAGTCTTACATATATCTTGTTTTTCACTATTAGACCATATATCGACGTACGGTTCAGAATATGTTAAAATACTATTGTAAGTATCAATTACTAAATTGACATATTCTTCAATTTTATGTTGTTTCTTAGAAATTGGCCTATTTTGTAAAATTCGCTTCTTTACTTTGTAAAAATTTGCCACTAATTCTTGAAACACGGTAATATCGAAAGTTTTTACCGACATTTAATATTTTTGAAATTACTGATAATTGAAATATCATTAAATAAAAATGTTCTCTCTAGTTATTGTAAACATTAATTGTAGACTCACTTTAATGTGATATAAATGAAAACAAAACTCGTAAATTTATTCGACTGCGTTGCTAACGTTTGAATTGTGTTAAAATTGATACGAAAACGATTGTTGAAAATATAAATTCTTATGTACATAAACCTGGTGATATGAAATTTTTATTTATTTTAGTTTTAAATTTTTTTTTTTTTTTTTCAATATTCATATGAATATACATATATATTATTAATGTATACATACAATTACATGATGGCTTATATCGCAGATAGAGTTATATTTGTAATGATAGTAAATATTTATAATTATAGTAAATATTTATAATTATAATAAAATAATTATAAATTATTCAAAATAAATGGATTGATTTATATATGTTAATAGTACGTAAAAAAAAATTGTTTACACTACTTATGTAATAAAAACCTTAATGAAGTTGTATCTACTGCTCATCTCTGATAATACCATGGATTGTTGCTGATTTCTGATGATAACATACAGCTTCCCATCTTCTTGTTGTTAACTTGACTTATGTTGTTAATGTTGATTATTTTCATTAAGTTGTAAGGATGTATGTAAATATTTGTTGTTTCTTTTGTAAAAAGTTGTGATTGTTTTAGTTCATATTAGCGTTGTGGTTTGCATGTTTTTCATTACATACATATCTATACATGGAATTAAATCGAGGACTTGGTGTAAAATGTTTGTTGTAATGTTTTGTTTTTATCTTTTATCTAAGTACTAATGTTGTTGAATTTTTTTTTTTTATTTTTGTTTGTTTTGTCATATTGTTCTCTATGCATGTATTTTCTTTTCAATATTTTATATTTGTAATTATATAATAATAATTTTGTTGATATTTGTTGTTTTGTCTTGACTTATTGTTTTTTTTTTTTTGTTTTTTTTTTTTTTTTGTATTTATTTATTAATTTTTTATATATACATATTTGTTTTGCTAGGTATTCATTATATTGTATTTGTAGTTTTGTGATGTTCTTTCTGTCACTTAACGAAATTTTGTTTTTAGCACATCCTTTATTTATATTTTTGATATTTTCTTTTACAACATGTTCCACTTTACAATAGATTCGTTCTGATTTTTTTTTTCGGCGTTTGGATGTGTATATTTTTCATTCACTCACTTCATCCATATTCACGTAGAGCATCTCTACTTTGCTACTTAATTAATCGGTTTTTTTTTTGCCTTTTCGTGTTGTTTTTAATTTGTTCTCTCCTCAAGATCTGGAGTATAATCCGTTTTCTTTTTTTTCGTTAAGTTTCGATTTTGTTCTTGCCGTTATTTCTCGTTTGTTCCTTTTTTTGAAGGATTAAATTTTCTTTTTTGGTCCACATTTATAGTAATTTTAATTTTCCATTGTTGCATGACTTCAATATATTAACAATTTTAGTTTTAAGTTTTTCGAAAAAATTTTAACTTTATAAGTATGTACTTATGTACCTATTGTCACATTGTTTTTTTTTTTTTTGTTGGTTTTTTCATTTTAAAATCCAAATTGAATGCAATTATATGCAGTTATTTTTTTTTTAATCACAATTATTGAAATTAATGTGCCTCTACAAATTCTTAGCACTTAATAAATTAATTTAACCGCACTCCGCGATTAGTGGTACAAAGTTTTTATACAAATTTATTTGCAAGTTTTTTTCTTTCTGTTTGTTACATACACTGTGTTTCTTTGTCATTTAACAAGCAATAATTTGTACCTATGCACTTATTTTTTGAAATTTTGAAAATTATTGCATATCTTTTTTCATTGGAACACACTTGGACAACATTTTTCTTTTGTGTATTGTTTTTTGTTTAAACATTTTTTTTTTTTTTTTAATAAGTGTACAAAATTTTCTTTTTTAACACACATATGTATGTAACACATTAAAATTAAACTTTCTATTTGCCCGAAGGCAGGATCGCCATGTACTGGTTATCTATTCAAATGAAACCACTTGTTTTCTCGTGTACGTGTTTCTCGATACTGATTTATTTTCCATTCCTCTTAATTCTATCCTTACACTATGTTCTTATAATTTACACGGTAGTACATCTAGCGTACTATCCAGTGTTGTATGAAATATGTTCACTACAAGCTTAACATACAAATAGTCGCCGGTGGCAAATCAAAAACCGACGGTTGACGACCGTCTAAACAATGTTTTTACAATCACGCAGAAAAATTTAAAAATTAAGTTAAAATATGACAAAAAGTAAAATATTAATAGATTATTCTGAGAAAGCAGCTCTACCGCAAGCAGCAATCAGTCGCTCTTGACCGCGACGGGTGTAAGTGAGGTTGTGAAATTACCGGCGCGGCAGCTTACCGGCTATGAGCACATGAACTACGATCTGTGAGAACCATATGTTGTAAAAAGAACGTATTGCCGGACTATTACAATGGAATTTGACCACTAAATACAATCATATTAATATAAATATTGCTCAAATCACACTAAATATAGGAAATTTATTATAATTTCCTTTAAAATGTAAATTTTTCTTTTTCAATAAATTCTGATTGCATTAAGCATTATCCAAAAAAAACATTGACATATCACACTGTAATATGTGGGGCAATTTCGTGTTTTCGAACATAACCAAAATTTTTGTACATATTTTGTTTTGCGCAAATGCCATCTGACAAAACATACAAAATTTTTGGAAGAAATTAAAGAAAAGGTTTTTTTTGCCAATAATTGTGTGCAAATTAAAATTTTCTTTATTATATTTAATAAAAAACACTTCAAATCAAAAGATAAAGTTTAGTTTTTATTAAAAAAGTTATCACTTGCATGAATAAAAGCCGATTCTATTTACTTTCACTCACCCTATAATACTCTAATTGAAAACGAATAAAAACATGGGGATTCGGATTGCAGAACACCAAAAATTCTAAATTAATCCACTTTAGAGTGAATTCGGATTCTAGAACAGGTGATTTCACAACCTTACTTACACCCGTCGCGGTCAAGAGCGACTGATTGCTGCTTGCAGTAAGCTGCTTTCTCAGAATAATCTATTAATGTTTTAGTTTTTGTCATATTTTAACTTAATTTTTAAATTTTTCTGCGTGATTGTCTGATAGTTCCTGATATTCCTCTGATAGTTCTTTTCAAAACATAAAAACCTGTTGTTTGTGTATTTGACATTCAGAATTTTTTTTCGAACAGAAACTTCGAATATCTAAAAACATTCTGAATTGACAACATGAATTATTGGGATTAAAAAAATTTTGCTAAATCAATCCGAATCGGATTCTAGAAAAGACCCGATTGTTGTGCCTTGTATTCGAAACTCAATTCTAATCCAAACTTTTTAATTTTGTTCTTGGCTCTGAGTATTTTTAAAAACTGACCAATTGTTAATAAAAGCTCCAGCTCTTAACCCTGCGGTACTAATGTTAGTCATTTTGACTAACACTACTTTTATTTTTGGGTATAACTTTTTTTTGCTGCTATGGAATGATCTAATTTTTTTTTTTGTAATCTCAATTGATGGTACGCTCTTGCTTTGAGCGTTCACTTTGCTGTAGTAAGTAATGCTATTTTCGAGTTTTGGAAGTCATGTTAGTCAAAATTACTATTATTAGCATATCTCAAATGTAGATAAAACTCTAAAAAATATATTTTTTTTCAATATTATTTGACATTCTTTTTTATATTACCAATGAATTTAAAATGTTTTGTTTTAATTTTTCATTAAAAAATTTGTGTTTGCGGAAGTGTTCCTAGAAGAGCACCTTTAATGAAATTGTTAAACCTTTGGTTTAATCAAATTTTATTATTTGGCCAGAATTGCTTGAGTCTGTTGAGGTAAACGCTGAAGCCACATATTTCGCAGAAAATCCTCAGTAACACCACCGTTCGCTATTTCTCGAATGAAAGAGCTTGGCTTTTTGTCGCCTACTGGCATCTCTTTTAACAACGTTTTGATTCTCATTTCGTCAGAGATTGAAAAATGGTCAATAAGTCGATCCTTTATTTTCTTGTAAGCATGTCCAGGCTGTTGGATAATGATGTCACTTACTTGCGAGTGTACAACACGTCCCAATTCTGGCAAAATTGCGAGATATTTTGATCTTTCATCCACAATGTTTTGGTTTTCATATTGTGCTTCTAATTGTGGAACTCGGAGAGTTATTAACGATGTTCGCGATGATGTTGCGGGTCACCAATTGTTAAACCTTTGGTTTAATCAAACTTTATTATTTTTTTATAATGAGGTTTTATTCAAAATGCTTTCTTCCAAAAATTAATTAATTATGTATGTATATATATTTACAATCAAACTTAGTTTTTAAATTCAAGGGTAAATATTTACTTTTATATTTTTTAAAAATACCTTGTTATTGTAACAAGGTACTCCGCTACAAAATAAATAATATTGTTTTTCTAGACACTGGACAAAATAAGTTATCAAACTAAAAAAATATTAAAATTATTTCATGTGAAGATAAACAAAAAAAAAAAAAAATCGGAGTTATCTTCATGTTGGCCGCTTTGACTAACAATTAGTATTAATGTCGAAAATAATCATGTTAGTACTCTAGGGTTAAATTGCGCTCACCTCCATGATCATCCCAAACTTTGCAATATTTGGGATGTATATGTATATCATGTACAAAATTTATATAGCAAACTATAAATTATCTATCTTCTGTTGTATAGGCCTATCACCAAGGAAGAAAAAGAGGAGGAAAATAATAAGAAAACAGCGCCCGTACTTAAAACTTACAAGCCTCGAGTTCCTGGTCAGGCCTACTTTTTGGAGAATTTAACTAAAGAAGAATTAAACGCACTGCCAGCCAGATTCAGTCACATACGTCATCATTTGGAACGTACTACAGGACCAGGTTTTCTGTTCAAAATATAACGCACATGAAAAATGTTTTTTTTTATTGATAATTTTGTTATTATGCTCTAGATGTTGAAGAAGGCGCCTTGTTGCCCTCACCCACACGTGAGAAATTAATGCCAGCTATCACTAAGCGCGAGTCGGAATCACAAAGAGGAAGTCCTAAGAAAACTGCCGCTTCACGTCATGGCTCACCACAAAAGGGTAGTCCCCAAAAGGGCAGCCCTAAAAAAGTACTCAAAAGTAAGTCATGTATATTTTATTTAAAATTTAAACATTTTGTTGTCTCCACACTAAAAAAGAAATATATGAAATTATTTCTTACACCTAATGTGATGAAAGCAAAAGGCAAATTGTTAGAAAAAACTATTGAAACAGGAAAATACGTTTTTCTACCACCACACCCCACCACACAAACACCTTTTTTGGCACTTGACAGGAGAGAGAGAGAGAGAGAGAGAGAGATCTAAAATGGAAACCTCAACTCTGTTTCTCAAATTCTATTTGTTTTTTAAACCATTTCTGTCTTCTTTCTAACACAAAAAAAAATACAACAATTTATTTCTTGAGTTTTTCCTTAAACATTCAATTTAATTTTATTGTTTTATATATATTATATATCCTGCTAAATACGTTTGTCTTGCAATTTAATTTTTTATCATTTATTTGAAAAAAAGTGTGTTTTGCTTGTTTCTTTTGCAAAAATTTTTTATTTGCAAAATTATCGAGTTATATTTATGTTTAAAGCGTTACTTAAAGCAGTTTATGTGCAAGTTCGTTTTCTTTCTATTGTTCTGAATTGCTGAACTGTTTAGAAAATGCTAAATAAAAGTTGAAATAAAAGAACTGATTTTTCTACCACCGGCACTCTTGTGTTGCGTCTTTTTAACAGCATTAGGTACATCAAACCTCAACTACATAAAAATAATAGGGACAAACTTTAACCCAAGGCTTTTGGCGATGAATTATGCTGTTCCTTATCCAGAACATACATGTTAAATTTCAATTAGAATTAGCTGCAATTGGTTTATATTCTCTAATTCATCAAACAATTAGAATTAGTTTAACTAATTTCCATTAGATAATTGAAATTTTTATTCCAATGGTAAAACTAATTGCAATTAGTTGCCATTAGTAAAAATAATTGGTTTACCTTTACAATTAGAAATCTAATTGACTTCTGCTAATGCAATTAGATATTCAATTAGCTCGAATTAGAATCAATTATTTTTAGTAAATCAGATTACATTTTTGCAAAAGAAAGTACAGCTTCGCTGTCAAAATTGACAGAGGAGGCTAAAAGCCTGCATTTTATTTCGAATATGATGCATCAATATATGAATGATGCTGATAAAACTTCCAATATATGGTCCAAATATCCTGCATTTAAGGAAATACCACTGTTCTGCAACACACTGCTTAAGTCTTCAGGCCCGGTAGAGCGACTATTTTCCTTTGCGGGCATTATTCATAGTCCAAGGCGGGGTCGCATGATGGACTTTTCTTATGAAAAGCTCGTATTGCAAAAAGCGAATATACCCGGTCATTGTAGTTATTACACAGTGAGTACGTACGTTAAATAGGTTTAAATACAGTATTTTTCGGTTAATTGACCCTACGGTTAATTGGTTTCCACGCTTAATTGAACCACATGATGGGGCAAAAAAAATATTGCATACGAACACCTTCACATTCCTCGGATAATTGAACCCGGTTAATTAATTTTCCCGCTTAATTCGTTCAAAATTCATGTCATCAAAAATAAATTTCCTGTTACTTTTACCCGGTTAATTGCATTGAAAAATAATCTGGCATTTTTGCACATACATATTTGACATCATTTGTGAAAAACTCTGGGTGGCATCTCTACTATACACATATATGTACATTTTTTGCTGTTACTTGCATTTTTTTTTCGTTTAGGGTAAAAAAAAATTATTTTGAAAAACTTAAAGTGCATATATGCGATTAATTTTAATTCATTAGTACATAGTTTCAATTATGCGTGATATCTGTAATTGAACAAACTGTTCAATTAAATAGGGTTCTTGTAATTGAATGAATTGTTCAATTAAATGGGTATCGGCTAATTGGTTCCCCAGTTAATTGAACAAAAAATTGTGCAAAATTTGATGTGCAATTAACCGAAAAATACTGTATTTACATACATATATCTGTGTGAAATTCACATTATGAATATTTTAGTTTTTTTTGTTTTTGAAAATATCAAAATGATTGATTCTAATTCGAGCTAATTGAATATCTAATTGCATTAGCAGAAGTCAGTTAGATTTCTAATTGTAAAGTTAAACCAATTGTTTTTGCTAATGGCAATTAATTGCAATTAGTTTTACCAGTGGAATAAAAATTTAAATTATGTAATGGGAATTAGTTGAACTAATTCTAATTGTTTAATGAATTAGAGAATTTCACAAAAGAAGGTTAATTAGCAATAGTTAGCATTATCTAATCGTTATTTAACATGTATGATCCAGAACTACTTTATTTTTCACTTAAAAGGGGTCATACAGTGCAAACTTTTTAATAGTTAGTAAATTGTATTTGTATCCCTGTGGAGGTTTACTTGAAATATCAGTGACTATTTAATTGATTTACTAACTGGGTTTGAATAGGAAAATAAGGAATGTTAAATTTTCTATTAACTAAATGTAATCTTCCTAGATTCACAAGAATCTTATAAAGTGTTATGGCTTATGATTATATGCATTTCAAAGTTTGCATGACATTTTGTACTCATTAACGAGAGTAGCAACTATAACACTGTGGAACAAATTAAAGTTAACAAAACTTAGATCAATTCTGAGAGTGAGAGGTGAAAATAGAGGCTAAATTAGAAGACCCGTTTCGCGGCGCTTTTTTATGTTAGTTCGAATATTTTTTAACAGAGTTTTTCCATTTTTTTGTTTTGACGACGAAAAATCAATAACTAAACGAAGCAAGTGATTAAATTTGTGAATTTTTTCATTTAGCTATAGTTAGAGCAGTAAAATATTTTCATCAGAAATGCCGTTTTAGATGTGGCGACATTTTTTAGGTGCTGTTCGTAACCAGACTTAAAATCTTAATCCAAATGTTAAAATATTTCACCTTGCACCTAATTTTCACTATAAATCGAACGAAAATTAAAAAGGTAATGAAATCTTTTGTAGATTTATAGAAGTCGTTTACTGACTTAAAACAATTTTTTTTCTTTAATTCAATGATAACTGGCAACACAGTTATTAATGCTACCTAACCTTAAAATTAAAACAATTCATTCGGTCTATGGATATTCATTGCCGTAATGATGCTAATGAAATAGATTCCTCAGAACTACGAAAGAGCATTTTTCAGTGTGCAATCAGTAAATAAAAAATGTATATAGTGAAATAAAAAAACTGGACTTTAAAGATTTCAAAAGTAAAAGTCATAACTGGAAAAACAATGGACCAGTTGTTAGATTTGGTGCCTAGTGAATACCGTGCATACGATTTTTCTATACCATATATCTAATAAATATACTCCAAAGACATTTACATTCCGGTTATGCAGAAAACAGGGAAATGCATATAAGTGAAAGCAAATTCGAAAAAAAAACTATACAATTTCAATATAAATAGAGGCGCGCTCATATTAAATTGCATATAAATGCTGCAAGTCATATAAACATATCAAAATTTGATTTAAATTAACTACATATTTTAACTTAGTACAATCGGAATAAAATACAAATATATTCTTTAAAACTTATTTAGTCGTGAAGCTGTTTTTCCATATAATTTCTGTCAAATTTATTTATCTTTTATAATTATGCTTTGAACAGCATAATAAGTTCTGGGCTGTAAAATCTAGATAAGAGTTCGGTTAGGTTGATAACATAGGGGTATGATAGCCAAGCTTCTCCAACATACACTTATTCCGGTTTGGACTTACTATACACTCCATGGAGGTTTGTGTTTTGCTTACATTAATTTTTAAACGATCGGATATGGAAGAGCTCTTTAGGGGAAAAAAAAATAAATTTATTCTAAGAAATTTCAAAAAAGATTTCTCATAAGAATCGATAAAAATCTGAAATTTGTAACTGACAAATTTTAGTACCTTAATATCTACATTAGAAATACAATCGTAATACTCATGCAAACTGGAGCTAACTCATGTGTCTTAAAAATTATTAAGAAAGAAGAGGCCCATTTGGACTCGCGTTGATATACATTAAGGTAGAAGTACATAACACGCGTCCAGAAGCTTTTGCCCTCATCCATTTTTGATACATTCATTTGTTTATACGTAAACAAATTTTGGTTTTGGAGTCCTGGCTTCCTTTGTTATACAATTTTTACCTTCATCAATGACATTTTTCTCCTTAATTCGAACATTTTTCTAAATTTTTTTCCACTGATTATTTTTCGAAAATGTACACCTCGTGAAAGAGTTAAAATCTTGCAACTTTAAACTCTTTATAAAGTCTATTCTATAAAAAGCACTAGTTGACCTTTTTACGACATAAGCTGATGGCTCTCAATCGTGTGGCTTGTACTTCAACCTTTAGAGTAGGTCGCAATCTATGATATGCCATGGATTGTCGACAGCTCTAAGCCTGTGTAAAAAATTCCACTACGAATTATTAAAATATCTTTCTCAAGGTGTCCGTAATTTAATATTGTAGCTCCTAATAAGGCGTGGTACATGGTCAGTCCTTACAAAAACAAAAAAAAAAGTGCGATAAAAACAGTTATTGGGGCTTGGCCATACATTTATCACCTCTAAGGCCCTCATTTCAACGCCTCGAAAACGAAATCTGCTCCTTAGCACACTAACTTGTCCAGAACCAAGGCACCTAGAAAGCAAGCAAAACATGTGATGTCGATTTTGTAATAATAGCTCTGTTTCTTTACTTTTTGGGCAAAGTTCGGTAAAATGAGAGTAAACTATAATTTCTCTCCATAAGAGGCAAAAATGCACAAAAGTAAGGGAACGAATAAAAACAAATATTTTACCCCAAAAGAAAATGTCATTGTTCTGACAGCTAAATTTATTTTAAAAAAATATTAATACATATATTTCATTTAATATGCGCTAAAAAAGTTTTCTCAAAACAATTAAAAGGGTTGAAATGCATAAAACTTTTTACGAACACAGCAGAATACATAAATTCATATACATAAATGAATTCGCAAATATAAATATATAAGAATAAATTTTTTTCACACTATTTTTTCGCATTAATTTCCAATTTTTCTTTTAGTTTCCCCAAAACATTTTTTCTGCTATGTTATTGTTTATTCATTCAAACAGCTGACAGCTGAACTACTTGCCCAAACTAGCCCGAGGAAAAAGTACGGGCTGTTTCGTGCAAGAAGAAGAAGCATAATGTTCTCTCACAAATACTCTCATTTCCCCAATTTTAAAGTATGGGAACGATTTTCGTGCAAATTGGGATCCCACGGGATCCCAAAGTAGAGTAAAGAAACAGAGCTAATAATGATAACGTCATTCATTCAATTAGTATGTTCTCATTATGTCTGAGGTCTGATAATTCCCTATGTCTATGTTTCGTGAAACAACGATCTGATCTACAGTGGTATTATAAACTTGATCGCAGTTATCATTTGTTAAATGCTTCCTAAAAATAGCATATACCTGTCGATAACATTTTATTTTTTCGCTCTAGAATTCCAATCGTGTGGCTTGGGAAACAGTTCTTTGTTCATAACAAACTTTTTTATGAATGGAAAGCGGAACGTTTTGTTCAGCTTGGCATTAACGCTACAGTTTCATGCTTAAAAAAATATATATTACTCTAATATTTATTAAATATTATTAAACGCCTTGATAAAACTAGTTGCAAAGCATTGCCAAGGCGTCGCTTCGGTGTCATCCGTAGAAGTTGTATGGGCATAAGAAATTTTGATAACAAATAATAAAAATTTGTTGGTATTTGTTTGAAAATGCGTGTCTTAGCTTACAAAATCGAATCTTTTTTCAGATGGTTTATATTCGCTTGGTTTGAAAAAAAAAATTTTGAATATTTTTAATGAATAGTTCAAGATGTCTTTACTTTACAAGACATCAGGGAACAGGGCAAACTAACGGGTGGTTAAAGTTTAAGGGCCGATGTTGAATGTGGAGCACACCTAACCGTCAAGTTTTTTTCTGTATTACAGTTGACATTTCTCAATTTCAGACTAATTCAATTTGAATTATGGAAAGAAAGGCAATCGAGCAACGCGTTAAAATTATGTAGGCTTATTATGAAAATGGGTGTTCAAATCAAAATGCATATCGTGCTATTCTGGATTTTTTCGGTCACTTTGTGCGTGCAAATTTTCTGTAAAAGATCTGAAAACACCACTTCATACTCGTACAGCTCGTATTGTAGAAAATATTGCTACTGTTCGCGATAGTATGGTTGAAGAGCCGTCCAATTCCACCTCTGACGATCGTCGTTGATGAACATAAAGACTTGCATGTACACGCTAGACAAGGTGCAACTGACTCACCGACTAAAGCCTCTTGACAATTCCAAGCGTTCTCATTCTGACTATTGAATGGGGGCAAGAAGCAGCAACAGTAGATGATCAACTCTCGAAGAAAGTCGTCTTCCGTGATGAGGCACATTTTCACCTCAGTGGGATGGCCAACAAGCAGAATTGCCTCATTTGGGCGAATGCTAATCCAAGAGAGATTGTCGAAAGGCTTATGCCTCCACAGAGAGGGACTGTTTGGTGCTGTTTATGGACTGCCGTATTTTTTTTTCAAAATAAGGCTGTTCAGGCAGTTAATGTAAATGATGTTCGCTATCGCGAAATGACAACCAACTTTTTATGACCCTAATTAGAAGATATAGAAATGGACGATATGTGTGGAACTTTTGCGACAAAAAAGTTTCTTTTTGCGCTACAAATTCAATGGCCGTGTTATCTCACATGGCGGAGATGCCAATTGGCCAATAAGATCATGTGATTTGACACCGTTGAACTTCTTTTGTTGGGGCTATTTAAAAGAAGAGGTGTACTTCGATAAGTCAACAATAATTCAAGGGCTAAAGTATGAGATAATAGCGACATAGAACCTCAATTTTGGCTCGGCGTGATCGAAAATTTTTACCATCAGATGGAGGCCGTTTGGTCGATATTTGGCTCCATACATAATTGAAACATACCAATATTATTATCATAAAAAGAAATAACAAAATTTACTAGATAATTTCTGCTTAATTCAAAATCAACATCGGCTGTTAAAATTTAACCACCCTTCACAAAAAAATGTGATAAATTTCAAATTTTACTACAAAATAATTATAATAGCGGTTCTCACTCTTGATAGTAAACTCGGTTGCATATTTGGTTAAAGCAGCAGATTTGATTAAAGTACTACCCCCTAATTCATAAAAATTATTACAGCCTTATAAGACTGTTATTTGACATATTTGTATGGAAAATCTGTCAAATAGGAGCTTTATAAATTTGTTATAATTTTTATGAATTAGACGGCTAGTGTTTACATCACTGCAACAACAAAATGTGCTGAACTTTTATTTTCTACGCTGTGATTATAAAATCAAACAAAAAGCTTTAGTTAACATTGTAAAAAAAATTACTGGGAATCACAGATCTTCTGTGCTGTGAATCGTTTTGCCGGCAAAACTTAATTTTGTGTTGAGAAAATAAAAAATATGGCAAAAACAAATAAAAATATACTGGTGAAGAGAAAACGTGACAAAATTCACAACAAAAGTTGGACAGATAAAGAAATTCAGCATGTTTTAGAATATTTGCAAGAACATGCAGACTTTGAGGTAAGAAAGTCACTCGAGCTTTGTGGTAAAAATCGTAGTGAATATAGCAGAGTAATAAAATTAGTATCAAGAGTGAGAACCGCTAATGAAAAGACACCAAATAGGCAAGCTATAATTTTAAATATAATAATATAAATCATTTTGTTGTTCGAGTCTGTTTGTTATCACGACCTTACTTTCAATTCGTTTGGTTCTAGACACAATCACTTATTTTATGGTTTTTGTTTTAAAGTGTGTATGTATATGTAATAGTTCTATGTGCGTGTAATGTAAACACATACACAAATATAATATAAATAAAAGGCTGCTTCAGGTTCAGTTATTTATTTTGCTCCTCTGTTTTCTTATTAATAACAAATAATAGTGTGAAAAATTGCATTCGGGCCCAAATAAATTAAAAATTAGTTGTAAGAAAAGAAAGAAGAATAAATATGTGTAATAGCTGTTGATATATAGCAGCTGTTTGAGGAACTGGTTCTTTTCCGAACCCAACACTTTGAAGGCAGTTCACTGATCCAGCATTTAATCATGATATCATTTTTTCATGCCAACCCAAAGATAGTCTCCTCAATTGAATATACCCATAGATGGACTTAGTAGTTCCATATTGTGTATTAGTCGCATTAGAAGTCTAGGCTAGGCAACTATTAACGCAGAAGGATGTAGCTGTTACATATGTACATATGTGTCTTATGATCTTGTACTATACGTTGCAAAACTATATGTGTTCACACCTTAGATAAATTTTTAAACTCCGTTCTTGTTCGTTTACTTGTCTACAAACAAATAAATTACTTCTCATTCAATATATGTATTTATATTAAACTCACCATCTTATAGTTTTAAACATACATAGATAAATTAAGTTTTTGTCATTTCAAATACCATTAACATTTCAAAAATCAAATTCTTTCTTCAAACAAATCAACTACTCAAAATCAATGATTGCAAAACAAATTCATTATGTTTCAAAAAAAAAAAAAACAAAACTTGAAATCGAATAAACGTGTAAAAATGAACTCGAAATCAATGTAAAACAAAAGCACGCTCACAATCGGTTGGCCCAGAGCATGAGTCGCCTAAACGTCAGTTACGTTCTGCCAGTACAGCACCCTACAATCGAGTTGCTGGCAAGAAAACTCCTACAACAGCTGCACAAGGAACGACTGAGCGTAAACCACGACCATGTAAGTAATTGTACAACAAAAATAAATTAAAAGAAAATTAGAAAGCAATAAAGTAGTAGTGTGTATAATTCACATACATACATAATTTTTGTTTTCAGTATATTTTTTCATTTTTCATAATTGGCTTTAAGTCTTTAAATTGTTCCATTCATTTCAATTCATTTTTGAAAAACCAAGTATCAGAGAAATCAAAGTAGTTTTCATTAAATCGTATAATTTAGTATGACTTTTATTATTTTTTATATAACTAGTCATGTCAAATATCACTTTCGCTGTGATCATATTGATTTCCTCTACTTTCAATTGTGTTAGCAACAATTTGTTTACTTTTGTAAAATGTTTTTCAATTTAAATTGAATACAACTAAGTATTTTCATGTAATGGTGTTGGGTTACTACTATTCGTAATTACTTACTACTAACATAGTCGTAACAACTTTTTATGAGTTTAGCATGTTTGTTAATAGCAAAAAAAAAAAAAAAAATATCTATATACAATACATATGTATATAATAGAGACCATGTTTAGATTTTTTTTTTTTTTTATAAGAAATAATATATTTAATTGGTGTTTTTATAAGTTTCTTGTATAAAAAAAGCAATCATCGCATCATTAAATTTGATTCCAAATATAAAAAAAAAATACATAAACAGTTTTGACTATTTGTCAGTCTTAATTTATAATTTTTTTTTTTTTTTAATTTTTGTTCTAATATACCATGGTCTAAACAAAACTAAACTGTATTTATGAGTGCTGGGTAGAGCAAAAATGTGTTGTTTTTTAAATAGTTAAATTCAAAAGTTTTGATGACAAGTCCCTGGCATTTGATAATAAATAAAAGTATTTGAATATGCTTAGCTGGTCCGAGTCTTGAATGGCCTTCAAAAAGGTCAAGTTTCTTTATATATATATATATATATATATATATATATATATATATATATATATATATATATATATATATATATATATATATATATATATATATATATATATATATATATATATATATATATATATATATATATATATATATATATATATATATATATATATATATATATATATATATATATATATATATATATATATATATATATATATATATATATATATGATTAAGCTCATGTAGAAAGGCCCCAACTCAGATATTGTTCGTGGTGAACTTTGCTGCAAAGTTACAACGAAATATGCAAAAAAAAAAAAAAAAAAACTGACTGAGAAAAAAATGTTAAATAGGGTTTTCTACATGTGATCAATGAAATGCAGTCTCGTCATTATGGCCTAGTGTGGAGAAATATCAGAAATTTTTATATTTTGCCTTCTAATATTAGTTTTACCTTCAGATCTCCTTTGCGCCATTTGATCACATGACAATCTCCTAAAAAAATCGATTCGCTTTTTGTTTTAAATAAACATGAATTGCAAAATTCGTTCATCAGCCATAAGTAATTGTTTTTGCCACCTGAACTACTTTTGCCGCCAAAAATTATTTTATGGCGGAGAGCCACCTTCTGGGTATTTGACATACTGCATTGACTACCATATTATGGTGTGTTTAATATTATGATGTGTTCTTTTCTGAAAATGAAAGCTGTCTGAAGCAGTGCTGTAAAAAAGGACATTACCTCCGCTTCATTTAGACTTGGTACATGGTCTGCCAATTTTGTGTGCCGCATATTTAAAAAAGAACGTGATACCCTCCAAGAGAGTATTATATTTCTGTATAACCGCTATACATATGTGGCAGATCTTTAATAGAAGATTAATTATATTTTTCAATTTAACTTTTTCAATTTAATTACAAATATTAACCTGAAGATTTGTTAGCGAAATATTCAAAAGTATTGTCCGTTAAGTATACTTATTTGTAATTACCTTATACGATACGATAATGGTACCTATCGGTCTAATTCATAAACGATAACTAGCGATAAATTTAATATGTAGTTGTGCTCTAATAGTAAGTGAATTTATTTAGTTTCTGATATAGAGATTTGATTAAATAAAATGGAGTAGAATTTACTGGATTTTGGAAGAATAAACACGTCTTTCATTTTTCTCTACACATACATACATATGTCGGCTTTTTGTGAACCCATAACGAAAACTTTTATTATACATTGTTATTTAGTTAAAAAAATGTCAATGGACTAGGTTTCTTGAAAACTAATTTGCGTTATACATATACCGCGTACATACAGGAATATTTGTTTACGACTGCCAATAACTTTCTAATGCCACCAGATTAATTTTTTGTTTATATATAAATGAAGGTTCTTCAGCAACGAACTAGGGCTATATATGTATGTATATTGAGCTTATCAACGAATTAGGAATCATGCGGGTCTTGAATTCAAGAGTATTACAACACATTTATATACATAGCTCATAACCAGGAGAAGTTCATGCTCCACATAATTTTTTTTTTCTAATTGTATTTTTTTATTGATTGATTCCCATATTTTGTCATAACGTAAGCGATTAATTTAGTACTTTGAAGCTTATAAACTTCAAAGAAAGCAAGAAACTGGCTTAAGAAACGTGAGGCAGAGGCAGTAAACATCATAATTAAAGATTTCTTTTGGAATAAGTAGTTGGGCTTCAAATATTCCTTTTTAGATTTTTCGAGTCTACTGATGAGCTGCTTAGCAACAACGAAATGTCGGCGGCATATAGATGGCTGAAAAAAAGGCAGAAAGCATTAAGGTCTATTTTTATGCCTAAAGTAAGAAATAAAATGACTTAAACAAATTAAAATTTTAAGCTCAGTCACTTTTGAACTGGGTGTGCGATATGAATATGTATTATTAGTAATTTGCTATGAATGAAGAAAAAATTTTACAGCCTCATAAGTACAGTTTAGTGTAGAGTTTAGTCTTTCCGTTTACATAAATTAGGTTCAAAATGCAATAAACTTTTAATTTGTTTGTAATTAGGTTGAAATGATTTAACAAAAACAGAAGCTAACAACGAATTCAGCGTGGCACAAAATAAAGTAACTGCAAGTTAAAGTAAGCAATGAAATCTAAAATTTTCAGCCTGCCATGGATGACCATTAAGTTAATTTCGTGAACAGACAACACGATTTGAATTTAAAATTAAATAGAAGCTTATGAAACTGCAAAATTAAAAAAAAAATACTGGTCTTTAGTAATAAAATGTCGAATAATTAGTAAAAATTTTGAATAATCGTAGCTGTACACATCAACACAAAGCAGAAGTTGCTGATGTAATTCTAAGTTGATTTCAAGAAAATTAAGCAAAACAAGTTAATTTTACTTTTGCTAGAATCGTTCTATTTTCAGTTTAAACAAATCATGAACTTGTCTGATTTTTTTTTGCCACGCTGAACGGACTATAAGTGAAAATGAAAATAAAAATCTTACTTTAGCATTATATTTTTTCCTATTTTTTTTTTTTTTTTTTTACTAAAATAATGAAATAAGAGAAAACAAATTATTTACATTAATTTTGATTTTTTAACTTCTTTGTTCTTTTATTCCCACATTACTGCCCACATCATATTTTTTCTTTCTCCAAAAATAAAAATAAACATACATATAGCTACCCTATCCACAACATTTCACTCCCGTATAAAAAGTAGTTCATTACCTCCTCCTAGCGGTAGGGCTCATGCAAATAATGCTGCCACTGCTAATAACGCTGCTGCTCATGCAAATCAAATGCATTTGCCTTCATCACAATCAAACAAATCACCGCATTCGCTGCAAATGCGCAAAAGCGACAAAGACAAAACTAACGCCGCCAAGCCACGTTCTAAATCGTCATCTGCTAAATCATCTCCACCTCCTCCACCGCCATCCAACGACATGACAAGCTCAAAAATATTGGTTAATGGTCATGATGCCCATAAGGATGAAGGTGATAGTGAAAAAATTATAAATAATGCTGGCAAGAAAGCAAATCTATTGGCTTTAGACAATTTAGCTGTGCCAGGTCGTGATAAAAAATTGGTAGAAAGTGAGTAGAGCAAGAAGGTCGTTCAACATGAAATGATGTTCACAATTTTTACAAAACATACCAAAACATTAAAAATTTGTCTCTTATTTTTGCAATTAAGGAATGTGATGAAATAACATGTACCTAATTTCTTTTTAATTTTGTATAATATTTTGGAATTATTCACCCAAACTACTACCTAACACATGAAAAAATATTTAAAAACATTTCAAACAAAGTTTGTTATATAATATACTTGTGTTTGCATAAAACGTCAAATACATATGGGACATTATTTGTGAAGTAGACATGCCAAAATAACTAGATATTTATAATAAATATATGTATGTTCCTCTTGTAGACATGAATGTGTGAGCCAGATATTACTTTGTAAGGTTTTTTTTTTTATCTAGTTCTATAAAAAAAAGTAATATAAAAAAATCACACAATAAAAATATAAATAAATTAACAACACTATTTTTTCCTGATGATGTTAACAAATTGTTAGCGAAATATCGAAAAATAAAAAAGAAATATATAAAGACCTAAAGCTTTCAAAAAAATGGTATTATTAATTTTAACAATAAAGATAAAAAATTATAGATAAAATAATATAAAAATATAAATAAATTTTAAAAATATAAATAAATTTAAATCACACAAAATAATTAAAAAGGAACAAAAATATTTTTTATACAGTTTGTCAAATAAATTTTGTGAGTGAAAGAGAGAAAAAACATACCATTTTGTTGAGAAATTTATTTTGAAAAAAATCTTAGCAGCTATTTTCTGTCTTTTAGTTTTTCGGTATGTCTGAACTCCTCAGGAGACTTGAGAAAACTTAATTGCAAATTTACTTTAAATGTAATAGCAAATATTTGGTGTTATTCGACTAATTTTTAATAAATATTTTCTTGAACATAATTATTTACTTGCTTTAAGCGCCAATTGAAATGTATTAATTTAGGTCCAAAAATGAACTTTTTTAAAAAATATTTTCAGCTGTCTATATGCCGACGACATTTGGTTGGTGCTAAACAACTCATCAGTAGACTTGAAAAATTCTTAAAAGTTTGCTGAAAAAGACCGCAAATATTTTTTAAAAAGGTTAATTTTTGGACGAAAAATTAATACATTTCAATTGGCTCTTAACGCAATTAAATAATTAAGTTCATATCGGAATATTCAAAAAGCTTTTACTTTTTGATACTTTCAAAAATACAAATCTTAGTTACCAATGGTGACTCGTTGTATAGACGGTTGCAAAGCAAAGTAAAAGAGTTGCAAAAACAAATGGAAATGTTTGCTGTGTTAAAGGCATTGTTTGAACATTTCTGATTCTCATTTTGTTCATGGGAATTATGGAATAAGTAAATAAGTTTCAAACAAACTTTTAAGAATTTTTCAAGACTACTGAGTTGATTAGCAACAACGAAATGTCGTCGGCATATAGACAGCTGAAAAGGACAGCAGATACTTTTTAAAAAGGTTAATTTTTGGACCCAAATTAACATTTTCTTGAGTTAAATGGCTTTTTAGTGTACATACAGGGTGGAGCAAAAATAACCTTCCGATGTTTTTTTGGCTGTAATTAAAAAAAAAAATGGAAATCTTTGATTCTTCTTGTGGATTATTTTTATTTGGTCTTTTAATTTTTTCTCATCAAGTCAAGAATATGATGTCATATAAATGGCCGTCACCACAGTTGATTGTTATTTTAGCCCTTTTTACAGCATTTTCCATCACATTGGCCAAAACTTCCGGCGATAGGTGCTCACATTCTTGACGGATATTGTCTGTAAGAGCTGCAAGAGTCTGAGGCTTGTTGAAATAAGCCCGCGACTTCAAAAAGCCCCACTAAAAAAAGTCTGCAGCGGTCAAATTAGGAAAACTTGCTGGCCAGTGCAAATCTCCAAATTGGGAGATTAGGCGCCCGGGAAATGCATCCTTCAGCATATCGGGTGTTGCAGGTGCAGCGTGTGCCATAGCACTGTCCTGTTGGAACGACATGTTTTCCAATCCCAATTCATTAAGTTGGGGCAAAAAGAATTCGTTGGTCATTGCTCTGTAGCGCTCACCATTCACAGTAACCGTTTGGCCAGCGAAGTCTTCGAAGAAAAAATGTCCGATGACTCCTCCAGCGAAAACAGCACACCATACAATGACTTTGAGCGGGTGTAATGGCTCTTTGCAGGTTACACGCGGATTTTCAGTGCCCCAGAAGTGTAAATTTTGCTTATTTACGTATCCGATAAAATGGAAATGGGCCTCATCCCTCATCCAAAGTCACCGACCGATTATTGGTCAAATAAATAGTCACCAATATTCCGCGTTCTGGAGCAGTGTAGCGTAACATTGTTTATTAACGTGTATTTTGCATGTGGTTACTACACAAATGTTAAAACAGAACTGACATTAGAGGCCAATCGCAAAACTTATAGCATTTTCCGATAGGAGGATTACTTTTGCGCCACCTTGTATATACTTTTTTATAAATATATATAATATAGGAAAAAAAATAATTCAATATTATTTTCCCGAAGAAGCTGTCTGAGGGAGCTGTCTGAATAAAGAATATATAATAAAAATACCTTTAGCTCAAGAAAATACTGTGTAACAGCAAATAGTTGAAATCTATTTGGTTTTAGCAAGAAGTTTATTTGACAAACTGTGAGTTAAAACCTGATTTAATACAATTGGTTTTAACGTTAAAACCAGATTTTAACTTTAGGTTTGAAAGCACCAGAAGACCAGCTTAAAGCTGCATATATTTAAAATTCAAGGACATAATCTTTAATAAAATTTAATATGTCATTTTAAAGTCATGCAGTAACCTCTGCAACAGTCTCGAATCTAGAACAAAAAATTTCCAACAAAGAAACTTCCCTTAGAATCTGAAAATATGATGATCTCTGTGGGGACCACAACAAATTAGAACAAAAGATCTGTCATAATTTTAGCGTTTTTTGCTCTGGCTTAGCGTACTATGAGTGTAGGGTGTTGTACTATAATTTGGCACAAATGTTTTAATTGTTATTCTTTAGTTCTTAAAGTAAACCAGTTCTGCCAGACTTCTTTCTTACAATTTCCTATAATTTGCTCATAAATATGTCCTGCGGATGTATGTATTTTGCACGTATTTTTTCTTAAGTATTTTAACGCATCGGGTCTGATTGCGTACAAGATATATGAGTTTAGACAAATGCATAATTTAGTAAGGCAAACACAAGTATACAAAACGAATTTGTGTTGTTTTAATCAGGCAAAAATTTACTAAAAATAATTAGTATATTACATTTTTGGAACTAATAAAACGTAAAATGTGTACCCATTTTTTAAGTTGTCATTAAAACCAAATGTTTGTTACAGGTAACCAGAAAAAATATTTAACTACCGACCGAGGTTAAAATAAATTATTCTTTATTAGTCAAGATCATTTGTTTTAAGTATTTAAGGCCTTCAATGTTTATTATAATTAAAAATAAATTAATCTGTTGTTGTATTTGTAGTCCTTTTGCTCCCTCATTGTTTGTTTCTCTTAAACTGTTGTACATAAAAAACCGTTTCTTGTAGTTGAGTGTTCAGTTATTGTAGTGTCTTTATATGAATTTATGTTGCCGCCTTAATTTCAACACTATCAACTCTTCGATACTTCGCCAAAACGAAACAACAATAAAGATTTAAGTTTTTTAAATATGACATTCATACTCGTATCTTATGACCTTTTTGTTAAAAGAAGAGGACTTATTAACAGTTCCTACAGTTTCTTACTTTCTCTATGTGTATAGTACAATGTTTTACTCTGCAATAAAATACTAAACAAAGCCTTGCTCATTACAAATGCTTGATTTAAGTGTTTGGTTAATTAATGTAAAAACAGCTGTTAATGTTAAACGCATGCTAAAGTAATATATATTTCTTACTTGAATTCTGATATATTTATTTCTTTGATTTACAGCAGCTTTGTTTTTTATACATATATTTTTGATTATGATGTTATTTTTGATATAATTTAAACAGGAATTTCCTTTTTAAGACAATATTTTAAAATACTCAAGCGTTTTACCAACTAAAAACTTTCAAGTATGCTTAAAGTTAAAACGAAAATAATTACGTTAAACAGACTCAACATAACAAATGAACTCAATTATTGAACAGATAGGCAAAAGTAAGAGCGTATGTAATTTTTTTTTGTATTATTTATCTTATTAATGTAGATGATACTGAAGATGGCCGTGATACTGCCATATCTGTATCCAGTTGCAGTCCACAGCCAGTACCGGATATTCCTGAAGAGCCAATAGTCAAATCGCCACCCGAACCAACTCGGGTTAAGAGCCCCGAACAAATTATTATGCGTTCTCCAGATCCTGTTAATTGGACTGTGCCCTTGGATACAGGGAAAACATTTACTGTCACACAAAATGTTAAAGAGGGTGAGTGCAACAAAGTAGTTTTTTTTCCTTTTTTCATAAAACTTATTACCTGCGAAAAATTATAGGTGAAAACTTTAGTAGACCACAAAGTGAAATAAAAGCTTCTACTCCTGTAGAAAAGCCACCACCACCACCCCAGTCGGCTCCACCCGAATTGAGTGAACAAGTCAAAATGGACGGTAAGCTTTAAAGCACGCTTGTTCTTCGTAACATCCATATCCAATAAAAACAAAAATAAAAAACGCTTTTCAAATACTAATTCGCTTTCATCATTATATATCATCATTAAACCAAAAAAAAAAAAACAAAAAACCGTTTTTAAAAAATCTTAATAAAAAGCTTAAAAAGTCAATCAATCAATCAATCAATCAAGCAAGAAAGCACTTTTTTTCGTAATACTTCATTCTTCTTCGTAATCTAATTCCTTAATTCACTCACGTTTGTGTGATAAAGCAGCATGGAAAACAAAACATTCACGCAGCAATAATGCTCACAATAACAACAACAACAACAAAAACAACAGCAACGTAGCCAAGTCTCCTACACAAAACTCAGCTGGTAGTCCTACATCGGAGCAGAGCAAAATAGCACAAAACAATGCTAATAAAAAACCAGTACCTGGCACCACCATACGCGTTCTGGAAGATCCCATGTTTGATGTTGATGTGATACTGGCTTCATCGGCTGCTGCTACTGGAGGACAACAGCAACAACAAGCTGCTAATTTGTCTTCATCATCAAACTCAACTACTACAACAGCTTCTACAGCTCGTACCACAGCCACAGATGTTTTAGAAAAGGCTCGTGATCGCTTTGATCGTTTCTGGGGCGGCAATACTAGCAAAGAAGAAAGCGTTTAAGTTCATAGCTTAAAAACTTAAACTCAATAATGAATAAGGTCTCTAAAAAGGAGCAAATTTTAATTCTGAACAAAATTTTAGTAAAGAGAAATTATTTAACTAACAAAGGCTTTTAAATTTTATACTTGAACAACAACAAATTCTTAAACAAATTAAAATTATTAAGTATAAAAAGTAGTATTAAGACTTTTTGCAGTTTAAATAGTATACCAAAGAAACCCCACACAAATGTTGAACAAAACTTTAGGTTGGTATTTTTGTTGCCACAACATTTTTTTTTTTTAAACTAAGATACAATTCATTTCTTTTTTCTCTTTATTTCTTGTTATCCAAATTACCTTTAACACACAAGACTTCAGCAATGACTAATGAAAGAAAATGTCTATAGCCCTGCTTTAAAATTAAAAACCAAACCAATGAAACTCTCACCCAAAACAAAAGCAAAACATACACTTACTTCCACTGCTAAGAGTGTAATTAAGCTCAGCGAAAATTAGTGCTCTTAAAGAGAGTTCAAAAGCTTATGATAAATGGCTTTTTGATGTGCGTATGCATAATACGAACAAAATCAACAGCAAACCAAACATACGAGTCCACATACCAGCATACATACAACAATTACATTCGCAGACAACAACCAAAGGCACGAAGACCCGTCCAAAAAGAAATTACAACAAGTTAATAAATAAAAAACCGATACTATTAAAAACAAAATCTCAAACACATAAACATTTTTAGGCCATATTATTACTCAGTCGTGTAGAACCTTTCATCATAAATAACTAAAAAAACACATTACTTGCATTAGAAAACCAAAACCATATAAACCAAATAAATTTCAATTCTCGTATGTTTAGAAAAACAAATTTCAGAGGGTATTTAACTATAAGACATGAGCATTTTATTAAGATTATAAGAAATAATTAAAAAAAAAAAGGATATTTATAAAAATTTAAACGAACTTTTTTGACCTTCTAATTTGTGTTCTTTTCGATTACAACAATTCGCAAGTGCTTAGTTAATTGTTTAGCGTAAATTGATGACAAAATCTTCTAATTCCGGCATACATACATACATATAATCGCAACGGTTTTTTTGAATTCGAAAATTTTTTTATGGCATTGAGATAAGATTTTTTAAGAAATGCAATTTCGAAAAATGAAAGTATTATTATTGGATTACGACTAAGAGCTACAAACGAAAATAAACTAATTCATTATTATTAATAAAATGCATGTTAAATTGATATTATATATTTACGACAAAACAAATGCAAACCCGAACTTATATTTACATTTACATTTAATACGTTTATTATAATGAGAACATCAAACAAACAAAAGCTTGCATTAAATGTTTTCTGTTTTCAAAAAATGTTGAGCTTTTTTCGACTTTTTTTTTATGTATTTACAAGCGCAGTGTTAAAGTCTAATAGCAGAAATTTGTTTTTATTTTATAGCTAGAAGCACATTTTCTATAGTGCAATTCAGTAATTTGTAAAGATAATGCAATCGTTAAACTAAACATTTACATTTGGTGTTTGCAATAACTATAACAATTCAGTGACTTATACAAATTATAGCTATTGGTGAGATAGCGGTTTAATTCAATACAAGTCGCACTGCTTTAAGCGACATCTATGTGTCACAAAGAAAATACTACTATGCAATTTAAATAAACTATGCTCTATTGATGGTTATAAAAGGATCTCGAAAGGTGATGCCACATCTTAAGCTTTAGCACAAAGGTTGTTCGCTTAGAACTTTCGAGATCAATTTGTCCGTTGATGGTGCTCAAGTCATTAGCATAAGCATTGGTAGATGGTTCTCAAATTCGGCAACTGCCATTAAATAGTAGCATGTTATGTAAGTTGGGTCAGTCAGTGGTTTTAAGTGTGCCACCATCAACATTAAGCAGTGAGAATTTCGACATTAGTAGTATAACCGTGATAAAGTGTTTTAGCAAAGTGCTGTAACATAGTTGAATAATTTATAAAAAGTGAACGGAAGTGAGAGTGCTGTAACTAAATAAGCTGAGTGTGTTTTATGTCGTTTGCAATCCGTCAAAACCGTTTTTGGTAAAGGGTAAAAACGTAACACTATTATATTCAACATAATTTTAAATTAACAATCGAGTGGCATCTTTCTCGAAAAGAATGCCGAAGCTAAAGGTGGGATCACACGATTGCCGCAATGCACCAATTTTACACAATTTTTATTGGGCTGAATTGGAGCATAATAAAAAATTTGTCCCAATCAAATTCTCTGCAATCACATGATTGTCAAATATTACTGAAATTTTATTGTCGCAAATTGCCGCAAAACAATTTAGTACCAATAATTGCCGCATTATAGTCACACGATTGTTATATTCTACGGCAACTCTGAGAAACAGCTGTTGTAGCTGATGCCAAACTTTGTTTTCCCAAAAAAAAAAAAAAAAAAAAAAAAAAAAAAAAAAAAAAATTAATATTTCGTTATTTTGACCCCTGTTTTTTCCTTATATTTTATATATTTATTTGAGCTTAAGGTCTTTTGTAATTTGAGTAATTATTTTTGTCGATATTTCGCTCTCCTTCGGATAGCTTCTTTTTTTTTTTTTTTTTTTTTTTATTATTGTCCTGAAGAAGCTATCCGAAGGAGAGCGAAATATCGACAAAAATAAATACTCAAATTACAAAAGACCTTAAGCTCAAATAAATGTATAAAATATAAAAAAAAAATGAATTAAATGTTAAAAATATGGTTTGTTCATTAAAAAGAAAGAAAATTGCTTCGGCTATTATTATAATGTAGTGCGGCTGAAAAAGGAAAAAATGAATAGTAACAACAATTGAATTTTACTGATTGAAAAGCAGATATCATGTTTGGAAGACGCGTTTAAACAATTTTGAAACTAAATAAAGGTATACATATGTATGTATGTATATTATTGGCGAGCATTGTCTTCTTTGGTTGCCGCATGAGAACACAATAAATATTTGTGCATTTTTAGAATTTTTATTGGTGATTAGTTGTATGTCAAGTGTTCGCACGGTTGTCGCATCAGGATTGTATTTGATTGGGACAAATAGGAGCAACATTCGTCTTGGTTGCCGCATGAGCCAATAAATTGTGCTATCACACGATTGGCATACAAAATATAACAAAAATTGGTGCATTGCGGCAATCGTATGATCCCACCTTAATTCCCCACTAATAATTTTGAATCAAGTAGTCGACCTATAAGTCGACTTCAAGTCACTTCAATTGGCTTATGTCTAGACTAAACTACTCTATCGAACATTGGCTTGTAACTAGTTGTTAAGTTAGCACCAGTAACTGCGGTCGTATAGCACTAGTGAATCACAAACCAAATATTTTAGAGCTAAATATTTTTAACTCTGAAATAAAATGAGCTAATGAATTGCTCTACTGATTGAGTTTGAACTTTCCAATACTAGTATATGGTTTATTTTCAAAGCTTACCCATAATGTCATTACGTTCGACAAATGGTCATTTTAAATATAAACTGATGCAACCACATCGATGGAGCTAAATGAGCTTTTCTTCAGAACACTCTGTAATAGCCAACTTTTAACTTTTACAATTGAGGCTTTTTTGTAAGCAGTAAACTCTTTTTTTTTTTTTGCCCAAAAATAGAACCACTATGAGTACCTTTTTCACCTCTTAACAAACAAAGAACTTATTAAATATTTTCCGTCTATATGCCGCTGGCATTTCGTCGATGCTACTCAACTCGTCAGCAGACTCAACAAGAGAAAAACAACAAAGCAATGCTTGAAACTTGACTACATATTCTGTTATTCCCGTGACACTATCGAACAATTTTCGATCAAATTATGATTAAATTTTTGGTGGCTATGAACATATTAAACCCAGAAAATTAATATAGCAATGCTTAATACAATTTTATCGTTTCTCAGACTCATTAAATGCAATTAAAATGCACATAAAAACTGTTGAGCGTGACTGATATTGCTTTCGAGTAATATCTCTTCAAGAATTAGGTAAAAGGAAATATTAATGAATATAACAATTCGGCGTGTGAGAAATAAAAATTGTTTTCTGCTTTAAATGATTATATGTATGTATTTTATTTAATTTTTTTCAATTAAATTTTTATGAATTTGTGTGTCTTTAATAGTTAATATTTATGCCTTTAAATAGCTTTTACTGTTCAGCAATTTTGCAAGTGCGTTTTTGTTCTTGTCTCTAGTGAGAAAAGCTGGAGACAAAAACCAACAGAAATCCTAACACCTTTCAGTTTGTAATACCTGCTGTTTTCCTAAGAATTTTCTTCCCTAGAGAGATGAGAAAAGAGAAAAAAAACTAGCATGAACATGATTGGGCGGAAAATGTAATTTTTTTTTTCTCTAAACGTAAAAAGTATGATATGTTCTTTATTATTTGAATTGAAAATTTACATTTTTATTTAAATTTTTCATAAGTGGAAAATTGCAATTTCTGGACGCCTGAAAAAATTGACTGTATCTTTTGAACTATTGTAAGGATCAAGAAGAGTAATGCAGTTTTTTAATCAGGAAATCCCTTCCAGCGATGATAAAGTTATTTGATTCCAAGAAAATTTATGTTTTTGCTTAAATTTTTCATAAGTGTATCCGTCATGGACAATTTCAATTTCTAGCCGTCTAAAATAATTGGCTGTATCTCTTAAACTATTGCAGGTACCAAGGCCGCTAAAAAGTTTTTAAAAATTAACATATTAATGTGGTATTATTGTATCTGAGCTATAGGTCTTAAGTACTCTAATTTCTACATTGATTTCATAACAGTTTTTGATGAATTTTAATGAGTTATTCAATGAACAAAACCATTTAAACTTAAAATAATTGTGATTGGGGTGGTACTGATTGTTGCATTCCAATAAATAACAGAAAATGTTTTTTGTCATTGGAAAGCAAAATAGTTTGTAATAGCAAGCGATGAAGTCAGTTCATGTCACAATGTCTTCTCATGACATCAAGCTAAGCAGCTCCTATCGTATACTTCTATACTATACTATGTCAAGTTAATTTTTGTAGTTTTCAGCAATGAAAGGAGAGTTCAAAAGTAGGGTTGATATCAATTATGAATATCTAATGAATAACCAAGAGCACCGCTACGTTTTCACATCCTTGGAAACAGATGCTGTGTCGCTTGTTTACTCCATATAATAATAAAATAGAACAAATACGCAGCGACACAATTAAAAAGCCCAGCCAGCAACCAAAAGTATGCAATGATTTTGCTGGCTCGTGCGTATGATAAATATTTGAAGTAGCGAAGCACATATCAGTCCGAATCCAGGGTTTTATTACTTTAATTCGAAAAATCTAAAAGCAAGTATTTTGTGTAAAGAGTGTAACTTTCTTTCATATCATATTCACGATATTTTTCTACCAAAGGTTGTAGTTTGTACTTATTTATGTTTTCTTTTGCGATGGTCTCAAAGCTGCTAAATCGATAAGAGTCATGCAAAGAAAAACAATGTCGGGAATAATAAACCTTATATTTTGCTGTTACCTGCTAAGTTGAGCCTCGATAGTTGTTGGATTATGTAAGTATACAAACTACATTACATATTAGAATTCGTATTTGGTATATAATGTATACAAATATATAAGGGAGCCAGGGGAAAATATGAATTAAAAGCAAAAAAAGACAGTTTTCATATTCTAAAGCCAAATATTTCTGTTTTAATACATTTATACTAAATTATATTTCAGGCTCAAGTTCAATCCTTGGTTAATAGTCACTTCTTAATTAAGAAAAGAAAAGTAAAATATCTGTTTTATTAATTTTTTAATTTTGTTGAAGAAGTAAATGTGCTGTAAGCTCCGCCTGATCAGTTTGAGGTTATGGTGTCAAAGAGCTGATGAAAAACGATCAGTTAAATTTTATCTTAATGTTTTACATTCCGAAGCTGTTATTTTTTAATTATAACAATTGTGCAACTATAATAAACACTTTGAATAAAATTTTCTCCTTTAACACTGCGCTTTTGTTAGACACTATTTATTTACAATTTATTATTAATATTATTATCATATACATATATAACAAACATGAATTTTATGTGTCTTTGAAGCAAAAATCAAATAATTATTAATTTCTTTATTAAAATAACGATAAAAAAAGATGTGTGAATTATAAGTTGCCCAGCATCATGTTGACAAAATAATTTATTATGATACAAGTTGAGTTTATTACTAAAAAGGGACATAACAAAATTATTACTAATTATTTAAAAGAAAATATAATAAACTAATATGAATGTTTAGTCTTCTTAATTAAATTAGAAAAGCAAAGAAAGTGAAATCGAACAATTAATTGAACAACATATACTCTCTGAATGATATTAACTTTAACATAAGACATCCCTAAAAAAAAAACTAATTCAGAAAATTTACACTTATTGACAAAAACACCAAATTAAATCGTAAAACAGGAATGATCCAAAATGTTTCCACTAAAACAAAAAAACTCCTTCCCTTCTTCAAATTAAAAATAGACATATAAACAAGAGACAAAACAATAAAAAATAGCTAGTAACTAAATAATAGTAATAATTAATAATAAACCTCATACTTAATGAATGAATGAATGAACAAAAAAGAAAAACAAAAGAAATTGCAAATAAAAACAAGCACATATTCGAAAAAAATATCCTAACTCAAAACTTTTGTAATTTGCTGTTGTAATGCTTATTTTGATTTCTGAACCAACTTATGGTATCTACAACTTGATGATTAATTGACACATAATTTAAATTGGGCATTGAAATTATATAAAAGTTAAGCTAAATAATAATAATAATGCATTATTAAGTCTTGAGGGAAATAAGAATTTCAGATATTTTTAAATTTTATAATCGAACTATATGAATTACAATTGTTAATAGTTTTATCGGGTTTTCTAGTGGTAGTTGTGAAGCAGCCATGGCATGTACCCCAGATAATAACTCTTCAAATTTACTTACTTCTCTTCTTTAAAAATGTTGATCACTCCAATTTTATCACAAACATTTTTCACCATTTTTGGTGAAATAAAAATCGAACTAAACAGCGCGATAAAATTATTAACAATTGTAAATCATACAGTACGATTACAAAAGTTAAACTTAAGGCTTACAAATCGCTGGGATTGGCGAAAAGTATGAATTCGTTTTCATCACTGATACAATAGCAACAAACAGAAAAATTAATTGGAAATCAATTAGATGTTGGTGAGAGAATAGTTAAATACAGGGTTTTTCAATAACAGCGCTACAAAAGATTTTTTTTTTTAAATTAAACAAAAACGGTTTTGTATATAAATGAAATTCGTAAAATCACGTTTGATGCCATTATATATGGAACTCGATTTCTTTTACATGGCCACGCTTACTGAAGTCCCGACGCAAATTGTCCAACGGCATTAAATCGCACGACCCAGGCGACTAATCGACTGGACCATTCCGTCAGATAACGCGTTATCCAAACTTGATAAATTGATTGTGACATTCGCTGTGTGGCTGGTGGCGCCATACTGTTGGAATCATATGTCCTCCAAGTCAATATCATCCAATTAGGGCCAACAATATTCAATTATTACTGAACGGTAGCGATTCCCAATCACAGTAACTTGTCGGTCATGATCATCACGGAAGAAGTACGATCCAATGACGCCGCCGGCCCCTAAACCGCACCTAACCGTAATTTTTTCGGGATGCAATGATGACAATGATGGAGTACGTGTGAATTGCTGCCTGACCAATAACGCATAATATGTTTATTGACGAAGCCATTCGGGCAAAAATTACCCTCGTCATAAATTGGACGTAGCGCTCTTAACGTTGAAGCCACTGACTCCGAATTTCGGCAGTAACTTTTAATAATTTCGACTCGTTATTGGCTCGTATATCTTTCCATCATGAAATGACAAACCTTACTGAAGAGAAATGTCAAAAGAGCAGCAAGAATATGGCGTCGTCTGTTCTCCCTATTGCTGTACTTTTGTAGCGTCCCTGCTGAAAAACCCATTATATTCTAATTAACGAAAAAACACAGTGATAAGGTGGAAAATTAATCAACAAGATTAAATATAGGCAGTGCGTAATTAAGGGCCCAGGCGGCAGAAAAATTATGCGCTGCTGCATAAAAACAGTATACAATTAGTGGGGGCTTGGGTTGAAAGCGAATTGGGGTGCTTATGAGCGATGTGGTGGTCGTGAAATAGCTAAGGTATGTCCCCCAGCCGTTAAGTCTTCAACTTTACTTTGTTTGTCTCCTTTAAAAAGGAGACAAACAATTTTATCTCAATTCAATTCAATTTTATCTCAATTTTGAGGAATTAAAAATTGTACCCGGTACAATTATTAATAAGAATTTCAGTAATTTTGAAAGGCAAAGCTTTCTATTTTCAGAAAAATAAGTCCAGTGAATACAACCTCACAGAGAAGATATTCTCTCAAGCTCAAGAAAACAATCAAAGTTAGAAACAAACATTTTATAAAATATCTGAAAACTTAAAAAATTCTATTTAAAACTTGTTAGTCCATATAGCAACGATATAAAGCGCAAGCCAGAAACCTGCCCTGTAAGCGAACTATGACGATTTCCATAGTCCAAAATTTGCACAAGTTCATTCGTGCACAAGTTCATTAAAAATTAAAAAAAGAAATGCGGTCGGGGGACCCCCGTTAGAAACGAAGTTCCTTACGTTTTTTCTTCATCTTCGAATGTAATACAATGGGAAATCTGTATGGTTTATTTTGTGCTGTTTTTGAAATTTTTAAATTTTATATGCTTCTTTTGGAACGTTTTATTTTTTTACTTTTGACACATGCAGTATTTTTTTTTTTTTTGTCAATCTGCTACAAAACGAAAAAATATTTTCAATATTGCTGTTTTTGTTGTGACATACTTTACTTTAGCGACATCTATCAACTGATAGTGTCCGTTTTCACAACTAATTAATATTTATTGGTAGGTGTCTCCGCTGACAGCAGACACCTACACAATTGTTTGAAGACACACCAATACATATAAACAGCTCACACGCTTTCCTGACGATTTCTACTAATTTGCACTATCAGCAAGCCGCGTTAAGGAACTTCGTTTCAAGAAATAAGTTTATATAGCAAAAATATAGCCAGAATCGAATTTAAAAAAAAAAAATTAAAATTAAAAAAAGTTCTCCAATATAATTTGTGCTGGTAACATAAAGAGGTAAGTAAGCTGCAACAATATAAATTGTTTAGTACTAACTTATATACTGCCGAAACATAGCACAGCCAGATTTACCAAATATTTTTCTTGTCCCCAGAACGAGCTAAACGATTTTTGCTGCGAAAGAGTAGTTCAGAAAATTGCTCAAAAGTTGAAAAAGTTTTTATTAAAAAACATGATTAAAAACAATTTTACTATTGTTACGAATCAAAAAATTATAAATGAAACATTTTAAGAAAGAAATTGGTGAAATAAATGCTGATGTTGACACGATAAAAAATAGAGTTTAAAACTGAATAATAAATAGTAATGAAATAAAGTTGTGACCTTAGCTAGGGAACAACTAGCTATTTCGAAGTCATCACGCCATTTTAACCACACATTTATAACTCTTGCTTTTATTTTATTATGTTTAGCCTAAGTCCATGACATTCGGAAGGCTTTTCCCAACTCATAAGCGTCAAGCTGATTGTCTGTTGTAATGGTCCATAGATAAAATGCAAAAAAAAAAAAAATTTTTGTAGTCACAAAACCGGAACCTATATGTGGAAATTAAAAATGTTCAAATTCCTATATACTTTACATTTTATAACAAAACAAGCTTCAATTCAATAATCGGATCTTCATAAGTTTAGCAGATATGTAAGTTTCTTTACATTCATCACGCTTCTCATCATGTTAAATTAAAATTTTTTTTTTTAACTTTTCTCAGGTTTTATTATTTTATTTAGGTTTTATACCCTTCACAAGAAGTATTAATGCAGTTTTCGTTTCTACAGCGAAGAGAAAGATTTGTATTTCGTAGGGAAATCCAAATTCTGAGGGGCATTGTTTTATTAATTTTTTTTTTAATTGTTTATCGTTATAGTGACATTCTCTTGTGATCTTAGGCCCCGATTATGGTTTGCAACAGTTGTTCATTTAATGTTGTATTTTTTTAAATTGCGATTATGGTTTACAACTGTTGTAAGAAATTTTGTTAAGAACTTACAACATCTAATTAGATGTGGTCAAAAACTTACCACACCTAATTAAGTGTTGTCTTATTGATGTTACAAGTTAAATTAGGAAAAAATAGAAAAATTTATAAGTGTGCATGTGAAATATGTTTTGCAAAAAAAAAACGAATATAAGATCAGCTGTACTTATAATTGGTAATCACTTTTGATTCCAATTTTATTTTGTACTCGAAGTTGCAATGGATTTATACTGCAATGTACAATTTTTTGGCCCTTTCATTATCATAGCTAAACTAAACATCGAAGTTAACATACATTTTTATGAATTTATTTGTATTTTTAGAACAGCTTTATTGCATCCTTTTTAATTTTTACTTATGCGCTTCTACGTGGTAGGCGCGCTACTACAAGAAATACAACACCAAAAAAATCTTCATGGCTTCTGATTGTGGAACTTGACAAAGAAATGTAAAAATTTTATGTTTTTCGCTTGTGTTTTTGTAATGAAAGTAACATACGCTTGCATCTTTCAGGAAGGGTTAGTTTACTTGTTAGTTTTTTGTAGGCAGTCATGTATTTTTGCGGAAACACGTTCTACTTATAAAAAACAACTCTGTGGCCTACACAACACTTAGATGTTGTAAGCCATAGTCACGAAAATACTTACGTTTTATTACTCTTGTCAAGAAGGCTGCAAAAGGTACTTGGTTTAACTTGCTGCGGTATTAATTATCTTAAATCGCTAAATAAGATAGCTTATATCGAATTTTGTCAAGTTATATACATACATACATAAATCGCAATTTCGCCATCCTCCTAGTAACGGCTAACTAGTTCTGATGGTGTATATTTCTTAAGTCCTCTGGGTGTCAGGGTATCGTTCGCCTGCCATTCTAAGAGTTCCGTGTTAAAATGTTATGTAAAATGAGTTGCATATTTAAGGCTGGTGATGCAATGTGACATTTAGGTCTCGATCTAATATACCCTCCTGCGTCTACAATAGTTCGCATTATTTTGGACTGGATTAGTGGATAACTTTTAAGTTCTTTGTGATAGCAGTGCCCCAAATGTTTACACCGTACTTGCATTTAGGGGCTATGATCATTTTGTGTTTGAGTACTTTGTTTTGAGTTGAGTCTAAATATTCTGTTGCGTGACGTGTTCTTTCCATAGATTTAATTATCATGCCCAGGTATTTCGCTTTTGTATCCGTGAGAATGGGTTGAATATTTGTTATATTCTTGTTTGTGTAGATTCTGGAAACTGTTTTGTCACGGCTTAATAGTAATCATCAGTAACTAAGGAACGAGATCAAAGTATTACTGAGCGGTGGCTTTAGGTTTTACTTAGCTCATGTGGCGTTTGGAATGATAATAAGATATTATCATCAGTAAACGTATCGTCAGTAAACGTAGGAGCGCCTCGATGAATGAATTGGTAGAGTGTCCTGTTAAGAGTCCCCGAGGTTGCAGGTTCGATTCCTGCTGAAGGCTTTGGGTGTTTCTGCCGACAAGCCAAAAGCTTCACAGTTTTGTGTTTTTTGAAAAAATAATAATAGTGTTACTTGATATAGTAGAAGTTGGAATATCAGATGCAAACAGGAGATAAAGCATTGAGACCAAGACACTACTATAGGGTACCCCAGCTCTCATAGAGAAAATTTCTGAACACTTGCCTCTACATTTGATAGAGAAAACTCGATTTTGTGAAAAGCGTTTTGGTATTAAATAAAAATCTTTTTGTAAATGATTTTTCATTTTGTTGAGGAGAACTCTTCGTCATACGCTGTCAACTTTGCAACAGCGAAGTATGTTGCAACACAGAATATCTTTTATTTGCTACTCGATGTATTCATTGAATGAAGGAGTGCTGTCCTCTAAGGCCCTATTGGCGATAAGTTGGGTGCAATACGTTCTAAGGCGAGTTTCTCAAAGAGCTTTGACAAAAGTGGTAGTAGGATATTTGCTTTGTAAGAGGTTGGTTTTGATGGGTTTTTGTTTGGCTTAAGGATAGCTATTATGTCAGCATTTGTTTGCAAACAGTAATTGTTTTGTAGTAGAACTAGATATGTAGATGTGCACATGAATATTGGACAATAAAAGCATTTTGTTCATATTGTTGCCTGTTGCTCTGTCCTCAGAAAATGCATTAAAGGCAGCTTCTCAGTTTTGTACCTTTTTGGCTGCGACTGCTACTATATCTAAGTAAACATCTTTTTATTTTGATTTCGGAATTTCCTTTTTTACTTATTTTTATTTTCAAATATTTTTGAATTGTCAGTTATTTTCTTGGCTGCACTTAATTTAGTACATTGGAAACAATAGCTCTGTTTCTTTACTTTTTGGGCAAAGTTCGGTAAAATGAGAGTAAACTATAATTTCTCTCAATAAGAGAAAAAAATGCACAATAAATAGTACGGGAATGAATGAAAACAAATATTGTACCATACAAGAAAACGTCAGGGCTCTGACAGCTCAATTAAAAAAAAAAAAAATATGTATTTTATTTTATTTAATCTCCAAACAATTAAAAGTAAGGAAATGCATTAAACTTTTTACGAACACAACAGAACTCATAAATTCATATACATAAATGAGTTCGCAAATATAAACATATAACAATCAAACATTTTTTAGAGAATGCTTTAAAATATTGTTTCACACTAATTTCCAATTTTTCTTTTGGTTTTCACAAAACACTTATTTCTTCTATGTTATTGTTTATTCTTTGAAACAGCTGACAGTTGAACTACTTGCCCAAACTAGCCCGAAGAAAAAGTAGGGGCGGTTTCGTGCAAGAAGAAGAAGAAGAATAGTGTTCTCTCACAAATACCCTAAATTGCCCAATTTTCAGTACGGGAACGCTTTTCCTGCAAATTGGGATCCCAAAGTAGAGTAAAGAAACAGAGCTAATGTTTTTTTTTTCATAAAATTAACTCAAGCCAATTCACAACAGGTTCTGTGATGGTTGCAACAAAATAATTTCGTATGCTAAAACTAGATTTTAAGGATTGGTTTTAAAGTTAAAACCAAATTTTACTTAAAACCATTCAGTGTGCAAATACTATTATAGATCAAACAAAAGCAATTACTTTAATCATTGGGGGAAAAAAAACAAAAGTGAGTAACTGAAAACTTTAAGTGTGCTTGCTTTTTGAAAGCTAAATATGCGACGCGCAAATGAGAAAGGGACCTAAGGGTAAAAACCGGTTTTGTTCAGCAGAGCCATTTTAAAGGCTCAAATACGTGTATCTTTGGTGTACCATCACTTTCATAAAACGCGCATATCTCTGGGAGGCAGCACTTTTGGGGCATGCGATCGGTCTCGTTCAATGCTCAGATTCTGTCCACATCAAAAAAAAAAAATTTATTATTTTACCCTTAGGTCCCTTTCTCTACGCGCTGTCACATATGATCTGGAACGTTGGATTGCAAGCTGTCGTTTGGAATTCCACTTAAGCAAAACAAAATTAATATAAAATTTCTGTTAGCTTGATTTCTAAAGGGCAATTCAGACTATTATACTGTGTATTAAACTAGCCAAAAATTCAAATAATACGTGCAAGTGTGATGATGTGAATGCAATGTGTTATGAAAACGAGAAATAATACGATAAAAAATTGACATCCCATAAGACTTCACCGTTTTTTGAAAATTTTCTAAACGATAATACATTTCATTCGATCAGGGTTGTTATTTTAACACAAGCAGCTGTTGAAAAATTTACTAGCCAGTTGTTTCACAGCTGATGGCGTGCCGTCACTGGTGGTATTTAATTTCGTTATACAAGGGTTCGAAATTTGGAATTCGGTTACCGCATACAAATGTATTTTGCTCTAGCTGTATTTAGAAGATAAAATATTTTTGTGTTATTCAATTTGGTTCTGTTTTACATGACTATTATTTTAGCTGCTGAATATTTTTTAGCGCCGGCACGTCCATCGCCAACATGAAATTGCTCTTCTGCCGCCGTGTAAAGTTTTACGTTGGCACGTTTATTCTGCGATTAAACGTATGTACATATGAAACAGCTGTTTTCTTTTCCACTAAAATTTTTTATTTTATTTGAAGTGTGATGGTGTGAATGTAACGTTAGACTTTTTGACAGTCGCAAGAAATCTAATTCTACTTTCATCTCACAGAACTCGATAAAAGTATTTATACTTGTATAATAGTCTGAATTGCCCTTAAGCAGTTATTCGATTGGTAAAATTTTCATTTGTCTCAAATGGTGATCTCTGTGTACTTTTGGATAGAAAAATTTAGCTTGCTTACCTTTCTGCAACAACTCCTACGGGGTTTGTTGTTATAAAAACACAGATATAATTTAGGTTTTGCAGAGAAATAAAGAAAATATTTTATTTTGTAATTGAGGATCATTGCATAGTTGAGTAGGGATATTTGTATATGCTGTTGTTGTATTGTTTTAAATTTTAAAAATAAGTAAAATAAATAATTAATAGAAAAAACAACCAAGTTTACTTTTCTGTAGCAATATATAGTTATTTAGTAAATACATTATACGAGTATATAGTGATTGTTTAAGTTTTTTAATAAGAATTTTGTTCAAGATGGAACATGGTTAAATAAGCATTCAATTCAATAGAAGGATAAATTAAGGACCGCTCTTATATCACAGTTGTCATGCTAATGCAGCAGGTCCTTGAAGGAAGTGTTTTTGTTGTAAAATGTGTTTTGCTTTTTTTGTTTTTTTGGGAAAAATTTTAGACAAATGTTACATTTGGTTTCAATTTGGTTTTGTTGTTTGTAAATTGCTTTTTCTGGGGTTTATACTAAATTGTGTTCACAAATAAGGATATACACAAAGATATATATTATTCCATGAAATACAAATATTATCCAAAAAACATTATCTTTATATCTATTTATATTAAATAAATTCAAAATTTCTACATTTGGGTTTTCTTAAATATAAGTTTGGAAAAAATGATTACGACTTCGATTTTATATTTTGCTCTTTTTCAATAGTGGCTGAAAAAACTTTACATTCATCATAAAAAATGTTTCACGAAAAAAAGTTTCGTTTTATAAGCGTATTTTCAATTTGTTTTGTGTGTTTTAAGATTGTAAGGAAATTATCTTAATTTGACTATTTTAAAATTAAAAAACAAATCTCGAGGATTTTAAATCTTTATGTGATTTTAAAATTGTTTTTCGTCTTTTTTAAAGATAAGCGTAAACTGTGTAGATTTAAGGGTATTGTTCCGCAGAATTTTTCATTCTAAGTAATTCCTTTAATCAAAACTTAACTGCTTTTTTGTATGTGTAATTTTTCAAGAGAATATTATGTTTTAACTGGGCTCTTTTAACAAGATAAATACACAAGATTCTCTTAAGCTAATTTGCTACTTTTTTAGGGTTTTATTAAAAAAAAAAAAAAAAATATTTAATATTTGACCGGTTTTTATTTGACCAGTTTCTACACAATATTTGTGAATCAAGCTTTTAATACACATCAAAGTATATTCAATAAAGTAAATACAACTCCAAACATACATATTGGGAACCTCGTCAAGCCGTCACAAAAGTGTTGAATACAAAAACAAATTATGAGGCAAAAAAAAAAACAGAGTTTGACAATCAGATTGAAAACTAGACGAGAAAAATATAAATTAGCTATTGACTTACATGCACCTTTTTTAATAGACTTCAAACTCATAAACATTTTTTTATAAATAATCTAGTAAGTGCTTTCTTGTTTAAATAAGTCGTATTTAAGTTATTTGCTTTTCAATTACTTTGTGATACACCAAAATTATTCAGGCGTTCTCATGCACCAACAACTCTGTGTTGTTGCAGTCCATAGACAGTAAAAATAACTTTATTAAATAAATATCATTGCTTTGGTTAATGTTAATTAAGTATACAAACAGAAAGTAGAATTGCGTGAGCTTTGGTTGCCGAGTGGTTAAAGCGGCTGTGCCAAAATTGTGAAATTTGACACGTCCAAAGTTCATAGGGTGCTGATGAAGGGTGTTTGCTACCCAGAAACAGCCGGTTGTCCACCTAGCAAATAAATTTTTACTTATCTTTACTTAATTGATATTGATTAAAAAGTAGTGAAAACCCAAGGGTTGAACTTGAGCCTAAAAAGTAATTTATATAAATGTATTACAACACAGAAGTTCAATAACAAAATTAAAATTTACAGCAAAATGTTAATAACGCAGGGCATGGCGAACATGTTCAAATTGTATCAATAAAAAGAGCATCTAGATCTCAATGATGCATAACAGAACATGTATTAAAAAGCTTTCATATAAACAGAGAGCAACAGTCTTCTGAGACGACAAATATCGTCCAAGACTGCAAAAATATCATTGCTTTGGTTAATGTTAATTAAGTATACAAACAGAAAGTAGAATTGCGTGAGCTTTGGTTGCCGAGTGGTTAAAGCGGCTGTGCCAAAATTGTGAAATTTGACACGTCCAAAGTTCATAGGGTGCTGATGAAGGGTGTTTGCTACCCAGAAACAGCCGGTTGTCCACCTAGCAAATAAATTTTTACTTATCTTTACTTAATTGATATTGATTAAAAAGTAGTGAAAACCCAAGGGTTGAACTTGAGCCTAAAAAGTAATTTATATAAATGTATTACAACACAGAAGTTCAATAACAAAATTAAAATTTACAGCAAAATGTTAATAACGCAGGGCATGGCGAACATGTTCAAATTGTATCAATAAAAAGAGCATCTAGATCTCAATGATGCATAACAGAACATGTATTAAAAAGCTTTCATATAAACAGAGAGCAACAGTCTTCTGAGACGACAAATATCGTCCAAGACTGCAAAAATATCATTGCTTTGGTTAATGTTAATTAAGTATACAAACAGAAAGTAGAATTGCGTGAGCTTTGGTTGCCGAGTGGTTAAAGCGGCTGTGCCAAAATTGTGAAATTTGACACGTCCAAAGTTCATAGGGTGCTGATGAAGGGTGTTTGCTACCCAGAAACAGCCGGTTGTCCACCTAGCAAATAAATTTTTACTTATCTTTACTTAATTGATATTGATTAAAAAGTAGTGAAAACCCAAGGGTTGAACTTGAGCCTAAAAAGTAATTTATATAAATGTATTACAACACAGAAGTTCAATAACAAAATTAAAATTTACAGCAAAATGTTAATAACGCAGGGCATGGCGAACATGTTCAAATTGTATCAATAAAAAGAGCATCTAGATCTCAATGATGCATAACAGAACATGTATTAAAAAGCTTTCATATAAACAGAGAGCAACAGTCTTCTGAGACGACAAATATCGTCCAAGACTGCAAAAATATCATTGCTTTGGTTAATGTTAATTAAGTATACAAACAGAAAGTAGAATTGCGTGAGCTTTGGTTGCCGAGTGGTTAAAGCGGCTGTGCCAAAATTGTGAAATTTGACACGTCCAAAGTTCATAGGGTGCTGATGAAGGGTGTTTGCTACCCAGAAACAGCCGGTTGTCCACCTAGCAAATAAATTTTTACTTATCTTTACTTAATTGATATTGATTAAAAAGTAGTGAAAACCCAAGGGTTGAACTTGAGCCTAAAAAGTAATTTATATAAATGTATTACAACACAGAAGTTCAATAACAAAATTAAAATTTACAGCAAAATGTTAATAACGCAGGGCATGGCGAACATGTTCAAATTGTATCAATAAAAAGAGCATCTAGATCTCAATGATGCATAACAGAACATGTATTAAAAAGCTTTCATATAAACAGAGAGCAACAGTCTTCTGAGACGACAAATATCGTCCAAGACTGCAAAAATATCATTGCTTTGGTTAATGTTAATTAAGTATACAAACAGAAAGTAGAATTGCGTGAGCTTTGGTTGCCGAGTGGTTAAAGCGGCTGTGCCAAAATTGTGAAATTTGACACGTCCAAAGTTCATAGGGTGCTGATGAAGGGTGTTTGCTACCCAGAAACAGCCGGTTGTCCACCTAGCAAATAAATTTTTACTTATCTTTACTTAATTGATATTGATTAAAAAGTAGTGAAAACCCAAGGGTTGAACTTGAGCCTAAAAAGTAATTTATATAAATGTATTACAACACAGAAGTTCAATAACAAAATTAAAATTTACAGCAAAATGTTAATAACGCAGGGCATGGCGAACATGTTCAAATTGTATCAATAAAAAGAGCATCTAGATCTCAATGATGCATAACAGAACATGTATTAAAAAGCTTTCATATAAACAGAGAGCAACAGTCTTCTGAGACGACAAATATCGTCCAAGACTGCAAAAATATCATTGCTTTGGTTAATGTTAATTAAGTATACAAACAGAAAGTAGAATTGCGTGAGCTTTGGTTGCCGAGTGGTTAAAGCGGCTGTGCCAAAATTGTGAAATTTGACACGTCCAAAGTTCATAGGGTGCTGATGAAGGGTGTTTGCTACCCAGAAACAGCCGGTTGTCCACCTAGCAAATAAATTTTTACTTATCTTTACTTAATTGATATTGATTAAAAAGTAGTGAAAACCCAAGGGTTGAACTTGAGCCTAAAAAGTAATTTATAAAAATAACTTTAGTTTATTTAAGGTTACTTCGAAAAGTGATATTATAGTGGTAACTGAAGTGAATAATGATATTTGTAGCATTTTTGAATTGAAGGATTCATATATAAATATATTCGCTGTTCCTTAACGGATTTCTACCAAGTTTTTTTTTCTTATTTCAAGTACTTAATACTACCTTTCACACAAGAAATAGCTGCAGTAAATCACGTTATAAAGAGCTTTGTTACAGTAGTACCAATTCTGGTTTGTCGGAGTTCATGGAGAACAAAAATATCTTTAGGTTTCTTAGATCGTTTTCATCTTCTCATAATTTAATTTGTATGAAACAAAATTTGTCAATACGATTTTGAATCAAAACTAGTTTATATTTTGCAGAAGAATGTTATGAAAGTGTCAATTCGAAATGAAGCTGTTATAGCGAATGAGGTATTAATGAGTTCAAAACGTGAAGAAATTCTTAAGTAATTGAGGTATTTCAATTTATTTTTATTGAAAATCATCTAGCTATGAGTAGTTTCGTTGTTAGGAATGTACATCAAAAACCAAGTTGATTGATTGATTTAAACGTTAACACCAAAAGTCGTGGTAAAACCAGTCGGTGTGGAAACGCTATAATTATATAAAATTATTTAGTGGTTAGAAAAAATGTGGCTGAAAGAAATTGCAAAATTCATTTATTTTAAATGGATTCTATTACAACTACCCATTTTAAAAAGCCTACATAATGCTCCTTTTTTTGCAACAATAAATATATAAACTGTTTACTACTACGTAAGCAACTAGAGCCCCAGGAAAAAAAAATTTTTTGTGAAAAATATTTTTTGAAGTGGAAGAGGTAAACGAAAATATGCCATTCAATTCAAAAATGCATCACATTCCGTTATTTACAACATTTACCCTTATAAAATCTCTTTTCGATGTGACCTAAGAAACCTAAAGATATTTTTATTCTCCCATCTACAAAACAGAATTGGTACCTGAGAACCCCTGAATAAATGTTTTCTCAACTTTTTTATCACCGTGCTGTTATTGTTTTATACGCAGTGAAGTTTGCAACAAAAACGTTATTATTTATTTATTTATTTATTTTTTTTTTTGTAAATTTTTTTTGATACTAAGGTGGTGCAGAGAACTTAGCTAATTTTTGTTAATATACTTTCATATTTTTCGAAAAGTTATTATTTGCATTAAATATCCAATATTATGCGTTGAACAAAATAGCGAGTGAAACATACGGCAAACCGATTGAAAGGGCCACGTACTAATTCGAAGCTTTCCTAATAGACGCTTTACACGCACATTGTTATTACTGTTACGTATTCATAGCTGAAAAACGTTACACTATTACTGTTACGTCCGTCCGTCCGTCCGCCACAGGCCGCATTCTCCCAAGTCTCGATGCATGAATTGGTAGAGTGCTCTGCCAAGAGTCTCCGAGGTCGCAGGTTCGATTCCTGCCGAAGGCTCTGGGTGTTTCTTCAAAAAAAAAAAAAAAAAAAAAAAAAAACAGTAGGAGCTTGAGAGCGGAAATTTAAACAGTACATGTGATTACCCGGCCGCTACAATAACGAATACTAAAAATAACAAAACTTTAGAAACTAAAGGGGATGCCCATGTAAGAATTTGTTAAAATAAGATAAAATTTAGAAGGCTGAAATTTTTACGGGCTATGTGGTTACATAGGCGCTATAACCACAAATACTCAAGACATCAAAACGCTAAGAACTAAAGGGTAGTCCCGCAAAAGAAACTATAAAAAGTATAGCTGAATTAGCTGTAACTTTTGAACCATTAAAACTAGAGAGCTGAAGTTTTCACAGGATATGTGGTTACATGGGTTCTGCAACAACTACCAAAAACAATAAAAAGTACAGAACTAAAGGGTAGTCCCATGCAAGAAACTAAAATTAGCTGTAACTTTTGAGCCGTAAGAGACAGAGACTTGAAATTTGCACAGTATATGCAGTTAACAGGCCTGCACTACAAGCAATTATTGTTGTAACAATGATAATGTAAGCTGTGAAGCTTACCTCTGAGAATGGTTATGCTTACAACAAGACTTTGTAGAAAAATTGGGGACCTTGTACCAAGCTAAATCGAGCAATTCGCAAGCGTCCTTTAAACTAAATTGTTTCAAACAAATTTATGAATCATTAAAGCCTTTGGATCTTTTGTAAACAATTAGACACAGTAACTAAAAAACAGTAACAAAAAATAGTATACAATTCAGACTAGTGAGCTTGCGGACTACAGAGCTTGTAATGAGTCAGAAATTCAATTCTGATCTTCGGATATTTTGGAACACCACCCTCCAGAGTAGCGAGCTTACACTGCACTTCAATATTATTTGCAGATAATAAAACTAATTACACACAGAAAAACCGCAATGAAAAATTAATAAGAAAAACACTTGATTGAAAATAATGCTGAATTCGTATAATTGGCTAATTTAGAATCGACTCTCTCCTTAAATTTGTTGTTGTTGTACCTTTTCAAACTGATCTGTAGAAAATATGTACTTTGTTTACAATAACTTTGTAAAACTGTACCTTTATATTTTGTATTAATATTGTCCAATCGTAGTATGCATTATTTTTGACAGAACAAAACAATTTTTCTTCGTAAGACGATAGAGTCTGAAATAAATCTTGAAAATTTTTACTTGTATAAAGGGTTGTGTGTATGGTGGCTGCTTAAGAAACGTGTTCGATCCTGTCAGAGGTAAACAAAAAATTTTACAGCAAAAAAAAAAATAAAATAAACAAAATTTTAAAAGAAAACAAAACTGAAGTACGATTAAGTAAATTATTAGTTCAAAAAGGAAAGCGGAAAAAATAGACAATTCTATTTTAGCTTTTGTATGCAAATCAAAATTTTACTTGGTTTTTTTTGGTGCACAACCAATACTAAACAAAATAATATTTTTAAATAAATTTTGGCACTGTTAAATTTTTTTTATGTTGTTCTTCTATTTTCTTGCCGTAAAATTTGGACCCGGTAACAGTTCTATTTATTTAGTAATGTTCTATTTATTCTCTCATTGCTTAAAAAGTATCTGTAGAAATTAAATAATGCCTTCTTGGTAAATCCACTTTTTTCAAATATTGGACTGGCTAAGACAATTGTGTGGTGCATTTTGCCAATAACATGGTGCAGACAGCATTAAAAGTAATATGAAAATTTATGACAGTCATGCGGAAAAACCTGATCATCTTAAAAACTACATGGTAATCAAAAATGAGCTCATAACCACAATATATGTAGGTGGCAGATAAACCTACGAAAGAATATTAGTATCCTCTATAATAATGCTGTTATTGATGACGAAAACATATTTGCATAAAACTATTTTTGCTTCAATTTAGTGTAACATTATTGAAGGATCACGTGGTTCAATCAGCTTATTCCTTATAAGTTGAATTATGTAAATACCGACATCCCTATTAAAGAAATTGAACTGCGATATTTGGGAAATAAGGTTATATTATCGGATAAGTATCATGTATGTATATCGGTTTCACGACTCAGGTAATGTAAACAAAGTCGTCAAACTCTAAAAAAGAGTTTGCTTCAAACACTTACTTTTTAAATTTTGTATCAATTGTATGGTGTAAAAATTCGGGCCTCATTCATAAGAGATTCGCCAGTAAACCGCCTTTAGCAGTGGGGGGTACGTCGAATATTGGCTTACAACAGAGTAAATAAATTATCGTATCTAGGCAAAATGCTTTTATACTTTTATCTAATTCTTGCTCTGCAGAGAATTCTGTTTGCGCTCACGACAACTTTCAGAGTTTTTTTGCTTCGCTTTAATCTTTTGGGTACCTGCTGCTACTTGAAGTCTCTACGGATTTCTGTTTGGGTAGTTGGTTCACCTCTTTTGAGACTTTCATTCTAATTGGTTTTTTAAAACATATTTTTTTTAAATATATTTTGTTTAAAAACATTTTTGTTGCAAAGTCACATACCGTTTGGAAAAATACTTAAAAATTAAATTTTATAATTAATTGTTCGTTATACTGCTGATTATTCTTAAAAGTAAAACTAGTTTTGCTTTAAGAACCAGTCATTTCATTACTCCATTTTAAACTGATTCTTTTTAATTATTATTTTATGTAAATTTTTCATTAGTTTTCTAATTAAAAATTAAATTTGGAATTAAATTGCTTATAAAATTTAGAATAATAAGAATATTTTACTTTGAAGTTTAATAACTTCTTTGCTCTTTTACTTTGATTTATTTTGCTTTTCGACAATAATAAAATTTTTGTTTTATTTATGTTTTTATTTAAATTCGTGTTATAAATTTAAAACAAAACTTGAATACATTATTTAAATTACGGTTTTGGGAAATTTCAAATAAGTCTTAAATTTAACACTAATTGCTGGTTGTTTTTTTTTTTAATTTTTTGTTTGTTTTTGTTTTGAATTAATAAATTGTTGCTTTTGTAAAATTTAATAAGAATTACTTGTGGAATTATTAAAAATATTTTATAACATCTATTTGGTACTTAAATTAATATTTTAATTAAATTTTATAAAACTGAAATGTACTAAATCTTTTAGTTTTTTTTTGCTTGTTGTAATATTCGTTTTGTTATTTTCTTTTTTTTTTTTAATATATGTGGAGTGATTTATTATTTTCGAAAAATATCTTTCTGATTGTGTAGTGGGATTTGTCATTGCATTTGCCTGAAAATAACACTGAATAAGAGAATATGTTAATATCATAAATATTGCTGATGCTTGAACTTATATGCGGGCGAAAAATTTTTCTGAAATAAAAACTCTTGTTACGTTGGGAACGAAATTCCATCACTTAATGAGTGTATTTTACACTACAGTTTCGCTAGTGAATAAGCCGAAAGCTCGCAATTTTGGTTTTTTTTCCAGGTTAGTGAACCAGTATGCCGCTCATGAGTATTGTGACCCATTAAAAACTAAAGTAATGTCTATAACATAGTATTATTTTGTAAAACGTCATAGTTAAGCCTATTTGCTCGTGTGAATATTATGTTATAGAAGTTTACGGATTGTTAAGAGCAAAACAAACACTCGAAACCGGCAAGTTTATAGTAAGGTGTCCATACTTGAAAATCTTTTTTATATTTACTTTTTTATTGAAAATGTTGATTGAAATATACACAGCGACAAAGACTTTCGCTCAGGGTGCCCAAGCGATCCGTCATAGAGCCTAGAGGTGTGTTACCGTAATTTTGAAGAGATCCTAAATAGAGAGATGACAAAAGATATACATACATATATCTCGTACGATACGCTGTCCATGATCAGGCATCATCTCAGCATGGATGGATAAATAAGATTATAATATATCATCTTTATAGTTCAGATATAGCTTGATGGCAATGGACTGCAACTTGTGAATAACAAGACTAAGGTAATTTTCATGACAGAAATGGGTGAAATATTTGGATATGATACTGCACCGCTGACGCAGTTATAGGGCTTGAGTATAACAAGCGCAAACTGAGGCAGCAAGTGTAGTGGTAGGTGTGCTAAGTAAGCTTATAGCACATACGTATTCGGGGACCAACGTAGAGCTAAATATTGTTGGTTATGGAGATGACGAATTCAATACTACTATAAAGAAGTGAAATTTGGCGATATGATTTAGTGTGACAAATACCAGGCGCAAGGTGCTACAGTATTACTTTGCGGTAGGTAGTGGCAACTGTACCTTACGCTTACTGCTCTTTCCGCTTAATACGAAAACAACTGTTCTTGAACAGCGGTTTTAGGGCAAGTGGAGTAGCACTGCACAAGAGCCCAAAGAGATCTTTATCTTAAAAAGAGTGAATGCCAGCTTTACATCCAAAAAATCAGTCAAAGTTCTAGTACAACACAACTTTTCTGTAATTTACTTTTAGCTTGAATTTGACGGCAGGAAGAATGTCAGACAGCTGATGTTGTGTACTGTTTGATGATTAGCACTCAAATAAAAAATTATCCTCGTTGTAATGTGGTTCAAGTAATGATATGATAGCTATATTTGCTGATGACACTGCTTTAATGTCATACCACGAATACGCCACATGGGCTGTGTAAAACCTACAATAGATGCTCAATAAGACATTGAACTGGTTTCGTGGCTGCAAAATATAAGTAAACAGTGACAAAACAGTTTAAATAGTCCACACAAACAGGAAAGTAGCCAAATTGCCATAATTGACACCAAACTCATATGGGAAGATCACATCACGCAGAAGAAAAATTAACTAAACAACAGATTCAGACAGATTCAAACGACATGTATATTCAGAGCTACTTAACCATTGCTAAGGCAGACATAATGATCAAGTTTTGTTTATGTATATGTATTGTATTTCATACGACATTAGTTATTTTATCTATTGATCCAAGATAATTCACACCCAACAATGCAGACTCAATTACTTATTATCAACTTTTGACAGGTGTAATAAAAATGAGATTATATAAAAAAATGGGATTTAAATATTTATAGGTTTAAACGCAAGTTAAACTAAACTCAAAGATGAAATTCTACTGATTTTCTGGGCATCAATGTAGCAGAGTTAGGATCTTGTCTCATGCAAATATGGCGGATGATCGGCAATATATTACCCTAACATTGAGAGCTGAACAAAGTGGGTATTCGGAGATGTTAATATTTTTCTGACCCAATTTCTATTAGCTCAGGGATATTTATAGACTTGCGTGTACTGAATGGGTAAGCTTGGTAATGGCTACTGCATTCATTGCTACGTCTCCAGCGATGATACCAAACGCACCTTTTTCAACTGTGTGAGTTGGCAGACTAAAAGGAATAAAAGAAGGTGACTACACGTCTAACGACATAATCCACAAACCGTAAGGGAAGCCCCCTAAAATGGAGGAGGGTATGGTAACATCACAAAACGCAGAATATCGGTTCCTTTAGTTAATTCTAATTCTAATTCAGCCATCAAAAGTAATAACAAAAAACTAAAATAAAAGCGGACCGATACAAATTCTAGTACTTATAGTGCCGCATTAATCAGGCGCTTAAAGAAAAACCAGCCCGCAATTAAGCAAATATTGTACACTTATTATTTCTCCAGCATTATTTTCGTGCGAATCCTTAGCAGCTGCTTTAAATACTTACATATATACTTCAACATTTTACACTTGCTATTGTAGCCAACTTCTAGTTAAGTCTTTTTTTTTTTTGTTACTTTATAACCTACCTTTGTCCTAAAGTTATGAGTGTTTATACTATTTATTCGAAGTAAATTTTACGATTTTTTCTTCTTCTTAAAATCAAAAAAATTGTTCCTAAATATGATTGTTTTAAGCATGTTTTATCTGGTTTCTTAATTCACTGAGCCTAATTCTCATTCATGTCCTTGATTGCTTGCAATATACGTTTAACATGGCCCACCTTAGTTACGCCCAAATCTTTAAGATCTCGACGACCCAGTGTAAGCAGTTCCTTGCCACGTATGTCGTTGCGCAGGAAGCTGTCCACATATTCAGACAACTGCATGGTTTCGAGCCAAGTAATGACCTCATTAACACTCCAGTTACTGACGGCTTCGCGTGTATTAGTGAGCGGAGGCTTAAATTGTTGTTGACCAGCAGTTGAGCCGGAACGTAATCGAGTCCAAAATGCACGTGACTTACGGCGTCCATCTCCCTGAAAAAACATTTTTTTTTATTAAAGCAATCGTTGAGTTATTTACATCGTATCAAACCTCTTCATTGGGAGCCAACACATTGAAATATGCTCTCAGCTTCCCATCTACACATTTCTGCACTGAACATTTCTTCAGTTCCATTTCCATATTCGCCAGGGCAGCGCTTAATTTACTTTCCAAGTCCTCTCTTAAGATCAAACTATGGCCCCGATCTCTTAACAAGTTACAAGCATCATCATACAGCTGGCGAGAAGAATCAATCACTTCTACCAGGTTTGTTCTAAGAGAAGGTCCCTCTAATAGTTTACCCTGTGGATGTATATTTTCCAAAGCTTCTTGAGCTCGACAGGCGACTGCATACATATTATGACGCAGAGTGGGATGAGAAATAATTAGGAATTTGACCCATTTTACTAGGGAGCTAACAGCTTCAATGAAATTAAGCAAAATGTAACATTCACGCTCCGAAATGACCTCATCTGTGGAGTTGGCATGTTCAGATGCAGTAGAGGAATGATCTCGTTGTATGGATATGCTATGTTGGCGTTGTTTTTCTTGCCAGGTTTTAAGCGAAGCCTCTAAAGATCGACTACGACACAGCATTTGTACGCGATTTTTGTGCAAAATTCGTATCATGCCCGGAGGCTGCAGCCAGGCCTCGCCATCCACCTGTATGGGTATCTCCTCATCGCCTAGAATATTAATCTGTACACTTTGACACTGAGCTATACGGTGATGTTGTAGATTTATCAAGCGTGAGGCAGCCATTTGCACAGAGCCAAATACAGCCACAACTTCCAGTATACGATCATCAAAGCTGGGCGCCAAGAATATGTCATCCTTTTTAGAAGTTCCCCAGAAATTGGTGCCGCCCATGAAGCTAGGTATAGCAAAAACTTAGAAATCAGTGTAATCCTTTTTTTATAATCTTACTTACCTGGGTATATTTAATATAACAATACCCTGTAAAGAAGGCAATGGTATTCTCTGACCATCGCACTCTAATTGTACACGTTGCTCTAGGTTCTTGCAGGTTTTCTGCAGCAATTGCTTGGAGCCCAAAACACCATACCACATATAATTTCGGGCACGAGAGCGACACTTTTCGGGATGCTCTTCACGTTTGTTGTGAAAGTCCAAGGATATTTTAGCATCTATACCAATTCCGAAATAATTATTCATCACACATTTTTCATGATATCCAGCCAATAAAGTTTCGTCTGGATCCATTAGAGGACTAACGGCAGCACACAAAGTATCGGCATTGGCCATCAAACACTTCGAAATAAATCCAGAGCCTGCAGTCAAAGCTGAATTTAAAGAAGAGAAATAAATATGCATTAGGTTAATAACCCCCCAACTTTTCTGGATTTTATGTTTAAGTACTTGGCCAATTGGGTAATTTCACTATGGGGTTGATTATAGGCAGTTTGCGATTTTCCTCCGTAGAATTTTTTTCCTTATCCTTGTCCTTCTTGTCCTCTTTATCGGGGGTAGCAGCTGGTACAAAATGATCAAAGCCAAATAATGTGGAACCCATGAACAAACTGGTCTTGGAACCCTTGAGATTTTGTAGGTTCGGTAAAGCTTCATTCGGCTAGAAAAGATCAAAATTACTTTTATTTGCAACTCTATTCTTTTTTTTTGCATTAGAAAGGAAGCTTAAGCTTATTTGTGCAACAAACTACTAGAGATATTGAGAAAGCAAAATAAAAATACAAACTTTAGAAGGTTTGCACTGGAAGAAAAATTCTTTGTTAGAAGCAAATAACTACACAAATAAATATAGAAGCCTATGGTCAGACTACTTGAGAATGTATAAACTAGCTGGTAGTATTTTTGTTGGTGTTCAATCAAAGGATAGGTTTTGTCGGACTTGGTTAAATATTTTCTTTCAAAGTTATTGGTTGTTGGGTGGTGGAAAAAGCTTCGGTGTAATGTAACGCTTACCAATGGTATGAGCGGCCTGATTAAAGCCAGTGTTGCTAAACGTATATCGGGTTCGGCAACGACAAAAAATCTTAAACCCAAAAATCCACAAGCTCGTTCCGACATACACATACCCTTCGATTTTTTCTTCTTCAGCCAGAAGATATACATATATGTTTGTATCAGCATCGTGTGTTGTGTTAAGTATCGAATGAAAGAGTGAGATATGAAATGTAGAGCTCTTTTAAATTTTTAATGAAACTTTGCGAAAATGAAACTGTTTGAAAACTCCCTTAAAACTAGACAACAACAGGGAAGAGTGCTAAATTCTGCAAAGTCGAATCGTAAATAATACGCTTCACAAAAATCATGTACATTCATGTGTGTATGTGCTACTTTGTCAGTTTGGACCAAATAAGCATGGACCGATATAAAGAAGGTTATTTTTAGAGATGTGCGCTTGAGCGTTTTATAGCTCACATCGCGCATGCTCTGGATCAGAATATATTTCTTCACGCACTTTTTGACACACAACAAATTTGTTTTGGGCCCCCCGTCACCCACGCTCACGATCAGAATATATTTCCTCACGCACTTTCATGCATGAAAAATTTGTTGGGCATTTTCACGCACGAAAAACGAAAACAACATTCCCACGAACAGTCACGTTTGCATTGAAACAAGCACATTTTGGCGTCTATTGCGAATTGTATAGGACTTTTATTAGGGGTTATTTCAAGCCTGTCTTCGTTAAAGACATGAAAATTCCACATAAATATGAACTTCTGTTGGTTGAACATTGTAACATGTATAACCTTGCCTTAAGTCGACTTACGTTGTAATCGCTTGTGAAGACAGTCATATCGTCTAGTTTGCCAAAAAAAAAAACGTCCTGCAATGTTTAAAATTTCTCCTGCTCATTGCTTAGAAAGTGTATTATCATAAAATCATTCATAAAATCATTCAACATTTCTTCATTAAGAACTGGAGAGCTGCAGCAAGAAATCTTCTCATATGCATGATATATTATAGCTTACTCTCCTAACATTTCATTTACTCTTTGCAATCTATTTGACTTTAATGTCATAAAACTTATGCTTTCAGGGTGTTATGTTGTTATGTTTCGAGGGCCGCCGGTCCTGAGACCGACTCACTTGGGTCCTAGAAAAGGTCCCGTTGTGTTAAAGGGTGTTACGTTTTATGGATAAAAAAAAAGTTTCAAAAGTTTTGAAAACTATATTCATAAGTACAGCTATTGGTTTAATTTTTTTGTTTGCACTACAAAAAATGGAAGTATTTCTTTCAAGGCTTTTCTTGCAATATTTTTCAAATGAATTTTCGCACACATTCTACAACATTACCATGATTTTCAAAGTAATGTCGCAATATTTCCCAGCGTTGTTCAAGCGTATACGCAATCATATTCGCTCAGCGAAAGGATAAAACTAATTATCTGTCAAATCAGACATGAGCTAAATGTTACCATTCACTAAATAAGCACTGGTTGAAAAAAAAGTTAGATGGAGGTCCCTGTATTTGTTTACTTTAGATATGCATTCTATATCGCCAGATTCATTTTACGGTAAAGCTTAATTAAGTTAGCTCAACTTTAAGATTAAGAAAATGTAGATTTGACTTTTAATTAATGCAGATAAACAAATGACCTTCAAAGCCCACTTGGTTTAACACGATAAGAGATAATATTCAATTGGATAAAAAAAGGCTCAGAGTTCGGAACAAATATAATATCTTAAAAGAGATCCCAGTTTATTTATTTATCTCGGATTTTTGTGAGCCGAATTCACTGAGTTTCTATAGCAAACACATAACACAGTATACAAATCCCTTTTTTACTATACCGGTCAACAAAGTGTAAGTAAAGTATTAATAAAATATGTATTTAGTTGAGCGGCTAATTATCTTCAATCAATACTTGTTAGAACTTATATCGTATGTTAATAAGAATGTGATATACATACATACATATATCAATCATATTATCACTTAGTAACGGCTAACTAGTTTTGCTGGTTTATATTGCTAAGTGCCAGGGTTTCCTTGTACGGCAATTGTCTGAGTTTATTTAAGGATGAGTCTGTTTAAGGCTGTCGTTACGGATGACTGCCTTCAGTGTTTTGACTGTAAGCTGTCTGCGTATGTTCTCGTCTCTAATGTACAATTCTGTGTTGGCCGTAGTTCTCAACATTTGGGATTAGGTTTGCTGAATAATTTTTAAGTAAGTTGTGCTTGTAGTGCCATAGTCATTTAAGCCATACTTCAACATGGCGGCTATAATTGTGGTATATAGGAGGATTCGTTTTGAATTGATAGCTTGGATTCTCTCCCTAGCAGCCCAAATAGTTGTAAGAAGCTGTTGTTGAATTAAAAAAAAAAAATTCTGAGTCAAGTAGATTTCCCATAAACCTCATTTTATTAGCTTAAAAAAGCAGATCAACATTTCTATCAATGCTGATCTAAGTTATGTTATGGTATGTTATGTTTCGCGGGATGCCGGTCATGAGACTGGCCCACTTGTGACCTAGTAAGGTCCTGTTATGCTACCCGAGGCTGTAGTTAAATATCATTACACACCTTTAGCCGGTTCCTCTCTGAACCAGCCAGATGAACAGATGAAAGACCCCAGCCTGTTCAATCTGCATTCCGACAGTTCCACCAGCCCATGTAATATCGGTCTGCCTAAGTAATTTGCGCGCCCTTGAGAGAGCCGGGCTTCTATGGAGGAAGTGTTGGACACTCTCCTCCTCCTCTCTGCATATACTGCAGAAGTCAATGTCTACTGATCCAGAATAAGTAAAAAGTTTTGCATCAGCAATGAAAGCTCTGGAGAGTACAAATGGAATGATAAGCGAAGGGTATAATGCGTTTTAACCTTTTAGGGCTGAAAATATTCTCAACTAATATTTGTAAAATTTTAACCATTATTGTTCTTCGTCTGCTAATTAAAATGTGTTTACTGCGTTGTACGGTAGTACGGAATCCTTGCCGTGCAACTCATTCTCGTAATTGGCTGAATTTATTTTATTTTTTATAGTAAATATATGTAAACCTATTTGCAAGTCTCACTTAGAAAATCACTAAATACTCTCCCCGAAATAGGTTAAGGTTCTTCTGAAAATCGTTCTGCGGATTTTTTGTTTTAAATTGTTGATCACTTCATTTCAGTTACATACTAAGAAACCATAAAATCCATAAGTTAATAAAAAGTTTATTGATTATTTCTGGAATAAACTGTAGTCAGTTACTGTAAAAATTTTCTGAGCGCAGATGTTTTCATTCCATTTATGTGTAAAAGTTTTCCAATAAATTTTGATTGAAAGTACTCAATTAAGTCGCAGAAAAATCGGTATGACCTCTTGCGCATGGCAGAATACGATGTAAGGGTTAGAAAGGTAAATTAACTACAATGTTATACTTTCATTCTTATAATCTCGTGGCCGTTAAACATTCGATATACATGTAAACTGATTTTTAAAGAAAACCCATTTTGAACAGGATTTTAGCAGCTGGTAAGCGTTTGTGTAAAATCAATTTTGATTGATTTTTTTCCATCCATCACGTTGAGAAAACGACTGAACGCATTTTTTCAAACAGTTTCATATCAGAATGGCAATTGTGACTTTAGCAAAAACCAAAAAACAAATCAAAAATGTAGTTTAGTGTCCTTGAGAAGGAATACAACAGAAGAATTCTTATTTGAAGATTAAGTTCAAACAAAATTTTGAAATACGTACCAATTGCGATTGCTAAATTTGTTTGTGTTAAATAATAAATTAAAATTATTTTTAAAACCAAGTTTAATTACAACTTAATATGCTGAAGTGTGAGGAATATTATTAATATTCTGACATTTCTTTTACATCAAGAAATATACAAAATACCATCTTAAAATAAAACTAACACAAGTGTCTTGGTATTTTTTTCGTCTATTTTTATATGAGATTTTAATTGTTGGTGAGCTTATGAAATGTTCTCTTACCTTAAATAGGCTGCCACAACTAATGCGTCGACTAGCGGCTGGCGAACAGCTTAAGAAACGAGCGTGTTCCGGATCCAGTGTTAAATACTTTGGATTGAAATTTGAGTGGCGACGATCCTTCTCCTTATCAAATTCACGTACTGTAAGACTGGCAGCATGACTGGAATGACGCCTTATCTCTGTGGGTACGCGAACTGATAGCAAATTACAAGCATCGTGATCAAGGGGCCGAATAGCATCTCCTCTAAGGGGGGTAGGTGGTCTAACAACAACACTTATCTGTGGATGATGGGGATTTACGTCATCAAATGATTCTTTCTTACACGAGTCATCAAAAGTAATGCGCTTTACATCTTGTCCTGGTGCTGACTTCTTCGGGGATGTATGGCTGTTGTTGGCTGCATTGGAAGTCTTCAAGCAAGAGGTATTGGCGATTTCACTCACTTCAATCTTTATGGCTGTGGCTGTTGATAAATCGTCTTCGGATTGATGGTCGCTAGTTATTAAGGTTGTTGCTGTTGTTGTTGCGGTCATGTCTCCATCTAGGGAAAGCTGCTGTTGGGATACAAGTTTCGAGGTGGTTTGTTTAGTTTGCTTTAGAGAAGTGCGTTTTTTGGGACGCTAAAAGTTTTAGTTTTGTGTTATTTGTATTAAAAAGAAAGAAAAAAAAGGATTATCTAAAAAGTGCTGACAAAACTTTATTTTTAGATGTTCCAAAAAGCTAATAAAAATGTTACTAAAACTTACCTTAAAACTTTGTCGTGCTATATCGTTACCTTCCACAAATTGTGCCAGCGAACAGAAGCGGGGCGGCTCACGTATTTTTTGATCATCGCAACGATTGTCTATTTCAAATACAATATTTTCAAAACCAAATTGTTGAGGATTGTCATCGCTATCCATGTGTACCAAGCGTGGTCTATGAGGTGGTGATGAGTTACGTCTACGAACTGCCGTGCTCAAAACTTTTTTGGTTCTGGCTGGTTTTGGTGGTGGCTTTTGTTGAGCAATGTGCTCAGAACAGAGCGTTGTAGAGTCTTCTGTTATAGTATTATCTTGCAAAGCATATGTTATGTCATGACCCAACACAGAACTTATGTCATCCATAATACTTTCTCCAGGCATATTTTCCGTCTCATCACTGGTTTCGGGAGAATCGATGTGACAAAAATCTGCTGAGTCCAAGTTCTGAAAAACACACTTGTGAAAACCACACACTTAACATCGTGCTTACAATGAAATGTAATTTCATGACAGTTGTGCTTTCATTAACACACTCCAACTTTCTTTACTTTCCACTCAGCTTTCAGGAAAATTTTGGTGAAATGTTTTTTGATGATTTCATGAAAGTAGGTTGATTGGAGGCATATGTTAAGGACCATGTCTTGCGACATAAACTTAAGCCAGTGTAGGCTTGTTATGCGCTCCCTTTATTGAACCACAACAAGTTTGACGCATAGGTCTATGGGAACTTCGTGTCATTCACAATGTTCTTTACTTTTTCTTTCCAGCATATGCCCCGTAGTTGGGTTATGGCAGCTAAAGTGTTTATCCCAAGATAGCAGGACCATATATATGAGAAATCGTTACACTGGCATAAATAATCATTAAAGTAAGCCCAGCTAAAATTTTTAATGGAGTTCGAGCTTTCTTTGACTCTTTTACTCTATTAAAGCAATACCTTATACTCTTGATTTTGAGTGGAAATGAAACGAATCTTTTGTCGGGAGAAAATGGTACCCCAGTTGGAGCTCTTGTAATAGAGTCTTGAGAAAAATTGTTTGTTTTTAAAATAAACATAAATAACAAAAAAAAGTAGCTGTAATGACTAACAATAATCATTATTAAGTAACTAACAATAATAATACTGTGCTAGTTGAATAAACCGACAGTCGGGGCACCCAGTGACTAAACCTAATTCTGTTGCGCTGAATTCAGTGGTGCTAACCGTTTTTTTTAGGTTACCTCTTGTTTTTGAGATACACCGCTACTTTAAAAATGGAGAAGGTAGTACAACATATATTCCCTTAACTCAAACACGGCTTAAAATATTGAAAAAAAAAACAAAAATAAAAAAACCAAAATTTGGCAACAGAAGTACCTTTCAATGACTGTCAACCAATGACTTTTCACTCGGTTTAGTAGTTTAGAAAATTCAAAAAAAATTAAAAAAATTGTTTTTAATCGGCCTAGTAGATTAGAAAATAAAAAAATTTTTTCAATGAAAAAAATTAAATTTTTTCAAAGTTCGAAATGTTTTGTTTTTTTAAAACAGCATAAAAAATCTAAAAATAAAGTTATGCTTATGAAATTCCATATGTTCATAACAAATACAGTTTCAAATCAATAAAGATATAAATCACTACAATCCATTCACAACTTTGGATTTTATTCACAAAAAATCAAAAATTGCAGTTTCAAACGGTCACCAGACGAAGCCTCAAAAATAAAAAAAAAACAATTTTTATTAAATGAAAGTGGTATGGAAGAAACATTTGTTTGCTTATCAATTCAATTCTGAGTTTATTGAGACTTTTTTTTCTTTTTGATTACATTATAAAATGAAAATATGAAAAGGTAACAAAAATAAGGAAAACTTAAAACTGTTTTCTATTATTTTTAAGGCACAATAACATTTCAAAACGCTGCATGCTGGTAGGCAAATATTGTTCTAATACAAAGTTAAATATTATATTACGTAGCTCAACATAGTAAAAAAGTTTACAAAGACAGTAATCATGTCTGTTTAAGAATTAAGCTAGTACTTAACCTAAAAACCAAAACATAAAATAAAAAATTAAACTTAATAAAAGAAAAAAATCAACAATCAGCCCCTATTGGAGCCAGGCTCTGCGTGAGAATAAAACTCCGGAAGGACGTACTCTTCAGTGCTATGGGACGAAATTATATCCTCAAACAAAATACCAACTGGTGATAAATAAGAGCTGTTTGACTAACCAAGTTCAGATTGTGATTGAAACACATTTCTTGGTAGAATACTCTCGTGATATTCAATACGGTTAATAAACTTCGTAAGCGAAATTAAGACGTAACTTGAAAGCGGTTTCATCCTGGCCTTATGGTAAATAGCTGAGTTCGAAAATCTCCTATTAAGACTTTCGAAATTTGCATTTACACAAAGTCTTAAGCAACTTCGCTCAAAAACTTGGTGATAATGAAAACCATAAAGCAAAGCTGAACGTATACAAACTTTATAAATCAATAATTTAGTGCTTTGACTAAGATGCCTGTTAACTAGTAATTTAGAAAACATACCCTTGATACGAAAACCCTTGGCATTAACATTCCGTGCATGTTGATGAAATTTAAAAAGTTTGTTAAAAGTTACCCCTAGATATTTTATACTATCCTTTTGCTTATCAAAAAAAGAAAAAAGTAATTTCAACTGATGGAAGTAAAAAACAACTTACAGATCGATAAACAAAAGGCAAAATTCCGTAACTATTTTTGTTTGTTTTTGTATTGTTTTCAATATTTTAAACTGTTTTTGAGTTAAGGGAATATATATATGTATGTTGTCCTACCTCCTCCATTTTTAAAACAACGGCATATCTCAAAAACAAGAGCTAACCTAAAAAGACGGTTAGCACCACTGAGTTTAGCGCACCCGAATTAGGTTTACCCACAGGGTCTGTCGAAAAAAGATTGTTCAAATTTAAGCACAGTGTAATTAGTTATAAATATTGATCCCTAAATTTGTGTTCGTTAAAGCTTTATCAACTCTATAATATAACTCAATTTTACTGCCATTTTCCTGTGAAAGTGTGTTGAAAGTTTTATGAAAGTGATGTCCCACTTGTTGGCACATATATTATACATAGATATTATATACAGAAAAATACAATAAAAACCTGCAAAAAGTCGCCCAACTGCAAAGTGGCTGCAGATTGCTCTGGCTTATCGAATATTTCTGACCCGACACTGATCTCTTCATTGCTGATGGCCGAGAGAATGTCGCTGCCGTCAACCGGTAGCTCTTCGGAGCAAGAGCATTCATCCTGAAATCAAGGAAAAAATTAAAACATAGGACAGTGAAAGAAAAATGTCTGTGTCATATACTAAGGAAACATACAGTGTTTCCATCTGTATCGATTATGGTTATATTTTCACTTGTATACACATTATTAGGATCTTTTGGGGTTGCACTGTGGGGTACCTGTAGCTGGCAAGTGTGTACCAATTGTGGCGGCAACTCAAAGGCTTTTTCCTCTGACTCCTCCTCTTTCTGTTTGCTTAGTTCTTTGCTCATATAATAGTTGCGTTCAAATACTTCTATCGGTCTAAAGTCTGACAATGGATCTACCAAATAATCGTTTGTTATAATGGGTACTTTTAGAAAATTTCTTTCGATGGGAGTGGTGGTGGCAGTTTCGCTACCAGGCGATAAACGATTACCAGCATCGTCAATGTTAGCCCCACCACTCAATGACATGCGATGTATTCTGTAAGTGGTTTCTCCATTAGCATTTTCGTCTTGTTCCTGTATGACTTCGGGTACGCCAGAGCTTCGACGGCTGTCGGCAAACTGTCTGGGCACTGGCAAGCTGATGGTATTAAAGAACTGTTCATCCATGGACTCACGTCTTGTGTCGGGTAAAGGTGATATGCTGGTAAGACGTGAGGTTTCCATGGTGGGTGATATTATGTTTATGGGTGGTATAATGGGCAAAGGTGAAGTGCAGGGGGTCGAATCACTGGAAGTAGTAGTGGGTATTTTTAAGGCCTCAAAAGGAGAAACGGATAAACGACGTTGGTAACGTTTTGGTCGACCTGGCTCAGAGTGCTCTACAACATTGTACATGGCACGCTTTACACTATTGGCACGAGTTTGGAGAGTCTCACGTTCATCGCCTCTAAGAGAACGGCTGTTTCGTCTCTCTTTGATATTAAGTTGGTCTTTTTCTGTCTTCTCCATTGATATGTTCGGATTCCTATGAAATGAATAAGATTTAGTTTTTTTACATCTCAAATATTCTTTAAAAAAAACAATATAATTTTACTCACAATAACGTGGTTGAAGAAGCCGATGGTGCCGGAGAGCTGTAGGCAGATTTCTCCACAATACTGCTTAAAGACGCCATTAAATCATCCTCGTTGTGTGTGTCATTCTCCTCGTCCTTCAAAGCATCCAAGAGCATATTCAATTTCTGCCTCAAAATATCACATTTAACCGTAAGCTGATCATCGTCCTTACGATGCTCGCACATTCTTTCCAGTAAATCATCTATGGTTTCGCATAATGTCTTAGTAGCTGTTATAAGAGTAGGCAAATCATCTGTTTCTACTATAGATCGTAAATTTTCATTGGCAGCGGTCACCATGCCAGTTAATAAAGCCTCTTGTTCCGAAGACAAGGACATTTTCGGAATCTTTGGTTGCACTGCAATAGCTTTTTCGAACACCATAATGCTCCAACGATCCAACATTTTTGTGCTGGCTGTTTCATAACGTTCCAGTATTTGTGGCAAATGGGCATCATCGTCACATGAAGAACCCCAACCTAAGACTCTGGCCAAATCATTGCCTGTGCCCAGAGGCAAAACAGCCACTTGGCATTGCTTCTGCAAAATAAAACATTACAGATTGTCCACCTATTTAGAAAAAATTGACTAAAACAACAATTTCTACTCACATGCAGACTAAAGCGATCAATTTCACTCAGAACCCAACCCACCGAGCCATCTCCAGAACAAACCAATATACGAAAAATTTCAAAGTGGCGAAATAGACGCAGTCCTAGGCCTGGCCCCGTGGAGATTAAATCAAATACTTGAGCTGGATTCAAAAGTTGTTTGAAGCGTCTTAAAAATTTAACACCCTGATTGTCGCCAGATTTTGAGTTCACAAATACCAGTAACGGTGAAAAGTTGCCTTTGGGACTCAGCACATCCCAAGTATCGTCATTACCTATGGAATGTACACAGGTAGGTGGTACCACCGACAGCTTGGCTGGACCTAGAGGACAAGCTTCGCCCATATTTGGTCGACAAGCCACATGTACGGTTGCTCGGCACCATAAACAACGCCAGTCCTGTAAACGTAGCACAGAACCGCAAGTTTTCTTACAAACTGCACAGGTAGCTGATACCGGTAAATTGCCCTCCATCCATTGATGTGGCATAACAATGCTGCCATCCTTTTCCTCTATAATATCTTTACCCACTGTGGCTAAAGTGGTCCACTTGCAATTGGCTATGGCTTTGGCCGCACATCGTTTGTGCACTTTACACTTACATACCTCACACGACAATCCATGTGAAGTAACGCCCGACAGAGCATCACGGCAGACGTTGCAGTATGTGGGCCGAGCATGTGAAGTGGCATACCAGTGATGATGATTGGCAAATATATCATTTTGCTCTATAAAGAAGCTATCACCCCTTGACCTCGGTGGTATTGAGGCTGTTTTTAAAGATCCCAACCATTCTTCCATTTCGCGTCTTGATTCGGCACACAGAACAAGCGAACGAGTTGGAGTGATGACCTGAAAAATAAGTTATTTCTTGTAAGCGTTAATATTTGTTTCAGTATATATTGTTGCATATAAAAAGAACTTATTTTATACTAGCTACAAATTTTTAATTTCATTAGGATATCGAAGTTTTTTTGTTTCAATATCCTTACTCTTATATATCCTTAATTTAATGTCATATGACCACCTCTGCTTCAAAATGTAAAATGTAGTAATTTAGAAGTGCATTTTATGCAATTGACACTGACTGATTGATTGAAAGGTTTCAGTTTAATGACATCAAGTTTCTTAACGAGATGTCGTTACAACGAAACCTCCTTTTAATATTAAAAAGCAGCCAACAGAGAGTGAAGTAACTTTCATTCTTGAAACGCTAAAAATGCAACCCAAAAGCCATTATTGAATTCGTGGTGTACTTTTAGAGGTTTTATTTTTAGAAAATTACAGGAAGGAAACATGTTTATGCTTTACATGCATATATATATATATATATATATATATATATATATATATATATATATATATATATATATATATATATATATATGTATATATATATATATATATATATATATATATATATATATATATATATATATATATATATATATATATATATATATTTTTTTTTTTTTAATAAATATCACCGGCTCTTAAAAAATCAGCTTCTGTCTGCTTATTACTTATTTGTCATAAAAGTTATGCCAAATCTGCTTTTCTACTACATAGTAGTTTTAGACTTAAGGCCTAGTTATGCGAACGTCTACGTAAACTAACGGAACGTACTTTAACGTATTGACGCTAGAGCAGTTATACAACGTTTATAAATCTGATAAACGTCAAAAAAATAAAAACATATTTTGAAATTAAATAAACTTTTTTCATTGAAAGCTGAAATAAAAAATATAATTTCATTCCATTTTAATGGATGTGGAGGACTTATTTGTTGATTTAAGCTTCTTAAATCTTAAAATTTAAATCTACGTCATCCATTGTATCAAAAAATGCCCATAAAATACAAAAAAGTTTAGTTAAAATTAAAATAAATAAACTACAGAGATGGTAGCTGAAACGGTTTATGTTTTCGTATGGTTGGTAGAAAAAGTACCGCAAAAAAAAATAAGGAAAAATTTTAACAAGAAAAGAAAACTGAAAATTATTTCGTTGTTATCTAAAATCAAAGGGACGTAACGGACAAAAAATCGACTTTTTACTGGATTATGACGTATTCAACTAAAAAATAATTTTTTTTTTAAATTTTTTTAGACCAATTTTATTAACAAACTTTTAAGGCCGTAACTACAATATCAAGAACTGTATAGGAGAAAAGGCTGTAGCTAGACTAATTAATCTTACTTTGTAATGCGAGTGCTGTTTCTCTCCATGTAACCAATAATGAATTTTAGTTTTTTTCTTAAATAAAATGAATTATTTTCTCAAATTTGTGAAATTAGCAGTAATTAGGGCCTATTACTATTATTAGAGAAATATGCCCTTAATTTTGTATGTCTTATATCGAAAACACAAATAATACAAAGTAAAGAATGTAGTTTGATTAAATACATATTTAATAAAGCTAAACAGATAAATTTTTCGTCCTAAATGTATGTAGTAAATGGGTGGGCTTCTTCTTGATATTAGAAAAAACAGTTTCAAAAAGCTGTGTGCATTCTGCAATTACTGTCATACTAAAATTTCTTCAAACTTGTGTTTATTAACAAAAATGATAAAGTATGTAGCATTTCAATATAAAAGTACGAAAAGGGATTAATTATGCCGTACTAATGATAAACAAATGTAAGTTCCATCACTGATTTACAAATATCAAATAGAAGAACAACACTGGCTAGCAAATGTCACGTAAAAACGTAATGACTTTCTATTTTATACAGGTTGAAACGTTCCGTCAACGTGACATTTGATTTCGGTAAGTACTCACATTGTTTTAGTATGCCAGAAACACACATCCGTTCCATTAGCTTACGTAGACGTTCGCATAACTAGGCCTTTATTTTGATTGCTTAAGTTAGTCACCATTTACTATATCTTTGTGCTGATAAAATATTAACAACAGTTTTTAATTCTTGAGGAATTCGACAAAAACCATTTATTGTTCAAATGTTTTTGTGGATTTAGAATTTTTTTTCTTTTTGTCATCCTGAATTCAGCACGTCTTCATTTTGCTTTCAAATCTTTTTGCTTGTAGTTTTGTTATCAAAAAAAAAAAAAAAAACTATGGTAGTTATCTGTCAGCTTATATTAATATTAATGCACAATACCAAACAGACCTCGCTGCAACAAATTGTAAAAAAAACATTAAACAATTTATAAAAGTGTTTTAGGAATTTCTTTGTAAATGTGCACCGGAATGAGTTTGAAAACTAACAAATACATATTTTCACCGACTTAAATAAACATCGGTTCTACATAAACAAACAATCTTGGATTCATCTACCTCTATAACGATGCAGATTATATCATACAGTGCATTTAAAGAACACTATTGCGGCATTGAGATCGATAGTAGACTTGTGTGTATGGTGTTGTCAGCATTTGTGTGAATAAAATAAAGAAAATATACAGGGTATGAAAAGGTCAAGTAGTGACATACACACTCGTATACACTTCAAAGTGAACTTGAAACCGATACAAAATTTGTGTGGTTTGCTTGTTATTTATTTCCTGAAACGAATCACAATATTGTCGATAGCAGAGATTCGTATCAGATGATTTTTATTATTGAATATGATGTTAACATTAAGTGCTGGTTGAAATATGCTTTCAATTTTTGTAGAATATAATGGCGATAATATAGTGCAATCAACAGATGCACTTTAGAATCCTTGAACTTTAAGCCGTTGCACATTCTAGTATATGGTCAATTCGTAAGGTAATTAATCTGATGATTGCACTTGGCAAGTACAGTAATAATTCGTATAATTGTAGATAAGTAAAGAAATATGGCACTTACTTGTCTGGAGTGGACGCTGCTCTTTTGCAGTAGATAAATGTTAAATTAGAGTAGATAAATGATAAATGTTTCGCAAACATGTATGTGATAATTGGGGTTGCTTTTTGATTATTCTAGTGTTGTACATTTTACAGGTTGTTTTTTAAAACAACTGGAGAACTTAAGTTTTTTGAAGATTGCTGAATTAAATAAATTAATACTAATCGCAAAAAATACTTTAATAGACGTTAGTTATAACGGGTGATTAAATTTTAAGGGCCAATGTTGATTTTTATTTGATATAGCACAATTATGTATGGAAGAAAATTTCGGCAAAATGGACACCGCGATCTCGGTGACACACCTTCATCCCATAGTACAAATTTTCGATGACGCTGAGGCATAATTGAGGTTCTATACCGTTAATATGCCGAATTATCCCATCCCTTAGCTTTAAAATTGTTAATGGCTTATCGACGTAAGCCGTTTCTTTTAAATAACCCGAAAGGTAGAAGTCCAACGGTGTCATATAACGTGATATTAGTGGTCAATTGCCATCGCCAACCGGGCCGAGTGTGCGTGGCCCAAAACGCCAAGAAAGGGTAACAAATCTATATCTTTGAAACGAGCTAGCTGATTATAAAACATTGTATAAAGAAATCATAGAGGATTACCTAGTCTTTAAAAATTATTGAATCTAAACCACTCTGTTGTATCACACGTTGACCTCCTGACTGTTGTCAAAGCTGACCACCATGGGTATAAAAAAGTTTGTAATGCACAGGCCCTACACTATTTGTAACTGCTTCAGTCTCTTCAAATTTCTTCACAATTTTTCCAATTGGTTGCGTAGCTGGACGATTATGTAAACCATAATATCCTCTTAAAGCAAGATATGTGGCTGTTTTCAGAATCACCATTTTTAATGTTTCGTACACATCAGAGTGAAACGGAACACTATTACCGAGACTACTACGTCCGTCCGTCTGTCTAAAAATACTAAAAACAACAACAAATCGAAAACTACCAGGTGTCCCCATACAATGAAAAGTCACAATTAGCTATAGCTCTCGAACCGTAAACGACAGAAAGCGGAAATTCGCACAGTGTATGTCTTTATAGATGCCTCACATTAACAATTGCTAAAAATAACAACAAGTCGAAAACTACCAGGTGTTCCTATACAACCTAAAGTAATAATTAGCAGTAGCTGCTAAACTGTAAAAGGCAGAGAGCTGAAATTCGCACAATATATGTATTTACATATGCCTTACAACAACAAATGCTAAAAACAACCACATGTCGAAAACTACCAGGTGTCCCTATACAACGCAAAGTAAAAATTAAACGTAACTCCCAAACTGTAAAAGACAGAGAGATGAAATGTGAACAATATTTCTACTCACATATGGCCTACAATAACATATTCTAAAAACAACAACAAGTCGAAAACTAGGAGGAATACCTCCTATACAACGTAAAGTAACAATTAGCCGTTACTCTCGAACCGTGAGAGACAGACTGATGAAATTTGCACAATATATGTATTCACATATACTCCACAACAATAATTGATAAAAACAACAAATTCTGTAAAACTACCAGGTGTCCCTTTACAACGTAGAGTAACAGCTATAACTCTCGAACCGTAAGATATAAAGCGCCGAAATTCGCACAGTGTCTGTATTCCCGATGCCTTACAACAACAAATGACAACAACAACAACAAGTCGAAAACTACTAGGTATCATCATACAACGTAAAGTAACAATTAAACGTAACTCTCAAGCTGTAAGAGACAGAGAGATGAAATGTATGCAATATATGCATTCACATATGCCATTCTATACGTACATTATACATATGTGCGGAGCCCTAAGTGTACGAGCCAGCCTCGTACTTGACTGAGATGTAGTATGTCTTGATAATTTTTATGCTTTTTTTTATGATAGTCAGGCGATCCATTTTTGTCAATGTCAGACTTTCAACTGAGAAGAAAAAAATTGGTTTAACAACTTAGTTTGACAGATGTCGATTTCCAGTCCTATTCTTTGAAGCCAGGAAATGGATAACCCGTTCGTAAAAATCAGCCATATTCCTTACTATAGTTGTAATCTTATAATCGAATTCAAACTGTTTGAACGTTCTATCAACTTTTTTCAACATCAAGTATCAATTTATTTTGTTTTTTTTTTTTCTAACAATGAACACAAAACTACTCAAATGAAGCAAAAAGAAAACAATGTTCGTCAGAGCACAGATCATTGGCGAGTAAGTAAATTTTTGAGTTTTACGGCTTACTGTTTACATCATAGTGGCTTTTGTTCTAAACAACGACATATAAAACAAGAAAAAACCCTGCTTTTATGACCTTTGGCTAACAGCATCACAGACTCATCAACAACATCCGTATAGCACAAATCACATAACATATATATTTAGTGCAGCTATGAAAAAACAACTAACCAGTTTTTGCCAGTTTGTGCTGTGGACAACATGAAATTATGGCGGCATAACTACTGCACTAATAAATCCATACAATAGCAAGTTAATGCTCCACAACTAACAGCAATACAACATATTGCATAGATTAGAGATATTATTTTTTTTTATAATTTTCCTCGTTTTTTCCTACTTTTTGACTGAGTTGAGTTGATTCGATTACAAAATCGTGTTTGGTTTTGTTAATGTGGTTTGGTGGGGATATAAGGGCAAAACATGAGGTAATTTTATGTTGCAATTATCTTACGAACTCATTTTTCCTACATTTGCTGCACGTTTTTCTTGTAGCACAGACAAAGCAAAAAGTTTATTTGATGTGTTTGCACTTGTTGTATATTTGCAAGGATGTCATCATAATTATGTGAGGTTAATGCAATTTTATAGTTCTATATTGCTGTTGCTGAGCTATACAAATTGCGGATTTAATTATATCAGGGATTAATTAAATGCCAATAAGAATATGTTGTGTATAAAGGTTATGGCAAATTGGTGTTGAGTTAAAAGGAAAACAACTAAAATGAACTACCTTCGAATGAAAAGCAAACAAATTATGCAAAAGGCAGTTAATTATAATATAAGTTACATGCATCAAAGAAATTATAACGGAAGCTGTAAATAAAACTCAAATTAGTGCGTTTTAGCTTTGTTAATATTGCAGCCAGGAGTAACCTTTGTTGCTCTTTTGAAAAAAAAGGATCAACAACAGTTTGGATATTTCGACATTTTACTTGTTATTTTAAAGGAAACCGCTACTGCATTAATGGCTCAATTAATTTGTAGATACTGGAGCTTTTTACATACTGTGCTTGAACCGAATCTTGACAAAGGTCACCAACATCCATTCCTATTTGGGTGTTGCTTAACCTATAACACAATAGTGTGTATTACATTATCTTTAAATAAAGGTCTAGAATTTGTTTAATTGCGCTGTCACTTTAAGTAAGTTTTTAGCTTTCTGCTGATTTTTTTTTACTTTTAACTAAGCTGTTTTGCACGAGTTAAGAGAACAACAGTTGTTTTTCTTGCTGCATTGCAGTTAAGACTATTATGTATTAATACGATCAAAAATTAAATTACTACGACCAAGTGTGATAGTGTGAATGCAAATGTGGAAAGTAATTCGAATCTGACATTCCGTACGAATTGATGTGTTTTGAAATTTTTCAAAACTAATACATTTCTTATTTTCATTGGGCTTTCTAGTTAAATTTTTACTTCCTCAAAGTATGAAAAAACTTTTGTGATAAAATTGGAGTAATCAACATTTTTTAAAGAAAGTAAGAAAAATAAAGTTGACGATTTACTGGCTGGAGTATATACCCTGCCTGTCTCACGATCACCACGCCAGTCATCAGTATCTAAATTTGCTTCGAACACAGGGTACTATTAATTGTATCGTATTTTTAGTCTGCAGCGCATAGCTACCCTATCACCTGGGCTATTCATTACTGACTGTCTATATTTAATACTAGTGATCAATTTACTTCCAATTTTATCGCTGTGTTTTTCAGTTGATTGGAATATATTTTTTTTTATATTCTCTCACTTTTCATTGGAGCAGGGTTGCGCTCTATAACAGCACTCACAAAATAGTTTCACTGAGTCGATATTTCTATTGCCGACAGCGTACCGTTGGTAATAGTATTATTCTTCGCTATATTATGGCTAAAAACTTACATTTTACCAATTGTCTAGAATAATACTTTATTTACGCCACCGTTCGACTATAATCGATAGCGTATATAGTGACAAAAGGAATTTGTTGTGTGCGATGCTCCAAGTATCGACTCTCCTGTTCGCTTTGTACATGCTGAGGTACAGAAAAAGGAAGGATATTGAAATCAGTTGCATCATCAGGAATTGCTGCAAATTTTTTAAGGGATGGAAAAACTGCTAATTTTGTTTTTTAAGTAATAGAGCACTAATAGAGTTCGTTGGCTAAATCTTAAAATATGTCAGAAACTCTTCTGATACTACCAATGGTTTAAGTGTTATATTTGCTGGTGATTCCCTACAAACTCTTCCCGTAACTAGCAGAAGTATGTGAGCATATATCATCAAAATACGCCAGAAATCATCTCTCCAATGGATACTGATTGAAATTCAAAAACTACGTACGAATATGAGAGCTTATATTCATGGAATTGCGATTAGTGGTTTCCTAAAACAGCGTCTAAAGCTTGTAAAAAGGAGTTTTTTAAATTTAAATAGAAATTATAAAATTCTTCTCAATGAAGTAAGTTTAAATTGTTTATAATTTAGAACTTTTAATAGATGTAGTATGTCCAGACATCGAAAATTTGGATAAAAAGGATGTACTTTGGTCGTGTTCTAATTCAATAGTCTCACGTAGAAATAATAATGTGAACAAATAAACAATCCGATTGTTACAAAAGCCCCCGACAAAACAAACAAAATCTTACAAATCGATTGACATAGTGAGCAATATGGAAATAACATTGGTTTGTAAGCTCACTACATCCTTCCAAGCTGCTTTCACATGAATTGGTGTTAAAAATTGAAATTTCAGTTATACAATTTTTAAAAGCTGTCATAAAGGAAATTAAAATGTTCTAACATACATAAATGTGGCACATAATTGATGTACCGTTATGTAATAAAATTAATATCAGGAAAGATACGGAAAACTAAGCGCAAAATTAATAGACATTTAATTTATGAGAATAGTGTCAAGTTAATATATTCTTTTTATATAAAAACAAAAATAGCAAAATAAAATGTTTCTATTTAAAATAGGTTTGAAATTACTTATAACATTTTTTTAATAATAAAATTTTAAATTTTTAGAATTTTTTATTTGCCTTTATGTCCGTTTATGAGCCGTGCATTTTTTAGTAAATAGATTTCTTGTGGGAAATTAATACTGAAAATTAGCAAAAAAAATTAGCAGATAATTGCTTTGGTTAATTATCGTTAAGTATATAAATGGAATCAAAGATTCCTGACGATGCTAACAAATTGTTAGCGAAATATCGAAAAAAATTAATAAAGAAAAATAAAAGACCTTAAGCTTTAAAAAATAGTTTTATTAATTTTAACAATAAAGATAAAAAATTATAGATAAAATAATATATAAATTGAGTAAGTTTTGGTTGCCGAGTGGTTAAAGCGGCTGTGTCAAAATTTTCAAAGTGCATAGGGTGCTGATGAAGGGTGTATGCTACCCAGAAACAGGCCGCTGTCTACCTAGCTATAAACTTTTACTTTTCTTTACTTAATTGATTTTGATAAAAAAGTGATTACCAAGGGTTGAACTTAAGCCTGAAAAAATAATTTAATATAAATGTATTAAAAAGGATATATATATATTTTCCGATTTTTGCTGATGCCTGGTGAAAATTCAATATTTTAATATACATAAGTGTCTGTTTTTTAAATAAACTTGGGGATGTCAAATCCCATATATGACCTGATATTACACATTTATATAGAAAAGCTTCTTGTTACACTTTAGTAAAGGGTATATAAGAATCGTCACAGTCCAATACTTACTTGTTTCATTTTCAATTTATTTTTTTAATAATGTCTGTCTGCTTGTTCACAAAAATATGCACTAATTCTCATACATTGGATTCTTTAAGCACAGTGGGGTCAATTTCGTACTCTGTTTAAGCAAATGAAACATAACGAAACTCAACATAAACTTCCTTCAGTACATCACAGTATGCGTATTCGCACACTTTCATAATATCAATTAAGCATACAGTAGTCGGGCTGCTATTATTTCACATTACTCATACGCTTAGCGTGCTATTCCTACTCTATTTATCAAACACGGAAACTAGGCAGTATGAGTAATATTTAAAATACACATACATGTATAAAATTTAAACATTTATAAAATGGTTGTTTTGAAAAGTAGCATGTCAATTTACCACATTGTTGCAACACAACATATCCATTCTTGGTGGCCACGTGGCGATTTCCGAAATGCAAACATTTTTTTAATTACTCTGAAAATGTTATACCCTTCTTCATCTTTTTAAACAATATTCGCAAACTTTAGCAAATTTATATCAAATTCGTCTTCGTTATGCTTATGTATGTTTTATATAAAACTATCTACTTAATTCGTACCGTGAAAGTTTAGAAATTTGACTAGCTAGTGAAGCACTCAGAGATAAGTCGCAGTTTGAGTATCTCAATATGCCATCCTCATAGATTTAATAGCATATTGTTGCACTATACTTAGTACTTCCAAAACGTTGATGAGAGTTTTATGTACATCCTTCTTTGCACTATGCAAGTTAAATGTGGGCATCGTATTTCTTAGTGAAACTTATCGAGCAGTTGACTGTACAACATGGACAAGTGATACTAGTAGCAGTACTGCCATTTGTTTCGTAAAAAATCAGATATTGTAACACAAAATGGATACTGAATGTGGCTTTGTTCATACTCCAGCTTACAAAGCCTTTTAATATAGTTCTACCGAGGTAAAATAATATTGAACATAAAAGTAACATAACGGTCTTACCCAATGATGCAACAGGTAAAAGTCCAATTTTGACAGCTGGCGTTCTCAATGCTTGGGCTACAGAATGGCAATGTCGAACAACGAATGAAAGAGGAAATATTCTACTAGAAATACTTTCACTTTTCAAAACGATTACATGGACTATCTTGAATAAGTGCACCCACAGTGATTACACCGCTATAGTCATGAATGTATCTTTGCATCAGCTACAACAGATGCCAGATAGAAAGCAGTTGGAAAGAAAGCAAATACGCTTGGCAGAAAATTTTCAATATAATTATGGAAATCGTTCAGTTAAGGGGCTCCCTTGATTGCGCAACAGGAGTATGCAGTGTCTCTAAAAGAAAAAAAATGCACGGTGTCAATATACTTTCTGTTTATTTTTGAAATAGTAAAATATCTAAACAACAGATAGAGTTAGAATGCTGTATACAAGATCACGTGGTAGACCGGACGATAACATACAACATCAAAACCTCAAAACTAAAACGAAAGCTGAAATCTGCAAGCAGAGGAAGTAAAAGGCTATGCTTTCTGAATATATGTGACCAAATTTATGAGAATCCTTTTGTTATAGCGTGCAAGCTAGTAACGAAGAAAGCGAACTGTTTAAGTTTTCGCATTCCCATCCATCCATCCATCCAACCATCTCTTTCGCCAACAGGGTGAAACAACATGGGTTTCATACAACTCCGTCGGAAACTTTTGAAATGTTGTGCTGTATAGTTATTAACTTTATGAAATTTCTGCTGCCAAAAAGGAGTCCTCCCAACAATTTGAAAGAAGCAAAACCTTGTTTTTTTTTACCAAAACACAAAAAAACCTTAGATGATCCATCATCGTAAAGGCCACAATGCATGATAGATACACATGGGAAACTAAATGGAGGGAATCATTTGCACTAGTCTAAGTGAACACTTTGAAGCCACTGACGTCTATCTAATATACAATATGGTTTTACGGAACGCAATTCCACAAAAGATGCCATCAAGTTAGTAGTAGAAAAGGCATGAAATGCATTTGAAGGCAAATATAGGAAGAATGGCGGTAAGGAGTACTGTGTGGTTGTAACTTTGTATGTATAATATTTTTTTAATTTGTATAATATTGTAATAGCCTTAAGATGGCTTAATTCTTCGGAATATCTTATCAAAATGATCAAGGATTATTTTCAAAATAGAAATCTTACCTTACGGGAACCATGTAGGAACAAAAAATTACAATGTAAGAGGAGGATATCTGCAATGATCCGCATTAGGACCACTGCTATGGAATATTATGTGTGAGTTGTTCTAAGATTTTAACTGCTGTATAAGGTGCAAAGTGTAGGTTTTGACGATGATATAGCACTGACAATTGTAGCAAAAAATATTAAAGAAGCCAAAGGTGGTCAGATCGTGGCTCAGCTTAATGGATCCCTCATTGACAGAACATAAGAGAGAATTTGTATTAGCAACAGAGCGCAAAGCTCTAGATCATATAAGCTGAACTCTCCGAAACTGCGAATTCAAAACTAAAAACTTTATGACATATCTGGATGTCGTGAAAGATAGTCGTTTGTTCTTTAAACAACATAACAAATGCGCAAGGGGTTCAAAATACTTAAGACGAAAATTGCTTTTAGGAGTTGTTAAGAATATTATTCTGTACGCAGTTGTTACATGAGCAGAGTCACCTTGACTTAAGGCGTACTGCTGCAGAGTCGGTTCTGTTTACAAACTTGGTGCACTTTGTGTCTATTGTGCATTCAGGATGGTACCTGACCAGGCAGTTGTCGTTATTGCAGCATTGATACCTTGAGACAGATTGGTGAGGAAGGAGAGGTCATCCTTTCATAATTTATCAGCAGCAAGTTGTATTACAGAATGGCAGACTTGCTGATCAATAGCAACAAAGGGAAAATGGACGTATACACCCATACCCAAGGTTAGAACTTCAGGTAATAAGAAACATGGGTTTTATATTACATAATTTTTAAGCGGCCGTAGTTGTTTTAGATCGTATTTAAACCGTTTTGGTTTAGACCATTCTTCATACTACCCATAGTGCATTATTAGTGTGGGGAATCCAGAGCATGTGTTTTTCGCATGTCCACGACTTGATCAGCATAGAGCAAACTTGGAACTACTTACAGGAAGTAGAATAACCGAACAAAATCTAGTTCCATTGATGGTGACCTTCTCAAGCAAGTGGAATTATTTATGTAAACTTGTAAGCTTGTTTATTTTAAAACTTCGTATCCAGGAAAGAATTTGTAGGAAAATTCAATAAAATTGTGACCGGGTTCTATATTTGCACCACTACCGTGTGAAGAAATACTTTTGAGGCGGTTGTAGTCGCTTCCACCTTAAAAAAAAATCACGCATACATACGTACGTAGGCAAACACATATAGATATGTACGTATGCACATACATATGTAGATACAACTGTTCCGTTTAGCACACAATCAAATACATATATATTTTATACTGAATTCAATATAATTTTGACTACATTATCTCTTCTGCTATGCTATGTATGTTTCGTTGAAGATGATTACGAAAAAGTATATCAGTAAAAAGTTTTATTTGACATTTTTTGCATAATTTTAAGAAGAGTATAAAATAAAGTAGGCGGTATATTTCCTTCTATCGTTCCTCATAATAAATATACATGTAATAGATGAAATGTGTGAGTATTCTTTCTATATGCTGTTTATCGCATAATAAATTTTAAACATACAAATTCGTTGTTGCAAATATTAAGGTATGAGAAATTTTAAGTTGATTGCTTTTTGATTTATATTTTGCTTTTATAAAAAGCAATTTTTTAATGCCATGCATAAGCATTAAGCAAAGAATAAAATAGCAACATTATTATTATATATTAAAGCCATGATGACGTTCACTAAGAGTTGCCCAAAAATAAAGATATGAATATAAAATAATTTCACGCTTCTTTAAATTTTGATCGACTTTGAGCGACTGTATATTAAGAGCATTTTTTCGTGAAATTTTATTGAAATGTTACTATTTTATTGTCAAGAATATAAATTATTAAAGCGAGAATTTTTCAATATACTTAATTTAAGAAATCGACTCAGATCACACAAATGAAATGGATTGTTTTTTCTGTGATTGTTTTAAAGTATTTTGCGACTGTAGTAGTTAATACAGCTTTGAAATGTATGTAATAAAACTAAGTGCGTTGTTTATAAAAACGGGGTCTTAAAAGCATGTATTTACATTCATAAATATGTTAGTATTAAGCAAGATTTACACGATTGAAGGCATTTTGAAGTCTTATCAAAATTTTGAAAATTTATTTTAATGTGCTGTTTACACGTTTCAAAAATTTGATAAAAATATTCTTTCAATATATTTCAAAATCTTTTGATAAAAATTTTATCAAAATTAATTGAAGCTAATTTACACTATTGGTAAACTTTTTATATTGAAAATATTGAGTTTGATCAGGTGATTTGCTTTTTGTGTGAAATAATTTATTATTATAAAAAAGCCTACAATATATGTACATATAAAGGGTGTTTTTTTAAGCCCGATAGAACTTGAAATTGTAAAAAATAACACAAAAAATTTAATTGTAATCAAAAATTTTTTTTTATTCGAAAGATCAATACGTGACATTAACATTTGAAAATGATTTCGGGCATATGGGCACCGCGGCTGTTCTTGACGAAGTGCATTCTGGACGTCCAATTTTGGGCCACTTTTTCGAGCACTGCTGGCCGTATGTCACGAATAACACGAACAATGCTGGCCTCCAAGGCGTCAATTGTTGCTGGTTTATCAGCATAAACCAGTGACTTCACGTAGCCCCACAGGAAATAATCGAGAGGTGTCAAATCGCACGACCTTGGAGGCCAATTGACAGGTCCATTTCTCGAAATCAACTTATCGCCAAATTTTGATTTCAATAAGTCGATGGTTGCGTTCGCCGTATGGCACGTAGCGCCATCCTGTTGAAACCACATCTCCTCCATATCAATGTCATCAAACAAAAAATCATTGATCATGGTGCGGTAACGATCTCCATTGACCGTAACGCGAGCTCCGGCCTCATTTTTGAAGAAATAAGGTCCGATGATGCCACCAGCGTGAAAACCGCACCATACGGTGCATTTTTCTGGATGTAATGGATCTGTAGGGTCTGTTGTGGATTGGTCTCACTCCATATGCGGCAATTTTGCTTATTAACAAACCCGTTAAGCCAAAAATGCGCCTCATCGCTGAACACAATTTTACGATAATAAGTTGCCCGAATCGACGACTGATTTTCAAAGTAAATTTGGATAATTTCGTAGCGTTGTTCAAGCGTGAGTCTATTCATGATGATTTGTCAGAGTATACTGAAACAAATAAAAAAAAAAGTTTCATCAAAATTTAATATTTTGTGTTACTTTTTACAATTTAAAGTTCTATCTAGCTTAAAAAAACACCCGATACAACTTTTAAATGTGTAAATGTAACATAAAACAAAAAAAAAAAAACAATATACATTATAGCGTGATCGCACAGCGTTAAATTGTGCTTTGCAGTCAGCTATGCTATGTTTGGTTGCAGCAGCAATTTATGACCAGCACTTCTCTTTTTCATTTCGGTTTCTGTACCCATCAATTTTAAAATTCCAAATCGGTTCGCGTACTTCAACTATTTCGATGAACAGTCTCAATTCATCTCCAATCCACTTTTTCTGTTACTTGCGATTGTTGCGCAAATTATCATTTTTGGTATCACTTTTAAAAGTATTGATATACATATGTATGTATTATTGCACAAACATATAATTATTAAATATGTAGATAATACTTACCAACTCATATTAATTTATTAATATTAATTTTATTCTTCAAGAAATTTATTTACATTGCCACTTGCTGCAACAAACATACATTCGTAAATAAACACAGCTGATATGTATTGAATCAAAAGAATGAACATGCTGTCAAATTATTTATAGTTATCAATATTGCCAGATGCGATTTTGATGCTTGTTTACACGGCATCAATAAATTCGTCAAAAGTTTTGTTCAATAAATTTTGATCAATACATTTTGAACAAATTTTGCTGTTTACACGAGTTTAAAGCATTTTGAAGAGCAATTTTGAAGAAAATTTCAATGGTGTAAATCTAGCTTTAGTTATGTCTGTTAGTCTTTCACATACCATGGTATGTACCGCAGCCAGTAAGTCTTCAACTATACTTTTCTCGTCTTCTTTAAAAATTTTAGTGATTTCAGTTTTATCGCAAAAGATTTTTTCTCAATTTTGAGGAAGTTAAAATCGAACTCAAGCGCGATAAAATTATTAACACAAAATATATAAAAAATATTTTATAAAATATTTAGTTAGAGAAGTGCTATAGTTTTTGGCAATATAGTTGCTAAAATCTGCTTGTATTTACCTAACAAAGGAAGTTGCAAGACTTTCCATTACTTTTAATTTCTTTTAAAGTACCATAAGATTCTTGTAAAATTTTGTAGTTCAAGGCCCAAATTGCATAAACGAAAGCGTAAGAGGCAAGATATCCTGAAACGCACTGAAGAAATTTTTGCATATTTATATAGGCGAGTGGCAACAGAAAATAGATAAAAAGCCCTTAAACCCATCAATGGACAATTACAAAAAAAAAAAAAGAAACAAAAAAAACCAAATGACAAACGAATATTAATTAACAAGCTTTTCTGCTTCGAACGAGCGCAATAAGTTTGAGTAAGAAAAACTTGTTGGAAAAATACTCCGTTGAATATGCTACTTCTCTTATTAATTTTTTCAGCGTGTAGAAAGTAGGTTAAAGTATTTATTTTGTTATTTACTCATAAGCCGAAAACAATATTGTTATATGCAGTTCACATATGCCTTTTTAATTGAAACAATATTCAGTTAATTGGCAATATCGTTTTGGTGTTCATACATACTTAATATTGCTACAACAATTAGCATTTGGCAGGTGAAAAAGTTATTGTTTACATTTGGTTATTTTGTAAAGGGTGTTTTTTCGATGTATAGAACTCTAAGTTGGCATTACTGTTCCAGATGGCTACCGATTTAACAGGTGTCAAGTGATCTATTCTTAGTTTGGTTTGGCAATATGTACATCATGAATAAACTCACGCGTGAACAAGGCTTGCAAATAGTGCAATTTTATTTCGAAAATAATGGTTCTGTGCGGGATACGTATCGCGCACAATTTTGTTTAGCGATGAAGCGTACTTCTGGTTGAATGGCAATGTCAACAAACAAAACTGGCGCATTTGGAGTGAAGATAATCCTCAAGTGCATGTCGAAACACCGTTACATCCACAAAAACTGACTGTTTGGTGAGCTTTATGGGCTGGTGGAATCATTGGTCCGTACTTCTTCAAAAATGATGATGGCCAGAAAGTTACAGTCTATGGTGATCGATATAGAGCCATGATTACTAACTTTTTCATTCCTGAATTGAATAACCATGATGTCCAGGAGATGTGATTTCAACAAGACTGCGCAACATGCTTGTGCCACAAACGCTTGACCATTTGGAAGACAACATTCGCTGTATTATTGCCGATATACGGCCAGAAATGTTGGAAAAAGTCATCGAAAATTGGAAGTCCAGATTGGACTACATCCGCGACAGCCGTGGCGGTCATATGCCAGAAGTCATACATATTTAAAATGTAATGCCACAAGATTATCTTTCGGATAAGTAAAATTCATGCCAATCAAATAATACATCGTTGTTTTATTGCAACTTAAAGTTGTATACATCGAAAAAAAACACCCCTTATCATAAAAAATTAAAAAAAAAATTTTGTTTTTTTTTTATTTATTTTGTTGACATTTGATTAGTAAAATTTTCACAAGGAGTGTTCAATATGTACTGTTATTGTACTGTTAATACAAATTGTACTGTTAATACAAATCTAACAGTGTTGCATTATAAATTTTACTCATTATTGAAACAATTATCTCTTAATTGCCAATAAGCTAATTGTAATTTTTATATGAAAATTTTGTCTCAATAATGGCTTTAATTGTTATAATTTGAATATTGCTGCATGTATGAACAGGATATTATTTATCACTCCACTGGCTCACGCACGTAAACCAGAGCCCTTAGTGTGTATGGATATTTATTTATGGCACAATTTCGTTACCAGATTTAGGTTTCTTTCGTGTGTTGGTAATGTTTTATTCCTAACAACATTAAGCATAAAATTAATGTGCGTTGCATGTACATAAATATTATCATAATATATTAAACATTAAATATTGATGTAACAAAAGAAAAATTGGGCAGAAAGTTTAACGACGTAGGTATTATCTTTTTTTCTGCTTTGCTTTTTTTTTATTGTTTAACTCAAAGATATGTTTTATTGTGGGAACGAAGTAGATTTATTTCATGATTAAATCTTTTAAAAACCTAAGGTATTATTTCAGACCTAAATCTATATCTTATGGACTGTTGAATAACTTCTTTCAATTTCAATTACATACATACATAAGTTTTTATGTATGTAATTGATAATTTCTGTTTCTATATTATGTTTAAAGTATTTTTTTTACTGGTTTGACGTTTTCTACAAAATTTATAAATCACAATTGAAATCAATGGAAATCGTAATTTGTGTAAATGGGAAATGATTAAGTAAAAAGTGGTTATGAAAACGAAAATGAAACGTTTTTCTTCATTTCACGTTTTCACAGAACCAGAATCAACCCCCCGATTTTAAAGCAATGAGTGTAAAATTTATAGCAGATGACTTAAGATGTTAAGCGTACAGTACAACCTTGCTAATACTTATTATTTGCCAATTAGTGGGCATTGGTGCTTTTTCGAAAAAACATGATACTGAAGTAGAAAACAGGAACAAAATTTCAAGAATAAGAACAAATTGTTTTTGTGTTTCTTATAAAATTTACCGTTTGCTGGGGCGAAAGAAACACGTGGTCATTTGTCTCGTTGACTTTATTCTTGAAATGTATGGAAACACAAACAATTCTTAATATTTTGTTTTTGTTTGCCGAGGAAAGTTTCGCCTCTATGGCGATTTTTTCAAAATAGATACCATTATTTTTTATTGCATTGTGTCCTCTATAATAAAAGATGATTAACCCCAAAAACATTAAAAAAATATATATAAATAAAAAAATATTTTTGATATTTCATAGTAGCATTTTTTAGAATTCCGTGCTTATAAATTTAAAGCGGAACCGTTTGCTGGCCCATTTTCTAAACGGTGAGAGCTATAGAGCTTAAGTTTTAACAAAGCATGTGGTAACCCAGCAGTTAGACCAGCAAACAATGAAACAGTTAAGAGCGAAAGGGGGTCCTCATGCAAGGAACGGTGAAATGTAGCTGCATCTGTTGAATCATAACAGACGTCACAATGAGTTTCAGTGTCAGAATATCCTAACATTTTGTGCTAGTTTCACAAGTTTGTGTTTCAAACAGAAAGGTCATAGAATAATAGGATCTTATGTTCTGTAATTCATTAAACAATACATACATATGTATGTATGTAGCTGAATCTAACATCTTTAAACGAATTTTTTATAATTAGCAATTGCAAATGTATACAAACAAAACATTTTAAAAATGCCAGATTATTTTGTTGTTCATCATTTTTCGCATTTTACAAGCTTTTCGCTTTTGCTACTGTGACCTTCGCTTTTGCTACCATGACGTTCTCTGTGATTGAGCATCGTTTCAAAAAAAAAAAAATTTGCTGTCATGTATTTTTTCTCTTGCAAATTTTTCACGTTTTTGTACATGTTTTATTTTTGCAATTGCTTGAAAAATTTTAAGTCATGTCACAAAATTTTTGCACATGTCAATTAAAAATTATTCGGCTCATATATATTTGTGCCAGCTGACAATTATTGTTTTTTTACTTTTATTTTCGACACTCTTCTCACAAAATCTTATAAATGTTTCTAGCTTTATCAGTTACTTTGAAAAAAAAGCCCACTAAGTTATGATTGTGATGTTCACAGCAGCACTAGTTTTTCGTTCTACTTTTCTATGACCTCTGACCTTATGACCACACTTCAAACTTCCTAAATTAGACAACTGATCAATTTAAGCGTTGTTTTTCGATTCTAATTTTTAACTGTTTTGCGTGCTTCGCTAATGTACCAAAAACTAAAAATGATGCTTCCGTGTCCCTTTCCAGTCTGTTTTCCTTCTTTTCATAAAATCCTAAGACATAATGATGCCAATCTGTTGTGTTCAGATTGAATATAAATATGAATTAACATTATTTTTAGTTTTTAAATGATTTACATTTTAAAAGAATGCTTCTAAGGGGCACGCTTTGATTGGCATGAACGTGAACAAAATAATTTGCGTTATTATCTTTTATTTAACTAAACTGTTGAAGCGCAATTTAAACGCTTTTGTTATTATAAATAAAAGTTCGTATTTATTTTCGTTTATTGCTTTCTAATATACATTTTTGCATTGTCCACAGTCATGAAAGGCTTTGAATTTAAATTACATTTTCACAACAACTCAAATATTCCATTAATGGAAATCAAGCATAAACTGAGTAATTACGGAAAACGTATTATTATTTTGAGCAGCATTTACCTAACGAAATTAAAAAATAAAACGAATCACACACAATCAGTTTGTATTATTTCATAGTTAAGTAATTATTTAAATTTCTTTTGAGTTTGGAACCTAAACTGAAAACTGATTGAATATATTGTAATGAATTATATACAAAGAATAAAAATTTACATTTTATTTCCTGTGTTTGTTGTATTGCTGCTGCGTTTTAATCAGGTTTTAATCAGGTGAATAATTTACATTTGAATCATCTTGTGAGAAAATATTGAAAGCAGAAAAGAGAAAAAAAATTAGATTTTCAGGATCCAGGATAGACGGCTAAGCAATTTTTTTGTATTCTACGTGGTGTTGCCATGACTATTATAATATTTTCCACCTAAAACAATGTCTACTATTTATAATCATGATTCATAAATGTAATAAATAAATAGTTGTTTTTACTAACAAAATGTTGAGTACTGATGTTTGAAAGCCAATATTTATGTTCTGTAGGACGAAACAAATATTGGTAACGAGTGAGTTGTCAGTACTTATTTAAATGAGCAATATTGCCCTTCTAAAGCTTACTTATATTCTACACATTAATCGTGTGTTTTTCAGTGCTGGTTGTTGATGTTGTGAATAAAACAATCAAATCAGGGATACAGCTGCATGTAAGAGATTTCACCTATAGCAAATAGAGCAAACCAAAAATTAGTATGACAAGAACTTATGGCAATATAAGCATCAAAATGCTTTATTTAAACAAGATTTTCATTTCCAGTTATAAAAAAGATACTTTTAATAAAAACTAATTTTTATCTTACAATAAAAAAAATCTTCTGTTTGGAAATCTTTCCATAAAATTCGGAAATCAAAACACGCAATATACTCTTGATATAATTACTTGCTGGATGCTAAAATGTAAAAAAACTATTATTTATTCCTTCCTTCTAATAATTGTATAAGAAACCGTGATGCAACGAAAACACTTGCTCTTTGACAGAAAAAAAACAAAAATTTTCGGAAAATTGTTTTAATATGTTCAGTTATCATAAAAAAATTGGGATGATAAATATACCTGATTAAAAAAATGCTCGCCACGGATTCGATGACATACTTCTATTCGGTGGTGCGTATTTTTAACTAACGATACACAATTGGGGCTCAATGTCAATAGTATGCCGAGTTGTCTTAACCTTTCGATTTTGATATGTTTTTCGCTTATTGGCGATACTGTTTTTGCATATTTTCTATATTTCAATCCACAAAGTGGTTTGAAATTAAATAATTGGAAATTAAATTATTGACAATCAATCACCTTCGGCAAACATTATTTAATTGCCTTCACTTTCAATAATGTGACTTACAACAGGGGAATTTAAAGGGAGAGACTTCCCAAGAACAAAGGAATTTTTTTTACAATTGCAGATGTTATCAGATTTCTCTTTTTTTCAGACCCTACTTGAAAAGTAAAGCCCACATGGCAGGGTAGCTATGATTTACTCCATTTCAAGGGCATGAAATGTTAAAAAAAGGTCCCGTGAGACGTTGTTTAAGAAGCTTTACTTGAAATCAATTTTTTTTTTTTTGGTATACATACGAATGTATCTTAATTATTAAGGCTTTTTTGGTTTTTAAGTTATTTATCATTTGCTTTCTTTAAACAATTTTGATGTAAATTTATTGCACTCATATATGTTTATGAATTGTGAAATAAACAAATAATCTTTGCAAATACAAATATAAATCTGCTACTGATACAATATTTTAATAACATTCCCCCGATATTGGTTGTCATATAGTCTACTCGGCTGTTTAAGTAGTGTGCTCTTTGAGCGAACTGCAGCAGCTACTTTTTCAGCAAAAAATTTAAATATAATAACGCTGTTCATTGTAAAACTTAAGGCCGTGTCAGATAAAACTTTGTTGCTTTGCGTGACGTTTATAACTTTGAAAGAAAAGCGTAAAACAAAAAGTGTATGTCACAATAAAAACTTTGACAAGACTCGCGCATTGTTTGTTTATCAATAAAATATTGAATATATAAAATATTTAATATACATATGTACTTATTTGTAGTTTTGTTTATTATATTTTTCAAATGAATTTATTCCTTAAATTTATAAAATTTATTTATATATTTGGAATTTTTTTTTTGATTTCTGTTGACGCCAAGAAAAAATAAAAGAAAATGAAAGCAGCTAATTGTCAAAGCGTGCAAAAAGATGAAAGATGCCCAACTTTTTGCTTTGCTTTGCGTCAAATAAAATTTATGTGACAAGTGCCATATAAACACGTACATTTATCTTAAATGTCAAAGCGTGTATGTAACGCAACGCGAAGCAAAATTTTTATCTGACACGGCCTTTAATGCTAGGAACACAACTGGGACGAACGACGAATATGCCGGTTAAAATTCGTTGTGCAAACTCGTCGTATGAAGCACAATAACGACGAAAAACAAAAACATCTGTTATAATTGTTAAAGTTGTTTATTGTTTGTTCAAAGATAAAAAAAAATAAATGAATCAAAGAATTTAAAATTTTGTAAAAATAATTCAAATAATGAACATCATGTTCATTATGGTAAAAGCCTTGAAATTTAACATTTTCAATTATAATTTCAGTTGTATCCATTTTCTCAATTTCTTAATTTCATCTTATTACAATTGGACAGCTGATGGGGTGATCATCTGAAAAAAATTGGTTGCTAAAAATTTTTACATTACCAAAAACAAAAAATTAAACACTACAAACTTGTTTTATAATCTAATATGTTGGCTTTTTATTTTAAATGCAAAACGTCAAAGCTTAGAACTTAAAATAAAAACTATTCAAGTAACAATTAACTGTTTTTACTTAAACATTGGATTGGTTCGTCGTTCACCGGCGTAAGAAATAGAAATAAATCTATTTCAAGTTCGACGCATACAACGAATTTCTACCAACGCTGTGACTGTGTGCATTTTCATATACAGCAATGTGTTCATATACAGCAATGTGACGGAGAACATTCGCGGCGAAAAATTCGTCGTTCGTCCCAGTTGTGTTCTTAGCATAAGACAAGGGGGCACAACCGCTAAACTATTTTAGCGGTTTTTGGCTGCTTTTTTGACGTGATCTAGCGCCATCTCTTTTTAAAATCGGGTCATACTAAGTTTAAACCCCGATTTCTCTAAGTTTAAATAAAGTGTGTAAGAGAGGATAGATAATTTAAACTAGTTAATGAGAAATTAAGATCAACAAGGTACGGCGTCTAACTACTGGCATTCACAAATCTATTACGGTATTCAAAACGTCGTCACAAAGTCAGAAGTCTTAAAATAATAGCACGAAAATATATGACTGCTGTGAGCAACCTGTCATAAAGTAGTGTGCTATATCAAATATGAATCAGCTGTTAAAGAAAAGGAAAGCAATTTAAATATTTTTGTCAAAATGCCAAAAATAAGTGAAAAAACTAAAATAATAGCCAGTTTGTGCAATAATTATCTATTAGATGTTTTGATAGTTGATTCAAGTAAATTTTTAATGAAATATACTCATATTTACGAAAAAATATACATTTTAATGCATTTATTTCTTAGGTGACGCTGTGATACTGTTAACTTATGACGAATCACTAAACACAGTCGATGAAGTCCTATTAATTTGTGACTATTTTTGTTTGCAGCACAACAAAAATTTTTTTAAACTATCATAAAATGTTAGTACTTTCTGACATTATGACACAATATGAGACCGTTTGAATACCGTATATATATATATATATATATATATATATATATATATATATATATATATATATATATATATATATATATATATATATATATATATATATATATATATATATATATATATATATATATAAAGTTTGGTTAAAGGGTATAATGATTGCCATATACGACTTGTTCTTATTCTAATAACAACACTGGCGATGACACTCATACAACTTAACTTTGTTCAGTATTGGTTTCTTACATACTTTGAAAAGTTTAGATTTATTTTAACTTATACAAAATAATTTGCATAAACAAGATATATAAATTAACTTAAAAACACATATAAAATCTCATCAATGTTCGATTTACATGTTTTTTTTCTCATGTAAAAAAAAATAACCACACGCAAACATTCATCTACACACATTCTTGTAGCAACAAAAAAAGAAAAGAAAAGAAAATAACTTTATGTATCAGCTGAGGATTTTTCTGTCTGTTTTCAATTGAAAAAGTTTAAGTCAACTATCATTATCTAGTTGTTACACACTTTTTTAAATGCCATCAAATAACAATTTTAAACAAAATTTTAATAAAATGCAGAAATAAAGCAAACTGAAATAAAAAAAGCAGAGTGAAATTTCGTGTTTTTAAATTTATAATATTTGGTTTTAGGAAAAATAAACTGCAAGAAACTTTTTAGGAAATTCGCAATATCACAGCGAACTAGAGCACAGGTTCAAATGACAGGAAATTTTTTACAACGTTGTAACATTAAAAAAGCTTATCGCAATTTTCAATTCCCAATTTATTAAAAAAAAAAAAAAAACTTATTAAAATTTATGATTGCTTGCTTTACTGAACACTTCACTGATAGATAACGAAATTTTCCTTCACTTCATGTGAAAAAGAAATAATAAGAAATTAATTCTTATCCGTTTCAGTTATAGACCAAGCTAGATACATAATTTTAGGAATTTAGAATACAACCTAAAAAACTATTTTCAAATCTTGAAACACTCTGAATATTTTAAGTTATTTAAAAAAAATATTCAGTTATGCATTCTTTATTCCCCACGGAGTTCGTATACGGAGAAACAGCTGCCACACCTTCATTGAAAGAAGCTATGCAGCTAACGATCAGATATCCATGCTATATAAGCCGATTCTGTGTAAGTGTCTGTTGCAGCTATAATGAACGCTCCACCGGTAATTTCTCGTATTTTTTGTTTAGTCTTAGATCGTTAGCTTCAAAGCATTGTATATTTCTTGAACGTTCCAGACCATTATGTGCTTATGATGGACATTTTCCATATTTCTATATATTGTTATTTGTTAAAAACAGAAGACGGAGGCCGCTTCTATCTCTTTTTTAGCACTAATGTTCACCACCTTATCATTACTATGCTGATCTTCTTCAAAAGATCTTCTATCGATTCTCATCGATATCAAAGTAATGTATAGAACCTGTTTGATCGTTTACCTGAGACATAACGAGTATATCTCAGCCTTCAAGATTATAAGATGTCCAGCAAGGCTGCCTGCCTTATATTGTTCTTTGCTGAGAATGAAGATGGCTTGCATGGCCGCCTCCTTTTGCACTGTTGTTAGGGTCGATCTCATGGCCCCTGTAGCGCATAAGCATGCGCATCTGTAATTTACACAGCTTTCACATTGATGCCCTCTGTTTTGTATTGGCCCATCCTGCTACAGTTTAAAATGGTATTTTGGTTCTATCTAGTGACTCGTTTTGGGGTGAGGCCCCAAGAACAAGTGAGCGGTTGTTTAATAGTCCCAAGATTTTTAGTAGCCCCTCCCAGCACTAATTTTAGGTGTAGTTCCTAGGTGAGCTTTTTTATCCAAGGATAATAAAAGTAAGTCGTCGCTCTCTTTCGAGTAAAGAATGAGAAAGTCGTTTTCGTTTAGACTGGAGTTTGCAGATTGAATTGTGAAATCTACTGTAGGGCGTATTTAAAGTTTAATTCTGAATAATTGACTTACCTGAAAACTATGATTTACGTTTTTAATGCTGCATTCAGCTGTGCAAAAGTCAGATAAATCAATTTCATCAAAAACATCACTCTGGAATAAAAAACGTGAAAGGAATACAAATAAAGGTCAGCATTTGCAGAATAAAAATAAGTAATAAAGAAATAGAAATATTTACATTAGTGTGTGTTCAAAGTGCATTTACCATTTACTACATTTTGAAAATTTATGATATTTACATTTGGATAAAAAAAAAAAAAAAACAAATTGTTTTATTAAAATGCATTTTGTACAGTAACTTTTAATAAAGATATTTTAAATCCATGCCAGTAAGGTGGTGCTGTTACTTGTCATGATAATTATTAAAAGCTCATGGGTTTTTAAAAACCTTTTATTTAATGCCTTGTAAAAGTAACAGCTGAAAGCATCATTGAGTTGTCTATAGTATTTAAGTTTAATGAGAATTTTTTTAACGGGTCAATCAGGAACGACACCAGCCTGCAATATTTTATTATTTTTTAGGTGCACTCGTCTCAATGCCCTTCAAAAGGCCAGGAAACTTTGGTAGAAGTATAAATGAATAGTTAACAAAACTTAAATAACGTTCATATCGAAATCACAATGTTCGGTTGACACAAATTTTCACTACATGAAGCAAACCGTTATAGCACTGGGTTAGTGCCATGCAATTGTCAAGTACGATTAACTACAAGCGATGTGTTCACAGGATGGGAGGAAGATAAGCCTTTGACTCGAGAGGTGCACTGCGGCAGTTAGTACCAGCTAGCCTAAGATGGTCATGGAGACGTTAAGAATACAAATTTACGGTGGTCAGTCATACATTTGACTTCCATAGATGTATGCTGGGTTCGTTACGATCATAGGTAAAATTTGCAAAACTCAAAGCTCTACCAACTATGAGCGACTGAGATTCGACATCATCACAAAGACTGTTAGCAGGGTATGGTTATGGAATAAGTGATTATTTTCAAAAGGGTGATTTTCTAATCCATTTTTGCCAGGTTTGATCTCAGGGTAGGACTCTGGACTCTTAGTGTTTAGAAATCGAAAATTCGTGCACTATTCCATACCTAATGTACATTCTGATAGTCCGATTTTTGATCATGTAATGTTTTCGTTCAAAATAACTTAATCTTTTCAGGTGTTTGTTTCAAAATGACAACAACAAAGGTGATGGAAGCAATATTATCCGCCGAGCCAATCGAAAGTCGTATAAAATATGAAGCGGCTCTCACAACAAAACGATTAAAGGTGATGGGTAAGTGGATCGATCAGGGACACGAAACGTATCATCAACAAATCTTTACAGCCATAGGCGAGTCTATACCGGATCGCCTACCTGAGACCAGACTAGAGGCCAAATACGAACCATGATTCCTGACTTACATTCCTGGTTGACCGACCCTTTGAACCAGATCCCCATAGGACTCCATTGTTACACATGGATGGATCTAAGGCGAAGGTTTTTCCCTTGGTACTTGGTATTTATATAGAAAATACCACGGAACTGTTATTTCGTCTGCTAGACTTTTGCACAGTTTTTCAGGTAAAACTTCGGGCAATTACGAAGTAAATTAGAGAGCTTAATGAACTGGGAAGGCCAGGATCTCTGAATATATTTACGGATAGTCAAATGGGCACTAGAGCCATCTCAGCTGAGCGGAGTAAATCACGAACAATGTGGGATTGTAAAAACGCTGTTAACAGTTTTTGGTCCCATGGTGAGCTGCACATCATACGGAATAACTGGAAATCAAACAGAAAACTCATTTGCTTCAAAAGCAAGAGAGTTAAGTAACATAATCTTGGTATGCGCAAAACCTTTCGATGCACTTAAATCTGAGCTAAAGAGCTACGCATATAGAGCCCATTTAAATCTCTGGAATAACGCAACTGTCGGAATCAATGCAAGAATTCTAAGGGGGGAGCAAGATGAGAAAAAAAAACTTGGGGATTGCTAAGACTTAGCAAGCCCGCATTAGGTAGATTGATGAGAGTTCTGACAGGCCAATCTCAAATACTGGCACATCTTAGCCGCATAGGGAGGAATGCGATACACTAGAGCACTATTTATGACAGTGTCCTCCTGCCTTCTCACAAATACGATCCCGTCATCTTGGGAGAGATTTCTTACCAGACATAACCCAATTACGGGGCATATGCTGGAAGAAACTAACTAACTTTACGAATGGGACGGAGTTGCTATCGACCTATGTGTCAAACTGTTTCCACGGTTAAATATACGGAGCGCACAACAAGCCTATACTGGCTTATGTGTATGTCAAAAGACATGGGGCGAGCAAACCCCACCAATCAAATTAACCTAACCTAGGTTTTTGTAATATTTTATAATTAAAATATTTTCTGGTACACTGTCACTTGTATATCTCTCAGTTATAAGTTAAAGAGAATAAAGTTTTTATATGAGAATAGATACAATTCTGACCACCATAATATGGACCAAAAATATGGACCAAAAATGTTTAAACTGCTGCTTGCATATAAAACCCTTTGAGCGACAAATTTGACCACAGTTACTTGATAAAATAAATTTTTTAAATGCTTCAGAATCCTTCAATGAATTTTACAGCAGTCGTTTACAAAAAAAGTTTTAAAACTCAAAGTTGTAAAGTATTTTTCGTTTTCTGAAAAACTAACTGTGTAGGGTTACTTGATTTGAGAACAAACGCAACGATATCTGGTTGCATATAATATACACTTGCTGATAGGGTATTTGGTAATTTGGTAATAGCTTGGTTATTTCTAATATTAGAAGTTTAAGATTTTGCATACATATGCTTATATGATATAGGGAATAATATTAAATAAAAAACTCAATTTTGAAAAATTTGCTGATAGGTTGTTTGGTCTTTAATGTGACGATATGTATGTAGTTTAACAACGTCCTTATATTTATTTTTCAACACAAAATTAGACAACCATTTCTGGTCTTGACTGTTAAGTTAACTTTTTGTTACGTCGTAAATTCATTAAACCTTTATAAATAATTGAGCTAAAGCCACCCTACATAATGTCCTGTTGAAAGCTTGACAAATTCAATTTCATGTTAAAGTGAAAAATTAAGTGACATATATGTCTATTAAACCACAACACATATTAAAGTGTTGCTTTTGTTTTTGGTCCTTTGTAATATTAGTCATTAAACAAGAGCAATTTGTGCGGCCTGAATTGCCTATCAATCTATCAAACCCACATTTTACTTAAAACAATATAGTTATAAATACAGAAACTAATGCCGTCGTATTTTACTTAAATATTATAAAAGCTTTATTGTAAAAAAGGAGGAACAAAATTTATGTACAAGATTTGTACATATGTATGCTGGTACAATAATTTGTGTTACAGTTAGGTATTTAATAAGGCAATTAGTTTTAATAAAGCGACTGACAAAATATGATATAAAAAATAGTTGAAAGAATACAGGCCGGGATCCGCAGGTAACATCATGAAAATAATGCAGGGCCGGATTTGCAGTTAACTTTTGAACTGTACAAAAGTATATTTTTTGATATTATCACGTTTTATTCTTATGTTTTTTAATTGGACATTAATAAAATCTACTACAAGGAAATATTAAAAATTTTGACTTCACTGTAGAAAACAAAAACACCATTAATCTAATTTTCCATCAATATCGATTGGGAATATAAGAATTTATCTATGGTCATTATGAGATCATAATTAAGAACTGTGGAACCGCTGAACACAGTTAAGTATAATATCTTAAAAGCAAAAATTAACATGCTGGGTTGTCATTGGAGTGACAACAATTGAAACAGTCCAAGACTATGATGTTTGATGTTATGTTGAGTTATGTTGTTATATCAGCCATTTTAGGAGCTATTAACTTTAACACCATATGCAAATTCGTTTGGTGTCTGTACAAACTGCTGAGTGCAAATATATTTATATAAAAATATATGAAGACGTTTTCCGTTTTGTCTTCACCAGAGTTATTTTTTTATTGCAACAAATTCCGAGCACCAAAGATGAAATAATAAAATAATATCATCTGCTTCTTGGCTCCGAAACTTGCTTAAACTCACGTAGCACCAACCTCTTACTTACTAACTTACTTTTTTTAAAAAAACTTAAACTTAAAATGTGAAATTATTTTGAATAGTATAGCGCCCTAATAGAGTAGCTTTTGTTTTTTTTTAGTAACATTTTTAATCACCACTGCTACGCTGCAACTACATTTTTACTGGCCATAAACGCTTGTCATAAAGTTTTGGCAGAAGAAATTATAATGATAGTGCTTGATGCGAAGCTTACTTACCCTTTGCCACATCCATCGTCATTAGCTGATGATATTTAAGCAGACTTTTATTAACTCTGATGCAAGAAAGTTTATTTGATATTTACTTATTTAAGTGACATAAGTTCCACTTCCTTTTATTTTTTAAGCCAATAAAATATTTTACTTCTGTTATGCGATGAAAATTTGTAATGACATTTGGAATACGCTTAACAGATAACGTGACAACAATACGGCCATATTCTGCATAAAGCATACTGCCACCCTCGATTACAAACCACTTACGCATTCAGACAATAAGACCCTTAACGAGGCCATTGTTTCTTTCATTTGAACTTATGTGACAAAGTGTGTTCTGTCATTTTAATTTCCTGTTAAATGATAAAATATTTTGTTTCTTCATGTAAATGCAAAGTAGTATGTGTGTGAGTCAGCAGAGTGTTTTCAAATTTTAAAGTGTTTTTTGCTGTAAAACTTAATTAATGTATATAAATAAATGTGTATTACGATGTTAACGTTTCAAAAATGCTTTTAAATTGATGAACAGTTTTCTGTGTATTAAATTAAGAACAGGAGAAACAACACCGAGTTTTCCAAGAAAAGTTCTAATTCGATATGCAGCAAAATATTAATAACAAGAATTTAAAATGCGGCTTTTGTTCATTGAAAGATAAGTAAGTTAAAGAATTTCCGTAAAAGTCTTCAATTTTTTCACATTGTATTGGGGCAATTTAATAATTTAATGAATAATAAAATATTTGGATATTATTTAACATTCGAAGCTCTCTGTAGTATAACAAATTAAATTGGCAGCGGTACAATTCCTGCAATAAGGAAAGTTTTTTTTTTTTTTTTTTTTTTTTTTTGGAACGAAGTTCCTTAACGCAGCTTGCTGGTAGTGGAAATTAGTAGAAATCGTCACGAAAGCGTGTGAGCTGTTTATATGTATTGGTGTGCTGCCCTGCCAGCAAATTACTAGTCGACTACAAATAAAATCGACTTATAGTTCATCCCTGTCGGACATTGAGTAGTCGACTACTAAAATAATTAACTTTACATTAACTTTTATGGACTAGCTTCAAATTAGCTACAATACAATCGATTTATAATTCACTTTTTGTGTACTGGCTATAAGCTAGCTGAAACGTAGTGCAGAGTTAACCCAAAATTCAAATAATGACCTACACACTCTTTAATTAAATTGCCTATTGTCGCATTCGTTTTAAATGTTGCGATGGCTGAGTGGCTGACTGGCTGCTCACCAGTCTTGAGGCTTAGTGGTTCGATTCCCACCAGAGGCTAACAAAAAAAAAAAGTATGATGAAATTTAATTTAATAAAATGAAATATTACCACCGAAAAATGTAAAATCAGTCATTTTTTCTGTGGGTACTGACTTTTAAGTAGCTAACTTTAAGTTAGTTGAAAAGTAATTCAACATCGGACAGTTGACTACCTCCTAGAACATCGTTATGCTAAAATAGTCAGTCATCTCCATTAAAAATAATCTAAGTGTCAACCACCACCAACTGTAAAAAAGTTAGCTTATAATTCATTACTAGCTAACTGAGTTGCCGGCAGGGTGTCGACAAGCAATTGTGTATGATGGGCTGACAGCAGCGGAGACACCTACCAATAAATATTAATTAGTTGTGAAAACGGACACTATCAGCTGCTAGATGTCGCTAAAATAAAGTATGTCACAACAAGAGCAACAGCAATATTGAAAAATTTTCTTCGTTTTGTAGCAGATTGACAAAAAAAAAATACTGCATGTGTCAAAAGTAAAAAATAAAACGTTCCAAAAATTTAAAGAATCATAAAATTTAAAAATTTCAAAAACAACACAAAATAAAACATACAGATTTAACCTTGTATTATATTAAAAGATGAAAAAAAAACGTAAGAAAATTTGTTCCTAACGGGAGTCCCCCGACCGCATTTTTTTTTTTTGTGGAAAATATGGAGCTTATTATTATTATATTATAGGAAAGAAATCTTCCTCGTCTGCGGAAGTATTTGAAGCCGATTCTAAGAGAGAAATACACACTTCAAGAGCTGCTTTCATGATTTGTGGGCAGATGGGAAGAGATACACACTCAAATCTAACATTATATGACGATTCAAAAATGAATTTAATTATTTATTAGCTTTAGGTCTTTTAGAATTTGAGTAATTATTTTTGTCAATATTTCGCTTCTTCAGGAGAGCGAAATATTGACAAAAATAATTACTCAAATTCTAAAAGACCTAAAGCTCAAATAAATATATAAAATATAAGAAAAAAAGAGGTCAAAATAACTAAATATTAAATTATTTATTAGCTATAAGAGCCGATTGAAATGTATTATTTTATGTCTCTAATTATACTTCAATGTTTTCTGTCTCTTTCAGCCGTCTGTATGCCGCCAACATTTCGTTGCTAATCAACTTATCATCGCTTAAAGTATCATTCATGTATGCAAATTATACACAAATAAAATATAAAAATTTGACATACACATCTTTGTCTTATTACAGCAAATGCAGCTGTATGGAAAAAAGGTTTTGAAATGAAATTTTGATGAATGTCAGAAATCAGCGATGTAAACGATACAATTTTCAAAGTAAATATTAATTGAAATCTCGTTTTGGTGTAACTAGACTATAAGTAATAATATGACATTTTGCAAATTGTATTATAACTCAATTTGATTTATTGTTTCTATTAGGTTTTGCTCTTAAGTGTTGAACTATCTTCTTCGTCGATAAAATAAAAACATACAAAGAACATAGAGACCTAATTCAATAAAGCCATTAAGAAATTCAATCAAGTCGGCTTTTATATTAAATACTATTTTGTCAGAGTTTTGGGGTAGATGTCAAGTAAATGGCCTTAACTTTGATGAAATAAACTGTAATCTAATGACAATAGCGATATTAGAAGCAGTACACACACAAACACACTTTGATGAATAGTATATATCTTAGTTTACTTTTGCAGCTTTTTGTGTTTTGTACTTTGTTCTCTATTGTTTAATGTTATCTTTTAGGCAAGATTTCGGCTTTTGGTGAAGGAGAATATTTTAAATGTTAAATTTCTAAATCTATATTTTGCTTGAGGTGTTATAGACACCTGATATCTTTGCTATTGCGTTGAATGTTTTCTTAATGCATGGAAATACTTATTTGTCCTCTCAAACCACTTTGTAGATTTGTGCAATTAACTCTAATTATCTTTTGTCAAAAACTTCTGTTCTCTTTTAAGCAAACCATTTTCAAACGGAGAGTTTTATGGGTCCAATTTATCTACAAAACAATAGCTTATAAAAATAAAAAAATTGTAGTAATTTTAAGATTGGACAAAAAATTTACAAACTTGGTAAAAATAAATTTAATATGAAGTGCTTGCAAACAAACGTAAATTAACATAATGCTTTAATAAAAAAATTGAAGCGAATAAAATTCAAATTGAAAAAAGAAGAAGCTTGTGCTTACTTAGTTAAAATGTAAGTAAGACCATACTACACTAGATTACAATGAAGTGAGTGGTGATGAACCTTTCCTTTTGAAAGGTTTTGGTTTTCTGAACCCGTGTGTTCAGTTGGATTGGACACCCTTTCTTTATGAAAGGTTATGCTTCTTGGACCGATGTGTCCAAAAGTTAAGGATATTATTGAAACGAAAACACTTTGCCACTTATATGTTAGTTCATAAAATTCCGTTTATTTGTTCGTTTGAAGTTGTTTTAATATAATTTTACATTTGCCTTTTGTCTGTTTTGTTAAAGTGTTCTGCTTGTGATGTGTGAATGGACTGTGGATATAATTGTGACTGATGTGAGTTAGGAAGCGTAAAAAGAAAAAGAGTGTGTGTTAAATGTATTGGTGTGAAATGAGTGATTGTATGATTGTGTTTGGTTTGTGTGTAAATAAGTGTAGGAATGATTTTGTGAAAAGGTTCCTCAACAGTGAGCGACATAAGATTTCGGAAACTAGACCCGCATAGCAATGGCTCCGTACTGCCCTGCAAGAGCTAGACGGTATGGGGTACCAGGTATTTTTACACTTTTTATTGTTTGTAGTATTTGTTGCTCTAGAAGCCAGACACCGACATAACTCTCAGAACTATATCTCTCAGGGTTTAAAAGTTATAGCTGGTTTTTCAACCAAAAAGTGTTCCCATGTATGAACACCAATTTAAGTGTAGAGGGCTGCACTCTACATAAAGGATATCTTTTTCGATGTATAGAACTTTAAGTTGCAAAAAAACACCAATGGATTACGTGATTGAGATGAATTTTATTTATCCGAAAGATAATCTTGTGGCATTACATTTTCAAATATGATTTCTGGCATATGACCGCCACGGCTGGCGCGGATGAAGTCCAATCTGGGCGTCCAATTTTCGATGAATTTTGCCAACATTTGTGGCCGTATATCAGCAATAACAAGGCAAATGTTGTCTTCCAGATGGTCAAGCGTTTATGGTTTATCCCCATAGACCAATGACTTTACATAGCCACACAGATAGTAGTCTGGCGGTGTTAAACCACGAGATCTTGGAGGCCAATTCACAGGTCCAAAACGTGAAATTAGGCGGTCACCAAACGTGTCTTTCAATAAATCGATTGTGGCACGAGCTGTGTGACATGTTGCACCGTCTTTTGTTGAAACCACCGTCTTTTGTTGAAACCACATCTGCTGGACATCATGGTTACTCAATTCAGGTATAAAAAAGTTAGTAATCATGGATCTATACCGATCACCATTGACTGTAACGTTCTGGCCATCATCGTTTTTGAAGAAGTACGCACCAATGATTCCACCAGCCTTTGTTCGTTTTGTAATATTTGTATTTTTCTCCACAACCTTCGTTCAACCAAGAACTTTAAGTTGCTACGATTTGTAATTTTGAAAGTACCAAAAAGTAATAGCTTTTTTGACCCAGAATAACACATTTCAATTGAGCCCTGCAGAAAATAGTTGTATTAATTTTTCAATATTCACTAGGTATAATAATGAATTGTGAATTATTTAATGTAATCATAAATATACACATATTGCGTCTTTTAAATGTTTCTTAAGCCTGGCATGTAGGTAGGAGAAATTACTTAATTAGCTAATCAGTCACCATACCCCTTCTTATTGACTGTCTGCTTCACTGTTATTAATATAACACAGCCCTCGCATTTTTTTCTTTTTTTTTATAACAATCATGTATTAAGTTTTAGTAATCTAGCTTCATATATAATTAATTTGCACGAAATTAATTACATGTATTGCTCACATAAATAAATAATACATTAAGATGAAAGCATGTACATACAAACACAGATGGTTCTAACTTTTTAGTGTTTATCGTATAACCGTAATATAAAACTCAACTTTTAGTTTTAGGTAAAACGCAAATTAATCAAAAAAAAAAAAAAAAAAGTTGACACAATCTGTCATTAAATGTGTTTTTGTTGGTCTTGTTTTTACATTTTCGACATTGTTGGTATCGCGGTACAACCGCAAATTTTTGATACAACACAAGAATCTTAAATTTTTTTTTGGAATGACAATATTAAGTTTGATCCCGTTTTGAACATTGCGAGACCACGGGATTTCAATTTGCACAAAACCAATTCCGTGCTCAAGGTTCGTGCAAGTGAGAGATAAATATTCTTGTTCTTCTTGCACGAAGCACCCCGCGCTTTTTTGTCGTGACAGTTTGGGCCAGCAGTTAAACAATCAGCTGTTGCAAAAAGTAAGTAAGAACAAAGCAAACAGTTTATCTCAATCAAACAACATGACATCAGTTTTGACTTTTTTCAATTAATGTTGGATATAAAAGTATCTGCAAAGCACTTTGAAATCTAAACGCGTCCAGATGTGTATTTAAATTTTTATTTCAACAGAAAAATATACAATATTTTTATTTTTGCGATAGAAATGTGGTTTTTGGTGTTCCCGTAATATTGTTCGTTTGTGGCTATTTTTGAGAAAAGTTAATTATTGCCCTCATTTTACAGAACTTTGCCCAAACAGTACGCCAACGAAGTTAATAAATATGCAAAGAGTAAATGATTAAAATTTAATTTTGTTCCTACAATTTTTCTTCAAAACACAATATTAATTGGCTTCTTTTAGGGGAATTTGTTTTGAAATTGAGAATTATGGAATAAAAGCCCGGAAGCTCGCATCAAAAATTTGTTTTAGGTGGCCTTAATTGTGTGTATGTTTAGTGACTTTGGAATTGTATGGACAATTCCTACCCTGGGAATATTTCTGTTCTTTTCTTCGAATTGAAGCCCTTTCATTTAAAGATTCATAATTATTTAAAAAAAAAAAAATTATTTTTAGAAAATAAAAACAATATTTACTCATAGTGAAGACGGTGCTAAAGTTTTTACACTTTGAATCTTTCTCTAATAAAAGTGAAGTAAAACAGTTGTGAAGAAAACAGTTTCTATAAAGTTGTGTAAAGGCCTGTGTATTAGTTATTTCACTACATCCAGAGTGTTCTCTATATTTATATAAAATGCTTTCTTTCACTTTTTTGGCCTTAACTTTTACTCTTTCTTCAGTGTCCTTGTGTTAAATTAATTTCACAAAAGACATGCCACTGTAACACTTAAATGTCATTAAATGAATATCGTTCAAGACTGTTGCTTTGCACTTGCAAGTCAATGACTTCTTTCATTCCTGACATCATATTAGTTCTTGTTACCTTATATTTATATGAGTTAACGAAACATATTTATTACTTTTTGCTATTGGCATCAACACGTGTTGATTTTAATGATAATTTATAAAACTTTTTGTTAAACTTTGTTCCTCAAACTAGCTGCGTATACTTTATGGGTTCTGTAAGCACGTATACGCCGTGTGGTCTGGAATGTGTGTATATAAAAATTTAAACTTTTCCTTTCTGAGCAAGGAAGTGAACAGATTTCATTTTGTTTCATTATTTCTGCATTATAAAAAGACTCATTAAATTTTCAGCATCTAATTATGTTTTACGTTCGTCAGCATGGCATTATTATATGAGAAAAATTAAGTTTAAAAATACACAATAAAAATAAACATTTCCTTTCATAAAAATGCAATAAGGTGGCAAATAAAAATTTTGATTTGGTGATTTAGAGTTCGCGAGTTGATTGGCTCTTATTTTTTTCTAAATAAAAGACTTCAGTTCAGTTTTTTTTGGTTATGTTTATTAAAACTTGTTGAATTTTATTTGTTAAGTCAAGAAGATGATATCGTACAAATGGGCATAATATGGGCCCGTTCTATGCTGTTTTTCACAACTTCGGCTAGAACTTCGGGCGACAAAATTTCGCACTCCTGTCGAATGCTGTCGTGTCGTATTTTGTCCCAGAAAAAAGTCTGGAAAAGTTAAATAAAGAGTTCTTGCCGGACATTGCAAAACGTTAAAACGAGAGATGAGGTGACTTGGGAACGCCGTTTTAAGAATATCGGTTGTGGTTCTCGCAGTGTCTGCTGTTTGCTACGTCCTGTTGGAACCACATGTCTTCTTGACCTAACTCGTTCAATTGCGGCAGAAAACACTCGGTTAATATGGCCTCATAGCGCACAAAGTGCATTGTAGTCATTCGAAAAGCTGCGTTCTCAAAAAAAAAAAAATAAAAAAAATTGGCCCTAAAACTCCTTTAGCTTTAACAGGGCAACATGCAGTTACTTTTAGTGAGCTTAATGGCTCCTAGTATATCACTCAAAAATTTTCAGTAGCCCAGAAGCGATAATTTGGCTTGTTCACTTATCGGCTGAAATGGAAATGAGCCTCATTGCTCATTGTTGTTTTGGTCAGAATATTGCCCACTTGATCCTCGAGTTATAGGATAGCTTGGGAGTAGGCTGATGCATGAACTGGACTTTGTGCGGGAGCTCCTTAGGGACGACTGTTAGGACGGCTGATAGATAGTCGCGAGGCATGCCTATGGCTTACCTTGACAGCCTCTCGTGTAGTCCCATACTTTTCAAGTTTGGTGACCAAACTGCGCAATGTTTCGGCAGTAGGTGGCAGACGAGGAGTAGGCGACGGAATTTTAGCAACGCCAACACCCCAGACAAATTTTATGCAAAAAAATAGACACAATTATTCCGCGCTATTGGAGACAGTATCGCTATCTTGCTTATTTACATACATTCTACAGCTGTCTAGTTCACAAATAAAGTTTTAGAATTGTATGACTTAAAATTAGGAAAATATAAACAAAGAAAATGTAATGTCAATCAAGTTATTGAAGAGCGTAGTGAAACTTTTATTGTGCATAGGTTCTAGATATAAAAGATTCTAAACTTTTTTTGGATACTTTAAAAAATAGCGATTATACCTTAACAGAATATTTAAGAGTTTAAAGTTTCATATTGCGTATGCAGAATGCTCTTACAAACTCTCGAATTTTGAAACAAGATTCTAAAAGAAATAGGATCTGTAGAATCTGGGACAATGATGGCTGTTGTGGTTACGGCTCCAAAACACATCAAAAATGTGATGAATGTCGGTAGTAGCTAAAGCATACTTAGAAACGTAATTAGATGTAAAATGCAATTATAAAAACAGACTGGTTCTTAATATACCAGTGCAACCTAGTTTGACAGTTCCCTCAAAACATTTATATTTTGTACTGTATTTTTGTATATTGAATATATACATATAAACATATTTTGAAAATATCTTTTAGCCTAGTTTTGCATTTTCTATATACCAAAAATAGAGCCGAAAAAATATTATTCCCTTCAAAATGTAGTTCGTATATATATAAATGACAGAAGCCTACTTTTGAAAAATCATTTATGAAGTGTTTTATCTTTTAGTAATATAATAATATTAACTTATTTCCTTTGGTAACTTTTTGGACTAATAATATGGTAGCAACTATAAGTCAAATCAAACGTTAAAGCCAATTTTAACAATATATTTGCTGAGTCAATGTGTGCTTAAAACTGTTCTATACCAAGCAGGTAGAGTTCGTCCTTCTTTTCATGCAAATGGTTTTTATTACCATGAGAAAAAAACAACATAAAACAAAAGTGTTTCAACAGAAAAACATTGTTTTACCATCAGTTGCTTACACTTATAAAACTTTGAATCTGTAACTGACAGGTATAATATTTGATATGAAACAATTCTAGCACAACAAAAGCTAGGCAAAATAATTGACACGTATTTCACAACTTTCGGAAAAATAAGTTGAAAAAAACATGATAATTCCAATAAAACTCTCAAAAAAGTTTTCTGCACATCGTGAGTGTGGCATTTGATGTATCGCATTGGTTTTTACTATTGGCGAAACAGAAAGTCCATTAACCATTTACAAACGAGAAAAAATACTATTCTAATACTAAAGATCAGAAGCTTGTTTTCGTAACCAATTTAAGTAGAAATTTGTGACGGCCTGGTTGCTAGAACTTTGCACAGCCCAATTGGCACACTTTCAATCAACAAAACAATTAGAGTCGAGTTTTACGAAATATTTAATGTTAAACAGAGTAGAACCATTTTTGGAAGAAAGGTTTTCATCCCAAAATATGCTACAAGGAGCACCGTTTTATTATTTAAATTGTTTTACAATTTTTAATAATTTTGTCGGGCTTTCTAGTTTAATTTTTAATCCTCAAAATTGGGAAGAATGTTTTTTTGTGATAAAATTGGAGTGATCACCATTTTTAAAGAAGACAAGAAAAGTAAAGTTGAAAACTCACTAGTTGGAGCACATACCATGTTTGTTTTCTGACCGCCACGTCGCTCATCAGCATTTAAATTTGCTTCAAACCAACGCCACACAGACGGGCCATATGTAAAACAGGGTAATAAATTTGTATCTTTGAGACAAGCGAAGTGATTATAAAACAATGTATAAGGAAGTCATTACCCAGTCTTTCTGAGTAATGAAATTTAAACCACCCTATTGAATCACACGTCGACCTACACTGTGTCCAAGTTGACTACCTCTGGTATTAAAAAGTTTGTTCGACTCATAACTTTGGTAAATACAGTCCGTTTTGTTAAAATTTAAATTTTTCGAAAAATAAACAAGTAGATAAACAAAATTTATACTAATTTTTGTTGATATCGTAAATGTCTTAAGAAATATTTGGTTTTGAATTTTGGAATCTCTGTTGTTGGCCTTGACTTTGCTTCTTATTTTGTAAAGGAATTTTTTTAATATCTTAAGGCGCGTGCTCGTGAGAAGAGATGAAAGTCAAGTCTTTGAAAAATTAATGAAAAATGAATAAATTTTGACCAAACTGGAGATTAATTGTTTTCTAAAAAAAAAAAACATTTAATCAAGACAAAAAATTATAAATATTGTCAAAGTATTAACTATATCCTTAAATTTTAGCTGAAAAACGAGTGCACGCTACATCCACCATTGAACGAGTTTGGAGAATTAAAAAAAAAAAAAATTTAAATATTAGTCCAACACAAAAATCGCACATCGAATTTTGTACAAATTTTTATAAATTTTATTAGATTTATTTAAAAGATTTATTCTGATCTTTCATCGTTACCTGCCCGTTGAAAACTGTGAGCAGGAGAGCAGATTTCTTAAAAATAGTCAAATTCTTAGAAACATTTTATTTAGCTGCTTGAAAATTATACTAAATTTAATTTTTATCTATTTAAAATTCTGTTATTATTTAGAAAAGGCTATAAAAGGTATTGCTGGAAAGGGTTGGAAGATAAATTACGTAAACCTTTTTTTTTTGTATGAATTTTCGAATCCAAAAAAAATATGTGAATGATTAACAAAATTCATGCAGAATATAAAAGAATACTTTTTTACCTGTCTAATATATAATACATATACATATATTTTTAACTTAACACACTTCCATATTTGGTCATTCTGATTTTTTCTAACCAATCATTCTACAGAATATTTTTAAGTCAGTTATCGCTTGCGAACACAAAAATAAAAGAATATTTGTATGGAAATTTGCATACAAAATTTTTAATATGCTGTTGTTAAATTTTTTAACATACAAGCATATATCTAAAAGTATAACAAAAAACAAAAAGATAGGAAAAGTATAAGTATATATAAGTATATATAGATATAAAAGTATATTTCAAAATATGTGTCTAATTCCGCAAAAACTCATTCAATAACTTAGAGGTCCCATTCGTTTTAACTACGATTATTATTGGGAGCAATTGAACTTCATTTGTTTTAATAACTGAGCTCAAGGTCACTTTATTTTCAATAAATATACTTTATATTTATTGTTAAATTATTCAATATGTATATTGAAAAGTGACCTTGAGTGACCTTGAAGTGACCTTGAGCTCAATTATCAAACCAAATAAAGTTAAATAAAAAAGGTCGAAGAACGAGTACCCATTGGAAGCAGTTTTTAAATTATATCAAAAATAAAATAAATAAATAAAATAAAAATAATTCAGACAAGTACGAGGCTGGCTCGCGCACTTTGGGTTCCGTACGTATGAGTAATGTACGTATGGAATGGCGTATACCTATAAATACATATTCAATTTCAGGCCTCTATCTTTTACGGTTCGAGAGTTATAGCTGACTGTTATTTTTCGTTGTATGGGGGCACCTGGTAGTTTTCGACTTATTGTTGTTTTTAGTATTTGCTACAAAAACAACATTTTGTGAAAAATTCAGCTCTCTAGCTCTTACTCTGTCGGAGAATAGACGCTGTGACGGACGGACGAAGATAACGGACGGACGTAGGCAATAGGGTTCCATTTCACTCTGATGAGTATGGAACCCTAAAAATTAACACAAAATTAATCGCATATTGCTGGCATCAAATATAAATAGTTGAACAAATTTCAGGTGTTAAAGTACTCCCTAACATTGTACATATTTGTAGAACTACATAGTGGTTGAGTTGTTATTTTGCTTGTATTTTTACAAAAAGAAAATGTAATAATTAAAATAATACATTACGGAATAATACAGTAAGAAATAATAGTTTATTAAAAAGAGTTGCTCTTTCAGATATTACGGAATAATATTTGTCTAGGGTCTTTGATGATGATGTCACCACATAAAGATATCTACACAACATTTTAGACCATTACTAGGCATATGGTTACCTGGGATAAATGAAGAAAAGAAATTATCCTTAGGTACTATGCCAATATTAAACTTACTTGTATGCAGCGTAGATTTGTACATAAGACAAGCGAAATTATTCTTAAAATTAAACCTTCCTAAGAAATACTATATGCTTATTTTAAAAGAGACATCAAACTTTTGCCAAAACCAGAAAACAAAGTTAGTTGATTGTCGAGGGAAATATCATCAATAAGAAATAAAAGACAAACACAGCAAGATAAATTCAAATGTTTGCTGTGTACTGAAACACAAGAAAATATTGAAAATGTAGTAAACGATGAAAGTGTCTTCTGTTGGTTTTATGGTTTTCCTTGATAAAACTCAGGAATTATTTTTTCGTCTCTTAACGCCTTTACTAGAGAGATAAGCGCAATTAAGATTAATGTTGTGAATGTTTTTAGTTGTTCAATTAAAAGCAAGAAATAAATATATTAGTATGTTGCAATAATATTTCATTTCATATCTTTGTCAATATATACATTTTTTGAATCTCTTATATTTTGCTTTAACAATGGATATTTTTGTATTATGAAATACTTGATTATTAATTTCAAATTTGTAGTTATTAGATGTATAATTCTTATATTATGTGTAAAAATCATCATAAAAAAAATCAAGAAAGCAGATAATGCCCACAAAATATTCGTAGTAATTCAACACTTTGTTTCATACATTACAAGAGCATATTGAAGCCTCTGGTAACAACTTTAATTTTCCAATTTCTTTTATGTTTTCGATTGTTCAAAGGGTTTTATTGAAATCCGTCCGACTGTATATAAACAAAAGAAATTCATGCCTATTAAACACAACTTGTGCATGAACATGTGAATAAAAAGTAAAACCAAATTATTTGAAATGGAAATTCCTCACTGAACGGTCACATACACATTTAACAGGGCAAACAGTGAATAGTGAAGATTATAAGAAGATCATATGAGATCGACATAAGTAATAAAAAAATGTATTGCTGTGAGGATTTTATTGAATGCTTCTACCATAAAATGCCTTTTATAACTGAAGTATAGTTATTTTTGCACTTACAGTGCAAATGATGTAAATTACAAATAAAAACTTTGTCAAGTCGCTAAAATCTAGGTGGACAGTACGCTGTTTCAAAGTCGTATATATGCCGTCAGCATATCGTTGTTTCTGATCAACTCATCAGTAGGCTCAAAAAAAAAAAGATTTCTGTATTAAAGGTTTCTTTGAACATTTCGGATTGTCATTTTTTTATGGACATTTTTTAACAAGTAGTTTGGTTTCAAATATTCTTTTTGGAATTTTTAAGTCTACTGATGTCATAATTGGCGAAATTAACGAAATGTCAGCGGCATTTATATTAATAACATCTATTTTTAGACCTAAAATAATACATTTTAATTGCCTTTGAAAGCAAATAAAATAGTAAGAACACAGATTTATATGCAACTATCTAATAAATTGAATTGGATGCATGTTTTATTAGATTATTTTATATAATGTTTTATATCTGGTGACCAGTGTTATTAGTACAGAGTTTGTGAAAATTGAAGGCAAAGGTTGAGGTAATATATCTCTGTATGATATAATCGTTTCAAAATACATTAAAATACAAAAACATTAAATGTTTCTTTTGAATTTGATTTAGAAGTACTATAACACAATTTTTTCATTTTGGTAATACATACTCAAATTAATAATATTATGTACCATTGAATTTATGCCGCACTAATGAATCTCACTTTATGCCAAAATTTTCTATTGATTTTTGTCAACAGATTAATACCAGCTTTAAAATTCTTCATGTCGTTTTACATAATGTTGCAGTTGACATTCGTATGATATACTGTCATCAGTATGAAGATACATTAGTAGCCAGATCAGATTGTAGCCATTTTGTGAAAATCATCGACTATATTATTGATGTGTTGAAGTTACGCCTTCCAACAAACTTAACGAACAAACGGAGTTGTTTCAGCTTAATTAATTACCCTAAATAAATTTCAGCTCTAAAAACTGCTATTGCAGCAAAATATGTTATGTCCACTTAACACGAGTTGGAGCGTCCATAGGGTTTTCACTACGCTAATGCTGTCGATTTTGCAAGTGTGTACATAAAAATTATTCCTGCTTTAAATTGTAAATAAAATCAGCATTTGCTTATGGATTTTTATAATTTAGAGCTTATTTTATTTCTTAGACATGTTGAATTTAGGAAAATGTAAAAGTGCCCATTTTTATTTTTATTATTGAATATTAAAAATAAAAAAGAAAGCGAATTTCGCATGAACATTTTTTCGCCATTGATTTCTAAATAATTTTGAAGCGAAAAAAGATGGAAACAAATTGTATTCCAGTACTAAAAGAAAATTTTATAGCATATTTTGGTGTGCTATTCATTAAAATTGGAGAAGGGTCCTCCAAATTGTCTTGGGCGCAATCGTATAACTTAGGGAGAAAAAACAATCCATAAAAAAATCCTAAAGTTTTAGAGAAAAAGCAGATTTGCAATTATAGCACCAAAAAATTTATAAAACCTACATATTTTTTTCTTGAACCCATACTGTTGTACAGCGTTATCAACTGTTCAGTTAAAAAACGTTGGAAGCTTAATAGTCATATTTTAAAATATTGTATTCATACAGGTTTAATAGCTCCTAAGTAGAATTGTGAGTATTTTATTATCCAATCTAGCAACGCACTTATATTTGGCTGTTGCTTACGCAAAAATAGCGAATAAGAAATAAAACCTTCTTATTAAAAAGCTTTCATTTTCATAAAAAGTTTTTATTATTTTAATCAGTATTGTTGTATTCTAAAATTAATAAAAATTGTATTTTTTTTTTTTTTTTTGCATTTTTAGGAAAACGTAAGAAAAAGAAAAGTTTGTCAGTCACTTACCGACAAAAATAATTTATTCGAACATCGTGTACATATTAGGTCTAATTCTTTACTCTACTTTGGAATCCCATGGGATCCCAATTTGCACGAAAAGCGTTCCCGTACTCTAAAATTGGGCAAATGAGAGTATTTGTGAGAGAACATTATGATTCTTCTTCATGCTGTACGAAACAGCCCGTACTTTTTCTTCGGGCTAGTTTGGGCAAGTAATTCAGCTGTCAGCTGTTTCAAAGAAAAATAATAATAAAATGAAAAGGTCGAAAAATCAACAATTATTAGAAAAATAATAATTTAATAGAAATATGTATGTAAATGTTTGTTTGGAAAATTTGAAATTAGTGTGAAAAAATATTTTAAAGCTGAATTGTTATACATTTATATTTACAAATTTATTTATGTAGTTTGTATATGAATTTACAAGTTGTGTTCGTAAAAAGTTTTATGCATTTCATTCCTTTTAATTTTTTGGAGAAAACTTTTTTTTTAACACATATTCAATAAAATACATAAATATTTTTTTTTTATATTTTGAGCTGTCAGAACCCTGACGTTTTCTTTTGTGGTAACATGTTTGTTACTATTCGTTACCGTACTTTTGTGCATTTTTTTCTCTTATTGAGCGAAATTACAGTTCACTCTCATTTTACCGAACTTTGCTCAAAAAGTAAAGAAACAGAGCTATTATTCATTTGGGTTGGCTGCGACATCACTTTGACAATTAGTTAATTTGTTTTGTTTTTTTTTATAGTTTTTTCATAGAGTTTTTCTTAATCTTAGATTATTTTGCTAAGTTAGATAACTTATTGTAACGATATGAAATGAAATTTAATATGAAAAAGTAGAAAAACCAATCAGGCTTCAATCTAATATCCATCATATAATTCCAGGTCTCAAATTGGTAAAGCAATTAAAGTTAGAAAATTTAATTTCAAGTATTTCAGTTTACGAAGCATTTAAACAAGGGTTTTGTCGTTGATAAGTTTTTATTAAAATCTTCGGTATTTTGTGTTTATGAAGTAACTTTTACAACATTTTGCCTACTGAAGCCTTATACAACGCTTATGAATAATACCCTTATCAGTTAAATGTGAAATGCCGCTGCAATATAGGTTTTCCTTCTAACTGTTCGTAACGTTTTTGTTTCCTAAATTTTTTGTGTTACATACATATTTCCTGCATGCACATGAATCCTCTGGCATATTAAAATGTATATTTTTGCTCTTAGGAACGGGTTTAGGGAGAGAAGTATACAAACACATGTGTCAAAGCATACAATATAACCATTTTTTCATATGCCTCGGGTTGTTTGCCTTTTGTTTTGCTGTTTTTTCTCTTTCAGATTTTGAAAAAAATATAAAATGAGTTTTAAATACTACATTTTCAGTAACACTTGTAACGTTTGAAAGGATTTCAAAAATCTGAAACCATGTGTGAAGAAAAGTCATTGTACGCTACATGATACAAGTTGATGAATGTACATACATATATAATAAATCACATGAAGCATGTCTTTTGTTTGTTGGCAGTAATCGAATTAAAGGGAACGAGGTAAAAAGTTTGCAGAAAATTTATGATTAAACTGTCAACAGCAAATGTAGCACATACATGTGCAGATGTTTTCTATTTTTTATTATTTTGCTGTACGATTTTTTAAGATATGAAAATTGTACAGTTAATGGTTTAATCCAATATTTGGTTCCAGAAACTTCTGTTTGCCAAACTCGAAATGGAATGGAAGCAGATGGGGTTGAAGTCGTAGAATATGCATGTATACAACACTTTGTGCATAAATACTAAAGAATATTATTTAATAGCTAATTAAAACTTTCATAAACAATTCAACCCTTGGATAAAATTAGCCTTCAATGATACAGTATAATATTATTTAAAAAGAAATATAATATTATAAGCTCCTAGCAGAAAACAGGCTTTCTAGGTTTAAAATAAAAATATAATTTTTAACTAATTTATCTCTTCTGTGCCTAAATATGCGATCAAAATGTTCGTAATGTTTTGACTGTTAAGTATTTGCCTTCCTTTCAGCGCATTTCAAAAACAAATACAACTTATACGCGAAAGTTTTGGCAAACCTGCAAATGCAGGTCGTCTTGTAGTCTTCCACCGGTATTCATAAAAAATAAAATGTTGCTCAAATACATTTTAGAACAAATTTGATATGAAAAATTAGTTCTAAAATGTATTTCAACAATGTTTTATTTTTTATGAATACCGGTGTTCGTCTCTAATTATTTCCCTTTTCAAGTTTTGTGCAGAAGAAGTATTTTAGAATATACAGTAGAAACAAGTATATATTCAGTTGTTACTCAGGAGTGGATTTGTAGTGGGTGGAATATATATCCTTTCAATCGGTATATAACATTGCCGTGCATGCATGTTCTTAAAGGCCAATTTTCATCATCAGACGTACTCCAATGCACATTTTCGTGTTCCACTCAACTTCCACCCACTATAAATCCACCCCTGAGTAACAACTGAATAAAAGCAGATTTTGATAGCACTAGTTTAATTCTTTGAATGGGTATAGAACACTATCATACATGTATGTTTCAAGTGGCCAATTTTCATCATCAGCTGTACTCCCATGCACATTTTGATGTTCCACCCAACTTCCACTCACTATAAATCCGGCCCTGAGAAATAATCACCAAAGTTTTTAACAAATTTTCATAACACTATTTAAGAGCTTCTTCTGATTTTTTGGGTTAAATATTTTTGAAACTTGTGAAATTTTCGAAAACGTTGCATCCTACATTGCGACTTTTCCAATGGTTTACTTATAACAGTTTTTTAAATTTAAGAGCTATTTTGGTATACCGTTGAAGTCTTGTTATTTTTTTGAGCTAGCTTCTTCCAAATGGCCTCCTTAGGGCTCTAAGCGTGTCAGTATATTCGCTATTTCATGTAGACCTTATTTTGCACCAGCTGTAGCTTGGCCCCTGAGAAAGAATTGCATATGATGTTGATTGTTTCTTAGTTCTATTTTCCTCCGCTTTCTAAAAATATATGACACAACCGTGCATGTCTCCCCGAAGTATCCTTACACCCGTTCGGAAGGGCGCCATATTGAAAAGTAAAAAAATCTAACAAAAATAAAACATTTTCATATTTTTTTTAATATTTATTATTATCCAATGTTTTCTTTCATACTAATTGTATGAAAATAGTTAATTATTTTGTGTTTTTACTTAAAAATAAAACAAATTAAAAAAATACCTTTTTTTAACTGTGTTCAACATAACTGTGGAACTCAGTTAACAGAGGTGTGGGACGTATTTAACTCACAAATTTATCTTCACCCCCTTTATATTTAGCCGTTTATTTACATAAATACAGAAACAGTGATGCTATAAAGTTTTTTGCAAACCTTAGCCCAGTTTGAAAACAATCTATCTTACCGACTTTCACAATTTAAATAACAATGAGCTAAAGAAAACCAAACCTTTGTATCTAATATATCCGTATTTCATTTAAATTTGTTATATTTCCATTTGTCTAAAGCAAAGTAAACGACACTAAAATAAATCAAGCAAATTTACTTAAGAGCACACTTAGTTCATAAATTAAAAATATGTATTTTGAACTTGTGCTATTTGAAATACCGTGCCTTTTTATTATGTTATTTTAGACTGCCTGGTGGCTTGCAGATAGACGTGCAGTTGTTAGGAGCCCATTTTTAAATGATATTCGGTGGAAGGTGTACATTTTACATTAACCTTATTTAAACAGGCGGACAACACAAACAGAAAATTTTATGATTAAGCCTATTTTGTTATTTAGTGCGATTGTCAGTGACAGTGGACAATGTTATCTTGCTATATGCACTACAACGTGACAGTAATAAAAGAAAGAATGTTAGTAATTACAGTAAAGTAAATTAATACTTTGCAATGTTACTGTATCCACAGATCAAGTTTTGTGTTATCAGGACCGGAACAGAAGGATAAATTAATGGAAGTACCGTTTGTAGCACTATTTTATCTTGGTAAAGGGATAATTTCAATTTCGTTCAATACCATTGTATTGAATGTATTAATATATCTGAATTTTCAATCTACCTAAAATAATAGATAAAAATGTCTTTGAATGATACTACTGGTATTCCTTCATAGTTCCAAAGTAGAATATTTTTAAACCGACATTTCAATATTGAATTAAGTCTCTGATCAAAATTCTGATCAGTTCGTATCAGTCTCTTATTTGTCCTGTCAGCAACTTTTTTCCTCATCACATAATAAGGTTGTTGGTTTATTAAGAAAAATAGGTAAAAATAAAATAACAATCCGTTTGCTGGAGGGGCATACAATTTTTTTCACCATAATATTCTTAAGTGCTGGTTTTTGAGCTGTAAGAGCATGTACATACATTTTCTTTTATCTACTTAAACTACTGTTCCATTTTGACACAGAGTTATTAAAACTTAATGAATCATGCTTTTAGTTTATTCATGCTTTGGTCAGCCTTTTTAATTGTTTTTTATATTAATAAAAAGAAAATCAATTGGAAAACCTTTCCAAACGTTATATTTTCTTAAATGAAATAATCCTTGTCCGAAAAGTAATTTCCTTTCAGACGTTTTGTATTGTACGAAAGTTATTTTACTTGTTTCAACAGAACGCACAAGGATACTTGATATTCGAATGGGCGTTAAAAATTTATGGAAAGAAAATCCTTCAGTTTATATAAAACACTTTTCAACATATCATTTCTATCGTATACACTGTATCACACACTCACACTGAGCTGCATAACGATGTGTCCCTTCACAAATAATCCAACAAAAGTCGAAAGAAAGAAACTGACTACAACTTATTTCCAAAGCAACTGTTTAAGCTCAATGACAAAACAAAATATACTTTCACATTATACAGTTTCCAAGGCGCAGAGCTCTTGTTTTGCATATGGTTTAGTTGTAAAGATAAAGGTAAACTTTTATCATATTTCTACGGCTGATTTTGTAAATGAACTAAGGAGCGATTTGCTTATCATTCTTGGAGATAACAGCTACATTTATTAAGTTGTATTAAGCCGTGACGTTGCTTTTTATTTCATTGAAATTAATATTCAACATTTTTCGATGTCGGCCTATAAAGAATAAGGAAAAAAAAATTTAAAAAATCATTAGTAGCACAAAATATAATTTAAATTTTCGTGAAAATTTCTCATTGTGTGGAAGAATATTATGACCGATACTTACAAAAACTTATCGAACCCTATAAGTTTTTGTGAGCATCTAGATATAAGTTTGATAAAGCGAACCTTAGTCATTTACAATCTTAAATTAATATTAATTTAATTAATAAGTCCCAGGTAAAAATGTATAAAAAAAATCTTGAATTTATTTATACCTCAACGATGTAGTAATAATAGGTGTTTAGAACAGCACTAAAAATCAATAAAGTGGCTAAACACATTTTATTTTGTTGCATAGTGTAACACACATATGTAGTTATGTAAATTTGTAATCACTCAAATAACTTAACTTTATTGAATTGCAGACTTTTAATAACGGTTGTAAAATTTTTCTTAATTTTGTATAAATACTTTTGCTCATTAAAATATTTGTCGCATTATCATTATTATTATTGGCTTTTATTCATCGCATTGTTTTCAATCTCTTCTTGAAATAAAATTGAACCTTGTACTTAGCAATAAAACATACAGTTTCATTTATTTGTGCATTGCTTAATTATTGTCGTTTATAAGGCAAATAAGTTTTGCTGTAACAAGTGCAGTAAATTACAATTTGATTTCAATTTTGGAAAACAAATTCTACAAAAATTTTAATCGGGTTCATTTGGAACCACTATTTGCAAAATATACGTGAGTATTTGGCTACTCACGTCAACAATAGGATTTCCTAAATCTTTTGTTTAAATTTTGGACTGAATAAAGTGTAGGAATGCTCTGGCAGCAATATGATGCACGGGTAGGATTGACCGAAGGAAACAATACTTGAGCCAGTCTACCGTAGCATTAAAGATTTCAAACAATTTTCTTTGTCACACCCTTTGACGGCCGCGGCGCCCTTCTAGTGTTTTGTGCACAGTTAGTCATACCATAATATCGTGCAAGGTATCATTGCTTAGAAGTTTTTAGTACGCACATTTATTTTTGGCTCTGGCGTCAAATTAAGATTGCAACTTTCCCATCCCTGTGATCACCTTGCAAAATGGCACCCTTTGACGGCTGCGGCGCCCTTCTAAATTTTTGTGCACAGTTAGTCATACCACACATCATTGCTTAGAAGTTTTTAGTACGCAGATTTATTTTTGGCTCTGGCGTCAAATTAAATTTGCAACTTTCCCATCCCTGTGAACACCTTGCAAAACGGCATTTACTTGCAAACATGAGGAAAACTATCTTAACTTTATAAAACGTATGCCCAAGAAAACCTAAGACTTATTCATAAACAAAAAAAAGTTACAAAGATTTTAAGACCCAACTAGTGATTGGAAGCAAATAATTTGTTCGTTCAATTTTTTGTTTATGAGATTTCTCATACCTGGTCTGTCAATTTTATTTTACCTGATTTTGTTTCAGAGCTTAGTAATTTTTTTATTTTTGAGTAAAAATTAATATTTTTGGGCATAAGCGTCATAAAATTACAGCAACTTTCATCACGTTTGCACATCTTCGAGGTGACTGGCTGAGCTTCTTTTTTTGTGTGCGGGGCCTAAACTAAAGACATGCAAACGCATATCTGAAAGAAAAATCAAAACAGATACATGATTCTTGTGTTTATTTGTATTGACAGATAAGAGCAAAATGGTAAGACCATCGATTTACGATAGCTTGTGGCATAAGAGCAACGAGATTGCACTACGATATGCAAACAAAAACATTTTCAAGTCGTTAGATTTTGAATTTTTTTCCTTGTATTTTTATATGTGAAAGCCCACTAAAGGAGGCGTTGTACGAGGTCAGTATGATCGAAAAAAATATTGGGGCAAAACGGGTTTTGGGACTGGAACTACATGTAACCCATTTGGGGTAACGGATTAGTCCCATCACACTAACTTGCCGTAAACTGCCCAAAATGGAGTCAAGTTTACTAACAAACTCCATAATTTTTTCTCTCAAATATTTTTCATATGAACCCTTAACTCTTAAAAACAATAAGGGAAGAAGTTTGTTATTTCGCGATGTTAGAGTCGTATGTTATTCCTTACGTCATATCGCTAGTGTTGGCTTAATATCTGCTTCAGTGCAAAAGATGAAAAAACCATGAAGTAGCCTCATGAAAGTATGAAAATCTGTGAGTCAAAGGCCATGTCTTGGTTTTAGTGTGTAGATGTTTTTCCATAGTAGAGAATTCTGAGAGACAGGTGATAAGCATATCAATATAATTTTTTATTTGTTTGCGGAAAGTAAAATAATAATATCTAGTAAGGTATTATTGTTCGCTCTTTGTGTGTGTTTTTTTTACAACACAGTTCATATTGATCTGTTCTTGTACTCACTAGAGATATCCAACAAAAGTTAGGCAATAATGTAAATTACAATTCGTAAATAGTAATAATTGCTTTGTGTTTGCTTTCAAGGCTGGAACAGCAAAACAGTAAATGTCTGGTTAACAACAACAAAACAATAAATGCAGGGTTAAGAATAACCTTTCTAATTTTTTTAAATTTTAAATTTTGTATGCACTTGTTTTGCGCTTACATCAAATGTAATAACAAACTGTAAACGTGTAAATGTCGAAGAAGCTAAAAAACGCCGTAAATTGACAAATGTCACGATGACATTTTCTACACGACCTTTGACAGATAATCTTGTTTTACCAATTTGTGTTGATTATTAAGTCCCAAGTGATATATGCCAATTACTCACAACAAGAACTCCGATAATATAATAAACAAAACCAAAACGATTGACAGTAAAATTCATTACATTATGGTGATTTATCAATTTTGCTAACATGCCGATAAACGTAGGATAAAATAACTCCTGGGAGCAATATGTCCCTAGAAGAACAAATGCTAGAGTAATTCATATTTGAAGTAACTCGATTCTCAGTTTTTTTTTTAAGGTAATTTTGTAATTTTGGCTGAAGTCATACCCAAGTGAAAGTCCCTATTATGGGAAGAAAATTAGAAAGAAATACAACTATATAAAACAAATAAAAAAACTAAAGAAAACCAAATAAAAATATATTAAATTTTTTTTCATGCTTGAATACAAAAATAGGTGAAATAAAATGAAACCTCTATGAAGAAATATTATCACCCGAAAGAAATATTCAGTAAAAAGTAAACAACGTTCTGTTTTCTACTTTTATGGCCCTTTTTTATGTGTAATTTATAAGATAGCTGTGCTTTGCGTGATAGATAAAAAGCTTGTTGATTGATGAAAAAGCTTGTTATGTAAGACCTAATAATTCGTAATATGTGAAGAGCCAAAAATTTACTAACATGGAGATTCTTCACATATTACTCAGTTTATTTGCATAATCATCCCTATCATGAAAAACGTTTTCCCTAAAAATTTTTCCCATTTCCCAAAAGTGCGATCATGAATAACTTTTCCCATAAAATGTGTTCCCATTCGAAATTTTCCCTTATCGTGAATGGATTTTTCAAAGATATTTTTCCCATTTTTTGTATCAATTTGTTCATTTTTTTTTTCGGGAACTAGAAAAAAATGCAAGTATTTGCTATATTTTAATGGATATATAAATCAGCTGAAAACTAGTTTTAGGTATAAATCAATAAATAATGTGCAACGTGACATGCTTCTCAATAGGATGCAAAATAACCGACCCATTGCATGTGGTTTTGTGAAGGTTTCTAAGGATATGGTGGCCAAATTTGGGTATTCGCTTACAGAAGTACTAAAAAGGGCTGGCCCTCCTATTAAAAAAGATCATGAATGGAATTTTATAAATGGATATTTTATCCATTCTGGGCAGACTTTTCTAAAGCATCCAACACTTTAGAGAGCACTTGGCAAAAAGTGTATTCCGCCATTCCTACTTCGTAATCTCTTCCAACACTTTTTTGGTATCCACCCTCTGCAAAAAGACGTAAGCATGCGCTTAGTTTTACGTTGGGCGGAATATCAAATGATTTTTTTTTCCAACAGAGAATCTGTCAAATTATTCAACAGGCATGAGAAGTCCGATTTATTCACCCGTTTTACCTTTTAAACTAAAAAATTCTGTTTATTAGTTATAAAACATAAATTTAATTACTTTTTACGTCACTTACCCACAAATTTTCAATAAATTTCCTTTGTATTTATATTTTTTTCTTTCCAAACGTTCCCATAATATTCATGCTAGCAAATTTCCCTACTTGGGAAATGAAAGTTTTATGGGAATAAAAATTTCACATTTTATTTAGGGGTGTAATGCCGATTTCTTTTCTGAAATAATATGCGTTTCGAGTTTAAAAAGATTAACGAGATTAACCGTCTAATTTATAAAAATTATAACAGGCTTATAAAGCTCTTATTTGACAGATTTTCCATACAAATATGTCAACTAACAGTCTTATAAGCCTGTAATAATTTTTATGAATTAGGGAGTAAGAAAATTTACTTTTGAATATGCTTTACTTTAAAAACGGCATAAAATTTCTCTTCACGGTCAGGTTCTCGTACTAAAAAGAAATAAAAATTTTTCCAAGGTTTTAAAAAGTAAAAATTATACCTAGTAAGCAAGTGAAATAACTCACAATGCTGTACAGGAGATAGATCAGTGCTGCAGGCGTCACAGACGCAAAAACATAGGTTTTTTTCACTTTTCAATAAAACATGTTTTGACAAGAAGCCTATAATGGGATTCAATCGAATATTAAGGAAGCTTTTTCATTGGGGTCTTTTGCGCAGCAAAAATTAAAGCGAACATATAAAAAAGATTTGACAACAATAATTTAAAAAATTTTCCCTACATTGAGAACAATTGTTTTTTTCATTTTGTATAATGAAAAACTATTCTTTTTTTCTTTATATTTAAATGCTATGCAAGTTAGTATGCCTTATTTAAAAAGACGACATAGATTTACTTGTGATTTTAACAGCATAACCTTCAACTATAGATGAATAAAAATTACTAACAATGGCTTTGTATACAGTTTTGCCATACATACTTATCTTTTTTAAGTGCTCTACCGCTTGGTGAGGTAGCTGTTTTTACATGATTTCTATCTAATTATTTTTACTATAAATCTAGTTACTTCTCAATTATATGATTTCTATCTAATTATATCAGTAACGTAAACTTACATATGAGCATTTACTGTAAAACTCTAACACCAATTCCATGTAAAAAATCGTTGTTGGCACCTAAAGCTTATTCACTACGAGTTTCAGTCACAAGTTGCAACAACCAAATGTTATATATTAATATATACAGTTGAACAAATCTACAATGTTTTAAAATACATACGACTTGCAGAGCGTTTGTTGTATATACACACGAAAATATAAGCCATGATATTTACAAACATTTGTAGCCTTGAAAACTGTTTTCAACATTTATATTATAACACTGCATGCGTTCTTTATATGAAGTATTTTGCAATTATAGTTGCTTTCTCAGTCTATTTTCTGTCTTTGTTATATGTATGACCTTGTTCTTAGCTTAAGTAGTGGAATTTATTTCATAAATATTTTTTAATAAATATAAATTGATAAGTTGTGCAATTTAGCAGGTAGAGAAGAAATTATGTAAACATATATTTTTAGAGCAATATATTGTGAAAATGCCATTCTAATTTGTATAACAATTTTATATTTTTTTCGATGCATGTTATGCTTTGCAATTTTTATACATTTGCATTTTAATGGTATATATGAAGGTTGTGGGAAAAGTGTGGTATATCGATACGTATGAGTAATGCTCATATACATACAAATATTGCATATACGACTGTGCGATTCAGGCTCAAATTGACAGTCAGTCTCTTGCCTACCGCTACTACGAGTATAAGCAAGGGATTTAAAACTATTACAAATTGTTTACTGTTTAATGACTGCTTGGATGAGCATTAAGCTTGAAAACATTTTTAAGCGAAATTTCTATATTCAAACTCTTAGAAAGCAGAAAATATCTGTTAAGTAGCGAAAATTCAGCTGAAACTTACTCAACTTGGCTTTCGTTCTAAAACTCATAACATGTAAGTCTCTACGTGCATACCTGAAAAGAAAAAGATACACACATATATGTTGATTAATTATATAAAACGTTATTGATAAAAGGAAAATAATAATTCAATAGAAATATATTATATATCTTATGCAAATATTGCTAAAAATTCAACATGAAAAATTCATATAATATTGATAACTACTTTAAATGATTACAAACAACCATTATCTGCTTGATTACGTTTTAATAAGCAAAAATTGCTGAAAGTAGCGAAACTGGAATAAAGTCTTATTAAAGCCAAGAATTTAACAAATTAAAATGTCTAAAACTTAAAACTCTTCATGAACTCAAGCTTATCAAATTGAATCGTAATTCCTTCTCTAGTTTGCGCATTAGATTTTATCTTACTTTGTTGAAGAACTCATAACACTTTTCATCAGAATCTTAAATAGTTTTTCAAAATCTATACAAAATTTCGGAAAAGCAGTTTAATGCACTACGGCTCGACTAAAACATTTGTTTTCTTAGAATATGATATGAAGTGATATTAAAAATAAAATTTCAGTTACTTTTTTACTTAGAGATAAACAAGAAAACGACGAAGACTATGAAATTGGTCACAACTATTAAATAGTTTTAACAATCTAGGTATGCAATTGTACTCGCTATGTACATAACAAGCTGCAAACAGTATGACAATTGCCAGAATAAAATAACTAATCTTTGATTAATTCGCTGCTACATGTTTATAAATGGAACATTTCGTTCAGAACAAATCATTCTTTTATGGTTCAGTTGCTGAATCAAGGATTAACAATTAAACAAAAAAAATTTATTAAAGAGATGGTGAGCGTTAATCAACTTGTTAACTTAGTACCGGGCAGTTCAGACTGTTATACAAAAACATTAATACTTTCATTAAACTTTACCAGACAAAGGCCTTAAATAATTTGTTGAGTCTGTAAAAACTATAGCGAAGGTTACATTTTACATTCACACTAGCATGCTCTATACTTTGCACACACACTATTGCACTTTATCATATTATATGAATATCTGACAATTACTAATACACAGTGTAATAGTCTGAACTGCTCTTAAGCAGAAAGGGGTTTTTTCTACTGTATTATTTTCAGTATTTATTTCTTATAGAAGGCGTTCTATATTTCGCGAACCTGATTAAATGGTTTAATTCCAAACTGATTGGCTTGATATGCAAGTTAAAGTATGGAATATGATCAATTGCTGCAAAATTTTGATACGTTCCAGAGTTCTTAAAGTACCGATTTGCAACAGAAAAGCATAATATTTAGCTTTCATAAGCCATGAAAGCAAAATATCATTAAATTTAAAAAATTTAACAAACCAAGGCTACTGCCTGTATTTTAAGAATATTAAAATATATTTTGTGACATTTAATAAATTTTGTTTCCACAAAAACCCTAAATGGGCAAGCTTGCGACTTTTCTAAGAACAAGAACACTCTTGTCTCTAATAATAAGCACAAACTCGTACACATGTACTTTTTTGCTGTATTTATTTACTCTATACTTGTTTATATGTTCCATTTTCTTCCCCAAAAAGAAAACAAAAATACAAAAGTGACATCAAAATATTGTTTTAGGATAATAAGTGCAGAACTCATCTGCATGTAGACAATAATAACTATTATTATAATACATTCAGCGTTGCCGGCCCAAAAATTTTTTTTCAATTTTGAACTTGAACTAAAAAATGTAACATAAGGGGAAAGTTCAAAAAAAGATATGACTAATTATTAAATTTATTCGACACTTTTTCTTAGTTTAATATTATTTAGTTTTTTCAATCTATTGGTTCCTCTATTTATTAACGTCATTTGCTGATATTTGCCCAATCTTTGGATTGGTTTTAAAGGCATATAATAAAATTATTTAATTATAGTCGAACTATATGACTTACAATTGCTATTAGTTTTATCAAGCCTAAGAGTGTTACTTTCCCAAAATTGAAAAAGATTTTTTGTGATAAAGTTGGAAAGATGAACATTTTTAAAGAAGCCAAGAATTGAAAGTTGAAGACTTTCTGGCTGGGATACATACCATGGCTGTTTCACTACCACTACATCGCTGATCAGCTCCTAAATTTGCCTTGAAGCCAGGCTATAACTAATTATATACTGTTTTTAAGCAATAGCGCATAGCCATCTTACCACCAAAGCTCTTCACATTACTTACTGTCTGTCTAATCTTTTTGATTAATTTTCCATTTTTTTATTTTACTGTGTTTTTCTGTTGATTGGGGGCGGTAAAAACTATGAAGCTGTTGTTATCCCTGATAAATTTTAAAATCTGCTCTTCATCACTTTCCACATTTGCGGTATTTGTGCAACTATTTTCTATTATTTAACATTTTTTGAAGCTAGTTTTAGTGTGTTTTAGCAGTTTTAGCCCACATTGGAAATAGTTTATCACGCATGTTAGGCATTACGATCACAAAAATTTTATTTTTTATCAAATGAAACGGCATGAGTTTATTAATTGTGTTAATTATTTGGTTTTTTCCGACTCTTTTTTATATTTTATATATTTATTTTTTTGAACTAAAAGTCTTTTATTAAAATTATTTAATTATTTTGTCGACAAAAATAATAGAGCGCCTCGGTGGATGAATTGGTAGAGTGTCCTACTAAAAGTCCCCGAGGTCGCAGGTTCGATTCCTGCCGAAGGCTTTTTGTGTTTCTGCAGACAAGCCAAAAGCTTTGCAGTTTTGTGATTGTTCTTTAAAAAAAAAATAATTTTAATAAAAGACCTTTAGCTCAAGAAAATAAATATATAAAATTAATTGTATTATATTACACTTATATTACCCAAGACATGTAAGAACTTGAGTGAATCCTATGAATAAATACATTATAACCTAGCTCAATGTAATTAAAGCTTCATCAAAATAAAGAAAGATGTTTCCCTTTACTTAAAAAAGTAATGACATATACATACATTAACTCATTAATGCCAGTGCCTTTAAAGAGACACCTCACAAGACATAACCCTATTGCGGGGCATATGCTGGAGGAAACTAAGAAACTTTGTGAATGGGACGGAGCTCGTATAGACCTATGAGTCAAACTGGTTCACGGTTAAACCCACAGAGCGCACACTAAGCTTATACTGGCTTAGGTGGGTGTATGTTGCACGACATGAGTAAACAAACCCCTCCAATCAACCTAACCTAACGTACATTAGCTATAATGAAGGCATTAAAGGGCAGTTGTCAATAAATTTGATTTAGCATATTAAGAAACAAAGTTACGTTTTTAGTGAAGAATATTCACCAAAATAACAAAAATATAGCCCTTGTAGGATCAACATAACTAGGTTTTATTATATTAAGAATAAAAAAATTTTCCTATGATGTAAACACACAAAAGAATGCACAACAAAATTTAACACATAAAAGTAGGTGATTTACATATCCCTTTATGCGCATGTATTGACATACATCCTTGTCTGCAGAGTGTATTACTAAATGTATACAGATTTATAAAGATTTTATAAGGCTGGTTTTACATTATGCTATACAAGTAAGTATGTCTGCTTGAATGTAGTGGAAAATTTTTACGGTTTTGATTCTTTCCATTGTTTTTCTGTCTTTTTTTTAAAGTTACTCCGAACACAATTGCACATAAAAATGTTGTAGGCATGCCTCGCGAAGAGGAAAATCAAAAATTAAAATTTAAGAGAATTAGATAATATAATAAAATGTGCACACTACAAATTATATATCGTGGTGTAGAATTAAGCAAAATAACTTAAAGTAAATAAAGGCAAAATAAAACAAAATTATATAAAATGAAATAAAGAAAAATATTTGAATAAACTAAATCTAAAATAAAAAATATAAATTGTTTCAATATCCATATACAAAATAAAAGTGTCTGAAGGTTTTATAAAACTGAAGCTTTTCTAAAAGACCCTTAGCTCAAGAAAATAAATATAAGCACCGATATTCATAAAAAATAAAACATTGTTGAAATACATTTTACGAAAAATTTTTCATATAAAATTTTTTTTAAAATGTGTTTGAGCAACGTTTTATTTTTTATGAATACCGGTGATAAAATATAAAAAAGGGGTCGGAAAAAACCAAATAAAATAAAATAAAGTAATATAAAAAATTAAAGTGCTGTAGTTGGATCTGATGCTTATAAATTAATTTTGAAAGTTGGCAACAACTCCTTATCACCAAAAATTATAAATTATCTTTATTGTCTCTTTTCGTATTATACTTGTCATCACAAAAAGCTGCTGTCATCTCAAAAGCTGGCCTTTTAGTTGGTTATATATTTATTTTCTTGAGCTGAAGGTCTTTTTTTAAGATTTCGTATTCATCAGAGTAAAACGGAGCCCTATTACCGAGACTACAGCGTCCATTCACCGACAAGGTAAGAGGTAAAGAGCTGAAATTTTGCACAGGATGTTGCTGTATCTTGCCGCTACAACAACAAATACTAAAAACAACAACAAACCGAAAACTACCAGGTGTCTCCATACACCGAAAAGTTACAATTAGCTATAACTCTCGAACCGTAAAAGATAGAAAGCTCAAATTCGCACGGTGTATATATATTTATTCTACAACAAAAAATGCTAAAGAAAACAACAAGTCGAAAACTACCAGGTGTCCCTATACAACCTGAGGTAACAATTAGCCGTAGCTGCTAAACTGTAAAAGACAGAGAGCTGAAATTCACACAATGTATGTGCTTACATATGCCCTATTCAACGTTAAGTAAAAATTAGCCGTAACTCCCAAACTGTGAGAGAGATGAAATGTTCACAATATATGTACCCACATATGGCCTACAATAAAAAACGCTAAAAACAACAACAAGTTGAAAAATACCAGGTGTCCCTATACAACGTAAAGTAACAATGAGCCGTTACTCTCGAACCGTGAGAGACAGAGGGATGAGATTTGCATAATATATTATGTATTCATATATGCTCCACAATACTTAAAATAACAACAACTGTAAAACTACCAGGTGTCCTTTTTACAACGTAGAGTAGCTGTAACTTTCAAACTGTAACAGTGTACGTATTCCCAGAAGCCTTACAACAGCAAATGACAACAAAAACAACAAGTCGAACACTACTACATAGGTGTCCCCATACAACATACAACAGAGAGATGAAATTTATACAATATACATATGTATTCACATATGCCATTCCATAAGTACATTACAAATACATACGTACGGAACCCTAAGTGTGCGAGCCAGCCTCATTCTTGACCGAATTTATTATTAAAATATTTGATTATTTTTGTCGATTTTCCGCTCTCTTCGGATTTTTTATTGGTTTTTTTTTCCAAAAATAGAGAGCGAAATATCGACAAATATAATCAAGTATTTTAATAAAAAAGACCTTCAGCTCAAGAAAATAAACATATAAAATATCTCATAAATTTACTTAAATTAAAATTTTAACACTTTGTTCATGACTGACTCGCACATCAATCATAATGCTAATGTCTTAACCTATTTCACTTAGCAGATGAAGAGCTGGTCTTATAGTGTGAAAGTTACAGCTAATTTTCAGTTTCTTGTAGAAGGGGATCCCTTAGTTTTGAAATGTTTTTGTTTGTAATGGCATGCCCTGTGCAAATTTCAAATGTCTATCTCTTGTTGTTCGCACAATATGCCTAATTTTCACCGTTCTTTTTATGGAGACATCAATTAAGTTTAAACTTTCAGTCGCTTTTAGTCGCAAGGCAACTACACGTATCAAGCAAAAATTTCAATTTTCTAGCTGTAATGGACAGACGGACTGAAAAGCCGTTTTCACTTTATGTGAACAAAGCCGTAAGAAGACAAAATAAAAACAAACAAAAGTTTTTTATGTTTAAACGGATATGACATTTTTATCATTTTATCATTTTAATGCAAGAAATCTGAAGAACTCATTTAAACTTTCTGCTTGTTACATATTTCTGTTAAAAGGGGAAAAAACTAAACTTTCTGTTATCAGTAAGCTGTGGAACAAATATCTGCAGCATTGTGGTGGCTAAAATATTTCTTTTAATAAACAAATCAATACTAAAACTTTTTTGTCTTGAGATACTGCAGGGTAGAAAATATTTTCTTTTCTTAAAACGTAAAACGAATGACTTAACATGATGTATGAGATTAAGTGGAAACTCATGTGCGGTAACTTAGTAAAACTTTAACTCGTAAAGTTTCATCTTTCTCATGAAAAACAAATTACATGTTAGGTGTTAGAAAGTAAACATCCGCTTCATCAACTATAACCATTTTTCAGCGTTAGGTAAAAGCAAATTTGTGTGTTTTTTCGTTAAGCTTAAGGCAAAGTTTAGTTTGATTCTTTGTAACTAGTAACGAAATAACATATCCTAACTACTTTCTTTACATAGTCATGGTCTTATGGTCACGTTCAGCAAATATAGACTAATTATTCCGTAATTTTTTTTTTTAGAGAAACAAACTCCTCGATATTAAAACTTGTAGCACGTAAATTTAAGATTTATGCAAATCATTCTCCAATGATTGGTTTAGTAATTCTATATGTATATAAATATATATATATATATATATATATATATATATATATATATATATATATATATATATATATATATATATATATATATATATATATATATATATATATATATATATATATATATATATATATATATATATATATATATATATATATATATATATATATATATATATATATATATATATATATATATATATATATATATATATATATATATATATATATATATATATATATATATATATATATATATATATAAAAACATATTAACTCTTTTGTTATTCATCATTTCTATTCCTTCATTTCTTTACTCCTTGACAAACATTGCAAACAACCCAAAAAAGGCTGAACACATGACACATTTCCGTAATATGTCCTACTCTTATTGGCATAAGTTTAAAATTAAATTATTATTTGAAAACCACAAAACCAAAATTTTGTTTAAAATCAATAATTTAACTGACCTCGATTTTTTTATTTTACAACTGTTAATTGTGCTGAAACATTTCTAAACATTTAAACAGAAAAATAATAGCGCACATATACCCATCACCACAGTCTACTTTTAGTATTTGATATTTCTTCAGTCGCTCTGAATTTTCTTTTATTTTTTATGTTTTAATATTTAATTTTTTTTTTTTCATACTTGGTGCACAAATATTTTATAAATAATATAAAATATTCACTTTTATTTAGTATACTGCACTCTAAGTTTTTTATGTGTTGAAAACTGCGATATTTTGATATATGAGTAAATGTCCCCTAAATTTAACACTAGATAATGGTTCTTATATGATTTATTTATTGGTCTTTTGTTTTCACTGTCTAATATTTAGATATTATTTACTCGTTTTGAGATTTCCCGTTGTTATATTTTAATGCTTAACGTTGGTTGACTTTGTTACTACTGACTGGCTGCTTATACAGCATCTGTCTTTTTATTTAACAATTTAGCTTTGAAATGTTGTAACCAATACAAAAATTTCACCACAGATGTAATGGCTCTAAGAAATAACAGCAAAAATGAAGGATATTTAACATTACTCATTGAATAAACTTTGCTGAGCGAACAAGAGAAGAGAGCAAAGTATGGCAACACAAACTTTTGTTGTTGTGCAGGTAGAGTTGTCAGATTAGGGGTCTCATTCACAAATTCCACCTTTTACAGACCTTGCAGAGTTAGTGTTCACAACTAACGTTTACTTTCAATGAAATTATCGGCAATGAACTCACTAAAAATAAGAACTAAAATGCAGTACAAGTTACGTATGAATCTTTGTAATATTTATGTATGCTTCAAAATATATAATCTGTTAGGACATTTTTTCTAGAAGTGAAATCACTCAATTTTAAAATTCTGTTTCATTATTCAACACAGCTAATGCATTAGAAACAAGTGAAATACTCGTACTGAGCATATGTTCAACTGACAGAAATTACAATGCAAATAAAATAACATATTCGAAATTTGGTAATTGAGTGAATTGATGCTGAATTATGCTGTGTGAAGAAAATAACATTTTAACTCAGAACAACGTTTTAATTTTAGGGGCAGGTGTACACCTGCTCTAGGCCTTAGTTTTACTTCTCAATACTATTTGATCAATAAAAACCACGACGAATAATTTAATTTAGGCTTAAATTTGAATAAATTACAAAAAAAAAAAAAAATAATTTTGATTTTCAGAAGATGGCTTGTGAAAAAAGTGTTATAGAGCTGCATTATCCAACGGGAATTTGAAAGAGTGTAAGTAATGTATCTGTGCAAAAGTATGCCGGTATACTTTCTTAAAATTATATTTAACGAACAGCTAGATGCAAACGTGTGAAGGAAACTTCCATATCAATGTATTTTGATTCCTTTCAAGTTATAAATCTAAACCACCGTTAGCCACACTGTTTGTTTTGGGCTTCTCAATTTAGTGTCTTTATTTTTCTTTTCCTTTCGTATACTCTCTTTAAGTTCTCCTCTCTCCTGTATATAGTGGTGAATAGGCGAAAAGCATGCAAACGAACACCCGCACGTACTCACGACCATGTGAATTCCGCACGCGGTAAAATACTATAACATTAGCACATGTTCTGTACACTCACAAAAATAAATAAGCTAAAAGCAGAAAAGTATTCATATCAAAAAATTACAAAAATATTTCTCCCATGGTTAATGTTTTTAGCATAAAGACAAGTTTTTAGCATAAAGTCACACATTATCTAAGAAAATTAAAGGATTTAATTTCATATCTCAACCACTGTTTCCAATTATTTCTCTCCAATTTTTTTTGTCGAATACACCGACTTCCATAAAAAAATACAAACAAAAGTTATTGATTTGATATGTCATACCGAAATTTTTGTTTTGCTCATTCCAAAAACCATAAAATCTGTGGGACAATATCAACAAATTTGTATCAACACAACTCATACCTACATCATAATAGTTTTCCGGAGGACTCTTCCTTTAGTACTAAGCCCCCAGATACAAAAATAATATAGCACCCCAAAACATAAAATAACCCCCGAAAACCAGCAGATGGCCACACTCTGCAACAAGACTTAATTTATTTTCTGGTTGCCGAGTTATAGGAGGTTTGCCTCCGTTGCCACCACTGTAAACTATAAAAGTATTTGATTAAAAATTACATTTATTCCTCGGGCCATTTGAACGTGAAAGCGTGCAATGTATCAGAGCGAAGAGTGTTGAAATTATAAAACAAACGATAAATGTATATATGTTTGTTGTAAAGGGTACAAAAAAGATGATTTGATAAATTGCACCTAGCACAGCTCCCCGCTCATAACAACGTACTATATTCGAGCAGAAGTTCATTAGAGATATTGCAGGAAAATATGTTGAGAGCAACGCATTTTAGTTTCATAAAACGGGTATTCGATAGCTTTTGGTACGAGAAAAATTTCCAACATTTTTCCGAGTTTCAATTATTTTGTATATTTTGATTAATTTCTATTATTTAAGCTTTTTCTTATATAATTATTTCTGCATTAAGTTTATCAGGCTCAAGTTCTTTCTATATTATCTTTGTGATTGATCGAAACAACTAGTTGTCCACCCTGGTAAATGTCGTTGATGTTTTCTTTGTGTAATTTAATTAATATCAATCACAAAGATAATATACATAGAAAGAACTTGAGCCTGATAAACTTAATACAGAAATATTTGTATATTTTGTATAGGATTTCCCTTAATGAATTGTGTTACGGGATCGGTGTGTTCTAAAAATATATTGTAGAAAAACAAAATAACCTGTTGAGTCTTAGTCATACATTTGACTCGACTACGGGTATCTTGGGACTGGTTACAACCCTAATTCATATTTTCTTCAATCAGGCGAAGTAACATATTTATTATTTTTGTCAGATCTTCAATGGAGACGTACCACAAGTATTAACAATGTTCGTAGGATTTTTCCTCCACGTTCTAATTTGGTTAATGTTACTTTGATCTTAAAACTTAAGGCTTAGTGGGGTGTCAGGAGGAGCTCTCTTTTTGCATGCGGAGCGATCCGGCTTAGTACGTGTCTTAACTAAAAATAAATTTTTATATGCTGACACCTTCCCACACTAGTTTCAAGTTTTTTTTAAGCTCTCTTCTTGTAGGATGCTTAAACACTTTTTGAATTTTTTATTACTAAAATACATTTTTTTATCTCTATTTTAAAAGAAATATATGAATATTCAACAATGAACTTAATTATTTATTCGCTATAAGAGCCAATTGAAATTTATTACTTTAGGTCTAAAAAAATAGACCTTAATGCTCTCTGTCTCTTTCAGCCGTCTATATGCCGCCGACATTTCGTTGCTGCTAAACAACCCATCAGTAGACTTGAAAAAGCAAAAAAAAGAAAAAGTAAAGGTGTTGCAAGACGTAAAAAGCTTTCTGTATAAAAAGTTTGTTTGAGCATTTCTGATTCTCATTTTGTTCATGAGAATTTTGGAATAAGTAGTTGGGCTTCAAACATTCTTTTTTGCTTTTTTAAGTCTACTGATGAGTTGTTTAGCAGCAACGAAATGTCGGCGGCATATAGACAGCTGAAAGAGACAGAGAGCATTAAGGTCTATTTTTTTAGACCTAAAGTAAGAAATATATGAATTTATTGTATAATTAAAAATCAAAATTGTGAAGGGCATTTTGAAGTTATATCATGTCTCCCAAAAAACATGTTCTTATAAACTTTCCTAAACGCATTATAAATACATATACTATGTTCTCCTTAAACGCCCTTGCATAAACTTTACACTTTTATACAATATAATTTATATGGAAATTTCATCATATCACATAAAAAAACCTTTACATAATTTTTCAACCAAGATGACGTTACAAAATGTCAATCGTATTTCGCAAAATAAAACGTGTGAATAAGTTAAAAGAAAAGCCCAGCTGAAAGTGTTTTCCCACTCAGCTTACACAATCAACTTTATTCATGGCCGTTAAGTGTTCACTTACCTTTCTTCGAAAATTCTCAGCAACAATAATTTCATTTTTTTGCACATAGTATTTTTGTTAAATTCTTACAAACCCTGTTTTTTATTTTCTCCTTAACATTTTAGTTTTTCGCTTCCTTAAATTCTACATACATCCAACTACATATGTATACCACTGAATGCAAGTATGAGTGCTACTATGCTAACAATGTTGTAGATATCAAAAATAAAAATTAAATTCCGTCTAATGGCGTGCGTGTTGCAGCTACAGTTTAATTTCTCCCTAAGCGATAGTGTGTGTCTTTTGCTGCTAAATAACGCAACACAATAGGCGGCCTGAAACAGCCTTTGCATCAAAAAGAGTGTAAAATTTCCCTAAAATTGGGAGATTTACACAACTCATACATACGTAACAAGACCCAAACTAAATAAGACCAAAATAAAATACAATAATACCACAAGTAGAAAATAAATAACACCATAGTTTCTTTATTCAACGCGTGGCTCGTCCCTGCCCTTATTGATATAAATTGAGTAAAGAAAATTGCAGTTTTACTCAATTGATATTAGTAAAAATAGGAGTCGCCCAGGGACTGAACTTGTCCCAGCTAAGAGTTATACAAAGAAAATGTTTTACGGCGTAGTTCAATATAATTAAAAAATACGTAAATATTAATAAATAACACCAAATTTATATTCGAGTTGACAATACTGACGGTCTGGGAAACTGCTGAAATTGCCGAAATAATAAAATTATGAATTTTGCAACTAAAAACAAATGAATCAAATTTCTCTTATGAAATTTTTGATTCAGCGATTCCTAAACTCATGCAGACGTAACCTGATATCGTATCCGGTTACAATATGTGAACCAAGCTTGTCCGCAGTTTCCACGATTGAATAACCACAGAGCACAGGCGTTAAATTTAACCAGCTGCAGTGGCACAGGCGGTCCTAGTCACGGAGTCAACGCATTTGGTTGGGCAAAGTTTAATTGCGTTAATCTTTTGTATTTGGAATAAAATAAATTAATAAACTAAATTAAATATTAATTAATATAAATTGTGCTAAAGGTCTAAAAAATAAGATTACGTGTTTTATTGCTTCCACAGACAGCCGTTAGGGTCTGCGTTAGTAATGTTTTTATCCAATCGCAAATTAAATTTTGTAACTTTCGTGGCATACTGCTCTGAAAGATATTGTTGGGATTTGCGATTCGAAATTCATTTTCTAGAAAAATATTTCGTATTGTTTTTTTTTTTATAGAAAATGCAAATTTTGAATCGAAAATTACACCAAGATACTTCACTTCAGATACATGATTAAGCAGGAGACCACGAATAGAATAATTAAATTTAATTGGGTCCATAGTATGAGCATACAATACTATGCAATATTTAGAAATATTCAAATTTTTGGAACACTAGCCTGAACGCTTGTCTAGATCTTGTTGTAACTTTTCACAGCCACCAATTTTAGATATACTAGAGTACAATTTTATCATCGGCGAATATAAGACATTTTCAAAATGTCTTCGTTAATGATTGTTATAAAAAGTAATGGGCAAATATGAGTTCCTTGAGGAATACCAGAATGGGCATCGATTAAAAATGAAGAGCATTCAAAATGAAATGGAAACGGGCTTAAGTTGGTGTACAAGTCCAATGTCTTAAGAAATCGGTTTTGTCACGTGTCAGGTATGTATGGACCGATGTCAAAAACTTTTAGTTTTGCCTTTCAGTACTCATTATGAAATCTACCTCATTGTGAAATTTAGTCTTTGGTGCCAAAACTAATTTAAGTTCGCGTATTGGGTTAACTTTTTGAGAAATCAGTTTTCGATATATCTCGTTTTAATGTAGAACAAAGTCCACATTCTTATTGCCTTTAAATAAGCTTATTTTATTTCTGCCTCGGCTTTTTTTTTTTAGTTTAGTTTAGTTTATTCATCTACAGAATTGATTTCGTACAGATTACTGACAATTAAAAACTTAATTAAAATATTGAAACAAGAACACTAGCATTCATAAAAAATAAAACATTGTTGAAACACATTTTACAACAAATTTTTCATATAAAATTTGTTCTAAAATGTATTTGAGCAACGTTTTATTTTTTATGAATACCGATGTAAAAGTTTAAACATTGAAATATTAACATTAAAATTTAAATGTGGGGTAAAACTATTACATAAATGTAAGCATCTTGCAATCGGCTCATTACTTGCATAGTGGGCTCTGAAAAAACATTCTTCGAACTGACGATTGATTCTCAAATCTCGAGGAGGGATATAAAAAATAAAATGTTGTTTTATTTCCGGGCAATCAATATTATCAGATAGCACATTATAGGCAGTTAATAATGAGGAATAAGATCTACGGTCCTCTAGGGACTGTACTCCCAACAATTTCCTTCTGACTTCATACGGTGGTAGTTCATGAGGCCAAATCAACTTTAAAGCAGTCTTAGTAAATATTTTTTGAATCCGTTCTTGGTACCAAAATTGGTTTTGTTTTCGTGCAATCCCGACTTCCTTAAAAATGGATTTTTGACTATTTTTTGTATGTATAGACCGATATTATAAGTTCTATTTTTCTGTTTTTGAGTAAGGAAAACGTGTTTAAGCTCGAGCCAAATTTTTACGAAATAGGTTTTCGGTATATCTGGGCTAGATATGAACTAATGTCAATGTTGTTTCGAAGCCGCCACACTTTCTCGTCAGCACCCAAACTTGAGACTGATAAACTTAATACAGAAATAATTAAATAAGAAAAAGCTCGATTAATAGAAATTAATTAACTTTAAGATTATTTTCTTTTACCATTATTTTTGTGACTCCAAAACTTGTTTAAGCTCGTTTTTAGGCGCAACTTTTTAAGAAACCGGTTTCTCTTATACCTCGGATATGTACAGACTGATGTCGGAAGTGTTTCTTCCTTGAAAGGGTTCCGTACTCATCAGAGTGAAACGGAATCCTATTACCGAGACTTCTACGTCCGTTCGTCGGTCACAGCGTTCATTCTCCGAAACGGTAAAAGCTAGAGAGCGGAAATTTTCACACGGTGTTGTTGTACCTTGCCGCTATAACAGCAAACACTAAAAACAACAACAAGTCGAAAAAGACCAGATGTCCCTACACAACGAAAAGTAACAATTAGCTATAACTCTCGAACTGTAAAATATAGAGAGTTAAAATTCGCACAGTGTATGTATTCACAGATGCTCTATAGCAGCTAAAAACAGCAAGAAGTCGAAAAGTACCAGGTGTTTTTATACAACGTAAAGAAACAATTAGCCGTAGCTCCCAAACTGTAAAAGACAGAGAGATGACATTCCCACAATATATGTATTTACATATGCCCTACAAACACTAATGCTAAAAACAACAACAAGTCGAAAACTACTAGGTGTCCCTATACAACGTAAAGTAAAAGAGGTAAGAGGTAGAGAGACGAAATCTGCACAATATAGGAACTGAAATATCCTCTACAATAACAAATGCTAAAAACAACAACAATTCGGAAAATACCAGGTGTCCCTATACAACGTAAAGTAACAATTAGCAGTTACTCTCGAACCGTGAGAGACAGAGAGATGAAATTTGCATAATATATGTATTCCCATATGCTCCACAACAACAAATCCTAAAAACAACAACAACTCTAAAACTACCAGGTATGCTTTTACAACGTAAAGTAACAGTTAGCTATAACTCTCGAACCGTAGGAGATAGAGAGCCGAAATTCGGACAGTGTACGTATTCCCAGATACCTTACAAAAAAAAAAATTGATAGCAAGTCGAAAACTGCTAGGTGTCCCCATACAACGTAAATTAACAATTAAACGTAACTCTCAAGCTGTAAGAGATAGAGAGATGAAATTTATACAATATATGTATGTATTCACATTTGCCATTCCATATGTACATAACACGTACGTACGGAACCCTAAGTGTGCGAGCCAGCCTCGTACTTGACTGAATTTATTTTGGCTTTTAGTGACCATACAAAATATCTTGCTTTATCTTCCTAATTTATGGACTGATTTTGTTGAATTTTTCAAAAAAAGCATAACACACTATGCATGAACAGTTTAGCATCGAAAAAGTTTTGTTAGTAAAGTAATTTCCTCAGAAACAGTATTTTAAGGGTGTTGTTTTTGTTTTATTTTCTTTCTTGTAGTTGTTTTATACGTCCTTGTCAAAAGTGCTCCACTTTAATATCTAATACAATACTCACGCATATTTGTTTTACGTTTTTTGTGTTCAGTTTTCGGTTCCTTAGCGAGTCACCCACTTTTTCACGAGTTCCATATAAGAAACAACATGCATGTATACATTCGTAATATTTATATTACTTGGGTACTGCTGTAGCAAAAAGCAGACAATTTAATCGTTTAATGTGTTAGACCTCAAATACATACAAATAACATTTGTTGCTACAGTGTACCCCAAAATATGAGCTTTGTACAAACGCTGTAAAATATTAGCATTTATTTATTTTATTTTGAAAGGGACTTCTTTTATATAACTTGCATTTAAATTAGGGAAAACCTGGCTTATTAACATTTACATACGAAATGTTAAACAATACAGTGAAGTTTTAATGTTAGTTTTTATATGTGGCATAACCATACGTACATATGCCTGGGTTTCAACTGCCTGCTCCTCAATATCGCAAGAAAATATAAGAGATCGAAAAAATATAGTCGCTCAATTTCGAATCAATTTCGATTCCTCTATTTTGACAGTTTGCTTTCACATGGGCTTGTATCATGATATTTTCTTCATTTACTTTACAGACATAAAAATCGGTGAATTAAAGGTTTCAATGATTTTTTATTGAAATATTGACAAAAACGACTAAATTGTTCGTGTGAATATAAAACCATTCTTCGATCTGGGGGCAAATCACCGCATCCGAAATCGAGTGCTTTGTCATCGAAACGCTATTAACGTGGATCACAGTACTCGTTATCGAAACGCATCTAATCGATGTTGTACTCGATTGTTACTATCTAGACTATCGAAAACAAATAAACTCTAGCTTCTAGCAGCAAAACAAATAAAATAGCAAAGAAGCGACAAAAAGTTAAAGAAATAATTTAAAAAATATAAATTTTATTGTTCTTAGGGAAAGCGAATACCAAGAAAACGATTTTCCACTAAAGGGCAGTTCAGACTATTATACAAGTATAAATACTTTTATCGAGTTTTGTGAGATGAAAGTATAATAAGATTTCTTGCGACTGTCAAAAAGTCTAACGTAAATTACATTTTACATTCACACCATCCCACTTCAAATAAAATAAAAAATTTGAGTGGAAAAGAAAACAGCTGTTGCATATGTATGTACATACGTTAATCATACATACGTTTAATCACAGAATAAACGTGCCAACATAAAACTTTACACGGCGGCATAAAAGCAATTTAATGCTGGCGGTGGACGTGCCGGCGCTAAAAAATATTCAGCAGCTAAAATAATAGTTATGTAAAACAGAGCCAAATTGAATAACACAAAAATATTTTATCTTCTAAATACAGCTAGAGCAAAATACATTTATATACGGCAACCATATTCCAAATTTCGAACCCTTGTATAACGAAATCAAATATCATCAGTGACGGCACGCCATCGGCTGTGAAACAACTGGCTAGTGAATTTTTCAACAGCTGCTTGTGTTAAAAAAACAACCTTGATGGAATGAAATGTATTATCGTTTAGAAAATTTTCAAAAAACTGTGAAGTCTTATGGGATGTCAGTTTTTTATCGTATTATTTCTCGTTTTCATAACACATTGCATTCACATCATCACACTTGCACGTATTATTTGAATTTTTGACAGGTATTAATACACAGTATAATAGTCTGAATTGCCCTTAAGTAGTGTATTTGTGCCAACCCCACTAAAAAATAATTCCCGGCCGTGTGCTGAAAGCTGCCACTGGCGAAAAGGGACAATGTAGCGGCAAACTGTAATACGGGTGGTACGCTCGTCGACATGTGACCAGAGATATTTATTTCCGTTAAAACGTATTCAAAAGCTTCCTTAGAGAGCCGAAAACGTCTTTGAATCTACATATGTATGTACAAACGATGAAACATTTAGTTCTAATCTTTTGCTTTAAACTCACAACTTACTCAGCTTCTGGCAATGAAAGGATTGCTTTTGTCACGAATGTTCTTACTTATAATGGCAATATTGGACTCATCCTCCGATTCCGAAGATGAGAAACATAAAAACACATTTGGATTCATTTATCATGAAGTTTTTCACCAATTTATTTATATTTTGTTTTCGTTTTTCGTTTTGTTTCTTTATTGTCATATGCGTGCTGCGATGTAAAAAATAGTAGTAGACAATATTAATTGTGATCTAATACTGTGATCCAAAAAATTGCCGCCGTCGAAATATTTGTACACACGAAAGAAGACTCGATTTCGAATGCGGTGACTTGCCCTCTGGTCAGCTGCATCTGACAAGTCAAAGCAAATGCATACATAAATATATACAAAAGAAAAAAAGCAAACACTTTGAATGCGCGGATATAGTTTTTGTGGTTGTTTTAAAATTTTAAAGTTTTTCTTACAAGCCTTTAATAATTACTTTGAAGTACTGACTACTGGTATTCTTCTGACAAACTCAAGTTTTTCTTCCATCCAGCTAACAGGTGAACTGTTTAAGAAAACTACATACACACAGATGACAATTGTTTAACAGATTTACTAAATAAAACAAAAATTAAATTCTGTTGAAAAATTCTACATTTCATTAATTTCTCTATCTATTGTTCGTTGAGTTTTGAATTTTCTAGATTTATTTACCAGTTTTTCAAACAATTAAGTCTCAAACTTGTTCCATACAAAAAAAAAAAACCCTTTCGATAGCAAAACAGCAAAAGATTGATTTTGACGGTTGAGTTCGCAGTGCTGATGACATGATCGAAATAGAGGAATTGGATTTTGCGCGAAAACACTTAAGTATTTTCGATAGAGTTATTGTTCGAATAAAAGAACATCATAGAGAAACCCAAACAAATTTTCTTTCGCTTAGAATGCAAACAATGGCACAACTTATATATAGAGTGACCAAGCAAACAGTATCTGGAATAGAAACGAAAAATGCAATTTCAAATGTGTCAATAATACATCAATCAGCCTGGAAAAAGAAAAACTCAGCGAAAACCATAATATCATTTTATAAATGTTTTATACTCATGAGAAATAAGAAGTTTTGTGCCATTTGTATATACTAACAATTTTAAAACTTTTAACTTTCCTTGTTTGCATTAGTTCATATTATCGCGAGTGCACTGTATTAAGACCCATATTCATAAAAACTATTGAAACTTTATTAGACGTTTATTTGGCAAATATTCCGTAGAAATACGTCAAATAAGAGCTTAATAAACTTACAATAATTGTTATGAATATGGCCTCACGAGTTTATATGGACTAATATCATTCCAACAAAATTTGTTAATTTTGTATTTTTTAAACAATAATTCTAACTACAGAGACTTTCAGAAATAACTGGAAATGAGATAGCAAGTTAACTTGCCTTAAGAGCAAGAGATTTAAGTAGCATAGGGTTGGTATACTTGGTATACCCTTGGAAACAGTCAAAACTTAGCTAACTAAATGGGCACACAAAACCAATTTAACTCTCTGTAATAATAGCACCGTTCTACCCAGTAGAAGAACTCTATGGGGGGATCAAGACGAGGGCAATACGAAGAGCCTTCTAAGACCTAGCAAGCCCGAATTGAGTAGAACAATGGGAGTAACAACAGGCATTTCAAAACTTCTGCAATTCTAAGCCGCATAAAAATAGCAGAAGTAGATGAAGGTGAATGCGAGGAGGATAATGAGGCATTAGATCACTATTTGTGTCAATATCACACTTTCTAAAAAATACGATGCCGCCTTCTATATCGCAACATAACCCACCTATGCTGGAGGAAATTTAGAGTCAAAACTGTTATGGCTAGGACCAAGGATCGTATAACAAGCCTACAATGGCTCAAGTATGTCGGAAGACATAAGCTCTAATACTCCTACTATCAACTCAAGAAAATTTATATATACCAAACGACAGATTATAAAAGAATTTTCTGACTGACTGAGTCGACTTGCTGTCAGAGAAATCTTGAGTTTTGCTATTGTAAAGTTAAGTTCTCTAATAAATAACAAAGTGCAGCAAATCCAAACTTATTTCTGAAATGCCTGATTTATTTAGCAATATTTTTTTACTTCCACATAGTTTACACTATGCAAGTGCTTGACCTAAGATGATCATGTTGACTGCTTTGGTGAAAAAGGAATAAAAGAAAATTATAAACTTGATTCTATTCGCAATTCGTTTTATATTCAAATCTGTGAGCAATTAAATAATTGAAAAAATAAATCTGAAACCTTAAGATTTTGCCCCAAATTTAATTTTTTCTCATAGTTCAAAGACTTACGAACTTTGAACTTTAAACAACAGCCATTTTTTTTAATTGTGCACATATTTTTAACTCGGGTACAAATTTTAAATTTTCAAACTTAAAATACTTACATAGACCATTTGTTTTGTTGGTTGATATTCATATGTTTTACAAAAGGTTCTGCCCTGATCGATTGTAAATGATTTTTTATAAAAAAGTTACCAAATGTGTGACTTAACAAAATTGCTTGCCTTACCTTTGAATTTTAGGGTCACTCTAAGCGCTGTTTTATCTATAGAACCTAAGTCAGAATGATCGGTTTTCAGTATTTAAAATCGATGCCCACTACGCTGTCTTGACTTTGTCATGGTTTTATCTACGTCCGGGTGTAAACAAAATCCAAATATGAATCAGCCGATTTGCTTACGTTTTGCAATAAATTTTTTTACAACTTGATGCTGAATACATTTTTGTGTATATGAGTTTTGAATGAATTAAAAGTGACTGAAGCTGCAGTAATCTCTTGAGCAATGAATTGAGAGTACCGTGAAGAAGTCTAATAAAGTGAGGGGTCACATCAAGCCACTGAAACAGCCAGAATAAACATTTCTTATACATACATTGTACATTTATGAACCGCTCACTCGTAAAATGGTCGTACAAAACTGGAAATTGGAGATAATTTAGACTGTAAGTCTACAAGTACTGTGTCAATTGTCCTGTGTCGTTTATGTCCTCAGCGATTAAAACCAAAATCATAGTTGCAGAAACTATTTTTTGCCATGTCTTATTTATAAAAGACAATGTAACAAATACTAAAATTGTAAAGCCTCTTGTATCACTCAAGCAGTGAAAATACTTTGCCACCAAAAAGAAGATTTTAAATAAAAAGTGCTATTACTCCACCTAACAGCAGAATGGATTGTTTCTGAAAACAAGCGATAATATTTCATTCCACGGCACTTAATTGTAACCACGATTTTGAACCAAAAGTTATATCTAAACAAACATTTATTTCTATGGTAGCAAAGAAATTTTTATACCCTTCACATAAATGTGTAAGGGTATATATAAGTTTGTGATTCCGTTTGTAACGCATTGAAATATCCATCTAAGACCCCATAAAGTATATATATTCTGGATCAGCATCAATAGCGATTACGATTGAGCGATGTCCGTCTGTCCGTCTGTCCGTCTGTCCGTCGGTCCGTCTGTCCGTCTGTAGTCGTTGAAATACCGTTTCTGAGAAAACGGTTTGAGATAGAAACCTCATTCTTTCGCTAAAACGTGTAAAACCTCGGTAGTGGGTCTGCTATTGAAATTCAGTAAGATAGGTCCACGGATAGCCGAGATATATTCAAAAAACCGGGTTTTGAGGGATATTTTGTACAATTTTTGTATTCAGGTTTTTGAAAAAAAATTTTTTCTCAAAATCTAAACCATATCATTTTTAGTGCCCATTAAATCCTAGAAATGAAGGAATTTTTGAAATCGGCCCATATATATCCGAGATATAGCGTCTCCCGATTTTTAAAGAAATCGGCTTTATAAGCCAAATAAGACAACTTTTGGCACCGAAGATCAACCAAAATGGTATATATAGGCTATTTAGAGGCAAAAGTGGAAAATTTTTCCACATCGGCCCATATACACTCGAGATATAGCGCCTCCCGTTTTCTCAAGAAGTCGGCTCTAAAAGCCAAATAAAACAACTTTTGGTATCAAAAAGCGATTAGAATGGAACATATAAGGTGTTTAAAAGCAAAATTGGAAAATTTTTGAAATCGGTCCATATATATCTGAGATATAGCGACTCCTGATTTTTCAAGAAATCCGCTCTTTAAGCCAAATAAAGCAATTTTTGGCACTAAAAATCAATCAGAATGGTACATATAGACTATTTAGAGGCAAACGTGGAAAATTTTGGACATCGGCCCATATACACTCGAGATATAGCGCCTCAAGTTTTCTCAAGAAGTCGGCTCTAAAAGCCAAATAAAACAACTTTTGGTACCAAAAATCGATCAGAATGGTACATATAAGGTGTTTAAAAGCAAAATTTAAAAATGTCTGCAATCGGTCTATATATACCTGAGATATAGCGTCTCCCGATTTTTCAAGAAATCGGCTCTATAAGCTAAATAAAACAACTTTTGGCACCAAAAATCAATCAGAATGATACATATAGGTTAGTCAGAAGCAAAACTGGAAATCTTTTTGTCATCGGCCCATATATGTTCGAGATATAGCGCCTCCCGATATCTCAAGAAGTCGGGCCTGGAAGCTAAACGAAACAGTTTTTTTGCACTAAATATTTGTCGGAATGGTACATACAGGCTGATTAGGGGCAAAATTAGAAAATTTTTGGACATCGGCCCATATGCACCCAACTTTTGGTACCAAAAATCAATCATAATGGTACATACATATGTATGAATGTATGAATGTATGTATGTATGTATGTATGTATGTATGTATGTATGTATGTATGTATGTATGTATGTATGTATGTATGTATGTATGTATGTATGTATGTATGTATGTATGTATGTATGTATGTATGTATGTATGTATGTATGTATGTATGTATGTATGTATGTATGTATGTATGTATGTATGTATGTATGTATGTATGTATGTATGTATGTATGTATGTATGTATGTATGTATGTATGTATGTATGTATGTATGTATGTATGTATGTATGTATGTATGTATGTATGTATGTATGTATGTATGTAGATACGTTTGTATGCATGTAGGTATGTACATATGTATCTACATACATATGTATGTATGCATGCAAGTATGTTAGCATAAACAATTTTTTTGCTTTGTTGTAAAAATGTGTATGTATGTACATACATATGTATACACGAGCTTGAAAATGAAAGTGATATAAAGAATTGTTGAAAAAAGGGTACGCAATGAAATTCTTTTAAACAATTGCGTCTTCAAATTCATTCACTCAAAAAATCATTTTGTGTTTCCCTACGTACTTTCATATGTACATACACACACACATGTGTATGATGATACGCAACAGATCATCAACAACGTGCACAAGAAAAAAATAATTTTGTGAAAAAAAGCAAGCAATGTAAATATGTATGTATGTATATATGTATGTATATAATCATTGTTTTATGGAACACACTGAAAATATTCAATAATAAAGAATTTATTTTAGAGTTTTCTATTATAGATACATACATACATACGTATGCATGTACCCACATACGTAAGTAAATTGAGAAGCAAATCACAATTAATGGCAATGTTTAGCATTATAATTGAAAAATAATGCAATTATATGCAATTTTTTGTTAAATAAATTTTACTATAAAGTTAACTGATAAATAATTAAGAAATACATTTTGCTTTTCTTTATTTCATTGATATTAAAAAGAATTGGTGTCACCCAGTGGTTGAACTTGAGCATATTAGGAATTATTTAAATAAAAGTTTTGCAGCCTGTGTTAAATCCCGGTAGTGGATCTGATATTGAAATTCAGAAAAAATCGGCCCATTTAAAAGCCAAATAAAACAACTTTTCGCACCAAAAATCAATCGGAATGTATGTACCATTGTGAAGGGTATTTAAGATTCGGCCCAGCCGAATATAGCACTCTTACTTGTTTTTTGTCAATTTTAATTCACATTCGGATAAAAATTAGATCCCACAACCATAATTACTTTACTAAATAGAATAGTTAATCACGGAATACAATAAGCCATAAATTATGCTCTTATGATCTTTTGCAACATTTATTCAATAAGAGTTTTATTAATTTTTTTACAAATTCTTCTCTGAAATTAAAAAAAAAATGCAGACCTTAATAAATATTTTTGTAAACACAACTGTCATGAATTTTAGTTAAAAACTAATAATTTTTATTTTTCTGTTTCGAACTACAGATGTCCACTTAATTCTTTTTTTTATGCTTTTGTCGTTATTTCACTCTACTACTCCTACCATCAGAGTGACCATTTTAGCCCTTTGACAGCTAGATTTAGCTTTTTTTAGTTTTTGTTCTTAGAATCAGATTTAGTTCCTCGCTCCTTTCTTAGCCCCTTCTAAGAATTCATGTAGCTCTTTCTATCTTCTTTCCCAGTTTGCTATCAGCTATTTCCATGTTTCAAAAGGAATCTCAATACTTCACAAAATGAAAGTATCTCTGAGTTTTATTGCATTTTTTCTATAGCACAAATAGTAATAATAGTATTTTGCGCAAAATTAAAACCATACATAATACATATTATTACAATAACTAAAAACTTTAATTTTTTGTGCAAAAATGTATAAAAACGTTTTTGTGACGCTATATGATAAAATGTGAATGGACCGCCTTATTTTTACACCGGTATTCATAAAACATAAAACGTTGCTCAAATACATTTTAGACAAAATTTTATATGAAAAACTTGTTGTAAAATGTGTTTCAACAATGTTTTATTTTTTATGAATACCGGTGTTAGTGTATAACATAGATACAAACGTACAGAAACTATTCAGGCTTAAGAAAGGTTTTAAGTTATTTAAAATTTATTATATTTTTATTTTATTAATTTTGATGTAAATATAATTTATCGCATGCACATATGTAAAGGAATTCTGAAATCAAATAAATAATTTTTACTGCAAATTTTAATTTCATTGATCTTCTTCTGTATGGTAATTTAATATAAATGTATAAATAATATTTGTATATAAACAATCTAAATTTGATACTGATGCTATATTTTTATACCATTTCCCGATATTGGTTCGTAATTATATTTATTTTGCTTTGATTGAACCTCACAATTTTATCGGAAACAAATTAAAATTTGCAACATCGTTCTAAGTGTTATACATATTCGCTGTATTAAATAAGCCAATTTTTTGAAAAATATATCCATTAACTTATTTAAAACAGTTGCAGTGATGTGGGACTCTGCGTGAAAAAATAGCAAATATACCTGGACGTGTCCTCTATGAGCGTTATTTGGTTTTACTTTTAATAAAAAAAATATATATTTAGTGTGGAATATACTTACATATATATTCTGTGAAGACAAAATAAGATGAAATTTTTAGTTTCTTTTCAGATGCGATTTAGCTCCTTTACATTTCAAAATCTGGTCACACTGCCATATGGGAAATCAAAGTATTATAGTCTAAGCTACCTTCTGGTAGTGTTAACTGTAAAAGGTGTGCATCAGTTCGCTCTATTTTACATGTTTCTTTTCGAGACTATGAGTACCGTATCTTTTGTATTGTTTTGGAAGCCAAGTATAGAAAGAGGTCACATTTTGGTAAATAAATTTATTTTGCTTACAGAAAAGCGAAATATATACATTTGCTACTGTAACTGACATGCGCTTTTAATACTTGTTATAAAATCAGCAGAGCATAAAAAAGTTGTGTCCAAGTTTTTTTCGGGAAATATTTTTTAATAAAAAAAAAACGTTTTGCTCGACCTTTCTTCATACTTAGAGAAATGTGCACGAAAAGAAATGTGTTTACATAAGTGTGATGGGTACAATAAAAACACAAAAAATGGGCAGTCTGTGGAATACTTCATACACTAATTTAAAATTTAAAAGCACCTGAGCCTAAAGAAAATATTTGCAAACATGTAAAATTTTTTACTGAGAGCAGCAAAATTCCTAAAATTTTTTTTTCTATAATAACGATTTTGTTTCTTTTTTAAATAAATTTTAATAATATTGTGTGAATAAATTCAGTCTCAATGGTGTGGTTAGTAAGTGAAAGTCTACAATTAAACTAATTTAGTGCTGAAAGGGGTTGAATAATTTGTTAGAATTTAATTTGTAAAGTTCCCAGAAATTGTGTTGTTAGTAAGAAGCATGCACTTGGTGAGGTACACATATATAAATTTATGTGCTTTTTCGTTAAATTAATTTTCAATGTACTCGTACAAACGTGCACACATAAACAGGTTTAAAACACGCTCTGAACAAAAAATATCTGATTATATTACAACGTGTTTCAACAAGTTTGTGCCTCACACCTCAAGTATTTCTTTCTAAGCAAATGCGACGCACCGTCAATATATTTTATCGCAGTTGTTCCAAACCCATCTTTGAAAGAATACAGACTTGTTGTAGAAGACAGCAAAAAGCATACTCATCAGTTGATCAATAGCTATATATATCGATTAAACGAAGAATGAAGTCTTGGTATTAGCAGAAGTCCCAACATGCAATCAGATTCAGAGAGGAGGCTTTCAATATATCGCACCCTAAATACAAAAGGGGCACTACTCAAAATTTTCCAAAACTGACTTTTTCCCATAAACTAATTCAGAATACACATCTCTAACTACTGCAAAAATTTCTTTCACATCACTATCTTCAGTTATGTCTATTTTAAGTGTGTTGCATCTGCACGATGAACTAAAGAGAATTATTTTTAGTTATGCTAATGTGCTCAAGAACAACTGAACCTTTATTGCACATAAATAGTATTATTCTGAGTTCTGTCTCTATAATATTTTTCATTGTGCTTCGTTAGTTGGAAAAAGTAATTCAATTAACAGTATTATTTATTTATGTGTTCTTTTTTATTATTAAATAATATCACTAGTTAATCGAAAAAGTTTCAGTTAAAGAGTCATAAATCCAAATTTTACTTAATTTTCACAAACATAATATAAGATTAAAAAAAGCATAGCAGAACCTTCTTCAATATTGAATTTTTTCATAATGGAAAAATATTTTCTTTAAATATTGTTGCGTTTTTATATAAACAGTTTTTTGTCTCTCCTAAAAATTTTAGTTTTTTGACCTGTGCCTATTTTGTATATAGGGTGCAATATGTGCAAAATATTTTAATTGTAACATTTCTCAACTTGCTCAAGCTAAACCTCTGGGTGATATCTACTACTGGGTGATGTTGCATTTATATTCCATCGATGTCCACCACACTATAGAAGCGTAGGTCATAATCAGCCTGATAAAGCTACTATAAGGCCAGTGTGCCATCTCTGGATTTTGCCCCCATCTTAGCTTCTTTAAAAATTAACCAGCATGTACGATCTTATTGACTCTTTCATCCATGTGATATTACCCTTTTAATTTTCGATCCGGCATGACTTCGGGATATTGCACCCTGACGGAAATGTTTATTGTTCTTTTAAGAAAGCGAGGCTCTTTATATGGAGCTTTCTCTGGCTTGCTTGTAAAAAGACTAATTTCGGTTTGTCCGAGCTTACTTTTAACGACCTTGGTTCAGCCCAGTTGAAAATGGTCTGTAAGTATTACTGATATTTTATCTATAGAGGCCACATGCCAGTACAATTGGAGGTCAAAAAGAGGTCACTGAAACCAGCACTAAGAAAGAAAACCAGCTTGATCACAAAATTTAAAATTTTACTTATGTTTTCTGCTCATTTCTACTAGGACGGTTTTTAAAAACGGTTATACTTTTCTTTATCGTGTATCTCATTTGATTAAAATACACTCCTAACAACTACGGTTATCAGCAAGACAGCAGTCAAAACTAACCCGAAAAGTGTAAATGTTTTTAAAATTGCAAAAGTACAAGGACATTTTTTGTATACTTTTTTCTGAATTAACAATTTTTAACTGAATCAACATTAGAACAAAACATTTTTTGCTCTAATTTCTTTTCATATAAATTCTAAAAATCTCGTATATATCTATTTCAGAGCTCCGGCAAAAATTGGGACCCTTAAGTCTGCGTAAAAAGTTTTCCCAAAAAAATTTATTGTACCACTGCGTGCTGGCTTACAATAAAATTATATGTATTTTGAAATGATAATTTATATCAGCGTACTCTTAAAATTACCTCAATAATTATTACTCCTGTAAATATGCAACATAATTTTTTATTAACTTACACTTATAATGTTGGGGCGTATACTTAACATTCATAAAATATTTAGTACAGTACAGTACGCTTTGAATGTATAGAGATTTTTTTCAGCAAACCACCTTAAAAAAAAAGGAAATTTATTTTATACAATTTTTTACGCAGGGCACGGAAAATTGTGCCGCATTTACAGAAAATTTGTATTAGTCGAGCTGAAGGTCTTCCTTTCCGGCATGTACATACAGGGTGGTGTAGATCTGTATATATTTGATTTCTCATTATTGATTTACCCGATAAATTTTTCGAAAACAATTTTTTCCGGACAAACATTTTATTCGGCAAAAATGAGTAAATATTGATAGCAAAACCAAATGTTCTTAGTTTTTTTCACTACAAAAATTAAAAGAGAAAAAGCGTGTATGATTTCGAAAAAGAAAAAAAATTGAGGCTTTACAAAACTGTTTTATTTATGTGTATTCCAGGATGATATCCATGAAAACCATATGATCCATTCAAATCAAATTTAATTTATTAAGGTGAATTCTATATCCTCCTTCGCATACGAGGGCGCATTTGTTAAAGTGAGTGAGTTTTTTCTTACAAGAACCAGAGAGAAAAAATTACTTGCTGAGACAATAAAAGCGAACAAAAATCATATGGTATCACAGCAGCTTGGCAACTGATGTTATGTTATCTTTTGCTTATAAGCTTGCCTCTAGGTAGTCCGATATTTTGCTCGTACAATAAAATAGCATTTTAACGGATAAAAGACACAGTAGCTGGCTACATTCATGAATATTTTTAACCATCAAATTCTAATGTTTTCTTACTAATCCTGAGACAAAATCTGAAGCCAAAATAAGTAAATTAAAAATGTTTCCTAATATTTTCTTTATATATTTTGTCTTTACTGCGTTTGCAGATTGGCCTTTAGTTCAAATGATTGCTATTATTGACAGTTAGCACAAGCAAAAAATGATATATAATATTATGACTTTAGCTGGGGAACAACTAGATATTTCTAAGCCACTATATTTCTGAGCCACCATCATGCATTTCATCAGCACCCATTTAAGTCACAAAAGAAAGGTAATAAATTTATGTCATAATTTGTGCTGATAAGAGTGGATGCTTCTAAGTAGCTAGTGTTTCCCAACTAAGTTAATATTTCTATTTTATTCTTAGATATTATTGATTTTCAACTTTTATTATCTGCTTTTAATATCAAACTTAGCAACTGTTTGAAGTAAAGCCTGTATACAAGGACAATAAAAGATTTTATTTTGAGACTACATAAAACATTTTCTGAACTAAGCCTCTTGAAGTGGCCCCCACATATAACAAATAGGTGCGCTAAGTTTAGGGAAATCAATAGCAAAACGGTATTCGTTTAGTATTTTTAATGGCATATTGTATTATTGTACTGTCTAATAGCATGTTCTATTGAAAACTAAATTAAAGTGTTTTTAAAAAATTTAAGGCAATTTTTTTCAACAAATGTAGACTTGGAACTAAACACCCGCAGCAAGATTATGCAAATTGTTGTCCAAACTCTTGAAACTTATAGCTTTAAGACGGGAAATTGTATCATCCAAAATGTTTTCATTGCAACGCCATGCGAATAATGAATATCTACAGTATTGCATTTTAATATTTGCTGTTAAAAAATTGTATTTGTAGCAAATTAAATGGTATCGGTAACGTATCAAATGTACATTTGCTCCAGCTTCCGATTGTCATTGAGTCAAAACCAATAATCTTCTATATCTAGGGATTTCACAGTGCTTCCTGTTTAAATCCAACACTAAGAAACGACTACACAAATACCCGGCTCTTTAATTGTGAAACTCAAAATAAATAGTTTTAGTTTGAAGAGAACAGCACCAAAGCTGGTATATACTAACAAATTTATTATTTTATGTATCTTGACTTGTTTCTCCTTACACTATTACCACTTTAATTTTAGGAATCGATTCAGTGGTACCAAATAATGAAAACAAAATAACTCACTTCTTGGGCGGGCAAGTACGAAATAATACAACAGTTGGACAAGAAGAAGAAGAAGAAGAAAGTAGCAACAGAACTCCCTGTAGCCATCAGGATGATCAGGTAGTTATACTATAGCAATTAGTAAGATTTCTGATGCAAAGGGGTATATAATTAATACTTACAAACATGTAACTAGACATAATACAATGTAACGTGAAACAGCTATCAAACAGTCAATAAACCCTGGCTTATATCTTACTTTTATCACAGAAATATTATGATATAATGCCAAAAGCAAATAAATGTTACGTAAATTTGACATTTTGGTATTTACTATTTTGCACAGTTAACAATCATATTATCAGAAATATCCTTTTAATTCATCTCGCAGCTTTCTCTTGGTGTTTATTAAAACTTTTTCGTGTTTTATTTAGTCTTCCCTTACGTTTTTATTAAAAGTTTGCGTAATTTGTAAACGAAGCTTTAAATACTGACCTTGGGCTGTTTGGCATAATAAAGTTTATTGCATTTTAAACGAAAAAACCGTCTGCGCCAACGTTGAAATGACCATGTTTGTTTCAATAGGAAACCTTCTTTAATGGAAGCCTTTAATAAAAGAAAAAAAGAAAAAGAAAATGTAGTATTAAAAAAACATTTGCAGTTTTAGAAGCCAATTAAAAAAACATCTTTAAAAGTTTATATGTCATGAAATATATTCACGAACATGTAATCGGTTGGATGTAAAACATATATGAAATTTAATTTATAAAACCGAAGCCTGTACCATTAGAAAATGAGTTCCTGGCACAAAAACTAAAAAAGTGTTTATGAAAGAAAAGCAACGATGTAAATTTACAAGTTAGTAAAATAAAATTGAAAACAGTAAAATAAAATAATATAAAATAAAATAAAGTAATATATTTAATATTTAGTTATTTTGACCCCTTTGTTTCTTACATTTTATATATATATATATATATATATATATATATATATATATATATATATATATATATATATATATATATATATATATATATATATACATATATATATTTGAGTTCAAGGTTTTTTGGAATTTGACTAATTATTTTTGTCAATATTTCGCTCTCCTTCGGAGAGCTTCTTCAAGACAATAATAATGAAAAATGTTTTCATTGGTTTTTTTCAAAAACAAACATAACAACAAACATTAATATTTTCCTATTTTTTCTTTTACATTTTAAAATTTTTCTTTCTATACACCCCTAAAAATTATTAAATACTTATATAATTTTTATGGGTGTATAGAAAGAAAAAACAATAATTTTTAAATTTTGAAATGTGAAAGAAAAAATAGGAAAATATTTATGTTTGTTGTTATGTTTATTTTTGAAAAAAAAAATCAAAACATTTTTCATTATTATTGTCCTGAAGAAGCTATCCGAAGGAGAGCGAAATATTGACAAAAATAATTACTCAAATTCCAAAAGACCTTGAGCTCAAATAAATATATAAAATATAAAGTAATATAAAAAATATATATAAAACACAATAAAATAAAACAATATAAAGAAAAATAACAACAATACATTCAGCGAAATTTTGTCATTTAATTTCTTAAAAACCTAATAAACAGATTCTTTTTTTTGATAAATAAGTATATAAAATATATATTGAAAGTCTGTTAAAAGTAGGTTTTTTAATATGAATATGCAGACCAACCCAATAATTCATAAAAATTATTTCAGACTCTTATTTGACATATTTGTATGGAAAATCTGTCAAATAAGAGTTTAATAAACCTAAAACATTTATTATGAATAAGACCCCAAAACTTTAAATTTTTTATGGGTACTTTTTGAGGTTATTTGCAGAATGTACATACAATCGCCCCTTCAGTGCAATGTAGTCATATCTAGAAAAAAAATTCAAACCTGGCAAATTGCGTTTTAAATTTTTAAAACAATATGAGTGGGCAAGATGTTTTTTTAATTACAACTTCGGTTTAACTTATGATATCACCGAAGTTTTTTGTGCGCATAAAAGCGATACTAGCCAACACTATTCTATAAAAACGATTAAAAATGTATGTTGCTAAAAAAAGCTAGATTTCAATGTTTAAAGTGCCATATGCAAAAAAGTCATTGCTTACGTTTGATTGTGTGCTTGTCGTTCATTTAATAATTTGCTGCAGACATTCAATAAAACACGCAAACATCATAATTTTTGTGTGTGACTTTCTAGCGCTCGTTTCTATTATGCCGTCGGGTAGTGAGTTAGTTTTGCTCTATGCTGGTTTGTCTCGCACAAAGATATATTTCAAAAAAACCGCAAAATTATCTGTTTTTTCATCCGCACACTTTTCCATCACTTTGACAGTTGCATGCCCAATGAACTCTTTTCAGCATGATGGAATCAAATACACATAATTTTGTATGTGCACTTGTACTTACCATAAATAACACAGTACCACATTTTTCAACTTCGAAAACATGAACCAATATAGACCCCCAAAATCGGAAAGCTTATGATGGTAGAAAGAAACCACTTGCTGGCTTTTGAATTATTAGCTTTTTTTATTTAGGTTTTTTTAAATTCACTTTTGATGTTTTCGTCTGTGGGGTGGATTTTAGTACAATTTTCAAAAAACATGTACTGATTCGAAAATCTGTATCTCGTGAACTATTCGAAATATTGCTTTTTTGTCTTCAGCAAATTTTTACCTCTTAATTAGATCTGAAAATTTTGCCTTGAGATAAAATAAAAAAAAGAACAACATCTTACTCAGAACAGCAAACCCGTCAAAAAACATAAAATTTCGTCATAGAATTTTATTTTTGATGATGAACAATGTAAGAACACTTCAAATATTTTAATATAGATACTTAGAAAAAATTTTTAATTTTGAACATAAAGAATGGAAAATAAGGACATTTCAAATCTTTTTAAATATATGTATATTGAACTTTCGGAGTTAGTCTCATCATCTGAAAACATGTTCCCTCCAGCTTCGCTAGCTTTTCCTTTCCGCAATGTATGCCGTAATATTTAAATCCCCCGAATTTATTTAATTCGAACCTGCAATCAAAACAATGCGATTTTTTTGACATTTGAAATATCCAGTTATTTTGCATCAAACAATCATTCAAACGGACGGAGTTTACATGGTTCAAATTTCTCTGCAACATGTAAGTAAGATGTTTTTTTGATTTTATCTCGAGGCAAAAATTTCAGATCTAAACACAAGACAAAAAGCAGTGTTGACGTGAGTAGCCAAATACTCACGTATATTTTGCAAATAGTGGTTCCAAATGAACCCGATTAAAATTTTTGTAGAATTTGTTTTCCAAAATTGAAATCAAATTGTAATTTACTGCACTTGTTACAGCAAAACTTATTTGCCTTATAAACGACAAAAATTAAGCAATGCACAAATAAATGAAACTGTATGTTTTATTGCTAAGTACAAGGTTCAATTTCATTTCAAGAACAGATTGAAAACAATGCGATGAATAAAAGCCAATAATAATAATGATAATGCGACAAATATTTTAATGAGCAAAAGTATTTATACAAAATTGAAAAAAATTTTACAACCGTTATTAAAATTCTACAATTCAATAAAGTTAACTTATTTGGGTGATTACAAATTTACATAACTACATATGTGTATTACACTATGCAACAAAATAAAATGTGTTTAGCCAATTTATTGATTTTTACTGCTGTTCTAAAAAAGCAGTATTTCGAATAGTTACGAATCAGAACATGTTTTTTGAAAATTGTACTAAAATCCACCCCACAGCCGAAAACTCCAAAAATAAATTAAAAAAAAACCTTAGCTAGTAATTCAAAATCCAGCTGGGGGTTTCCTTCTACCATTATAAGCTCTCAAATTTTGGGAGTCTCAATCGGTTCAAAATTTTAGTGCTGCACTGTGTAATTATTAAAAAAAAGAATAATAAAAAAATTCCCTTTAGAATTTGATTGACATAAAAAATAAAAATCTTTCTGTAGAAACGAAAACGGCAGTAGTGTTTTGAATTTTTCGTGAAATTTCCTGAACTGCCTTAAAATGCACGAAATTCAGTTTTTAAATTATGCTCACGCCCTCACGAATAATTAATCTAAAACTTGATGATGATTCCGGGTGATTCACTCGTGAATCACGCGTGACACGACATTTTCACGACAACTGCAAATCTCTACTTACAAATTATTCTCATACCCAGCAAATAGACACAGTCAGTTGTCACAACATAAAGTAAACATAAAGATGTGATCGTAAAGTATCCCTATATAAAATGTATAGGAAAAATGTATTTTTTGGAATCTTGGGCCTATTCACCGATCGTGATGAATTCCGTCACGTACGAGTGTGGAGTGTGTTTGGTGTTTATTTCGTTTTTTTTTTCTATTATTTTGACTTAACAGCTTAGTCGATCACAAATACTACGAATTCCCCCAGTATTTTTTTACGGACAAAATGTCCCTCTGTTGCCCAAAATAATTGTACATGGTGTCAAGTATACCGCAAAAAAAAAGAACTATACAGCAGACAAAAAAATTTTACAGCTGCATCTAGAAGGATATATTTACAATAATATATGAACAAAAGATTAGCTTTTATAAAGAAAATTTTTGTGCTAAACAATTCTAAGTATAAATCTACTTAGAGTTGCAAATATAATTATTTCAAAAGAAACAATTATATTTGAGTTTTGGGGAAAAATCAATCTTATTTTCTTTTCGTTATTATCGGACTAATGAGGGTTTTACCTTATAAAAGTGCAGCAAAAAAAATCTAAAAATGATTAGAATTAATTTTTTCATTCGATGGAAACTAAAATCCCCTTCTCATTGCTTTACATTTTCCATTGGAAAATTTCATCGTTCAATTTAAAAAATTTTAATGAACACGGCTTTGTAGGTAATAGTGGTATGGGTAAAGAGTATGGGTAAAAAATACGTTTAAGCTTAATTTAAAATAGGTAAGTAAATACAAAAAATTGCAAGCATATCTTAAATAAGCTTAATAGAGTTCATTGATCTTGCGATTGTTTCTTAGGGAATAGGAAATGGCAAAAAAAAAGAAATAATAATATCCAAATTAGTTGGGACATACACCTGTATTTAATTTTTTTTAAATATGCTTCAAATTGTCACATGTGTGTGTATTGAAGTTGGTTGATCTAGCAATCGATATTGCGCCATTGATTTTCGATAGATTTTGGCAAGAGGAAAAAAATTTCCACTACGGCATATAAAAAAAAATATTTTCGTGTTGTTCGAATTTTAATTTTTTCCGTTTTTGTATGGAGGTCGCAATTAAGGAGAAGCTGTATGAGCTCGGTATGTCAGCAGAAGTACTAGAGAAAACAATTATTGAAGGTAGTTAGTATTAAAGGCCCTAAAATCACACTAACAATACACATGGTGCCTGTAAAGCTTAATTTTTTCTCTTCAATATTTTTATGCATCACACCTCATGCCAAAGTCTCTCAAAATAAGGAAATGTAGGACCACAATAAAAATTTTTTAAAGACAGCGCACATAAAGAAAATATTTGCATAACTGAAGAATTATGCATCACTAGGTTTTAGAACAACATTATTCCCAAAATGAAAATGTTTTATGTGCATATATTATCCTTGTTTTTCTAAGAGTTCGTATTTATGTATATGCATATCGTTACAAATATATAAGCTCATATGTATGTATGTTTAACTTGCTCACCTTTTCATAACTTTTAAGTACATGCCAAAAGGATTTAAAATCCTTTGATTGGTTTTCAGTCAGTCGATGTCAATTTTCGCTTCCACACATTATAAGTGTGTAAAGCATATATGTAGCTTTTCTTTACGACACCATTGAACGTGACTAGACAACTTATACTTGTAAGTATTGGACAATACACAACACAATATTTTTATTATTTTCTGTCGGGTTTATACTAGAGCATGGCAAAACGACAGCCTAATTTTTGTCAAATGGTTGGTCATCCAGTAGCACACAAGTTAGCGTATCTTACCGGAAATATTGAAACATAAGAACAGTATATAGGCTCACATCTGAACTTTGGCCTTCAGCAACACTTACCTAACCGACAGCAATGCTTGCATTACTTCGATTGCTCCTTTTGGCATTTGAAGATTATGTAAAGAAAACGTAAGCTTAAAACTCTGAACTGTTCGACAAATATCGAGTACACTTGGACGATAATTATGACCATAAATTGGCAAAAACGCACAAAAAATTGCAATTGGGTGACGAATATTTTAATATTAAAAAACTAATTCAGGTCCAAAAAAGAACAATTTCTTTTAAAATGTTTGCTTTCTTTTTCAGCTGTCTGAAATGCCGACGACATTTCGTTTGTGCTAATCAAATCATCAGTAGACTTGAAAAATTCTTAAAAGTTTGTTTGAAATTTAACTACTTATTCCATAATTCCCATGAACAAAATGAGAATCAGAAATGTTCAAACAAACCTTTAACACAGCAAAAATTTCTTTTCGTTTTTGCAACTCTTTTACTTTGCTTTGCATCTTTCTATACAACGAGTTACCATCGGTTACTATCATTTGCATTTTCGAAAGTATCAAAAAGTAAAAGCTTTTTGAATATTCAAATACGAACTTAATTATTTATTTGCTTTAAAACATTTCAATCGGCTCTTAAAGCAAATAAATGATAAGATCACATTTGATAATAAAAAATAATAATTTGAAATGTTGTTCTTGCGTATTTCTCTCGATTATGAAATTGCCAACACTACAAAATACAATGAACAATAAACGACAGCTCATGATATATTACAAATGGCCGAAACTTCACTTGAGCACCTCGATGGATGAATTGATAGAGTGCTCTGCCAAGAGTCTCCGAGGTCGCAGGTTCGATTCCTGCCGAAGGCTCTGGGTGTTTCTGCAGACAAGCAAAAGGCTTCGCAGTTTCGTGTTTGTTAAAAAAAATCATATTATACGTGCTAGAAAAACCAGTTAACCATTACCAGAGCTATTTCACTTTTCACACAAAAACTTTAAAATCCTCATATTGCAAGTAGTTAATACGATGTTCACGCATGCATTGCACATTTTTCAATTTTTATGTTAGTAGTTAGTTTTTGTGTAAATAGTTGACTATCGTGTTGGGAAAGTTACTAATAGGGCAAATAGATGTTAGACAATAAACTTTGACTCCGAAGATACATTTGTATTTGCTAGAGTATGAATTCCGGTTACATTAAGCCAATTATTGCAAATGTATTCTCTTAACGCAGCTCTCATGCATATGATAAAAGCATGACTGCAAACAGAAAGTACGTCTACCAGTAGAGAAAAAACATTTTAGAGTCTGGTTTGCGATAACAACAAGATGTTCTCTATTACGATGCTCAAAGTTGTGGCAAACAAGTTATTTTCATTTAAAATGCAGTAAACATGCTTTTGGTTACTTAGTTTTAGTTCCCAAAATGAAAATATGGCAACATTATTTTTGATAAACAAATATATACAGCCAATGTATAGTGAACATTTGAACATAATATATTAATAACAAACAGAATGTGTTTTATTCATTAAATGGTAACCATTATTTTGTTGATAAAATCAACATATTATTGTAGACTGTAATAAAGTGTTTCTTGTTGCCATTGACGTCTAATTTATTTCTCAGTTTTGTGTTGTGGTTGAAAATTTGTGTGTTGTTGTCGTATGAAAACTATTCTTACATAAAAAAAGTTATATAATTACAGAAACTGTAGCTATTAATCTCGATAGAATTGTGTAATATATATGCAACAATTATATGCTAATATTGCTTGTGTCTGTAAGCAATTAAATTTTTCGTAATATAGATATGATATACATACCCATGTGTACGTCTCAACATATGTTGTCATTTTTTTGTTTAAAAATAGCATGATTGAAAGCTATAATTTTTTTCTGCATAGGTTGTCACTTTCTGTAATATGAACAACAGCCAAAATACTATCTTCTCTTGTCTTTTATGGGAAATATATTCACCGCGAAGCAGATCGGCATTACTTCAGGCCGATTCCTACTGTAGGCAAGCCTCAATTTGAAAATAATAAGTTTGGAGCTGGCAATAGTGTCGTTGCACCTAACAAAACAATAATATGGTTCCCGTATATAATATATGTAACAATGTAGAATGTAGCCATATATTTCAACATAAAATATGTTTCTCTTCGAATATGGTCACCTCAACCCTATTTTTTCTTTGCGTGTAGCTTCGCCAAATGTAGAAAAACAGTTGCTGCGAAATCAAATCAAGCAACCAGATACTATTGTTTATGCATGTTATAGACTGAGGTGATACAAACACGAATGAAGTTTCTATACCACATGAATATGGTATACAATCTGTTTATTTCGGTGGCCACCGACAGAGTACACAGAGTATGAAACATACACGTCAATGGAGACTTAAAGCTAAACTTCATGAAAGTGGACGCTGGATAGCTACTAGTGGCGTTGTGAAATTACGAATGCGTAGCACTCTTAAATACGCTGTCGTTATTTATTAATTTAAATAAATTTATTTATTTATTTGAATAAATACTTAGACACAATAATTTGGTTGGTATACAAATTACTGCTCTGTTTAAGATGATCAACATCGGTACCCGTTGCAGTTCACTTGTATATTCTATCAATAGTATTCGATTAACGGAAACGAAATCCAAAAAAAAAACCCAAAAGCAAGCAGAGCCATAGAAATAGAAAGAGGCAGAAATCGCCATAAATAAATAATGCGTAACACACATAAATACATACATATGTTTATATGTATATGGACATGCGTGTCTGCACGATTAAGTACATGCCGGTATGTTTGTACAAGCTACAAGTAAAAGTGACCTAGTTTTACTTCGTTTGCCTTTTTGTGATGGATTTAGATCCTTTTGCTGTATTCAAATGCATACACTAAGACACAGTATTTATACATAAGCAGCTTAAGTTTTTTTAACGGTTTCTGTCAGACCCTCAAAAAATTTACAAATTTGAGAAGCAAATTTTTTTTTTCTAAGTTATCAGCTTTTACAAATAGATTAAAAATTTCAATAAGATTAAAATGATTGATAATTAACCAAATTATTCCGTCTAACTTAAATATACATAAATCTTTATTCATTCTAAAAACAAATGAATTTATAATGGAAATTAAAATGCTTGCCCTTTTGCATAACGTTTAAAGCAGATTTAGGCATTTTATTATCATTATGTTTTCTTCTATTATTTCAAAAAAGTCGTACTCAAGGTGTCATATTCAGTATATCATGCGGCAGTGTAAAATAACAGACTAACAGCAAAATGGGTTTTTTATGACTGTTAACTGTTTTATCTGGCTTTAGTTATAAAATTAAAAGTTAATTAATAATATTAAATATAGACAGGTGGAAGGATTTTGTAATGGTTATATTTTATTAATTAATATTTTATTTAGAATTATCCTGGAGGGTCCCTTAGGAATCGCAGGATACTCTTTATTTTTGTTATACTGCCTGGAGGGCTGGCTTCTTGGAGATCGCAGACAGTCTTTTATTTAGTTATTTGTTTATTTATTATTTGAGCCGTTCAGGGACACTGTGTTTGGTGTATGGCAGGCTCTTTTATTATATTATGTGTGAGGAAAAGACTGCCGGTTTTGGTTATACTTTGAACTTCTTTATTTATGCCAATCAAGTCCTGTCTTATTCTAAAACTTAACTCTATTTATACTAATTAATTGTGCTGGGTCTCTGCCCGTGTTGCTGTTGCCGTTGCTGCTACTTGCCGTCGCTGCTATTTGCTGTTGCTGCTACTGCTGTCTGCTGTTATTGTTTTTCCCATTGTTAATAGCCGTCAGCATAACCCACTGCTGTGACAATTAATTCTGATTATTGCATGGGCTGCAATATCAGTTTATTGCACTATTTTCATCAATATCAGTTTGTTGACCTATTTTCAGCTTGACTCTGTTTTTTGCTTATTAGCCAATTGTGCTGTTGGTCAACTTTCGCTTGTTGTTGTTATTGTTATTATTAACTCACAACAATTTCTATGCGCTGCTGCTTAAAAGCAGCATTCCATTCCGTCATGACCTGTGTTCAAAACAATTTGTGTGCTGATGAGCGCCTTCAACCAGTAGGTCTTCAACTTTACTTTTCCTGTCTTCTTCAACACTCCAAATTTATCACAAATAAAAATCTTTCTCAATTGTGATGAAGTAAAAATCGAACTCAAGCCCGATAAAATTATCAACAATTGTACTTCGTATAGTTCGACTATAAAGTTTAAATTAATGCTTATATTTTAATAACTTAAGAATAGATAAAGAGGGGAGCTTTTACCGACTTGCATTTTTTGCTGCCTAAATAATACAAATTATGGGTTACAGTAACCTTCAGGTGTTATATTATTTTCCAGTTAAAATTTCCGAAGTTTTGTTAACTATATACCAATATATGAGAAAAAGTATCTTTACCCTCTTTTGCCCTATTACCGCTCTTTTGCAATATGAAATATACTCATGACGTATTCTGGTACCTAACATATCTGCATTCTAAATTGTAGGAATCTCCCGGTTGATTAGTTAAACGAGAGACATATTTTAGCCTTCTTGCCTTTTTTACGACCTAAATAAACAAAAATGATGTAAGGAGATGGACCTTTTACTTCTTTTGCTTTATTTTATGCCCTCTTGTTATATATTTGTAGTAAATGAAACGCAGGTATTTATTCTAAATACTAAAGAGTAAATTTTATTTAACCGTTCTCGTATATAGTAACTTCTAGAATGACCATAATTATTACATGTCACGTTTACGAATGTCTATTCAAAAGATAATACATACAAATAACTGTGTAGTCATCTTAGCGATTTTATGTAATTAGAATATTACTTTTGCATTTTAACCCTTAAATACTATAATTCAGAATATACATTGTTCAATATTTAACACCTCTACTTATACAAAATATAATTCGCAGCCTATTGTCCTACCAAAAGCTACAAGTACGAAATTTCATAAAAGTCAGTAGAATCGTTTCGGGGGAGTTCAATTACATACACCATAACACGAAATTTTTGTTAGATTTGGTTGATTGCAGGGGTTTGTTTGCCCATGTCTTGCAACATATACCTAAGCCACTATGGGCTTGTTGTGCGCTTTGTGGATTTAACCATGAAGAAATAAGCACACTTAAAATAAAAAGTTATCACATTGTTCTATATAGCCAAACTATAGCGAATACGGATTTCTCAAGACGTCGGGCTTGAACGCGAATTTAAAGCTTTGGTACTAAAAAATAGAATTTATAAAATATGTAAATACTCAAATGCAAAAAATGCCGAATTATAGAGAAAACTGATTTCTCAATACGATGAGTCTGTACGCGAATTTAAACCAAACTATGTACTAAAAAGAATGTGACAATATAAAAAATTTAAGACAAAAATAAAAATTGTCTACATCGGTCTATATAACGAATAGAATAACGGAGTGGTTGGAGACAAATAAAATTCAAAGCGAATACCAGGCAGGCTTTAGAAAGGGATACTCAACCATTGACAATATATTTAACTTGGTAAATATTGTTGAGTTGAATCAGCATAATGAAAGAAATACCTATGCTTACTTGATTAACCTTTCATGCGCTTTTGACACTATTCCAAGAAATGAACTATTCTATAAGCTCTCCTGAAATCATTCGAATTCTGCAGTCTATGTATGATAACCCAGAAAGTTGTATCTGGGACGGTAGCTCTCTTTCGGAACAATTTCCAGTAAAAGTTGGTGTAAAACAAGGTTGTATACTGAGCCCGGTTTTGTTTTCATTGTATGTTAATGATGTTGTTGTTGAACTACCTGGTGGAATAAACATCGCTGGAACAACAATAAAAGCTCTGCTTTATGTTGATGATATAGTAATCTTAGCTGATAGTCCTACTGTGCTCCAATCTATGATCAATGCCCTACACACATATTGCACAAGTTGGTGCTTATCTGTCAACCTGAACAAATCGAAAGTACTGGTATTCCGACAAGGAACAAGGATATCTAATCATCTAAAGTGGAGTTTTGATAACGCTAATATTGAAATTGTCAACAGCTATAAATATCTGGCAGTTGAAATAGCTTATAATCTGTCTTTTAAAAAACATATTTCAAATAAATTGTCGCTCGCTAAATGGGCTATCAATTCAACGTGGTCAAAGTATATTTATCACCCAAATATTTCAAAATCAAAGAAACTGAAAATATTCCACTCTGTCGCACGTTCTATTATGTTTTACGCTGCTGAGATTTGATGATACATAAAGTTTGAAGACGTGCAAAAGCTATTTCGGTTCTTTATTAAAAAGTTGCTCTACCTACCGTCAACAACTCCAAATTACATGATATACCTAGAATCTGGCCTACCGTCCTTATACGTCTCATCTTTGGAACTACACTTACAAAGCCATACGTAGGCCCCAACATAGATTACCGCGTATTCTTGCTGAAGCGATTTTGGATCTAAACTGCCAATGTCCTGTTGCTGACTTCGCTAAAGTCTGCGTCCTTAACCATTTACAAGAGAAATACAAACCCCCTTCGAAATGTTGACTTAAGAGTAAATGGAGAACGCGTTAGAGCTGAAAACACTGCAAGAAATCTCGGTTTGATTTTCAATTCCAACCTTACTTGGACAAACCATGTTAATACACTCATAGACAAAACTTACGCTAAATTAAGGTCACTTTGGCCTACTCAGTTTTATACACCTTTGCACATAAGAGAACTCCTCGCAAAACCTTTTTGGTGCCTTGTGTGTTATATGGCTGCGAAATCTTTTCGAGTTGCGACTCTGCCAGTAAGCGTAAACTAAATGTTTTATACAATAATATTTTGAGGTATGTGTATGGCCTACGAAAGCATGACCGTATTTCTAATTTTTTTTCACAACTTTATGGTGTATCCCTCGATAGTCTACTCAAGATTCGTGTACTCATGTTTCTTCATAAGATCATTTATCTGCAAGCTCCGTTGTACCTATACGACAAAATTAAATTTACCAGATCACTTAGAGGTAGAAAAATTATTATTCGGCGTCATAGTTGTCTGGTTTCAGAGTGGCAGTTTTTTATAAATGCAGCGCGTCTTTGGAACCTTCTACCAGCTACTCAGCAATTCAACAGCAGCGCAGGAAGTTTCAAAATGTATTTGTTTAACAACTTCACTTAATATATTTTATTTTTTTATTATACTGTATTTTTTTAATTATTTATTTTCTTAACTTTTGTTTTAATTTATATAATAAAATTGTTTTTCTCCAGTAGTGCCTAGGACAAGTTGTGCCCCTTTAACACATTTATGTACTTTAAATATAAGTGAGACCTTGTTGTACAGGAAATGGAAATAAATTAATAAAATAAAATAAAATAAAATAAAATAAATAAAATAAACATTAGCTGGGCAAACGATTGGTATGACCTCAGCCTTTATATACGGTATTCCCCAAATAACTCAGCTCAGCCGCTCTCCACCGACTGGAAAGCAATCATACAATTACTTAAAGCAACAGAACATGCAGATAACGTATTTAAAGCAACTAACTCTTTACACCACCATCTATACCGCCAATTGGACTACACTGTATTGCCTCTCCTAGCAAATGACTACTCAGCCTTTAAAACTAGTTTAATAATAAAGACAAGAGGTGGACTTCTTGACTTAAGGGCGAGATCATATAGCAATAATACAGGAATAAGCTGCACGATCTGTAATCTATCAGAATCTGAAGACACATGTCACTTTCTAGGTAATTGCCCAGTGTATAAAGAACAAAGAACAGCAGCATTTGGGAAACCAAAACGTAATATTGATGAAGTACTCAGTATTTTAAATGGATGTAACTTTGAAGCTTTAGTCCTATATGTAGAGACATCCTTAAAATATCGTAAATTGATTTTATATGAATCCAGTATATAGCTAATTAACTAGTATTAAGCGAAATGCATGAATGATGATTTAAATGAATTAAGCTCACTTGTAATAGAATAATTATATTACAAGTGCCAATCTGGCTCACAACATTATGTTACGCCATATATAGATAAATATCTATTAATAAATAAATAATAATAGTAATAAATAATAGAACGAATAGATATGTATAGCGAAAACATTTTTTACGAAGAGTTGGGCATGTAACTGAACTTAACTAAGCTCTGGTCGAAAGAAGTGGATGTTATAACAATTTATGCAGAGTTCTATAAAGCAAAAATTTTATTATGTGTTATCAGAGAAGTAGCGATAGTCGATTTTTCATGAAGTTGAGCATGTACGCTAATAAAAACTAATTTGCCAAAAAATTGGTTCTATAATAAAATAAGCTAACTTTACGGTAAGAAATAAAAAAAGTTTCGATATCAGCCTGCAAATACCCGAAACCCATTTCTCAAGAAGTGTGGCATACACGTGAACCTAAAAAAAATTTCTTGCTAAGAAAAATAGATATTATTTTTAATTTGTTGCAGTTTTGGGAGCCAGGAAGTTGTTGCGGTAATAAAATAACTGTACAAAACACACAATTTTTCTGTAACTATTTATACACTCCAAATCTAAGGGGCAGAGGTGCTGATTGTGAGGAGCACTCTTATTTGTTTTATTATATATGCGAATATAAAAAATTTTAAAATAGTATATATAATATAAAGTACCGCCAGTCCCACAAGTGTAATAAAATTATGTAAATAGTTAGATTATTATTACCCTGTAGGAATATTGTAATCTATAGCTGAAATAAATAATTAAACAACTAGGATTGTAATTCCGCTGACATATATTTCCGGTAGGTTATGATTTATATCTGACATTTCACATCAAATAATTATATCTAAATAAAAGATATGTTTTTCACTCCATTTTTACACATATACATAAATATGATTTTTAAAAAGCAAATCTGAATGAACATATTTTTGTGTTTGTTTGTTTTTACAATTAAAACGCTCATCCGTTTTTTCCATTTCAAATTAATATTTAACTTGTAATCAGGAATTCACATTCAGTTGAGTGTACATGCTTGAGTATATTTGCTTGTGAAATAATACAAAAAATCGTTCGTTTGCTTCATACAAAAATTAAATTAGCAAGCAGCAACGTCAGAATTAACTATAAAAATAGAATTAAATTAATGAAACTAAATATAACCTGGAGTTTTTCTGATTCAGAAGAAATTAAAAAATTTATTTTTAGTAAAATTTCAATTAAATTGAATTATCAGTTTTGTAACAATTCATCAATTTTATGCATTTTAATAATAGATAAACTTGTAACTAGGGGTGCGTTTGAGACATGACCTTTATTTATTTATTTTATTTATTAAGTAGAAATCTAGCACAACAAGATAATAATATTATAAATATATAGTTAAAAGAACAAATTAATAGTTATATTTAAATTAAGTTGTTAAAAAATAATTTAAGTTAAAACCCAAACGAAGAAAACATAATAATCTATCATTATAATAACATAGCATTTGTGAATAACTAAGACTACATTGGTTTTTTTCGTTTATTGATATACAAAATTAGAAAATTTATCAAAAACTACAATAAACAATAGTTAATATTTACAAATATTTACAAATACACACAGTTCCTTTTCAGAGCTCTCAAGTATAATAAAGAACAATATTAAGTTTTCAATATTTTTTTTTTTTTGGGGTTTTGTACTTCAAATGAAGAATATGTTTATTTTTCTGTAATGAAAAATTTTTTTTTAAAAAACATCACTTTAATATTTTGATTTAAAAAAAGTTCAAATAAAAGTAAAAACAAAAGAGTGAAAGCAAGAAAACAGTGCTTATTCACTTAGCCACCAAAATTTGTTGATATTTTGTCTTTGAAAAAGATATCTATCATTTTTAGAAATACTTTTTTCATACCTTGAGTTAGTTTGTTCTATACTGCAGTCTACAGCTTTAATATTTGCCCTTCTAAAATTGTGATACAATATTGGGACTGCATTTTCATTTTGGATAAATTTAATTTTATCGAGATACAGAAATGCCTCTGGTGGTACAAACCCAGCTTTCAGAGTATTTATAATATATTCTTCATTTGCGTAGTTATGATGCCATAATGATTTTATTTTCAATACAGGTCATAGATCTTACTATATGGTTTCTTATGAGATAAATTATGAAGTTATCGATTCTTATTGTATCTGTTGTATTGTACAAGATCTTATTTGAGACGTATTTCTTGTAATTACTTGATTTTGATCTAAATAATGACTCTGATTTTTTCCATATAAGACGGTGATATGTTAAACCATATCTGGCATCCATATGTAATAATTGGTCTAATTAATGTTTTACACATAGTGAGTTTTACTTTACTGTTGATATATTTGGAATAAAACAATCGCTTATACATAAAAAAAGCTTTCGTTGCCTTACTAATCGCTTGGTTTACATGCATGTTGAAATATAAAAATTTGTCTGAGTAGATACCTAAATATTTAACTATTTGTTTATTTGGTATATTTGCGTTACATTTTTTGGATTTGATGCTGAAAAGTTTCCAATTGCGTTTTATATTATTATTACATTTACCTACTGGAGGTCTAAATAAGATAGTTTCACATTTTTGTATGTTAATTTTCATCATCCAGTTTACTGTAAACTCTTCCACTATATCAAACAATTTTTGAAGATTGCCATTGATTTGATCAATAGTTTTATCTGCGTGATATATAATAATATCATCAGCAAAAGAAATTATGTTTTTCACTTTGTCAAGAAGATCTAGTATAAACAGATTAAACAAAATGGGGGAGTTTACAGTTCCCTGTTGAAGACCATTTGTAATTTTAAAGGTTTTAGAACTAGTACAATCTTTGTGTGTAACAACAAATGTTTTGTCTGGCATGAATATGATGTCGAACGTCGCTTATGGCTGGTGAAGACCGCTCATATTCATGTTTTGGCCAAGCACGAGCTCGATGTTCTCCATGAAGTTAGGATTGAAACGTCATTTTCTGTTTGACAGCTTTCATGCAAAATACCGCAAAAATAAAATAAAATAAAACAAGATTGAAAAATGAAAAAAAAAAAAAAATTTAAGAATTTTAAAATACAAAAATTGAGTGGATATAAAATACTGAAATGAACCAAAAATATGAACGAAGTAAACACTTCGACAAATCAAAAATGATGAATAGTATATATAATATACTATAATAATTATATGTACTAGTTATCGTACTTCACGAAAACTTGGAAGCATAGAACAGCTATCGAATTGTGACCTCCGTGATGTTTTTAGCTATCGTATGAGAAATACGTATGATTAATTTTTTATCACATGAACTGCATCGCAAATAATTACGTATCCGTATGATTGATATATTTTATCCAACGAATTGTACAAACAGCGGCGTTATAATTCGGCCTCTAGTCTTATTTCGGTTATTGTTAAAAAAAAACTAGTTATTGTGTCGCATCATTAACACTAAAATAACAAGTAAAAAAATAGTGCTGCATCGCAAATAATTACGTATCCGTATGATTTGATATATTTTATCCAACGAATTGTACAAACAGCGGCGTTATAATTCGGCCTCTAATCTTATTTCGGTTATTGTTAAAAAAAACTAGTTATTGTGTCGCATCATTAACACTAAAATAACAAGTAAAAAAAATAGTGCTGCCGGATCATATTCGTAAAATAAATTCGATAAAATAGTTTTTAGTTAAACAACTGGTTATAAATACAGTTTTTGAAAATTTGCTTTTTAAAAGATAAAATCATGTTAACTAAAAGGTTGTTAAAATGCTTATTAAGATTTTATTATCATCAATACAGCCGTTAATGTATATCACTGAACATCAATTCTTCTTAAAATATTTCTTTATCTTTTATTTAGTTTCTTTAGTACATTTGTTGATTACTTAGTTCAATATTTTCCTTAATTGGAAAAAGTACGATAGTAATTCCTTTATTTTACAAACTTCCCATAATATACGAGCAACGAATGTGCTGCACTAAATGAAGTAGTAATTTTTTCACCGGGAACATTAATTTACTTTTTTCTTATTTATTTCCTAGGTCTAAATGTTCAGCAACAACTGCTTGATATTGCAGAGTTTCATATCATGATATTTTTACTTAGTTTTCAGAGGATGTAATCAATGATGATATTGAGAAATCTATCAAACTTTTTAAGCAGAGACCTGTAAAAGTCTTGGTGAACTTGCACCAGGCCTTTGCAAAACGCAGTAGACATTAATGCTTATATTTTGGTTTCATTTTGGTTTCCTTTTTAATTTCATTGTTTTATAAAGGAAATATCACCTTAAGCCATTTTGTTACAAAACAAAATGAGGAAGTAGCTTATCGTATTGAGAGCTTTAAGTTTTGTTAAATAACAGAGGCAAATAGTTGAAAAAGCTCTTTCACATTAATGAATGCAAACTTACCACAAAAGATACAAAGAAATGTTTACTTATTATTTCTCTCACTTGCTAACGAGAAGCAACTTTTTTTTTATTTTTTAGCCTTGAAAAGTACTCACCGAACTACCAGCATTTCTTTTAGTGGAGACACGACGATGAAATATTTTTGCCGGCTCAGCTTCAATTTCTGATTCAGAAGATTCGTCACCTGGACTAATAGCAATAACCGGTATTGGAATGGGTGAAATACTACCCGAACTACAAGGGCTGCTCGCGTTGCTGCCGGCGCCTCCTTTGCCGGTTATACGAACACCATTACCTCTTAAGTTCTTTCCTGCTGAAGCAGCAGCAACATGTAGTCTTTGAGTAGACATTGAGTATTTTTGTTGCTGTTATATATTTCTCTTTTTCTTGTATCCAAATTTTGTGTGATTATAGCTCTCGAGTCAAAGGTATAATTGAATTTATTTCTTATTTAATAATATCTATTATATTTTTGGCACAACTGTTAGGAGAAAACTATCTGTTTTTCTTTTTGGTATACATTTACCATTGTAAAAAAATGTTTATCTGTATGACAGTTCTTTTAATATGTTTTCTTCAATATGATTTCCATGCTTTTTATTTACATATACATATGTATCATTTCTTAAAAACACCACATAAATATATTTCTTTTTTTTTTCTTTCAACACATTATACAGCAAATGTAATTGAATTAAAACAAACTAAGCCGCGGTAGGTAAAATTTGCTTAATTTGATTTTTTATTAAAAAACCTTAACTACAGCTAACTGAGTGAAAGTGTACTGAATTTACATTATTAAAATTACGAGTTTGCATATAAAAAAATTCACGAATTTCTGACAATACATTTTTGCCATATTATAATAAAACTATTTCAACTTTTCATGTTTGCGAAAAAATTTTTATTTTTTTATTTTTACACAGTCTTCCACTTCACGTTCTTCCAAATATTTTATTTAAAAAATTCTCTTAATTTTTATATTTCTTTTTTCATACAACTATTGTTACAATGCTACCATTATTGTTCTTTTAAGTGTGTCTATGTGTAGAGTGTATAATTGAGATAGAGGTAAAAATGTATTTTATGTGAAGGATACATACGCTCAGTTGAACACGCATACCAATAAAATGCTTGTCGCAGGCTTGTGCTTGTTCCCAGCCAGCATTTTATGGAAAGCATTAATGAGGTATTGTGTTCGTTTGAAACTTCTACACAAGCAAAATACGAAATATTACTTATGTACGTACATATATGCCCAAAGTCGTAAGACTTTTGATTTGGGCAATACAAACGAATAAAAATTAATATAGGTAAATGCAGATATAAATAACAACAAAAAATTAAGGCCGACGAAAAATAGAAAATCAATTTAAAATCAGCTTCAATTATTGAACTATTAAAACTATTTTATAGGACGCAACGATTTAATTTCTTAGTGTCATTGCAGTTTAATCCTGAAATTTTTTTCAAAGAAATTCTTATTATTTTAATAATGAAATTTTTATTAAAAAAGTCAAGAAGGAATTTTTAGTTTTTATTAGGTATTTTTATTTATTTATTTCCTTGATGGATTTGAACCCACAAGCCCGCGATTGTCAGTTGGTCACTTAACGAACTCAGCCATCAATATATTAAAAAAAAAGTGTAACCAAATATGGCAAATCATATCTAAGTGATCATTGGGGACCTAATGAAATCAATAGGGAATACTTTTCGCACAATCAATAACAAATCCTTATTGTATTTATTTATATTTATAAGAAAACTTAACAGAATCAATTTATTTGATTTGGCACCAAAAACATAGAAATTTTGATAAAACAAAATATGTATGTGAATAAAAGATTTTTTCTTTGGTTTTATGTGCTTTCTTTATTGATGAAATTAATAAGGTTTTCCACATGAAAATAATAACTCTCTGCTGGGATACTACTCAGCCTAAAAATATTTCAACGAAAAAGCAAATATTATTGATCCTATTAAGGTGGGATCACACGATTGCCGCAATGCACCAATTTTACACAATTTTTATTGGGCTGAATTGGAGCATAATAAAAAATTTGTCCCAATCAAATTCTCTGCAATCACATGATTGTGACATTTTACTGAAATTTTATTGTCGCAAATTGCCGCAAAACAATTTAGTACCAATAATTGCCGCATTATAGTCACACGATTGTTATATTATACGGCAACTGTGAGAAACAGCTGTTGTAGTTGATGACAAACTTTGTTTTCCAAAAAAAAAAAATAAATTAAATTAAATTAAATGTTAAAAACATGGTTTGTTCATTAAAAAGAAAGAAAATTGCTTCGGCTATTATTATAATGTTGTGCGGGCTGAAAAAAGCAAAAAATGAATAGTAACAACAATTGAATTTTACTGAATGAAAAGCAGAAATCATGTTTGGAAGACGCGTTTAAACAGTTTTGAAACTAAATACATGTATACATATGCATATTATTGGCGCGTATTGTCTACTTCGGTTGCCGCATGAGAACACAATAAATATTGGTGAATTTTTAGAATTTTTATTGGTGATTAGTTGTATGTCAAGTGTTCACATGGTTGTCGCATCAGGGTTGTATTTGATTGGGACAAATAGGAACAACATTCGTTTTGGTTGCCGCATGAGCCAATAAATTGTGCTATCACACGATTGGCACACAAAATGTAACAAAAATTGGTGCATTGCGGCAATCGTATGATCCAACCTTTAGACATCTTTGCCTCTATATACTTGTACGATATTTGACATCACCGCACAAAAATATTTGCTGGTGCTGATTCGGGAGATCTTAACTTTTAATTAACTAACACCCCTAAATTGTGACATAACCCAATTACGGGGCATATGCTGGAAGAAACTATGGAACTTTGTGAATGAGACGGAGTTCCTATAGGCCCATGAGACAAACTGTTTTCACAGCCAAAACCAAGACCATTACCATGTCTCAAACACCGTATTCACCAGTTGTGGCCCCTGCTGACTTTTTCCTCTTCTCAAAACTGAAGAAACCGCTGAAAGGAAAGCGTTTTGCTACGATTAAGGAGATAAAAAAAAAAAATCGAAAGTGGAGCTGTTGCCGATACCAAAAAGTCCGTTTCAGAAGTGTTTCGAGGATTTAAGAAAACGCTGACATAAATGTATCATATCTTAGAGAAATGATCATGAAAAAAATTTAAATGAAAAAATAGTGAAATTCGCTTATCAGTTCTCCGTTTTAGATGAACTAAAAATGGTGGGCGTAGAAATAAGCGAGATAAATTGTTCTATGCGTAAAAACCTAAGTTGGCTCAAATGAGTTCAGCTGGTATTCGTTTTAGTCCAGCTTTTCTACTGCGAAAAAATTTTCAAAATCGGATTAGTAGTTTCAAAGCCTATTTAATGCAAATAAGCAAACAATAAGTGTCGCTTGGGTGAGTTTTACCAAAAGAGCTAATCAAATGCTGGTAGGGATTTTATTGGTCTTATGTGCTTCTATTTCGCTGCCGTGTTGAATCGAATGCGTGTGTATGGAAGTAGAGTTGGAGCTTTCTTAATGTTCTTGTATAGCTGCGCGTTTTGAATGTTGTGTTTTTTTTATTTACCTTGCTTTAAAATGCATGCTTACAGAGTTGCCATTAATTAATTGAAAAATTCCTGGGAAAGGTAGTAACAAAATGTTTAAGATTCTGCTGTCAGATATTAATTTTATATAGTATTAATTAAATTAAATGCGTTACGTAATATTATTGTGAACTCTGTATTTTGACTAATTGTAATAATTTTCTCCCTGTGCAGGTTGTTTCAGCATATTCTGGCTGTAAGTACCGAATAACAGATGGTATTATAACACACACACACACACAAGTTTGTAGTAAGCTTGACTCGCAGTCACTGCACAAACCTTAAGTAGCTTTCAATTAGCCAACACGCTATGTTTTTGGCATATGCCGTTTCGCCAGTGTCTCGTCATGGCTAAAAATGATTACAGGTTGTGAATTAAATGGCTATTTAACTATAAGAAATGTATTTTATTTTCATAACTTATTAAATAAGCATACTCCCACATACTTATAAGGAAACCTTGCTTTTGGTACATCCATTCGAAATATAATTATCATCAAACCTAAACATGTGCACCTCAACACATTCAGATTCTTTTCCATTAACGCTATTAAACTATGGAGTAGACTACCAACACGTATTAAACTCATTCAGGCAAAAATAGTTTTGCTAAAGCACTCCTTAATCTCCATGCAAATAGATAAATAAATTTTTTTCCCATTCGTTTTTTACCAGAAGCTAATTAGTATCGGAGTTTTTTTATACTTTTTATAATTAAAATTATAATAAGTCTTAAGGCTAAAGCACTAGCAACAGTGGCTGTCAACTTAAACTAGTATTGTATTAATTTTCTACCAACTACGTAATGAACAATCAAAAAATTTATGCTCTTAAGTGCTCTTGTTTCGCAATAAATAAATAATAATAATAAAGCGAACTCTCTCAACTTCTTTTCCCTGCTTAAAGTTGACACAACTTTAATCATTAAGTCATTGGAAGGAAACTCTTTTTCTGGCACAGAAGCAATCCCCGGTTACTTCTCACATGTTTTCTTTCAGCTGTTGGAAAACTGAACCAACAGAAAATTTTCTGAAATAAACGGTGATAAAACACACCATAGAAGATAACCAGGAAGCGAAGACGAAAAACTCAATGCATAACATACAAACATATAGAAGTTCAAAAACCCTTAAATTTAACAATGACATTCTGCAACTGCCATGGAAGAACAAACATATGAATACGAGTATATGTATGTATGTAAAGTGGCAACATAGCACATGACGACGAAAGCACAATACAGAACCGTTAAATCAAGGGAACCACCCTTAAATAGCTACAAGAATAGAGTTTGTTTTGTCGTTTTATTAAGGACGAAAAAATCAAAACAAACAAAAAATAAATAACAAGCACAAAAAGCTCTAGAAAAAAAGTTCAATTGAGTTACAGTATTGCCGCAGTTGTCAAAATTTTTAAAGCAAAACTAGAAATATAAGACAGAATTTTGTTTTAAGCAAAGTTCCGACAGTTGAAAATTACATAATTTACAGTATTGGTCGGTTTCGAATATAAATTTAACTTTTGGTTATGAAGCAATTGAGGTTAAATTAGTTTTGCTAATGTTGAAGCACTTATCAAACAAAAAACAATTTCAGAAAAATGGAAAATTCTAAAATTCACTGTATTATAATTTGCTCATTTAATTACACTGTGCTTGAAGTTGGAACTTTTTTTTGCCGACAAACGGGGCACCCAGTGACTAAACCTAATTCGGGTACGCTGAATTCAGTGGTGCTATCCGTTTTTCTAGGTTAGCTCGCGTTTTCGAGATTTACCGTTATTTAAAAAATAGAGGAGGTTGCACTACATGTATTGAACTAACTAAAAAAATTTTCGTTTATTGAACTTTAGTAAAAAACCGAAATTCCGCAATAAAATAACCTTTAATCTGATATATAATTCATTAAAAAAAATTTCACTTTTTAGAAAAAAAAATTTTTTTTTGAAAAAAAAAATTATTTTTTGCAAATTCTTGAAATTTTGTGATTATTACATAGTATGTGTTATTATTACATAGTATGAAGTTTGAACAAAAAATCAAAATAATAATGATAAAGTAAATTAAAATTTTAGCTATTTTTCATTTCTTGCCCCTTCACTCACATTTAAAAAAGAAAAATCAAATCTGTCAAAATGCTTTTTAAATGTTTCAAAACATTTTTAATACAATTTCTTGAGATAGGTATAATGCCAAATTAATTTTTAGAGCGATAACAAATACTTTCTGTTAAAACCCCTAAATACGTTTTTAGGACAATGAGGAATATTATTTTCTTCAATTTCATTTAAGAAGTAATGCAATGAATCCATTGTTACATTTTATTTTCACCTTTATTTTGCAAGTTATTACAAAAACTCGATAAATTCAACCGATATCTCTTCGCGCTTATCTTAGAATCTGCCGGCACCGAGAGCGAATACTCTACGTTAACGAAGCGAAGCGCGTATTTTAGAATAACCCTGAATGTTAACAATAGATGGTACCAGCTGATGGGGGGCTCCCTTAACTAAAAATTTTCACGGAAAAAACAGCTGCGGTGACGAAAAATGTTAATACAATAAAAAACATAATCATCTGAATTATAAACAAGATTTTTATATTCAACAAATGCAAGCATAAACCTTAATTTAATAATAACAAAAAATTGCATCTCGTTTTAATTTAAATTTAAATGGGTGTCTTTCCAAAAACAAAATAGGATTGGCAGCGGCTTGTATACAATAATAAAATCGGCAGCGGCTGCGTGCCAACTGAATGCCGACAGACTTCGCCGGCTGTGTCATTTCGTGCCTCATTATTTACATACTAGAGTAGCGTTATTTGGAATTTCAATATGCACACCAGAATTCAAATCTTGCAAGCCTTTTTTTTTATCAAATAAAATGTTTCGCTAGTGCAAGCTTGACTACATACATGTAGTGAAGCTTACATGTATGTATGGGTTATACTCTTAAAACTAATTTACAACAATTATTGGCGCTTAATTAATAGACGTTGATTCAATGTTTCCATTTATTGTTCCATCACATTTTATTGGTGCACACAGCATTTAAGGCGCCAAACGTTCATAAAGCCATCCATTTTCTCCAGCGTGTGTTAATACATTATCGATGTCCTATATAAAAGAAAAATGTATGTAAGTACAAATGTATATTATAAACAAGTAAGAGTGCTATATTAGGCTGGGCCGAATCTTAAATACCCTTCACAATGATATGTGTACCATTTTGATTGATTTTTGATGCCAAAATTTGTTTTATTTGGCTTTTAGAGGCGACTTCTTGAGAAAACGGGAGGAGCGTTATCTGGAGTGCATATTGGCCGATGTCCAAAAATGTTCTAGTTTTGCCTCTGGACAGCCTATATGCACCCTTCTGACAAATTTTTAGTGCAAAAAATTGTTTCGTTTGCCTTCCAGGACCGACTTCTTGCGATATCGAGTGTATATGGGCCGATGTCAAAAAATTTTCCAGTTTTGCCTCTAAGTGGCCTAACCATCTAACCATTCTGATTAATTTTGGTGCCAAAAGTTGTTTTTTTGGCTTATAAAGCCAAATTCTTAAAAAATCGGGAGACGCAAGATCTCGGGTATATATGGGCCGATTACAAAAATTCTTTGATTTTTGGGATCTCATGGGCATTTAAAATTTTATTGCTAACATTTTAGGAAAATTTTTGTTATCAAAAATTTGTCCAAAAAAATGGCCAAAAACTCCCCTCAAAACCCGGTTTTTTGGATTGATCTCGGATATCCGTTGACCAATCTTACTGAATTTCAATAGCAGACCCACTAACAAGATTTAACACATTCTAGCGAAAGAATGAGGTTTCTATCTCAAACCGTTTTCTCAGAAACGGTATTTCAACGACTACAGACGGACAGACGGACGTCGCTTAATCATAATCTCTATTGATTCTGATCCAGAATATATATACTTTATGTGGTCTTAGATGGTTATTTCAATGCGTTACATACGTAATTACACATTTTTGTGAATTGTATAAAAATAGATATATAATATAACCTATATTTTAAATTGGATATAGTTAGCATATCTGTACTGAATTTATTAAAAATATTATTAAATTTCGGAGATCGGAGAGACGAAACACCGTGACACACGAATTTATGAGGCTCCTGTGGAAATTGTTGAAATATTTACTTAGTGAAAGTTTAATTATTTGCTGAAAGCTTTAATTGGTTTTGCAGTGGGTGGTACAATAGTCTGATAGGATCAAAGCTGTAGTGACTAAGTACTGGAGGAATAATTTGCAGCAACAAAGGCCGTGTCAGATAAAACTTTGTTGCTTTGCGTGACGTTTATAACTTTGAAAGAAAAGCGTAAAACAAAAAGTGTATGTCATTGTTTGTTTACCAATAAAATATTGAATATATAAAATATTTTATATATGTATGTACTTATTTGTAGTTTTGTTTATTATATACATACATATGTATTTCAAATGAATTTTTATAAAATTTATTTACATATTTATTTGGAATTTTTTTTTTTTTTTGATTTCTATTGACGCCAAGAGAAAATAAAAGAAAATGAAAGCAGCTAATTGTCAAAGCGTGCAAAAAGATGAAAGATGCCCAACTATTTGCTTTGCTTTGCGTCAAGTAAAATTTATGTGACAAGTGCCATATAAACATGTACATTTATCTTAAATGTCAAAGCGTGTATGTAACGCAACGCGAAGCAAAAGTTTTATCTGACACGGCCTTAACACTTACTTCAAATATTTTACTTTACATGACAAAAGCACTTTAGAAACCGACTCCAATTGCCAAAGAAACAGCAAAAAGTTTAAAAAAGCATATATGTATGTATGTATTTGCAAAAAAGCTTTTACTTCAAAAATTTTCTATCATTGATATTAGTATTCTAAATTAGTGGTCGTGAAACAGCCATGGTATGTACCTCAGCCAGTAAGTCTTCAACTTTACTTTTCCTGTCTTCCTTAAAAATTTTGATCACTCCAATTTTATAAAAAAAAAACTCCTTCTCAATTTTGAGGAAGTAAAAATTTGAACTAAAGCGTGATAAAATGATTAACAATTAATAATAATATGGAATAAAATTTAATAGCTGTTATTAAAAAATAATAGTATGCCCTTAACTGGAGCACTAGCTGTTTTGAAGCCGCAACGCTTCTCGTCAGCACCCATTTTTGTCATAAATGTATTACAAATTTTTTTATTTTACTATTTTTACACATAACACACCCAATCATATTTATTTTTAGCTTTCGAATAGGGGTTTTTCTTCTCATAACGACTCACTTATCTTTGCAACTAATACATATGGTCAAAGCAAAATATATGATGGCGTATATGGCACTAGAATTAATAAAATAAAAACTAAAGGATCAATTTTATGACCAAAATGGATGTTGATAAAAGGCATGATGAATTCAATTGCTGCCCACCTAAGTTGATATTTTTATTTTATTATTAATTATTATTCATTCTCAATCATAGTAATCATTTGAAAAAATACTCCATTTACAAATACAAATTTGTTCTTTTTTACTTGCCTATCAAAAAAAAGTGGACATTTTTGTTTTTTGATTGTAAGATGGTATAGACTAATGCATATGTAATACAATTTTGAAAAATAAGTATGGGAAGAAATTATTTCAAAATGATTAATTTTTCGTTTAAATCTCCTAAAAACGAGTTATACATAGAACGTAAATTTTTTATCAACACCAAGTCAATAACATATGTTGAAAATGTTAAATTCGTGTATTTTTAAAAGTGTCTCTTCATAATTGATATTACTACCTTTTCTGTACCGCTTCCTTTCCGAAACACAATGCGATCATGCAAACGATCAGTTTGTCCTTGCCAAAATTCCACACAGTTGGGTCTTATTAAATAGCCCCCCCAATTGGGAATGGGCACCTCTTTGGAATCTCCCAGTTCTTGTTTTATTTTCTTTTCAATTTCATCTAAATGCTGACGAGATGGAATTCTTGTACTTTGTGCCGAAGCCAAGGCACCAATTTGACTCGCACGGGGACGTTCATGAAAATATTTCAACGAATCTTCGGCTGATATTTTTTCAGCTTTTCCCTCGATCCGCACGGATCTACGTAAGGGACACCAATACAATGTCATCGCTACATTGGGATTATGGGAAATATCGATCGCCTTGCGGCTGCCATAATTGGTAAAGAAAATAAAACCATCATTAGTGACTTCTTTAAGCAAAACGAAACGGTTGGAAGGGCGACCCTCACTGGAATGGAAAGAAAATGTGCTCAGATCAAATTGAATATTATTTGTTTTTATCAAATAGTGGACCTATGAATGAAATTTATGAGTAATAAAATTTATTTGAAATAAGTTTTAACTACATTTTTTACGCACGAAAACTTATTTAAAAGTAATTTTAATTTTTTAAATAGACCTATGAATATTTTGAATTTATTTCTTCTATTTTGCAAAAAATAAATATAAACGGAATATAAAAAAATGAATAAAAGTATTGAAGCTTGTTACAGTAAAAATATAAGACTTTTTTGGTTTATCAGGTAAAAATATAATTTACTAAAAAATTCGTATGAAGGACAAAATATATGGCAATATAAATTAAGATAAGTTTCAACGGTAGTTTTATTTACAAAGAACTTTGAATGCAGCATAATAATTAGTTTAATAAATTATACCATTTTCAAGTAACTGAAATAATTAGTTTTTTTAATAGCACACATGCACATTGTAAGTTTAGAGCCCATAATTTCGAAATCATTCCTCTCTGGCATTTTTCCATTTTATATTTTTTTCTTTATTTAATCTCTAGCTGATGCGGCCACATAATGCTGTAGCCCTAAGCAATCATTTGCATTCACAAATTAATTTTACTCAGAAAAAATAGATTTGAAAATCGGTTAAAAAGCAAGTGGTGTTTTTAAAAAGCGGGGGGTTTTAAAAAGTAAACTTTTTTTTATTTGACAAGTTTTGATTTTGAAAAAATTTGCATGCTCATTTTACACAAAATGGTTTCAATAACCAAAAAATTTTGAAATAGAGCTTCGAAAAGGAATAGTTTTGATTTTCAAAAAATTCATATACTCGATTTACTGCCAAACACTTAAGAACCAAAAAAAAAAATTTTGAAAATCGATTTGAAAATAAGATATTGCTTTTATTTAATATTGCATATAGTCTACATGTCTCTGAAAAATTACATTAAAACCGATCCAATGCTGCTGGCGATTAGCAAGAACATACATCATGATGCGATATTTCCATATGCATGTGTACTAGTTGACCAGACCACGTGTTTCTATGGCTTTCACAATTTGTTTAAGTGGTATTTTTCTGTATCGATTTTGAAAAAAAATAAATGATTTCATTTTACTGAAAAACTCTTTCGAGAAGCAAAAAAAAAATTGGTTTCTAAATAACCCAGATATCAAGCAGCTATTTTTTTCGATTTTGAGTTCGACTTTAAAAGAGTTATGTACCCACTTAATTGAGACACCTTCAGAAAATTAAAATCGATTTATAAATAAGCGATTTTAACTTCGGAAGCATGAATATATAATATGGATATCTGTACGAAATTTCATTAAAATGGATCTAGTATTTTCGGAGATTAGCGAGTACAAACATCGTAACGCGAGAATTTTATATTTACACATACGTATGTATATGTAGGTATATATATATAAGATCAGTACTGTAGTAACAATACACTCAGGTTATTTTCCCAGTAACTGACTGTAGTTTATTTCAAAAATTATCAACGCGGTTATTTTTAAATAAGCAAAATGCTTAAAAATCAAGTTTATAATTTAACAGATTTGTGAAATTGTTGAAAAAATAACAGATACAGATAAATACCGATTTCGTGTTGCAGTTATTAATGACAGTTTTAATACGTGTTAAGTATGTATGTAGAATCCAAGCGAGAAATATGTACTAAATTCATATCAATAGCTTGAGTTTTTTCTGTTACCGAAAATGTGCAAAATTTTGCCAAATATATAAAGTTGAAAGCAACTGTTTGCAATTTGAAATTCAGCAGTTGTTTTGCGACTATTTAAATTGTCAGAAGTGATTTTAAGTTTTTTTTTATTGCAAATTGAAATTTTATAGCGATTATTTTTGCAAATTTTTGCACCTTTGCAATAGTACCATTCTTTGTAAGTATTTTGCTTTCTAAAAACTATTTGAATTGAAATTTTGCAATTTTAAAATTTGTCGCTAATTTTTTTCCCACTAATGCGTACTGTTCTGCTTTTTGCAATTTTAAAATTTTTGGCCATTTCCAGCAGCTATTTTTAGCTCAACTTACTTTCTGTAAGCCAAAAAGAAAATTTTTTTAAGTAGCACCATTGTTCCGTTTTAATTTTAATATATTGTTTGTAGCTTCTATTTGCAAAATATTTAAGTTGCTGAGTAAAGGCGACATATGAAGCCGGCGACATTTGTAGTCGTGTCTTCATGTAGCCTGCTGTGGTGAATGTGTTTATATTATCAAGTGTCAATTTTGCTTAATTTTCTGAAGAGTTTAACTTTTTACAGTCACAAAAAATTCTTACCTGCTTACCGTTGCCAAGCTGGCCGCATTTGGTTCTAATATTTCTTCAGTTTTTACAGCTTCATCCAACCATACCCTAAATTGTTTGATGGGATCTTTGTCTTTTATGTTCTCTTCTAAAAGTACTTCTTTCTTTTCTTTGTACTTCATTCGCAGAGCTGATGCATAAAAAATACAGATTAAAATTTATTTCATGAAACTTAAAAATCTATATAAATACCTGATAAATTTACACTAGAAGACATTTTTCTTAAATGCAACAGAATTTTCACTATATTTAAGCAAAAAAAAATTTTTTATTGTTTTTAAGAGCAGTTTTTGTTAATTTTTATTTAATTTTTGTCAATAACAAGAAATAGTCTCACTCGTCAGATTCTGTTTTATGCGTCTTATGATAAGCAAGTATGAAAAGCTTTTTGATAATAAAAAATATCAGCTGTTTGTAACAAAGAATAACAAAGAGCGTTTAATTAAGCTTTTAGACTTATGTACACTTGTACACAAGGTACATCGATGCCAGGCAGCCTCACAAGCCCAGCTGACTACTGCTTCTAGTCTAAAGAACTATCAAAATACACAACACTAACACACAAACGCAAATAAATGGGTGATATATATTAAATATTTTTAGCAACAAAATACATAAAGTGTTTGTTGGTATTCTATTTGTTGTATTTATGCGGCCACCTGGTATCGAGGTACTTGTACAGAAACAAGTACAAACATTTTTAAATTACACTCTCATACGAGAATGTAAAGTTTACTTTTTTCAATTTGTTATAAGTAAAAACTTTAAAACTTTTTCCAAACCCAACAAAACAATATATTCGTATGGTAGCATTAAAAAAAGCTTTTAAATACAAGTATCTATATATGTTTGTTTGTTTGTTTTATATACATATACACATTCGACTGCACATGCTTGTTTTGCTTGCACTCAGATCAGCGTTGCCACTGACAATTTTCTCTCCGACCACTTGTATATTTTGTTAGACTTATAAAGCTCTTATTTGACATATTAGAATGGAAAATTTATCACATAACACCCATATTCATAAAAACTATTGAAGGTTTATTTCACATGTATTTGACAAATATTGCGTAGGAAAACATCAAATAAGAGCTTAATAAACTTACAATAATTATTATGCATATGGCCTTAAGAGTTTAATAAGGTAAAAATATTTATTGTGAATAAAACTTATTAATATACGAAAAACTACTTTTTCTTTTTTTTTTAAATGCATATCTTTTTTTATACATACATATGTATATCTTGACAATGGCAACTAGCTGTTAGCTAATATTAAATAAAGTTGTTAAGATATTTTATAAAAAAAATCTGTTGCTTAAAAAATCATTTTTTCTACCAAAATAATTTTAATTAATTATTTCAGGCTTATAAGGCTCTTATTTGATATATTTGTATGGAAAATTTGTCAATGCCGTTACCCTTTATTAGACGAAGACCGGTTTCTTAAGAAATTTCTCCAATAAGAGGGATCAAACTAGTTTTTGTAAAAACAATAAATCTAGTGATAAAAGAAGGTTATTAAGAGATAAAAAACTTTTTTCCAATATCGAGCCACACATAACCGACACCCCAATGTTATAAATGTTTACCCATGTACATATAAGCAAACTGTAACAACTTCTTAAGTCAAAAAGTAAATCTGGTGACTAAAAAAGGCTATTCAGAAATAAAATATACATATATCCGGCCATATACATATATCCGATTTTCGAAAGCCATTTATTTTTTCAGGAAATTTCAAATATAATTTAGAAAATAAAATTTTTTTTGTTTAAAAATATGTTGTAAAACAAAACCAAGATTTAAAAATATCCCACATATAATCGAGGAATTTGTTTGTGAACTTTTGATCAGAGCAGACGTGACTTTTGTGATGTGAAGTCGTAATAGGTGAACGCGAGCTTTTTGTTACATATATATTTAAACAAATATTCCATGTTTATTAAACGTTGATTTGGCAAAGTATGTATAGAAATTTGCCAAGTGAGATCTGACCAAACATGATACATATATTTTTAAAAATAAGTCCGCCAAAGTAAACATTCGTAATAGGTATTGTCGTGGTTACTTTTTTGAAAGTTTCTTTTTTTGTTTTGTTTTTTTTTTTGTATAGTCGAACGGTTTGTAATACTGAAGAGGTTTCGTTAAAAGTTGCTAACTGGATAGTGTCGCACTGGACACTAAACATACAAATTAGGAACATTTAACCCTAACTCATTTAGATTTGCAAAAATAAATGATCTGTTTTTATGTTATAATTTTTGTGCTTTTGATTACAACGTTCACAAACACTCCCCATTTTCGTTTCCCCACCCACTAATCCCTTTTTCCATACACTCAAAAGAAAACCTTCGTAAATATAATGATTTTTTACATTATAGCTATGATTTTGTCATTGTTTTTCAGCCAACGTAAAGTTTTATTCGGGTTATCAAAAATGTTTCATTAAAGGCAAAACCTTCGTTAATGGAATGAAACTTGTTCATTCAGGCAAAGAAGAATTCTACATTACAGGAACGTAAAAATTCATTTGTTGAACGTAAAGAGTTGTGTATTTAATGAAAAAAATTCATGAATGTAATGAAAGACTTAAATTAATGCAATGAAATATTTTCATTATACTTACAACACTATTTCGTAGCTGTTACGAAATCCTTTCATAAATTAAATGAAAGATATCGTTTCTTTTATATATATAGGGATCGTTCCCTGAGAACTGGTTTCAGTATAAAAAAAGTCACAACTTTAGCCATCTTAACGCGGTTTTAGCAGTAAAAATTCACGTATAGCTCTTCTATTTCTTTTTAACAAATATGAAATCTTTTCTTTTTAAATCTGTGTATATTCAAAAAATAAAATAGTAAATAAATAAATCAATATGTATTGAGAAAATTTTTGCACAGAAAATTTAAGTTTATTTGAGTTTACATTTAATGTTTATGTGAACTTTTTTAAATGAACCCCTTAACCTCTCTGCTGCCACTTTGCGAAATTAATACCACTCGCTTCCAAAGCTTCCAAGCAAATTGTTTGAAATGGGTGAATTGTGCTTTGGAAAATTCTCAGTATACAAAAATTACTACCGAAGTAAATTTTGTTCGGAAGCAATGGACAAATTCAGCTTTAATGTTAGTTAAGTATATTATCTTTATATGCGTGCATGGTTGTTGGCATGTACACATGTACATATGTGTTTGATAAATATTTTTACACATTTTATCAGTTATGATATTTCACTTGTTTTTATTTTGGCAAAGCTGCCAAAAAGGACAAGAGCATGAATAGAGCAAAAATAAAAAACATTACGACAAAAAAACTGAAACTAGAGCAACACAAACGTAAAGGATAATTTTGCAAACAAAACACACAGCACATATACATACATACTTACTATACTATTAAAGGAATAAAATCAAAACATGTGGAAAAAAAATATTAAAAGAGCACAATGACACAACAAACACTATGACAAATTGGTAACAGTAGTAAAGAGCAATAGTCTGCTGGTCGTTCGTGAGGTTAGTTGTTAGAGTTCGCAAAGGAATCAAGCAAAAGAAAATTTAAATATATATTTCTTTTTTTTTACTTTAATTGAGAGAATATGTGACAAAATTAATCAGCAAGGGGAAAAAATGAAAACTGTGTAAAAGTATTTTATTAACATAAAAACACGGATATAAAAATATGATTCAATGTTACAAATTTTAATTCGACCCAATCAAATGGAAAGAAAATTAATAATATGCAAAATTTTTTACAAATAAACCATTTTTATAACTATTACTCTAACAAATATTAATTAACGATTTTTCAAAATGAAAATAATGTTGAAAAAAATAACATAATAAGTGAAATACATTTTACAAGGCAGAGTAATTAACGAAAAAAAAAAACATTTATTTTAAAATCAAAGAAAAAGCGTTCCTTTTAAAGAGCATTTTGTTCACTAATTAATTTCTGTTCATTTTACCTAATTGTTGCAATTATTGTAGTTCTTTAAATTAATAGTCATAATACTAATAATTAAAAGTATTTGTTTGTGTATTTGTGTGCCTATATGCCCATTGAGTGCCTTATATCCTTTGATAACAATACTCAAGGTGTTTATTATGCTGGTCAGGAATTATCTGGTGTTGTTGATCTTACGGTTGATACAACAAAACGTATTAAAGGTAAACAAATTAAGAAAAATTAACAAAGAAAACACTGTGGTTATGTTTTTAAAATCACAAAAGAAAAGGAATGAAAATATAAAAAAGTAAATTTCAGTGTAATAATATATTCACGTATGACTCAAAATGGAATGCATTTTTCGTAAATTGTAAACTGTGTACTCACGCATGTTTTCTAAATGGACAAACATACCCACATACATATTTTTGAGAGTTATAGGAATTATATTCTTCTTTGCTAAGAAGATTATGCATAGGTAACCATGATGCCGTCAATATCGATAGAACACGTGACTTACACGGATCGAGGTTAGCTTGTTAAGTCTTGAGTTTTTAGGAGAGAAGAAGCAAGAAAACCAAAATGGGTATAGACTAGACACTGCAATCCATTCTGCCAACAAAATTGTGTTTTTCTAAAAATTTAAACGCAAAAAAAAGAAAAATTTACGAAACAAAGTATTTTGTATGTGAAGGTTAAAGTTTAAAAGAGAATATGTGAAGAACTGATCGAGAAAAACTTAATATAAAAGTACATGACGAGAGTTAGTTCATTCGTAGGTTTTATGCGTTTACAAATTTTAGAGCGTGAAAAAATACTTATCACTCGTGTAGAATCATTTACTGTCATCTATTTGCACACCCTTCACAACAAATGGATTTCGTTTGTATTTTTCATAAAGTATATACATATGTATACTCTCAGTCATATTGATAGAAAAGTCGAGTTAACGATGTCACTATCTACGTGTGTCTGCATATTTTGTGTAAAAGAAATTTTGAAAACATTTTTTTATTTTTCTTTGAAGTATGTTTCATGGCCCTCTCGAGTTCTAGAAGGTTCCGTTTTGTTCTAAAGTAAAAATACTATCTTTATTATTTTAGTCCAAAACAAAAGAAAACTTTTCGACACCGGACTATATACCACATGCGCGATATAACCAAAATCGGTTTCTCAAAAAGTTGGCACTCTATGCGGGCTGGAAATGTTTTGATGCCAAAGAGACATCGTTGTGACAAAATGAGCTTACTAAATGCACAAAATATAAAATATTTTAACATCGGTGTATAGGTAACCGAGATATAGTGAAAATTGATCTCTGAAGAACTTGGAGCTGTATGCGAGCTGAAATACTTTTTTGTGCCGTTTTATGAATTAGGTTTATACAAAGGCAAAATAAAGCAATAACCGCTTTCTCAAGACCCAACTGTACGGAAAATTATGCCAGTTTCGGTGCCAAAAGGAAGTTTGAATCCTTCACTAAAAAAAAGTATATAAACTAAAAATGAATGCCATAGTAACACACTAAAAAAAATAATTAAAATAAAAATGTATTAATTCAGGTCCAACAATGAATCTTTTCAAAATATTTACTGTATTTTTCAGCTGTCTATATGCCGACGACATTTCGTTGGTGCTAATCAACTCATCAGTAGACTTGAAACATTTTTAAAAGTTTGTTTGAAACTTAATGAACATCGTCGTTATATAGACAGCTGAAAAATACAGTAAATATTTTGAAAAAGTTCCTTGGTGGACCTGAATTAATACATTTCAATAAATATTGTCGGCATATAGACAGCTGAAAAATACAGTAAATATTTAAAGAAGGTTAATTTTTGGACCTGAACTAATACATTTTAATTGGATCTTAAGCCAAATAAATAATTAAGTTCATATTTGAATAAAAATAAAAATTAGTTTTTAATTTGCAGTCGAAGTGTATATGGGTTAATGTCGTTAATAATTTTATCAGACTTGCCTTCGACTTTACTTCTTCGAAACTGAGAAAGTTTTTTTTTGTAATGAAATTGGAGTGGTCAACAGTTTTGAAGAAGACAAGAAAAGAAAAGTTAAAGACTTATGAACTGGGGTACATACCATGGCTGTTACATTATACTTTACATTTCTCTTTATTCTTATTGATTATCGATTGCAGTTCAATTTAAGATATATTTCAAGCTAAATTTTATTTTTCATAAGCAAATAAAGTGAAAAGGGAACAGTCTTTAAAGAAGCTGAAATTTTTAGTCTTTTTAGATATGATGTAATGTAATAAACGCGCAATATGTATAGCGTGTTTTTTTTTCGATGTATAGAAATTTAAGTTGCAATAAAACAACGATGGCTTATTCGATTGCCATGAATTTTATTTCACCGAAATATAATCTTAAGGCATTACATTTTCAATATAATTTCTGGCATATGACCGCCACGGCTGGCGCCATTGTTTAATTGGATTATGTGGCACCGTATTGCAGAGACCATGTCATCCAAGTCGAGCTCTTCCATTTCAAAAAAGAAAACTATAATCATAGCACGGTTGTGTTCAGTATTAACAGTGGCATTTCTGCCTCTGTTGTCTCTCAAAAAGTACTATGCCACCGATCTATAATTCGCAACAGCCAATGCAATGAAAGTCCGGGCAATTTTTTTTTGGCTAATCGTGACACCAAGTTCAGCAATTTCGCCTGTTCAAGTACTCAGTCAACCAGAAATAGTTTTCTGATTAAAACGAGGATCTTAATCCAACTTTGCCTATGTCAATTCACGTCAAAAGTTCGAGGTTGTGGTAGTTTGTATGGCTTTATTTCCTGCACTAGTTGTGTTTTAAAAGGTATAAAACTTAAATCATTGAGCTCAGTGCTAAATCATTGAGAGTAGTGCTAGCAGCACTGAATCGATGATTCATGGATACTGCTGCTGCATTTTTCTCTGTTCGCAGCCTACGTGTGTGTGTTGGTGACTTACTCTCCAAAAATGTAAATTTGATGCAAAATTTAGTCAATGGATTTCAAACAGCTGCTCCGTGATCCAATTATTTTCTAAAATTGAGACCAATATGAATGTATAATGTAGCATATTGCACGAAAACAGCTGATATGCTACATTATTGCTACACATTGCGCGTTAGTAAAGGGTGTATAGAACTTTAAGTTGGCATTACTGTTCAAGGTGGTGACCAATTTAACAGCTGTCAAGTGATTTATTCTCAGTTTGTTTTGGCAATTCATCATGAAGAGACTTATGTCTGAACAACGCTTGCGAATAGTGCAATTTTAGTGCGATAAAGCGCACTTCTGGTTGATTGGCTGAGTCAAAAAACAAAACTGCCGCATTTGGACTGAATCTAATCCTCATGTCGAAACACGGATAACCATAATGTCCAGCAGATGTGGTTTCAACAAGACGGCGCAACATATCATACAGCCACTGCCACAATCGATTGATTGAAATACACGTTTGGAGTCCGCCTAATTTCACGTTTTGGAGCTATGAATTGGCCTCCAACATCTTGTGATTTAACACCGATAGACTACTTTCTGTGGGGCTATCTAAAGTCATTGGTCTATGCGGATAAGCCACAAACGCTAAACCATTTGGAAGACAACATTCGCCGTGTTATTGCCGGTATACGGCCACAAATGTTGGAAAAAGTCATCGAAAATTGGACGTCCAGATTGGACTGCAACCGCGCCAGTCGTGGCGGTCATATGCCAGAAATCATATTTAAAATATAATGCTACAAGATTATCTTTCGAATAAATAAAATTCATGTCAATCGAATAATCCATTGTTGTTTTATTGCAACTTAAAATTCTATACATCCAAAAAAAAACACCCTTTACAATCCATATTTATATTTACAATTTCTATTTGTTTTGAATTAATTGTTTTTGTGAACGTTTGTACACCATTACCTAAAATGTTTGACATAGTGTGTAATTCGAACAAGTAAATACCGACAAAAACACGTGGGCAATTTTTACGTTCATATATTGTCATATGATATGCTGATTACAGCAGCCTCTTCCAAATTGTAGAGCTTTACAAAAGAAATTGTAAAACAGTGCCTCTATAGAATCAGACATAATAATGCAAATATTTCTGATTTGTTGACTAGTGTTGTCACTGTCACTGTTCGAACGAATGAAAATGGTCGCAGTTGAAAGATCGGGTCTTAACATACAACTGGTAAGAAAAACATACGGTATTGAATGATTTTTTTTTTAATATTGTTACATTTTGATCCATTAATAAAATTGATTTTTGTGGATTCTTTAATTGCAAACGATATAAAACGATGTCAACTATTTTACTTACAACACTTGCAATTCAGTTCAATCTCAATTTACTAATGAACTATGTCAGGGCACTCTGGTAAACCGCTTTTAACATCACTACTGTAGAAATTCAGACTCACTGCTTATTGTTTAATACAGTTAAATTAAAACTATCTAAAAGCAAACATCGTATCACTATTTAAACATAGTTGCCGACTTCCAGAACTTTCTAATTCGAGAACCATCTTCAACAGCTAATGCTTTTACTACTGACTTGTGCGCCATCAAACGACAAATTGATTTCAAAAGTTCTAAGACAACAATCTTTGTTGCTCAAAGCAGTGTTACTGAGTTCTTTGTATTAAATTACTCCATTAATACACCACTAACTAACAATATTATTAAGTAACAATATTATTAATTATTGTTTCATGTGAGTGCTTAAAACATGCATATCTCAAATAAGCATTTAAGCCTGTCCTAATCGCTTCGAAACAGTGGTCTTCATAAAAAGAAAATAAATAAATTGAGCCAAGTACTAGACTGACTAGCACAGCAAGGGCTCAATACTACCATGCAAGTTGTAGACAAACGTTATCCCTTGTAGGGGGCCGAAGTAGTTTTCTACTTTTTATGGTTTTTAGTATTTGTTGGTGGAGAGGCCAGGTAACGGTGTAGATTCAAGCCCATTTCTCTTGCGACTCAAAAGTTAAAGCTAATTTTTAAACTAAAGGGTGTCCCCACTTAAAAACAGTATTTAAATTTAAACTTTTCGCTATTTTTGGTAATTTTTGTTGCAGAGGCCTGCCAACTATATATACTGTAAGTCTCTATCTCTTACACTCATAGAAAAACCATTATAGCTATGATGTATTGTAACATGAATACGATGACAAAAAACATCGTTTTTGACCCCATGACACTTTTCATCACGGTGATGTCAAATTTTACGTAAGGTGTTCGAATTGTTATTAGCGATAAATATAACAATTGTTACATCAATGCCATGTCCAGTGTCATCAATATGATGTTTATGAAAAATTACTGCAATGATGGCAAATATACGTCAATATGATGTCATTTATTGAAACCGTTTAGGAATACATTTAAATACAAAAATAATAAATTAAACCATAACTTTTTTTAAATATAATTATAATTAATAAAACTTAACACATTTTTATTTCTTTCCTTCTGGTAAAACTTATAAAAGTTATTAACATTTGCACCATAGAGTTGATGTCACAGCAGTCTTCACATTGATGACACTCAATTTATGCCGAATTTCTCTATTGAGTTTTGTTATCAGGTTAATACCAGGTTTTACATCTTTGATGTGGCTTGGCATAATATTGATGTTAAAATTTTTATGATACGCTGTCATCAGTATGAAAATACATTTTTCTATGAGTGTATGGTTCAAATTTTACAGCTAATTTTCAAACTAAAGGGTGCCCTGTGAATAGAATAACACTAAAATGTTTACCTTTTGGTAATTTTTCACATACTGTGAAAACTTGAAGTCTTTATCCTTTACGGTTGAAAGGTTACAGCTAATTTCAGTTTCTTGTATCGGAACACTCCTCAATTTTAACTTTTTGTTGCTTTTAGTAATTTTTTCTGTGGCGGTCAGGCAACCACATGAAAATTTAAGCTCCTACTGCTTAGGATAATGTGGCCTGTGACGGACAGCGAAGTGTAAGTAATAGAGTTCCATTTTCACTCTACAAGTACAGAATCCTAAAAATATCAAATCAATAGTTTACCTCAACTATAAACTGATGACTTACGTACACCATGGCTGTGATTTTGCTTAGTTTGTTCATTTCACTTTCATGTACGTACATTTGATTATCACTGAAGCTTGAGACTATTTTCTGCTTACGCCTTCTTAAAAACACAAAAATAATCCTGGCTGCAATGTTCCCATGCGGTTAAATAGTGTCGTTTTATAAAAGTATTAATAACCCCCAATTTTTGACTTGGATTTTAAATGCCATTTCAATTTAAATTTGATTTAAATACAAAATTGAGTGAAACAGTTGCTATTTGAATCAAACTTAAACGGCCTGTCGTACCCATTTAAATCCGATTCAAGTTTTTCGTACTGCCATATGATTTTGACAGTTTGGTTTTGTTCTGTAAATTAAGAAAATTGCACATATTTTTTTTTTGTTTCATAATTTGATTTTTTATTATTTCCAGAAGGTAATCAACTTCTGTGGCAGTGAAATTGGGAGTCCTTTTATCACTTTTGCTACTCAATTTAATAATTTTTACACAACAATTTATTATTTTCTAAACTTTTCACAATTTCACTTGCTTCCAAATTTGTTTAAACAGCTGTTTTTTTATTGAGTTATCGATAATTTTTTGACACTTACATTGTGCTGCCGTACTTTTATTGCAATTAATTACCAAAAATAATTTTAGACTGTAAAACAGAAAGCTATTTTAACTCCAACTTAAATTTTAAGGAAAATTTACTAATTTTGTATTTAAATCCCAAGTCAAAAATCGGGGGTAAGAATATGTTTACAGTGGCTCAAATTATGTCTGTTTTTTTTTACACTATTCAAAATAATAATATAATTTTTTTAATTATTTATATATTGTTAGGTTACAACATATTTTATTTTGTATAACGATACATTTGCTTATAAGGCAACATATGCAAATAACAACAACAGTATTTCCGCTTGCGTGCAGTGCACATAGTTGCATTCATATTTTCATTTCCTGTTGTTCTTTACTACAGTTAAGTTTTTTTGTCATTTTCATAAGTATTTAATAAGCCTCTTGTAATTATGTCCTATTTTTAGTTGTACATTTTGTAAATGAACTTTTCTAGTATATCAGAGAGTTTGTCTGTTATTGGCAACCAGCCATTACTGTGACCACGGTGTGGTCTAATGTTTTGCTGGAAATCATTCAAATGAGGTCTAGACAGACACATATTGCATCCTAAAACATTTTGCAAGCTTCCAATCAAAGAAAAACATTTGTGACTAAAATGTATTTTTAACAAACTATAATCAAATTTATAACTTTTCTCGTTAAGAAAACATTGTCGTACCAAGATATCAAAATGATAAAAAATATGCATCTTTAAAATTGAACTGGACTGCTCTGCATTATTAGACCTGGCTCTTGTACAAAAATAAAAATTATAAAACCTGAAATTTTTACATACTAAAAAAACTAACTTGTATTTCTTATCACGATATACTAAATGTAGGCTCTAGTTCGCTTTACAAAATGTTTACTATGATTTATATTAATTAAAGAAGAAAAGCCAAGCAGAAGCTGCTTATTATCCAATCATATTTTTTTGTCGGATAGATTTTTCCTCTTCATAAGCAAGCAGCTGTTTTTCTACTCAGGTTATGCAGTTATTAAAATTCATATGTATGAATTATGACAACTATTATGCAACAGCACTATTAAAAGTCAAGTGACGATTTGGCAAATTTTCGTGACAATTATCAATTTTTTTAATAATATAACTAATACATATCTGTTGCCAGTTTATAGTGAGAGTTGTGCTTTTTCAGACTAGCTTTGAATGCTTTGAATATCACTGCTAAAAATAAGTCATGTGACTTAAGAATCAAGCATCTATTCTTTTAAATGTAGGGTATTTTGACCCGCAAGTGCGCATAAACTGAACTCAATTTTGTTACCACTCACTGTTGCTCTCACTGCCCTAGTTGTTTTTTTTTCTCTTTTTTTATGTGCCGCTTGGAGAATAAAAGCTTCGTGACAGTAGTACTCGGTCGTTTAACAAAATTGCAGTGGGAAATTAATTAAAATGTCAACATTAAATTAAAATGACACCGAATTGCTGTTTATATATTTTTGTAAACAAATCTATTTTTAGAGTTAAAAACTGATAATGGAGATGTTACTAGTAAGATGGAAAAGTAAAAATGATAAATTCGTTTGTATAAAAATAAGAAACATGATACATAATAATTATAAATAAATGTCGTGTTTATTCAGCTCTTAACCAATCTAATATCTTTAAACGAGCAATTCATATACTAGTCGCGTTTACCTTAGATTATTTAAAAGAAACAAAAAAAGAGTCAGAAGTAGTCCAGCTACTTTCAAGTATTGTTCTAGATTCTTTTTGAATATTTTTCACATATCTTCATTTCAATACAAACTTAGTTCGTTTTATTTGCAAACTAAAGTGTAATTTTATCCAAAGTCAGCATTTTCAGTAACCATGTTGCAGAAGTAAATGAACTTTTTTTTTTTTAGTAAAAAATTGAAAAGCATCTGCTACCAGCGTTTGTAGCGGTCATTATGTGGCGAAGTTGCTTTAGAGCTATTGAGTAAAGTTTTTCTAAACTCTTATTCAAGTATGTTTGTCTGCATATCCATATAAAAACATCATTTTTGATGTACATTTTGTGTACTCTTTCAAAGCCCTATAGATGTTGAAGTTATAAAAATCAGTTGAACAGCCACAAAGAGTGCAACTGAAGCAAAAAACTGAAAATATATTCTCAAAGATTTGAAAAGTTGCAAATAATACTCCTGGACCAAAGACGCTAAAATTTACGACAAATTTGCACAACACAAAACATATGTATGTTCAAAATGGTCTAGAAATGTTTAAGTCACTTGGAAGCAACACAACTCAACCAAAATCGCAAAAATTCGCAAAACATTTTCACATAAAATTTTTTCTATTTTTTTTTTTTTAGTTTCAAAACTACAAAACTACAGTTGTTTGAGTTACTAATTTAAATACTCTGCACTTGTGTAAGCTTTCTTACAAATAATTGTAGAATTTATCGTTTACGATTACTTCACCAAAAAGGGCGGATATACTGTAATATTTGATGATGATATTTATCTACTATTTTCGCTTTGATTAAAACCTAAGAATTTGATAGAAATGATATATTTATGCTTATATAACGATTTTCCATTTTGGATCCCATTTAAACTGTCAACTGTTTTCAACAATAGTTAAGACAGTGCTATCAGGTTTGGGATATCAGGAAAATGGTTGTACAACATGAAATCTACTTAAAACTAATTAGAAAAGCAGATTGCAACAAAAATGTGTATGGCAAAACAGGCGCCAAATCATCGTCTTCATGACAGAAGGAATTCCGTCACGTATGCAGTATTTTTGGTTTAATTTGGTATTATTTTTACTCTACAGTTCATTCCACAGCGAATACCAAGATATTACCCCCAGCTTCCTTTCAGCTTTGAAGCTGAATTTCGTACTAGGTAAAACCAAAAAAAAAACAAGTAAGAGTGCTATATTCGGCTGGGCCGAATCTTAAATACCCTTCACAATGGTACATACATTCCGATTGATTTTTGGTGCGAAAAGTTGTTTTATTTGGCTTTTAAATGGGCCGATTTTTTCTGAATTTCAATATCAGATCCACTACCGGGATTTAACACAGGCTGCAAAACTTTTATTTAAATAATTCCTAATATGCTCAAGTTCAACCACTGGGTGACACCAATTCTTTTTAATATCAATGAAATAAAGAAAAGCAAAATGTATTTCTTAATTATTTATCAGTTAACTTTATAGTAAAATTTATTTAACAAAAAATTGCATATAATTGCATTATTTTTAAATTATAATGCTAAACATTGCCATTAAGTGTGATTTTCTTTTCAATTTACTTACGTATGTGGGTACATGCATACGTATGTATGTATGTATCTATAATAGAAAACTCTAAAATAAATTCTTTATTATTGAATATTTTCAGTGTGTTCCATAAAACAATGATTATATACATACATATATACATACATACATATTTACATTGCTTGCTTTTACAAAATTATTTTTTTCTTGTGCACGTTGTTGATGATCTATTGCGTATCATCATACACATGTGTGTGTGTATGTACATATGTAAGTACGTAGGGAAACCCAAAATGATTTTTTGTGTGAATGAATTTGAAGACGCAATTGTTTAAAAGAATTTCATTGCGTACCCTTTTTTCAACAATTCTTTATATCACTTTCATTTTCAAGCTCGTGTATACATATGTACATACATACACATTTTTACAACAAAGCAAAAAAATTGTTTATGCTAACATACTTGCATGCATACATACATATGTATGTAGATACATACATACCTACATGCATACAAACGTATCTACATACATACATACATACATACATACATACATACATACATACATACATACATACATACATACATACATACATACATACATACATACATACATACATACATACATACATACATACATACATACATACATACATACATACATACATACATACATACATACATTCATACATGATCGCAAATATTATATACATACATATGTATATAATATTATATACATATGTATGTACCATTATGATCGATTTTTGGTACCAAAAGTTGGGTGCATATGGGCCGATGTCCAAAAATTTTCTAATTTTGCCCCTAAACAGCCTGTATGTACCATTCCGACAAATTTTTAGTGCAAAAAACTGTTTCGGTTAGCTTCCAGGCCCGACTTCTTGAGATATCGGGAGGCGCTATATCTCGAACATATATGGGCCGATGACAAAAAGATTTCCAGTTTTGCTTCTGACTAACCTATATGTATCATTCTGATTGATTTTTGGTGCCAAAAGTTGTTTTATTTAGCTTATAGAGCCGATTTCTTGAAAAATCGGGAGACGCTATATCTCAGGTATATATAGACCGATTACAGACATTTTCAAATTTTGCTTTTATACACCTTATATGTTCCATTCTAATCGATTTTTGATACCAAAAGTTGTTTTATTTGGCTTTTAGAGCCGACTTCTTGAGAAAACGGGAGGCGCTATATCTCGAGTGTATATGGGCCGATGTGGAAAAATTTTCCACTTTTGCCTCTAAATAGCCTATATATACCATTTTGATTGATCTTCGGTGCCAAAAGTTGTCTTATTTGGCTTATAAAGCCGATTTCTTGAAAAATCGGGAGACGATATATCTCGGATATATATGGGCCGATTTCAAAAATTCCTTTTTTTCTAGGATTTAATGGGCACTAAAAATGATATGGTTTAGTTTTTAAGACAAAATTTTTTTTCAAAAATCTGAATACAAAAATTGCACAAAATACCCCTCAAAACCCGGTTTTTTGAATATATCTCGGCTATCCGTGGACCTATCTTACTGAATTTCAATAGCAGACCCACTACCGGGGTTTCACACGTTTTAGCGAAAGAATGAGGTTTCTATCTCAAACCGTTTTCTCAGAAACGGTATTTCAACGACTACAGACGGACAGACGGACAGACGGACAGACGGACATCGCTCAATCGTAATCGCTATTGATGCTGATCCAGAATATATATACTTTATGGGGTCTTAGATGGATATTTCAATGCGTTACAAACGGAATCACAAACTTATATATACCCTTACACATTTATGTGAAGGGTATAAAAAATTGCATATAATTGCATTATTTTTGAATTATAATGCTAAACATTGCCATTAAGTGTGATTTGCTTTTCAATTTACTTACGTATGTTGGTACATGCATACGTATGTATGTATCTATAATAGAAAACTCTAAAATAAATTCTTTATTATTGAATATTTTCAGTGTGTTCCATAAAACAATGATTATATACATACATATATACATACATACATATTTACATTGCTTGCTTTTACAAAATTATTTTTTTCTTGTGCACGTTGTTGATGATCTCCCAGCTAGCCATTAGACGTTTAACACACGATCACGATTAAAAGACGAATCTTTAATCCTGATTGTTTGACGAGTAACAAAAACAAAACAATGCAAATTATTTTTGCGCATTATTACTGTTTTTTAATTCTATCTTTCACATTCGTCTTTTAAACTTGCAATGTTTCATATACGACTTTTCAAAAAAACGTCTGCTGTTTATCTTTGTTTACATCTTTTTAACAATCGTCTTTTAATCTCGAAAGATTCTTTCGATGATCTTTTTGTTTTTGTTAATTTTTTTTCATGTAATTAACCGTTATATTTTTGTTTATCTAAATGTTTTTTCTTATTTAAGTTTTGAATAAGACGCGTGCGGTACGTTTTTTGTAAATTTAATTAAAAAAGGTGAAATTTTGTTAAATTTATTGTTTGTTAATTATAATGTTATCATCGAATGCAATAAACATAAAGAGCAAACGTGAAGCTTCGATTATAATAAAAAGATTGTATAAAACAAGTGAAAATGATTGTGGCAGCAGCAACAAAAAAGAAGTATGTACGTGAATTTTTAAAAATAATAACATTCTTTTTATTTATCGAAATTTTTATATATTTATACATTTATAGATCTTTGTCACTCAAAATTTCCGCAGTGTGATGATTCAATTATTAATAGAACGATGCAGCAACACTTTGTCCATGCAAAAGATCGAATTGAAAGCCGTCTAAAAAAGCAAAATTTTACAAAGAAGAAGTTGTAAACTCTTCCGGGGAGTTTAAAGAAAGATTTTATTTATACTCATAATAATTTTATTATTACTTAAACTTTTTTGTGAATTCTAAGCCTTTATTTTTATTATTATTGAAACAACAATCTCTGCATTTTTAATATACATAGTTCTTTTCAAAACTTAACTTAAAACTTTTTGTGAATTCCAAGGTTTTTTTTATTATATGAAAATATAGTCAATAAAAATATATATGTACATATGTATGTATTACAAAAATTTTATTATTTCTTATATTAAACTCGTAAGTAAGTATCGAAAGACTCATCCAATCTTCCTTTAACGAGCTTTTTATGAATCTCTCAATGATTTACACAAGTATAAGTTAGCGAATTGTGAAATAATCTTAACGTGACGCTCATAAAACTCATTGTATTCTTCATACAAGATTTGTGAGATAAACATTAACAAATCTTGAATGATTTTATCTACAATTAATATTGGAATCTTTCGTGGCGTTATAAACGACTCTTTAAAGACTCTTGCAGAAGAATCAGTTCGTTACACACTTTCTAACAACTAAGGGTCTTTCACGATTCAAAAATGAGCTCGTTGACGATTCCACACACACTTCACGCGATTCTCAATGGCATCGTTCACGATTGAAAAGGCTAGCTGGGTCTATTGCGTATCATCATACACATGTGTGTGTGTATGTACATATGTAAGTACGTAGGGAAACCCAAAATGATTTTTTGTGTGAATGAATTTGAAGACGCAATTGTTTAAAAGAATTTCATTGCGTACCCTTTTTTCAACAATTCTTTATATCACTTTCATTTTCAAGCTCGTGTATACATACATATGTATGTACATACATACACATTTTTACACCAAAGCAAAAAAATTGTTTATGCTAACATACTTGCATGCATACATACATATGTAGATACATACATACATACAAACGTATCTACATACATACATACATACATACATACATACATACATACATACATACATGATCGCAAATATTATATACATATGTATATAATATTATATACATATGTATGTACCATTATGATTGATTTTTGGTACCAAAAGTTGGGTGCATATGGGCCGATGTCCAAAAATTTTCTAATTTTGCCCCTAAACAGCCTGTATGTACCATTCCGACAAATATTTAGTGCAAAAAACTGTTTCGTTTAGCTTCCAGGCCCGACTTCTTGAGATATCGGGAGGCGCTATATCTCGAACATATATGGGCCGATAACAAAAAAAATTCCAGTTTTGCTTCTGACTAACCTATATGTATCATTCTGATTGATTTTTGGTGCCAAAAGTTGTTTTATTTAGCTTATAGAGCCGATTTCTTGAAAAATCGGGAGACGCTATATCTCACGTATATATAGACCGATTGCAGACATTTTCAAATTTTGCTTTTAAACACCTTATATGTACCATTCTGATCGATTTTTGGTACCAAAAGTTGTTTTATTTGGCTTTTAGAGCCGACTTCTTGAGAAAACTTGAGGCGCTATATCTCGAGTGTATATGGGCCGATGTCCAAAATTTTCCACGTTTGCCTCTAAATAGTCTATATGTACCATTCTGATTGATTTTTAGTGCCAAAAATTGCTTTATTTGGCTTAAAGAGCGGATTTCTTGAAAAATCAGGAGTCGCTATATCTCAGATATATATGGACCGATTTCAAAAATTTTCCAATTTTGCTTTTAAACACCTTATATGTTCCATTATAATCGATTTTTGATACCAAAAGTTGTTTTATTTGGCTTTTAGAGCCGACTTCTTGAGAAAACGGGAGGCACTATATCTCGAGTGTATATGGGCCGATGTGGAAAAATTTTCCACTTCTGCCTCTAAATAGCCTATATATACCATCTTGATTGATCTTCGGTGCCAAAAGTTGTCTTATTTGGCTAATAAAGCCGATTTCTTTAAAAATCGGGAGACGCTATATCTCGGATATATATGGGCCGATTTCAAAAATCCCTTCATTTCTAGGATTTAATGAGCACTAAAAATGATATGGTTTAGTTTTTAAGAAAAAAATTTTTTTCAAAAATCTGAATACAAAAATTACACAAAATATCTCTCAAAACCCGGTTTTTTGAATTTCAATAGCAGACCCACTACCGGGGTTTCACACGTTTTAGCGAAAGAATGAGGTTTCTATCTCAAACCGTTTTCTCAGAAACGGTATTTCAACGACTACAGACGGACAGACGGACATCGCTCAATCGTAATCGCTATTGATGCTGATCCAGAATATATATACTTTATGGGGTCTTAGATGGATATTTCAATGCGTTACAAACGGAATCACAAACTTATATATACCCTTACACATTTATGTGAAGGGTATAAAAAAAACAATTTTACGCTATTGCAGATTTATGTGAATACAAAATTTACGCCAATATTCATACAAATTGGAGTGTTGCTGAGAAACGTTTTAGAACAAATTTTATATGAAAATGTTTTTCTAAATCGTATCTCAGCCATATATTTATTTATATATATACCCAGTGCTGGGCAAAATACATGCTTTGGTGTATTTAAAATACAAACTACATGAAAGTTGTGTATTTAAAATACAAAATACAAATACTTTTTCTCCACGTATTTAAAATACAAAATGCTGCATTCTAAAAGCATGTATTTGAAATACAAAATACAGTGTAACAAAAATATGTATTTAAAATACAAAATACAAAATACTTTTATCAAAAAAGTTTTTATATCCATTCTTAACACCATCTTTTCAAATATAGTATCAGACATCCTTTTGAAGGTGAATGACTAAAACCAGCTATCGAAAAAACTTAATGATTTATTATTAAAAAACGATATTTTATTGAAAGAGAAATAACGGAATTAAGAATGAAGTGATAATGAAAAAACGTTTGACCAAAGACTATATAAAGTCTATCCAAGTCAACATCTGATTGACATTTTTTTCCTCTTCTTGTTTTAGATCAAAATGTCAAAAGCTGTTTTTTCCTTATATTTTATTTGTTCATTGTTTAACTTTCTGAAAGCTTAGCGACTTTCTCAATGTGTATGCATTTACTTTACACATGTACTTTGCGTGTGGTAATTAAATTGTAGTATTGCCATTTTTTAGAAATAAAACAGTAACAAAGTTTTGCGCTTTTAGTTGATGTATGAATGGAATAATTTTTAGTAAATATTTTCTATCATAAATTGAAAATGAATTTTGAAACATGTATTTGGGAGCAGAAGTATTTGAAATACAAAATACAAAATACTCAAGCGGATAGTATTTAAAATACAAAATATAAATACATTCGTGAGAAGTATTTAAAATACAAATACAAAATACGTATTTGTATTTTAAATACGTATTTCAAATATATGTTTTTCAAATACTGCCCAGCCCTGTATATACCATCGTTATTTTGAAAATTTTTGATTTGAATATTTTTCCAAAACAGTTAAACTATTTATTTTGTTGTTTATTCTCTTACCCGTTAATTTCGTAAACAGCCATACACATTACCGTTAATGGTTATGCCAAGATACGCTGGATAAAAAAGGGCTATCCTCGAGATAACGAGCGAGCAATGTGTCGAGCCTATCGTTCGTATTTATCGTCGCGTTCTTACGTTTTAGGCTCGTGTGGTGCAACAACTTATATGGATTGGGTAGCTGGTGAATATTCATATACATTTCATGTTATACTGCCGGACAATTTGCCAACATCATTTGATGGGAAATTTGGTCAAATACATTATGAAATAATAACAACAATAGATAGGCCAGGTCGTTATCCTAAAATTTTTAAATTACCATTTACCGTTATACAGCCACTAGACTTAAATATGGATGCCATTTATAGGGTGAGTCTTAGCACAGGAAACGAATACACACATCCATATGTATAATGAAGCAAAAATTCACAAACATTGCTTTTACAGGTACCTTTAGATATTTTGGATCGAAAACGTTTTTGGAGTTTTTGCTGCCCTACCGGTCCTTTAACTGTTAAGTTTTCTGCTCCCTATTGTGGCTACGCCCCAGGACAAAAAATTCATTTTGTTTTGTACATCAATAATGAATCCTCCATAGACATAACCGAATGTGATGTTAAACTTAAGCAAGAGGTCTCTTATGAGACCCACGATCCGCAACATGAGTATCGCTATGATAAGCACTTAATAGCTCGCAAGCAATTTGGCAACGTTTTACGTTGGAGTCGTAAAGTTTATCGCGGCTATTTGGAACTCCCATCTATACCTCCAACTTCGATGAAAACAGCGTGTCCTATAAACGTAAACTATGCTATAAAAATTATAATAAAGCCAACAGAATTTCATTGGAAAATGAAATTGAAAATACCGGTTACAATAGGCAGCGTCCCAATTATGGACAGCGGTGGAGGTGTTGGCATGGGTGCTGAAGTTGGCCTCAATACCGTCAGTGTTCTGGATAGCGGTACTATTTTGCCATCAAACAATAACAGCATTATACGAGTTGCATCGGATGAGTCACCGCCTCCCATGACGACCTTAGATAATGTAGAAATACTGGCCGAAGAAGAAGATCCAAATCAAAATTTAACTGAAATTATGCCTGATGCTTCTGTGGATAATCCTCCAGATTACACAGCAATGAGTGAGTAGAAATATATATTGTTTTTAAGTGCTAAACGGTGGAATTACGTATGCGAGTACCTTTAAATTAGTTTCTGTTCAGCGGCATAATGATGCTATAAAAATCTTATTACATGACATAAATTATAATATCTGATTGAAATTTATTTAAGCTAGGGTATATATTTAGTTATTGTTAGCGTAGTTTGTTCACACCCTTCAAGTATTGTTCATTAACTGTTGAGTTTACTGAAGGGAGATGAAAGAAGAAGATTAAGTAGTACAGAGGTGGTTCCCTGCCGGCAACTCAGTTAACTAGTAATGAATTATAAGCTAACTTTTTTACAACTGGTGGTGGTTGACACTTAGATTATTTTTAATGGAGATGACTGACTATTTTAACATTACGATGTCCTAGGAGGTAGTCAATTCTCCGACGTTGAATTACTTTTCAACTAACTTAAAGTTAGCTACTTAAAAGTCAGTACCCACAGAAAAAAATGAACAAATCAAGGCTGATTTTACATTTTTCGGTGATAATGTTTTAATTTATTAAATTAAATTTCATCCTACTTTTTTTTTTTTTTTGTTGTTGTTAGCCTCTGGTGGGAATCGAACCACTAAGCCTCAAGACTGGTGAGCAGCCAACATACTCACTCAGCCATCGCAACATTTAAAAGGAATGCTACAATAGGCAGTTTAATTAAAGAGTTATTTACCGTGTGTGTGTGTATGTTGTTATATGAATCTACACTACGTTTCAGCTAGGTTATAGCCAGTACACAAAAAGTCAATTAGAAATAGATTATATTCTAGCTAATTTGAAGCTAGTCCATAAAAGTTAACGTAAAGTTAATTATTTTAGTAGTCGACTACTCAATCTCCGAAAGGGATGAACTATAAGTCGATTTTATTTGTAGTCGACTACCAATTTGCTGGCAGGGTTGTGCAAGTAGCTTTACTTGTGGGTATGCGAAAAATTAAAGTAAAAAGTGTAATCACAAGAGTAGGACTCGTATTTTTAATATTTTTATAATCTATTATTTGGTTTTTCTCCGACCACTTTTTTTACTTTATATATCTATTTTCTTGAGCTAAAGGTCTTTTATTAAAATTATTAAAAAAAACCTTTTTCATTATTATTGTCCTGAAGAAGCTATTCGAAGGAGAGCGAAATATCGACAAAAATAATTAAATAGTTTTAATAAAATACCTTTAGCTCAAGAAAATAAATATATAAAATATTGTTAAATTAATTATTCAAGCTCTTGATCTTTGGTTTTTTATAAAAAATAATTTTAAACAGTTATTTATTTTCAATATTTCGCCAACAGTTTGTTGGCATCTTAAGGAAAATAATGATAAAATTCAAAAAACAAAAACAAATTATTGAAAAAACTGTTGATTAACAAACATTCAAAGATATTCAAAATATATTTTTCCCGCCTTAAAATGTATTAACAACATTCATGAACAACATAAATAAAAAAAAAAATACAAATTAAGATACAAGTTCTACGACCAACATTTTTTATGTTAACGTTTGCAACATGTTTAATAATAAAAAATAATAAGTTAACAAAAATAAGTTAAAAATAATAAGTTAGCAACATTTGAAATAATGTTGCTCATAATGTTTAGACTCACATAATGTTTATAAATGTTTCTTTTAAGATATCTAAAATTTAAACAATATTAAGTTCCTAATCTTTTCCTAACTAAATATCTATAACTCTGAGCTAAATTGTCAGTATCTACTTTAAAATTTATTCTCTGTGCTGCTGGCGTGTCAATAATCTCTAACATTTCTAACACATAACGATTTTTATAATTATTTTCTGTTCTTAATACTGAAACATTTTCAAAGTGAGGATAGTGATGTACCGTAGAACAATAAGAATATAATGCTGTTCTTTGTGAATTAATATGCCTATTCTTTTGGTCTGATTTATGCCCTGCGATTCTTGTCCATAATTTATTCTTTGTTGTACCTATATAAACTTTATTGCAATTTTCTTGCTTGAATAATTAATTTAGCAATATAAACATCAAATGAAATAAAGACAAATATATAAAATATTTTTATAATCTTCACAACAAGTGTATTTATAACATTATTTGTCCGTTTATGCATTCCACAGTTTTAATTTCGGATTTTATCAAATAAATATATTCTGGATCAGAATTGCTAAGAAAGTCTGTACGTATTGTACAGACTCACCGAGAAGACTACTTGACTCACGAAAAAATTTTTTAGGTCAAGCTATTCATACATTATGTCATGTGGCTGGTTTTGAAACTCATTAACGGTTTCTTAGTAAACCTTCCAAATACGAAAGTCAAACCAGCTTTTTTACAAGAAGTGAGCCTGATGATAAAAAAACATATTTATGATAAAAAAATATTTCTGTTATAGGTACGTATACACCCGATAAATTGCGAAAACTCCTTTTTTTAAGAAATTTTAGTTATCAAAAACCTAAGCTGCTTATTGGCGAACCCTCATCACTGAAGGTGAATTTCTTCGAAAATTTATCATCCTTTGTTGCCATTTCTTGCCACCATTCTAACCATTGAAGACGCTTGGAATGCTCAACAGGCTTTAGTTGTTGAATCAATCGCACCTTGTATGCGTGTGAATGCAATATGCATGAAGTTCGTCAGTGACAAGCGTGAGAGGTGCTCTTCGACCAGTTGACAGTGATTGACTCTTTAGCCACACTATCGCATAACAGTAGCAATATTTTTTGCAGTACGACCATGAAGTAGTGTTTTCACTTCTTCTGCAGAACGGGTTCTCTAAAATGTTTCCACTACTTTTCCGATTGTACACACATTTGGACGATTAAATTGATCAAAAGTCGAGCGTTGCTGGATTGTATATTTTTCCATGATTCAATTTGAATTGGTCTGATATTGAAAAATGTTAGTTGAAATGTAGAAAAATACTTGATTCTCATTCAGCACCACCCGTTATATAGCAAAATTCAGTTTTGATGAAATTAAACTTATAAGCATGCCAAATTATATTTATACCAGCGAAAACCCGGGGTGCTTCGCAACTCCAGCACCTTGATTATGTCACACCCTCATTACTTCATTGGTACTAATGTATTGCGCCATCTGATATTTTGTAATGTCATCATGTGGATTTTGCAAGGAAAGCACAGATACAAATTCGTTCGCGTGCAGGGCAGGCAATACAATTTATATGTTCTCGGTAGGTCACATAAAATGAGTAATACATTTTTTTTTATAGATTCACTACAAGCAATTGTTTCTGTTACGGCTTAGAAATTCTTTATAAATACATCTCATATTTAATACGTACTCAAATTTGAATATGGTAAATTACGAAAGGATGATAATATGTTCAAATAGCAGGCAGCCAAATATGCATAAGCCGTTCTATCCCCTTAAAATAAAATTTAAAAACAAGTTCTAGATGCTTATTTCAATATTTTTAGTATGCTCTCAGCCCATTTTTGAATAATTAAAAAAGCACCCTCAAAATTTAAAATTTTAAAAAACTACCAGACACCTGTCCAAGTAGTTTTCTTAAACTTTTAGGCATTTTCAAATCTTTGTGCTAACTTTGCTACATCCGGTGATATAGGTTTAGCGATTTTACCCATTTTTACCCTTTATGTGTCTAAATTTAAAAAAACAAGAAATTTATTTAAGTATTTCCTAAGGAGAGTAATATTTAGCGTTTACTTTTTTCCTGTTACCATTCCTTCTCTAGATAAATGCAATTAAAAAAAGTACCAAAATGCAGATCTTAACCCTTTTATACCCCTAAAATTCAAAACATCACAAAAGTGCCAGACACTTATCCTATTACTTTTAGTAGGCTTTTAGGTTTTTTTTGAACGTGAAGAGAAATTTAGTTACCGATTTTATCCATTTTTACTCCTTATATGTTTAAATTTGAAATTACGAAATTTATTCAATCATTTTTTTGGGGAGTAATACTATTTAGCTCTTAATTTTTGCCTGTGCCCATTCCTCTTATACGCAAATGCCCTTGAAAAAAAAAATGACAAACCACAGTTTTTCCCGTCTTATCGCTTAAAATTTTAAAACAGTACGGTACACCCGTCCAATTATTTTTTGTTAACTTGTAGGCCTTTTTTAAATCTTTGTGCTACCTTAAATTAAAAATAACTGCCAAAGCTATTGAAGTATTTTTTGGGGGGAGTAATATTACGTTTTTAGTTCTTTCCTGTTTCCATTCCTCTTCTACATACATGCAATTGGAAAAAAGTGCCAAAATGCAGAGTTTACCCCTTTTACCCCTTTAAAATTAAAAAATATTTGTACTTATTTGTACTTAAAAAAGTACAACTATGCAATTATTTTTAGTGTGCTTTCAGGACCTTTTAAAATTTTAATGTTAACTTTTCTAAGTCCGGAGATGTTACTTTACCGATTTTATCCCTCTTTGCCGTTTTTACTCCTTTACCATTGGAAGTTTTTGAAATTCATGTAGCGTATAGTTCCTTCCAGTTATGCAGAGATATACTGTAGAAATTTCTTGCACATCGGTTTAGCCATTTAGCTTTCTATAAGGAATAGACAAACAAACACACATTCACTTTTGTATATAAGATTGAATTTAGTTTGAAAGGCAATCCTGTCTCATCAGATAGTTGAATAACTTGTAATTACGTTTTTTAATATGGGCTTCATCAAAGTTCTGAAGAAATAAGCTTGGCGATTTTTTACAATTTAATAATATTTTGTGCATTATATTTTACCATGCGTGAACACAATTTTTTGAAAATTAAGCATACATTTCTCTTTTAGTGCCCCCCTCCTACGAAGATGCAATGGCTTTGAGTGAAAAGTTCTACGATGATACAGAGTACATGGAAAATGCGAGTTTGTCCAGCGTAGCTACAAATTCGAAAACGGAAAACTTTAAACCACGCTATCCCGTCTACTACGATTACGAAACGCCCAAAATACCACCCGGTAGTGATGATTCCAATAATGATTCCGAATAGTACTATTTGCGAACAATCATATATATTTTTTAATTAAATTAAAACTTAAAAGCAAATCATTTTATTTTTATACTAATCAAAACTATTTAGTTGTTTGAATAACAAACAAATTTAATACTTTCTGAAAACAAAACTCGTAAATAAATTTAAAAAACAATTATTTGGTATGTTGAAATTTTTAGAGCCACAATTTTATACAAAAATACAATTTTATTGCAACTTAAATTCTAAACTTGCACGCCTTAAAAATTAAGTAAATTAAATTACATAAAGCAATTTTGCATTTGATATATGACACAAAAAAACCTTTTTTTAAATAGAATAATTAAAATTTTTTTTGTTATTTAACAGTTCAAACCTTTTTTTGGATTTCTAAATTTTACAAAGTCATATTAATGTTTGTCTTTAATTTCTTACTTTTTTTCTGTGCCAACTGTTTACTTTTTCCTTTAGAGACCCTTTATGATGCCACACCAACACGTTACCATCATCAACATCACCATCACTCAATGGTTCTGCCAACAAGGGATATGTCCTCTTCGTCCTTAGAACTGCATCACGTTAAAACATTTAAAAAGTTTCAATTGCTGCGTTACAAAAAAAAGTAGTTAAACACTTTAGCATATAAGTACAGTCCAAGTGATAATTATGCTTATCTTTCTCCAGTTTTATTTCTAGTTTTCCAGTTCTTTTTTTTTTAGATAGAAGTTTAAATTCAAAAGAGCAGAAAAAACGTTATATATAAGAAATTATTGTAATTAACACTAAAATTGTTATATAGTATTTTAGTTTTTACTTTAAAATTGAGTTTTTGTTTCTTTGTGATTCAAGACCTACAACAAAATTCATTAAGCCAAGTTATTTTGCTGTCTACCAAATTAAATAAACGGGCTTAGCAAAATTTGCGAGATAAAAGTCGCGCATTGTCACGCACTGAAAATCACCATCAACATATCACATACAGCCCAGGTGATCTGAAACCGGTCATTTCAGACACTACCAATGTACAGTACATTCGTACTTAAGGTCGCATGTGATTTTCATAAAATGCCTGCAGCTGGACTCTGTAACTCTGTACGATAATTGTAACATTAAAATAATTACAACGATAATTTATCGCATGTGATGATGTTCAGTAAGAGCTTTTAATGATATTCAAATGTGAACTTAACTTTAAGAGCCAATTGAAAAGTATTAAATCAGGTCCAAAAATAGACCTTACAAATGTTTTTTGTTTTTTTCAGCTGTCTATATGCCGTCGACATTTCGTTGAAGCTAATCAACTCATCAGAAGATCCGAAAAATTCTTAAAAGAATGTTTGAAACTTAACCACTTATTCCATAATTTCCATGAACAAAATGAGAATCAGAAATGTTCAAACAAACCTTTAACACAGTAAACAATTGTTTTGTTGCATTTTACAACTCTTTTACTATTCCTTGCAACCAGTTACCATTGTTTACTACGATTTGTATTTTGGAAAGTATCAAAAAGCAAAAGTTGTTTGAATATTCAAATATGAACTTAATTATTTATTTGCCTTAAGAGTCAATTGAAATAGATTAATTCAGGTCCGAATATAGACAGAAAACATTTGAAAGGACCTGAATTAATACATTCTTTAACGCTATCGGCTAGACTCAGCTGTAACTGTAGCTGACTTTTAGCAGGGCTGGGCAAAATACATTCTCTGATATATTCAAAAGACAAAATATATGAAAGTTGTGTACATATTTAAAATGCAAAATACAAATATATTTTTGTTCCATGTAAGTATTTTAAACACAAAACACAGCGCAACAGAAATATACATTTATGATAAAAAAATATTTTATTCAAAAAAGGTTTTATTTCCTTTCATAAACACTGGATTTTTAAATGTGGTATCAAACAACCTCTCAATGGCCTAATAATAAAGTCAGCTAACGAAAATAATCGTTCGACTGGCCCGGAGGAACACAGCTAGTATTATATTGGATAAATGCTTTTTTTATATGTGTGTAACTATCTAGAATTTTGCTAGTGTCATTAAAGAAGTAGACAAGCTCTAACTCCAAATTCGATGTCTGGGGTTGATTTGTATTTTCGCTTGCTAAAACAATGAAACCATCATTTTCTCTGTTAGTGGGATAGTCGCTCCTAAAGGCGCTAATTTTTGGTTTTACACTAAATTTGTCTCTAAGGCGTGAACGGCAAGATTTTCTATATGTTGCCTTTCACTCGATGCTGTAGATTGAGCCAATATTGCTTTATTTATTTCAGGCGATACTACATAAAACATAATCGAAATGTTTTGTTACCATTTTCCCAGTAGGAAATAGAATAATGAAAACATCAACTTTAAATGGATTTTTCTTCAAATGACAACAAATTATCTTAAATATTATGCAAATATCTACTAAACTCATTGCATTAAGGCGCACGTAAATAATAGTTAAACCAAAATTGATAAGAAGATAAGAAAACAAACTAACAAGCTTTTTACAAATACTCACATCTTTCATCATTTTGGCAAGATGTTAACATCTTCCTGTACAAATTCTATATGAAAAAAACTCAACATCTTTACAAGATGCTCATTTCTCATTTTGCTGTATTCAACATCTTTCGATTATTTTTCTGTCATCACTAAAAATAAGTTACCAAAAAAATGATAAAAATTCATACCATCACTAGAAAATATACAAGTGTCAAAAATGTTTACAATGAATATCCTTTTACCGAAAATTGCCATTGCGATTCTAAGGTGTAATTTTGTATTAGTTTAAATCTTAATAAATTATTAAACATTTTTACAAATATCCACAGGCGTCTTGGACTCGAAACATGTTGCGCATAAAGCAAGATTTCATCCTCATCGTCGCCGTCGTCTTTCATAATTTATAATAATTCCGCAAATTGAATTAGCAATTGGTTTTTGTCTCTAAGGGCAATAATTAATTGCACAATTTTTAAATTACATTTTGTTTAATTTTTTTTAGTTTGCTCAAATACGTGAAATAATATTTGACAGATGAAAAATGTTGAAAATGTAATGTAAGCAGCTTTTTTCAATTTTCAACATCTTCAACACACATCTCAAAGATGTGAGTAAATATAAATCCGCTATAAAGGCGTTTGCCTTTTTAGTTGATGTATGAATGGAATAATTTTTAGCACATATTTTCCAGCATAAATGAAAAATATATTTTGAGAGCACAAGTCTTTGGAATATAAAACACAAAATACTCAAGCGTTTAGTATTTAAAATACACAATAAAGAAAATACACAATAAAAGACACGTATTTGAAATACAAGTACAAAATACTTATTTTTATTTTAAATAGGTATTTCAAATACTGCCTAGTCCTGCCTTTTATCGGTATTTTAGCGACAAACTGTTACTTGTTGTTTATTTAGCCGATAAAATCTATTTTTTATGTTACAAAGTAGAATAATTAGTCAGGCTTTGAAAGAAATGAGTTTTATAGGTACTTAGAATTGGTCATGGACCGCCCAAAACTGAAGTCAAAGTCTGCCGGAATTTTTTACTTTCTACTTTACTTTACCTTTAGTAATTCGATGGTGATGTTGCGGAATTTACTATGCAAAATATAAAAATGTTAGTAAAACAATGCTGCCATAAGGGCGTAAAATCGGAAATTCATAAAGTGTTTTGAAGCATTGAAAATCCTATTTTTTTTTAATATTATTTCAAACATTTTTTTTACAGGTATGCAAAACTTGGTCCTGACAACCGTCCTTCGGCCGGGTTAAGGGATTTGCTACTCCATGTTATAACCATATAAGCGTCTGGCAGCACAGTTTTTCATGTCATGGCAATTGGTGCCATTACACTAACGCCTCCAGAGTAAGCAAATAAATAAAAAACGAATAAAACCACAATTTAGGTTATTGAAACTGAAATTGTATTTAAGAAACTTAAGCAATTTTTATTCTAATAAACGCAAAAATACTGCTGTTTACCAACGGTCAAATTATATTAAAGAGCCACACAATCGTTACTGAAAATGGCGAAATATGTAGAAAGAAGTTACGACCATCGGATTGCTTAAAATTGCAGAATCGTTTACTTTTGAAAACTTAGAAATGTGTATTACGAGAAAAGTATGCATTTATAAAAATTTGTTATATAGTTTTTAGTTTTTCTAATAAAAACTGAAAAAGATATATATTTTTATTGGTGATATTTTTTTTTTTCTAATAGCACATCTAGAATGTGATTTCCATGCAAAAATTTAGTTTTTCACCCCTTGTCTATAATATATTTGGAAATTTTTTTACATTTTATTTCGTGCTCTATTATATATATGTATAACAACTACGTAAACTTGTCAAATGCTGTCTAATATGATCAAGCTGCCGTGTGACAATTATTACCGTTTTATCTAGGCACACGTTCAGCCAGACGCATTTGTTGCAATTATTGCAATAAATGCGATTATTGAGCTCAAACTTAAAAAACCACTTTTTTCCTAAGAAAAGTAAAGGCGTTGCAAGACGCATAAAAAGTATATTTCTGTATAAAAAGTATGCTTGAACATTTCTGACTCTCATTTTGTTCATGAGAATAAGTAGTTCAAACATTATTTTTAGATTTTTCGAGTCTACTGATGAGTTGTTTAGCAACAACGAAATGTTGGCGGCATATAGACGGTTGAAAAAGAGAGAAACATTAAGATCTATTTTTAGACCCAAAATAATAAACCCTTTTTTCCCACGATGGCAACTCTAAATATTAGCAAGTAGAAATCACAGCAACTATTTACAGAACGTGATAAAACTACTTAATTTAATTTGTTGTTTTAGGCTGTGAGATTTTCGTTGAGACTTCGATAATTGCAGTGCGAACTCTAAGCTGTGGATAAAAGAAGAATGGGTAATGGTAATATTAATGGTTGTAGGGTGAAGTTTACTTAAAACCCTCAATTTTTAACTATCACTGGCCTTTGACTTAAAAGTAAATAATACGAAGAAGATGAAGACTATTAACAAAGTTGTTAAAATTCTTTAATTTGGTAAGATTAGCAAAATAGTTTATTAAAACAAAAATAAAAACAAAAATGTCATCTAATTAAATATAAAAATTCCTGCCTTTAATAGTAAATTCTTCCCTTTTTTAAATGTTAACAATTGCACATTTTGTATTTCACATAAAAACTAAGAGAAAAAAAGTAATACGTCTTCTATAAAATCGTTTTGTTACGAATTAATGGTATACGAGTCTTTTAATTTGTAATTAATCTAGCCTGTATTCAATAAGCGTACTGCACAATTTTTCTATTTAGATAAGATTAAAAAATTTTCATTATTAATCATATAAACAGACGTTTTTTAATCAAAAATAAAGGAACGGAAAACCTTTATAAAATAAATATTTCTATTGTAATAAATTCTTTTATTTCTTTAACACTTTGTAACAAATTTTTAGCTTGTAAGTTAATTGAAAAACCGTAAAATAAATTTAAATCTTTCTTAATGTGAAAGAATGAGATAAGAAAATTATTAATACATTTTAAAGGTTTCTTTACAAATTTGAAGCTATGTCTATATACATACATATGTACATATTATCGGAATATCCAACTTTAATATACGAATGTGTAAGTATACTTTTTTTCTATTGCCAATTAAAAAATTAACTTGGAGCCTGATCGCCTACCAACTATGATCTGCAAAACAAATAAAACGTTGTGACAAATTGTAGCGACCATTACTTAATAGAAAACAAATAAATGTGAAGGCTTCCTAGACATGGTACAACCACGGCTGTTTTTCATCGCATAGTGTATTTAAGCAGTAACATATAGCTGGGCCCAGCTAATGAGCCCTCCAATTTACTTCCCTTGTCGTCTTTAAAAATGTTGATCACTAAAATGTTGTAGTACATCTTGTCTCAATTTTGAAGAACAAAGTCCAAACTTAAATCAGTTTAACATTATTACTAATTGAATTACAGCACCCGAATTATACATAAAAATTATTTTTCGAAATCGCCTCGGATCAGTGAAAAGATGGCAGCATTGTTCTTTGATTACTTTTCGTTTATATTTACGTTATTGATCAATTTTCAGTTCATCAACATTTTCAGGATCTTTCTACTTTTTTTTCTGTCCAATGGATTTCCAATTGTTTTTGTTATTATATGCATGTCTAACTAAACTTTTCAATTAGCATTAATTTTAACTTTATAGTCGCACTAGATGACTTACAATTGTTAATAATTTTATCGGGTTTGAGATTGATTGATATCTCAAAATTGAGAAAAACATTTTTTTGATAAAGTTGGAGTGACTAACATTTTTAAAGAAGATGAGAAGAGTGAAGTTGAAGACTAACTGGCGGTGGCACTTACCATGGCTGTTTCACGACCACTACATCGCTCATTAGCTTCTAAATTTGCTTTGAACCCAGGCTATGACTAATCATATAGTGTTTTTAAGCAGTAGCCCATAACCATCATACCACCTAAGCTCTTCATTACTGACTGTCTATATCTAATCTTGTTGATCAACTTTTCATTTTTTCCCTGTGTTTTTCTGTTGATTGGGGGTGGCGAAAACTTTGAAGCCATTGTTATCTCTGATACATTTTAAAATCTGCTCTTAATCACTTTCCGCATTTCCGTGTTCTTTGGAGTTTTATTTTCCTTTTCAAAATCCTTTAATTGTCTTTCGTTAGTAAAAAAAATCTCGAGCGGTAGAGCTGCTTTCTCAGAATAATCTATTAATGTTTAAGTTTTTGTCATATTTTAACTTAATTTTTAAATTTTTCTGCGTGATTGTAAAAACATTGTTTAGACGGTCGTCAACCGTCGGTTTTTGGTTTGCCGCCAGCGACTATTTGTATGTTCAGCCATCTTTTATCATCGGCTTCGCTGTTGTTGTTTATGTATTTGACATTAAGAATTTTTTTTCGAACAGAAACTTCGAATATCTAAAAACATGCTAAATTGAGAACACCAATTTATTAATTATGCGGATTAAACAAATTTTTCTGAATCAAACCGAATCGGATTCTAGAACAGACCCGAAAATATAAAAAATTTTCTGATTTTTTATAATTCAAATAAATAGATTATCGGAACTGTGTTTGCTCTTCAGCAATTGCAGAAATTTTATTGGCAGCCAACAATGATTGATCCAAAATGTTACGAGCGTTTAGTTGGTTGTGAGTCTCCTCAAGAGCTAAACCTGGAAAACGAAAGAAAGGTATACATATTTATGTATATATGTATATATGTGTATATATATATATATATATATATATATATATATATATATATATATATATATATATATATATATGTATATATATATATATATATATATATATATATATATACATATATATATATATATATATATATATATATATCTATATCTATATATATATATATATATATATATATATATATATATATATATATATATATATATACATATATATATATATATATATATATATATATATATATATATATATATATATATATATATATATATATATATATATATATATATATATATATATATATATATATATATATATATATATATATATAAATCAAAGTTTTCACTTGCAAAATGCTTTGGTTTAAAAAAGTATAACAATTTACTAAAAGAAAGTGTTTACATTTGCACGTGTTTACGTTTACAAGTGTTACCAAATGCAGCAGTGACGTATGTAGATATGCTGAAAAAACTATTTCCCTCTCTGTTGAACATGGCATCTTAGTGTTTCGCGGCTGCTTCAGTAATTATCAGTACACAAAAATCAGTTTCCAACTGAGAAACTTAAGGTACACACTGTTAAAATATATTTGATTAGGGATCCTTTCTCATAAAGTGAAAACGGCATCCTACTACTGAGACTTTGGTCTCAATATCACCTTTGGTGAGACAAGTGCAAAAAGTGCCATGTTGAAGATCAACAAAAAAACACAAAAGCAACGTATATTAATGTAAATAATACTGAACATCTCCATTTACAAGCTGCCAACAAAGTTGACTAATTTTACTCCTTGGGTAGTACATTTGATAAAACAGGAGGGCCAAAAAGAAAATATAGCGACGCATCAACAAACCCTAGCAAGCTTATGGATATTCGAGTGCTGTGTGTAAATAAACAGCATATCTAATAAAACTGAGCTAAGTCTTTAAAGTCCAAAGGAAAGTCAACCCTATTTTAAGGATGTCCAAAAACTAGTGAGCATATAGTGCCCAAGAATAATTGCAAATAACCGATTGTGGTTACAGAAAAAATTTCGTAAATAAGAGTTTACTAAAAACTTCCCCGGCTACCTTTTATTAATACATTTTTAAAGATTTTTTTCTATCAAGCTGTTCTAAGCAGCCAACAATCGCTTATGAATTTGACGCTATATATTTACTTACCACAGTTATTAAAACACATAAAGCTTTCCAAATCCCCAGCAGATGCGAAACAAGGCGTAGTACCAATTATAAGAGGTATAGCTGTTCTTAGCAAAATTTGTTTCTTACTATTTACCAGCAAAACTTCCAATAAATACTCTCGTTTTATAAGCCATTCCGGCCGGTTTACAGTAGATGAGTGGCAGTGAAGGGGAATGTTGACAAAAGATGAAATTTCAGCTGACTGAAGCTTTTGCTTATTAATAGTTCGTTTAATTTGCTTAAATTTATTGGAGTTGCTGTGCATACAACATGTGGTATAACAATTAAATTCTATTAACAATTTGCAATAAGTTTCTACGGTTCGATATTTTAAATGATAGGGAATTCTCTGTCCCGGAGTAAAGCCACTGCAAGGTAATTGCAGAGCAATTTCACCAAAACCATTGAAGCTCTGAGCAGAACAAGCCTAAAGAAACGAACAAAATTATTTTAAGAAAGAATTTAAAACACGTTAGCCATTTGAGTCTCTACAAAAGTCTCTGCATTAGTTTTTTACTAATTTTCTTGAAATTATGGGTTTATTATTTGATATTTACATATGTAAGAAAATAGGAAAACAATAGTTTGTTGTATTGTTTTTTTTTTTTTTTGCAAAAGAATATTGAAAATGTTGTACTTACTGTAGAAGCGAAAACTGTATTAGTTCTTATATATACAAATTTTTTTACAGGCTGTTAAGGTTATTATTATTATCACAAAAAATTAGTAGGTACATAAATGTAAGTACTAAAATACTACCTACAAACCTGTGTAGGTATGAATAAGCCATAGCTTAAGGCCTAAGCTATCTTTTAAGATTGTTTTTATAAAATGCTGCTAATTTGGTTAATATTGAACAATAAGGGTAAAACAAATTTAGCGCGGTGTACATCCAGATGTTTCTGACCCGCCAGCCACACTCTTCGTCAGTACCTAAATGAACTAACCAAAGTTCACTCATTTTCATTTTTCCTTACTCATTTTATCAATATTAACCGAAATGCAACTATTTTATTGTCTCTTTTGCATGATATTTCTCAATTCAAAAGAGACTTTTGATCATTTCGCCTTATTTAGCAATGTCGAACTATTTTTTTGTGTTTTTGTTGTTTGCGTGTTTACTTTTAATTTTTTTTTTTTTTTTGGCTCCATATATTAATACAAAATATAAAACACAACGCAGCGCCCTTGCGTTTTGAGTGAACTTTGGTTAGTTCATTAGGCTGTTGAGTAAAGAGAGTGGCGGCTCAGAAACATCTACATGTCCGCCGTGCCAAACTTATTTTACCTTTACTGTTCAATATTAACCAAAATTGCAGCATTTTATAAACATGAACTTAAAAGCCTGTGAAAAAATTTAGAAATACATATAAATATTTTGCAAAAAAAGTGCGATAAAATATAAATAATAAAAGAATTTCTAAAGAAACCCATATTAGCTTTTGCTTATTTAATCATTTTGTGATATTTCTATAAACACTATTTTACCTTTTGGTAGATGATTTCCTGTGTCAAATCCAGTTTATTTTTAATAATGATTCTTTTGCAAACTTCTTTATCTACTTTTCTTTTACGTTTCACTTGCAGTCTTAAGCCATACTCTGTATGACCATAAAAGCAATTACATGACGCTGGTACTTGTTGTGGGACTTGAAAAACAAACTCAAATGTATATTCAACATGTGGCTGCAATTCTCTATTCGGTGGAAGATTCAGTTTCAGTTGTTGTCTAATATGCTGTTGTTGTTGGCTGCAAAATGATTTGCTTGATACTTCATGACTGCTTAAATCATTGTGAGTTATATTTTCTCCACTTTTATCCAATTCCCACCATTGTACTACAGAATGACCATAAAATTCAAGCAAAATTACTGTAATTGAAGAAAGAAGAAATATATGTACATTTCTAAGTATAGACTTATAGCCAATGCAATTGAAGTTCTTAACTTTATACATAAGTGCTTAGTCGTATCCAATGTTTTTCTTTGTTCACACCTTGGGTTAATAGTGCGGTTAGATAAACCAAAATTTTACAGTGCGATTTGTATATTTCGTTTCTTCTCGGGGTATCTTACACCACATTTATAATATGAAAAACTAGACAGTGTGTGTCACTGCGTAAAATTGGCTCTATTAGAGCCTCGTAGGGAGGAAGAGATTCGAATAAGAATCGAGTTAGCATAGCGTAGGTTCCTACCTTCTTCCGCCTCAGAAGAAATACCCTTCATAGTTCAACAGGGAAATTGGTTTCGAGATGGAGGTTAAAGCGTGTTAAGTTCTAGCATCCCTGGCAACCCTAGCGGCTTAAGGGTACCAGAGCCTCTGATGATTTTTAGCATAAAAAAATTATATACATATGTACATACATAAGAGTATTGGAAAAACAGGAAGAGGTCAATTACTCCTGAACCTTATGATACTTTGATATTCACTAATATTAACAAACCAGCGCACAGGCGGACATCTGCATGTAGAAAAGTAGCTAAGAAGAAGTCGTTGGCTCAACAGCAGAAGTACGATCTCTGTCACATCAGATCCTATTAGAAGTAAGAGATATTGATAAAGCTACTGCAAAGGAAGTTGTACGTAAAGCTCTCATCAGAGCTTCAAAAGAACTAAGTACAGTGCAGCAACATGCTGTTAAATCTATGAGGAAATCACATGGAGATAGTCAAACTGCGAACATACCTCTGAGTGCTCTACTAGCTAGACAAATATTGAAAACTTCCAAGAATTGAATGGGAAGTGTGGCGAGTTCGTGATTGAGTAGTGCCGAGAAGATTTTATAAGTGTCTCGACTTTGGTCACACCAATTTAAAATGTAAAAGTCTGAATGATTATTCAGGAAATTGTATTCGCTGCGGAGAAGAAGAACATAAAATTAAGTCCAACACAAAAGATCCTAGTTGCTAGCCCTGTGTAAATACGTTACCGGATCAATTGTTTGTCGAAAATACAAGAAAGCGGTAGAAAACTAAAGTAATAATGATGAACATTTTACCACTAAGCTTAAACCACTGCAAGTCGACCCAAGACCCAAGAAAACAATGTGTACACGAATTAAATGTGGACATCGTATTACTTATTGATTCTTATATACTGTACAACATGGGCAAATGATACTTCTAGTACTTCTGATATTTGAGTTGTAAAAAATCATATATTGCAACACAAAAGTGACACCTAATGTGACCTTGTTCGGGGTAGAGTTTCTGGAATTTTTTTATACAGTCGTTATCTTCGAACGAGATACAATATTAGTGAATATCAAAGTATCATAAGGGTCTTAACGAATGCCGGAATAGGCAAGAGCCAAATATTGATAGCTGGCAACTTCAATGCTTGGACTACAGCATGGGGATGTCCGAGGCATTACGAGAAAATACTTTTCTTGATAAATATATTCAATAGGCACAACATATATGTATATGTAGACAAAACAGATGGCTTCAGTTTCAAAGGCAAGTATTTTACGTATTTTTTAACGTGAGAAAATGGGGGAGAAAAGATTCTCACGGATTATTTGTTTAGAATTGAGCTTTTTTTTTGTACGTGATGTTTTATCACAACATGACAAATTTTAATGGCATACTAATAATGTCGCAAATAAAAATTATATGTTCATACTACATAAAAAAAAATAAAAAGGAAAAATGTAGCATTTAAATTCAATTTGTCAAATTACATGAGCATTTTTTTTAATAATTCTTAAAATTTAGCTTAGGATGTTGATTTTAAAATACCACCTAAACAATTCTACACTTAGAGAAAAAACTTTATTCTTAGCATGAATTTTTTTATTTTATAATTTTTTTTAACGAAACAATTCAATTTAAAGAAAAACTATTTATTTCTGTTTCTTGTTTAAATTTTTACTTTTAATTTTTCTTATTTTGTTAGTTTTCTTCTTCTTCTTACTTGCTCCTCTTCTATATTTCTATATCTATAAATTTTTTGATTGCCTCCTCTTTAGATTGAGAGCTGGAAACCTCGTGTGTCCTCGCCAACCACTATGCCAAATTAACCACCGCAAGAATTTAAAGTAACAGAATAGCAAATTATTTAAAAAAAAGCCCATTTACTTTCTGTGTAGTTTAACACAAATTCAGTTATTTATTTTATAACAAAATTGAAAAATAAAGGACACAAATATAGAAAAAAGTGTTTCTTTTGTTCTCTTAATTATTAATAACATAAGGAATCATGTAGGGGTTAAACTTAGCCTGATAAAAATTATATTAATGATTCGTTATGCGAATAAAAAAAAAAGTAAATTTTTTCAATCGAGACCTGTTTTATAATTTGTGTTTTGTTATTTTGTATGCATTAAATAATTCATTCTTGTACAAATATGATTCATACAATTCATAAAATGAAAAAGAAACTAAATCTGAGAGAAAAAAGTTCGTTACATGAATGATTTGTGTCATTCTAGAAACGAAATGGCTGATTCGTATAGTAAAGAACATTTAATGCAGTTGGTTGAGTACCCAAATGAATGAATTTTCTCTTAGTGTAACAATAATTGAATAAAATGACTTTTCAAAAGCATAATTTCGAAGTATGTAGTAAAATTTTAACTACCATCACCGTAGCATATTTTAGCACTAAAACTTTATTTATAATCATATTTTCACACACACTCTCACTTACCATCTAATTGATACTTTTTTAAGCAACAAATTTTTAGCAAACCCACAATTTGTTCGCCACTATAGTAGATATTTGAACTGTGTGACAACAAAAATTTACTTGTAATTGACATCTTATGGCCATAATAACAATAATTTAATTTGTCGTTTAAATAGAATTGCTGTTAATGACGTTAACCAGTATTTCGTTTGAATAATGATAACTGTTTAACCGACACAACGATGCGATGTTGTTTTCAGCCGAAATCTGTGTTGATGTTTGAAAGCTTGAAATGAGACTATTGAAAATCCAACAGATAAAATATTCACTTCAATTTCTTTGTACGCTGTAGTTTTGCAAAAGGAATAAAACTCAGACTGCAGTTGTTTATTATTTGTTTTCTTTATTGAGGTGATTTATTTGAAGAGGATAAAAACATCTGTGTTTATTTTTTTATAATTTTATGTTATCAGCTAAGCTTTAGAATAAAGCTATTTTGTTATCTAATATCATTATTTAGTTTGCAAAAATTAAGTTCTGTTTCATTCATTTGATTTTCGTATTTCTCTTTATTGTAGATGTTATTGAAAATTAGTTTTTTGTTATTAACTAGCAATAAATAACCGTATTCATAAACGTGCAGTATGAATAGTTTTACTTTAAGCTAGTTTATTTTGAATCTAGTTTGAAGTAGTATGCTTGTAACGCCCTGTTGTAAGTTTTTATTTTCCCTTAACTGAATTTTATTATTTTCTATATTAAAAATATTTAGCATGTGAAAAATACTAAGTCTCCGCTCCCAATATGAAAGTTTTCTTTTCGAAACTGTTTTAATTATCTCTTAGGCTTCTACTACCGTCTATATATACAAATATTTTTTAATGAAATTCTTGCAAAAACAATCTCACTTTAACAGTATGTTCAATCAAGCAACTTTATAGCACGACACTTGTGGCGTTTTTTCTACTGAAAAATTTTCACCTTTATGCCAGGAACACAACTGCGGCGAGCGACGAAATTCGTCCAACACGATGAATACGCCGGTTAAAATTCGCTGAGTAAATTCGTCGTATGAAGCACAATAACAACGAAAAACAAAACATCTATTATAATTGATAAAGCTGTTTATTGTTTGTTCAAAGATAAAAAAAAACTAAATAAATCAAAGAATTTTAAATTTTGTAAAAATAATCAATATAATGAACATCATGTTCATTATGGTAAAAGCCTTGAAGTTTAACATTTTCAATTATAATTTCAGTTGTATCCATTTTCGAAATTTTTTAATTTTATCTTATTATACAAATATCAACTTAATTATTTATTTGCTTTAGGAGCCAATTGAAATGTACTAATTCAGGTCCAAAAATGAACTGTTATGATATTGTATATTTATAAGATAGAAAGTTTTATTTTATTTATTTTATGGTAATTATAGCCTTTCAGGGACCCGTCTTGTTTTAGACTGGCGTATGGCGGGCTTGTTTACTAAATTATTATTACCCTGGAGGGTCCCGTAGGAATAGCAGGATATTCTATGATTTATTCCTAACAGTCCTGGAGGGTTCCGTAGGAATCGCAGGATATCTTTTGAGAAGGAAAACAAAACACACTTTTGTTTAGTTTGATTTCACTTACTTTATGTTTATTTTACTTTTTGCTAAATGATCATGATTACTAATGATCAACTGCTTTTTATATGTTGTCGACAGCCTGTCTCTGCTACTGCGATCGTGGGAATCCCAACCGACTGTTGGTCACATGCTGACTTTGCCCGATTTTCCCCGTACCAATGTTCTGCAGTGTCAGCGGTTCCCATAGTTTGGGCTGCTAAATGACACTCGCCTAATTGCTGAAAGGCTTTAGCGTTTGCTGTTGTTGTTGCAGTTCTACTATTACTGCTATTGTTGTTTCGATTTTTTCGTCTGTCTATTAAACTGCTGCAGTTTTGGTTACTTTTGTGGCAACGAGAGAAGCGGTCAAATATATTTTTTTTTTGTGTTTGATATTATTACATTGAATGCATTCCATGAAGTCTACAAAGAGTGGCGTGTTTGTTTGGTTATTTCTATTGTTGTTGTTGCCGCTAATAATTCTGCTGCCGCTGATTAATTTGTGATACCGCTGAATTTATTCGTTGGGGGAAAATGTCTCGTAACAGAACCTTTCTTAAAAAATGTTTGCTATCTTTTTCAGCTGTCTATATGCCGACGACATTTCGTTGCTGCTAGATAATCAACTCATCAATAGACTTGAAAAATTCTTAAAAGTTTGTTTGAAACTCAACTACTTATTCCATAATTCACATGAACAAAATGAGAATCAGAAATTTTCAAGTCTACTGATGAGTTGATTAGCACCAACGAAATGTCGTCGGCATACAGACAGCTGAAAAAGACAGCAAACATTTTTTAAAAAAGGATCATTTTTGGACCTGATCTAATTTATCTTATTAGAGTTGAACAGCTGATGATGTGACGATATTAAAAAACTTGGTTGCTTAATTATTTAGCATTACCAAAAACAAAAAATTTAACACTACAAACATGTTTTATAATCTAATATGTTGGCTTTTTATTTTAAATGCAAAAATTCAAAGCTTAACACTTAAAATAAAAACTATTAAAGTAAAAATTAACTGTTTTTACTACAACACTTGAAAACTAAAACCGAAATGGCCACATGGTACTGATTTGTTCGTCGTTCGCCGGCGTAAGTAATAGAAATAAATCTATTTCAAGTTCGCCACGTACCACGAATATCGACCGACGCTGTGACTGTGAGCATTTGCATATACACCAATGTGTTTTATTTTTGATGGCGAATATTCGCGGCGAAAAATTCGTCGTTCGTCCCAGTTGTGTTTCTAGCGTTATGCTACACTTTGCTGATAAACATTTTCTTTTCTAAAAAATGTATTACAGTTATGTGGGTATAATGTTCTAGTGTAAATATGTCGCACATAAAACTGTCAGAATATGCCGTACGCCCTACTTTAAGTATAGTGGAGACACTGCCATTTTGACGTCTCTACTTTACGCGTCATTATACAACTGGTATGTACCTAAAAGGTAAAACTCCGGTACAGAAAACGTACCATAACATTATGGGAAACCGTAAGCCTATCTTTTGTTCTATTGTGTTTCTTACCACTGTAAAATATGTGATATACCCAAAAGGGAAGCATTCCTGTTCAAAAAAGTAAATTATGTAACTAAATTTCGTCTCATAACTAGCATTGCTCTTGAATGCTGTTACGTTTTCAACCTTTAAAAGAACGGTTTTCTGATGATAATCAATTGCAAACGATAATAAAGCACAGCCTTGCTATTTTACATTTCTACATTTTTACTATAAGAAATTCGTTAAGTGTTTTTAAAAAACTTTAAATTTTTATATATGTAAATTTATCATTTATTTATTGAATGTATTTATATTTTTCATGAAGTAGTTCATTAACTCTGGACCACATGACTGCGGAATCCTCAACATATAAAATAATAGCTTGTAGACAAACATTCCCTGATGGCTCATAGACGAACACAAAGAGGTGCACCCAGTCAACCAAAGAGACGACACTAATAAAATGCATCCCTATCGCCTATACGATGTATTATCAATTGTAACGACTTTTAAACGAAGACAGGAGGGAAAAATAAACTAACTTATTTTTTCGCTAATGCTTTCGATCTCAATTAATGGCACTGTGTGGTCTGTAAAAAGCAACGAGTTAACAAATTATTTTATGACACAGATATTTTCTAGACTAGGTTTAGAAGCCAATGTGTATGGGCTACTAAAGAGAACTCCCTACACCACTCTTATGAGACTGGTATTTTTGTTAAGCCATTATCATATGCTACTTACTAAAAGCTACTAAGTTAGTAGTACTAACATCGCGTTCTAGGTGCGATTTGGATTCCAATAATAAGGAAAACCTCGTAGCCAAAAACATACTGGCGGATTATTTGTTTTCCGTTCTAGCAGTACACGTTTGGCGAAAGATCCCGTAATTAATAAATAACAATAAAGTTGGAAACTATTAGAAGCTAATCAAGCCCATAACCTTAAATTAGGGAGAGGAGTGTCTTGGTTTAAATGTAAAACATGTCAAAATCTACAAAAACCTGCTTGAAGTGAATTAATTCACCTCAGCACCACTCCCCCTAAATAGTCGCTCCGCAGCTATACGAATGACATCTTATTTGCGACAATATGTCGACCATTAACAAAAATTTGACTCTTCCAGTATCAACTTTAGGCGAGTTAGAAACATAGGAAAATTTTTATGAAAGTCATTTTTGTATGGGAACCCCTTAAGAAAGAGAGACAGAGGGGTAACATGTTCAAAAAGAATGTCGAAAAGAAAACATTAATGGGGGTCGGTCATACATTTTACTCCTACAGAGGCGCCCTGAGACTTGTGAGGACGATGTTTGCAAATATTATATTTTTATGGGAGCAAATTAAAGATGGAAAATAGGCAGTGAACACGTTTAGAAAATATATTGGCTAGGAGAACTTAGCGGGGGTCGAAAATATATTATACACTTCTCGAAATGAGTCAAGGGCAGTTGTGCAGTTTTGCGTGATTTGACGATGACGTTATGCCACTTACCCTATTCCCCACCCCTAATTTTTCTTCAAACATTTGTTCTCCAAGCATCACAAAATAAATATTCTGTACCAATATTTATTCTTTCCTGTCTCCCTCTTATCTTCAATATATTAAAATTTGTTCTTTCTTTTATTTATTATTTACTTAGTTTATTCTAGCCTTTCTTAGATTAATATTACTTTATTTTTTCAAGCTTAAGGTCTTCTTTAATATTTGCCGATATATAGCTTTCTTTCGGATAGTTTCTTCAGGGCAATACTATTATTCAAAAATTTTTTTCAGTGTATTTTTTCTAACAACAAATGTAACAGCAAGCACATTTGCTTCCTATTTATTTTGTAAACTTTTCTGTACATAAAAAGGGTTTGAAGTTAAAAAGAAAATTTGAAAATTTTGTGAGTAAAAATTTTTTCTCATTGAGTTTCGCTAAATCAATAATTTTGAAGTAATGAGGCATATAAGATAAATTTGTTTTGACACAGATCGAAAACTTCCTAATAGATTCAATAAGATTTTCTCTTTGAAACGTTTTTAGGCTGAGGGGTATCCCAGCAGAGAGAAAAGAAGATTTTTTTATGGATATTTCTTATTATTTCCATGTTGCAAATCTTAGTAATTGTCTCAACAAGGAAAACACATAAAACCAAGAAGAAAACTTGTTACTCACGTTTGTTTTTACTCAGTTTCCGATTTGCATGGTACCAAACAAAAATTCTATAGAGAAGAACTTATTGATTCTATTAGGTTTTCTTGTAAAATGTATACAATAAAGATTTCTTATTGATTTTATTAGGTTTTCCTATTAATTTTTCGCTATTGGTTTTATTAGTTTCCTATATAAACACACGTAAATCATCTTTTTAATTTCATTAATTGTTGTTTTTCCAATAAGGTTTTCCCATTTAAAATAATGAGGAATCCTTCTTGCAAAAAAAAAAAAACCATAGAGATATCTTATTGATTTTGTTCTACTTTATTAAGTGCTTTTTTCTCTGTGTAGGATACTTTTTTAACTAAAATGCAAAAATTAGTGAGAGCGATAATGCAACATCAGACTTTTTTAAGAGCCATCTGATGTTTGGCTGGTGAACTTTCGGTCACTGTATTTCAAGTGAAGAACGTTCTCAACCTATGATCAGACAGAGATAATCTGCAGGCAAATTAATATTTGCCCTAAGTTGCATATGACCTCTAGATCTTTGATCGGTATGGTCACAGCGTTAAATCAGCCACAGGTGGTTAAAATGAGTGAATATTAAATGTGGTCCCATCATCTAGCGGTAACTACAAATTAACTGTAGTCAAGCATCTGTAACACTATTTGTCTTCTAGGGCATAACCAACTGGGTGTATATAACACACACACACACACACGCACACACACAAAGCTTAACATATAAACTTCTCTACAAGGCTTTATATTACTCATTTAGAGAAATAAAAGGAAACAGACACAGTAAAAGAATATTTGTTGTATACACTTGACACTTTTGAAAGTAAATTCAAATAACAAAATTGAAATTGTGTTATCTAAACTTTGGAATGAATCTTAGCGCTCTTACAGCAGAAATTATGTAAACAAATTTGTCTGGTTTCTTGAGGTCTAAGTGTAGCCGATAGTAATAAACCATTTACAAATATCACTGTTGAGCGTCATATAAGGATGTTAACTCAAAAGTCAGTAGAAAAAAATACAATTATGATGTCTACTAGCTTGACAATAAAAACGAGCACCAAAACATTGAAACTTTCTGGCGCCAACATATTGATTCAAAAAAAGAAGACGGAAAAAAACCAAACTAAGAAAAAAGAACTCCCAGACAACAACGGATAACTAGCGACAACATGAAACAGAGCAAAAACATGATTTGAAAATTTGGCAGGATAATAAAACACCAAGTTATTTGCAAAAGGATGCTACAAGAGAACGGTTGTGTGTAACAAATTAAATAAACAAAGAAAAGTTATTTGAAATTAAGAAAATTATTTAAATAAGATAAAATATTTATTTATTAATATGCCTACAACTTGTGCCTTTGAATTGGATCGTATTAATCCTATTTATTCCTCAGGAGAATACATAAATGGTCGCATTATTTTAAAAACGGATAAAATCAAAAGAGTGAATTGTGAGTTTGAAATCATAGAAATGAAGAATAAACCATTTATAAATTGCAAATGATGTAATCATAATAAACCTTGTTTTTAGCTGTTTATGTTACCCTTGAAGGGGAGGCCAAAGTCCAGTGGTCCATTAGTGGCAAAGAAACTGCTAGTTATTGTGGTCGTCAGCAGTATTTGTATTCACGTGCCAATGTTTTTGATAACACTGAATTTGCAGCCGGTACGCATATTTATGTTTTAACCTTGCGCATACCACCCGACTGCCCTTCTTCAGTTAAAGGACCGTACGGTTATATTGCTTACAATATTTCGCTCGTCATTGATAAACAACGCACATTTGACGAAATATTTCGCAAGCCAATCTGTGTTATACAAACCTTGGACTTAAATTTCTATCCAGAGTGTGCGGTAAGAAAAAAATTTATATATTTTTATAAAGCAAGTTATTAAGCATTTTTGAACCATGGTCAGTCAATAGAGCCATGGTTGCAGATTGTACTTATTTAAACACATACCCCCTAATTTATAAAAATTATTACAGGCTTATAAGACTGTTATTTGACATATTTGTATGGAACATCTGTCAAATAAGAGCTTTATAAACCTGTTATAATTTTTATGAATTAGACGGATAGTATTTATGGTAAGGAGCGCGTACAAACGAAAATTTTTTTTTTTCACACGGTGAAAGAAGATGAAGAAAAATCAGAAAGCAAGCAAATTATGCAGGGTGGCAGGTGAAAAGAAACATCTATTCACTTTGACTTTTACATTACAAAGCTCACAAGCTTCGTATAGGCTATGAATACAACAAAACTTTAAGATTGTAAAACAAATCAGATCAATAAATTGCTGATTAACCCTTCACCCAACAGCAGTGGTGATGTGAAAAACTAGGGGTTTATAGCCGCTCGAATAAATTTTTTTGTTTTGAATGGTTTGTACAGCCCAATAAAATGTAACTTGCAATCGAATTCGTATAAATATCAAACAAACTGTTTGAGTGGAATAATTTTGAAAAAATTCAATAAAAACGATATTTTATTTTTATTTTTAGCCAACCGAAAATGGTTATATATGTAAATTATGGCGATACCAAACTTGAATAGTTAAGTACTGCATTGACTAGCGCCTCGCTTTAACTCTCAATTAGAAGACGTCAGAAAATAATATCGCTAACTTCATATGAGCTTCAAGATAAAGAACTAAATACAAACGAATGCTGTTCTCTTTGCAAAAAAATGTTATAAATTTATCTTTTATCTTTGGTGAGAAAAGAAAATGTCATAATAATTGTGAATGATCAAAAAATACATACATATGTATTGCACTCGTACTAACAAAAGGGTGATAAACCGCCAGTTTTGAATTAGATATAATTCTATCTTTAATTACACTGTGTTACGCAAGCATTAAAAATTTCTTTATAGAGATTAAATATAACTCGAATACTGTATGTCCAATATATATTCGAGAAATAAAAGAAAAATAAAGGACAGAATTTTTTTTGCGAAATTGGACAGCCAGCTCATCTTGTTTATCATTACAGTTTTCCCACACAAAAATATGTATTTAGCTCAATTCTGAGGAAGTAAAAATCGAACTGAAGATCGATAATGAAAAATTATTTGTTTTTGACACAAATAATATAACAAAATTATAAAAATAATTTTTTTTTGTGGGAGTTGCCTAAAGAGAGAAGGCACGGGGTATGACAGCACGAAAAATCTTTACATTATATTCGCAGTACAAGTGCAGCCTGCCTCTAGTCTTCGCCAAGTTTCAAAAATATCTCAAAAAAAAAGTTTCAGAAAAATAAATTCACAAGAAAAGTAGCTTAAGAAAATAGAATTGAAAATTTCAACAAATTTCTCTTAGTTCTCATTGCAGTATATTTGCATATATTTAGAAAAAATATTGGCGAAGGCAGTTTCGGGGTCAGTCATAAAATCTACCCCTTTGAGAGCAACCCAGAGACAGTTATGAAGCTTTTCGTAGAGTTTTGTGGCAGTTCTCGACGTCTATTTATTTATTCCCTCTATTTTAATTTTTCTGCTTATTCAATTGTTCAAAATAAGTGACTTTAGCGTATCGAATTTCTTGTTAAAGAATTTCTACATAGCATCAATCTGCCGCTAAAACAATTTCAAAAAGTAGCAATTAGACTCGAAATAAGCTAAAAACATAATTTACTTTAGGGGATATTTGTCAGAATTTGCAGAAGGGAAAATAATATATATTTTTTAAATTAAAAATTTTAAATTGTTGAATCGTTGGACCCTTCTGGCACTTTGTACATAAAATCTAAAGTTGTGAACCGATCTTATTTATTTTGATCTGTGTGTATTAATTGATAGTCAGGCAACTAATTCAAGAGGAGCAATGCACATTTGAAGAAAAGAAACACAGACATCTCCAATACAGTTAAAACTTGCGTCATATTTATTTAATAAATAGAAAAGCATTTAGCAAACAAATATGAAGATGCTTCGACTTTTAGTTTTTTGCCATTTATTGCGAAAACTATAATTGCGGATATTGCAGTCTAACATTTATAATCCTCAAATGCTGTACAACCTTCTTCATTTCCGAAATATCACTAAATCATCAACTCACAAGCTAGCCGAAAGAAAACCAATTTTAAAAATGTCTTCGAAGCCGACAGAGGTTTTGGTATAAACCGATGAAATTATGCACGTTCTTAATACTCAAAATAACACGAACGTTTTTGGAACTGTAAAGCTTAAAAATATATGTATAAGGCAAGAGGCTTTAATTTTTTTTTTTTCAGCCGTCAAATTTCTTTATTTCTTTATTTCAATTAATAAATTCAAAATTAAATTAAAAATTAAAATAAAATTAATTTTTTGATTTTGATTTTAAATTGTAAAAAGTACCAGAAATTATATAAAAATAGATGTTAAAAACATGCCACTCTAAAGCGTCGTCATTCAAGAGTAGTAAAAGGTAGGAACAAGGATAAAAATAATATAAGAAGAATGAATTCAATATATCGAAAACCCAGTCTATCGATATAACTGTCTTAGAAGGGTAATTCATATAGACAAAATGGCGAAGATTTTAATTAACACTTATTAACTACAACATCCTTGTTTAAGCATTTCAAAAATGAATCTGTGTGTATATAATATTGAAGCTTGATTGCTTCCCTACTTTTGTATACTAAATTTCATTTCTCGTTAATGAATGTTATTAGCCTTTGCAAAGAGTCTAAACTTAAGGAAAAATGTGTGAAAAAATTTTGAAAAAAAAAAAAAAAATATTTTAACCAATTGTCATAGCGATGTCGGAGCCAACCCAAATGAATGAAATACACTCGTTGTAAGGTTAAATCATTGTTTCTCTGAAAAATATAAATTATCTGTTGTTGGTACATAACCAAGAAAAAAAAAGACAGTTACGGAATTTTGCCTCTGGGTATCGATATGTGAGTTGTTTTTTACTTATGTTAGTTAAAATTGCTTTATTTTGATGAGCAAACAAAATGGTTCTTCCATACTACTTTCATTTCATAAATTTTATTTTTTAATTTTTGAGACTTCGTCTGGTGCCCGTTTGAAACTGCAATTTTGGATTTTCTGTAAATAAATTCCAAAGTTAGTTGTGTACCGATTTTAGTCATTTATGGCTTTTTTTTTTGTTTGAAACTTACATTTTTATAAATGTATGAAAATTCATTAGCATAACTTTTGTTTTAGGTTTTTTATTCTGTTTTAAAGAACAAAAAATTTCGAAGTTTTGCAAAAAAATTTTATTTTTTTTATGGAAAAAAATTAATTTTATATTAGTTAAAAAAAATTTAATTTTTTTTATAAAAATTTTTTATTTTTTTTAACTAATAAAAATTATTTTCTACAGCACTAAACTTATTAAAAAGATTTTACCAGTTATTGAAAGGTAATTTTGTTGCTCACTTTCGATTTTTGTATTTTTTTTTTTCAATATTTTAAATCGTGTTTGAGTTAACGGAATATATGTATGTTGTACTACTTCCTCTATTTTTAAAATAACGCTTTATCTCAAAACCAGTCAGTTTTTTCAGCTAGCACAGTGTAATTAATCGAATAAATTTTATAAATTAGGCGGAAAGTACTTGATTGCATATTTAACAACAAATTTGTTTGTTTTAAGCAGGTGAAAATGGAATATTTTTTCTATGCCAAAATTCATACATACATATATTTAACTTAAATACACAACATTTCTTTCTACTTGAAGCTGCCCATAAAAGAAGAAAATACAAAGTATTTGTGCCAGTGGCCATGCACTTCGGGACCAATTTGCTTTAACTTAATGTTGCCTTACGCTGGCTTTACACCTGGACAACACATTAAATATTTCTTAGAGCTAGACAATCAATCGCCACATTACGACATTTTTGGCATAGAAGCATCCCTGAGACAACATTATGTGTTCTTGGCGCGCAAACCAGTCAAAAGAAACTTCTATACTAAATCGCTATCGAAAAGTTCAATCGACGAGCATACCTTGCGGCTAACGAAACGACTGTACGAAGGCAACTTGTTTGTGCCTGCCGATACACCAAGATCAACGTTAAATCTTAATTATATTGTATATGTACACTATACACTGCAAGTAAAAGTGAGAACCGGAGCATTTCATTATGATACTGATATTTCAGCGCCAATTATTATTGGCACAGTGCCATTGAGACAGTTTCATGAGGAACAGAGTCGTTTGCAAAGCCATCTTAATAGAGATTGTAATTTGTGCAGTGGATCAACAGGCGGACACATAGTGACTACGCAGCCCACTCTCAGATTGAGACAGGAACTGGAAAATGCTTTAGGTTCAGAGGATCCGCAAGAAGAAGAGGAGGAGGAATCTGGCCAGGCATTGGAAAAGAGTCTGGATGATGAACCGCCTTCATATGATAGTTGTTGTAAGTTATTTGATAATATTATATACATTGACGGGTGCTACCCATAATATCACAGCTCTACAAAAGAGTTATAAAACGGTTTATTCCGTCGATAATAAATCTATAACTGTGATATTGCATATTTTGCATATCAATATTAAATATTCTTATATTATGTAATGCAGCCTCATGCTCTAAACACATAGACGACAGCAGACTTCAAATGCTGCTCTGAAGTCTGCTTCATAATTATTTTGAAGACAGAAACAACATAATAATCAGCTGATGTGTAAATCAATTTCATGTTTTTATTCAAAGTTTAAAAATATAAAAAATGAGCGAAGAAAATTTAGTGAATTTTATCACAACAATCTACCCAATCATGGCCCAGACTATAGCTGAAGTGTATTAAGCCCATGAGACGAATAGTACAAGAAACCGAAGATGGTGGGTTCGCCCAGAACAGCTGTGTATTTTAGCAATGCAAATTTCAGGGATGCCGTATTTTTTATTTCATAATGAATAAAATTGAAGTTATTGATGAAAAATGTAATAATATCACGAAAAAACTATAAAAACACATACATTTATTTGTTTATTGTATTTTTGCAATGTTCTTTTATGTTTAATACTAAAAAAAAGTTTTTGTTCTAATTTGTCCAATTTATATATAATGGCAACACTATATTTGCTGCCCGTCAAAATAGAAAATAGCCTAAGTTGGCAGCAGCAGCAAATGCTGTTGTGCAGTGGTGCTGCTCTGCTGCCGTCAAAATAATCGAATTCATTTAAACACATGCATTTTATTTTTGACGTATTGCTGCTTGCTGTCTGCTATCGTCTATGTGTTTAGAGCATCACTGGCTTCCAGGCGTAAAACAAGCTCATTTGAATCCTCATTGCTACCGTTGTCTTGCCTGAAGAGGTGCATACTAGAGGTGCATACTACCTACCGGTTCGTAATTGAACCACGCAAATACTCGGGTGCCAAACTCAACAGTGGCTAATTGGCATTCCTATACATCTCTTGCCAGCTAGGTTTGCGAAGGATTCGATAAACTCCTCTTTCTCTTTACGCTTGCAGCTTCTGTAGAAGTCGGGCAATATACATCTGGTTCTATGAGAAATCTTTCCGTAAAAATTAAGAGTGAAGAAAGACCTTTAATAGTAATCAGTCCCAAGGTGACCATGTCTTAGTCAAATATATAATCAATCCAAACTAATTGTGACTTCCTTATATTTCTGGGAACAAACCGACTACCACGTCTTTTTAGGACTGTACCATCTAAAAATACCAAATCAAAAAAAATTTAAAGTCTGAAGCTTCAAAAATGATTTTATTGATACGTCGTAAACGAACCATTTTCCCACAACAGGAAATAGTCCCTATTTCGTTTGTTTTAAGTACACTTGTGTGTCATCTTTGTTTTATATTTTTCAATACTTCTCATACTACTTTTGTGTAATCATGACAGAAAGTAAGCAATTGGTTCTTTATAGGAATCATATATTTATTACAATTATGATCTTATGGTAGTGAACAAGTGTTGCTTTATAGGCGCACAGAAATTATAGCCTGAGTTGAAATATAGTCAACTAAAATAATATCTAATCGAGCTAATTATTTTGCAACTAATCTTTTTTCTGTGTATGACTGCTAAAGAATTTTTTATTTTCTTTTAGTGCCTCCCTCGTTTAGCTTTGCTGCAACTTTTGGCAGTTTCAAACAACATGCCTTAGAAATGATGGATTTAAAATCTGAAGAAAATCGCCGAATAAATATACAACTGCCCCAATTTCCGGGGTATAATACATTTAATGCCCACACTCAAGCTCCCAACCTATCGAGTGATTCGTTATTGGAACCCGATCATTTGTATCAGTCAATTGGTTCCTTCAATACAGATCACACAGGAAGATCATTGGATACTTTGGATGTTTTAAGTTATGATGGTGCTACAGCAGTGGATAGCAATGTGCAAAGTGATAGCCACCACAGTGTTGCAAATACAGACGTGTGCAGTACTCAAGTTGCTGTAACAGTAAAGGCAGCTGTGGCTGAAAGTGGTTGCCAAACAGAGAACGACAACACAAATTTTGATTTTATTGACAATGAACTGGAAACGGATGAAACTTCTTTTTGTGCCAATAACAGTGAATAGCAAAATGCGATAACTAAACAAATATTTGAAATATTCTAACGCTACTAGCCACTACAAAAGAAAAATAAGCAAAGTGTATTTTTCAACAGCATTTGTAAATATTGTATGTAGTAACAAGCAAGCAAAATAATTTTATTGAATAACTAATGCTAAGAGAACCTCGTAAAGTAGCACGTGTTACATATATTTTTTTATGTACATCATAGACAAAACATTTTTTTGTGTAGAGCACAAATTTTTGTAAAATTTATGCGTTAAAATAAATCGTAAGCTAGCAAGCAAGTAAATTGTCGCTGGAAAGGGCAATTAGACAGAGTGGCGCGAAATTAGCAAATAGTTTTAAGTTCATTACTCCTTCTTTAAAATATAGTTATTTAATTGTCAGTTAATTAATGGAGAAAATTATTTTTAGTTTAATTATGCAAAATAATATGTCAAAAGTGGTGGTCGTATTCTGATACGTGCTCTCCCCAAAACATTTTCCATGATCTCTCGCAAAGCTCGAGGTGTATGGGGTTGATTGCTGCATAGTTACAAATATGGACAACCAAATCTGTCTGCTGCTTAATTAAAATTACTTGTACCTGAAATAATCGTTCACAAATGATGTTGCGTAAAGGGCCATCGCGTCATTCGCGGCGTGTATTGTGACTACATGCTGTTGAACTAAACATGATGGTAGTATTCCGCAGCTGATCTTAAAAATGATTTCAACATTGTTCGATATTAAACACTAAGGATGAACACAGCCATACCATATGCACTTTCAACAAGATGTGGGGCAGCTACCTTTTTCAACGAAATGCCACACAAAACAGTACACTAAACTGGGTGTTGCAATCGCTGTTGCTGTGGCCAATATTCTCCAATTTTACCTACTAAAGATCCCATTATAATAAAATCAGACCATTTGGGCACATTGCTTACTTGTTTGTATACTGTTCTATGTTTAATGCCGCAAATCATATTCACAAAATTGTGAAAATAATTAATAAGTGCAATAAAAGACTTATGAGGAGTTCACCCTTCGGTAATTTTGGGCTAACCGTTATCTTAACGCAAGGAAAACACAAACAAAAAATGTATACTACCTAAGACTCTTGTATTCAATCTTTAATATTCGAAACGTCCAAAGTAAACTATGGCATTAGCAAACCCTTTACTATTGTAACTTTAATATTTTGGAATATTTTTCATTCGCAACTTTTATACCCTTCACAAAAATGTGTCAGCGTATCTATAAGTTTGTGATTCCGTATGTAACGCATAGAAATAACCATCTAAGACCCCATACAGTACATATATTCTGGATCAGAATCAATAGAGATTACGATTAAGCGATGTCCGTCTGTAGTCATGGAAATATCGTTTCTGAAGAAACAGTTTGAGAAAGAAACCTCATTTTTTCGCTAAAATGTGTTAAATCACAGTAGTGGGTCTGCTATTAAAATTCAGTAAGATCTGTAAGCGGATAGCCGAGATATATCCAAAAAATCGGGTTTTGAGGCGTATTTTTGGCCATTTTTTTGGTCAGATGTTTGAAAAAAAAATTTTTTGGGAGAAAGTTAGCCATATCATTTCTAATGCCCATTTGATTCCAAAAATTGAAATTTTTTTTAAATGGGGCTATATATACCCGAGATACAGCGTCTCCCGATTTTGCAAGAAATTGGCTTTATAAGCCAAATAAAACAACTTTTGGCACCAAAATTCAATCAGAATGGTACATACATATGTATATCATTGTGAAGGGTATTTAAGATTCGGCCCAGACGAATATAGCACTCTTACTTGTTGTTATTGTACTGACTGTATAAATTGTTATAACATGCCATTAATTTGGTGAAAATGGGGAATAAAAACTTTTTATCACATTTTAAAGCACAAATTCATGTTTAAAGTCAAATGACTTGGTGTTTGGTATATGGTTTCCATGTGAATGCACCTTAAACTTCAGGAACCGTCCGCAAAACTAACTTCTAAATAAAAATAACTAATAAAAATAATAAAGTTCATATTAAAAATAACTACGCTGACTAAAAACAGCGTCTTAAAACTCAAATTGTTAAAAACATCTAAAAGTTATTTTTTTCCACATTTACATATATGTATGTATGTACAAACATACGGAAATTTTTAGATTTTTCTGAGTTTGAAAGTTTAATTTTTAGACAATATAGTGTTTTCGGATATAAGTTTAGCAAATACAAGTGATAATAACCATCTTTTTATTAAAAATAATTATATTATTTATTTAATAAAAGTTGCTTTAAATTTAAAATACATTTATATTTACTTTTAATTATATATACGCATGTAAATATTATTGCAATAAATGGACATATTCAAAACGATATGTTTGCAATGTACCTCAAACTGTTCAGTCGCCGTACTTTAGTACGCCGTAATTTTTTATTTTATTTGCATTTATATTAAATTGAATACTACTATGGAAAATAATCGCATTAAATTTTTTCCTTACCAAAACAGTGACTTAATTAAAATTTGAATAACAAAGTCTTAGCATCAATTTCGTTTTATTTAATTTTTAGCTCTAAAACAATTATCTTAAACCAAAACGGAAATTCAACAAAATATGTGTATGCATATTATATTAAATTTTTGGTTTGATATTTATGTGAGTTGGCTAATTTTCATTTAAGTTCTACTTAAATGCAGTGTGAGTTTTTCAGCCCAAGTTATTGGATTTAATTATTTACACCAAAAGTAAGGTAGCAATATGTTATTTGTGGAGCCATTTTATGCAGTTAAAATTGTGTTCAAAGTTGACAAATTTGTAGCAAAAAAAAATATTATAAAATATGCTCCTTAACATATTTTTTCATTAATATCAAAATATATATACATATACTAAAAACTCAAGAAAATAATAATTTCAGCTCAAAAAATAATACTTTTTATTATGTGGGGTTTTTCTTCTAAAATTGTTTGTATTACGCTGATGGCTCTTAAGTTCATTCTTTGTTATTGTTGTGATTAATATCAATTATAAAAGGCAAGGAAAACATCTAAACCCTTAAGCTGGGGTACATTAAGCTGTCTTAAGGCCTCTCGTTAGCACCTAACTTTGAACTTGCAGCCTCATGTTTCTGAAGCGGCACTAATACCACTCAGTCACAAAAATTGCTGTATATTTAATGTCTAAATTTTAATTTTTTGAAACGTTTTCAATTATTATACAGAGCCCCTCGATGGATGAATTGGTAGAGAGTCCTACTAAGAGTTCCCGAGGTCGCAGGTTCGATTCCTGCCGAAGGCTTTGGGTGTTTCTGCAGACAAGCCAAAAGCTTCGCAGTTTTGTGTTTGTTAAAAAAAAAATATTTTAATTCCATTTTTCATTGCAAATTTACTGGGCGAAAGTTTCCCAACATAAAGGTATCAAAGTTGTATTAGAATTAACTGTGTGTATTTTTATTGAGTGGTTAAGTGGCATGAGCTACTGAGTTCGAGGTTCTCCCCCAGCTAAAGGCTGAGTGTTTTCTTTGTCCTGTTAAATTAATATCAATCCCAGCCATAATATAAATATAACTTGAAACCAATCTATGTAATGAATTTGGTGCAATTTAAGATTTTTTTGGTCTGTACACTTTTGCCTGAGTAGCTAACCCAGTGGCAACCATTTGTGCAAATGAGAATTCTCGAGAGATTGTTGAAAAGCCGATGCATCCTAACGGACTGCATTTCTTTGAAAACGAATGGTTGGTGTTCGCTATGGCGGGATGATAACGTACCTTTTGAGACTACACATAACGAAAAAATGTGGCTAGGGTAACCATATTGAATGTGGAGCATACTGTTGTTGAAACATATGATTACGGGCTAACAATATTAATAATTAAATAAAATATGCTTATTGCTACAAATTCCATTAAAGATATTTTTACTATATTCAATCATAATCTTCTCATATCTTACCATACTATTGTCATCTTCAAACATATTTCCGTTGCATCCAATAATACTAAGGCCATTAACTACCATTTTATTGTCCCATCCAAACACACTATTGTCAATTTTAACTACACTTTTGTAATTTCCATTCATACTATTGTCAAATCCAACTAAATTATTTGCATATTGCAGTTCGCACATGGCAATATTAACAAAAGCATGGCTCCTCTGAATAGTAATATGATTGAATTTGAGAGCAATATGGCTACCTTAAAACCTTTTTTAATAATATGGTTGGAAATTGCAATGGTTAAAAGTAACAGCATTATGGTTGAAAATATAGTGTGGCCAGGCATGGCAATATTATGATTGAACAACACAATAACATAGTTACAGGCCAAATAAACCTAATTGGTTAGAATTACTACAGAATGCAAACAGATATGTACATATACATTCTTATCTAGAAACCATTCGAAGCTGTTACACATACGATAAAAACAGCTTTTCATATGTTAAATAATTTCTATTGCACAATTGTCTTATTTTGCTTTTAATAACTACGGTTTTTAATTTTTTTGTCTTTAAATAAAAGAAAAATGTTCGTAATAAGCACACAACAATTTTCAATCGCAACAGAAAATTGGAAAAAAAATTTGCTGTCCACGGCCAGCACAAAATCTTTGTTAAAAACAAAATGAACAAACTGTAACAAAGACAGTGTTTACGCTGACCAAAATTTGTTTACAGCATCTTATATAAAAATATCTTGCTTTCCCCAATCGTTGGCATCGTTATAGATAATACAATATTGTTGTCGCAACCATATTGTCAAAGGTTTTTTCTTTACGTGTAGACTACATACGCTTAGCCATTATAGGAAATAAGCATACAATGATTCAACTAAATATCGCATTCTAATAAACAAAAGTCTATTTTTATAAGTAATGACTGGATAAATAATTATGTGTACGTTTATGTTCTGCCAGAACAAACGTTTCCAATTGGAAAATTGATAAGATAATGAATTGATTACAGGTGAAGCGATTTTATTATTGAAATCAATAGTCAGTTTCAGTTGAGCCTCCGCTAAAAAATACATAAAAATAATTGTCTTAAATTGTATACTTTGCAAAAAGTAAAAATGGGAACAACATCATGCATAATAGAATTCGAAAATTCAAAAGAGTGTTATCGGCCGGGCGAAGTAATTACAGGTCGTGTGACTTTAGATATAAATTGCACAAACTATATCTTATTAAAAGGTGAAATTTAATTAATGAATCACTATCCTGCAAGTAGATATAATTGAAAATTTTGTTTCTTGTTTTCACAATTCTTTAACAAGCATTATCACTACAATTTTCTGGTTATGCTTACACGAAATGGGCAAAGCCTGAAAAAATAAAGATTTTGGGAAAGGCAAACACTTTAACAGAGTCCAGGGAAGACTATGTATCGAGTACAAATTATTTAGTGGGTTCTGAAATGGCAACACCCAAGCCCTTTCAACCGGGCCAACACAGTTACAGCTTCATGATCAATATACCGCAAAACATACCCTCTACCTTCGACAGTCCCTTGGGTTTCATACGTTATGAAATAATAGTTAATGCTGACTATGGCGACCACGCACGCACTCTTTGTAATACCCCTGTGATTATTGAAGAGTTAAAAGATTTGCGTCTTGTCAACTCGTCTCAGCAATTGGCCGCAGAAACACATCAACTGGAACTAACTAAGTATATAAAATTTTGGCAACAACCCTTACAGCTGTATATCAGTATTCCACAAACAGCTTTTGTGGCTGGTGAATATATTAGTCTGAATATTAAACTAATCAATCATGCTAAGCTAAAAGTTCAAACCATAACCAGCAATTTAAATCGTATTGCCACTTACAAGGGTTTGCAAAGAGAAAAGAAAGCTGACACCACAACAGAAACAATTACAATTGCGTCAAATCTTCAGAATTTGTATGGCCGAAATTTAAAACAAACACAATTGTTGTTAGAAATTTTTATACCAAAAACACCACCCAGCATGACATTTGATGAATGCAAATGTATTAATTTATCCTATGAGGTGGAAGTACTGGTTACCACTCAAAATAAAAAGAGATGGGTAAGAGCCATCGTACCGATCTTAATCGGTTCAATTTCACTGAGGAGCGATGCAAAAATGATGCCATTGATCAGTCAAAATGTACCGGCGATAAGAGTGGCCAACTCAATGGAGGAATTGACACTGCCTTCTGTTATAGACCTGCAAAACAATCTAAGTGCTATAGAAGCAGAAAATATATGTAAGTTCCTCTACAAAACTTATGGAATATCAGTATTAATAGAAATAGAAACTCTTAATTTTAAAAATGAGTTTCCGTTAAAATTCAAAGACAAACTTGTTCAAAACTTTTTAAATAATATCACAGATGAGTGGCTGGGCTCAGAAGACAACTGAATGGGCTGTAAAAACTTACAGTTTTTAAATAATTTCTTGTACAAAATCACAAATCTCTTTTTTTCATGTGTGTTTTGTTCAACGCAAATGTTTGTAAAGTCTGGTAGAACCTATTTTTTTTTATGAAGTGCGCTCAGAAATTCTGATTTGTATGGTACGCACAGGAACCACACAAAAAGAGTATATTTTTCAATTGCATCAAATTATATGAAAATAATACACGTTTTTTTTTTCCCATTTATATTAAAACCCATTGCATTTAATTTATGTGCTTTTAGTTCTTCGGTTTAACAATTAGCTTTTAAATATATACAAGCTAGCCCTGAATTCACTACGTTTTTTGTTGCTATTTGCTAGCAAATTTGTTTATGGTTGCAAGTTCCAGCACATTAATTTTGTGAGCTCAAAACTTTGTAACCGAAATTTGCGTTTCTCAGCACTGGATTTTTATTTAAGACATCACAACACAACAGCCATAATAGCGCATGGAGCCTTGTTACAGATCTTCACTTAATCAAGATTGTTAGCACATCTTAACCGCATGGGAATAGCGGGAGGAGATGAATGCAGAGCATGTGGGGAGGAGAGCGAGACACTAGAGCACTATTTATGCCAGTGCCCCGCCTTCTCACAAATACGATCCCGTCATCTTGGGAGAGACACCTTACCAGACATAACCCAATTACGGGGCATATGCTGGAGGAAATTAAGGAACCTTGTGAATGACACGGAATTCCTATAGACCTATGGGTCAAACTGTATCACGGTAAATCCACGGAGCGCACAACAAGCCTATACTGGCTTAGGTGTATGTCGCAAGACATGGGCAAGCAAACCCCTCCAATCAACCTAACCTAATCAAGATTGTTAAATTGAAATGTCCAGAACAAGGGTAAACAGTGCAGTGACAGTTGATTTCTCCTTTGTGGTCCATGTAGTGAACTTATAGCAGAACACATATTTAACACTTAGCTTCATATATGTTTGTTGGGTGACTGAGTGCTTCCGCGCTCGTTAAGTCTACTCTTTACATTTTTCTGTTCACCTCAATGGACACACTCTGTATTTCTTAAGTTCGGTGAATGCCGGAACAACCTAAATTTTTTTTTATCGGAAATCAATTGTATACACTAAAAAACAATTCAATCCCTTTGTACATAAATAAATACCAAGCGGTGTCAGGATTACGATAAATACGAATTTTCTCCAGCGCGTTCTGCTTAATTTAAGTACGAAATATTCTAGCACTAAATACCTAATTTTAGCCATATATAAACTCGCTTTCAGATTGATTTTAGCCTTACTATATTTTTAACACCGTTTAGAATTGAATTAAGTACGAAAGGATTGAATTTGTTTTGACTGTGATGATTGATTCGATTTTTCTGAAGTCGATTTGATCCCCAGTTCGTTCCAGTAATATTACGCTCTACTTCCTTAATTTAATAATATTTTATAAGTAATATTGTCTCTTTACCGATTTGCACCTGGTCCAGTCACTCTACCAATTCAACCATCGCCGCAATTCAAAAATTAAATAAAATTTGTAACCAGCACTTGTTAAACTAGTTAAACTTATATATATATATATATATATATATATATATATATATATATATATATATATATATATATATATATATATATATATATATATATATATATATATATATATATATATATATATATATATATATATATATATATATATATATATATATATATATATATATATATATATATATATATATATATATATATATATATATATATATTTTTTTTATTACTTTTAGCATCATCCCTTCAAGAGGCAGATTTTATGACAGCTGTGCAACTTAACAAAAAATCTCGAAATCAAATTGTTGGTGACTTGAAAAATTTTAAACCGAAGTATTTATATTATGACCTCAGTGATGCCACATAACCTTCAGCAGAGCGACATTTCTTCAACAAAATTGGTTATTTGAAATACTTTTATTGCGAAATTATAAGCATTTTTATTAGAAAAGCTAAGAATGAGATTAAGACATAATGTACATACATATAAATAAATGTTTTGAGTAATATTCATAAACAACTAAGAAAGCTGTGTTTGACCGAAACAAACAAATCTAAAATAACTAAGTGTATCATGCAACAAATTTGAGCAACAATCATTGCTTATGATTTGCAATAATAAATATTAAACAAAGTAAACATGCATAGCTGATCTCTACGTATATAAAAGCTCGCTACACTGTACGACAAAATATGGCATAGCCATTCTACCATCTGAGCTCTTCATATCTGTCTATCTACGTGTAATCGTATTGATCAGCTTGATTTTATCACTGTGTTTTTGTTTTTCTATTGATGGAAATGTATTTTTATATTCTTTCACCACAATCCAATTGAGTTTTGTATTTGTTGATATTGTATCAGTGCTAACAACGGTTTCAAAAATTTCGACGGTCCTAGCGATTTTTAATCATAATACATAAAAACAAAAAATATTTGAGGCAAATTTTTAAAAATCAAAGATTTGTAATTTTTGTAAAAAAAAATTTTCTTATTTATTTAAAAGTAACGCCAGTTACCTGGTATTATGGTTAAACTAAACTAAAAAATGATACAAAAGCAGTTTAGCTTAAGACCTATTCATCAGGCCTATGAGATAGTTTCAACACGAAAACACAGAAAAGCATATAGAGAGATGCATTAACCTGATAATTGGAGCTTGTTATGTTACACGGGCCGCCAGTCCTGAGACCGGCTTTTATTGGAGTTTATTTATTATAGCTTAGAACTTTTGGTTTTGCGTAGTATAATACCAAATAGATAGTATGTGCCTTTGCACGTAATGGGAAAGTTATGATAATATGTTTTCTGCAGCATCTTCAAAAACTTCATATCTTAAGGTACGGTCAGACTGCCAAATATTAGCAGTCAAATAACGGGACCGCTATTCGCTTGTTTTTGCCAAGCACGTGAATACAAACAACTAAAAATGCATACACATCAAAAAAAAAAAAAAAACAGAAAACAAAAGTCGGTGAAAAAAGAGTAGAACCACAAATTTCACAAGAGTATATTTTAAGGTTTTGTTTGATTAAGGAACAAAAACAAAATTAACAGCAACGATTTATTTGCTCTTACAAAAACTTTGCAAGAATAAAGCCAAGAAAACTCAAATGTGTTCTAAATTTTATTTTTTCTAGTTAAAGCCCGTATGATACTTCACTTTTGCTTTCATAAATTGGTACAGAATTGATAGAAGGAAACAGCAATTGCTAGAAAGAACCAAATATACAAAGTGTAAACAAAACTGGCACCTTTTTTGTAAATGTTGTATACTTTTTATTTTAAGAAAGCGCTAGGAAATGACAATGTTCCAAAAAAGAAGTGATAAATCTCAAAAATTGTCCATAAACGCTGGCACAGCAACATTCAAGTTTGAAATGTCAATTTTAAGTTGGAAACTTTTAATTTTTTTTTTTAAATATTCTGATTTTTTATCGATAACTTCAACAAAAATGTTGACAGTTTTGCATTTATTTTAATATAGCTGAGAGAGTTGCACATACTTAATACTACTATTAGATTATATTTGCACTGTTTTCCAAAACTTGAACAATGCAAGAAAAATGTAGTGTACTGCGGGTTTAAGCAAATAAAATATGTTGTTGTGAAATTTAATGTTTTTAGGTTTTTTTTCTGCCTTTTGCTGTTCGTTGTTGATTGTATGATGTATCTGTATATATGTATATGAATTTTTAGTCACTGATATGTACAATGTATGTTCCCTAAAAAACTGTAAAGAAACATGTTTTGGTCCCGGTTTTTTTAGACAAAATTGGGCAAACGAAAGCTTATGTATGTAAGTGTGACCGTCACTTTAGGAAAAATTTTATAAAAAGCAAGTGGAATATAAAATAATAATGATTTGAAGGTATAACTCCAAAACATCATTATTATTTTATATAGATGACAAGTCATATTGCTATAGGAGACTCGAACCCATAATAATAACTACATATATACTCAATCTTATAATTGTTATTTTTACTTGTTACATAGTGCAATAATTTAAACTTACATTTGGTTTATTTATTTATTTTTTTTTTTGCGGAGAACAGAGTAGACGCACATACATATATTCGTACATATGGTACTACATATACTGTGCTAAATTGTGTAAATAATACTTGAAAGTTCTTTTGTGGAAATTTGGTAGCAGAATTCTTTCTCTATATGTATTTAAAAATATATATATATGTGTGTATGTATTTTTTGGTGGCTGCGATTCATTACAATACCAGTTTTCGTGAAATTTACCTCTTACATTCTTCTCGGTCGTTGTTTTTAAAATTACGGTACCCGTAATTGGTTATCAGCTTGAATTCGTTGCATGCAACTTATTTAGCTGAAATGTGCACACCGTGGGCATTCTCTCTACGAGTAGTAATGACAATTATTACAAATGCTTATTGACTTTTTATTAATACTTAAAAAAAAGCTCTTGATAGTGTGACCATAACTAACTTTAATGAGCTTTACTTCAAGATATTAAGTTTGATCCCATAATTGTTGGGCAAAGCTCGGTAAAGTGAGAGCAATCATGAATTTCTCTCAATAATACATACAAAAATAACAAGAGTACGGGAAAACCAAAAGCTACATCTCAGTTCTAAAATTTAACATCTGATTTATTTGGATGCTGTAATGAAAATTGAAACGCACATTTGAGAAGAAGTGATTTTCTGCACGCATTTAGATCTTAAAGTGCTTGCAGGTATTTTTATTTAAAATTCTATTTGAAAAAACATCAAAATTATTGTTATATTGGTTGATTCACCCTGCAAGAGATAGCTGATGGAAACTACCACATTAACAACTTAATTTCTAACCCATGCAAAGCAATTTTATAGCTTTCAGCGTTGCCATTGCCATGAATTTTTTATTATTTTAATTCTCCCGTATTAACCACGGTTATGTATTAATGTTTTTATAGGCTCATTTGTCTTTTGAAAAATGATCCTGCGGAAATTTTTCCATATGATTAAATTTTCTATTGTTAAAAATTTTACTGACTACTGTTTCTCTCTTAAATTTATATAAATATGTCCCTAAAATAATTTATTAGTATATACTCTTTGAATTGTTTTTTGAAATTTTTCGAAAAACTTTAAAAATCAATGTGTAATTTTGTGGGCATTTTGACAAAAAGATTTCGAATGATCACTTTGCTGAGGTGGTAACGCTGGTTTAAAAAAGAAATAACACGTACACGAATAATGTTTACATCTCTTTTTTCACTTTGCCCTTAAGAAAATTATAGAAACCCTGATGTATGAACCCATCAGCAATGTCGGTCAAGGGACCGACACTGTTCTTGCAGGGCAGTTGAACTGTTTTGTTTGTTATTGCTTACATTTTGCAACAGCTGATTGTTAAACTACTTGTACAAACTTGCCTAAAGGAAAGGTGCGGTATATTTCGTGCAAGATGAACAAGAATTTGAGTACGGGAACAGTTTTCGGGCTGTTTGGGATCCCGCAGGCTATTAACGTGGAGTATGGGAACGAACTAATTAATACAGCATTTAATTTTTTTTTTGCTAAACATTTTGTGCAGTTTCTACCATACTATTTCGGTAAATTTTCTTACAATAATTTCCTTTTTTTTATTTTATGTCTCAAAAAAGATCTTAATGTTCTGTTTTTTCAGCCGTCTATATGTCGCCAAGATTTCGTTGATGCCATCAACATTTTCGAGTATCAGTAGACTCGAAAATGTCGATTAGCTTCAACGAAATGTCGGCGGTATATAGAGGGTTGAAAAAGACAGAGAACATTAAGGTATATTTTTTTACCTAAAACAATATATTTCAATTGGCTCTTAAAGCAAATAAATAAACGGAACAAAGTTTCGTAATATATGTACAAATAACTGATAAACATTTTTGAAATATGAGTGCAAATTTGGGTCACCCTTAATATAACCAACAGAAAAATTCTCGAACAAATCCAGTACAAAATATTGTGAACTATTGTCAACGTGGGATAGTGTATTAGAGATGAGGACATACATCGAGTTCCAAATATCAAAACAGTGAAAGAAATCATCCGTATCAACAGCCTTAATCATACAACATGGATAACACAAGATTCCAACAGGAAACTCAGTTGCCGGCTAAAAACCCTTTCACGCGAAGTCTTAAGCGATATGCACCATCAGATCTAGTCGACCATTATTAAAAGGATGAAGTCAAAAAAATTATTTTAATATGTATATCACATTTTTATTAAAATACGATAAAAGTTATCTTAAGTATTTATTTAAAATAATTGACACGCCAATTAAGTACATTTAATTACTTAATGTCACTTTGCTAACAGGTGTAATAAAATGTTTTAAATATAAAATAAAAAAACAATACTTATCTATCAGCCAATGCGGTCGGAGCTCTTTATTGCTGTATTGTACATACCACGTGCAATTACTGCATGTGAGCTAGATATGTAGCCATTTTGGCTAGCGAAATATGGAAGCCCCACTATAAAGGCAATTCAGATTCGGTGACAAATCTAATACGAGAAACCTTTTACTCGACTATTATAAGTGGAATATTTGAAGACTAAAGAGTAAAAGTGCTAAAAACGGCTGGATCGAATGACAAATAAATACCCTTCACAAAAGCCAGGTTCATAAGAGCATATCAGTCATTTTGTGAATTTGGGATACATATGTGTAGACTGATAACAAACATTTTTATTTTACGCATTTAAATTACTTTCTTTCATCACCAGCCTTAACCTTTCGCAACGAAAATGCTCTTAGTTTGCTTACAATACAAACTTATTCAAAAATTGTTTTGCGCTCTACATATGAAAATATTTGAGCACCGAAGTCGTAAATATTTATTTCTGCCTTAAATTACATTTTTTCACTGCCAAAACTAGTTTTTGGAATTATTTAAGTTCTCGTATTGGACAAATTTTTTAAAAAAGAGATTAGTTCTATACATCGAGGAGGTATAAAACGATAACGAAAAAAAACATGTTTTGACAATCACCTTCTCTCAAGCCCCACTTTAGTTCTTTGGCATGATACAGTTTTAAATAACTTATAACTAAACTTTTTGAAAAGAAAATTAAATTCTACTATATGTGTATATATGAACTGATATTGGACCATTTCTATACTCCTAATAGATAATTTGGCTCAAAATTGTCATAACTTGCTTATGGATATTGCCAGTTCCCGCTGTTTGTATATGGTCTGGTATCAGAAGTCCTCAATACGTGTCTGATAATTTAGTTAGTCTTGAATTCTGGTGTTTCTAGTTTGTAATAATCTATTTGGTTAACAGAACAATTTTTTAAAATCAAAAATTTTATCGGTACGCTCTCATAGCAAGTTTTATAAAAAAATTTGTTTGGGACGCAACACGGACCGATATCGTTTCACACCCTTCCTCAGCTTTTCTGTGCTATACATTCCGCTATAATTATTTATTTCCCGCCATAATTATTTATTTCCAGCAAAAAAAGTGGAGCATTCCTTCATCAACAGATCGGAAAACATTCCACGCCAGCTATGTTTGCACTTTAATTTTTAAAAATATATACAACATTGTTATTGTTTGATTAACAATAAGTAACATTTGGTTGTGGAAAGTAATTTTTCGGTCAACAATCAGTATAATTTTAAAACTTCAGTTTTCCATCACTGGTATAACAGCAGGTATGTATTTTTTTTTTTTTTGGGTCTGACAATATCATTCACATTCTGTACCTCTATTATTCATCACTTGAATTTGTTTAAGCATTAAGTCAAAAAGAGAAATCATTAGATATACTTAGCTTGGGTGAGTATCTAAACCTTTAAAATAATTTAAAACAGAGTCAAATCATTAATTCTCTACGAAATAATGCGTTCGATGATATTTAAGAATATAAGCTTAGATCGTTGCCTTCAACATTAACTAAAATCTTTATTCTTGTAATGTTTCCCGTTAAAATGATCATGAATACATACATACATACATATATACATTTTCTATAGGTACACTTCCATCTAAAAGTTTTCGTACAATAGACAGCACCCTGTGTTGATACATAATGTTCAAGATAAAAAAAATTAAAAACAAATGCATGTTGCTCGATTGCCACTAATAATTTGGTACACAATCATACTCATATGTGTGTATGTACATATATACATTAGGGTTTTCAAGCATTCGATGTTGCGCCATTAATTTTTCGATAGCATTTGGTGTGAGGAGAAAAATTCCACCATATCATGTGAAAAAAATCATTTTCGATTTTAATTTTCCTTCCATCACACTAATCAGCCCGTACAGTAGTCAAACGTATGACCAACCCCTAATAAACTACAAAATACATATTTTTCACTCAATTGTTATTATTTGATAAGGATTTTACCAAAAATTTCGCACTCCAAGTGCAGTACATAGTCATTAGAAAAAGAAATAGCAAATGCTTACATTTCTGAGGTATACATTTTTGTTCACGTTGTCGTAAAAGTAATGCATTACACTTTTTTAATTTGTAATTAAAATAAAAACGCCTAGTTTTTTGCTTACAAATGTAGTGGAAATCATCACTTTCAGCAGTATAAAATTAGCCTGAAGGAAACCTATAGTCAAGTGGATCCAAGTCGCTACAATTTTCGCCTATATTGGTGATTTTTTTGTATCAAAAATTTTCAACAGAGTGTCTACAGTTTTTTGTTTTGTGAACAGTATTGTGATCGTTGAAATTTGTAAGCCCACCAAAATCGTAAAATAAAAAGCGTTTTCATTTGGAAAGAAAACATTAAGTTGGCAACATCGTTAATGAGTAGACAAATTTTATTTCTTGATTTTTGAATTGAGTTTCTCTACTGACATTTTTTCAGGGTAGCGACAATGTCTATATAGTCACATTAGAACCACCTAGTCACTAGTTCCTTCATCAGTAGTTGATTTGCAAGGACAAGCACATGTTGAATGTCAAAAGAAATAATCATTGTATGAGGTATAATATGTCACTAGTACTGGTGACCATGTCAATAGTAAACCACTAGAGTTTTTCTACTGACATTTCCTTCAGGGTAAATACAGAGAAAAATATATATGTATACATACCTCTAATTGTTTTTATTAGTTTTTTTTACAGTTTTTATGTAATTATCTTCTGCCTTAATTTCTTTTCATATTTGGTTGCTTTAAGTTTGTATTGCAAAGTTTTGTGTTTACCTCTAATGGGATTTAAATCGAGCTCGTAATAATTAGAATAAGATGTATAACAAGCAATTTAAATAGATGTTGTGTTGTACTATGATATTGAATCAGTTTACTATTTTTGTAAGAATTTAGCATGATTTTTAATAAAATTTTGTTCATGCGAATTTTATTTGCCAAACATCACTTAAACTCAAAAATAATATTAAAAAAAATAATTTTTTATGTTCGGTCCATCTGGAATTTGAACTCGTACCTCTTGGCTTGGCGGTGTACACTAATGAGTTATATAAAAAACAAGAATGTGTTATTAAATACATGCAATGTAACGCAAAAATTATAGATGTATAAAGATAGTTACCCTGTTTTTGGTGGTATGCTACAAATGTTAGTGACTAAAAATAGATTGTTCTTTTAAGTATTTACAAAAAAGTATTCTATTTTACCTAAAACATGCATTTATGGTTTCCGATTTTGGTATGTGCCTGTTTTTCAAATTACAAATATCAAAGTCCATACATAACCTCATATTACACATTTGTGTAGAAAATCTTTTAATTACACTTTGGTAAAGGGAATATAAGATTCGGCACAGCCGAATATAGCACTCTTACTTGTTTTTAATTTATTAAAAGTTTTTTACTTGTTCTTAATTTATTGGTTTTGTTTTTTTTAACTACAGATCAATGCATCAAAGCAATGCCATCCGAGTGCAAATTTCTGTTATACAACGACCTTGAGCATTATTATTTCGATAGCGATAACAAGGTTGAGGGACTCGTCACTTTGAAAACCACTCGTCATAAACACGTCAAATGTAAGTGATAATAATAAAATCGTAAGAGGGTAAAAATAGTTTAGATGCAAGGAACTTCATCGTGTCATTATTTTTTAAATTTAACCATGTATTTTTACTATAAAAATGTATTGCCGAAAACACCACATAATATTTAATTGGTCCGCAAATATGTAAAACTATTTTGTTTAATAAGTAGTTCTTCAACAAGTGGTATAGTTATTTTATCAAACATAATTTATGGCTTTAAATTGCATTCACAGAAGCAAGTTTATAGGGCAAAGTGAACTTAAGTTAATTTATTAAACTTAAGTTGTTTGTGAACGTTTAGTGAGAGTAGAAGTGTCTTTTTGTGAGGCATTGTATGGTGAAAGCGTGTTTGTGTCAGGGTAAAAATAGTCCCAAGAAAGAAATACAGTAAAAAAAAAGAAAAATTACTTACATAGATCCATATACATCCAAGATATAGCAAAACCCGTTTTCTCAAGTAGTTAGACCTGTACACGAGATGGAACAAGTTTTGGAGCCACAAAGTTCACGTCATAACAAATAAGCTTAGCTGATGCAAAAAATTTGAATTTTTCGACATTGGTCTATATAGAACCCAGATAGAGAAGAAATCAATTTCATATATAGCCGACATATAGTGAAACCTGTTATTTTGGGAAGTTGGGCGTGTACCTATACATTAATTGATGGCAAAATGTCAATGATATCGTTAAATAAACTTACTTTAAGGAAAAAGTAAATATTAGATCTCACTGCATATTTAGCAGAGAAATCCATTTGTAATAATTTTATCGGGCCTTCTAGTCCGAAGAATTTTTATGACAAAATTGAAGTAAGAAACATTTTTAAAGGAGACAAGAAAAGTAAAGTTGAAGACTTACTGGCTGGGATACATATTACTGCTCTTTCACGACCACCACATCACTCATCAGCACCCAAATTTGCTGGGTTCGAAGCACGTGAGCCAACTTAAACTTCTATTGGTGTCAAAAAGTAGTTTCTATAATAAAATAAGTACAATGAAAAGCAAAAAAAAAAAAAAAATTTTTTTTACATCGGTCTACATATAGCCGAAATATAGAGAAAACCGATTTCTCAAAAAGTTGGGCTTGGGCGCGAACCTGAGCGAGTTTTGGTGGCAGAAAGCGAACGATATTTTTTATTGCAATTTTTGCTGCCAGGAAGTTGTTGCAATAATAAAATAGCTGTATAACTTACACAAATTTTTGATAACGAACCATACACATCAGATCTAAGGATCAGAAATGTGGATTGTGAAGGATATATAAGATTTTGCCAAGCAGAATACAAATTTTTGTGGTAAAATTGTAATGATCAGCACAAGCATATATATATATATATATATATATATATATATATATATATATATATATATATATATATATATATATATATATATATATATATATATATATATATATATATATATATATATATATATATATATATATATATATATTTCTCTTTTCAATGTACAATTGGTTACCAATTGGTTTTTTTTTTGTTTGTTGTTATTGCTTTGTTTTTCAAAACTGCATTAATCGAAAAATATCGCAAGAAGTTCTTGTGTTACGGAGCTTAAAAAAATCAATGGTTGGGACCAACAAGTTTTTCACAGTCAAGTAGCTTTCTCAGCAGCACTAAAGTTTTATCAGCACTCTCACTTTTGTAGCCTCAAAAATAGGGGTTTGTTTATATATTTTGGTTATTTCTGAACTGATTTTGAACAGCTTGGCACCAAACAAAATTGTTCTTAGTCTCAAGTAGCTTCCTCAGAAACGGTATTTCGACAGCTTAGAGGCGGACAGACAACATCGCTTTATTGACTTTTCTTTCGGTGTTTATTCAGAATGTATACAAACGGAATCGCAAAGTTATGCATATATACCCTTAACACTTGTGGTTAAGGGTATGCAAAAGATAGACTTTTCTTAATCCCCCATTTGAATACGCAAGTAAAAGTGCAAGTAACTCAATACATTGACATTTTTTTCACTAACAGCATCACATTTCTGCAAGTTGCGAGCTCACTTGCAAGAGATTTTGTTTACTTGCATGTCGGTAAAATGACAAAAAGCAAAAACAGCGTTACCTTATAAAGTTCATGTTTTAATTTTAATATATAACTTACAAGGTATGCTTTTTTTTTGATCTTACCTACCGAAAAATAAGATAGAATATAAAAAAAGTTGAAGTAAAGTATGGCTTTTGTATGGATCCTTAATATAAATTTACTATTTATTTGATAAAATAAAAGCTATTCGTGTGACAATACTTTGGCAACCCAGCCAATCATGAGTCATGAAGGCGGCTAAAAGGCAAAAACTTGTGATTTTTAAATATACAAAAATTGGAACAGTAATTTTGTAGCTTTTTTCGCATATACATATGTTTTATTATAGTTGCTTTCATTTAATTCTTTTACCTTGTAAAGTAAACCAATTTTCTTTAAGACCATTTTCTTTGACGACATTTTAAAAATGCGCTGGCACTTCCCTTTGTAAACAATCAAACAAGTAGCAACAACGTATTGGTTGTTAATATGTACACACAACTTGCAACAAGTTACTTGCATGTGTAAATGCGGGGTAAGTAAGTAAGTCAAACCCAATTTGTATAATTAGTATAAGATTACTAATTTAAATGTGAAAAAAGCTGTTACTTATTAATAAAACCCGTCTTGTAGACGGCAGTAATTTGACAACCTTATTTTTTCGATGTGTTAATTAACATACTTATCTTTTCGTTTGCTTAGATGTAAAAATTCGGTTGAAAGGCGTATCTAAATGCAGGCTCGCTGAGACACTACCAGATCTTGGCGAAGATAACTGCTTTCCGCATAGTACCCTGTACTTTAAGTCGAAAGAAAAGTTTCTCAAACTTGAGACAATTGTACGTGAGGCAGGAGTGTTACCGGCTGGCTTATATTGTTGGCCGTTTAGCTTTAGCTTGGATATGACTTGTCCTACTTCAGTGGAAGGCTCATATGGTCATATACGTTATGAGTTGTCACTGAAAATTTGCAACGAAGCAAAGTACAAAAACCTATTCATTAAGCCCATAACAATTATAGAACCCAACAACCTTAACCTGATGCGCAACTGCAGAGTCTGTATTTGGTTAAGAAAACAGCAAAAAAAAAAATATGTACCTTAAACATTTTTATTTTCCAGTTGCCCCAACAGACTGCGTCCCGCACTACCGTTTTATGCGGACTATTCAGTACTACTCCTCAGTTTAACTTGAAAACTCAATTTCGGGGTTACGTCCCTGGCCAATCCTTGGTATATACTTTGGATTTGTTTGACAGAGTTGTACAGGCATACACAATAAGATTCATTAGAAGAACGGAATACAAAGCAGATGAGCCAGCTGAATCTGAATTTGGGGAAGAAGCGGTTTTATATCATAAGTTTCAGCCTGCGGAAAGGGAGCCCTATCAAACGATTGTCGACGAATTTGATATTCCGTGCACACCACCAACATTACAAACAAAATATATATCTGTTCAGTATTTTTTACGATTAGCAGCCAAAGTTCCGTGTTGTTGCAAATCAAAGGGTGAACTACCAATATATATTGGAACTATACCGCTCAAAGAAAGCTTACCACCACGACTACAAATTGCTTTAAATAGAGATCCTGAAAATTTAAGCATTATGGGTAAATCTTGATTCTAGTTTACTAATCCAAAAAAGAGAAGTTGTATACGTAGCTGTTCTTCGTATATTTTCCAGCTGTCTATGTATAATTTTATTAATTTAGTAGACATCTGATATTATTAAAAAATTATGTTTTCTATGCATGGGGGCACTTGCGCAACAAGTTTGCATGTTATTGCCACATGAACTGTTAAGTTGTCAATTCAGAGAAATTATTCCCAGACTATGCAGATCTTATTTGACAAATTATTTTTTATTAAACCTAAAATATTTGTTATTAATAAGATCCTAAAAAACAAAGATTGATGGCAAATAATAAAAAAATTATGACTTTAGCTGGCGAACAACTAGATGTTTCGAAGCAGCTGTGCTTCTCATCGATACGAATTTGAATCACATGTCTATAACTCCCTAATTTATACAAATATGTATATCTAAGAGATTGCATCACAATTTAATACGTCTAGGGGCTGCGACATCAAAAATCTCCTATCAAAAGCAAAACATTTGTGATTGCATTATTAGATACTAACGGCAGAAGATAATATATGTATGTATGATTAAAATTGCGATGATGAGAAGAGTGGCATCTTTGAACTAGGTAATTTTAACTCATCTTTTACAAGTTGTTGTTATTGTAAACTTGTACAAATTATTGTTAACTTTTATTATTTAATATTAGTATCAATTATAGCTATAGCATTTGAACTAAAGCACATACATATTTAATGCTCTATAGAATGCAGTAAAATTTGATTTTTCTAACTAATTTTTTTTACAATAAACAATGAAGAAGGCAACATGCTGCAAACAGCCAGAGTCTGAAGGATATTTTAAATTTGCGAGAAAAGACCTGAAACCGTTTCCAAAAATTTGAATGCTTCACAGTTAACAAAAGTGTGTAAAAGAACAATTTCACAAAAATTTGCTCAAAATATATTTTATAAATTTTTTTCACGCTTTCAAGCAAGCAAAGGATCAACAAAATCTACATAGTAGCTGTATGAAATGAAAATAGTAGCTGTATGCACAACCTTGGTGCGATTGCAAATATTTCCTATTTATTGTGAACGACTTCTCGAGCTTTAGTATGCTCTACCTCTTACTAGTGTTGCCTTTTACCTTCCATTTATCCACATAATATTTCCTTCAGTTTTTTTTAGGGAAATTTTTGGTCCTCATTAACATTTCGAAGTTGAAGGTTTTATATTGTGATATATTAAACCATAATCGTTTGTGTAAAAGCATAAAAATTTCGTCAAAATATTTCTCACGTTATTTGGTGCAGATCATTTTAAAGCAAATAAATGCCCTTTCAAGTTTTGATACAGATAATAGGCTTTTTACAATTACTCCCATCTTACATCTTTCATCATTTTGGCAAGATCTTAACATCTTCCTATACAAATTCCATATGGAAAAAACTCAACATCTCTCAACATCTTTACAAGATGTTCATTTCTCATTTCGCCGTATTCAACATCTTTCGATTATTTTAATGTCATCACTAAAAAGAAGTTAAAAAAAATCATAAAAATTCATATCATCACTAGAAAATATACAAGTGTCAAAAATTTTTACAATGAGCGTGAACAAACAATGTAAATAAATTTAAATTAAATTAAACATAATATAAAATTAGTAATGCAATACTTTTATTTTTAGTAAAAAAGACTAAAATAATGTTTTTTAGTTTGTGTGTGTAATGGTTTTTAGTTTGCTCAAACACGTGAAATAATTCACGTGCAATTATTGGTACTAAATTGTTTTGCGGCAATTTGCGACAATAAAATTTCAGTAAAATGTCACAATCATGTGATTGCAGATAATTTGATTGGGAATAATTTTTTATTATGCTCCAATTCAGCCCAATAAAAATTGTGTAAAATTGTTGCATTGCGGCAATCGTGTGATCCCACCTTAACACTTTTGAAATAATTTTTTTTTTCAAATTCAAAAATTTTTCTTTGAATTTTGCCATTTTTCTATTGCTCTCATCATAATTAGTAGAACAGTACCAAAATTTAAAGAAAGAGATTTGACAAATAAACTGTATGCGTGCACTGTTTTGTCAATGTAGGCGTATAAAAATATTACCGGCTCATTTTGAACCAATCAAATAATTGATTATGCAAAAATATCAGAATATTAATATTAAAAGTGTTAGAAAGATCAACTAAGCTAAGTGGATTCAAATTATTGTAATATTTTGCTCAAAAACAAATCTGTCAAAGAAGAAAAATTACATATCTTGCGATGTCTGTCAAATATTTTAAAAAGGGCACTGGAATGTGCCTAATTTTCTGCTACCATTACTTTTCATTTTTGGTAATGATTTTATCGGGCTTGATTCGATTTTACTTCCCAGAACTAAAAAACATTTTTTGTGATTAAATATAGGGATGAACATTTTTAAAGGAGACAAGAAAAGTAAGGTTGAATACTTACCCACTAATTCATAAAAATTATAACAGGCTTATAAGACTGTTATTTGCTATATTTGTATAGAAAATCTGTCAAATAAGAGCTTTATAAACCTGTTATAATTTTTATGAATTATACAGTTACTGTCTGGGGTATACCACTGATGTTTTACATTAATCACGATGCTCAGTAGCACCCAAATTACTTCGAACCCAAGTCATAACTAACTATACACTGTTTTTAACTGTAGCGCGTATCCATTCTACTACCCGAGCTGTTCATTACGGAACGCCTATATTTAATCTTGTTAATCCCACTTTCCGCTTTATCAGTGAGTTTTTCTGTTGAATGAAATATATTTTATATTCTCTTATCATCGTCCAATTATTCGGTTTTGTTTATTATGAAATAAGCCATTTTAACATACAAAGACTTAGATTTTATGGGCCGGTGCTGATTTTGAATAAAACAAAAATTATTTAGAAAATTTTGTCATTTATTGTTATCATGATAACATTAGTATGATTCAATTGTGCACGGAACAAAATATCTGTAAAATGGCCATCGTGATGTCGGCGGCACACCTCCTTCCCCCGATGGTCCAAATTTTCGATGACGCTGAGGCATAACTGAGTTTCTATGCCGAATTATCTGAGCTTTTAGATCTTCAATTGTTGCTGACTTATTGACGTATACCTTTTCTTTTAAATAATTTCAAAAAAAGAGGTCCAACGGTGTCAAATCACATGATATTGGCGGCCAGTTGACATTGCCACCACATGAGACAACACGGCCATGGAATTAGTCGCACCAAATAGCCATTGTTTCGTTAACTGTGTACAAGTAGCACCGTAGTTTTGTTACCACATATCGTTCACATCAGCTTCCGATTCGGGCAATAAAAAGTTAGTTATCGTCTCATGAGGCCATCCACACTTTGGAAAAAATACGGTTGCTTTATGTATTTTAGTGGCAAATGTAGATGCATACGATATAGTAAGAGAGAAACGTAAGCAAAAAGTTTCGATAACAAGTAATTTTCATAATACTTTTTCGTAGCCCCCAAAATACCGGTACTAAGGATCTCAGGATACTAAAAATCTCAGGATTGCATAAAACATATAGCCCAGTTTGAGTTCCCTAATAGCACCTGGAATGAAAATTTAAGAATCAAGAATATCATTAAAAGTGTCAAACATAGAAAAAAACAGTGTAATCATTTTTCTACGTTTTACTTATTTTGGATTAGTAAATTATACTTTACAAAATGACAATTTAATAAAAGTTATGTTTTTAATAAATTTCTTAATATATACCGCTTTTACATTTTTTTAAGGCCCAACCAGTTACGAAAGACCAGAAATATTTGGCACACCTTTTTCGGACACAGATAGAGACGAGTTAAATCGAGTCGAAGATTTTATGCCAGAGTATCCAATGTACATTTATAGGGGATCGGATTTTGCTCCCTATAGAGATGAGCGTTTAATATGAGTTTTTAATTGCTTAAATATTTTTATACACATGTTTTTTGAATAACTTAATCTAATAAAATTTTATAATACATCTACTCAATAGAAAATTTTTTTATATATGTATGTAAGCAATTAAATTGGTCGGCATGTATGTACGAAATAATACGTTTATTTACACATAAACTTTCTTTTTTCATTTGGCAAACGTGCCACATCGTGTATTGGATACAGCTTTCATGTATTGACTTCGTGTTGTACCAAATATGACATTACAACATCAACCTTTTGCCACCATAAATGGTTTCTGCTCGCTTACAGGCGTAACTTCTTGAGCAACCAGATTTTGGTATATCTCGAATACGTGCACGTAAACCATATAGTTGAGGTAACTATATTCGAAGGGAAACACACTAGCAATATTATCTGTTAAATAAAACATGCACATTGTTAGGTGCTTTAAATGATTAGGTTATTGTGGCCACTAACCATTTTATTATAATTTTGTTATTTCCAACCACAGCAATTTCATTAATTTTCAACCATATAGTTGTATCATCCAACATAACTTTTGTCATTTCCTACCATACTATAGTCCCATCCAAACATACTGTCAAGTGCAACTACATTATTTTCGTATTACAGGTTGCACCTGATAGGCCAGTATTATTAAATTGGGTTGGGTTTAATTGCCCTAATTCCTTTTTTATAATTACGGTTGGAGATGGCAATGGTATGGTTGGATGCGACAATACTATCGTTACCAATAACAATAGTACTAAAAGGCATGGTAATATTATGATTGAATACAACAGGACTATTTTTAAATTACTGAATGCATACTTACATACATACACATCTATATACCATTCAAAGCTCTAACTTACACACACGCAATGCCAGAAGCTCTCCATAATTTGTATGACGCAATTTTCTTATTTTGGTTTTTATAACTACAGTTTTTATTTGCTTTACTTTTCACTGTTCCTTTGTCATAAATGAAAAATGTTCATTAAAAGCACACACAAATTTTCAATCACAACACAAGAAGTGAAGTAAAATTATCTGTCAACGGCAGCAACAGAAACTATTTTTGAATGCTTTTTTCACTCATAATAAATATTTGTAAGTTTTAAGCAACAGGGCCTTGATATAAACAATTTTTATTAAAGACAATGCGGAAAAACTGTTAAATATTTAAATAAAACAACAATTCTTATAAAATTGCCAAAAATAAAACTAGTATTCTATTTGCTCGGATACGAAATATTGTAAACGGGGTATAGTGGTCTAAAGCCTGTTATACGATTTCTTTCGTCAACATCAGTATCAATAAATGGTGAATTGCTGCGAGTCGCCTCTTCAAAAGTTGGTGGATCTACAATAAATACACAAAAAAAATTATTATTTTTTAAATCACTAATTTGCCTTAAAAAAATTTACATACTTTCAAAATAGTTCGGCGGAGGGTTATTGTCTACAATTTCACTTTGCGGTGCCGATATTTCTGGAGCAGATGGAATAAACATTTGTTGTTCACTATTGTTAAGAGTGTGATTTAAAGGTAAGCTTTCCCTTATCGGTATAGTTCCAATAACTAAAGGCATTTTAAATTCTAAATTAGGCTTACAGCATGACAACTGCACAGTTATTTTCAAATAATATTCCACACATATTATGCTCGATCTTTCTGTCGTTGGAGGCGTTGCTGGTATGAAAAATTCACCATCTAGCGAACGATTACTTAGACGTAAACATCTATCGGCAACAATTTTTGATACCAATATTTTAGTAGTATGACGTTCTTTATGGTGTGGCGTTCTGGCATTAAAAGTAACTTTCTGACTAAATTCCAACTTATAACCATCAGTATCGTCCATGGATTGATTGTATATTTGCAGATTAAAACTAACAACTTGTCCAGGAGCATAAGCGCTAAATGGAACTTTCAGCGTACAAAAAATTGTACCCTTTGAACACGGCCAACAGCATGAACTGCTAGAGTCTTCCAAAATAATAGGCAACTGGAAAAAGTGTTTAGTTCTACATAATGCCTACACAAGATATCTTGTGGCTCTTAACCTTATAAACTGGATGTAAATTTAAGTCCATGGTTTTTATAATTGTCACTGGTTTTTTGTATATATTATCAAAGCGATAGTACCTGTTAATCTTCAGCGTTATTTCATAACGTATTTGCCCGAATTTGCCCTCGCAAGATGTGGGACACTCCCAAGGTAGCATTATGCTAAACGTAAAAGTGTGTATGCCAGCTGGTAGGACACCATCATCGTGTACTCGTGTGCTATTATTAATGTAAGTTTCATGAGCCCGATAGTGAGTAGTGCTACTACTAGAGTTGTCACTGCCACTATTTGTTGTATGAGACTCATTCCACCTAACTTTTCCTTCGCCAAGAAATATAATGCTTACCTCTTTAAATAGAAAATATTTTATAGATATATAAGATATTATTAGTAAATTTTTGTGTCCAATAAATTTAGAAATTGAGGTCTTTCAATTAATCTAATTTCATCTAAATCTCGATACAATCAGCTTTATTGCGAATGTCAACGCCGGCATAAGTGATGTCGACGGCACTCTCATGGCATTGCCGTTGACAAGATTGCCAACTTTCGATTAAAACCGATAACATTTTGGCATTATCAAAGGTAACAAAACGGCGACATTGCCTTAGATTGGCTTTGGTTTTGTCGACAAAAATTTTGTTAACGACTCAATGCAAATTTTCAACTGTCACGGTTACGTGTTTAAAAAAATATTTGAAATGGAAAAAAAAAATCAAAATTACCACCAATAAACAATTTGAATTGCTAATACAACAGCTTGAAAGTAACCCAAGTTTAGCCAAAGGATTTCGTAGGGGCCCAAGTGGTAATAATTTTAAAGAAGAATGGGAAGAAATCAAGCTGAAGCTAAATTCTATTGAACCGCCAATTAGAGACAGCGATGATTGGCAAAAGGTAAGGATTTTTATCTTCAAAGTTCTTCAAAGTATAAATTTTAAATGTGTCATATGTTCAGGTTTGGAGAGATTTTAAATGTAAATTAAAAAAAAAAAGTTAACAAACAATAAAGCTGAGCTCAATGCAACAGGTGGAGGACTGTGCAAATTATTACCACTCTCACCTTTGGAAGAAGCTGCTTCTAACTTGCTTCAATTTGAGAAGTAGTTTAATCCTGAAGGTATTGTCCAAGGTATAAAACAATCAAATGATGGAACTTTACATGAAAATAGAAGAACAAATAATCTGCGAGGATTTTGCGGAAGTGCCATCAACTTCCGCATATGCCATTGAGATATTAGAACAGCCTACTTCAAGAAAAAGAAAATCAAATGACCAAGAAAAGGAATTTTTTGAAAAGCACAATTCTATGCAAAAGGAGGTTTTTAATGCAATTTCTAAAACAATCAGCGAAGAACTCTCACTTGAATACAACATAAGCAACATACATATTTATCTTTTAAATTGCGATAAAATTTTGTAAATAAACAAATCAAGCAAACGTCAAAATATATAGTGATGATATTTATGTTCTCCACATTATCGATATAAGGACGGCGTCAACATAATACTTTTAATTAATACCGATATGGCGTTGGGGTGACGGCGAGTGCATATCAATGTGACAACGACTATAGTATTGTGTTGACGTCGATGTCGGCATTCATAATAAGGGCGAATAGCGAGGTGAAGACATCTTAAAGCGGTTTGGTAGATGCTGAAGAGTAACTAAACAGCTGGCTTTATGTGGCTGTGGTAAAAAAAGCAACGCCATCAAACTTAGTTTGTTATAGTACGACAGATCTGCAGATACTTACTAAAAATACTTGTTAGTTAATAACAACACTTGGTTTATTTCTTAATATATATGTAGTTGTTCTCATGTTGTTCATATTTCTAGCTTATTTCAATTTAAGATCTTTCAACTATTTAAAATATACAGAAAACACAAGAAAAACAAACAACTAGAATAAAGACACATAACTTTGTTTGCAATTGAATATATAATTTTCTAAATAACTGAATATAGCTTTAATAAAAATGCACATCTGAACACCGTGTAACTAAACGTATTTGCATATTATTGTAACAGTAGGATTTGGTCGATGAATCTAAATTATTCTACTAAAAATTCTGGTACCAGTACAATAGTATTCTGTGTACTACAATAGCATTAGTTCAGTTAATGCACCAAGTGTATAGAGAATAAAAAATAACATCAGGTTTTTAATAGAGATGTGTGCGTGAAAACTTTTTTGGCACGCCGGTTTTTTTTTGGGCCTTGCGTCATGCACTCTCATGAGGAAAATTTTTCGAAAATGCTGTGTTTTCAATGTAGAAAAAATAGAAACGGGCAATATAGAAAAGTGTTTTGATAATTTAAGGTCTATAACATTAAAGAATTCACATAAGATTTAATAGAAACAATTCTTCTAGGACAATTTGGCGCTTATTTGGAATTATAGAGAATTTTAACTATGAAATATTTTATTTGTATCTTTTTATCTTTTTAACAAACTTCTTTAGAGACATGGAGATATCGCATTCATATGACAATCTGTTAGTAGAATATTATAGCGCATATAGCTCGCCTTAAGGCGACATGTTTTATTATCGCTTGTGAACACAGACTTATCTTTCAGTTACGTTAACAACATACAATTACGTGGCTTTGGTTTCCTTTTAATATCTGCTGATTGCTTCAAAACTGGATTATCAGCCATTAATTTTGACTTTTATCTCTGTATCTTAATTTTCTATTCTGATTTACTATCTGTTCTTCCGAACTAGTTGCTATTTAAATGTAATACATTTCATTAACTTTGCAGTGCATGCTTTTTGAACATAATCAGCCCAATCATGAATATTCTCAAGGAATTTTATTCCTAAGGAAAATACGTTTCTCGAGAAAAAGTTCCTCCAATCATAAATTACCTGAGAAACAAAAAAAATAAAAGTTGGTAATATCGAAATTATTTATGGGAAAAAAAACAAAAAACATACATATACATATTTTTAAAATACCTATTTTTGCCTACTATTTTTCCCCTTCGATGTGGCTAAAACAGCGAAGGTTACAAAAAATTCCTAAGGAATTTATCAACATAATAAGAGGAATGGGAAAAGAGAAAAAACTCTCACGGAATTATCATTCATGATTGGGCTGAATGTCATGAAAGTTATGCTTTCAGGGTGTTATTTTATATTCATAAACAAAAAAGTTACCTGGGGTTTGAAAAGAACCAGTTTTAATTAATAATTTAGTTTTTGCTTTTGCACTACATATAAAGGGTCCGCGATCTAACGTTTTTTCTTTCAATTAGTGCTTATTTCGTGAATGGCAACACTTAGCTTATTAAAATTGCTAAAGGAGATATTTCTCCAAAATAATGTCATACATTTTTTTCTTTCCATTCATATCAACAGGAGCTAACATAGTAGAAATTGAGCTGAAATACTCCGAATAGAAAAATAGATGGTTTAAAAAAAACTAAATCTAGGTTATATGTATGTATTTTTGTGCTCTAAGCACAAATATGCTTTCAGCTTTTCTCTATCAAGTAAAGATTTTTTTTTATGGGAGTGGCTAATTTCGCCCACTAAATAAAAAAAATTACGCCCATATATTGCACCATAATTCTTAAGACCCTTCTCGTTGCACAATAGATCATTATTGGTCGCAGTGCAAAGGGCCATCCTGGACCAACCTAGCATTAATAATAAGACCCTTCTCCAATTTTAGTCAACAGCATACTAAACGATGCGCTATAAACATTTTTTTTTCATGCTACATTCCCTTTCTTTTTTATTTTTAATATTCAATAAAAAAATGGGCAGCATTTCGCTGACAATATGAATGAATAGTATGAGTAGAAAAGAAAAAATTATCATCAAAATTTAATATGTACATTTAAGAGCAATCAATATACTGATTTTGCAATGAAACTATTTTCCCTCTTACTAATTTCAGAATAAATAAAAAAAAAATTGATTCACTGAAACAAAATTAATTTAATATAAAAAAAGTAATTTAATATAAAAAAAATTATTACATTTTGTAGTCCTAAAATCTTTTAGTTCTGTTACCTGCCTGCAATAATGTTGTAATTGTATGACCAAATGTATACATAAAAATTATTACAATTAGACATACCTGCCTTAAGTTGTGAATAAAATCAACATTTGCTTATGGATTTTTAGGATGTATAGCTTATTTTATTGCTTGGAGATGTTGAATTTATGAAAATGTAAAAAATTTAAATGGTGAAGATTTTTATTTTTTTTATTAAAAATAAAAAAAATAATTAATTTTGCATGAAAAAAAATGTTTCGCCATTAATTTCTGAATAACTTTGAAACGGAAAAAGATAGAAACAAATTATATAGCAGTATATGAAATAAAATTTTATAGCGCATCGTTTGGTGTGCTATATTCTAAAATTGAGGTAGGCTTTTCCGAATTGTGGAAAATATGTAGACGTTACTCCATAATTTAGGGGAAAAACTAGCCACTCCCATAAAAAAATCCCTACGTGATAGATCAAAACGGAAGGCAGGTTTGGGTTTAGAGCACTGAAATATATATAGTCTACATATTTTTATTGAAAACACAACCAAAAAGTGTTATTTGGCAGAACAGTGTAATTTAAGGAAAATTGTTAGAAAGTTGTAGACCAAGAAAAGTTAGTGTTTTTAACTTTTTCTTGAAATTTCGTGGAACTTCGTGAACTGCCTTAAAATGATAAACACGCATTATCACGCAAGAAATTTCAATTTTAAACCACAATCACGCACTTGCGAGTGATTTTTCTAAAATTTAATCACGACATATTCACTAAAACCGCACAATTCTAGTTGTACTAATACTAATTCTAGTTGTACTAATAGAAAAGTACAGAGACGTTAGCGGGAATTAAGAGAAATAAGTAATTAAATAATTCTAACTAAAACTTTACGGTACACCACGTAAAAAAGACAGGCTAAATTTAACTTAAAAAAAATTACCCTATTATATTGAACGATAAAAGCGTTTTTTTGTTGTTGTTTGTTTGTTTGTTTGTTGTATGCAGTCTAATTCCTACAGTGTATTTTGTTTGACCAGAATGTGGAGCTATGACTCACCTCTTACATTTTTATCACTGGTGGTTCTTAAAGTCACAGTGCCCGCTATTGTTTCCCCGCTAAAATAAGTTGCCGTCTCTTTGTTAAGTTGAAATACACAATCAGATGGCATTTTTCGTTCTTTTACGTGGAAATAAACTTCTTTGGTACTTCTATGAAAATAGGCTCACAACAAATATTGATGAGAAATGTACCTAATCTGATGTAAGTTTCAATATTAATTTATAATTCAATATGTTATTATTTAAAGAGTTTATTTTGTAAACTAAAAAGCTTAAAACTGCTTGTAAATGTTTTGCTTGTTCATCAAATACAAACTTTGTGTTACTGAAGGGTGGCCAGCCAGGCAAAATATTAAATAAATAACATACAATTGCCTCGAAGTAATAAAGTTTTTACAAAAGCTGTTATTTATCTGTAAGAAGATGTGTCTGATACTTAAGCTTATGTAAGCTACTAAAACCTAAGAAAAACTCCTTTTTAGAACAAAAATCGCTAAGCCCCATTTTGCATTTCAAAAAACTGACAAAATCAAATAAATTTGTACATGACAACTCTGCACCCACCAAACTACATATTTTTCTTCTGTTTTAAAGCGTTTCTCACCCACTTTTATTATGGTGGTGTAATACAAATTTTATACGTACATTTGTCTGCAGCACGCAAATAATCAATAAGACATCAACTGCATTTGTGTAGAAAAATATTTTTCACGACAGCGGTAGCACTTGGCAGTAGATTAAAGAGAATTATTATTGCTCTGAGTTTCACCGAAACAAAAAATAAAATCATCATAAGAGCAAATATTTTTCTAAAGAAATTGATTACTTTATTTTAAGCAATATTCTTAGCGATTATTTTTATCAATAACAAATTTTTGCTCAAAACGCTTGTTCAGTGCATACCTATGTATGCATGTATATACATATAAAGGATAGTATTCATGGAATGAAAGTATTGGCTTCAGTATCTGTCTTGCTAGAAGATACCAGTGGAATCTTGGGCACTAATAGCGTGAGCGTTAATGGTTTCGAAAATATGTTAACAAAATTGAGATGTAAATTTTAATCTCAAACAGGCAGTAATTATTTAAATATCACTAAAATACAGTTTAGTTCATTTTTGTAATATTATAATCTCAAATTTTTAATTGCTATTATAATCTCTTTAAAATAAATATAATTTTAAATAAAAAAAATTTACAGGTGTATTTTTATATATGTATGTAATTAATCATGCTTAAAATTAAACATATACATATGTATGTACGTAAAAACTGACGAAACTGCACACAATGTGTTTAAAAGTATTAGACTTCTTTTGTTCAATATTACACATATGGGTATTTCCATGAAATGGTCCACCGTTAGTTAAACAATCAAAACGCTCGCACAATTTTTTTAAGCACAAAAAATTGAAAAAAAAAAACTATTGACATTTTATTATTTAAAAAAAAAATTTAACTTATAATAATTTTAAATGATGGTAAAAACTTCTGAAAATATATGTTAAATTACAAAAATATGTATGAAGGTAAAAAGTGTCACATGCGTAATGTAACGTGCGTAATCAAAAAAATTTTTTTTTCTTAGCCAACCCATGCACACTTGTTTTTGAACAAACCATGATTATAAAGGTCCATTAATAAGCTTTATAAAAACATTTTTTCCGAAATAAAAATCTACAATTCGCCTACTTTTGCAATATTTCATGCTGCTTTAAAAGGCACTTACGTTTTTTGTCACGTGCGTAAGTCAACTTTGATAGCATGGAACTTGGGTACCCAGTGCTCAATTTTCCAATATATATACTTTTTGGAAGGAACTCCTCACATTAAATGTAACAATCGCAAAATTCCATTCAAAAATGCCAACCCATTTATATTTTTATAATATTCAAAACAATTAAACGTGTACAAATGTCACGTGCGTAACCATGGAAACACCCATTTATTGTTCAAAAATCCACATAATGTGTGAAAATAGACGTTATAAAATTTTACGTCAATTACATTCGGTAAAGTGTTGCCGACTATAATTGATGTAACTTTCAACAAAACTGTTTTAGAGTGCATATAAGAATGATTTGGTACTAAAAACTCAAATTCACAGAGCTGCTTCACTAATTTTTTAATTTGCAAGATTAAATCCAATCAAATTTCAGAATTCCTAGGTGTAGGCTAGAAATAACGAAACAAGGAATTGACTACATTGGTGGAATTGGATTGAATAACTTGCCTGCACCTTTGAAACAAATTGATCGAATATCATTTTTCATTTAATAAGTATTCGTCTTGCAAAGGAATACTTATTAAATACAATTGAGACGCTTTTGACATAATTTTGATATAAAGTTTGGAATAGACTTGTATCGAACTAGTTCTTTTGTTCGTTTTTGCCATGAGCCGATGATGGAACCCATTTAGATAACATGGGTTCGACAGTTGGTTCGTGACGGATCGAGCAGGAGGGCGGGTTCGACCCAAGTCTAGTTTGTAATAGATACCCATTATAATATTTTTTTTTTATATTATTTTGCCAACTTACCTCAATAATGTGTTTCTGGTGCTGAGGCCGAATTTAATTATGTAAAAATTAATTTTGTTCAAATAAAATACATTTATATGTATGTTTATCTAACTGAAAACTTAAAAAGAAAATAAAGTTAGATTTTCGAATGAATGAAATAGATAAGTAGTTAAATACTCATCTGTTTTAAAAAATAAACACTAACCCCCTAATTCATAAAAATTATAACAGGCTTATAAGAATGCTATTTGACATATTTGTATGGAAAATCTGTCAAATAAGAGCTTTATAAACCTGTTATAATTTTTATGAATTAGACGGTAACAATCTAAGAAGCTCATCTGCATCAACCAACACAACCATAGTTTTGATGTTTCTTAATTATTTGATGTTTTTTTTTAGCTTCAAATAACAGTACCTCCTAAAGAATTTCAAATCTAAGGGATATTTGTTATTTATGGGAATTGAAAGTTGATATTTAATGATCTTGTACTTTTGTGCGACTTCGTCAATAGCTGAGAGAAATTCGTGATTACTGTCATTCCTGATTATTTTCATTTTACCACACTTTGCCCAAAAATTGCAGGATCAAAGTTTTTTCTATTACATTAATTAATCGAAATATTAATATAGAATTGCAATATTTTTTTAGTTTAGAATTGAAAACTTTTTTTTAGCAATAGAATACTGCGATTTTAATAGTTGTATTACTGTAATTTTGTTTTTAAAGCTTAAATACAATATCAAGTTTAATTGAAAAAAAAAGAAGTGATGTTCTTGTTTTCCTATCCATTTTCGTTTTCTTTCAGTGATTTCTTCAACCTTCATATCTTTGCCTTACTTTGACCTAGGCCTTGGAGGCTCTCTTATCCTATGAACATGTATGCACTTGCATGTAAAAAATGTCAATTGCTTTTAATTTATTTAAACTGGCTTTGCAGCTTAAGCTCCCTAAAATAAAAACAACATGCCACAGGCTTTTCCAAATTCAAAATAAAAAATGCCAGTCATTTTATTTGAAGAAAACCAATTGCATGTTCCCCCCAACAACCTTCTATTTCTACTTCGTTTGCCTCCACAGAGGTGAATGGCAAATCATAAAAGCAAGTAGAAGAAACACTTGATCTTAATCACGCATGTGTTGAAAATTATTTTTTTACATTATATTTTTCTGTTTTTCAGCTTTTAGGTTGTTGAGTGTTTTGCAGAAATCATGACCCATAAAACATATGTATTGAGGGGGTAGCAATTGATAGAAAAAGTTAGATTGATACTAAATAAAATAGTCAATTGCACTATGGGTAAAGAACGTCTAATTTTTAAGATATTACAAAAGAGTAAAATTTGTTTTATAGAAACTTGGCAAACTTTTGATTTCTTGTATTCTAGGAAGCAAAAGTTTTAACCAGATTTGTTTTTAAATAACATCTTTCCTTACACAGAGCAGGATATGCAAATGCGATGTACGACTTACCATCCAGACATTTCATATAACTTATCTTAGAAAACCGTTTATGACATTTAGATAGGTTTTGATTTAATTAATCAGTCGAGACCAGTCAAACAAATTAGGTGGGCTTAGGTGGGCTGCATAGAACATGAACAACAGAATTGTTAGTATGAAAGATCGCAACATATGTTATATTATGTTATGATTTTACTATTTGGTATGAGCAGCTTGCGAATTTTTTTTATCATAAATGAAAAATCAAAGGAACAGCTTTGCCAGTTATAGCACCCAACACTTGGAAACTTTATTCACTTTTTTTCTCTATAAAATTACGTAAAAACAGTTTTTGTTGTTCTGTCTGCGCCGTCACTGGCGAAATTATGAAAATTTATTTTACATACAAGTTGACTGGCTGTAATAAAACTTCCCACACTAAAACTGATACGTACATTGAATATAAGTTTTGTTATTAGTATCATATATAGAAGAATTTGCCGTGATTTTCTCATGGAAATGATTCAAACTTTCTTGTCTTAATACTCGTAATTATGTGCCACTGCTTGTTGAATTTTGTAGATCTGATTGGGCCATTGTTGCTATTATGCCACAAATTTAATAATCTCTAGCAGCACGTGTGAGTATTTTTTGGCTCACGTCACGCATGCCTACGATGAGAATAGTTTTCCCCACGCACTTTGAGACATTACAATTTTCTTTGGGCCTTACGTCACGCACGATCACTATCAGAATAATTTTCTTCGCGAACTTTCACGCCTGGCAACTATATTTGGGCCTCACGTCACCCACACTCACAAACAAAATTTTTTCAAACACGTATTTTCACGCACGAAAAACATTTTCACGGTTAATCAGCCTAAGTCTGAGAGAGCTGTGTTTTCAATGTCGAACAATTTTTTTGAAAAAATTAATATGGGCGATATAGAAGAATTTATTTATCAAAATATTTTTCTAACTTTATGATTTCAAAGAATTCATACAAGATTCAATAAAAACCTATCTTTCAGAAAATCTTAGCACTTTTATTTCGAATTGTATAGGACTTTTATTAAAGATAATTTCAATTCCGATTTGTTTGTATCTTTGTAACAAACTTCGTTTGAGACATGCAGATCTCACATACATACATAAATATGAAGTTCTGTTAGTAGAATATTTATTTAAAAATGTTATTTAAAAATTCCACAAAGTCTTCAGAATCTCACTGAAATAAAATTATACATAGAATCTAAGGCACTAATAATTTTTATGGTTAGCAGACCATAATGCATCAAAAATATATGTTACTGAGAAATGACATAAAAGGATATTAAGTCAGTTTAAAAACTTTGCAATAAATTTGACTTTTGCTAACAACATTTAAGCTATTTTTTATGTTACTTTAGGCATTTATAGAAAACAGCTGTTGACAAGTTGCAATAAAAAGAGATATTATAGCTTATTGTGACTCAACAGCAACAATTAACTTCTACACCTTTGTCATCATATAAAAGGACTAGAAGCAGCAAAACAAAAAATTAAAAGCACTAAGGCAATTAATTGTTTATACAGTAATCATTGGCAAGGATAACAGGAAAATATAAATTTTGTTTTCAAAAGCCCATCAACGTTTATGTGTACCAATGAACTTTTGCCGCATGCAGTGCCAAAAACCATAAACTGAAACAACTTCAACAGACGAACGTGCACTGGCAAGTGATGTCATAGACGTAGCAGGACAGAGACCTAAACTATATTATAGCTGTGATGCAGAACTGAAAACAGTTATGAATTTCATATTCAGTATAAATTAAAACTTGCTGGCTGTAAGATGCAACCAACGACAGAGCTTTGAATATAAAGTAAAAGAAAAGTTTATTTGAAGAATAAAATTCTATACTAAATATGCATGTGTTTTAACGCAGTATATGAAAAGTCAAACTTGCAAAATTGTGTTTAGAGAACAACAGAAATTTAATAACTTTGAAATAAACAACATAAAAGGAAAATATAAAGTGTATAGAATGCCTTCGACCTGTAAATTTATTTTAAATAAACCAAACGCCGTTTACTATAGTGGTGAGAATATAACTGGTCAAGCCATTGTTAATATTACATTTGTGCAAGATGTTAGAAGTAAGTTGAGGAATCAAGCTAAAATTAAATTATATTATTCTCTAAAACTTCAAAGTACCTATTTGTTTTTAATTTATGTAATCAACTTTCAAAGATGTGCGTATTTTTGTTTTGGGAGAAGCGAAAATTAAATGGTGCGAACACGCTGGCCGCCACACTACTTATTATAAATCACATGAAACTTATATTGACAATGGCACTAATTTGCGTATCGAAAATGTTCTGCAGCCTGGCACATATACTTATAACTTTGATATTGCACTACCACCATTGTGTCCCACTTCCTGTGAATGTAAATACGGTTTTATACGCTACGTACTGTCAGTTAAACTGAAAGGTCCCTTTGGTCTGGATAATTTTGTATTCAAAAAACCTTTGACAGTTTTGCAAAAAGTTGATTTAAATTTACAACGAGACTACAAGGTGAGTGTGTTGAATCGTTTTTTTTTTTTATACTTTGGACACACGTTTAATAGAACTGAAAACAAATTGCATATGAATATAAGTACATATCTGTATATAATGTAAGCATATTGCAACATACATATGTATGTAAGCATTGGTTGGTACAGTGATAGTGTGATGACTTCATATTAAGAGAGAACGGAAATTATACCAAGAAACTCATTTCATTCGGTCTGCGATATGTGAAGAATTTTTTCTAAGACTTGGCCGTTTTAAAGCATGTACATATGTACATATTTTTCTGAAAGAAATTGAGCAAGCAGGGGCAACTTGCATACGCCTGTGTTGAAAGAAATAGGAACTACGAGTATATCAGTCGTAATTTTTAAATGAAAAATTAGTACGTGTAAGTTTTATTAAATGTGAGAAGGAAGAAAAGCAGATTACTTTAAAAATATTGCGCATTGATTAAAGTTTATTGGTTAACATACTCCGTGACATCTAAACAAATCGGTAATAAATACTAAATTTTTTGATTTGTTATATATTAGTATAGTATAGCAAAAAAAAAAATTGTTGATAACCACCAAAATTTGGATTCGTTATAACCCCGAGCAACGAAATTCATCAGTATTAGTAAGGTTTTACTAAAGAAAATTTAAGAGCCTGTATAGAAAATTAAAACTTACAAAATTCAATTCTAAGAATTATTAATTAATATTAATTATATTAATTCAATCCCAGTTTCGGATTGAATATAGCTCAAATCCGTGATTAAAAAGAAGAGCGTTGTTCTTGATTTCAGAACATTGGTACTTACCGTACTTCTGACACCGTTTGGTATTGATTTAAGTACAGATGTGGATGTGGAGTGATTAACGTGAGTACCTGCCACTAGGGCCCAACCTCACGTTGGTCAAACCACGTGGTGTAATCAAGACGTTACACCACCGCCCCCGAGCAGCCGGAACAACTGCTCGAGTGGCAATTTATTTGCTACGTTACTTGGCCATAACAAAACCCCTTGCTCAGGAATTGAGCTATCTAACCTCTGCTGCATTGCAATTCCCCAGACGGCTAAGGATACACGACTACCGTGGTAGCCCGAAGTTCCTAAGATCATCAGTCCTTGAACCAACGCTAATGCTCCCGCCAATCTGGTTCCTTACTGTTTAGGTTGTGGACTGTAATTGGATGTAATTGAGTAAGAAGATAGATGCTGGCAGATCTGGAAACTTATATTCTCAGTGATGTAGAAAAAAAAACCAGGAATGGGATGATGTAAAGAAAAGATTACAATGGATTTGTATGATAATGTATGATTTATTTTCAGATGATCTTTAATTCATTACCAATTGGTTTGACGGTAGGAAAAAGAAGAAAGAATAATGTGGCGGAAATAAATATCTGTGACATTTCAAAAGGAGAATACGCTTCGTTAATTCATGAAATGAGAGCAAGAGAGCTGAATTATGAATAGTTCTATAATATTCAGCTTTACTTTATAAATGAAGTACAATTAGATTTACGTTAAATTCAAAGGATTAAAAGTTAGGTAATGCAGTACTAGTTTGGCATTAACATTGCCGCCCGCCTTGCAGGATACGTGCAATAAATTTAAAGTCTTGAATTGTCACAAATACTGTCTCAGCTTCAAAAATACAAAGAATAAATCCATTAAAGGGTGAGAAAAAAAAACAACAATTCCAAATATTCTTAAGTTTAAAAAAGGAAGTAAGATCTATACATATAAACTACAGAATAAGGGTTGTAGAATAATAAGTTTAGTGAATTGAACAGGGGCCAAAAATAGTCCATCCAAAGATAGTTCTTTGTGCTGTTGGCAAGCCTATTCTGGTAAATACGCCTTCTGCGATCACCTTCGTGTATAAATCTACTCCGATGACAATATCAACTCCCGAGCACTCATAAAACGTTGGATCGGCAAGAAACATGTCACGAAAATGGTTTTTAATAGATTTTGGTAAAGATCGTGATGGCGTCTGCAAAGTGATTCGATTGTCTACTCTCAGGGTCCCTTCTATTCTGGAATCGGTATCAAATCTTGATTTGAGAATTAGTTGGCAAACTGTCTCTTCTTGCATTGAATAGCAAGTCAGATTCAGCTTATCCACAAGTGGTTTGGAAATGCGGCTTATTGTGGATCCTGAATCTAAAAGACAGCGCGCATAAGATGTCTTCGAGCCTATTTTGGCGAGAACGGTAGGCAACAAGATGATCGTATTTTGGCGAATAACGGCTGAGAGAGAGATTTGTTTGGGGATTGATGACCTTTGCATAGAAGAAGATTGCTCTGATCGATCAGAATTGTTTGTTTCAGACGTTGGTGATTGAGATGAAGATGACGATAAACCGAAGTTGCCTAGTAAACGCTTATTAATGTGCAGTAGAGTGTGATGGGACCTTTTGCAGTGTTTACAACCATGCTTTGTGAAACACGTTCCATGTGAATGACTATGTGCCAAACAATTTGAGCAGTAGTTATGGTTACGAACGGCTTCAATCCTTTCTTTCATACTCATTTTTAGAAACCTTTTGCACCTTTTTAGACCATGTGGTTTCTTACAGATTCTGCATAAGTAAGAGCTATAGTTAAGCAGTAACTTCGAGGTTCGTCTGATTGAAGAGCTTTTACTTTTATGTATTGATTTACGTGGCATAATGAGCTGAAATTGAAAAAAAATAATATTTTATGTCGATGTCCGAGTCCAAAAACTCAAACCATACGACAGGAAAAATAAAATGATATAACAAATTATGTTTTCAAAGTGTTATTGGATGAACTAACAAGTTGTTGAATTTGCTTAGTTTGGTATTTGATAGCAAGTAGTTTTTTTGTTGTTGTAATAAGACTAAAGATAGAATGGATAAAGTAGTACTATTCAGAATTTAGAAGAACAAGCTTGACTATTGGACGTGTGATCATTCCCTTCTGAGTCAAAATATCTGCGACTCGAACTCTGTTATCGGAACCATGGTAGATTTTCTTTATTCGTCCAAGTCGCCAAGCATTAGGCGGTAAATTTTCCTCTTTAATGACAACAAGAGCGTTTTCCTTTAAGTTTTCTTCTGGCTTTTGCCATTTTATCCGTTTCTGAAGTTCCTTCAGATATTCGTTCTTCCACCTGTTGCAAAAGTTTTGTTGAATGAATTTAATTTTCTCCCATCGATTGATAAGGGAGACTCTAGTTTCTTGAATTGTTGGATCTATGGGAGCCAAAATTGGTGTACCAATAAGGAAATGGCCTGGCGTGAGAGCGCTAAGATCGGAAGGATCATGAGATTCAGGAGATAATGGACGAGAGTTTAGACAAGCTTCGATTCTAGATATTATTGTACAGAACTCTTCAAATGTGAATTTGAAATTATTAGCGATTTTTCTGAAATGAGACTTAAAACTCTTTACACCCGCCTCCCACAAACCTCCCATATGTGGGGCACCTGGTGGTATGAAATGCCAGGTAATATTTTGATGTTGAAATTGTGTTGAAACCAATTGATGAGATGCCTGCATGAACTCCTTTGCTAGAGTTTTTGAGGCTCCAACAAATGTTGTGCCATTGTCAGAATACAAATGAATAGGGCAGCCGCGTCGTGAAACAAAACGATGGAAAGCTGCTAGAAAGGCTGAAGTGGATAAATCTGATGTAGCTTCCAGGTGTATGGCTTTTGTAGCGAAACATATGAATACGCACACATAGCCTTTCGATATTCGACAACTTCTTCCTGAATAACTTTTTATGTCGAATGGGCCGGCGAAATCCAAGCCCGTGTGTGTAAAAGGTCTCGAGAAGGATGATCTTTCCGGAGGTAAAGCTGCCATCAACTGCTTTTGGCACCTCTTTTTGTAGATAATACATGGTTTACAGGTGCGAATAGTTGCTTTTATCAAATTTTTCACTCGGGGTATCCAATATTGCGTCCGAAGAAGCCGCAAAACTAGTTGGTTGCCACCATGAAGAGTTATAGAATGAACAAATTTTACAAGCAATCTGGAGTATTGACAGTCGTAGGGTAAAAGAATTGGATGTCTTTCATTGTACGTAAGGCTAGGAGATGATTCCAATCTACCACATGATCGAATTATCCCTTCCGGATCAAGAAACGGGTTTAAATTTATGAGTTTACTAGATGGAAGAATAGCTTCTTTGGCAGATAGGCATTTGTATTCTTCTGGATAGAAGGCCTTTTGATACATTTTAATAAGTTGGTCCTTTACTTGCTTGATTTCAAATGTAGTAAGAGACAAACTCGTTGTCGAAAAGTTTGACTTATATTTAGGATGCGTACGATAGAAAAATCGGTAAATATAAGCGATGACACGATTTGCTCTTTCAAATGAAGAGAATCTTAGCATAACATCGTCGAAATTTTGAAAATATGAAAAGTGAACTTTTATGGTCTTCTGCTCTAGATCAGTATCTGGAACACAAGATTTCTGAAAATAGTATTCACAATGCGATTTTTGAATAAATTCAGGTCCCTTCCACCACAGACCATTGTTGATAATATCATGTGGAAGGATTCCACGACTAGCTATGTCAGCTGGGTTATTTTCTGAAGAAACGTGTCGCCAATGAGTTGGACCAACTATTTGAATAATCTTTGAAATTCTGTTTGCCACAAACGTTAGCCATGTTGAAGGTGATTTGGCAAGCCAGGATAAAACTATTGTGGAGTCTGTCCAACAATATATTTCGTAGCTTTTGAGATCTAATTTTGGAAGAACTGATTCAATCATTTCGGCTAGTAATAATGCTCCACAAAGCTCTAAGCGTGGAATCGAAAGAGTTTTAACTGGAGCTACTCTGGTTTTTGCAGTAACTAAATGTGTGTATATTCTGTTGTTACAAGATATTTTAACATATAAAACGGCTGCGTATGCTTTCTCGGAAGCATCGCAAAAACCGTGAAATTGCACCACACCATCCGGAGTAAAGTTAACCCATCTTGGAATATGAATATCTTTAATGTATGGATATTCAGATTGGAACGATTTCCATTGAGTGAGCGCTCCATCGGAGATAACTTCATCCCAAGCAGTATCTTCAACCCAAATTCTTTGCATAAGGATCTTAGCGAGAATCACGCATGGAGCCAGCCAACCTGCTGGATCGAATAACCGAGAGATTTGGGAGAAAACTTCTCTTTTTGTATATTTAGAAGGTTCGAAAAATACAGTAGGAACAAAAAAGAAAGAGTCAGAGCTAGCATTCCATCTTATTCCAAGTGTTTTGGCTGTGCTTTTGTCATCGAAGTCCAAGAAATTTTCACTAAGTAAATAGTTTGTTGGAAGATCCGCAAGAATATTTTTAGAATTTGCTGTCCATTTGCGCAAGGAAAATCCAGCTGATTGTAAAGCATCAGTAAGCTCATTCTTAGCATCTATGGCTGCTGAAAGTGTATGCCCTCCTGCTAAAACGTCATCTACATACATGTTGTTTTTAAGAATACGGCTGGCGGTTGGATACTTGTATTGAATATCTTCAGATAATTGAATCATTGTTCGTATAGCTAGGTATGGAGCACAATTAACTCCGAACGTAACAGTTTTGAGCTCAAAGTCCTTAACTAGCTCTTTTGAATTGTTTCTGAATAATATTCTTTGAAATGGTGTATGTTCTGGATCGACAAGAATCTGTCGATACATCTTTTGAATGTCTGCGTTGAACACAAACCGGAAGAAACGCCACCTTAGGATTAGAAGCGTTAAATCATTTTGAAGAGTTGGACCCTGATGTAAAATATTATTCAAACTTAAGCCATTAGCGGTTGGAGATGACGCATTAAATACTACTCGAATTCTAGTAGTGGTGCTCTCAGGTTTGATCACAGCATGATGTGGAAGGTAGTAGTGAAGTGGATCATTTAGATGGTCCTCAGAAACTAGTGACATATGCTTCAACTCCTCATATTCCTGAATGACATTATCATAAGCAGGTTTCATATCTGGATTGCGAAGAAGTCTGGATTCGTTTCGGAAAAATTGTGCTAAGGCACTGTTACGTGACTCACCTAATCGGAGATTTTCTGGATATCCTTCTTTGAATGGAAGGGAGACAATATATCTTCCCTCTGGACTTTTTCGGGTTGTCTTTTTATACAAATCTTCACAAAATTGTTCGGAAGGGGATAATAATTTGTTCCTGGGAAGGTCTTCCATCTCCCAAAATCGCGAAATTCCTTCATCGAAAGAAATTTCATTGAAATATGAAACGATGTTAGAGTTTTGATTTATAGAATTGGTAGTTACTGGGCCAGTAAGAATCCAGCCGAAAATTGTTTCTTGTGCTAACAAACAGCCACAAACACCTTGTTTAATGCCAGAGCACATAATAGAAGGCATTACGTCACCACCAATTAAAATATCAATCATTGAACTATTGTGGAAATAAGGATCAGCAAGTGGTATTTCAGGTAGATCGGAAAACGATGAAAATTCAAAGTTTTGTGAAGGAATATGCTCAGCCAACTGTGGAACTACCAGAGCATTGATTGAAATTTTTCTCGAATCCACGCGAGAACTTAAACTTAATGTACACCTTTTTTGTACAGTCGCAGAAAGCGTTTTATTAAGACCAGAAATTTTTGCATTTGTTTTTTCAAATGGCAATTTTAGCCGATTAAACATGCGTTCGGAAATAAAAGTTCCTTCAGAACCCGAATCAATAAGCGCTCGAGCCCTGAACTCCGTACCTAAATGAACGATGTTAACGATAGCTGTGCCAAGTAATATACCCATTGAGTTCGAAGCAAAGCAATTTTGTATCATATTGTTATTGGAAGACGAAGATGGAGAAACAGAATTATTTTGAAATGGAGCCGCACTTGTATTTAGCCTAGATGTAATAGTAGTAGGCGGTTTTGATAAAGTTTGGACGGTTGATTCTCTATGAAGTAGCGAATTATGTCTCTTTTTGCAGTGAAAACAACTATGTTTGCTTGAACAATTTTGAACAGCGTGTGCCTTAGAGAAGCAATTCAAACACAGCTTTAACTTTTTAATCTCATTGTATTTCTGAGAATAATCCATTTTAAGGAAACGTGGGCATTTTCTGATAATATGAGTTTCTCTAGGGCACAATGGACAATTTGGAGCGACCACATTATTTTGAAATGTGTTAATCTTCTTTGGCGAGATTATCTCCTTTCTTGTTCTGGAGTTTGTGGAAGTGCATTTGCGGATTTCAGAAACAGACTCTAAAGTTCTGTATCGATTGGTCAAGAATTTATCAAGTTCCGACCACATAGGAATGGTGGTTTTATTTTCTAGACCATGCTCCCACAAAGTGAGTGTCGTATCTGGCAAACGATTTGCGCATAAGAATACAAAAATTGGGTCCCAGCTTACCACATCAATATCGTATAATTCAAGGACTGAAATGCATGAATTAATACTTCTTTGAAGCTGCCTGATGGCAGCCCCAGATTCGGACGTAATTGCTGAGAGACTGAAAAGACTTTTCAATTGCTCATTGACTAGAACTCGGCGATTTTCATAGCGTGTGCAAAGACTGGACCATGCTGTCTCAAAACCGGCATTGGTTAAAGGGCTTTTTTGAACTATGTCGCGTGCTTCGCCTCTTGTTTTTTGGGTCAAATGGAAAAGCTTTTCAACTGGACTAAGTCTAGAATTTTTTATGAAAACTGCGGTAAATAAGTCCCGAAAAGTAGGCCAAGCAGCGTAGTCGCCTTTGAAAATGTCAATGTCACAAGGTGGGAGACTAAAGCTATGAGAATCGACGTGGTCATGATTTAAGTCCTTTGGAATTTGGCGATCTGGTGGAATTACAGGATTCGAAGCCTTTTTAGGTTTAAGTTCTTCAGCTATTTCAGCTAATTTTGTTAAAATCTTACTGTAGGTTACGTAGCTATTTCTATACTTGTTGCGAAGCGTTTCGAGGTCAACCGATTCTTCCTCCTTCTCGTCGGTATCTTCGCTTTTCTTTCCATGTAGAAGTTCATCATACGTTAATTTAATTTCAGACCACATACTCTTCACTTCATCTCTTTGAACACTAATCGCATGAACTGTAGTGACAGGGATTAATTTTGCGTTTAAGTCTGAGTTGAATTCAACTAAACTATCAGCTAGTCGAATGAATTTCCCGAATGACATTCTCCCTTTCTTTATTTGTTGTATGGCAAATTCAAATTAAATGGCAGGAATAAAAGGTCCACTCAAAAAGGGTTTCCTTCCTTTAAATTTTCGAAATCAGAAAACTTACTCGAAATAAAATTCTTGCTAAGCAGATTGAATGAAAATATTAGAAAATTAAATATCAAAAGAGTTCCGCATCTAGCTCAACAAAAATTCACTGATAATCGTACGATTATTTATTCGTATATGTATAAAATATTCGATCAAATATAAATTGCTAAATTCACGTCGCTAGAAACAGCTGTGAATACAAGAGTTCAATGACCTACAAAATATATAAGCCAATGGAAATCTTGGAAAATATTGGAATCCTGCAATGTTAACCGCTTAAGAGCCAACCGTTTGTATTGAAATTATATATCCGTATTATGCAGAAAAATTATGAAAATAAAGTAACACTTTAAAGCGATTGTATATGGTAATCAGGAACAATTACACCTTATTGTTAGTGCATTTTGTTGAAATTAACTTTTTCCATATGTATAGGTACATATGTATGTAACATGAATCCGTTATATGTAACGTGTAACGTGTTTAAGTGTCCGATGCGCTATCGTATGTACATATATGAATTTATTTAATACTCAATCTGGTATTAAAATAGTAATTTTTGAAAAAAAATCTTTAAGTAAATTACGTTAGTGTTATCTGTTGGCACTAACAGTAAAATGTGCTATAAATTTTCCCGCAATTGTCCTACACTTCCAAAAGAGTAAAATAAATAATTGGAAGTAAATGGAAGCTATATTTGTGTGGGGGAAATATGTTCCAAGTTTTTTTTGTTTTTTTTTTTTTTTTTTTTTTTTTATATATTGTGTGTATGTTAGTACAGAAACAATAACATGCGGGAGAAATAACACTATGGAAAAAAAGGAGTAGATATGTTATTTAAATAATTGGTAATATATTGAGACCGTTGGAAGAAATAAAAAGATCTCACTTAATAGATTCTTGTAAAGTCTTTTCTTAAGTTCTTTTTTTAAGTATGAAAATATTTCTCCTTTACGATCTCTTGCACGATTAAGAATTAAGAGAAATTTAAGCTTAAAAGAAAGAGTGAATGATTTAGTGGTCTAAAAAGGGGAAATATCACACGATGTAAGAGCGTGATTCTATTGGACTTTGTACTTTTGTACAATCAAAAGAAAAAACGTGGACTTAAAGATTTTGTAAAATCTCCCGAAATTGAAATATTTTATATGTACATATGTATGTAATATGGACATATGTACATATGTATGTATGTATATTTTCCTAAAGAATTTTGACTCACCTAAATCAGTCACGAAATAAAATGAATAATGCCCTTTCGTTATCCAGCCTTTCCTATAGGGGCTTTTGGTTGACTATTTATCTTTAAATATAATCAATTTGCAATCAATGCTTTATATGTACATATGTAAATGTGTATATGTGTACATATAAATATGTATGTATGTAAGTATGTTGTAGGTACGCTTTCCCTCACTTGTACCTTTCACACTTTTAGATATTTTATTTTAAATTTTAAATATTTTTATGTTGATTAAATCTTTTTCAATAATCGAATTACACTTTTAGGACCACTTCTATATATAGGTATAGTACATATAAATATGTACATATGTATATTATTTTAGAAACTTTTTGTTTTAGTACGAAAAGGACTCATGCATGTTAATCATTGAACGAACAGATTGGTACTTAGCTTCTCTTTAATTTTTCTTCACTATCAAACCCAAGCATAGAAATAAGCAAATTACAACAAACCTGTTAATGTTGCTGATATTTCTGGAAACCAATAGAAGCCACAGAGAACTGAAAATTTCCAAACGTAGGATCCGGCTCGATGGAACAATGTTTAGGTTGTGGACTGTAATTGGATGTAATTGAGTAAGAAGATAGATGCTGGCAGATCTGGAAACTTATATTCTCAGTGATGTAGAAAAAAAAACCAGGAATGGGATGATGTAAAGAAAAGATTACAATGGATTTGTATGATAATGTATGATTTATTTTCAGATGATCTTTAATTCATTACCAATTGGTTTGACGGTAGGAAAAAGAAGAAAGAATAATGTGGCGGAAATAAATATCTGTGACATTTCAAAAGGAGAATACGCTTCGTTAATTCATGAAATGAGAGCAAGAGAGCTGAATTATGAATAGTTCTATAATATTCAGCTTTACTTTATAAATGAAGTACAATTAGATTTACGTTAAATTCAAAGGATTAAAAGTTAGGTAATGCAGTACTAGTTTGGCATTAACACTTACAAAGCAGCGTCTGTTGCTTAGCAACAGCACTACGGGCCCATTTGGGCGACCGAACATAGACCCGAGGGTCTATGATCAGTATGGCTACCAACGTTCCCTCCCATGCGAACTTAGCCAGTAAGTTTCAGCCAAGGAAGGCTCCTCAACCTATGACCGGCAAGATGACTCCGAAGAGTCATCCCGGGGCTCCGGTCCCCGTACTGCCAAATTACCCCTCGGTGAGGGGTTTCAGCAAGTCCCTCAGGAGTCGCCGCCCTCCTTCAGGAAATGCCTAAGATTTTAGCCACCAAGCCAGCCGAGGTATCCTGCACCCCTTCTACCCCGTTGACACTACACCAAGCTGGTTACGATCAGCAAGATGCATATTGTGCCCCCGGGGGGAATGATTTAAGTACAAAAGGTTTGTATTTATTTTGAGTGTGAGGACTGATGCGATGTCTCTGAAGTCTGTTTAATGACAAATTCGGAAGCTTCCTTAATTTAATAATATTTTATAAATTATTTTGTCTCTTTGCCAATTTGAACTCGGAAGCTAACTACCAGAGTGGCCAGTTCAGCAACCTTACAATTTAGCCATCGTAACAATTAAAAAATGTTAACAAAATTCAGTACTTAGACAAACACACACAAGTGCTGGGTTCAAATACTCTCAAGAATTTCGTTCTCATTTTAAACCTTACGAGGATAGATTCCTTTTAATGATTCCGATTGATCTTGTTTTAAGAACACTTTTGTGTTATGCGTACTTAAATTTTCAAGTCTAATTCGTACTAAAATCAAGTAGGAAAAACTTAAATTTAGAACAAGATTTTTCTTTCTGTGTAATAGAAATTAACTTTAAGTTTAAATTTAATTTAAAAGTACTAGCTGCAATGGTTATCAACTTTTATTAAAAAAAGGCTTATTTCATAGTAGCTTATTTTAAAGTTTATATATGTTTTTAGTCTTCAGCATGTCTGCAAATTTAGTTTTCAGCATGTCTGCAAATTGCAAAATATTGGTATCATGCTGAAAGCTTAATGGTAAAATAGCATCATTAAATGCTCTTCACTGTACAAATGAGTGGTTTCTAATAAACCAGAGACACATAATTCTAGAAATAATTTTTCGCATAACAGTTTTCATTTTGTAGCATTTAATGTACACTCAGAATATTTTTGCAGTAACTGAGCGTAGATTATTCTAGAAGTAATCAGTGCAGTTTTTTTTTAAATGACAAAACTTAGTGTCAAAAATAGTGAAATTTTAAGTTTAACAGATTTGTACAGTTATTTGAAAAACTAACTACAGATAAATACGAATTTTCCCTGACAGTTAAGAATGACAGTAGTAACTTATGTTACACATACATCAAGGAACCAAGCTGTTAATACATATATACATATTTATAATTTGGTTTCTACATACATACATATGTAGCATACATACTCTTTACTTAAATTGATTGTTGTTGAATTTCTTCTGATTGTTGCGATGGCTTAGTAGGTGTGGCAGCTACTTTCAAGTCGAGATGCTGCATGTTCGAACCTCAGCAGAGTCTTTGCAGTACAAAAATTAAATTAGCGAATTGAAAAAGGAGATACTACAAATAGAAAACTATAATTAAATAAAAGTTACTACCTAAGAAAAAATAAATTTTTTTTACAAGTTGATTACGCATGAATTATTTGACAGTTAGAATAAAGGAAAAATCATTTTTTTTACCGATTGGGTTCCATATATTTTGTCACATTTAAATTCAAATGAAGTAATAAGTAAATTTAAATGAAAAATAAGTAGAACGGTGTTTAAATGAAGTTTCGTTTATTTTAAAGAGCGTTTTCAGTTAATTTTACTAATAAAGTTTTCTGAGTGTACTTAGTAAAGTTTTTACGTCTTCATTAAAAACTTTCATATTACATAGATTATGTGACATTCGGATCCTAATTGCAAATGAATTAATCACTTGCTGCATACAAATAGGTAAACATACAATCTGAAATATGTAGGTTCTAATAAGTTTTGAGCTAAGTGTGATAAAGTAATATATAATAAACACAACACAATTATATAATTCTTAATTAGGCTCGAGTTCCACTCCTAAATGATGCATTATGATTATTTATATACTAACAGACTTGGGAGTCTTAAGATTCCAAGTTCGAATATTGAAAGAGGCAAACAAAAACAAAGTTAAATTAGCCCTTTCGGTACATCTTTTTCGATTTTGATTTTAAAAATTCAATTTTGCTTTCAAACGGCTTTTAATACTATAATTTAATTTTAATATTTTTCTTTTTTAAAAAAAATTACTCCAAAGTGGTTTTTAGGAGTGATGCCATATGGCATCATTTGTACTCAACGGTGTAAAAAAACACTATTTTTGGTGGTATAGTCAAATATATTTCAATTCATTTTTTCTTATTTATTTTAAGTAACAGAAATTTACAAAAACTATTTATAGCTTATATGTATAAATTTTGTATATACAGATATATTTACATGTGCAAATTACAGAAAATATAATATAAAATAAAAAATATTCAGTTCATTCATAAGTATGTATTTAAAAAAGAAGAATCCTGTAAGGCAAAAATAAAGGTTCAAAACTAGTTCCGATTTGTATGGTATAGTTTGTAACAGTTTCGGGAGGCATTAGGAATGCACAAATGAATATTGCACTTACTACATTTGTATCTGGAATATGATGAACCATTTTCAGCCTTGCATCTAACTTTTCCTGGTGTATATTCCGGCCAATGATTTATACCATCATATCTAATGGAAACAGGTGGACCCACCTCGCATTTCATTTTAGATGTAGTTGGACTACCTCTCTCCGAAGTTGTAGGACTGTTTTCATATGCTGACTTTGTTGGACGACCTCGTTTACGAGCATTGCTTTTTTGCGCTGCAAAAATTAGAAGTGCATCTGATAGGTCATTTCGAAATTCTAATAGGTCCATGCATTCTTTCTTTTTAAGATTATTGCTTTCGCAATCATTTTTGTACAGCAGCCTTGGAGTATATATTGTTTAAGAGTGGATCTTCCTTTAAAAGGTATTATCATTTCGTCCACACAGAGATTTTCATCTTTTGGTATGGAGTACAACTTCTTGCAGAAAACATTCAATAAGGGCCGAACCAAGTAAAGCTTATCATTTTTGTTTGAGTTTGTAGCGAATTTTAAAGTATTACGCAGAGAGTGAAGTCGGCTTCTTGACATGCACTGACGAAAAGAAGGAATCGCAGTTGCCTTGGACCAATACATTTTTAGACGAGGATAACCAATAGAGCCGATCATTATTTCGAGAGCAACAAATTGAATTAACTCTTCACTTGTTATATTTATAGATGTCCCCTTGCTCATGAGCGACGCTTGGTTTGTTGATGTGACGATTTCAGTTAGGAGATCCTCCGTAAAATACTCCAAAAAATACTGTATGGGAGTCTTAATACTATTTTTGGGTAAATGTTGCTCGAAGTGTGCATCTGGGGCAGACCAATCAACCTTCTTCCATTTATAACTTTCAAGCTTCTTAGTTGGTTGCAACACTACTTCCTCATCAACGAATTCTTCTTGTATACCATTTGCGTCAACCTCTTCCAAATTAATATCAATTGGACTTTGTCGAGATAATTCTTCTTTAACAAAAGAATTATTATTCTCCAAGGCACCCATTATTAGATCCTCTAAATTGTCGCTATTATCAGAGTCCTCAAAGTCGGAAATATCTGACGTATCAAAATTATCTAAAATCTTTTCAATTTCACAGTCTTTAATTTTATTCGGCATATTTAACTTCTTTACTCTATAACAAAAAGCACTCAAATGAGTTGATCTTATTTATCAAGTGTAAAAAGTCGTTACTTTTTGTAATATATATTAGCTCCTTTGAGTAAGTTATGATGCCATATGGCGTCATGCAAATTAAAAAAAATCTTACGCCTATATTAGTTATTTTTTTTATTTAGTAGTTGATTTTATTTATAAATGATGTAATTTTCCATACTTTTACAAATAAATTTTGTAAATATTTTTTTCAAAATTTAGTAAAATATGATGTTTAAAAATACATGTTTTTCAACCTGAGGAATCAATCACTTAGAAGAGTTTCAAAATAGCGGTGCTTCAGTTCAAATTGACAAAAATACATAAGAATTGTTTCTAGATATTATTTTTGAAATTTCGGAGGGCAAACCTTCATAGAAAAAACTTACTTTTTATCGGAGTTTATCGAAATTATAAGTCTTTAAAAGCCCATGATGCCATATGGCATCAAAAACACCGAAAGGTTTAGGATAATAATAATATTAATTTAGTGCAATAAGAAAAAACTAAATTAAAAGAAGCAGGAAACAGAACAACAAAAAATTTATGTTTTATTTTCAATTAAATTTTTTTCGTCTAGAAAAGCAATTTATTAGCTATGAAACATTCTTCTTGACTATAATTAAATTCTTTGTTAGATCGTTATTAAAAAAAGTTCCTCAATACAGTACTGAAATGAGTGAATAGAATGATAGTGTCACTTTCGTGGGTGTATGCGAGGACCATATATTGTCTTTTCAAGTAAGGCAATATAATATTCAGAATATCGTCGGTCTCATGTAGCTTTTTTTTTTGCTTATTTTGATCAATTTCATGATCTATGAGAAATTATAGATTTAAGTCCGCTTTATGGATTTTTTTTTAGTTTATATCAACTACATTAAAATGGAATTGTATTTTTAAAACAAGTGAGAAGTGAAAACGGGAAGTGAAACTTCTTATCTGTGAGTACACAACCTAAAGTAATTCTTCCAAACTGTCCCATTACAAATATCGGTCTTCCTGGAAGCAGAAAGCTCTTACTCACCCGCTTCTGCATCACATGATTTTTATTCGCAATGCGCCACTTGGTAGGTCTCTTAACTTTGCTAGTTCTTAGCTTATTCACATTGTATATATATATATTATGCCATACTTATAGTAGTGCATCCTCTTTGGCTTAAGAAGATGTGATTGTTTCAGCGAGCAATTTCGTTTTGCGAGAATTAATACGTAAATTTGTTTGTTCAAAAAAAAGCTCGATCGCTGCAACAGTTGCCTCCTCGTAAGCGAAGAATGATGCCCCGTATAGCTTGGTAAACTAAATTTGATTGTAAGGGAATATATGGTTTTCATGATGAGCATCCAGGGATATGCTCTAGTGAGGCAGTTTTGCAAGGAGTGAACATATTTTATTGCTTACTTATGTGAATCTTATTTTTGCTGGGATAATTAGGCATTTTATAAGACTTAAAGGAATTAATGATTTCTTTGTTTTAAACTCTTCCTCATAAAATATTGTGCATTATTTAAAAAAAGGTTTTCAGCATATATAATTTACCAATTAGGCTAATTAACTTTTATACAATTTTTAACAGGTCAACGTCTCAGTGGATGACGCTTACACGCCTTATACTAGTGGCAAAATTTTTTACAACGTCCAAATACCTTTTGGTGCGTATGCACCCGGCCAAACCGTTAAATACACATTCCATGTAAATAATCAATCTACAACTGATGTGGATGGCTACACTTTAGAGTTTTCGCAAAAATTCATTTGTATCGCTAAGTCAACAGATTTACTTTTGCCCAAGAAAAAGGAATTCATAGATGAAAATATTATTTTACGCATCACCTTTGTAGAACCATGTAGACATTTAACCAGTCGCTTGTGGAAGGGACAGTTTGTTATACCTTCAGTACCACCCAGTGAAGTTAATTGCAATTTCATACGCGTTGAATATCTGATGAAAGTAATAGCTCACGTTAGCGGTCATAAGGATTTTCCCATCTGTATACCCATTATCATAGGCACCATACCTCTACAGGAAAGTTTGATAAGGCAACGTCCAGCAGCTTTGACACAGGAGCGAGTCAAAGCTTTAAAATCTAACAGCAGTAGTATAACCGACTTGGCAACCACTTCAAACACAACTCCATCTACAATAGTAAGTGACTTGATGAAGCCGCATGGTTCTCCCACTAGAACTTTGAAGGCTCAAAGTAGTTTAACACCCTCTGCTTCAGAGCTTTCTATATCATCCTGTGATAGTAGCTTACAAGAATTTTATGATAATGGTAAGTTCAAATAAATTTTCTGAATAATGTTATAAATGATACGAATGTTTTTCAGACCAACCCTCTTTCGAAGAAGGCGTACGTAGCGGATCTCCTTTCATTGACAACGATGCTGATGAAAATCAACGTATAGACGATTTTAGGCCTCTTTATCCCATTTATAAGCAAACAATTGTTTAAATACTTGTTGAATATGTGCAGTAAGAGGGACTGGAAATTAATTTTAATTCAATTGTTACAAAAAGTCAGTAGTATAATTGCGATATACAATTATTTTTAAAATATTGTTATAGTAATTTTTTATTTTTATTTCTTAAAGGTTTGCAGGTTTTTCTATGTTAAGCAATGAAGTGCTAAACTTGTTGTAACAGCTACAGTACAGTTCGCTTAAGTACCGTCTAAGCTCAAACATGGAGCAAGATAACATCAACATAGGTGGCATGTTTTTGCTGAAAATTGCTTCCACTTTAAAACAATTTAAAACACCAGTTAATATAAAATAAAATCATATTTAGAACTCTAGTAATACCATAAATACCAAATAGAATATTTACGAGATGAGAGTCTGATTTTGTACAATAGAATGTGTGTTGGTATCAAAGATTGCAAACCAAAATCTAAATGTCAATTCTACCATCAATTGTAGATATAAAATATACTGAGGCTCTGTCTTGGATAGTGATGTGTTATAAGTCGTTTTGTTATCTCATTTTTTAACGTTCCGATTTTTTGTGCGAATCTTATAATTATGCGCATATATTTATTGGTTTTTTTTTTACTTTATTTAACCCGTTAGTTCGCTTATTACTAAAATGTTGAACCTTGCTATAGGGCTTTTTTTCAAATTACTAATGTTGTCCTCATTTCGGGTTTCCAGACGTTCTGCATATTTCTGTTTCATTATGCCAAAGAAAAAGTATATATATATGTAGGTATGGAGGGCTGGAAGGTGCATTTGAGTATCGAAGCCATACTGTATTTTAAGTCAAGTCTGCTTGGTGGCCTCATGCTCCGTGTGGTCATGCACATGCATTGTCGGAGCAAATCATAGCTGGGATCAACCATTATCGCATTCAAAATTTTGCAAGTCTTCAGCTAAGCACCTGTGCATTCGTTACAGTGACCTCTTAGCTGCGTCGTGATAGGGTTCAATGTGTTTCTTCTTAATTTTCAGAAATTTACACTTACTTGACATGAAATCTAAGACGAATTTTGTGCCGTTCTGGATTATCACATTTTTGATAATTCCATATTTAGTTTCTGTTTTGTTTTAAAATTTTCTTTTCACAGTTTCTGGTTCGGCATCTGTCATGGTTGCGCAAATTAAAAATTTCGAAAAATCGTCCTGTAAGATTAGAGTTCATTTGTTTTCCATTTTCGTGGTTGGCAGCGGCCCTACCATATTTTTATAAAACTTTTGAAAAAGTCTATTGGCAGTATCTGTAGGCGGCAAGGGCTCCTTAATTTTTTTATTTTTCTTACATATATGGCATTTTATTGTATTCTTGGATATCCTACTGATATACGAGTATGTCGATTGATCGATTTATAATGAACTTGGGATCAACAATGCTTCTTTGGCTGATAGACTGATCTCTTGTTTTTGTAATTTTATGTGTCGAGTTATAATTTATCGGCATCTAGCAATTTCTATTTCTTCTATTTTCCCTATTTTTTCTATTTCCTCTATTTCTTCTATATTCCAACTTCTTTCTGTCATAATTATGCTTTTCAAATATTTTCTTCGCTTTTCCCGACTTGTTATGGATAGCGGTTATTTCTCTAATTTTCCATACTGAGTGTAGTGATTGAAGTTAAAATTTTTTTTTTTTTGTATTTTCCTCTCCAGTGAGTGGTATGTCTTGTTCGGTTGAATTTTGTGTGGGTACTGATGTGCCGCTTTTTGTTTTACATCAACTGAAGTATTTCCATCATAAACTAGAAAATATTACCTATTTTTGCTCAATCTTAGTTTTTTCTTTTGATATAATATTAAGCGGCACTTTATTTTCTGCTTTTTTCATAAGACGGATGCTTTGTAAATAATTTATTTTTTGCTCTTGTGCCCTACTAAAAGTACACCTCACCACCCAGTGCTCATTGTCAAAACTGCTCAGGGCTGTGCCATTCATAAACTTCTGTCTCTGACGGGAATTCCAATCCAATGCTACACAATATGGACTGACTTTTGTTATACGTAACTATCTTGCTTGGCTCCTGTACTTGTCAGTCAGACACTTATGCTTCTTCGCCCTTTCTATTTCCCCAACTCTTTCTTTTTCTTTTTCTATAATTGTTGTTATTTCTTCTCATGGTTCGTAATGCTAATGTTTCTGAGTTTTTACCAAATTAATTTTCTGTTACCTTCTGCTATACCAGTTACTGTTAAAGTAACTGTTCCAAATCCCGTTTTTCTGAGAATTTGCCTGATTGTTACTATTGTGGGTTCTTCGGGAGCTGTTAACCAGATTCCTACATTTATTGCTATTTTACATCTGCTGGAATATTATTGATCCCATTGCGTGAGTATGGCTCCCGTTGATTTGGCGGTCCTGTAAATAATGCCCTTGTTTTTGAAATTTAAAACAGGTAGATGGTATAAGACTAAGGGATCCCAGCCCCCCTTTTATGCCTTATTCCATGGGGACTTTTGGATCTCAATGGTTTTGTTTTGTCTGTTGGTTTCCTGTTCTGTCCTACACAATTTATTTTGTCTGGGTATATTTCTCTGAGGGTGGCGGAATGCGATCTTCTTGTGGCAGTTTAATGTAGATATTATGCATAGTCTTTTTCTGCAGTTGTCGAAACTGTGCCCCTGTTTTCAAAAACGTACAGCCTGAGTGATTACTTAGGATATTCTTCGAAAATTTTCCATTTCATGGTCGAAATTGTGACAATAAGTACGGTATTGGGTGTGCTAACCTCTTTTCACAGTTATTTCACTCACTACCCATTTTCGTGCAAAATTTACAGGGAATAACGCTTTTGATTTTATGTTGTGTTTTTACATAACAATTCTTCTTTGTTTTCCACTATTTTTACTAGGATTGTTATCTCTTCTTCTTCTTCCTGTCTACTGAATTTTGCTTCTAGAGCATGATGCTTAAATCCTTGATAAAAGTTTGTACTGCTATTCATTTGAAGTCGTCTACCATTATTTGCTGGCCAGATCCCTCTGATCTGTTCGTGTTCTGCTCTTTCTGTAATACGCTTTCTCTTCTCATGGGTCCTTCTTAACGCTTTCGCTTGTTATGACTGTCGTCCAGATATGAAAACTGATGCATATATCTCTAATTCTTCATTCTTTTATGTGTGGTACAGGAATAACTTTTCTTTTGTTCTTTTCAACTCTGTTTTTACTATTTTAATATTTTCTGTTTTATACATTTTTATTCTTAGACTAAAATAGTAATTAATATCTATGCAGGTCAACTGCTGTTCTGTAATCTATTTAATTTAATACGTAATTCTGCAATATTCTTAAAATACATAATAATAAATTAAATAATTTTACACGTGTATAATAATTGATATGTGGGTCGTTACAAAAATAATAATTATTTCCTTAGCAAGGGTGATTCAGTGATACAAGAAGTTCCTCCTCCCTTGCGGAAAAGCCAAGCATGAAGAAAAACAAACTAACATATATAGTTTGTTAGAGTAAAGTGATTTCAGTTGTCAAAATATGAATACTTTAAAAGTTATATTTGTGACTTAGACACTACGAAGACAAGACCAATCTTATTACAAAATTCTGCTACCACAAGAAATTTTTTAATGCAACGGCGCCCACTTTTTGTAACTTGGGGATAACACGATCAAGTTTTGCCTGTCAAGTGTTAATACATTCACACTTTTTTTTACTAATACACTCACAATTTTGAGAATTGATACAAACTCGATGACAGTTTTTACTTTCCATACAGAACATCAAGTCACAATCAACAAAACAGCTGACAACAATTTTTTTCATTCTGTCTGCAAATATTTTTTTGTTTTTTTTGAAAGTTGCAATTAAAAGTGATAAAAATTAAACAGATTCAAGCTTAAAAAAAGGAATAAAAATGTTTACGTGCAAAACCAACAAATTTTTTATTTTTCTTTTACATTGATTTCCATTAAATTTATTAATTTTAAAAAGATATATTTGTATATATGATTATATTTAAATAGTTTAAAAAAAATATTGATTTAGAATCTGAATTGGTTTCTGGGTTTAATATATATAGTAAAATATAGAAGAGGAGGTTTTGCTTTAATTTTTTAAGCAGAATATGCAAGAAGCTATTTTTAATTTTCTTCGTGACGGCATCTTGAAAATGAATTATTATGAAATTGCTTGCAGCCTACGTCAGAGCCATCAATTTTATTGAATTTTGACAAGCAGTATGTGAAAAAAACTTGATAGCAAAATTGGTCGTGTAACTGCAGTGTAAGCAGAGAGAAAAAATATGCTATCTGTTGCAAGAAACAAAAAATTGCCACCTGTGCTACCAAGTTCACGCTGTATGAGTTCGCCTTGAATGGAAACAAATGCAAGAAAATCACAAAAACTATGATGTTTGCTGCCTTTTATCGCAAGGCTAAATTATTACCAGGTGGGTGCACTAGGATTCGCCGCACAGCATACACAAGCTAGCACATTTATTTCGTTATTGTAAAGTGTTTCAGTTGTGAAAGTCTGAGTATTTGCCAAATATTTGTACTTTGGACACTATGAAAACAAAAACAATTTTATCATAAAATTGTTCTACAACTAAATATCTTTAGATTGAAATGGCGTTAACATTTTCTATAAACAAAGAGAGAAAAAACTTGACAGTTGGAAGCTATTTGAAGCAAGAAGCAAAAAAATAATCACCTATGCTAACAAGTTTACCTTGTATTAATTCGCTTGTTTTATCGTATGTCTGCGGCAAATTTTTGAAACAAACAAGAGCTTGTCACGCGTGTGCTGGGAACTTTATATCCTTTATTTAAAGTTTAAATGTTAACAACGCCCATCCCAAATAAAACAATCAAACATAAAAAAACTTTAAATTTGACTGTAGCTGACCAGAATTTGAGCAAAGCAGGGATTATGCAGATATTGCTATGTTTTTGTTGTTGTACTTATTTACCAAATTTTATTCAAGCCATCTCTACCTGCCATTCACTGTATTAAATGTGTAAACAAGGATCTGAAATTTTCAGAGAGTTTGCGTACAAGAGCGCGATTTAAGCGGCTACTGTCGAAAAATATGTACATATTCAGACAAGTCAAATTGCAGTAAAAATAATAGTTTATATATTTTCACTTTCAATTTACAATAGATTGTATAATATATTGAAAATGTTATCACATACTTTTTGGAACGAAGTTCCTTAACGCGGCTTGCTGGTAGTGGAAATTAGTAGAAATCGTCACGAAAGCGTGTGAGCTGTTTATATGTATTGGTGTGCTGTCGAAAAGCAATTGTGTATGATTGGCGGTGTCTCCACTGACAGCAGCGGAGACACCTACCAATAAATATTAATTAGTTGGAAAAAGTTCCAAAAATTTAAAGAATCATAAAATTTAAAAATTTCAAAAACAACACAAAATAAAACATACAGATTTCAATTTGTATTACATTCAAAGATGAAAAAAAAACGTAAGGAACTTCGTTCCAAACGGGGGTCCCCCGACCGCATTTCTTTTTTTGTTATCAAATTTCTACTGGACTTTCTGTTGACGGCTTTTCTTCAGTAATCTCTGCAGGTAATGATGTTTGAGGCTTTTTGCGCTTTCTTCGCTTGAGCGGTGGATTCGGTGCCGGCGTTTGGGCCATTGTATTGGCCGCTACAATACTATCAACATCGTAAACTGGATAACGTGGTGTAAACTGGACATTTTCATTTAAGGCATTAGCATCGTTATCAGCTATATTTGTGGTCATGAACACGGCATCTTCATATGAAGGTGGAGCTAAAAAATGAAACAATGTAATGCATTCTATTTAATAAAAATTGCGAAACAAACAATTTTTGATTACTAACGTAGTTCATATTCAACATCTGTTTCTTCACTTAGCAAATTGGAGTTATCTTCTTCAGCTCTTTGCATAGCACTTGCGGATGTTATGGGCCCATCACTAATTTGTGGTGACTCAATTTCTCTTTCCGATATCACAAGAGGCACATTACCAACCGTAATGGGTATAACGGTTTTTGGATTACTCATTAGGCGACTCATCAAAGCTTTGACGCAAATCTCATATGAAACGCGCACAATTTTGCTTAAATGATCACAGGTGGGTGGTGTGGCTGGTACTCGTATGATTTCAGCAAAATTTTTTGTAGTTTCGCTGGCTACGGGCCCGCAAAATTTTTTAACTAAACAAAGTTTTTCGTAAATAGTGCGCATACAAGGTGTATCCGAAATATAAGTGGCACGTAAATTTAAAGTAATTAACAGATTTTTGACCGCTATCGCGGACTTGTTGTTCACCTGGCAGCTTACCAAAATCATTTGTCCTGGCACATAACCAGTCTGAGTGACATCCACTTTCAAATTGACTGGGCTGCTGTTGAGGAAACAAAAGTTTTCAAAACTTTCGTTACAGGCAGCACTCTAAAAAGATATAATATGAGTGTAATATTAAGGTACTCTGAATTTGTTTTAATATATTTTATACACCTTTAATAAAGCAGATTCTAGATTCAAATCTAGTAACTTCAGTACCGTAAATCCTTTGGTATGGGTACGGTTTGCCGATCCCTGTCTTATAAAAATCACCTTGACAGTGTATCGTATGTATCCATAAGTTCCTTCGTACGATGATGGACAGTTGCTGGGTATGGGACAGGCAAACTTGTAGGTATGTGTACCAGAATCTATTTGAATGCTGTTACCCGTTTCAGAGCCCATTAAAAATATAGATGAGGCTATATAATCTTCGCGTCCAAAAAACATGTGTCTTTTTTTATGGTTTTTCTTGTAGACAGGCTTCTTACGGCCGTGCTTTTCTTGCCACTGACACTGGGCATACCCGTTAATTTGTAATTTAATACCTAAAAATTAAAGCTTTTATAGTACACATTGAGATCTGAATCTTATACATTAACGTGTTCATAGATTGCAATAAATACACCAACTTCATTTTTGTTTTCACCTAATCAACTTACGAGTAAGCAAATGTAGAGTTTCTGCAAGCTGTTTGTCAACAATTAACTACGAGTTTTATGATTATTAGCAGAAGTACCCTGTACATTTAAGTTTTTTTGTCTGTTCAATGTGTACATAAATTCAACGAAGAAGCTTGAAGATAAAATTCTTAAATAGTTTTTAGATCTGAACACAGATTCATAACCAATTTATCTTTGCCGAAGGGGCTCATTCCTGCTGTCACAGCGTGTTTCAAGAGAAGCTAGGCTTTGTTACATCTAAGATATAGAAGCAATACCAGATATATGTGTTTATGGAATTTCATTACCGCGAGCTTAAATAGTTCTTGATCACCAGTGTGTCAAACTGTTGCATCAGCAAGAAGGGGTTTTACTCTACAGTTTATCAAAATTAAACCAGATTCATTTAGGGATCTTGTAACAAATAAAGTTATATGTTATAACGGGTTATCTATTTTGCGGTTTCAAAAGCAGTGTGTGTCAAAAGATACATAAAATATAATTTTTTTAATGATAGATATTTATTTTTTTACTATAAAGTTTGAACGTTGACATTATGTGTGAAACACTAAAATGTCTCTTGCAAAAAAAGCCATATTCGCTCGAGCTGTGTGGCATGTGGCACCGTCTTGTTGAAACCACATATTCTCCAAGTCATATTCTTCAATAGCAGGCAAAAAAACGTCAGTTATCATGTGATTATAACTCTCCGACTTGACGGTGACTGTCGTTCCATCGTCGTTTTCGAACAAGTAAGGTCCAGTAACACCTTCGGATCAAAGAGCGCACCAAACAGTGACATTTTCTGGATGTACTGGCGGCCTCTCTTCAATTTACGATTCTCAGAACCCCAAATAAGACAATTTTGTTTATTAACATACCCACCGAGTGAGAAATGTGCTTCATTGCTGAAGAAAATTTTGTTAAAAAAATCGCGACACATTCGGGTCTTTGGCAACACTTTCATTTACAGCTGCGATATTTTCAATGGAACGAGCGAAAGGATGATGCGCAGGCCTTACAATATTTGTAACCGCTTCAGTCTCTTCAAATTTCTCCACAATTTTGCCAATGGCTTGCCTAGTTGGACGATTATATAAACCATAATCTCCTCTTAGAGCACGATACATATCTGTGGCAAAATCACCATTTTTGTAGTATGTTTTGGTAATTGTTATACGTTTTATGATTATTAAGCGATACACTTTCGTCAATATCAGACTTTTAACTGAGAAGCAAAATATTTTATACATTTTAGTGTGACACATTTCGAACTCCAGTACTATACTTTTGAAATCACTAAATGGATAACTGTTATTATAATTGTGAAAATTACAGAAGCTTTCATTTACATATGCCACTAACACTGTTGTGAAGGGTATAGGTTCGAGTTAGTATGATGTTACTTGATGTTACCGAAGTCCTTAGGATGTAACAACCCAGCACCTAGCTATGTGATTCAATATCTATACGCCGCAGGAAATTCGCAAAAGATGTGATAATCCGTTTCTTTTTCCTCATTATATAGTCTGCAGGAATCACTGCTTACCAGTTTTAGTTTTTAAGATGTTAATTTAGCTTACAGTGTCCCGTCTTTAGCCCTGTATATAGCCAATGTGGTGCCAATAGATGTATGTTACCTGTTATTACTCTCATTATTCTACTCATTTTAGGCTTCCTAAGTGTGAGCTCCTAGCCTGGATCTTCCGATAGAATTCTTATGCTGAGTATAATGGTTTCCTAATTACAAAGAGTTGAATAACTCTGTGGGCCTAATTCCTTAACTCAGATTTTACTGCGTTGAATGGCTTCGCGCATTCCAAACTTATGTTGTTAATTCTTTTGCCTTAAGGGCAGGAGAATTAACGTATTAACGAGTGTATTCCGGCACCAATATAAAGTAACTGTTAATAGTGTTTTGGCAATCCCAAACTGTCCAAGATTTAATCTGCTAGGCATTTTACTGTCCGTAAATATATTCATGGGTCCTGGGCTACTCTTCTCACATTATTAAGTTCCCTAATACATTCCGCTTTGGCTGGAACTTTCATTTGCAGAGCTTGGAAGGGTAAAAAAAGGGTAAACCGGTACTTTTTTCTTATTTTTTTTTTTTTGCTTGCTATAGTTTGGTTTTGCAATTTTTACCCTTTTAATAACTCAAAACTCCTTTGCTTTTTTAAGATAAATCATCTCTAGTAGGCTTGGTTGGATCGCATCAAGGTTGGAGCGTGTGCGAACAAGACTGCTCGACCGTACTCACCTGCCTCTACATACCCCATATATAGGGAAACAAATATTTTATCTATAAGCAAGCTTGAACAATTTTTTAAATCAAAGAGTCAATCTAGTGATAAACAATGTTATTACGAATGCAAAATAAAAAAATGATTTCCGATATCAGTTGATATATATCTGACTAATAGATATGATTTTTTCCAAGCTCTAGGCCAAATCATATCTATTTAGTTTTTTAATAAAAAGGCTGAATAGAAAAATTACAAGAAGTTATCTAACTAATAGCAAAAACCAGTGCTTTAAGAATTTATGTTAGTTTTATGCTGCAGCTCTTTTCTGGGTGTATGTGTGTGCGTGCACAAAAAATACCTTTAACTCAAGAAAAAATGTTGTTCCAACAAGAAGTTTATTGGACAAACTGTGAGTTAAAACTTGATTTTATACAATTCTTATATACTGTTCATACATGCAGCAATATTGAAATTATAACAATTAAAGCCATTATTGAGACAAAATTTTCATATAAAAATTACAATTATCTTATTGGCAATTAAGAGATAATTGTTTCAATAATGAGTAAAATTTATAATGCAACACTGTTATATTTGTATTAACAGTACCAAATGAACAAGCTTTTACAATAACAGTACATATTGAACACTCCTTGTGAAAATTTGACTAATCAAACATCAACAAAATAAATAAACAAAAAACAAAATTTTTTTTTAAATTTTTTATGATAAAGGGTGTTTTTTTCGATGTATAGAACTTTAAGTTGCAATAAAACAACGATGGATTATTCAATTGACATGAGCTTTATTTATCCGAAAGATAATCTTGTGGCATTACATTTTAAATATGACTTCTGGCATATGACCGCCACGGCTGGCGCGGATGTAGTCCAATCTGGACGTCCAATTTTCGATGACTTTTTCCAACATTTCTGGCCGTATATCGGCAATAACACGGCGAATGTTGTCTTCCAAATGGTCATGCGTTTGTGGCACAAGCATGTTGCGCAGTCTTGTGTAAATCACATCTCCAGGACATCATGGTTATTCAATTCAGGAATGAAAAAGTTAGTAATCATGGCTCTATATCGATCACCATTGACTGTAACGTTCTGGCCAACATCGTTTTTGAAGAAGTCCGGACCAATGATTCCACCAGCCCATAAAGCGCACCAAACAGTCAGTTTTTCTGGATGTAACGGTGTTTCGACATGCACTTGAGGATTAGCTTCACTCCAAATGCGGCAGCTTTGTTTGTTGACGTTGCCATTCAACCAGAAGTACGCTTCATCGCTAAAAAAAAAATTGTGCGCGATACGTATTCCGCACAGAACCATTATTTTCGAAATAAAATTGCACTATTTGCAAGCCTTGTTCACGAGTGAGTTTATTCATGATGTAAATATTGCCAACCAAACTGAACATAAATCACTTGACACCTGTTAAATCGGTCGCCATCTAGAACAGTAATGCCAAATTAAAGTTCTATACATCGAAAAAAACACCCTTTACAAAATAACCAGATGTAAACAATAATTTTTTCACCTGTCAAATGCTAATTGTCGTAGCAATATTAAGTATGTATGAACACCAAAAATATATTGTCAATTAACTGAATATTGTTTCAATTAAAAAGGCATATGTGAACATGATATTAGTGTAAACACAAAAATGAACTTAATTATTTATTTGCTTTAAGAGCCAATTGAAATGTATTAATTCAGGTCCAAAAATGAACCTCTTCAAAGAAAAGTAGAAGTGTTGCAAAACGAAAAAAGAAATGTTTGCTGTGTTAAAGGTTTGTTTGAACATTTCTGATTCTCATTCTGTTCATGGGAATTATGGAAGAAGTAGTTAAGTTTCAAACAAACTTTTAAGAATTTTTCAAGTCTACTGATGAGTTGATTAGCACCAACGAAATGTCGTCGGCATATAGACAGCTAAAAACTACAAAACATTTTTTGAAAAGGTTCATTTTTGGACCTGAATTAGTAAAGATAAAAACATATTTTTATGGTTTTAACGTTAAAGCCCGATTTTAACTTTTGGTATGAAAACACTATAAATATAATATATTTTTATAAATCGTGTTTAGTGCTCTTCAATTGCATTTATTTTGTGTTCATGTAACAGACGACGCTATAATTAAACTTCAATTAGAAATATTATCCGGAAAATGCACTCGAACTGTCAGCGAAATATTGAATAATATTGTTAATAAATTTTATATAAAAAAACGATTAGAAATTAGGTTTTTCAAAAATTAGAAAGATCAAATTTAATATATTTAATCTTCAAATATCAAATTTATATATTTACACCCTTATTCATAAAAATTATAATGCTGTTATTTGACAAATTTGTATGGAAAACTTGTCAAATAAGAGTTTCATAAACCTAAAATATTTATTATGAATCAGGCCCTTAGTCTTCAATATATTATTACCTTTAAAACATTTCGATTTGTTCAAAGTAAATACCACTTTTCCCGCTAATACTTGACCCGTAAAATAAGTACCGTATTCGTTTTGATCGAATTCTATGAGGCAATTATTTGCCATAGTAAAGTAAGACTAATTTCGTATTTTCTATAAGTTGTTAGGAAATTCTAAAAATTATTCCTACTACGTCGTTTAATACGAATTAAAATAACTAACTGAAATTCTAATATTAACTGCCAACTTATTATTCCATGAGCAGTTGTCATAAGTATTTACTCAAGATAACAACACACTCAGGGACGTATCTTTTTTTTTTGTGAGCGTAAATTTTGCTATTGTTGCTTATGTGCTCACCAAAATTTTCTATGGAAATGAGTTAAGGTTATCAGCTAATTGATACCGAATTTGTATATGATAAAAAATGATATTCGTTCAGCCATTAAAAATTGAAACATTTTATTAGAAGGCGTTAAACAGAGTATTACTTTTAAATTAGAATTTTAGTAAGCGATTTTTGGTTTGCTTAATAATCATTCAGAGACACTTATGTAGGTAGTAAAAACGTAATACTTACGTTGGATTAGTTGCTAAAATTTAACAATCGTTAGCCATCTATATACAAACAAAAAAAAAAAGATCTCTACCTCGTAAACGTCAAATTTTGACATTGCTCTAAAAAGAATACACTGGAACACAGCAGACAGATGTAGTCGCAATTTGCTTAGCAAAATGGGCTAACCTATTTGCATGGCAGTGCGAAAGTCCTGCTGTACCAGTCAGTCTAGTACCTGACTGAATTTATTTATTTAATATATATTAATTCAGATCCAAAAATATACCTTGTTAATGTTTTCTGTCTATTTCAGCCGTCTATATGCCGCCATCATTTCGGTGATGCTATTCAAGTCATCAGTAGACGCGAAAAAGCTTAAAATAATTACGATATTCAAAGGGTCGTCCTAAAGTCAGAAGTCTTAAAACAATAGCACGAAAATATATGACTGCTGTGAGCAACCTGTCATAAAGTAGTGCGCTATTTAAAATATGAGTCAGCTGTAAAAAAAAAGAAAGCCATTTAAATATTTTTATTCGTAATGCCAAAATAAGTGGAAAAACTAGCTATTAGATGTTTTGATAGCTGATTCAAGTAAATTTGAAATCAAATATGTTCATATTTACTAACATATACATACATATGTATGTATATATTTTAATGCATTTATTTCTTAAATGATATTAAAGTGAATAGATAAATTTATTCAAACAAAAACAGCTGGCGCCGGTTGAACGGAGTCGATTCATTTTTTTGACGGCGGCCAGTACACAAGCGTTTGTGGGCTGCCAGTCTTCTAAGATTAGTATCTCATTTTTAGGTGAAATGCATGGACATGGATGTTGATATAAATATCTGCGAAACACACACATGCATACATTCGTATCGCACACAAACATATTTAGTCCACACTATCACACATTTAATTTTTACTATATCGTACGCCTGAGTAGGATAGTAAAACAAGGCCTTCAGCTATTAAACAAATGCATTCTTGTTTGGGTACATACATACATATAAGCGTTATGCGCATATAAGGGGTTTTTTATGTATATATAAAATATTTTTTTAGAATATAATTTGCGACAGGTAAAGAATATCATCGGCTCGACGAATGCGTTTTAGCCGTTCGCCTCAGATGTATGCTGTTAACTTATGACGAATCACTAAACACAGTCGATGAAGTCTTATTAATTTATGACTATTTTTGTTTGCAGCACAACAACAATTTTTTTAAACTATCATAAAATGTCAGTACTTTCTGACATTATGACACAATATGAGACCGTTTGAATACCGTAATTGTTTGAAACCCAACTGTTATTATTCCATACTTCCCATGAACATAGTGAGAATCGGAAATGTTCAAACAAACCTTTAACACAGTAATGTCGGCGATATATAGACGGCTGAAAAAGACAGAAACCATTTGTAAGGTATATTTTTGGACTTGAATTAATATATTGCAATTGGCTCTTAAAGCAAATAAATAATTAAGTTAATTTTATTTAATATGGTTTTATACGGGCGTTTGTTGAATTCTTTGTCGTAACAGTCACAGGGATTATAAGTTTGCTTTTTTTTTGCAATATCAGTGTAACTATACATTTCTAACGCTTTTTTCTAACGCTTTTTTAATAAAAAAAGATAAATAGTAACGAAAAATTCTTTTAAGTGTTTAAAAAACCATAATTAAAACATAAACTATATAATTTAGCATGGATTTTAAAAGCCAAAAAATAAAAGAAAGAATTTCAATATCGGTCCAATTATGTCCACAACATGGCAAAAACGACTTCTTGAAAAATTGGGCCTGAACGTGCGCTCAAAACTGATTTCTCAAGAATCGCACGTGTACAGGAGCTGACAACGTTATTTGTGCCAAAAAGTTGACGGTTTAAAAAAATTGGCTTGTGTACAGACAGTAAATAAAAATTTATGAGATCAATCTATATACAGCGTGAGCCGATTACACAGTTTTGTATATACATATATACACCCGTAACACTTGTTCTAAAGGGTATACAATAAATTAGGACTGTAAAATTTATCTCAAAGCTTTTGGAGAACACCATTAAATATGCCATGAGGCAATTTACACCTTGAAAGAACCTTACAAAATTATTGAGAGTATTAAAGTGGAAACGATAACAATATCTGCGCTGACTAAAAACACCTCTTCGAAAGCTTTACATATGTATGTACTAGAGTTGTGCGCAAGAGTGTTTTTTGGCTCATGTCACGCACGCTCACAATCAAAGAACTTTTCCTCACGCATTTTCAAGCACGAACCTTTTTTAATCACTTTGTGTTAAAGCAAAATACAAACGTCAAAGAACGTCGCAAGCGCTAACAATCTAAGTCTTAAAACATAAGTTTTGAGAAAACAGTGTTTTCAGTGTGGAACAATTCTCTTGAAACAATGAAAATGTGCAATTTAGTTTTTTGATGAATCAAAGATTATAATATTAAATATTTAGTTATTTTGACCCCTTTTTTTCTTATATTTTATATATTTATTTGAGCTCAAGGTCTTTTGGAATTTGAGTAATTATTTTTGTCAATATTTCGCTCTCCTTCTGATAGTTTCTTCAGGACAATAATAATGAAAAATGTTTCATTATTATTGTCCTGAAGAAGCTATCCGAAGGAGAGCGAAATATTGACAAAAATAATTAATCGAATTCCAAAAGACCTTGCGCTCAAATATATTTATAAAAGATTATAATATTAAAAAAATCATATATGGTTTGATAAAAACATGTCTCCTATGACATTTTGGAGTATATTGCGAGTTTCATAGGACGTTTATTAAGGATTACTTCCATTCTGTTTTTTTTTTTTTTTTGATAATTTAACAAACTTTGTAAGAGACATCAACTTGAAATTTACATCAATATGTAATTCTGTTAGTAGAATATTGAAGATCATATAACTCCCCTTAAGTCGATATATGTTGCTATAGACATATGTCAGTTACGCAAACCACGGGCAATTAGGCAGCTTTGATTTACTTTTAATACCTCATTCATGCTTCAAAAGTGTATTATTACATAAAAGTTGCCAGCATTTCAAAATATTATAGCTGGTGCTTTTTTAAAAAAAAAAAATTGTCATATAAAATATATAAAATTAAAAATGTTGCCCTATGCTGTAGAAACGAAAACGGCATTAATGTTTTAACTTTTTCGTGAAATTTCGTGAAACTTTGTTAACTGCCTTAAAATGGTAATCACCCGCTATCGCACAGGAAATTTTATTTCTAAATCACGTTCACGAACTCACGCGTTCTAAAACTTTGTTATGACCCCGCGTAATTCACTACATTTTCACAACAACCGCACATCTCTAGTATGTATTTGCGTTCTGTGACTGACAAAGAGCAAGTTATTCTTGAATTTTATCTCACTTCTTAGAGTTTTTCTGTAGCACTGCTTGCGTATATATATTTACGTGTACATTTGTGTAGCTTTTATTTCTAATTTTAAGAACCTAATATTTTATAAGATAAAAACTTATTTTAAGTTTAGCACACACACTTGAAGCAATAACTACGTTTTTTTTGTTGTTGTGAAAAATCAAACAAAAAGACTTTGAATAAAATGAAAACAACATTTTAGAAAACTAATATGGTTGTGACGTGTGATATAGAGTTCGAAAATAATTCAGAGGCTATATATTATGTCGGTCAAGTGATAGTGGGTAAAGTTACGCTGACAGCCGATAGACTGAAGCAAGTTAAAGGTTAAGTGCAAGTTGAGTACAAACGTTGATGACTCACGACGGAGGCAAACAATTTCATTAACGTCATATATGTACTCGTATGACCATTATTAGAACTAAGAATTAATCGTTATCTTTCTTTGAATTAACAGCTGTCAAATTGAAAATTAGTGGTTCAGCGAAGACCAAATGGAAAGAAAAGCATTCAGACAATGATGCACATGAATCGTACCACAGCCAAGTGGACTATCTCAAAACTGTTACTAGTCTGCTGGCACCAAAAGCAGATGGTAATAATTGCATTTATCAACCGAAATTCGTCAGTTCTGACTTTAAAAATTTTCTTTTTATAGATCAGGCAGTTACAATTGAACCAGGCATTCATACTTTCAGTTTTGTTTGTCACATACCTCTCAACTGTCCATCTTCGTTTGAGGAGGAAAATGGTTGTATTAGATATTTTGTACAAGTTTCACTAGAACGCCCTTGGAAATTCGACCAGCATTTTACAAAGGGACTCACAATTCTGGCTATTATGAATTTAAATTATGATGATCTGCAGCTGCAGGTATGTTTTGTTAGTAAATATGCCCGTATGTAATTACAACAATAGTTACATTACAACAGAGCTATACTGTACTTTGCACAAAATCTGCTGTTTATAACAGACTTCAAAAAGAAAGAAAATAACCAAATAAGTCGGCAGCAAACTGCATTATATGCGCCTCCATTGCTTATATTATACAACAGAATCGAGGAGGAGTTTTTCATTTAGTATAAAAAGATATAACAATAATCAAAAAAAAAAAAAAAAAAAATTCACGCTTTGATGTATCCATATACTAAAATTTCTTCATATGTAAAGGAAAAGTATGATTGAGGTAATCATAGTCGAAGAGAAACATACTATTATTAAAACAAATGGTAGCCAATTCTACCCATACTTTTGCAATTTCCCTCCACACTATTGTGTAACCTAAGTGGCTGAATTCAACAAAAACAAGGCTCCTCCCGACATTTGACATGAAATTCAATCATAACATTGCATTAAAAATGACAGGCTAGGCATTGCAATATTATGATTGAGTTGAATGATATCACGGCTAGTGGCCACAATAGCCCAATCGATTAGAATATTTACAGAATGCAAATAAATATTCATACATATATGTCTATATATTATTCAAAACTCTTTCTTACACACACAATAACAGCAGCTCCTTATGTGTTCCATAATTTTTATTGCACAATTGTCTTATTTCCGTTTTAATAACTGTGATCTTTTATTTAATTTATTTTTTGTTTCTTTTCAATAAAAGAAAAATATTTATTAATAGAAACACACAAATTTTCCATCACAGCACAAGAAGTTGAGAAAAATTAGCTGTCAGCGACAGCAACAAAAACTTGTTAAAAACAACTACATATTGTTTATAATTCGGTTACCATTTGCTAGATCAAAAATACTATGTTTGTAACAAATAAAACTAGAAATATATTTTCTTTTAACGAAATGCATATCACTGTGATCTTCAACCTAACTCCCCATATGATCTTCGATATGTAGTGTGAAAATCTGCTGTTCATGGTTTAAGCGTTAAAAGCAGATTTTAACTTAAGTGTGACAACACTATTAAATTTTTTTTTTAACAGCAACTGTATCCGTTATAAATAATTTAAAACTAAATATAACTTTAAGCTATTAAAAATTTAAACAAAAACCATTTCTAAAGCTTGAACTTACGTATTGTTTGCTATAAGAGCTAATTGGGATTGAATATATAAGTTCTGCCTTTAGTCTATATGTCGCCGACTTAATTTTTCAGTAAACTCGAAGAAAATAATAATCGAATGTCACAAATTTTTAAATATTTTCTCTTACTTTTCTCTTACTTTCCCATAACGAAGTTGTAAGTAAAATATTTGTTTAGAAAAGTAAAATTGTTGCACAAGGATTGATTTCCGTATTAAAGGATGGTTTGACAGTTAACGATTGTCATGGGAATCTTAGAATCATTCATAAAGTTTCAGACATTTTTTAAGTTTGCTTTAAGAAGTCTATTGATCAATTCAGTAGCATCAACGAATTGTTGGCGGCATATAAACGGCTAAAATAGTCATAAAACAATTAATAAGGTACACTAGCTCACAGAATTATTACTAAAAACTTTTCATTATTTCAAATGTTATAGAACTTTGGCCGATGAAAAACGGCTTGAAGCCAATGTGTGTAAAATTGAATTCCAAATTTGAGTCTTATGAAGTAAATGTATACAATTAACAACTATATTGTCGCAGTGATGAACATTAGTTACACCTCGTTTAACAAAAAACGTGCTGAGTTTCCCCGAACATTGGTTTTATAGGGCATCTCTGAACACTTGCAATTTCTTCCAAAAATTTTATTTTTTAAGTGAAACTATATTGTATTTTCACAAATTGCTACACATCCCTAAGTGTGAATGTTTTGATTTTGTTATCATATCTTTCACAATTATTATCTATTTTTTAGTCAAAATATTATCTAGAAACAATTATGCGTAGTGCCTTTGCTTATAATACAATTAAATTTTCCTCGCAATCAATATTTTGAAGTATTGGGTACTCCACGATTACTCATGTACTTTTGGCTATGAATTAATAAAATTTTTTATAGAATGAAAAAGCTCCTTCTAAATTTAAGTCTTTTCTATTTGAATTTAGTACGAAGCGCACTTGAAAATTTAAGTACTGGATGGGGATTATTATAGAGACTTAATCCTACTCATGCTTAAAATGAGTACGCGATTCATAGAAATATTTGTAACAGCACTTGTGCGTGCTTGTACAAGTATTGAATTTTGTTTCATTTTCTTAATTGCTGCGAAGGCTGCACTGGCAGTACTTACGCTCCGGGTTCAAATCGGCAAGCATACAAAACAATTAATAAACTATAATTAAATGTAAACTAAGCAAGCACAAAACCAAGGCTTTTTTAATAAAACTCTTTAGTTTTTATTAATCATTCTCGAAAAATAGTTAATACTTATTTTGTTTTTATCCAGGGTGGGAAAATTGTTGGTATTTTTTCGGTACGATGGTACTCCTCATTTTTCCCAATTTGTTGTTGCTAATTGACTTAAAATTCTAATTATTTTTTAATACCCAACACATTCATAACATTAATATACGCCAGCAAATTAAGAATAAATAACAGATAATCTTCTAACGTTTTCTAAGTGCAAGAAACATTATATTTTTTTCGCAAAAAGTTATTCACTTATTTTTTTAATTTAAGTACGGGAGTCTAGTTTAATACTAGAGATGTGCGGTTGAATAAATTACGCGTTAGTGCTTGAACGTTATTTAAAATTAAAATTCCCTGCTTGATATTGCGTGATTACTATTTTAAGGCAGTTCACGGAATTTCACAAAATTTCACGAAAATTTTAATACATTGCCTGTTTTTGGCTGGCAAAAAAAAAACTCTCGAAAATTTTTCTTTGAACACTTTTACAGTGCAATTTAATTTTGCTCAATGTCTACTACACATTTGTTAATGTACATTCATCTGGGTCAATTTGCATGGAAGGAAACAAATCTTAAAAATCGTGGGGGAAATAATTGCATGAGTAATTTTTTTTTATAGCTAAATGTAGTTAAAAAACAAAAAATAAGCCAATATCTACGAATATTGTTTTTTGTTTAATTTAGGCATTTTTATGTTTATAACGAAAAATTAATGTTTTTAGTTTTTCGTGTGTAAAATTTTGTGATTAAAATATGTTGGTGGGTGAAAATGCCTAATTGAAATTTTTTTTCGGGAGTGTGAGTGACGTGGGTTACAACAAAAATTCTCGTGCGGGAAACTTTTTGAGGAAAGTTATTTTGATCGTGAACGTGCACATCTCTGTTTAGCACCACTGGTGTCGAAAAAGTTTAATTTTAAAAGCATGTTGGTACTAAATTAGTTTTCTCCTTTATTATTCCTGATATCGAATGTATTTGGGGTTGAGAAAAATAAATAAATAAGCAGTTTTGAAAAGCGTCTTGCGTGGAAAGTAGTTCACCGAAAAGTTAATTTAAATAGCTGTTTAAAGAGTAGAATACCTACAGAAAAATGTGGGTTTCTCGTGCCTTATCGAATTCGAAAATACTAAAAGTGACTCGTATTGGGCTGGACAAATTGTTAGCGGAACTGTTAAAATAACAGCCGATGAAGTTGAACGCGTAAAAGGTACGCTAAAATTTTCTTAAAGGAAAATTGATCTGCTGGGGATTTTTTTTTTGTACTGCAAACATAGAAACCATAATTTACCGATAAGCTCTAAACACATAGACGACAGCAGACTGCAAATGCTGCCTACTTCAAGTGCAGCCAACTTCAAATGTTGCTCTGAAGTCGGCTTCATAATTATTTTGAAGACAGCAACAACATAATAATCAGCTGGTGAAAAATCAAGGAAAAAGATGAAGAAAACTTTTTCAAAGCAACCAGGATGAAAATTAAATAAAGTATCACAAAAAATTAGCTCAAACGAAAAAAATTGTTTTGATATTGAAAATGAACAGCTGTGTATTTTAGCAATGCTAATTTCAGGGATGCCGTATTTCTTATTTCATAATGAATAAAATTGAAAATATTGATGAAAAATGTAATAATATCACGAAAAAACTATAAAAACACATACATTTATTTATTTATTGTATTTTTACAATGTTCTTTTGTGTTTAATATTAGAAAAAAAGTTTTTGTTCTAATTTGTCCAATTTATATATATAATGGCAACACTATATTTGCTTATTTGCTGCCCGTCAAAATAGAAAATAGCCTAAGTTGGCAGCAGCAGCAAATGCTGTTGTGCAGTCGTGCTGCCCTGCTGCCGTCAAAATAATCGTTTTCATTTAAACACATGCATTTTATTTTTGACGTATTGCTGCTTGCTGTCTGCTGTCGTCTATGTGTTTAGAGCTATAGACAGATTAAATGCTTATAAACAAAACCAATAACAAAAGTTCAGCAATACCAAAACATTGTTGTTGTGTTCCGTACAAGATTTACTGAGCTATACGTGATTATATACCTGGCATGTGTGGAAGGCAAAATCCAGTTTCTGTCAAGTGTTTGAAAACTAAAAATTAAATCAAGATGATTTTGTACCAGCTGACTACTGTGTTTAGCTAGAGTTGTCAAAGGTTTGCTAGTTAAAATAATTGTAACGCGAACAAATAGGTGAACATAAAGTAATTCGCCTATAAAATACATGAAGTGTTTGTTGGTAGTTATGCGGTTACCTGTTATTAGCGTACCTTGAATTAAATAACAGAGTGCGAAAAGCACTCGAACTAAGCTCGCTCGCAAGTGAACCCAAAACATGCAAGTTCATAAAATAAAGCACACAATGATTTAAAAAGCACAGAAAAAAGCTCACATTGCGAGCTAAACCAAAACAGCTGCTGCAAGCTTTATTTCTGTTTACAATTTTTGAGTCGTAAAAAATTTCTGATATTTTTGCTGAATTTGTGTAGTTGAATCAATACAGTGTATTGAGCCATACACTTATTAGCAGGTCAAGTTTTTAAGGTGTTTGTTTTATAAAACCTTTTTATACCCTTCACATAAATGTGTAAGGGTATATATAAGTTTGTGATTCCGTTTGTAACGCATTGAAATATCCATCTAAGACCCCATAAAGTATATATATTCTGGATCAGCATCAATAGCGATTACGATTGAGCGATGTCCGTCTGTCCGTCTGTCCGTCTGTCCGTCTGTCCGTCGGTCCGTCTGTCCGTCTGTCCGTCTGTCCGTCTGTAGTCGTTGAAATACCGTTTCTGAGAAAACGGTTTGAGATAGAAACCTCATTCTTTCGCTAAAACGTGTGAAACCCCGGTAGTGGGTCTGCTATTGAAATTCAGTAAGATAGGTCCGCGGATAGCCGAGATATATTCAAAAAACCGGGTTTTGAGGGATATTTTGTGTAATTTTTGTATTCAGATTTTTGAAAAAAATTTTTTCTTAAAAACTAAACCATATCATTTTTAGTGCTCATTAAATCCTAGAAATGAAGGAATTTTTGAAATCGGCCCATATATATCCGAGATATAGCGTCTCCCGATTTTTAAAGAAATCGGCTTTATTAGCCAAATAAGACAACTTTTGGCACCGGAGATCAATCAAGATGGTATATATAGGCTATTTAGAGGCAAAAATGGAAAACTTTTCCACATCGGCCCATATACACTCGAGATATAGCGCCTCCCGTTTTCTCAAGAAGTCGGCTCTAAAAGCCAAATAAAACAACTTTTGGTATCAAAAATCGATTAGAATGGAACATATAAGGTGTTTAAAAGCAAAATTGGAAAATTTTTGAAATCGGTCCATATATATCTGAGATATAGCGACTCCTGATTTTTCAAGAAATCCGCTCTTTAAGCCAAATAAAGCAATTTTTGGCACTAAAAATCAATCAGAATGGTACATATAGACTATTTAGAGGCAAACGTGTAAAATTTTGGACATCGGCCCATATACACTCGAGATATAGCGCCTCAAGTTTTCTCAAGAAGTCGGCTCTAAAAGCCAAATAAAACAACTTTTGGTACCAAAAATCGATCAGAATGGTACATATAAGGTGTTTAAAAGCAAAATTTGAAAATGTCTGCAATCGGTCTATATATACCTGAGATATAGCGTCTCCCGATTTTTCAAGAAATCGGCTCTATAAGCTAAATAAAACAACTTTTGGCACCAAAAATCAATCAGAATGATACATATAGGTTAGTCAGAAGCAAAACTGGAAATCTTTTTGTCATCGGCCCATATATGTTCGAGATATAGCGCCTCCCGATATCTCAAGAAGTCGGGCCTGGAAGCTAAACGAAACAGTTTTTTGCACTAAATATTTGTCGGAATGGTACATACAGGCCGTTTAGGGGCAAAATTAGAAAATTTTTGGACATCGGCCCATATGCACCCAACTTTTGGTACCAAAAATCAATCATAATGGTACATACATATGTATATAATATTATATACATATGTATATAATATTTGCGATCATGTATGAATGTATGTATGTATGTATGTATGTATGTATGTATGTATGTATGTATGTATGTATGTATGTATGTATGTATGTATGTATGTATGTATGTATGTATGTATGTATGTATGTATGTATGTATGTATGTATGTATGTATGTATGTATGTATGTAGATACGTTTGTATATATGTAGGTATGTATGTATCTACATATGTATGTATGCATGCAAGTATGTTAGCATAAACAATTTTTTTGCTTTGGTGTAAAAATGTGTATGTATGTACATACATATGTATACACGAGCTTGAAAATGAAAGTGATATAAAGAATTGTTGAAAAAAGGGTACGCAATGAAATTCTTTTAAACAATTGCGTCTTCAAATTCATTCACACAAAAAATCATTTTGGGTTTCCCTACGTACTTACATATGTACATACACACACACATGTGTATGATGATACGCAATAGATCATCAACAACGTGCACAAGAAAAAAATAATTTTGTAAAAGCAAGCAATGTAAATATGTATGTATGTATATATGTATGTATATAATCATTGTTTTATGGAACACACTGAAAATATTCAATAATAAAGAATTTATTTTAGAGTTTTCTATTATAGATACATACATACATACATACGTATGCATGTACCCACATACGTAAGTAAATTGAAAAGAAAATCACACTTAATGGCAATGTTTAGCATTATAATTCAAAAATAATGCAATTATATGCAATTTTTTGTTAAATAAATTTTACTATAAAGTTAACTGATAAATAATTAAGAAATACATTTTGCTTTTCTTTATTTCATTGATATTAAAAAGAATTGGTGTCACCCAGTGGTTGAACTTGAGCATATTAGGAATTATTTAAATAAAAGTTTTGCAGACTGTGTTAAATCCCGGTAGTGGATCTGATATTGAAATTCAGAAAAAATCGGCCCATATATACCCCAGATATAGCGTCTCCCGATATTTCAAGAAATCGGCTTTAAAAGCCAAATAAAACAACTTTTCGCACCAAAAATCAATCAGAATGTATGTACCATTGTGAAGGGTATTTAAGATTCGGCCCAGCCGAATATAGCACTCTTACTTGTTTGCTCTAGTGTTGTTGAAATCTGGAACATTATTATTATTATATTATGCTTCTAAAATGAATTCTTTAGAAATTTTTAATATTTTTATTGTCTACAGAAAATTATCTTTACATTGCCACTAATATTTTGATTGATTTGTTGCTCAAATTTGCGGCTAAGTATAATGCTACCATTTATTCTCGTAATAACATTTCCTGTGGCAATCCTTAGTATTATTATTGTATGACGCAGTCTCATGGGTTTTTTTGAGCAGCAAAAAGAAATGAATTTTTTAGATAGTGAAAATATAAATGACAAACCGGAGCTTCATGTCCAGCATTTGGTACCGTATTCTGCCTTCAGGTACTGCTAATAAAGTATCTTGTTTAAAATTGCCACAACAACGACCCTGTTTGAAAAAATATATTTTTGATATATATTAGTTTATTTAACAAGTGAGTTTTAGAAGTGAAATTTTGTCCGGTTTGTGAAATCGATACTTCCAACAGTATTTTTATTTTTTTATTGCCAGAGTTTAAAAAAAAAAAAAAAAAAAAAAAAATATATATATATATATATATATATATATATATATATATATATATATATATATATATATATGTAGGCATCAAGCATAGTTCGGATGTAGTTTTTATACATATGCCGTAATTTAAATGCTTTTGCATACTTCAAATGCAGCTGTCAAACTTATATATGTTTCTTGTATAGTTTGACTGCATATGAATTCCAATGCATTTTTTTCGAGCTTGATTTTTTTTTCCTGTTCAACTCCGCGACATTTGACATGAAATTCAATCATAACATTGCATTAAAAATGACAGGCTAGGCATTGCAATATTATGATTGAGTTGAATGATATCACGGCTAGTGGCCACAATAGCCCAATCGATTAGAATATTTACAGAATGCAAATAAATATTCATACATATATGTATGTCTATATATTATTCAAAACTCTTTCTTACACACACAATAACAGCAGCTCCTTATGTGTTCCATAATTTTTATTGCACAATTGTCTTATTTCCGTTTTAATAACTGTGATCTTTTATTTAATTTATTTTTTGTTTCTTTTCAATAAAAGAAAAATATTTATTAATAGAAACACACAAATTTTCCATCACAGCACAAGAAGTTGAGAAAAATTAGCTGTCAGCGACAGCAACAAAAACTTGTTAAAAACAACTACATATTGTTTATAATTCGGTTACCATTTGCTAGATCAAAAATACTATGTTTGTAACAAATAAAACTAGAAATATATTTTCTTTTAACGAAATGCATATCACTGTGATCTTCAACCTAACTCCCCATATGATCTTCGATATGTAGTGTGAAAATCTGCTGTTCATGGTTTAAGCGTTAAAAGCAGATTTTAACTTAAGTGTGACAACACTATTAAATTTTTTTTTTAACAGCAACTGTATCCGTTATAAATAATTTAAAACTAAATATAACTTTAAGCTATTAAAAATTTAAACAAAAACCATTTCTAAAGCTTGAACTTACGTATTGTTTGCTATAAGAGCTAATTGGGATTGAATATATAAGTTCTGCCTTTAGTCTATATGTCGCCGACTTAATTTTTCAGTAAACTCGAAGAAAATAATAATCGAATGTCACAAATTTTTAAATATTTTCTCTTACTTTTCTCTTACTTTCCCATAACGAAGTTGTAAGTAAAATATTTGTTTAGAAAAGTAAAATTGTTGCACAAGGATTGATTTCCGTATTAAAGGATGGTTTGACAGTTAACGATTGTCATGGGAATCTTAGAATCATTCATAAAGTTTCAGACATTTTTTAAGTTTGCTTTAAGAAGTCTATTGATCAATTCAGTAGCATCAACGAATTGTTGGCGGCATATAAACGGCTAAAATAGTCATAAAACAATTAATAAGGTACACTAGCTCACAGAATTATTACTAAAAACTTTTCATTATTTCAAATGTTATAGAACTTTGGCCGATGAAAAACGGCTTGAAGCCAATGTGTGTAAAATTGAATTCCAAATTTGAGTCTTATGAAGTAAATGTATACAATTAACAACTATATTGTCGCAGTGATGAACATTAGTTACACCTCGTTTAACAAAAAACGTGCTGAGTTTCCCCGAACATTGGTTTTATAGGGCATCTCTGAACACTTGCAATTTCTTCCAAAAATTTTATTTTTTAAGTGAAACTATATTGTATTTTCACAAATTGCTACACATCCCTAAGTGTGAATGTTTTGATTTTGTTATCATATCTTTCACAATTATTATCTATTTTTTAGTCAAAATATTATCTAGAAACAATTATGCGTAGTGCCTTTGCTTATAATACAATTAAATTTTCCTCGCAATCAATATTTTGAAGTATTGGGTACTCCACGATTACTCATGTACTTTTGGCTATGAATTAATAAAATTTTTTATAGAATGAAAAAGCTCCTTCTAAATTTAAGTCTTTTCTATTTGAATTTAGTACGAAGCGCACTTGAAAATTTAAGTACTGGATGGGGATTATTATAGAGACTTAATCCTACTCATGCTTAAAATGAGTACGCGATTCATAGAAATATTTGTAACAGCACTTGTGCGTGCTTGTACAAGTATTGAATTTTGTTTCATTTTCTTAATTGCTGCGAAGGCTGCACTGGCAGTACTTACGCTCCGGGTTCAAATCGGCAAGCATACAAAACAATTAATAAACTATAATTAAATGTAAACTAAGCAAGCACAAAACCAAGGCTTTTTTAATAAAACTCTTTAGTTTTTATTAATCATTCTCGAAAAATAGTTAATACTTATTTTGTTTTTATCCAGGGTGGGAAAATTGTTGGTATTTTTTCGGTACGATGGTACTCCTCATTTTTCCCAATTTGTTGTTGCTAATTGACTTAAAATTCTAATTATTTTTTAATACCCAACACATTCATAACATTAATATACGCCAGCAAATTAAGAATAAATAACAGATAATCTTCTAACGTTTTCTAAGTGCAAGAAACATTATATTTTTTTCGCAAAAAGTTATTCACTTATTTTTTTAATTTAAGTACGGGAGTCTAGTTTAATACTAGAGATGTGCGGTTGAATAAATTACGCGTTAGTGCTTGAACGTTATTTAAAATTAAAATTCCCTGCTTGATATTGCGTGATTACTATTTTAAGGCAGTTCACGGAATTTCACAAAATTTCACGAAAATTTTAATACATTGCCTGTTTTTGGCTGGCAAAAAAAAAACTCTCGAAAATTTTTCTTTGAACACTTTTACAGTGCAATTTAATTTTGCTCAATGTCTACTACACATTTGTTAATGTACATTCATCTGGGTCAATTTGCATGGAAGGAAACAAATCTTAAAAATCGTGGGGGAAATAATTGCATGAGTAATTTTTTTTTATAGCTAAATGTAGTTAAAAAACAAAAAATAAGCCAATATCTACGAATATTGTTTTTTGTTTAATTTAGGCATTTTTATGTTTATAACGAAAAATTAATGTTTTTAGTTTTTCGTGTGTAAAATTTTGTGATTAAAATATGTTGGTGGGTGAAAATGCCTAATTGAAATTTTTTTTCGGGAGTGTGAGTGACGTGGGTTACAACAAAAATTCTCGTGCGGGAAACTTTTTGAGGAAAGTTATTTTGATCGTGAACGTGCACATCTCTGTTTAGCACCACTGGTGTCGAAAAAGTTTAATTTTAAAAGCATGTTGGTACTAAATTAGTTTTCTCCTTTATTATTCCTGATATCGAATGTATTTGGGGTTGAGAAAAATAAATAAATAAGCAGTTTTGAAAAGCGTCTTGCGTGGAAAGTAGTTCACCGAAAAGTTAATTTAAATAGCTGTTTAAAGAGTAGAATACCTACAGAAAAATGTGGGTTTCTCGTGCCTTATCGAATTCGAAAATACTAAAAGTGACTCGTATTGGGCTGGACAAATTGTTAGCGGAACTGTTAAAATAACAGCCGATGAAGTTGAACGCGTAAAAGGTACGCTAAAATTTTCTTAAAGGAAAATTGATCTGCTGGGGATTTTTTTTTGTACTGCAAACATAGAAACCATAATTTACCGATAGACAGATTAAATGCTTATAAACAAAACCAATAACAAAAGTTCAGCAATACCAAAACATTGTTGTTGTGTTCCGTACAAGATTTACTGAGCTATACGTGATTATATACCTGGCATGTGTGGAAGGCAAAATCCAGTTTCTGTCAAGTGTTTGAAAACTAAAAATTAAATCAAGATGATTTTGTACCAGCTGACTACTGTGTTTAGCTAGAGTTGTCAAAGGTTTGCTAGTTAAAATAATTGTAACGCGAACAAATAGGTGAACATAAAGTAATTCGCCTATAAAATACATGAAGTGTTTGTTGGTAGTTATGCGGTTACCTGTTATTAGCGTACCTTGAATTAAATAACAGAGTGCGAAAAGCACTCGAACTAAGCTCGCTCGCAAGTGAACCCAAAACATGCAAGTTCATAAAATAAAGCACACAATGATTTAAAAAGCACAGAAAAAAGCTCACATTGCGAGCTAAACCAAAACAGCTGCTGCAAGCTTTATTTCTGTTTACAATTTTTGAGTCGTAAAAAATTTCTGATATTTTTGCTGAATTTGTGTAGTTGAATCAACACAGTGTATTGAGCCATACACTTATTAGCAGGTCAAGTTTTTAAGGTGTTTGTTTTATAAAACCTTTTTTGCTCTAGTGTTGTTGAAATCTGGAACATTATTATTATTATATTATGCTTCTAAAATGAATTCTTTAGACATTTTTAATATTTTTATTGTCTACAGAAAATTATCTTTACATTGCCACTAATATTTTGATTGATTTGTTGCTCAAATTTGCGGCTAAGTATAATGCTACCATTTATTCTCGTAATAACATTTCCTGTGGCAATCCTTAGTATTATTATTGTATGACGCAGTCTCATGGGTTTTTTTGAGCAGCAAAAAGAAATGAATTTTTTAGATAGTGAAAATATAAATGACAAACCGGAGCTTCATGTCCAGCATTTGGTACCGTATTCTGCCTTCAGGTACTGCTAATAAAGTATCTTGTTTAAAATTGCCACAACAACGACCCTGTTTGAAAAAATATATTTTTGATATATATTAGTTTATTTAACAAGTGAGTTTTAGAAGTGAAATTTTGTCCACCTCTCCGGCTTGTGAAATCGATACTTCCAACAGTATTTTTATTTTTTTATTGCCAGAGTTTAAAAAAAAAAAAAAAAATATATATATATATATATATATATATATATATATATTTATTTATTTATTTATTTATTTATTTATTTTTTGAGATCTTACAAGATTTAATTTTAATTTAACAGAATTTAATTTAACAGAACAATGTAGTTCAAACGCTGAATAGCAGGTGCATTTTTCTATTGCAGTACAGGATTTTCAAGCGCCATGTGAACAAAACTACAACTGCACAACTGTGGCCACTGAGTAGATTTGGTAAAAATTTCGCCAAAGTTACCAGATTTGGCTCTAAGTCCAGCATGTATCAGATTAGGCGGCGATGAAAATATGATAAAAATATTTTTTTAGATAATTATTAAGAAAAAACTCAGAGCAAATAGGATCAAGCAAAATTTTTTTTAAAGTATTCAACAAAGTTCAGCCTCTGGTAGTGAGTTCAGTCCATCACCTTCTCTAGTGATAAAGTGTCTACCCTGCTGTTCGCTATAACGTCAAATTAAATTAACCCACCTCATTGTTGCGTTTGCAAAATTCAAAAGGATAAATTCCGAAACGTGAATTTTGTAAAGTTTAAAACTAAGAACTTTACAAAATTCACGTTTCGGCATCTGCCCTCAGTTTAATTAAAAAGAAAAAATTTTCCTAGATGTTATTTTAAAAATCAAAGGATGTGCGGATACTAGTTGGTCAGAAGATAGCGGATTGGGCGACGACAAGTCTTCTACTATATATGAAGCCTATGTAGATTATTTCAGAATTGTTTGAGTCGTCCACAGTATGTTAGTAAACTTATTGAAAGAAGTTCTGCTGATTTAAGAAGCTTACAATTATAAATGTTCTAGATAATGATGCAGGCAAAGAAGTGATCATAAAGCCAGGTGTTCACACATTTCCTTTCGTTTGTCACTTACCACTAGAGTCTCCTTCGTCCGTGGAAGGTATTAACGGTCACATCCGCTATTTGGTTGAAGTGACTTTTAAGCGTGGCTGGAAATTTAATAAAGTTTTTAAGAAGTGTTTCAATGTTGTGAATGTGAATGCAGATTTGAATGCAGACTTGAAGGTACAATAAGTCGTAAAAAGTTGTCGGCGACATATAAACGCCTCAAAAACACAGAAAACATTAACAAGGTCTATTTTCAGACCTAGAATATTTAAAAGCTAATTCATAAACACAAAATAGCAGAGATTTTAATAAGCTCTTTTTAGCGACAAGACCCTTGATTAAGTATTTCATAAATTCAAATATCGGAAACAACATTTTCTAACTTGGTCTTCTCCATGAATTTGGGAACTATGAGTGGCATATTAAATTGAAGACTCAATGATTTTTTACTTTTGCATTTCGTATAGTTAAACATTTTTGTTAAGCTTTGCAAAATAATCTAAACTTAAAAGAAATGTACAACACAATGTCGAAAAACATTAATTAATCAATTGTCTACAACATCATTTATTTGTTTGTTTTCAAAAATAATAAGGTTGAGCACAATAATAACAACTTTTAATGAAAATGAAGTCTTTTTATTAAAGAGCTTTAATTTTTAATTCGCTATTTTTAAAGACCGAACAGCAAAATGTTGCCAGAAAAAAAACTAAAATGCTCACAATTTTAATTATAAATATGCAATTAATCGTTTATGAATACAAAATTTTAATGTACCATGATATTAATATATGATAATCAATTGAATACATTTTTTCTTTATTTATTCATTTTTAATTTATTACCAAATTAAAGAACTCAAAAATTAAGTTTTATTACCTTACAAATGTGCTTAATGATAGAAGTATGGCCTTTTTCATAAATATTAAACTTAAACATTTTACGAAAATTTTAATTATATTGAACAATGATATTGTACTACATTTATATTAAATTACTTTTTCAGGCTCAAGTTCAACCTTTTTTTTGTCACTTTTTAATCAATATCAATTAAGTACAGAAAAGTAAAATTTTATAGCTAGGTGGACAACCGGCTAGCTTTGTATTTTTTTCAAGTACACCCAGTTTTTGTACATTTGTGTTGTGAAATAAAAAAAAAAACTATAGCTACTCTTTAAACAATAATTAATGAGAGATATTATTAATATGTAAATAAACTATTTTCTTTCAGTTACCTGTTAAAACGGATATTACAAAGCACTTTTGCTGCGGCCCTTGCTTAAGTGATCCCTTAGAAATCAAGGTAGAATTGCCACAAACTGGATACGTACCTGGTCAGCTGATACCAATTAATATTTTAGTGACGAATAACACAATGTCGAGAATAAATGAAATTATTGCACGTTTGGTTATGATTGTTGAATACTTTAGCTCAAATCCCAAAAAGAGCAAAAGGCAAACAAAAACTATTTCAAAAGTAATCGGCGATGCCGTCTTAAATAATTGCAAGACAAATTACAACTACTTATTGCCTGTACCTGCCACACCACCCACTTGTATGACTCTATGTAGTATCATACAAATTAGTTATCGCATAGAAGTGGAGGCAAAAATGCGAGGCATTTTCTATCGTGATCAAAGTATACATACACCAGTAACAATAGGCAACGTACCACTACAAATGGAGAGTAGGGTGATGCAACAACAGCCGGCACCAAAACAATTGAATTTGGAAAACACTAACCAACCAGCGTGTGTAGTTGGCAACAGTTACGATACTTCTATAAGTAGTGAAAATAAAGACCCTTGGTCTGCTATAAGTAATATACGTAAGAATATCAGTGCTTACTTTAGAATAAAAGTATTCCATATACATACATATCTATTTTCTATTTTTCTTATCAGCTGCTCCTGTATACATGGAAGCCACTCATATGCCCAAAGCAAAACTTGTCGAAGATGGTGCTCATGAGTATGGTGAAAAGCAATTCACTCCAAAATATCCTGTATTTGATATGCCGAGCCCTGCAAGTCCACTATCCAAAAATAGTGATGCCGAAGACGGTCATACTGCGCCAACTGTTGCAGCTGATCCCGATAAAACTACCTGGCTTTAATACCAGCCACACCGAAAGTTTTTTATTTAAATATTTTGCATCAAATAAATACATAAGAATGAATAAAAGGCAAAAAATAAAATTCTGCTTGACATTTTTATTAAAAGATCAATTTTGGATTGGAAGTTACATAAGGCCCTAGAGGCCATGGAAAATTATTAAAGACATGCATACTTCTGTGTAACAAACAAAGTTCCATGTGCATGAGTTTTCATGAGGAAACAAAAAGCTTTTATTATATATAACATAGATAAGTACTGGGGAAACTACGTACGAGAGGTTCGTAGGTTCATATCTTTACAGAAAATACTGCCTAGGACATCACCATGTTAAAATAGTTAGTTGTTTGCATTAAGAAGTAATCTAGGTGTCAACTAGTACCTGTTGTGCAATAGTTAGCTTTAAGTTAATTAAAAGTTAAATTTGCTTCGGATATGGTAGTATCTGCATGGGCTCAAACCGCGAAAATCCATGACTGATTAGCAGATAACATATCTACTCAGCCATTGCAACAGTTAGAACTAATGCGATAACAAACCACTTAGTAAAGAGTTACATATGTTATAAACAAATTCACCATAGCAGGCTACATAAATACACAACTACATATGCCGCCGGCTTCATATGTCGCCTTGTATCCAGCTTCTGAAATAGTTTTGAAGCAGAAGCTACAAAAAATATAATGAAAAATTAAAACAGAATGGTGCTACTTATTTTTTTTTTTTTTTGGTTTAAGAAAATGAAGTTGTTGCAAGAAATTATTGCAGCGAATAAAAAAAATGCATATTTTTGATGCTAATTTTTCGACCTTTGTTGTTTAGTATTTTAATTGTTCGAGCCTTTAGGTCACTTGTTTTTTAGGATTCCGTACTCATCAGAGTGAAACGGAACCCTATTACGGAGATAAGTACGTTCGTCCGTCCGTCACAGCGTCCATTCTCCGAAACGGTAAGAGCAAGAGAGCTGAAATTTTCACAGGATGTTGTTGTACCTTGCCGCTACAACAACAAATACTAAAAACAACAACAAGTCGAAAACTACCAGGTGTCCCCATACAACGAAATGTTGCAATTCGCTATAACTCTCGAACCAAAAAAGATAGAAAGCTAAAATTTGCATAGTGTATGTATTTATAGAGGTTTTATAACAACAAATGCTAAAGACAACAACAAGTTAAAAACTACCAGGTGTCCCAATACAACCTAAAGTAAGAATTAGCCGTACCTGCTAAACTGTAAAAGACAAAGAGCTGAAATTCGCAGAACATATGTGTTTACATAAGAACAAATGGTAAAAACAACAACATGTCAAAAACTACCAGGTGTCCCTATACAATGTAGAGTAAAAATTAGCCGTAACTCCCAAACTGTAAGAGACAGAGAGATGAAATGTGACCAATATATGTACTCGCATGTGGCCTACAATAACAAATGCTAAAAACAACAACAAGTCGAAAATTACCAGGGGTCCCTATACAACGTAAAGTAACAACTAGCCGTTACTCTCGACCCGTGATGGACAGAGGGATGAAATCTGCACAATATGTGTATTCACATATGCTCCACAACAACACTTGCTAAAAACAACTACAGCTGTAAAACTACCAGGTGTCCCTTTACAACGTAGAGTAATAGCTATAACTCTCGAACCGTACGAGATAGAGAGTCGAAATTCGCACTGTGTATGTATTCCCAGATGCCTTACAACAACAAATTACAACAACAACAACAAGTGGAAAATTACTAGGTGTCCCCATACAACATAAAGTAGCTTTAAAAACAGAGAGATGAAATTTATAAAATATACATATGTATTCACATACGCCATTCCATACATACATTACACATACATACGTACGGAACCCTTAGAGTGCGAGCCAGCCTCGTACTTGACTTAATTTATTTATAAATGTTTATTAAATTCGATATTTCGATATCACAATGGATATCTTCCCTTTTTTGTCCTTTTTTTTAAAAAACATCAAAACGTTCCTGAAGAAGATATCCATTGTGATATCAAAATATCGAATTTAATAAACATTTATAAAGAAACAAGTGACCTAAAGGCTCGAATAATTAAAATACTAAAAAAATGCATACAATAAAAAGCATAACAGGCCGCAACATCCAAAAATTTGAGGAAATTTCTCAAATTACAAAATTCAAATTAGGACAGTTATTGATGTTTTACTTCAAAGGTACAAAAATTTTCAAAAACATTAGATTTATGCAAAAATTGACTTGAGATAGATTTTAAAATGTTGCGCCGTCGCACAATATGCAGCTGGTGCCAAAATGTAAAAATTTGTGAACAAATGCAAAATTCAGACATTCACATGAAATACTTGCAATGAGCAGAAGTGGGTGGGAAACCCTGGAAATTCACTAAAAAGAAAAATTTGCAATTTGCATAAAAATAACCGAACACCGAACAGTTTGTATGCTTTTAGACGTTTATAATTACGACTATGAATTATGAATGAATGAAGAACGTTTTATTCATGTATATCCCGCCTGGTGCTTCAGAATACTTGGAGGCTATTTGATGCAGACCATACTAATGTGTAATTTTTATGATATCAGTATAGATAATTTTATTTGAAATGTTTCTAAAAACCTTATTTACAATGAAAAAGCCATTAAATCTATTGAACTCAAGCTTTCCTATAAACTGCTTCATGTTATTTTATTTTACGTCAGCGAAATATATTGGTTTTTTGAAGCTTCAACCCGCGTTGGGCCAATCTACAGTTTGCCAAGAGTAAAACATTATTTTCGTGGGTCGATACCACTACTATTTGGAAGGTTTGACCTTGGGACTTGTTAAGAGTTATCGCGAAAAATATTTTTGCTATAAATAGAAGGCGTTTGTATGGCATCAGAGGAGCAGTTGGGTACACTAGCATCCTCGGCATATGTGATAGATGTCCAGCTGCTGGGCTTATTGGTCTTATTGGTCGCTACAATTAACTTTCCTGCAACCCTTTGCTAAGTAGTCTTGTGCCATTGCGCATGTTGGTAGTGATCAGATTTATCAAGAGCATGACTCAAATTTTAGTTTTAAACTTCAATTAATGTGAAGTCCGGAAGAATTTAGTGAATTTAAAACTCCTGTTTGTAACGAACTGCGCCTTTTTTTACTAGTCACGCTGTTAATCGATTTGTAAATTTTTATCTGGCCGGAGCTTTTTAAAAGATCTGATTATTAATTTCGTTCACATTATCATTTCTAGGTAATACTACTGCTATAGAACGTAACTAATGAAAGTTCTTTTCGCTCAAGTTTTCGATACAGCTATACAATTTTAAATTGTGGACTAATTACACTAAGGACTAGTGCCGAAGGATTTCAAAATTTCTATTTAAAATTGGAATAGGAAAACCTACTTCTGAAAACTTTAGAAGCTGTGGTCGGAAATCACTATTTGCAATTGCATGAAAATGTCGGCAAAAATATACGAGAAAATATAAGGAATATATGTATATAATAAAAATACCTTTAGCTCAAGACTATACTAATATTTAATAGCAAACATTTGAAATATATTTTGTTTTAAAAAAAGTTTATTTAACAAACTGTAAGTAAGAACTTGGTTTTATACAATCTGTAGTGTGAACACAAAAACATATTATATGGTTTTAACTGTATTAATTCAGGTCCAAAAATGAACCTTTTCAAAAAATATTTGCTGTATTTCTCAGCTGTCTATATGTCGACGACATATAGACAGCTGAGAAATACAGCAAATATTTTTTGAAAAGGTTCATTTTTGGACCTGAATTAATACATTTCAATTGGCTCTTAAAGCAAATAAATAATTAAGTTCATATTTGAATATGGTTTTAACGTTCAAACCAGATTTTAGTATTTTAGAAAATGCAGTAGAAACAAGTTGTGCATCTCGGGGTGTTTTCTATGCAGTTCTATGGTGTGGAATATTTGTCAAATTACAACTTTTACGCCAAAATTTTTACAGGTAATACAGGTCGTTTTGTAGTCTTCTTCTCTAAATATTTCTGTTTTCAAATTTTGTGCAGAAAAAATATTTTAGCAAATGCAGTAGAAACAAGTTGTGCATCACGGGGGGTTTTCTAACTTTAACCGATAACTTTTTTATTTATTCACAGATTTCTCGGTAGTACGTATCACGTAATTTAAAACGTCTGCACAACCACGAAAACAATGGAATAAAACGTTTCTGGTAGAAACAATTTTTCAACCCTGAATTTTATTTTGTGCGAAATGTGAGACTAACTGAAAATTAGTGCTTGATTATTTAAGCAAAATTACTTGAAAACAGTTTTTTCTAACTGATTTAAATGTACTGCTAAATTAGATATATGTAAAATATTTTTTATATATTTCATAAAATAAACAAAGTGTTTTGATAAGATTATTTTTGAGCACAACTTTTTTCCACAAAGTTTCAATTCTAGGAGAGTAAAAATGTTAGGTAGCAGTTTGATTGATTCTATCAGCAGAAAATGTGGCCGTAATTTTAGTGTTGATTTCATTCTGCTACGTATAAAATGGTGGTTAAGTGTGATATTGAATTTGATGAAAATAAAACGAATTGTTATTTTGCCGGTCAATTAGTAAGCGGTGCAATTGTACTCAATTGTGATAAAGCAAAGGAAGTTAAAGGTACTTCTTTATGAAAATCTATAATGAGTAATAAATACAAGCGAATGAATGTTGAAAGAAATAATTTAGTTGTTGTTTTACAAATTTTGCATTCTTATTACACTCCTGCCCTGCGCTGCTTGTGTTAGAAGAAAATGCATGTATGTGCGTGTTTCCATTTTTAATTTCCACAATTTAGATTTTGGGCTCCAATACATAAATTCGTGTCGAAACTGAATATCATTCACTTTGAATGTTTTTAGGGTTCCGTACTCATCAGAGTGAAACGGAACCCTATTACGGAGACAAGTACGTCCGTCCGTCCGTCCGTCCGTCCGTCACATCGTCCATTCACCGAAACGGTAAGAGCTAGAGAGCTGAAATTTTCACAGGATGTTGTTGTACCTTGCCGCTACAACAACAAATACAAAAAAAAACAACAACAAGTCGAAAACTACCAGGTGTCCCCATACAACGAAATGTTGCAATTAGCTATAACTCTCGAACCGTAAAAGATAGAAAGCTGAAATTTGCATAGTGTATGTATTTAAAGATGCTTTACAACAATAAATGCTAAAGACAACAACAAGCCGAAAACTACCAGGTGTCCCAATACAACCTAAAGTAACAATTAGCCGTAGCTACTAAACTGTAAAAGACAAAAAACTGAAATTCGCAGAATATATGTGTTTATATATGCCCTACAACAACAAATGCTAAAAACAACAACATGTCAAAAACTACCAGGTGTCCCTATACAACGTAGAGTAAAAATTAGCCATAACTCCCAAACTGTAAGAGACAGAGAGATGAAATGTGAACAATATATGTACTCTCATGTGATCTACAATAACAAATGCTAAAAACAACAACAAGTTGAAAATTACCAGGTGTCCCTATACAACGTAAAGTAACAACTAGCCGTTACTCTCGACCCGTGAGAGATATATTGATGAAATTTGCACAATATGCTCCACAATAACACTTGCTAAAAACAACAACAACTGTAAAACTACCAGGTGTCCCTTTACAACGTAGAGTAATAGCTATAACTCTCGAACCGTAAGAGATAGAGAGCCGAAATTCGCACAGTGTACGTATTCCCAGATGCCTTACAACAGCAAAGTACAACAACAACAAGTGGAAAATTACTAGGTGTCCCGATACAACATAAAGTAGCTTCAAAAACAGGGAGATGAAATTTATAAAATATACATATGTATTCACATACGCCATTCCATACATACATTACACATACATACGTGCGAAACCCTAAGAGTGCGAGCCAGCCTCGTACTTAACTTAATTTATTTTTTTTATAACAAGTACTATATAGATCACAATATTGAAATAAGCAGCAAGAGTCAATTGAAAGTTTTGTGCTCTTCTCTTATTTATATCACAAATAAATTTAATTTAATATATTTTTGCCGGACAACAAGCGCAAATGTTCATGATAGAAGGGTTGTAGATATTGTTTTATGATTTGAATTATATTTGAATTTTCATGGATGGAGACAAACTGATCAAACTGTAAGAAAGGCTGCGTTTATGGTGACGAAAAATTATTTACGATATTTTGAATAAAAATATCTTTTGCATCGTTACATTGCATTGTTGTGGCAACCATATTGTATAATGTTTTTTCTTTGCGTGTAGGTATTTGTGCAAAATAAGAGGCTACACGAATGTAGTGGTTATTTTTTCACCTTCAAATATTTGCCAAATGTAAACATTTTCGTTGTTGTTTTTGTAAGAGAAGCAGGTAAAGAATTTCAGATAACATTAAAATTTTCACCAGAATAAACAAAAATAATATAAATAACAGTGAGCGGATAAGATTACAATGTGTACAAAGTTTGTTCTTATTATACTAGACTTCATGAGTTTATGATTCATGAGTAACCTAAATATATAAAAATAACCGGGAAAACCATGTGACAAACAGCTTAAGAAAAACTACAACACTTCACCTCTGACCAGACGGTATTTTATTTACACAGGCCAATTATCGGGTTATCTATTTTGCGGTTTCAAAAGTAAACGTAAATAAAACACATAAAATAATTTTTGTATGATTTTTTTATTTATTTATTATAAAGTTTGAATGTTGACATTATGTGTACAAAACTACATCATTTAGATTACCATCACGCAAAGTATTGCAAACATTGAGCTAATTTTGGACCACTTTTTGACACATATTGGGTGGCATCTCAGCCATACCTCGACAAATGTTGGTTTTAAAGTGCTCAAGAGTTATCTGCCTAAACACGGTCTTTCGCGTAGCCTCATAAGAAGAAGTCTAATGGTGTCAAATAGCATGATCTTGATGGCCAGTGGATATCGCCACGACGAGGAATTACGCGGCCAGAAAATGTATCTTGCAATAAAGCCATACTCGCTCGAGTTGTGCAGCATGTGGTACCGTCTTGTTGAAACCACATATTCTCCAAGTTGTATTCTTCAATAGCAGGCAAAAAAAAATCGGTTATTAAATGACCTTAACGCTCCAAATTGACGGCGAGAGTCGTTCCATTGTCGTTTTCGAAGAAGTAAGGTCGAATCACAACTTCGGACCAAAGAGCTCACCTAAAAGTGACTGTTCTGGATGTAATGGCCTCTCTTCAATTACTTGAGGATTCTTAGATCCACAAATACGACAATTTTGTTGTCAGCTTCATCGCTGAAGAAAATTTGGTTCAAAAAATCGCCATCCACCGTCTCTTGTTCAAGAACCCATTCCACGTATTTACGACGTTATGAATGGTCAGCTGGCCTCAATTGTGGTGTTGGACTCCTGTACGGATGAAAGTGTATATATGTATATGCAAAATATGCCATAATCTGCCGTAAGACCGTCCTAATTCCTGAGAACGACGAGGAATCGAGACATTCGGCTCTTCGGCAACACTTTCATTTACAGCAGCGATATTTTCAGCGGAACGAGCAAACGTCTGTTGCACAGGCCACGCTATTTGTTACCGCTCCAGTCTATTCAAATTTCTTCACAGTTTTGCCAATTGCTTACGTAGTTGGACGATTATGTAAACCATAATCACCTCTTAAAGCACGATATGTAGTTGTGACGGAATCACCATTTTTGTATTATGCTTTGATAATATTTATGCTTTATGTGATAGCTAAGCGATCCATTTTCGTCAATGAAGACTTTTAACTGAGAAGAAAAAAAAAATTGTTTGAACAACTTAGTTTGAGAGATGTAGAATTCCAGTCCTATAATTTTGAAAACAAGAAATGTATAATCCACTATTTAAAATAAAAATAACTCCTTTTGTTTCGTTAAAAAATCTCTTTCTTTACAAATATTTTTTGGCTGCTCCAGAGCGCAGTTGATTAGTCTAAATCATATAGAAATCTAAATGTCGAGGTATTTTAATCAAATGAAAGTCCAAAGAAAGATTTTACAGCTTTATATAAAATTCAATGGAATTTGACTCGTTATTATTGGTACATGGGCGCTTGTGAGACCTTTTAACTCTGCAAGTTCTTTGTAATTTTTTGAAAAATTGCTCCATTTCTTTTAAAAATACACACAAGAGCAAATTTAAGCCTTCACCAATTGCAACTGCTCATATTCTTAAATTTTCTTATACAAAAGAGTGGTCGAGATAGCTTCGCCGCCGTTTTCTAAAAACTATATCTAAATTTTTTTGTTTTTTAACTTAAATATAGTGACGCAGTGAAAGGATGTGATGAGATTAAACCTATACGATGTCTGATCAAAAAATGAGCGTTTTTTTTAATTTTTTTCAACACGTATTTATTTATTTATTTATTTATCAATAATTATTTTGTTGCCTTCAAAGTAATCCCCGCAGATCCAAATCCTTGAAAAACTTCTGAAACTCGCTTTTTGGTATCGCTAACAGCTCCTGTTTCGATTTTTCTTTTATCTCCGCAATCGTTGCAACACGTTTTCCTTTCATCGGTGTCCTCAGTTTTGGGAAGAGTTAAAAGTCAGCGGGGGACAAGTCCAGTGAATACGGTGGTTGAGGCATGATAACGGTTTTGTTTTTGGCCAATAACTCATGTATAAGCATCGATGTGTGAGCTGGTGCGTTATCATGGTGCAAAGTCAGTGATTATTTTTTCACAACTCTGTGCGTTTCTGACGAACTGCTTCTCGCAAACGGTGCATAACTTCAATGTAGTGTTGCTTATTGACCGAACGAACTCGTGGCAAGAATTCATGGTGCATTATGCCATTGCGATCAAAGAAAACAGTGAGCAAAAAAAAAATAAAAAATAGCCATACACCCTTGATTCGTCACAGTTATGATATTACATCTAGATCGTCAGCTCCTGAGTGATGTGCTCAAAATTTAATTTAAAATTTTGGAAAAGTCTTCATTGCCGTACATTTCATGCCTAAAACATCTATACAAATTGCTTGGCATGAGCCCAACGATATGCCAACATGATCAGCAACCTCTCTGATAGTGATTCGAAAATTGTCCAAAATAATTTTTTAATTGCTTTCATGTTTTTATCGGTTGTTGACGTGCTCGGGCGACCTATCTATAATTTTGTATGCCTGCCCAGTTTGGGAAGCTTGCGCAAAATCCCACATCAAAAAAATTCAAATTTGTCAAAACAAGCTATTGAAGATGATGAAGACCAACTTATTTATTTAATTGTATCACAATACATACGTATGTGCATTGCGTATATACTTCAATATGTATATATGACTTACAATTATATATGTATGCATGAGTGTATATGATTATTACATACCTATTTCATCTATTCAAATTGTATAAGATATCAAATCAGAGGTTTTATAATAATACTTTCCTCTGGAGTTAAATATTTTCTTCGTAATAAATATTCTCTTATAAACTAAATATTATTTTAGAGATGAGTAGTTTGTATGCTGACTAAAACTCTGTAAATTGTGTGATAACTTTATTTTTAGCAAATAAAAAAAAAAATAAAAAAAATTGTGGAATATTATTTTCATGTCTTTTTCTCCGACCTTCTTAATTTTACTTAGCTTGTTTTAATTTTTTCAGGCTTTAAGTCTAGACTTAGATGTCGTACTGTTGTTATCTTTACTTTACTTAAGATGACTATACCTAATATCACACACTAATCTAAAATAAAATAATAAAATAATAAAATACACATAAAATTGCTTTGTCATTGTACTTTATTGCAACCGCAATTCGTTCTTCGTTTCTTATGATTTTTTTTCAATGCAAATTCCTGAAGAAAATTTCTGACCTTTATTTTCTAAATCAGATATTTTTTTTAACCAGATAAAGGGGCAAATTCTATTTATCTGTTTTTGGTATTACTTATAAAAAAATTCTTATCCTGCATAAAGTAAATACTAATACATTTCTAAATTACTGCTCCTTATTTCAGCTATTCAACTACAAATATCGGGATTTGCTCAAGTATTATGGAGCGAAAAAAGTTTCAATAAGCGCCGCACATACGAAGGACGCGAAGATTACTTGTCATCAACTACATATTTAATGGGCTCTGAAAATAGTAAAAACCAGTAAAAATTTATAGTAGGAAGGCTTATGTTTAATATTTATAATATTTATAGGCTCCAAAAATACTGTCGCTGCTGGAGTCCATAAATATACATTTGCATTTCAATTGCCTCAAAATTGTCCCTCCTCATTTGAAGGCAAATATGGTCACATACGTTATATGGTACGAGTAACATTGATAAGACCATGGAAATTTGACCAAACTTATGTAAGAGCTTTCACTGTACTTAGATTGACAGACTTGAATTTTGAGTCGCCACAAATAAGGGTAAGCAATAAATTATTAAACAAAATGTTCCCTTATATAAGTGTTTTAGCCTGAACCTAACGAAAATTAGGGAAATTTTAATGAGAAGAACATTTTTATCAGATAGTGGAAGAGATTTTCGGGTACTGTTTTTCCCCTATGAAAGTATCTTTGTGTGCATTTTATGCTAGGAACACAACTGGGACGAACGACGAATTTTTCGCAGCGAATATTCGCCGTCAAAAATAAAATACATTGGTGTATATGAAAATGCACACAGTCACAGCGTCGGTCGAAATTCGTGGTACGTGGCGAACTTGAAATAGATTTATTTCTATTTCTTACGCCGGCGAACGACGAACAAATCAATACCATGTGGCCATTTTAGTTTTAGTCATCAAGTGTTCTAGTAAAAATAGTTAATTTTTACTTTGATAGTTTTTATTTTAAGTGCTAAGCTTTGACTTTTTGCATTTAAAATAAAAAGCCAACATATTAGATTATAAAACATTTTTGTAGTGTTTAAATTTTTGTTTTTGGTAAGCCAAATTTTTTTAGGCGACCAATTTTTTTAATATGGTCACCCCATCAGCTGTTCAACTATAATAAAATAAAATTAAAAAAACTGATAAAATAAAATTATAATTGAAAATGTTAAACTTCATGAATGTTTATATAATCTGGGATCAAAATGAACATGATGTTCATTATCTTAATTATTTTTACAATATTTGAAATTCTTTGATTCATTTAATTTTTTTTATCTTTGAACAAACAATAAACAACTTTATCAATTATAACAGACGTTTTTGTGTTTCGTCGTTATTGTGCTTCATACGATGAATTTAAACAGCGAATTTTAACCGGCGTATTCATCGTGTTGGGCGAAATTCGTCGCTCGTGCCAGTTGTGTTCCTAGCATTACTTTCAAAAATATTTTATTTGGCAGTCCTCCTAGAACTAGAGGTTTTAAAGAGTAAGTAAAATTATTCAATCCTAGAGAATTAGAGAAGTTCTATACAAAATTTAAAATTAATTACTATAAGTAGGGCTAATAAATGGTCGTATGTCAGCACGAGTATTGATTTTATAAGATTTGTTTCTGTCTTAGATCCCCTCGCAAAGTGAGAGCTATCGAACCTTCTGCTGCGGCCCCCTCACAACGAATCCTCTTAAAATGGAGCTGAAAATTCCACAGGCTGGCTATGTACCTGGTCAAAATATACCAGTGGAAGCATTAATTATTAATAATACCAATATAGCGGTATCAGAAGTTGAGTTTTCTCTCATTATGATTGTTCGCTATACTAGTGAAAGCCCCGCTGCTCAAAATGTTCAGCGGATAAATGTAAGTAAACTAAAAAGTGAAGGGGTGCTGCGAAATTGTACCAGATCCTTAAGAGATGAAATACATATACCAGCCACACCGCCAACATGTTTGCAAACCTGCAAAGTCATACAAATTATTTATCAGGTTGAAATGGAGGTAAAACTAAGCACGTTTCAAAAAAGTCAAGTGATAACGATACCTGTAATTATTGGTAATATACCATTGGCAAATAACACTAGCGGTATGCATGTAATTCAGGAACAACCAACGAGAAATGAGAGGTTATATAGGGAAAGGCCCACTGATTTGGCTTTGGACTTTTCCCAAGGTTTGGCATCAGCTCCCACTCTGGAAATGTTAACGCCAAATCTGCGTAAGCTTTTTATATACATACTATTAATTGATTTAATATCATCGCACTATTCTTATTTTTTAGCTCCACCTTCGTATGAAGAATCGTATCATACTCTTCGCAGGAATATAACTGAAGGCGAGCCATATGCCTACGGCGCTACTGAATTTGCACCTTTGTACCCAGTGTATAAAATACCGAGCCCAACATTTGAACAACTCAGTAAACCTTTTGGTGTTGTTAACAATAACTTTGTTCACTGAGCAGAACTAAAAGCTTTTTGCGGTTTTATTATTTTTGTTGTTGCAAACAGGTTATTGAATTTGCTTTATAATTGTTGTGCTTATAGTTGTAATACATTACTAATCTATAAAATTGAGTTATGGCTTATTGTGGGTGCCATGTGGATGGTACATAAGTGGATGGTACATGTACTACACAATACATCCTACATCATCCACAAAATGAATTTTGGATTATGGGTTTCACAGTTATAGCATACAGTTTGAAAACCATTGTGTGGTATATTGTGTGAAATTCTAGAAGCGGTTGTTGAAGCAACTAAAAGCTTCCATGCTGAGCTTTTCTAGTCTGACTTTTATATAATGCTATTAAGCAATTTTAGTATATAGCTTATCGATTCATTAGTTTTTATTCATCGCTGCATATGAGCTTTTAGAACAGTAGTGTATAACAATTTAAACGTTATTTCATTCCGTAGATAATCGGATAAAATGAAGACTGCCGCCATTCCTCGACTTCTTTATTGTAATATACGCAATTAGTTTAATCTTTAGGGGTTTTTTTCATATTTTATGGCTAAATTCAACATGACATATTTTAAGGCCTTACAGAAACATTAAGCTTTAAAGCTTTAAATAATACATTATTGTAGATAATGTTAGTTACAACACGCATTCATGTTAATTATTTTATGCTTAGATTTATGGTGCATCAGCATCAAATAAAAAAAGTGTTGTAGTTATTGGAAACGAAGCATGGCCGCAAGGTTCAAAGACATAAGTGCTATGATTTGATTCGACAGTCATGAACTAGAGCTCAACATTTTATAACTGTAATATTTTTTAAGCCCAGACGATGGAATTTTTTGCGAAATACAGGGCCAGAGTGGGTATCTGCTATATAGCTGCCCAGCAAATATTACTACTTAGCGATTGTGCAGTGCACTTATTTAGGAACTATGCATCAACGTACTGTTTTTTTCTTTTTTTTAGTTACTTATTTTATTTTTTTAATATAACTAAAGGGTCCGACAAATAACTTCTTTTTTTTGAAAACGGTGCAAACTATCAAGTGTAGCTTCGGCTGTGTGGCTCGTAGCGACATCCTGTTGAAACCAAATGTTGCCAATATCCTCCTCTTTAACTTTTGTAAATAAAAATTCGCTCAACATTTCACAATAACGATCGCCATTGACAATGGCGACGCTTGCTCGCTTTCGAAGCAAAATGGCCCAATTATGCCTCTGGACCAAAATCCGCACCAAACAGTGACTCGTTTTGGGTGCGTTGCCTTTTCAATGTATGCGTGCGTGTTTTCTGTGCCCCAAGTGCGACAATTTTGCTTGTTTACATACCTGCTAAGATCAAAATGAGCTTCATCTGAAGAGATGAAGTTTTTTTTTGCCCAAATCGGCATCTTCGGTGAGTCGATCGCAGGCCCACTTAGTGAAGCGTATACACAACCACATTCGTTCAGCGGAAGGATAAAACCAATTATCTGTCAAATCAGACATGAGCTAAGTGTTACCATTCACGAAATAAGCACTAGTTGAAAAAAAAAACGTTAGATGGCGAACCCTGTATATGCGCGAAATAGTATGGATACACTCGTTTTAGTGCTTCTCAATCTCAATATTTTTTACTGGGTAAAAATTATAACGTAATGAATTCTTCTCTATAACATTCCTTTTTCATGCTTCAGTTACGCAGTTTACTAAATAATCGGCTTTTGACCAAGTTGACATGATTCTACGCGTACGCTGATATCAGTACGCTGATATCTTTGATTATCGCCGTTTTCTGTTTCTGTAATCGGACTTCGACCAAACAATATACGCTTTTTCTACAACAGTTCGGTTTTTCATGATGGTTTTTCTTAGTATCCGATAAAATTCATGTGAGCTTTGGTTGCCGGGTGGTTAAAGCGGCTGTGCCAAAATTGTGAAATTTGACAGGTCCAAAGTACATAGGGTGCTGATAAAGAGTGTCTCCTACCCAGAAACAGCCGGTTGTCCACCTAACTATAAAATTTTACTTTTCTTTACTTAATTAATCTTGATTTAAAAGTGACAAGCCAAGGGTTGAATTTGAGCCTGAAAAGGAATTTAATACAAATGTATGGAATTTAATATAAATTCATGTGATTCTTTTGTTGGGACTTATGCCCCCTCAGGAAGTGCTATACCGTAATGTTCGTGGCACTTTTTTTTATTTCAGTGTATACACGCCAAGAAAGACCATTTTGCAATGTGGCTGCGACAACACTACTATGTTGCGTATAAAGATGCGAAACGTTCTGCCAAATTAGATGTTTCTATATAAAATAAATAGCATAAGCAATTTATGGTCACCGTAAACACAGTTTCTGTTACAATTTGACCTTCTTGTTATCATCATTTGTGAAAATTTAAATATGGTTATATTTATTTGAAAATCCTAATGCCTACAACCAATTTATAATGAACATTTGAACATTTTGTTGTTTGTTGTGATTGAAAATTTGTGTGTGATTTTATTAATGAACATTTTGTTTTAATTAATGAGAAACAAACAACAAATTAAATAAAAAAAACTGCTGTTATTAAAAGCGAAATAAGACAGTTGTGTGATATTAAGTATGGAATATATGAAGATGTGTATGTACGTAAAAGTATTTGTTTGTATTCTGTAAATATCCTAATGCGATTGGACTGTCGTGATCATCTCAATATTGCCATGACTGGCAGCACTATTGTCATTTTTATTGATAATATTGTTACTTCCAAATACCATTGCCATTTCCAAACATGTTGCTAAAAACAAGCTTTAGGACAACCATTTTGCTGACAAATTCAATCATAATATTGTCATGAGAAACCATATATTTGTTAAATTCAGCCAATATTGCCATTTGCAGCCTGCCATACGAAAATAGTGTATAGTTGGATTTGACGATTGTATAGTTGGAAATTGTAGAATTCAAAATATGTGCGAATGAGACAATAATATGGTAGCAAATGGCAGTAATATTGTTGGATGCGCCAAATTTATAATTGAAAATGGCATATTCGGAGACGACAAGATCATACTGGAATATAGTAATAACTGGCCAAAGTCCACAATAACCTAATCACTGAAAGTAACAATGTGCATGTTTTATTTAACAATTAATATTGCCAGGTTGTACACATACATACATATGTGTCACTAATAGCATTTTTCTCTTCTAAAGGGTGTTTTTTTTCGATGTATAGAACTTTAAGTTGCAATAAAACAACGATGGATTATTCGATTGACATGCATGTTATTTATCCGAAAGATAGACAATCTTGTGGCATTAAGAATCAACAATAATTCTTGAAAGAAGTCGGACCAATTTCGGATTGTTTTTGATTCTTTTTAAATAATGTAAAGTAGTTTCAACTATATTTTCTAATATGAAAAGTCGAAAATAATAGTATTACAATTAATTATTTTTACCTTAAAGCAAAAATAATCCAAATAGTAATGATTATGATTACAGTTCACTACTTAATATATATGATTAAACCAAAGGTTTTAAAGCGTTTTTATAAAAAAATGCTGTTGAGATCAATTGGAAGTTTGTTCTTGGACTAAAACACCTCTTGTGGTTACTTTAAATCCAAAGCATTAGACGCTTTTACCGTTTTGAACTGATTTTTTTAGTGTTAGAAGTTAATTTTGCCTCAGTTTATACAAGTACCTATATTTGTAAAAATTTGTTTAGTAATTTGTTCAATATGTAACTCTCTATTGTTGAAATTTTTTTTTTTAAATCTGCTAAAAGGTTTCGGCTTGAAACCATTAGAAAGTACTAATACGAAAAGAAAAATTATCATACAAATTACACAAATGCATTGCAATCAGTTAAAATCTTTTTATGAAATTGCGAGCATTACATTTAAATATTTTATGCTTTCAACTAATTGGTATCGATTCCTTCGTTAAATGTTACTCTTAACTAGTTATTATTCATAATTTAAACCACATTTCAGTTGTTGTAATAGTTATTTATTATTAATATTTATTTTAACTAGTTTTGTACTTGTTACAAACAAAAATCTATTCAACAAAATTAATGCTTCCGTTATTGCTGTGGGAAACGCACTTCAGCAGCAAGAACTTGTGTACTCCTGTGGTCATTCAACTGATTGTAGTGCTCTTATTAACAGGAAAAATACTCGAAAAATTTAGTAAAATTTTTATTGCCATTTCTGCCTGCAAAAGCTGGCCAATATACATAATGTTAACATGTAAAGGACTTTTGTTAGTCCTTGCAAAAGTCAAACAAACATTATACTAATTGCATACCACACAATAAAATTGCAAAAATTACACCAATGCAATCATACGTATAGACAGACAATGAGAGCAACTTCTACCACATTATTATGCCGGCCCAGAAGTAGCAAAAATGCATGTGCGTATGCATATATATCTTCTGAAGCAAAATAATAGCCAGCTTGTTGACTGTGATATATCCCTAACGCTTTTCATGAACACTATTGAAAATAATTTTAAAAGAAAAATTTATTGCACAATTATTTAAAATTTTTAACAGCAAACTAAAAAATTAAAAAATGCAAATTCTAAAAGTATTAAGCTATCCCATTGAATCGTATAATCTGTTAAAAGTGATATGTGTGTCCAAAAAGTGTGATAGTCTAAACTAAAAGTGTCCGATTAGCTAGTCTTTTGAAAATTTTCTAAACCGATCATTATTTAATGCGATCAGAGAAGTATTTTCGAAATTGATTACAAAATTATAATAGTGTGGCCGTTTTGATGTGACTTTTTAAAGTAAGACAGAGTTCTATCAGACCTAACGAGCAATTTTCAGTGAATAAATCGTAGGATTAAGCAATATATTGTATAGCCTACGAATAAACGACCTTTTAGACTGTTATTTTATTAGATTTTATTTTTTGAAATTTATCGGGCTCAGTTCTCAGGTACAATTTACTAAAGCATAATTGCTTATGTAGCTGGTTACAGGTCCTCTTTTTTGATGATGTCTATCCGTTACCACAAAGTAAGCACACGTAAGTGAAAAGCGGTCAAAATGAGATAGCAAATAAAAAAACTCTGTTTGTCTTGTTTTTGGAAACGTTCTAGAACTTATAACCAAACCATAATAAAAAAAATAATTTTTTCAGTTACTTTTTATTCTAATTTGTGTTTTTATTTTGAAAAAGGTGGTGTTTTTTGTTAAAATTATATAAATAGTAAAAAAAAAAAAATTATTTTAATTGTGTTTTTCTTGATAATATTTAATATAAACCGTTTACATTTGCTTTTCCTTTAAGAGCTATAGTATGCTATTCTCTTCAAAAAAAAAAAAAAAAAAAAACTGTCTACCAGCTGATTTGGGCAATTTTCAAAAGTCACTTCCTTCATCTTTGTATACTCTCTGCAGTCACCTCCAGTTGGTTGCTGCTACCCAGCAATTGAGATAAAAGCTATTTAAGACTCGTCCCATTTTAATAATATTATTCTCGTCTGTTTCGTTTAAACTGGAGTCTTATATATAATAGAGTTTTTAAATATTTTGAGAAAAGTTTTTCTTTTCCCGATCACCAGTTTGGTGTTAGACGGAAGCACTCCACTATTTAGCAAATACATCGAAAAACAAAGAAAATGCCGCCTGACATTGACAAGAAAAAGCTTCTGTGTTGCAACTCGAAATGCAAAAGCGTTTGATAGCGTATCGAGCAAAGGCCTCCTCCAGAAACTAATTATTTATGAAATCGATTTTTCTATACTAAATATAAAGCCCAGTGCTCTGAAATTTTTTCTGTGAGAGCTGGGGAACTTCGAGGTAGTGTCCTCAGTGCAACGCTTTACCTGCTCTCTATTTTTGATATTCCTACTCCAGCATCAAATAGCAAGATCATAGCTACCTCTGCTGGAGTCCCTCTGTTTTACTATCATCTCAAAACAAAGTAAATGTGCTATACAAAACCTACAACAACTGCTAAACAACCCGTTGGAGTCGTTTCTTATTTGGAGAATACAAGTAAGCAACGACAAAACAGACCAGTATGGCGTAGAAATCTGGAGCACTGCAAGCACACTTCATTTAAAAACTATTCAACGAACTCAATCTAAAATATTGCGAACTATTGCGAATACAGAATTGTTTATTAAAGATGAGGACGTACATTGTGATTAAAAAGTCAAAACTGTATAAGAAGTCATCCGTGACGAAAGCCTTAAACAGGCAACTCGTTTAATGCAACATTTCAACAGCGAACTCAGGCAGTTGTCGGCTAACGAAATCCTGGCGCCCAGAAGACTTAAGCGATATGCTCCATCAGATCTTAACGATTACTAGAAGGGTAAAATTGCTGAGTAAAAAATAAATTAATAAATTTATGTTACCTTCATATAAATCATTAATATTGATTTAAGATAATTAGCACTCCAACTAAGTACATCTAATAACATTTTTTTTTCGCTTTGTTGACAGGTGCAATAGAAAAGAAACAATAAAAAATATTTTGAAAAGTACACATATGTATATAATTTTCAAAAGTTTTCAAGTCGAACATTATTGACCAGCTGATTTTACTAAAAATCTCTGTTTGGCATTCAAAATCTTGGCATATATAATTAAAAAAAAATTGTCTTAGCAGAAGAGACCATATTATCTTTGTACAAGACTTGTAGTAAGCTTGTTACAAACTGACTTGTTATGGTTTGTTAGCAACTAATTGTAGCGCGCCTGTATCACTGTACTCGTAAATGTGTTGGTACGTGGTGAGGAGCTTAGCATCAAATGTTCGTATTTGAATGAACATTAAAATGCACACAATACTCATCACAAAATATTCCAACAACTTTTTTTGAAAGAGAGTTTTATAGTAAAATGCAAATTTAAAATTGTAAAATTCAAAATTTATATTTAACCCGGAGTACTAATATTCCACCAGCCCCCTTCTTTTTACATCAGTTTTGCTTATTGCCTCTTAATTAAGTCATTTCCTGGCCGCGTAATTTCTCATCGTGGCGATATCAACTGGCCACCAAGATCATGCGTGGGGCTATGCGAAAGACCGTGTTTATGCACACAAACCTTTCACTCTTGAGCACTTAAAACCAACATTCGTCAAGTTATGGCTGAGATGCCGCCCAATTTGTGTCAAAAAGTGGTCAAAAATTACCCCAGAAGGATCAATAAAACACTTCGCGTGGCGGTCATTTAAACGATGTAGTGTTTCACACATAATGTCAACGTTCAAACTTTATATCAAAAAAGAAATATCATGAAAAAGGTACTTTATATGCGTTTTATTTACGTTTACTTTTGAAATCGCAAAATTTATAACCCGTTATTACTGTTAGTTGTTTTTTCTGCTAGTTATAATTTTTGAAATATTGCCTGCTTCAGATTTTTAGGTTTTCAAAAATAAGCAGCATGAAATGAACTAGCATAAAAATTTAAGAGATTATATTTACATATGTATTAGCAAATTTTGAATCGGGTTTTAATAAGCACTTCCTCATAACTACAAAATTTAGACGTTTAAAGAGAAAGCAGTAACATTCAGCAGATATCAGTGGGAGTGGATTTCACATAATTTTATACTTTTTAAAAAAATCACCCAGGGTTAAAACAGATTTTGCTGGCCATATATTTAATTGTTTTCTTTAGACAAATTATGGTTAAATATTTTGTAAAATAAAAGTAGCTGTTCTTATGTACTTATGTGAAACAAAAGCTTATTATTATTATACTATTCACGTCCAAAAGCGCAATAAAATGATTAAATCCATGGTTATTTTAGTCTAAATTCTGGTTACGGTTTCCCATAGATTTTAGTTTTCTTTATCAATTTTTGCTCTACGAATATACCTGCCTTAATATGAATACATATCTACATGCATACTTGTTCATACATACCTATATATCTGCATATAGGTATGTATGCATACATACTATATATCTACTATGTACAGAAACTGCAGCACTACACATAATTTGTTTTTTGTAAATGTTATACTAAAATCAAAATATGCATGAGGATGTTTAGGCAAAACTGCGTACATATCTACAAACAGCACATCATTGCTTTTCTATGTCTATTTATAATTAGAAACCACAATTGGTTTGTCGTTGACGACAGCCAGAGAGGGTGAAGCCACAAACACTATAAATGTTGAACAGGATACGTTTATTAGTAACAATACCAGCAGCCAAAAATAGTGCACTGTAGTCCTTAAACTGAATTGTATTTTTTGAAATGCATGTTACACACTATAATAGTCTTCATTTGTTGTCTTCATAAGTGTCCAAGTGTTTGTTTTGTGCATTTAACATTTTCCTATTTATATCAGGAAGCATTTGCTTTGAACCCTAAAATTCGAAATTACGTACAATTTTTTTTTTTCAAAACAAAACATTTGTATTTTGTCAGATCACAGCACCATAATTAAAATTTTAATATCACTGAACACAAATACAAGTTCAGAACGTTTAAAATGCTCTGAAACAAATACGAAAGCAATGTCCCTGCAAGAAATACCCTGCCGGCAACTCAGTTAGCTAGTAATGAATTATAAGCTAACTTTTTTACAACTGGTGCTGGTTGATACTTATACTATTTTTAAAGGAGATGACTGACTATTTTAACATTACGATGTCCTAGGAGGTAGTGAATTGTCCGACTGTGCATTACTTTTCAACTAACTTAAAGTTAGCTACTTAAAAGTCAGTACCCACAGAAAAATATGTACAAATCAAGGCTGATTTTACATTTTTCGGTGGTAATATTATATTTTATTAAATTAAATTTCATCCTCCTTTTTTTTTTTTTTTTTTTTTTTTTTTTGTTAGCCTCTGGTGGGAGTCGAACCACTAAGCCTCAAGACTGGTGAGCAGCCAGGCAGCCACTCAGCCATCGCAACATTTAAAACGAATGCGACAATAGGCAGTTTAATTACAGAGTTATTTGCCGTGTATGTGTGTATGTTATTATTTGAATTTTGGGTTAACTCTGCACTACGTTTCAGCTAGCTTATAGCCAGTACACAAAAAGTGAATTACAAATCGATTATATTCTAGCTAATTTGAAGCTAGTCCATAAAAGTTAACGTAAAGTTAATTATTTTAGTAGTCGACTACTCAATCTCCGACAGGGATGAACTATAAGTCGATTTTATTTGTAGTCGACTACCAATTTGCTGGCAGGTTAGCTGATGGCAACTAACCCATTAACAACTTAATTACTAACACATACAAAACAATTTTATTACTTTCAGCGTTGCCATTGCAATGATTGTTTTAATATTTAGATTTTCCTTTGGAACTACGTTTATGCATTAATGTTTACATAGGTTCATGTTTCCTTTCTTCTTTGAAAAAATGGTGTTACGGACGTTTTTTCCATAAGATTCAATTTTTTATTGTTAAAACGGATACTGACTACTGTTTTTCGTTTAATTTTATCTAAATCCATCTCTAAAATTGCTTATTCTCATATCTTTGAATTGTTTTTTGAAATTTGTCGAATAGTCGTTATTTTTCACTTAATAATAAATTAATTAATAATATTAAATGTAATTTTGTGGGTATTTTGAAAAAACGATTTCTTATGACCACTTTGCTGAGGTGGTAACGCAGGTTTAAAAAAGAAATCACACGTACACGAATGTTTACATCAGTTTTTTTGCCCTTAAGAAAATGATAGAAACCCTGAAGTATGAACCCATCAGCAGTGTCGGTCATATGATGTATCAAATGACCGACACTGTTCTTATAGTCACATGGTTGTTATATTATACGCCAACTCTGAGAAACAGCTGTTGTAGGTGGTGACAAACTTTGTTTTGCAAAGATCAAAAAGGAGTTAAAAGTTCCAAATATGGTTTGTTCCTTAAAACGAAAGAAAATTGCTTCGGCTATTATTATAATGTTGTGAGGGCTAAAAAATGCAAAAAGTGGAATGCGAAACAAAACAATATCTAAAAGAAGTGCGTGGGTGAGAGAATGGCTCACAAAAAGGAACATTGATGGTGCATACAAAAAAAATATTAATGTAGTTGTGTGAAATAGAAATCCATAACTTTTTGTTAAAAAATTTTGTTCGAATGGATGAAGAAGGCTTCCAAGAACTATTAGCATTAGCGTATCCACATTTTAGGAAGCAAGACAAAAATATGCGTGGAAGATGCGTTTAAACAATTTTGAAACTAAATAGATGTATACATATATATGTTATTGGCGCGTATTATCTTCTTTGGTTGCCGCATGAGAACACAATAAATATTGGTGCATGTTTATAATTTTTATTAGTGAATAGTTGTATATAAAGTGTTCACATGGTTGTCGCATCAGGGTTGTATTTGATGGGAACAAATTTGCTATCACACGATTGGCACACAAAATATAACAAAAATTGGTGCATTGTGGCAATCGTGTGACCCCACCTTTATACAGTTATTTTATTATTGCAACAACTTCCCAGTACCAAAAATCATAGTAAAATAACAACGTACAAATCCAACTTCGTGAGAAATCGTGTTTTTTTATATCTCGGCTTTATATTAACCGATGTGATATTTTGGGTAATTGTATTTTATTATGTCATCGGTATCTTACTGTCAAGAGTTGTTTCAGGTCATGTATATGCAACGTTTCATGGGAATCAGGCTTTCACTATACTGTTCCTACATATGGACCAATGTCGAAACAAAGCTTTTTGCCATGATGTGATACGCCATCTTAACTTAATACCTTGTTCATACATGTATTTCTAATTGAGATAATATTCATTTTATTGACATAATATTTTTTGCGTTCATACATACAAATATTGAGCTAACTCAATTAGTATCTGACAGCTGAAAAAACGTTGTTGTTTTTGTTTTGGTAGTGAGAAAGAAAAAGTGAAAAATATTTTCAAATAAGAAAAATGGAAGAAAAACTGCCTTTTATTAAAAAGATTTTAGTGTTGTACAATAAAAATATGGAACTTGTACAAGTAGTGCGTTCATGTTATGACTCCAAAGCGGCAATAATAAAAAGAAAGAGAAATAAAAATTTGGAAATGCTGCAATGTTTTTATTTTTATTGTATTTATTTTCATTTTTTATTATTTTGTTTTGTTTGCTTTTGTTTACATTTATCACGTTACTCATTTCGCATTGTATACTTTTGCTTATTAAACACATCTTTTACAGTGTTGTGTTTCATCTTTTTCTCAATATTCAAAGCAATTTTGAGTTTATTAAGCAATAACTTTATTGACTTTTTGTATGGAATATTGAGCTCAATAATGGACTTTATTGTGATTACCTCAATAAAGGCGCATGTATGAACATGGTATAAGTAACTATATTTTATTATGAATACTAGTTTTTTGGGTCGAAACCGGTAGAGGCTTGCATACACGTCAAACTCCTTAAAAAATTGGGTTTTTCTACATCGCGGAAATGTGAGAAAACTGATTTTTTGCCTTTTAGTAAGCTTAATTTATTTCTGTGTCTACTTTTTTAGTACTAAAAAGTTGTTTTAGTTCACGTACAAGCACGACTTGTAGAGAAATCATTTTTCGGAATTTATACACATATCGATATTGTAGATGTAAATTGTCTGACTTTGAGCAAACTTATTTGATTATATTGTAATCCTTTTGGCGCCACTACTTATTTTAGTGCACATACAGGCCCAACTTCTATATCTCACATCGATGTCGGGGAGTAAACCTTTTTTTTTTTTTGCTTTTAATAAAAGTTCCTTATTTTAAAATTACTTAGCCATATAGCTTTGTATCTGTTCTAACTGTACACTCTACTGTTTGAGCGAGCTAAAGAAATCAATGCGTTTAGATTTCTATGCAAACTTGTGTTACATTTTCTTGTTTTGTGGTATTGTACAAGTAGAATAGCTAAAATATTTTAAAGCAGTCAATTATATCAGATACAAGATTTTGACAAATCTAATCAAAAACTGTCTTATACTGTTGTTTAGTTAGCTGTCAAACAACATTCTTTCAAATAGCAATACTTTGTCTGCTGCAACTTGCACAAATAACATCTATACATACGCGCATAAATATTTTTCATTTCGTGTTAAAAAAAAGGAAATTGCTAAAACTGTCGTTTAATAAAGTGTCAGAATAGCAGCAAAGTTCTGTTACATATAAATATCTATACGTCAGATTATGTTCATTTCTTTAAAGAGATACCAAACGAAGTGCCTTTACCAGACCAAAAACAAGTTTTTATCTCACTTTATTTTTACTCTTTCGTACGAACCCGAAAACATCATATTTTAATAGATGTTCAAGACTAAGTGCTTTAGAAAAGTTCAATTTGCAGGAAACGGACGTAACAGACACCACTCATTTATGGTTGTGTTCAAAATGTTTGGCAATTTTAAGCATCGTTGAGTTGTTTGGTTCATGAGGGTGTATGTGTTTTTAATTCTTTTGATTGCAGCTTGCAAACTGCAAAAGGAAATCAAAATAGTGGAATTTAACGTTTTCGCTTATTTTTGACATTGTTTAGTTTATCCAAAATATGTGAACAGCAAGGTAAGTAAGAACAGGCAAAATAATACCTTCACCATACTTGTTGTTCACTATGCATTTTTATAATTGTTATATTTTGGCTTGCACTCATTAGTGGAGTTCTTTTTAGATAACTTCCCAGCAAAAACACACTGCACATAAAAATAAATAAAAAATGTTCACGCCATACAAAACCGCCTCACTAAAGCATATCCCTGGATGCTAATCATGGAAACCATATGTTCTTTTAAAATTAAATTTATCTTATCCAGCTACACTGTGCATTCTTCTTCACTTACAAGTATTCAACTGTTTCAGCGATTGAACTTTTTTTTTCGAAAAACCAAATTTACGTATTAATTCTCTCAAAAAATTTTGTTCGCTGAAACAATCGCACCCTCGTAAGCGAGAGAGGATGCACTAATATAAATATGGCATAACATACAAACGATATGGATGCTTCTAGGGCAATATGAAATAAGCTAATAATTAGCGAAGCTAAGAGACCTACCAAGTGGAAAATTGAGAACAAAAATCGGGTGATAGCAATGCAGGTTAGTAAGTGGTAGCACATAATCTCTCGCTTACAAACCTGTTTCCAGATAGACCGATATTTTTTCTGGGTTACGATATAATTCATAAACGTTGAGTAAGGATCTGGTAAGCAAAATGTCTGGAAAGTTTATTCACAAACACAAAAACGTATACTTTAATGTCAATGACAAGACCTTTGTTTTAGCATTCGATAAATTAAAATACTTGAAACAACATTTTCTAACTCAACACTCTCTGCAGATTGTCGACGTAGGAGTGTGTGCTGTATATCAAATTGAAGCCAGATTCCGTTTCTACAAAGTTGAGATAAATTATTAAACATTTCAAAAAAATCTAAAACTAATAAGGAAATTTTAATTCTTTTTTAAAAAAATATCAAACAAAAGCAAATATAAACTAATTAATTGTCAAATAAGTCAAACGAATAAAAGGCATCGGTTTTTGATTATATGCTTCAGAAAGCGGCATAATTGTTTGTATTTAAATGACAGAAAAGCTTTTTAATAATAATACTAATAACACTGTGCTGGTTGAAAAAACCGACAAACGGGGCACCCAGTGACCAAACCTAATTCGGGTACGCTGAATTCAGTGGTGCTATCCGTTTTTCTAGGTTAGGTCGCGTTTTCGAGATTTACCGTTATTTTAAAAATGGAGGAAGTTGCACTACATGTATTGAACTAACTAAAAAAATTTTTCATTTATTGAACTTTAGTAAAAAACCGAAATTCCGCAATAAAATAACCTTTAATTTGATATATAATTCATTAAAAAAAATTTCAGTTTTTAGAAAAAAAAATTTTTTTTTTGAAAAAAAAAAATGATTTTTTGCAAATTCTTGAAATTTTGTGATCTTTAAAACTGCATAAAAAATTTAAAAATTAAGCTATGCCAACAAATTTTTCCGTGTATATAACAAACTATGTTTGAAACAAAACGAGCTTTAAATGACCAAAATCTGTGGGCAACTTTTGATTTTATTCACAAAAGATGAAAAATTAAAGTACATTTCTGCATGTTCATATAAAAAGTTTTTTGTAATTATCTAACATTAAGATGTGTTAAAAAAGTGTTATGAAACCCTTTTGCATAATTTATACTATTATGCAAAATTATGCAAAAAGGTTTCATAACACTTTTTAACACATCTTAATGTTAGATAATTACAAAAAACTTTTTATATGAACATGCAGAGATGTACTCTAATTAACAAGAAAATATTATTTTCAATTTTTGAGGCTTCGTCTGGTAACAGGTTGAAACTGCAATTTTTCATCTTTTGTGAATAAAATCAAAAGTTGCCCACAGATTTCGGTCATTTAAAGCTCGTTTTGCTTCGAACATAATTTTTTATATACACGGGAAAATTTGTTGGCATAGCTTAATTTTTAAATTTTTTATGCAGTTTTAAATATCACAAAATTTCAAGAATTTGCAAAAAATCATTTTTTTTTCAAAAAAAAATTTTTTTTTAATAAATTATATTTTAGATTGAAGGTTATTTAATTGCGGAATTTCGGTTTTTTACTAAAGCTTAATAAACGAAAATTTTTTTTAGTTAGTTCAATACATGTAGTGCAACCTCCTCCATTTTTAAAATAACGGTAAATCTCGAAAACGCGACCTAACCTAGAAAAACGGATAGCACCACTAAATTCAGCGTACCCGAATTAGGTTTAGTCACTGGGTGCCCCGTTCGTCGGCAAAAAAAAGTTCCAAATTCAAGCACAGTGTAATTATAAACCATATTAATAAAAAGCTTTTACAAAATAACAAAACGTCAGATTTATTACTGTAGGTCTAAAAATATACCTTAATGCTTTCTGTCTTTTTTCCTCCGTCTATATGCCGCCGACATTTCGTTGTTACTAAACAACTCATCAGTTGGCTCGAAAAACTTAAAAAGAATGTTTGAAGCTCAACTACTTATTCCAAAATGAGAATCGGAAATGCTCAAATAAACTTTTTATACAGATGAGTTGCTTAGCAACAACGAAATGTCGGCGGCATATAGACGGCTGAAGAAACAGAAAGCATTAAATTCTATTCCTAGACCTAAAGTAATCAATTTGAATTGGCTCTTATAGCGAATAAATAATTAAGTTCATGAAAAGTCAGGTTGTTATTTTACTTTTATTTACTTTTTAATAATCGCTATTTTATTAATATATCTGTTGTACGCTTATAACTAAAAATGTTTAGTAAACACAAGTAATCAGGGTTATTCGAAAATACGCGTTCACCCCAAAAACGATCTAAAATGACAGCGCTCCTCGTGAATATCGATATTTTTTCTTATAAAATTGATACGATTGACATCTTTCGGCATATTCTATATAACGTGGTGAACAAAAAAATGCTTCATTTCCATTCGACACCATTTTCGTCGCGTTTAGAACACAATTGTTGTATAAGAAATAAAGAATATAAGTAAACTAAGCATTAAATACAGTACATAATGATTGATCAATATTTTTAGGTCGAAAAGGCAAACTATACCAGAACAATTTATAGCCCCTGGTGGAATTTTTACTGCAACACCCTGATATGGAAAGGGGTGTTGTCACAGATCTACGATCCGAAGAACAGAATAATTTGTGGGATAAAATATGTAAAAAAGTATATGTAAGTACTCACATTGTATCACCTATTTGAAATACGTTCATTGTATTGTACCTAAGCGTACAATACAATTTTAATACACCTCAAAGATCACTTTCTTGAATTTCATTTACAAAATAATCCGCTGAATTTATTATTTGGTTTTGTTTACAACTTTACTTTGCAAGTGCAAACAAAAACTCGATTACTTCTACCGCTATCGCTTCGCGCGTATTTTAGAATCAGTCGGCATTGAACATTCAACGGTAACGGAGTAAAGGGCGTATTATTTAAAATAACTCTGAATATTTCAATGGTGTTGTTTAACTACTAAATCGTCGATAACACAGTTCTACAAAATAATAGTTTTTGGTTGTGTTTTGAACTACAAATGTGTAGCCTAAATATATTTTGCTGCTCTTAATCCAAATCTGCTTTCAGCTTTTCTCTATAACGCAATTATTTTTCCCCCTAAATTATAGTATTACTCCCATATATTTAACCATAATTTGAAAGACCCTGCACCAATTTCAGCAAATAACACATCAAAGTACGCGCTTGGCATACAATTTGTATGCCAATTTTTTTTTTTCGTTTCAAAGTTATTCAGAAATCAATGACGAAAAAATTTTCTTTCATGCTAAATTCGCTTTCTCTTTTGTTTTTAGTATTGTCTACTGTAGATGAGAAAAAGCCGACTTTTCCCGCTAAAGTCTGCTCTAAACTTAAAACCTGCAGAAGTTGTCTTTAACTTATTTAGCAACAGTTTTGCTCAAACAAATATCACTTTTAAACGTAAAGCCTTTTTAAAGAATTTTTTTTTTGCATTTAATAATTAAATTAAAGATTTTTTTAACAATTATCAGTAATCAGAATTTCCTTTAAAAATTTACATTTATTGAATTCGCTTTGATGTTTTTTGTTTACTACTGATACAATCTTACATTTATATAAATGTGTTTGTGTGTGTGTGTTTACATGCATACAAAATTTTTGAGAGTCATCCATTAGAGATGGGATTTTGTTGAAATTTGCAAGTGGTTGTGTGATAAATAAGTTGGCATTTGCGATAAATAGCGTGGCAGCCATTTAATGGTGATTCAACTTAAAGCCAACTTTCATTTTGACTATAGTTAAAAAAAAGTTAGCAACACTTCGAAAATTAAAGTTGTTACTAAAAACAACCGACTTTACAGTATGTTTCCATTGCAAGTTGAATCACCCGCTTCGCTCTCTCAATTATATTAAGGAATTACAGTGTTTACACGATTCGTCAATGCGCTTCGATTTGACTTTTGTTTTTAATAAGCCAATATGAATTTTCCGGTTGTCGCAAAAAAGCCCCATGCATATGGAAATGTTTTTGGTGTTAGCATTGCACGGCATTAAATACAACCTAGAATTTAAATTTTATTTTTATGCAACAATTACTTTGTTTTTGTTTTTTATTTATTTATTTTCTGCTTACAATATATGATTTTAGCAGATAGTGCAAATAAACTTGCGATAAAAATTAGAGAAGACAGGAATTTTTTGTGCTTCGCATGTAGCTTCAATATGAAGCAACTTCATTCGCTCTCAAATTTTTGTATGGCGAAGCACGTTACTTCGCTGCTGATTAGGGTTTTAGGCACAAACAGAGAGCGAAGCACAAGTCGTGGAAACATGCTATTAGTGTTTGACTATAGTTAAGGCCCATTTTATGTCTAATAGCCACATCTGTGTATATATGTACATTTATTCAAATGTGCACAGCGATAATTTACTGAAGCAAGTTTACGTTAAATTTCGAAAGTTTGATTTGATTAGGCGGAGTACGACATTGACCGCACTTTGCTTAAGAAATTAGATGCATGTGTGTATATTTTTTGTGAACATAGATACTTACACAAGGAAATAAAATGAAAATGGAAAAAAAACAAGAAATAGATTTTATTTTAATATTGATAAAGATGTCAAACAAATGGTGCTATGAGAAAATAAATACATTTTGGCTTCAACAGAAACAATATGCAATGTCGTAAGTGTAAAGTCCAACTAAGCGATACAACTAAGCTTGTGAATTCCGTTATTTTTCATGGTCGCAATGTTTCCTTATTTTAATTTTTATCACCGAGTTTTTTATTGCTGAAACTGTTTGTGTCTTCGATTCGATTTAATGTTCTTTTTGCTATTTATTTAGATGAGCAGAGTAGCAAATTCACTCAATAATGGTTTTGTTGTTGCTGGTTATTTTAACATTTAAGCTTTAACCAAAGGTGCTAAGTAAAAATTGCCCTTTTGCATTTTGTTTTACAACTGTAGACCAAAAACTGTCTGTGAACTCAAGAGCTTCAGTTAAACGAACAACTTGTGGAATGTTAAGAACTGCAGATAAAAATATGTATTCATTTAAAAAGGCAACGTCAGTCAGAGTTGCAAAATTTCTTTGCTTTGTTCATTTGCAAGGTTTTTGTTGAACGAGTTAAATGTTTCTTTTTTTTCAAGTTGTAGTTATGCTCCTTTATGACTTATTTCCTTTATGTTGTATATTTTCTTTGCACTCTTAATCTTGTTATTAAAAGAAAGAAACACTTTTGTTTTAATCCTTAATGGTCCTTTGCCAGCGTCGTTTGTTTTTTTTTTAATGGGCTGCTACACTGCAATCGCTTGTTAAGTTTTTGCAGCACTTGTTTTCTGTTTTCTTGCAACAACATTAAATATAAATTTTACTCCAGTTAACTCAAAGGTAGTGCAAATGGTTTCCAATTGAGTACAAGGCTTGAGTTGTTCCTACATTAATTTAAGCAATGAAAATGTTACGCTCTTTGAAAACTCGGAAATTAATAACAAACAATTATGCAAAGTAAGCATCTTTAAGCGTTTAATTAATTAATTTAGTCGACGTTTACGTAGTGAGAAAATAGAACTCGAATAAATAAAGGGATTTTTTTGACACAATTTAAGCTTCAAGAAGCGGATATTCTAAAAATTAAATTACACGAGGAGTTTTAGTTAACAGAATTGAAAAGTCATTAATGAAAACTAAGAGAAAATATATATATCACAGCTAGCAACGGGCTTGTAATGGATTAAAGAAAACAATTCCGCAAAACTCGTCTAAGATTTGCAAATAATAAGTCATTTCTTTTCTCTTAAAAATGCTCCATTGTAAGTCCCTTTTCAGTGATTTAAGTTGTGCAATTTATGGAAGGCAGCAAACAAAAATTTTTTAAAGTATTTATTTTTAGCGCAAATAATATTGGTTTATCTAAGGAATCACTACAGTATGGCGGTCATTTATTTTTTTAGGTAAAACGTATAACATATATGTTTAAGTTTCCTGTAAGCCTTTTTACAGGAATTTCCAATCAAAGCCTTTCCGAATTAAAAAAACTTCGACTTCTTAACTTCAGTGTTTTATTTTCGAATGACAAAATCAAAAAAAGGTTCACATTACATTAATTGATTTATAATGGTAAAGCGACAAAACAACTTAATAAAGAATATTATCAATTCTATTGTTAAAGCAAACCGTAATGTTTTATTGCTCATTTATTGCTGCTGCATTGCTAAATATCAAAATTTATATTTAAGAAGAAAAAACTCGTAAGCATGAAGATGCATACATTTCAACATACATACGTATCACTTTAAGCGTACATTTAAACAAGTGCAATAAATAATGGACATCAGCAGCGACAATGGTAAAGTGGGCACTGGCTACACTTAACAATATATATGAGCAACCATTTGAAAAAAAATAGTTTTTCTTCATAAACTTTGCCCCATATAAATATTTGGGCTTGGACCAGAAAAATATTTCTGTTGCTATGCTCTGGTGGATATATAATATGTATAATATAGGCATATCAGAGATACTTTGAGTTACAAAACAGTGCTATTTGCTATCACATATGTGATTTTCGGAAAATTTGTATCTCCTAAAAAGAATTATTATTAAAGAAAAATTTATTATTAACAATCGAAAGAGTTTTTGTTAAACGTTTGCAACATGCAGTATGTCAATAATATAATTAGATTTGCCAGTAGCATGGTAGGAAACTGCAAAAGTATGGTTAAAACTGACAATAGTATATTTGGATGAGATAATATTATGGTAAAAAGAGACATCCGTAGGTTTGGATGCGATAACAATATGACTGAAAGTGACAATAGTATAGATTATGGTTGAATGTAGCAATAACACGGTTAGTGGCCACAATAACATAAATGCTAAATGTGGAATTAGTAACAATGTGCATATTTTATTTAACAATAAATTTATATGTTTCAACAATAGTATGTTTGTCTTCGAATATGCTTACCTCAATCACATATTTTCTTTGCGTGTAAAGAAACAGCCAGAGGCACAAAATTCTTAAATTTAAACACCTTAAAAATACTTCATCAATAGAAGAACCACTGTGTCACTTTGCCTCAATTTTTACGCTTAGGCCACAATCGCCAAAGTTTATGGAATTTGCAGAAAATCGTTGGTCAATGAGAGGAAAAATATTTTTAATTGCATAAGAGCAGTTATTCCGATTAAGTTGCAATGGATGGGAATTTCCATGTAATAGGTATTTATTATCCTTAACTGCTGCTCAGTGTACGACCTCTTCGTTTTGAGTGTTTATTAAAGGATTTTAGGAAATAGGTTGTGTGAAAGCAAAAATTGCCAGTAGAGCTTGTGGAAGCATGTGATGAACCATACCATAAATTAAGTAAAGTTAGTTTATTCCACAAACAAGCTGAGCCGCTAAGAAACAAATACTCTCGGCAATACCGTGTGGAGTTCACTGAACAATGCTCTACAAATATATGAGCCACATGTACTGAATTGTAAGAGAAGCGTACATTATCCACTGTTCTATTTTACAAGCTTTTTTTACGTAACGTGTGGATCCAAAATCGGCTGGGCCGATTTTGATGAAATTTTCAGGAAACTTTCAGAATATACTGTGAATTCTGATTTTTGATTTACGGTCTGCTGGCGGAAAGGAGTGGCAAAATACAATTTTCATAATGCACCACATTGACATCTTACATATAAAAGTAAATGTGTGTTTGTTTATTCCTTAGAGATAGTTTAGCGGCTAAACTGACTTGAAGTATATCTCTGCGTGTCTGGAAAAAATTATAGGCTATATGAACTTTATAAATTTTAACCGCAAAGGGTTGAAACTTGCAGAAGAGGGTAAAACCGGTAACTCAATTTCTCTGGACTTGACAAAAATTTAAACATGACCTGAAAACACAGTAAAAAACTGAATGGGATGTCTGGTAATTTTTTGTAGTTTTGAGTTTTAAGATATTAAGAGGATAAAAGGAAAAACAGGGAGAACAGGAAAAAAAGTAAACATGCTGTAACTCCTCTCAAAACATGCTGGAATAGTTATCATCATTTTTTAAATTTGAACATATAAGGGATAAAAGCAGCACAATTGGTAGCTTTGTATCTTTGAACATAGTTCAAGTAGCACACAAATTCAAAAAGAGCATGTACGTCTACTACAAATAATTAGACGGGTGTCTGGTACTTTTTTAAAATTTTGAATTTGTAAAAACTACATTTTGGTACTTTTTCTACTGCAGTTAGGTATGAGAAAGATGGGGCAGAAAAAAGTAGATAGTCTAAGCGGCTGCATTGTTGATATAAATATGCCATTACTTGAAAGATTTGCGAAATTGGATAAGAAGTTGGTGTAACACAATAAAAGTACTGGGGTAGCGAAGCACACTGGGTGCTCGCTAGTACTTTTTATTCTTTTGAACAGAGTACTTTTTAATTGTGGCCAAATTAAAGATTTCTAAAACAATTCGATTTACCATTGCATTACCGCTATATAGAATCAAAGCATTATACTTAGATATTTACCGAAATACCAATATAGGACTTTGCATGTCATGAAGGATAAAACTCGACTCACAATGCCAGCTGTCAAGGATATCACTTCATAATTTGACGTAAACGTCAAAAAAGACGCATTCATCTCAGCTAAATTAATTGTTTTTAAAGTAATGGTGCTTATTCAATCCAATTAGTATCAATTTCGCTTATATTTAGCGCATATTTTTCTTACAGAATTTTTTTTTAATATTCATATCAAACACTTGCTAAATACTCATAATGATGTTAATTTTATAACGTTCGTAAGACAAATTTTAATAGAGAAAACTTTTTTATTTTGTTTGTTTTACGATACTTTTTGGCACTCCAAGCTTCTGTGTATTTTTATCTTTCTGTTTTTTTTTTTTTCTTATTTATCCTTCACAATTTTTTCCTCATTAAATTTCCAATAAATTTGAAATTGTTCGCTGAGACTCGAAAACACTTATAACTGCTGCTTGTGGTTTCATTTAATATTTACTTTTTTTGTATGCTGTCAATAAATTAAATGTGTCTCTATTGTGTCTCACTAGTTTATCTTGGATACTTTAAGACCTCTGTGGTACACGAATTTTGTTGTTGGCACTTCCTTCTTTTCTTTTTGCAATCGCACATAAAAACCGCCAAAAAGGAACCGTACAGTTGTGCAATTGCGTTTTGAAAAGGAATAAAGCAAAAAAAAAAAAAAAATAAAAATTTTTTTTAATAAAGTTTCAAGTGTCTTTTAAAATCGATTTTTTTGTAATAGCAGTTTAAACAAAAAGCTTGTAGCAAACAGTTGGAGAATAAAGGAAAAAGAGGACCAATGAAGGCAATTGTGAGAAACAAAAACACAAGAAGGAAGAAATATACTGAAACAGACACAAATGTACTATTATCATTATTTTTACTATGGTTAAGTGGTTTCTTTACTATTTTGTGCAGCATTTTAGCTGGTTGGCAAATAATTTATTAAATATTAAAAAGAAGCTTTTCATCAGAGTATGAAAAAACTATGCTCATGAATGCAATTACATTTTTTGTGCATTTTAAAATTTTCTCGTTTTTCTAAAACGTACACAAATATTCGTTTTTGAATGCATATTTAAAGCAATGGCAAAACAAGCCCAAGAGGCGTCACAGGCATGGTCAGCCGCTAGTAATTTCTTGTCCACAGTGATTTCTTACAGCAACTCTCTACGACTTCTCAGGAGAGGCGTTAGAGAAAAAAAAATAGTAACTTATTTTTTTTTCTTTTTTAACAAAGCAAAAACTATCGAAAAATCGATTGCGTAATATCGGTTGCTAAGTCAACCCACCGTAACTTACATACACAGAAAATATAGTCGAACTTCCCTATAGTGAATCTCCACGGGCATAAAGAATTATTTCACTATACAGAAACTTCATTATACAGAAATATTTATTTTTAATTTTTTTTTTTTTTTTGTATGAACTACATTTCTAATTTTTCTTTATCAATAATACTCCAGATACGGGAGGATTCTTAGAACAAGCGGCCGTAAACCATTTGATCATTGTTTATCAATGTCTTTGAAAATACAAGTTCGAAGTATCTTACGCTTATTATTTAACTGAATAACTGACTTTTTTTTTAAATTTTTGATAAAGTACTGGGAAGCTATATCTTCTTTCTTTGATGTCATTTCTTAATTACTAATAATATTTTCTCATGAGAAATCCTACTCCGGTGCATCATTTTCCTTCACTGAACTCGGTCAACTGATGTTCAAAGTCAAATCATAAACTTTTTTATTTTCATTTTCATCACTTTGGGAATCCCAAAAATATAACTTATTTTCTTTATAAATAGTGTTACTAACAAGTGTAAAGTAAAGCTGATAAAAATAGTTCACTATATGGAGACAAAAACACACTTAAAATGTATTTTTGTTTCCAAACTTTTGTTCATTGTACAGAAAACTTCACTGTATGGAAATTCATTATACGGAGATTAAAATACTTTGAAAGTAGGACGAAAAATCTGTGTACTTGATTTTGGTTCATAGTAAGGAGAACTTCATTGTATAGAAGTTTACTATAAGGAAGTTCGACTGTAATTATATTAATGCATTTGTAATATCAATTTAAAAAATTGTTGTATCACTTAAAATTTGTTTGATTTTGCACTAAAAAAAAACAAATCTAAACAATTTTTTAGTCAAACTAATTAAACTTTTTTTAATTCATTTATTTATCCATCTAAGCCTATGGAATACAATATCCTTACAGGCTAATAACAACTTAGTTACAAAATATATTAAATAAATCCTTATATTCTAATAACAATTTAAAATCAGTAATCAGGCAACGAAAAGTCAATGCTAACGATATTATTGATGCTATTTAAAGTATGCAAGGCCCGTGAGCCGTTGCATTGCATAATTAGTACCATGTCTAGAAACGTAAAATAAATTACTGGATCTGAAAAACTTACATGGCACAAAAATTTTTAATTAACTTTAATAAGTATTCACAGTCGATATGACCGTTTATCAAGTTATAAATTACAATAGTAGATTGCATAGTACGTCTTACGTCTTTCTTTTTTGTGCATTAATAAAATTTTTATTTCAATCAATTTAAGTGGTTAATTGTAATGTAAGCATCGATATACATATGCTTGCATTACCACTCGCTAGACCACTACATAAAAGAACCTCAAAAACCAACCTCTGTTCATCTATAGTATAGATTCTATACTAATACATATGTAAGTTATTAGTACATAGATTAGTACAATTTAATTTCCTAATTCTCAAATTCGTGCTGCTTGTCGTAGTTTGTTGTGCTTCTTTATCATTTCTTTTCGTTCGGCATTGTCACAAATAAGTTTCTTGAATGAAAAATAGTAATTCTTTTCAATAGCAGAAATAATAATTTTTGGAATTAAATTCTTTTGCGATAGAAGACAATTTTAGCATTCTTTCCACTCTGCTTTTTATTATGAGAGCAAAGTAAACGCATAACTAGATACCTTTTATGTGTAATATTATGCCCAACAGATTACTAAACTTGTAAAATTGGAATTAGTCAGCACATTCTGGCTTTCTCAGTATTGCAAAGGTTTTTAACGAATTTATCTTTTGTCCGGAAAAAAATTGAAAAGATTTGAATGGCTATAAAATTGCGTTGGTTTCTATTTTCACCAAATATATAAGATTGATTGCGTAGCTGTTGCTTCTAATTCATAACAGCTTTTGTTAAGTAGGCGAGGAAATTGGGCTTATCTTCATCAACGCTGTACAACAAAATCAAAAATTTTTTTAAGAGAGAAAAAAGCTCTGCTGAAGGGCATTAAAAAGAAATTTTCTATAATCTCTTAGTTCTAATGGCTCACAATGCACTAGATGTCAGATAAGTATGTACGAAATTGCATAATAGTTGTTTTATATGAAGTGAAGCACAATCTAACACAGTGCAATGATGGTTGAAATAGAGTCGCTTTTTATTATGGTTGGCTCAAGACTTATTTAAGCTTACTTGAACTTGCACATGCAATAAGTTCACAGGTATTCCGCTGTCATATCTTCCGATCAAGTTGACTTGTATAACAGAATTGCGTTGTGGATACAAAGAGATTAGTCAGTTTGATTTCAGCAAATTAACAGAAATATAGAGTGTAGGAAATCACCTCAATCAATACAAAATTTAATGGGCCTCGAATTTTAGGAATATACGTTCTTTAATATGGCCCTAGACAATTGCTAGAAAAAAAATTAATGACATTATCATAACAAATAGATCCCCTATTACTCTGCTAACCTTTTTGGCTTTAGCTAACCAAATGGATACAAACTACTAAAAATGTATTTATATTGTTACGTTTTAACCTTTTCAAAACGTTTTCCGTAGATTCTTTAATTGTAATGAAGTTACAACACTCAAGTCTTCAGTTTACAATAATCAACAGTTCAACACTTTATTTATTTGAACACACTATACTTGTAAACACTTTACTAAAAGAACACTTTACTAAAAGAACAACACTTTCACTTAATCACTTTTTATTACTTAAGACACTTTACACGTTAGCGCAGCTAAAAATCGACTGACTGTTCAGCGTTGAGCTTCGCTGCTTTTATACCTCCAATGATCATTACTAGAACATTCTAGACGTTTACAGAAGCTAATCACGCCACATCTATAGTGCGATGTGCGATGACTCATCATGAACAAAAGATATACACACACACCGACATACATGCGATGTGCGATGACTCATCATGAACAAAAGATATACACACACACCGACATACATACACGCGGCAGTAAAACTCAAGCATCTGAGTCGCGCACATACATACATGCACACACGAATATTGTATCGTGCGGTGGTGGTTTCTTTTATTTCGCTGTTGTGCTTATTTATCCACACATGTGTGTCAGTATGTGCACACTCGCTGTGCTGCCGTTTTGTTTATCAACAAGCTTCCATGTATGAATGTGTGTATATACCTCCTGTGTTCATTTACAAATAATAATAAGACAATATACGCACATATAAAATAACGATGATTTAGTACGTTCTAGAACAATCACAATCGGTCCGTTCACGACCAAATTTGTAACACTGCCGCCCGCTCAAGCCTGTTCGTCCCGAACAGGCCCAGAACCACTACTTCCGTACCTTGCGAGTCGTTCTAAGTGTACAACCTTCATTTTGGATCGATGGCTGTTATGCTTCTGTATCCTGTATACAACATCGTTCAACCTCTTAATCACCTTATACGGTCCATCCCAATGCGTTTGTAATTTGGGAGACAGTCCTTTCTTCCTTTGTGGGTTATATAGTAGAACCAGTTGTCCCTCGCGGAATCCTTCGGAATTTGCTGCTCGATCGTACCTGGCTTTCATTTTATCGCTGACTACTCGAATTCTGTTGCGTACAAATTCGTGAAGGTCGTGCAGGTCACTTTTGTCCTGTGAAGCATTCTCGGCATCCTCATTCTTCGGTATAGGTTTTATGCCAAATTCCAAATCTCCAGGCAATCTGAGCTCTGTTCCAAAAACCATTTTTGCTGGTGTTCTAGACGTTGAGTCATGCACAGCGGACCTGTATGCCAACAAAAATTTTTGAATGTGCTCATCCCAGTCTCTCTGATGGTCGCTCACTACTTTCCTCAGGTATTCCTCCAGTGTGCGGTTAAATCTTTCAACCATACCGTCAGATTGCGGGTGAAGCGGTGTTGTCCTAGTTTTTCTTATTCCATAGAGCTCGCACGTTTCCTTAAAAATTGCAGACTCAAAGTTTCTGCCTTGATCGGAATGCAACTCCATCGGAACACCATATCTGCACACCCAATTATTGATGAAAACATTTACCACAGTTTGAGCTTCCTGGTTTGGTATGGGGTATACTTCTGGCCATTTGCTGAAATAGTCCATCACCACAAGGACATAACGGTTACCGGCAGTACTGACTGGAAAAGGACCTGCTACATCCATAGCTATTCGCTCAAAGGGCGCACCCGAATTGTACTGCTGCAGGTGTGCTCGAGTTCTCCGTGCTGGACCCTTCGCCGCTATACATTCCTTACAGTTCGCTATCCAGTCGGCTACTGATTGTTGCGCTCCAACCCAGTAAAAACGCTGCTTTACCTTTTCCAGTGTTTTATTAACTCCAAGGTGACCACCACTGGGACCATTGTGGAACTCTCGCAAAACTTCCGGTATCTTCGATGATGGTACAACTATTAAGTTAGAAGTAGTTTTGCCATCCGCACTTTCCCATATACGGTATAAGCATCCGTCTACCAGCTGCAAGCTGCCCCATTGTGCCCAATAAGCTTTAGCGAGGGGACTCTCAGCCGCAATTTCATTGCGTGCAGGCCTGCTATCTCTCTGTTTAGCAGTTATTATTTTGCTGAGCACCGGGTCATTTTTCTGCGCCGTTGGCCAGTCTTCGTGGGAGTCTATCTGCGTTAGCCGAACATCAATGACGCACTCTTTCTGCTCGTTTCCCCATTGGTATGATCGTGACTTCTTGGTCAGCTGTTGTTGGCCTGCCCTTTTGTTCGGCCTCTGTCGAGATACGGATCTAGTACGCCTCCTGGGAGCTTTACAGTTGCGCTGAAAGTGGCCTGTCTTTCCGCAGTTAAAACACTTAGCTCGGCCTTTGTTCGAGATTTCGGCCAACGCTTGCAAGACTGCCTCTTTAATCATACCGGCCAAGCCATCTCCTGGCTCATGAAATACCTCTAGCTCCCGTATTTTGTGGACCTGTGGCCTTGAAATTAGTCTGGCTGTCTCCTGGGCCAACGCAAATGAGACGGTTTCGGCGAATGACGGCTTTTGTGTTGCACATACAGCAAGTTTAATGTCGGGATCTCGAATACCGTTCACAAATGCCTCCGTCTTAAAATGGTCCAAAAACGAGTAGCTCTCTCCAGGATAGCTAAGCTGCACCAGACGCTCAATCTCCATTGCGTAATCCTGAAGAGTCTCATTGCCTCTCTGCACTCTGCCTCTTAGCTCCATTCTGTGGATTTCTTTCTTGTGTTCTCCACCATACTTTCGTTGCAGAGCTGCCATGATGACTTCATAATTGTCTCTAGATGAAGAGGGCACAGTTTCCAGGACCTGCGCAGCGACACCCTTCAATGCCAAAATTAACTCAATGCACTTCTCTTCCTCCGTCCATGCATTTTTATTGGCCACAGTTTCAAACTGAAACTTAAAAATGTTAAAAGGTGTGCTGCCGTCAAAGGTGGGCGCTTTCACTCTGCTCACAGATTCAGGAATAGCTCGGACTGGCACTTCCTGCAGTTGAAGGCCATTCATTCTAGCTTCCAGGCTATGAAGCTTTTGATCGACATCATTTTCTAGGGCAGTAAATTTTTCCCCCACTTCGTGAACATTTCGTTCCAAGCCACACAATTTTTCCTCCATGGCATTTACTCTCAGATTCATGGCCTCAGAAATTTCCATTAACTTCTCGCTGTTGGCTTTCAGTATTGCATTTGTTGCAACTGACGCCTCTTTGATAGACTTGGAGTTTTCCTGCATGATGGATTTGGAGTTTTCCTCCATTTTCTGCATCATCATTGCAAACATAGCGTTGAAGTCCATATTGCTTGTAGCTGATCGTGTACTCATTTCCAGTTCTTCTTTTTCTTCGAAGTCATGAGTATTGATGTCCAGACCCAACCGATCAAACTCCTCCATTAGCCTCTTCTGCAGCTCTACTTTGTTACCAGTTGTGGGCAGATCCAATTTGCACAACTCCTTTTTCAGTTGTTCCACTTTAAGCTCGTCGAACTTCATTTTACAATTTCACTTCTGACACCAATTGTTACGTTTTAACCTTTTCAAAACGTAACAATTGGTGTCAGAAGTGAAATTGTAAAATGAAGTTCGACGAGCTTAAAGTGGAACAACTGAAAAAGGAGTTGTGCAAATTGGATCTGCCCACAACTCCTTTTTCAGTTGTTCCACTTTAAGCTCGTCGAACTTCATTTTACAATCCCACTTCTGACACCAATTGTTACGTTTTAACCTTTTCAAAACGTTTTCCGTAGATTCTTTAATTGTAATGAAGTTACAACACTCAAGTCTTCAGTTTACAATAATCAACAGTTCAACACTTTATTTATTTGAACACACTATACTTGTAAACACTTTACTAAAAGAACACTTTACTAAAAGAACAACACTTTCACTTAATCACTTTTTATTACTTAAGACACTTTACACGTTAGCGCAGCTAAAAATCGACTGACTGTTCAGCGTTGAGCTTCGCTGCTTTTATACCTCCAATGATCATTACTAGAACATTCTAGACGTTTACAGAAGCTAATCACGCCACATCTATAGTGCGATGTGCGATGACTCATCATGAACAAAAGATATACACACACACCGACATACATGCGATGTGCGATGACTCATCATGAACAAAAGATATACACACACACCGACATACATACACGCGGCAGTAAAACTCAAGCATCTGAGTCGCGCACATACATGCACACACGAATATTGTATCGTGCGGTGGTGGTTTCTTTTATTTCGCTGTTGTGCTTATTTATCCACACATGTGTGTCAGTATGTGCACACTCGCTGTGCTGCCGTTTTGTTTATCAACAAGCTTCCATGTATGAATGTGTGTATATACCTCCTGTGTTCATTTACAAATAATAACAAGACAATATACGCACATATAAAATAACGATGATTTAGTACGTTCCAGAACAATCACAATCGGTCCGTTCACGACCAAATTTGTAACAATATGTATATACATATGTACGCATATATGTATACAGACTAGAGCTGCTAAATTTTGATTACGATTGCCAATTAATTACATTCTTTCTCAAAAAAAAAATCATAGCGATTACGTTATCCTTCTATAGGCAATTTCTGATTAATAATAATTATTAAGACAAAGAATTTAAGAACAATCGGGATTACTTTTGATTTTTGAAAAAAAAAAAACATATTCAAAAAGGTTTAGAAACGATTTAGTCAGTTGCAACCAACATATCTGGACCAAGAGCGCGAAAACTTTGCACACCACCAAAAAATTTCTTAAAATGGTTTTTCGGTCTAGTTGTTTTGTTTGCAACTTCCTAAATCTTTGATAATACGTTTGTAGCATACATATATTTTCGATTTCTGGCTTTAGTTGTACTCTTTGTGGCTGTTCAAATGATTAAAATAATGGTTAACAAGAATGTCGTGGTTTTGGATTTAAAAGCAAAAATAGACTAATTTTAGTTTAAGAGTATCCTTATCTTAATACTACTTGTTCTGTTATTATACATATGTATATACGAAATCTTATGTGAAATCTGAGTGAAGCAATAACAAGCCGTTACTCATACATCTGAGAGGGCTACAGGTTACCTTTCCAAATTTGAAAGCAATGTCGATGGAAAAATCTTTTCGCTGTACTGGAATCAATATTTATTTCCTTTCTTCAAGCAATAATTTATCCGACCTAATACTTGCACATCACTTTATTTTTCTGTCTATTGTATAGAGAATGTAGCTTTGTATTGCAATATTAATTACTTGGCAAAACTATACATGAGTATGTCAAATGAATTTTAGTTCCAAAAAGTTATTAATTTAAAATTGATAATAACAATTTTTCGTAACACTTTCATATCATTTCCCCCTTTTTATAAATTTTTTAATACAGTTAAAATCAGTCGAATGGTGGTTATTATTGCTTAAACAACCGTTGAGTATGGCATACTTGTACAAAGTCAGCCAGCAAATATAAAAAAATGTGGTTTGGCTCTCTTTTTGCTCAGTTCAATTCTTCTATGATGCTGTAATTTTCTGGCCAAATTTGTGTGTGTGTGTGTGTGTTTGAGCGTGCTTGTGTTCGTCTTTCTTACTTTTAACTAAAATGAAAATTTACTTAATGAGCACTTTTTTCTTTCTTGCATTTTTGGCGTTATATTCATTTGAATTTCCTCACCCGGTTCGCTCAGTGAAAGGAAAACATTAAAAGGAGAAGGAAGAGAGAAGCCCCAGGAGTTGGCAAATACATTTTTTTCACCCTCTTGTTTATGATGGAAACCAACAGCCAACTCGGAAAAATTTTATACATACATTTTTGTTTGCGTTTTAGTTTCTTTCTAATGGCCACTTTTAACTTGTTGTCTTAAAACTTGTTCAAATTGCTAATATATCAGGCTTGTGCAGAGCTAAAATAAAAGAAAAAAAAAATAATAAGAATCTGCTGCACCAAGTTAGTGAAAAACGAAAATAGCAATATGACTGTAGTCTATATTTAGCAAAAAACAAGGCGTATTTTGCTTTTAAAGGAGTTTTAAATGGTTTAAATAATGCCCTTATTTATGCGGTTGTTAACTCTTTTTAAGTGGTTGGCATAAAAAATCTTAATAAGGTTTAAAGCTTTAAGCTTTTGTCGACAAATTGAAGACAAAACAAGTAGGATTGACACTTTAAGGCCGTCAGGCAGAAAGACTGAAGTTTTTGCAGACTCTGTGGTCAGAAAAATTGGAAAAAACTTGCGTCAGTTTGCTTAAAGTCTTTAATTTTTCCGACATCGTTTTTATTTATTCGACAAAAAGTAAAAATTTATGAAAGTAAATGTTTTTGACATTTTTGCAATAAAATCATAAAGTGTTTCTCAAGGATTATAGCAACGTAATAGTAGATTTTTTACGGCTTTGAATTGAAAAAAGTCTTCGTTTAACAAAAATTAATTTAAAAGGTTCAGCATTTTGTGTAATTTTGGCAAATATTATTTGAATAAATGTCGTAAAAGCTAGGGAATCGAATGGTACCTCAAAAGATCTTGGAACTGTCAAGTTTAGGCACGTTTTCACAATTTGCTGATGGATAAAATTTGAAGAATTGAAAGAAGACTCCTCAAGCTTCAATATACGTGATTTGCCATCATAATCATAGCCTTTAAAGCAATAACTATATTTAAAAAAAGTTAAAGGATTTGAAAAATAACGCCCTCTGCTTGAAAATAAGTAATCTGCATAAACATAGGCCCACAGAGGCTCTATTCATAGTGATGTTTTCCTTGCAAAATTCATAATTTTCGTAGTTGCCAAGATATTAATCACTTGCATTTTGAGTCCATTATTTTGAAAACAAGAACTCCCGTATTAATTGCCTCAGTTGTAAAAGGTCTTTTTAAGCATTAATATTTTTGAGATTTAAGAAAAATGTCTAAATACAACTTCTTGTGCCTCAAGTGATATCATCAAATTGAAGGTTAGAAAAATATACTATTCCAATATAACTAATATAATTATTTTGTTCAGCTGAAGGTATTGTTGTTGTAAGTGTATGTATGTTTTTTATATATTTTTGTCAATGTTTCGCTTGGCTTCTTCAGCTCAAGAAAATAGTTATACTATATGTAAAATAAGGGGTCGAAAAAATCCAAATATTAGCCCAATATAACATGTTGTAGCTTTGACATTTTCTTTCGCAGTGCTCATGACACGATCGAAATAGAATAAGCACATTTTGTATGAAAAAATTTACGTCTTTTTAACTTGTCGATCGAGTCATCGTTCGAATAAAAGAACATCATCGAGGAACCCAAAACAGTTTTCTTTCGCTTAGACTATGAAGACTCGCATAAATTCGACATGGAGAAAAAGCAAATGAAAACCCTAAAATTTTTCTGGCTTTGTTATTTTGGTTACAAAAATATTTTGGTAGCGGCAACGCTGGCATTGTTCAAATTTCAAGAAAGTTAAGTTTCGAGGATTTTCGTGAAGTTGCTGAAAAACTGTAATAGTAATTTTACACAGTCTGCAGTGAATTTCAGCATTGATCGTGATCGCACCGTTTTTTTTTGTTTGTACAAATCTGCTTTATTCTTCATTGAAGGTTTGAAAATTCATTTCTTTAGTTAACAAACTACATATTTTATTTTTGAGAACACAGTTGTTGTTTTTTTGATAAAATTCTTTTATGTATGTATTTAAGAATTCTAAATAATGCTACTGTAATATGTAAATAACAAGGCAGGATATGCCACTGAGGGCAAAGTCCATCGGCGTCAAGTTGGCACGCAGCCGCCGCTGACTTTATTTTTGTATTAAAAGTCGCTACCAATCTTATTTTGTTTCCGCTTGCATTTGTTAAAAAAAATCTAATTTTTAATTTACTTTAATGTGTTTGTTATTGTTATAAATTTTTTCCTCACTGACGCTACTTTTTGTCTACCTACTCCGTGGCTAAATGTTAGTCGGCTTCGCCATCTGCTGGCTGAATGTTGTTTACATTATTTATATTCATCTGAGCATTTTTGCACAAACCTACACAGAGAAAAAAGCACCTAATAAAGTAGAACAAAATCAATAAGATATCTCTATGTTTTTTTTTCAAGAAGGATTCCTTATTATTTTAAATGGCAGAACCTTATTGAAAAAACAACAATTAATTAAATTAAAATGATGACTAACGTGTGTTTATATAGGAAACTAATAAAACCAATAGGGAAAAATTATTAGGATAACCTAATAAAATCAATAAGAAATCCTTATTGTATACAATTTACAAGAAAACCTAATAGAATCAATAAGTTCTTCTCTATAGAATTTCTTTTTGGTACCATGCAAATCGGAAACTGAGTAAAAACAAACGTGAGTAACAAGTTTTCTTCTTGGTTTTAAGTGTTTTTCTTGTTGAGACAATTAATAAGATTTGCAACAAGGAAATAATAAGAAATACCCATAGAAAAATCTTCTTTTCTCTCTGCTGGGATACCCCTCAGCCTAAAAACGTTTCAAAGAGAAAATCTTATTGAATCTATTAGGAAGTTTTCGCTCTGTGTATTTGGTCTAGGTTTTTTTTAGTGCACATTCATACATGTTGTTGTTGGGTGAAAAAAAGCAGAGCAGTTTTGCTCATATTTGCTTCGTTTGCACAGCTTGCACTACCATTGTGAATACCCTCATTCAATTAAAACCTAAGCAAGTGAAATACTTTTCTCTCTGCTGGTACACCGGTTCATGAACTTAATACGCAAACAAGGGATTATTTAACTATCCCTTCATTTTTCATATGAACTGGCCTTTAAAAATGCAAATAACTACATATGTATCCGTTTTAATTTCTTTGAAATATTTTGATCTATCTGAAATGCTTTTTTACTGTATAATCTGTAGGGTCATATAAATTTAAATAATTTTTTCATGAGCTGTGCGCTTGTTTCCTTCTTTATTTTATTTCTTTGCATAACACTATTATGTATCCTTATATTTAAAAATAAGAAATCCCCCACTTTATAAGTATTTAGATTGTATGTTTACATTTAATACTTTGTTTTTTAATTCGCTTCATTCTTTTTTCTGATTTTCTTATCATCGTTATCTACAACTACATAGTGGCGCACATATTTTTCAACATTCCCCCTGTCGCTGTTTGTCCTTGATATTAACCATAAAGTTAAATAAAATTAGAAATACTGTCTGGTATTTAATAGAAAAGTAAAAATATTTAAGTATTGAATGGTTAGTTACACTGTGTTTACTTCAAGAAAGAAAAAATAATGCAATAAGTGGCTCTTATCAAAGCATTTATGCAAATTGAATTGTCACTAAGGGCAAAGTAGACTACGAAACCAAATCGATTATAAGAACTTTCAAATTCTAAAATATTTAGCATATCTAAAAATAAAACAGAAAAAACATCAATAAGAAGAACTTACTATAGCTACCCTTAAAACGATAAGAGGGGGTTTTTCTTTCATAGCACTTAAATTAAATGAGTAAATGGTCACAAAACAAAAAAATTTTTTTGGTTGTGGTAAATGTTTTATTTAAGGAACAATTGAAAAATGTAAAATGTACAAACTGATGAAGTCATTAGCATAATTATTTGTTTGTTATACTTCCAGGCGAACGTCAGTCCAACAACGCATAGTAATGAATATTGCAAAAGCAAAGGAAAAAGTAACACCTAATATTCTTTTATTTTCTAGAACAATAGTTTGTAGTTAGTATTTTTCATATTAATCACCGGGGCGGAAATTATGCCAGATTTGCAATCCCGCACTTACAGAAATTTTGTAGGAGTTTTCGGAAATTTTTACTTTTCTAAAATGAATGCACGATTTTATAAATTAGGCATTAAACTACATAATTTTTTGTATCGACGAAGAATTTAGATAAAATAAGTTTTTTTTTTTTTTGGTAAAATGAAAACAAAAATTTTCCAACGAAAGAGAAATAATGCAAACAATACATAAGGTGAAATTTACTGAAAATTTCTGATATAACATTAGGGTTTGCTAAATCTTTGCAAAATATTCTATACCATTGAGCCATACTGTACTAGCAGTGGAATCATATCCAACTGCCTTTTGATAATAATAATAATAGTCTGCAATTCTGCTGCAACTGAATAATGAACAAAGTTATTGATTATTTAGCAGAGGTAAATGGATTTGAACCATAACTGTTAAGCTATGATTAGTAATCATACGGTTCTACAATAATGAGCAATAAAAACAACAAAAAGTTAAAAACTAAAAGCGGTCCCCATACAGGAAACTCTGAAAATTAGCAAATAAATCTTTAGCTTTCGAATCGTCAGAGATAGAGACTAAAAATTTGTATAGGATATGTTATACAGATTCTACAACAATATATACAAAAAAAAAAAAAAAAAAACAAAAGGTTTAGAAATAAATGGTGTTTCTGTACAAGAAATTGATATTAGCTGTAACTTTTGAACCGTAAAAGATAGACAAAGTTGCACAGTACATGCAGTCACCAGGCCTACACAATAGCAGATACCAAAGATAGTAAAAAAATGAAAATGTAATTGATGATCGTACACGGGGACACCCTTTAGATTGAAAATCAGCCAGAACGTTTAAACCGCATAAGATAGAGGCTTAAAATTTACACTATGCATGTAGTTTTCTCATCTCTACAACAGCCACTATCGAAAACAATAAAAAGTTTAAAACTAAAGTGTACACCAACCCTGGTGTACACTCCTCTGTCTAGAACTTGAACGGTAGTACGGAACCCTGGCTGTGCGAGTCAGTCTCGTACTTGGCTCAATTTATTTAGATTAAGCGCACGTCTACATCGTAAAAACGTATATTAACATTATTTGTAGTGCTACTTTGTTTCATTCCAAAAACTTTTTTCTTCCATTTTAAATAATTTATAAGCAAGCATTACGAATTACCTACCAAACAAATATCGCTTTCAACATTTTTTTTTGTAAAGAAAACAAAGAACTTCAAGCTTAGCTGTTTGCCCAAAGATTTAATTAACTTAAAAATTTTAATATAACGATAGTATCTTATATTGACAGAGAAAAGTCCAAATACTATATTTATAATTTAAAACACTTTTTTCCAGACATTAATTTTACGAATAATTGAACTTTACTTGGTGTTGTTTTGCTTGCGGACGCTGTAAATTCATTAAAATATAACACACTTTTTTGTTTACACAACAATTTTTTAGAATGTATAAAACACAAATAAAACGTTTTATACTATGGTAGGAACGTGTCAGCGTGAAATTAAACACTGGCAGTTAAAAAATAAGAAAATAACTCCAAATAATGGTTGTTTATTAAAAGTAAATATGTTTGAATGTAAGTAACTATTAAAGGGCGTATTCCCAATTTACCGATTGTTAAAAATAAGATTTTATCGGCCTCTTTTAGTGATAAGTTTTAATCATTTGTAACCTCAAATGCATAAATACAGAAAGTATTTCTACATACAAAATTGACATTTATTCTTAAAATTTCAAGATATCAAGTATTAGTACGAAATGTGGCCAATAAAATCCTGTCCCCAGGTATGGCTATGTTATGAAAACAGACCTGACGCTGCGTTTCGGGACTATTTACACAGAGAAAAAAGCACCTAATAAAATAAATAATATGGTTTTTTTTTCAAGAAGGATTCCTTATTATTTTAAATGGGAAAACCTTATTGAAAAAACAACAATTAATGAAATTAAAAAGATGATTTACGTGTGTTTATATAGGAAACTAATAAAACCAATAGGGAAAAATTAATAGGTTAACCTAATAAAATCAATAAGAAATCCTTATTGTATACAATTTACAAGAAAACCTAATAGAATCAATAAGTTCTTCTCTATAGAATTTTTGTTTGGTACCATGCAAATCGGAAACTGAGTAAAAACAAACGTGAGTAACAAGTTTTCTTCTTGGTTTTATGTGTTTTTCTTGTTGAGACAATTAATAAGATTTGCAACATGGAACTAATAAGAAATACCCATAGAAAAATCTTCTTTTCTCTCTGCGGGTATACCTCTCAGCCTAAAAACGTTTCAAAGAGAAAATTTTATTGAATCTATTAGGAAGTTTTCGCTATGTGTATTTTCAAATAAAATGTGACATTTTGAATGAAAAATATTTGTGCACGATTTTGCTAAGTTAATCTATGATTGTAAAATATTTTAAGATCAGAAAAGTTTTATAAGCAAATCTCAGCTTTTCTATTCAGGAAAGTAAATTTTTCGTCCTCACTGTGTTTTATATGCTTGTTCTTGGTTGGGAGAGTTAGTCATAGCAGTTGCGTCATCCTTGTTTTTTTTATTTTTATATTATCACAAAAAGTGTTGTTTTTCAGACATCTGCACTAATTTACATGTATGTAGTACTATTTTAAAAACATACACTCTTTGGATGTGTGGATAAGAATTAAAGTTTAAAAATATAACATGAATTTGAAAGCTTGAACCAGCTCACATTTACATATTGAACAATATCCGTTTGTGCATATGTGCTGAATTTGCCTTTATGAAACAAAATTAAATTATAAACTAAGAACACTGTTGCATCCACAAACTTGCACATACAAACAAGTTCATTAGAATTTGTTCGCCTACCATAAAATTATATTTAAAATGAATGAGTTTTAGCAAAGGAAAATATGACATAAAAAACACAGAGAATCTTAATATTTTTCCCGAGAAATTAACCCATTTTGGCATAACGTAGATATACAAAAATTAGATATGCATGTAAAATGCATAACTGCTAGTTATCAGCTTAATCTAGTTTAATCTGAAAAAAAAATACTACACCAGCAGTGCCCGAAAAAAACTATGGCTTAGCAAAAGATTCATTTTATTTAAATACTTTTATTAAAAATTTTACGTTTACTATTTATGTTTTTTATTAATCCAGGTCCAAAAATGAACCTTTTCAAAAACTATTTGCTGTATTCTCTAGCTGTCTATATGCCGACGACATTTCGTTGGTGCTAATCAACTCATCAGTAGACTTGAAAAATTCTTAAAAGTTTGTTTGAAACTTTACTACTTATTTCATAATTCCCATGAACAGAATGAGAATCAGAAATGTTCAAACAAACCCTTAACACAGCAAACATTTCTTTTTTCGTTTTTGCAACACTTCTACTTTTCTTTGCAACTTTCTATACAACGAGTCACCATTGGTTACTACGATTTGTATTTTTGAAAGTATCAAAAAGTTTTTGAATATTCAAATATGAACTTAGTTATTTATTTGCTTTAAGAGCCAATTGAAATGTATTAATTCAGGTCCAAAAATGAACCTTTTCAAAAAATATTTGCTGTATTCTCCAGCTGTCTATATGCCGACGACATTTCGTTGGTGCTAATCAACTCATTAGTAGTGTTGCAAAACGAAAAAAGAAATGTTTGCTGTTAAAGGTTTGTTTGAACATTTCTGATTCTCATTCTGTTCATGGGAATTATGGAATAAGTAGTTAAGTTTCAAACAAACTGGAGCTGGAGAATACAGCAAATATTTTTTGAAAAGGTTCATTTTTGGACCTGAATTAATACATTTCAATTGGCTCTTAAAGCAAATAAATAACTAAGTTCATATTTATGTTTTTGGAACGAAGTTCCTTAACGCGGCTTGCTGGTAGTGGAAATTAGTAGAAATCGTCACGAAAGCGTGTGAGCTGTTTATATGTATTGGTGTACTGTCGACAAGCAATTGTATATGATGGGCGGTGTCTCCACTGACAGCAGCGGAGACACCTACCAATAAATATTAATTAGTTGGAAAACGTTCCAAAAATTTAAAGAGTCATAAAATTTCAAAATCAACACAAAATAAAACATACAGATTTCACCTTGTATTACATTCAAAGATAAAAAAAAAACGTAAGGATCTTCGTTCCTAACGGGGGTCCCCCGACCGCATTTCGTTTTTTAATAATAATGGTTGGTATCAAAGTCGCAAAACTCATCTGGACATGTATTTGGTAGTTTAGACATATGTATGTTGAACGGAAAATACAGAATATCTGGTACTGACTTTTTGGGTATAAGGGTATATGTTCCACTGAGTAGGATCTCAAAATACTCCTCACAATATTCACGATGACATGTGTATACATGCTGTTTTGTAGGTTACAGTTGCAATCATCGAAATTTTGGTGATTCCATTATGCGGCACATTTTTTTTTTAATATGATATTAGTTACAATAATTTTGAAAATTTTGAAAGCAATAATTTCAAAATTCAAACTGTTCATGGTATCAACAAAAACTCAATTTTATCTTATTTAGTAATGTTTTTACTTTTCAAAAAAAAAAAATTTCTTGAAATCAGCTTATGTTTACAAAGGTTATGAATCGAACAAACTTTCTCATTACTGAGGTAGACAATTTTGGTATGCTGTAGATCGCCGTGTGATACAATAGGATGTCTCAAATCTTAGTTTTCGTAAGGGCTAGGTCCTCTTCTATGATTCCTTCATACTTTGTTTTATGATCAGTTTGCACGTTTCAAAGATACAGATTTATTACCCCGCATTGCGGTGACGTTTTCTTATACGGCATTAGATTTTTTTCATAAAAAAAAACACCAACATTTAGGTATTCAGAAAAATTGTTTTTTCTTCATTTGGATTTTAGGTCAGATTTTCACTCGACAATTTCTTCATGTGCTGAAGATCTCGCATTTTGTTCAACGCAACAATTCTGCAGTTTGCACATGCCTTTCTTTTTTTTTGCAAGGCAATGAGCAGTTGTGTGCTATTTTTCTGGTAAATCAAAGTAACATAGTTACAGCGCAATTTTTAATTCGATTTTTTTATTGAAACACATTAAAACAATGTATTTTTTTTTAAATGTTGCGTTTGCTTACACTCATAGAAAAACCATAGCTATGATGTATTTTAACATGAATACGATGACAAAAAACATCGTTTTTAACCCCATGACACTTTTCATCACGGTGATGTCAAATTTTACATAAGGTGTTCTAATTGTTATTAGCGATAAATATAACAACTGTTACATCAATGCCATGTCCAGTGTCATCAATATGATGTTTATGAAAAATTACTGCAATGATGGCAAATATACGTCAATATGATGCCCTTTATTGAAACCGTTTAGGAATACATTTAAACACAAAAATAATAAATTAAACCATAACTCTTTTTAAATATTATTATTATTTTTATTATAATTAATAAAACTTAACACATTTTTATTTCTTTCCTTTTGGTAAAACTTATAAAAGTTATTAACATTTTGCACCATAGAGTTGATGTCACAGCAGTCTTCACATTGATGACACTCAATTTATGCCGAAATTCTCTATTGAGTTTTGTTATCAGTTTAATACCAGGTCTTACATCTTTGATGTGGTTTGGCATAATATTGATGTTAAAATTTTTATGATACGCTGTCATCAGTATGTAAATACATTTTTCTATGAGTGTATAACTAAAATATTTTTCAGTAGTTTATTTATTACAATTTTGTTGCAATTTTTCAAACTAATAATGCCGTTTCAAATAAAAAAATGTATTCATTTCATTATTTTCTTTGTTGAAAACTAATAAAAAAAAAATTTTTTTTTTTAAATTTGTTTTTATTTTTTCAGCTATTTTAACCAAGAAGAAAGCTCAAATGAATACCTACAGTGTAAATAAATCTCTAGTAAATTCAATTTATATGCTTTCATATCTTCTGCTATGCAATATACAATTTATTAAAAGCCACTTAATTTTTGATTTGGCGGTTGAAATATTAAAAGTTTTGGTGATTGCAGAACTCGGCACACCAATTTCGTGATTTGATTGCCTGGTTCTGGCGCATGGTCGTATGTATAAAATTGAATTTTGATGCATCGGCAAAATAGCAGTAAGCGGTTTATTTACAAAATACTATTTTGTGCATTTTCTAAAATATCTTATTTAATTTTATGTATTTATTTTCTTGAGCTAAAGGTCTTTTATTAAAATTATTTAATTATTTTTGTCGATATTTCGCTCTCCTTTGGATAGCTTCTACAGGACAATAATAATGAAAAAAGTTTTGATTAGTTAAAAAAAAAAAATTTTTTTGTTGTAATTGTTTTTTGAAAAAACTAATCAAAGCTTTTTTCATTATTATTATCCTGAAGAAGCTATCCGAAGAAGAGTGATATATCGACAAAAATAATTAAATAATTTTACTAAAAGACATTTAGCTCAAGAAAATAAATATATAAAATAAAAGGAAGGGGTGTTAAAAACCAAATAATATATCTTATTTAATTAAAAAAGTTCCACTGCTGACGTTTCCAACTTGGGAGGCAAACGACATTATAAAAGCTGTATCACTTCACATACAAAATTCAAAGACTCAGCAATGGTCAACATATAACCACGATTACAAGAATATCAACCCGTTAGGAACAACAGCCATCTTTCCGAAAAACTGTCCTAGAAAGACAACATCCGTTATAACTCGACTAAGAATTGGTCACTGTAAATTTTCCCACAAGCACTTACTAGAAAAAAATCCTCCTCCGCAATGCCTTACCTGTAACAAACAAAACAACGTAATTCACACCCTAGATGAATGCCCCACTTACAACATACAAAGGAAAAATATCTTTGGATCCCAACTACCCACAGATCTCTTAAAAAATATTTGTGATAAAAATATAAAATTAATCTTTAAATTTATTGTTGAACCCAATCTTTTAGAAAGTATATAAGTATATCTCGGAGTCGATAGCCATGGCAGCTCGTACTCCTATTTTTTCCTATTAATTAATATAATTTTATTATTATGTAATTAATGCTAGATAAATAAAATAAAATAAATAATTAAAAAACTGATAATGGCAATTTATTATATTATATTAATTAATTTATATTATATTAATGATTTATTTATTGTTATTATATTAATGATTTATTTATTGATTTATTATTTATCGTTTGAATGAATTTGTATATAAATTTTGATAGAATTTGATCGCTGAGTTTGATTGAAATTATAAATTTCGTCCTATAATATATAGAAATAAATTACCTTGTCTTATGGCTAATTGTTATACATATGTAAGTTATATATCCAATTTATATACATATTTATATCATGTCCATGAAAAATTTGATATGTTGTGGCGAGTGCGTACCCGAAGTATTTTGTCTATATCAGCGAAATGAAAAAGTCGATTTACAAAACGTTTAGGCATTTATTATTCAATATAATAAATCTTTACAAAATAAGTAAAGTTTTACACCGGTATTCATAAAAAATAAAATGTTACTCAAATACATTTTAGAACAAATTTGATATGAAAATTTGTTTTAAAATGTATTTCAACAATGTTTTATTTTTTATGAATACCGGTGTTAGTCAATTGGCTTTTTAATTTTGTTGTTTTAGAGCAAAATATATTCTGATGCACTCGCCATAAAGGGTCAACTTTACATCAGAAGACTTGTGCAATTTTCAGCTAGATATTATTATATTATAGTATCTGTGTACGTATGACTTACAAAATACTCGAGTAGGCCCCCAATTTATATAAACAATGTTAGTTTTGTGTTCCAAAATGCTTTGGTTTTTACCTTAGGTACTCGAATTTGATTTATTTTATTTAAAGTATATACTATTCTCATAAGAGAAACAAATACTGTAACTATTTTTTAAAGAAGTTTGCGTGGAACAAATTAGCGAAGAAAGAGAGTGTATTCTGCTATCTGTTATTTCTTCTTTTGCTTAAGCCTAGTAGAAACCTAAAAATTAAATTCAATTCCTATATTATTGTTCTAGGGCTCCAATCACCCTGCACATAAATATGTATATTGTGTGCGTGCGCTACAGTGTTGCCAGTTTAGGGGGTTTCCCACTAGATTTAGGGTTTTTTCTTTTAGGGGTGAATTTGGGGTGTTAAATTCTTTCGGAGGAAATTTAGGGGGAAACAATTTATTTTTGGGGCATTTCTGTGTTTGATTGAACGATAGAAGATTTTTCAACTCATAAATTTGAAGACTTTAACGATTTTTAAAATAAAATTAAATGAGATATTTCATGTTCATCTGGTTTTTTACAGGATTTCAAGTACATAATTTTGGAACTGGTAATTTTAAGTACTTCTTTAATGATTTTTTTTCCTTATGGGTCATTTTTTTAAAGTTTTTTCCGTATCTTAAGAATTGAAAAAATTAAAATATCTAAGAACTTTTGATAAAATTGAAACCCTTTTTATGAAATTGTCAAAAGAACTTGAAGAGCGAAGAAGACTTAAAAACTCTCAATATTTTTGGCGAAACTTAGTTTTTTCTAGATACGCAGTTAACAATTTCGAGCTGCCTATAAATATGTACTTAGATCTCAAAATATGTGAATACAAATAAATCGAAATCTTATAGTAAATATACACACGCCTGTAGTCAAATACATGTAATCAGTTAATTTTTACTTTTTTTATTTGGGGAAAGTTTAAAAATTCTATGCATTTTCCGCATTGTCAATGCATTAATATTGGTGATTCGCAAACTAAAGCAGAATGTTCACCAACTTTTTTTTAGGGAACTTTTGTAGAAAAACATTGAATTTTACGGGGTTTTAAAATTTTTCTGGGCGGAAGAAATACATTGACGTGGGAGCGCTGGTGCGATATTACCCTTTAGAATATATTATTTTTGCACATCATTGATTTTTATAAATCAATACACATATATTTTATTTTCCACACCCGCTGAGTAATAAAATTCTTTCCAAGCACACAACTGATTAAATATGTACTAAAAATATAACACATAAATAACTTGTGTGCAATATATATTGTAAAAAAAGAAGATCCCAGACACAAACAAGCCACAAATATGTATCTTCTAACCAAACACACTTGATGAAACATAAACCGTAACATATTTTTGAGTAAAAGTACAAGCATTAAAAATAGCAGGCAAAAGCCTCAAGTTGTGACAAAGTTTTTTCTTTGATTTTCAGTTTTACATACATATTGAAAAAAGGAAACTTTTGCTTTTGAATATACATACATACAAATACCGCATTCATATGCACTAACAGCATGATATTTTGTTTTTGTCTTAAATGTTTGTGTGTTTTTTCCAAACATCCTTTTTATAACGTGCATATATGTATATTAAGGCGGGTCGATTTATTTTTCGACAATTTCCCTATGATTTCCGTATTCTATGGGTTATTCCATGAAAATTTGCCAAAGGAACCATACCTCTATGGTTAAAATCGAGACCCCTACTTTTTGTTGGAAGATTTTTTTTCCCAAATTGACGTTCGTATGAAATATTACCTACACGTTCACATCCATAACTCAAAAACTAGTAGGCGCGTTAGAAAGGTGAGCTCATTTTTATCAATTTACAAAACAAAATCTTCAACATTGGTCCAACGGTTCAAAAGTTACGGGCATTTTTGTCCAAATTTTTACGCAAAATTATTCGTATGAACATTTGGAGGGATATTTAAATTACGAATTGCCACCGTTCGATGATCCATAAATTCCTTTATACATTCAAGGTATGGAAAGACATGTCCAATTGCTGGCTGCCACTGCTAAACGAGTTGCAGGAAAGACTTGAAACCAAACAAGACTTTCAGAAAAAATAATGTTTTTTTTCACATTTTGTCTTTTACTACATTCAAATTGATTTTTTGTTTTTTGATAATAGGTTGATAGATACTTTATTATCTCTAAATTTGAATTTTTGTAAAAAAAAAAAAAAATAAAAAGGGAAAAAAAATTCAAAAAGTTGGTTTTATGTTTTATTTTGTTTTAGCAATATCGCATGAATTAAACAACCGAATTCAATAAATTTGGGCTTAAACTCTTCGTTTTGAATTGTAAATTGAACTAAAAAATAATGGATTGAGCCAAAAAAATGGCCATGAAAGTACTATTCTTGGACAAAATCATGAAAAAAATGGAAAAATGGTCCAAAATTTGGACAAAAATGCCCGTAGCCTTTGAACTTTTTTCCAACAAAAAGTAGGGGACTCAATTTTAACGATAGAGGTATGGTTCCTTCGGCAAATTTTCATGGAATAACCCATAGAATACGGAAATCATAGAGAAATTGTTGACTTTTTTCACTCCCTACAAATTGACCCGCCCTAATGTATATACATGTACTTTTCTTTCAGAAAGTTAATAAAGTTGTATATTTTAGAAAGATGTACGATTGTGTTAGCAGCAACTACAGACTTGTTGTTAACAAAATATTTCTCAACAGTTTTTCTGCTACTTTTTTTGGTCAATTTGTTAGTTTAAAGTGCAGACACTGTAGACAGCAAAATGATGTCTTTGGCTAAACATTGATTTATAGCATTGCCACATAATGTTCATCTCCTAAGGCATTCAAGGAAATAGGCGAAGTGTGACAGAAACATTTATTGCTCGGTTCAAACCCCAATTAAGAAAAAAGCACAAGCTCCAAGTCATGTTAATGTAAAAATGATAAAAACATATTACTAAATTTACTGCTGTTGCTTGGGATCATCGTGCATGAAATACAAATTGTGTTATTATTAAAATTGAATACATGAAGGAAAGATGATGAAAATATTCCAACACCTGCTACAAATGATGTAATGGATATACACAAATCAAAATTTCGATTATATTAAAGGGTGGTGGAAAAAAGCTTAAATATTAAATAGGGTTTCGTTGGGCATTAACACAGTCGCGTTAATATTCCTTAGCACGAGTTGATGCAATTCAAATTTTGATTTTTTAGGGTGGGTCAAAGTGCTAGCAATTTAGTAATTGAGCTAAATTTATGTATTTTAATGCGATAATGGACCTTTCCATATTTTAGTTCTTCCTAATTAGTTAGTATTATATCTTTTAATGCACATATGTGGAATGCTTAACGTCAGTACCTGGCCGTGGGTCCCAACCTGACTGTGGTCAAACCACTTAGTGTAATCCTGACGTTACAACAACGCCCCCAAACAGCCAGAATAACTGTTTGGGTAGAAATTTATTTGCTACGTTTCTTGGCCCATAACAAAACCCCTTGCTGGGGAGTTCAGCTATCTAATCTGTGCTGCAGTGCAATGACTCTATGGAGTCATCCCGGTACTCCGGTCGCCATACTACCGAATAGCCCCTCGGTGGACAGATTCAGCAGACCCTCAGGACTCGTCGCAATCCCTGCCTAAGATTTCTGGCCATTAATATAGCCGAGGCAATCTGCACCAGTTCTACCCCGTTGACACGACACCCAGCAAGATGCATGTTGTGCCCCGGGGAAATCTTTTAATGCACAGTCAGATAAGGTAAATATTTGTCTTGAACACGCTTGTTCATAGTTGTCAACCATGTTCTCATTGCGGCCTCATGTGAAACAAACAAATAAAATTCATTTTTGTTGTGAAATCAACACAATGCTTGCTCTTAAAAGTACATATGTATGTATAAATAAACAAGCATATTAAATTTTGTTGATAAGTATTTCTTTTCTACTCATACTGTTAATTCATATTGTCAGCGGAAGCTTCCCGTCGAATTCACCAACAAATTCACCAAATTTAAAAATTTAATAGTATTTAGATAATTTGTAGGCTTCATGTGATTATTTGTGAACTGACTGTATCTTTTTTTATACCTACAAATGTACATTAACTATTCAGGCTTTCTGTCAACATTTTCGACCACTTTTGATGTCATAATAAATGTAATTTCTACAAATACAGTAATTATTAAATGACATCTAAATTTTGCGTTAAATTTACAATTATTGTTAATTTTAAAATTAAAAAACAACATATGTTTGGTCCGCCCTACAGAGCTTAAATATTTTGTTGTCTTACAAGTTAATGTCATTCCTATCGAATTATTAGATCGAAACTATTAGATAATATACATGATAAGTACCTAAATATAAAGGTAGCAGAAATAATTTATTTAAGCACCTGAGCACTTTCCATTATAATGCACTTATTTGAATTTGGTACACTGTGTACTTACTATAATACGCCGGTTTTACATAAAATTTCATTACTAAGGTTGTTCAATTGCAGAAATACTTTTATTAGTGGTGGTCTCTGGTAGCCATCTTTTGTTTTCGTAATGCCCTCTGAGAAATCATAAGCATTAAATTCTTAAGATTAATAAAACAAAATATATTGAGATAAACTGTTACAGTTTTGAAGATATTTGTTGATAAATAATTGAATGTTTTTAACGGAAGGGACCTTTAGCTCAAGAAAATGAATATATAAAACATAAAAATAGGGCCGAAAAAAAACCAAATAATAAATTTTTATATTTTTTACACAATTATTATTATTATGGCTTTCCCTCATTTTCATGATTTTAAATTTACAAAATTAGTAATTGTTTTGAAAATTTACACTATTTCATAAATTTTATTTATCATATTTTTTATTATTATTATTATTATTATTATTATTATTATTATTATTATTATTATTATTATTATTATTATTATTATTATTATTATTATTATTATTATTATTATTATTATTATTATTATTATTAATATGCATGAAAATATTTTAATTTTATTATGCCCATAACTTAAGTTCTTGTACTTTAATTATAAGACAGTCTTGTTGTGTAGGAAATCAAAACCATTAAATAAATAAATAAAAATAGTATCATATCATCAGTCGTACCATTGATACGTATGATTTATATACCTACCGTATGCACTGTAAGGAGCTGCATTGCTTATACGTACGCACGCCTGCTTCAATTTGTTTCTCCCACACACATGGAGCTATGCCCCATAGACAAAATTCGAAAAAAGTCGGATATTGTACATTAAACTATATAGATAAACAACCAAATAATAGTCAAAATTAGTTTATATATTTTTTAGAATTTATTATTCTTGGTTGTGATAGTGGAGGTCTACTTTGATTTTACTACTCCAGAATTTAGAAATGGTTTTCTACTTTAAATTTGAAGTGATCAACATTTTTTAAGAAGACGAGAAAAGCAAACCAAGAAAATCATCGGGACCCATTTTGCTTCGAACAAAGATCACAACTAATTGCATACTGGCTCTAAGCAGTAGCACATAGCCACCCTACTAATTAAAGTTTTCATTGTTGACTATCTTGTTTCGAACTTTTGGACAAACTTTAATTTTCAAAGTTCCTTGGATGATTGGTATATATGACGTGCAAAATAGAAAGGGACCTAATGGGTAAAAACCGGTTTTGTTCAGGAGAGCAATTTGCGTCTATCTTTGGTGTACTTCACTTGCATAAAACGAGCATATCTCTAAGAGTAAACAATTTTGGGGCATTGGACCGATCTTATTCGATGCTCAGATGTTGTCCACATCAAAAAAAAAAAAAAAAAGTAAAAATAGATTTTTTTTATCCTTAGGTCCCTTTCTCTATGCGCTGAAACATATACATATGTTTTAAACTCTTACGAATAACAAACTGATGTTGCTACTATGCATTGTGTGTTGCTATTATGCGATGAAAGCGGTCTTGGAAAGCTGAGCCGAGCCCAGCAACTGTTAGGCATTATTTTATAGTCAAACTTTATTACTTACGATTGTCAGCTATTTTATCGCAACTTAGTTCAAGTTCTGAATTAGTAGACTCAAACTAAGGCCCGATAAAGTATTTAACATAAAAAACTTTTGTTTTTGCGATTTCTGCTAAAATTTTTATTATATTCTAGTAAAAATGAAAAACAAATACTGTAAAATTGAAACTAGTTTGTCATAGATATAACAGCAAACCACAAATTATGTACTAAAATGTTTTTGATTTCGTTTGTATTTTGTGCCATAGGAAGTCAACAAGACAAATCTTAATTAATAACTGATCATACGATTGGATTCATAAAATTAAGCGTAAGCAAAAACTAGAAATATAAAATTTTCTGTAGTATAGTTCGAAAAACTACCTGAAATTGTTATTGTCGCTAAGTACTAGACGCTGCATAAATGTCTTAGTTGTACTAATTTAAGGAAAATAAAATTGAATGGTTAGTTGAGCTCATAAATCGTTTGTCTTATATTACTCAAGTGTGTATTGTAAATTCAAATTGCTCGAGCTTTGATGGGTGAATATCCTAAACAATGCATTCCTAAACTATGCAATTTAGCAGACCAAAATTCAAATGGGTTCTGATGCAAAGTGTCCAATTTTTGAAAGAGCTGATGCCTATTCAGCTAAGACTTTACTTTCCGTTGGTTGAGTTATTTGTTGAACTACCTAAGTTCAATTTAAAATTATAAAATAAAATCTGTACAATGAAATTAAAAAAAAAACTAGTTAAACACCAAAAATTATGATTTTTTTTGCTTCACTTCAAACCTTTTGAATGAGGAGATTTGCTATAAAAGCCTGCAAAATACAGGTCCAAAAATCGTTTAGCCCACTGTGAGAAATAAAAATAGAATTATTTATCAATACCAGATGCCGAGTAGTGGCTGATATCAGCAAATTAAGCTCACACGTATACTTACGCTCTTTTGTTTGATCGTCAATCAACCAATAGGAAATCACCATGTTGAGTGCGAGAGACAAACTACACTTGAAGAACTTCTGTGTGTTATTTTACATTTTAATCGTCATCGAGACTGCTGTCAGTGAACATGTTTATGATTCATGAACATGTATATGATTATGTTTAAAATTCTTTCGGATTTTTTTACTTGCAGCTCAAATTGATTCTGCAGACTTTTCGGACTTTCCGAAAACTTCTGTTATTTACGACAAGGATTTTGATAATATTATACATTTACTGAATATTTTTCAAAACCCTTTTAAATGCGATATATTAAAGTACGAATTTCCAATCCAAACAGAACTTATTATTCTTCGAAGTGAATTAGATTTCCCTGATAATTTTATCAATATAGAACTCTGGAAAAATCTGGAGGGTAGAATATATCCCGAAATAAAGAAGAAATATTGAAATATTTATCCTTATTTCCCTCAACGTATTTTTGCGAGCAAATATTTTCAGATATGAATTATATTTGCTAAAAAAAAAAACGCAATAAGCTGAATTCTTCTAGTTTGAGAAATATACTTTTATTGCGTAGCTGCAATAAGAGCATTCATAGAAGATTTCATTTCTTTTTAATTGCAAGATCAACAATGATTAATTGAGGCAAAATTTATGAACACTTCGAAGAATCTTTTTATTTCAAAATATTTCAGACTACCAAGCGTATTACTAAAATATGTACAACACCCGCCACACATGTGTCACAATCTCGTTGACTACTAAATAATATGAATAGCAAATTGTTTTCTTCCAGTGTTATTTTGTCACTCTCTACTACTACTATGGGCATCTATGATCTATACCAATGATGTGAAAAATGTTTACTATTCACTTAAGATCTCAAAATTAACAATTATCATAGAATAGCAAAAATCTAAGACAGTAATTTTTCGGCTTTAATAAATTTTCACTACATTCTCATACGAGCAAAAATCAATTTTTTTACTCCAGCTTCAGATCGTTTTTATTACAAAATTTATTAACAATATTATTCAATTTCTCGCTTACACTTTATTAACATCTTCAGGATAAATTAAATATATTAATAAAATCAACTAAAAGTTATATATTACACTAAAACTTCAAAAAGATTAATCTAGAGAAAAATGTATTGTCTTACCTTTGTAATTTGATTTTAACCAATAGCTCCACCAGTTTGTGTACAATGAAAATCATTTAGACGTCTGCTTGTACAAGTGGTAGGAGGATCCGCTGTCTGATTATTACAAAATTGTGTAAAGTTTGTAAAATAGATATGTGCAGTTGTTGTAAATAAACGGGCATTTGTCGTGTTTTATGCTCTAACATAAATTTTTATTACACATAAAATACCCACGGGTATGTATTACCCTGCGACCAATTATACAAACAAACTTAAATATATATGCAATCGATATTTATTTATTGGACCTTTAAATTTGGCTAAAAGTTGAGAAAAATTTACCTTTATTGAAAGTTTAGTATTAAACACTATTAACAAAGTCAACAAAATAAAGCTGAGAGCTTATAAGACGGAGTACATACTATGGGTGATTCACCTCCACCGCCACGATCATTACTTTCGGCTCAAGTCATAATTAACTTGCATGTTGTTCTCAAGCTGCATATCTCTTTTTGATTGAAATACCTTTTACATGCTTTCACCGACGTCTAATTTGCTTCCAGATGGTTTTGTGTTTGTTGTATCAGAATAATGACAACTATTTAGTTAACTTTAATTTTTTCTGTGTTTAATAATGTTGACCACTGCAATTTTTAAAATTATTTGTGCAGCATTTATCTATTTTTAGTAAAAGTTTTTGTAACTGACTGATTATGTTTATATTTCATCAACAGTTCCTATTTTGTCACATCGTATGACGTTTTGAATGAAGTTCAAGTTTTAGGACATATTCACAATATTTAAATAATTTCCTGGTATTTAAAACGCAATTTGTTCCAGACATATATTTTTAACCTCGAACGGGTAACTGAAAATGTTAGAGTTTCAGTAATTTGTTAATGAACTTAATTAACAAATTTGTTAATGAACTTAATTAACAAATTAACCAATTGAAATGTATTAATTCAGGTCCAAAAATGAACTTTTTCAAAAAATATTTGCTGTATTTTTCAGCTGTCTATATGCCGACGACATTTCGTTGGTGCTAATCAACTCATCAGTAGACTTGAAAAATTCTTAAAAGTATGTTTGTTAAAAGTAGTTAAGTTTCACACAAACTTTTAAGAATTTTTCAAGTCTACTGATGAGTTGATTAGCACCAACGAAATGTCGTCGGCATATAGACAGCTGAAAAATACAGCAAATATTTTTTGAAAAGGTTCATTTTTGGACCTGAATTAGTAATTTGTTAATGTTAGAAAAGTCCAAAAAATAGATATCTTTGATTATTTCCGATTTATTTCAGCACTAATTAAACCTGATATACTACTAGTCTGTTTTTATGTTATATTGCTATAACAAACTTCTTTCAGATACTTAAAGGTTGCCATATGCTCTGCTGCACCCTAATATACAATACATTTTCCTTGTTTTTATCAATATGTATTCGGTATAAGCTATTATGCTTCAAATTTTTATTTACTGTTTTGGTAACTACCACACCACAAGTGCATAAAAAAAGTAAAAAAACAAACGAAAACAGCTCTCCAAAGTTTAAACTTACTGTTGAGCAGGTTGTGCTACTTTTTAAACTGTTGTCCGCAGCCCCTATAGCAGTATAAAAAAAATTATAGTTTACTAAGGTGTAAAAAAATCACATACACGCACACATAAATGTACATGATTAAGTCAACGTTTTGCAGGTATTGGTTAGTTAAGACAACTGCAGATATTTGCCATGGTAAATGTTTGTTGCAGCAAGTTTTTTTCTACATCGTCGTGCACATATATTTATTTGTATATATCAGCAAATGCTCATCAATTTATATACACAACAGCGATGCCATTTTAGCCTTTTCATTGCTGGATAAAAATATCTCCTGGCAATCAAGCATAAAATTTTATATAAGGAAACACTTCATTTTATTCCTTCATGTACTCTAATTTATTATTAGTTCGTTCGTTTTCATTGATTAATTTCAGTAATAAATAATACCGCGAACACAATCTGAACCAAAGAAGAATTTTGCCCAGCATAGAGAATTCGTCGAAAATAATTTATAAACGTAGAAAAAAAAAGACATATACTTTTAGCGAAAACTTTTAGAAAAAAACAGTAAAATATTGAATTAATATTTGATAAAAATTTAAGTAATAAAGAACTAAAATCAAAAGTATGCTGTATATCGTAGGAGTTTGTTTGTATGTTAACTTAAGTTTCTCCTTTCTACAACTTCAAATCTCTCGCTCTCTCCCTCTCTCTCTCTCTCTTCAGATTTAAAGGTTAGGTTAGGTTGGTTAGTGTCTCGCTTTCCTCCCCACATGCTTTACATTCATCTGCTCCCGCTTTTCCTATGCGGTTAAGATGGGACAGTGGTTGAGAGTGGCCTGTCATAACTTCCATCAATCTACTTAATTCGCGCTTGCTAAGTCCCCCAGTTTTTTTCCTCATCTGGGTACCCCCATAGAATTCTTGCATTGATTCTAACAGTCTCGTTATTCAGCTTCTATACTCCAAAGAGTTAAATGGCCTTTGTTCTTCAGCTCAAGCTTAACTGCATCGAAAGGTTTTGCGCAAACTTAGTTTACGTTACTTAACTTTCTTGCTATTGAAGCAAGTGAGTTGGCTGTTTCATTTTCGGATATTCCCGCATGCCCTGTCACCCACATGATGCACAGTTCACCATGAGACGCGTTACTGTTAATTGCGTTTCGGCAATCCCAAACTGTTCGTGATTCAATTTGCTCAGCTGAGATCGCTCTAATGGCCATTTGACTGTCCATGAATATATTCACAAGTCCTGGCATTCCCATTTCATTTAGCTCCTTCATCCGCTCCGTAATTGCCTGAATTTCCGACTGAGAAGCTGTGCAAAAGACCGGCATACGAAATAAAAGTTTCGTGGTACTTTCGATATAAATACCAAGTCTTGCTTTTTCCCTCGCCCTTGATCTATCCGTGTAAAAATGATACCCCATGAGGATCTGGTTCAAAGGGTCGGTCCACCAGGAATGGAAGTCAGGAATCAATGTTTCGTAATTGGCATCTAGGCTGGTCTCCGATATGCGAGCTTATGTCACATTTGCGGTTATACCGTCTATGGCCGTAAGGGTTAAGAGTTAAGCTTATTTTTTACAGTTTCTTATATGGGAAAATCTTTTAAGTTTTAATTTTTTTAGCAGCTGTGAAAGTTTCAGTTTTCTAGCTTTTACCATATCGGAAAATTGGAGCTGTGGCAGACGGACCGAAGGCGAAAGCTCACTAATAGGCTTCGGGTTTTACTCTGTAAGTATGAAATCCTAAAAAATGCAATAAAGTTTCTGTGCTGAAAAATTTTTTGATCTGAACAAGATTAAATTTCCAAAAGTATCAATAATTTAAAATAAATCTAGTGTGGACAACATTCGCTAGGCTAGGGTGTTTGAGTTTGAGTTGTATTAGTTTAGTGACATGTAGGGGTACTAAAATTCCCCTACTCGTCTGCTAGCTCGTGGAAGCAAAGGCTGACATTTGTCCCTCTTACTCTCGTAGAACACCCACTGCTTACATATGGAAGCACCTCTTTGCTTCTTAATAACCAAAACATCATAGATACAGAAACTTGCACTACACAACCGATTGAAAGCTTTTGTAAAATAGTACATCATTATCTGACTTTGCATCGAGATATTCGAGATTTATACATACTCACACATAAATGAGGTTAGTGACTGTCAAATAGCAAAATGTAAAGGTGAAAAGTTGGGAGATATGAATCGTGGCAAGAATTTGCAATAAAAATAACTGTCTGAAAAACTGAACGAAAGCAACACATTTTCCAAATCTATATTATAGATATACATATCTATATCTGTAGTGATAGTGTGCGGCTATGTAAACAAATAGGGCTTTGTAAATTTACAAACAGCCCTAGAATTTATAAACAGTCCATTATAAAAGAAAGAAAGCTGCTTTATGACGTAGATTGCTCTGAGGATTTTTTTTTTGCAAATAAACAACTAAGCCCGTCACAGTAAAATCTCTGCATTACCAATCCATGGTAACCAATATTTTGTTGCATCAACTGGCTGGGGTTGGCTCTAGTAAACTTTCGCATCAGCATGATGGCATTACGAACCACACAGGAGGAAAAACAATTCAGTTATTAAATGATATATTTCGTACTCGCGAAATTCTTCAGTTTGGTGATGTAAATTAGCCATTTGATAGACATGATAATAAACCACACACAACTAATGACCTTCACAAACAACTAGCCCAGCATTAACGAGATAACTTTGTTGCGAAATATTAGTTAAAAAAATGTTTGAAAGAGCGGATGTTTGCCCGCCATTATATTCAAATGCCGATTTCCATACTTGTATCATATTTACATTGATATCAACAATACTGAATTTGACTACAAGTTGTATATTTTTTTCCTATTCACTTCCTTACCTCAAATCTACCTTCGCATTGTGACTATATATACATACATATATATGATTAGAATGAGAATGTGATGTATGTACAATGCATTGAGACAATAAATCTGTATTTCTTATACAGAATATTTTTGGCGATGTTTTAGTGTTCATGCCATGAGTGTTCTGGCAACACTGGTACATTAGGAAAAAGTTGTTCATTACTCCGCAAGTTTTACTTTTGATGGTTTTTGAAAATTGCATTGGAGTGCTCTTTCTGTTTGTCTTCCTATTCATGTGGGACTGCACTGTGGGAATTTGTAGCTTTGTTGTGCACTTCATATAAGAACAAATATTTTTTAATTATATTATTCACTTAGAGATTTGTTCTGATTTATTAGAGTCAAAGGATAAAGCATTAATTTAACTTTAGGGTCGAAGTATATGATTTACCATTGCTAATTATTTTATCGCGTTTTAAATAAATTTTAATTCTCTAGAATTTAGAAAAGTTCTTCTGTTGTAAAACTGCAATGATCAACATTTTTAAAGAGGACAGAAAAAGTAAAGTTAAGGACTTATTGGCAGGGGTACATACACTGGCTGTTGCACGTCCACCACAATGCTCATAGGCACCCAAATTGCTTCAAAACCGGATTATGACTAATTGTAGTCTCTTTTCAAGTTGCAGCGTTTAAGCATCCTGCTATCTAAGCTCTTCATTATTAATAATTTTATTAGGCTCAAGTTCGATTTTTTACTTCCTTAAAATTGAGGTTGAGTGATAAAATTGGAGTGATTAACATTTTTATAGATGGCAAGAAAAGTAAGCTTGAATACTTCTACATACATACTATGGCTGTTACACGATCACCATGCAGCTCATCAGCACCCAAATTTTCCTCCAACGCAGGCCATGACCGATTGTATACTGTTTTTAAGCAGCAACCCATAACCACCCCACCACCTGAGCTCTTCATTATTGACTGTCTATTTATAACCATGTTGATCAACATTCCATTTTAGTACTGTGTTTTTCTGTTGATTGGATTATATTTTTTATTCTCGCAGTAACATTCAATTGATTTTTATGTTTGCAACAAAGTTTACCGTGTCCATCGATTTTTAGGCATTCCTTTTAACTTTATGGCATATTATTCAATTATTTGCTGCAAAGAGATTTTTTTTATAAATTGTTTATACAATAAATTTATGCTACTACAATTCGCGAGGCGAATAGTTTATAAATGAATAAAATTTCTGTGACAAGATAATAATCATTTCTATCACCAAAAAGTAATCGGCAAACTATGGTATAAAAAAAATTTATTTAGGACCAGTTTCCTCTTTGATAAATGCTAATTAGAAACAGATTATGTATCGAAAGTTATTTGGCGATAAGTGTTTTAATTTATATGTAAAATTATTGCTAATTTTTATAATAGTAGATAAAATTTTTTTACTAAAATTATAACACCGATATTCATAAAAAATAAAACATTGTTGAAACACATTTTACAAACAATTTTTCATATAAAATTTTTCTAAAATGTATTTGAGCAACGTTGTATGAATACCGGTGTTAGTCTTTGAAAAAACTAATTTATGCAGCTTCAGATCGTTTTTTTAATATAAAATTTATTAACAATATTAATCAATATTATTTGTCTTTTAAATTCTTTTGCCACATGAAATATTTTTTTGTTTCCAGATACAAACACATGTTGCCCATTGTTTCCATTAAGGTAGACCATTGTTTTTAACAGCGATAGTTTGTCCATTTGCCATGGTTGGTTTGCAGTTTGGTGTGGATGACTATATTAAACGTCCCAAATTAAATAAAGTTTTTGGTAATGGAAAAAAATGTTTGCGGTTATTTCCTTTTTTTTTTTTTTGTTTTGCACTTAATTTTTTTTGCGCTGGAAAAGTTTATTATTTTGTTAAATGGCTTCTGATCCCTATTTTGCTGCTATCTTTTGTGCGATGTTTCCTGCTCAGTTTAAATTCAAGCACACATTTTTTTAATAATGAAAATATATAATAATGAAGGAAATAATTGCTTTGAAACAATAAGATGAAAGATATATATATATATATATATATATATATATATATATATATATATATATATATATATATATATATATATATATATATATATATATATATATATATATATATATATATATATATATATACATATATATATATATATATATATATATATATATATATATATATATATATATATATATATATATATATATATTGTAAAATTGCAGCAAAGTGATTAGCTTTATTCCATCATGATTATATTGGTTACTAGAGCAAAACTTCTCCCTTTAAAAAAGCCTGCCCCACATCATATAGAACCAACTGCGGTCAAGTTAAACAAATTTGATGACATTGAAGTAATTTAAAAAAACGAAGTTTTTTTTACATTACTTGTCATTTTATCATGCAGTAAATTTTTTTTGACTGCAGCAAAAAACAAACTTATCTATTAGTGTTTTTTTAACCGCACTTTAAATAAGTATCATTCGTCAAAATGTTGAGCAGCATGTGTTACATGTTTGGATAATATCGCTGAAGTGTTTGTTCCGTAAATTGATAATTCATGTTTTAAACTCGTTGGCTTAAGTTTTGTTTTGCAAATGAACTCGTTCCGCTAAAGTTTGCTTAAATTGCAGTCAGCTTGTGGGTTTTTTTGTAGAAAAAGAGTAGAGCGATGTTGTTACTAGCACATGCAGCACTAATAATAAAACCGTTTTCAAAAAATATTAATGTTAAGTAGCGGATGCGTTAGAGTTATACCAATTTTATATATGGGCATTTCCCAAAGTGCTGAATAAAATAAATAGCAAGTCTTTTTTATATATTTTTTTTGCAGATATATTTGAAGCATTTATAAAGTTTTTTTGTAAGTGAAAAAATGGTGATAATGGAGCCTAAGGATCTGAAGAATATGAAGTAACATCATAAAAAGCAGAAGTGAAGTTTAACAAAATTATAAAATTATGCGAATTGGGTTGTTGCGTTCACACAAGATACTGAAAAATATAAATAAATTTAGCAAAAATAAAAATGAGTTCGTGGTGCTTTCACAGTATTTTTGTTTTTCGGATATTTTATGACGTTATTTTGGTCTAGTTACTCATATAGTTTTCCTAAGCAATCTTCATTAAAAAGTTGTTTAAAAAAGGGTGTCTTTCGACGCTTTTCCCATTTGTGCTTTCTTCTTTCACGCTTTGTGTAACTTTGGTTTTTGTCAGCTTAAGTGCCACATCACAGCAAAATAGTATATTAGGTAGTATAATGTACGCCGCAGAAAACTAAAATATTACAAGAAACGGAAGATATCCAAAATGATTGCTGTAATTGACAATACGGATATTAGTATATGTAAGTACAATGTATATTTAAAAAGAAAGAAAAGGCTGTCAAAAGCCTCCTAATGTAGGGTATTTTTATTAGGAAGTTTAAACAAAATGTATGCCGAACAAAACTAGTTAGCCGTTACTAAAAGGATCAAGTTACGGGAAAAAAAATATTTTTAAATGTATATCATAAATGTTAATAAATGTTAATAAATAACATACGATATAAGTTATCTTATGTATATTAAGTTATCGATATAAGTTATGTTAAGAATAAGTTACCTTAGTGTGTAATAAAATGACAAGTGTAATAAAAATGGGTTAAAAAATGCCTAGTGTATTGCTCACCTTTTTACATCTTTCGCTATATCAGTCGGATTTCACACTCTGAAATATAAAACTTTTTATCTCGGGAAGTCTAATATTTCGATTTCAGCGTTAGTACTTTAAAGTATTCCCTTCGTATTTATTCAATACAAATCTGTTCTTAGGCCCCTTATGCGCCTGCCTAATGTCAATAAATTATATCTCCCAACAAATCGTCAAATTCTAGATAAAAAAGCAATTCGATAGTTGTAGTAGAAACCAATGTGTTTTACTTTAAAATCCGACTGTGATTGGTAGAGACATAGTAAGATACATGAGAAAGTGACCGGTAGTTTTGACGTAGTAAAAATACTTCTTTTTTTAGGAGTGTGCGAAAATTTTTTTTAGATGCAGTCCAGGTACATAAAATAGACTTCAAGCACAACGTTTTTGTATGTGTATATGAAGATAGAATTTAACTTTACAGATATAGCAAGTACAAGTGGTCAAATTGAAATTTTGATCTGTGGGAGAGGTATGTCGAACAATAAAAGCATTCCTCATATATATACTCTTTGTTCTTGGTGGCTAACTAATATTATTTTATTTTGGAGATTATTTGGTGCCTATAAAAAACAATATAAACTTTCCTCTCTATAATATTTGATAATTTATATATAGTGATATTTATTGCTTTCATTTCGGTGATATAGGGACAAGTGTTCCATCATGCATAGGCTATAAAGATACTGCTCTTTGGATTTCATGACATTTTTACTTATAAACAGAGAGAGAGAGAGAGAGAGAGAGAGAGACGGGGCACTTCCTCAGTATTTAAAAAGAATTCAATTGGAGGGTTTAGTTTGCCCATGTCTTGTGACATACACATAGACCAGTATAGGCTTGTTGTGCGCTCCGTGGATTTAGCCATGAACAATTTGATCAATAGGTCCACAGAAACTCTGTTTCACTCATAAAGTTCTCCAGCATACATATGTCCAGTAATTGGGTTATGTCTAGAAAGTTGTCTGTCTCCAAATATTGACACCGCGTTTGTGAGAAGGTGGGACACTGACCTAAATAGCGCTAGTGCATCACTCCCTTTTCCACATTTTACAATCATCTCTTCCCGATATTGTTATGCGGTTAACCCTCATACGTTGCTCAAAATATGTCACGTTAAAGCTCTTCGGGTGGAAAATCACCCATCATGATTTTTTATGAAAGTATACACATTTTTTGCATTTATCTAATGTCTTTTTATTTAATTTTGTTCAAACAAAATTCAATAAAATAATAATCGATAATAAAACAATAACTTCTAAGCTTCCGGATTATTTAATCCATTAAATTCATGCGGATATATGTAGTAAATATATGCATACGTTTATACTTATGTACATATTTTTAATTTTTTTATATAGAAGGAACTAATTTTTTTCATTGCAATATTTGCATACAAAATATGGAATTTTATGTTATCCACAAATAAATTTTTGGCAGGACGTACACACCGAATAGGCTTTTCTATCATTTTTGGGGCATAATTCACATCGGGACCCTGAAGTAATTTTACTTTTTTTCCACATGATGATGTAGATGGTTCCTGGTCTAATTGACGTATAGTGTTCAGTAGCGTTATTGCTGAATCTGAGCTCGGTAAATAAGTTTTTCGTTGGATTTCTAGTTTTACTAAATCCATTCCGAGTTCTCCCATTTCCTCCAGCATATGTCCAGTAATTGAGTTATGTCTGGTAAGTTGTCTGTCTCAAAATATTGGCACCGCATTTGTGAGAAGGTGGGACACTGACATAAATAGCGCTAGTGCATCACTCGCTTCCCCACGTTTTACAATCATCTCTTCCCGATATTCTTAACTGAGAGTGACCTGTCATAACTCCCCTTATTCTACTCAATTCGTGCTTGCTAAGTCTTAGCCGTACACCTTTTTTTAGGCCTCTAGATTCCGCCATGGAATTTCAGCCTACGTTTTTTTAATTCCTGCGGTTGCTATACTCCAAAGAGCTCTATGTGCCCAGTTCTTCAGCTCAAGCTTAACTGTATCGAAAAGTTTTGCGCATACCATGATTATGTTGGCTAACTCTCTTGTTCTTGAAGCAAGTGAGTTTGCTTTCTCGTTTTCAGTTACTCCCGCATGTCCTGGCACCTATATGATGCGCAGTTCCCCATGGGCCGAGTAACTGTTAACAGCATTTGTGCGGTACTAAACTATTTATGATTCAGTCCGCTCGGAGAAAATTACTGTGATGGCCATTTGACTATCCGCAAACACATTCACAGATACTGGCCTTCCACTTTTACCTCCCTAACACACCCGAACTTCCGCTTAAAAAAACTCTAAAATAGTACGGCAGATAGAATTACAGTTCCGTGGTATTTTCTATATAAATTCTAAGTCATAATTTTCCTGGTCGGTCAACCAGGGACGGTCAACCAGGAATGTACGTTATGAATTAATGTTTCGCCGTTTACCTGTAGGCTGGTCTGTTTGAATATTTTCACTTCATATTGTATGCCCTCTGAATGATGATTGCACTTTGATGTTGTATTTTGTCCCAATATATGATATTAAAATTGTATCTTCGATTAAAGGAAGAAATGATGATGCAGCGGATGATACAGCTAAAATTGTTTGCCAATGCCCCTCCCGCTAAAAAATATGGGCACACACCTGAAGCGACAACTTGCCGAACCTAACCCATCTATGGGATATATACTGTCATGATTTATACTATGGGATTTATACTGACAGTCATAAAAGCAGCCCATTGTGATCATTACTGGGGCCCTTGTGCTGCCTGGAGAGATATCACAAGCATGTATTTCCATATAGCAACTACTACTAACTTTACTAGCAACTAGATGGCTGCTAAGATGAAAGACTTCATTCTATTCACTCAGTATTCAGACCTAATTGGTAAATTTTGCAGTGTCAGCCTGATTAGCTATTTTGCTCTCAAAAGGGTAAGGACTGAACACCGGCAAAGAAAGTGCTCAAAACTTTATTCTTCCTCTACATGCTTTCGGATTTTGCAAAAGTCATGATACAGAAGATGTAATCTTGTCGCATGTATGCATGCTTTTGGGGTAATATTTCATCAGAAAGGTCAACAGGTCAGAAAGATTACGTCAAAATGTATATGTGTGAAAAACAACACATTAAACTTTTGAAAAATTTCGTTAGTAAGTAGTATTTTCTATTTAAAAAATTAGTTAAATCGATAAACTGTCATATGCATATAGTTTTTATTTACCCAATAAATATAATGGTATTCTCTCTAGGATATCAGCCATCTTTTTGTTTGATGTAGTTTTGAAGACCGGTGTGAGCCATCCTTGCTTAAATTTTTATTACGTAATGATTTATAAGCAAAATGTCAAACACACAAATTAATATACATATATGTATGTATTTCCTGATTATGTTTCAAATTTCTCAATATAATTTTCACGACTTATCCTATAACAGAGATGTTTCCACACACTGACAAAAAAAACTTGTTTAATTAAAAAAGTTGTTGATGACAAAAGTATTTAATCGCCAAAGTTATTCAATAGAAACTTATTAATTAGTTAAAGTTTTCGATTGCAGCTGTTTTCTTACAGAACTGCCTTCGTCGGTTGTAACACATCAAAAATATTCCCATAGAACACTGAGCAAAGGAGTTTAAATAGCCGCAATTCTGAAATATAAAGTTTACTTCAAATAAATGTCAATAATACAAATTCATAATTTTGCAAAGCCTAAGCGCTTATACAAAAAAAATTTTTGTTTCAGCTGTAAAATTTATCTGCAAAATATAGTGGCAAATAATTAAAAGTACGAAAATTTATATTGTCAATTTTAAAGCTAAAGTTGGTCTATATAATGGCGAACTTTTCACTTGATAATCTAATTTCATTTAGCAGAAAGCTTCATTTAGGAACAAAATTTATTTTTTCAGCACTTATTTAATTGCAATTTAAATGAAGAGCTCTGGCCATTTAAAGTTGATTTATTATTTACAGATTAATCATATGGTTTGTAGTGTTTCTAGTTGCTGATGTGTTTAAATAGTAAACACTGTACGTATGAGATTTTGCTTCAGCATCTTTTAAATTTTGCAGCATTTGACCAGAAATATATTTTAATTAATATATTTTCCAGTTTTTATATTGTTTAGTTTTGTACTTTAAGCACTTTTATATATTCTATACATATAACAAAAAGATTTAACAAAGTTTTGCAAAAGAAAACGAGACAGAGAACAAGAAGTGCTCTTTCTTAAAAAACAAACATTATTTTAAACAATCTAAATAATTAATGAAAAATAATTTCAATATTTAAAAGCCCAAAAAGTTACTTTGCACATAAAACACCAAACACAACTGCACATAAGCAAATGCATAAAGCGAAACCCAAACTGACAACACTGACTTTAAAAGCAGAAACAGACTGCGTTTCGGCTGTTTAATTTTCTAAATTTTCTTACGTTTTTTTCTTACAAGAGCTTTTATTTGCAAAGCGAACTAAAACTGCTACGGTAAATGTATGAATCATTAAATTATACTTTTTTCTTTGCATTCCATTTTACTAACTTTTTATAACAAGTTAACAACGATTCAATTTAATAAAATAAAATATCACCGACGAAAAATATAAAAACCGCCTTGATTTGTAATTTTTTTCTTTCTCTTAGTTAGTTGAAAAATAACGCAGCGTCGAACAATTGACTACACCCCAGGACATCAGGATTTGGAACAAAGCAGGGCTTAAGAATATCGAATCAGTGTCTAATCACGCTCAAAAGAAATTCAGTCCCCTAGACTAAAATCAAGCTCAATCAGTGTAAAGAGCAGGATAAGTATGTATATTCTTAAACCAAATATACCATGCGCTATTTGTCATATTCAATCCAACAATGAGAGTAAATATGGGTAAAATCAATATAAAAAAAAAACCAGTAGTGACAAAGGAGGTAAAAGAAAAACATCTTTAGATATGATGTATTCATACATAGAGCTTTTGAATTTCTTTCTCCCAAAAATTGAGGAAGAAGTAAATGTTACAAGAGCAATTACATTTTATAGTCTATATGTGACTATCATTAGCCTACTTCACTAGTGATTTTCAGATTTAATTTTTTTTTTTTTCATTCATTTTTTTTCATTTTTCATGAGTACTTTTTATCTAATCAAATTTATTGGTGCCACCTGTGAGCATCATTTATGTGCATGTGAAATTTATGATAAATTATGTGCTGATACTGAAAATTTACTTAAACTTTCGAACAAACAACGCCACACTCTGTTAACTATAATTTTGAAAACTTTTTTTTTCTTCTTCTCTGTGCAATGCCTTGTAATTTATGTTTAAAGTTTCGTGTGCATATAATTTTTTATTCATAGTTTTAAAATGAACCATCATTTATGTTTGAATGCTTATAAATAGCTTACGAAGGAGCAAAGTTGTCAGTTAAGTGTAAGCATGTATTTGCATGGTTGATTGTGTGAGACTTAAACGTGAGGGTACAACAGGTGAGAGAACTAAGGATTAAATTTAAATATTATTCAAGCAATATTTTTTTTTATCTATAGCAAAGAAATAAAAAAAATAAGTTTAAGTTCACTAACTCAAATTCATATTGTAAGTCCATCTTACTAACTCAAGTGATATGAAATCACACAGGTGAAAACCACTCGCTTCCAAATCATAGTAATTTTTAAAGGAAACATGTGTAGTTCTCATCATGATTTTATTAAATTACAGTGGGATTTTGAATTTCTAGCAACACTGACATGTGACTCTTTTGCCTTGGATTTGAAGTTAATTTTATACAAGATATTCATCAGTGCTTTATAGCTTTAATGTGAGCGGAATGTAAAACTACTGCGATGTTATCTATAAAATGTTTTGTTAGCAAGTATTGAGTTGCTCAAATACTTCTTAGATTCAATTATATCATACATCATTCATGTAATCATACAAATGTATGACCCACCAAGCACTTATTGCCATGAAATTAAACCAGCTGCTATAGATATAACTAAAGTGCAATTAGTGAACTAACCAACGCATATTTCGTGCGTTGATGGGTACTAACTAAACACCCTTAACCTCTTCCTGACTTCACACTCTCCAATGTTCGAAGTTGTCACTAGTGCACCTCTTGGAAACTGGGGGATCGTTGCAACTTTTCGTTCCCAAAACATTCTAACGTTCCTAATATAAATCAGAAACGTTGAGCATACATGTAGAAAAGAGTTATGGAAACTGGAAACTGTCTTTTCTAGATAACGACAATAATGCCTTTGCGGAAATAGCTAAAAATACCATCTTACTTCGGATAAAAACTTTTCATGAATCAAGAACAAATTTCTACTAAGCCAAGAATGAAGTCTTGGTTTAGTTAGACATGCAATCGAATCCAGAGGGGAGGCGTTCAGTATCTGGCATGCAAATAAAAACGTAGATACTGACACGCTGCAAAAAAAAAGGTAAGATCTTCATGTGCCCAAGGGGTAAAAAATATCTTCAGGAACACTAAAGTTCTCTCTGCCGCCAAAGAAGAATTTGAGAATTCGTCAAAGAAGTAAAAATAATGCTTAAATAAGTATTTTAAATCTCTTAGTGAATTTGCTGAACCGGTTAACAAAGCTAACATGCTAGCTGAAATGTTCGTAGGTAAGTCCAACTTGCCGGATAAAACTCATCCACTTCCACTTCATCTTCTTCATCCATATCCGTTCTAGTTTGCGCAGTCGAAAGGGTTCTTGCAGATCCGTGTTTTTGAAATAAAGCCATGATCTTCAATGCTTGCGTGTCCATTAGATAAACTTTTAGCACGTTGTGCAGTGTTGGTTAGTTTCCAATATGCTGGAAAGTTTCTCATATAACTCTCATCCCAAAAAGGATGAGTCAACTCACCCCACTAATTGCTGCCCATTCGCGATTTGCTCTGCACTCTAGAAGATAGTAGAAATTAAGATTAACAAACATTTTGTGAGGCATCTAGAATCGCATGATTTACTTTTCGACCAGGGATTGCTCAACAGGTCACCTGTAAGCGTACCTTTCAGAAAAATCGTGCTACGCCATCCTTCGTTTTGGTGAGAGTGAATTGGAGGCTCCAGATACTTCTAAAACATTTGACAGAGTATGGCATCATCTCTTCCTAAATTACATGGAGCATTACTGTCACAAAGTATTGTTTTTGGTGTCGGTAACAACTTGTATCAATTCATATACAGTTTCCTTAGAGACCACACTATGTATGTATTGTCATAGGTGCGGCCTCGTCAAATGAGTTCAAGGTAAGTTCAGGGGTAACGCATGGTTCTTTCTCCTCTGCTCTTTCTTATCTCTTTCAATGACCTTCTCTGCCGAATTTGCATCGGTATCCATTCTCTATCCTCAAAACTTATAATACGTATTCATTTAATCATAGACCTTTCCTATCCTAGACCGATTCTAACAGGCAGATAATGCGCGCTGCTAAGAGCCGCCTGCTAAACGGCAACTGCCCAAAGCATTATTTTAATTTATTTAATATTTTTTACTTATGTATAACTTTTTCTAACTATTTTTTCAAAATTATATTTTTTCCATATTATTATAACTTCTTTTTCAATGTTTCTTCAAAACCAACACTGCACAAAATTGAAACATAAACAATAAGAAGTAAATTAATATTAAACTAGAAAAAGAAAGTATAATTTTTACAACTTTTTTGCTTCATAAAGCCTGTTTGATACTACATTTTTCTTGCATTGCTTAAGTTTTGGAGAACAGTGCAAATATAATGTAAAAGTAGAACTTAGTATGTGCAAAGAGTTCAGCTATATTAAGATAAATGCAATACTTTCAACATTTTTGCTGAAGTCATCAATAAAAAATCAGGTTTGTAAAAAAAATTAAAAATTTTCAACTTCGAGTTGACATTTCAAACTTGAATGTTGCTGTGTGAGTGGTTAATGGATAATGTTTGCGATTGAACGCTTCTTTTTTTTTTGAAAATTTTTATTTCCTAGCGCTTTCTTGAAAATAAAAAGAATACATTGCAAAGTTCGAAGATCGATAAAAAAAAATTCGAAATAACATAAGCAATCGCCGCGATACGGGTCTTCTTATTTAGTCTTTATTTTCACCCCTCACTGTCAGAATCGACCTAACTTTTGCTAACTTGAATTCCACAGTGTTAGCATATGCAATTAAAGGATTTTTTACGATTTCATGCTTTTATTGCGCTCTGCTGGTAATAAGATTTAAGCTGTCGAAAATAGTTAAAAAGATATGACCTCCTAAAACAGTAACTTAAGTGGGTTAATCGAACCATCAAAAGTATACATATGTATTTTTTTTTAGTAAAAAACAAAATTTTTGCTTAAGAGAAATAGTTAAAAAGGAATTATATTTTATATATGCTCTATGTTTCATATATACATACATCTATTAAATATGAAAATCTATGGCCTTATGTTGCTTTGTATCCAATCAATATAGTCTGAAACACGTGTATATACACCAGGCCAGCCTTCCAGACCGCAACGGTTACCAAACGATACAATGCCCTCCAAATACCAACGGTCCATATAAGCCTTACGCATTAGCGGTCCACCCGAATCACCATCACAGCTATCCTTGGCAAACTCACCGCCTGCACATATTTGAGTAGAAGCAATATTAATATTTCTGGCTTTAAACTTTTGCACGCAAGCGCTGTGTTCGCTGACTGGCAAATCCAATTGTTTCTTTACATTTGATTGGCGAGCTAGATAAAATACAGTTATTTTAGTTTAAGTTTATTAATTTTTGCTAAATTAATTTCAATGTTTCTCTACCCAATAGAGTTCTACCCCAACCGGCCACAGTTAGTATAGCACCTGTATTGATTTCTTGTCTTGAATGTGGCAACGGCAGGCATACTGGGCGTATAAAATCGTTGTAATCGACATCTTGAGCCAAACGAATGAGCGCAATATCATAGTGACGATCTAAGCTTTTCGGATTATACTGCGGATGTGGTATGACTTCTTCGAAGTTGAGCTCAAGTACTTTATTATTGCAGTCAGAGCCGATGCAATCTATTTCAGAACTTATATCATATTCACCCAAACGTATACGTGTGCTGAAAATAGTTTCAAATTACATGTATGTGATTATAAGGGGTGTCTTTATATTATTTGATCTTTATATTGTTATATGTATTAATTATTCAAGCTATTGATCTTTGGTTTTTTTATAAAAATAATATTAAAGAATTATTTATTTATTTTCAATATTTCGCCAACAATTTGTTGGCATCTTCAGGAAAATAATTATAAAATTAAAGAAAAATTTTTTAATTTTATAATTATTTTCCTGAAGATGCCAACAAATTGTTGGCGAAATATTATAAGGGGTGTTTTTTTTGCGATGTATAGAACTTCAAGTTGGCATTACTGTTCAAGATGGCGACCGATTTGACAGTTGTCAAGGGATTTGTTCTCAGGTTGGTTTGGCAATTCATCATGAATAGACTCACGCCTGAACAACGCTTGCAAATAGCGCAATTTTAGTGCAAAACGAGATTGCCGCTGATCCCGATTTTCATAACCGAATTTTGTTCAGCGATGAAGCGCACTTCTGGTTGAATGGCTACGTCAACAAACAAAACTGCCCAGATTGGGCTACACACGCGCCAGCAGTAGCGGTCATATGCCAGAAATCATATTTAAAATGTAATGCCACAAGACTATCTTTCGGATAAATAAAATTCATGTCAATCGAATAATCCATCGTTGTTTTATTGCAACTTAAAGTTCTATACATCGAAAAAAAAACACCCCTTATAATTATAAGCAATTGCTTAGAGCTAAATCAACTTTATAGCAATTGTAGAATGTAATTTACAGTTTAATACAAAGTCAGGTCAATATTTGAAACATTGCAAAAAGCCGTTTAAGTGGCAAAAATTTACATACTACGATATAATTTTTTAAATAAGTTGTATGCCTAAAATATGACTATATTGTTTCATATGGCTATTAAAATTTAAGAAGGTAAAAGCACCGAGCTTCTAATAACTTTCTTTAAAAAAAAAAATCCCCGTTAGCTAACGCTAAATATTCTTGCTGCAAAAAAGTCGGCATGGTCAAAAATTGAAGTTATTTAAGGTTTAAAACTGCAAATCAAGATTTTAATATTTTATTTATATTTTAGTATCCACTAGCCACTAGTAATGGTGACTTTATGTTGCTATCAATGGATAGTTTTTCAGAGTTTTTTTTATATATAAATTTTATGATTTTTGAAGATTCTGCTCTGGGTACAATATATTGTATTTCCAAAAAAAAAAAAGTATTTGATTTTAAAATCGTTTATATGAAAGACTTTAAGCTTGTATCGGGAAATTTCTTGACATATTTTAGTGTTTGCCTCTACAGTAAAAACAACGTTTTATTGTAATATTTTGTGTATCGTAAGGAAACTTTCTTCTCGTTTTTGTTTCCATAAACTTTTAATTGTAATCATATTTTGTCATACACCTCTAATAAAACGACGAATTTTGAAAGACAGGTAATAGTTTGCACAGCTATGTATGTATATTGAATAATTTTAATTCAAATATTAAATTTACAATTGAGTGGGAAAATAATTCAAGAATTGCATATTTAGATACATTGATAATTAGGAGAGATAAAAGATTAGTAATTGATTGGTATCGAAAACCAACAGCATCAGGAAGGATAATTAATTATTTTTCAAAACCTAGCAGGAAAATTATAATTAACAGAGCTAGGAATTTTGTTGCAAGAGTTCTTACAATTAGTGATGAGGAGTTTTTAAGAAAACACATTAATGAAATCAGGGAAATATTGCAAGATAATGATTTTCCATTAAAATTAGCTAACAGACTTATAAATCAATTTCAAAATAGAAATTCCATAAACACTAGTAATTTATCACAACCTAGGACTTATAAAAAAACTAACATGCATGCCAGGATTATCAGAAAGATTAGCGGGATCAGAGATTTTTGTTAGACTAAAATATAAAATAGCGCATAGAAGTTATAATACATTAGATAAATTGTTTAGTAAAACTAAGGATAGTAATAGTAAATGGGATATTTCGAATGTGTCATATAAAATCCCTGGTCAAGGCAATGATCAGGAGAGTTGTGATAAGGTATAGTTATATAGGAACAACTAAGACTAAATTACGGACTAGAATTGTAGGACATAAATCAGACTAGAGATGGAGGGATATCGATTATGCTGATGTTGATCCTCTCAGGAGAATGTGTTATACACTCTAAAACACTTTTGTTGAAAATTACGTCAATTAAAGTCGGCAACACTTTACCGAATATAATTGACGTAAAATTACACAACGTGTATTTTCACACATTATGTGGATTTTTCAACAATATATGTGTAATATTGAACAAAAGGAGTCTAACACCCATATTCATAAAAACTATTGAAGGTTTATTACACGTTTATTTGACAAATATTCCGTAGAAGTACGTCAAATAAGAGCTTAATAAACTTACAATAATTATTATGAATATGGCCTTAATACTTTTAAACACATTGTGTCCACTTTCGCTTCTTTTTTACATACATACATATATGTTTAATTTTAAACATGATTAATCATATAAAAGTACATATGTATGTAAATTTTTTTTTATTTAAAATTATATTTATTTCAAAGAGATTATAATAGCAATTAAAAAACTAAGATTATAATACTACAAAAATGAAAAACTGTATTTTAGTGGTTCTTAAATAATTACTGCCTGTTCAAGATTACAATTTTACGCCCTTATTATTATAATCTCCTTTTCAAACCAAATATAGGCTGTATGCTGTTCTTCCATTGATGTTTCTATATACATATGTAAATAGGTATAACTAAAGAAATTTAAAATCACTTTTCCCAGTGCTTTTATTGCAAATTCCACCTGCCAATTAAGTTATCAATGGAGTTAATTCAATTAGGTTATTTTTAACCTCATCTAGTGTTGAACCGGACTGGAAGTAAATTAAAAATCTTTATAACACAGTCTTAAATCAAATCTGTAGGCAAGTTTGATTTACCTTGTATTCTTTGAAAATAAGAGCATTTCTCTCTTTAAAAAAATTGCAAATCGCCCGTATTATTAATTTTTCATCAGCGTTTTGCTGAAGGCCGAAAAAATTCTTCATTTTATAGGAAGATGCATAAAAGTTCTTTTTAAATACATCAACATTTGGTTCCATTACTTTACTGAAGTGGGAACAAAGAAAGAATATTTTCGAAATATCATTGGCCAATTTTTCAGAATGTCTTTGGCGGTGGGAGGTTGCTCCGAGTTATTAAAAAAGTTCCTTTGAATTGAGAAACAATCACTCATATGTATATTTTTTTACAGTTTCTTCTTCCGTGACAGAAAGTTTATTTTGATGATGAATTGATAATAAAAATTGTCTCTTACAATTAATGTCTACATTGACTTCCATCGTGTCCCGTGGATCTAAGTTGACACAGCTTCTAGCAAATGTGTTTAAAATTCTTTTTTTATAAGGCAATTTTGAGTTTTCTGATTTCTTTTTGGGAGCAGCGTTTAAAAAGTTTATAATGTACATATGTATGTATATTAGTTATTTATTGGCTATACAAATGACCAATTCTTATTATTTTTAATACGTAAACAAACACAATATTTAATTTTTTCCTTCGCAGAAAATATGACACCGTTTGCTTGCTTGCTTCTTTAAAAAAAAGTTGATAATTTTAAATTAATTGTTTTTGACATGTGTTTAATTTTAAACATGTTTCATGTTGATTAAGCATATTGGAAACATTTTTAAACACATTTGTTTAAAAATACACAGCTTTTACATAAAGTTAGTATATTGTTTAAAAATACCACAAATTATGTTTACTTCTCGTACCTTTTTCTGTCGTAGTATCAAAATTGACGTAATTTCAAACAACAAGATTTTTTCATCGCGAATTTAGACAAAATATGACCGTAAATTCCAGCAAAAATTTTAGAGTGTACTTTTGATCAATTTTATAGATATTTTGACTTTTCTTTAAATCCCGCTGCCAGTAAAAAATTTAGTTATTCATTTTTTAAATTCATAAAAATGTTAAATCTTTTTTATTTTATTATTATTATTTTTTTTTTTTTTTTGAAAAACCGCTGCCTTTAAATGTAATATTTTGTATGTAAATTGTCTGTAGGGAATTAATTTCCGTAGACTAAATTAATAATAATAAAAAAAAATTATCAACTCATTGTGCTAGATGAAATCATAATCCTCGTTTTGAAAATGTTGAAATCAATATTGAAAACAGAAAATAATTAAAAGAAATGTTTTGTGTTAGAAATGTTAGAGATTATTAGTACTCCAATATCACGTAGAATAAATTCTAAAATAGATACAGAGAATGTAGCACAGAATTAGAGATATTTAGTCAGTAGGAAATTAAGTACATAATGTAAAATGTAATATTATAATGTTACCACAGTTTTTAGAAATGTACAATGAGTAAATGTTCTATGAGTAACATTTATCCTTTAAATTAAGACACAACATGTTTGAGATATTAACAAAGCAAATGTTAGTCGTAGAATTATTATTTGTTGGTTTGAATATGTATGTATGTATGAGTATTTCATTTAGGCGTAAATAGTTTTTAAAAAAGTTTTCTTTGAGCTTAAAAATTTTTGAAGTTTTATAACTCAAATTTTGTCATTGTTATAGTTTTTTAAAATAATATTAAAAAAATATTCCTGAAGAAGCCAACAAATTGTGGGTGAAATATTGAAATAAATAAATAAATATTTGTGTTTTGTTGCAAAAACTTTTTTATAAAAAAGAAATTTAATTTATTATTAAAACAAAAAAATATCAAATAAACTATACGTTCAAGTCCTGTAATAAAGTTAAACTAGTGCATAAAAGCCGCTGATCTCGGCACAAAGTTTGAAAGCATTGTTATTACATGGAAAACTAATTGGATGTTGGTGAGGGACTAAGAACTACATTCCAAGCAGCAGAAGAACGCAGCGATAAAACTGAGAGCTCAGTTAATAGGTTGGGTAGGCAATGCATGCTTAAGAACATTGTGCAATTCGAACCTAGGTTCGAAGCACTTAGGGAGATGATGAGTAACGTGGTGGACGTGAAAGTCTGAACGATAGACTTATATCGAACTTGTTTTTTAGTTAATTTTTGCCACGAACCAATTATCGAACCAGTTTACATAACATGGGTTTAATCATTGGTTTGTGGCAAAAACGAACAAAAGAAAGAGTTCGATGAAAGTCTACTGAAAGATTCCCAAGACTGACCACAGCTTGGAATTAAGGAATATGGAAGCCAGTCTCAGCAGCTTAGTTCACAAAAACGTGTACACAAAAAGCATAATACAAAAATCAAAACGTGTACACGTTGCACAAAACGTATCTATACAAAACAATAATTTTTTACCACTCCATATTTTATTAAGTGATAAGCCTAGAAAAAGCTATGGGGATGTAGGATGGTCGGCACAAAGGCAACTTTATTGTTTCCATGTAGTCAATTAAGTTACTATGGAGTGTAAAGGGCTCAACAGAAAGTTACTAACAAAACAAAAAATTAAAATTTCTGTCAGCTTTTTAATTTTTTTAAATTTCTGTAAAGTATACTTTTTTTTACAAAATGTTTAAACGTTTCTATATGTTTTTTTTTGACGGTTGTGGATTTTTACCTTGATGTGGCTTACAACTTATTGTAGTGTAATGAGTTCAATCATATTAAAAACTTTTTTATTTAACTTACAGAGGACCAACTTGTGTTTCAATATCACCTTTCACACAGTGGGCAGCTGTAACAACGTAACGCTGATTTATTAAACTTCCACCACAATTCAATACAGCCTGGCCTTCTATGATGGGATAAAAAATTGTCAGTAAAAAAAATATTTATTAAATTAAAAACAACTCACTACTTCTGTATTCTAGCAAAACCATCCATGGATATTGATCTAAGGCGGTATCGATTCCATTGTATATTTTTATATCTAGAGGAACAGGACCGCAACCCGGTGGCTCTGGCAGTAAATTTCCCTTGCCATTGCTGGGTGAAATTATCTTTGGTTGTGGTGGTGTAGAAGTGGGTTGTTCTATCACATTCGATGATGTAGTTTGGCTTTGAGCAAAGTTTTTGTCTGCCGTACAGCAGACATGCGGTGGGTTGCCATAACCATCTGTACACTGAGATTCACGTAGAAACTGCACTTCTTGTGGTCCAATATTGACTTTTTGTATTACACTGAGCAGGCTATTGCACTGATAAACCGATACACAAAGGCCAGATTTGCGATTCGGATTTAAACAACTGTCTTTAATGTTTGAACGAGAAAAAGATAAAATGTTTTTTTTTAAAGAAGTACAAAAATCGTAGACAAGTATTGACATAAATCAAAACGAAGCAAAAAATATGTTAGAATTCTTACTGGTTTAAATTTATGCATCCTATATAAATGTGTATGTTTGGTCCGTATAGTATTATTAAACTACATATGTATGTATGTATTTACTTTTCCCTTGGCAGAAAAGCATTGCGGTATCTTTTTGTTTCCATTGAAAATTTTGTGCCGCACTGAGTTTGAGCCGTTACCTGTGAAATTCATCAATTCTTAATTTATGAGCATATTACACTACTCATGATATGCAAAAATGTAGTTACAACTGACTCTCTTCCTTCGCCGATTGCCAGTGAGAAAATTATAACTTCTTTAAACAAGAAAACTTACTTTTTATAGACTACCTGACAAAATGTTATATGTAACTTATTTTGTTAGAGTAAATATTTGCTTTGTTTTGGTTGATTTCATTTTTGGTTTTCATTTGTTATAAAAAAGAAGGAAATTTTGCAACACTGAATGCTGTGGAAAGGGTAAAGTATTTTTTTTTTTTTTTTGCAATTAATTAGAACTATCAGTTGTTGATTAGAACTAATTATCTCTATCTACATATTTCATCATGTAAACCTTTTTGTGTTGTTTAAATGTTAAGAGAAGCAAATGTTGCTTTGTTTTAGGAAGTATTTTTTAAAGGTTGAGTTAGGTTGATTAGAGGGGTACATTTAAGCCAGTATTGTTGTGCGCTCCGTGCGTTTAATCACAAAATGCAGCAATAGAAGTAGTGTCAGATATGAAATACCTTCGCGTGGTTCTTGATAAAAACTTAGTTTGATTTAAATTTCGACTACGTATGTAAAAAAATTAAAAAAAAAATAGCTTATCTTAGAAGAATCCGCTATCAACTGTCAACATCTACTTCCATAAAAATATATAATATAACAATAAAACCTCATTTTGAATATTGCTCATCTTTGCTATTTCTGGGTACGCAGCAAATGAAAAATCGCCTTCAAAAACTACAAAACAAGGGTATGAGATATATTCTACGATGTCATAGATTAACGCACATTCGTAATATGGTAAACAAGTTGCAGTGGATGACGGTCAACCAAAGACTCATAATGAATGTTTTATTATTTGTTTATAAAATAAAAACTGGAAAGATGCCGAATTATGCAAACACAGCTAGTTTACGTTGCTGATGTTCAACCCTACAATTTGCGAAATGCTGGAGACTTCAGATTAAATTTCAGAAGAATAAAATTCATTATTATACAAGGGTCTTAAGCTTTTCATTGAAATTCCTTTAGACTTAAAACATGAAACCAATTTTTATATTTTCAAAAGAAAGTTAATACAGTATAAATAATATGTGAATTTTAATGTAGAAAATCCTTTTAGCCATATATAATAATTAATGTATTATTTTAATAGCCTTCGTGCTAAATATACAGAGCAAAAAAAAAAAAAAGGTTGAAGCTTAGGTCTATGGAACTCCATGCTATTCAGAGTCCCTCTATTTTCTTCAGCATATGCCCCGTAATTGGCTTATGTCTGTCTCCCAAAATATTGCTTTTACTTTTTATATGACTGCTATGCAGTGTAATGCAATTTAAATAATATTAAAATGGCAACCGACAAAACATCACATACGTATATATGAATATGTATTGCTAAAATACATACATATTCACAACAGTTCGTGAGCTTTCATTGCTAGAATAATGGCTTATGGTGAGTGTAATATAGCGATACAAAGCAGCTACTGGCCTCCAGCAAAAAACAATTTAAAGCCATGCAAAATAAGCTTAATTTTTCTACATTTGGTTGTGTTTTCATATTTTCTTATTATAATGTTTATGCAAAAAGTCTCTTAAATTTTTTTCAATTTATGTTAAAAATTTTCAGTAAGAGCTCTTTTAAGCTAATTAAATAAATATATAATAAATTACAATTTGAAGAGATACATACATAAGTATAATTTCCACTAAATGGGAAATCACACTAAAAGTAAAGAAACTGCCAGCTGTCACAAATGTTGTCAGACAACAAAACAATTCGAAAGTAGCTTTCAAATTCTGAGATCTTGCTTTGCACAGTTTGTTTAATTTCACTCACAGCAAAAATATTAGGCTTTCACAAACATCTGAAATTATTATCAAAAACCTTAATAAATTGAAAAATCATGGTAGTGGAAGCAATCAAATAAAATTACTTATTTACTTTTTATTTATGTGAACAGATATTTATAATATATTGGACAACTTTCTAGGTAAAATGTGAATAACCAACTCTGTACCAAGAAATTGCTGCGTAATTATTTGCCTCAAGCAATAACCAATTATCCAACAAATACGCTGCTCGCCTCCAAAAGTCATTTGTTTTTATTCACTGCAATCTAGCATGAGTATATGTACTACACTGATTGACAATTTTTTTTTAACAGCTGGAGATGGACTGCAAACATACATTACAAACATAATTTACAAACAATTTATATATGTCGTGTGCAATAATCTGTGTGATCTGCGTTTTCAGTTATTTCTATAAAGCAATGTCCATCTGTAGGAAGTTTAAATGCCGTTTCTAAAAAAATTATTTGAACCAGAAAAACTTTTTTAGTTTCTGAGAAAACTACTTTGCTCAGACCAAAATTATTGATGCCAAGCTAGCTTCAGTTATGAGTTTGCTAAGGAAATTAAGTAAAAAAGTTGAGATATATAGAAGATTGTTTGTTTAGCACTCCTTGCAACAGGATTAAATCAGTAGTTGTCACTAAAAGCTAAATATAGTGACCAAAAGAGCTTATTTAGGCTGATATCGGTCCATACAGACCGAATGTGTACCAAAAACCAGGACTTATCTGCAGAAAATTTCAGATGTAAGCAAGCTAAATCAGTATTTGATAACAAAAAGTGAGACTATATACAAAGTTTATTTAAACTGACAATGTATTCTCGATGTCTTCAATTATGTATTCAGTTATTTCTTGTCATGCCAAACCATACTGCTGTTTTTTTTATTTATAATTTTGTCATTCCCAATCTTACTATTGTCACTTCCTACCATACTATTTTCATGTCCAATCACACTGCAACCACACAATTGTTATTAGTTAACCAAACTGTTATCATTTTCAAACACACTTTATACAAATTGGAGCCTGCAATAACCATCTTGTTTCCAAATCTACCCTAATTAATTTTATAAAAGAGTGTAATCATTTTGCAGTCAAATTCAATCATAATATTGTCGCTAAGAACCCTTTTATTGCTGAGTTGAGCTATCATGTTGATGATGACCAACCATGAAAAAAACAAATTTCAGTAAACATATTATTATCAAGTTCAATCATAGATTTGTGATTGTTTTAAGAAAAGTGAGCAGCAAGCATGTTGTCCCTAAATATAATGATAGTTTTGTGTTATCTAAGTATACTATTCAAAAAAGAATTACGGTAGTCATATTACTTACAAGTTTAATCATATCAATGCCATATCAAACCATAATATTTTAAAAAGCAATTCAAAGTCATTATTACATTGTTAAATTCAAACATAATGTTGTCATACCAACCGTATTGCCAACGATACTATTTTCAGCCAACAAAATTTGAATAACAATTTTTATACACAAGTACATACACATCTGTATGCTATTAAAAATTCATGCTTATACGAACAATAAAAACCGATCTTCATATGTGCCGTAACTGGTATTACACAATTATCTTATTTTGGATTTAAACGTTGCAGATTATGATTTAATTGTTCACACAACAGAAATTTTTGAAAATAACACACTTGTTGTCTTGTTGTCAACACAACAAGACAAGCTTTATCAAAAACAACTATAGTTTCTTGTCGTAAATACAGCATAACCAAGTGTTCATTATACAATGGTTGTGGGGGCCGCTTCTTTAAATAAATATGATCACATTCTGCAATTAGTTTAGTTATTTTTTGAATTCATAATGATTTTTTATACCCAGAAGTACATAATGATATTTAAATTTTCAATGATGGTGACAACTAAATTATCATACTGTAACAAAAATTGAGTTAATGGTGTCCACAGATATGTTTAGGATATTTTTATTAGAAGCACATTCTCTGCCACAACATTACGCATCGTTATAGAGAACATAATATTGTTGTCGAAAACACATAAGTGTGTTATTTGCGTTCAAACAGAAAGTAAAAATACGAACTTTATAACCAGATGGATGATAAAATGATAAAAAGCGTAGCGGTTTCGATGCAACCAATTGCAGTTCAGTTCAGTTACAGTTTTTATGTTCTTGTCTCTTCTAGCTAATGTTGGTCAGAACATTACTAAAAAATTAATTTATAGCTTGAGTAGTTGAAACAAAAGTTCAAGAATAATATTAAAATTTTTTTTTTATTATTTTATCTATAATTTTTTACCTTTATTGTTAAAATTGACAACACTATTTTTTAAAGCTTTAGGTCTTCATTTTTTTTGTTTCTTTATTATTTGATATTTCGCTAACAATTTGTTAACATCGTCAGGAATCTTTAATTGTTTTTGTTTTTTATTATTTTGTTTAAAAATTTTTAAACAACAAAATTCTACAAATAGATACAAACATACATATGTACATACATTTAATGTTTTGAAGAAATGATTTTAACAAACGCAAACAAATATACACAATTCAAAATAAATTTCCAAATACATATGTATACAAACATTCATAAATTTGATAAAATAAAAAATTATTTTGTCATGCAAGGAATGTTGTGTCGGGAGCAAGCACTTATTACTTAAATGTTGATCCGAATTTCATATAAACCAACAAGTCTATTACTGTAAATCAATAATATTTATTATTACAAAACATTATAGTTTTAAGTTTGCGTTGTACTCTATTATTTTCTTCATTGTTATGAGTGTTTGTTTTAGTCTCAAATAAACTTTAACACCGGTATTCATAAAAAATAAAACATTGTTGAAACACATTTTAGAACAAATTTTTCATATAAAATTTGTTCTAAAATGTACTTCAGCAACGTTTTATTTTTTATGAATACGGGTGTAAAACTTTAAAACCTTTTCATACAAGAATAGAAAATATGAACTTAATTATTTATTTGCTTTAAGTGCCAATTGAAATGTATTAATTCAGGTCCAAAAATGAACCTTTTCAAAAAATATTTGCTGTATCTTTAGCTGTCTATATGCCGACGACATTTCGTTGGTGCTAATGTCGTCGGCAAATATTTTTTGAAAAGGTTAATTTTTGGACCTGAATTAATAGAATAAAAAATGATTTTATATAGGATATTGAAAAACAATATTTGTGGTTGAAAACCTTAATATACATTTTTAAACAAAATATGTAATAGAAAATAAAAACAATTAAAGATTCCTGACGATGCTAACAAATTGTTAACGAAATATCGAATAATAAAGAAAGAAAAAAAATAAAGACCTAAAGCTTTAAAAAATAGTGTTGTCAGTTAAAATTTTTGCATTTATGTTGTGTTGTTCGGTGTTATTAATAACTTAGTTAAAAAAAAAATAATAATAAATAAGTACAGGAACTTTAAGATTTATTTCATTATCAAAACAGTGACACCGTCCCTAATCACTGCACAAAAAGGCAATATGAATTTAAAATTGAAAAAAAAACTTGATTCTTAAAAAAATCACATTAATATAATCTGTAAAATAAAATTATATTTATTAATCAACTGATTACTTTCATTTTGAGCTTTATAAAATTGTGACTGGTGACAAAGATTTTGGGGGGAATAGCATTGCATTCATTGAACGGCAAAAAATGTAAACGAGATATAAATAAACAATAATACTTTAGGTACTATGCACAAGTCTTATTAAAGTGCTAATGGTAAAACAAGTGTTGAGAAAAAAGCTGAACAGGGAGTGAGTTTTATGGCTTAAAATTTGGATTCGAAGTACAAGAGGTTATTAGTTAAATTAAAATTCATTGATGAGTTCAATAACTTGTGGCAGTGAATTAATTAATAATAAGTTCAATATTTGCAAATGTTGAAACCAAATTTCATGACAACAATTCACTTTAAAGTTGAACTTACTAGACAATATTTATTCAAGTTCCTTGAACTTAACATATACAGCGATTGTGCTCGCTTAAGGCATTTGTCTGATAAGGTGACTGCGAACCAAGCACGGTGACCTGCAAGATCATTTGCCAACACATTACATTAAAAAGTTTAACTTTAGATTTCGTAGCTGACATAATTTGATAAATTTTAAGCTACAGAGAGCATTTTAGAATGTATTAACGAACTTCTGCTTGTGAAACTAATACCTTAGCTAAGCATTTTTAGGAGTGTGTAAATTTTCTATTCGTTTTACACTCCTATTTATATTTCAAGTTTCATTGTTATGAGCCGAAAACTAAATCGTTATTAATTTGAAAGCAACAAACTCTATCAGTGGTTAAACGATTAAAGATGGCTTGACAAGATTACACAGCGGCGATTGTCAGATTGTTTACAGAGAAGTCTAAAATGAATGCACAAGGAACGTCTACCTAAATAATTTGTTTTTGACGACTTAAACATTTCCGCAATATAATATTTTTTAAAAAATCATTCAAATCAACCGATTCTAGCATTATAATTTTGATATCAAAATTTTTTTATTGTGATCAACAGAATTGAAAATATTTTTAACACACAATACAAATTTTCGAAAAAATGGAAGGTATGATAGAGATTTTCACAAATTCAATGAAGTTTATCGAGTTTATAAACTTTGGGTTTTTTTTTAAGGAAGGCTTTGATGGCACTCATTAAATGAATGTAACAAATAACTCGGATGCAAGTTTTGTTGATGAAACAAGTATGATAAGCTATTGATTGCAATTTGTTTTATTTTTGAAAGAAAAAAAAATTGCAATATTATTGTCCTGAAGCTGCTATGCGAAGAAAAAGGAAAAACCGACAAAATTAACCGAATATATACAAAAAATATATGTATGTAAAAATAGGAGGTTTAGCTAAAGAAAATGTTTATATCGATGCCTCCATTCTATACCATTCTAAGTCGAAAATGTGAGTTTTGAGTTACGAGCTCTCAAAGTTTTCACGCGATATCTCATACGCTATATAAGATACGCCAGTTATTCTTTCACTGTTTTTAATAGAATTTGAGTAGATTTTTTTTAGAATTTTCTGAATTTACAAATGTTAATTGGATCATAGCTAAAAATGATATAAAATGTTTTAGCACGGTGAAAACATTGGCTATTGGTCATCTAAGTGTACTTAGCATGTTTTTGATAGGTCTATTGTTTTTATGTTAATCACCTAAGTATACATATAATATTTTAGTTTGGACAAACATTTTAGTAAATTATATTTTCCCACATAGACGAATTTTTAGTTAAAATGTTATACAAAAAAAAACTATTATTTTCTTTTTAAATTAATTTTATTCGTAAAACAAAAAAGAAAATTAAATATGTATAGCAATTCAGTTCAAACAAAAAGTAGTTATAACATAAATTCAAGGTTACTTAAACAAAATTATAAGAATAAAGATAACAGAAGCAGTATTAATTCAGTATAACATTAAATAAATAGAAACCATAGTGTATTATTTAGTCGTCATTATCTGACACGACTACATATTCTTTTCCATTAAAACCATTAAGTTGTCTGTAGAAATTTTGGTAAAATTTTGGAATTAAATTTTGATCACACAGATATAAAAGATCTTTTCGTTTTTCTTCCGTTATAGGAAATGCGGATATGTATGCTTTTGGTATTTCTTCAATAACAATTTTATTTTCTTTTCTTCTCTTCCTAGTTTCATCATATATCTTTATTTCTTTGAAATTCTCTTCAAATTCATATTTATAAAATAATTTATAATTTTGTTCTTTATAAACACTTATTTCTCGGATTTTTGATAGACGTAATTTTTCATTTTGTATATTTTTTGTCCAATTTGCTACAGAAGCAAATTGCTTGAAATCCAAAAAATCATCATGGTCCATTTCAATTACATTGTATAACGGCGGTGTTTTCTTAGCATTTCTTATCACGGAGTACCATTCTATCTATGTATATTCTTTTATTTTTCTTGCACTTCTCTATAAGTGCATGAACACCGTCGCCTTCATTTTGAGTATGACCCTTTTCTAAGAATTTGTGACTAATGTCGATTTGTAGTTTTCGTGCAATCCATACATACATAGAGAATACAATCTTATTTTTGTTTTGACCTCCACAATTGTCAGACCATAAATTAAACTTAGTTATGCCGAATTCTTTATGTTTTGTTGATATAAATTGAAATAAACATGTGGCTACTTCTATCGCACCTTTCTTTGCAATTGTTTCATCCCATACAAAACAAGATGCTATATTGGAACCAAGCTCGAAAATTGTGAAGTTATAAGCATGTAATTTTCTTTTGTAGTAAAAAGTGCTCACTTCAGCACAAGGTGATGAAAAAATTTTTTGAAAATCAAAGCAAACTGTAATAACGTTATCGTTTTCAATACACTCTTTTTTGTCGACATCTTTCAGTTCTCTAGATTTTTGCTTGCAAGATAAATGGTGATTGAATTGAAATTCAATGAGCTTTTTTCCTTCTTCATCAGAGTTCTTGAACTTTTCGCATAAGTTGCATAAATCCTTTTTTGGAATATAGAATGAAATATTGAAAGAATCTTTCAAAACATCGCGATAGTGTCTTAATGTTGCTTTTAAGCCGATATCAATTGACTTTTCGGAGAACCAAATTTCATATAAACGATACATTTCAGTAACCGAAGATATTTCACCATCCAAGTACTTTTTTTGTACTCGTTGGCGACAGTAGTGTGATTCTACTAAAGGAAACTCGTTAACATGCTCTATAACGATGTCTCTTATTCTACTTAAAGTTTTATTTGCAATAGAATGCTTTCCTCTTCTGTCGGGTGATATAAATCCTGCATTAGAATGCTTTTTGCGTATCACGGTTTCGATTGTCTGTTGAGATATTGACAATGTATTTATAAACATGGGTTTGCAGACTTGTTTTCTTATTTCATTCCCATTTTCTTCATAACTTAGAAAATACTTTCTTGACTCATTTTTTCGCGAGTTTTCTATATTTGTGCAAACTTTTTTCTTGTGCAGTGTTATTAAATTTGCTATAAAAGCCCATTGAAGTTCCTTGCTGCCATTTTTATAAAAATGTTTAAAAATCTGTGTTCTTCTATCTTTGGACAGCTTTTGTGAACATCTCATTCTACAAGATTCTTTGCAACCTTCTTTTAACTCTTTCTTTGGTACAAACTGACCTTTTTTATTGTAGTGATCATTTCCATGGTTTTTTAAATATTTTGCTATATTTTTCTTCCACTCGGATGGACGTCTATGTCTTTTGCAAAAGTTTTCGGGTGGTGTATCAAATTCCGGATTTAATTTTTTCTTTTTTAATTTTGGAGTTATTGGACTAAACTCTGGATTCGATTCTGCTTCCGACGAATTACTTGACGGATTATATTCGCTGCAACTGCCGGGAAATGGCTCTAAAAGTTGGAGGGATATTTAAAATAAATTATTTAATAAAGTGTCTATAAACACACCTATTGCAGATGAATTATTCGATGTGTTATATTCGCAGTCACTACCGGGATATGCTTCTAAAAATTCAATTAATTAATATAAAAAAATTTAAATATATTAATATGAATACATCACATACCTAGTGAATCAGAATTTTCACTATTTTCATTATCAAATTTAGAAGATTTTTCGTTTGCTGGACTAGTTTGCTCTTTATTTCCTGTCAAAAAATCCAATATACATAAGCACAACATTTAACTTAGTTCAAAAATTCCTTACCAACACTTTCCTCACTGTTATATGACATTGAACTTATACTTTTTGATTCACCTTTTCCTAATAAAAAACTTATTTATTATTTTAAATAATATGGAAATTTAATAAATAATACCTCTCACGTTATTTTGTGCTAAATTTATCATTTTCCTGGCACGAGAAATCATTTTATATCCGAAAATACAAAAATTAAGCGTCCGATTTGGTTGACCACTTTTTCCAAACTAAAACATCTTATGTACACTTACACGCACAAAATTATTTTTTTAATTCGGGAAAAAACCTTTTAACTACACTTACAGTCACTAAAAATAGCAGACTGAACATACCAAATACACATAGAACACACAACGTTAAGAAATGTCCCTTCCTTAACATACTAATTCAACTTAGTTTTCAAGTCAATTTAAAATTTTCCAGGCAAAAGTATTCTAAGTGTACTTACTACATTTTAGAATGGAAAATTTTTACGACTATGTGTGTAGTTTAAGTATATTTATGCCTATAACTTTGGAACGGATCGGCCTATCTTAACCAAATTTTGACAGTATTCAAATTAGAGAACGTAGGATTCAAAAATTCAAGAACATTAAAAACGTTCTAGGTACACTTAGAACGTTATAGAATGGAAGCGTCGATATGAACTTAATTATTTATTTGCTTTAAGAGCCAATTGATATGTTTTAATTCAGTAGTGCGATTCACTAACTTTTAACAATTGTAATTAATGTTATCCTTAACCAAACATTTTGATGTTTGCACTAACCAGCATGTGATTCACTAACTTATTTTTAACCACAATAAAAAGTTGTATATTACTTCATATTCAAATTGATAATACGTGGCAACTTTGCCAGGCGGCATATAAAAATAAAAGAAAAGCACAAAGAAGAATAAGAAAAAACAAACCTAAAACTTTTTCTTTTGTATATTTTAAGTTTTTTACGCAAGGTAAGTAAAACATTACTAATTTTTATTATATTATTAATTTAGTATGCTCTTGTAGATATTTTAATAAAATGGCTACTAATACTATCAAAAAATCCAACTCAAAGGGATTATCCAAATCACGAAGTTCTATCAACTGACTAATTTTCCAATAAATTGAAGGCTAAGTACTCAAAAGCCATTACTTGAACAATTTTATATGTAGTTACCTCAACAAATAAAATAAACAGAAATATAAACAGATTTAACCACACCAAAAATGCTGCCGTTAATAAGCCATAGTTTGTTCGTTTAAAAATAATAGCTGACTAAAACAGCTGGCTTTAAAAGACAGAAGATGTGGTTTAATGTGTTAGTGAATAGCAAAATGGTTAATTTTGTGGTTAACATATTTAAACGAAATAATTGTGGTTTAAAAAGCATAGTGAATCGCACTACAGGTCCAAAAATGAACCTTTTTAAAAAATATTTGCTGTATTTCTCAGCTGCCAACGAAATGTCGTCGGCATATAGACAGCTGAGAAATACAGCAAATATTTTTTGAAAAGGTTCATTTTTGGACTTGAATTAATGAAAATTCTTATATTTATTTTTGAATCTTATCACAAAAATTGTCTTAGAGGGTTGACTTGATTAGAAAACATGCTGGCAAATGTCTATCTTACCTTTTAGTCCTCTAAAACTGACAAAGATGCAGATATTAAGCTATACGTGGATTTTTGGTCGTTGCGCTTAACTTTTGACAGCGGTGCAGAGCCTCCATGCTCAACCATAATTAAGTGTAATTTTTTTTTTGCTATGTAATTCAGCTTTTTTTCTGAAAAAAACCTCCAATATAAGAGCTACTAGCGTTTCGAAATTCTGTTGCAAAGAGTCTTCATTTATCAGCTTATCATACCTTATATACAATGAAACATGTGTAAGCAATATATGTAAGTGAATTAAAATACGTATTTTCAAATCTATATTTAAATTAGTTTTTGCAATGTATTCGTATTTTAAATCTTCTTTGAAATTATATTCGCCTTATAAATTTAATTTTATAGGGAACTGTATGATTTACAAATTTTTTATAATTTTATTGGACTTTCTAGTTCGATTTTTACTTCCTCCAAATTGAGAAAGATTCTTTTTTGTTGTGATATAATTGGAGTGATCAACATTTTTAAAGAACACAAGCAAAGTAAAGTTAAAGACTGACTGGCTGGGGTACATATAACATGTTTCACGACAACCACTTCGTTCATCACCATCCAAATTTTCTTCGAATACTGTTTTTAAGTAGCTCGCTACAGCGACGCATAGCCCTCCTACCAACTGGGCTCTTATTGATCAACTTTCCACTTTATCGTTGTTTTTTTCTGTTGATTGGAATGTATTTTATATTACATCACTAACATCCAATTGATTTTTGTGCTTCTTGATATTGTATATAAACTTTTCGCCACACCCAGCGATTTTTAAGCATTAATTTAATTTTATAGAGAACTATATGATTAACAATTTTTAATAACTTTATCGGGCTTTCAGTTCTCCTTAATTCGTTTTTATTAAAAATAAGAATTTGTGAGAATTGTATTATCTTAAACAACTTCAGTTTTCGAAATTGTTTTCTGCGAATTTTTTGAAACTTCGCGAAGGATAAACCTTACCTGGCAATAGTATAATTGTCAGAAATATATTTGCTGACAGTGGGCATCAGTAGAGAGCTTGGAAATGTGAGTACTAGATTTAAAACTGACTTCGAATGAAAAATAGTAAAATCACTAATAAATATATGGGGTCTGCCAATAGAAAATTTCGATTTCACACAGTTGGCAGAACTCATGTTGTGGAAAGCAGCTTTGTCCCAAATCCTATTTTGTCAACGAACGCTGTACAAATATAGTCAAGCAATCGAGTGCCTGAATGAATGTATCCTACTAAGAGTCCCTGCGTTCACATGTTCGCGTCCTGCCGAAGGCTTTGGGTGTTTCTGCACACACGCTAAAAGCTTTGGAGTTTGCATTTGTTTGAAAAATAATATGTATATGCAAGTGACAAAATTTGGCTTGAAAAAATGGATGCCCTTTTTCAGCAATAACTTAAGTGCCTTGCACATTTTATTGTTGCCAAGTCAAATTATAGTGAAAATTTTGACAGTTATAGGCAATTCTAAAAGCATTGGCACTGCTACAAATAGAGGACGTAGGGATACATAGAAGAGCATCTTTAAACCTTTTCTGCAGGCCTGTAACAATGAACAGCAGCAATTGCAGCGGCCTTTAGAAGGCCACCTTTACTCTAAAGATGTATGACTTGTACACTTAGATTAGGGGAGTACGGTTGTCGCAAAATCACATGATTAAATTTTAGAAATTTAGATTTTAATTTCGTGCGTGATATAGTGTGATTACCATCTTGAGGCAGTTCACGTAGTTTCAGAAATATAAACAAAAATTTAAATCACTAACGTTTTTTGGTTTACAAAACAACTTTGAAACATTTTTCAATTCGTTGATTTTAATGGAAATATTAGAAAAGTAAAGTATGGAAATGAGAAAAAATAAAAACTTATTTTTACCTTTATATTTTGTTTTAATGCAAACTTGATTGATCGTGAGACTTTTTTTATATTTTCGTGCTTGAAATTACGTGATTAAAAAAAGTTCATGCGTGAAATTGCGTGATTGTAAAAATTTTGCTCGTGAGCGTGCGTGACGTGAGAGCCAAAAAACTTGTGCATAAAAGTGCGTAAAGAAAATAATTCCGATCGATAGCCTGCGTGGCGTGAGCCAAACAACACTCACGCGCACCTCTCTAATGCGGCTACATGCCAGAAAGCGACGTTGATGCTCATGGCGTCAAGCGTATAAAATTAAGTTCAGACATATACTTTGTACTATGCTTTCATTAATTAAAGGTAGGTTGAGTTCAAAGCAATATCTCTTACAAATCAAGACAATCAAAGGTTATTTTATACGTAAAAGTGTATTGGAAAAAAAATTTATGTGAACTTTTCGATTTCTCAAGTGTCGTTTTTCGAGTTCTGTGTGTATCAATTACTAGAACTGCATGTTCGCACTATCGGTAGACAACTAAAGCGCAGATGATAAACTTGTTTGCGGTTAACAAAAAAAGAAAACTAAAAAAGTAAAAAATTAACAGATTTAAAAACAAAATTTCAATGCTTTGCATTTTTGTAAATAAATGCTAAAACTTTGTTTGGCAACCAAAAATGAAGTATTATTATACGCTTAATCATCTAGTAAGGGGAAGGCATTAAAAATTTATAAAAATAATAAACAAGAATTTCCCAGAACAGGGAATTTTTTTATTTACGCAAAATCAAGTTTAGCAGCAAATAGCAACTTGCCAGGGGATTTATAATCGCACGAAACAATAAAGATTCCACTTCTACAAAACTTGTAGTATATATACATACATACATACATACATACATATATTATTACCACAGTGCATTGCAGCATTTCAAAAAACGTCGTCTGATAATGTCAATATATATGAGAAAGCAAAATCTAAGCATATTTTTTTCTGTTTGTAATTAAAACTAAAATTCAAATTAACTAATTATTAATTTTACTATGTAGATGTAATCGTAATTAAGCTAAAACTGTTGCTTAGTTATTTGTTTGTAGCTTCTGATCTTAACCGACTGAAATGATCACATTTGATCAATTATCAGCTGCAAATTTGTCTTATGAATTTTTTAGTGAGTACGATGTCTTACGAGGGTTGCCTTTTATGTCTTGGGATTTCGCAATCCTAGTGTTACAGTCTGGCAACTGACAATTTTATCGTAAAGTTGAAAGTTTTTGAGGTTACTCTGAACGTTTCGACATACGAGTGCTATTTGTGTTGTTTATAGTAACCTATAAAATTCATATCGGCCCAAAAATTAAATGAAGTCGTGAACACTTTCGTGCGTTAATTGTTTAAAACTTCCGACGGTGATTAGCTCGGCAACAGTGCATTAATGAACTTAAATACATTCTTGGCGATGAAGCTCTTTGACCAGTGTTTGTCGATATTATGGTGAATTCAATCGTGTTCGTAGTTCACTTCAAGACGAGTTTTACGGAGATCATCCAAAATCAGTTCTTGCTTCGAAGACCATTAATGATGTTCGCAAACTGATATTGCAAGATCGACATGTGACCTATCGCGAGATTAAGATAACCTTAGGCATCACTGGGACCAGCAAACATTCAATATTGAATAAATAGTTGACTATCAAAAATTTTTTTTCACGCTCGATCCCACACAATTTGTCAATCGCTCAAAATAAGGCTCACAATGCTTAGAAATACGCATATGACATCGTGACACGAAATGAAACTACAGTCGACTGTATGGGTGTCTCAAGATGAGCAAAATCCAACAACAGTTGTTGGCGCCCGAAGCACTTTCAAGAAAATGATCGCTTGTGTTTTTTTTTTTTTTTTTTTTTTAAACTGAACACTTTGTATCCGTACCACTAGAATAACGCAGAGCACTCAATTCTAAGTGGTACACATCGATTGGCTTGTCAGTTGTCTTCCCAGAAATCAGGAAAATCAATCACCGAATACGGATAACTCTTTACCATTACACATCGATTTGATGAGTCATTCGTCGTATAGTCCTGACTTGACACAGAATAACGTAAACGTAATAATATACTGATTTTGTGTTGGATCTCTAGTAATGAAATATAAAAGGCAACCCTCATATTCTATACGTTTTGAACGACTGCAGTGATCACTGTGAAGCAAAATAATTGTTTTTAATGTATAAAATTAATTTTTTTTTAGCTATATAAATATAATAAGGGCGTTGCTGATTCCTAATGATTTTTTTGCATTTTGTATGAAATTTCAGTAATTGATCTTTATTATAGAAGATTGCTTCTATAATTTTTTGTATTATACTTATAACTGCTAAATAGAAAATTTCTCCGTATTTGTGTAACCGTTTTTATGATCCAATTTCGCATGTTGCTTTCGTTCTCATTGAGTTTCGTGCTGTATGCTGACAAAATATTCAGTTTCTTCATAATAACTTGCAATTAATAGTTGTTTTAGCATGTTAATATTTGATATTAATCAGCATAATCAACAAAAAAATATATTAAAAATATCTAACATATCTTACTTTTATTTATCTCTTTTATTAACATAAATACAAATATGTATGTTTGTATATATATTTTTGACCGTAAGTTGCGAAAGCAATGCCGATGTTGCGTGCAAATTAATAAAAAATCAATTCAATTATGTTACTCACTTTGGGCATTTACGTCAAGAATATTGCTAAGATTTACGCATGCGATTAAACATAAACATGTTATAAATTTTAATTTGCTAAAATATCTGACAGAGTTGTTTAGCTGCAACATTTTACACGTCTTCGTACACTCGCTTGAGCTAAAGATATAATTCAGTCAATACATATATGTATGTGTGTAGGTAATACTTATAAACTGGTTTATTAAAGTTGATCTTCGGTTTTGTTTATTCACAAAATGATAAATATATTCTTTTGTGTTCTTATTGAAAACCAAAAAATATAAATAAATGTTTGTTTGTTACGCGGTAAATCACACGCACTTTAATATTAGCAGTGAAGCAAGTTTCTGTTATCAGCGGCTTACACAACCTTCTATGTTCGTTGTTTAATTCAGACTGTTTTTAATATTTGCAAGATTATTCTAATCAACGGCTGGTTTCTAGTAGAGATATGCCAGTGAGTAGCTTGTTGCTCACAGCCACGCACCCTAATGACTGGGATGGTTTTCCGCATCAACATTACTCACGCAATGTAAAAAATTTTCGGAATTGGTTAGTTGCATATTAAAATAGATATTTACTAATATTTTATTACCTATGAGACGCAAAAATAACCTTCCGATGTTTTTTGGCTGTAATTAAAAAAAAAACTTTGATTCTTCTTGTGGATTATTTTTATTTGGTCTTTTAATTTTTTTTACATCAAGTGCCACGGTTGTGGCACGTGCAGTGTGTGCCGTAGGACCGTCCTGTTGGAACCACATGTTTTCCAATCCCAATTCATCAAGTTGCGGCAAAAATAACGCGTTGATCATTGCTCTCTGTAGCGCTCACTATTCACAGTGACCGTTTGGCCCGCAACGTTTTCGAAGAAAAAAGGTCCGATGACTCCTCCAACGAAAACAGCACACCATACACTGACTTTGAGCGGGTGTAATGGCTCTTCGTGGGTTACACGCGGATTTTCAGTGCCCCAGAAGCATAAATTTTGCTTATTTACGTACCCGCTAAGATAGAAATGGGCCTCATCCCTCAGCCAAACTCACCGACCGATTATTGGTCAAATAAATAGTCACCAATATTCCGCGTTCTGGAGCAGTGTAGCGTAACATTGTGTATTAACGTGTATTTCGCATGTGTTTACTACACAAATGTCAAAACAGAACTGATATTAGGGGCCAATCGCAAAATTTATAGCATTTTCTGATAGGAAGATTACTTTTGCTCCACCTTGTATATGTAGTATGGTTACATTTCAAAAAAGCGTTTTAAAATATATTAAAGGCAACAGACAAACAAATGGAGCTAACATTTAAAGTTTTTCGGTAGGTTTTAGACTGGGAGCAGTACTCAGCGGATGATCCCTATATATGCATTGCATTTCAATATTGAAAACCTTGGCTCTATAGAACAAAAAACGACACAATAACCACCATAATGTTTGATGGCCTTATTTTTAAAAGTATATCACAGTTATTAAGATCTCATTGGCCAAATATATGTAGTTTGCCAAATAAACGTTTAATAAACATGGAATATTTTTTTAATAAGGCAACAAAGAAAAAAAAATAACACGAGTTCGCCTATTACGAATACACATCACAAAAAACACATCCACTCTGATCAAAAGTATAAAGCAACCAACAGTATGGTAGTTCGATCCTTTTTAATTATTATTACCGTGGCTAAATACTCTACATAGTCGCACGATCTATAGAAAGTGACATACTATGTAGTTGTTGCGTGGTAAATGCTTCGTTGACGCATTGTATTTTCTAACGTCATCTAGCAACATCACTAATGTCTCTATGTTTTATTGCTCGATCTTATTTATAATTAGATTGCAATTTTGATAAAACAATAAATTAAACTGTAAAACGTCGAATTTATGTGCATATAAAAGTGAACGTTTAAACATTTTCTGATACTAAACACGTGAATCTGGCGAGTTATCAAACTCTTTGCTGCGACCGGACACCTGTGAATTTTATCTTATTGCCTGTTTCTCAATGTCGAAATCGTGCGATTTTTCGCATTCTAAGCTACACAAATGTGTTTTGGGTTGCTATATAATGTTTTTTTATTCGAACGATGACTCGATCGATAAGTCGAACAGACGTAGGACAAAATCCGATTCCTCTATATCGATCACACTGTCAGCACTACGAACACAAATGTCGAAATCAAGCACTTTTTGCTTTGCTTCCAGTCAATAAGTTTTTTATAGAAAAAATTTTTTTATTTATTTGTTAAAACAAATTGGGAAATAAAAATGAAAAACAAGTAAGAGTGCTATATTCGACTGTGCCGAATATTATATACCCTTTAGCAAAGTGTAATTAGAAACTTTTGTATATAAATGTGTAATATCAGGTCGTATATGAACTTTGATATTCCTAAGTTTATTTGAAAAATAGGCACTTATGGATATTAAAATAATGAATTTTGAAATTAATTAGCAACTAAAAAATTTGAACAAATTTCAATACTTATAAAGGGTCCGCCAAATAACGTTTTTTTTTAAATGCTTAAAAAAACTACTGAATATTTTCTCAAATTTCTTTTTTATTTGATGTATGCAAAATTCGTCTCAATGATGTCTCCGAAATGTTCCATTGTTGAGAACGACAGTGAATTGATATTGATGGCGCTTCACGCACTCAACAGCAGCAATATTCTCAGGTGTGCGCACTATTTTGGCGTTTCACGCTTTGGTTTTTCGATGAGGATGCCAGTATCTTTCACTTGTTTTACAAGATAACGAACATACGCAGCTGACGGTGCTTCTCTTCTTCCAAAATCCGTACGCAATTTTTGCATACATTCTATAACATTACCATGATTTTCAAAGTAATGTCGCAATATTTGCCCGCGTTGTTCAAGTGTATACACAACCATATTCGTTCAGCGGAAGGATAAAATTAATTATCTTTCAAATCAGACATGAGCTAAATGTTACCATTCATGAAATAAGCACTAGTTGAAAAAAGAAACGTTAGATTGCGGAACTGTTACAAACACACAAGTGTTGGTTACAAATACACCCAAGAATTTCGTACTTATTTTAAGCCTTAACAGGATGGGTTCTCTTTAACAGTCCCAATTCGGCTTGTTTTAAGTACACTTGTGAGTTATCCTTACTTAAATTTTTAAGTATGCTTCGTACTAAAATCAAGTAGAAATAACTTAAATTTAGAACGGATTTGTCTTCCTGTGTAGATACTTTATGTATGCAGTACAAACAGCAGAAAACCAAGTTATCATGCCTGTCGTTTTTGGCCGAAAGATTTTTAATCACTTTAAGTAAAATAAGATAAAGTTTCATATTCTTGTATGAAAATTACCAAAAATTTAATTTTTGTTCAAAGCACATTTTGAAAGCAGCGATAAAAAAAATTAGTACAACTTTATATAAATCTTTGACAGTATCTATATATATTTTTGCAATGTGGCCTCTGAATACTATATTTCCTAATATTCAGCAACCTGGTAATGTATAGTACGTATATGTTTTTAGTGCATATAATCTGACGTGTTTAAGTTGCAGTTGCTAGTGTTAGGCAAAGTCTCACAATTGCAGATTGTTTAGCCATACGTTTGTGAAAAAGCAATTATATATTAAAGCAAAACGAAACAAAAGAAAAACTAATGACTATACACATCCCGTATCCTTGAAACATTATTAGATTATTTGTACTAAATGAAAAATTTATTACAATTTGGCTCAACAAATATGTACATACGTACCTATATAAACTGCTTATGCATGTATATAGAAATTGTTCCTTTAGGTTTGCTTTGGCGCGTTGGACAGTTTGTAAATATTTCAGCAGTCAAGCCTTTATTCTGCACATGCAAATAAGCTTCGTGCCACAACTGAACAATATTTTCTCGCTTAAACAAAATTTTGAAATATTTTGCACTACAAAATAAGGTTATCGCTACAATGCAGTCATCATATCGTTTAGATAGTTATACTACATTGCAAAACTATTAAAATGCAATTTGGTGTCAATAATTTGTAGATTTTTGAAATAACTGATTACAAGTATTATTAATTACAGATTTAATTATAATGTATGTACGCAAGTATATATGTACCTTAGGACGGGTCGATTGGTATGGGTGAGAATATTTTGCCCAAAATTTTTCTATAGCTTTTGCCGTGAGAAACAGAGTTCCACAACAAATTTAAAACATTATTTTCGAGTCGTCCGATTTTCAGTTTTGATGATTTTAGATGCTACTAAGTTATGCCAACAATGAGACTACGAGCTAGGGTTCCATTCTACCATTCAAGTGGTATACAAAAGGTACCCCACATAATTATGCCTCTTTCCAATACGGTTCAAAACATAATTTCCAAACTAAAGGCGAGGACGCCCTTTAAATTTTATTGAACTGTTTGTTTTTTTGTAAATACTGTTGTACAGGTCTGCCAGTTTTCAATTTGTAGGATGTCCCCGTACAAAGGGAAATATGTAAATTTACTTCTTGTAGTTTTAGGTATATATTATTGTATATGACTGGAAATTTGAAGTGTCTCTCTCTGTCTCTCTCTCTCTCTCTCTCTCTCTCTCTCTCTCTTATGTTTCACAAGTTACAGCTATTTTACGAGTCCTGTATGGAAGCACCCTTTGATTTTAACTTTTTGTTGTTTTTGATATTTGTTGGGTAGCCTACGTAATCACATATCCTGCGCAAATATCAAATCTCTATCTCTTATACCTCGAAAGTTACAGCTAATTTTAGCTAACTTTCACACTTTCTTGTATGGACATTTTCTTTATTGTTGACTTTCTGTTGTTTTTATCGTTTGTTGCGGTGGAAGATTGGTAAATACATATCCATTAAAAACGACACCTCTCTACCTTCTACAGTCTCATACAGGGTTGTTATTTTCACTCTGTGAGTACAGAGCCCTTGCTTGGTAGCAGTTTGTTGCATGGTCTTAGTTTTTAACATTTTATTATTTTTAGTATTAATTTTTGAAGAGGCCTACATATATATAAGGTGATAATTCCAAGTCTCTGTATCTTACAGTTCAAAAGTTACATACAGCTAGTTTTCAAACTAAAGGGTGTCCCCATGTATAGCGCAACATTTTGGTTTTAAGGTTTTGCAATTTCTAGTTATGTAGGACTAGTAGCTTCATGAATTCTGAGAATTTTAATTCTCTATCTCTTACGGCTTTACAAGTACAGCTAATTTCAAGTTCTTATCTACGTTGTTTCGTTATTTCATATTCGTTGTTGTAGAAACTACGCAAACATAACTCTCTAACTCTTGCGGCTTATTTTCACAGTTTCTTGTATGGAGACCTCCTGTAGTGTTTATTTTATTTTTTGTTTGCACTAGGTACCTTGGGCAAGTTACGCCAAAATTCAAAAATTTATATTTATTAATTTTGTAATTTTTGTGAAGATTTTAGTAAAATGATTTGACGATTTTGATGATTTTCTCTGCTGCTATGGAAAATTTGCATTCCGTGTTATATGCCTGAGGCAACAGTACCCAGTTTCTCTGAGTAAATTGTACCGGAACTGAGGAAACGGCCTCTATATGTATTGTATAGCACTACTGGAACTAGGATAATTATCCTATTTCCTCCCTTTTCTCTTACGTATAAATTATCATAATAGATTAAAAGTTAGAGAAAAGTGAGAGTAGAGTGCTTGTGTTTATTTGATTTCGATATCTTTGCGTCTGCCAGGGAATATGTCTGTATGCACGTACATATATTGCTTAAATATATGTGGGGCTCAGAAACAAAAGCCCTGATTTTGTCAGAACAACAAAATTGCAGGATCATCCTTTTACATGTCTAGTAATGTGTGGAGTTGCAATAAAAACTAAAATAATATAGTTAAATTTTAGAATGAATATTTTATTTAATTAAAAAAGGTATGTATAAAAATAAAAAACTTCTATAACCGAGTAAAACTTAAGCAATTAGCGATTGCATTCCATTCACCTGTGTAATACTCACACGCTCCGTCAGTATTTTCATTTTGCTTCATTTTTGAGTAAAGTTATCCCTTACCTTCAACATTATTTATTTTCAAGGTCTCCAAAAAGGTATAACGTCACTTTGTTAACAGATATTCAAATTAACACCAAGACACTTGGCTTAAAAAGACAAATTTAATCAAAACTTGCCTTCAAGTGTTTATTTTGTGGCTTTTTGTACTGAAGAGCACACTTTTCACTACTAAATCTTTACTTTGAACAAAACCTTTGTTACAGCTTATGCAAATTTCTTCAGGCCAAAACTAATTGTCAGAGGGAGTAGAAAAATACAGACGTTTTTGGATTTGTTGTACTTGAAAATGTTGAACAAATAACATTCCTTTTCATTCATGCTGCAGAGTATCATTGTCCAGACTATTGTATGCTTTTCTCGTATATTTGTTGTTGTCCTTTTAACAACGAGTAACTTAAAACGAGCCACCTGCCAGACAGTGTAATTTTATGGAACAGAACAACAAAAAGTTACACATGCACACAGGCAAAAATTTGTGTACTTGTTTGTGTTTTTCACCCGTTCAAAAGAACATCAGAGGATTCATATGAGCAGGAAGTAATTTATATTATTTATTCGTTTTTGTTCTTAAATTGACACCAGTACTAAACTTTTTATGTTTGCTTCGTTTTCTACAAACTCATGGAGTGCAATGTTGAATCCATGTTCGAAAATGTAAATGTTATTGCTGCAAGATAAATTTGCGTTTTTCGCGCAGCAAATGGTTGACGGCTCAAGGGTGTAGACGCTTTGATAAATCCGCTCTAATGCCTAAGGGTATGCATATAATAATGTTTGCTTAAATTAAGGAAAAATATTAAAATCCATAAAAGGATTAAATGTAAAGAAACTTATCTTGAAACATGACATGGCGAAAGCGAGAATGAACACACTAGTCTACAGTTTTATTGATTTATATTTTCCGGATTATTATAAAAGCCTTAGTTAATTAAGATGTAAATATACACCAATGTACAGCGAGACAAGATCGGTTTACTATTATTTGTTATTATTATACTCTTCATTGAATGTATATATGTATGTATATGAGAAGTCAAATTTATCACTAAATAGTTGGCAATGGCGGATGAGCGAAAAAAAGTATCGGCAGCGGCTGAAAGTCAGCTCTAGCCGATATTATCGCTTAAAATAAAAATTTTTTTTTATATATTGCAATCATTTAATTTTAATTTAATTTATTCATACATCATTTTAATATTTATTTTATTATATTAGCAGTGTCGTTAGTTGTTAACATAGGGCCTGTTCGTAAATGCATCAGAACTGTGCACAATATGATTATTTTGCGATGCCACTGCTGATCAGCTGTTGCTGATGTTATTGTTTGCACATTTTATTGTTGCATTTACGAACGGAGAATTTCATTTCTTTTTTCTTCTAATAAATTGTAAAAGTTTTTTTTTCTACATTAAATTTAGAATTCTGCACTGATTTAGTAACTTTTGAAAACTCGTCATCAATGTAAAGTGAAAAGAAGTATTTGATTATACTGAGACATTACCTTCAATAACAACATGTATTATGTACATATATATGTAGATATAATAAAAAAATTATTTTTTGTACATTCTTACCTCTTCCGGGCTTTTAGTGTTAGGTGACGTTTCTATACTTTTCCTTGTTGTTTGCTTCTATTTATTTCGTTTGGGGGTTGATTATGAATACATCCGAGGCAATTCAACAATTATGCATATATGTATTTTGCACGTATACACAAAGTTAGCGCCACAAGTCGGCAGCATTTTCGCACATAGATAAAGTGTTGAAATATTTTTGCAACAGAAAATAATATTATCGCCAAAATGCAGTCATCACAGCGCATTAATTTATTTAGAAAAAGTTTATTGAAAACTTATTTAAATGCCATTCGGTGCAAACAGTTTGTAGATTTTTGCAGTTGTGTTATCATTGCCAATAAATGCGTACATATTTTGTAGTTGTTGATGCTGAAATTCAAATTTTCACCTTTTTTTTTTTTGCCAAAGGTGTTATGTTGTTACAATGATGAAACTATCACGAATTGAATAGATATTTATTTCTATGAAATATTTCAGCATATTTATTTGAAAATTTATTCTTTTTAAGTAGTTTTATTTATTTATTTTTTTCAATAGAATAAAAACTACGAAATATTGGTATTAAAATTTTATATTTGATTACTTCACAAGCCCACCTTGTATAACATTTAACTTATTGAAATACATAAGCGGAATGAACCTGGCAACCAGTGTGTTTTATTGCATCGGTGATATTTTAAATTTAGTTTTCTTAAGCCGAATAGAAGAGGAAATAGTAAGAGAAATTGCGTGCTGCAAGAAATTTTGGAAAGGTTGCGCTCTTCCTGCCTTTTTCGTTGTTTGTCAAACACTGAGTTTTCATGAACTATTTTGGTAAATTTTCGTAAACTTTCGCACTTTCGCATGCATTGTAAACACTTTTTATTTACTCCTATAAGCTTTTTTTTTTTGGGACAAGAAGTAAACTATATTTGGAATCTCATGAAAATTGTGGATAAGTTCTAAACAAATACTGCACAGAGCGAAAACTTCCTAATAGATTCAATAAGATTTTCTCTTTGAAACATTTTTAGGCTGAGGAGTATCCCAGCAGAGAGAAAAGAAGATTTTTCTATGGGTATTTCTTATTAGTTCCATGTTGCAAATCTTATTAATTGTCTCAACAAGAAAAACACATAAAACCAAGAAGAAAACTTGTTACTCACGTTTGTTTTTACTCAGTTTCCGATTTGCATGGTACCAAAAAAAATTTCTATAGAGAAGAACTTATTGATTCTATTAGGTTTTCTTGTAAATTGTGTACAATAAGGATTTCTTATTGATTTTATTAGGTTATCCTATTATTTTTTCCCTATTGGTTTTATTAGTTTCCTATATAAACACACGTAAATCATCTTTTTAATTTCATTAATTGTTGTTTTTTCAATAAGGTTTTCCCATTTAAAATAATAAGGAATCCTTCTTGAAAAAAAACATAGAGATATCTTATTGATTTTGTTCTACTTTATTAGGTGTTTTTTTCTCTGTGTTGGTACACTGTGAAAACTTTGCAAAACTAATACTTTTGTATGTAATTAATGTTTACTGAAAATAATATGTACCTATTTTAGCCACCTAAAAAACCATTGTCATAAACATTCCTACGTAGCAGTTCGGACGGATATATAGATATGCTGTGCATTGCAAAAGTTCATTGGCTGAATGAAGATTTTCCCGTTTGTACTAGGAATTGTGAAGCTTGAGCATAAAAGATTACTTGCATAGACATTTCTAAAGCTGTTTCTGAGTACCAACACCCTTCATCAGCCTCGCAATGAACTTGGCCGTGCTAAAGTTTATAGTTTTAGTGCAGAACAGCAAATTAAGTATTCTTTCTGATTGTCATTGATCTTAATGATTTGGATACTAGTTTGTAAACTTTTGATTTTAAGCTGGTCGCTATTTAAACATTAGTAAAGAAACCAAACCAACTATTACTTGATGGAAGTTTGCACTTCATTGTTTTCTTTCGATGTTTTTTTTATCATTATACTTGAAAACAAAGTAAAGTTAATAAAACATTGTTGTATTGTAAAGCTTGCTGGAAGCTTTCATTAAGTTTTGTATAAAATTCTAAGTTTCAGTTCGGCAATCAAAACTGGAATAAGAAATATATATGGCCATATTTGTTGCACGCTGCTATATTCCCAAAAATAAAATTGTGTCCGTTGGAATATTTTATGATTTATAAAAAAAAAAAACAATGATCAAAAGGTGTGAAAAGATGACTGACTAGCTCAATGTGGTAATTCTGGTTCTTGACCCGAGTTTAGCGTGCAATCATATAACATACTCTCACACGCAAAGAGTATGCAAAAATCTAACATTACTAATTAAATTTTCCTTGGTTTTCATGGCGAGATTGCAGGCCATGAAGGGTACATTGTTCCCACCCAGAACTCCATGACAGACTGGATACCCATAATTTTAATCTGTCCCGAATATGACCTTTACTTACATTTTACCAATTGTCATGTCTATCCATCCCATTCATATTAAATTTCAATGTTTCATTTTAATGAGTAAAATATATTACGATCTAAATATATTCATATAAATTGGTATCTTGTACAAATAAAATATCGTAAGCTCTTTCCAAAAGATGCAAAAAAAAGTATGAACAACAAAAACAAATTCAAAAGAGAGTTGTAATAAGAGACTACGAAAATAATTACAATGTGCATATGCATATATAACGAAGAGCAATAAGTAGAATAATATGGAATCGGGACACACTCGTTAATCAGTGTAAAAATATGTATGTATGGCGGTGATAGTTAAAAAAAAAGCATATACATATATACATAAATTGTTCATTTACTCACTGCTAATTACGTTGTTGTTCTCTTACCATCCATCGTGACTCACTGATGATGGGCCCCGCAAACTTAAACTACTAATTAAAACTCACAAAACTGGCTTACGAATTAATTTAACTCAAAATGTTTTGTCCAAAATGTGCATTAATATACTACATGCAAACCATCACCATAATTCGAGGAAAAAACTGTTTAATCCCTTTTTTGCTCCCATCATTTCTTGTTTGTGCTTCAAAATGTCTGAACTATTTTTTGAACAGTCATGCTAATAACGTTTGTAATGTGTTAATTAAATCTTTGTCTCAATTACTCTTCGTTTCCATGTGGACTTCAAAGACTTGCCAAGCCATGCAAAATATTCCACAAACTGCTGCCCGTATATATGGACATACATATATATCTGTTACGCTAAATTCGTTACTGAGCAATGTATTGTGGTCAGACAACCTGTTGTTGTTTAAGAATAATGCTGATTAATTGCTCAAAGTTAAGAGTATTTTGTGATTCATTTGGGTACTAGTGGATTTTTATACCGTCAGGAATATGTATACATGTACAAGTATTTTACAAAAACGATTGTTTGAGAGGAAGAAAAAAATTTACTAGGACACATGAAGAAGCCAATGTGGAACATTCTACTTAAGCTTCGATTATACGGGCCAGCGGCAACTTTGCTTTAGTGGGAGTGAAAGAAACATATACATATATACTTATCAACATATATGCTTATCAACATATATACTTACTAACATATATACATACATATATACCTATGAACACCTACTAACTGGGTAGATCTGTTCACATCACAGTGGTCTATTGATATGTAAGCAATTTCAAACATATTATGAACTAATTATAGTCTTAGCAGAATTAAAATTTCTTAATAGAACTTCGAAGTTATGCGGAAATATATGATAAAAATAAATTTGGGAATCTCTCAAAAATGGGAATTTTTTAGTTTTTTCACCTTACTTTCCCTATATAAGCTGGGGTTACAAATTGCATTTGCTCAATATTTAAAAACTCTTGAGAGTGTAGTAAATGGCTAAAAAACTTCAGCTATCAGCTGTGCGATCCTAGAAATTTAAAAAATAAGTCGATTTCGGTAGGCTATGGTACTAAGAGGAAACAAAAAAAACTATGTTCTTTACTAGGCAAACTTTTTCAATATTAATAAATTAATGAATTCACTTTATCGCCACAAAAATATGATAAAATAAGACTTTTTCCAATTTTTGATTTTTTTTTTTTAAGTTTTACACACAAAAGAGTTTTCCCCATTTTTTTTTTTTTATCAAATTGTGTAATTTATCAGCAAATGAGCTGAATTTATTTTGAATAAAATGGGGAATATTTTGGGTTTACAATTTTTAAAATACTGGACTCAAGCCTTTTTTTGGTAACTGAAATATCTGGAAAGCTATAAAATATAGGTTATGCTTACGGCTAGGTGTTTTTAAAATCTTTTTTTGAAGAACTTATTTATAGAAAGTTTTGTTTTCCAACAAGTGAAAAATAAGAAAATTGTGTGGTATTGAAATTTTCACATATCCGAGGTGCCCTACCTTGCGGCGCCGTGGAACAGGCGGCTTTCATATTAAATACTCGAATCTCAAAGTTTGAGTTTAAATGCACGTCTGCTATATTTACGAGAAACTTCAAGGCGATTGGTAGACATTTTTGGAAATGTCAAATGTGTTTCCAATTTTTTTCGCAAAATCATCCACTATGTGTCGGTACACTATTTGCTTTCACTTATACACACTTTCGTAAGCAAGTGTGTATTGTATCGCCCTCATTTACAATACTTTATATACACAAAGAAACATCCGCGTTTTTAGTCTTATTCACATATCACAAATGCATAATATTTGAGATCTCCGTTTGTCGTAAAAATGTCGTGATTTGACTTTAGAAAGTCACACGTGAAGGCGTGATCGTGATTTAAAATTAAAATTTCGTAAGTGATAGTGCATGATTAGTATTTAAAGGCAGTTCACGAAGTTAACTCTTTTTGGTTTCAAAACAACTTGCACACAAGTTTCCTTGAATTATTTTCAATGCATCTGCATATTTTAATTCGATTTCTACTACACATATAAAGATTTTTTAGCACCCACGTATCTCTTTTGTTTATGAATACTAAATAATACCCTGAAAGCATAAGTTTCATGACATTAAGTTTCAAGAGCATGGACTGCAAAGAGTAAATGAACCGTTAGATGAGAAATCTGTTAATACGATATATGTAAGAAGCTTTCTTGCTGCAACTCCCCAGTTCTGCATAATTAAACGCTGAAAAACTGTTTTTTGATATTTGTTACATTGTATAGAAAAATACTTCGGAAAATAGTCTTATTGGAAATTAAATTCCATCACAGATAATAATAAAAACTAGTACCATCTGTAATATTTTTAAATGTTTGCAGTCTGATAGTTATAATCCTTTTTTGAAGTGATCGGCAAATATTAAAAGAAAAGCAAAGCAGCTTACTTGTTTGTTGTTTGTGAAACTGAACCATATGATTGTGGTGAGAAGCCATAACAACAGAACTTCATATTGATGTGAAATCTCCATTACTCTAAGGAAGTTTCTTAATAAAATGCAAGCAAAACAGAATTGAAGTAGTCCTTAATAAAAGTCCTATAGAATTCACAATAAGCGCTAAAGTTTCGTGCGTGAAAATGGGTGAGTAAACAAATTTTGCTCGTGAGCGAGCGTTTTCATGAGTCCCAATAATAACTGTGTGGACAAAATTATTCTGATAGTGAGCGTACGTGATAAAGAGGAAATACATATCGTGTACATATCTCTAATATATATTGTGTTAATATGTATTAATTCAGGTCCAAAATATGAAAGTTTCAAAAATATTTGCTGTATTTTTCAGCTGTCTATATGCCGACGACATTAAGCTGGTGCTAATCAACTCATTAGTAGACTTGAAATATTCTTAAAAGTTTGTTTGAAACTTAAGGACTTATTCCATAATTCCCATGGACAAAATGAGAATCAGAAATGTTCAAACAAACCTTTAACACATCAAACATTTCTTTTCGTTTGGCAACTCTTTTACTTTTCTTTGCAACCTTCTATACATATGTGTAGAAGCAAATATTTTTGAAAAAGTTAATTTTTTGGAGCTGAATTAATACATTTAAATTGGCTCTTAAAGCAAATAATTAAATAAGTTCATATTTGAATATTATGTTAATATATATAGCTCGTTCTATTTCAAAATTATGTATTTATCTAAGGCTTTTTATTCTCAATACTTATGTCGATACTGGTTTAGAAGTAATTCTCACGTAATCGCTTTCTTTTTTGTGTTGGTCGTGAAACACCTTTGGTATGTACCCCAACCAGCAAGACTTCAAACTTTGCTTTTCTTGTATTTTTTAAAAATGTGTATCACTCCAATTCAGTCATAAAAAATCTTGTTCAATTTTGAGAAAATAAAAATCTATGCTATATCCATTAATTTTTTTCAATAAAAGTAACTGTAGTTTCCACGAGTACATATTTAATTGGTTTACTATCAATTTAATACCGTTCGCACTAAGCATTATTTATTTAAAGTACATTACTCATGGCAACAGTAATCATATCGAATTTATCTGCTTGAACAGGTTTAAATTGGGAAAGTTTTGAAGACGTTAGTCAATATGTGAAATGCCAATCCCAATCGTTACACTTTCAACAATTATTCATATTCACAGGAACACAAATACGTAGTATGTATATACACCTTTTAAACTTAAATCCGTACACATGTGTTCAATAATGTTTAGGCAGATGTGTGTAAGTGGATACAAATCTGTAAGTTAATATGTACACAAGTATCTATATTTATATGCAGTATTATGAAAAGCACTGAGTTCTTCACTAATAAAAGTATACACACTCATACGAATACAAACATTTAAGTGTGGTTGAATGTATAGTTAAGTAAAGTGGTCTGATATGTTTCGCAGCAAGTGTAAGCGCTTATATAAATTTGTGATTCCGTTTGTAATTTCCACAGTATTCATTTCCAAGCCCATAAAAATATACATATACAGTCAGGAAGCCTAACAATGGATTAAGTTCTCATCATATTTACCATTTGTAGAAACTCCATTTTATGAAATGACTCTGTTCTTGCCTTTAAGTTCAATGCAATTCTTTACTTGCAATATATTCTTAATATTCTACATACGTATGTATATGTTAACTTATTTCATAAAGAGTTTAGATGCATTCAAGTATTTTCAACTCAAAAAAGTCTTAAGAAACTTTAATAAAAAAAGTAGATTAAAATTGATTATGCATTACTGGAGAGCTACAGCAAGAAATCTCCTTATAAACATCATATATACATATCCTGCCCTTTTACCTCGAATGTGAAATGAAACTTATACTTTCAGGGCATTAATTTTTATTCAAATTTTAAATTCATTTTTATACAAAAAATTTATATAGGTTTTGAGATAACAATATTTATAAGTATAACTAATGATTTAATTTTTGGTTTTTGCACTATATGTAGCTTATGAGGTTAAAATTATTCATGCAGTTTTTTCGCCCCACGATTTCTTACATTTTTTTTCCTTCCCAACAAATCGACACAGGCTAATGTATTTGCATGTTGAGCTTAAATGATCGGCATTGAAAAATAGTTCAAGGAAGAGTGTGTGAAAGTAAAACAACTGTAAACCAAAAAACTTACACCGGTATTCATAAAAAATAAAACATTGTTGAAACATATTTTACGACAAATTTTTCATATAAAATTTTTTCTAAAATGTATTTGAGCAACGTTTTATTTTTTATGAATACCGGTATTAGTGTTTTAAATTTTTCGTGACATTTCGTAAACTGTCCTAAAAGGGTAATCGCGCACGAAATTTTCAATACTTTCCTTTTTCGTAATAGGCCATCGAAATGCAGGACTGTGTTTGTATTAACTCGTTAACTGTAGCAAAAGGAAGCCAGGTGTTTGTTTCTGTTTGCCAACGTTTACAATTATCGTTAAATTTGACTTAACAAACCAAAACTTTGTCGTTCTTAACATGATACAAATATTAAAAAACAAATACAAGTATACATGTACATGCATAATTATCAAATTATTGCATTGATTAAATTTGCCTTGAGTACCTCAAGATGTATGGCATACAATGTCAGCGTCTAACGATCTGGAGACAATTCCGTGCTTACATGCACATTGTGTTCATTTGCTGCAAAACTGTCTTATGTGAAAATAAAAATCAAGCTACAGAGAGTTTTTATTTTAAATAGAAGTGTGTTATTGCTCAGATTAAGTTCATTTCTTAAGAGTCAGTATATGTCCACGTGTTTAAATAAAAAACATTTTCCCAACAGATCATAGACTGATCAATAGGTAAATGAATTGGCGAATTGTAGAATATGCTTATATTAAGGGATTTCCTATACTTTTATAATCATACTTTTTATGTATTTATATCAATAAAAAAAGCTACCAGTTTTTAAGCAGTGCTTTCCAAACCAATTATAAAATTATAATAATTTTAAAAAGTAATATCATCACAAGGGTTCACGTTTTATTATTAAGCATGCGATATTTATATAGCTCATTGGAATGTAAATACAACTGAGAATGCATTAATATTGATCTGTTTAGTTATCGAGCTTATTCTTTGTTAGGTATAGTTTTCATTTCTGTATTAAGTTTATCAGGCTCAAGTTCTTTCTATATTATCTTTGTGATTGATATTAATTAAATTAGACAAAGAACACATCAAAGACATTTAGCAGGGTGGACAACTAGTTGTTTCGAAGCCGCCACACCCTCTCGTCAGCACCCGTCTTTGAACTCAGGGGCCCATGTTTCTAAAGCGACAACCATGCCACTCAGCCACCTAAGTTGTTGTATATTTTTTGTCTAATATTTTTAATTATATCAAACACACCATTCATTTTTACAACTTACTTACCTTTGTGGTGAGAAACTCTCACCCGGTAAATATGCAATGATAAATATACAGGTCTATTCGAGAAATCACTTTCACCGCAAATACGTGCTCGTTTCATATTTTACTATTCTAAAATACATATCTGTATTCGTTAGAGATGAGAGTGATATACAAGCAGAAAATATATGTTTTCTTTCACTTCATCTGTATTCTAAAATACCTTGTGACTGCATTTTAGTTCCAATATTGTTCGATGCTGATTTTACCGCGTTAAGCACAATTTACAAAAAAAAAATTAAATTATTTGTAAAAAATGTAAGTATAAATGTATTTTAACTAAATGTGGCAATAAAATATATATGTATATATTTCTTTTTCTTACATATACATATATATGTGTATGAAGGTCTAAAAAGCAAACATCGCCTCAACAATTTAGGGCTATGGCAGAGTTTATGATGGCACATCCTGACATTGGCACACGAAGCAGCCAACAACGCCCGGAAGAGCAAAATAAGCTATGGGAAGAGCTGAGCCAAAAACTAAACTCCATTAGCGTGCCAAGAGACGTACCGTCGTGGAAAAAGGTAAATTTCTATATTGCTTATATGTACATACATATGTGTGCTTATGCTTTTGTACAATGTACAGGCGGAGATCCAAACAGAACCGTTGTTTTAAGCGATTTAGAGGAGGCTGTGTCATCTTTACTAAATTTGCACACATCAGTGTCTGGAATACCAAATGTCAAAACATTAAGAATTAAAAAAAATAAAAATTTCTCACACAATCTACGGCTTGTCTAATGCACAAATGTATGGATATATTTTAATGCAAGTTATGTACTTACTTGTTGTCGTTCATTAACATCACATCCATAGTTTGTTTTCTTAAACTTTTGATGTGCCCTCTAAGTTTGACGGGTCTTTCATTTATAAAAAATGCAATCGAATCCATTTTAATTATAATTCTTTTATACTGTGGCTTTGCATTCATTGAATGTTGTTTACATTTTTGCTAGAGATAACAAAAGATTCGATTTTTGAAAACGATATTTGCTCGCACGTATTTTAGAATCTGTCGGCGTCGAGCCGTCGAATGTGAACATTCGACGACGACGAAGTGAAGGGTGAATTTTCGAATAGACAACTAGTTAAAGTTTTTTTTACTGAAAACTATACAGTTAATTAATTTCTATTATTTGAACTTTTTCTTATATAATTATTTCTTGTCTATCAGCAAGAAATAATTATATAAGAAAAAGTTCAAATAATAGAAATTAATTAACTGTATAGTTTTCAGTAAAAAAAACTTTAATTGGAAACTTGGTCCAATGTCTTACACAGAATGTCAAATTTTGATAAATGAGATTGGTTTAAATTATAGTAAAGTGTGACTTATTTAAATTCCGTAAAGAGTGAAGTAATATTTTAGATTATTTTAAATAAATTTTAGCTGTTTTGCAGTCATAATAATTTTTGTTAACGCAATCCATAAGAAAGAAGTTACTGAGGAAGTTTTACTTCGATAATATTATATTAATAGATATTGTTACACTCGCATTACAAAAGATTCAAATTAGTTGGTCATCTTATGAAGAAATTGAAATAAAACAAAAATATATACATAACTATCTAGATATGTTGCTAAGGGGAATTGTAACAACATGCCGTTAGCTAAAAACAGGACTTTATGGGATAGATAAACCATTTTTCATTATTTTCCACTTCTCTTTAACAAAACGTGAATTTTAAATTTATCAGAACAATAATCTAATCGGTAAATTAATGAGAGGTTTAGCTGTTGCCTTTAACATATTTGTTTCCGTCTTTGCTATACCAAAGTAAAATGGTTGATGAAATTGGAAAATTTCTCTGAAAAAAATTAAAGGCCATATTCATAATAATTATTGTAAGTTTATTAAGTTCTTATTTGACGTATTTCTACGGAATATTTGTCAAATAAACGAGTAATAAACCTTTAATAGTTTTTATGAATATGGGTGTAAGTTTTTATGCATTTACTCTTCTTCCAGACCTGAACCTTTAAAAAGTATTGCCACAAATTAACAAAAATCAAAATTTTCTTATCGGTAAGTTGTAGTAATGAAAATCGTTTAAAGGCCAGTTTATCACTAAATTCTATTAAAGGAACTTTTAGCTGACGCCGCGGCGTCAGTATCATAAATAACCATAAAATTTGGGATTTTCCCCTAATTTCGTATGCTGTACACAAACCCTAATTTTGAACCAGTATAACTTTAGAATTTGTAAACATTTTAAGAAGATATTTTAGATATCATCTAACCAGAGTGTTTAAAAATAAAAACTAAAAAATTTTTTTTTTTCAAATTTTAATATTGACTTTACCCATTTTTGGCCACCCTCGTGACAGAGTGCGCCGTGGTAGTAACGGGCCTAAGTTATTTAAACTAGTCAGTTTTTAAATAGGCCAAAGTTTTTAAACTTTAAAGTCAAAGTTTTTAAACCTTAACAGATGCGGTATACCTGACATCCAAAATTTGCACGAAAGGGACTTTTTTTGATTATATTTCTGATAAGCTGTGTAAAAATGAGATAAACAATTTAATTGCTCTACTTATTAAAAAAGTTACAGTTCATTCGATATCACGACCAATATGGAAGATACAGTTTATTACCTGCAGAAATTTATAGGCTTTTCAAGACTGCCACCACTTCAATTGACTGCAAAAGTTCGATCGCACTACAAGGCTAAAATTTTACTCATAGCGTTACAAAGCAACGCAGCATCTTAAATTAATTGCAGGGAAGATCTGACTCTCACTTTTGGTTTGAATATAACATCTTTTATTTTGGATAAAAATTTAATAATCAATACTAATTGATTATTTTAGGTTTAAAAATAGACCTTAATGTTTTCTGTCTTTTTCAGCCATTTATATGCCGCTAACATTTCGTTGTTGCTAAACAACTCTTCAGTAGACTTGAAAAATCTAAAAAGAGAACAAAATGAGAATCAGAAATGTTCAAACAAACTTTTTATAGAGAAAACATTCTATGTCTTGCAACACTTTTACTTTTCTTAGCACTTCTTTACAACGGGTAACTATTGGCTACCACGACTTGTATTCTTGAAAGTATCAAGAAGTAAAAGTTTTTCTGAGTATTAAAAAATGAAGTTAATTATTATACTTTTTGATACTTTCAAGAATGCAAGTCGTGGTAGCCAATGGTCACCCGTTGTAAGGAAGTGCTAAGAAAAGTAAAGGAAGAGATACCAATATTAGAAAGAGGCTGCTTCTCTTCTGTGTACTGGAACAACTCCATCATTTTGCGAAATTCTTTTTTGGCTTGAAAGCTGCCCCATCAAAAATAAAACAAAATATATAAAACCACAAGTTCTTGTCATTTTCTCTTGTACCGTAAAAAACCAAAATAAGCAACAAACGCACAACAAATTCACTCGATCACGAATGCCGCACTTCGTAACCAGTACTCTATCTTGAGTCACAGTGGTGCTGTATTTCACGTAAAATGAGGGGTGTCATGGTTTTCAAACGTGTTAAATTTCATGCTGAAGTCAAGTGACAAATATTTTACTCCTCCTGTTGGGAGGGAAAAACAACACTTTGATTGTCTTTCATAATAGAAATATAAATGTCTTAAAACAAATAAGAATGTTTTTCTAGTTTCAAGAAAGTTTCTCTCTTTGTTGCCAAAGGAATATAGTTCTAAGGATTTGCTCCCTCTTATGCCCTGAATAAATAACATCAAAATATTTTCCATTTGTATGCATTGATTTCTTATCTTATATTTCGATGGCAGATGTGCTTTTAGAGTTAGGACTGTGTAAAGGAAAGTGAGCATTATATTAAAAGGATAAATTTTGCCGTGTGTTTATAACAGCTACTTATGTTAATTTATAAAAAGTGTGTCATTTATTTTATAGCAAATTTTGTACTTGTTTGTGGATTCGTAAGTCTCTTTGTCGTTTATGAAAATGTACACATTTGCCAAAGTTCCCATTGGTTTAATATATTTGCCGGAGGTTAAATAAGCATGCTAATAAGGGAAAAAAAACAACCCAAACAATTTCCATTTATTTGCACATATTCAGATGGTGATTGCATGTGGAAAACATGTCTGTAACGGCAGTATTACAAAATCGATTTCAGTACTGCAAGTAGGATTTTAGCACGAGCAGTGTTGGAGACGAAATGCTGTGTTTGCAGCCAATATTAATGGAATTGAATGGAACGGAAAATGGTTTAATATTTTAGCTAAAAGCACTTAGTCTGAAAACATTAATTTTCAAGGACGATATTACATGCAAAATAAAATAAACCAAAAGTAAACACGTGCGATACCTTCACTGTTCACACATTTATATATGACATCTATAAGATCTTTTTTTAATTTAGTAATAACTCAGTCATCAAAATTGTTTTGACATCGCAGTCTTGGACACATTATGCTATAAAGGAAATCTAATGGGACTCGGTCATAACTGTTACGAACATACTTGTGATAGCAAGAAAATTTATAAAAATTCTTAGATTTTTGTGGTTACTATTATAACTTGGCGATAGTTAAAGGCAGGATCTTATCAGGTAGATAGACCATTTTTAGGGTTCCGTACTCATCAGAGTGAAGCGGAACCCTATTACGGAGACAAGTACGTCCGTCCGTCCGTCTGTCACAGCGTCCATTCTCCGAAACAGTAACAGCTAGAGTGCTAAACTTTTCACAGGATGTTGTTGTACCTTGTTGCTACAACAGCAAATACTAAAAACAACAACAAGTCGAAAACTACCAGGTGTCCCCATACAACGAAAAGTTGCAATTAGCTATAACTCTCGAACCGTAAAAGGTAGAAAGCTGAAATTTGCGTAGTGTATGTATTTATAGATGCTTTACAACAAAAATTGCTAAAGACAACAACAAGTTGAAAACTACCAGGTGTCCCAATGCAACCTAAAGTAACAATTAGCCGTAGCTGCTAAACTGTAAAAGACAAAGAGCAGAATATATGTGTTTACATATGCCCTACAACAATAAATGCTAAAAACAACAACATGCCAAAAACTACCAGGTGTCCCTATACAACGTAGAGTAAAAATTACCCGTAACTCCCAAACTGTAAGAGACAGAGAGATGAAATGTGAACAATATATGAACTCGTATGTGGCCTACAATAACAAATGCTAAAAACAACAACAAGTCGAAAATTACCAGGTGTCCCTATACAACGTAAAGTAAAAACTAGCCGTTACTCTCGAACCGTGAGAGACAGAGGGATGAAATTTGCATAATATGTGTATTCACATATTCTCCACAACAACACTTACTAAAAACAACAACAACTGTAAAACTACCAGGTGTCCCTTTACAACGTAGAGTAATAGCTATAACTCTCGAACCGTAAGAGATAGAGAGCCGAAATTCGCACTGTGTATGTATTCCCAGAAGCCTTACAACAACAAATTACAACAACAACAACAACAACAACAAGTGGAAAATTACTAGGTGTCCCCATACAACATAAAGTAGCTTTAAAAACAGAGAGATGAAATTTATAAAATATACATATGTGGAACCCTAAGAGTGCGAGCCAGCCTCGTACTTGACTTAATTTATTCATTACTACAACTTCATTTTACCGAAAACTTTGCGGAAATTTAACGGTAGGACTAAAACTTTGGTTATGTTTTTAATACATAGAACTAAAATGGTTATATTATTGAAAAAATTTCCCTGACAAAAATTAGTTTTGCATACTAAATGCAAGAAAAGTCTTCCTCCAGACTTAAAACTTTTAAAAGTATTGCCACAAATTAAGAAAATAAAATGTTCTCATCAGTAAATTGTAATAACGAAACTTGTTTACTGGCCTGTTTATCACTCACTTCAAATTAAGGGTACTTTTATTTAAGCCCAATCTTATCGCCAAATAGTAATAATTGCACTTAAGGCCATTATTACAACTTGCTGTTGGTTAAAAGTAGGAAATGTTCAAACAAATACAGCAAACTAAAAGAGTAGCAAAACGAATAGAAATGTTTGCTGTGGTAGAGGTCTGTTTGGACATTCCTGATTCTCATATTGTTCATGGGATTTATGGAATAAGTAGTTAAGTTTCAAACAAACTTTTAGGAATTTTTCAAGTCTAGTGATGAGTTCATTAGCACCAGCTAAATGTCGTCAGCATATAGACAGCTGAAAAATACAGCAAATATTTTTTGAAAAGGTTCATTTTTGGACTTGAATTAATAATTTAATTTAATATAATTTTGATGTATTGGGCCTTCCTGCAGTTTTGTTAACAATAAAAGTTTAAAATTAAAACAATAAATGAGAACAAAATTTAAGACTACAATGTAATATCTTAAGACACACTTGCAACAACAGGTTTGACATTACATATTAAGCAAACATGTAATTATTAAAACAAATATCCATTCGAGTACGTTCTCGCTCCCGGTGCTTTCATATTTGGGAAAGTTTAAGTGACCCATAAATATTCTTATAAATAATTTATAACTGCTTAAAAGCTGCCAAATAATAAAATAAAAACACAAAGGGAAAAACAAAGAAAAAAAAAATTATAAAAAAAATTATACCATTATCCCCTATGAGTACCAGGAGTAGCTTTATTATAAAATGCAAAAACTAGTGAATTGTTTGTATCCAAAGATGGCTGCTGTTCATACATATAGCCAACCGGTGACAAGTAAATCACATTGGTCCATTTGAATCGATTTTCATTCTCATGACTAACGATGCTTCGTATAAATCGCTCTATCATGTCACAAACATATAAACCGACCGGGGTAACTTTAGATTTTAAATACAAAAATACATTTAAATATCTTTTATTTTGTGACTGGTAGTACTTTTCAGTACAACATCTCAAAATTTTCCTTTCAAAGATCTCAAATTTCTTTAAAACAATAGCGGATACAGTAAGCCATATTGGGAAAGAATTGATATATTCCATGAATTGGATATATTTCCTTGAAGAAATCTGATATTTCTTGCATTTGCTCTTTTTCCAAACTTGAACTTTTCAATAGTATTGCCAGAAATTAAAAAAAGAAACTAATTTTTCTTACCGACAAGATATAAAAAGGAAAATTGCTTACCACCAAGTTTATCGTCCACTTTTATTAAAGGCACCTTTAGCTAATGCCAACCTTATCGCCATATCGTAATAATTGCCCTTAGTGTATTCTTAGATAGCATATTATTTCAAATGAATGCCGTAAATAAAATTAATAATAAATACTGAAAGCACTGACAAATAGTGTAACATTGCGATTTTAGCAGTCAAACAACTAGCGGTTTCGAAGTCCATAGGCTTCTCAGATTTGTGCATGTTAATTTTACAAGTTTGGCACTGTTGCTTAAGTTATTTGTTAACTTATTATTTTCTGTTTTTGGTTGTGTTTTGACTAAACATATGTAGACTATATGTATTTTCGTGCCCTGAACCCAAATCTGCTTTCAGTTTCTGTATCACGTAAGGATTTTTTTAAGGGCGTGGCTAGTTTTGCCCCCTAAATTATAGAGTTACACCCATATATTTAACCATAATTCAGAAGACCTTTCCTCAATTTTGGATAAACTCACATCAAAAGATGAGCTATGAAATTTTAGTTCAAATAATTGTACATAGTTTGTTTCCATCTTCTTGTGTTTCAAAGTTATTCAGAAATCAACGGCGAAAAACATTATTTTTTTATGCAAAATTCGCTTTCGCAGTGTTAAAAATTTACTTCGACCTGGATTACGTGGTCCTCGCCTAGAACATTCTAATGTAAAATGGGGCATGTTTTTCCCATATATCTAGATTGCTTTTGGACTAGTCCTATTACCTTGTTAAGTACTCTTTACGTGCATGTAATGAGTAGTTCCGATTTCGTCGTGCTTCTTGTGTTCGCTTCTTCAAAATAATTCGCATTTTACAAAGGCTGTAAAAACATGTTGTATATATATGGATCCACCAGACATGGTTGGAAAAAAATCGTTCTCCACTATACCGCAATTAAATATTTTATTCAAGATTTTACACCAAAAATCTTGAGAAAATTGTTTGGTCAAGACTTTACACTAAATATCTTAACACCACAACTCATTGCGTACATCAATAATAATATGAAGCTATATCAAGTCTATCGAAATTCAAAAATATTAGTAGAAGACATACACGACCACTGATGTTATCTGCTCTTTACATTTTATTTATTTTCACCCTCCTTATTTTGTTTCAAGAATATATTTTCTTTATAATTTTAAATTTCTATTATTAAGTTTTCTTTTAACAGGTTTTTTTTTTAAATTAATTTAAATATTTATTTTCTTTAATAGCCAAATAGAAAGTATTATTTTATATCTAAAAATAGACCTTATTAATGTTTTCTGTCTTTTTCAGCCGTCTATATGCCGCCGACATTTCGTTGATGCTAATCAACTCATCAACGAGATGTCGGCGACATATCGATGGCTCCAAAAGACAGAAAATGTTAATAAGGTGTATTTTTGACCTAAAATAATACAAGCATATTTTTTTAATTTTAAATAATTTTTCGATATGGCTCTTTCTCTTTTAAGCACTCTCCTATCATTTGTTTTTTTTCTATATGAAAAAAAAAATAATTTAAGTGATTGGCAGAGAAATTTTACCATTTTAGTTGAGTCTTGATTGGGATACATGATGCGGTCAGTCTGGTAAATCTTTATTGCTCGCGGAAGAGACTACATTTTTCCCCTTGATACTTGGGGGTGCCTACTATTTTATATATACCTTTACATTCGCTCTGGTAACCTACTGGTATTTGATTCCATTGTTCGGCAGGAGTATCAGGTTATGGAGAAGGGTATCTGTGAGTTCTACAATTATTCTTTATTAAATTTTATTTATAATGGGATCCAGAAAATCCAGTAGAAATTGCAAAACAATTTATTAAGTCCTATTTTGTATTAAAGAACCTTTTGCTCTTTAGTGTCGATGTCTTCGGGAGCCAGTTAAAAGGAGTTTTAGCTAGATACTTTAAAAAATATATATATTTTTCTCACGCGAAATCCACCTCACCTGTGCCATTAAGCTAGGAAAATACTTTAGCCTTTCAAATTCGCAGCAGAATAATGTTATTAAGAATTGTTTGATTATTTGAACAAAAATTTCACTTAGTGATAAAATACCCTAAGCAAAACAACCACATAAAAAAATTTTGTAAAAATATATTAAAAATTTAAATTAAATTGTATTAATTTTGCAGCAAAAACAAAACATCCTTGGCAAAAATTAAATATAAGTAGATGTGAGTCACAGAAGAGGCATAAATATTTATGTGATGTCGACAATGTTTTGCAGGAAACGGATGCACTAAATAAATTTATTGGAAGGAAATCGAAAACATAGAAAATAGAATAAATAGGAAATAATAGTTAATTTAATAAATTATTTGTACTTGAAAAAAAAAAAATTAAATGAGGAAATGATTTCCAAAAAATATGTGTATGTTTATGTTAATTAATGGATATATTCACAAAAATTAAGACAAATAAAAAAAATAGATAAAATATTTTCTTAAAGTCGTTTAAATGCATCTCATATTTTATGAATATATCGAGTAATACGCAAATATAAAAACATATCTATCCTTCGCTTTCCCGATATCCACTCAGGCGAACTTATCGGTTGGGCTAAATAATTTCCTTCCTTGAACTTCTAGACTCACTGACTAATTATTCAAGTTTTTTCATATAGTGTAAACAACGTTTTTGAATTTTTAACATTTTAAGAGCTCTTTTTAGCTTTACTTCATAGTTTACCAATAACCAGTGTTGGGCAAAATACATGCTATGATGTACAAAATACACGAAAGTTGTCTATTTAAAATACAAAATACAAATACTTTTTTTCCATGTATTTAAAGTACAAAATACTGCACTCCAAAAGCAAAAATTTGAAATACAAAATACGTGTTACAAAAATATGTACTTAAAATACAAAATACTTTTATCAAAAAAGTTTTTATTTTCTTTAATAAACACCAGTGTTTCAAAAGTGATATCAGAAAAACAATCTCTTGATGGCGAATAAAGAAAATCAGTTAACAACAAAATCTCATTGATTTCTTATCAGGAAACGATATTTTATTAAAAGACCTTTAACGGAATTAAGAAATAAGTGACAATTAAAAAAAGTTTCACCAAATGCTATATAAATATATATAGTCTATCCAAGTCAACATATGATTGACATTTTTTTCTCTTGTTTTAGATTAAAATGTCGAACGCTGTTTTTACTTGTATTTACTTTTTTCATTATTTCTGACAGCTTAGCGACTTTCTCAATGTATATGCATTCAGTTACGTTTACTTTAGACACGTACTTAATTTGTGCTACTGCAATTTTTTGAAAATAAAACAGTAGTAAACTTTTCGGATTTTAGTTGATGTATGAATGGCATAATTTTAAGTGCATATTTTTTAATATAAATTTAAAATGTATTTTGAAAAATGTATTTTGAGAGCACTAGTATTTTAAATACAAAATACTCAAGCGCTTAGTATTTAAAATACAAAATACAAATACATTCATGAGACGTATTTAAAATACAAATACAACATACGTACATATTTGTATTTTAAATACGTATTTCAAATGCATGTATTTCAAATACTGCACAGCCCTGCAATTAGCCACCCGGGTGGGAACATTCATTTTTTTTTAATTTACAATTTTTCCGTTTTATATAAATTGCTATTAACTATTAAAAATTTTCGCTTAAGTTTACATTATTATTTTAATATTATCTAATAATGATGATGAAATTTAGAAGCGGATGTGAGCAGTCTTTTCTGAATACAAAATTGAAGTGTGTTTTATTTCGGTTTTTTATAGTAGCAAATATGACATATACTCTTCATGTAGATACGCTTAGTAACATCTCGTTTTAGAATTTGAGTATCAGCATTAAGGCTCTCACATTGCATTGGGTCAAATGCAAAGTGGATCTTACGTATATTTATTTCTTGCTGATGTCATCTCTGCGGTTGACTAGCAAAGTGTATATTGTAAAAGGTAATTTCATCCATAAGCGAGCTAAAACCTGTATTTTCGAAAGCTAAAAGTCTTTTATAACTTATATGTATGTAAATGAAGTTCTGAAGTGTGAAAGAATAAAGATTCGGCCTATCCGAATATAATACTTTCCCTTGTTCTTCATCACAAGGCTGCTGGAAAAATATTGCTGGAAAAGTGAAGAAACTTTCCTATAAAAGATATTTTGCGTTAGCACACGTAAGGTTACCACTACAGAAACTAAATGAGCATATATGTACAAATGATCTTGCAGTATGAAAGCCTCAAAAGCCTTGGCTGCCATCATTAAATCCTCACTTAAAACGAATGTTTCATGTTGCCTTGACAGCTTTTGTAATATCAAAAATATAAAAAAACTGCGAAATGCTGGGTTTTTTATTTATTAAAGAAACTTAATTTTTTCAGTTTTTATACCCTTCACATAAATGTGTAAGGGTATATATAAGTTTGTGATTCCGTTTGTAACGCATTGAAATATCCATCTAAGACCCCATAAAGTATATATATTCTGGATCAGCATCAATAGCGATTACGATTGAGCGATGTCCGTCTGTCCGTCTGTCCGTCTGTCCGTCTGTCCGTCTGTCCGTCGGTCCGTCTGTCCGTCTGTCCGTCTGTCCGTCTGTAGTCGTTGAAATACCGTTTCTGAGAAAACGGTTTGAGATAGAAACCTCATTCTTTCGCTAAAACGTGTGAAACCTCGGTAGTGGGTCTGCTATTGAAATTCAGCAAGATAGGTCCACGGATAGCCGAGATATATTCAAAAAACCGGGTTTTGAGGGATATTTTGTACAATTTTTGTATTCAGGTTTTTGAAAAAAAATTTTTTCTCAAAATCTAAACCATATCATTTTTAGTGCCCATTAAATCCTAGAAATGAAGGAATTTTTGAAATCGGCCCATATATATCCGAGATATAGCGTCTCCCGATTTTTAAAGAAATCGGCTTTATAAGCCAAATAAGACAACTTTTGGCACCGAAGATCAACCAAGATGGTATATATAGACTATTTAGAGGCAAAAGTGGAAAATTTTTCCACATCGGCCCATATACACTCGAGATATAGCGCCTCCCGTTTTCTCAAGAAGTCGGCTCTAAAAGCCAAATAAAACAACTTTTTGTATCAAAAATCGATTAGAATGGAACATATAAGGTGTTTAAAAGCAAAATTGGAAAATTTTTGAAATCGGTCCATATATATCTGAGATATAGCGACTCCTGATTTTTCAAGAAATCCGCTCTTTAAGCCAAATAAAGCAATTTTTGGCACTAAAAATCAATCAGAATGGTACATATAGACTATTTAGAGGCAAACGTGGAAAATTTTGGACATCGGCCCATATACACTTGAGATATAGCGCCTCAAGTTTTCTCAAGAAGTCGGCTCTAAAAGCCAAATAAAACAACTTTTGGTACCAAAAATCGATCAGAATGGTACATATAAGGTGGTTAAAAGCAAAATTTAAAAATGTCTGCAATCGGTCTATATATACCTGAGATATAGCGTCTCCCGATTTTTCAAGAAATCGGCTCTATAAGCTAAATAAAACAACTTTTGGCACAAAAATCAATCAGAATGATACATATAGGTTAGTCAGAAGCAAAACTGGAAATCTTTTTGTCATCGGCCCATATATGTTCGAGATATAGCGCCTCCCGATATCTCAAGAAGTCGGGCCTGGAAGCTAAACGAAACAGTTTTTTGCACTAAAAATTTGTCGGAATGGTACATACAGGCTGTTTAGGGTCAAAATTAGAAAATTTTTGGACATCGGCCCATATGCTCCCAACTTTTGGTACCAAAAATCGATCATAATGGTACATACATATGTATATAATATTATATACATATGTATATAATATTTGCGATCATGTATGAATGTATGTATGTATGTATGTATGTATGTATGTATGTATGTATGTATGTATGTATGTATGTATGTATGTAGATACATTTGTATGTATGTAGGTATGTATGTATCTACATATGTATGTATGCATGCAAGTATGTTAGCTTAAACAATTTTTTTGCTTTGGTGTAAAAATGTGTATGTATGTATATATACACGAGCTTGAAAATGAAAGTGATATAAAGAATTGTTGAAAAAAGGGTACGCAATGAAATTCTTTTAAACAATTGCGTCTTCAAATTCATTCACACAAAAAATCATTTTGGGTTTCCCTACGTACTTACATATGTACATACACACATACATGTGTATGATGATACGCAATAGATCATCAGCAACGTGCACAAGAAAAAAATAATTTTGTAAAAGCAAGCAATGTAAATATGTATGTATGTATATATGTATGTATATAATCATTGTTTTATGGAACACACTGAAAATATTCAATAATAAAGAATTTATTTTAGCGTTTTCTATTATAGATACATACATACGTATGCATGTACCCACATACGTAAGTAAATTGAAAAGCAAATCACACTTAATGGCAATGTTTAGCATTATAATTCAAAAATAATGCAATTATATGCAATTTTTTGTTAAATAAATTTTACTATAAAGTTAACTGATAAATAATTAAGAAATACATTTTGCTTTTCTTTATTTCATTGATATTAAAAAGAATTGGTGTCACCCAGTGGTTGAACTTGAGCATATTAAGAATTATTTAAATAAAAGTTTTGCAGCCTGTGTTAAATCCCGGTAGTGGATCTGATATTGAAATTCAAAAAAAATCGGCCCATATATACCCCAGATATAGCGTCTCCCGATATTTCAAGAAATCGGCTTTAAAAGCCAAATAAAACAACTTTTCGCACCAAAAATCAATCAGAATGTATGTACCATTGTGAAGGGTATTTAAGATTCGGTCCAGCCGAATATAGCACTCTTACTTGTTAAACCTAAATTAACTATTATACTTTCAACACTTAACCGTTATCAAACATGCATTTCCATCTTAAAAGTAGTATAAGTCTTTCTTATCAGTACTCCGCAAAATATTTCGACTTCAATTGCCTATAATTAGAAGAACAAAGCTGAGATCACTCACTAATTGTTACGAATAACTAAAAAAATGGTGAGAAGATTGCACACTTGAGTACTAACATTAAGGATATTCAGTAGTATAAACTAGAAAGCAAAAATTCAACAATTATCATACATTGCTGCTGAAACTCGTTAATTTTTAGTCTAGTGTAGAAATTAACAAAAATAACAAGAAACAATGACCCACTCATTAAAAACTTGTGAAGTGGTGCTTTAGAAAGATATTGTTATAATTTGTAAAAAATCTATTTATCTTTTGTGTCAGCAAATGCATGACTAAAATAATATAAAACATATAGATTTTAGGGTGGTTCAATTAAAGAATCGATATTGTGCCACCGATTTGTCGATAGCTTTTGGTATGAAAAAGAACTCCCACCACAACATATCCAATCAAGCTAACCTTACCTAACCTAACAACATATCAAAAAAATAGTTTTCGATGCATCCGATTTTCAAAATTTCTTGCAGTTTTATTTGTGAGCAGTCTCCTAAAAAGACGTCGTACAAAGCCACTGTATTCGAAGTAATATTATAAGGGGTACATTTTTGGTTAGGTCCTACGTTTGACTCCTCTACGAGCACTTTGAGAGTGCCTCATTTTTGAGGCGCTGCTTTACTGTTCTGAATTAAAAAAAATTTAAGTTAAATTTTTTGTTTATTATGGTACTGGTTAATTCAGGAATTTTTGGGTTACAGAGCAGTCAAAGTTCGATAGCTGGTAGATGATTACCTCAAAAGTCATGATATTAACGAGTCCGAAGTATAAAGTATTTTATTAAATAAATCTTTCATTGTATCTTAACGAGCAATATTTCAAGTATGGAATTCCCTATAATTTCGGAAATCTCTATGACTCCATTCCACATCTTCATTTGAGAGTATTGCTATTTATCCAGGAAACGATTCCATAATATCAGAGCCATGAACTAAAATTTTAGGAATGCTGTCCTGTAGGCTATGTTGAAAGTCGACAACGGTATATGGTTTTATTTGACTTTGGCTCTTTAAGTGTGTTTAAGTTAGTCATTATGCTTTTAGTAGTCTTGATTATTGCAAATGACTGCGATATGATGAGTCTGCGATTACACTAAATGTCTTACCATATGTCATAGTATGGTCGTATATTGATGCAAGTTTTAATTCACATCAATAAATGTCTGTTGCTTCAATGCGTTCAATTTTATGTTTGATCTAATCTACTTCTTTTTGTATGAGATCAATATTTTCTTTCCTAAATTCGATTTTAGTCGGGCGGCAAGGCCGGGTAGGAAAAGGCAATGGATTTGGTCACGAAACTGCATCATTTATATTAAGCTGCAATGGCACCAGCACATTGTGAATAAAGTGTCAAAAGACATGCCTTCCGGACAAATTTGTTTATATTCGCAGTGTCCACTGCCTGCATCACATGCCCGTTAGTGAAATAATATAATATCTTTTTACTATAACTTTTTGATACTCCACGATTCTGCTAGTTGTGTGGTCCACAAGAGTTTGGAGACTGACTGACATCACAAAAGTCTGCTATTTGTATTGAGGGTTTTTCAGAATAACATTTTTTTTTTGAATACGAATATCATTATATAGTGGTTAATCTCTGCATTACGAATTTTGGCCCCAGTCTACATAAGTGTATTCATATAGAAATGTTTGCATCTATATAGAGAGCTAACCTGTCGTCATTCCTCTTGCATTTCCCATAATCCATATGGAATGCAAGTCGTATTAGGAAGAGGGATATTTTTTTGTGTGCCTGGCCTTTAGATCTTTCATTGTGCTTTAGTAAAAATGCGACATTCCACTAAACAGATTAGCTCTGACATAAACTGCTACCTAACACAGCTTCATAGCTCGATGTTTTATTGACCCTGCTATTCAAAAAGCTTAAATTTTGTACCAGTTTTCTACAGTTCTTGTTATATTGATCATTAGCCAGCCCAAGTCTTGAAAAACCTAAATGACTATTGAAGTAGTTATTTTCATTGCATTTGCATTCTTGAAACTTCGAAACTTTTTCGATATACTTTTGAATACTGAGTTTTTATTCACATGTATGATTTAAAAGTTAGATTTCGATTGATTACTGCTTACTTTCCAAAATTTCCTTTATATTTACCCATTTCCATCAAAATCTGAATCCTTAAAACTTTATTAAGCAGAAAACCTGTCCTACCGTGGGCCGCCTTGAAAATAATTTTTTGTTAGTCAAGCGGAGCTTTTTTTTTGTCTGTTAAAAGTTATTGAAAAATCTATGGAACAATATCAGCAAATTTCGATTCATACAAATCGACCTGGTCTAATGGGTATATCGTTCTTCATAGTAACGTGAAATTAAAATTTTTATGTTTAAAAAAAACTGCCTCTATACATTATTTACATCTTTTAAAGATTTTAGTAATATGGTGTTTTTCGCGATATGGCTACTTTGCGCCACAGGAAAAATACATGCAGACAGTTGTGTACATTTCTCATTAAATGCAATGTTTAACACGTTTGGTCACCATGAGAAAGCATTCCTGTAAAGCAATTATTTTTCTTAAATATGTATATATTTTTATCAAACAAGTTCTACATATACATTAACACCCATATTCATAAAAACTATTGAAGGTTTATTACACGTTTATTTGACAAATATTCCGTAGAAATACGTCAAATGCAAGCGTTGTTCAGGCATGAGTCTATTCATGATGAATTGCCAAACCAAACTGAGAATAAATCACTTGACAACTGTTAAATCAATCGGCATCTTGAAAAGTAATGCCAACTTAAAGTTCTATACATCGAAAAAATACCCTTTACATGAAATAAAGACGGGATAATTAACAGAGAATTCATTTTTAATATTGAATATTCCAATTACAAACCTAAGATCAGCGATATCTAAGCATTCATAATTCTCCTCTTAAAACTAACAAACATTATTTTCATATTTGATATGATCACGAAATATGTTATAAGAATTCTTTGTATTCTTTTTTTTTCAGAGAAAACCATTTTTTTAATAAATTAAGTTTTAATACAAACAACCAATACAGCAACCAATTGGTATGTGTATTATATATATTAATATACATACATATATAATATAGATACTTTCATAGTTGTGTATGACGCTTTTTCATATTTTTTTTATTTTTGCTTTCCAATACTTGTAATGAGAATTATTTCAGCAGCAGAAACAATTACAGTTCTTGAATATCAAAAAAAAAAAAAAAAAAAAAAAACGAATGACATACACAAAATTTATATACAGCATTTGACACGGTACTGTGCTCTCTATATGGTCACATTGGCGGTGTCATTTATAAAAACATATACTTTTAGACCATCATAACAATTATTGTAAGTTTATTAAGCTCTTATTTGATGTATTTCTACGGAATATTTGTCAAATAAACGTGTAATAAACCTTCAATAGTTTTTATGAATATGCACTTTAGTTATTTGACAAATTTCTACACAATATTTTTAAAACAAAAATTCTATTGACATACGTTTTTTCCTATAAATAAACCAGTACGTCGTTGACCAGTTAAATATATGACAGTGGCGGCTGTTTTCGGCAGCGGCTACAAGTCGAGTAGCGCTAATTGAATTTGACTAGCCTGCCATCTATTTCATTGGTTATTAAATTTTTACACTCTTATGTCAAAATTTATGCTAGCCCCGCGGCTAGTGAAATTTTATTCAATTCCGGCTTGACAAATTTTTACTTCCAGTAGTACTATTCTGTCCATTAGCAGAGGTCCTTACATAGCAAAACGGACCAGTTGCTCTTGAATAAAAATATTTTTATCTTACTTATCTAAGCTGCGTATACTTCTCACATTTTACCAACTCACATTTTCTTAAGCAATTAAAAAAAAGAATAATTGAATTCGTTTGCAAATATTTTGTTATTTTAATAAAATTTTAAAGACAGCAAAAATTGTAATTTGGTAAGTTATTTAAATGGTAAAAACCGAATTTGTAAAATTTTTAATTTTTTCTTTTTTTTTAAACCAATTTTCTTTTAAATTAATTTAGTTTGTTCCACCCAACCATTGCAGTCAATAAAACTTCACCTGAAATAATAAATCGTCAATAAATTCATAATGTATATAATATTAACTCATGCGTTTGTATACAGCACACGTACGCATGCAAGCAGCAGTATCTCCACACACATCACCACTCTTATTTCATATGATGTTCGTACTCATAATCCAATTTAAACGTTTACGTTCCTTTTGTGTTGAATTGAAAAAATAACGTTGCGTATGGTTAATTTCACTGCCACTATGTAGTGGCGGCCAAATCGTGGTGATGCATAAATGTCTGTTGGCGGATTTGCATTCGTTGGTGTTTTTATTGTTGTTGTCAATATTTATGATAAAAAATTAATATTAAATTATAAAATATTTTTAGTTGGCTTAAAACACAAACCTATTTAAGCGCGCCGCCTCATATCCGGTAGTTTGTTGGGCAATTAAATGTTCAATCTCATATTGAAAACGTTTTTCATACAACTTTTTGTTGCAATTATAACGGTTGCGGCATTTAATGTAACTGAAAATGAAAATGTTGACTGAATAAATATATATCTGGTATATTGTATGTTCATTATAGTGGGTTCATTTGTTTCGTAGGGAGAAACAAATAAAAGGAATTTGGGTGGGAGAAATGCTGTCTACTGGCACTATTAAAGATTATTTGCACTACAAGGCGACAATGAACTTTTAGTTCAAAGTACGTATACAAGTACATATGTATATAAAAGTCTACATGGTCCTTTGAGGTATATACTGGCCCATAGATGAAGATCCGGCTGCACGTGTATTTGAGTGGGCAAAGAATACGTGTCCGACGTAGAGCTTTTTAAACGTTTTATGTATGTATATAAATATCTAAAATTGCAGAGTTGTGCCGAAAATATATTCACACCTTACATACACTTACTAGGGAACTTGAAATTTGCTATAACTTGGCTGCACACAGATGTCTCTAAGGTCATTGTATTGTTTTTCCCTCTCGTAGGCTGCCTTAAGTACAGTTATAAGATTTTCGTGTGGCATAGTCTTGTCCTGTAAATGCTTAAAAGCCCATTGGCTTCGACTTTTCCGCAGCGAAGTTGACCGTTGAGTGATGGACGAATTCGACAAATTTTTTTCAAGCATATTCATAATTGAGTTAATTATGCAATGGAAAAATATATGTACGTAATTTTTTTGTGCGTTGAAATGTCATATAAAATGAATTTAAAATTTTGAACCTTATTTCAAAAATGTGTGTGTGTGTGTAAGTTTGAGCATATGCATATATGATGGCAGGTATTGTCACTATTTTTAGTACACCGAAGTGTACGTATGATACTAGTTCTGAAAGCATAATTGGTGGTCATAACATTGGTGTTTGCCAATATTTGTTCATTTTGTACAAGACATAACTTCAAATTTATTTTATGTAAATATAACTCTTGTATATTTGGGTAATCAGGGAATGGAGTTAACTTATTTTTGTTACTTTAGTTCAAGCCAACTCAAGAATTATATGCTGCCAGAAAAAGTGAGCTCACAGGAGCAAGATTGTATGTTTCAATGACTACTGAAAGTCCACTTCGCTAAAAATGAGCTTATATTGCATGCACCTGCCGTGGTAACTAAATCTCCCGTCTACACTAGCAATAAATATGTTTAATATTTATTGCAGCAAACTCATAAGACCTGCTACAAATATTTATGCTATGACATTGACATTTATTGCAAGAGGCTAGTATTTTACATTCTCTTCCCAATTAACCGAATAATCAGCGATAAAATTTAAAGTTTATCAATATATTGAATAAGGATAATGAGTAATGAAAGGTTCAGTTTTATATATCAATATAAGCTGCTTCTTAAAAACACTATGCTCGAAGCAATTTCAGTGCTGATGATCGTTGTAGCGGACATGAAACAGCCCTAGTATGCCAACCGGCTATTGAATCTTCAACTTTACTTCTAATATCTTCTTTGAAAATATTGATCTTTTTTAGCTTTGAAAAAGTAAGACCGAGCAAAAGAAGATACATTTTTTTTTTGCTTAAAAACACAAAAAATAACGTACAAAATTTTTAAGCAGTTTTAAATATAATTAAAGCAAAAAGAAAAGAAATTAAATAAAAATTAAACAATGTCAAAATGATCATGTTGCTGTTCTTTTTCGCAGGCAAGCTTTGTCTGACACCATACATAAAGACAGTTTTAAAAAGTTATTCCCCTCATTCAATGTACATTTTATTAAAATTATTAAATTTTTCTAAACTTATGGTTGTCTACTGCTTGCGTTTATATTATTCGATTGAAAATTAATAATTTATTTCGCTACAAATCCTTTATAAAAATCAGGGAATTTATTGTTTTCGCCAAAAAATGCCTTCTGTTTAGGTATACCATATACATTTTGTTTGTCAATCCTATAAATAATGGCAGTTCCAATTGGTGAAATATTGTATTAAAAATGTTACTTGAGTTTGATGCCTGCCGCAATAAATGTTAATATATTTATTGCAATCTAAACGTGGGGTATGTGATGATGGATCAAACCATCCAAGTGGTAAATACAGGATGCTACAGTACCGCACTCTAATTAGTTGCTACTATATATTTCTTTATAACACAACCCCTTGCTGGAAATATCAAGATATTCAACTCTTCTGTGTTGCAGGTCCGTTCGCTGCAATAGATGCATCATGATCAGCAAATTCTTCCGATACTACTATAAATGAAATCAGGTCTTTAACCAGACTCCACAGCTTCCGTTAATCATATTTCATTAGAATGCAGATTACATTGTAAAGCAACTGCACCCTGTATTATCTCAAGAAATATTTTGATGTTATCTATAACAACAACGTTTCAGCTTAGTAAGTCCTCTCAACTAATGACCAGGCAAAGTAACCGCGAGGGTCAATTTGTCGATTGTCCTTGTGTAAAATCATATGATCCCCGGGCCATATGATTACGATTTCGGCAACACAGATGATTGATTGATCTACTACTTACTCTAGAAGATGGAAGATTAGGCTCTGGCATTGATCTTTTGAATTTGTTTTGCCATCTGCTTGCAGTTCTTTGGTGGCTTGCAGATGTAATGCACACCCCATCTGACGGATAGTTGTGCCACTTCTCAATGCTTTTAAACTTTGATCTATTTTTAAAACTAATTATTATTTGGTTATTATAAGATTAACAATATATGTTCTGTGCAACAACAGTATTTGCAATGGTAATACATATTGTGAAAGGAAACATAAAAGGAGACATAATAGTGTAGCAACCAGATTGAAAAATCATTTATTTTTGCGTGAATTTATTTTTAATTTATTCAGCAACTTTAATGTCGTGATAGCGCATTTATATGTATCTCTAGGCTATACACATTCTTACCAGATACAATTTATCACGTTAGTTAATTTTATTTTCTGGTATGCCATCCACAAACATAAAACTTCCTTAACATATTCATAAGTATTTTCGCATATCATAAACTTTAAACAATTCATTTTGAAAAACTCTGGCGAGCAAATATGCTTGACATGTCAAAGTGCAAGCGATTTTTCACAATTGCCCTTAAGTGGGCGAGAAGAAAATATACGAAGACTGTATTGCTTAAATTTAAGTCAGTATAACTCTTAGGCTGAAATTTACAGACTCTATTTAACTGCTGACAAGGGTTTGGAAAATGCTATGTTTGACGGATTTTAATTAACTGTTGGTTGGCTAACGGCTGCAGACTTGAGCCTTAGTATTCTTCAGTGTCTATATATATATTAATTATTTTCATATTCTTTTGAAGTTTACACAAACACAGTGTTCATCGTTTACGTCTTTCTTATGTTGCTTTTATTTGGTCGATGCAGAAACGTAGTGAAGCAAAGTACAATAACCAGATTTAACATAAAATCTCATTAATTTCTGTTAATTGATGTAAATACAATAGGTTTTTTTTTACGATATTTCAATCTGCATTGAAGAGGGACAGGAGTTTTACGCAAATGACAGGAGGTTTACTTAATGTATCAATCAAGTGAATCAATTTATATGTTTCTATTACTTTTCGTCCAACTATAATTTTATGGTTCGCTCTACTTAAACTTATACTTTTGTACTAGTTGCAGCTTTTTAGCACTCTGAGTCTAAATTTTTACATTACTTGTTTTAATTTCGACAAACACAAAAACCAATGGGAAATCAACCAGATGTTGGCAGTATATTTAAATAAATATAAAGTACATAAAGTATTTTCCAATCGGCATAAAAACACAGTAATACTGGAAAGTTGATCCATAAGATTAAATATAGATAGTCAGTAATGAAGGGCTCAGGTGGTCTGATGGCTATGAGCTGCTAAAAAACACTATTCAATTAGGCATGGCGCTGGTTCGAAGCCATTTGGATGCTAATGAGCGACGTTGATGGTCATGAAACAGACATGGTATGTCGTCCAGCCAGTCAGTACATGGTATGTACTCTTGCCTATTTGTATGTGTTGGCATTCCAGTAGTGCGATTCACTATGCTTTTTAAACCACAATTTTTTCGTTTAAATATGTTAACCACAAAATTAACCATTTTGCTATTCACTAACATATTAAACCACATCTTCTGTCTTTTAAACCCAGCTGTTTTAGTCAGCTATTATTTTTAAATGAACAAATTATGGTTTATTAACGGCAGCATTTTTGGTGTGGTTAAATCCGTTGATATTTCTATTTATTTTATTTGTTGAGGTAACTACATATATAATTGTTCAAGAAATGGCTTTTGAGTACTTAGCTTGTTGTTTTTTCCGGTCTCGTATTTTGGTACTGGTGCGACTTTTAAATTCTCTCCAAACCTTTGTGAAAACATAACACTGTTTACTTACCGCCTACCACTGGTTGACCGTTTTAACCGCATCGCCAATACAATTTAGAATTTCAGCCAGTTCGCTCCACTTCTTATCGCATTCCAATTTTCCTTGAAAGCTTTTTAAACTTACCGCCAGCAAGTCCCGGGTTATTAGTCATAAAGTCAACCATTTGACTTAGCTGATCTGCAGACGCGCGACTTCTTTTTATAGTATTAGTAGCCATTTTATTAAAATATCTACAAGAGTTTAGTAAATTAATAATATAATAAAAAATTAGTAATGTTTTACTTACCTTGCGTAAAAAAACTTAAAATATACAAAAGAAAAAGTTTTAGGTTTGTTTTTTTCTTATTCTTCTTTGTGCTTTTCTTTTATTTTGATATGCCGCCTGGCAGAGTTGCCACGTATTATCAATTTGAATACGAAGTAATATACAACTTTTTATTGTGGTTAAAAATAAGTTAGTGAATCACATGCTGGTTAGTGCAAACATCAAAATGTTTGGTTAAAGATAACATTAATTACAATTGTTAAAAGTTAGTGAATCGCACTACAGATGATCAAAGTTTATAAGCGCTAATTCTTATTTGACCCACTGAAAAACAAACAGCTTAAATTTAGTCTTATATTTGACAGAGTCAAAGAAGAAGCAAATGTATGTATGTATGAATGATTGCCAGCAAATACAAAAAAGTTTGTGTATTACGCAATAGTTTCGACTGCCTTGATGATTAAGTTTGTTGTCCAAACTTATGAAGACCATACGTAAGGAGGTGCCATGTGTGAAATACTTATGGAATGTTGTATTAGACAATTATTCCTTAATCATATTTTATATTAAATAATTTCCGTAAAATACTTAAATTTGATTTGAACGGTATTTATACTAGACATGAGCAGAGATCTTATAAATGTCGTCGCACTTTTGGCGTGAATAATTACAACACTTTCCCAGTTGGGATATTGAAAATCGGATAGTTTTTGAATTATATTTTAGTCTTGAACAGAGATGATACCTTTGGGAAGTTTCATCGTTTTTTTATTTCACTCGTCATCGCTAAAAGAGCAGATTCACTTATCTTGCTTTTTCGACATTTCATACATATTTTTTAATATTAGAGTTTTTGCTAAGTTTTTTGCTCACTTTTTTCAACTATGCCAAATTTAATATAATATAAAAACCAATCAGGCTTTAATTAAAAGTGCCATGCACACCTTTAAGTCTGAAATTCTTCAAAGAATACAAGTTAGAAAATGTTGGTTCAACTATTGAAATGTATTAGACATTTTAGTAAGGGCCTGTCATTGATAAGTGTTTATTAAAATCTTCGCCATCTTGCGCATGTGAATTAGCCTTTACGACGTTGCATGAATTATAATTATTCTAGAACATATTGTGTAAGGAAGTCGAATAAATAATTTAAGAGTCATTATAAGGATCTAAGCAAATTTTTGGCGAAATTTTTACATTAACTGTCTTATGTAGCGAATGACAAAAAAAAAAATAAATCTCGATTTAACGAATGGCAAAGAAAAATACATTTAAAAAATCGTTACAAATCTGCATTTGCAGATTAGCCGGCACTTTCCCGAATAAGTAGTAATTTAACAAATATTCAAAACCAAAAAACTGTATAGAAAACCCCTCCCATCGGAGGCACAACTTGTTTCTACTGTATTTTCTAAAATACTTCTTGCTCACAAAATTTGAAAACGGAAATATTTAGAGAAGAAGACCACAAAATGAACTGCATTTGCAGATTTGCCAGCACTTTCCCGTATAAGTTGAAATTTAACAAATATTCAAAACCAAAAACTGTATAGAAAACCCCTCCCATCGGAGACACAACTTGTTTCTACTGTATTTTCTGAAATACTTCTTCCTCACAAAATTTGAAAACGCAAGTATTTAGAGAAGAAGACCACAAAACGACCTGCATTTGCAGATTTGACGGCACTTTCCCGAGTAAGTTGTAATTTGACAAATACTCGAAAGCAAAAAACTGTATAGAAAACCCCTCCCATCGTGGGCACAACTTGTTTCTACTGTATTTTCTAAAATACTTCTTCCTCACAAAATTTGAAAACGGAAATATTTAGAGAAGAAGACCACAAAACGACCTGCATTTGCAGATTAGCCGGCACTTTCCCGTATAAGTTGTAATTTAACAAATATTCAAAACCAAAAAACTGTATAGAAAACCCCTCCCCACGGAGGCACAACTTGTTTTTACTGTATTTTCTAAAATACTTCTTGCTCACAAAATTTGAAAACGGAAATATTTAGAGAAGAAGACCACAAAATGACCTGCATTTGCAGATTAGCCGGCACTTTCCCGTATAAGTTGTAATTTAACAAATATTCAAAACCAAAAAACTGTATAGAAAACCCCTCCCCACGGAGGCACAACTTGTTTTTACTGTATTTTCTAAAATACTTCTTGCTCACAAAATTTGAAAACGGAAATATTTAGAGAAGAAGACCACAAAATGACCTGCATTTGCAGATTAGCCGGCACTTTCCCGAATAAGTTGTAATTTAACAAATATTCAAAACCAAAAAACTGTATAGAAAACCCCTCCCATCGGAGGCACAACTTGTTTTTACTGTATTTTCTAAAATACTTCTTGCTCACAAAATTTGAAAACGGAAATATTTAGAGAAGAAGACCACAAAATGACCTGCATTTGCAGATTAGCCGGCACTTTCCCGAATAAGGTGTAATTTAACAAATATTCAAAACCAAAAAACTGTATAGAAAACCCCTCCCAACGGAGGCACAACTTGTTTCTACTGTTATTTCTAAAATACTTCTTCCTCACAAAATTTGAAAACGGAAATATTTAGAGAAGAAGACCACAAAATGACCTGCATTTGCAGATTAGCCGGCACTTTCCCGAATAAGTTGTAATTTAACAAATATTCAAAACCAAAAAACTGTATAGAAAACCCCTCCCATCGGAGGCACAACTTGTTTCTACTGTATTTTCTAAAATACTTCTTGCTCACAAAATTTGAAAACGGAAATATTTAGAGAAGAAGACCACAAAATGACCTGCATTTGCAGATTAGCCGGCACTTTCCCGAATAAGTTGTAATTTAACAAATATTCAAAACCAAAAAACTGTATAGAAAACCCCTCCCATCGGAGGCACAACTTGTTTCTACTGTATTTTCTAAAATACTTCTTCCTCACAAAATTTGAAAACGGAAATATTTAGAGAAGAAGACCACAAAATGACCGGCATTTGCAGATTAGCCGGCACTTTCCCGAATAAGTTGTAATTTAACAAATATTCAAAACCAAAAAACTGTATAGAAAACCCCTCCCATCGGAGGCACAACTTGTTTCTACTGTATTTTCTAAAATACTTCTTGCGAACAAAATTTGAAAACGGAAATATTTAGAGAAGAAGACAGAAAACCCCACCCATCGGAGGCACAACTTGTTTCTACTGTATTTTCTAAAATACTTCTTGCTCACAAAATTTGAAAACGGAAATATTTAGAGAAGAAGACCACAAAATGACCTGCATTTGCAGATTAGCCGGCACTTTCCCGAATAAGTTGTAATTTAACAAATATTCAAAACCAAAAAACTGTATAGAAAACCCCACCCATCGGAGGCACAACTTGTTTCTACTGTATTTTCTAAAATACTTCTTGCTCACAAAATTTGAAAACGGAAATATTTAAAAAAAAATAAAAACTGTATAGAAAACCCCACCCATCGGAGGCACAACTTGTTTCTACTGTATTTTCTAAAATACTTCTTGCTCACAAAATTTGAAAACGGAAATATTTAGAGAAGAAGACCACAAAATGACCTGCATTTGCAGATTAGCCGGCACTTTCCCGTATAAGTTGTAATTTAACAAATATTCAAAACCAAAAAACTGTATAGAAAACCCCACCCATCGGAGGCACAACTTGTTTCTACTGTATTTTCTAAAATACTTCTTGCTCACAAAATTTGAAAACGGAAATATTTAGAGAAGAAGACCACAAAATGACCTGCATTTGCAGATTAGCCGGCACTTTCCCGAATAAGTTGTAATTTAACAAATATTCAAAACCAAAAAACTGTATAGAAAACTTCTCCCAACGGAGGCACAACTTGTTTCTACTGTATTTTCTAAAATACTTCTTCCTCACAAAATTTGAAAACGGAAATATTTAGAGAAGAAGACCACAAAATGACCGGCATTTGCAGATTAGCCGGCACTTTCCCGAATAAGTTGTAATTTAACAAATATTCAAAACCAAAAAACTGTATAGAAAACCCCACCCATCGGAGGCACAACTTGTTTCTACTGTATTTTCTAAAATACTTCTTGCTCACAAAATTCGAAAACGGAAATATTTAGAGAAGAAGACCACAAAATGACCTGCATTTGCAGATTTGCCGGCACTTTCCCGAATAAGTTGTAATTTAACAAATATTCAAAACCAAAAAACTGTATAGAAAACTTCTCCCAACGGAGGCACAACTTGTTTCTACTGTATTTTCTAAAATACTTCTTCCTCACAAAATTTGAAAACGGAAATATTTAGAGAAGAAGACCACAAAATGACCGGCATTTGCAGATTAGCCGGCACTTTCCCGAATAAGTTGTAATTTAACAAATATTCAAAACCAAAAAACTGTATAGAAAACCCCACCCATCGGAGGCACAACTTGTTTCTACTGTATTTTCTAAAATACTTCTTGCTCACAAAATTCGAAAACGGAAATATTTAGAGAAGAAGACCACAAAATGACCTGCATTTGCAGATTTGCGGGCACTTTCCCGAATAAGTTGTAATTTAACAAATATTCAAAACCAAAAAACTGTATAGAAAACCCCACCCATCGGAGGCACAACTTGTTTCTACTGTATTTTCTAAAATACTTCTTGCTCACAAAATTTGAAAACGGAAATATTTAGAGAAGAAGACCACAAAATGACCTGCATTTGCAGATTAGCCGGCACTTTCCCGAATAAGTTGTAATTTAACAAATATTCAAAACCAAAAAACTGTATAGAAAACCCCTCCCATCGGAGGCACAACTTGTTTCTACTGTATTTTCTAAAATACTTCTTGCTCACAAAATTTGAAAACGGAAATATTTAGAGAAGAAGACCACAAAATGACCGGCATTTGCAGATTAGCCGGCACTTTCCCGAATAAGTTGTAATTTAACAAATATTCAAAACCAAAAAACTGTATAGAAAACCCCACCCATCGGAGGCACAACTTGTTTCTACTGTATTTTCTAAAATACTTCTTGCTCACAAAATTCGAAAACGGAAATATTTAGAGAAGAAGACCACAAAATGACCTGCATTTGCAGATTTGCCGGCACTTTCCCGAATAAGTTGTAATTTAACAAATATTCAAAACCAAAAAACTGTATAGAAAACTTCTCCCAACGGAGGCACAACTTGTTTCTACTGTATTTTCTAAAATACTTCTTCCTCACAAAATTTGAAAACGGAAATATTTAGAGAAGAAGACCACAAAATGACCGGCATTTGCAGATTAGCCGGCACTTTCCCGAATAAGTTGTAATTTAACAAATATTCAAAACCAAAAAACTGTATAGAAAACCCCACCCATCGGAGGCACAACTTGTTTCTACTGTATTTTCTAAAATACTTCTTGCTCACAAAATTCGAAAACGGAAATATTTAGAGAAGAAGACCACAAAATGACCTGCATTTGCAGATTTGCCGGCACTTTCCCGAATAAGTTGTAATTTAACAAATATTCAAAACCAAAAAACTGTATAGAAAACCCCACCCATCGGAGGCACAACTTGTTTCTACTGTATTTTCTAAAATACTTCTTGCTCACAAAATTTGAAAACGGAAATATTTAGAGAAGAAGACCACAAAATGACCTGCATTTGCAGATTAGCCGGCACTTTCCCGAATAAGTTGTAATTTAACAAATATTCAAAACCAAAAAACTGTATAGAAAACCCCTCCCATCGGAGGCACAACTTGTTTCTACTGTATTTTCTAAAATACTTCTTGCTCACAAAATTTGAAAACGGAAATATTTAGAGAAGAAGACCACAAAATGACCTGCATTTGCAGATTAGCCGGCACTTTCCCGAATAAGTTGTAATTTAACAAATATTCAAAACCAAAAAACTGTATAGAAAACCCCACCCATCGGAGGCACAACTTGTTTCTACTGTATTTTCTAAAATACTTCTTGCTCACAAAATTTGAAAACGGAAATATTTAGAGAAGAAGACCACAAAATGACCTGCATTTGCAGATTAGCCGGCACTTTCCCGAATAAGTTGTAATTTAACAAATATTCGAAACCAAAAAACTGTATAGAAAACCCCTCCCATCGGAGGCACAACTTGTTTCTACTGTATTTTCTAAAATACTTCTTGCTCACAAAATTTGAAAACGGAAATATTTAGAGAAGAAGACCACAAAATGACCTGCATTTGCAGATTAGCCGGCACTTTCCCGAATAAGTTGTAATTTAACAAATATTCAAAACCAAAAAACTGTATAGAAAACTTCTCCCAACGGAGGCACAACTTGTTTCTACTGTATTTTCTAAAATACTTCTTCCTCACAAAATTTGAAAACGGAAATATTTAGAGAAGAAGACCACAAAATGACCGGCATTTGCAGATTAGCCGGCACTTTCCCGAATAAGTTGTAATTTAACAAATATTCAAAACCAAAAAACTGTATAGAAAACCCCTCCCATCGGAGGCACAACTTGTTTCTACTGTATTTTCTAAAATACTTCTTGCGAACAAAATTTGAAAACGGAAATATTTAGAGAAGAAGACCACAAAATGACCTGCATTTGCAGATTAGCCGGCACTTTCCCGAATAAGTTGTAATTTAACAAATATTCAAAACCAAAAAACTGTATAGAAAACCCCTCCCAACGGAGGCACAACTTGTTTCTACTGTATTTTCTAAAATACTTCTTGCTCACAAAATTTGAAAACGGAAATATTTAGAGAAGAAGACCACAAAATGACCGGCATTTGCAGATTAGCCGGCACTTTCCCGAATAAGTTGTAATTTAACAAATATTCAAAACCAAAAAACTGTATAGAAAACCCCTCCCATCGGAGGCACAACTTGTTTCTACTGTATTTTCTAAAATACTTCTTGCTCACAAAATTTGAAAACGGAAATATTTAGAGAAGAAGACCACAAAATGACCTGCATTTGCAGATTAGCCGGCACTTTCCCGAATAAGTTGTAATTTAACAAATATTCAAAACCAAAAAACTGTATAGAAAACCCCTCCCATCGGAGGCACAACTTGTTTCTACTGTATTTTCTAAAATACTTCTTGCTCACAAAATTTGAAAACGGAAATATTTAGAGAAGAAGACCACAAAATGACCGGCATTTGCAGATTAGCCGGCACTTTCCCGAATAAGTTGTAATTTAACAAATATTCAAAACCAAAAAACTGTATAGAAAACCCCACCCATCGGAGGCACAACTTGTTTCTACTGTATTTTCTAAAATACTTCTTGCTCACAAAATTTGAAAACGGAAATATTTAGAGAAGAAGACCACAAAATGACCTGCATTTGCAGATTAGCCGGCACTTTCCCGAATAAGTTGTAATTTAACAAATATTCAAAACCAAAAAACTGTATAGAAAACCCCTCCCATCGGAGGCACAACTTGTTTCTACTGTATTTTCTAAAATACTTCTTGCTCACAAAATTTGAAAACGGAAATATTTAGAGAAGAAGACCACAAAATGACCTGCATTTGCAGATTAGCCGGCACTTTCCCGAATAAGTTGTAATTTAACAAATATTCAAAACCAAAAAACTGTATAGAAAACCCCTCCCATCGGAGGCACAACTTGTTTCTACTGTATTTTCTAAAATACTTCTTGCTCACAAAATTTGAAAACGGAAATATTTAGAGAAGAAGACCACAAAATGACCTGCATTTGCAGATTAGCCGGCACTTTCCCGTATAAGTTGTAATTTAACAAATATTCAAAACCAAAAAACTGTATAGAAAACCCCACCCATCGGAGGCACAACTTGTTTCTACTGTATTTTCTAAAATACTTCTTGCTCACAAAATTTGAAAACGGAAATATTTAGAGAAGAAGACCACAAAATGACCTGCATTTGCAGATTAGCCGGCACTTTCCCGAATAAGTTGTAATTTAACAAATATTCAAAACCAAAAAACTGTATAGAAAACCCCTCCCATCGGAGGCACAACTTGTTTCTACTGTATTTTCTAAAATACTTCTTGCTCACAAAATTTGAAAACGGAAATATTTAGAGAAGAAGACCACAAAATGACCGGCATTTGCAGATTAGCCGGCACTTTCCCGAATAAGTTGTAATTTAACAAATATTCAAAACCAAAAAACTGTATAGAAAACCCCACCCATCGGAGGCACAACTTGTTTCTACTGTATTTTCTAAAATACTTCTTGCTCACAAAATTTGAAAACGGAAATATTTAGAGAAGAAGACCACAAAATGACCTGCATTTGCAGATTAGCCGGCACTTTCCCGAATAAGTTGTAATTTAACAAATATTCAAAACCAAAAAACTGTATAGAAAACCCCTCCCATCGGAGGCACAACTTGTTTCTACTGTATTTTCTAAAATACTTCTTGCTCACAAAATTTGAAAACGGAAATATTTAGAGAAGAAGACCACAAAATGTCCTGCATTAGCAGATTAGCCGGCACTTTCCCGTATAAGTTGTAATTTAACAAATATTCAAAACCAAAAAACTGTATAGAAAACCCCACCCATCGGAGGCACAACTTGTTTCTACTGTATTTTCTAAAATACTTCTTGCTCACAAAATTTGAAAACGGAAATATTTAGAGAAGAAGACCACAAAATGACCTGCATTTGCAGATTAGCCGGCACTTTCCCGTATAAGTTGTAATTTAACAAATATTCAAAACCAAAAAACTGTATAGAAAACCCCACCCATCGGAGGCACAACTTGTTTCTACTGTATTTTCTAAAATACTTCTTGCTCATAAAATTTGAAAACGGAAATATTTAGAGAAGAAGACCACAAAATGACCTGCATTTGCAGATTAGCCGGCACTTTCCCGTATAAGTTGTAATTTAACAAATATTCAAAACCAAAAAACTGTATAGAAAACCCCACCCATCGGAGGCACAACTTGTTTCTACTGTATTTTCTAAAATACTTCTTGCTCACAAAATTTGAAAACGGAAATATTTAGAGAAGAAGACCACAAAATGACCTGCATTTGCAGATTAGCCGGCACTTTCCCGTATAAGTTGTAATTTAACAAATATTCAAAACCAAAAAACTGTATAGAAAACCCCACCCATCGGAGGCACAACTTGTTTCTACTGTATTTTCTAAAATACTTCTTCCTCACAAAATTTGAAAACGGAAATATTTAGAGAAGAAGACCACAAAATGACCTGCATTTGCAGATTAGCCGGCACTTTCCCGTATAAGTTGTAATTTAACAAATATTCAAAACCAAAAAACTGTATAGAAAACCCCTCCCATCGGAGGCACAACTTGTTTTTACTGTATTTTCTAAAATACTTCTTCCTCACAAAATTTGAAAACGGAAATATTTAGAGAAGAAGACCACAAAATGACCTGCATTTGCAGATTAGCCGGCACTTTCCCGTATAAGTTGTAATTTAACAAATATTCAAAACCAAAAAACTGTATAGAAAACCCCACCCATCGGAGGCACAACTTGTTTCTACTGTATTTTCTAAAATACTTCTTGCTCACAAAATTTGAAAACGGAAATATTTAGAGAAGAAGACCACAAAATGACCTGCATTTGCAGATTAGCCGGCACTTTCCCGTATAAGTTGTAATTTAACAAATATTCAAAACCAAAAAACTGTATAGAAAACCCCACCCATCGGAGGCACAACTTGTTTCTACTGTATTTTCTAAAATACTTCTTGCTCACAAAATTTGAAAACGGAAATATTTAGAGAAGAAGACCACAAAATGACCTGCATTTGCAGATTAGCCGGCACTTTCCCGTATAAGTTGTAATTTAACAAATATTCAAAACCAAAAAACTGTATAGAAAACCCCTCCCATCGGAGGCACAACTTGTTTTTACTGTATTTTCTAAAATACTTCTTCCTCACAAAATTTGAAAACGGAAATATTTAGAGAAGAAGACCACAAAATGACCTGCATTTGCAGATTAGCCGGCACTTTCCCGTATAAGTTGTAATTTAACAAATATTCAAAACCAAAAAACTGTATAGAAAACCCCATCCATCGGAGGCACAACTTGTTTCTACTGTATTTTCTAAAATACTTCTTGCTCATAAAATTTGAAAACGGAAATATTTAGAGAAGAAGACCACAAAATGACCTGCATTTGCAGATTAGCCGGCACTTTCCCGTATAAGTTGTAATTTAACAAATATTCAAAACCAAAAAACTGTATAGAAAACCCCACCCATCGGAGGCACAACTTGTTTCTACTGTATTTTTTAAAATACTTCTTGCTCACAAAATTTGAAAACGGAAATATTTAGAGAAGAAGACCACAAAATGACCTGCATTTGCAGATTAGCCGGCACTTTCCCGTATAAGTTGTAATTTAACAAATATTCAAAACCAAAAAACTGTATAGAAAACCCCACCCATCGGAGGCACAACTTGTTTCTACTGTATTTTCTAAAATACTTCTTGCTCACAAAATTTGAAAACGGAAATATTTAGAGAAGAAGACCACAAAATGACCTGCATTTGCAGATTAGCCGGCACTTTCCCGTATAAGTTGTAATTTAACAAATATTCAAAACCAAAAAACTGTATAGAAAACCCCACCCATCGGAGGCACAACTTGTTTCTACTGTATTTTCTAAAATACTTCTTGCTCACAAAATTTGAAAACGGAAATATTTAGAGAAGAAGACCACAAAATGACCTGCATTTGCAGATTAGCCGGCACTTTCCCGTATAAGTTGTAATTTAACAAATATTCAAAACCAAAAAACTGTATAGAAAACCCCTCCCATCGGAGGCACAACTTGTTTTTACTGTATTTTCTAAAATACTTCTTGCTCACAAAATTTGAAAACGGAAATATTTAGAGAAGAAGACCACAAAATGACCTGCATTTGCAGATTAGCCGGCACTTTCCCGTATAAGTTGTAATTTAACAAATATTCAAAACCAAAAAACTGTATAGAAAACCCCATCCATCGGAGGCACAACTTGTTTCTACTGTATTTTCTAAAATACTTCTTGCTCACAAAATTTGAAAACGGAAATATTTAGAGAAGAAGACCACAAAATGACCTGCATTTGCAGATTAGCCGGCACTTTCCCGTATAAGTTGTAATTTAACAAATATTCAAAACCAAAAAACTGTATAGAAAACCCCTCCCATCGGAGGCACAACTTGTTTTTACTGTATTTTCTAAAATACTTCTTCCTCACAAAATTTGAAAACGGAAATATTTAGAGAAGAAGACCACAAAATGACCTGCATTTGCAGATTAGCCGGCACTTTCCCGTATAAGTTGTAATTTAACAAATATTCAAAACCAAAAAACTGTATAGAAAACCCCATCCATCGGAGGCACAACTTGTTTCTACTGTATTTTCTAAAATACTTCTTGCTCATAAAATTTGAAAACGGAAATATTTAGAGAAGAAGACCACAAAATGACCTGCATTTGCAGATTAGCCGGCACTTTCCCGTATAAGTTGTAATTTAACAAATATTCAAAACCAAAAAACTGTATAGAAAACCCCATCCATCGGAGGCACAACTTGTTTCTACTGTATTTTCTAAAATACTTCTTGCTCATAAAATTTGAAAACGGAAATATTTAGAGAAGAAGACCACAAAATGACCTGCATTTGCAGATTAGCCGGCACTTTCCCGTATAAGTTGTAATTTAAAAAATATTCAAAACCAAAAAACTGTATAGAAAACCCCACCCATCGGAGGCACAACTTGTTTCTACTGTATTTTCTAAAATACTTCTTGCTCACAAAATTTGAAAACGGAAATATTTAGAGAAGAAGACCACAATATGACCTGCATTTGCAGATTAGCCGGCACTTTCCCGTATAAGTTGTAATTTAACAAATATTCAAAACCAAAAAACTGTATAGAAAACTCCACCCATCGGAGGCACAACTTGTTTCTACTGTATTTTCTAAAATACTTCTTGCTCACAAAATTTGAAAACGGAAATATTTAGAGAAGAAGACCACAAAATGACCTGCATTTGCAGATTAGCCGGCACTTTCCCGTATAAGTTGTAATTTAACAAATATTCAAAACCAAAAAACTGTATAGAAAACCCCACCCATCGGAGGCACAACTTGTTTCTACTGTATTTTCTAAAATACTTCTTGCTCACAAAATTTGAAAACGGAAATATTTAGAGAAGAAGACCACAAAATGACCTGCATTTGCAGATTAGCCGGCACTTTCCCGTATAAGTTGTAATTTAACAAATATTCAAAACCAAAAAACTGTATAGAAAACCCCACCCATCGGAGGCACAACTTGTTTCTACTGTATTTTCTAAAATACTTCTTGCTCACAAAATTTGAAAACGGAAATATTTAGAGAAGAAGACCACAAAATGACCTGCATTTGCAAATTAGCCGGCACTTTCCCGTATAAGTTGTAATTTAACAAATATTCAAAACCAAAAAACTGTATAGAAAACCCCTCCCATCGGAGGCACAACTTGTTTTTACTGTATTTTCTAAAATACTTCTTCCTCACAAAATTTGAAAACGGAAATATTTAGAGAAGAAGACCACAAAATGACCTGCATTTGCAGATTAGCCGGCACTTTCCCGTATAAGTTGTAATTTAACAAATATTCAAAACCAAAAAACTGTATAGAAAACCCCACCCATCGGATGCACAACTTGTTTCTACTGTATTTTCTAAAATACTTCTTGCTCACAAAATTTGAAAACGGAAATATTTAGAGAAGAAGACCACAAAATGACTTGCATTTGCAGATTAGCCGGCACTTTCCCGTATAAGTTGTAATTTAACAAATATTCAAAACCAAAAAACTGTATAGAAAACCCCACCCATCGGAGGCACAACTTGTTTCTACTGTATTTTCTAAAATACTTCTTGCTCACAAAATTTGAAAACGGAAATATTTAGAGAAGAAGACCACAAAATGACCTGCATTTGCAGATTAGCCGGCACTTTCCCGTATAAGTTGTAATTTAACAAATATTCAAAACCAAAAAACTGTATAGAAAACCCCACCCATCGGAGGCACAACTTGTTTCTACTGTATTTTCTAAAATACTTCTTGCTCACAAAATTTGAAAACGGAAATATTTAGAGAAGAAGACCACAAAATGACCTGCATTTGCAGATTAGCCGGCACTTTCCCGTATAAGTTGTAATTTAACAAATATTCAAAACCAAAAAACTGTATAGAAAACCCCTCCCATCGGAGGCACAACTTGTTTTTACTGTATTTTCTAAAATACTTCTTCCTCACAAAATTTGAAAACGGAAATATTTAGAGAAGAAGACCACAAAATGACCTGCATTTGCAGATTAGCCGGCACTTTCCCGTATAAGTTGTAATTTAACAAATATTCAAAACCAAAAAACTGTATAGAAAACCCCATCCATCGGAGGCACAACTTTTTCTACTGTATTTTCTAAAATACTTCTTGCTCACAAAATTTGAAAACGGAAATATTTAGAGAAGAAGACCACAAAATGACCTGCATTTGCAGATTAGCCGGCACTTTCCCGTATAAGTTGTAATTTAACAAATATTCAAAACCAAAAAACTGTATAGAAAACCCCACCCATCGGAGGCACAACTTGTTTCTACTGTATTTTCTAAAATACTTCTTGCTCACAAAATTTGAAAACGGAAATATTTAGAGAAGAAGACCACAAAATGACCTGCATTTGCAGATTAGCCGGCACTTTCCCGTATAAGTTGTAATTTAACAAATATTCAAAACCAAAAAACTGTATAGAAAACCCCACCCATCGGAGGCACAACTTGTTTCTACTGTATTTTCTAAAATACTTCTTGCTCACAAAATTTGAAAACGGAAATATTTAGAGAAGAAGACCAGAAAATGACCTGCATTTGCAGATTAGCCGGCACTTTCCCGTATAAGTTGTAATTTAACAAATATTCAAAACCAAAAAACTGTAGAAAAATCCTCCCATCGGAGGCACAACTTGTTTTTACTGTATTTTCTAAAATACTTCTTGCTCACAAAATTTGAAAACGGAAATATTTAGAGAAGAAGACCACAAAATGACCTGCATTTGCAGATTAGCCGGCACTTTCCCGTATAAGTTGTAATTTAACAAATATACAAAACCAAAAAACTGTATAGAAAACCCCTCCCATCGGAGGCACAACTTGTTTCTACTGTATTTTCTAAAATACTTCTTGCTCACAAAATTTGAAAACGGAAATATTTAGAGAAGAAGACCACAAAATGACCTGCATTTGCAGATTAGCCGGCACTTTCCCGTATAAGTTGTAATTTAACAAATATTCAAAACCAAAAAACTGTATAGAAAACCCCACCCATCGGAGGCACAACTTGTTTCTACTGTATTTTCTAAAATACTTCTTGCTCACAAAATTTGAAAACGGAAATATTTAGAGAAGAAGACCACAAAATGACCTGCATTTGCAGATTAGCCGGCACTTTCCCGTATAAGTTGTAATTTAACAAATATTCAAAACCAAAAAACTGTATAGAAAACCCCATCCATCGGAGGCACAACTTGTTTCTACTGTATTTTCTAAAATACTTTTTGCTCACAAAATTTGAAAACGGAAATATTTAGAGAAGAAGACCACAAAATGACCTGCATTTGCAGATTAGCCGGCACTTTCCCGTATAAGTTGTAATTTAACAAATATTCAAAACCAAAAAACTGTATAGAAAACCCCTCCCATCGGAGGCACAACTTGTTTTTACTGTATTTTCTAAAATACTTCTTGCTCACAAAATTTGAAAACGGAAATATTTAGAGAAGAAGACCACAAAATGACCTGCATTTGCAGATTAGCCGGCACTTTCCCGTATAAGTTGTAATTTAACAAATATTCAAAACCAAAAAACTGTATAGAAAACCCCACCCATCGGAGGCACAACTTGTTTCTACTGTATTTTCTAAAATACTTCTTGCTCACAAAATTTGAAAACGGAAATATTTAGAGAAGAAGACCACAAAATGACCTGCATTTGCAGATTAGCCGGCACTTTCCCGTATAAGTTGTAATTTAACAAATATTCAAAACCAAAAAACTGTATAGAAAACCCCATCCATCGGAGGCACAACTTGTTTCTACTGTATTTTCTAAAATACTTTTTGCTCACAAAATTTGAAAACGGAAATATTTAGAGAAGAAGACCACAAAATGACCTGCATTTGCAGATTAGCCGGCACTTTCCCGTATAAGTTGTAATTTAACAAATATTCAAAACCAAAAAACTGTATAGAAAACCCCACCCATCGGAGGCACAACTTGTTTCTACTGTATTTTCTAAAATACTTCTTGCTCATAAAATTTGAAAACGGAAATATTTAGAGAAGAAGACCACAAAATGACCTGCATTTGCAGATTAGCCGGCACTTTCCCGTATAAGTTGTAATTTAACAAATATTCAAAACCAAAAAACTGTATAGAAAACCCCACCCATCGGAGGCACAACTTGTTTCTACTGTATTTTCTAAAATACTTCTTGCTCACAAAATTTGAAAACGGAAATATTTAGAGAAGAAGACCACAAAATGACCTGCATTTGCAGATTAGCCGGCACTTTCCCGTATAAGTTGTAATTTAACAAATATTCAAAACCAAAAAACTGTATAGAAAACCCCACCCATCGGAGGCACAACTTGTTTCTACTGTATTTTCTAAAATACTTCTTGCTCACAAAATTTGAAAACGGAAATATTTAGAGAAGAAGACCACAAAATGACCTGCATTTGCAGATTAGCCGGCACTTTCCCGTATAAGTTGTAATTTAACAAATATTCAAAACCAAAAAACTGTATAGAAAACCCCACCCATCGGAGGCACAACTTGTTTCTACTGTATTTTCTAAAATACTTCTTGCTCACAAAATTTGAAAACGGAAATATTTAGAGAAGAAGACCACAAAATGACCTGCATTTGCAGATTAGCCGGCACTTTCCCGTATAAGTTGTAATTTAACAAATATTCAAAACCAAAAAACTGTATAGAAAACCCCTCCCATCGGAGGCACAACTTGTTTTTACTGTATTTTCTAAAATACTTCTTGCTCACAAAATTTGAAAACGGAAATATTTAGAGAAGAAGACCACAAAATGACCTGCATTTGCAGATTAGCCGGCACTTTCCCGTATAAGTTGTAATTTAACAAATATTCAAAACCAAAAAACTGTATAGAAAACCCCATCCATCGGAGGCACAACTTGTTTCTACTGTATTTTCTAAAATACTTCTTGCTCACAAAATTTGAAAACGGAAATATTTAGAGAAGAAGACCACAAAATGACCTGCATTTGCAGATTAGCCGGCACTTTCCCGTATAAGTTGTAATTTAACAAATATTCAAAACCAAAAAACTGTATAGAAAACCCCACCCATCGGAGGCACAACTTGTTTCTACTGTATTTTCTAAAATACTTCTTGCTCACAAAATTTGAAAACGGAAATATTTAGAGAAGAAGACCACAAAATGACCTGCATTTGCAGATTAGCCGGCACTTTCCCGTATAAGTTGTAATTTAACAAATATTCAAAACCAAAAAACTGTATAGAAAACCCCACCCATCGGAGGCACAACTTGTTTCTACTGTATTTTCTAAAATACTTCTTGCTCACAAAATTTGAAAACGGAAATATTTAGAGAAGAAGACCACAAAATGACCTGCATTTGCAGATTAGCCGGCACTTTCCCGTATAAGTTGTAATTTAACAAATATTCAAAACCAAAAAACTGTATAGAAAACCCCACCCATCGGAGGCACAACTTGTTTCTACTGTATTTTCTAAAATACTTCTTGCTCACAAAATTTGAAAACGGAAATATTTAGAGAAGAAGACCACAAAATGACCTGCATTTGCAGATTAGCCGGCACTTTCCCGTATAAGTTGTAATTTAACAAATATTCAAAACCAAAAAACTGTATAGAAAACCCCACCCATCGGAGGCACAACTTGTTTCTACTGTATTTTCTAAAATACTTCTTGCTCACAAAATTTGAAAACGGAAATATTTAGAGAAGAAGACCACAAAATGACCTGCATTTGCAGATTAGCCGGCACTTTCCCGTATAAGTTGTAATTTAACAAATATTCAAAACCAAAAAACTGTATAGAAAACCCCACCCATCGGAGGCACAACTTGTTTCTACTGTGATTTTCTAAAATACTTCTTGCTCACAAAATTTGAAAACGGAAATATTTAGAGAAGAAGACCACAAAATGACCTGCATTTGCAGATTAGCCGGCACTTTCCCGTATAAGTTGTAATTTAACAAATATTCAAAACCAAAAAACTGTATAGAAAACCCCACCCATCGGAGGCACAACTTGTTTCTACTGTATTTTCTAAAATACTTCTTGCTCACAAAATTTGAAAACGGAAATATTTAGAGAAGAAGACCACAAAATGACCTGCATTTGCAGATTAGCCGGCACTTTCCCGTATAAGTTGTAATTTAACAAATATTCAAAACCAAAAAACTGTATAGAAAACCCCTCCCATCGGAGGCACAACTTGTTTCTACTGTATTTTCTAAAATACTTCTTGCTCACAAAATTTGAAAACGGAAATATTTAGAGAAGAAGACCACAAAATGACCTGCATTTGCAGATTAGCCGGCACTTTCCCGTATAAGTTGTAATTTAACAAATATTCAAAACCAAAAAACTGTATAGAAAACCCCACCCATCGGAGGCACAACTTGTTTCTACTGTATTTTCTAAAATACTTCTTGCTCACAAAATTTGAAAACGGAAATATTTAGAGAAGAAGACCACAAAATGACCTGCATTTGCAGATTAGCCGGCACTTTCCCGTATAAGTTGTAATTTAACAAATATTCAAAACCAAAAAACTGTATAGAAAACCCCACCCATCGGAGGCACAACTTGTTTCTACTGTATTTTCTAAAATACTTCTTGCTCACAAAATTTGAAAACGGAAATATTTAGAGAAGAAGACCACAAAATGACCTGCATTTGCAGATTAGCCGGCACTTTCCCGTATAAGTTGTAATTTAACAAATATTCAAAACCAAAAAACTGTATAGAAAACCCCACCCATCGGAGGCACAACTTGTTTCTACTGTATTTTCTAAAATACTTCTTGCTCACAAAATTTGAAAACGGAAATATTTAGAGAAGAAGACCACAAAATGACCTGCATTTGCAGATTAGCCGGCACTTTCCCGTATAAGTTGTAATTTAACAAATATTCAAAACCAAAAAACTGTATAGAAAACCCCACCCATCGGAGGCACAACTTGTTTCTACTGTATTTTCTAAAATACTTCTTGCTCACAAAATTTGAAAACGGAAATATTTAGAGAAGAAGACCACAAAATGATATGCATTTGCAGATTAGCCGGCACTTTCCCGTATAAGTTGTAATTTAACAAATATTCAAAACCAAAAAACTGTATAGAAAACCCCTCCCATCGGAGGCACAACTTGTTTTTACTGTATTTTCTAAAATACTTCTTCCTCACAAAATTTGAAAACGGAAATATTTAGAGAAGAAGACCACAAAATGACCTGCATTTGCAGATTAGCCGGCACTTTCCCGTATAAGTTGTAATTTAACAAATATTCAAAACCAAAAAACTGTATAGAAAACCCCTCCCATCGGAGGCACAACTTGTTTCTACTGTATTTTCTAAAATACTTCTTGCTCACAAAATTTGAAAACGGAAATATTTAGAGAAGAAGACCACAAAATGACCTGCATTTGCAGATTAGCCGGCACTTTCCCGTATAAGTTGTAATTTAACAAATATTCAAAACCAAAAAACTGTATAGAAAACCCCACCCATCGGAGGCACAACTTGTTTCTACTGTATTTTCTAAAATACTTCTTGCTCACAAAATTTGAAAACGGAAATATTTAGAGAAGAAGACCACAAAATGACCTGCATTTGCAGATTAGCCGGCACTTTCCCGTATAAGTTGTAATTTAACAAATATTCAAAACCAAAAAACTGTATAGAAAACCCCACCCATCGGAGGCACAACTTGTTTCTACTGTATTTTCTAAAATACTTCTTGCTCACAAAATTTGAAAACGGAAATATTTAGAGAAGAAGACCACAAAATGACCTGCATTTGCAGATTAGCCGGCACTTTCCCGTATAAGTTGTAATTTAACAAATATTCAAAACCAAAAAACTGTATAGAAAACCCCACCCATCGGAGGCACAACTTGTTTCTACTGTATTTTCTAAAATACTTCTTGCTCACAAAATTTGAAAACGGAAATATTTAGAGAAGAAGACCACAAAATGACCTGCATTTGCAGATTAGCCGGCACTTTCCCGTATAAGTTGTAATTTAACAAATATTCAAAACCAAAAAACTGTATAGAAAACCCCACCCATCGGAGGCACAACTTGTTTCTACTGTATTTTCTAAAATACTTCTTGCTCACAAAATTTGAAAACGGAAATATTTAGAGAAGAAGACCACAAAATGACCTGCATTTGCAGATTAGCCGGCACTTTCCCGTATAAGTTGTAATTTAACAAATATTCAAAACCAAAAAACTGTATAGAAAACCCCACCCATCGGAGGCACAACTTGTTTCTACTGTATTTTCTAAAATACTTCTTGCTCACAAAATTTGAAAACGGAAATATTTAGAGAAGAAGACCACAAAATGACCTGCATTTGCAGATTAGCCGGCACTTTCCCGTATAAGTTGTAATTTAACAAATATTCAAAACCAAAAAACTGTATAGAAAACCCCACCCATCGGAGGCACAACTTGTTTCTACTGTATTTTCTAAAATACTTCTTGCTCACAAAATTTGAAAACGGAAATATTTAGAGAAGAAGACCACAAAATGATATGCATTTGCAGATTAGCCGGCACTTTCCCGTATAAGTTGTAATTTAACAAATATTCAAAACCAAAAAACTGTATAGAAAACCCCACCCATCGGAGGCACAACTTGTTTCTACTGTATTTTCTAAAATACTTCTTGCTCACAAAATTTGAAAACGGAAATATTTAGAGAAGAAGACCACAAAATGACCTGCATTTGCAGATTAGCCGGCACTTTCCCGTATAAGTTGTAATTTAACAAATATTCAAAACCAAAAAACTGTATAGAAAACCCCACCCATCGGAGGCACAACTTGTTTCTACTGTATTTTCTAAAATACTTCTTGCTCACAAAATTTGAAAACGGAAATATTTAGAGAAGAAGACCACAAAATGACCTGCATTTGCAGATTAGCCGGCACTTTCCCGTATAAGTTGTAATTTAACAAATATTCAAAACCAAAAAACTGTATAGAAAACCCCACCCATCGGAGGCACAACTTGTTTCTACTGTATTTTCTAAAATACTTCTTGCTCACAAAATTTGAAAACGGAAATATTTAGAGAAGAAGACCACAAAATGATATGCATTTGCAGATTAGCCGGCACTTTCCCGTATAAGTTGTAATTTAACAAATATTCAAAACCAAAAAACTGTATAGAAAACCCCACCCATCGGAGGCACAACTTGTTTCTACTGTATTTTCTAAAATACTTCTTGCTCACAAAATTTGAAAACGGAAATATTTAGAGAAGAAGACCACAAAATGACCTGCATTTGCAGATTAGCCGGCACTTTCCCGTATAAGTTGTAATTTAACAAATATTCAAAACCAAAAAACTGTATAGAAAACCCCACCCATCGGAGGCACAACTTGTTTCTACTGTATTTTCTAAAATACTTCTTGCTCACAAAATTTGAAAACGGAAATATTTAGAGAAGAAGACCACAAAATGATATGCATTTGCAGATTAGCCGGCACTTTCCCGTATAAGTTGTAATTTAACAAATATTCAAAACCAAAAAACTGTATAGAAAACCCCACCCATCGGAGGCACAACTTGTTTCTACTGTATTTTCTAAAATACTTCTTGCTCACAAAATTTGAAAACGGAAATATTTAGAGAAGAAGACCACAAAATGACCTGCATTTGCAGATTAGCCGGCACTTTCCCGTATAAGTTGTAATTTAACAAATATTCAAAACCAAAAAACTGTATAGAAAACCCCACCCATCGGAGGCACAACTTGTTTCTACTGTATTTTCTAAAATACTTCTTGCTCACAAAATTTGAAAACGGAAATATTTAGAGAAGAAGACCACAAAATGACCTGCATTTGCAGATTAGCCGGCACTTTCCCGTATAAGTTGTAATTTAACAAATATTCAAAACCAAAAAACTGTATAGAAAACCCCACCCATCGGAGGCACAACTTGTTTCTACTGTATTTTCTAAAATACTTCTTGCTCACAAAATTTGAAAACGGAAATATTTAGAGAAGAAGACCACAAAATGATATGCATTTGCAGATTAGCCGGCACTTTCCCGTATAAGTTGTAATTTAACAAATATTCAAAACCAAAAAACTGTATAGAAAACCCCACCCATCGGAGGCACAACTTGTTTCTACTGTATTTTCTAAAATACTTCTTGCTCACAAAATTTGAAAACGGAAATATTTAGAGAAGAAGACCACAAAATGACCTGCATTTGCAGATTAGCCGGCACTTTCCCGTATAAGTTGTAATTTAACAAATATTCAAAACCAAAAAACTGTATAGAAAACCCCACCCATCGGAGGCACAACTTGTTTCTACTGTATTTTCTAAAATACTTCTTGCTCACAAAATTTGAAAACGGAAATATTTAGAGAAGAAGACCACAAAATGACCTGCATTTGCAGATTAGCCGGCACTTTCCCGTATAAGTTGTAATTTAACAAATATTCAAAACCAAAAAACTGTATAGAAAACCCCACCCATCGGAGGCACAACTTGTTTCTACTGTATTTTCTAAAATACTTCTTGCTCACAAAATTTGAAAACGGAAATATTTAGAGAAGAAGACCACAAAATGATATGCATTTGCAGATTAGCCGGCACTTTCCCGTATAAGTTGTAATTTAACAAATATTCAAAACCAAAAAACTGTATAGAAAACCCCACCCATCGGAGGCACAACTTGTTTCTACTGTATTTTCTAAAATACTTCTTGCTCACAAAATTTGAAAACGGAAATATTTAGAGAAGAAGACCACAAAATGACCTGCATTTGCAGATTAGCCGGCACTTTCCCGTATAAGTTGTAATTTAACAAATATTCAAAACCAAAAAACTGTATAGAAAACCCCACCCATCGGAGGCACAACTTGTTTCTACTGTATTTTCTAAAATACTTCTTGCTCACAAAATTTGAAAACGGAAATATTTAGAGAAGAAGACCACAAAATGATATGCATTTGCAGATTAGCCGGCACTTTCCCGTATAAGTTGTAATTTAACAAATATTCAAAACCAAAAAACTGTATAGAAAACCCCACCCATCGGAGGCACAACTTGTTTCTACTGTATTTTCTAAAATACTTCTTGCTCACAAAATTTGAAAACGGAAATATTTAGAGAAGAAGACCACAAAATGACCTGCATTTGCAGATTAGCCGGCACTTTCCCGTATAAGTTGTAATTTAACAAATATTCAAAACCAAAAAACTGTATAGAAAACCCCTCCCATCGGAGGCACAACTTGTTTCTACTGTATTTTCTAAAATACTTCTTGCTCACAAAATTTGAAAACGGAAATATTTAGAGAAGAAGACCACAAAATGACCTGCATTTGCAGATTAGCCGGCACTTTCCCGTATAAGTTGTAATTTAACAAATATTCAAAACCAAAAAACTGTATAGAAAACCCCTCCCATCGGAGGCACAACTTGTTTTTACTGTATTTTCTAAAATACTTCTTCCTCACAAAATTTGAAAACGGAAATATTTAGAGAAGAAGACCACAAAATGACCTGCATTTGCAGATTAGCCGGCACTTTCCCGTATAAGTTGTAATTTAACAAATATTCAAAACCAAAAAACTGTATAGAAAACCCCATCCATCGGAGGCACAACTTGTTTCTACTGTATTTTCTAAAATACTTCTTGCTCACAAAATTTGAAAACGGAAATATTTAGAGAAGAAGACCACAAAATGACCTGCATTTGCAGATTAGCCGGCACTTTCCCGTATAAGTTGTAATTTAACAAATATTCAAAACCAAAAAACTGTATAGAAAACCCCACCCATCGGAGGCACAACTTGTTTCTACTGTATTTTCTAAACTACTTCTTGCTCACAAAATTTGAAAACGGAAATATTTAGAGAAGAAGACCAGAAAATGACCTGCATTTGCAGATTAGCCGGCACTTTCCCGTATAAGTTGTAATTTAACAAATATTCAAAACCAAAAAACTGTAGAAAACCCCTCCCATCGGAGGCACAACTTGTTTTTACTGTATTTTCTAAAATACTTCTTGCTCACAAAATTTGAAAACGGAAATATTTAGAGAAGAAGACCACAAAATGACCTGCATTTGCAGATTAGCCGGCACTTTCCCGTATAAGTTGTAATTTAACAAATATTCAAAACCAAAAAACTGTATAGAAAACCCCACCCATCGGAGGCACAACTTGTTTCTACTGTATTTTCTAAAATACTTCTTGCTCACAAAATTTGAAAACGGAAATATTTAGAGAAGAAGACCACAAAATGACCTGCATTTGCAGATTAGCCGGCACTTTCCCGTATAAGTTGTAATTTAACAAATATTCAAAACCAAAAAACTGTATAGAAAACCCCACCCATCGGAGGCACAACTTGTTTCTACTGTATTTTCTAAACTACTTCTTGCTCACAAAATTTGAAAACGGAAATATTTAGAGAAGAAGACCAGAAAATGACCTGCATTTGCAGATTAGCCGGCACTTTCCCGTATAAGTTGTAATTTAACAAATATTCAAAACCAAAAAACTGTAGAAAACCCCTCCCATCGGAGGCACAACTTGTTTTTACTGTATTTTCTAAAATACTTCTTGCTCACAAAATTTGAAAACGGAAATATTTAGAGAAGAAGACCACAAAATGACCTGCATTTGCAGATTAGCCGGCACTTTCCCGTATAAGTTGTAATTTAACAAATATTCAAAACCAAAAAACTGTATAGAAAACCCCACCCATCGGAGGCACAACTTGTTTCTACTGTATTTTCTAAAATACTTCTTGCTCACAAAATTTGAAAACGGAAATATTTAGAGAAGAAGACCACAAAATGACCTGCATTTGCAGATTAGCCGGCACTTTCCCGTATAAGTTGTAATTTAACAAATATTCAAAACCAAAAAACTGTATAGAAAACCCCTCCCATCGGAGGCACAACTTGTTTCTACTGTATTTTCTAAAATACTTCTTGCTCACAAAATTTGAAAACGGAAATATTTAGAGAAGAAGACCACAAAATGACCTGCATTTGCAGATTAGCCGGCACTTTCCCGTATAAGTTGTAATTTAACAAATATTCAAAACCAAAAAACTGTATAGAAAACCCCACCCATCGGAGGCACAACTTGTTTCTACTGTATTTTCTAAAATACTTCTTGCTCACAAAATTTGAAAACGGAAATATTTAGAGAAGAAGACCACAAAATGACCTGCATTTGCAGATTCGCCGGCACTTTCCCGTATAAGTTGTAATTTAACAAATATTCAAAACCAAAAAACTGTATAGAAAACCCCATCCATCGGAGGCACAACTTGTTTCTACTGTATTTTCTAAAATACTTTTTGCTCACAAAATTTGAAAACGGAAATATTTAGAGAAGAAGACCACAAAATGACCTGCATTTGCAGATTAGCCGGCACTTTCCCGTATAAGTTGTAATTTAACAAATATTCAAAACCAAAAAACTGTATAGAAAACCCCTCCCATCGGAGGCACAACTTGTTTTTACTGTATTTTCTAAAATACTTCTTGCTCACAAAATTTGAAAACGGAAATATTTAGAGAAGAAGACCACAAAATGACCTGCATTTGCAGATTAGCCGGCACTTTCCCGTATAAGTTGTAATTTAACAAATATTCAAAACCAAAAAACTGTATAGAAAACCCCACCCATCGGAGGCACAACTTGTTTCTACTGTATTTTCTAAAATACTTCTTGCTCACAAAATTTGAAAACGGAAATATTTAGAGAAGAAGACCACAAAATGACCTGCATTTGCAGATTAGCCGGCACTTTCCCGTATAAGTTGTAATTTAACAAATATTCAAAACCAAAAAACTGTATAGAAAACCCCATCCATCGGAGGCACAACTTGTTTCTACTGTATTTTCTAAAATACTTTTTGCTCACAAAATTTGAAAACGGAAATATTTAGAGAAGAAGACCACAAAATGACCTGCATTTGCAGATAAGCCGGCACTTTCCCGTATAAGTTGTAATTTAACAAATATTCAAAACCAAAAAACTGTATAGAAAACCCCACCCATCGGAGGCACAACTTGTTTCTACTGTATTTTCTAAAATACTTCTTGCTCACAAAATTTGAAAACGGAAATATTTAGAGAAGAAGACCACAAAATGACCTGCATTTGCAGATTAGCCGGCACTTTCCCGTATAAGTTGTAATTTAACAAATATTCAAAACCAAAAAACTGTATAGAAAACCCCTCCCATCGGAGGCACAACTTGTTTTTACTGTATTTTCTAAAATACTTCTTGCTCACAAAATTTGAAAACGGAAATATTTAGAGAAGAAGACCACAAAATGACCTGCATTTGCAGATTAGCCGGCACTTTCCCGTATAAGTTGTAATTTAACAAATATTCAAAACCAAAAAACTGTATAGAAAACCCCACCCATCGGAGGCACAACTTGTTTCTACTGTATTTTCTAAAATACTTCTTGCTCACAAAATTTGAAAACGGAAATATTTAGAGAAGAAGACCACAAAATGACCTGCATTTGCAGATTAGCCGGCACTTTCCCGTATAAGTTGTAATTTAACAAATATTCAAAACCAAAAAACTGTATAGAAAACCCCACCCATCGGAGGCACAACTTGTTTCTACTGTATTAGCCGGCACTTTCCCGTATAAGTTGTAATTTAACAAATATTCAAAACCAAAAAACTGTATAGAAAACCCCTCCCATCGGAGGCACAACTTGTTTTTACTGTATTTTCTAAAATACTTCTTGCTCACAAAATTTGAAAACGGAAATATTTAGAGAAGAAGACCACAAAATGACCTGCATTTGCAGATTAGCCGGCACTTTCCCGTATAAGTTGTAATTTAACAAATATTCAAAACCAAAAAACTGTATAGAAAACCCCACCCATCGGAGGCACAACTTGTTTCTACTGTATTTTCTAAAATACTTCTTGCTCACAAAATTTGAAAACGGAAATATTTAGAGAAGAAGACCACAAAATGACCTGCATTTGCAGATTAGCCGGCACTTTCCCGTATAAGTTGTAATTTAACAAATATTCAAAACCAAAAAACTGTATAGAAAACCCCACCCATCGGAGGCACAACTTGTTTTTACTGTATTTTCTAAAATACTTCTTGCTCACAAAATTTGAAAACGGAAATATTTAGAGAAGAAGACCACAAAATGACCTGCATTTGCAGATTAGCCGGCACTTTCCCGTATAAGTTGTAATTTAACAAATATTCAAAACCAAAAAACTGTATAGAAAACCCCACCCATCGGAGGCACAACTTGTTTCTACTGTATTTTCTAAAATACTTCTTGCTCACAAAATTTGAAAACGGAAATATTTAGAGAAGAAGACCACAAAATGACCTGCATTTGCAGATTAGCCGGCACTTTCCCGTATAAGTTGTAATTTAACAAATATTCAAAACCAAAAAACTGTATAGAAAACCCCACCCATCGGAGGCACAACTTGTTTCTACTGTATTTTCTAAAATACTTCTTGCTCACAAAATTTGAAAACGGAAATATTTAGAGAAGAAGACCACAAAATGACCTGCATTTGCAGATTAGCCGGCACTTTCCCGTATAAGTTGTAATTTAACAAATATTCAAAACCAAAAAACTGTATAGAAAACCCCACCCATCGGAGGCACAACTTGTTTCTACTGTATTAGCCGGCACTTTCCCGTATAAGTTGTAATTTAACAAATATTCAAAACCAAAAAACTGTATAGAAAACCCCTCCCATCGGAGGCACAACTTGTTTTTACTGTATTTTCTAAAATACTTCTTGCTCACAAAATTTGAAAACGGAAATATTTAGAGAAGAAGACCACAAAATGACCTGCATTTGCAGATTAGCCGGCACTTTCCCGTATAAGTTGTAATTTAACAAATATTCAAAACCAAAAAACTGTATAGAAAACCCCACCCATCGGAGGCACAACTTGTTTCTACTGTATTTTCTAAAATACTTCTTGCTCACAAAATTTGAAAACGGAAATATTTAGAGAAGAAGACCACAAAATGACCTGCATTTGCAGATTAGCCGGCACTTTCCCGTATAAGTTGTAATTTAACAAATATTCAAAACCAAAAAACTGTATAGAAAACCCCACCCATCGGAGGCACAACTTGTTTTTACTGTATTTTCTAAAATACTTCTTGCTCACAAAATTTGAAAACGGAAATATTTAGAGAAGAAGACCACAAAATGACCTGCATTTGCAGATTAGCCGGCACTTTCCCGTATAAGTTGTAATTTAACAAATATTCAAAACCAAAAAACTGTATAGAAAACCCCACCCATCGGAGGCACAACTTGTTTCTACTGTATTTTCTAAAATACTTCTTGCTCACAAAATTTGAAAACGGAAATATTTAGAGAAGAAGACCACAAAATGACCTGCATTTGCAGATTAGCCGGCACTTTCCCGTATAAGTTGTAATTTAACAAATATTCAAAACCAAAAAACTGTATAGAAAACCCCACCCATCGGAGGCACAACTTGTTTCTACTGTATTTTCTAAAATACTTCTTGCTCACAAAATTTGAAAACGGAAATATTTAGAGAAGAAGACCACAAAATGACCTGCATTTGCAGATTAGCCGGCACTTTCCCGTATAAGTTGTAATTTAACAAATATTCAAAACCAAAAAACTGTATAGAAAACCCCATCCATCGGAGGCACAACTTGTTTCTACTGTATTTTCTAAAATACTTTTTGCTCACAAAATTTGAAAACGGAAATATTTAGAGAAGAAGACCACAAAATGACCTGCATTTGCAGATTAGCCGGCACTTTCCCGTATAAGTTGTAATTTAACAAATATTCAAAACCAAAAAACTGTATAGAAAACCCCATCCATCGGAGGCACAACTTGTTTTTACTGTATTTTCTAAAATACTTCTTGCTCACAAAATTTGAAAACGGAAATATTTAGAGAAGAAGACCACAAAATGACCTGCATTTGCAGATTAGCCGGCACTTTCCCGTATAAGTTGTAATTTAACAAATATTCAAAACCAAAAAACTGTATAGAAAACCCCACCCATCGGAGGCACAACTTGTTTTTACTGTATTTTCTAAAATACTTCTTGCTCACAAAATTTGAAAACGGAAATATTTAGAGAAGAAGACCACAAAATGACCTGCATTTGCAGATTAGCCGGCACTTTCCCGTATAAGTTGTAATTTAACAAATATTCAAAACCAAAAAACTGTAGAAAACCCCTCCCATCGGAGGCACAACTTGTTTTTACTGTATTTTCTAAAATACTTCTTGCTCACAAAATTTGAAAACGGAAATATTTAGAGAAGAAGACCACAAAATGACCTGCATTTGCAGATTAGCCGGCACTTTCCCGTATAAGTTGTAATTTAACAAATATTCAAAACCAAAAAACTGTATAGAAAACCCCACCCATCGGAGGCACAACTTGTTTTTACTGTATTTTCTAAAATACTTCTTGCTCACAAAATTTGAAAACGGAAATATTTAGAGAAGAAGACCACAAAATGACCTGCATTTGCAGATTAGCCGGCACTTTCCCGTATAAGTTGTAATTTAACAAATATTCAAAACCAAAAAACTGTATAGAAAACCCCTCCCATCGGAGGCACAACTTGTTTTTACTGTATTTTCTAAAATACTTCTTGCTCACAAAATTTGAAAACGGAAATATTTAGAGAAGAAGACCACAAAATGACCTGCATTTGCAGATTAGCCGGCACTTTCCCGTATAAACTGTAATTTAACAAATATTCAAAACCAAAAAACTGTAGAAAACCCCTCCCATCGGAGGCACAACTTGTTTTTACTGTATTTTCTAAAATACTTCTTGCTCACAAAATTTGAAAACGGAAATATTTAGAGAAGAAGACCACAAAATGACCTGCATTTGCAGATTAGCCGGCACTTTCCCGTATAAGTTGTAATTTAACAAATATTCAAAACCAAAAAACTGTATAGAAAACCCCATCCATCGGAGGCACAACTTGTTTTTACTGTATTTTCTAAAATACTTCTTGCTCACAAAATTTGAAAACGGAAATATTTAGAGAAGAAGACCACAAAATGACCTGCATTTGCAGATTAGCCGGCACTTTCCCGTATAAGTTGTAATTTAACAAATATTCAAAACCAAAAAACTGTATAGAAAACCCCACCCATCGGAGGCACAACTTGTTTTTACTGTATTTTCTAAAATACTTCTTGCTCACAAAATTTGAAAACGGAAATATTTAGAGAAGAAGACCACAAAATGACCTGCATTTGCAGATTAGCCGGCACTTTCCCGTATAAGTTGTAATTTAACAAATATTCAAAACCAAAAAACTGTATAGAAAACCCCTCCCATCGGAGGCACAACTTGTTTTTACTGTATTTTCTAAAATACTTCTTGCTCACAAAATTTGAAAACGGAAATATTTAGAGAAGAAGACCACAAAATGACCTGCATTTGCAGATTAGCCGGCACTTTCCCGTATAAGTTGTAATTTAACAAATATTCAAAACCAAAAAACTGTATAGAAAACCCCACCCATCGGAGGCACAACTTGTTTCTACTGTATTTTCTAAAATACTTCTTGCTCACAAAATTTGAAAACGGAAATATTTAGAGAAGAAGACCACAAAATGACCTGCATTTGCAGATTAGCCGGCACTTTCCCGTATAAGTTGTAATTTAACAAATATTCAAAACCAAAAAACTGTATAGAAAACCCCTCCCATCGGAGGCACAACTTGTTTTTACTGTATTTTCTAAAATACTTCTTGCTCACAAAATTTGAAAACGGAAATATTTAGAGAAGAAGACCACAAAATGACGTGCATTTGCAGATTAGCCGGCACTTTCCCGTATAAGTTGTAATTTAACAAATATTCAAAACCAAAAAACTGTATAGAAAACCCCACCCATCGGAGGCACAACTTGTTTCTACTGTATTTTCTAAAATACTTCTTGCTCACAAAATTTGAAAACGGAAATATTTAGAGAAGAAGACCACAAAATGACCTGCATTTGCAGATTAGCCGGCACTTTCCCGTATAAGTTGTAATTTAACAAATATTCAAAACCAAAAAACTGTATAGAAAACCCCTCCCATCGGAGGCACAACTTGTTTTTACTGTATTTTCTAAAATACTTCTTGCTCACAAAATTTGAAAACGGAAATATTTAGAGAAGAAGACCACAAAATGACGTGCATTTGCAGATTAGCCGGCACTTTCCCGTATAAGTTGTAATTTAACAAATATTCAAAACCAAAAAACTGTATAGAAAACCCCACCCATCGGAGGCACAACTTGTTTTTACTGTATTTTCTAAAATACTTCTTGCTCACAAAATTTGAAAACGGAAATATTTAGAGAAGAAGACCACAAAATGACCTGCATTTGCAGATTAGCCGGCACTTTCCCGTATAAGTTGTAATTTAACAAATATTCAAAACCAAAAAACTGTATAGAAAACCCCTCCCATCGGAGGCACAACTTGTTTTTACTGTATTTTCTAAAATACTTCTTGCTCACAAAATTTGAAAACGGAAATATTTAGAGAAGAAGATCACAAAATGACCTGCATTTGCAGATTAGCCGGCACTTTCCCGTATAAGTTGTAATTTAACAAATATTCAAAACCAAAAAACTGTATAGAAAACCCCACCCATCGGAGGCACAACTTGTTTTTACTGTATTTTCTAAAATACTTCTTGCTCACAAAATTTGAAAACGGAAATATTTAGAGAAGAAGACCACAAAATGACCTGCATTTGCAGATTAGCCGGCACTTTCCCGTATAAGTTGTAATTTAACAAATATTCAAAACCAAAAAACTGTATAGAAAACCCCTCCCATCGGAGGCACAACTTGTTTTTACTGTATTTTCTAAAATACTTCTTGCTCACAAAATTTGAAAACGGAAATATTTAGAGAAGAAGATCACAAAATGACCTGCATTTGCAGATTAGCCGGCACTTTCCCGTATAAGTTGTAATTTAACAAATATTCAAAACCAAAAAACTGTATAGAAAACCCCACCCATCGGAGGCACAACTTGTTTTTACTGTATTTTCTAAAATACTTCTTGCTCACAAAATTTGAAAACGGAAATATTTAGAGAAGAAGACCACAAAATGACCTGCATTTGCAGATTAGCCGGCACTTTCCCGTATAAGTTGTAATTTAACAAATATTCAAAACCAAAAAACTGTATAGAAAACCCCTCCCATCGGAGGCACAACTTGTTTTTACTGTATTTTCTAAAATACTTCTTGCTCACAAAATTTGAAAACGGAAATATTTAGAGAAGAAGACCACAAAATGACCTGCATTTGCAGATTAGCCGGCACTTTCCCGTATAAGTTGTAATTTAACAAATATTCAAAACCAAAAAACTGTATAGAAAACCCCACCCATCGGAGGCACAACTTGTTTTTACTGTATTTTCTAAAATACTTCTTGCTCACAAAATTTGAAAACGGAAATATTTAGAGAAGAAGACCACAAAATGACCTGCATTTGCAGATTAGCCGGCACTTTCCCGTATAAGTTGTAATTTAACAAATATTCAAAACCAAAAAACTGTATAGAAAACCCCTCCCATCGGAGGCACAACTTGTTTTTACTGTATTTTCTAAAATACTTCTTGCTCACAAAATTTGAAAACGGAAATATTTAGAGAAGAAGACCACAAAATGACCTGCATTTGCAGATTAGCCGGCACTTTCCCGTATAAGTTGTAATTTAACAAATATTCAAAACCAAAAAAATGTATAGAAAACCCCACCCATCGGAGGCACAACTTGTTTTTACTGTATTTTCTAAAATACTTCTTGCTCACAAAATTTGAAAACGGAAATATTTAGAGAAGAAGACCACAAAATGACCTGCATTTGCAGATTAGCCGGCACTTTCCCGTATAAGTTGTAATTTAACAAATATTCAAAACCAAAAAACTGTATAGAAAACCCCTCCCATCGGAGGCACAACTTGTTTTTACTGTATTTTCTAAAATACTTCTTGCTCACAAAATTTGAAAACGGAAATATTTAGAGAAGAAGACCACAAAATGACCTGCATTTGCAGATTAGCCGGCACTTTCCCGTATAAGTTGTAATTTAACAAATATTCAAAACCAAAAAACTGTATAGAAAACCCCACCCATCGGAGGCACAACTTGTTTTTACTGTATTTTCTAAAATACTTCTTGCTCACAAAATTTGAAAACGGAAATATTTAGAGAAGAAGACCACAAAATGACCTGCATTTGCAGATTAGCCGGCACTTTCCCGTATAAGTTGTAATTTAACAAATATTCAAAACCAAAAAACTGTATAGAAAACCCCTCCCATCGGAGGCACAACTTGTTTTTACTGTATTTTCTAAAATACTTCTTGCTCACAAAATTTGAAAACGGAAATATTTAGAGAAGAAGACCACAAAATGACCTGCATTTGCAGATTAGCCGGCACTTTCCCGTATAAGTTGTAATTTAACAAATATTCAAAACCAAAAAACTGTATAGAAAACCCCACCCATCGGAGGCACAACTTGTTTTTACTGTATTTTCTAAAATACTTCTTGCTCACAAAATTTGAAAACGGAAATATTTAGAGAAGAAGACCACAAAATGACCTGCATTTGCAGATTAGCCGGCACTTTCCCGTATAAGTTGTAATTTAACAAATATTCAAAACCAAAAAACTGTATAGAAAACCCCACCCATCGGAGGCACAACTTGTTTTTACTGTATTTTCTAAAATACTTCTTGCTCACAAAATTTGAAAACGGAAATATTTAGAGAAGAAGACCACAAAATGACCTGCATTTGCAGATTAGCCGGCACTTTCCCGTATAAGTTGTAATTTAACAAATATTCAAAACCAAAAAACTGTATAGAAAACCCCACCCATCGGAGGCACAACTTGTTTTTACTGTATTTTCTAAAATACTTCTTGCTCACAAAATTTGAAAACGGAAATATTTAGAGAAGAAGACCACAAAATGACCTGCATTTGCAGATTAGCCGGCACTTTCCCGTATAAGTTGTAATTTAACAAATATTCAAAACCAAAAAACTGTATAGAAAACCCCACCCATCGGAGGCACAACTTGTTTTTACTGTATTTTCTAAAATACTTCTTGCTCACAAAATTTGAAAACGGAAATATTTAGAGAAGAAGACCACAAAATGACCTGCATTTGCAGATTAGCCGGCACTTTCCCGTATAAGTTGTAATTTAACAAATATTCAAAACCAAAAAACTGTATAGAAAACCCCTCCCATCGGAGGCACAACTTGTTTTTACTGTATTTTCTAAAATACTTCTTGCTCACAAAATTTGAAAACGGAAATATTTAGAGAAGAAGACCACAAAATGACCTGCATTTGCAGATTAGCCGGCACTTTCCCGTATAAGTTGTAATTTAACAAATATTCAAAACCAAAAAACTGTATAGAAAACCCCTCCCATCGGAGGCACAACTTGTTTTTACTGTATTTTCTAAAATACTTCTTGCTCACAAAATTTGAAAACGGAAATATTTAGAGAAGAATACCACAAAATGACCTGCATTTGCAGATTAGCCGGCACTTTCCCGCATAAGTTGTAATTTAACAAATATTCAAAACCAAAAAACTGTATAGAAAACCCCACCCATCGGAGACACAACTTGTTTCTACTGTATTTTCTAAAATACTTCTTGCTCACAAAATTTGAAAACGGAAATATTTAGAGAAGAAGACCACAAAATGACCTGCATTTGCAGATTAGCCGGCACTTTCCCGTATAAGTTGTAATTTAACAAATATTCAAAACCAAAAAACTGTATAGAAAACCCCATCCATCGGAGGCACAACTTGTTTCTACTGTATTTTCTAAAATACTTCTTGCTCACAAAATTTGAAAACGGAAATATTTAGAGAAGAAGACCACAAAATGACCTGCATTTGCAGATTAGCCGGCACTTTCCCGTATAAGTTGTAATTTAACAAATATTCAAAACCAAAAAACTGTATAGAAAACCCCACCCATCGGAGGCACAACTTGTTTCTACTGTATTTTCTAAAATACTTCTTGCTCACAAAATTTGAAAACGGAAATATTTAGAGAAGAAGACCACAAAATGACCTGCATTTGCAGATTAGCCGGCACTTTCCCGCATAAGTTGTAATTTAACAAATATTCAAAACCAAAAAACTGTATAGAAAACCCCACCCATCGGAGGCACAACTTGTTTTTACTGTATTTTCTAAAATACTTCTTCCTCACAAAATTTGAAAACGGAAATATTTAGAGAAGAAGACCACAAAATGACCTGCATTTGCAGATTAGCCGGCACTTTCCCGCATAAGTTGTAATTTAACAAATATTCAAAACCAAAAAACTGTATAGAAAACCCCACCCATCGGAGGCACAACTTGTTTTTACTGTATTTTCTAAAATACTTCTTCCTCACAAAATTTGAAAACGGAAATATTTAGAGAAGAAGACCACAAAATGACCTGCATTTGCAGATTAGCCGGCACTTTCCCGCATAAGTTGTAATTTAACAAATATTCAAAACCAAAAAACTGTATAGAAAACCCCACCCATCGGAGGCACAACTTGTTTTTACTGTATTTTCTAAAATACTTCTTCCTCACAAAATTTGAAAACGGAAATATTTAGAGAAGAAGACCACAAAATGACCTGCATTTGCAGATTAGCCGGCACTTTCCCGCATAAGTTGTAATTTAACAAATATTCAAAACCAAAAAACTGTATAGAAAACCCCACCCATCGGAGGCACAACTTGTTTTTACTGTATTTTCTAAAATACTTCTTCCTCACAAAATTTGAAAACGGAAATATTTAGAGAAGAAGACCACAAAATGACCTGCATTTGCAGATTAGCCGGCACTTTCCCGCATAAGTTGTAATTTAACAAATATTCAAAACCAAAAAACTGTATAGAAAACCCCACCCATCGGAGGCACAACTTGTTTTTACTGTATTTTCTAAAATACTTCTTCCTCACAAAATTTGAAAACGGAAATATTTAGAGAAGAAGACCACAAAATGACCTGCATTTGCAGATTAGCCGGCACTTTCCCGCATAAGTTGTAATTTAACAAATATTCAAAACCAAAAAACTGTATAGAAAACCCCACCCATCGGAGGCACAACTTGTTTTTACTGTATTTTCTAAAATACTTCTTCCTCACAAAATTTGAAAACGGAAATATTTAGAGAAGAAGACCACAAAATGACCTGCATTTGCAGATTAGCCGGCACTTTCCCGCATAAGTTGTAATTTAACAAATATTCAAAACCAAAAAACTGTATAGAAAACCCCACCCATCGGAGGCACAACTTGTTTTTACTGTATTTTCTAAAATACTTCTTCCTCACAAAATTTGAAAACGGAAATATTTAGAGAAGAAGACCACAAAATGACCTGCATTTGCAGATTAGCCGTTCCCGTATAAGTTGTAATTTAACAAATATTCAAAACCAAAAAACTGTATAGAAAAACCCCATCCCATCGGAGGCACCAACTTGTTTTCTACTGTATTTTCTAAAATACTTCTTTCCTCACAAAATTTGAAAACGGAAATATTTAGAGAAGAAGACCACAAAATGACCTGCATTTGCAGATTAGCCGGCACTTTCCCGTATAAGTTGTAATTTAACAAATATTCAAAACCAAAAAACTGTATAGAAAACCCCACCCATCGGAGGCACAACTTGTTTCTACTGTATTTTCTAAAATACTTCTTGCTCACAAAATTTGAAAACGGAAATATTTAGAGAAGAAGACCACAAAATGACCTGCATTTGCAGATTAGCCGGCACTTTCCCGTATAAGTTGTAATTTAACAAATATTCAAAACCAAAAAACTGTATAGAAAACCCCATCCATCGGAGGCACAACTTGTTTCTACTGTATTTTCTAAAATACTTCTTGCTCACAAAATTTGAAAACGGAAATATTTAGAGAAGAAGACCACAAAATGACCTGCATTTGCAGATTAGCCGGCACTTTCCCGTATAAGTTGTAATTTAACAAATATTCAAAACCAAAAAACTGTATAGAAAACCCCACCCATCGGAGGCACAACTTGTTTCTACTGTATTTTCTAAAATACTTCTTGCTCACAAAATTTGAAAACGGAAATATTTAGAGAAGAAGACCACAAAATGACCTGCATTTGCAGATTAGCCGGCACTTTCCCGTATAAGTTGTAATTTAACAAATATTCAAAACCAAAAAACTGTATAGAAAACCCCACCCATCGGAGGCACAACTTGTTTCTACTGTATTTTCTAAAATACTTCTTGCTCACAAAATTTGAAAACGGAAATATTTAGAGAAGAAGACCACAAAATGACCTGCATTTGCAGATTAGCCGGCACTTTCCCGTATAAGTTGTAATTTAACAAATATTCAAAACCAAAAAACTGTATAGAAAACCCCATCCATCGGAGGCACAACTTGTTTCTACTGTATTTTCTAAAATACTTCTTGCTCACAAAATTTGAAAACGGAAATATTTAGAGAAGAAGACCACAAAATGACCTGCATTTGCAGATTAGCCGGCACTTTCCCGTATAAGTTGTAATTTAACAAATATTCAAAACCAAAAAACTGTATAGAAAACCCCACCCATCGGAGGCACAACTTGTTTCTACTGTATTTTCTAAAATACTTCTTGCTCACAAAATTTGAAAACGGAAATATTTAGAGAAGAAGACCACAAAATGACCTGCATTTGCAGATTAGCCGGCACTTTCCCGTATAAGTTGTAATTTAACAAATATTCAAAACCAAAAAACTGTATAGAAAACCCCACCCATCGGAGGCACAACTTGTTTCTACTGTATTTTCTAAAATACTTCTTGCTCACAAAATTTGAAAACGGAAATATTTAGAGAAGAAGACCACAAAATGACCTGCATTTGCAGATTAGCCGGCACTTTCCCGTATAAGTTGTAATTTAACAAATATTCAAAACCAAAAAACTGTATAGAAAACCCCATCCATCGGAGGCACAACTTGTTTCTACTGTATTTTCTAAAATACTTCTTGCTCACAAAATTTGAAAACGGAAATATTTAGAGAAGAAGACCACAAAATGACCTGCATTTGCAGATTAGCCGGCACTTTCCCGTATAAGTTGTAATTTAACAAATATTCAAAACCAAAAAACTGTATAGAAAACCCCACCCATCGGAGGCACAACTTGTTTCTACTGTATTTTCTAAAATACTTCTTGCTCACAAAATTTGAAAACGGAAATATTTAGAGAAGAAGACCACAAAATGACCTGCATTTGCAGATTAGCCGGCACTTTCCCGTATAAGTTGTAATTTAACAAATATTCAAAACCAAAAAACTGTATAGAAAACCCCACCCATCGGAGGCACAACTTGTTTCTACTGTATTTTCTAAAATACTTCTTGCTCACAAAATTTGAAAACGGAAATATTTAGAGAAGAAGACCACAAAATGACCTGCATTTGCAGATTAGCCGGCACTTTCCCGTATAAGTTGTAATTTAACAAATATTCAAAACCAAAAAACTGTATAGAAAACCCCACCCATCGGAGGCACAACTTGTTTCTACTGTATTTTCTAAAATACTTCTTGCTCACAAAATTTGAAAACGGAAATATTTAGAGAAGAAGACCACAAAATGACCTGCATTTGCAGATTAGCCGGCACTTTCCCGTATAAGTTGTAATTTAACAAATATTCAAAACCAAAAAACTGTATAGAAAACCCCACCCATCGGAGGCACAACTTGTTTTTACTGTATTTTCTAAAATACTTCTTCCTCACAAAATTTGAAAACGGAAATATTTAGAGAAGAAGACCACAAAATGACCTGCATTTGCAGATTAGCCGGCACTTTCCCGCATAAGTTGTAATTTAACAAATATTCAAAACCAAAAAACTGTATAGAAAACCCCACCCATCGGAGGCACAACTTGTTTTTACTGTATTTTCTAAAATACTTCTTCCTCACAAAATTTGAAAACGGAAATATTTAGAGAAGAAGACCACAAAATGACCTGCATTTGCAGATTAGCCGGCACTTTCCCGCATAAGTTGTAATTTAACAAATATTCAAAACCAAAAAACTGTATAGAAAACCCCACCCATCGGAGGCACAACTTGTTTTTACTGTATTTTCTAAAATACTTCTTCCTCACAAAATTTGAAAACGGAAATATTTAGAGAAGAAGACCACAAAATGACCTGCATTTGCAGATTAGCCGGCACTTTCCCGCATAAGTTGTAATTTAACAAATATTCAAAACCAAAAAACTGTATAGAAAACCCCACACATCGGAGGCACAACTTGTTTTTACTGTATTTTCTAAAATACTTCTTCCTCACAAAATTTGAAAACGGAAATATTTAGAGAAGAAGACCACAAAATGACCTGCATTTGCAGATTAGCCGGCACTTTCCCGCATAAGTTGTAATTTAACAAATATTCAAAACCAAAAAACTGTATAGAAAACCCCACCCATCGGAGGCACAACTTGTTTTTACTGTATTTTCTAAAATACTTCTTCCTCACAAAATTTGAAAACGGAAATATTTAGAGAAGAAGACCACAAAATGACCTGCATTTGCAGATTAGCCGGCACTTTCCCGCATAAGTTGTAATTTAACAAATATTCAAAACCAAAAAACTGTATAGAAAACCCCACCCATCGGAGGCACAACTTGTTTTTACTGTATTTTCTAAAATACTTCTTCCTCACAAAATTTGAAAACGGAAATATTTAGAGAAGAAGACCACAAAATGACCTGCATTTGCAGATTAGCCGGCACTTTCCCGCATAAGTTGTAATTTAACAAATATTCAAAACCAAAAAACTGTATAGAAAACCCCACCCATCGGAGGCACAACTTGTTTTTACTGTATTTTCTAAAATACTTCTTCCTCACAAAATTTGAAAACGGAAATATTTAGAGAAGAAGACCACAAAATGACCTGCATTTGCAGATTAGCCGGCACTTTCCCGCATAAGTTGTAATTTAACAAATATTCAAAACCAAAAAACTGTATAGAAAACCCCACCCATCGGAGGCACAACTTGTTTTTACTGTATTTTCTAAAATACTTCTTCCTCACAAAATTTGAAAACGGAAATATTTAGAGAAGAAGACCACAAAATGACCTGCATTTGCAGATTAGCCGGCACTTTCCCGCATAAGTTGTAATTTAACAAATATTCAAAACCAAAAAACTGTATAGAAAACCCCACCCATCGGAGGCACAACTTGTTTTTACTGTATTTTCTAAAATACTTCTTCCTCACAAAATTTGAAAACGGAAATATTTAGAGAAGAAGACCACAAAATGACCTGCATTTGCAGATTAGCCGGCACTTTCCCGTATAAGTTGTAATTTAACAAATATTCAAAACCAAAAAACTGTATAGAAAACCCCACCCATCGGAGGCACAACTTGTTTCTACTGTATTTTCTAAAATACTTCTTCCTCACAAAATTTGAAAACGGAAATATTTAGAGAAGAAGACCACAAAATGACCTGCATTTGCAGATTAGCCGGCACTTTCCCGTATAAGTTGTAATTTAACAAATATTCAAAACCAAAAAACTGTATAGAAAACCCCACCCATCGGAGGCACAACTTGTTTCTACTGTATTTTCTAAAATACTTCTTGCTCACAAAATTTGAAAACGGAAATATTTAGAGAAGAAGACCACAAAATGACCTGCATTTGCAGATTAGCCGGCACTTTCCCGTATAAGTTGTAATTTAACAAATATTCAAAACCAAAAAACTGTATAGAAAACCCCACCCATCGGAGGCACAACTTGTTTCTACTGTATTTTCTAAAATACTTCTTCCTCACAAAATTTGAAAACGGAAATATTTAGAGAAGAAGACCACAAAATGACCTGCATTTGCAGATTAGCCGGCACTTTCCCGTATAAGTTGTAATTTAACAAATATTCAAAACCAAAAAACTGTATAGAAAACCCCACCCATCGGAGGCACAACTTGTTTCTACTGTATTTTCTAAAATACTTCTTGCTCACAAAATTTGAAAACGGAAATATTTAGAGAAGAAGACCACAAAATGACCTGCATTTGCAGATTAGCCGGCACTTTCCCGTATAAGTTGTAATTTAACAAATATTCAAAACCAAAAAACTGTATAGAAAACCCCACCCATCGGAGGCACAACTTGTTTCTACTGTATTTTCTAAAATACTTCTTCCTCACAAAATTTGAAAACGGAAATATTTAGAGAAGAAGACCACAAAATGACCTGCATTTGCAGATTAGCCGGCACTTTCCCGTATAAGTTGTAATTTAACAAATATTCAAAACCAAAAAACTGTATAGAAAACCCCACCCATCGGAGGCACAACTTGTTTCTACTGTATTTTCTAAAATACTTCTTGCTCACAAAATTTGAAAACGGAAATATTTAGAGAAGAAGACCACAAAATGACCTGCATTTGCAGATTAGCCGGCACTTTCCCGTATAAGTTGTAATTTAACAAATATTCAAAACCAAAAAACTGTATAGAAAACCCCACCCATCGGAGGCACAACTTGTTTCTACTGTATTTTCTAAAATACTTCTTGCTCACAAAATTTGAAAACGGAAATATTTAGAGAAGAAGACCACAAAATGACCTGCATTTGCAGATTAGCCGGCACTTTCCCGTATAAGTTGTAATTTAACAAATATTCAAAACCAAAAAACTGTATAGAAAACCCCACCCATCGGAGGCACAACTTGTTTCTACTGTATTTTCTAAAATACTTCTTCCTCACAAAATTTGAAAACGGAAATATTTAGAGAAGAAGACCACAAAATGACCTGCATTTGCAGATTAGCCGGCACTTTCCCGTATAAGTTGTAATTTAACAAATATTCAAAACCAAAAAACTCTATAGAAAACCCCACCCATCGGAGGCACAACTTGTTTCTACTGTATTTTCTAAAATACTTCTTGCTCACAAAATTTGAAAACGGAAATATTTAGAGAAGAAGACCACAAAATGACCTGCATTTGCAGATTAGCCGGCACTTTCCCGTATAAGTTGTAATTTAACAAATATTCAAAACCAAAAAACTGTATAGAAAACCCCACCCATCGGAGGCACAACTTGTTTCTACTGTATTTTCTAAAATACTTCTTGCTCACAAAATTTGAAAACGGAAATATTTAGAGAAGAAGACCACAAAATGACCTGCATTTGCAGATTAGCCGGCACTTTCCCGTATAAGTTGTAATTTAACAAATATTCAAAACCAAAAAACTGTATAGAAAACCCCACCCATCGGAGGCACAACTTGTTTCTACTGTATTTTCTAAAATACTTCTTGCTCACAAAATTTGAAAACGGAAATATTTAGAGAAGAAGACCACAAAATGACCTGCATTTGCAGATTAGCCGGCACTTTCCCGTATAAGTTGTAATTTAACAAATATTCAAAACCAAAAAACTGTATAGAAAACCCCACCCATCGGAGGCACAACTTGTTTCTACTGTATTTTCTAAAATACTTCTTGCTCACAAAATTTGAAAACGGAAATATTTAGAGAAGAAGACCACAAAATGACCTGCATTTGCAGATTAGCCGGCACTTTCCCGTATAAGTTGTAATTTAACAAATATTCAAAACCAAAAAACTGTATAGAAAACCCCACCCATCGGAGGCACAACTTGTTTCTACTGTATTTTCTAAAATACTTCTTGCTCACAAAATTTGAAAACGGAAATATTTAGAGAAGAAGACCACAAAATGACCTGCATTTGCAGATTAGCCGGCACTTTCCCGTATAAGTTGTAATTTAACAAATATTCAAAACCAAAAAACTGTATAGAAAACCCCACCCATCGGAGGCACAACTTGTTTCTACTGTATTTTCTAAAATACTTCTTGCTCACAAAATTTGAAAACGGAAATATTTAGAGAAGAAGACCACAAAATGACCTGCATTTGCAGATTAGCCGGCACTTTCCCGTATAAGTTGTAATTTAACAAATATTCAAAACCAAAAAACTGTATAGAAAACCCCACCCATCGGAGGCACAACTTGTTTCTACTGTATTTTCTAAAATACTTCTTCCTCACAAAATTTGAAAACGGAAATATTTAGAGAAGAAGACCACAAAATGACCTGCATTTGCAGATTAGCCGGCACTTTCCCGTATAAGTTGTAATTTAACAAATATTCAAAACCAAAAAACTGTATAGAAAACCCCACCCATCGGAGGCACAACTTGTTTCTACTGTATTTTCTAAAATACTTCTTGCTCACAAAATTTGAAAACGGAAATATTTAGAGAAGAAGACCACAAAATGACCTGCATTTGCAGATTAGCCGGCACTTTCCCGTATAAGTTGTAATTTAACAAATATTCAAAACCAAAAAACTGTATAGAAAACCCCACCCATCGGAGGCACAACTTGTTTCTACTGTATTTTCTAAAATACTTCTTGCTCACAAAATTTGAAAACGGAAATATTTAGAGAAGAAGACCACAAAATGACCTGCATTTGCAGATTAGCCGGCACTTTCCCGTATAAGTTGTAATTTAACAAATATTCAAAACCAAAAAACTGTATAGAAAACCCCACCCATCGGAGGCACAACTTGTTTCTACTGTATTTTCTAAAATACTTCTTGCTCACAAAATTTGAAAACGGAAATATTTAGAGAAGAAGACCACAAAATGACCTGCATTTGCAGATTAGCCGGCACTTTCCCGTATAAGTTGTAATTTAACAAATATTCAAAACCAAAAAACTGTATAGAAAACCCCATCCATCGGAGGCACAACTTGTTTCTACTGTATTTTCTAAAATACTTCTTGCTCACAAAATTTGAAAACGGAAATATTTAGAGAAGAAGACCACAAAATGACCTGCATTTGCAGATTAGCCGGCACTTTCCCGTATAAGTTGTAATTTAACAAATATTCAAAACCAAAAAACTGTATAGAAAACCCCATCCATCGGAGGCACAACTTGTTTCTACTGTATTTTCTAAAATACTTCTTGCTCACAAAATTTGAAAACGGAAATATTTAGAGAAGAAGACCACAAAATGACCTGCATTTGCAGATTAGCCGGCACTTTCCCGTATAAGTTGTAATTTAACAAATATTCAAAACCAAAAAACTGTATAGAAAACCCCACCCATCGGAGGCACAACTTGTTTCTACTGTATTTTCTAAAATACTTCTTGCTCACAAAATTTGAAAACGGAAATATTTAGAGAAGAAGACCACAAAATGACCTGCATTTGCAGATTAGCCGGCACTTTCCCGTATAAGTTGTAATTTAACAAATATTCAAAACCAAAAAACTGTATAGAAAACCCCACCCATCGGAGGCACAACTTGTTTCTACTGTATTTTCTAAAATACTTCTTGCTTACAAAATTTGAAAACGGAAATATTTAGAGAAGAAGACCACAAAATGACCTGCATTTGCAGATTAGCCGGCACTTTCCCGTATAAGTTGTAATTTAACAAATATTCAAAACCAAAAAACTGTATAGAAAACCCCACCCATCGGAGGCACAACTTGTTTTTACTGTATTTTCTAAAATACTTCTTCCTCACAAAATTTGAAAACGGAAATATTTAGAGAAGAAGACCACAAAATGACCTGCATTTGCAGATTAGCCGGCACTTTCCCGTATAAGTTGTAATTTAACAAATATTCAAAACCAAAAAACTGTATAGAAAACCCCATCCATCGGAGGCACAACTTGTTTCTACTGTATTTTCTAAAATACTTCTTGCTCACAAAATTTGAAAACGGAAATATTTAGAGAAGAAGACCACAAAATGACCTGCATTTGCAGATTAGCCGGCACTTTCCCGTATAAGTTGTAATTTAACAAATATTCAAAACCAAAAAACTGTATAGAAAACCCCATCCATCGGAGGCACAACTTGTTTCTACTGTATTTTCTAAAATACTTCTTGCTCACGAAATTTGAAAACGGAGATATTTAGAGAAGAAGACCACAAAATGACCTGCATTTGCAGATTAGCCGGCACTTTCCCGTATAAGTTGTAATTTAACAAATATTCAAAACCAAAAAACTGTATAGAAAACCCCACCCATCGGAGGCACAACTTGTTTCTACTGTATTTTCTAAAATACTTCTTGCTCACAAAATTTGAAAACGGAAATATTTAGAGAAGAAGACCACAAAATGACCTGCATTTGCAGATTAGCCGGCACTTTCCCGTATAAGTTGTAATTTAACAAATATTCAAAACCAAAAAACTGTATAGAAAACCCCACCCATCGGAGGCACAACTTGTTTCTACTGTATTTTCTAAAATACTTCTTGCTCACGAAATTTGAAAACGGAGATATTTAGAGAAGAAGACCACAAAATGACCTGCATTTGCAGATTAGCCGGCACTTTCCCGTATAAGTTGTAATTTAACAAATATTCAAAACCAAAAAACTGTATAGAAAACCCCACCCATCGGAGGCACAACTTGTTTCTACTGTATTTTCTAAAATACTTCTTGCTCACGAAATTTGAAAACGGAGATATTTAGAGAAGAAGACCACAAAATGACCTGCATTTGCAGATTAGCCGGCACTTTCCCGTATAAGTTGTAATTTAACAAATATTCAAAACCAAAAAACTGTATAGAAAACCCCACCCATCGGGGGCACAACTTGTTTCTACTGTATTTTCTAAAATACTTCTTGCTCACAAAATTTGAAAACGGAAATATTTAGAGAAGAAGACCACAAAATGACCTGCATTTGCAGATTAGCCGGCACTTTCCCGTATAAGTTGTAATTTAACAAATATTCAAAACCAAAAAACTGTATAGAAAACCCCACCCATCGGAGGCACAACTTGTTTCTACTGTATTTTCTAAAATACTTCTTGCTCACAAAATTTGAAAACGGAAATATTTAGAGAAGAAGACCACAAAATGACCTGCATTTGCAGATTAGCCGGCACTTTCCCGTATAAGTTGTAATTTAACAAATATTCAAAACCAAAAAACTGTATAGAAAACCCCACCCATCGGAGGCACAACTTGTTTCTACTGTATTTTCTAAAATACTTCTTGCTCACAAAATTTGAAAACGGAAATATTTAGAGAAGAAGACCACAAAATGACCTGCATTTGCAGATTAGCCGGCACTTTCCCGTATAAGTTGTAATTTAACAAATATTCAAAACCAAAAAACTGTATTGAAAACCCCACCCATCGGAGGCACAACTTGTTTCTACTGTATTTTCTAAAATACTTCTTGCTCACAAAATTTGAAAACGGAAATATTTAGAGAAGAAGACCACAAAATGACCTGCATTTGCAGATTAGCCGGCACTTTCCCGTATAAGTTGTAATTTAACAAATATTCAAAACCAAAAAACTGTATAGAAAACCCCATCCATCGGAGGCACAACTTGTTTCTACTGTATTTTCTAAAATACTTCTTGCTCACAAAATCTTCTTGCTCACAAAATTTGAAAACGGAAATATTTAGAGAAGAAGACCACAAAATGACCTGCATTTGCAGATTAGCCGGCACTTTCCCGTATAAGTTGTAATTTAACAAATATTCAAAACCAAAAAACTGTATAGAAAACCCCACCCATCGGAGGCACAACTTGTTTCTACTGTATTTTCTAAAATACTTCTTGCTCACAAAATTTGAAAACGAAAATATTTAGAGAAGAAGACCACAAAATGACCTGCATTTGCAGATTAGCCGTCACTTTCCCGTATAAGTTGTAATTTAACAAATATTCGAAACCAAAAAACTGTATAGAAAACCCCATCCATCGGAGGCACAACTTGTTTCTACTGTATTTTCTAAAATACTTCTTGTTCACAAAATTTGAAAACGGAAATATTTAGAGAAGAAGACCACAAAATGACCTGCATTTGCAGATTAGCCGGCACTTTCCCGTATAAGTTGTAATTTAACAAATATTCAAAACCAAAAAACTGTATAGAAAACCCCATCCATCGGAGGCACAACTTGTTTCTACTGTATTTTCTAAAATACTTCTTGCTAACAAAATTTGAAAACGAAAATATTTAGAGAAGAAGACCACAAAATGACCTGCATTTGCAGATTAGCCGTCACTTTCCCGTATAAGTTGTAATTTAACAAATATTCGAAACCAAAAAACTGTATAGAAAACCCCACCCATCGGAGGCACAACTTGTTTCTACTGTATTTTCTAAAATACTTCTTGCTCACAAAATTTGAAAACGGAAATATTTAGAGAAGAAGACTACAAAATGACCTGCATTTGCAGATTAGCCGGCACTTTCCCGTATAAGTTGTAATTTAACAAATATTCAAAACCAAAAAACTGTATAGAAAACCCCACCCATCGGAGGCACAACTTGTTTCTACTGTATTTTCTAAAATACTTCTTGCTCACAAAATTTGAAAACGGAAATATTTAGAGAAGAAGACCACAAAATGACCTGCATTTGCAGATTAGCCGGCACTTTCCCGTATAAGTTGTAATTTAACAAATATTCAAAACCAAAAAACTGTATAGAAAACCCCACCCATCGGAGGCACAACTTGTTTCTACTGTATTTTCTAAAATACTTCTTGCTCACAAAATTTGAAAACGGAAATATTTAGAGAAGAAGGCCACAAAATGACCTGCATTTGCAGATTAGCCGGCACTTTCCCGTATAAGTTGTAATTTAACAAATATTCAAAACCAAAAAACTGTATAGAAAACCCCATCCATCGGAGGCACAACTTGTTTCTACTGTATTTTCTAAAATACTTCTTGCTCACAAAATTTGAAAACGGAAATATTTAGAGAAGAAGACCACAAAATGACCTGCATTTGCAGATTAGCCGGCACTTTCCCGTATAAGTTGTAATTTAACAAATATTCAAAACCAAAAAACTGTATAGAAAACCCCACCCATCGGAGGCACAACTTGTTTCTACTGTATTTTCTAAAATACTTCTTGCTCACAAAATTTGAAAACGGAAATATTTAGAGAAGAAGACCACAAAATGACCTGCATTTGCAGATTAGCCGGCACTTTCCCGTATAAGTTGTAATTTAACAAATATTCAAAACCAAAAAACTGTATAGAAAACCCCACCCATCGGAGGCACAACTTGTTTCTACTGTATTTTCTAAAATACTTCTTGCTCACAAAATTTGAAAACGGAAATATTTAGAGAAGAAGACCACAAAATGACCTGCATTTGCAGATTAGCCGGCACTTTCCCGTATAAGTTGTAATTTAACAAATATTCAAAACCAAAAAACTGTATAGAAAACCCCACCCATCGGAGGCACAACTTGTTTCTACTGTATTTTCTAAAATACTTCTTGCTCACAAAATTTGAAAACGGAAATATTTAGAGAAGAAGACCACAAAATGACCTGCATTTGCAGATTAGCCGGCACTTTCCCGTATAAGTTGTAATTTAACAAATATTCAAAACCAAAAAACTGTATAGAAAACCCCATCCATCGGAGGCACAACTTGTTTCTACTGTATTTTCTAAAATACTTCTTGCTCACAAAATTTGAAAACGGAAATATTTAGAGAAGAAGACCACAAAATGACCTGCATTTGCAGATTAGCCGGCACTTTCCCGTATAAGTTGTAATTTAACAAATATTCAAAACCAAAAAACTGTATAGAAAACCCCATCCATCGGAGGCACAACTTGTTTCTACTGTATTTTCTAAAATACTTCTTGCTCACAAAATTTGAAAACGGAAATATTTAGAGAAGAAGACCACAAAATGACCTGCATTTGCAGATTAGCCGGCACTTTCCCGTATAAGTTGTAATTTAACAAATATTCAAAACCAAAAAACTGTATAGAAAACCCCTCCCATCGGAGGCACAACTTGTTTTTACTGTATTTTCTAAAATACTTCTTGCTCACAAAATTTGAAAACGGAAATATTTAGAGAAGAAGACCACAAAATGACCTGCATTTGCAGATTAGCCGGCACTTTCCCGTATAAGTTGTAATTTAACAAATATTCAAAACCAAAAAACTGTATAGAAAACCCCATCCATCGGAGGCACAACTTGTTTCTACTGTATTTTCTAAAATACTTCTTGCTCACAAAATTTGAAAACGGAAATATTTAGAGAAGAAGACCACAAAATGACCTGCATTTGCAGATTAGCCGGCACTTTCCCGTATAAGTTGTAATTTAACAAATATTCAAAACCAAAAAACTGTATAGAAAACCCCATCCATCGGAGGCACAACTTGTTTCTACTGTATTTTCTAAAATACTTCTTGCTCACAAAATTTGAAAACGGAAATATTTAGAGAAGAAGACCACAAAATGACCTGCATTTGCAGATTAGCCGGCACTTTCCCGTATAAGTTGTAATTTAACAAATATTCAAAACCAAAAAACTGTATAGAAAACCCCATCCATCGGAGGCACAACTTGTTTCTACTGTATTTTCTAAAATACTTCTTGCTCACAAAATTTGAAAACGGAAATATTTAGAGAAGAAGACCACAAAATGACCTGCATTTGCAGATTAGCCGGCACTTTCCCGTATAAGTTGTAATTTAACAAATATTCAAAACCAAAAAACTGTATAGAAAACCCCACCCATCGGAGGCACAACTTGTTTCTACTGTATTTTCTAAAATACTTCTTGCTCACAAAATTTGAAAACGGAAATATTTAGAGAAGAAGACCACAAAATGACCTGCATTTGCAGATTAGCCGGCACTTTCCCGTATAAGTTGTAATTTAACAAATATTCAAAACCAAAAAACTGTATAGAAAACCCCATCCATCGGAGGCACAACTTGTTTCTACTGTATTTTCTAAAATACTTCTTGCTCACAAAATTTGAAAACGGAAATATTTAGAGAAGAAGACCACAAAATGACCTGCATTTGCAGATTAGCCGGCACTTTCCCGTATAAGTTGTAATTTAACAAATATTCAAAACCAAAAAACTGTATAGAAAACCCCATCCATCGGAGGCACAACTTGTTTCTACTGTATTTTCTAAAATACTTCTTGCTCACAAAATTTGAAAACGGAAATATTTAGAGAAGAAGACCACAAAATGACCTGCATTTGCAGATTAGCCGGCACTTTCCCGTATAAGTTGTAATTTAACAAATATTCAAAACCAAAAAACTGTATAGAAAACCCCATCCATCGGAGGCACAACTTGTTTCTACTGTATTTTCTAAAATACTTCTTGCTCACAAAATTTGAAAACGGAAATATTTAGAGAAGAAGACCACAAAATGACCTGCATTTGCAGATTAGCCGGCACTTTCCCGTATAAGTTGTAATTTAACAAATATTCAAAACCAAAAAACTGTATAGAAAACCCCATCCATCGGAGGCACAACTTGTTTCTACTGTATTTTCTAAAATACTTCTTGCTCACAAAATTTGAAAACGGAAATATTTAGAGAAGAAGACCACAAAATGACCTGCATTTGCAGATTAGCCGGCACTTTCCCGTATAAGTTGTAATTTAACAAATATTCAAAACCAAAAAACTGTATAGAAAACCCCATCCATCGGAGGCACAACTTGTTTCTACTGTATTTTCTAAAATACTTCTTGCTCACGAAATTTGAAAACGGAGATATTTAGAGAAGAAGACCACAAAATGACCTGCATTTGCAGATTAGCCGGCACTTTCCCGTATAAGTTGTAATTTAACAAATATTCAAAACCAAAAAACTGTATAGAAAACCCCACCCATCGGAGGCACAACTTGTTTCTACTGTATTTTCTAAAATACTTCTTGCTCACAAAATTTGAAAACGGAAATATTTAGAGAAGAAGACCACAAAATGACCTGCATTTGCAGATTAGCCGGCACTTTCCCGTATAAGTTGTAATTTAACAAATATTCAAAACCAAAAAACTGTATAGAAAACCCCACCCATCGGAGGCACAACTTGTTTCTACTGTATTTTCTAAAATACTTCTTGCTCACGAAATTTGAAAACGGAGATATTTAGAGAAGAAGACCACAAAATGACCTGCATTTGCAGATTAGCCGGCACTTTCCCGTATAAGTTGTAATTTAACAAATATTCAAAACCAAAAAACTGTATAGAAAACCCCACCCATCGGAGGCACAACTTGTTTCTACTGTATTTTCTAAAATACTTCTTGCTCACGAAATTTGAAAACGGAGATATTTAGAGAAGAAGACCACAAAATGACCTGCATTTGCAGATTAGCCGGCACTTTCCCGTATAAGTTGTAATTTAACAAATATTCAAAACCAAAAAACTGTATAGAAAACCCCACCCATCGGGGGCACAACTTGTTTCTACTGTATTTTCTAAAATACTTCTTGCTCACAAAATTTGAAAACGGAAATATTTAGAGAAGAAGACCACAAAATGACCTGCATTTGCAGATTAGCCGGCACTTTCCCGTATAAGTTGTAATTTAACAAATATTCAAAACCAAAAAACTGTATAGAAAACCCCACCCATCGGAGGCACAACTTGTTTCTACTGTATTTTCTAAAATACTTCTTGCTCACAAAATTTGAAAACGGAAATATTTAGAGAAGAAGACCACAAAATGACCTGCATTTGCAGATTAGCCGGCACTTTCCCGTATAAGTTGTAATTTAACAAATATTCAAAACCAAAAAACTGTATAGAAAACCCCACCCATCGGAGGCACAACTTGTTTCTACTGTATTTTCTAAAATACTTCTTGCTCACAAAATTTGAAAACGGAAATATTTAGAGAAGAAGACCACAAAATGACCTGCATTTGCAGATTAGCCGGCACTTTCCCGTATAAGTTGTAATTTAACAAATATTCAAAACCAAAAAACTGTATTGAAAACCCCACCCATCGGAGGCACAACTTGTTTCTACTGTATTTTCTAAAATACTTCTTGCTCACAAAATTTGAAAACGGAAATATTTAGAGAAGAAGACCACAAAATGACCTGCATTTGCAGATTAGCCGGCACTTTCCCGTATAAGTTGTAATTTAACAAATATTCAAAACCAAAAAACTGTATAGAAAACCCCATCCATCGGAGGCACAACTTGTTTCTACTGTATTTTCTAAAATACTTCTTGCTCACAAAATCTTCTTGCTCACAAAATTTGAAAACGGAAATATTTAGAGAAGAAGACCACAAAATGACCTGCATTTGCAGATTAGCCGGCACTTTCCCGTATAAGTTGTAATTTAACAAATATTCAAAACCAAAAAACTGTATAGAAAACCCCACCCATCGGAGGCACAACTTGTTTCTACTGTATTTTCTAAAATACTTCTTGCTCACAAAATTTGAAAACGAAAATATTTAGAGAAGAAGACCACAAAATGACCTGCATTTGCAGATTAGCCGTCACTTTCCCGTATAAGTTGTAATTTAACAAATATTCGAAACCAAAAAACTGTATAGAAAACCCCATCCATCGGAGGCACAACTTGTTTCTACTGTATTTTCTAAAATACTTCTTGTTCACAAAATTTGAAAACGGAAATATTTAGAGAAGAAGACCACAAAATGACCTGCATTTGCAGATTAGCCGGCACTTTCCCGTATAAGTTGTAATTTAACAAATATTCAAAACCAAAAAACTGTATAGAAAACCCCATCCATCGGAGGCACAACTTGTTTCTACTGTATTTTCTAAAATACTTCTTGCTAACAAAATTTGAAAACGAAAATATTTAGAGAAGAAGACCACAAAATGACCTGCATTTGCAGATTAGCCGTCACTTTCCCGTATAAGTTGTAATTTAACAAATATTCGAAACCAAAAAACTGTATAGAAAACCCCACCCATCGGAGGCACAACTTGTTTCTACTGTATTTTCTAAAATACTTCTTGCTCACAAAATTTGAAAACGGAAATATTTAGAGAAGAAGACTACAAAATGACCTGCATTTGCAGATTAGCCGGCACTTTCCCGTATAAGTTGTAATTTAACAAATATTCAAAACCAAAAAACTGTATAGAAAACCCCACCCATCGGAGGCACAACTTGTTTCTACTGTATTTTCTAAAATACTTCTTGCTCACAAAATTTGAAAACGGAAATATTTAGAGAAGAAGACCACAAAATGACCTGCATTTGCAGATTAGCCGGCACTTTCCCGTATAAGTTGTAATTTAACAAATATTCAAAACCAAAAAACTGTATAGAAAACCCCACCCATCGGAGGCACAACTTGTTTCTACTGTATTTTCTAAAATACTTCTTGCTCACAAAATTTGAAAACGGAAATATTTAGAGAAGAAGGCCACAAAATGACCTGCATTTGCAGATTAGCCGGCACTTTCCCGTATAAGTTGTAATTTAACAAATATTCAAAACCAAAAAACTGTATAGAAAACCCCATCCATCGGAGGCACAACTTGTTTCTACTGTATTTTCTAAAATACTTCTTGCTCACAAAATTTGAAAACGGAAATATTTAGAGAAGAAGACCACAAAATGACCTGCATTTGCAGATTAGCCGGCACTTTCCCGTATAAGTTGTAATTTAACAAATATTCAAAACCAAAAAACTGTATAGAAAACCCCACCCATCGGAGGCACAACTTGTTTCTACTGTATTTTCTAAAATACTTCTTGCTCACAAAATTTGAAAACGGAAATATTTAGAGAAGAAGACCACAAAATGACCTGCATTTGCAGATTAGCCGGCACTTTCCCGTATAAGTTGTAATTTAACAAATATTCAAAACCAAAAAACTGTATAGAAAACCCCACCCATCGGAGGCACAACTTGTTTCTACTGTATTTTCTAAAATACTTCTTGCTCACAAAATTTGAAAACGGAAATATTTAGAGAAGAAGACCACAAAATGACCTGCATTTGCAGATTAGCCGGCACTTTCCCGTATAAGTTGTAATTTAACAAATATTCAAAACCAAAAAACTGTATAGAAAACCCCACCCATCGGAGGCACAACTTGTTTCTACTGTATTTTCTAAAATACTTCTTGCTCACAAAATTTGAAAACGGAAATATTTAGAGAAGAAGACCACAAAATGACCTGCATTTGCAGATTAGCCGGCACTTTCCCGTATAAGTTGTAATTTAACAAATATTCAAAACCAAAAAACTGTATAGAAAACCCCATCCATCGGAGGCACAACTTGTTTCTACTGTATTTTCTAAAATACTTCTTGCTCACAAAATTTGAAAACGGAAATATTTAGAGAAGAAGACCACAAAATGACCTGCATTTGCAGATTAGCCGGCACTTTCCCGTATAAGTTGTAATTTAACAAATATTCAAAACCAAAAAACTGTATAGAAAACCCCATCCATCGGAGGCACAACTTGTTTCTACTGTATTTTCTAAAATACTTCTTGCTCACAAAATTTGAAAACGGAAATATTTAGAGAAGAAGACCACAAAATGACCTGCATTTGCAGATTAGCCGGCACTTTCCCGTATAAGTTGTAATTTAACAAATATTCAAAACCAAAAAACTGTATAGAAAACCCCATCCATCGGAGGCACAACTTGTTTCTACTGTATTTTCTAAAATACTTCTTGCTCACAAAATTTGAAAACGGAAATATTTAGAGAAGAAGACCACAAAATGACCTGCATTTGCAGATTAGCCGGCACTTTCCCGTATAAGTTGTAATTTAACAAATATTCAAAACCAAAAAACTGTATAGAAAACCCCATCCATCGGAGGCACAACTTGTTTCTACTGTATTTTCTAAAATACTTCTTGCTCACAAAATTTGAAAACGGAAATATTTAGAGAAGAAGACCACAAAATGACCTGCATTTGCAGATTAGCCGGCACTTTCCCGTATAAGTTGTAATTTAACAAATATTCAAAACCAAAAAACTGTATAGAAAACCCCATCCATCGGAGGCACAACTTGTTTCTACTGTATTTTCTAAAATACTTCTTGCTCACAAAATTTGAAAACGGAAATATTTAGAGAAGAAGACCACAAAATGACCTGCATTTGCAGATTAGCCGGCACTTTCCCGTATAAGTTGTAATTTAACAAATATTCAAAACCAAAAAACTGTATAGAAAACCCCATCCATCGGAGGCACAACTTGTTTCTACTGTATTTTCTAAAATACTTCTTGCTCACAAAATTTGAAAACGGAAATATTTAGAGAAGAAGACCACAAAATGACCTGCATTTGCAGATTAGCCGGCACTTTCCCGTATAAGTTGTAATTTAACAAATATTCAAAACCAAAAAACTGTATAGAAAACCCCACCCATCGGAGGCACAACTTGTTTCTACTGTATTTTCTAAAATACTTCTTGCTCACAAAATTTGAAAACGGAAATATTTAGAGAAGAAGACCACAAAATGACCTGCATTTGCAGATTAGCCGGCACTTTCCCGTATAAGTTGTAATTTAACAAATATTCAAAACCAAAAAACTGTATAGAAAACCCCATCCATCGGAGGCACAACTTGTTTCTACTGTATTTTCTAAAATACTTCTTGCTCACAAAATTTGAAAACGGAAATATTTAGAGAAGAAGACCACAAAATGACCTGCATTTGCAGATTAGCCGGCACTTTCCCGTATAAGTTGTAATTTAACAAATATTCAAAACCAAAAAACTGTATAGAAAACCCCATCCATCGGAGGCACAACTTGTTTCTACTGTATTTTCTAAAATACTTCTTGCTCACAAAATTTGAAAACGGAAATATTTAGAGAAGAAGACCACAAAATGACCTGCATTTGCAGATTAGCCGGCACTTTCCCGTATAAGTTGTAATTTAACAAATATTCAAAACCAAAAAACTGTATAGAAAACCCCATCCATCGGAGGCACAACTTGTTTCTACTGTATTTTCTAAAATACTTCTTGCTCACAAAATTTGAAAACGGAAATATTTAGAGAAGAAGACCACAAAATGACCTGCATTTGCAGATTAGCCGGCACTTTCCCGTATAAGTTGTAATTTAACAAATATTCAAAACCAAAAAACTGTATAGAAAACCCCATCCATCGGAGGCACAACTTGTTTCTACTGTATTTTCTAAAATACTTCTTGCTCACAAAATTTGAAAACGGAAATATTTAGAGAAGAAGACCACAAAATGACCTGCATTTGCAGATTAGCCGGCACTTTCCCGTATAAGTTGTAATTTAACAAATATTCAAAACCAAAAAACTGTATAGAAAACCCCACCCATCGGAGGCACAACTTGTTTCTACTGTATTTTCTAAAATACTTCTTGCTCACAAAATTTGAAAACGGAAATATTTAGAGAAGAAGACCACAAAATGACCTGCATTTGCAGATTAGCCGGCACTTTCCCGTATAAGTTGTAATTTAACAAATATTCAAAACCAAAAAACTGTATAGAAAACCCCATCCATCGGAGGCACAACTTGTTTCTACTGTATTTTCTAAAATACTTCTTGCTCACAAAATTTGAAAACGGAAATATTTAGAGAAGAAGACCACAAAATGACCTGCATTTGCAGATTAGCCGGCACTTTCCCGTATAAGTTGTAATTTAACAAATATTCAAAACCAAAAAACTGTATAGAAAACCCCATCCATCGGAGGCACAACTTGTTTCTACTGTATTTTCTAAAATACTTCTTGCTCACAAAATTTGAAAACGGAAATATTTAGAGAAGAAGACCACAAAATGACCTGCATTTGCAGATTAGCCGGCACTTTCCCGTATAAGTTGTAATTTAACAAATATTCAAAACCAAAAAACTGTATAGAAAACCCCATCCATCGGAGGCACAACTTGTTTCTACTGTATTTTCTAAAATACTTCTTGCTCACAAAATTTGAAAACGGAAATATTTAGAGAAGAAGACCACAAAATGACCTGCATTTGCAGATTAGCCGGCACTTTCCCGTATAAGTTGTAATTTAACAAATATTCAAAACCAAAAAACTGTATAGAAAACCCCATCCATCGGAGGCTCAACTTGTTTCTACTGTATTTTCTAAAATACTTCTTGCTCACAAAATTTGAAAACGGAAATATTTAGAGAAGAAGACCACAAAATGACCTGCATTTGCAGATTAGCCGGCACTTTCCCGTATAAGTTGTAATTTAACAAATATTCAAAACCAAAAAACTGTATAGAAAACCCCATCCATCGGAGGCACAACTTGTTTCTACTGTATTTTCTAAAATACTTCTTGCTCACAAAATTTGAAAACGGAAATATTTAGAGAAGAAGACCACAAAATGACCTGCATTTGCAGATTAGCCGGCACTTTCCCGTATAAGTTGTAATTTAACAAATATTCAAAACCAAAAAACTGTATAGAAAACCCCATCCATCGGAGGCACAACTTGTTTCTACTGTATTTTCTAAAATACTTCTTGCTCACAAAATTTGAAAACGGAAATATTTAGAGAAGAAGACCACAAAATGACCTGCATTTGCAGATTAGCCGGCACTTTCCCGTATAAGTTGTAATTTAACAAATATTCAAAACCAAAAAACTGTATAGAAAACCCCATCCATCGGAGGCACAACTTGTTTCTACTGTATTTTCTAAAATACTTCTTGCTCACAAAATTTGAAAACGGAAATATTTAGAGAAGAAGACCACAAAATGACCTGCATTTGCAGATTAGCCGGCACTTTCCCGTATAAGTTGTAATTTAACAAATATTCAAAACCAAAAAACTGTATAGAAAACCCCATCCATCGGAGGCACAACTTGTTTCTACTGTATTTTCTAAAATACTTCTTGCTCACAAAATTTGAAAACGGAAATATTTAGAGAAGAAGACCACAAAATGACCTGCATTTGCAGATTAGCCGGCACTTTCCCGTATAAGTTGTAATTTAACAAATATTCAAAACCAAAAAACTGTATAGAAAACCCCATCCATCGGAGGCACAACTTGTTTCTACTGTATTTTCTAAAATACTTCTTGCTCACAAAATTTGAAAACGGAAATATTTAGAGAAGAAGACCACAAAATGACCTGCATTTGCAGATTAGCCGGCACTTTCCCGTATAAGTTGTAATTTAACAAATATTCAAAACCAAAAAACTGTATAGAAAACCCCATCCATCGGAGGCACAACTTATTTCTACTGTATTTTCTAAAATACTTCTTGCTCACAAAATTTGAAAACGGAAATATTTAGAGAAGAAGACCACAAAATGACCTGCATTTGCAGATTAGCCGGCACTTTCCCGTATAAGTTGTAATTTAACAAATATTCAAAACCAAAAAACTGTATAGAAAACCCCATCCATCGGAGGCACAACTTGTTTCTACTGTATTTTCTAAAATACTTCTTGCTCACAAAATTTGAAAACGGAAATATTTAGAGAAGAAGACCACAAAATGACCTGCATTTGCAGATTAGCCGGCACTTTCCCGTATAAGTTGTAATTTAACAAATATTCAAAACCAAAAAACTGTATAGAAAACCCCATCCATCGGAGGCACAACTTGTTTCTACTGTATTTTCTAAAATACTTCTTGCTCACAAAATTTGAAAACGGAAATATTTAGAGAAGAAGACCACAAAATGACCTGCATTTGCAGATTAGCCGGCACTTTCCCGTATAAGTTGTAATTTAACAAATATTCAAAACCAAAAAACTGTATAGAAAACCCCACCCATCGGAGGCACAACTTGTTTCTACTGTATTTTCTAAAATACTTCTTGCTCACAAAATTTGAAAACGGAAATATTTAGAGAAGAAGACCACAAAATGACCTGCATTTGCAGATTAGCCGTCACTTTTCCGTATAAGTTGTAATTTAACAAATATTCGAAACCAAAAAACTGTATAGAAAACCCCACCCATCGGAGGCACAACTTGTTTCTACTGTATTTTCTAAAATACTTCTTGCTCACAAAATTTGAAAACGGAAATATTTAGAGAAGAAGACCACAAAATGACCTGCATTTGCAGATTAGCCGGCACTTTCCCGTATAAGTTGTAATTTAACAAATATTCAAAACCAAAAAACTGTATAGAAAACCCCACCCATCGGAGGCACAACTTGTTTCTACTGTATTTTCTAAAATACTTCTTGCTCACAAAATTTGAAAACGGAAATATTTAGAGAAGAAGACCACAAAATGACCTGCATTTGCAGATTAGCCGGCACTTTCCCGTATAAGTTGTAATTTAACAAATATTCGAAACCAAAAAACTGTATAGAAAACCCCACCCATCGGAGGCACAACTTGTTTCTACTGTATTTTCTAAAATACTTCTTGCTCACAAAATTTGAAAACGGAAATATTTAGAGAAGAAGACCACAAAATGACCTGCATTTGCAGATTAGCCGGCACTTTCCCGTATAAGTTGTAATTTAACAAATATTCAAAACCAAAAAACTGTATAGAAAACCCCACCCATCGGAGGCACAACTTGTTTCTACTGTATTTTCTAAAATACTTCTTGCTCACAAAATTTGAAAACGGAAATATTTAGAGAAGAAGACCACAAAATGACCTGCATTTGCAGATTAGCCGGCACTTTCCCGTATAAGTTGTAATTTAACAAATATTCAAAACCAAAAAACTGTATAGAAAACCCCATCCATCGGAGGCACAACTTGTTTCTACTGTATTTTCTAAAATACTTCTTGCTCACAAAATTTGAAAACGGAAATATTTAGAGAAGAAGACCACAAAATGACCTGCATTTGCAGATTAGCCGGCACTTTCCCGTATAAGTTGTAATTTAACAAATATTCAAAACCAAAAAACTGTATAGAAAACCCCACCCATCGGAGGCACAACTTGTTTCTACTGTATTTTCTAAAATACTTCTTGCTCACAAAATTTGAAAACGGAAATATTTAGAGAAGAAGACCACAAAATGACCTGCATTTGCAGATTAGCCGGCACTTTCCCGTATAAGTTGTAATTTAACAAATATTCAAAACCAAAAAACTGTATAGAAAACCCCATCCATCGGAGGCACAACTTGTTTCTACTGTATTTTCTAAAATACTTCTTGCTCACAAAATTTGAAAACGGAAATATTTAGAGAAGAAGACCACAAAATGACCTGCATTTGCAGATTAGCCGGCACTTTCCCGTATAAGTTGTAATTTAACAAATATTCAAAACCAAAAAACTGTATAGAAAACCCCACCCATCGGAGGCACAACTTGTTTCTACTGTATTTTCTAAAATACTTCTTGCTCACAAAATTTGAAAACGGAAATATTTAGAGAAGAAGACCACAAAATGACCTGCATTTGCAGATTAGCCGGCACTTTCCCGTATAAGTTGTAATTTAACAAATATTCAAAACCAAAAAACTGTATAGAAAACCCCACCCATCGGAGGCACAACTTGTTTCTACTGTATTTTCTAAAATACTTCTTCCTCACAAAATTTGAAAACGGAAATATTTAGAGAAGAAGACCACAAAATGACCTGCATTTGCAGATTAGCCGGCACTTTCCCGTTAAGTTGTAATTTAACAAATATTCAAAACCAAAAAACTGTATAGAAAACCCCACCCATCGGAGGCACAACTTGTTTCTACTGTATTTTCTAAAATACTTCTTGCTCACAAAATTTGAAAACGGAAATATTTAGAGAAGAAGACCACAAAATGACCTGCATTTGCAGATTAGCCGGCACTTTCCCGTATAAGTTGTAATTTAACAAATATTCAAAACCAAAAAACTGTATAGAAAACCCCACCCATCGGAGGCACAACTTGTTTCTACTGTATTTTCTAAAATACTTCTTGCTCACAAAATTTGAAAACGGAAATATTTAGAGAAGAAGACCACAAAATGACCTGCATTTGCAGATTAGCCGGCACTTTCCCGTATAAGTTGTAATTTAACAAATATTCAAAACCAAAAAACTGTATAGAAAACCCCACCCATCGGAGGCACAACTTGTTTCTACTGTATTTTCTAAAATACTTCTTGCTCACAAAATTTGAAAACGGAAATATTTAGAGAAGAAGACCACAAAATGACCTGCATTTGCAGATTAGCCGGCACTTTCCCGTATAAGTTGTAATTTAACAAATATTCAAAACCAAAAAACTGTATAGAAAACCCCACCCATCGGAGGCACAACTTGTTTCTACTGTATTTTCTAAAATACTTCTTGCTCACAAAATTTGAAAACGGAAATATTTAGAGAAGAAGACCACAAAATGACCTGCATTTGCAGATTAGCCGGCACTTTCCCGTATAAGTTGTAATTTAACAAATATTCAAAACCAAAAAACTGTATAGAAAACCCCACCCATCGGAGGCACAACTTGTTTCTACTGTATTTTCTAAAATACTTCTTGCTCACAAAATTTGAAAACGGAAATATTTAGAGAAGAAGACCACAAAATGACCTGCATTTGCAGATTAGCCGGCACTTTCCCGTATAAGTTGTAATTTAACAAATATTCAAAACCAAAAAACTGTATAGAAAACCCCACCCATCGGAGGCACAACTTGTTTCTACTGTATTTTCTAAAATACTTCTTGCTCACAAAATTTGAAAACGGAAATATTTAGAGAAGAAGACCACAAAATGACCTGCATTTGCAGATTAGCCGGCACTTTCCCGTATAAGTTGTAATTTAACAAATATTCAAAACCAAAAAACTGTATAGAAAACCCCACCCATCGGAGGCACAACTTGTTTCTACTGTATTTTCTAAAATACTTCTTGCTCACAAAATTTGAAAACGGAAATATTTAGAGAAGAAGACCACAAAATGACCTGCATTTGCAGATTAGCCGGCACTTTCCCGTATAAGTTGTAATTTAACAAATATTCAAAACCAAAAAACTGTATAGAAAACCCCACCCATCGGAGGCACAACTTGTTTCTACTGTATTTTCTAAAATACTTCTTGCTCACAAAATTTGAAAACGGAAATATTTAGAGAAGAAGACCACAAAATGACCTGCATTTGCAGATTAGCCGGCACTTTCCCGTATAAGTTGTAATTTAACAAATATTCAAAACCAAAAAACTGTATAGAAAACCCCACCCATCGGAGGCACAACTTGTTTCTACTGTATTTTCTAAAATACTTCTTGCTCACAAAATTTGAAAACGGAAATATTTAGAGAAGAAGACCACAAAATGACCTGCATTTGCAGATTAGCCGGCACTTTCCCGTATAAGTTGTAATTTAACAAATATTCAAAACCAAAAAACTGTATAGAAAACCCCACCCATCGGAGGCACAACTTGTTTCTACTGTATTTTCTAAAATACTTCTTGCTCACAAAATTTGAAAACGGAAATATTTAGAGAAGAAGACCACAAAATGACCTGCATTTGCAGATTAGCCGGCACTTTCCCGTATAAGTTGTAATTTAACAAATATTCAAAACCAAAAAACTGTATAGAAAACCCCACCCATCGGAGGCACAACTTGTTTCTACTGTATTTTCTAAAATACTTCTTGCTCACAAAATTTGAAAACGGAAATATTTAGAGAAGAAGACCACAAAATGACCTGCATTTGCAGATTAGCCGGCACTTTCCCGTATAAGTTGTAATTTAACAAATATTCAAAACCAAAAAACTGTATAGAAAACCCCACCCATCGGAGGCACAACTTGTTTCTACTGTATTTTCTAAAATACTTCTTGCTCACAAAATTTGAAAACGGAAATATTTAGAGAAGAAGACCACAAAATGACCTGCATTTGCAGATTAGCCGGCACTTTCCCGTATAAGTTGTAATTTAACAAATATTCAAAACCAAAAAACTGTATAGAAAACCCCACCCATCGGAGGCACAACTTGTTTCTACTGTATTTTCTAAAATACTTCTTGCTCACAAAATTTGAAAACGGAAATATTTAGAAAAGAAGACCACAAAATGACCTGCATTTGCAGATTAGCCGGCACTTTCCCGTATAAGTTGTAATTTAACAAATATTCAAAACCAAAAAACTGTATAGAAAACCCCACCCATCGGAGGCACAACTTGTTTCTACTGTATTTTCTAAAATACTTCTTGCTCACAAAATTTGAAAACGGAAATATTTAGAGAAGAAGACCACAAAATGACCTGCATTTGCAGATTAGCCGGCACTTTCCCGTATAAGTTGTAATTTAACAAATATTCAAAACCAAAAAACTGTATAGAAAACCCCACCCATCGGAGGCACAACTTGTTTCTACTGTATTTTCTAAAATACTTCTTGCTCACAAAATTTGAAAACGGAAATATTTAGAGAAGAAGACCACAAAATGACCTGCATTTGCAGATTAGCCGGCACTTTCCCGTATAAGTTGTAATTTAACAAATATTCAAAACCAAAAAACTGTATAGAAAACCCCACCCATCGGAGGCACAATTTGTTTCTACTGTATTTTCTAAAATACTTCTTGCTCACAAAATTTGAAAACGGAAATATTTAGAGAAGAAGACCACAAAATGACCTGCATTTGCAGATTAGCCGGCACTTTCCCGTATAAGTTGTAATTTAACAAATATTCAAAACCAAAAAACTGTATAGAAAACCCCACCCATCGGAGGCACAACTTGTTTCTACTGTATTTTCTAAAATACTTCTTGCTCACAAAATTTGAAAACGGAAATATTTAGAGAAGAAGACCACAAAATGACCTGCATTTGCAGATTAGCCGGCACTTTCCCGTATAAGTTGTAATTTAACAAATATTCAAAACCAAAAAACTGTATAGAAAACCCCACCCATCGGAGGCACAACTTGTTTCTACTGTATTTTCTAAAATACTTCTTGCTCACAAAATTTGAAAACGGAAATATTTAGAGAAGAAGACCACAAAATGACCTGCATTTGCAGATTAGCCGGCACTTTCCCGTATAAGTTGTAATTTAACAAATATTCAAAACCAAAAAACTGTATAGAAAACCCCACCCATCGGAGGCACAACTTGTTTCTACTGTATTTTCTAAAATACTTCTTGCTCACAAAATTTGAAAACGGAAATATTTAGAAAAGAAGACCACAAAATGACCTGCATTTGCAGATTAGCCGGCACTTTCCCGTATAAGTTGTAATTTAACAAATATTCAAAACCAAAAAACTGTATAGAAAACCCCACCCATCGGAGGCACAACTTGTTTCTACTGTATTTTCTAAAATACTTCTTGCTCACAAAATTTGAAAACGGAAATATTTAGAGAAGAAGACCACAAAATGACCTGCATTTGCAGATTAGCCGGCACTTTCCCGTATAAGTTGTAATTTAACAAATATTCAAAACCAAAAAACTGTATAGAAAACCCCACCCATCGGAGGCACAACTTGTTTCTACTGTATTTTCTAAAATACTTCTTGCTCACAAAATTTGAAAACGGAAATATTTAGAGAAGAAGACCACAAAATGACCTGCATTTGCAGATTAGCCGGCACTTTCCCGTATAAGTTGTAATTTAACAAATATTCAAAACCAAAAAACTGTATAGAAAACCCCACCCATCGGAGGCACAACTTGTTTCTACTGTATTTTCTAAAATACTTCTTGCTCACAAAATTTGAAAACGGAAATATTTAGAGAAGAAGACCACAAAATGACCTGCATTTGCAGATTAGCCGGCACTTTCCCGTATAAGTTGTAATTTAACAAATATTCAAAACCAAAAAACTGTATAGAAAACCCCACCCATCGGAGGCACAACTTGTTTCTACTGTATTTTCTAAAATACTTCTTGCTCACAAAATTTGAAAACGGAAATATTTAGAGAAGAAGACCACAAAATGACCTGCATTTGCAGATTAGCCGGCACTTTCCCGTATAAGTTGTAATTTAACAAATATTCAAAACCAAAAAACTGTATAGAAAACCCCACCCATCGGAGGCACAACTTGTTTCTACTGTATTTTCTAAAATACTTCTTGCTCACAAAATTTGAAAACGGAAATATTTAGAGAAGAAGACCACAAAACGACCTGCATTTGCAGATTTGCCGGCACTTTCCCGTATAAGTAAACTTGTTTTAACTATTTGTTAGTGATGGCTTTTTATGCATCAATATAATTGAACCTATATTTTCCGAAGTTTTTGCGTTGCCAATCAGTCGACAAACTTTATTTGAAACGGTTCCAAAGTCTCGTAGATGGCAGAATATTTTCTAGAAAGTAATGACATCAAGGGTCCTATTATTTAAATAATATAATTAATGAGTCTTTGTTACATGACACATTGAAAGTATACATAAGTTCGATAAAGAAATAAATTATTTGCTTCTTAGTCGCGATTTCAATATTTGTATCACTCAATAAAACAAGACTTTTCGATCAACGTTATAATTCATACTGAAGACAGGATTTATTTTAACAAGTGCGTTTTACACAAAGTATGTTTCAGAAAACGGTAACAATAAATTGGAATGTGTGCCGCAAGAAATGAAGAAAATAAAATATTAAATGACATTTTTTAATGAGAACAAAGGCGTCGGCATAAATTGCTAAAATTCTGTAAAAGTATAATTTCAAATAATTCATAGTATATAATTAAAATGTTTTGCTGTAAAAATATACGTTGTGACAAATATAACAATAAATGAAATAATAGGTTGATCCTGAACAGTATAGATGTCGATTTTATAACATCAGTGCCATGGGATACAATTTTATATTCTTTGGAAGGTAATTTGTTACAGGTAAAAAATCAAAAGATCAAACTTTATGATCTTTTCAATAAGTTGGCATTAATTGCAATACGCAGTAGCCAACATTTTTATTATTACACCCAAATTGGTTACTAATTTGATGTCAACTGCTATCAGTGATGATGCCAATGTAATGATTTTAAAGCAAGTTCTTGCCGTATTTCCGTCCCTGGTAATTGAATACCTTGAGTTGGAGTTAGTTATCTACTAGTAAGTACGTGTTGTTTTCATCTTAGATTTTAATACAAAATATATTTGAAACACCTGGTAAATACACGTAGTGTAAATAGTTCATGATTTCATTTGGCAAGTTCAACAGTAAACGGTGATAGCGCTTTTAGTGTTGTATGTCCTTACAAGAGCTCTTAGTATACGTCTTACTATAAAGTTTGGCTATAAATGTTTATACATATTTAGATTATATATAATCTTTGGATAAGAACTGAGCATTGCACATGACTTGCTTCGTGATCCTACATACCTACCATGGTAAGATAAAATTATGCCGTACGTTCATAATAGAATAAGTAATTTATCTTCTCCTTTGTCTTCAATTCAATATTTTATTTCATTTAGTTTATCATTTATAAAATCAGTAATTTATATTTTCATTATGAATGAATTCTCAGCGAATATGCAATCAGGACATATCAGTTTAGAATTCTAGTGTCCAGCAGCTCAATCGCTGACCTTTTTCAACCTTAAAGTAAAAGTTTTCAATGATAGCTGCTATTAAATAATTTTTTTGGCTCTCCAGATTCGACTGGCTGTGTGATCTACAAGAACATAGAGTCTAACTTTATCAGAAAGGTCTGAATCACAGGGATTAGTCAGGGTAGCATATTCATTCACGAACACCTTTTAATTCAGTTTCCATAAACACAAATTATTCTGTAATAAAGTTTTCATTTATGTGATAATGCGTCGTCTTTGAATGGAAAGCTTTAATTTTTATAAAAATGTTTTGTAACTGTCGTCAATATTCTTTTTTTTTTGCGAAAAAATATTGAATAGCACAACTTTTATTTTATATTCAGCAAAAGGCAGCAAAGAGAAGCTGTTAATTATGTCATTAGCCTTGAATTCGATTTTACTTCTTCAATATTAAGAAAACTTTATTATTGTAATACAAGCCCAGTGATCAGAATTATTAAATAAAAGAAGAAAAGAAAAACAAACAAACAAAAAGAGAAAAACACCCTGGCCGTTTCAGTCTACCACGACAGTCATCAGCACAAAAATTTGTACGAACCCAGGGTATGACTAATTGCATACTAAAAGTCTTGCTACGTGAAACTGCGTGAGTAAAACATTCTTACTCTTGATCGGCTTGCGACTGAGCGTACATCAACAAACATATGCATCTCGATTGTAAATGTGCGTGACAATGAACAAACAACGCTCACTTGCACATGTCTAATTTAAACTATAGTATTCACATTGTATATTTTTTTTTGTTGTAATTGTCACTTTAAGGCCCAGAAATAAGTTTTGGTATGAAAACATTTGATAAGCAAAGCAAACTGTGCATTTGTTATAATAAATGAAATAAATGAAAAAGAATTAATAACAAAGTTACTGCTTGGACAATTTTAAGCAGTTTTGCACAAGTATCTTGTAGGGAATGCAGACTTCATAGTCAGACATATGTTTAAGTATGAACGTATACACAAACTTGTACACATGTGAATGTCACAAGAAGGATATAGGAAATTACAAAACTTGCAAATAACAAAGTGATTTGCTAAGCTGTTGGCTCTTGAACGTCTTTTGTTTCAAGTAAATATAATTATATAACACATTAATTAAACATTGAATTTATTATTGTGGTAAAGCAGAGAATTTAAATGCACCCCCATTCTTGCCAAACTGGTGATAGTTTGGAAATATATGAGCACTTTTCTTGGAATTTACATGTCAGTATTCTTGAGTTTAATTTTGAAAAGATTTAAACTCATTCAAACTATAAAATAATGTAAGCAAATTAAAATTTTATCTTACTGATTTTTTAATAGTTTCTTTGTTTTCGAAATGATGCAGGACTATGGCATACTAAAGAAACACATTGCTTGAGATGTGGTGTTTGTAACTGGAAATGAGTTCCAATAATTTAGATATTTAAATTTTTCTGGGAAATCGTTTAAGTCTGGCTATTTATGTATGTATGTGTATGCCAAATCTAGTGCTATATAAGTACCAGCTGACACAGCCATAATCTGCTGTGACTCTTCGAAGACACTTGTGAGGTTCAAAAAAAATTTAGGCTGATAATCGTTGGGTGTACATGTGACAGCCTTGGCATGTTCCCTACGAATTAAATCCCCAGCCTTACTTTAAAAAATGTAGATCACTAAAACTTTTCAACAAAAAAGTGTTTCTTAGTTCTGGGCAAGACAAATCGAAGTAAGACCAATGTTTATTCCCCAGCCAATTAGCTTTGAGTCTCACGTTTCTTCCGTTCTTTGCAAAATGATGAGTCACCAAACAAGCAACCATAAAACTGCCCAAAAAATGTTGACCCCTACAAGCTCATCAGAAAAAAAAACTTCTTTAGTTAAATAAAAGTGGTTTAACCCTATGATAAAATTTAATTATAATATCCACAAAATAATTGAATATTATCTTCAAGTAATCTATTCCTTAGAACGGTAACCTTGCTTTTATGTCTGAGACAATTGTCCTTAATTATTTATCTGTGTGCATGTTGCTTCATTTTATATTGTTCTAGTTATAGAAACTGCACATAAAATTTCAAATTTCTATGTGTTCGTTTGCATTGCTTGTTTGCACATTAACCATGTGAGAGTATATATCAGCCTGAAATTTCCTTCAGCTCTACATTTGTCTATCAACCCGCTCACATAAATAACTTCTATTCATAGGCTTTTCTTTCAATGTTTATTTAAGTCTGTTTACAAAATTTCAGGCCAAGTACTTTAAATGACAAAGATTTGTAAATATTTTATAATTCCATTTATTCACAAGTTAATTGATTGTTGTTATATTGTTCAGAATTAATTAATCTTTCTCAGTGATAAATATTGCTTCAAAGTCATTGATGAGTAAGACGGGCGGACCGGGTGGATGGTGGTTTGTCTTAGTAATAAAAAAATACTGTCGAAATTAAATCATTGTAAGCAAACAAAGCTAACATCAATTGTCTAGACCTTTGTATAGATTAATTTTTATACATATTCTTATAAAAGCGAAATAAATAAATAAATAAATAAAGAATATTCTATCAAGGGCAACAGGACAAAAATATATTCTAAATAATTATATATGACTGTTAATATTAAAAGAAAGGTATATTCAAATAAAAGTACAATGGAGTCGTTCAATTGCTTAGAACGACCCCAACTTCTTCTTTGTTTTAGAAAAGCAAAAAATATTAGACATCCATCAGTTTAATACGTAATAAAATTGTGTTTCTATGTGGTTTCATTGACAAAGTATGCACATAAATTCTTTACTGCAGCATAGTCACATCTCAAAAAACCTATTTTTTTTTTTTTTGGTTTCTTAAGAAAATGTTTTTTTGTACCTCTTTACCCATTGTAAAAATTGTCAGCCTTATATCTTAAGTTTAGCCGGAATAATAACAAGAATTCTCTATAAATTTCATAAAGCTAAGATATGGATATCTTTAGCATCATTTGGTAAAATAAGTTTTTAATTGTTCTTAAGAAAAAGTGTTGCCTAATACCACTTTTATGAGTACAAAAAATTTCGGCCTTGTATCTCAATTTAAATCCAATTGTATTAAAAACGGTTTTATCGACTTATATCGCTTTGAAAACTTTAAGCGCAATTTTCAGGGTTTGACTTATTTCTAGATATGACTACGTTGCAGTAGATGAGCGATATATAAAATATTGCATTGAGGAGAACATCTTAAATCGAAAATGCTCACCGATAAATGGCGTTATTTTATTATACAGCATGTCGACAAATGTAAGATTGTGATAGCTTTAAACTGCTCTAATGTATTATTTAAGGGGATCTTAGCCAAGAAATGATGAAGCAAAATTCATCTATTCGTAAGTTAACCAAGACTCTATTTCCTTCGAATTAGTGCACTGAAGTTAGTATACTACCGGTACTTGCTGCTAGACCACCAATAGAATTACGACTTAAGTTCTCAGATATTATACTGGAAATCTATAATATAAACGTTAAAAAGTCTCTTGACTGTCAACTGAAAACTAATTGCTCATATACAAAACGATTATAGCCTCTATTACGTACGTTCTGGAAACTTGGGGCACTGCTAGCACAACGAACATTAAAATTATCCAACGAATTCAGTTCAAAATATTGTGACCTATTGTCAATGTTGAGTGGTATATTAGAGAGGAGGACACACATTAGAGAGGAGGACACACATTAAAACAAAATAAATCAAAACAGTGAAAGAAGTCATCCATTTCAGCAGCCTTAAACCTTATATAATAATATATAAGCCTTATTCTGGCTGGTTTTAAATTTTTTGTTTTTGTAAAGCATTCCTTCTAGGAGGCGTGGTACAGTATGTTCGAAAAGAATATTTTGAAAAACTTATCAGCGATTAGCCATATTTTTGACTCAAATTGTTGTGATGTCGGGAGGAGGGAATTTCATGTTCGAGGCACCCTACTGCTGTTAAAGAAGGTGTGGTCAAAACTGAATCGATTTGAAGTTTAAGGCAATAAATTGCTTACTCGTTCAAAAGTATGAAAAATTCGAAAAACCTAAAGATTTTAACTGAATAATTCATAAAAATTATTTCAGGCTTATAATTCTCTTATTGGATATATTTGTATGGAAAATTTGTCAAATAAGAGTGTAATAAATCTAAAATATTTATTACGAATAAGACCCTTAGGTTTTAATATTTGTTTTATATATTTGTGAATATAGATGTAGGTTCAAAATTCTTTATATATATCAAGATGGAATAAATAAATTCTCTTAATACCGCCTGTAACTTAAACTATTGTCTTCAGCAAAGCCCAAAAAAATCGATATGCACTAAACAATTTTTATTTTTAAGGTATAATAAAATTTGTGAAAATAAAAAAATATTTAACTTTAGTCCGCCTCTTATCAACTCTATTCATACAAATCAGTATGATATTTTCCCTGTCATAATGTGTTGTCCTCTCTGTGAACTCAATCAGTTATCTCTTCATATTCAATTGCCACAGATGACCAAAAAATCATGTTTTCAATACACAACATAGCTTATATTTATTTCAATGCTTTGTTTATTGGCAAACTTTTCATAAACTGTTCTATTAGTTACAATAAACAAAATTAACCAGAATAACCACACAAAAATATACTAAAAAATTTATTTATTTAATTTCAGGACTTAAGCATGTTTAAATACGGATTAAATGGCAAATTATTTAATAAAACCACAACTGTAAATTTAAGTAAATTAAAAATGATTTAAATGCATTGTTTAAATTTGGCTTGTATTTGTTTGACTACAAAGCAACGAGGATGGCTACAATTACTTTTTTCAGCAAAATAAACTTAGCGTGCTATTGTCTCGAAAAATTAAGAAATTGTATAAGCAAATAAAACCAATTTTGAGTTGAAGTCTTATATTGTGGTTGTTTAGTTCTTTGGCGTTTCCAACAAAACTTGTTATAAAAATAGTCCTGTAATGTGGTTCTGTAACTCCAAACGCTAATTTTTTACTACAAGTTTTAACGCTTGCAGTAACTGTTGTGTGATTCTCTAATATAATTTTAACGACAGTAAGTAGCTACATGTGGCTTAAATTTCGCTCAAGTTTTATTTATTTCAAATATAATAATTTGAATTTTTATTATTATTTTTGTATATTTGCTTGCATTTTAAACACAAAATACATTTTCCCGGTGTAATAACCAACTAGTATATTTTTGTCGATAAAATAAAAGTATACCGCTGCGACTCTGCAAAATTTATCGATCAAAAATTTTTAAACTTCTTCTACATATCTCATGGCTGGCAGTAATGACGTAACGCAAAAAAGGGAAATATGTTGTATCTTTGAAACATATGATCTGGTTGTTAAACATTACTTTGAAGAAATAGATGTTTAGTAATTCGCTTTTTTATTTGTTGCGCACTCCATGAAGCCATAATAGTACTAACGACTCATAGGTATATAGAAAGAAATTCAGTGTCGTGCGTAAGGCTCCTTAGCTTTCTCCAGTATATACCACACAGGTGGTTTATGTCCGGTAAAATGTTTCTCCTTAGATGGCTGAACCGATTCCTAAGATGGCAGCCTCGTCACATTCTCTTCATTCATCTACTCCCGCCACTTCTTTACGGTTGAGAAGTGGCAGTAGATGTAAATGACCTTATCACTTCCGTCATTCTAATCAATTCATGCTGACATCTTTTTCTCATCGTCAGTATTTCACCAAGGAATTGTTGTGTTGCGACCCACCGTTATATTTATCTATAGAGTATGATGGGCTTTAGTTCAGATTTAATTGCTACGAAATGTTCTTAAAGTAAGTGGATTCGGTTTATCATTTCCAGTTATTCCTGCATGTCACAGAAGCCATATCATGAGTCGTTCACCACACTTCCAGTGACTGTTAATATGGTCTCTACAATCCCAAACTGTCCGCGACCTAGTTCCTTCTGACGAAATCACTTAAATAGCTTCTTCACACAGAATATTTCAACAATCTGGCAAGCATGAGAAGAGATGTGTATTGGCATTCTCTAGGTAAATACCGAACCCATATTTCCATTCACCCATGATCCATGCATGGGGCAGTATATCCCTAGGCTAGATCTGGTTCAAAGAGTCGGCCAACTAGGTATTATTGTTGGGAATCAATATTTTGCAATTAATATCTAGTCCAGTCTCCGACATACGATCTGACATCACATTAGCCGTTGTCAATGCGTCTGTGGTTCTTAAAATTCGTAGATAATGTGTTTCGTATACTTGATCGGTCCTCTCTCCCACCACCATTCTTCGTTGTGGTATGGGCATTGCTTCAACTCTTATACAAATTTCAAACGACGCGACAAATTATATTGTCTCCAGCATCTTTGTTGATATCCTTTCGAGTGCCCCACTTACGTTACGACAACAGGCCCCTAAACTTTCAATATCGTTTTGATGGTGCCTTACATTTTATTAATGTCCGCCATACTTTAGAAGCGTTGATGTCAATACGCCTTATATCGCTACTAAAATCAGTTATAGGATCCCCATCTTGTGCCCGTGGTTTGTTTACAGAATAAACGATGTACTAGAGTCTTTTAAACTTTTTGTTCCCATGTAGTATTTTTAAGATAAAAATAAAGTACTTATAATTTTGAATACATTTTTGGTGGAATATATTGTTTATATAGTGACTAAATTCGTGCATGTTACATTTGAAAAATTATCTTATCTAGATATAACAGTTTAGTACCACAAAAAAAGGATAAACAAAGAATTAGTGAGTTTATAAGAATATATAATTACGGTATTCAAAGAGTCGTCCTAAAGTCAGAAGTCTTAAAATAATAGCACGAACATATATGACTGCTGTGAGCAACCTGTCATAAAGTAGTGCGCTATTTAAAATATCAGTCAGCTGTTAAAAAAAAAGAAAGCCATTTAAATATTTTTGTTCATAATGCCAAAATAAGTAAAAAAACTAGCTATTAGATGTTTTGATAGCTGATTCAAGTAAATTTGAAATCAAATATGTCCATATTTACGAACATATACATACATATGTTTATATTTTAATGCATTTATTTCTTAAATGATATTAAAGTGGATAGATAAATTTATTCAAACAAAAACAGCTGGCGCCGGTTGAACGGAGTCGATTCATGTTTTGGACGGCGGTCAGTACACAAGTGTTTGTGGGCTGCCAGTCTTCTAAGATTAGTATCTCATTTTTAGGTGAAATGCATGGACATGGATGTTGATATAAATATCTGCGAAACACACACATGTGTACATTCGTATCGCACACAAACACAATTAGTCCACACCAACACACTTTGTGAGCACACATTTCATTTTTACCATATCGTACGACTGAGTAGGATAGTAAAACAAGGCCTTCAGCTATCAAACAAATGCATTCTTGTTTGGGTACATACATACATATAAGCGGTATGAGCATATAAGTGGTTTTTTATGTATATATAAAATAGTTGCTTAGAATATAATTTGCCACAGGTAAAGAATATCACCGGCTCGACGAATGCGTTTTAGCCGTTCGCCTCAGATGTATGCTGTTAACTTATGACGAATCACTGAACACAGTCGATGAAGTCTTATTAATTTATGACTATTTTTGTTTGCATCACAACAACAATTTTTTTAAACTATCATAAAATGTTAGTACTTTCTGACATTATGACACAATATGAGACCGTTTGAATACCGTAAATATATTTTATATATTTATTTGAGCTAAAGTTTTTTTTTGCAATTTGAGTAATTCTTTTTGTCAATATTTCGCTCTCCTTCGGATAGCTTCTTCAGGACAATAATAATGAAATATACAAAATATATAAAATATAAATAAATATATAAAACATAAGAAAAAGGGGGTCAAAATAACTAAATATTAAATATATAATATATATTCTGCATAGAAAAACAAGCTTAAGTTATAGAAAGTCTATGAGCATAATTTGAAATACGAATTATAAGAACCCGCTGCCTCTTTATTCCCAAAATAGAAAGCAGAGGCCTAGTCGCAAACAAAAACAATTAACGGATTCTCTTGGAGAAAACATGTCTGGTAGAAAACTGAATGAGATAAAAAATATCGAATATTAATTGCCAAGTTGTCTGACAAGTACTCCACATGTATACGGTAGAGCTAACTGTCGTCAATATCGTTATCTTTCTCCATGACCATGACTTTATTACCAAATTGCTTCCTTCAGTGGCATTTCTAGATTCTTGAACCATGCAAACAAAATTTAACCAACCTCGTTCACTTTCGTAATTCAATAACAAAAATAAGTTATGCCACAGCCAACTGTAAAAAATACGCATATGTGTTTGTGTGGCTTTCTTTATTGTGGGCATATTAAAAATTATCAAAAACTATTTTGTGGCCTTCGAAATGTTGGTTGCTATTCTGGCTAGTTGGCTGTTGTAGTTTTAAAACATGTGTCTAATTATACGTAATTAAAACATGTTCTCTATAACATGGGTTTATGGCAAACAAACAAAAATAGGACAGCCTTCTTATTGGTAGCCAAATAAAGCGAAATAATCACAAAGACAAATATACGTGTACCTCGGAATATAAAATAATTAAACGGTGCCGTTGTCAATGTTTAATTAAATTATAATTTTTACAGTAGTATGAAATTCACTTTTTTCGTGTTTTTTAAATTAAATGATGTCTGTTCAATATTAACTTCATTAAACAATTTGATGGACTTTGTATAAACATTTTTGCAGTCATAAATTACAATATGAGAAAAAGTGCTGAAGAGGCGGAGGCTTCATACAGTTAATATTAACTTTGGGGGCATATTCAAAAAATTGTTTTATATAAAAAAAAAAAATAATACAGTTCTTTATAAACACTTTAAACAAATATAATTTTTTTTAGTACGCACAGGTTTTTATTTTAATTTACACATCAATGTAAAAACTTTAGTTGAAAAATTTTTTTTGGATCACATTTTTTTTTTTTGCAATTAATAACTTTTTTTCTTTTTTGAAAATTTTTCAATTAATAGCTCTTTCTATTAGAAAGATTCCTTTCTGGAGTTATTAGCAGGTAAAACAATAAAACAGCTGCCGTATAAGAAATTTGTGTTTCTATTGTTTAGGTAAAATTAGGTTAGGTTGAATGGCCCATGTCTTACGACATACACCTAAGCCAATATAGGCTTGTTGTTCGCTCCGTGGGTTTAACCGTGAACCAGTTTAACTCATAGGTCTATAGGAACTCCGTGTCAGTCACAAAGTTCCTTAGTTTCCTCCAGCATACGCCCCGTAATTGGGTTATGTCTGGTAAGGTGTCTCTTCCAAAATGTCGGGATCGTATTTGTGAGAAGGCGGGGCACTGGCATAAATAGTGCTCCAATGTTTCGCTTTCCTCCCCACAAGTTTTCTCAGAAACGGTATTTCAACGACTACAGACGGACAGACGGACATCGCTCAATCGTAATCTCTATTGATGCTGATCCAGAATATACATATATACTTTATGTGGTCTTAGATGGATATTTCAATTCGTTAAAAACGAAATCACAAACTTATATATACCCTTACACATTTATGTGAAGGGTATAAAAAGGTAAAAAAACCAAATAATAAATTATTGAAGAAACGTAACCCATTATTGTGCAATTTTTTCCGAATTGTCGTGGCTTTGTGCTGGCTGTTTTTTTTTTGTTGCAAGTGTTACACATTTTTAGAATTATATTCTATATATTATAAAGTTTTGCAACATTATCGCGGACTCTTTGGGTTTTTCACCAAAATGCGTTTTTATGTAGCCATTTGAGTTTTTAACTGTTGAAAAATAATGCCCTCTAACACCTTCTTGAAATTTCTAAAATAATAATAACTAAAAAATATGATGTCAAGCAAATAAAAGAATCGTTCAGGTAGGCTATAGGGGGGGTATTTATGGTATCTTTAAAAACCATTAATTTGTAATTATATTAACCCATTAAGGCCATGTTGCCATTGAGCAATAATGATGAAACTTTTAAAATTTTATTATTTGTACCTAAATAATAAATAAAATAATTTTTAGGCAAATCGGGTCAGTGGGGGCCCAGATAACCCCTGTTGTGAAAACGCAACATTGGGCCTTAACGATATAATAATTAAAGGCAGGTGCAAAAATTTTTAATTAAAATATTTTATTCACGTCTTTAGAAAAAATATACAAAAAGCATACATTTATAATCTATATTTAATTATTTTGTGATATGCTGCAAAGCACTTCGGATGCACTGCTACGTCACATTTTTCACATTTGTAAATTATTTGGCTTCTACATATACGACATGTGAATCGTTTATCGTGATGAATAATTTTATGATCGACCTAATCAGTTCGAATCACTGAGTTAGTAGCGCTACTGGTAGAAGCTATTATTCTCTCACAGTTTTCAGTCGGCAAAAGAGATTCAATAATAAACATTCTGAACTCTAGTTGAGGCATTGGAGTATGTGTTTCCCGATTTTTCAAAAGGCAATTTAATTTCCAGGAGCTTACTAGAGCTGCATCTAAAGCATTAGTAAATAGTGGCCGGTACCATTTATTGTCTATATGACTGTAACGATTAGTGCAATCGACAATAAAATCAATGATTTCGTCATCAATGAACAATTTAAGAAGTTGCATTTGATTAAACAAATTAAGGGAATCGTCAAATTTCTGATTTTTTCATCTCACACGTCTACAGCAAGTCATAAAAATTCGTTATTACGATGACGGTTGGACCAATTAGTAGACAATGGAACTGAATGTGCTTCTGTTTCATATAGCTTCTCTTCATTGTACGTACATAACAACTCGACCTCACCTGCCACATCAGTTGGAAGGGTTCCTGGGTTATTTAAACACTGCTCATTTTCTTCAATATCTTCCGTATCGCTTATTTCATCTACTTTTGATGGTGGCAGGATTGTAATATCTATTTCGGAAGCTTTTTTTAAATCGATCTCATCCGCATCGGAACTATTATTTAAAATATCGTTAATCTCTTTCAAACTCAAAAACTTTTTATAAAACATTCTTTTTCTTTGCTCTATTCTGCTTGAGCTCAATTCACCAACTGACTTAAATCTTAAAATATGTTCTGCATCAACTACGCTAAGGAGCAACTCGAATTTGCACATATGTAAGCTACCGTTACTTCCATGCGACACTATGACGTCACTCAAGATTTTAAAATACTTAAATAACAACAACCAATAATTAACATGCCCATGTACATGCTTTTATTATACTGTTTCTAACAGCCTTAGATTGTATAAATACGTATACATTTGATAATTTTATTATATTTGCATATCGTTAATGCCCAGCGTAGCGTTTTCGCATCACGAATATATCCAGTCATAAAAATAGTAGAAAATATCTAGAATGATTGGATTTTTTAGTAGAAATATCAGTGGTCATATGTTAGCTTCCTCCCTCAAAAGTTTGATATAGGTTCATAACGTATATTCATTTATTTTTCCAACAATTTCCAATAGTACCCAAAAAACAGGGAAAATCAAAAATTTGCACAAAAATTTTTTATAAAAAAAAACCTATGTATGATAAATAACCAAAAACAGGTCGATTAGATATTAATTTAGATTTTATTTCTCTGTGGTTTATTATAATATATTATAAGCACAAAATGCTTGAGGCGTAGTTTAAGTGAACGTTGCGAAAACGCAACGCAGGGCCTTAATGGGTTAAAAACAAAATTTACAGTTCAAAATCTAATAGTTTAGGTCTAAAAATAAAACTTAACGTTTTCTGGTTTTTTAGCCGTCTCTTTACAGTCGATATTTATTTGATGCTAACCAACTCATCCGTAGACTCGTAGGAGCTTAAAATAATGCTTAAAACCCAACTACTTATTTCAAAATTCCAATTAACAAAATGAGTATTAGAAATGTTCTAACAGACCTTTAATACAGAAAATATTTTTTTCGCCTTGCAACACTTTTACTTTTCTTAACAACTTCTATACAAAATTCTTCTATCGGTTACATTGATTTGTATTTTTGGAAGTATCAAAAATTAAAAGTTTTTTGAATATTTAATAGTAAACTTATATATTTGTTGTAAGAGCAAATTAAAATGTATTATTTTAGGTCTTAAAAAAGACCTTACCGTTTCATATTTTTACACCTAAAATAATACACTTCAATTAGCAAATAAATAAGTTCATCTTAAAAATCTATAACCCTTTCAAGAAAACCTGGGCAGGAGACTGTTAGCAATAATTTATCTGTATACTGGAGGAATTTTTAAATATGTATTAATTTATCCTCTAATTCCGAAAATTGAGTTCTTAAGCGATGACAAATAATTTCAGCCTATATCCTTTAATACACTCTCTCAAAATATCACATACGCCTTTTAAAGAATGTCTGTAAGAAAAAAATAAGCAAATATCTACGATTAGTAATGAAAACAACTACCAACACATTGCTGTATTCAACGATACTTTATAGTTTAGTCAAAACACTTAACAAGTTCGTAAGTTAAGTACGCATTCGTGCCATTAGTTGGGCAAACAAACATATACAGAAAAACAAACCCAGTTACAAATATGGAAGCAGTTATGCATTTGTACGATTGCATAAATCCCTGCCAAATAAAATGTTTAAATTTATAACCACATATACAGCACCGAAAGTAGAAAAAAAGAAATTACAGGTAACTTAGTAAGTGAGACGGAAATATAACAAAAATAAACTTTGTACATCTACAAATATATCTTTGAGTATATACACGTAAAAAAGACATCGTTGCTAATAGAAAATCTTAAAATGATGACATTTCAGTGCCATCTTGTAAGGGTAATCAATCAGATTTGTTTCTGCATATAGCGTTGAAAAAAAAAATTAAAATTTTAAACAACAAAATTTAATCATTCGCAAATTTTAAAGGGAGACGAATCCCTCTCAAGATCTATGGAATATATTCAGAAAGTATTCAGAGCAAGCTTGATTGCAGATTTAAAATAACTTACTATTTCTAAGAATTTTTAAGTGCTGTATCGCAACTAGAAAATGCAAATTAAACTCTTTCTTCACTTCTGCAATTTCATCTGCCTGTCGCAGTTGCTGTTGAAAATGTTTGAATGAAAACGATGGTTCGAAACTGTGGCTATTAGAGCAAATTTCATAGAAACACCCAAATGCATTTTCTATACTGGAATAAATGATGTTTTAAACTTAATATGTTTGTTTTTATGTTCTGATTGTTTATTCGAGAGCAGACTCTTCCTAACGCTTTTAAGGATACAATAATCATCAGGCTTTCTAGTTCGATTTCTACTTTTTCAAAACTGAGAAAGAATTTCTTGTGATAAAATGGGAGTGATCAACATTTTTAAACAAGAAGATAAAGAAAGTAAAGTTGAAGACTTACTGGCTGGGGTACATACCATGTCTATTTCATGAGCACCACGTCGCTCATCAGCATTCAAATTCCAAACTCACTTCAAAACTAATTGTATACTGTTTTTAAGCAGCAGTGCATACTCATCTGAGTGGTGGTCGTAAAAAAATCACCACCTTTTTCAAAACTACAATTGAGTAAGTTACAAATTTAAACATTCTATACTTGTATAAGTCTTCTTACAAAAAATTGTATTCGTGCTAGGTTTTACTGCAAAGTGATGAGAAAGATAGTGACATCCCCTTTACTAAAGTCAACAAATGTAAGAAAAATTTATAAAATAATGAAAAATAGTGACCTGAGGTAAGTCGCAGTGTATTACGTCAGGCTAGTTGAAGAAAATTACACTCTTTTAAAACTATGTCCTGGGCTACGACTATGTTGTACATATTCTTATAGTTAAGTTATACGTTTAAAAAATACAGATTTATTATAGTTTGTTTGCCTCTCGCCCCAATGTGATACGATAAGTGCAGCAACCCCCCCCCCCCCCCCCCCAAATCAATTCCGGCATAATTCCTGTCAGTGAATATCAAATGCAACCCCTTCTTTAGAATTAGGATTCACTATCCCCACCCTACCAATTACAATTATGTTTGTCGAAGTATAATTTGCGTCTGATTTGTCGCCCTACCCTGTATATATAAATAGAAACTGAACACATAGAGGACCAAACCGTAAATACTGGAAAACCCGGCCAGGCGGTTTTCACATTCTAGAGCCTTTTTAATTTATCAATGGGGTTTATCTGGAACAAAGAGGATAATTACAACTTTTTAAGGATAAATGTTATCTTAACGTTACTAACGGTTCCTTTTAATTAAATAGAGTTTAGTAGAAATTCAAAAAATTGGTTTAGTCTATGGTAAAAATTATCCGTACTTATAATTTTTTCATTTTTGTAGAATACTTCTCATTCAAGTTAACGCTCAATTTGGTTTGAAAACTTTCAGTCCTTGTAGGAAATATTTCATCTAGCCTGCTTTTTGCTTTTTTTATGGACGTTAAAGGTTTGCTTTTTCATGTTTCATACAATATTTCAGTTCGTACCCAACATGCCAAATAGATATTTCTTAAAACTGAATTGCTAATCAGCTTAAGCTGCTTTATTTACATATTTGAACAGAGATTAGGGTTGAAATTACTCTTAAACTAAACGTTTACTGATTTGTTTCAAACCTCCGCACTTTGAGTGCTCCGTTGTTACATTTTTGAACTGGCACTGTGCAATTACTGGCTACACCGTAATGCAGCTACAACCAAATTGTTAACCTCCTGCCGTTTCTTTGCGTGTACGTATTTATTTATGGAACTGAGTGCTTGGATAAGGTAAAGTTGAATAGACAATTGAACATGTAATAACAACATTTGTTACCAACCCATCGTTAAATGTTAAACAAACAGAAGCACACGCTGGCGTGTATGTGTATACGTACGTTCATTCATCTGCTAGGGTTTTGGTTTGTATTTGCTGCATATAAATTTTATGAATTCGCACAACCCAACAAATGTTAATTTATCACAGTAGTGATTTACAGTTAAGTTTTATTATTTGTGCACATGTTGTGTGGGTTAAATTGGGTTAAATATAACCGTGGCTTTGTTGTAATAACATTCATACATTTATGTTCAAGGTTTTTGAAAAAATTTTGTGTGAAAAACTGTCGGCTTTCATTGAATCCAAAGGAATTTTTCCAAGTTATCAATTCGGCTTCCGTAAGGAACATAATACTGTTCAATCTTTAATAAGAATACGAAATTTGGTCACTAAAAATTTTGTACAACAAAAGTCGACGGCAATGGTCTTACTAGATGTTAAAGCTGCCTTTGATTCTGTATGGCATGACGGCCTTATCTACAAAATGATGCAATTTGAAGTACCTAATTTTTTAATAAAAATTCTTCAAAGCTTTCTATCGAGGCGGTCTTTTGCAGTTTGTATTGGATCATCCTGTTCCGAAAATTTCAATATTCCGGCAGGTTGTCCCCAAGGCTCCTGTCTTTCTCCAATTTTATATAACTTATATACCTCAGATCTACCCCAACTTGAAGGTTCCATCATGTCAGTATTCGCCGACGATACAGCAATATTATGCTCTGACATACTTTCTGAAAGCATAATCGCCAAATTAGAAAGAGATTTAGAAAAACTAGCTAGATATTACAACAAATGGAAAATTACCCTAAATGCAGACAAAACCCAGGCTATATATTTTACTAGAAAAAGAAAACCCTGTTATACTCCTCAACGAAATATCACTTTCCTAATTAAGGAACTTGAATGGGAGCAAAAAGTGAAATATCTAGGAATAATAATCGACCCAAAAATTAAATTTAAAGAACACATTCAATATATAATAAACAAACTCAACGTTCTCACTCGCATACTCTATCCTTTTATTAACAGAAAGTCTTCTCTAAGTACTGAAAACAAAATGCTTATATTTAAACTGATCTTCCAGGCCATTATATTCTATGCAGCCCCAATGTGGCAAACAGCTGCATCATGTCATATCAAGAAACTTCAGATTGAACAGAACAAGTTACTGAAACTTGTATATAATCTTCCTTGGTTCTATTCAACCCGCAGACTGCATACAATTTCGAATTCAGATCTTGTAGTTACCAGACTTAATAAACTGTCAGAAAAATTTTATACCAAATGCTCTTGGTCAATATATACTCATATTAATGATTTGACATCAGCTTAAGTAGTTCGTAGGATTTAAGTTAAGTTGGTTTTATTAAAATTTTTGAAAAATACATTCAAATAGGTTTTTTCTCTATAAATTTTTGCCTCCAATATACTTTTTTTGCAAATATTGTATATGTATAATTTTCATATTTACTAAAATTTACTAAGTAGAAAAAGTAGAAAAAAGAGACTTGAACTATTGTAATATAAATTTAAGTTGTAATTGTGAACACATATGCTATATGAAGAACAATAAATTGAATTGAATTGAATGTTCAAAAAATATATTTTTTGAGGTTTAGTAATATTCGGTAATATTACTTTCATGGACTAGAGATAGGTTAAAAAAAGAAATTCGTTTCAAGACAGATGTTTTTATAGACTTTTTTTCTATGTTTATGCCTTGAACGACTGTGTTTTCGTGCATATCTGGCTCTGCAAAATTTATATTCGTAAACGTTTTAGACAGTATTAATGCAAGTTAGCTTCTTAAGATTTTCAAAGGTGGCAAGTTAATTTACCATGGCTTAGTTAGATTTTGTAAATTTTTGTCTTTCTGGTTTTCACTCACTTTTCCAAAAAAAAAAAAATTGAAGCACGGTGCAAATTTTGTCAAGTTTAATGGCATTATATAAATTTTTTTTATAGATCCGAAATTCGTTAAAATATCATATTATTTCATGAACAAATAATAATTTCAATAATTTCGTACTTAGTATGGGGATATCTTTTGCTAAAGAACATTAAAGTACACCTGAAGATTGTATTACTTCTTTCTCATACTTTTCGCTTTCAACTGAGAACAAAAAAATTGGTTTAACAGCTTAGTTTGACAAATGTCGAATTAAAGTCCTATACTTTAAAAACCACGAAATGGATAACCCGTTACAATCCAGATATAATATTTTATAGTTTCCTAAAATGTTCTATATATGTATATGCATATATGTATACGTATGAGTAATTTTTAATAGTTCAAGTTTGTCAACTTCAGCCAAGTTAACTGTGCGTATGATTGATGTGGTAAAATGCTGGTGTTAACAATTCATGGTACGTATACGCGTGGTTGACATAAAGGGTGAAGATATTATGTTTTAGTTAAAACATACCACTCTTTTTTGATGTATTATGATCATCTAATGAAGTAAGCTATCCTTATTTCAGATTTTGATAACACGACTTTTTAAACTTCTTTCTAAAAACCGCGATTTTTAAAATCGAATATTACGTATTCGATTTTACTAAATATTATGCCCAAATATTTTAAATTTTAGGAGCTGTTCAAATGTTCTCATGTCAATTTTGTGCAACTAATACAAAACTAAAAAAAAAATTAATTAACTTTGTAGTGGAACTCTATGACATACAAATTTTAATTGCTTCTCTTTGGTGATGAAACTTTAGTGACCAACATCATAAATGCATAAAAATTAAGTCTAAGACATATTGATAGATGTATGCCAAATGAGATCTTAATCAAACGTCCACAAATGCTCTCCGTTTTCGTTTTTTTTACCAATTATTCCTTCTTTCTTATTTTCCCAGTTTCAGTACAATACAATGCACCTATTAGGGTCCTCCCCTGAATGTGACCCTATTTCAAAGAAAAATAAATTAATTAGCTAGTCACCAAACAATTTTTTTGCGATATCGGCCCATGTTTACACAATTAATAGCGAAACCAGGATTTAAAGAAACTTAAAATACATTTACAATAAAAGACAAAAACACAAATCTACAGATAATAGAAGTCAATCCAAAGCAACAAAAATACATAGCACGAAATTTATTTTGCAGTAAAATATATAATGGTCACTTAAATCCTAAAATTTTTATAAAATATTATAGTTTACAATATTTTTTTTTTGTTACTTTAGGTCTAAAAAATATACCTTAATGCTTGTTGTCTTTTCTCAGCCGTCTATATGCCGCCGACATTTCACTGCTGCTAAACAACTCATCAGTTTTTTTAATATTTTTTTAAAACAGTTATGCAATTTCATTTACATATATCAGAGTACACAGATATGTTTAGATGAAATAGCGTAATTGTTTTTTGGCTTCCGCGGTTTGCTGGTATTCACTTCAAATAAATAAGAGCCCCGTACAATGGGTCACCACACTAAAATGAGTTTTCGCTGCTAGAAAACATTGTATTTTAGTCGAGTTTCCCAAAAAGTTGTAATTATATACGCTGTGTCAAGAACTATAGTATAATAACTTTGATATCAGATACAACTTTGTCTTTTTAAAAAAATTTTTGTCTACGATAGAACATAAGATAATAAACTATTTAATTCTGAGATAATCGAAGGGTGAACTATTTCTTATTAATAGCATTTTGAATTTAATTTAAGTTTTCTTTTTCTTAAGGCCTTACTGGCGAGCACTTTAAGTACATGGAGTGGAGAGTAGAGCACTGTTTAACCCAATTCTTTACCTTCACATAAATACAGTCCCGGTATCTTGACCCAATTACATTAAGAAACTTTGCTAATGACTTGGAGTTCGTATAGATGCATGAGTCGAACTGTTTATAGTTAAATTCATGAAGTGCACAACAAGTCTGTGCTGGCTTAAGTGTATGTCAAAGGTCATGGGCTAACCTTTCAAGCTAACCTACAAATCTTGCAAGATTTTAAATAACAATATTTGCGTGTGAAAGAAATTCAGCTTGCCTTTTTCAGTATCTACATAAAAACCTTAATGTATAGTACGTGCATATTTTAGGACTTTGATTAAGTTTTTTTCAAACGCTTAATACATAAGAGAAAAATACTTGACGAAACGATATGGCCTCTGCTTTCTTGTTGTGGTATTACTCAAATATGCATTAGTTATAAAAAAAAACACTTCACATTATTTCCTAAAATACCTTAAGTTGGCCTATCAATGAGATAATTGTTTTAAAAAATAAAAATCCTTTCGAAAATTCACTTCAAGTCCAATTATCTTGAACTAAAGACTTCTCTTATAAAATCTGTTTTCGATTTTGCAGCTTGTCAAAATTTAAAAATGATTTTATAATTTGATTAATGGTCTACACATGAAGCATGTGAAAATAAATCCGAGTAGAAAAAAACACTTGGCAGACACACACACTTGCACAAACATTTTAAGATTCCTTTTGGTGTTCTACGAATATTTATAGAAAACCACATAAAAGCCATTAACCCACAAACAACAATAAATGGAGAGTACCAGCACTCATAAATACGAGCACATATACAACCAAATATCCTTTTTATGCAGTTTATAAATTCATAGCAAAAAATGAATTGATGTAGTTTTTACTTTAGCGTATAATTCATAAAGTTTAACTGAGCTAGGGAGAAAAAAAAAACTGTAAAGAAATTGCATTTGCACATCGCATACAAACACACAATAATTTTGAATTCATGAAAATATAACTTCTAACAAAAAATATTAGTTATTGTCTGCAGCAGCAGCAGAAGCAAAGGAAACAATTGTAAAGGTTATTTTAACACAAATAAACAAATGTATGCATGTATGTACATATATACAAATATAAATTATTCTTGGTTTTAAGTATAAAATAATGTGAAATTACATGCTTCTAAAAGCACGCACAAGCACACTTACCCAAACACAAACTCAAACTATGTCGCTTCTGATAACCTAGGGGCCTTGCAGTGCAATACTAACTGTTATTGAACATTTTAGTTGAAGCCATTCCCTTTACATAACTGTTAAATTTTCTTTCCCTTTCTGGCGACGATAGCAATAATAAGGTCTTATCTCTTTATAAGAGAGCAAAAGATTATTATGCTAAGAGAGTAGAAGCTTTTTCCGGCTTAAAAAGAGCCGTATATATATTTTTTTCTTTAGGCATCCCAGTAGTGTAAATATTAACATTTGTCTGTTTGCATCGAATATATTTCAGTGTTTATTTACTTGAGGACCAGGACATACTTTTAGTATGCCATCATAAGTGGTGCTTGTAAGTTTCGTATAACTTTGAGTGTTGCGCTTTGTTTTTTCTCTTTGCTTATTTTCTATTGATTCAGTTTAATTTTATAAAAGTTTACGTAGTTTTTATTTCAGCATCTATATTTGTGCTCCGTAGACAATTATACTGATTGTTCATTAAATAATTGGGTTAATTAGGAAAATAAAGGATAAGCTATTGAAATGTTCTAAGGACTGGCATGTCTTTGTTTCTCGTTTTTTTCCTGTGTTTAAGTTTGCATTCAGTTTTGAGAACGGTTGAAACTTTTTTAACTTTAGATTCAGTTATTGACAAACTGCAATTTCAGATATAACAAAAAAATTTCTAAACCACTTAGCTGCTTGAAAACCACTTCTAATTAAATTATTTTTATTCACGGTGTTAGTTTTTGGCCAGATGCAATTGCGCATGGAATTCTGTATTGAAGGTGATGCAAAAAAGTTGCAGAATAAAACTTTTTTTCTGTTTGTTCACTGCCTGACTGAACTCAATTTTATTATTCATATGGACTATGGCCAAATAAAAGAAAAAAAAACATGAATACGAACAGTCTATATAAATATGTGCAAACACACATTATAAACAAAATTCATGAAATGAACAAAATTTATATAAATGTGTGTATTGTTATGAAAGGGATATTTTAAATATTCAGATGGTTTTAGTAAAATAAATTTGTATGGTATGAGTTCTTTAAAGCTTTAGTAATAAAACATTTGTGAATAATTTAAGGTGAGAGGAACAATTTTTGTGTGAAACTTTGCTTACGTCAAATAAATATTCAACATAAATAAGGTATATTTCTCACATTTACTTCATAAATGTCTATACTAAAACTCTAACTTATACGAAAACACTACTTTTAAGCCAAAAAGAATATAGAGTCTGTCTTAGCTTTTGAGCTACCTTTTAAAGAGTTAACAGTTTGGATTATAAGCCCAGCATCCAAAGAAGCTGCATACTGGGATCTTTCCATATGAGATTGGGTATAATTAGCATGCCCAGGTATTTTGCTTTTGTATACGAGAGAATTGGTGAGCTATTTAATTTAGTTTGCATCTTCCTGCTTGTGTATATTTCGTGAACTATTATGCCTGACTTTATTGGTGTTCCCCAACTGCTGAGACAGTTCAACCTCTTATGGAGCGGTTGTTGAAGGTTTCGCATAGCCCATATAGATATTTGGTAGGATGATAATGATACAGTTTTATCAGCAAACGTAGCTATTACATTGTTATTTGATATTGGAGGTGGAATATGAGGTGTAAGCTATTTATTTATTTATTTATCCATCTAAGCCTATGGAATACAATATCCTTACAGGCTAATAATAATTTAATTACAAAATATATTAAATAAATCCTTATATTCTAATAACAATTTAAAATCAGTAATCGGCAACGAAAAATCAATGCTAACGATATTATTGATGCTATTTAAAGTATGCAAGGCCCGTAGCAACGGCTCACGCATTGCATAATTAGTACCATGACTAGAAACATAGAATAAATTACTGGATCTGAAAAACTTACATGGCACAAAAAATTTTATTAACTTTAATAAGTATTCACAATCGATATGACCGTTTATCAAGTTATAAATTACAATAGTGGATTGCATAGTACGTCTTACAGAAAGTGGCTTCAAACCCAAAAGCAAACAACGAGCATTATATGAAATTGGCATTGACAAAGTTTGAAAATTACGAAGCGCATATTTAACAAATTTCTTTTGAACTCTTTCAATTCTATTTGTATGTACATCGTAAATAGGGTTCCAAATAAACGAGCAATACTCCAATTTAGAGCGTAGAAAAGCTGTATACAAAATTCGTAAAGTAATGGGATCAGCAAAGTCTTGACAGTTTCTTCTTATAAAAGAGCAGACGGAATAGGCTTTAGGTATCATGTAGTCAAGATGAGCATTAAAATTAAGTTCACAGTCCAAAATGATACCCAGATCTAACATTTGATTGACCACTACTAAATTGCAATCAGATAACTTGTACTGGAAAGCATTCAGAGAACGAATATTGGGTTTGCGAAAGGACATTTGACAACATTTATTTACATTTAAGGACATATTATTCATATTGGACCAAATACCGGGTAGTTTAGCTCTCACATGATATTGAAGATCTAGTACTTGGTTGAAATGTTATATTAGTTTTAGTATCTTGTATTAAAACTGAACGTAGTGAGCTTAATGTAAAGTAATGGCACTTGTGTTGTCAGGCTATAACGGTGATCATTTAATAAATTCTCTGGTGCAGCTAAAAAAGTAGCGTTATCGGGAAGGGAGTTTAAATTTAAGGTTTAACCTCTATCATGACAAAACTTGATGGGCAGGCAAAGTAAACTTAATATTGTACTTTGGAACGCTAACGACCTTACTCAGCACTCACTTGAACTAAAAATTGTTAATAATTTGCAACGCTGTTCACAAGATAAATACTTACAACTCTAATCTAGTTAATTGTTATACTGTCAAACGAAAAACAGTTACATTTTTTATTTTATTCATTCCAATAACTTTTCTTAACCTGTAAAGTTTATAACATTCTGAATTCCTTTTTTATAACGTTTTGACCAAATAAAGAAATTGGTATAAATTACTTGTAATAGCTCGATGGTCTTTTAGTTACGAATTTGGTTTGCTTCCGGAAACCTCTACTTCATCAAGAGAAATAAAACAAAAATATTTTTAAGCCGTTTTTCAGTAGACATATTACTCATCTCTAAAACACATTTCACACAAAAGAGCTTTTTATCTGTAGCAAATTACTCAATCTTTTACACTAGTCACCCTGACAACACGCCACATGAAGGTACAGCAATAATAAAACGTAGCTCCATCAAATGCACTGAAATTCAAGATTTAAAAATATCCAAGAAACTTCCATCCTAATAGAAGATTAACATCCCCGAAAGGCAAAAACTTATTAGAAACAATAAACCAATACAAATGCAAGTTTAAAAGCACTGGAGAGCTGACTTATTGGCCAACAAACAATAACAAAAACTCAGATCTTTTAGACTTTTCTCTTACAAAGAACATACGAAATGATTTCCTAAACATAAAATTTTGCTTCGAATTCAGACCACTCTGCGATCATACTTTTCGATACACAACCGATGTTCTGCTTTCAAATCACAATAAACTGGTTGGAATTGTTTGAAGAAAACATTATAGAGATAAGACTCAATACAAATATATCGCTAAGAACTGAATTGGACTTGCATAGTTCTTTAGCGTCCCTTAATGATATGCTAGTGATTCTACTCCATCCAGAAAATACATTGCTTATAAATACAGTATTCCTTACCATATACAGAAGAACATAAAGGCAAAACGAAAGTTAAGAAAACGATGGCAAATCATTAGGTCGCCTCAGGTTAAAACTCTCCTCAATAGTCTTACAAAAGAACTCAAATCTTTGCTAAAGAGGGGCAAAGAAGACAGACTCCAAAGATATCTCAGCAACCTTGGCCCATCGGCTACAACAAATTATTCGCTCTGGAAAGCTTTAAAAAAATAGATTATGGAATTTTACACCACCAAACCATCCAAAAACCAGATCTCTCATGGGCTCTCACTGATGAATATTCTGGCGATCAATCTTTTCAAGGTGAGTGAAACAGCACTTCCAGCTGTCAAATCAAAAAATTTCAATTGATGAAATTAAAAAAAAAATTATAAAAATAAAATAAATAAAATAGACACGCATAATAGATTGTAAATCTCCTGGTTATGATCAAATCACTGGCAAACTCTTAAAAGAATTGCCTAATAAAGCGCTTGCTTATTTGAGAAATATATTTAATGAAAGCATTAAATACTTTAAAAATAAAAACAATAATAATAAAGCAAAAAAAATAAATTTTTTAATACACATTCACAGGGTGTAACTTAGAAGTTAGAGAAAAGACATGTGTGAAATCGTAGGAAAATACTATAGCAAAAATACTTATTTGTGATAAAAGTTTTCTATATTATGTTAAGTAAATAATACGTTTTCAGTTACATCAAATTTTACAAATATAGATGTGCAGTCCTTAGCAGGTCTGAAAAGGTTTAATTTTCAGTTTGTGGCAAAACGAGCCTGTTTTATTTAAACAATTTTTTCTATTGTCAAAAACTTCTTGGCTACTGACAATATATTCTCTAGCAGCCAGAGCTATGCGCATTTTATTTATCTCAGATTTGTTGAAATCTTACTTCGGACAGTACTTTGCTAACATTTTTTAAGTAATCGCTCCCTAAAAAAAAATTGCCAGCTCGTATTTTTCACATAAGACAAAAAAAAATTGTAGATTTTATGTTATTTCCAATCTGTTTGTGTAAAAACTATTAAGCAACCAGGTTTCGTCTAAATCAAGCACTTGTCAACCATGAAATGAAAATATGTTAAAACTTTTATGCCGCCGTTAACAATTTTTTACCAATGAGTTTGATTTTTTATTGACTTAATCAACCGTAGATACAAACGTAATAATGAAAAGTTCATAAAAAGTTATAAAAAATATAGAACAGCCTTAACAGTGTCTGTATGAATGCCATACATATCTGCATACCAACTAGAGTTTTTCATAACCCTACCATTTCTGGGATTCTAGCCTGAAAAAAGTGAGTAAAAATTATAGAAATATGTTTAAGCAAATACACTAATATTAAGTTAGAAAAATATATAAATTTTATATGACGCAGCAATGAGGAAAAACTTGTTTGGTTGTTGCATAAATTTAAGCCTGCAGAACTGTGCAATAATCCAGCAGACAAAACAACAATCCTGTAATGTTCTTTTATTGATAGATACCAAGTTTCGAGGCTATAAGGCCTGTGTTTCATCTTTGAATTAAGCCATCATCTTGTGCTTCATAGACTATTCTTTCCAAATTTATTGGCACACAGAAAGTCAGAATTAAGGGCCTATAAGTCTTTGGTGAGGAATAATATGTCTTACCAGGTTTCTGGATAAACGCAACCATTGCTTCCTGCTTGGTTATCAGTATGTATTCGTAAGTTTGGCAAGCATTTAAGTTAGAATGGGTTGAAACTAAACTTATCCCCTTTTGTGGGAGTCCTAGAAAGATACCATCCTGATTGGCAACCTTGATAGGAGGAAACATTTTTATCGCTTTATTTATCCTATTGTGCTCACCACTTACCCCACCGATTAAACTAAGTCTAGGTTATACTGCGCTGCATGTGAAATGTGTGCGTCCCTGGGAAGTTTGATGGATTCTTTGATAATTGGAATACCAATTTCGCTAACACTGCCCAATTGCCCTTCAGAATCTACATTTAGGTGTCTGTATTTTTGTTGTAGCTATAGAGCCTTTCTCTATAGTCCTCCTAGTTTATAAAATTTTTCTTTATTGTAAAGGCCTTCGCACCCAATGGCCCGTATCTCTCCTGGCACTCAGCCATGGGGACTTCCTTTCCCGAACTTTGTAACTCTCTTCGAATGACTCAGCTAAAGCATCCGTAATAATTGTTACCTTACTGTCTTCTTCCTCTATTTCTAGGCGACTACGCTGATTGAGAATTTAGTGCCTTTTCGAATTTTTACCAATTAGTTTTTGCCCGATTTTGAAAGGTTTTGCCTTAAAAACCTTGGGTTGGCAAATTAATGAGGTTACACAGTTGGCTCCTACAGGGTTACCCTGACACTAGCTTCAATGGTGGGGCTAACATTTATAGAAACAATTTTTATTTATTTTAAAGTTTCCTTAAAGAGCGCCAGCACAATGTAAATGTGTTTAGTATGGTGCTGAAAATGAAAAATTGATGTGGCGCAGCTTAAACGCAACTGAGTGCAAAATACTCATTTAGTTTAGTACATAAAGCAATATCTACTTGCTTTTAAAACAAGTCGAGTCCATAAGCAAAGCTATACTAACATTTAGGAAGGGGTTGCTACGATGAGTGACAAATAGTGAGATGTTTTGTAAATGCATACCGGATATCACATCCGATTTCTCCGTTACGAGGATCTGTCCATCTGCGCAATGCAATAATGAAAAACGTCTCAACAAGTATGAAACTAATTATTCTATTCAAGTACTTATTTACAAAATTGGGTAACATAGAAAGACCAATTACTATGTAACCCAGAAAGCTGCATTCCATTCGACATAAAAACAAACCTGTTTCTAGGCAGGTGGGAACAAAATCTTAAAAAAAACTAAAATCGTGTACTCTTTCACTGAACTCTATTTAGCAGCAAATCTATACATACAAGATATAATCGCCATTAATTAACAGAAACACATTGAAATTAGCAAGCAATTTTTTGGGAATTTTTCTCCAAAAACAGTGAAGCGGATTCCAGGAATTTTGCCCCGCAAAATCTCGAACGAAAAACCTTGTACAGACTAATGAGAAATAAAAACGGCATAAAATTTATTTACGAAGGCAGTCGCAGAAAAATATTTGCCTTCTTAGTAAGTAAAATATTCAATGATTTTCGATTTTGCATTGCTTAAGTTCAAGTGACCATTGGGCATGGTTTGTAAGTAGAAAATGTTCTATTCTATATGGTTGATCTCGTGTGCAGAGAGACTCTAAATTGCATTGATTTTCATATAGAGCTCTTGCATATTTGATATGGTTGAAGATTTTATATAGAAATTTGAGAATTATGAAAAATTTAAAACAAGTAAGAGTGATATATTCGCCTGTGCCGACTTATTAGGATTTATTTAATAATGAAAACTGGTCCCTGTTTTATTTATTCTAAATGTGATAAGCTCAAAGTTGGTTTGAAAATCAATGCTACTTAAGGAATTTGTTCGATAAAGAAATAAATTATTTGCTTCTGACGCACGATTTCAATATTTGTATCACTCAATAAAACAACATTTTTCGATCGACGTTATAATTCATACTGAAGCCAGGATTTATTTTTACAAATGCGTTTTATACAAAGTATGTTTCAAAAAACGGTATGTATGTAACAATAAATTGGAATGTGTACCGCAAGAAATGAAAAAAATAAGAAATTAAATGACAAATTTTAATGAGAACAAAGGCGTCGGCATAAATTGCTAAAATTCAGTGGGAGTATAATTTAAAAATAATTCATTGTATATAATTCAAATTCTTTCTGTAACAATATATGTTGTGACAAATTTAACAATAAATGTAATGATCGATTGATCCTGAACATTCCGGGGCCATTGAAAGCTTCAGGTTTCAAGGTTTCAATAAAAGTGCTAGCTTGTGAATAGGTCTTCGAAACAATCCAGATGCAGTTTTGACATCAGCGACTCTTATTTTACCGTCATTGCCTGGGTACAACCTTACAATGCGGCCCAATGGCCATTTTAACGGAGGTATGTTGTCTTCGTGCACCAGTACCAATGAGTCAATATGAAGATTCGGCTGCATCTCTGACCAACGGTTCTTTTTAAGGAGCTCATTTAAGTATTCGGAAGACCATTTTTTCCAAAATTGTTGTTTTACCGCTGTTATTCGCTTCCACCTTTCCAGGTGACTAATTTCGTGACATTCTATCTTTCGTTCTGGTAACGCATTGAGTGGCGCGCCAATTAGCAAATGGCCTGGTGTCAAGGCTTCCAAATCATTGGCATCGCTTGGTAGGGCTGATATCGGTCTGGAATTCATAATAGCCTCAATTTCAATAATTTAATAAAATGTTTGTTACAAAAATTGAAAATATTGGTTTGATAGGACTTGTCTGTGAATGATCGTTTGAGATCAAGTAGTTTTGCGTTAGCTCCAACAAAATTTGTTGCGTTGTCGCAATATATGTTAGCTGGTATACCGCGACGGCCAATCAGCCTTTTGAGTGCTGCAATAAATGCGTCGGAGGAAAGGTCTGAAACAGGCTCGATGTGAACTGCTTTGGTTGAAAAACAAATAAAAATTGCCACATAACATTTGTAAGGCTGCTTTCCTCGAATCTTTAAATACGTATAAATCGGTCCACAAAAGTCTACTCCGCAATTTTCGAATGGTCTTGAAACTGTAACGCGGCTCACTGGTAGAGAACCCATAACCTGAGTTAGTAGCTTAGGGCGATAGCGGATACAGCTAGGACATGAACGCAGAATTTTTCGTGCTATTGATCTGGCCCCAACTATCCAAAATGTCTGCCGAATGAACGATATCAGTGCATTCGGACCAGCGTGAAAATTGGCCACATAATAATGACGGGCCAAAGTAGTTACAAATTGACTGTCTTTCGGTAACAAGAATGGATGTTTCCTATCGTGGGGAATATCAGCGTTTTGCAGTCGACCTCCAACTCGAATTAATGAAAAATTATCAACATCTTCGATGAAGAGACTTAGTGATTTTAATGAGTTCTTAATGGGTAAATTTTTCTTCAACATCTTAAACTCCTCAATGAAATAATGTTGTTGGATGTTCCATATGATACAAAGTAATGATTTGCGTAATTCCTCTGTTGTTATTTCCACATCCGTTACTCTGCTTTTAAATCTGAACATTCTACAAATGATTCTTAGCAGGCGATGATAGGAACTTAGGCGATTAACTAATTTAATAATAGGATTTTCGTAAATCTGGCAATTGAATACAGTTTTCCGTAACGCTGAGTTTACTAATGGATCCATTTCTGTCAATTTAGTTTTCGGCCAGTGTTCCATCGATTGTCGAAGAAAATTTGGGCCTTGCCACCAAATGGAGTTTGCTAGTTCTTGTACTGTACATCCTCTAGATATGATATCTGCTGGGTTAGAAGAAGTTGGGATATGATGCCAAGTGCAGCCTTCGGTTTCCTCTTGGATATCTGAAATTCGATTTCCGACAAAGGTAATAAGCGTAGATGAATGCTTTTGAAGCCACTGTAGCACTACTGTTGAGTCTGTCCAAAGAAAGGTTTGCGGTGTAGTTGTGCCGAATATAGGATAAATTTTGGTATATAATTTTGCTAGCAAGTGTGCTGCACAGAGTTCTAATTGTGGAATTGTTTTCTTTTTTGTTGGGGCTATTCTACTCTTAGCTGTCAGTAATTGAACGCGAATGTTACCATTGCTATCAGTGGTTCGTACATAAAAACAACAGCCGTATGCACGAAGTGAGGCGTCGCTAAAACCATGCAACTGTAATGATATAAAATCTGCCTGAAAAACGAAACGTGGAGTTTTTATTAAATGCAAATTATCAAGGTCACCAATAAGCGACAAAAACATATCCTTTGCTTGCTGAAGTACTTCTGTATCCCAGTCAGTTTTGGATATCCACAAGTCCTGCATTAGGACCCTTGCTTGAATTATAAGTGGACAAACTAAGCCCATTGGATCAAAAATTGATGATACTAATGAGAGTATTGACCTTTTTGTCACTGATGAATATTTCTTTTTCGGCTTGAACGAAAAATGAAACTGATCTGCAACGGAATCCCAAGTGATTCCGAGCGCGCTAGTAATAGCCGGTTCCATAATGTTAACTAGCTCAGTTTCAGTTGTCGCTACGCGGAATGTTGGGCTGTTCGAGTTGAATTTAGTTAGTGTAAATCCACCTTGGCTTAATAAACTTGTTGTTTCTGTTTTGATGCGAGATAGCGTTAGCAAATCGTTTGCACCACTCAACAAATCGTCAACATAAAATTGAGTTTTGAGGACATGAGAGCCCATCGTTTTTTTTTTTTTTTTTTTTTTTTTTTTTTTTTTTTTTTTTTTGACGTTATAATTCATACTGAAGCCAGGATTTATTTTTACAAATGCGTTTTATACAAAGTATGTTTCAAAAAACGGTATGTATGTAACAATAAATTGGAATGTGTACCGCAAGAAATGAACAAAATAAGAAATTAAATGACAAATTTTAATGAGAACAAAGGCGTCGGCATAAATTGCTAAAATTCAGTGGGAGTATAATTTAAAAATAATTCATTGTATATAATTCAAATTCTTTCTGTAACAATATATGTTGTGACAAATTTAACAATAAATGTAATGATCGATTGATCCTGAACAGAATTGCTTAGAAGTTGCTGGATTTTCCTATTCAGGGCCTACAACAATCGGTAGAAGAGTACTACCGGAAGTAAAAATTTTACAAGCTAGAGGTGAACGAAATTTCACTAGGCTGGTACTAATTTTGGCATAAGCGTGTAAAAATTTGACAATGAATAAAATGGCTGGATAAAAACGCTTACCAGAGGCGCTGTGGTAACTTTTATCGGTCAAAGGTGTACTGGCTTTTTTATAAGAAACTATTTTAGGGTCATAGAACTTTTGTCCACATAATTATTGTGGAAAAATTTTGTATAATAGATATATTTTTTTATAAATGGCACCGCCCATATGGCCATATAAGACCACCTGAAACAGCGTTATGCACACGTATGAAAGTATGTGCAGAAAAAAGTAAATACAAGTAAGTTGGTTCTTTGTTTCTAAAAACATTAGATAAGTTAAAGCTTACCACAGGAAATGCTTTAATGGGAATAAGTGTTAGCATGGCACTCACTAGCAATAATGAGAAGATAATTTTCTGCAAATAATAAAATTTTAAAACATTTTTTTAGGACCACAAAAACCTAGAAATAAATATTTTGCGTTCTGGCATTACACTTTGTTTTTCTGTGTGTTTTTAATGTGTGAAATTAAGGGAGAAATCAAGTGCCCGGGAAATTTTTATTTAGAATTGGGCTGTATATGTTTTTTTTAATTTACCAGCATTAGTACATCATTAGAACTATCATGTCAATCTGTTAAAGAGCAATAGCAGCCGGCTTAGAACTACCGCCGTCAGCAATTGTTATGAGACTAGAATTTCTAGATGACAAAAAAAAAAAACAACAGAAATACATGTATTAACATATGTTGGCGAATTTTTCAACAAAATTTGTGATTTCAAATAAAAATCAGCCATAGAAAACTGACTTACTGTAAAAATATTTAAATAGAATAGCATTACGATAATTTCATTGCAAAATAAATGTAGTTTTCTTTGACTTACTACTTTTCATTGAACTGCCTAAGGTGGCGTCCTCTTCACTAATGTAAATTTTTTATGCTGTCGAAAAGCTCATTTAGCACAGCAAAATAGTAAAAAAAATTTCACCACAGTAAAATATTTTTCCACCATAGTACTTTCAATCTTTCAGATCATTCTACAACTCACTTTAATTTTGCTCAGGCGATGGTTTGTAGGTTTCTTTTGTACAAGCGTTGACCTAATGTACAGCTCGGACTTTTTCAATCGTGTACGTTTATTGAGTAATGGACATTTTATTAAAATTTGCAAAAGAGCCGAGATCAATAAAATAAAAGTTAGGGCCTTTTAACACGATATCAACTATATAAATCTTTTACTTTACTTTAACGTGACTGCGATATTAGGAATGCAGATAAGTTGCATGCATTTCAATTATTGTGCATGTATAAACATATTAGCGGAAATCACCCTTGGTTGCACATCTGCAATTTTAGCAGATATAGCATAATTTTTTGCTACAAAGCGTGAGTAGCTTTTTCAAGTGTTTAGCAAAATAATTATATCAGTTGATTTTAGAGTAACGGAAAATATAAATATTTTTGTTTTGCAAATTGAGAAGGAAGTTTAGAAAACAAAATTCAAAAATTTCATTATTCATCTTTTCGTTGGCCGTCTTTTATTGTTGACTTTTTGTTTAATTGCCTTAATTTTATTTTTACTTTCTTCATTTCCTTCCCTGTTTTATTTATTTGTTTACAAAATTTAATAAAGCGAGTTTGCCGCATGAGATAAACTAAGCCGCAGCCAATATTTGAAAAGCAACGCCGTCGATAAAATTTGCACGTGAAGCAACCGCCCGATTTTTTGCTTATTTTATAAAATTTAATAAAAATGATGCATAATAATAGATATAATATTCACTTTTTGCTATTTTGTAAATGCTTCTTTGAGCAACGTTAGCATTAATTTAATTCCAGCACAGGCATGTTTTGTGGCGGCCTTGCCGTCATACAGTTTTTTGAGCGCAGGAGTTTACGTGTTGAAATGTAGAAAAACAAGCAGCTGTTTTAGCATTTAGCAACATTTGCAAATACGGATCTGCAATGGTTTTTGATTATGCATATTTGCTTAAGTGTTGCAAATCTCGGTTTCATACATTTTGTTTTTGTAGTGTTGCAGACTATGGCACATATGCTACGGTTACAATATCTGCAAGGTCTGCAAGGGTAATTTGCAATGAAGGGTGAGTTCCGCTAATAATAGTAGAATTAGATTGGTTTGTTTTTCTAAATATTAAGCGAATTTTGAGACAGTCCTCTGCTTTCGGCTCAGCATGCTTATCTTCTTTTAACTTTGTATTGTGTGCACTTTGACACTCTTTTTCTTTTTTTCTTTGTACTAGTATTTTATTGTTTAAACAAAATTGAAATAACAAAAACTGACAACACAATACAACACTCACGTGTGGTGAAAAATACTCCTGCTAAGTGAACACGAACACTTTTCAAAACACCAGCTGTTAACTTGGCCATAAATGTGTTTGTTCTTTCATACTTGTATTTACAATAGCGCTGCTATTCTTATGCTTGTTATTGTTTTATTTAAACTTATGTTATTCCGTTAATACAGGGTGGCCCAAAATTAACGAAGGGGTTTGAATTGCTTATGTCTTTTTATTATTATAATTTTATTTCTTATTTTCTTTTCAATATTTTTTAAAGAAGATTTGGGGATTTTAAAATGGAGCAGCACTCAATACAACAACGTGCCCAAATTTTTGAGCTTTATTTTCTAAATAAACGATCGAAAATTTTGGCTCATATTGTCGATATTTTAATGTACTGGTTGGACTCTCACTGTCAACAATAAACCGTCTGGTTGCAAATTTTTAACAACAAGGGATAGTAAGGAACCTTCCTGGTGCTAGCAGACGACGAACGGTGCATACTGATGACAATATTGAACTGTTACAGCCGAGTGGCTGTAAACTGGAGAAATACCAACAAGGCGACTTTCGACACAACTTGGCCTCGCACTGGCCTCGCTGCAGAAAATTTTGCATACAATAGGAATGTTTCCATTGAAGTTTCGTTTGTCTAAGAATTGAAACCGGCATATTACCACCACCGACTCGATTACGCAGTTTTTTTCCGGCAAAAAGCAAGAGAAAATCATAATTTATAATTTAATTATGAGCGATGAAGCCCATTTTCAATTAAGTGGTTTCGTTAGTAAGGAAAACTGCACTATGTGAGCTATGGAAAATCCGAGAGTAGTTCAACAGCAAGTGTACGGTTTGGTGCGGTGTTTCATCGGAAAGCATAATTGGTCCTTAGTTTTTTTGAAAATGAACACAAGGTCACTCTTTCGTTGAATGGTGTCAGATATTTAACAAGGTTACAATATTTTTTTTTAAACAGCCCTTAAAAACAACCCACAAATATGATTCCAACAAAATGGAGTCACAGCGCATAATGCGAGGGAAGCAGTGGCTCTTTTTTACGGGAAATCTGTGGTGAAAGAACTATTTCTCATACAAGTTATTTTAACTGGCGCTAGAGTTCACGGGGATAAACAGCTGCAGAGTATTTTCTTTGGGGTTATTTAAAAGGAACAGTCTACATTAATAAGCCAAGAACCATCCATCAATTAAAAAGCAATATACGTGACCATATAAACAACATAACACTGCAGTTTTGTGAAAGGTTATGGAAAATGTTTTTGAAAGAGCATGAGTATGCGAAGCAGAAAATGGCCACCACTTGCGAGATATTATTTTTCTTAACTGCAGATGCCGGTCGTTTTGTAGTCTTCTTTTCTAAATATTTCCGTTTTCAAATTTTGTGATGAAGAAGTATTTTAGAAAATAGAGTAGAAACAAGTTGTGCATCAGGGGGGAGGGGTTTTCTATGCAGTTTTTTGGTTTGGAATATTTGTCAAATTACAACTTATACGGGAAAGTGCCGACAAATCTGCAAATGCAGGTCGTTTTGCGGTCTTCTTCTCTAAATATTTCTGTTTTCAAATTTTGTGAAGAAGTAGTATTTTAGAAAATACAGTAGAAACAAGTTATGCATCCGTGGAGAGGGGTTTTCTATGCAGTTTTTTGGTTTGGAATATTTGTCAAATTACAACTTATATGGGAAAGTGCCGACAAATCTGCAAATGTAGGTCGTAATAAAAAAAATATAATTATGTCTTACATAAATAAGTTATAAGCAATTCGGGGTTGGAATAGTTAATTTTGGACTACCCTGTAGTTATGTCTGTCGGTCGATTTTGTTTTTTGCATATACACATAAATATACGGCGATATAAGTGATGTTGTTTGTATGAAATGTAGTTGTATGAAAAAAGTACAAGAGCCTGCATGATAAGACAACCATATACATTTGTATGTGTATTGTAGGTAAATGTACTGGTACCATGGCTACAACCACAGCTACGGGAACAATAAATGAAAGAAACCAAAAAGGCTTACATGTACTTGTTTTTAATCTAAAAGGCTTAAAAACCGTTCTCTTCTCCTTCACAAAGCTCACACTGGATGTTGACAATATTCTTTTGGTGTAAGTTTTATGGTTAACTGTAAAACTAACAACAGCAAACACGGTAAAGCAATTTTACCAACAGCCATTCAAAGAAACCATGCTTAATGATAAAATTTTGAATTAAACCTCTTTTGCTTTTATTACTTGGTACCTTAAAAAGAGCTGGCCGAATTCAAATTTTGCATAATAAACAAAATTGTCGTATCTGGGTTTCTGAGAATCATCAAGTAATTGAAGAGGGGCCATTACATCCAGAAAAAGTCACTGTTAGGAGAGCTCTTTGGTGCGAAGGTGCGATTTGACCTTACATCTTCGAAAACGACGATATAACGACTGTCACAGTCAACTGGGAGCATTATGATTATATGATAACCTACTTTGTTCTACTTTCTATTCAAGAATACAACTTGGAGAATATGTGGTTTCAACAAGATGGGCCAACATGTCACACAACTCCAGCAAATGTGAGATCAGTGTAAGAGAAATTTCCTGGCCGCGTAATTTATTATCATGGCGATATCATCTTACCACCAAGATCATGCGATTTTACACCATTAGGCTTCTTTTATGGGACTACGCGAAAGACCGTGATAAGATAAACCTTTCGCTCTTGAGCACTTAAAAACCAACATTCCTCAAGTTTTGGCTGAGATACCGCCCATTATGTGTCAAAAAGTCACAAAAGAACCAATGCTTGCAACACTTCGCGTGGTGTTCATTTAAATGATGCAGTGTTTCACACATAATGTCAATGTTCAAACTTTATAGTTAAACAAGTAAGAGTGCTATATTCGGCTGGGCCGAATCTTAAATACTCTTCATAATGCTACATACGTTCTGATTGAGTTTTGGTGCGAAAAGTCGTTTTATTTGGCTTTCAAAGCCGATTTCTTGAAATATCAGGAGACGCTATACCTCGGGTATATATGGGACGATAATTTAAAAAATCTGACCAAAAAAATTACCAAAAATACTCTTTAAAACCCGGTTTTTTTTTGGCTATATCTCGGCTATCCGTGGACCGATCTTACTGAATTTCAATAGCAGATTGATTTAACACATTTTAGCGAAAGAATGAGGTTTCCATCACTCTCATATGTGTATGTAAAAATTTGGTAATGAAAAATCTGCACACTTGAATATGAGACGCATGTATACGCTGTTAATACTCTGTCGGGTAAAATAAATCCTTTGCTATTGAATATTTTCAGTGTGTTTCATAAAACAATGATCATATACATATTTACATTCCTTGTTAATACGGAATGATTTTTTTTCTTGGGCACGTTGTTGATGATCTTGCGTAGAGTCTGATACACATATGTATGTGTATGTACGTAAGTACGGAGGGATACACAAAATGATTTTTTTGTGTGTGTAATTTGCAAACTCTTCGCAATTTTTTTATTCTCTTTGCAATTTCTGCTCCACGTACGTTCTCTTTTGCAAAGTGCAAAGCTAAAATTGAAAAGTGTAATTTGCAAAGACTTTGCAAATAATTATGATGTTTCGTTCCACAAAAACTGTAAATTGTATTTTTGCAAAGCAAATTTTGATAAGTTTATCAAAGATTTGCAAGGTAAACGATCTTTTTGCAAATTCATATTGTTATAACAAATGAAACTTTCAAAATGTTAAGACGTGAGCTTTTGATCGACGATCGTGAAGAAGTGATTATAAGAAGAAATTATAGAAACAGAATTAATTTTTCGGGACTACAAAACTTTAATTTTAAAGAGTGCTTTAGATTGAATCAAATCCAAGTTGAATTCATTTTAAGTAAGATTAAAGAAAAATTAAAGCACAAAACACAACGCAGTCATGCGTTATCTGTTGAAAATCAACTGCTACTGTGCCTGCATTGACTTGGAAATGGTTCCCAGTACCATGGAGTTTCAGCTATGCATGGTGTTGCAAAATCAACAGTTTGCCGAACCATCCATAAGGTTGTCGACATGCTAATAGACGTTTTATTTCAAAACACAGTGCGGTGGCCCGATGACGTTAGTGGTATTGCTGAAAAGTTTTTTGAGATGGGTGGATTCCCCTGTGTATGTGGTTGTGTGAATGGCACAATCGTTAAAATTGATGCGCCTTCATTACACGAGGAAGCATATGTGGACCGCCATGGTAAGCACTCATTAAACGTAATGATGATATGCGGACCAGACTACTAATTCTTAACGCAAAGTGAAAAGTGATAACACGCAAATGCAAAGTAGGTTAAATGCTTTGTGGAACATTTTTCACATTCACTTTTCAAAAGAGCGCAAAGACTTTGCAAAGAGAGCAAAAATGTTATTGGTACTAAGAGAATTGCAAAGAATTTTGTGGAACAGAAACAGTAATCACTTTGCAAAAAATTCAATTTGATAAGTGCAAAGTGAAAAGTTGATAACTTGTTTCTTGGCATAGGGCCATGGACCGATTTAAAAAATTTTCCAATTTTGCTTTTAAACACCTTATATGTACCATTCTGATCGATTTTTGGTACCAAAAGTTGTTTTACATGGCTTTTAGAGTCGACTTCTTGAGAAAACGGGAGGCGCTATATCTCGAGTGTAGATGGGCCGATGTCGAAAAATGATCCACTTTTGCCTTTAAATAGCCTATATATACCATTCTGATTGACCTTTGGTGCCAAAAGTTGTTTTATTTGGCTTATAAAGCCGATTTCTTTAAAAATCGGGAGACGCTATATCTCGGCTATATATGGGCCGATTTCAAAAATTCTTCAATTTTTTGAATTTAATGAGCACTAAAAATGATATGGCCTACTTTTTAAGGAAATTTTTTTTTTAAAAATCTGACTAAAAAAATGGCTATATCTCGGCTATCCGTGGACCGATCTTACTGACCCACTACCGGGGTTTAACACGTTTTAACGAAAGAATGAGGTTTCTATCTCAAACCGTTTTCTCAGAAACGGTATTTCAACGACTGCAGATGGACAGACGGACAGACGGACATCGCTAAATCGTAATCTCTATTGATGCTGATCCAGAATATATATACTTTATGGGGTCTTAGATGGATATTTCAATGCGTTACAAACGGAATCACAAACTTATATATACCCTTACACATTTATGTGAAGGGTATAAAAAGAAATGTGTTTTATTTACTGCAAAATTGATAAACCCTTGCTACTTCATTTGGTCTCGCTCATCTGGATTCCCCATATAATTCTTGCATTGATGTCCATGGTCTCGTTACTTTATTTACGTCTCTTTCTTTTGAAGCAAGTGAGTTTGCCCTTTCATTTCAAGGTATTCTCGCATGTTCCAGCATACGGAATTACCGCTAGTTGTCGTTCAATCAACCATGTGTGTGAATGATTTGTTACACAGTTAATTTAATTGTATCTTTATAATTGCTCCTGTTACTTAATATTGTAGTGTGTTCAGTTTCGGAAGAATTTTTTAATATTTGAAACGTCATTTGGTCTTTCAAGCTATACTATCTGATCCCTTGAATTTTGCTGAAGGAATTTCATTCATGAAAACTTTGTGAAATATCGAAACATTTTTTCATATACCTAATTTGTTTCCCAAATCAGATAAAGCTTTCATTGGTTTAATCAATTTTTTACGAAATTACGAAAACGAATGAGACATTTATAATGAAATTAATATGTTAAGTCTCTTCAAAAGTTATTTTCGCAATGAACGTTTTCACTGATGTAATGAAAATATTAATGAACTACCAAAAATGAACTTAATTATTTATTTGCTATAAGAGCTGGAAATACAATATGTTAATATTATATATCTTATTACTTTCAGCCGTCTGTATGCCGATGCCATTTATTTGGTGCTAATCAACTCATCAGTGGACTTAAGGAAAGGTAAACAAAATGCTTCAAACCTATTTGCTTACTCCAAAGTTTCTGTGGGAATTTCCATTAATGAAATTACTAGAATTGTAAACAAAAATTATTTTTACGTACTCGGATTTTAACACTTTCTCGAAGTTGGAATGAATCTGTTGTATTTGTATTTATTACTTGTTAGTGTACATTTCTAAAAATGTTTATAATTTTCCTTTTATTATTACTTGAAAATTCCACATAATTTTTAAACGTAAGTGATAAAATTTTATGTATCAAATTTCCAGCTGTATTTAAACCCATTTCTTGGCATATTTATAAAATATGTTTCTTATTTTTTTAATCTTTTTTTAAGGACTGCAACAAATGGTTCCCTAATTTATGCAAAAGTCCTGAGCTTCCTCACATTCTTAAAAAACCAAAAAAAAAACTTGTTAAGAGATAATTTTTTACTCTTTAAAATTATAGCGCTTATAGAAAAAAAACATGAAAATATGGGATGTAACATACATTTTCTTTTCAAACAAAAACCTTTGGTGAACGATAACAAAAGAATTTCACAGCAGCTTTTGCACATAAAAAAGGCTTTAATGTTAGACATGTTTAAACGTGGAAAATCTTTTGTTTAACTCTTCTTTTCTTCTTAAATAATGCAGCGTTCATACGAAAATATTACAATCACAAAGTTTATGATTTTTAAATTCATAAAATTCTCGTGTATTAAATGTAGTAGAAAGGTTTATGTATGAGTGCACCAAAATTTGTATTAAAGTGGAGCAAACTGAAATAACACTAAACTTTAAAAAAATCTAATTCCAGATATAACAAAAATTATTTGTCTTTGCAACACAGGAAAGCGGTCAACACATCAATCAATAAAAACTATAAATTGTGTAATAATTTCATGTTTTTTAAAACAAATTGTAAAAGTTATTTAAGTCTGGTGTAAAAATCATAAGCTGGCAGTTAGTGGAAAGAAAATAAGTGGAATCAAAATAATCTAAATTACATTTTCCATTCCTAATCTGAAAAGAAAATAAGTAACACTACGCTCGGTATTGACTTTTTTCTTTTTTGAAAATGTTATAAATGAATTTAAGTTAAGAATTATGAAATAAAGTTAAGACATTTGTTTTGGATGACAAAATTTTTGAGGAGAAAAAAATGTAAGAGCTTTAGTACGGATTGTGGTTTTATTAAGTTAAGTTGGTGAAGTCTACGGATATACAGACTATATTTTCAACTTGAATGACGCTACACTTATGCGTAGCCTAAAACTTTAATATTTCGTTATTTTGACCCCTTTTTTCTTATATTTTATATATTTATTTGAGCTTAAGGTCTTCTGTAATTTGAGTATTTATTTTTGTCAATATTTCGCTCTCCTTCATTGTCCTGAAGAAGATATCCGAAGGAGAGCGAAATATTGACAAAAATAAATACTCAAATTACAGAAGACCTTAAGCTCAAATAAATATATAAAATATACGTAGCCCAAAACTTATCCTCCTTTAAAGTCAGCTGATACACAGACCCCTACCAACCCCTTCTTCCGACTTGAAACCATCTGTAAAACCACAGTCGCGTGCTCTAAATGATCTGTTTCAACTTATGAGTAGCCACCATCCCCTTCTTTCGACTTGGAACGATCTGTAAAGTCATACTCACGACCTCTGAATGATCTATTTCGACACTATATAAGGACGCATTCGACAGATTTACCATGAATTCATCATCGATCATTGGATGAGTTTTACGATGAATCTCTCATCGAGCAATGAGATCGGTGAGTAACAGTCAACGAAATTTGAAGCTCAAGGATCTTTCCACGTGCTACCTACCTTCAACCGTATCGCCGAATTCATAGCAGTTTCCTTCACCATGAGATCGGCCGGTAGTCAGCGTAGCTTCATAAAGTGCATTTAGACGGGGTGTAGGGTCGGATGGGCCGGTTATTATCTAGGCAGATGTTCGTAATATCCTTTCAACAGTCTTGCAGTAGGTTTTCTATTATAACTACAATGTAGCCAGCAGAAATCACCACATTTATAGTTGCTTTTATTTTTCCATATAATGACCAATGTTATATCTGTTTTTAAACATGTGGGATGGACAGCTGCAGAATACAACTGAACTAGCCATGGAGCGATACTCCCTGAGAACGCAAAATAATCGTGTCTATGACAAATTGGACGATTTTTCGACCAAAATCATAACGAGCGATAAGGCTCATTTCCGCCCCAGCGGATTCTTGAACAAGCAAAACTATCGCCTCTGGGAGAAAGTCCACGAGTGATAAACGAGGAGCCATTACACTCCCTTAAGTTGACTGCATGGTACGCTGTTCACGCTGGAAGAGTCATTGGGTAATTTTTATTAGAGGACACCGCTGGTCAAACGACAACGCTCTGTAGGGAATTGTTAACCGAGTATTTTCAGCCGCAATTGGACGAATTAGATCTAGAGGGCATGTGGCTCCACCTAGACGGATCATACACTGCGCGAGCCACAACAGATATTCTGAAAAAAAAAACAACACCGGATGATTTCTTTCGGTACACCTGTTATATGAGCAGTTTGTTTTGAGTTGGCAGCTTAAACCCAATATCTAGCAACCAAAGTCCTGCTGTTTAAGTTTTTTCTTTGTAAATAAGTTTTGCGTCAATTTCAGATGAGGTATTATTGTATTAGGTTGAACATTTTGTGTGCTTTGCGTGGAGTTAAGTTACTGGATGCGTTTATAAGTTTGTCATATAAGGAAGCTATAGAACTATCACCTCTTCTTAAGTTTTTAACGATACATTTCTGTAAACCTTTATCTATGAATACAACGAACTCGACTTCATAAACACAACTGGAAAGTGATCTGAAAATAATTGAAAGCATGAGTTTACGCTTAATTAATCATGCTGAGACCAGCATTTAAAAGAGTAGCTAAACAAAATCCTACAGTCCCTGTCCATTTAGAATGGGCGGTGTCGAATTAAAGAAAACCGAGCAAAGCTTCTGAACGATGAAAGAGTTTTCAAACTCGGTCTAGTAGTTTTGGAGCCTTTTCGTTGCAAACTAACAATATATCACATTTTTCATATTTTTAATATTATCATAGATATACACATGTAATACGTGTTTGTTTTAAACATTTTGCTTTTGTTTTTAAGAAAATTCTTTCGCACTAACTATTAATATTTTTAATACCTTTTAATCACATTTTTCATATGGGCCATAAATAATTTTCCACCTCATATTTTTACTTTATCCTTTGAGTTATGGCCTTATCCTTACATAATAGTTTTCTTTAGGTCATAAGTTGTTATTTTTAGAGCTTTATTCGTAAAAAAAAAAAACGCAAGACGACAAATGGTTTTGTCTTAGTGCTTTAGGATAAAACACTTTCTCTTTTAATTTTGAGTACAAAAAAAATTTTTTTTGACAGATGGTTTTAGTATTTTTTTGAGCTGGCCATTTGTGTTAATTGATTAATTTTAATTGAATCACTCTAGGCTCCAAGTAAAGTAGTACTTAGCTTTAAGCATACGTTATCATCGGACGGTGCTATCATTACTACATGAAATGAAACGGTTTCGTGTTAATTAAAAATAAATAAAAGTTTTGTAAAAAATAAATATATGTACATATATGAAGTATTTCTTAAGGAGAATTTTATATTATTATTTTATATGAGTAAGCCGTGAAGTGTTTGGTGTAGCCTTTATATTGTTCTAATTAAACAAGCGTTTTCAAAGACTAGTCTGCGCTTTGTATCTTCTATATTCATGTATGCACCGATTTTATAAAATTTTTTTTTCAGCCTCATATTGAACTTTTGTATAACTAGAACTGCATTCGTACGCAAAATTATTAAATTTCACTTAACAACTTTAAGTAGTTATTCATAAAAAACCTTTAGTTAGCTAGCTTACTTTCCACACTATATTTAGCAGCCATGTAGATATTTTGGAAACATTTTTCATTATGAATAACAACCGTTGCTTATATCAAATAATACCTAAAAACAAAATGTTTTTGTCTCTGCATAACCTTTCTCAAAACATCCATTTCTCTTTTTTGATATAAAAATGGCCTTGGATGGTTAAAAAGTATAATTTTTTTCTGAAATCCTCGGCTTGGGTCATAAACCTGTTTTCTCTATACATATATCGGCTATACGTTTGTGGAATGATATCGGAAGCTATTTGTTCGCTTTAAATAACGTTAATTTGTCACAAGTTAGTTTAGCTTGCTAATAAAGGAAATATTTTGAACAACCGGCTTTTGCTTTATACGGTACATATGTGGACCGACACCAAAATATTTCTTAATTTTCCTATATCGCCGACTTTAATTTTTTTTTTTTGTGTAAAAAATTATTTTGTCTCTCTTGTATTAGATATTTCTTAAAAACCTAACAACGGTATGCATAGCAAACGATATAAAGATCATTTTTTTATCTCAATTTTCCAGATTCATTTTCAGGCATTCGAAATTGGGTCAGATCGCTGAAATGCGAAATTTAAAAAAAAAAAAAATTGTACATGTACACCAACATGCGTGTTTCGGATAAGCATTGACTTTCGATCAATATTGGCTTCATATAATTATTACCAGATTCACATTGTTGTAAGTATATTTCAATTAGTTTGCTATGTATGTATATCTGAACTTTCCCAAAAAAAAACAATAATTTGGTTTTCAACAAATTACGTTTTTACTTTCTTTTTACTATTTCAAACAATATAATAGGCATTGGAAAAAAAAATTATTTGAATTATATTTGCAAAAAATCCTCATGAACAATTTCTAATTTTTATGTCACAGATATTCTTGCGAAATAACACTGAGATTCCATAACAAATACATAACATGACATGTTATTAGTTTGGCTTAGAAAACAATATTTCTGACTCAACCATCTTTCGCAGTAATGGTAATATTTGACCAAAAAACCCTCCTTTTTACCCTCAAGAACCTGTGTATGTAATTTATGCCGGTGAACATGTTTTCATAATTTCATTAGCAAGTACTTGACCCAACATATGAACAGTTTGTCATCAAACACTTTGTTCTAAGTGTATTGGTTTCTCAGAAAAATCATTTTTACAACCTCCGGTTGAACGAACTGGTGGATTCTAAACGCCTAATCCATTTTTCCACCAATATTGACTCAGAATATAAAAAATTAATGGAGAGCAGTCGCTGCCGCACGCTTCATGTCTAATATATCCTTAAAAATTGATTGGCATGAGCCGAACGATATGCCAACATCATCAGCAACCTCTCTGTTATTAGTTCGACGATTATCCAAAATCATGTTCTTTACAGCTTCAATGCTTTCATCGGTTGTTGATGTGCTCAGGTGACTATTACCAGCATCGTCATTGATATTTTCCCGGCCTTCCTTAAACCGGTTATACCGCAACTTAACTTGTGCTCCACTCACAGTAAACTCGTTTAAAGCCACAGTCAACATCTCAAATGTCCTTCCTCATTTAATTTCATTTTTTACACAAAACTTAACACAGCTTCTTCGATCTCTTTTTTCGAATAGGAAAAAATCGAAGAGTACACCGAAATACGACTTGCCCTTTTATCTGTCAAATACAAATGAAAATACATAACTTACGAAATTTGTAAATAATGGCTATTTTTGACCAGACCTCTATCATTTCTTGTATTATATTATGCAACTGCATTTATTACGCATAGGAATATTTTTTATAGTAAACTAGAGGTCCCCGAACGGCTGCTCATACATGCAATTGACTTTTATTAATAATAATGTGTTTCTTGAAAAGAAATTATAATTCTTAAATTTTGTAAATATGCTCAAACTACACTACAATTATGGAACTTATAATTAAGTAATTGTATGGTATATTCTTCGTCTGCACGTACATACATGTGTACTTACATGAAAGCCTGCCCATAATTCTAGCAACTATTTCCTGCAGTTTCCTTCAGTAAACTTTTGATTATGAAATCTATTTTAATTGAAAACTAATTGCCCATAATTCATTTTGTAATGACCGGAGTCACCAAAAGGCAAATGTTAAAAATTTTATTCATTGACCACAACATTGACCACAACATTGACCACATAGGACACAATACAAAATGTTCATGTCAATTACACTCCTACTGACAGTAAATGGAAAATCTGATAAGGAAATTGCAAGTTCTTCTAAAGTGTTACTTTTTGTGTGCGTTAACGAATCATTAAAGTAAATCAAGAAATACTTCAACCTTTAGTCCTTAGTCCTTAAGTCTGAGCAAAAAGGAGAAATCACCATGCAACAATTTTGTTAGCATTTAAAGTTGTTTATGTAAAATTTCATACTTACGTAACATGAGCGCTCTGTAGTCATAGGAGTATGAAATTTAAGAGAATTAGAAAAAAATCTATATTTATTGCACAAGAAGGAGAATGTGATGTGTCTATTATGTGTAGTTGATTGCACTTTCCTTTGCTAGGCCTGTATAAGGTAAAATCGTTTTGATAACAGGAAAACCCAAGTATTATAGCATGTGCAGGAGTGGTTATGTTAAAGCATTTAAAATATGCTACAAAAGACCAAGCAATAATATGTATTACGAAATCAATGTAAAAAAATTCTCTAGTGTATGGAATATATTTATACCCCTAACAACAGTGTTAAGGTCAGTTTGTGATTCCCTTCTTAACGTCCTAAAGATTTACCCCCTAATTCATAAAAATTATTACAGGCTTATAAGACTTTTATTTGACATATTTGTATGGAAAATCTGTCAAATAAGAGCTTTATAAGCCAGTTATAATTTTTATGAATTAGACGGTTAATATATACAGAGTCCGCCATCTATAGCTTTTTTTCAATTATTATTTATTTCGTGAACACTTAGTAACACTCAGCCCATGTCTAATTCGACAGATAATTAGTTCCGCTGAACAAATATGGTTGGTTATACGCTTCGTTAAGGGGGGCTGCCATCATCAGCATCGAAGATGCTGATTTTGCCAAAAAAAAAAAAAAAAAAAAATCATCTTTTCATATGAAGCTCATTTTGATCTTGGTGGGTATGTATAGAATAAAAATTGTCGCATTTGGGGCACAGAAAACACTCACGCATACATTAAAAAGCCGATGCACCCAAAACGAGACGGATTGCGGCATTCGTGATCAAATTAATTCCGTCATGTATACTTTATGTTTGTGGCTTATTTTACTTAATTTCAGTCGACAGTACACAACAGTTCATCCGCTCACGAATATCATAATTCGGTGGCTGCAAGCGTTGTTCATTTGTAAATTGATTCATGGTTAAATTATACGAACTGAACCTTAGGCAATAATTTTTCTATACTGTAGCATTGTTTTTCGATAGCTTTTTGCATGAGGAAAAAAAGTTCCACTATAATATATCGAAAAAATTATTTTCGAGGCAATCCGATTTTAATTTTATTTATTTTTTTGTATGGGAGCTTTCTTTTTAATAAAAATTATTGTTATCGAAGTTATCCAAAAATAAACAATTTGAAAGAAATGAATGCCCTTGAAGCTTGACGTTCTCAAGCTTTCTGTAGAGATTTTTAATATTTTCAATATATTGATGACTTTTATACACGCACATCTTAAATATGGGGGTTTTCATAAAGTACTTTAAAGAAAACACTTCTTAGTATACATGCGTTCGAATTAGGAATAATAATTTCTCTTGAGGATTTCTCCTGTGTTTTAAGGCATATAGTAAAGTACGCACTTGGGTAACTAACAGAAAAGTAAATATCATTTTAAAAAGTGTATTACTTTATCTATATTATCGAAAGTTACATGTGTTACTGTACGGAATATTATATAAAATATATAATCAGGCATGTTCTCCCACTGGCAACTTTTTCACCTCACCAAGCGACCTGAAAACGCCAAAGATAATTTTAAACTTTCTGCTACTCACACGTTTTGCTTACGATTTGCATAATTGAATAAGATGTCAATTTGGATGCACAATCGTTGAGAATAAAGTTTGGTGCACTAGTTCTTCTTCACGACGTTTTGCACCAAAAGGAGAAAAAATTTCGCATAGTAGCTTACACGTACGTAGTTTGGTCAGGGAGATTATATAAAGTAGTCGGCTTACTCAGATCATCGACTTATTCAGAATTTATGTGTTAAATCCCGCTAGTAGGTTTGCTCGGTCAACGGATAGCCGGGTTTTGAGGGGTATTTTTGGCCATTTTTTTGGTCAAATTTTAAAAAAAAATGTTTTCCCAAAAAGTTAGTCATATCATTTTTAATGCCCATTAGATCCTAAAAAGCGAAGAACTTTTGAAATGGGCCCATATATACCCAATATATAGCGTTTCCGGTTTTTCAAGAAATCGGCGTTCGGCTAAGCCAAATAAAACAACTTTTGGCACCGAAAATTAACCCGAATGGTACATATATCATTGTGAAGTGTATCTAAGATTCGGCCTAGCCGAATATAGCACTCTTACTTGCTGAACAATTTTTTTTTCTACAACTATAACTGCAAATACCAATGATATTTGATAGAGAAAAGATCAGTTTTTCTTTGGCGGAGATATGCCGCCCGCTTGAAATATTCAAAATATAAAGTAATCGTTATCAGTTCAGTAAGAACATGAAAGTATCTATAGCAAAATCCAATTATCTGTAAATATGGCGTATACGTAAACGGTGTATTCTGAAAGTACTACAATTAAAATTTCGAGTCCCTGTATAGGAATAAATAGCCTCTACCGGGGCCAAAGTCTCTACCGGGGCCAAAGTTATCGATATAACGTTATTCTTAGTACGAATATTCGTAAATGTAGGAAAATGAGAAGGAAAATATTGAGATAAAGCTTCTGTCCAAATTCTATGATGATTTGGTACTGAACTTCAGTATATTAAATGAGAGAAATTCTGTATACATACCTTGTTTTACTTCTTAGCCTTTTAATCAGTTTACAAACATATGTATTTATTTTTTTATTGTTTTAGCAATTGTTGTGCTCAAATAATTTTTTTTTCATAGATACATTTTCATGCAAAAGGCCATACATTGCTCTCACTCTTATAAAACGTAATATGTATAGTATTATATGAACCAACTAAAATAATTTTTCGTTAGTAACTAAATTTTAAGTTTTCTTTTTTATTGTATTCGTTAACCCAAAATCCAAATAGGATGTATTCTGAGTATATGTATATGTGTTTGTTTTTGTGTGTGAAAAGGAAAAGCATGCAAAAACTTTTAATTTTTGGTTGAACAGCAAAAGGCATTTAATATTATCCTTGGGCATTTTCAGTGAAAGATGTTAGTTGTATCTGGTTAAATTTTTTTTCTTACGTTATTCTTTTATACTTTATATTGCATTTTTGGTGCTGTCTATACAAGACAATAAATTACACTTCAATAACGTTTATTGTATACAGTAAAGTGACAGCCCCAAAGAGTATGGTATTGTGGGATTTTATGTGGGTACAGTTTCGTTATTGGCTTGCACTGAAACAAATTTATTATTGCATGATAAATGGTAAAAGTAATATTAGTAAAATTACATAAATTTAATATACATACATATGGATGTACATAATAAGTATCTATAATAACAAATTCTAAAATAGGTGCTGACGTTAATTACAAATTAAACTGTAAAAGATGTTTTAAGCATAAAATTAAATTTGCTCGTTGGAAACTCCTATATCTTATCTATTTTTTTTTTTTTTTTGTCAAAGAGACGAAAATATTTTTAAGTTGATTTAATCACTGGGAAAGTCAAATTTCATATAATAGCTTTCACATTTTTCCTAATTAATTTAACGAAAATATTTCTCTACCAATTTTGAAATTTTTAAAGGTTTTGCGAAGTAATTGTACAAAATCGTTGTCAGGGCATAATGTACCGAAAAATGCTAAAAATTGAAAGACTTTTTATCTGTGTGAAAAATTAAGTATTTAATAAGGGTTTCACTGATTTAACTGATTCTCAAAATAATTCCTTATTTTCAAAAGAGTTTGTTGGTAAGTTGCATACATAAAAAACTCTAGCAGCCATCCTGAAAATTGAGTTTTAAAAACTAAGAAAGTATGAATTGTTCTGTTGACTCTAAATTTTCTCTTATCGGAACTACGGTAAAATAATAGCTCAACTGAAAGTTCACGAAACCCAGCAAAAAGATGTTGGTTTTTTGCGAAAGCTTTTGTAAACAACTCTTTTTAGTGTAGATAGGAACAAAAGAATGCACTAATTATTACCTTTGTATTTTATTGAGCTTACGTTCTTTGGAGAAGCAAGTACGTTTTTTGGAAAAGTTGATCGATTTTCGACCAACTAGTTCGATTGAATGTTTTATATTTTTTGAAGTCTACTGCCGCTACTACGGGGCCTATAGAATACAACGCTGCCGTTAGAAGATGTACAAGAAATAATGTTAATTTGGTTCTTATATTTTAGTGGTAGCTCATTGAAATTCAACTTTCTATATCTACATAGTCATTTATTGGCATAAAATTTGTATGTTTTCAACTTGTGTTTAGTTTCTTTCAGCGCTGCAAGGCAAGTACACATAACAAAATGCTGGTAATACGTTAGTTTTTTATAGTTGTACGAGTACATAGTGAAGAAATTTTAAAATTAATTATCTTATTAATTCATACAATAGCCAATTTAAATGTATTATTCTAGGCCTTAATATACCTTAATAATTGTTTCCTGTGATTTGCAGCTGTCTATAAGACAACGACATTTTGCTGGTGTTAAGTTGGAGTTGCTCCGTAGTTGAGGAATACAAGTAAACAATGATGAAAAGTGCAAGTAGTTTACATAAACAGGAAGATACAAAATATTCCACCCATTCAAATAAATGGCTTATCCATTCTTTCGGGTACGAAAACGAAATACCTTGGCATTGTCCTTGACTGCAAACTCATACGAAAAGATCACATCACATCACGCAAAAGAAAAGCAAGTTAAGCAACATGCTTAGACAACTATATTGGCTGCTGGGACGAGAGTCCAAGCAATCCGGAAGTATGGCGTAGAAATTGGGGCAAGCGCAACTAATTTAAAATTTTTTTTTACTGATTTCAATCTAAAATATTGTGAACTATGGTCAACGCTAAGTGGTACTATAGAGATGAAGACATACATACTCTCCACGTATGATTCAAAAAATTAAAAGAAATCATCCGTGACAAAAGCCTTAAGCATAGAACGAGTATAATAAGATATTCCAACAGAGAACTCAGACATGTTCTTGAGTACGAAGTGCTGGCACCCATCAGAACTAGTTAACCATCACTAGAGGGGACAAGTTGCTGTGAAAAAAAATATTTATATGTGTATATTGCATTCTTATAAACATATGATATGAATTATCTTAAGAAAATTAACACCCCAATTAAGTACATCCAATTAGTTAAAATGTCACTTTGTAGAAAGGTGTCAATCCATTTAAAAAAATGTATAGTTAATACGCTTTGATGAAGAAACGAAGATATGCGGGCACTTAGTGATGAAGGTTTTCATGTGAGGAAACTGTATAGCATAGTGATATAAATCAAGTTTTAATTTTATTTTGATTATGAGTTGGGCTAGATTTTTGCAAACTATGTATGTAGGTCCATATATAATTAAAAAGAATTGTAAATAAACCGATCCCATAAAAAACAACAGTTTGAAGTGCACAGCAGCAATAAATTCTGATAAATATATTTTCGCCATCGTTTAACTGTTCAAGTTAAAATACTGATTTACTCCTACAATAAAATTACACAAGAAAAGTATCTGTGCTCACAAGCCAAAACAACCTAAGTTTACTTAAGGAGAGTTGGAATTACGCCTGGCATACTGGTCCACGAAAAATATTTATGTTTATGTGAAATGCTCACGTCATTAAGGAAATTTTTTAAAATTATATCAACAAAATAAGATTGAAGTAATCGTAAATAAAAGTACTATATAATTTGCGCTTAACGCCAAAATAGCGAAAATTTCAGTTTTATTAAAGCTTATGTGAATTTTTAAATGCCATTTTTTCTTTTAGCTTGATTGAAAAGAGGGTGTTCTGGAAACTATGTCTCAGAGCTTAGGCTATCATTGCTTTCGACCCCAGATGTAAGTCCAGAAGTTTTAAAATTTCCATCCTTAAAATAATCTTTAAATTATCATTTCATAGCTTTGTATGGATGTGTGCCCACTTTTCTGCAACTGTATACCATTCGTTCGTTACAATATTAAATGTTTGGCTTATATTTATCTACACTCAGACAAACATTATGCACTCATAACCAACGGCAATAACACTTTATTTTCAAGACTTTTTCTCTGTAACGTTACAGGCACAATATACAAACATATTGGCAGAACGTATTCTCTTTTTCTTACAAAACTTGTAGTTCTAAATATTTCCAAAGCGCCTGCACTCAGTTTCATCATCAATGAGAATAGAACTAATTTTAAGTAAAAAAAGGAAGAAAAATTGTAGCAAGAAACAATATATGCCACTGGCTCATGAAACAACAAAGTTCTTAGTATTTGATAAAAATAAGAAAAATATCCTTAAAAGGAGTAAAACTGCTTGTAGAATAAAACTATAAGTGAACTATAAGAACAAAAACGAAACCATTTCTATTAATGTTCTCTCTTATAAATTAGTAAACAAATTGAAAGCGAAAGCTTAAATGTTGTAAAAAGAGATCAATTAACAACTGCTTTAGGAAACAGAATAATAAAATGAAAGTATATTAAAAATTGGTATTCAAACGAAATTAGAAAACATTGTTAAAACCAAGATACAAAAATTGTTGAAATAAGGTATCAAAATTATTAAATTTAATTTGAGAATTTATATAATTTGATTTATTTCATGTGTTAAAAGCCATTTTATTATATGATATTATATTTCTAATATGTAGGTAAAAAAAAAACAGTAGCATCTTTGATATTTTCGAGTCGTCTATACGTTGCCGGTTTCTTCTGATGCAACAAAATTCGTTAGCAGACATGACTAATTTTGAAATTTGCTAAGAAAAACTAAACTGTCAATACTCATTAAAAAGTTCTCAATATAACTATGTCACTTTTTTTAAATTTGGACATTTAGTGGGTAAAAATGGGTAAATAAAGGATAAGTCTGAAAACCGAAATCCTGAATTTCAGGGGGGATAAAATGGGTAAAAGCAGAGTTTTGCTACTTTTTTGAATTTGGAAGACGGATGGGAGCAGGTAAGAAGTAAAACAAGAGTTATACTCCTAAAAACCAAATCTCGAGTACATAATACAAGTTTTTTACTTTCTTTACAATGAAGGGTAAAAAAGGGAAAAATCGGTAATACTGTAGATCCGCGTCTAATACAAGTAGCGGAAAAATTCGAAAATGTCCTAAAAGGCTATATTTTTGAAAAACAGGTACATTTTCGAAAACCCAAGTATTAGAGAGATAAAAAGGGTAAAACAGAATTTTTGTATCTACTTATTTCAACTATAAAGACTGAATTATAAGACGGAGCAGGAACGACGTAAAACTAGAATTACACTCCTAAGAACAAAGTCTCGAAGAGGTAATACAATTTTTACTTTCTTAATGAGGAGGAAAACGAGGTCAAAAAAGGAAAAATGGGTAACTCTATATTTCCGCATCTAATACAAGTACAGGAAAAATTCAAAAAGGTCCAAAAAGCCTAATAAAAATAATCGGAAGGTGTCAGGTACTCTTTTTTTATATTTGAAAACAAAGTTTTAAGAATTTTTCAAGTCTACTGATGACATTTTGTTGATTATATCATCGGGTGTGAAGTCACACAATTCCCCAGCTCGTTTCTGTCGTTCTGCCACCTCACACAGTTATAGAAATTGTGTTCTGCATCATCGCTCATCTCCTCACAATAAATCCGTGACTTGAAAGGAACTGGGTGGGAAAATAACTAACTTCCCCGAATGACGGCTGTATCTAGCCCTCAATGTTAGGGATAAGCTAAGCCCTCTATTTACCATACTCTTCCATCCACCACCTCTTCTGCCATCTTTGTATAGTGCGGAATTTTAGGTTTGATGCCATAAAACTGGTGCCAGTTTTCTTCAGGTTCCAGGCTTCCATGCGCTCTCATGCCAAAAGGTGCACAGGTATCACTCCGCTTATTACTAAAACAGCTGCTTCTGGTACCGTGCGGTAAGCTGAGGCAGCTCGGAGTGCTGCTGTTCGCTGTATGGATTCTAGCACCTCCTGCCTGGTCTTTGCCATTAGAGCATCATCGCAAATTTCACTTTCATATAATAATATTGCGTTCGTTGCATCCATAATCAGCTTCCTCTTTCTCTGCGTTAGTCCACCAATGTTTGCAATTCGTCTACTTAGCATACCTGTCACCCTCGACGCCCCAGTTGCCGCGTGCTGTAAATATTTTATCGATTTCCTTGTAATCACGGACGTATCGCCTATTTGCATACTTATCTGGAGTGGTATGTGACTCCGTGTCACCAGAAATACCTCAGTTTTGTTCCTTGCCAGTTGCAGGCAATAGTGTTCAAGCCATATCTGAACCCTAATAATAATTTGATTCGGCTTTCTTTTGCAGTCTTCCACGTCTCGTGCTAAGATGACGGCTGCTATATCGTCAGCATAGCCCACAAGATGTGTATTCTCTGGCATCTCTATGCCTAGGAATTCATCATAACTTAGGCTCCACAGATCAGGGCTCAAGATTGATTTCTGGGCTGCTCCTGACTTCCGTTATTTCTCTTTTAATAAAATATTATTTTCTAACAAGAAATCATTGAGATTTTGTCGTTAGCTGGTTGTATTCATTCGCCATCGAGATATTGTTTGTCTGATACCACATTTGAAAAGATGATATTTTTGAAAGCAAATATAAACTTTTTTAATTAGTGGTACAATTTATTTATATACACCGTATTTTGTATTTTGTATTTCAAATACTTTCTTTGTATTTTAAATACATAGAATAGAAAGCATTTGCATTTTGTATTTTATCAATTCAATTTAATTCTTTATTTATAAATATTTTTTAAGGTTTTACAAGTTCAATAATTTTGATAAAGAGTTTATACTCGAACTATTATGATTTATAATTGTTAATAACTTAGTATTACATACATAGTTAATTTGCCTGCATTTTTTCGACTTTGATAAAAATGACTAAAAATGGGGCTTCAAGTTTTTGCTTGCTACAAACTAAGTGACATACATACCTTCCTTCCCTCATACATTAAGTCGTTTCCCTTTTGAGCGACACATTGTTAAACGACCACAAATTGGCGCTATCAGTTGCGATATTCACTGGTTATTTATGCCTGCTATACACACATATTTATTTATTTATTTATTATTGTTATTATTTAAAAAAAAAAGTGCAAGCAAATACTTTCATGTTGGGATTGAAACATATCGATACTTTTATTACCTTTCTCTGTGTTGATGCTCTCAGGCATTGTATTATGTTTTCATGCAAAATATATATTTTCGAAAAAATTTTGTTTGAACACAAGAATGCTACCATTGAACATAATGTATGTACCATTAAGTGTTTGAACTGTTACATTGGATAAAAATATGGAAAAATTATTGGCGACAAGCTTTTATGTGACAATGCAAAGAAATAATAAAACGTTGAAATTTATCCAGCAGGCGTTTTCGATATAAAATGTTAAAAATGATTAACAAAAAACTGTTTAATTCTCTTGGTAATTTTACTGAAATTGTAATTTTCTACCTGCTTACCTTCATCATAGGGATGCATTGCATATTTTATAATTGTCAGCAAAAATGTAAATTAGCGGCTGGAAGATACAAAAAATACAGCCTAAAATAAATAGAGTGTTTTAGCCCCCTTCACAAAAGGTTTTGATTTTGATATAGAGGTGTGCGGTTGTCGTGAAAATGTCGCATCACCCGTGACTGAAGGGATTAGATTTAAGATAAATCGCCAGTGAGTTCGTGAGCGCGATTTAAAATTAAGATATAAAATAGTGCGCGATTACCATTTTGAGCGGCGAAGTTGCAAATAATTTTATTCCCAAACAATAATTTCCAATGTCATTAATAAAGATCAAGAAAAGTAGCGGCCCTAATATACTACCCTGTGGTACCCCGGATGTTGCAGTGTATGGCAGGGACACAAAATCTTCCAGAACAACTGTATATTTTCTATCAGAAAGATAAGACCTTAACCAATTGAGAAATGAGCCATGAAAGCCCATTCCCCTTAGCTTAAGACAGAGTATATTATGTGAAACCTTATCAAACGCTTTGCATAGATCCATAAAAATTGCATCAACTCGATTATGTTTTTCAAAAACAGAAATACAGTAGTGGTTAAAAACTGCACAATTTGTAGCAGTAGTGTCATATGTTTGATATGACAACCATTTATAGCTAATCCAAGTCAAAGCCAATTTTAATTTTGACTTTAGTTAAGAAAACTTAAAAACCGTTATTAGAATTTTCGTTTTTTCTAAAAGGAACTGACTTTAGCGTTTGACTATAGTCAGTCATTGAGTTTCTATATTTATGTTCTTGACACATTCGTTAAATAACAAAGTAAATTTGAAAAAGGCGGACAGTCTAGAAACCAATTAAAAGTCACCATCAAATAAAAATACATTTAACAAATTGTTAATATACACAAAAAGAAATAATATAAATGCAACAACAATATCATGTTATTTCAATGTTGATTTTTTTTATTTTAAAAGCCGTAAACAATTGTAGGTCACGGTTATCGCTACAGTTTGTTCATTTTGCTGTCACCAAGCATAAACATTTATATAACACCTTTTATTATAAACATCTGAACAAGCTATATTTTTGAACAAAACATAATATTTTTGATGGGTTAAATGATAGCTAAATAATAAACAAAATATTGTTGCCTTCAATAAGGTTGTTTTTAGTTTCAGTTGTCAACTACTTTCCCTCCAATTTTTGTAAAAAAAAAAATGTGTAATATAATTTTTGAACATAATGTGATTTGTTTTATTGTGCGTCTAAGTGAGAGATTTTAATGGTTTATAGATGTATATGTAGATATAAATATTCTAATTGCTTAGGCTATTGTGGCCGCTTACCATATTATTGTTGTATTAAATCAAAATATTGCCATGTTCAGCCATGCTATTGTAATTTTCAGAGAAAACATTCTCATTTCTAATTACGCCATTGCCGTGTTCTACTATATTATTAAAAAAAAAAGGTTTAGAGCAGCCATATTGCAGTAAAATTTAGCCATTATATTGCCATGTGGAACCATGTTCTTGGTTACTTTGGTCTCAGTATTGTATTGTCCAGCCTTAAATTTGTTGATCCTAAATACTATTGAATAATAGTATATTGCTGTGTTTGAAAATAGTATTGATAGAAACTAAAAAAGTATGCTTAGGATTGACTATTGGATATTTGGATGCGACAATAGTGTGGTAAGAAAAAGCAACCATATTATTAAATGCGACAATAATATTTTTGCAACTCGCAGTACCATGACATTATAAATACACAAAAAAGAAAATAATATCATTCAATACAACTGCCTGCAATCTCTACGGAGCGCTCAAGATAGTATAATGGACATTGAAATTAAATAAACCCAAAGAATATGTTCCATCTTTTCTCTCTCCTTGTTATAAGCCCTGTAGGTTTCATCAGTTTTTTGACATGATAGTTTAGCATACAGTATCCAGTTATTAGCCTTTTATGTAGTCTAATATCTCTTCTGGCAATGTTTGCAACATGATCGGACTTTAGCCTGCTGGGATCTAGAATCCCTTTTATCTGCCTCATGCTTTTAGGGCTCTCCAGTTGTCAGTAAGGCTTTCCTTCTCTCATTGCAGTAGAATGCTGTTTGAGTGATTGCTGGTATCTCAAGAATATTTTTTTACGTGTACTGTATGCATGTTCGCCATTAGGATATATTTTGTTTCCCTTATGATTTTAATTACTGGATTTAATGCAAAATCAAAAATGTATTTCAATTAAACTCACTTTATATTTACTTTCGCTTAAATTGCAAAATTATTTTGGTGCAGGGGTTTTAGCTCAGGTTGGTTTTATTTGTATTCATGAACGCGTTTAATGCTGCTAAAACTATTTTAGTGACGTGTGATATTTTGCTTGCATGACCACCCGTTTTGAAATCGTATGTTCATAAAAAATTTCTCTTTTGAGTATATTTAAATTAAATATTACCTGCTCACCCACAAAGAATATTTTCATCGCATACAAAATTTAAAAATTTAATAAATTAAGGCAGGTGTATTTTACATACTTGTATCGCCATATACTATGATATATTTCATATCAAATCCAATGCTAAAAGAAAACTTGTACCTGATTATGATTATTTTAGTAAAAAAGAAGAAATTTGAATATAAGGGCCGCCTATTTCTAAGGACAATAATTTGTTGACTGGTGTGGCATCGATCTTTCGACAGCGTTTGGCAAGAGCAGAAAAGGTTAAACTACGCCATGTCCAAAAGAAGTATTTTCTATTCGCACGAATCTAATTTTTTGTATTATTTTAAGAAAGTCATAATAAGAATGCGTAGTATGGGATCGGTATGTTCGAAAAAAATAATGCGGAGAAAAAAATATTGGTGGATGGTAATACATTTGACTTCTGTGTGGTCAATCTTGGACTGATTAGTGTGATTAAAATCGATATTTAAGAAAATATAACTTAAAGTCTTTAGTAATAATAATCAGTCCCATTATGCCCGTAAAGGCGTCAAATGTACGAATTAGCTTAGTTTTTAGTTTAGTTTTTCCCCACCATTTCTTTTCCGAACACATCAACCTCATACCTCGCCTCTTTAGTTAGGAGTCCCATACAAAAATAAAAATTCAAACGTCTCGTTTCCATGTTAAAACCTGCCGAAGAATCAATGGTACTATATCGATTGCTAACTCTATCAACCCCAATATCCATATTGTGAACTCGTTGTAAGTGACGCAAATCCGACTAATTATTCGAATGAAAAAACCACACTGAAATTCTCTCAAGTAGACCACATAAAATTATGTTTTATTGTCTTTTTGTCACTGCCTTCAACTTTATGTTAAAAAAAACCTTAAGTTTTTGCTAGTTTTTATGATCTAAGTAAAAGTTAATTCATACTTTATTGATAATTAAATGTGTCGCAAATGCGTAATATTTTTACAAACGCTTCTATTGTTTTTTGTTGCATATGTACATAAGTGTTTATAGCAACTACATTTTTATGTAAATATATCTAGTTTAAACTGTTAGTATGGCTAACGCTCTCCTCTGGAATTGAAGGTATTAAGGAACTATTAATATCAAGCCTTCATTCAGTGGGATTAATATCACACTATACGGCGTTCGATATAATTTGATTTTTTGTTAAATTAGTTTGCAAATTTCAACACAAAATCGGTTGATAAATCAATATAGTTCCGACAGAAATTACTCTATGTAAGATTATGTGGGGTCTTTCTTTATAGAAAAAGCATTGAAATACTTTTTTAATAAAACAATATTGTGGCCGAAAAAAAACCACTAAAGCATATTATTTTTAATCAGGAATCAATAAAAAATCAAACTTGTGCAACGTTCAACAACAGTAATATTTTAAATAACCAAGCAGTCATGTAAACAATTTGTAAATATGCAACTGTTGCCATGAAGAGATTAATTTATTATATGGATTTTTTAATGAGAATGTAAATCGTGATGTTGGCGTGAAACTCAAAATTGATTTCATGACAGATAAATATGAAAGTTGTTGCCAATTTATCTGTTTACAAAAATTGGCATTTAAAATTAAATTTGTAATTATTTGATGCCATCTTTTTCTTTGCTGCAGCAATAGCTACAAATTAATACAGATGTTTCTGAAACTTAACATAAAAAAACAAAAAAGTAAAGACTAGAAATAAATGAAATTAAGCATGACTTAAATTTAGAAGCTGTAAATCCGTTAGGCCCATAATCATAATATACGCTTATTAAAAATAAGCAAACAAAAAATTAAAAAGCCATGGGTAGGTATAGGTATTCTTTTTTAGGATAATAGAGACTTAAAGCATAAAAGTAAAACACATTCGTTTTTTATAAGCAACAGAATCTTTGATGTATGTTTATGGAAGAATATATGTATATATAAAGAGCAGGAAAATGCTTATATCGTTTCAAAGTCATGTTTTCATGAATTATGGTTGCAGTTTAATTAATGATTTGTTCTTCAATTTCTAAAAAAAACTCTTCCCCTCTAATAACAACTGCAGGCTCACGTTTTCTTATGTTAATATGAAGGACGCCCTTTTCACAAGTAACTTAAAGCTTATGAATTAAAATTTTTCCTTTGCAATCGTTATGAAAACATAATAGAATTAATTTACTGCGCCCTCTTGTGATGTTTCGCAACGAGAAATTGATTTGGTTTTACGGCATAAATGCATCTGGCTTTATGGCATGAGGAAATCGGCTAACATCAATTTAAACCCAATACTTGAAGGTTCAGTAATGCGACTTTTAGACAAACTTGGCAAAAAAAAAAAGTATTAAAAACATGTTAGCTAAACTTTACATAATGATATTGTCAGTCAGACAGTAAGTTTCCAAAAAATCTTGCAACAATTTTAAAATACTTGTTTTAGATAACTTATCTCCTTGTTTAAGGTAAACATTTTGCCGATGTTAATATGAATGTACATTGTATTCAAAATAATACATTAACATTGAAAGTTGATCCACAAATCAGTAACGGCGCCAAAAGTCCGAATCAATATGGAGAAAGTGATCATCGTGGCGGACATGAACCGACCATGCTATATTTCCCACATAATAAGTATTTAACTTTTCTCCCTTAAAATTCTGATCAAAAAAATTCACCACAAAAAATGGTATTTACGACCTGTGAAAATCAACTGTAATCACAAGCCTAAATTACACTATTACAGCAATGCACCAATTTTACACAGTAACATCAGTAACATTGTACTGAAATTTTATTGTCTCAAATTGGCGCAAAACAATTTAGTACCAATAATTGTCGTATTGTAGTCACAAGATTGTTATATTAAACGGCAACTCTGCGAAACAGCTGTTGTGGCTAATGGCGAACTTTGTTTAGCAAAATTAAAAAAAAGAAGTTAAAAGTTAAAAATATTTTTTCCAAAAATATTAATATTAAATAGTGTAATGCAATTTTTTCTGTTTTTTAATCAGGCTCTAGGTCTCGGCTTTTCTCAAACAATGAATAAAACTCGTTTTATTTGAGATTTGAAATCATTTGTTTTTTTATTTTCTCGATATTTCGGATACCTTTGGTATCCTTCTTCAGGAGCTATAAAAATTTTTAAATTAAACAACATTTTTATTACATATTAATAAACCAACCAACTGTACATAAATATTTTTTCCTTAAAAAGAAAGAAAATTGCTTCGGCGATTATTATGATTCTGTGTGGCCTGGCCATTTTTTCCATTTTTTCCCCCCTGTCCAGACTTTGTTTTTCGTTTCTCTTTTACATTTTGAAACGCAGTTTTAACATTGGCCCATATGACTTTTCAGTCCTCAACTTTATGGCCGGGACAAGTTTTTTGGATTCCTTGTCAAGCGCTATCCCACTTATACCGCTCTTTGTAGTGCGGGGAATAGTATTTCCAAACACGTGGGTGCATCTCTACAACTTTAAATTGCTCATAAATTTCCCTATAGGTCCAGGATGAAGTTACGTTTATCTTCTTTCATTTTTCACTCAAAGTAGTCTGCAGTAGCTGAGCCACTAGGCAGTATTCAATTTTACTGCAAATGGAGTTGTCCATAGCAATGCAGTCTTCGAAATCCATGTTGAAACTGCAAGAATTTTACAATTGTTATAATAGGAACGTCAATTAAATTTTATTTACTGAAAAACAAAAATTAAGTATGTTTGGAAGACGCGTTGAAAAAATTTTAAAACTAAATAAATGTATACATATGTACATTATTGGCCCGTACTGTCTGCTTTGGTTGCCGCATGAGAACCCAATAAATATTGGTGCATTTTTAGAATTTTTATTATATAAAGTAGTAACATGGTTGTCGCATCAGGGTTGTATTTGATTGAGAGAAATAGGAACGACATTCGCTTTGGTGGCCACATGAGCCAATAAATTGTGCTATCACACGTTTGGCCTACGAAATATATCAAAAGTTGGTGCATGCCAGCAATCGTGTGATTCCACCTTAAACGGTTTAAATACAACCATTTGATTTCTTGCAGAATAGTGCATGTACTTTTATTGGAAAAAGTATTTTATGGAAAGATGGTTACCTGTTTTATTCAATTAAATCGTAAATTCATAAAACTATATATTTATGTATGCACCATTATTTAGACATTTGCAGTATATTCACATTGAGATGAAAAATAAATACCAATTATATTTTTGTTTTAGCAACAAAAAACAAACAGTAATTAAATAAATGTGTTTGCAATTACATTCACTGCAAAAGTATAACAACTCATTAAAATGCCTGCAACATTTGGCACAGACTAGAATACTATTATTATTTCAACAAAAATCGTGTATAAAAGCAAGTTTCTTTAATTAAATTCTACTTTGGTGGATAATGCCTACATTTTACATATTCTTTTAAATTTATGCACTTTACTAGTTAAACACAAAATAAAATCCTTTTTATGGAGGGTGCGTATGAAAGGCTTAAGAGAATTTGCGTTTTCGTGTGTCAAAATTTTAAAAAGATGTTGAAAAACACTGGGCGGTTTAGAACAAGGAAAAGGAAATACAACAGAGCGTTTTTGTTAAAAAAGAAGTTACCTAACCAATTTAGTATTTTAGATATTTCTATTTGCTCTAAAAGAATAGTTTGAGATAAACAAAAAAAAAAAAAAACCTGCTGAATTAAAAAAAGGCTAAAAGTGTTCAACGTTAATTCAGGTCAAAAAATAGACTATTCAATTGTTTTCTCTCTTTTTCAGCTGTCTATATGCCGTTGACATTTCGTTGGTGCTAATCAACTCATCAGTAGACTTGAAAAAATTCCTAAAAGAATGTTTGAAAATTAACTACTTATTCAAACATTCTTTTAAGAATTTTTCAAGTCTACTGATGTTGAAAAAACTTGGTCTGATAAGTTATAAAATGGGTCATAAATTAAAACTTGGAATTTTTACTAAAAAACCAGCAACTTTTTTTTTTTAGAAAAACGAGTTTGCATTATTTTTAAGCTTGCAAAAAACTATGCTGCCAATTATATCCTTATTGTTCCAAATATCCATTAGCTACAGATGACAGTACGCTACAGATGACAAAGGTCGAAATTCAACAATTTTTAAAATTATTTTTGGATATTGCCGAAAGTGAAATAAAATTCTGTGAACCAGATTTTGTTTGCAAACTAGTTGACTTTAGTTATACAAGAACCCTAGACATTCTACTCAAAAACAGTGTTGCCAGACTAGTAATACTGGAAAAATAATTTTTTTAAAAGAAAAATTTTATATTATAAAACAAATGCATATAAAATAATGCATTCTCTGCAATAGTTACATCAGTTGAAATTATATTGTACTTTTACCAGTGGAAATATTTTGTATTTTTGGCAATTGGCCAAATTGTGAAAAAATTTGAAGAGACTGGAGTGCTTAAAAATAGTGTAAAGCCTGTGCATCATTGTTACGCTCGTTAAGTTAAAAATGTCGCTGCTGTAAATGAAAGTGCTGCCGAAGCCCCAAATGTGTCGATTCCTCTTCGTTCTCGTGAATTAGGACTGTCTTACGGCACAATATAGCGTATTTTGCATTTACATCTACACCTACATCTATACAAAGTCCAGCTCACACAACAACTGAAGCCAGCTGACCATTCACAATGTCGTAAATACGTGGAATGGGTGCTTGAACAACAGGAGGTTGACGGCGATTTTTCGAACATAATCTTCTTTAGCGATGAAGCACATTTCTCACTCGGTGGGTATGTTAATAAACAAAATTGTCGTATTTGGTGCTCTGAGAATCCTCAAGTAATTGAAGGTAGGCCATTACATCCAGAAAAAGTCACTGCTGGGTGCGCTTTTTGGTCCGAATGTGTGAATGGACCTTAATTCTTTGAAAACGACGATGGAACGACTGTCTCCGTCAATACGGAGGGTTATGGTTTTATAATAACTGATTTTTTTTGCCTGCTATTAAATAATAAGACTTGCAGAATATGCGGTTTCAACACGGCAGTGCCACACGCCAAACAACTCAACCAAATATCGCTTTATTGGGAGCGATATTTCCTGGCCGCGAAATTTCTCGTTGTGGCGATATCAATTGGCGATACCAAGATTATGCGATTTGACGCCATTTGATTTTTTTTGTGAGGCTACGCGGAAGACCGTGTTAATGCAGATAAACCTTTAACTCTTGAGCGCTTAAAAACTAACAGTAGTCAAATAATTTCTTAGATACTGCCCAAAAAGTGGTTGAAAGTTACCTCAAAAGTATCAGTGCTGGCAATATTTCGCGTAGTGGTCATTTAAATGATGTAGTGTTTCACAAGTAATGCCAACGTTCAAACTTCATAATAAAAAATAATATATAATGAAAAAATCATTTTATGTGTGTTTTATTTACGTTTACTTTTGAAACCTCAAAATGAATAACCCGTTATTACCAATAACTGCGGCATTTGTGGAATACCACTACTATTTCCTCCCATAATTTTTTTATCTTCATGCAAGTAAAAACGAAATATTTGGCGTTTAGTGGTATTACTAAATAACAATAGATTACATATTAGGCTGTTAAATATTGTAGAAGCACTGAAGTTCAAATGTTAATTTAATTAAATTAAATATTTTATGCAAACGTGAAAAAAGGACAATAACAAACAGTAAATTAAAAATATAATTATTATGCAAGTTGGATTCTAATAATATCCAATTAATAATTAAAATTATAAAAACGTATAATTAGTAAAAAGATAACAATAGAGCTATTTTAAAAATAAAATGATGTTTGCCTTAGTATACTAAATGTTCTGCAACTTCTGTATTACGATAGTGTGTTATAAGTTTGCAAAAGCGGTTTCTGAATAACCTAGAGTTAAGAAACATTTGCATTTTTTTGTTAAGATACTATATTCGTTATTTATTAACGTTTCTAAAAAGAAATCTGATTTCTCTTTGAAATACAGCAAAATTGTTTATCTTAAAATTTGGCCATGTATGCAAACTGAAATAAGTTCTAGAGCTACAAAGTTGAAAACCCGTTTTGCCAAGAGTTGGGTCTGTTATTGAACTTAAACAAGTTTCGAGCCAAAAAGTAGATGTTATAAAATGTTATACTCACACACTGACAAACCAGTTTAACACATTTTTACTTGAATCAATCACAAGCCGTATCAGAAAGTTGGAAATTACGGGTTTCTTTAAATCGAGTATAATGTGCTTGATTTAAATACGAAGTGTTGAAGTACCAAATACATAATTTAAGCCATATCCAATTTTAGTTTCGATTAATTTTACCCATAGCCAATCTTAAGTTCAGTTTGAATATATCTAAAATCTGTACCTGCTTAAGACTTTATTTAAGTAACCTATTACTTACCATACTTTTACACTGATTGGGATTCAATTGAAGTTCGAAAGGTTTAATTTGTCTTGAGTGTGGTAGTTATGAACTTGTTTGTTTGTTTTTTAAGCCTATTTAATCCTCAGTTCATATAACAAACTATCCCCTCTACTCCTATAATTCCATCGCAAACTATAAATTATTTTGTCTCTTTGCTGACTTGAACCTGGTACCTAACTACTGCCAGTCCAACCACCCAATCAATTCAGCTATTGCACTAACTAATGACACAAAATTCAATACACATAAGTGCTGGTTATAAATACACCCAACAACTTTGTACTCAATGTAAGCCATAACAGGATTGATTCTCTTTAATAATCCTTATTCGGTTTGTTTCAAGTACAATTGTTTGTTATGCGTATTTAAATTTTCAAGTACTTTTCGTAATAAAATCAAGTAGAAAAACTTAAATTTGGAACGAGCTTTTTCCGTCTGTGATCCAAGTCTCAATACCGCTCCATATGTAACCGAGAAATATTAAAAACTGATCTCTCATGAAGTTTGGCTCGTACGCGAACCTGAACAAGTTTAGGTACAAGAAGTTTGACGCCATAAAAGAATATAGTTTCTTAAAGTCGAACAAAGTCTCACCATATCGGTTTATATAAAGCCGTAATATAAGAAAAATAAATTTTTTCGAAAATTAACCGATTTTAGCTAATTTTCTCAAGTTATTGTGTTTAAGAACTATACAATTCCAAAATTGCTATTTGTTGTTGATTTGCTATTTTGTTGTTGTACAACTTATGTAACCTTATGTCCTGTGAAAATTTCAGCTTTTTGAATGAAATTTTGGTTCAAAAGTTTCAGCAAATTTGATTTAATTTTTACAGTTTTCTGTATGGTGACCTCCTTTAATATTTGAATTTTTGTTATTTGTAGTATCTGTTGTTGTAGCATCCGGCTATCTACATGCACTCCGAATTTCAGTTCTCTAACTGGTATCATTTGGAAAATTGAACATGTGACATACGGACGGAGGTAAGAGTGTCAGTAATAGGGTCCTTTCTTACTCTATGTGTACGAAACCTTAAAATATATGAATGCATATGCTGATGAAATGCAACGCGGGTAGCACAAAATATTGCTTTATATTAAATAAATTCAGTCAACTACGAGCCTGGCTCGCACACTTAGGGTTCCGTACGTATGTATTTGTAATGTACGTACGGAATATCATATGTGAATCCATATATTGTATAAATTTCATCTCTCTGCCTCTTACAGCTTGAGAGCTACGTTTAATCGTTACTTTACGTTGTATGGGGACACCTTGTAGTTTGCTATTTGTTGTTGTTGTCATTTGCTGTTGTAAGGCATCTGAAAATACATACACTGTGCGATTCTTGGCGCTCTGTCTCTTACGACTCTAGAGTTATAGCTGTTACTTTGCGTTGTACAAGGACACCTAGTAGTTTTATAGTTCTTGTTTAGCATTTTTTGTTGTACAGCATATGCGAATACATATATTGTGCAAATTTCATCCCTCTGTCTCTCACGGTTTTAGAGTAGTTTTCGACTTGTTGTTGTTTTTAGCATTGGTTATTGTAGGCCATATGTAAGTACATATATTTTACACATTTCATCTCTCTGTCTCTTACAGCTTAGCAGCTACGGATAATTGTTACTCTACATTATATAGGGACACCTGGTAGTTTTCAACTTGTTGTTGTTGTTAGCATTTGTTGTTGTAGAGAATCTATAAATACATACACTATGGGAATTTCAGATCTCTATCGTTTACGGTTTGAGAGATATAGCTAATTGTTACTTTTCGTTGTATGGGGACACCTGGTAGTTTTCGCTTTATTTTTGTTTCTAGTATTTATATAGCGGCAAGGCATAACAAAACCCTGTGAAAATTTCAGCTCTCTAGCTCTTACCGTTTCGGAGAATGGACGCTGTGACTGACGGACGGACGGACGGACGGACGGACGGACGGACGGACGGATGTAGTAGTTTCGGAAATAGGGTTCCGTTTCACTCTGATGAGTACGGAAGCGTAAAAAGTATTAAGCATATCACTAGGAGTTTTATTCCACAAGATTAACCAGAAGATCATTTAGAATACGAATTTAATATTTATAAATATTATCAAAAATTAAATGTTTTGATATTCCTAAGACATTAACGTTTAGTTTATTTGCGGTAATTTATTTTTAACTAAAATGACAAAAATATAATAAATTTACATTGCTCAGTAGAATATAATAATTTTCACTTCTCAATCAAAATAAACTAAAGGCAACTAAACTAATCAAGTTTAGTAAGCATTTAAATTTGAGTATATTTAGAAAAATGGAAGCAACAATAAAAAAAGGAAATGTAATCAATTTGTTCACTCACAAGAAAACAGAAAAGAAAATATATTTAAAAACTCAATTATGAAAGCAATCGAATAAACGACCAAATAACGAACAAAACAATTTTATTGGCAACTAAATTCTATTTTATAAATATGCTCTTTTCTATACAAATACATTTACATAATATTTTTCACATAACTGCCACTGTTTTTGTTGTGGCGTGGTGAAGAGTGTCTGGTGGAGTGGTCGCATTTGCCTTTTTATTTGCTATATTGATTCGATTTTGAAATTTTTAACAAATGCCTAAACAAGTTAAATATAATGTAAGTCTGGTTGCATAAATATGTGTACATACTTAGGTATAAAAAATTTTCTAGGCATTTTTTATTTTCCTTAAATTCTTCTTATGCTGGGTTGTTAATTTCGTCTTATACTTTGCTGACTTTTGTTTTCTCTTAGCAATTACAGAAATCTAATAATCAAGCAAATCTAAGCAAAATCATCTTCTTATAAGCAGACGAAACAATTATTTGAAAAACAAAAAAATAATACAAAAATAAGAAAATGTGCAAAATGGTTTAGGAAAAAAAAACCAAATAAAATAAAAGAAAAATGAATACAAAAGACGGAACAAAGCGTCATAACGCTGAGCACATCAATAAATATCAATTTTTTTTTAAATTCCTATTGAATGTCATGGACAAAATAAATTTAAATTGTCTTTTAACAGAGATAAGATGGGATAGGCAAGTAACTTGGTGCTTTCTGGCGTGGTTATGTGTGTGTGTATCACTTTCAAAACAACAATGGGAACAATATGGGAAAATATATAGCAGTAGACTGGTGGCAGTTTGTGACGTTGCCAACAGTAGTGAGCATTTGCCCACAAAGGCGGTTTCTTTTTTTTGTGAACACAAAATATCGTTTAAAGACAGTGAGTTTTTTCTTTCTGAATAACTCAAGTATCCTGGGGATTTCGATTTCAGTTAGTTTTTTTTTTAACAACTAAAATATCGTGAAGATTTCATGCGAATTTTGTGCTGTATGCAATAAAACTTAAGAACAAGGTTTCGCTTATGTGTTTTTTTCTTATTTTTTCAATTAAACTATGGCATTTGCACCAGGAGTTGCAAGTTGCATTTTTGGCTATTTTTTACACCATAAAAATTATTTGCTAAATTCTTCATAACAAAGCTGTCTGCTTAGAGATAACTAGCCTGCAACCACTCTTTGGCTTATTGGACTGATTACTAAAAAAAAAGGGAAAACAGAATAAATAAAGAATGAACGCAAAGTTAGACTTATGGCCATTAAAATGTAAAATTAGTAGATATTTTTGGATACAAATTTCAGCTTCATACAAGGTATTTGACAAGCAAAATAGGTAGATTGTTATACTGTTTCCTTACGCTAGTTACAGACCGTTGATTAACAGTTACTCGTCTCGTGGTGAACTGCGTATCATATGGGTGCCAGGGCATGCGGGAATAGCTGGAAATGAAAGAGCAAACTCACTTGCTGCAAGAGCAAGAGAGTTAAGTAACATAAGCTGGGTATGCGCGAAACCTTTCGATGCAGTTAAATCTGAGCTAAAGAACTGGGCACATAGGGCCCATTTAACTCTCTGGAATGACGAAACCGTGGCAGTCAATACAAGGTTTCTATGGGGGGATCCAGATAAAGAAAAGTCAGGGGGATTGCTAAGACTTAGCAAGCCCGAATTAAATAGTTTAATGGCAGTCATTACAGGCCACTCTCAACTACTGGCACATCTTAGCCGCATGGGAATAGCGGGAGGAGATGAATGTAGAGCATGTGGGGAGGAGAGCGAGACTCTAGAGCACTATTTATGCCAGTGCCCCGCCTTCTCTCAAATACGATCCCGACATCTTGGGAGAGACACCTTACCAGACATAACCCAATTACGGGGCATATGCTGGAGGAAATTAAGGAACCTTGTGAATGACACGGAGTTCCTATAGACCTATGGGTCAAATTGTATCACGGTTAAATCCACGGAGCGCACAACAAGCCTATACTGGCTTAGGTGTTTGTCGCAAGACATGGGCAAGCAAACCCCTTCAATCAACATAACCTAACCTAACCTACAGATCGTTGATAGATCCTATAATATAGCAAACGTTAATAATGCGCAAGAAATCTTTATTGGAAATGGAAAACTGTCCGCATGAAATGTTCTGTCAAGACAATTGTAAGAAAAGCTTACATTTTCTTTGTCAAGCAATCGTAACTTTCAAGAGATTTTATTTTGTCTGCAGTTAGGAAATTAAATTTATAAACAAACACTTGGTGCAATTACAGAAAATGCAGTAATCAAAAGAAAGCCACATTTAATGTAAGTAAGAAAATGTTAAATATATTCCAATTACCAGAAAACACAAAAATAAAATTGAAATCTCACCACTAACTTTTAAAATAGACAGCCAGTAATGAAAAGCTCATGTAGTTAGATGGCTAAGAACTGCTGTTTACAAACACTATTCAATTAGCTGGGACCTCAGTTGGAAACCATTCCGTTGTTAATAAATGTTGTGATGGAAGTGAAATAGCCATGGTATATTATCTAACTACTAAGTGTGCAACGTTACTTTTCTTGCTTTTATAAGATTGATCACTACGTCTGGACCATAAGCAATTTTTCTCAGTTCTGAAGAAGTAGAACCGAATTAAGAAGCAATAAAATTTAAGAGTTGTAACTTATAAGGTTTAACTATAAAGTTAATTTAAGGTTTAAAAATGACAGTACGTGATTGATTACCATTTCAAGGTGGCTTAAAAAGTTTCACAAAATTTCAGTTAAAAGTTAAGCTATTAACTCTTTGGTTAAAAAACAACGTGTACACATTTTTCCTTGCATTTTTATTCAATGCAATTTATTTAAGTTCAATTTCTACTGCCTTCACTAGCCTGAATCGATTTGCATAGAAGGAAAAAAATATGCGAAAAACCGTTGCGTAATAATCTATTTGAATATTAACTATACATTGGTTATAGATAATGGCAAGAGCAACAATATTGCACCTTTCATGGGCGGCGTCAGCATTTAACAAAATGTGATTTTGGTGATAAAAAATTTGTTTGAGACATCTTAAATAAATAATCTGATTTGATACAATTTTATATATTTCTTTAATAATACATATGAAGTTGGAGCCACCTAGATGTTTTATTTCAGACGTCCCAAACAAATTTTTTATCTGCATAAATTAAATGTTAATTGGTAATGTTAAATGTTAATTGGTATCACAACGCTAATTAAATATGTTTTTTATTTGTGTTGTAATTCAGTTCTTTGTAAAGGTCCAATATTTGTTACTGTTTTAATTTTTAAAATAGTCTGCAAAAGTAAAGTTTGATAATTGCAGTAGTGAGCTTCCTTGCTTTTGTAACCTAGTGTGCAATTTGGAACAGCTTAGAGCGTTTTAAAGTCTAGTTATTGTAAATGTTCACCAGAAAAGAAATGAGTATTAGATATAGAACACATTCATCATTTACTTGCTTAGCAAATTCCAGAAAAGAAATCACCATTAGTGGTTTACAGATTAACCCCCTAATTCATAAAAATTATAACAGGCTTATAAGACTGTTATTTGACATATTTGTATGGAAAATCTGTCAAATAAGAGCTTTATAAACCTGTTATAATTTTTATGAATTAGACGGTAAGAGTGTAAACAGTGGAATAGCCTGCTGAGTTTAATGCTTAAACACTAGTTCTGTTGACACCTATAGCACTCTACTTGATTCGTGGAGATTACACAGAACATATGTATGTATATCTCCCACGAAAAGCAGTAGCAAGGAAGGATTTCTTTGTAAATGGATTTCAGAATGCTGTCAAATATTCATTCGAACAGGACTATTTATACAATCACTTTCAGAGCATATGGTCTAAACAAGTGTTTGTTAGTCCGATAGTTGTTACTTCTGTAGCCACGTGCTTTATTATTGGACGTTAGTTTTCCCTTAAACATCTAATATTTGCACCTGGCAAAGTTTACAATGTTGTGTGTAACATACGATGTCTAATAAAAAAATAACCATTATTTAAATTTTTTTCAAAAAGTATTTATTTTTTCATCAATAGCTATCTTGTCCCCTACAAAGTTATAATACACTTATGCCAGCGTTTTTTCCAATTATTGGAACACTTATGAAACTTGCTTTTTGGTATCGCCAACAGCTCTTGTTTCGATTTTTCTTTTATCTGCTTTTTAGCAAAACCATTTCCTTTCTTTGATGTGTTCAGTTTTGGGAAGAGGAATAAGTCAGCGGAGACAAGTCCGGTGAATACGGTGGTTGAGGCATGATAACGGTTTAGTTTTTGGCCAAAAGCTCACTACCAAGCATCGATGTGTGAACTGATGCCTTATCATGGTGCAAAATCCATGATTGTTTTTCTACAATTCTGTGCGTTGCTGGCCTTGACATTTGACTGCACTTTCGTTCTTGGCTCTTCTGGACTCTCCCGTTGGGACAACTTGACTTTGGTTTCAATGTCATAGCCATACACCCATGTTTCGTCACCAGTTACAAGTATTTTGAGGAACCCTGGATCGTCGTTGACGATGTTCAACAGCTCGTGAGTGATGTCCATGCGACGTTGTTTTATCTCAAAATTTAGTAATTTTGGAACAATCTTCAATACTGCATGTTTAATGTCTAAAACATCCGTAAGAATTGTATGGCATGAAACAAATGATATGCCATTATCATCAGAAAGCTTTCTGATAGTTATTCCAGGATTATCCAAAATCATTTCATTCACTACTCCAAAGTTTTTATCGCTTGTTGACGTGATCGGATGATCAGCATGAGCATCGTCATTAACATCGTCTCGGCCTCCCTTAAATCGGTTATGCGACGGTTAAACTTGTATTCTGCTCATTGTAGACTCGCCAAACCCCTCAGTCAACATTTCAAATGTCCTCGCGAATTTAATTTCATGTTTTACACAAAACTTTTAGTAAAGTGTCTTTGATCTATTTTTTAGAATAGTAAATATCGAAGAGCACAACAAAACACTACTAACCATTTTATCTGTCCGGAACAAACTGACAATACAAAATGGCTGATATTGCCAACATATATAACAGACATGCGTACCAACATAACAGAAAAAAATTAAAAATAAAGAAGATACGCAACTCACAAAGTTTGAAAATAACGCTTATTTTTGAATTGGACCTCGTATATATAGTTGCTGATGAAAATGCAAACCAAAGCAGGCAAAACGTTTTAAGAAATGAATGCTTTTAATGGAATTCTTAAATATCTTTTATCATTTTCTTTTTACCGTTTTACATCAGAAGAATCGTTGTTCAAGCTGGTCCTTATGATGCGTCACCTCACGTTGAGTTTTAAATATACAAATTTCGTCCTGACGCTATTGATCAAACAGAGGACTGAGTTTTTGTAAATAAAGATGAACGTTTTTGTGTAAATTGTTAAATGTATGCATGTGTATAAATGTTCAAGTGCCATTATCATACTCATGTCGTGCAGTACCTTTTTCAATATGTTAAGTAACGAAAGGTAACCAAACAGAATTTATATACAGCTCGCATGAAAATTAATTGCCTTGAGCAGTTTTACTGTCTGTTTTTTATTAAATTTTTTTCGCATTTCTCCTTCTTCCACGTATTCCTGTCTTCATGTTGACTTATGCAACAAAGATTGACGTTTATTTATTTTGTTTATATTTTTCTTGATGGTATTTTACTCGTTCTTTTATAGTTCAGTGTTGTGGAAAAAATATGAAAATAAAAATATTATTATGAGTAAATAATATATATAAATCAGAAAAAAGGAAATCAAAATGAAGGACATTTCGTAGGAAATTTTAGAGTAGAAAGGTTTTCGTTTGTTACACAGGGAAAGAGTGAGTTCCGATGATTGCAGTTAGCACGCATGCATACCAAGCCTTTGCTGAGACAACGTCATAACTAACAAAAATTAGCTTTGAACTAATAGTAGATAACTAATCGTTTATATTATTATATAGAAGAATTAAGTTATGGATTACAATTAAGTTGCTTGTATTTTGAAAATTTTAAATGAGTTTTAGGCAAAACAAAGCTTTTTGAAATGTTACCCTGTGGCATTAAAGCATCTATATTCTTAAGAAATTATTCTTGGTTTTGGCAACAATGTACGGATGTCTCCTTTTTGACGTGATAATTATGTGTTACTTTAAGCTACAAAAAAATAAATTTTTAAGCTCCTCTTTGATTGTAAAATATTCAGTTTAACGTCTATTTGAGTCTCACAGATTATTACATATAAGAGTATTCAACTATTGCATTTTTCGCCTCTTAGATTTATTGGCTATTTGATTTCGTGATTTTCAGTTTCCCCATTTAATCCAATCTGATCTCACAATTTCTGATCAAATCAAAGAATTTTCAAAATAAGTCAAATAATTTAGCAAACTAAATATGGAAGCAAAACTCAATGTTACAGTATCTTATAGAATTCGTAAGCAAAACGAGCAAATACTAAAATTTAAACAACACGGCTTAAGTTCGTTTAAATATAAATTTGAACATTCTAAAACATTTTTAATATTTAATGTTAGTACTCTCTTGAACAAAAGTGCTTTCTATTATATACATATATTTTATTTATAAATCTTCAAATACTTTTGTCGATATTTCACTCTCATTCGGATATTTTCTTGAGCACCATAGTATTGGAATTTTTCTGATTGGCTTATTTTTCTTTCTTGAGCTGAAAGGTCTTTCTATTAAAAATAGTTTTGAATTTCTTCGAATAGTTTTGTTGATATTTCTTCCTTCTTTGGATGGTTTCTTCAGGACATTAAAATTGATATTTTCATAGACTGATTTTCAATCATTCCTAAATTTTTCTCCAAAAATTGTTAATAAAATTATATTAAACACATTATAGAATATGAAAGCTACTCTAAATGTATATTGCCAAATAGCAACACAATTTAAGCTCCACTTTAGCTTCATAAAATGTGAAACAAAAAAAAATATATCATACAATGACACTTCTGTACGAGCATTTCTGTTGACATTTTTATAGTCACAGATAATAAAAAAAATAGTATAAAAGCGTCCTGTTCATTTTAATCTTATTCATTTTAACTTACCTTCCTTTAACGTTTTTGTCGTCACATTCCTTGTAAATTGGATCAACATTAAAATTTATATGCACAAAAGTATATTCTTTTTTTATTTTTCACTTGCTGTTGCTTTCGCTCACCCCGAAAATGAAATTTATTAAATAAAAGCGTACAAATAAATTTGTAATGAAAAAACTGTATTAATATGGAAAAAATTTCTTTAATGCTTCCAGATGTCTACGAGGGCAATCTTCAGTATATTGTTACAAATTTTCAGCCCATTTGTACTCAATCAGTTATCTTATTTAATCAAATAGGAGTCAAATAGGAGTGTTTCATTAGTAGTGCCGCAAGCGATATCTGTTATAGAAACGCCACACCAGTATAGATAATGTAAAATAAATAATAAGTGCTGAAAATCTTTCTATCGATTGGCCTCAAAAGTTCTCGCCTTGGGATAAATAACACACCAATAGAAATATCGAAGATCCTCGTCTCAGCATCTTCTAGATTAGCTTATTTACTGGCCACAAGGTCTATCTTTAGATCGAAAATAGTACATTTCAAGCTACACTTATAGGAAATAAGTAATTAGATTCATTTATAAATATATAATAAATATTTAGTTAAAGCTGATAACTATGTTTTACAACATGCTATCTGAATTAAAACATGTGTATAAAGGAAGTTGAAAATAATTTTATACATTCTATTAGAATAACAGCTTTAACTTAAATATTGCTTTTTGCTTTATAAATTAAAATTCAAAAGAAAAATATGAACTTAATTATTTATTTGCTTTAAGAGCCAATTGAAATGTATTAATTCAGGTCCAAAACCACAGAATACTACCAGAAGGGTCACCAGCTCTACCAGACTACAAAAATTACCAATTTACTGCCAAATATATTGAAAGTGGCATCCTTACGGTACGTGTGGATCTAGTGAAGGACAGCAAACATGAAAATTTTTATATAGCTGTCTCTGTTGGTTGACTCCGCATTTGTTTACATTTGATTTTTGGTTAGAAAAATTCAGTGCAAATCTGATGCAAACAAAACAGCTTTGCAAGCAAACAAATAATAATTATTTGTATTTAATATTTTATTTGCATTGAGTATATCACTAGCAATACATGGAATATGTTTAAAACGTAGTTTTCAAAGCTTTTCATTTATGTTTTCTACTTTTTTCGTAAAAATTACAACAAAACCAATATTTTTCCAAACACTTTACAACAACATTTTTACATTGTTTATGTTTGTTTTTGTATACACTAGTTGTTCTCACACGCTCATGTTGCCACGATTTCCTGCACTGCTCATCGCTGGCCCGACCAAAACAAATGATATGGCCATTTAACAAAAGTCATTTTTGGGATATCTGGTTATGTCTGTGTCCAAAACTGAACCTTTTTAAAAAATGTTTGTTGTATTTTTCAGCTTTCCTTATGCCGACGACATTTCGTTGGTGCTAATCAACTCATCAGTAGACTTGAAAAATTCTTAAAAGTCTGTTTGAAACTCAACCACTTATTCCATAATTCCCATGAACAGAATGAGAATCAGAAATGTTCAAACAAACCTTTAACACAGCAAACATTTCTTTTTTCGTTTTGCAACACTTCTACGTTTCTTTGCAACCTTCTATACAACGAGTCACCATTGGTTACTACAATTTGTATTTTTGAAAGTATCAAAAAGTAAAAGTTTTTGAATATTCAAATATGAGCTTAATTATTTATTTGCTTTAAAAGCCAATTGAAATGTAGTAATTCCCAAAAATGAACCTTTTCAAAAAGTAGAAGTGTTGCAAAACGAAAAAAAAAATGTTTGCTGTGTTAAGGGTTTGTTTGAACATTTCTGATTCTCATTCTGTTCATGGGAATTGTGGAATAAGTAGTTGAGTTTCAAACAAACTTTGAGGAATTTTTCAAGTCTACTGATGAGTTGATTAGCACCAACGAAATGTCGTCGGCATATAAACAGCTGAAAAATACAACAAACATTTTTTGAAAAGGTTCATTTTTGGACCTGAATTAAAACATTCAAAAGAAAATATAAAATTGCCTGCAAACAAATTTCTAGTAATAATTGTATGATCTAGAGCAACGAATTTATACAAATATTGATTTCCATGATTTAAAATATTTTGATTCCATCACATTATTATGTTCATATATGCAAATATGCGAATTTTGTTTGAGATCGGGAAATTGAAAATTAAGATTGTTATATTCTTAAATTGTTTTAAGCCCGTTTTGTAATTCACTACCAAGTAAATTACAAAGTTTTCATTGTACGCAAAGAAACAACATTTTGCAATATGGTTGCGACAACAATATTATATTGTCTATAATGATGCGAGAGGTTGTAGCAAACAATATATTTATATTTAAAATGCCGTAAACATTTTAAATATTTTTGTTACAGTTGCACCATTTTGTTATCACTATCAATGAAAACTTAAATATGGTTATATTTATTAAAAAAAAAAAAAAACAATATCTTTAACCATTTTATAATGAACTTTTGAACAAGTTTTATTTGTGAAAAACATAGTATTGTTGATCTTTCAAATGATTGTTTTTAACAAAGTTTTCGTTGTTGCAGCTGACCGCTAATTTTTTCTCGAGTTTTGTGTTGAGATTGAAAGTTTATCTCTGCTTTTTAATGAACACTTTTCTTTTATGGAAAAGAATAATAAAAAAACAATAAATTAAATAAAATTCAGCAGTTATTAAAACCGAAGCATAGATACTTGTTGGCCTTAGTTTTTAATAGCTTGTGTTTTCATTATCTCTTCTGGCACGCTATCAAAAATGTACTAAAACAGAGTTAAAACGACTGATGTATAAAAATACAAATTTCTAATACATATTGTTATATGGTCTAAGAATTTGATCTTTTCTGTTAAGGCTTTTTTACATGCTCTGTTGTTTAAAAGTTAGTAAATATTTTTTTTTTTTTGCATGCCCTAGTGTGTTAAAGTTACCATAATTCGGGAGTAGAGAATTAAAAATTCTGCAATTATAATTTTTAGAACCATCTTAGGTTTTTTGTTCTATTATCTGTAAATGGAAAAAAATTTTTGATATGATTGATTGCGTCTAATTAGTATTGCGAAGGCTGCGAAATGTTGCCATTAGAGGCTCTATGTTTGCCTTAATGGAAATCTAACATATAATTTGGTGAGTGAAGATGTTATTCTATAATTTGCGTCGCTTAAAGGTCTTGTATGCAAAAGTTAGTAGAATACTTAACACAACTTACAAATTAAATACACAATATCACCAAAAATAAATTTAGTCAAGTACGAGGCTGGCTCGCATACATATGTATGTGTAATGTATGTGTGGAATGGCGTATGTGAATACATATCTATATTTTATAAATTTTATCTCTCTGTTTTTACAGCTACTTTATGTTGTATGTGGACACCTGATAATTTTCGACTTGTTGTTGTTGTTGTAATTTGCTGTTGTAAGGCATCTGGGAATACATACACTGTGCGAATTTCGGCTCTCTATCTCTTACGGTTCAAGAGTTACAGCTATTACCCTACGTTTTAAAGGGACACCTGGTAGTTTTACAGTTTTTGTTGTGGAGCATAAGTGAATACACATATTGTGCAAATTTCATCCCTATGTCTATCACGGTTCGAGAGTAACGGCTAGTTGTTACTTTACGTTGCATAGGGACACCTGGTAGTTTTCGACTTGTGGTTGTTTTTAGCATTTGTTGTTGTAGGCCATATGCGAGTAAATATATTGTGCATATTTCATCTCTCTGTCTCTTACAGTTTGACAGTTACGGCTAATGTTTTTTTTACGTTGTATAGGGATACCTTGTAGTTTTTGACAAGTTGTTGTTTTTAGCATTTGTTGTGGTAGCGCATATGTAAATACATATATTGCGCGAATTTCAGCTCTCTGTATTATACAGTTTAGCAGCTATGCCTAATTGTTCCTTTAGGCTGTATAGGGACACCTGGTAATTTTCAATTTGTTGTTATCTTTAGCATTTCTTGTTGTAAAGCATCTATAAATACATACACTATGCAAATTTCAGCTTTCTATCTTTTACGGTTCGAGAGTTATAGCTAACTACAAATTTGGTGGATGGGAACACCTGGTAGTTTTCGACTTGTTGTTGTTTTTAGTATTTGTTGTTGTAGCGGCAAGGTACAACAACATCCTGTGAAAATTTCAGCTCTCTAGCTGTTACCGTTTCGGAGAATGGACGCTGTGACGGACAGACGGATGGACGGACGGACGTACTTGTCTCGGTAATAGGGTTCCGTTTCACTCTGATGTGTACGGAACCCTAAAAATTTAATTCGCATCCTACCTGTTCCAAATGGGCAGTTTTAATGAAAATATGGAAAAAATTGAGTTATAGCAAAGTGTTACTAATTTCAAGCCAAATATACTGATTGCGTTAAAATAGAGTGCAACTTTTAAGATAGTTTTTATGTATTATAGTCAGCGTTACCAGCGTTTTTAGTGCATTTTGTTGTACTTAGATTTTTAAATGGAAACGTTTTTAATATTTTGACAACAAAGTTTATAGGATATGTTCTTATTTTTCTAAGAAAATATTTATTGAATAAATTTTATCAACTTCTATAAGTTGAAATCGATGCAAATAAGAATTAGCGCAAAATGGTGGGAGATCACCAATTTGCTAGAAGCCTTGTATATAAGAGCGAAAACTGATTTATAGCGCTGGGATTAGCCCAATGGTATGGCAAACTTATGTTCGTGGAGACGCTCCAAAACTATTATAAATGCTGACTCTTTCTTCTGGAGTAACTTACATGAGCGTGCATTGCAGAAAAGGAATAAGCTTGACTGAAGTTAAAGAGAAAGATTAATCCGTCCTCGTGGTGGACGCTACTAAAATCATTAATTCAAAAAGGCGCTATCAAACCAACAGATTCGTTCAATTTAACTTTTCTGCTTAAACAATTCACAACATGTGCAGAGTCGATACCAATTCATTATTACAACCGATCATTGCTAATTCATAGCTGTATGTATTATATATATAATATCCAATATAATTATAGTTTTAGAACAGGGGTTCCCAAAATCTTCTTATGGAAGCGTAAACACCAATACGTATACACTTTGTTGACGCACACAAAGAAAAACAGGAATAAACTCATAACAAAAAATGATTTCTTCAAGTGTTTCATACTCACGAAATCATAAAAAAAAACAACAAAATCATGAAAACAAAAAAACAAAAAACAACAAAATTTACGCTTGGCACCAATGTGTACCAACAAAGCCTGCGTTCTTATTGCTGTGCATATGAAAGTGTTGCTGCTTTGAACTTGGGATATGTGTGTATGTGTGTATTTCATACAAAGAGTTGTGTATACATATTAGAATGCTCAGCCAATGCTTCGCGCTTTTACAAAAACAAAAGCGTACCAAGCGTATAGGCCGTGGGCATCCCTGTTTTAGAATAAGAATTATGCAAATAATTACGTTATTTTTCCAATGCAATAGAATTCAATATTTAGCAATTTAAAAGGATTACACAAAAAAATAATGATCATGTCAAAACATTTATATATATGGCCGCTCTTAAATTGGATATAAGAGCGGCCATACAAGAATATTTTTTTGAAAGTATAAACAAATTTATAAAAATTTCAGTGTATCTGTCATTTCGATGTAATTTTCATTGACAGACATAATCATCCTATTATGAGATAAGAGTAATAATACCAGGTGTCATAACAATTTCGTAAACATAGCTTGGCAAAGGGTATTTAAATTTCGGCACGGCTGAATATAGTATTCTGAATGCTTTATTGTAATTTTGGGTGGAAAAAATAGTAGCAATAATGAAATAAAACACAATTACTTTTTCTAACGATTTGTACCCATATATTGAAACTATCTGTTAGAAGTGTTAATTGTGAAGGTTGTTTGAGATTCTGATCAGTCGAATATAGCGCTCTTTCTTTTTATAAAGATTCTTTGCTTTATTGTGGGTATGCACTGATTTAGTTGAAACTAGTAGGAAAAGCGTAACATTTAAGCGTAGTACTTTTCATTATAGAAATAATATTTTACAGTTAGGAATTTTTATTCCCATATGCAAAACGGTATAGGATTAATATCAGCTCTCTAGCTCTTAGCGTTTCAGGAAACGGTTGCTATGACGATTGAGCGCATAGTAAGTTCTCAGTAATGGTGTTCCATTTTTATCCCAAAAGTACGAAACCCTAAAAAGTACTTTTGTGATATATTTAGCACCTATAATGTCGATGTTCGACATAAACATACATATAATATTACGTATTCGTAAATTTTTGATAAAATTCTTTGTTGGCTTTTGTATTATGTACTTTCAAGCAGAAAAAACTAAACATTTTGCATATTTTTTCACATCTTTATACCAAAAATTTTTCTTCTTATTCGTTATACTATTTATATTAGTTTGACAAAAATATAGCGAATACCAAATAAGAAGATTTTATTTTCCTAAGACGGTTTTATTATTGTGGTTAGTATTATTTGCATTCTCGAAAACTGTTTTTACGAATTTTTGTTTTTCGAGGATTTTCCCTTAAGCTTATACTCTTTTTCAAAGTTTAATAATATTTATAAACTATGTGAAAAGAAATTTAATGTGCAAAATTAGAGAAGCCATCAGGTTTTACTTAATGTGCAGCATGCACTCATAGGTCTCCAGTTCTTAAAGAAGATCGAGTAAATGTTATTTCAAATATACAAATTTATAAAATTCTCAAACTTAAATCTACGCTATTCTGTGTTTGCCAAAGAATTTCTTAGACATTTCGCTCATAAGAGTCTTAGGCAACGTTTGTGAATTATACTGTGAACGTTTTTGGCAAATTTTTACTCTGTATCTTTTTGTTGAACAGAAATGTATTTGAGTAACTTTTTAAACTGATCACGTTCAACATATAAATGTTAAAAGGATCACCCATATAAGAACTTACAAGCTGATACAAACATTCATACATAAATAATTAAAAATGTAATATCAAATAAAGTAAAATTATAAACAAGAATAAAGGAAAATAAATGCATACACATGTATGTACGAAGGAGTGTAAGAAAAATTTACCCCGACTCCAATATTTACCACTCTCACACCTTAATTTTTATTCAGTTTCTCATTCTTATTTTACAGCCAGCTACAAGCAACCATAATTCGTGAACTTAAAGCAGTCGAAGAAAATCATGATGATGTTGACAATCATGAGTGCAAAAGAAAAGCAAGCAAAAGAAGACAGTGATGCATATACTACTGAGTAATGTGTACAAGTAAGCAGTTAATATGTATGAATTTGCTGCACATAAAGAATTTGTCATGTAGCGGTTAATATGCATACATGTGTTTACCATCTATGCGTGTTTCGCTATGTGTGTGTGGCTATGAGTGTGTGAGGCATAAAATGACAATGACTGATGCACATGCATGTTAAAAAGTGCAAACTAAAGCTGCTTTCAACATCTCAAAGTATACATTTTACAGTTGCCTGTGTTTAAGCCTAATGCTTATCTGCCACTGTTGCAGTGCCTGAGCGTATGCTTTTACTCTAGTGCGTTTATTTATGTGTGTGTGTGTGCGTGCTCATACATTGTGGTTATAAATTGCAATGTGTCCCTTGACAATGCAATATATAAATTCGCTGTCTAGCCGCACAAAGAAATATAAGTATGTTCTGTACAGCAGGGATGGCTGCTTGGAGTTTTAATTACTTTCGCAGCCTGCTTTTAATGTGCGCATTAGAAGATTCTTCATGCGACAGAAATCAATTTACCCTGGGACTAATTTGTTAAATTCCGAAATGCTTTTGAAATTGCAAGTGAATTTAAGTCAGCTAACCAAGTAGCAGATCAAAAAGTGCCTAATGGAATTTCGTGGCAAAAATTGTTTATTCAATTAAATCCCAAATGGTAAAAGGTGACTAGAAATTTAATATCTGAAATTTACATTTTACTCTGCATAAAAAAAATTCAAATTGCATATGTTGGTCTACTCATAATATATTTATAATTTGCCTTGCTTTTTAACATCATGGTTAGTCATGTTAGTAGTCTAAGCTGTTTGCAAAATTATAGTTTTTATTTTTCGATTTTTTTCTTTTTTTTTTCTTTTTTGTTAAATCAAACGTCCACAAGCTCTTTCTGTTTTCCCTCTCTTCCTGCTAATTTTCTAGTACTGGTACCGCGCAATGAATATGTTGGCACCATAACCTGAGCTCTGTTTTAAGACAAAAAAAAAACTGCACAAATAGTAACTTTAAACGATTTGATCAATCGTCAATTAATTAGGACTACAAAACAAAGCAATTACGCGTGTGTGTGTGTAATATGCACTTATGACAGTATGGTTTGCATATTCATTAATAAAACCTTACTTAAAACCACATACATATGTACATTTTTATATTTCTCAAAATAATAAAGGAGGGTGACAAACTTGTAGGGTGATATTACAATATTTTAGAACATTTCCTTTAACCGTAAAAGCCTTTTCGCACCTATCAACATTTTCGTGAAACGAGTTGAAGATGTTGAAAATGTGAAACATGCGTTCACATCAATCACATGTATCTGTCAAAGTAAATAAAGCCACGTTTTGTGTTAAAAACTTTAATAAAAATATAAAATAAATGGACTTTGAAGACAAATTAATAACAGGCTTAGTAGTTAACTTGCACTCCCTACTACTGCAGTATATAAAATCCATAAAAATTTAATATTACAAAAAAAAAAAAAACTAATACACATTTATTTAACATAAAACCAATATGAAATTTATAATACAGGCAAACTACATTATAGTGAATCTCCACGTGGACAGAAAATTATTTCACTATGTAGAAATTTCATGATATAGAAATATCTATTTATTTAAGGTATTCAGGTATTTTTGTTTGAACTATATTTTTCCCATTTTCTTTATCAATAAAAGGTTCAATTACATTAAGACATTTAAATACATATTCATCGCCAAGAATGGCTTCATCAGTGGCTTCGTAAAGACAAGTTCGAAGCCTCTTACGCTTAATGTTTAAATGCTCGTCTTCTGCATTCTTTTGAATAACTGACTTGTTTTTTAAAATGTTTGATGAAGTACTGTGAAGAATTCTAAATTCTTTAGCCATATATTTTTTCTTTGATGTCACTTCTTTAACTCTATTAATTACTAATAACTTTCAAGAGAAATACTACTGCGGTTCATCATTTTCCTTCACTGAACTCGGGCAACTGATGTTAAAAGTCAAATTATAAACTTTTCTGTTTTCATTTTCATTACTTTGGGAATCCCAAAAATATAATATATTTTTTTTTATAAATAGTGTTGCTAACAAATATGGAGACAAAAACACACTTAAAATGTAGTTTTGTTTCCAAAACTTTGTTCATTGTAAAGAAAAATTCTTTGTGTGGAAATTCATTATACGGAGATCAAAATACATTGAGAGTGGAAGGAAAAAGCTGTGTACTTGATTTTAGTTCATAATAAGGAGAACTTCATTGTATAAAAGTTTACTATAAGGGAGTTCGACAGTAATTGTTTTCTTTTAATAATTTTGAATGTCATTAAATTAAAAATTTACAGTGATGCCACTACAATATTTCGTAATTTTTCAGTGATGGTACTAAAATAATCGAAATAAAGAAACAAAATGAGTTAGGAACATTTTATAAAGATATTGAAAGATGTTTTAGCCCTGCATATTACTTATGGGGAAATTTCAACATCATAGCAAATTGATGTTAGATGTTGATAAGTGTGAAAAGGCTATAAACTAGCTCTGGCGACTAAACTTAGTAAACTTTTAAATTTCTGCTAATTACATGAAACGTATGTCTTCATATAACAACTAATATCGTTGTTAATAATGATGTTTCTTAAAATAATCGCAAATCAAATAAAAATTACAGTCAAATCAATCATCCAATCCCAATGAGACGTAAAACTCTCAAAAAAAAAAGCACTCAAGCGCAGACCTGAAAGAACTTTAAAAATAATTATTGTGATGTGAGAACTATACTACATGTGAGAACTATACTGCCTCGCGAATAATATATGTAAGTATATGCACATACACATTTATATATATTTTTCGTACAAGCCTTGTGAAATATAATTGTATTTGATCATGTTCAGTAAGACAATTTTTCATAGTGACAATATTTCACTTTGGGTGTTAACAGATTTACTAGCAGCATTTCTAGTTTCAAAAAAGAAATAAATAAAAATCACATTACAGAATATCTCCTTCCAAAAAAAGGAAAAAATACTTTTCATAAACCATTGAACTTTTCGGTGTTAGCTACCAAAAATTGAGTTATAGTTTTTGCAAAGATATTTTTCCCTAAATAGTGATATTTTTACCTAGTTCTTTTACTTTTATACGAGTATACTATATAGACGTATGACTACTACTATTAATATGAATCTATAATTCAATAATTGTTGGCCGTGTGGCATTCGCTGAAAATTTTTAACAAATCTTTATACCACAAAACTATGCTATTTATGTGCGATAGAAGATTAAAAATAAAAAAAGATGATTTGCGGAAATTCCATGAACCCGATTATATCTCACTATATTCAAATATATACTCCTAAAATTTTTTTTAAACCTATTTTCAAGTTTTAAAGTGTCAACAAATTAGAAATTGTTTAAGTAACACTTTTTGCCGAAAAATAACTTAAATAAGGAAGAAGCAATGTAAGTGCATAACGTTTACAACATGAGCACAATAGTAAATAGAAAAGCTTTATAAGATGCACGAAAGAAATATTGCCAGCATAAAATATAAATGCCTGTAAGATATGTGGAAATTCATTTCACTATGGCAGTAAGCCAGACGATTTCGCAAAAATCTCCAGACCTTACAAAGAAATACGACCACTTTCCAGTATTATTAGTCTGCTTAGAATCTTAAAATATCATATTGATGGGTAACATATTGACTACCGTATGCTAAAGCGAACTCCAAAAAGCTGATTCGGTAACAGCAGGGAAATTGATGTTGTACATAATATGGATTGAGTGTATTACTAACTCAATTGTTTTATGTTTAAATATATTGTAGAATTCAAACTTAATTTTATGCAAATAAAAATATTTATTACAAGAGGTCTACCCCTGCTTCGCGCTGGTATTCAGCAAAAACATTCAGAACGCATACACAAACATGCAACTGATTGAAATTTTTTAACAATTGTAAGGAACATTTATATTGACTCCGTGCACTTTTACATATTTTTGACCTATTTTTGAGAGTGTAAGTCTTTTTAGAACTGGTCATGTAGTTTTAAAACATATTTAATGTAAGCGAACAATCGAATCAATTTTCTTCATTATATCTGTAAAACTGTTTAGGTTTTTCCTGTTTCTATAAAAATTATGCCTACCAAATAAAAATCACAATTACACCTTCTAAATAATCAATATTTTTTTTTTTTTTGTGGGGTGTAAGATGGGAAAATGCTTTATGCATTTGACTTGGACCATCGTCCAAATCCGATGCCGGACTCCTGTTCAGTTTACCGGCTAAAAACCCACCTTAGACGCTATGGGAGTATCTATTCCACCTGGGAACCGCTATTGCATTACTTCCAGGTGGATACCCCATTCCTTATATACATACATAGTATATCAGTCTCTTCTATTATTGCCTACGTCTAGGCTCCCGTTTGTTCTGTATTGACCATATTTTCCTCAGTCATTTCGTCTAGTTCCCTTTTTTTTATGGAACAGAGTACGTAGTCCACAAAACCTGCTACAAAATTCCAGTGTTCCTCTGAGGCAATTATTTTTTCTGTAATGCTTTCGGCCGTAATTTCTTCTATGTGACTAACGCCTGCATTTCAAAATTGTGTGCTCAGCGTCATCTACAATTTCTGCTTCTTCATAAATACAGAACGGTGTATTGCATTTCCCTATTTTATGCAAGTAACTGCGGAAATAGCCATGCCCAGATAGCATCTGAGTTAGGTAGTAATTCACTTCTCCTTTTTGTCTGTTGGCCCATTTTCTTATATCGGGAATGAGCTTATGCGTCCATCTTCCAAATCTCTGCTCGCTTCAACGTATTTGTCATTTCTCTATTGTCATCAGCTCGATATTCTCTATTTCTCTTCTCCATAACCAATATTAGATTTTGTTTTGTACGAGCATAATAAGTTGAATTTAAGAAGCACTGGCTCGCGATTGGTCACATGCAGTTAACCACATGCACATTAATACGAGGTCAGAGGTTTGAGGTTTGGACTTGTTATGAAAGACGGTTGCTTTTGGCTGAGATTTTAAAACGTTTAAATTAGATTGCTAGGGCGATAACGTATGCAGGTGGTAACGTGTAGTGTCCTCACAAATTTAAATTTACTTGATCCTAAAATGAAAAATAAAATGATTCACTTTTATAATTAAACATTTTTTTTACATTTTTTGGGATCTTGCAAGCTTATTATTATTTAACGATTGTGCAGTTAGTACATTTGGTTTTTTTTTTTTTTGGCAGACAAGTTTTCGAGAAATGTCAAATTTTATTGTTAACCTTTGAGATTATTGAATGAATATATAATGAAATTTTTACAGATACAAACTGCAAGTGGTTGTAAGTGTTGCTTATAAATTAATAATTCAATATATTTAGTTTTTCAAAACAGACGACGTATTATTACGAAAGTGTTGTTAAACTACCGAAATAGTTCGAAAAATATAAAAAAGAGAGCATGTTGAAGTTGGGAAGCACATAAAAGTGAAATATATATTAACAAAACTGATAACATCAAACTTAATATCAGGAACTTCAGTAATCAGAACAGAAAATTACTATCACCAATCATATTTATAGATCTGATATTCCACAATATTTTGAAATCTTAGGTGTTGAGAACTTTGGTAAGCAAAATTTTAAAAAAAATATCTTGAAGGGCTTAGGGTTTTCTGTGTTAGGCAAATAAAAAATAGCTAACCAAAATTGATGCTGATGGAAGGCGTAGCGGCTTTGACATAGCTAGTTTTCTTTTGAAACGGTCTACATGGTGCAAATGCTATTAACTAAATTTCAGCAAACTCGAAAATCTTAAACTCATTTACTAGCCATATAGTAAGAGAAGAGTAGAATTTAGTCGCCATTTGGGTGGCTAAAAAAAACAAACAACAAGATATATTTAAACTCAGAATAAAACGTTATAGATGTTAAGTATGACATGATGAATTTTAGTTTTCAATGCAATTTTAGTCCAAATCTTGAAAATAACCATATTTTGACTGCTCCGCAATGCTTGAATTTCAGCAAAGCAAAACTATTTACTTCAATCAATTGCATTGAAGTTTTATTTTATCAGTTAAAATTTAAAAATTTTACATGAATTGTAAATATTTTCCATTACAATTCAGGTGATAGTACCTACTGTGATGAAGCGATATTTTGCTTGTGATATTTTTTGTAGGCTTTTAGAGATAATGTCCCGCAAGTGCTCAGTCTCTAGCTATATCCTTATAGAATACATAGTAAAAAGCCATAAAATTAAATGGAAAAGATTATTTGGTCATATTATTCATAAGTATATATTATTCAGTTTTTAATCATTTTTCTTTCCTTTCATATTTTTAGTTAAATATATACCCAATTAAAAGCTGCAATTTAATATTTCTAAAACAATGAAATTCAATGTTCAAAGTTAAGGATCAGCTTCGTTTTACATCTTAACTTTTTTATTTTTATACTTTTCATTTGTAACTAAAGTTTTTGCTTTGTTGCAGAAACATGAAAACTATACAAACAAATATTCCTCGTTTTATTGCAGCTGCTCTGACAATGATTTTACCTGTTGACTTGTGGCAACGAAGTGTAGCAAATATAGTTCAAAACATAGAGAAAATAAAACCAAAAATTTTGTTATTCAAATGCAAAATAAACTCTTCAGCAATTTGTTCTGTAAGGAAGACGGAGAAAGACAACAAAGAAACATTACGAACTGAAACCAAATTTATATGAATTATTTATGTATGTACATAAAAAGAAATGATTAAAATGGGAAGCGAAATCTTAATTTATGTCAAGCGATTGTGACAAGCGGAAAACATGGTTGTGTTTAGACAATGAGTTTCAAATAAAAGTTTTAATAATTAGCTGAATGATAAAATGCTCGCGTATGAGTAAATGCGATGTCATTGCAGATTTTGCTGAACACATATTAACTCTTTAACTTTCTTCTGCATAGACTCATTTAATTGTGCGTTTCTTTTTGGGGGAATTAAGAAATTTCGAAAAATTGTGCAAACTTTGAACAATAAAATATAATGAGTTTTTTTTATAATTATGTTTTTTTTCTCTTCATTGAAAAATGTTTTGTACAATGAAATTTGGTTGCTATAGTTAATTACACTCTGAGTATATACTAATTTTTTAATGTTAATCGGAACACCTGATGGCTACGTCTTAAGGAGTTATGTCAATTTCAAAGAATTTCAGTTGAAATAAATTAAGATAAGAGGGAAACGGAGTATTTCAGTTAGTATCAAGCGAATCCAGATGTGAAATAGCAGAGTATAATATTACTGGAATATTTCCGCTACATAGTTTTTACTACCAATAGATAAAAAATATATCTGCAATATATTAATTACTTAGCCAAATAAGGGCTCACTTTATGCTATTCATTAAAATATTGCATAGTAAGCTCCAGAAAAAACTTTAAAATTATTCCATTACGTCAGCATTTTTTGAGAATACCTAATAGCTTCGATATGTTTATCAGTACAATTCACTGCATCTCGAAAGCACTATGTCCGACGTCGACTAGTAAGACACCGTTGGGTAAATAATGAAACTTGCTTTAAATCATCTTTATATGGTAATCGAAATAATCTTTGATTTCTTAGTATAGCAATATATATGTTAAAAATTGCAGGCTGGGTAGTCTTTTTATGTTTTGGTTTATGTGTAGTGTAATCTAATTATGAAGTTAGTTAAGTCATCGCTTGTTTCAATTCTAGATCTTAGTTTCTAGGTAGAAAAAAATGATTTGACGTTCTCTGAATGATTTTGTATGTTTAAGAAAATCTTTGTATGAATTGAAGTATTTGCATAGACAAAGCATGTAGAACGATGCTATGAAAAAATAAAATCAGTCATTGTTTAACAATCAACTTCTACAAAATTATTTTTTTTTTTTTTTTGGAAAAATGTAGCATTATTTTTTTTAAAAGCTGTTTAATAATTTGAAAGTGCAAAATCTTTAACTTTTGACTCCTGCATTTAAAACAAATGCATTAGGCACCAACTAAGCTTAGTGTTATAAAAATTCTTAGCAATTGCATGACTTATTCGATTTTGAGCTTTTTATTTCCAAATTTCACTTTGCTCTAAAAAAATTTTTTCAGGAAATAATGTTTTCAAAATGCTTTCTTTGAATCTAACAAATTTTAAAAAACTGATTTTTATTTCATATTAATAAGTCTAATACATAAAAATAAGTTCGACATTATAGACAATACATACTACATAGTTAAAAAAAAAACTTTATCATTAATTCTTAAAACTGTTTTAAAATATAAATTAATACCCTTATTCATAAAAAAATTTTCAGGTTTATAAAGATCTTATTTGACAAATTTTCCATACGAATGTTCCATACAAAAAGAAAAAAAAAAGAACGCGCTTGATTTGGTAGAACTAAAAACGGATCCATTGATATGACTTATGAGTATAGCTTAAACTATTTTCACGGCTCTACCACGCTAAGATGATACTCTACTCAAGAGTATGTAATATAATTTTTGGGCTTTGCAGCGTATGAGTAATACGAGAATACACATGTATATATTATACTCTTCTGGCACGAAACCTAAAGAGAATATATAATACATATGTATGTAATAAAATTTTTGGAATTTGCAGCGTATGAGTAATAAGAGAATTCATATGTAATTATTATACTCTTCTGTCACAAACCGCAAAAAAGTGTAGCATATCTTCCGTTGCTCCCAATAATATAATATAATGTACATATAAAACAAGGTGTCGTATGAACAACATGTAATAACATGTAGAAGATGGATACTTGTACACATGGTAAAGAAGACCAGGTTGCATCGTTACAGCGTACAGAGGGGCGGAACGAAAAAAAATGTAATAAACCTCTATCTTTTTTTTAAGAGTAATGCAATTTCAACCAGCCTGTTGTATTACACGTTGACCTACAGAGAGTCAAAGTTGACTACATCGGGTATGAAGCAGTTTGTTCGAATCATAACTTTTGTATATATGATTTGATTTTTAAAAAATTAAATTTTTCGAAAGGTAAATAAGTAGATAAACTTATATTTTATATATTTATTTGAGCTTAAGGTCTTTTGTAATTTGAGTATTTATTTTTGTCGATATTTCGCTCTCCTTCGGATAGCTTCTTCAGGAAAATAATTATTATTATTATTGTCCTGAATAAGCTATCCGAAGGAGAGCGAAATATCGACAAAAATAAATACTCAAATTACAAAAGACCTTAAGCTCAAATAAATATATAAAATATAAGGGAAAAAAGGGGTCAAAATAACGAAATATTAAGTAGATAAACAAAATTTTTTTTCTTTTTCAGTGACGAAGTACATAAAACGGTGCTAAATACACTAAGTTGAAAACACTAATGGCATCACCTGGTTTTGACAACTCTAGTGCAACTACCTACAGTTATTGTACCTTGAATGTATGTATATCTAAAGACTGCCAGGCTCCAGCTAAAAACTAAAATGTACCACATAATCTGATACTCTCCATAAAAAGTTGTATGACGACAATTAACTTACTGGGTTTTTTTTAATATACGAGGTCTGATAAAAAAAATAACTTTATTTTTTCAATTTAAAAAAAAAAAATTATTTATTCATCAATCCTTTCCTGTCTCTTTAAAGTAAACCCCCTTAGATAAAATACACAATTTTTTTCCAGTCCTCGAAACACTTTTGAAACTCACTTTTTATTTTCGCCAACAGTCCCTGTTACGAGTTTTCTTTTACCTTCCCTATCATAAAAGACACTTTCCTTTCATCGGTGTCTTCAGTTTTGGGAAGCGGAAAAATTCAACTGTAGTCAAGTCCGGTGAATAATGTAGATGCCTCAACTAGTAACCGTTTTGTTTTTGGCCAAAAACTCACGCACAAGCATCGATGTGTGTGAGATGGTGCGTTCTTATGCTGCAAAACCCATTATTGTTTTTTTTAAATTCTGTGCGTTTCTCACGAACTGCTTTGCACAAATGGCCACAACTTTAAGATAGTATTTCCTATTGAGCCTGTGGGAAGAATTCATGATGCACCAATCCATCGCAGTCGAAGAAAATAGTGAGCAAAACTTTCACATTAAACCGAACTTGACGTGCTTATGTTGTTTCTTCTGGACACTTCCATTTTGATGATTGGACTTTAGCTTAAATGACATATACATACGAGTACACCCATGATTGGTGAGTATAAGGTTCTTGCCAACATTTTCAGCAACGTCCCTCATAGTTATTCGACGACTAACTGAAATCACTTTTTTTTCACTGCTTTAAAATTTTATTGGTTGTTGACGTATTCGGGCGACCAGGACGAGTATTGCGATTGACACTTTATCGCCCGTTCTTAAACTGGTTACACAGCAACTTAACTTGCGTTCTGCCCATAGTAGACTCGTTTAACTCCACAAATATTCTTCCGCATTTAATTTGATTTTTTTAACAAAACTTAACACAGCTTCGGTGATCAATTGAAAAACAAATAGTAAAAAATCGAGAGTGCACCAAAACACGACTAACCTTTTTATCTGTCAAAAACAGACTGACCATCCAAAATGGCTGATATTGAAAAAATATATAACAAGCTTGTGTACCAACATAGCTCATGAAATTTAAAAATAACGATTATTTTTTGATCAGACTACGTATGTATTCAAAGCTTCTTTTTGACACACAACAATTTTTAAAAATGGTTAAAGCGGCTGTGCCAAAATTGTGAAATTTGACGCATCCAAAGCTCATAGGGTGCTGATGAAGTACGCTTGCTACCCAGAAACAGCCGATTGTCCACCTAGCTGTTAAAATTTTACTTTTCTTTACTTAATTGATATTAATTAAGAAGCGACTAAGCAAGGATTGAACTTGAGCCTGAAAAAGTAATTTAATATAAATGTATTACAATACAATAGTTCAATGAAATTAAAATTTTCAGTTAAAATATTTCTAAAAATCTTTATTTGTTAATTGATATTTCGTAACTGGCGCAACTTCAACCAATAAGTGAACTTGTGCCGTATACATTAATTTTGTTAAGAGTCTGCCAAAGTCTCAACGTGTACAGAGAAGCACTTATGAAAAGCTTAATTTGCTTTACGGCCTACAGAATAGATTGTGTTTCAATCAAGCTTTGCATAAAATCATTGCAAAGCCTAACTTTGTAAGGATGACATTATTAAATTTTTGAAAACATATTCACACTCTGCAAAAAAAAACTTTTCTCCAAAAAATTAAAAAAACAGGCACGTAATATCGCAATTATAATACGCTGAAACATTGAGTTTTTATTCTGATTGAACGGAAAATAACTAACAGAATAAAAACTACATGCAATTAGTTTGTCATAGGGATCGATCTACGGTTCATGCAGCTCAAACATTTACCAGTGGTTTTTGTTTTCCAATAATTAGAATAGTTATAACTTTATTTGTAATGAACTATACTGTAATACATTCCGTTTAAGTCTCGATATAATTAAAATTAAAAGAAAAGTAGCCACCCAGGATTTGAGCACCTGGCTAATAAGAACTACATACATATGTAACTACAAATATTTACTCTACACAGTTAAATTACTTTGATCATAGTATCAAAATTATTGGATTAAATAAAATTCAACTCAATAATTAAATATGCATTTATAAAAATGTTCTCTTAAATTTTATTTCAAAACATTTTTCTCTAGGGAGTTGAAAACCCCCATTACTTTTATATTTCATTTTCAATAAATGAGTCATGCATTATTTTCTCCTGATTGTAGGTATTTTATTACCTCTTTATGCACATATTCACATTCCATATGCGTAAATCTTACATAATTGTTTATTGTGCAACACTTTTGTCTACGTTTAATTGCAATATTATCGTTATGAGCACGTTGAATATCTGCAAAGGAATTTATTTTGTTTTTTATTCAGTACCTGCATGATGTTTATTTAAATTTTACAGCTGTATTTAAAATTGTAAGACGAACATACACAAATGTATATCATCAGCTAAAGCAAATAAGCATTGACGCTTGCTTTTTAGTCTGTGTTGTGTGTTTTCTTTTTAACATGCTGTAAAATAAAATATACATTTGTAACAATTATCACGTATATTTAAGTGTAGATATGCTCCTCTCATTTCGAGTAGTTTATTAGAATATGCAACTAAGAGCAGTTAAAATGCTGCTTGTGTTTAATGCACATGCAAGTACAGTTCAGGATAATATTTATGTGCAGACGTAAACGTGTTTATTGCACATTAACATTTGTTTGTGTGAATAATAAATAAAAATAAATTTATTTGTCTGTAGTACAAGCACTTGTAAAGACAAATTGTATTCATTACTATGCCAAGTGGTTGTAGAAAATGTGTAACAAGTTTATGCATGAGACTTCTACTACATATAGAAGGCTGAATATTAATAAATTAAAATGAAATTGTATATACATGCATGTGTCACATGCATATATAGAAAGCGCGGAATGCACAACGGTGATTGTATGAAAAAATCGTTCACATTAACTTATTAATGCATTAAAATAAATAAGATAACTTTTTATGATGTACTGATATAATAAGCAAAAAAAAAACTACTCTTGCAATTCGAACAGCAGAGTCAAATACAAATGGCTTTTAATCACTTATTAGCTTTTTATTTAAATACTGTTGGAATTTAGCTTTTCTGATAGATTCTACAATAGGGTTAAAACCCCAAAAGTAAGTAAGCAATACGAAGTATTTTCAAAAACTAGCTTTTGTTTAAAAAGTCCTGATTTGAAAATTTCTATCGAGTTTTTTTTTTTCAAATAAACCTCAAATTAAACTCAAAATATTTGTTATTAATAAGCTTGTGAATATGTAACACAAATGTAGTTTTGAATCCCTCTTAGACTAAGAAAATATTGTTTATAGCTAAGTAAAATGTGCTGCAACATGTTTATTGTGTGATTCCTTGTTTCACTTGATAATATTAATCATGGGGAGATTCGCCTTATAATTGAAGATATTTTTATGAAAATAAGCAATCAAATCAAAATGTATTTTATAATTTCGTTTGCTTAGAATAATCAATCAGAAAATACGTTATCAAGCGAAATTGCCGCATTTCGGCTAATGAGAATTGTTGGAAACCTGATGCATCTGCAAATAGTAAATTGTTGGTTTGGACTACGGACTGCATTGCAGCGCATTGCAATGTGAGTCAACCAATCAATTACTGTGTGTTGTGTATTTGATCCCGGACTCAAAAAAAAAAAAAAAAAAAAAAATCGAGCACAGTGCCAAAACTACCATGTTGAATCAATGAAATATTTTTTAAGAAATATAAATAAAGAAAAATATTTTTCAAGAAATTGAGGAAGCAAACATAATTTGCCACCTAAAATTTTGACAGCGAATGAAGTAGCTTCTTATTGAAATTACATGCGAGGCACAAAAAATTCCAGTCTTCTTCAATTTGTGACGTAACCTTATTTGTACTATCTGTCAAAGTTATGTATTGCAAAAAAAAGAAGAAACAAAAATAGCAATAGTGAAAATAGTGATTGCAAAATAGCCTACTTAAATCTTAGTTAATTGTTATTTTATAAATATTAAAACATATTAGCCGAACTCACCCTTCATTGCAAATTACCCTTGCAGATATTGCAACCGTAGCATATGTGCCACAGTCTGCAACACTACAAAAACAAAATGTATGAAACCAAGATTTGCATCACTGAAGCAAATATGCATAACTAAAAACCGTTGCAGATCCGTATTTGCAAATGTTTCTAAATGCTAAAACAGCTGCTTGTTTTTCTACATTTCTACATTTCAACACGTAAACTCCTGCGATCAAAAAACTGTATGACGGCAAGGCCGCCACAAAACATGCCAGTGCTGGAATTAAATTAATGCTAACGTTGCTCAAAGAAGCATTTACAAAATAGTAAAAAGTGAATATTCTACCTATTATTATGCATAATTTTTATTAAATTTTATAAAAAAATCGGGCGGTTGCTTTACGTGCAAATTTTATCGACGGCGCTGCTTTTCAAATATTGGCTGCGGCTTAGCTTATCTCATGCGGCAAACTCGCTTTATTAAATTTTGCAAACAAATAAATAAAACAGGGAAGAAAATGAATACAGAAGAAAGTAAAAATAAAATTAAGGCAATTAAACAAAAAATCAACAATAAAAGACTGCCAACGAAAAGATGAATAATGAAATTTTTGCAATTTGTTTTCTAAACTTCCTTCTCAATTTGCAAAACAAAAATTTTTATTTTTTCCGTTACTCTAAAATCAGCTGATATAATTATTTTGCTGAACACTTGAAAAAGACACTCACGCTTTGTAGCAAAAAATCATGCTCTATCTGCTAAAATTGCAGATGTGCAACCAAGGATGATTTCCGCTATTATATTCACCTTGTATAGTACTCATCTATTGAAATTTTGAAACTTCGTAAATATAAGTTTATAAAACTGCCTACTTGCTCCAATAATGCCTCTAAGGCGCTGGGGCTGTTACTAAAATGAATATTCTAATACATTGTACCTTGAATTTTAATAAAAAAAAATAAAAAAAGAAAATAATAATAAAAAAAAGTTAAGTTTTGGTTGCATTTGCTGCAATGCCAACTCCGAATGTATTTTCGTTTATATGTTGGCTTTTTACCACAACATTTTCCCTTACTTTTTGTTTCAATTAAGAAAAATTTGCTTTACTTAATTGGAATGGAAAAGTTATTAACATTTTACTGAAATCTTAATTACATTGAACTATTATAATGTGAGTTACTTTCAGCCGCAAGTTTAACCCTTATGTAAATCAAAAACCCTTCATCAACACCTTATGAATTCTGGATGTGTCAAATTTCACAATTTTAATACAGCCGCTTTAACCTCTCGGCAAGCAAAACTCACGCAATTTTACTTTCTATCTATTTACTTAACTAAATTAACCAAAGCAATGATATTTTATTAGTCTATTTTACGGATGGTTTTTCAATGGTTTATTAAAACCAAAAGTCAAATCAAAGCACAAATAAAGTCTTATAAACAGTTTGATTCATAAATTTAATTGAGAGAGCGAAGTGAGTGAATCAACTTTTAATGAGAACATTCTCTGTATAAGCCTTAATAGGATTGATTCTCTTCAATAATTGCAAATCGGCTTGTTTTAAATACACTTGCGTGTTACCTATACTTGAATATTCGAGCATGTTTTGCTATGACTAAAATCAATTTTAAAACGGGTTTTTTCTTCTAAATATTGGGAATATAAGTGCAGCCTAAATCGCGAAGACGATACCATGAACACTTTTGAACTGGGCTGCCATTTCAGGGTATTTGTTCCCAAGCCTGGGGAACAAATTCTTTGGGGACGAAGAGCTATGTTTGTTTACAAGAGAAACTTTTAAAGGTATAAAAACTGTGAGAACAATTTTTTAGGGATTTTATCGTATCTCAATATAAACAATGCTGAAAATAGCATTTATTTGATCAGGAGTGCTGACGAGAATAAATTTATTTTTCAAGTAAACCAACTAACAATTATTAATTAACTTTCAATCATTTCATTCCGCACTAAAAATCCCTTACTATGTTGTTCATAATAAGCTTCGGTTTTAATGTAAAAGAAACATGAAAGTGCAGTAAATAAACAAGTGTAAAAGTCAGATTGCTTGAAACTAAAACATGAAAAGTGGAAACATATGTAATACAAATATAATTTTTATAAATTATCCCTACCGCCCTCAAGACGTAAATCTCTAGACTTAAACAATACGGCCAGCAAAAGCTCAGTCAAATGAAAGACAAATTTCATTCAATAAAATTTTAGTGTGATGAGATTAATAAAATTAATAATAAAAGATGATTTAAAATATGGATGCTACACCTTATAATTACACAAAACTTTTACAAAGGCGTTAAAAGATAACAATACCCTAATAAGTATGGAGACTTTTATTACAATAAATGCAAAAAACCTTTTGCATATGGAGCTTTATGAAGACTTTTTCTAAATAGTTTGATAAATTATACTTATCAGCTCTGCTTGTGAATCTCCTTACTTTTCCGTATTAAGAAAATACATAATTTTGTCCAGTTAAAAAAAAAAAATTTAATAATAATTTGCCGCACATTCCGCTCTTGTTATGGAAATTTAATATTTCAATTCATTTGGTTTAATCTTTTGCTTTTTACTTGCTGAGACTTACAAACAAACAATATATCTGCTTAGAGCAAAAAACTACATAAATTTTTATTCTCAGCTGATCTCCAATCAGTTTTCTATTCAATATTCTGCCAAAAGTTGTCAACAAATTTTAAACTCAATTCCTTTTTATTTGCAAAACCTTTGAAATTTTCCTCTTTTTATGGAAAATTGAATTTATATTCAAATAAGTGCTACAGCACCAAATCATAAAAGGCTAGAGGCAAATATTTTATTGGAAACCTTTTAGTAAAAATAAATAAATTTTCAAATAAAATTTATATTGTATATTGTTATGCAAACGGTTGTAGGGTATGCTTAAATAAACTTGTATAAAAATATGAAAACAGGGAATCTCTTAAACAATCAACTAAAAGTTGTCTGACACAAAAACTTACAATAGTAGAAGCACTTTTGTTTGCAAAACATGAAAATGTATGTTTTCATACAAACAGTAGTGCTGGCACAAAGAAAAACATAAACATTGTGCAGAGGCAGACTCATACAAACTAGAACACAGATGATACACTGATAGATGGTTGCTTTAAAATGTTTTGCTTGCAAGCTAGCACTGTGTAAGACAGTGTTTAAATTCAGACGATAACTCGAATAAGGGTTAGTGGGCTGACTATCGAATCTCTGGAAAGAGAAAATAGTTTCAATTCAAGTGTGATAATCTGTTCTTTAGAACTACATATACTCTTAACGCAGTTTTGTCTATAGAAAATTTTTTAAAAGACACGATTTGCATATCGAATTTCTACATTTCTTTATACTGCCCAAAAGTAATCCAAAAACATACTTTTAGCAGACTGATAACAAATTATATATGTGTATACTAATTTTTATATTGGTAATTTTCTTTTTTTTTACATAGCAAGTTGCTTAAAGCGTATCTTTGGTTTTTTTTCGTTGTATGCTTGTGCTTTTACTGTAACTTATATTTGAGCACAAACAAAAATTGTTATTATTATTGTATGATTCCAGCGATAGCTTTAATTAAGTGAACAAAAATTGTATAGCTAACATATTTTCTCTTAAGCCTGCAATGCTAATGCTCCTCCTACATCAAATTGTCTTTTGGTGCTGTACTATAAAATTTCTCATTAGATTATTTGCTGTTCTACTTTCACTAAAGGAGGTCGCATCTTTAGAATTGTATTATTGCAATTTTGGTTTTTGAATTCTAAATCCGTCAAGACATCGATGAATAGTGCACACATAATTTTATACGTTGTTGATTTCGTTCAGCAAAATCATATGGGAAAAATATTATGACTTTCGATATCATAGATTAATTGATAAGGAAATATAAAAAAAAAAAATACGAAGTATGCAACAATCATGTTCTTCTAAAAACACCTCAGCAAGTACTAGGTACTGAATTCGGAATCTTCCAGTTATTCGATACGCTGATCATCTCTAGGTGTTGGCATTGCACGCACGGATTCAGTGGCAAAGTTATATTTAATTGCTTATGTTTTGAATGATTTGGATACATAGTTGCCATGCAGTGTCATAAATGTAAAGAACTAAATCGCATCTTTGGAAATGTTGCTGGCTTATTGAGGTACAGCAGTTTTGAAGTGCACCTAAAGACAGAAGCAAAGAAGTATTAAATCAAATGATCGTGGCTGTCAACTAACGTCATCATAACGTGAGATAGCACTGCCATTGAATTTCTCCCACAAAAAAAAAACACCATTATGTTTATAGGCCACAAGAAGTCATCCCGCTATAGATAACAAATACCGGTTAAATAACTAATTAATAGACCCTCTATGCCTAGCAGTACGACGCGATGACGTCAGTAGCCCATAAACGGCACCAAATATCCAGTCCTTCTTAATGCTTTAGCTTTTCGGCGATTGCACAACAGAACAAAATCGACATCATATTTGTTTCACACTACTTAGTCGTATTGATTATAACAACTTAGAAAATCTTACTATAAACGTTTCTTGCGTCCTGATGGATAACCCGTTATATTGTTATCCATTTTGCGGTTTCAAAAGCAAACCTAAATAAAAACACATATAACATATATTTTTCATAACATTTCTTTTTTATTATAAAGCTTGAACATTGACATGATGTGTGAAACACTGCATCATTTAAGTGACCACCACGCAAAGTGTTGCAAGCATTGATCCTTTGGAGGTAATTTTCGACCACCTTTTGACACATATTGGGCGGTATCTCAGCTATAACTTGACGAATGTTGGTTTTTAAGTGTTGAAGAGTTAAATATGTATCTGCATAAAAACGGTAGCCCCATCAAAAAAACTCTAATGGTGTCAAAGCGCTTGATCTTGGTGGCCAGCTGATATCGCCAAGACGAGAAATTATGCGGCCAGAAAATGTCTCTTGCTATAAAACCATATTCGCTCGAGTTGTGTGGCATGTGGCACTGTCTTGTTGAGGCCACATATTATGCAAGTCGTAGTCTTTAATAGAAGGCAGAAAATAAGTCAGTTATCATGTAACCATAAAGCTCCACTTTGACGCTGACAGTCGTTTACGACGCTCGTTTACGAAGAAGTAAGCTCCAATCACACCTTCGGACCAAAGAGCGCACCAAACAGTGACTTTTGGAACGAAGTTCCTTAACGCGGCTTGCGGTAGTGCAAACTAGTAGAAATCGTCACGAAAGCGTGTGAGCTGTTTATATGTATTGGTGTACTGTCGACAACTAATTGTGTATGATGGGCGTTGTCTCCGCCCACCATGGTAGACACCTACCAATAAATATTAATTAGTTGTGAAAACGGACACTATCAGCTGTTAGATGTCGCTAAAGTAAAGTATGTCACAACAAAAAACAGCAATATTAAAAAATTGGCCAACAGTTGCTTTTCTTCGTTTTGTAGCAGATTGACAAACAAATACTGCATGTGTCAAAAGAAAAAAAATAAAACGTTCCAAAAATTTTAAGAAGCATATAAAATTTCAAAATTTTAAAAACAACACAAAATAAAACATACAGATTTCACCTTGTATTACATTCAAAGATGAAAAAAAAAACGTAAGGAACTTCGGGGGTCCCCCGACCGCATTTCTTTTTTTTTAGATGCAATGTCCACTCTTCAATTATTTTAGGATTCTCAGAACGACATTTATGACAATTTTGTTTTTTAACATACCCACCGCCTCTTTAAGTTGTTTTAAGCAGATGTTGTGAAAAAAATATTGGAATAATCACAGGCAAAATAATTGTTGTGGCTCTGTTTATGCAAAGTAGCTAATTTTGTTTATTCAACTTGCACTGCTTTATTAAAAGTTTTAAACAATTTTTGATTGCATTATTAATATTTGGGACTCAAACTTATTTAAAGAATTGACATTTTTTTTTTGTGAAAAGTACAATTTTTTCGCGTTTAAGAAAGAATTAATCACTGCTCTCAAAATTCAGCTTGCCACAACCAAATTGTTTGGTTGCAGTAACTGACTGAATGTAGATTTGCATAATAAGTTGGTTTGGGAGCAAACGTATTTAATACCCATACAATTTACTTTAACTATCAGTGTTCCCTTCCAGTCGTGTCGCTAACACTTAAATTATATGACTTGTGTTGCTGCTACCGTTGATGTATGTATTTTTCCATGCGTCACATAAACAAAGGGTACAGCAGTGTGTTTGAAAGTACTTTTCTAAAAGTATTATACACATTATGCCATTGTGACAGTGACACTTTTAGCTAAAATGGCTTAAAGCATCAAGCAAAGAGAACTTTAAACCCCATTACATCACACGAAAATTTAACTTGTAATAGTTGTTATCTGCTAACAAAGGCAAGAAGGAAAAAAAAGAAAATGGGAACAAAACTAAAAAGTTATACTGATAGGGGTAAAAATAACAATCAAACTACAGGAAGTAAGCATTGATTTATGTGTGCACACACTTGCAATTAAACATTTATCAATAGGTTAGCATGTACATATATAAGCAAGCAGCACGATTGTAAAAAGTGTATCTATTGCCAGCAATAAATAAAGAATTTTTCTAGCATACATATATTTTCAGTTAAAACATGATTAGAAAGATAGGCTTTAATTGACTGGAAATTTTACAGTGCAACTTATTTTCGGTAAAAAAAGAACATCGTTCGATTTACGTGTTCTTAAATTTGTAGTGCAACACTTTACGTAATATAAATTTTTAGTTGTTGCCTTTAATAGAATATTTTCTTAGCAAAATTAAATTAGATGTAGGCAAGAAAATATAATTGAGTGTAAGGCACTCTATAATATTGTTGTTGGCACAATTTTTTTTTAATTGGAAAACAAAGTGATACATGTTGTTACGGACATTAGTTTGGGGCTGTTCCCTGAGTGGCAAGCGCCATCAGGTATCACACCCTGATGGACTTAGTAACTGGGACATATGCAGTGGTAAGGGTGTAAGCGGGTAGTAATATTATTAAGACTCCAGCTATTAGTGAACTGCGATTATATTATTTCTCTAGACTGTCAGTTAATATTGAAACTAAATATGGTAAATGAAAATAATGCAAGTAACACAGCTGTTACAAACGACGAATTTTTCGCAGCGAATATTCGCCATCAAAAATAAAATACATTGGTGTATATGAAAATGCACACAATCACAGCGTCGGTTGAAATTCGTTGTACGCTGCGAACTTGAAATACATTTTTTTCTTCCAACGGCGAACGACCAACAAATCAATACCATGTGGCCATTTTGGTTTTAGTTTTCAAGTGTTTTAGTAAAAACAGTAAATTTTTACTTTATTAATCTTTATTTTAAGAGCTAAGCTTTGACTTTTTGCATTTAAATTAAAAAGCCAACATATTAGATTACAAAACATGTTTGTAGTGTTTAATTTTTTATTTTTGGTAATGCAAAGTTTTTAACAACAAAATTTTTTTATGGTCACCCCATCAGCTGTTCAACTATAATAAGATAAATTCAAAAAAACTAAGAAAATATATACAAGTGAAATTATAATTGAAAATGTCAAACTTCAAGGCTTTTACTATAATGAACATAATGTTCATTATTTTAATTACTTTTCCAAAATTTGAAATTCTTTGATTCATTTAATTTTTTTTATCTTTTAACAAACAATAAACAACTTTATCAGTTATAACAGATGTTTTTGTGTTTCGTAGTTATTGTGTTATTGTATCGTTATTGTATTGTACCGTATCGTTATTGTATTTACACAGCGAATTTTAAACGGCGTATTCGTCGTCTTGGTCGAAATTCGTAATTTTTCCCAGTTGTGTTCCTAGCAAAAGAATGAAAGAAACTAATTATATTACATTTTCAAATGGACACTACTTATGTACGTCCAAAATCTATTCTTATATATGGATACCTAATATGGTAAACTGCATCTAAAACTCTATACAACCCAATTGTACGTTATCTTCACAAAAACATCGGATAGAATTTTGTACGATTCAAAAATGTCACTGTAGGCGACACGTTGTCATACAAAAATAAACAAAAACAAATGCTAATGTAATTTAAAAAAAAGTTTTTTCAGGGTTTGTATGTACTATTTTTAATTGATTACACCTGAAACGTTAATAATTTCTAAACGAGAAAAAAATGTTGAGGTACCTCTCAGGATGAAAATGGCACCCCATTTGGGTGGACATACAGCCAATGTTATTTGGATGGATACACAGACAACAACAACTCTCCAAAGAATAATAGCTATCATATGTTGTCGTTAAAGCAAAAATACTATGTACGATAAAAATTTAAAAACTATAGTGTATCCTTATGCAATAAACCGTAAAATTTAGCTATATATTTACAACCATAAGAGGTAGGGACTTGAAATTTTCACAGGATATGTAACCATATGTTCTAAGATAACTTTAAACCAAAAATAACTCAAAAAGTCAAGAGCAATCTTACACCAGAAACTAAAAATTAGCTGTAACTTTTGAGGCATAAGACATAGAGACTTGAAATATCCAACAGCTACCAAATATTTTAGAAAGTTTCGTTTAAAATAATGCCTCATACATAGCGCACGTCTTAGTTTGATAACATCTGCACATGTTGGACCATAGAGGATACAACCTTTCTGGGCATATCTCATGACCTTTACAACAAGTCTTATTGAAAAGAATGACTGATTTAGTACACAAAACTAACTATGATTTTGAAGCGCAAGCGACAGAAACTTGAAATTAGTATAGTATATTATATTAAGTTGCTAAAAATAACAATACGCCAAATTTTGAATGGTATATTACCCAAGGGCCACCCTTTAGGTTGAAAGTTAGCTGTACCTCTGCACATTGAAATGCTTGAACAGAACAACTTTTGGAATCATATGATATGGAGACTTGGAATTGGCATACAAAATGTGATTGCATAGGCTCTACAACATCAAATACTAAAACCAACAAAAAGTGGGGACAAAAGGGTGCTCCTATACAAGTAACTAAAGATAGTTGTAAATTTTAAAATACAAGAGAGTAACTGTATATCTTTCAAAAGGTATACAGTTACCAGGCCTACATAGCAACAAATACCAAAAACAGCAAAAAGTAAGAATTAATATCTTTGCCCCATACAGGGGATAACATTTGTCTACCACTTGCACTTGTAGTATGGTTGCTGCGCGGGTCAGTCTCCTATTTGGCACGATTTATTAACCATTATTAAATATGTTTATATACCTGTGCATTTGTTAATCCATTGTTAATAGAAAAACTTTTCTTTTACTAAAAATTTAATTTAGAATATTTTATTTTAAAATTTTCTTTAAAGAAACTATTTTTTCAACTAAATGTGTATGTATGTACTGTACATGGTTTTCAGAAATTGATTTTTTTAGTTTTTGTCTAAAAGCATATTGACAAGTATTTAAAAATTGGAAAAACAATGAAAATGGTAAAACTGCACGTTTAACTTTTTCAACATCGAATTGCAAGTGATACTTGATGTCAACCAAAGCATTTGCTTTAAACTTTACAGCCAAATGCTGCACCAAAAACAAAACCTCTCTTGATACTCTTTAAAGTTGATGTACGTGTGACCCAAAAAGCCAAGCAGTATTTTTATTTAAATCGTTTCGCTAGCATGGCTTTTTGCGATTTTTTCCAACAGTTTTTAGACTATGAAACGAAGCACGTATTTAAATACATTCGGCAATTTCCTTTTCGCTAAAAAGTTTTCTTCTCATAAAATTTTTCTCAATAAAATGTTGTTTTATTTGTTATAAAAATATATAAGCTGATCTTTGTTTAATTAATTAATCCAAACAGGTCTGTTCAGCAACTAGCAAAAATTGATTTCTAGGTGCTTTTTACAGCGTTGTATGTGAATGAGGTTGTATATAAAAAAATATAAAAATTAAAAAAAAATTTTTCTTCGCTCCTTTTTTTAGACAAACAACAGGATCTGTCGGACTAAAATTATGTTTTAGTCTTTTTCACCGACTTTTCTTTGTGTTCTTGTTTGTTGGTGTAACCATGTATATGTATATGCATTTTTAATTGTTTGTATTGATGTTTGCATTGGATAGTCAGACCATATTTTAAGCGACTGTAACAGATGCCTACAAGCTCGTAGAGCATAAAATATACTAAGCAAAATATATGGCAAATAGCTTAAAGCACAATTCTAGAGGTTTTCTCAGTTTATGAGTTCTTTGAGAAAGTGAAACATGTTTGTCAAAACTCACTGATTTGTTTTCTTCAAAATATATAAAAGCTTTTTGGTTTAGAATAAGTTATAGTGTTTAAGACATTCCTTTAAGATTTATTTAATTATATAGTGAACTATGTGTTTTTTAATTGTTGATAATTTTATCAAGCTTTATAATTCAATTTTTACATCCTCAAAATTGAAAAAGATTTTCTGTGATAAAATTGGAGTGATCAACATTTTTAAAGAAGACAGAAAAGATTTTTTGTATCTACTGATGGGGTGATTAGCATTACCGAAAGATCGTTGGCATATAGACGGCTGAAAAAGACAGAAAACATTAATAAGTTATACTTTTAGCTCTTAAAGCAAATACATACAGTCGAACTTCCATAACTCGGATCAACTTTATCCAAAAAAAAAAACTTCAACTTACGGAGACTTCGAGTTACAGAATTTTTTGTCAAAATAGAATAAAAGGTTTTTGTATCATGTATTTTTATTTAAAATAGCCTCTAATGGAATATACATACTTAAGAATATAAAAGAACAAGCATATGTACTCATATACATATATTTAAAAATTTACAGCTAAGTAAAATATTCTGAAATAAGTGATTGAGCAAAAATAGCATGTAAAGTATACAAACCTGCTCAAGCAACCAAAGAGAGTAAAACAAACAAACCAAAACTAAAACAACAAAAAAAAAATAAATAAAAAACCAATTTAAAAAGCAAAATTCTTCGAGTCGTAGAGTTCATGTGTATATTTTTTGTTCGAGTTATGGAGAACATCGACTTATGGCAGTTCGAGTTACGGAAGGAAATTTGTATGTGATTTGTTCTTTTAACGCTGCTGCCAACAAAATTAGTTCGAGTAGAGAAAATTCGAGTTAGACTGTAATTAAGTTAATTTAAGCTGATACAGCCAATTGCTTGCAAATTGATTTTGTGTTGGCCAATGCTTTTTATGATATTGTTTAATCTTTTCCTTATTTCTTTTGCGTATCCACTTCTTACATCGTAGTTTTCTCTAAAACTATTTTCAGTAAAGTTTACTTTTTTACTGCATGCTGAAATCCTGCAGTAGTGAAAGAGCTTTAGTCTAACAGTATAGTTTTAAGTTGAAGTACCTTTTGATGAGATCCTTGGAATATGGAAACTATTATCGGAGCCTAGTAGGCAATTCCTTCGAATATTTGAAATTATGAAATAGATTTCTCGGAATGAAATAAGAATATACTAGAAGAAAAGCTAGAAGAAATACAACAGCGGTATTACTTTATGAACATTGGATTTATTGGAGGAATTGGTTACTTACCTCTCTGCAAGACAGCAGAAAAAGAGCGAGAAGTTCCGAAATGGAAATGACATATCAACACTTCTGTTAACTCGTGACAATAAGCTGACGTGTAAGCGAGATAGGTTTTGATTTTTATGCATTGTTCATCACTTTTGTTAGTGCCAGGGAGTAGATATGTTCTTTGGGTGTCAACATCTAGTTTGGATATTAAAATGTTAACCCATTTCTTACAGGATATCAATTTAAGACTGGTTGTGTTTTATACATCGCTTTTGTGTATTTGCTTACTATATATTAAATTTTAAGACAGTTACTGTGATATTTCAGCTCCTGTAGTTAGTTTTCCCTCTTATTAATTATGTGTTTTATTGGAAGAGACATGTTGGTAAATTTCTGCAAATATAAGCTTATAAATTAACTTGCAGGCACTGCTGATGCGTAGTTAACATACTTTATATATTTGTTTGTAGAAACATCTTGACGATTTGTGCAAGTTAGAAGAAAATATGTGGCTGTGGAAATGAACTTCGTCAAATTAAAGATAGCCTACCTAAGCAAACAGCGGATGGTGTGACTTTATAACCGTAAAAGAATTTTCGAAATCGGTGTAGTAGTTTCGGAGCTTATTCTACGCAAACAAGCAATCAAAACGTTCCTCTGTATAATATTAGTATAAATTCGAAATTTATCGTTTTTATATAAATTAACGCATTTATATTTCCTGGGTTTCACTCATTGTGTATAGCTTTTCCAAAAAGCTGATGAATCAAAAGCTGATGCTACTTAAGCTGGCAGGCTTAAAAGGAAATTGAAAAAAAGGAATACTTCATTTATTACAGCATAATTCTGCAGTGCTCATGCCCTTGGGTTTCCTTACTTCTTATTTACATTACATTAGCGATTACAGATTTTTTTTCATTAATTCCTACCACGCAATTATCTACATTTTCTTTAATTAAATATTGATCCATACTTTTAATTCTTGTTAATTTCATTTAAAATAAATTCAATATGAATGTGTAAATAAAAGTCTTAAATGAAACCTCCAGCTGATTCAGTCTACTCAACCAAATTCTTAACGACATTCTGATGATATTTTCATTCATTAAGTACTTAATAAAAGCGTAATTTTAAACAAAAGCTACTTGTACCGGCAGTCTTACGACCTGGTTGCCTGCATTTTTAATGCCCATTGTAAATAATAATGCAAATGGCAGTTTAATGCTTCAAACATTGGTTTCTGTTGTAGTAGTTTTATGGTAAATGCAGCACACTTTAATCGGAAAAAGTTTTTCGCTTCTCGTTGTGCGCTGCATAAAGTTTACTAGAGTTTGGTTTTTTTTTTTTGCAACTTAATTGATTACCACAAATGAATGTGAGCTAATTAAGGTAAAACAATAGAAGCAAATGTTTACAATCAGCTTTAAGTAAAAAGAATAAAAATTTTTTAAAGTACTGATATTTAATATTTATTTCTTTTGTTGAAAATTAAAAATAAAAGAAAGAGTTTATAGCCAAGTATTGTTTTTCGGTTTTGTTGAAACTATAGTTACAACGAAATGCGGAAATAATAAAACTAAGCTTCATCTCTTCATTATTATACCCTCCACAACACTTTTAAGGGTATATGTGAGCTTGGGATGTTGTTTATAACGCCATTAAGTTGTAATTTCCGACCCCCGGAGTAAATATATTCTGAATCGGTATTGATAAAAAAAGCCGATTTTTGATATTCGTCTGTCCGTTTGTATTAAGGCTGATGAAACTACTTAGTTTAGAAAAAATTTTTGTTGCCAAACTATTTACACATTTTGTTAAATGTTTACTTTTGAAATTCCACAACATTGGCTCATGAATAACCACGTTACAGTCAGAAAACCAAGAGGGACAAAAAATATGTGTATTTTGTAGAACATTTTTAAAAAATTTTCCTTTAAGAGTAAATTTGGTCTATATTATTAATAAAATTCGTTAAAGCATAAATATAATAGCTAATGGTCTACATATACGAGACAAATAGCGCCAACAGATTTCTTTTAAAATGTCTGGCTTGTATGCGAACTAAAACAAGTTTTACTACAAAAAAGTAATCGCAGTAATAATATAACCCTGCAAGAAATAGCTGATGGAAACTAACACATTAACAACTTAATTACTAACACATGCAAAACAATTTTATAGCTTTCAGCGTTGCCATCACAATGATTGTTTTAGTATTTTGATTTTCCCGTATTAATTTGGCAATTTCATTTATGCATTAATGTTTTTATTGGTTCATCTGTCCATTTTTTCTCTAAATATAGTTTATTATATTCTCTTTGAATTGTTTTTTGAAAATTTCGGAAAAATTCTTTTTTTATTTAATAATAAAGAAATTAATAGCATTATAGGTAATTTTGTGGGCATTTTGCAAAAAAAAAAATTTTTTTGAATGATCACTTTGCTGAGGTGGTAACGCTGGTACAAAAACGAAATCACACGTACACGAATGTTTACATAATTTTTTTCATTTTGCCCTTAAGAAAATGATAGAAACCCTAATGTATAAACCCATCAGCAGTGTCGGTCATATGCTGCATCAAATGACCGACACTGTTCTTGCTGGGAAGTTAACTGGAAGGCAAAAAATAAAAATTGTTGATATTGGCCGATGTGTATACGGCATATAGTAAAAACCATTTTCTCAAAAAGTTGGACCTATACGCGACCTAAAATACTTTTTGGGCCAAAATGTTGACGTTATGATTAAATAAGCTTATTCATGTATAGTTGTGCTTGTACGCAACCTAAAACAATTTAGTTACAAAATGTAGACACAGAAATGAAGAACGTTTACTGGAAGGCAAATGTTGGGCCTGTATGCAACCTTAAACCAGTTTTGGTACGCAAAAGTAGATGTCATAATATCGGCATATACATCGGACATTTCCATATGACAGTATCCTTTTAGAATCGCAACCAGAGTATTTAACCTTTTTCGAGAAAAAACCATCAGAGCAAAGGTGTTCTTGTTGTTCAAAGTGGGCCACGTGAGTTTCGATATTCGTAAGATGATCTTGTCTTGTAAACAAACCTGAACAAATTTCGCTACCAAATAGTGGATACCATAATAAAATCTACTAACCTAAAGTTGAACAATAAGAACATATCGGCTTACATCGGTAATATAAAGCCCATATAGGACCAAATCCGATTTGTAGAGAAACTGGGCCTGTACATAGACTTTAGCAATTTTTAGTGCCAAAAAGCAGACAACATTATTTTAGTATAATTTTTAGTGACAGGAAGTTTTTGTAATAATGAAAAACCTGTACTACAGACAAAACGCAAAAAGTTTTGATATCGACTTTTAAACATCAGATCTAAGGGTCAGAAGTCTTAATTGTGAAGGGTAGTCAAGATTCGTCTCAGTGGAAGTAAACACTCTCATCTGTTGTTTCTTATGTTGATTAAAGACTGAAGCAAAATCTAAGGTAATTTGTAATAATTTCATTTAAATTAGCAAACTTAAATTATGTGTATGAATAATTAAAAGATTTTAACATTACGCCTCGTTCAGCGATTGTTCTTTGCAAGAATTATGTTATTGTCAACTATAAATATTACAAGTTTAATTGTATGAATGTTTATATATTTGTCACAAAAAAAAACAGACCACGAAATTTAAATATTTTAACATTTCTACCTTAATTTAGTCTGCCTTTAAACTTTCTCTAATGTACTCTCGTTTTTCCAATACTCTTATTTAGTACTTATCTATAAAACATTTTTAATCAACGAATATTTGCTTTTGAAAAAACCAAATATGTACTCAAAAAGTAGAATAAGAAGCAAAAAATATTTAATAATTCCATTAAAAGCTTTTATTAAAAATAATATTTTTGCTCACTCATTCCAACGCATACACATTTTTATACGTTTTCTTGTGCTTTTAAGTAAAAAATTTCTTGTTTTGCTGATGATGACGTTAATATTGCTGTCATATTTATGTTGCACCACATTTGCGGTTTGGAATATAAAACTTTCGTTTCACATTTATTTATTTTTTTATTTCTTCCTGGATTACAAAGTTGTTTTGCTGCTAAACAAAATTTCTTAGAAAGGCGACAAAAGCATTAATATGAAAACATAATTTCGTATAAAATGTTCTTTCTGTTTGAAAAGTTGGTGCACAAAGGCAAATTAAAAATTTAATTTAAATATGTGCTAGAATTTTTGGAGTTTCTTAGAATGAGTGAAGCATGGAGTAATAAATGTTAGTCAGAAAAATAAAGTGGTTAGTTGCAGGTAGCAATTACTAGTGAGGATTAACTCAGGGAAATAATAAATGTTTTCGAATATTAATATTATATTTTTAAAACTATGGGCCTTCTAATCTACTTATTTTATTTTTATATTATTACACAATTTTTGACATCTTTTAATAAGTGGTCAGCAAGGGCTCCACACTACCTTGCAAGTGGCGGACAAAGGCTACTCCTTGTATGGAAAACCCTCTAGTTTTTAATTTTTTATTGTTTTTAGTATTTGTTGTATGTTATTCAAATTTTTATTTTTGGTTTTTTTTCAATTTTAAGTCTAAAAGTAGACGTTACTAATGTTTTATGTTTTTTCAGCCGTCTTTATGACACCGAAACAAATCATTAGCGTAAAACCCCCTTGGTTGCACATCTGCAATTTTTGCACATATAGCATAATTTTTTGCTCCTTGTATGGAAAACCCTCTAGTTTTTAATTTTTTATTGTTTTTAGTATTTGTTGTATGTTATTCAAATTTTTATTTTTGGTTTTTTTTCAATTTTAAGTCTAAAAGTAGACGTTACTAATGTTTTATGTTTTTTTCAGCCGTCTTTATGACACCGAAACAAATCATTAGCGTAAAACCCCCTTGGTTGCACATCTGCAATTTTTGCACATATAGCATAATTTTTTGCTACAAAGCTTGAGTGTGTTTTTCAAGTGTTTAGCAAAATAATGATAATAGCTGATTTTAAAGTAACGGAAAAAATAAATATTTTCTTGCAAAAACTAATTTTTTTTATTTCTGCATCATTATTGTTGACTTTTTGTTTAATTATAATAATTTTAATTTTAATTTCTTCCGTGTTTAATTTCTTACCTGTTTATTATTTATTTGTTTACAAAAATTAATAAAGTGAGTTTGCCGCATGAAATAAGCTAAGCCGCAGCCAATATTTGCAAAGCAACGCCGTCGATAAATTTTTTTGTTTATTTTATAAGATTTAATAAAAATGATGCATAATAATAAAGAATTATTTACTATTTTGCGAATATTTCCTTGAGCAACGTCAGCATTAATTTAATTCCAGAACAGGCATGTTTTGTGGCGGCCTTGCCGTCGTAAAGGTTTTTGAGCACAGGAGTTTACATGTAGAATTGTATAAAAACAAACAGCTGTTTTAGCATTTAGCAACATTTGCAAATACGGATCTGCAATGTTTTTTGGTTATGCATATTTGCTTAAGTGATGCAAATCTCAGTTTCATACATTTTGTTTTTGTAGTCTTGCAAACTATGGCACATATGCTACGGTTGCAATATCTGCAAGGTCTGAAAGGGTAATTTGTAATAAACCGTGAGTACAGCTATTAATAAAGCCTAACTACAATAATTTCAATTTGATCTTAAAGCAAATAATTAATTAAGTTAATTTTTGAATATTCAAAAAACTTTTACTTTTTGATACTTACAAAAATACAAATTGTAGTAACCATTGCTAACTCGCTGTAAAAAGGTAGTTAAGTTGCAAAACGAAAAACTGTTTTCAGTATTAAAGGTTTGTTTGAACATTTCTGTTTCCCATTTCGTGCATGGGAATCGTGAAAGTTGACAGTAGTTGGGTTTCAAACATTCTTTTAAGATTTTTTGAGCACACTGATGAGTTCATTAGCATCAACGATGGTCTATTTATATATATTGAGGTCTATTTTTGGACTTGCTGTAGTGTGAACATAAAATAATTTTGGAATATAAATAACAGCTGCTTAGGGCAGGTAATGTAATTTGATGGCAAACAAACATTTGATCAATGTGGGCAAAATGTGAGCACAAAATATCGAATTTTAACTTGTTTTTAGGCAAGTACTTTGTTGACTCTACATAAGAAATGTGAAGGGCAAACAAAGGCAAATAATACGTTTTTAAAATAAAAAAAAGGGTTTTCTTGTTGAAGTTTCTTTTGCTTGCGAACGCAAAAGGCGATAATTAACTTAAAATAGGTTTTAAAATCGTTGGGCAAAAATATTGAACTGTTACAAAGGCACGAAAACTTGCGAAATATATGCAAAATTCAAGAACACACTTAAAATACAGCCGTTGAACATAGAACTGACGCATATGTGCAAAAATTAATAAAACACACACACATATGTACATATTTGACTTTCACCAATTTTTTCTTTGTCATTATAAATCTTTATAAATTGTCTTCATGACTCACGTATTATTTTTCTATAGAAAAGCAGATCTTTTTCTACAAAGAAATATTCACTTTCTATCACTTTGAAGAAATAATTAATTGATGCATATACTTTCTACAGTCTGAGCAAAAGCAAAACAATTTTTCATATTACATTTATATACTTTTTCCTTTTATTTGATACAATTTGTCCAGTGGCTGAAAATATCATCTTACAAATTTTGATTAGGCCAAGAACGAAGTCTGGGTTTAATCAGACATGCAAATATGCAATCAGATCTAGACAGTTAGGTGTTAAGGGGTAAAAAATATCTTTACTAGAAATGTCACTGCCTCCAAAGGCAGTAAGAGCTTTTGGCCATTCGTTAAGGGAGTAAAGAATAATGCTGCCATAAGCATTCCAACTCTCTTAATGAATGATCAAGCATTCACTGATCCGGTGGTCAAAGCTGCTTGCTTATAATGAAAATGCCAAATGCTTTTGCAAGTTTTAGGTACAACTTGTAAAACATTTAGCATTTTCATTTTTAAATTAAAAATATCGAAAAATCTACTATTATTCCTGTAAAAAAAAACTAAATATATCAAATATTTGGTCTTAGTCTCAACATGAAATAAAATATACTTCAAAGAGTTTGCATCAAATACCAGAACAAATATTTCATTCAAATATTTGATCAATGTGAACGTATCTTACAACTATGGATCTGAAAATTGGTATATTTGTTAACATTTTACTAACGAAAAATTTGCATGACCTCTTCTATGTGTCTTCAAATACTTTTAAATCAAAATTTTTATTTTCATTAATGCGATGAACTTTTTTTACATATTTACATATGCACGAGTATATAAATAATGTATTATTTTTTTAAATTTGATGTTAAAACTTAAAAAACTTCATTTCAAATGGTTTTTGTCATGTTCATTTTCCAAATTCGATTACAAAACTTCATTACCGAATGCTGCAAATTTTATTTGAAACTTTTATTTCTCAATTCTGCCCAACTTTTCATTATATAAAATAATTTTGTTTTCTTGTACTGCTACTTATAATTTGTAGAACAATTTACCCAACATTTGGACAAAGTTACTTTTTTTGTGTGTTTAAATTTGAAAAGGGTTTTCCGCACATACCTTAGCAGTTTTGTAATTTTAATCTTTTTATTTTTTTTTTACTAGTACATACATACATATAAATGTGTATATTTATTTATATTTTATGACCACAAAATAGACACAGCTGTAAGAGAAGCTTCCTAGATTGCCACAAATTAGCTTTCCTTTAATCTGGCTACACAACTTTCCAACATGGCCTCGCCGTTGGCTCTGGTAGCAATTCGACGTCCAGTATCTTTTTACTGATCCACAATTTCGTGCAACGATAACTTACAAGTATGTTGTACTTCAGAAAGCTGTTTTGTACTAGCTATTTACTAACTTTGGATATTGTAGGAATTACTCCGTACTTTAGCAGGGCTCACTGTAGTTTATCGCCGACGAGGCGTTGTGAGAAAGCCTCTAAAGTTAATAGTGCAAATAGAAAAAGTCGGAATGAAGACTGCGGAGAAAATAGCCGACAAAAAGTGGCTGGGGTTCAGCTGGCCCAAGGACAGGCATCCGAACCCGCCGGCAAAACAGAAAGCCAAAGCATCTAGGGGAGCGCAGAATCAGCCTGCAGCCGTCTCAAGCTTAGCTTCAAAAAATCTGAAAAACCTATTAGTTATATTTTAGGCAATTGTTTCTTTCGCAGCTAGCTATCCTTTAAATAGTTTGTGATGAAGCTTATGGTCATGAAATCCGTAACTAAGGCCTCTAAAAGTATAGTATTTAAGTGTAAGTAATTCAGTACGCACAGTAGGTGGCGCATTATGTGGCCATTTTCTTACAAAATGGAAACCACTGAACCAATTTAGATACTTCTTTCCATTTGTTTGTAATTGCTACACGTTGGTTGAAAAATATAAAACATACTGAAATTTTCAATATTTAGCGTGCTATATCTCCAGTAGAGAGTATCTAAAATACTTTCTACTGCAAGGTTGTCTGTTACTCTACGGGAAAAACAACAACATAAAAATTCTCAACAGCTGATGATTTAAGGGGTCATTCAATTAAAAATTTCTTTATCATACGCAAAAGTTTAGATGAATCAAAAATAAAAAAATTCGCATGAATTGGTCGTTTCAAAAAAAAAAAAAGACTAGACTGAGCGTTATACTTTCCACATCGACTTTGTTTGTAATATCTATCCAATAATTTGGGAACATTGAAGCTACAAAAGTTTGCGACATGGTGACATTGTGTGGTTGCTTTATTAAAGCTTGGAAGGGAACTGGGACAAAGTAAAAAGTTCCTTCTGCAGGTTTGTTGGTAATAGCTTTATAAAGATTCAGTATGAACAACAATTACAAAACTCGGAACAAGTAGCGCGTTACATAGTAACGCTTCCTCAAGCGTAGAGTCAATTCAAAACACTACGTATTCGCCACAGGTAACACGCTAAATTGTCAAATTAAAAAAAATGCTTGCTGAAACAATTTTATATTTTGCCAAGTTTGTCTGTAATTGATATGTGAAACGAGTAGACCTCTTCAAATTTTGATTACTCAAGAAATTATAACTCACATTAGTTAATTTTTGGGTTAGATTTCCGTGCATTTCTATCGGGTGTTTTTTTTAGCTACATAGAACTTTAAATTGTAAAAAGTAACACAAAAAATTAAATTTTGATGAAACTTTTTTTTATTTGTTTCAGTATACTCTGAAAAATCATCATGAATAGACTCACGCTTGAAAAACGCTACGAAATTATCCAAATTTACTTTGAAAATCAGTCGTCGATTCGCGCAACTTATTATCGCAAAATTGTGTTCAGCGATGAGGCGCATTTTTGGCTTAACGGGTTTGTTAATAAGCAAAATTGCCGCATATGGAGTGAGACCAATCCACAACAGACCCTACAGACTCCATTACATCCAGAAAAATGCACCGTATGGTGCGTTTTTCACGCTGGTGGCATCATCGGACCTTATTTCTTCAAAAATGAGGCCGGAGCTCGCGTAACGGTCAATGGAGATCGTTACCGTACCATGATCCAAGATTTTTTGCTTGAAAATATGGATGACATTGATCCGGAGGAGATGTGGTTTCAACAGGATGGCGCTGCGTACTATACGGCGAACACAACCATCGACTTATTGAAATCAAAATTTGGCGATAAGTTGATTTCGAGAAATGGACCTGTCAATTGGCCTCCAAGGTCGTGCGATTTGACACCTCTCGATTATTTCCTGTGGGGCTACGTGAAGTCACTGGTTTATGCTGATAAACCAGCAACAATTGACGCCTTGGAGGCCAGCATTGTTCGTGTTATTCGTGACATACGGCCAGCAGCGCTCGAAAAAGTGGCCCAAAATTGGACGTCCAGAATGCACTTCGTCAAGAACAGCCGCGGTGCCCATATGCCCGAAATCATTTCCAAATGTTAATGTCACGTATTGATCTTTCAAATAAAAAAAAAAAAAATTTTGATTACAATTTAATTTTTTGTCTTATTTTTTACAATTTCAAGTTCTATCGGGCTTAAAAAAACACCCTTTATATATTTTGAAGATTTTTTTATATTTTATATAATTATTTTAGCTCAAGGTCTTTTGGAATTTGAGTAATTATTTTTGTCAATATTTCGCTCTCCTTCGGATAGCTCCTTCAGAACAATAATAATGAAAAATGTTTTGATTGGTTTTTTCAAAAACAAATTTTTTCAAAACAAATTGAGCGAAATATTGACAAAAATAATTACTCAAATTCCAAAAGACCTTAAGCTCAAATAAATATATAAAATATAAGATAAAAAAGGGTCAAAATAACTAAATATTAGTTGTTTTTTTTATACTAACGTACCAGGCGATATGCTGGCGTCATGTAAAATACTCTAAAATATATGAAGGCAAGAAATTAATTTTTTTCACTTCTCACTTGTTGTATGATTGCAAAATTGCACCCAAAATAAAACATTAGCGAAATTCTGGTGGAAGTAGCAAATGTACTAGAATAGTAAAAGCATACATTGTAAATAATAAAAATAAAAAAACGATAAAGGGACCGCAGTGGCTTTCAACAAAAATCTAAATTTAAATATATTATTGCAATTTGCAAAACACATTACCTCTTTAATTGCAGGAGTCTAGCCTTGAGATATTTTTAAAATGATTTCGTCTCAAACACAATTATTGTTGGCAAAACTTTCTATACATAGTATATTAAAATCTTCTCTCAAGTTTTGGTTATGCTATTTGCTTGGAATACAAAAAACAAAAAAGAAAATTAAAGTTTTGAACAAAGTAATTTTTTTTTCTATTTCGCTTTTTATTTTCCTATAAATAATAAACAAAAAATTTTAGCGCTGCTCCTAAAAATAAGCAAAAAATGTAGTAAGAAAATGGCAAAAACTTTTATAACCTGAAGCAAAATTTTTGATTGTTTTAAGTAAACAACAATAATACTCTAATTAATATATAATTAGTTTTCGTATAAATTTTTGAGATAAAATAGAGAAACTTATTTATTTAACTCAATTAAAAAAAAAAACGGAATGCTGATAATATATAGGAATGTAGGTAGTTCCAAGTATACTATGCGTTTTGCCTGTATAAAAAGTTTGTTCATTTCAAGTCTAAATAACTTTTTTAAACATCAAATTGATGATGTGTATATTTTAACGTAATGTTTTGTTTAGAAGATGAACTAAAGCAAGTACTAAATACATCAAATTTATGTCAACGTGCTATTTGTTGAATTTTTCTTATTATCAACTGTTAATTTAGCATATTTTATTTGTATTATTTTATTGTTTTTTAATGTTTTTATTTATCAGAGAAAGAAATAAACTGTTAATAATATGCTTAAAATATATGATTAACTTGAAGCGAAACTGACTATTGCTGAAACAATAACAACTGTTAAATAAAACATGCATATTATCACCAAATCAACTTTCAGGAAATATTTCATTATGGCCACCAACTATGTTGTTGATATATTCAGTCATGATCTTGCCATGTCTAACCACACCATTATCTTTTTCAACAATAATGTAGTAAGTTTCAACAATGCTATTGTTATTTTAAACCATACTACTACTAACTTTAACTGCATTATTGTCATTTTCCAACCTACCATTATTATTTCTAACCCCACTGTTGTCATTTTCAACGACATTATAGTCAAATCCTATTGTAAATAGAGCTGGACTTCCTTTTAGCCATTGCAAGTTATATGTAAAGTTTTACAAAGCTTTTATTTATTAATATTAAACCAAAGAATACAGCATGTTTCTTAATGACATTATTCGACTAAGCTGGATATAAAAGCCTGCATACTAAGAGTTGTCGACAGCAGAGATGTTACACTACCCAGACCTAAGTGTTCTTTTTGCAGTCACTGGTTGCGAAACTGCCTGCGAACTCCGCTCTGCTGATACCAGTGGGCAGTTTTTGGTTCTGTGAAATGGTGAAATAAAAATCCTTTTCATTGCAGTTCAAATTTGCATTCTGGGAAAAACTACCATGTTTCTTAATGACATGGTATTTTTTTCGAAGTACATTTGAGTTTCCAACACTTCCGCTCAAAATGAATTTTAACTTTGAAATCGGTGTTACCGCCACTACTGCTTTATCAAAAGATTGCTAGCTTCACGTACATAATTTGTTCTGTAAACACAGCTCTACTAAATGTCAAATTATATGTTTGTATTGGTTGAGTGACTTTATATTTTATTACGTGATCATAAAAATCCAAAAGAATTCCACGCGGATTTCCGATTGACGTGCAGATAAAAGGGTTGGAAATCAGCCATTTTTAGCTGAGTTATCCTGCCAAACTAAAGCGGTGACCACACCAAAAAGAATTTTAAGATTGTTGGCGAGGTATCTGCCTTGATGGCTTCCACTATAGATTATAAACGCATAAGTATCTAATTTTTAATAAAGTCACAAGGCCATTTAAATTTAATTAAAATTGAAATAAAGAATTGTAACTAAATTAGACTTGCGCGTTTATAATCTATAGTGGAAGCCACCAAGGCAGATATCTCGCCAACAATCGGTATTACTTCTAACATCCTAGAACATTTTATATGTTCAGGTTTATTACATGCCTTTACTAATATGTCTGTTAGCATTTGGTCTCTTAGTGTTATATTTAATACTGAAGTCACCTTTTTCAACGCTTTCTCTTATAAAGTTATGCCGATCGTTAATATGATTTGTTCTGATAAAAAAAACTGGATTTTTTGCTTATTTTTTCAACATTCTGGCGATCATTGTAACCGATTAATAATGCTTTCTTCTTTTCCATTGGTTCCATTTGGCTGGCATTTAGTGTATATTAAAAACACTTTGATTTAAAAATGTTCTTTCCTTTAGGTTTATCTACTACTTGATATGTATTATTTTTCAACTTCCTCAACTTTCATTGTCTTTTTCCACTCATTCAATTCTACTTAATCGAATGCCTCTTTGATGTTTGTTCGGTTCAAATCAAGGCGCAACTTACCTTCTAATTATGCACATTATTATGTTTTACTTTCATGTATACTCACAACAATTTGTACTGTGCCTTTGCTTTATGTTAAGAGAATTTACCAAAAGCCTATTTTGAGCTTGAACATGTTTAGTTCAATCTTGATTGAACATTCATTAGATTCTTAGTTCTTATTTGTACCTCTTGAAGTCAACGTAAATATTATATATAACTCCAAGTGTGAAGTTATTATTAAATTAAATATTAATTTTTCATTTAACTCGTTTTTCAAATGGAGCAGTTTTCTTTGACCAAAACCCAATGTCGGCAAATTATACATTGGCTTATATTCTAACTTGTACTGACGTTCGAGGTAATATTCTGTTTAAATTGCCTATTGTCTTTCAAAACCCAACATCAATAAAATCTGAATTGCCGATTTTGCTGGAAAAAGTTTTACTTCTCTACTTTTAGGCAGTTTTCTTTGTTCAGGATTCCATAACCAATATGCCTTTGCCTGCACTGAATATCCGAAAAATACACATTTTATTGATTTGGAATTAAATTTAATTTTGCCTGACTTTGCATCTAATATAAAAGTATTGGGTCGTGATTTTTGGCAATAATTAACTTAAGGAATTCCAAAAATCCAAAATTTGATTTGTGTCTTTCCTTGTATACAATTATACAAGATATGGCTAAGTACCCTTACCGCTTTCATTTATTTGTGAATTTCTGTAAGTACTGATTTTTAGTAATGCCAAGGCTTAAAGTAAACTTACATGCCACACACGTGTACAAATTTTTCTTTAAAAATAATGGCGATAGAGACCAACATCTACCGAAAGCTTTTAAAAATGTATAAATTCTTTATATATGAATTTACTGAAGCAAATCTGCAAACAATCAGCACAGAATCTGAGCATTCAATATGAAAAACCAGTGAAAAAAAATTCAATTTCTAAATAAGAGGATTTGAAAGTTAATAAATTGTCATACGTAAAAACTATAGTTTGCATTGGAAATTTGTATATAACATCACCATAATAAGGTATTTTGTACTTTGATCTGTGTGTTTTACAATTTTGATCAAAAACATTATTCAGGTCTTTGTCATACCCTCCAAAAAAATGTAAAGATGTAAAGAACATAAGCTTGTGACACTGCTTGTAACATTAATTTTTAACACTAAATATTGTATATCTACGAGTATATTCAGTATCAGAACTGAAAGAAAAGTAAAAGCCAATAGCACATCGGCCCTGCTGTAGGTGGCTGCAACAACGTTTCTGTGTGGCAAGCTTAGTTTCTATTTTATTTATATGAGATAGCGGATGAACCGGCAAGATCTGGTACCCGCCGTCAGTAGGAGGATGTAGACAAATTCGTCAGTGTTCCCCTTAATAGTTGCAAGCAGCTGTCGTTGTACTACAGCTGCTAAGAACTGTGCAGGAGAGGTGGTCTACTGTCGAATATCGGGACTCACATGGCCCAGGTATGACTGTGGCCTTGTTGGGCTTTCCGAGGCATAGGCTCCATACCCTTTTGGCTGTTCAAACGGGACATTGTCACATGGAAGTACATGCAAGAAGACTAAATCTTCCATATAATGATTTCTGCAGAGGTTGCAGAGATGAGGAAGAGGAGGAGATTATCGAACTCTTTCTCTGTCGATGCCCAGCTCTCTCTAACAAGAGAGCAAATTACTTGGGCAGACCGACACGAAATGGATTACCGGAAGTGTCGGAATGCGGATTGGATAGGGTGGACTCCTTCATCCGTTCATCGGACTGGTTCAGGGCCGAACCGGCGGTTCATGTGTAGGGGGCCCTACAGCCTGTTTCGGGTAACACAACGGGACCTTTCTAGGACCCAAGTGAGGCGGTCTCATGACCGGCGGCCCGCGTAACATAACATAAAAACATAAGCTTAGTTTCTTAGAAAAGCACGTAACTTACAGCTGCAGAATTTCTTTGGTTTTATTACATATTTTTAGTTTATATTTAGCGTTTTATTGGCAGTTCAATTAAGTTATTGATATTAGCTGAATTTACAAATAATTTCGTATCTTTTATAGTTGCATTTGCAAAGACAATTTCAAACACAACCATTAAACTTACAAACAAACAATCTAGAAATTTTTGTATGTTATTAAGTTTTAATTTTTTTCAATATGGCTACACATACTCATATCTACTGGTTTTTATACAATGTATGTTCCGTATAATATCAATGCGATATTCTTTTAAATCATTTTTTATTTTCTTTTAATTTATATTCATAATTTTTTTATGTTTTATTTTTATCCACATGGTACAATTAATAAGGTAGCCTCGTCAGCTAAGCCGTTAATCATCTGACTACTTTAGTTCGTCAAGATACTGCAGAGATGAAAGGCAGCCAAACCAAAACAGCAAATCAATGTTAACTCTGTCTGTGAAATATCTCTTCTATAAATGTAGAAGCGGAGTCTTTTTGACAGCTTACAGAAGTTGCACAAAAACAAAATGCATATTATTTTTATTGAAGTTTTTCTTATTGTAGGGAAAAGGTTACCATATTAGTTGTATCATGTGTTTATCTAGTCGAAATCGGTGAAACGCACATCTTTAAAAAGAAAAAATCTCTTAATAAAAACTAAAAAAATACTTAAAGTTTTGCATAACATGCTCCTAGTAGTTGCGTTGGCTTAAGAAATATCTAGCTTAATAGAAATACATTAAGATGAAAGACATTTTAACGAAAAGCATCGCTAGGAAGAAAGTCAATTTCTCAGCAACGAAATAATTTCTATATTATAATGAACTACCTTTCTCTTCAAAAAGAAAAACTTGAACGTATACAATTGAATTTAGTTTATTATTATTTAAAATTGAAATATAAGTCAATTTCCTGTTGTTTTATTACAGAAGTTCAAAAGAAAATACGAGTTCGTTTTACCGAAACGTCTTTCGCTTATCCGAATTGCTTTTAAAAGAAAATCTTGCATAAGCGAAACTGATTTTTTTTTCAATTGCAAAAACCTTTTTTTTTTTGACAAGAATGCACGAGAAGCGAACAAAAAAATTTAAAGTACTAAGACTACAATCGACAATACAATACATATTATATATAACAAGAGTATTTTATATATTGCGGTATTTGAATATTTAGGGGATTCAAGATTCGGCTAGTTGTATTTATGTAGCTCTCTTACTTGTTTATTAAAGCAAAACTTTGATTTAGTGTTTGCATAAACAGCAGGTAATTTCTTTTTTCATGCTGATTTCTTCAAATAATTTTTAAATTCTACATCAAACAAAGCTTTTTCATATTATCCTGTATCTACTGGCTCAATTTGTTGAAGTATTTTTTCTTTTCTTTTGTCATGGAAACAAAGCACATGATCAGATATATTAAAGTTTTTTCGTCAACGACAAATAACTGGGTGGCAAAAAGAAAACAAATAAAAATGTAAATGCAACTGCAAATAAATCCGGCAAACGAATCAAATGCTGAAAGAAAGATGTCTCTTAAGACACAACTTTGTACTTTTTGCTTCAAACTTTATTTGTTTTTTCCTAGCTATTATATGTATGTATGTAGTTGTGGCAAGCTTAGAGCTAGAAGGAACAAAATAAATGGAAAAAAACATAGCTGTCAACAGTTTTTCTATTGAATTTGTGCCTGAAATATTTGTTAGTTTATGAGGCTAAAACATATGAACAGTGTAAAATGTACTGTATGTGCCACATACAGTTACAAGAAGTTGTTTAACCCTAGCTCTGCCACCAACTTTTTTCCACCATTTCTTAAGTGTTTTTCTTATGTGGTCTGGCACACTATATTGTTTTGGCATTGAATAAGTGTTTTTAAAGAAAACCTGAGCCCTGCTATTTCAAAACAGTATACAATTAGTCATGGCCTTGATTCGAAGCAAATTGCGGTGCTGATGAGGTGGTAGGATGGCTATGCGCTGCTGCTTAAAAATATTATGTACTTAATCATTGTCTGCATAGCTGCTGATGAGCGACGTTGTGGTCGTTGAACAGCCATGGTGTGTACCCCAGCCAGTAGCTCTTCAACTTTACTTTTCTTGTCTTCTGAAAAATGTTGATCATTCCAATTTTATCACAAAACGTCTTTCCCAATCACTACTGGTGAGCAGGCTGCTAGATCCCAGCAGGGTAAATACCGAGCGTGTTGCAAATCTTTGTAGGAAGGATATTAGGCAGTACACAGGGCTAGTTACTGCGTGCTGTTAGCAAAATTACCATATCAAAAAACTGAAATTGGTAAGCAATGGTTTCTGGAGACTCTGCAATGAGGAAGCGAAAACCTCAAAACATATTCCTGGCGATTGTTCTGCTAACATCAAACCTACGGCCGTAACGAGATTTGCTGATATCGTATGTCTCGGCCTAGAGGAATCAAACATTTCACAAACGATCTTTTTGGTAGAGGTTTATAATTGGCCCCAAATAGTAATAATATTAGTAATACTTATAATCATCATAATAAAAAAATAGTAGATATCTATATTTTTTATTTTCTATTGAAAATTTTAACGAAAACTTTTACCACTTTAAGTCTAAAAAAATAGACTTTAATGCTTTCTTTCTTTCTCAGCCGTCTATATGCCGCCGACATTTCGTTGCTGCTAAACAACTCATCAGTAGACTTGAAAAAGCAAAAAAGAATGTTTCAGGTCCAACTACTTATTCGAAAATTCTCATGAACAAAATGAGAATCAGAAATGCTCAAACAAACTTTTTATACAGAAAGCATTTTACGTCTTGCAACACCTGAGTTGTTTAGCAGCAACGAAATGTCGGCGGCATATAGACGGCTGAGAAAGACAGAAAGGACCTAAAGTAATAAATTTGGACCTAAAGTAATAAATTTCAATCGGCTCTTACAGCGAATAAATAATTAAGTTCATTGTTGAAAACTTTTACCTGTAGAGAATAAATATACTATTACTTTATCGTCTTAGAACTATGTTTTAAAAAAGAAACAATTATTTGTAATAGTTCTTAAAATTTATTTCCATAGCAATTAAAAACCAATGCTTAACTATATATTTGAACTACTGTATGTGTAAAAGTAAATTTAAGCTGTTGTTATTTTATTAAAAACAAAAGAAATAAAATAACAAGTAAGACTGCTGTGGATTTTTAATGTGTTTTGAATTTGTTTTAAGTCTAACCCTGAGGTCGATTTTGTTAAAAAATAAATGTTTCAATGGCCTAAATTATTTTTCAAGCGGAAAATTAAGTATCTATCTGAAAGTAAAAATTTCTAAACATTTACATAGAAAACTAAAACGACTTCAAGCTTGGACCTAAATATTTATAAAAGCACTTACAAAGGGTGTTTTTTTTTCTGTGTATAGAATTTTAGGTTGCAATAAAACAACGAAAGATAATCTTGTGGCATAACATTTTAAATATGATTTCTGGCATATGTCCGACATGGCTGGCTCGGATGTAGTCCAATCTGGACGTCCAATTTTCGATGACTTTGTCCAGCATTTGTGGCCGTATATTGGCAATAATACGGCGAATGTTGTCTTAAAAATGGTCAAGCGTTTGTGGCTTATCCGCATAGACCAATGATTTTAAATAGCCCCACAAAAAGTAGTCTAGCAGTGTTAAATCGCAAGGTCTTGGAGGCCAATTCACAGGTCCAAAACGTGAAATTAGGCGGTCACCAGAGGTGTCTTTCAGTAAATCGATGGTGGCTTGAGCTGTGTGACATGTTGTGCCATTTTGTTGAAACCACATATGCTAGACATCATGGTTATTCAATTTAGGAATGAAAAAGTTAGTAATCATGGCTCTATACCGATCACCATTGACTGTAACATTCTGGCCATCATCGTTTTTGAAGAAGTACGGACCAATGATTCCACCAGCTCATAAAGCGCACCAAACAGATAGTTTTTCTAGCTGTAATGGTGTTTCGACATACACTTGAGGATTAACTTCACTCCTAATGCAGCAGTTTTGTTTGTTGACGTAGCCATTCAACCAGAAGTGCGCTTCATCGCTAAACACTATTCGCTTATGAAAATCGGGAACAACGGTAATCTCAAATTGCACTACTTGCGAGTGTTGTTCAGGCGTGAGTCTATTCATGATAAATTGCCAAACTAAACTGACAGCTGTTAAATCGGTCGCCATCTTGAAAAGTATTGCACACTTAAATTTCTATGCATCGAAAAAAAAAGCAACCTTTATAACAGTAATGATAAAGAAAAATTTGATATGGGGTATTTGTTGCACTTATGTACAAAATACGTATATGTGTATATATTTATAGATATGTGCGTGTATAGAGTACATTAAAAAAATTTAGTATTAGTTATCTTAAACTGGCTTAATATTTACGTTGTTTTACGCTTAAATTAAGAAACTACTTTTATGAAATTAAGAAACTACTTTTTACTTTTAGCTTGTTAATATATTTTAAGCAGGCAACCAACTTAAAGAACCCAATGTAATATCTTTACCAAGTGTGTAAGCTTTATGCAGGCCAAAGAAGAATTCAAAAAAATATTTGTCTTTCAATAGCCAAAATTTAAAAAATGCTGTAAGAGTGCTGTTAACATCTAAATTTAAAATAATTTTAAGGTGCTTTGCTCTTATTGAAATTTTTTGTTGAGCAAAACACATTAAAAATTGTTAAATCGTGCTTTAATTTGTCAGTCATTTATACTCAAAATTATGAATTTTAAAAATTTTTTTCCACAAGAAAGTCTAGTTTAGTGTTTGGCATAAACATGTAGAAAAAGTTATTAAGTTAAGCCTTTGATATAATACAAATTGCTGAGGAATAAAGTATTGCTGAGCAAAAATGTCATCAATATGTCTAGCTGTAGAAGTAAAGGGATAAGCGAGTACACAAGTCAAAACAAAAAGTTTATAGCGTTCTCGAATATCGTCCTTTATGCATTTTAGTACAAGAGTAATGACATTTTAAAAATATCTCTTCGAATGGCTTACATGCGAATGCAAAAATACTGATGCGTTAGTAGTTTTGTTTCATACAGATAAATATTTATAGTTTTTTTTTTAGAAATTGTGCTGAAAAAACCAATATAATATTTGAAACTTAAAAAGTATTTCACAGACCCCATAAATCAGCACAATCTATGGATATTATTAAGACTCGGAGCCTGTTTCAAATGTAGTCCAAAACAGCTCAAACTGGACTAAAATTACGCAAGAGCGTTCCAGGTAATAATTTTTGTGCAAATAAGATAGCAAAAGTTAGAGATATACATATGTTTTATTTCCTATGCTAATTTGCAGGAGCTTTTTTGTTGGGCATGTCCGGACAACAATTAATTAAAGAATAACTTGCTTGCAGGCAAAATTGAGAAAGTAATTAGAAAGCAAAAAAAAAAAAAAGATTATAAAACAATTCAATAAAAAGCAATAAAGAATATCACTCCTTTCTCGCGAAAAATTATGGGCTAGCTTAGGTGGAACTGGTATATATTTGAAATTTTAAGCATATTTCTAACACATACATATGTTTTCTTATCAGTAGTACAACATAGAAAATGCCTTTATAATTTAGGAAAAAACTAATGGACACATCAAGCTTACAGCTTGCATATGTTTTTTGTTTTTATATTGTTGTAATTTTTAAATGTCAAAATGCTCCAAGACAATTTTTAATTTTAAAAATAATGGGCACTTGTATTTTTTTTTGTGCAGCTGTTTTGGTAGACTTTGGTTAATTTAGACCCTAATTCATAATTGTAGTTTAATATTAACTGGACTTTAGTTAGAAAAACTAATATACATATTTCAAACCTATTCCTTATTTGCATTTTTTTTTATAAATAGACTTATTCCTGAAACTTGTTTTTGTTTTTTTAATCAATTATAATCAGGCTTAAGTTCTGCTTTTATTTCGTTCAATTAGGGAAGAAAATGCTTCTTAGAGAAACGTTGTTCACTAAACCCACTGTTATCTCATACAAATGTTTTCGTTTTGTCTGCCATAATCAAACGAATATGAAGGAAAATGAGTAATATTTGCATCAAAGGCATATAAATATACATACACTTATGTACAATATACTGAAGAAATATTTTTAACAAATGTGATATTCAGTCACTATAAAATATACTAAATAATTCAACACCTGACAATCGATGATTTCATGTTTTTACGCTCTTTGCTGGCTCTCTTTTATTTATGTTGTAATTCAGTGCGTACAGTGCCAGTGGAGGATGAAGTGGCTGATGACGATGAGCCGGTGTCAGATTGTATCGATGATGTAGATGACAATGAGGATGCAGAAGTTATTGATGATGTTTTACTTGAGCATGTCTTGTTTGGCTTTGTTGACACATCATAACTTTTACAATTATCAAAGACGGAAGTCAAAGTAGATTCTGTCAATAACGGTGTTGCTGTTGCTGTATTATCAGCTAATGAGGTCGCACGTGTTGTTGCTATTGTTTCTGCAGAAGTTGCAGGTAATCCTTTTGTCGAGGGTATATATTGTGTTTCGGTGGTTGCTGTTGTTGTAGAAAGTGACACATTTTGTTTATTTGCTACTGCTGATGTCAATAAGTAAGATGTTTTATCGTTGTTTGTTTCCTTGGGTAGGAAATTTGCATTTGATTTATCAATATAGTTATTTGTTTTTATCTCATGTTGCTGCTGCTGTTGAGAGTTCGGAGCTTTGTCGTTTGAATTTTTGTGTAATTGTGGTATGTGTGTTTGTAACAGTGCTGCTACTGTTTTATTTATGTCTGCTGGTGCTTGTGCAGTTTTTCTAAATGACACTTGATTGTCATCTAGTACCTTTGGCACCACCTGACAGCAATTAGTTGTTTCTTTGCAATTGTAGGCAACGACGTCATTTGTGCAAGCCTGAGCATGCACACTACTTTGGTTTTCTTTTGTACTGGAATGTATTTGACTTGCATTAGCTGCTAGTTGTGCTGGAGTTGCTGTTGCTGCTGCCATGTTGTTTGGTATTTTTGTTATATTAGATTTTTGCGGTTGAGCATAAACCACGCCTGGCGGCAAGTTTGTACACAATTCATTTATTGCCACCGGGGGCATGTGTGGCGTCTGATACAATGGTGTTGTAGGCTCTGAGTTGTAGCACAAAGGCTGATGTTTGTTATTTATTATGGGAGCCTGTATATTATAGACTCGTTCCGTTAGATGGGCGGCGGTTTCCCTATCAGGGGTTTTATAGTTGGGTGGTTGGGATTCGAATGATTGAAATACTGATTGTTGCTGCTTAAGTGGTGGCGAAGATGATGTTAGTGCCTGCATAGAAGGCATATGGTAATTTGTTGTTGCTTGTGTATCTAAATTTGCTGGCTTCTTGTGTCTTCTCAAGGTTGAGTAATAACCCTCTGTGTGTTTTAATGAACCCACTATCAATGTGTTTTGAGTTATTTCTGGTTCATCTTCCTCCTCCTCGGTATAGTCATGAGCCAGCATCAAGGGAGAAGTGGTTATATTATTGCTATTTCTTTTACCCGGTGAAGGTTTTCGTCCTAAAGTGGCTACAGTACGTGGTGGCGGTAAGGGTGGTTGTTTGCTATGAGCAAAATGAAGAAAATATGCATTTGGTGGCAGGGAGTTTCTCTTGTAAGTTGTGCTTAAGTCTTTTGTCATGGGTGGGGAATCAGTTTCCCGTTCGTACTGCAAAAAAGTCGGTAAAACTTTGGGATATTTTCTTCGTTTTATGACATTCAGTTGTTGCTGAGTTGTAAGGGCTTCTGTTGCAAAGCTGTTGTTTTCATCTTTGCTGGTAACATTAATGTCTGGCAAATTATTGTCTTCATTCGAGATAAAGCTAGTAATCTGCTCGTTAGGATTGTAATATATGTCCATTGGGTCAGATCTAGAGTGCTGGTGTTGAGGCTGTATTAGTTCTGCCTCACAAGCCTCCGTCACTGCCGAGTGCTGGCGCATTAAAGTATAGCGGCTGTTATCCAAAGAATCGTGGGGTGTTAACAGTTCTTTGTCTTCTACGTCAATATCTTGGCATATAATAATATTTCTACCCTCCTGCTTCATTTTAGTAATCTCTATGGGTTCTTGTTGCAAAACACTGCTGCCTCTTCCTTCAGGAGTGGCATCAATAGCCACGCTTACTTTGCATGACTGTGGCCTGCCAAAAGAACCACTGCCATGCAGAGAACTAGAAAAAGATGAAGATTTTTTGGAGTTTGTGCCAGTGCTGGGTCGTCGCTGTAAAGTGCTCTGCTTATGCGGCTCAGTAGTTGTTATCCATTCACTTACTTTAGTGTGTGTATCGACAGTAGAGCAGCTTAGTTGTCTGGTGATTTTGAAGCCATTAATTGGAGATCTTTCCAACTTAACCTGTTCATAAGTGTTTGATTTCCTTACGGTGTCCAAGATAAAACTATCATCACCATCCTCACCATGCTGTGTGGTGTTAGTTTTGGATCTTTTCAGGTCATCATCAGTTGTACCATCGTACGATAAAATGCCACCTCCCAGCTTGCGTTGCAATGTCTTTGTTTTCTTTTTCTTCTGCAACCAAAACGTGGAGTATATAATGACATTTAAAATGATGAAGACAATAATTAAAGCGATTAATAAATATAAAGTGGTCTCAGACTTAACAACGTGTTTACTGGTATCAGCATCATCACCTGGTGGTTTGTTATTCTCATTTACATAATTGATACTATTTGTCTTGCCAACACCATCGAAATAGGCAACACCTTGTGCTTGCAGCTTTTCGCTGCCAGTGCCACCACTACTGTCCAAATTGCTGTCAATTTGTCTGGTGTTGTAGATATCGTCATAGGGCGACCGTGTAGTAGAGTGACTATTGTAACGTATTACATATCCTTGGGATTTAGCATCAGCATCATCGTCACTGTTTTCTATTCTTGGCGCTGACTCGCCTTCACCTGTCTCTGCAATTCCTCTGTAGTGAGTGGAGGGTGGTGCATTGTACATATTCTCTGCCTGAGTCTCTTTACCAACTCCATAAGGTTCTTGTAGTAGTAATTTCAATGTTCTTACCGGATCTTCAGCACCATTATCACGTGCACCAAATTTATTCATGTGCCCGGTTATCACATCTAGTTTTGAGCCATAACGTTTGGGATAAATTGCAGCAGTTCCGCCTGCACCAGCTTCTCTGGCTGTATTTCCATTAGCTAAGTTTCTGAAGTTGTTATTGATGTTGTAACTGTTAGTTTGCAAAAATGGCTGCTGTTGTATCAGTGCAATTTGGTTGAGTTCATCGGGCAGTTCTTTGTTCCAAAAGTTCATATAAACTTGTCGATATTTATAGCCAATAGATGGTGGTATGCCTGTTTTAGGAAAGGAAAAACGAGAAATCAATTATATAGCTCATAAAAATAATTTTATTTGATAAAATTTTCAAATTTTTCCCACAAGTTATGTTTTTTGTACATTTTAGATTTCTTTTTTGCCTGGTTCTAAAAATTGAATGAAATTGCATGTCAATTTATTTAAGTCTGCTGCAGAATGCTCAGCAAAAAATTGTACATATGTATATAGACTCCGACCTAAGTGTTCTCTTTCTTTACTAAAGTGAAAATATTAGTATTTTAGAGATGGTTTTCAAATTGAAAGACTTCTGCTTAGTTTTACTGTTATTGAAAGTAAAATGGATTGATTTAGATGTGAAATGGAAAAAAAAATTGAACTACCAAATATTAAAAGCAGGGGCTGTATCTTCTAGGCATTTTATTTAAATTTAAAATCAATTGGATATTAATGAGCAAATAGAAAATATATTCTAATCAACGGAATTACACTGTAATAAAATTCGAAGATGATCAATATACGAAACAAAGAGACTAAGAAATGAAGAACTCACGTAGTGGAGTAGCTAAATGCTGCGGCTTAAAACAGTTTACACTTACACACAACCTGCGTTCGAAGCCACTTGTATGTTCATAAGCGTCATCGTAAACGTGATATAAGTATTTAAATTTATACTTTTTGTCTTCTAAAAAGATATCCTCTCGTCTCTGAGGATAAAAAATTTAACTAAGGCGCATTAGATTAATTGCTATTCACGAGGTTCGACTATAAAGTCAAATTAATGCTTAAAAATCACTGGACAAGGCGAGAAGTTTGAAGGTGTTGTCATCACATGTGCATATATATTTCAATCAACAAAAAATGCAGTAATGAGATGGGGAATGAAATAAAATTATCTATTTAGTTGATGAATTTATGATAAAATTTATGATCTTTACAACATTTTTATTGGTTCATGAATTCCAAATATCTCTAAATAAGATATCGAGGCATTCAGACCTGCAGATTTTCACCGGTATTCATAAAAAATAAAACATGGTTGAAATACATTTTAGAACAAATTTTTCATATCAAATTTGTTCTAAAATGTATTTGAGCAACATTTTATTTTTTATGAATACCGGTGTTTCTGTTTACACCGACACAACAGTGTGTCCGGAAATAAAATTGCGGATAAACTGGTAAGATCTGTTACCGGCATTCAATAGGAGGATATTCGTTGCTGTTCCCCTCAATGATTGTAGCCAGCGTATACAACAACAGCTGCTAAGACCTGCGCAGGGAAGGTGTTCGAACTAGATCACCTGTTAAATATTAGGCATCACGTATCCCAGCTATGATTTTAAGAGAACTTTGGCTTTATTAGACTTTCCTAGACAAAGGCTTCACACCCTTGTGGCTGTACTGATGCGACACTGTCACATAGGAGTACATGCGAGAATACTTAATATTCCATATAATGACTTTTGCGGAGAGTGCAAAGATGAATAAAGGGAGGAGAGTGTCGAAGACTTTCTATGTCGATGCCCGACTGCCTCTGACAAGACAGCATCATTTTTGGACAGACCGGCACTAAATGGGCTGCCGATAGTATCGAAATGCGGATTGGACTCCTTGATCCATTCATCTGGCTGGTTCAGGGCGGAACCGGTGGGAGGTATGTGGGGCTTTTTTCCTACAGCCTCTTCAGGTAGCACAACGGGACCTTCCTAAGACCCAAGTGGGCCAGTCAGTGACATAATATCACAATCACATAATAAAATTTAATAAAAATCCTACTAATTTTTTTTAAGATAATGTGGTTACCCAGAAAAATTTTATGTTTAAATCTAACAGTAACATGCATGGTCTCTCATAATTTAAGTTTTCTGCAATATCATAGCCCTAACTTCATTTTTAAATTTAATTTAGTTAATAATTTTTAGCCTCTATTTAAAAATGATGCGAGTAAGGATGATAAAGTTGTCTTCGAAAATCACAATAGTATAATAGCAAAGGAAGAAACTATGGTTGGATGCGAGGATAGTTGGGATGCAAGTGAATCTTATATGGACGAAAACGACAAAAGTACGGTTAGATTAAATAATACTTTGAAAATGTAAGTAGTGCTACATTAGTACAATTCAAAATAGAATTAATATGGCTCACAATGTCCATAGAATTGTTGTACATGAAAAATTTGTTATTGAATATAGAAATAACATGGTAAGTGGGCAATTAGTGTTAAAAATATATTTTAAGGCATTCTCTAAAAATTGTTTATTCTCTAAGAAATTGTTGATTACTATATATTTACATATACGAATTTATAGTTCTGTAGTGTTGTTTGGAGAAAACTTTTTTAACACAAATTATGTAAATAAAATACATAAATATTTTTTTTTTTTATTAATTGAGCTGTCAGAACCCTTACATTTTTATTGTGGTAAAATATTTGTTTTTATTTGTTCCCACACTTTTGTGCATTTTTGTCTCTTATTGAGAAAAATTATAGTTTACTCTCATTTTACCGAACTTTGCCCAAAAAGTAAAGAAACAGAGCTTTTTTGTAGTGACACTGACATACATAATTATTTTATAATTTTTAAATAGTTCTCAAAAATTAAAAAAAAATTAGTATTACTTGTTTTTTGTTTGTTTTATTTTTCTTACCGATATTCATGTATGCCTGTGAACGCTTATTGAACTCAGGCCATTCCAAGTCATAACGATCCCATTCCAAGGCGTGCAAGTATATAAAGTTTTCCTTCCAAGGAGCCTTTGGATTTCTGTAAATGAAAACAAAGCATATACAATTTTTTGGATGTGTGAGCCTTGTAGTGTAACCGAAAGCTACGATAATTAAAATAAGATGACAGTATTAAATTTTACAAGTTCGCATAAGCTTTGGTTAAAAGGAATTAAAAAAACTGGCATAAATTTTTCAATACTAAAAAGAAAACACTATTAACATTATTGATTTACTTAAATCTGCCGTAGCTTCTTAGCAATCATTAAGTGCATACAAATAGGTTGAAAGGAAATCGTGCAGATGCTATGGAAAAATGCACCAGGAAGCAAATAAAACTGCAAATTCAAATGAAATGAAAATTGCGCATTGTTTGTTGTGGCACACATCGCAAAACAATGTAAACCTTTGTGTTGTTTATTTTGTATCTTGTCAAAAAATCAGATAAAAGTTAAACAATAATTGAGTTTAAAACATTATTTTAAGAATTATTCGAGTCTACTAGTGACTTGGATTAGCGTCAACGAAACGTCGCCGGCATATAGATGGCTGAAAAATTATTAATAAGGTATATTTTTATACCTCAAACAACACATTAAAATTGGGTTTTAAAGCAAATAAGTAATTAAGTACAATCTTCATAATTTGCACTTTATATAATTACATTTATAAATAAATTATATTACATTTATACATTTATTACATTACATATATAATTAAATTTATATAACTTTTTGAATATAACTTGCAAACTTGTTTTGTTATGGTATTTTTGTGATTAACTTGAGTTTGCTTTATTGACTGGGTAATCGCCGTCACTTGTATCATCACTTGAATGTTATAGTTTTTAATTTTCCTTTTTATAATGCGTTTGTTTCCTTAACTTCGTGCAGCTCTGTAGCAAATAATATAAAAAAATATGTAGCTGATTGTGTATACTGTGCTATTGTGGGAGTTTAGCTTATGTTTACTCACGAAAAATCTTCCTAATTGTACTTAGGGTACCAAAACTTCTCTTTGGAAATAAATCTTAAAATGCTTTTTTAAGCAAATGGAAGACTAAAATAAAACTACTTCCCGTGAATAAACTGACTTGACACGAACTAATTCTGAAAAAAACTAACTTAAGCTATTATTTCATATCGACACAGATATTAAGTGCAAAACAAGAAAACATGCTGTGTATAAGTGTTTGCGTTTATAAAAACTTTTTATATTTGCAGATAAAGCACTTTCAAGTGCAAATGGCATTTCGAAATAGTGAAAAAATATATAAATGCACATGTATATTCAAAATCATTTGGATGACAATCATAATAATAATAATAGCGATTATAGTATTACGTGGTCTTACTGCTAGAGTATAACAACCACTGCTGTTCAACTACTACTCAATGTTATAAAATGAAATTTTTTAATATTCTTTCAACAGTTTTATTTCAATATACATCCATGAGTATGAAGAAAATGTGGAAAAATACTTACCCAGTCTTGGCAAAATTACACCAATACGACATTACAGCTTCAGCTAACAGTTTCTCTTGCGATGTGTACTGCGTTCCGTGGAAAAGACCAGCGGATGTTAACGGTGCTCCAAAAACAAATGCCAGCTCCTCCCCCGCTATACTGTGTGGCAACTGCAAATACGAATAATATAAAAATACAGTTTATACAAAAAAAGGAAAAATCAATTTGACTTGAGAAAATTTAAATAGAGAAACATGTATACTATAAATGTATATTCAGAATAAGTAACTCTGTTTGGCATAGTGTTAGCTTTATTTGTAATTGGTTTCATAATCGTTTGTTGTTGTTCCCATAATTGAAATTCTTTTTAATTTTTTGACGTATAAGTACCAAGTCTTGAATTTAATTAAAATAAAAAATAAAAAACAGCACTAAAGAGAAACATTATTTAAGCAAAAGAAGTTGCTTCAAAAGAAAATTTTAGTAAATGCATTCAAGAAATTATCCAATTATTAATGGCCAAAACAGAGTCTTTTGGAGTCGAGCTTTCTGAGCTGTGGTGGTAGCTAAGTCACTCTGAATATTTTTAAGGTAAGATAATTGATTATAATATGATTACTTTCGATTTCCAAAGAACTTATTAGCTACACTAATAGAGCAATTCAATCCATTTGTACTTAAATCAATCCCCAGCGATATCAGACGTACGTTAAGCACGGTCTTCCTTAAATCATGTTGTGTTTGTTTTAGGTATGGATTTTTCAAACGCTAAGTTTTTCATTTTAGCCATGTTTAATCACATTTTCGGATTGATTTTAGCTGCATCTAATCCAAAACAAAAACGCTGTGCTTGATTTAAGAACGTTGGTAATTACCATACTTTTGACACCGTTTGGGATTGATTTAAGTACAGAATGTCTCAATTTGTTTTGAGTGTGATGTTTGATTATGCACTTGATTCGATGTTTCTGAAGCCTATTTAGTTCTAAATTCGTACCTGAGATATTTCGCTCTACTTCCTTAATTTATTAATAATTTATAAACTATTTTTTCTCTTTTCGTGGAACCTAACTGCTGCTAATCCAGCCGCTCTAAGAATTCAGCCATCAAAGCAATTGAAACACACACCCAATAATTTCGTACTCATTTTAAGCCTTAATAGGATTAATTGTCTTTAATAATCCCTATTCGGCTTGTTTTAAGTACACTTGTGTGTTATCAGTACTTAAATATTTTAGTATGCTTCATACTAAAATCACGGAGAAAAAAAACTTAAATTTAAAACCAGTTTTTTTTCTGTGTACACGCAGAGAAAATGCATTTTAAAGTCTGGCTGCAATAACATTATAATGGTCTCTATAACAATGTTTACACATTGTGGCAAACAAGTTGTTTTCATTTAAAATGCAGTAAACATACTTTTGGTTCCTACAAAGTCATTCTTGTTAAACTTTCAACATGTGTTTGTTACTGATAATAAAATGGAAATATTTTTATTTTATTATTTAAAAAAAAATTTCTATTACCAACGTATAACGAACGTTTTAGCACAATATATTTACGACAAACACAATACTTTTGATTTATTAAATGTTAACTAAGGTTTGCTGATGAAGTAAATAAATTGTAGTAGACTTTAACAAAGTTTTCGATGTTGCCATTGATATTTAAATAATTTTTGATATTTTGTTGTGTTTGAAAATTTGTGTGTGCTTGTCGAATGAAAACTAAACTGCAGCTATTAACACCGATGGAACTGCGTAATATATATGGAACAAATGAAGATCTGATAATACTGCTTGTGTAAGTAACCAAGATAATTTAATATCATATAAATGTGCACGTATGTACGTATAAACATTTGTTGGCATTTTGATGTTTGAAAATAGCATGGTTGAAAGTTATAATTTTTTTTTTCCAACACAGCTTGTCACTTTTTGTAATATGAATACCTGCCAAAACACTCTTTTCTCTTATTTCTTATGAGAAAAATATTCACCGAGGAACTGCGCGGCATTACTTCGGGCCAACTCCCAGTGTAGGTGTGGGCAAGAGTCAATAGTATTGGTAGAAATGACAGAACAATTATATGGTTCTCGCTAACAAATAATATTGTTAAACTTTAACCATATATTTAAAAGTAATATTTTTCTCTCTGAATACGGATACCTCAACATATATTGTTTTCGATTTTGAATTATCTCCTTCAGTTGGCTTTGTGTACGAACTGGTATAGTTATGGTACGGATACAATACCACATCCCAATAACATAAATTGTTGACAGCCAATCCCAATGAAAGCCTGCCGAAATAAGTTCCAGGTCAAAAACACGCTTTTGAGACTACAGTCGATAGCATTGATCAAAAATGGCTGTTTTTGCGTGTTTCTTTAGGCCAAAGAGTCTATAACTTTCAAACTTTAGTAGATGAAGTATGCCCTGAATAAGAAGTTTACACGAATTGTCTCAACCAAATAAAAAGTTACAAACCAATTGAACTTTTTTACTTTTAAAAATTTTTCGTTAATATACGTGTGACTCGGTGCGGTCATTCAGTATTTAATATGTCTAGCAATGAAAAAAAAGCTAAACATTTTTTTCAAATGTAGTTTTGAAAACTATTATTTGGAAGCAGTTCAATTCAATTGATGGCTTCTGACTTTTGCTCGAATTTGGAGTATGTGGAGTATGGAAGAGCTAGGCGAGACCAAATGTCTAAAATATGTTTTAGTTCTATTCACTATTCACTACTGATCAAATCTTTTTTTTTTGAATTTCGAGAAATTTTTTGCATTGCACCCGTCACTTGAAAAAATTTAATTCTTAATATTTTCTACATAACTGCATATAGGCCTATTTAAGTCAGTAGGTGCTTTACAAGTATGTAAGTATTTGGTGAAAATCAGAAAAAAACACTTCTAGTGTCATTTATCCTTCAAATGTTATTTAAATATTTTTGCAGAGCTGCACGAACACACGTTCTTGCAGGACAAAACAATCGACACCCACACCATCTACATAAGCAAATGTGTAGCAGAACTACACACAGAAGATAATGGCCTAATTTAAAATCCACTCTTCAGTTCAGTTGGCTGCTGTAGCATTCGTTTAAATGTTTAAGATAGATGAGAGAGCCTAGTATGGTGGCCAATCAACATATTTGTGTGTACTTGTCCATTTACCTTCAGTTTGCTTTCTAAAACTTACAAACTTACTATTGCATTTGCTATTTATTGAATATATTTAAGTTAAATTTTTTTTTCTTAAACTAGCTGTATCTCAAAGAGATTAGAGCAAATGTACAACTGAGAGATTTTCTGTTTGTTATTTTAATATCACTTTGGCACATCGTCTCATCGTTACATGAAAGAGGTTAAAACTCTTAAAAGACCGACACAACACAAGAAAAAATGTTAGGAATTACTAACCATAATTTTAAACGTGACTTCTTTATGCTTACAAAATATTTTCCACAAGAATCTTTTTTATTTTCGTTTTCGTTCCTTGACTTTTACTTAAACTACTGAATAATGTTGTGGGCATGAAGCCATAATATTTGTTTTATTGCAATATAAATTTCATAAATTTGTAAGACATTTTTCTTTTGCTTCTTATGCTTTAATTTTAATAAATATTTGCTGTCAAAAAAAATTGCTATTAAAATTATTGTTAATTTTTTCTTTCTGTTTCTTTTCAGATTTTGTAAGATGATTTGGAATGTTTGTTTAGCAATATTGTTGTTTGCTTTCTGATAAATATTATAAAAAGTAATTTCGTTAAAGGAATTCAAAAGTTATTTTGAAGAATTAAGTGCGTAAGGAAACTGCAAAGAATTTACAAAACTTTTGTTTATAGAGCGTTTGAAAACTAACAACTTTGTATTCGCAAATATTTGTATAATGCTAGAAAAATCAAGCCTTTAAAGCTTATTAAAAAAATAATGCATCTTAATTATTGCATAAGGCTTGGAAAAAAAATCTTGACATGGAAAACAAAATGACGTAAAATTGATTTTATGACTAATCAAGGTGGAACGAAAACCTTAAATGAATTGAGTTGATTTAAAGTAAAAATATGAAAAAAAAAAATTAACTTTTTGACTTTGTTTACTACGGCGTTCCCTGACTTTTTATAAAATTTAAATATTAGCTTCCTAATATATAGAACCCCTGATTTTGAAAAAAACATTCAGAATAAAAGTGTCGACTCCTTTTCTAATTTAAGTCTACTAATTATTTGCTTAGTGGGTCGTATTTTTTTCTGTATTTCTTTTTTCGTATACTTCATTTGTCACCAAAAATGTTTCGATACTAAGCAGATAAGAGTTATCTTGACATCACTATCACCTTCACCTGAAACTGAGAGAACTTTGCTTCTCTAAAGATTCATATTTATTATTTATGGAATCTCGCATTTTACTTTTAAGGTCATTAGTATCAAAATATGAATCTATTGTGGTCTTCAGTCAAAACTAAAACGTAATAAATCGTGAAAAAAAAATCTAGGATGAAAAGACGCTGTATACTGACATATTATTTTATTAGTCTATATATAAGGAAGTTAGAAAATAAACAATATTTTAAAGTCGTGGGAAAAACATTTTCGCAAGTTGTAATCAATATTATTATTATGTTTTATTCTGCACAGTGGTTGGACTAAAAGACTTTTTTCCAAAAAAAACCAAGTTTGAACAAATTTCCATTCCTTTTCAAGCGATTTAAATGAATTCTTGTCAAATCATCGTCTTATAAAATGAAATATATTAAGATCACATGTATATGAAAAACAAATTTCATTTCCTGTCTCAATTTATTTTCAACCAACGAGAATATATAAAACATTTTGCGTTTTAAAAATTTGAATAAATATGTTTTAAACCATCATTTCAATCAACCAAATCTGCATAAGATTTTCAAATTACCCTCCAAAAATATTAAGACAAATATTTCATAACATGAATTGTCACCATTCAACAACAATTTATTGAATAGCATACTATTGAAAGATAATATTAAATTTTGAAATAATAAAAGTACCACTTTTAATATTAAAATTATGATGAAAATCTATACCTGTTATGTTAAGCCAACCAAGAAAATGTGTCATAATAGATGGCCATTTGGCTACTTTATTTTAATTACTTTAATATTTCATGAATACTTTTATGGTCTCTGATCTGTGATGAACTCAAATCGTACAAAACCAACTTTTTTTCTTGTATTCAAGTGATATTAAACTGAATATTATTTAACATTTTTAAATTGAAATAATCCGAATTCACAAATTATTTCGTTTTGAAAAAAAAAATTGATGATTTGATTTAATATGTAAAATGTTTTTTGAAAATAATACGAATTAGAAAAAATTACGTTTTATAACGTATACGGAAAATAAAAATATTTGATTTGCATATAATTTTTGATTCAAAATAAAACTTAAATCTAACATAAAATTACTTACATCAATAAATAAGTTTTATTGATGTGATGCAACTATGATTTGTAGTAATAAATTAATAGTACTAAATTCTTTTATAGTCAAAACTTGTTAATTTGTATTCTTACGTCTAGGCAACTATTAGAATGTACAAAAGCTATCTAGTTTTTGAGTGAGTTCATATTTTTGCATAAGTAAAATTACTCTACTTCCAAATATAAACGTTCAATTTATAACTGTCTCGAAAAAAGTGAATCAACCAAAAACACCAATATAAACAAGAGCAAGCTTAAAATGTATTGAATTGTTTCAAAGAATAAATTTTATTCTTTCGAGAAGTTGCTGCCAAAACCAAATTTTTAGTTTATTTATATTTTTTGTAAACAAGTGAACATAACAGACAACTAAAACTTTAAAATAAGAACAAAGCCAAAACAAAATAAATAAAATATCAAGCAAACTATTGGGACATTGTATGGACACAGAAGCAATTTAAGGCACCACAGAACACAATTACATTTACACTCATTGGCAAAAGTAAACATACATATATATTTATAAGTGAATGGACGAGAAGTTTATAATAGTTACAATAATCAAATAAAGACTTAAAATATTTAGGATACATTACGGCCATGTACACACAATTATATTTGAAAGCAAACACAAATAAACACATGTGAAATAATACAGTTACGAGTTTTCTGTGCAAAACACAATGGCAGGAAACAATAATAAATTGTTTGCTTAAAATACTCGAAAGATACATGAAAATTATTTTTTGCCACAATATTGCATTAACAACAAATGAAGCCCCTGGAGCATAAAACAATGGTAAAGGAAGAAGAAGAAAAAACAAAAAGACAAAAGAATAAATTGTAGGAAAAAATTTAACAAAAAATAATGCCAAAAATTTCTCAAAAGAAATGCGTAACAGACAATAAAGTTTGCAAAAGTAACACCAAGTATTTCCAAAAAGAATAAAAGCGGATTGTATTATGGTTTGCTTTTTATTTCTGCTTTTCAATAAATAAATAAATAAAACTTGTTCAAGAAGTAGTAAGTAAAAAAAAGTTTGAGAAAAGAATTAAAGACAAATTAACACGCAAATATTTCATATTTCGTATGTTCTGAGTATATACGAAAATAAAAAGAACATATAATCCCCAAAGTGGAATAAGAGGGGGAAAAAAACGCTGAATCGAAAGAAATAAAGTTAAAATGAAGGCTGGGTGAGTTCTTTTGGCAGCAAACAAACAATATACTAATATTAAGCAAAAACATAAAAAACAACAGCATAATAATTCCGTTTAAAAACTCGTGAATGCTGTTGCTAGAAGCTTATCAAATCACACTTTAAATATTAAACATATTGAGTGCAGAAAGCAACTTCGAAATGACATAATGTTTAAACCCGGTAACTAACCATATACATGATAATTCACCATAGAACAGGAACATCGTTTCAAATACAACATTTAATTCAATTCAGGAGAAAGCCATCTGAAAGAACCCGAAGGTGATTCATTAGTTAAATATATTTCGCCAACCGCATCTCTTAAGAGATTAAAGTTATTAATTCTAAGCATCGTCGTTCCAAGATCACATTCATCCTTCACAATTGAAAATACTTTTGGTCTTATAGAAATTATGAGACTACCTCAAAATGAAAACAATATTTAGAGGTATTGTATTATTGCAAAAGGCTGCGATATCTTCCTTAGTAGTAAATCACTTAGGCAAATGAAATCCAAAATTTTGCAGAACTACTTTATTGGAACTGATTGAAAATAATGCATCCAGAATTATATCGACGTTTAGTGATATTCAAATGGGGGCGTGATGATGCAACATCTGCAATTTTTTTAATATTAACAGCAACACGGAAACAACTTTGCATGACATCTCTACACAGAGAAAAAAGCACCTAATAAAGTAGAACAAAATCAATAAGATATCTCTATGGTTTTTTTTTTAAGAAGGATTCCTTATTATTTTAAATGGGAAAACCATATTAAAAAAACAACAATTAATGAAATTAAAAAGCTGATTTACGTGGGAAACTAATAAAACGAATAAAAAAAATAATAGGATAACCTAATAAAGTCAATAAGAAATCCTTATTGTATACAATTTACAAGAAAACCTAATAGAATCAATAAGTTCTTATCTATAGAATTTTTTTTGGTACCATGCAAATCGGAAACTGAGTAAAAACAAACGTGAGTAACAAGTTTTCTTCTTGGTTTTATGTGTTTTTCTTGTTGAGACCATTAATAAGATTTGCAACATGGAAATAATAAGAAATACCCATAGAAAAATCTTCTTTTCTCTCTGCTGGGATACCCCTCAGCCTAAAAACGTTTCAAAGAGAAAATCTTATTGAATCTGTTAGGAAGTTTTCGCTCTTAAGTCACCTGTCTCCATTATCCAATATCTATCTATATAGATAAACTGAGCCACAATATGTAAGTTATCGTGTTTTCCAATATATTTTGAATAGGTTTATGATAGCAAAGCTAAAATTAATGGATATATCGATTATTTCAAAATGAAGGTTAAAGGAATATCTCCAATATGATTTAAAACTTGCATAAAAGTTATAAAATGACATTCAAAGAACAATAAACAGCGACTAAATTCTTGAGATCATTAAAAATTTTCTTTTGTGTGTTACTACAGATTATGCTAGAAAATTTAGAGCAGCTCTTTAAGATATGGGTTGTGCTATTACTTTAGATAATTATGAAATAATAAATAGAGTAGGGGCCAGAAACAAAAATTTGAAAATTCATAGCCAATTATGTGTGACATCTAGTAGAGAAGTTTCTGTTTAACCATCTTATTAAATATGAAAAAAAACGTAAATTTGTTAAAATTAGATAATATTTACAAAAGTAATGAGCCGAAAGAAACACCTCCTATCCAACAACCTCAAATTTGAAACGCTCTGTAGATTGCCATAACAGTGTAGCTATCTATAATGTCGTTAGTCCTAAAGATTAGATTAGATCCCACGTTTCAGATATACAGATTTGTAAGCCTTCTTGTAACTTGGCATAACAGTGCATAGCACAGCTTACCCAAAGAATATGGAAAAATTTTTGCGAGCTTTAAGAAGCTCTTTCCCAGAGCTTTTTGCTATTTGCACTATCACTCTTTTTCCAAAAACTGAGTACATAGCAAATATAATGAATATAGTCCATAAAATAAAAAAAACTACGATAAAATAGTTTTTGATTAAATATTGACTATTTACTTAAAATATTTGAGAAGACAAATACACAAATTTGATTAGCCTTAATTAAACAAATTAATATCGAATACATTAAAGGCTCTCCAGCTGAAATGTAATTGGCTCACAAAAAATCGTTGCAGTCAGGGAAGCTATTAAACAAAATCGCTAATACTTTGAAGCAAAAATGGTTTCCTAGTCTGTGAAAAAGAAATAAGGAAAACACCTATACGCTACAAGAATAGATCAAGTTTGAATAGATTCAACCACCTTTAACCCTCATACGTTCTTCGGGTGAAATTTCACCCATTTTAAGATTGAAAATTGTATATTTCTTGAAAATTTTATCACGTCGAAATTAAAGCTTTTGCTAAACTTTTAAATTGATATTTTTAATCAAAAAACGACAAAATGTTTTTTGACATACTTAATCATTTCGAAGCTATTACAATAATTACGCAAAAGTGCCTGGGGTGAAATTTCACCCATTAAGAAAAATGTTTGAATATTGTATGAAATTAACATTCGTTGGTAACCAGAAACAATCAAGGTCAGAGAGTAGTTTTAGATCGTATCAAAAAACTAAAAGGCCGAAATATAATGTGTGACAATTTCTTTACCTCATACGACCTTGCACAGGAGTTATTAAGAATAAAAACGACCATGGTTGCAACTGTTCGGTCAAATAACACATTTTTACCAAAATCAACTAAACAAGAACTGCGTAAACGCACAGATTTTTCTAGCCAGTTCTTCTTCAAAGACAAAATTTCTCTGGTCAAATACGTCCCAAACAATATAAGTCTGTCAATGTTCTCAGCACTTTTAATTATGATAAATCAATATTGGAAGGCAGGAATAAGTTGCCAGAGATCATATCTTGCTATAATAAAACAAAAGCAGGTGTAGACACATTAGATCAGTGAGTGAGTACATACACAGTAAAACGCAAAACCAATCGATGGCCGCATGCACTGTTTTGTAACATGATTGATATATCAGCAGTTAATGCGTACATTTTGTGGCAGGAAATGAACAATGACTGGAATAAGGGAATACGGCACAAAAGAAGGTTGTTTCTTCACGAACTGGCAATGGCTTTAGTGAAACCAGAAATCCAACGAAGAGCTTATTTACCGAGATCAGCTTCAGCAATAACGCTACTGAACCCTATACGTCAATTAGACCAGGAACCATCCACATCATCATGTGGAAAAAAAAAGAAAAATTACTTCAGATTCCCGATGTGAATTATGCCCCGAAAATGATTGAAAAGCTTATTCGGTCTGTACATCCTGGCAAAAATTTATTTGTGGACAACACAAAATTCCATATTTTGTATGCGAATATTGCAATGAAAAGAATTATGTAGTTCCTTCTAATATAAAAAAAATAAAAATATGTAAATAAGTATAAACGTATGTAGTAAATATATGCATATATTTACTACATACATATATCCGAATGAATTTAGTGGATTAAATAATCCAGAAGCTTAGAAGTTATTGTTTTCTTATCGATTATTATTTTATTGAATTTTTTTGGAAAAAAATTAAATAAAAAGACATTACATAAAACCAAAAAATGTGTATACTTTCATAAAAAATCACGATGGGTGATTTTTCACCCGAAGAGCTTTAACGTGACAGATTTTAAGGAACGTATGAGGGTTAAATAAAACTTCCATTTGATTTTTTTTTTTTTTTTTTTGAATCGTGGGATCCTACATTATATTTTCGTATTGAATTGTATACTCTGTTGTAACTCCCGCCACTCATGAACATGTATCTATAGACTTGAACGCATACTAAACCAATTTTAGTAACTGTAGATGCAATGACGCAGATGAAACTGTGTCTTAGCTTAAGCTTTTTGATGAGCATTTTAATTAATTCCTATGTTATTCACAAATATTTTTTGTGAATGACCAAATTTAACTTAATTAATTTCATCGAAACAAAAGTACTTGATACTGTTGTTTTTTAAATGTGATTTTTAGCACATATAATTGGTATTTAACAAAGGTTTCTTAAAGTAAAACAAAAGAAAGATACACTTAATACAATTGGCGCGTGCAAAATATATTATGAGTACGCGGCGTATGAGTGATAAATCATTTTTGTGGCCATTCAAGTGTATTAATGCTATTATTTTCTATGAAATGTGTCTTAGCAAACATCCATAAAATAAAACCCTATTATTGTTATTGCAAAAAATATGAGCAGTGTGACTTGCGAAAGTACTTTTTAAGAAATCACGTTTCGTTGTTTTTTGACTTAGGGCAGATGCTTGTATTATATTAGAGGAACTGAAACCCCAATCCACTAATAACTTGAGACGTTAAAAATATTATTTAATTGCAAATATTTTTGTGATTCGTGTTTTGAAAACGATTTTATTTTCAAAGGTTTTATTACACGTTTCGAAAAATATATGATTTAATTTCTTTATCCCAATAAGATATTACAAAAGGCTGACAAATACTGCGTATTCTTTTTAAACAATTTGGCAAAAATAATTAAAGCTAAAAATTTATGACTAATCAACTAATACAGAATTAAAAAATATAATAAGGGCAGATACATCAACATGGTGCTATTTCTGCAATTATGAATTGATTGCAAAAAGACCACAAAAAGACCACAAAAATGTGTTCTTTTTGTCATTGTAGGTTTTTAAAGATTAGGATATTTTTTTTAGAAAAAACATGTGTCTATTTTTGAGTGAAATTGAAAATATTGATATTTTGAGACTCATTTGTTTTTCTTTCTCTTTTAAACCATTAACATAATAAGTTCATGAACGCAGGCAAACCCTACTTCGGAATATGGTTGCGATAACAACATTATCTTCTCTTTAACAAGGTTGTAGCATACTGCTGTATATCAAATGCAATAAACATTTTTTTTGTTATATTTTGACCAGTTGATAGCACTAACTGTGAAATCTGAAATACAATTACATGTATTTTAAAATGGTGAGATCTAAAGCCATTGTATAATAAACGTGTTATATTTATTAAAAACATAATATTTTTGAACCATCGAATCGTTACAAGAACATGTGGCTTTATTTAAAAAGCTGTACTTGACGTTAATTAAACGTTTTATTTTTGCTGTAAGTTGATATTTTTCTAAAATATTTGTAAAGTATTTGCAAGTTTGTTTGCACCTGCTTAATACAGCAGGCACAAAAAATTTATTTTGTCAAAAAAATTAACAAAAAATAATTTATAAGTAGTGATGATCAACGAGCTTTAAGGTCATATTTTATTTTCATTTAGATATTTATTAAATTTTTCGATATTTCGCTAACCATTGGTTAGCATCTTCAGGGCTACATATATAATTGAAACAATAAAATATTATAAATTGGTAATATTCATACACTTTCGTGAATTGAAACCGCTATACTAGGCAAACATTTTCTTTTCAAGTTACGTAAAACTCCGAATTTTTTAGGATTACACCCGATAATCTATTAAGGCTTCAGCTGACAACGCATTTTTTATCATTTACGCATAATGATTTTTTGTTGAATTGTTGTACTCCTCATAAATTTTCACGTTTTAGCTTTCGACTGTGTTTTTTCATTTTTATATAATTTTCATTCCTTGTTAATACTTTTTGCTATAAAAATTTTTAACAAATATAAAATAAAAAAAATAATAGTAATAGCAATTACGGATACTGGAATGAAGAACGATTTTCGAGCCACTACAAAACTGCTTCATTTAAAAACTCGTTTGAGTTTTCACATCAAAATTTTTTCATTTCATACTTTTTGTTGCTGTATTTTTCGATTATGAACACAATGTTTCAAAAAACCAAATAAAAAGTATTTATTAAAACCTTTCAAATCTTTTGTTTTAACTTCATTATTGTGTTTTTGCGGTTGCAAAAATATTACTGTGGATTTACTGGCTCCACCAAACAGTGAAGCCAAACGTAAAATAATGTCTCTGAGTCTGAGCATTTTCGGCACCTGTGATCTGGATACGAGACAATGTGATTTATTTTTCACACTATGGGAGAAACAAGACTGGTTGTAATCAGATTGCATTAAATACTTTATTGCCCTCATTAATTTTTTGTGATTTTTAACTGACTTAGATGAATTTATATTTATTGTTAGCCTAATATATTTATAAAAATGCACGAACAGGTATTATAAAAAAATTTAAACTCAAAAAAATTTAAAAAAAGTTATTTTTATTACCTAAGTATAAGCGCTCATAAAAGAAATCAGAATTCAGTTAAAAAAGTAAGAGTTTTAAATATTTCTAGAAAAATAAAATAAGAAAAATTTTTTAAGTAAAAGAGGGTTGCAAAATTCAGGTTTAAAGCCTTAAAGTATTACGGTGCTATTTGTAATATATATTTTCGTTATACTAATCTCTTACTTGACTTTTGTTTAAACCTGAATAAACTTGATATAGCTTTTGTAAATATAGGTGGTATACAAACAAAATACACTTTTGAATATATGAACCATTTGACGGACTTATCTCACTTTTTATAGGCCAGTTTCTTAGAACCATAGAGAAGATTTTTACATACATTAATTTGTAATTTATCGCTTTGTTTTCCCTTTGACCCCACTTTGCAATATTGACAAGCAATCAGGTCATGCAACAAAAGACCGTGACGACCTTAGATTTCGCTGGCTTAAAACTCAATTTCATAATAAAAAAGTTTTTACGGTTTAACAGTTTAAACGAAGCCAATAGGGGAATTGATAAAAGTTTTTTCAATACAAGCAGTGAAAAGGAGTTCTGTTTTTGTTTTTTTAATACTTTATTTTTTCTTTTACTTACACTAGCATGTGGTCCGCCAAAACTATTGTGTCCAAAAACGTACATATAATTATGTCGATTCACATCAGCATGAAATAAACCAGTTTGCATTAGCGGTCCAACAACACGTGCATCTGACAGAATATCTAAGACAACATCACGATGTTCCATAGTTGTTGCTTTTATGGGATTGTTGTACATTTCACTATACCTGCAAAATAAAACGAAAATGAATTAAAAAATAAATGAAAAACTCGTTTTAATAATGAGTCAAATGACATTTAGCATTGTGTGCAAAAAAGTGCAATAGTATAATTTCAAAAGAAACATATGTATATTCAATCAAATAGTGAATGACGTTTAGAAAAACTGTGAAAAAAATAAATTTAATGGAAAATCAAAACAAAAAAGTAAATTTGCTTTCTCAGCAATAATTTTACGTAAATATTTTAGAGACAATTTATTTTAAATGATGCAGTAGCTCAAATAACCCCTGTATAAAATTCTATAATGAGTAATTTTCTACACTAAGTTTTCTATGTTCCATGAACAAAGGGTTTTTCTTCTTAAAACTAAAAAAAATTCTGTATTATTAGTAAAATACGCACTTTTAAAATATAATTATTTGGTTTTATAATAATTGTAGATTTTTCGAACTTTTTAGTTTTAAAATGAAAATACTAAATTTTTTTCAAGTTTGAGGTCCAATTTTATAATTTATTTAAAAAAAAAATTTTAAAGTAAATTATAAAATTGGACCTCAAGCTTGAGGTCCAATTTTTTAATTTTTTTTTTAAACAATTATAAGTAATATTTTGAGAAACGCGCTCTATCTGGGCTCAATCAAACACAGTTTTTTTTGTAGTGAAATAAAGCTAAAGTACAAAGTTTTGGTATCAATGTATATTCGAAAAGCCCAAAATCGAATATTGTTGTGTGAAAAATTTGATTGTAGACAGTCACTTTATGTTATTACAACCCTATAACATAGTTGAGGTGAACATATAGTATGGTTAGGTCAACCGTATACCATGGTTAAAGCAACCAGAATATATAACTGCACCCCCATAATTTCATTGTCTGCAACCGCGATGGGACTGTCGACAACCACTGGTATGTCAAAAACCGAATATTTATGCTCCGGTTTGTTGCCCTTCGAATCTTGCTATCCCAACCATTTATCGTTTTTAAATGTTTGCTTGCCATATTGCATGTGCAATTCTGTTATATTTTCATTAGACTTGTGTGCTTACTTAATTTTTAAAGCCTTTAAAATCGAAGTTAATTCAAATACATCAAAAACTTTCCATGCTGAATCTGCTTAGATACGACCGTGTATGACTTTTATTTGGTTGGTGATATTAGTGTGCGATTTTCAAACACACCAAAGGTATGTGTTTGTTATGATTTTATACAGGCTACACTTTGATGCACTCTGTCTCACACTCTAGAGCTCGTGTTCTTTCTTGTTACATTTCTGTTGAAGACCTTTATTTTGAAAATAAATCCTTAGCTACAAACAAAAAGAAAAATGGATTTCTCATTAGAAATGCTTGTACATCTTAATGCTTTTCGCAAACAGGTAAACAGGTTTGCTTAGAAGCATAAGTCTTTAAATATTTCCTCAACCCAAATACCAACAAACAATTATTTTCTATAAATGCCAAACAAAGAAATACGGTTTACAGATGAACTTCAATTTAACGAATTTAAGATTTTTTCAAATAGATTGCCGTTGTAAATATTTTTAATACTTAAAATGTTGCAGTCTTACTTATTAAGAAATAATTTGGGCTTAGTAAGCTTTTATGGAAAAATTTATATGCAAAATTTGTACAATTTGTACGTTTTATAAACGTTCATTCATAAACACAAAATATTGAAGATTTTAATAAACACGTGTTTGCACCAATACCCTTGTTTATACATTTAATAAATTGAAATACTTGAAACAACATTCTCTTACCCAAAATTTTCTAAAAACTTGAGACCAAAAAGTTTATACTGTGTATAGGATTGAAACCAGGCTCCTTTTCTGCTTTTGCATATCAAATTTCTTTTCACATAGTTACAAGAAGTTATATATATTTTATTTTACAAAAAATATTTTATAAAAGAAACTACAATTAACAAATAATGAAAAAACAAAATAAATGAATCGTGAAAACTGATGAATAGTGATGCCGTTCAGTTAAATAATTGATTAGCTTTAGGAAAGCGATTGTTTTTAAACAGGCTTTCTTTGTGTTGCCTTACGTTAAAGCGTAAACCTAAACAACAATATAAATTAATTGTGCGATTACGATGATACTGATAAAAATTAATAAGAATAATACATTTATATTAAATTACTTTTTCAGGCTTGGTTTGTCACTACTTTTAATTAATATCAATACAGTAAAGAAAAGCAAAATTTAATAACTAGGTGGACAACCGGTTGTTTCTGGGTAGCAAACACCCTTCGTCATCACCCTACGAACTTTGGACGTGTCTAATTTCACAATTTTGGCACAACCAAATAAGAATGTTTAATAATAATAAGAATGTTTAATTTTCATGACTAAAGATTTCTCTTCTGTATTTTTACAAAACCAGCTGCAAGTTGTATTGCCTTGCCAAAGCAGAAAATAAGATACAGTTTTTAATTATATGCTATTAAATGATTATGAATACATTATTTTACTAAACGAATGTTAAGATTCTAACGTTGTTTAACTAAAAAGTTGATAATCAGTTGAATAAAAATTCTTTTTGAATAGTACGATCTTACTTCTTCGGAATTGTTGTGATTAACGAAGGCAAGAAAAATAAAGTTGAAGATCTGCTAACTGGAAGACAATCCATAGATGTTTCATTGCTCCAAATCCAGTCATAACTCATTGCATACAGGTTGCTTAGATATCCTGCAGTCTAGTTTTTGATCTAGTATTCAATATGATCACGGTTTTTTGCTATATTATCTCACTAGCATTCAATTAATTTAGAATTTTTTTTGTGTGTTTGTTGCAATTGTGGCACACTGATAACAATGCTCAAGCGATGTTCAATAGTTAATTCAACTTTGTAGTCGAGTGTTATGAATTATAAATTGTTAAAGTTGTTGTCAACGCTAGTATAAGGAAAGCCAAAACTGATTATTATGTCCATCGCTTTAGCACTGCAATGAATACTAGACAAACCTGGAAATATATTCGTGATATGGGTGTTTGTGGGGCGAAGACTAATACCAATTGAATAGTAAATTTACTAACATTCCGCTTGCTCCCGTCGACGATTGCTTTTATAACTTTGCAGATTATGATATAAACGATAGGTTTGCTGATGTTGGTGTTTTTCAATTCTCTTGCGTTACCCAGTCAGACGTTCTTTCATGTTTCAGATTTGTCAAATCAAATGCGATTGCCTCTGACAACATGCAGCCGAGATTCGTAAAAATTTTGCTCCCGTTTCTTTTACCACACATAACACACTTATTCAATACCATCATTGTATCCTGTTGCTTTCCACCTACCTGGAAGCTTGCAAAAATAATACCAATTCCTAAAACCGCTTCTGAGTTTAGAGCCATTGCCATTCTTTCTTATTTATCGAAAGTTATGGAAAAAATTCTATATCTGCAGATGTCCTCTTTTATAGCGAAATATAAACTTTTCTCCGACAAATAATCAGGACTTAGGCCTCATCATAGCTGCACTTCGGCCTTAATTGATGTAACAGAAAACATAAGACGTGAGCTAGACAATAATAAAACTACCTTTCTAGTGCTTCCTTACCATTCGAAAGTATTTGATACGGTTGCTCATAGTTTCTTGCAAAGAAACTTAAACACTTTTTTAACTTCTCGGACACATCAATTCGCCTTATTTTGTCCAACTTAAGCGACCACTGGCAATCAGTTTACGCTAACAACCTTCAATCGCAACCCTTAAAACTATCCAGAATAGTGCCACAAGGCTCAATCCTAGGTCCTCTCCTTTTTTTCAGTATATATTAATGACTTGCCTAGATATCTTTCATATTGCAACGTCCATATGTACGCAGATGACGTGCCGGTTTATTTGAGTAGTTCTTCACAATCAGTTGCCGAAAATGTTGCAAAATTAAATTCAGATTTGGACAACATCTCCCGATGGGCCACTGCTAATGGCCTGCTGCTGAATCCGCTAAAGTCTACGTCCTTAACCATTTACAAGAGAAATACAAACCCCGTTCGCAATGTTGACATACGAGTAAATGAAGAACGCGTTAGAGTTGAAAGCACTACAAAAAATCTCGGTTTGATTTTCAAATCCAACCTTACTTGGACAAACCATGTTAATACACTCGTAGGCAAAAATTACGCTAAATTAGGGTCACTTTGGCCTACTCAATTCTATACACCTTAGCACATAAGTGAACTCCTTGCCAAAACCGTTTTGGTGCCTTGTATATTAAACGGCTGCGAAATCTTTTCGAGTTGCGACTCTGCTAGTAAACGTAAATTAAATGTTTTATACAATAATATTTTGAGAAATGTGTATGGCCTACGAAAGCATGACCGTATTTCTAATTTTTCTTCATATTTTTACGATAGTCTACTCAAGATTCGTGTACTCATATTTCTTCATAAGATCATTTATCTACAAGCTCCGTTGTACCTATACGACAAAATTAAATTTACCATTTCACTTAGAGGCAGAAATTTCATTATTCCGCGTCATAGTTGTCTGGTTTCAGAGTGTCAGTTTTTTATAAATGCAGCGCGTCTTCTACCAGCTACTCAGCAACTCAACAGCAACGCAAACAGTTTCAAAAGGTTTTTGTTTAATAACTTCCCTTAGTTTAATTTATTTTTTTATTATATTGCCTTTTTTTATTTATTTATTTATTTATTTATTTATTTATTTATTTATTTATTAACTTAACTTTTGTTTTAATTTATATAATAAAAATATTTTTCTCCAGTGGGGGCTGGGACCGGTTGTGCCCCTTTAACACATTTCTGTACTTTAAATATAAGTGAAATTTTGTTGTACAGGAAATGGAAATAAATTATTAAAAATAATAAAACTAAATAATAAATACTTATGCTTTAGAATTTCTAATTGATTTTAGCTCGATTTCACTTTTTGAGAGTTGAGAGAGACTTTCTGTGGTATCAAAATAGTGAGCAACATTTTCAATGCAGACAAGTAAGAGAAAGTTGGAGACTTATTGGCTGAAGAGCAAAATACGGATGTCAAATAGTGTGAAGCAAATTTTTTTCTACATGATATATCGGTTTTTTATTTATGGATACCTTAGATTAGCAGCAATGTCTACAAAACCCGTAAATACAAGACAGTTATAATTTCTTGAAACAAATGCAGCAAAAATTATGTATATCGCGAATGAGAAGTGTGAATGGAGAACCTAGAATTCAGACGGTCTATTTTTTTTTTGGCTGTTCCTACTTAAATAATGCTTTCCAAAAGAGCTGAGGATTAATATATGTATGTTGCGAAAATGCAGCATGAAGTTGGTTTATGCGTTTACCAAAATGAAAAGAGTAGTCTTTCTCTCAGCTCTATTTCAAACTGCAACCACCCAAGGAATGCAGCAGAGTTAAGTATTTCATTATACCGAGGTTGACCTGTACTAAGTGTTTTGCAGCAAGTCGGGTAAATAGGGAGGTCTTGAATTTTTAAAGCCAAACGTAATCCTAATTTTTTTATACACAGACTGTGTAAGATTTATTTATTTTTTTTTTGTGCAGTGGCGCCCTACTGCAGAGTAAAAATTATGCACATATAAGAGCATTCATGTATGCCAACAAAATAAGCTAAAGTCTTTGCCCAAACATATTTTCCCTAAAATACGCACACATTCTACTACATAGTGAGTATGTACTTAAATAACGATCTTAACAAAATAAACATTTCAAGGAAAATCTTATGATGTAAGAGCTTGTATACAAGCATATAGACACGAGTGTGAGACGGTGCATAAAAGATGTTGTTTGGTAGAAAAGGAAGTGCAATGGAAGGAAATTGTTAAGATTTTGTAAGAGGTTGCTGCAAGATGGTGATAGTGTTTCATAGATAAAATAAAAGTAAGAGTGGAAGAGAAAAAGCATCAAAGAAAAACGAAAGTCACTCAAGTAAATCAAAATTTATAACATGTGGCTCAACGCTTTTGAGACAAAAACATTTGCTTTGCTTGAGAATTTTTTTCTCTCTGTTAAATTGGAATGCTTAGGTTGAACTTAAGCAATTACCAAATTTTCCAATACCTTGATTATGCACACTTTTCTTCCCATACAGACCAGCAACAGGGCTACGCAACTGTAAGTAAATAAATAAACTACTGCACGCGAACTCAAATTCCAGAAACTAGGAGCATTAAAAAATAGTAAAAAAATTTATTGGAGACTTCAGGAGGAAAGCCATTTAAAGCTCTAATTGAAATTTAATTAATCGATTCATGAACACTAATAATGACTCTGAAAAAATATTAGTTTTATAATAAATCTACAACAAGTAAACAAGATGACAATTATTTTAAAATGTTGTGAATTCTTATGACTTAGCATTCATTTTAGTTTATTACAACATAATATTTGTTTTTTTCAATTTAACTAACAACATCTTGGTTTTCGAACTTTTTGCACTGTTAAAACCAATTATCAACTTGCTCTCGTTTCTTAACATATTCTAGAAGACACTATTGTGGGAAAGTTTTTGTCTTTAATTTTTTAGTTTTGGCCAGTAGGACCGACAAGTGTCAGACGGTATATTAACGGGCATTTTCGTATTCCAACAGAATATGCTCTTCTGCTAATTATTATTTTTTTTTTTTTATAAAATTTATTCAATTAGCATTTTCCTACAACATTTTCTTTTCTTTAAATAACAACAGAGAAGTTATAAAACAAAGCTAATAGGATTGTTTAATACTTTTTGAAACATTTGGGCCTTATCGTTGTACTTTTTCAATATTGTTTGCAGTAAATGCAATATAATAAAGTATTTATAATAGCGAAGAGATTTGTCTTCTGGTTTTTAAACACATAAATTACCATGAAGATATTGGTTGATACAAACCACTTTTTATTAAAGGCGTTAGCAAAATTACAGAGTTCCTTCCAGGCCTTACAGATAATTTATGTAATTTGCTTTAAGAAACTATAAATGAAGCGTATATATATATTTTTTTTTGAAATACAGGTTTTCATCATTACACAATTTTGTCAGTTGCTTTAATACGATTCTATTGTGCGACATCCTTGCGAAAAAGTATACAGTTGCTTAGTAAATATTAGTGATTGAACCAATTTGGTTTCCTTAGAGTTCTCACAATTTTTACTCCTTCTCAAATTCTTGCATCACCAAACAATGTCAAGTACTTGGCGCTTTAGATGTTTTTAAGTTTCCTTACTTTCACCTTTGCCAACACATATCGGCCACCTGATTCTTGTACACAACAAATTTCAACTGCATTAAGAAAAGGTTTAGCTGGCAGATATGTACATACTCAAGTGGCAAGAAAACATTGTTTTGTGTAGTTTGTACTTGCAGATGACATAATGCTTAAATAAGTATATTAACCTGGCGTTACTAAAAGTGATTTCTTTCTTTGAATTAGCAACTTGACCAGACAGACCTAAATATTAAATTTGATTTGATGATCCAAGTGAGATTTAGTCATCAGCTAGGCAGTTGGCCACTACAGTCAGCATTCTTAACCTTTCTGCTTGTGCGTGCCATTTATTGGGACTATCGATATATCTGTGGCCACAAGGAATAACAGCTAAAGTCGAGTTAGGACAAAGTAGAGTTATTACTACTGTTTTATTCACTGTATCCAAATGCACTTCCACACAAAATTTTATCATCGTAGCTCAATAAATTAGTACTTTATGCCTAAAAAACTAAACAGCTAAAGTCGAAATTTTGCTCGTATGATTTCGGAATAACAGCCTATTGCAATTTGCTTCAATATTTTTTTTAAAAAAAAGTTTCTTAAGTAGAATTAGGATTTTATTCCACACAGTGCCGTGCGTTATTCAGACGTAAAATGTCTGCTTAATTCGAGTTTAGTCATTATTCCGTAGGTTAAATTGACAATTCTTCAAATTAGGAATAACAACCAAACTCGAGTTTAGTTATTATTGAGCTTTTTTTCGAGTTTCCAGTAAAAGACAAAGTCGAATTTGGTCGTTATTCCAAATGTGAAGAATAATATTTTCAAGACCTAACTCCACTTAAGTTATTATTTACAATTTGAATTGAAAAAATCGTTCACGCTAAGTTAAATTTAGTCGCTTTTCCGTAACAGGAAGAAGCTTAACAATTTGTTTTGCTTATTTCTCTTAAGTTAGCTGCTTTTTCATTATGAATTGAATTGCAAATTAAAATATAATAAGATTGCTAACATCGACCTTACAAATATTAGCTTGATCTTAATTCCCTGATTTCAGGCACCAATTTCAAACTTAAAAAGGCTCTGCTGAAAACTTCTCAAAATAGAGTTTAGTTGTTATTCCTTGTGGCCACAGATATATGGCATTATCGTGTTGTGTTACACAATCCTGTAACGTACGCAACAATATGCTGTAAGACATATTAAAAAAACGGTTGTATGTGGTAGTAGATAAAAGCTGTTCTTGAGCGCCTCGATGGATGAATTGGTAGAGTGTCCTAGTAAGAGTCCGCAAGGTCGATCGATTTCTGAAGAAGGCTTTGGGTGTTTGTGTAGACAAGCCAAAAGGTTCACAGTTTTGTGTTTGTTATTAAAAAAAAACAAAAATAGAAGTGAACAATGAAAATTTCCCCCCTCAGGATTTTGGCTATTTTTAAAAGGATATGAAAGGTAAGTGTAACTAAAATTGTCTTTTTGTCTTGTTTTGTTCGCATACCATGGGTAAAACAGAAATAAATCAAAACCACTAAGAAAATTTGGTCTATTTTAAAATGCTATCGACAGATATCAACAAAATTAAATTTTTGTTGGGCTTTGCGCATAAATAAGCCAACAAACCATATCGTGCACCAGAATTATCATGTAAGGAGACTAAAGCAGAAGTAGCGAACAAATCCAACGGGAAACCAATAGCAACGCCTTAGAAGTGACAATTGCACGGCATCTGGTGAATCTTATCAAAGAAAAATATTGAAAAATAACCGGTAGTAGAAAATGGTTCGGTGGAGCTTTGCCTATGATGATGTAAGCTACGTGATGTATGCTTGGAAAACTAAATAGAGTAATGACCTACTAATTACCTGCGCAGCGCAACCCTTGCTATAGCATATAAAATCACATTTCACTCAGTCAATTTGTGCTTTGATAGCCCTAATACAGGAAAATAGCAAATAGTTAACAGTAACACTGCCGCTATCAAGCATGTTTGGCTGATGGTGGCGACCAGTTTGAATAGAAGTACATGCCGAGGCAATTTGTGGACGCTGGATGAGTTTTTATTTTAATAAAGATGACGAATGCGGCTCATATAATACACTGCATCCACGCCAGAAATGTAGAAAGTAAAGGACTGGTTGCTATATGGTTCGAAATCAGTTTATGCCATCAATGGAAGGCTTTATTTTGAAAGGTTGCCTTCATTATGACTTTGTGAGTTTAACTATAGCATAATCGTATTGGTGTTTCTCACATATACCAAGATCAAAATAAAATATTTGCACTATGGGAGTTCCTGAAAACTAATTCGAAACTAATTTGAATCCCTCTCTATCTCTTCAATGAAGGCAATATATCACTGTACTCATAACAAGGTTGTAATTTAGTTGTTTGCGGTACACTATATCTGCTATGTGGACCACAAGGGAAGAGGATCAGTTACTTAATATAAACATATTTTCAAACGATTAACAAACCGCTGGTTACTTGCAAAATTCTACAATATGACCATCAGCCAATACAATTCAATAAGCGATTTTTATTTTGACACAATGACCACTGCATAAAAACAAAAAGTGAACCTTAATACACGCAAACAAACTATTCCAGAACTTGAAGCGCACAACTGCAAAGTAACTTTTTTTTTCTTGCAACTGGTAACAACAACGACTACACTGAAAGAAAAAGCTCGTTCTAAATTTAAGTTTTTTTTACTTGATTTTAATACGAAGTGTACTTGAAAATTTAAGTACGCACAACACACACGTGTACTTAAAAGAATCCGATTATGGATTGTTAAAGAGAAAGAATCCTGTTATGACTTAAAATGAGTATGAAATTCGTGTGTGTATTTCTAACCACAACTTATGTGTGCTTGTTTGAGTATTCAGTTTTTTTAAATTGCTTCGATAGTTGAATTGATAGAGTAGCTCGACTGGCAGTAATTGGGTTCCAGGTTCAAATCGGCAAAGAGACAAAATTTTTAAATTATTATTAAATTAAGGAAGTAGAGCGGAATATTTCAGTTACAAATTTGATAATAAATAGACTTCAGAAACGTCGGATGAAGTGCATAATTAAGCATCACATTCAAAACAAATTCCATCTTTCCATACGTAAATTAATCCCAAATATCATGTGTGTGATAAGTACCAATGTTCTTAAATCAAGGACGGCGTTTTTGTTTGTAAGCATGGATTTGAGCTACATTCAATCTGAAACCAGGATTGGATGTGGCCAAAATCAATCTGAAGCTTTGATTGAATATGGCTAAAATTTAGTATAAGGCGCTTGAAAAATCCGTTCAAGCACAACGCACTTGAATTAAGGAAATCCGTACTTACAGAACGTCTGACACCGCTTGGGACTGGTTTAAGTACAAATGGACTGAATTGTTTTTTCAAAGTATAGGAGCTGCACCTTATCATGAGAGTCTATCAAATCGTTCGTCACGTCAGCTAAGCTCTGTTGTTTGTGGTCGTTAAAGCAAAAGCAACATTTTTTGTTTTAAAAGAAGCTGGCTTGTACTGGAAAGTCCACTGTAAAAGCCAATAAATATAACCACCTTGGCGTTTAAAATGTTCTCGTATACAAATATTTATTAGTGAAACATGACACCGTCATTTTCAAAAATACTTTTTTTTGTGCTCTTATTACTGTTTTTAGTCTAAAATTAACAATAAAAACCGTTACGTACATCCTATCAAGCAAAATGTTATAGATCTTTTTACAGGCCTATGGTTTACGAAAAAAGATTCATGACAGCTTGGAGTCACAATGATAATAAACATTAAAAATGTGGTATTTCAAAGTTTATTTAATGCAACTATGCTAAGGTAATGTATCTTGTTTTCTTATACAAAACATTTAAAATGTTACTTAAGATAAAGTTGTGGTGAGGTTTTCGTTCTGGTGACGTCGGGTTAATTGTGACTATAGTGTAATTGGTATGCATTAAAATAAAACCTCAAACACATGTCTTTGTCGCCATGAGAAACTCAAAAAACAGCTCAAGGAAATTTAGAAAAGCAGCCAGTAAAGATATAATTTTATATGAATACTACGTTACTAGTTATATAAATGTATGCAAGTAACATAAGAAGCTTATTCCCCTAAATATGTACATTTGTAATTATTACTAAGACTTATAAAACCAAACTTGCTGACTTGGCACGGACTGTCTGTGAGAACAATTATGAAATTCTTTTGTTTAAAATGAATTTCAATAAACGATACTTGATACTTTGGCTGATGCGGCATAATTTTGATTGGAATATTTTTAGTTGTTAAGACTTGAATTCAATGTTAAAAATTAGAGCAGAATTTACCACCGAACTAAGCACAACGCTTAAGTGAAGTAATAAAATAAAATTTGTTCTCCCACTGAGGATGAAAACCTTTAGTGTGTTACTGGCGCAGTCGGGTTTTGTTTTTTCGAAAAAAAATTAAGAACCACGTTTATTAAAAAAAAAGAAAAACAACAAAAAAGAAAAGAATCTAACAGAGACTAAAGTGAAGTTCACAATTGAACAAGAACAACACAAAGAATAAAATAAAATTGAAAATAAAATTGAACATAACAAAAACGTTCTAATAATTTATGGACGAGGTGGAAGAGTTGACCAACAAAATAAAAAACATTGATATTAGAAAAAGTGCAGAGATGGATGCAGCGAGGGACAGACGAGACTTATTCCTACAAAATCTGAAGCTTCTGCAACCTTTCAACGGCGATAGGAGAGGTTTGGCACTCTTCATCGATAGCGTAACAGCTATCTTGCCAAGTGATCCTGCGACTTTATTGGAGGAACGCAGGCTATACTTCCATGGAATCACAACAACGTTGAGGGGACCGGCGGTAGATGTCTTACGTCGTGAGCAGCCAATAGATTGGATGTCACTGAAACGTTTGCTGGTGGAGGAGTTTGGTGAGCAAATACCTATTAGTAGGCTAATTTTAGAGATAAGTAATATCAGATTTAAACGAAATGTGAAAGAGTTCTGTGAAAGATTAAATAATGAAGTATGTAGAGTAAAGGATGCCATTAAACTAAAGTCAGATGATTTGACAACTAGGAATTTTTTAATTTCAGAATTAAATCAGGCATGCTTAACGCAATTAAAAAAAGAATTGCCTAACCACTTAACAGCATTAATAAACGCAAATTTGGCTACCGATCTGAAAACTGCAATAAAGATTTTAGCGGAAAACGGTGAGCTGGAGCCTTCACCACATAGAGGTTATAGTAGAGACCAAAATAATAGCCAGTCTAATTCTTACCAAATACGGAATTTTCAAACTAGTTCTTTTGCAGATAGATTTTCAAGAAACAATGTTCCTCAAAACTATTCAGGAAATTACAGACGACATTTCGGTTCACGACAAAACACTAATAATTACGATTTAAACACTCCAGTAGTTAATTATCCTAAAAATAACCCTAGCAATTCACAAAATAATTTAAATTATCCTCAATATAATTATAACTATCAAAACCAAAAGAGACGTAGGGAATACGACTCAACACAATCAAGAATTAATCGTTATGGGCCACCAGTGCCTATGGAAGTTGATTCCGAAAATTTTCATGTACGGGCCTCGGGAAATTACCGAAAATAAAATTAAAAATTGAGAATGTGTTTTATACTTTTCTGATAGATACTGGGTCTTCTGTAAGTTTAATTAGACCTAGAATATTAAAAAGTGAAATTAGGATAGTAACCCCAATAAATGTAACTACTGTTGCAGGAAGGATAAAATTAATTGCTAAACAAGACATTTTTGATGAGAAATATGGAAAACAATTGGAATTTTATGTTAATGAATTTTCAAATAATTATGATGGATTGATGGGTTTTGATAATTTGGTGAAATTGAATGCAGTAATTGATTTAGAAAAACAAACTATTAAATTAAACAAATGTGTTTATAGATTTGTGGATGATGATGTGGACGAATATAATAATTTGGTAAATAATTTTGGTATAAATAATCTGGAAGAGGATCAAACTGAGAGTAAATTTAGAACACGTCATTTGAATGGTGAAGAGAAAACTGAATTGGATAAACTTTTAAACAAGTACCAATCGCTTTTCCATTCGGATGGTGACAAGTTAACATTTACTAACGCTATCAAACACAAAATCGTAACAAAGCATGAAAGTCCAATTTATGTTAAATCATATCGGTATCCACAGGTACATAAGGCGGAAGTTAACAAGCAGATAAAAGAAATGCTTGAGCAAAATATAATAAGGCACAGTCAGTCTCCTTATTCTGCTCCATTATGGGTGGTTCCAAAGAAAATGGACGCCTCAGGAGAAACCAAATGGAGAATTGTTATAGATTATCGCAAATTGAATGACATAACAATTGATGACCCATTTCCGATTCCGAATATGGACGAAATTTTGGATAAATTGGGTCGTTGTCTTTATTTTTCTACACTTGACTTGGCAAAGGGCTTTCATCAGGTGGAAATTGATAAAGCTAGCCAAGCGAAAACTGCTTTTTCTACGCAGGACGGCCATTATGAATTCCTTAGGATGCCTATGGGGTTAAAAAATGCACCCGCTACCTTTCAGCGGTTAATGAATTCTGTACTTAGTGATTTAGTGGGTACTCATTGTCTGGTTTATTTGGACGACATTATTGTCTTTGGTACCTCATTGCAGGAACATATGATTTCGTTGAATAAAGTGTTTAACCGATTAAAAGAAGCAAATTTAAAGCTTCAAATACACAAATGTGAATTTTTAAGGCAAGAAGTAGAGTTTCTTGGCCACATTGTCACACCAAACGGTATTAAACCGAACCCAAAAAAAATTGAAGCACTCAAAAATTTTCCAATTCCAAAGAATGAGAAACAAATAAAGCAATTTTTAGGGCTCGCTGGGTTTTATAGGAAATTTATAAGGGATTTTGCAAAAATATGCAAACCTTTAACCATTTGCTTAAAAAAGGGTCAAAAAGTTGACTGCCGTAACAACGAATATGTTAAGGCTTTCGAAACAATAAAACTCCTCATAACAAGTGATCCTATATTGAAAAGCCCAGATTTCACGAAAACATTCACTCTCACAACTGACGCCTCAAATGTAGCTTTGGGAGCAGTCCTTAGTCAGGGAAACCACCCTATCTGCTTCGCAAGCAGAACCCTGAATGACCATGAGATAAACTATTCCACTACGGAGAAGGAACTCTTAGCAATAGTATGGGCTACGAAATATTTTCGGCCTTATATCTATGGTAGAAAATTTATAATTAATAGTGATCACAAGCCTTTACAGTGGCTGCATAATTTGAAGGAGCCTAATGCAAAATTACAGCGTTGGAAAATAAGGTTAAATGAGTACGATTTCGATGTAAAGTACATCCCAGGGAAAGAAAATCGAGTAGCTGATGCTTTGTCGCGAATCAAGTACAACGAGTGTCATATGAACGATGTAGCTTCTAATTTGGCGACAATACACTCGGCGGACGAAGATAGTTCGAATTTAATGTTCATATCAGAGAGACCATTAAATGTTTACCGTAGACAGTTTTTATTTAGGCAAGCTCCTGTGCAGAGAGAAAGTGTGAAAGTTATTTTTAAAAATACTAGAACTGTTGTGGACTATGTTGAAATGACACAAAAATTTGCAAAAGATTTTATTTTGAATAGGTTAGCTGGTGTAAATGCAGCAGTATATTTTGAAAGTGACGACGATTTTATACTTTTCCAGTCTGTATTTGCAAACTTAGTAAGGCAAACAGGGAAAAATCGTGTTGTTAGGACTACAAAACTGTTGGAGGATATAACATGTTATGATAGATTTAAAGAAATTATTTTGACAATACACTTAAAAGGATTACATCAGGGAGTAGAAAAAATACAAGCGGAATTTAGAACGAAATACTATTATCCCAACTACGTTTCAGAAATTTCAAATATAATAAATAACTGCGATTTATGCAACGAATGTAAGTTTGATCATAGGACTACTAAAATGCCTTTCAAAGTCACACCTCCTACATACCATATTCGAGATAAATATGTTATTGATATTTGGAGATGGGACAAATCTTCATACCTCACCTGCATAGACATTTTCTCTAAATATGCTATGGTGGAGAATCTCAATCACACTAACTGGGTTGATGCTAAAAGAGCGTTATTGAAGATATTTAACACAATGGGTCCTCCAAAAGTAATTAAGACTGACCAAGATGCTGGTTTAGTCAATGTTAGCTTAAAGGAATGGTACAGAACTTTGAACATAGAGCTTGAGGTCACAACAGGAAAAACTGGAATAGCGGATATTGAAAGATTTCACAGCACGTTAAATGATAAGTTAAGAATTATAAATACTGGAAATGACCAGGAATTAAAGCAAATAGCGATTGAACAAACGGTTTTCGCTTATAATCACATCATAATACATTCAACCACAGGGGAGACCCCTTATAATATTTTTTTCAATAAACAACATCCAAAAAAAGATGCTCAGGCTATTAAGGTAAATAGAATAAATAACGCCAATAGAAAGAGGAAGGAATATCAAATAGACACAAGGTTCTTAGATGCAGAAAATTCTAGAAAACGGTTAGATAAGAAAGCAAATCCATTCAAAAGGGCCCAGGTCTTGCGTAAAGAGGGTGACGACCATTACATCGTTAAATTAAAAAATAGAATAACTAAAAAGTACAAAACACATTTTAAAAAGAAAAAATACTCTCATAATGACTCTTCTTCCAGGAATGAAAATACCAAAAATGATACTAATGATCCTGGTATACCTGTTATTAATAGCAACGGTAGCGACACAGACGATTCAAATACAGGAAATAAACAGTGATCGGGGTTATTTAACGTTACAAGAAGGAATGGTTGAATTACCCGATAAGTATAATGAGTTCATTCTTAAAATAAACAAGACAGAAATTCAATTAGCCTATGATTTATTAGAAAAAGAATTTAATGAAAATCCATATTTACAGACAACCATGATTAGAAGATATCTCAAAATAGCAGACGCAGAACGGAAATTGTTTCATATTAGACACAAACGTGGACTTTTGAACGCTGTAGGCAGAGGCATTAAATTTTTGTTTGGAAACCTTGACGACGAAGACAGAATTGAAATTCAAAGTAGATTCAAGACAATAGAAGATAATTTATTGACTCAGGACGACTTACACAATATTGTATCGCACATAAACAACGAAACTAAATTTATTCGCGATTTGAGTAACGCTACAAATATATTGCAGAACCAAATTGTTAGGAAAGTGGTCTCAGATGGATTTTTGGACAACGTAAAGAGTTATTATGAACACTTAAAAGACATCCAATTAGGACTAGTTTTAAGTAAACATGGTATTTTGAATCCAAAACTAATAGACCCAGATAGAATTTCTGAATTAGATACAAATCAATTTGAATTCATAAGAACTTCCTTATGGCAACAGGAAGACATATTGTATTTTATTACTCAAATCCCTAATACTATGAAAACTTATCCAATCTTGAAAATAATTCCATTTCCTACACTCAATAATCATACTGAACTGAATTTTGACATGAACAAAAAACTTACAAATGTTGAAAATGTAATTTATGAAATAAATGGTTCAAAAATTAAAAATTTAGAAAATAAGTGTATCAGAAATCTTCTTAATAAAAATGAAACTGAATGTGAGTTCAAAATAAATAATAAAAGAGAAATACTTTTTGTTGAACCTAACTTTATTGTAACTAAGAATATTGAAGAAACAATTATTAAACAAAATTGTAATGACCTACAACTTAAGATAAAAAATCATAACTTAATTTTCTTTTCAAATTGTAAAATTACCGTAAACGAAATTGTTTTTGAATCTTTTAAGGATAATAATGATTTTGTGTACGTGCCATATGTTAATGATATTGTTAACAAGACATTGATGGAATTACCTAATACTAATTTAAGTGAATTAAAATTAAGCCTGCATAAAATGAAAATTGGAACTAATGTAACTTATGTAATTTTATCATTGATTGCAATTATTTTGATATTGATAATTTTCCTATATTACAAAAAAAATTGTGACGCAAACGGTCAAGGTGCTCGCGAGGACGCGAACGTTCTTGAAGGGGGGAGAAGTAACATAAGAAGCTTATTCCCCTAAATATGTACATTTGTAATTATTACTAAGACTTATAAAACCAAACTTGCTGACTTGGCACGGACTGTCTGTGAGAACAATTATGAAATTCTTTTGTTTAAAATGAATTTCAATAAACGATACTTGATACTTTGGCTGATGCGGCATAATTTTGATTGGAATATTTTTAGTTGTTAAGACTTGAATTCAATGTTAAAAATTAGAGCAGAATTTACCACCGAACTAAGCACAACGCTTAAGTGAAGTAATAAAATAAAATTTGTTCTCCCACTGAGGATGAAAACCTTTAGTGTGTTACTTGCATAATAAGATAAATAGCAAAGAATATATTAACAGGAAAGTCAACAGCAAGTGACATTAATTTGAAATTAAATGACTAAACAAAAATAGCAAAATATTTTGCTATTGACAGAGCAGTAAAGACTGTAAGTAAAGCTTTAAAGAAAAATATATTTTAATAAATATCAAGATACTTTTAAAATTACGTCAAATCTTGGTTGGTTGTTAGTATGCAAAAGCATATGTATGTGCTTCTAAGGCTACAAAATTCTATTCTAAACTTAAAACACTTCAAGTTATTTTTAACCTGTTTAATACAAGCTTTTATTAAACTGTGGCCACTGGCAAAAGTAAAGTATTTGTTAAGGTATAATTTTGCAGTTATAAATTAGATTAGTTATTTTCTGTATTAAAAAACGTTGCTTAGATCGCTCTTTCTTCTCTTCAAACACAGCCAAGTAGTGCCAATTTTTATTTAATTTTTCAAGTAAAAAAATCACTGTAAAACTAAAGGGGTATGCAAATTTTAAGATACGAAATAAAGCGGGTTTTAAACCATAAAATTTAAAGAAAGAAGATGTTGTCCATTGACATCTACTCAGTAAAAAGTTAGGAAATTTTAGCCATGGCATGCTACACTCTTCGACAACTAATTTTAAATTTAAAAATTTATAATGTTTTCACACCTAAACTTAAAATCTGAATTTAACCCTTAAGCCATAAAAATATGTTTTTGTGTTCACACTACATATTGTATAAAATCAAGTTTTAACTCACAGTTTGTCCAATAAATTTTTCGTTCAAAAAATAGATTTGAATTATATGATATTAAATATTAGTATTTTCTTAAACTAAAGGTACTTTTATTATATATATTCGCTATATTTCCTCGTATACTCTTGTCGATATTTCGATTTCCTACAGATAACTTCTTCAGGACAATAATATTAAATTTTGTTCTTAATATTATAGATATAAAAAATATATATGTATAATAAGAAACGTTTTACATACATTTTATATTAAATTACTTTTTCAGGCTCGAGTTCAAATCTTGATTCGTCAATTTTAAATCAATATTAATTAAGTAAAGAAAAGCACATTTTTTTATAGCTAGGTGGACAACCGGCGGTTTCTGGTTAGCAAACACCCTTCATGAACTTTGGCATGTGGTATATTTTGATACAGTAAAGCCCGTATGACACTTCGTTTTTCTTGCATTGTTCAAATTTTGGAGAACAGTGCAATAGTAGAATTTAGTATGTGCAACGCGTTCAGCTTTATTAAGATAAATGCAAAACTGTCAACATTTTTGTTGCAGTTATCGATAAAAAATGAGATTATGTAAAAAAAAAAGTAAACTTTTTCAGCTTAAAATTGACATTTCAAACTTGAATGTTGCTGTGTCATCGGTTTATGAACCAGTTTTTCGATTTAACGCTTCATTTTTGGAAAATTTTTATTTCCTAGAGCTTTCTTGAAATAAAAAGGATACAACACTTACAAAAAAGATGCTAGTTTTGTTTACGTTTTGTATATTTGGTTCTTACTAGCAATTGCTGTTTCTTTCTATCAATTCTATACCAATTAATAAAAGAAAAATTAAGTATCATACGGGCTTAACGAAATTTGAAACATACATTTTCTAAAAATGAAATATTTTTCTGCACGCATTTAGATTTTAAAGTGGTCTGCAGGTACTTTTATATGAAATACTAATTTAAAAACATCAAAATTTTTGTTATGATGGTTGAACTACTTCTTGCGAGTGTTGACTGCTTAACTACTTGCTCAAACTATGGCAAAGAAAAGGTTCGGGTGGTATCGTGTGAGAAGAACACGAATATTTCTCTCTGAAAGCTCTCTCCATTACCAGAACTTTGCGCATGGGAGCAGTTTTCGTGCAAATTGGGATACGGGTTTTGAGTACGGGAACGAACTTATATTAATTTTTTGCTTGGCAGTACTCTATATACTACATCAAAAACAATGTTGCATTTCACAAAATCAACTTAAAACCAATTCAAAAAAGTGTTTGTGTGATAAAACTAGGTTTCATGGAATGATTTCAACGTTAAAACAAAATTTTACTGAAAATCGGCGAATGTGAAATTACTATTAGTATCAAAATCATGAAAATTTTACTCTATTACTTCTTCAAAATCTAACAAATGCGCTCGGGGTGGCGTGGTGGTTAAAGCATTGAGTTGATATGAGAAACAATTGGTCATCTTCAGAGGCACTTTGCGTAACATTTTGCATAATGATTTTTATCTTCACGTTTCGAAAATCTTCTTATAATATGTTATATTACGCGGACTGCCAGGTCATGAGACCGGCTCACTTGGGTAGTAGAAAAGTTCCGGTTGTGATAATCGAATAGGCTGTAGAGAGATATCCCTACATACCTCCCGCCGGTTCCGACCTGAACCAGTCCGCTGAAGGGATGAAAGAGTGCACCCTATCCAATCCACATTCCGACACTTCCGGTAATCCATTTAGTGTCGGTCTGCCTAAATAATTTGCTCTCTTGTTAGAGAGAGCCGGGCATCGACAGAGAAAGTGTTCGGCACTCTCCTCCTCTTCCTCATTTCTGCAGTATCTGCAGAAATCATTATATGGAAGATTTTGTCTACTCGCATGTGCTCCCATGTGTTAGAGTCCCGTTAGAACAGCCACAAGGGTGTGCAGAGCCTATGCATCGGAAAGTCCAACAAGGCCACAGTTCTCCTCTAAAGTCTTACTCTGTTAACAAAAACAACACATTTTTCATTAAAGTTATCTTAAAAGTTTTCCACTAAGATGCTATGCAAACAAACAAAATAGTCAAATCTTATAAAATCCCTAAACAGTCCTCCAAAATTTAGCACATGCAAAGAATGTTACCGTATGGCGCAATTTGTGGTCAGGTGGCCTTATTAGTTTATATGTTTTATGTGTTTCAAAAAAGAGAACGAACACACCATCACTTCGAACTCTAACCAATCTATAATAACCAATGTGTTTGATCACCACTTTCTTAGATTGACATCAATTCGAGTTCTCGGCAGAGCCTTTCAAATAATTCAGCTAATGCATGTGAAATTTCTGGGTGGCATAATTTATCGATCTAAATCACATAAACGAAGCTGTCGAAGCGCCACTGAACTCTTTCTTTTACAGCTTTTTAAAGGACCGGGCTTACCTGAACAAACTTCAAACAACAGATTCACTAGAACATTAAATTTACTGCAATTTGTAGTTTTACATTTTTTTAAGACAACCTAGCAGAACTTAGCAGATCATATGTCTCTAGCCATATTCCATATATATATATATATATATATATATATATATATATATATATATATATATATATATATATATATATATATATATATATATATATATATATATATATATATATATACACATACATATATATATACACATACATATATATAGCATTAATAATATCTATGTGTCAATATCTAAGAGTGCAAATGTGTTGTATTTTATTCACTCAATTGTACGTCTGCGTCTGTTGCCTGTGTTGCATGTGTTGCAACACTTCTTTTAGGCATTGTACAATTCCTTGCAACTTGAGAGCTTATAAACTTGTGCTGACATTTTGGAACCTTAAAAGAACATTTCAAAACTCTTCGACATATTTGTCAAGATATCTGTTTAAGTTTCCAACACAACACAAAAGTTTAACTTTAATCTGTTTTCTTAATACAGCTGCACTTGTTTTCTCTAATGTGAATGTTGACATGTTTATTTTGGCTTCCTATATTGTTCGGTTATGGGGTCAAAGTAAAACAATATCTTTAAAGTTCTTAAATCTTTTCTCTTTCATCCTAATGCTTACTGAAACTATTTGTTGTGCTAATAAATGCTAATGCTGTTAAATTGTTGTTATTGTGGCAATACTTTAACAGGTAATAAAGTGCAAGATAGTTTCTTTTACTGTTTATACAGAAGCAACAACATCAGTACTAGCTATCTCACCAGCACTTGAGTTTAACCACTTATTTAAGATTGGTTTTGCTGAGGAATTGTGCACGCGCCAGCTTGTTAACCCACATACGAAAGATATGTGATGTGCAAACAACCAGCCTGCAATTCTTTTTTATTCACACACTCTTACACAATGAACATAACTAATTCGAAATTTGGCTTGTCAGTCCACCACTAGAACACCAGTTGGTAATTAAAATTTCCTTGAGAAGCATAGGTATCGGAAATCTACAAATAGTGATAGAAAGAAAGCTTTATCTCTCTGCAAAGGTTTATCTCTCTTATTTTTAAAGAGAGTTCAGCTGTTATTTGTTCACAGCTGTATATAACTTGGACAGTTGTGAAGTTTGCAGGTAAGGAATGCACGTAAACGCTTTCTATACACTGACTTTTCCTAATAAAGAGACATATCTAAAACTAGCAAACCGAATCAGCTTTGGAGGGATATTTTCGAAAATACTGGACGAATTGTAAATTTTTCCGCACGCACTCAAAAAGATGTAGGTAGTTAATAAAATGCAATAGATTATAAGGAAAGTGTAATTACTCGATTAGTGAATGAACGAGCATTTATATTTTAGCTTATTTTAAATATTGTAGCTTCCCACCACGGAGGTTATTCGACACAAACCAAAAGGGACACACTATAAAATGCTTAATTTTTATATATTAGTATTGACTATTTTATTTCAGATGTATCTTAAAAATAAAATTTACTATGAAAAGGCCGTTAGACATGCTCGACAAAAGCTTTGCCATAACCGATATTAGATATTGTTTTATTTTGTATCAGCAAATCGAATTAATTTTGGAGAAATCTAACTCTGATAGTCTAACATATGGTTGGAGATAAGCCAACCATTGCTATTGTACGTCGCTCCTACTATTATTTGGAACGTTGGGATATGCGATTTGTTAGAGGTTAACCCAAATGTTATTTTTACTGCGTTTGATCGGTTGAGACGATCGATATCTTTAGTATATGATATTGTTTTCCAGCTGGTAAAACAACCAATGATAATGGTCGCCGCAATTAAATTTTTCTTCAACTCTTTAGGAAATAGTCTCCAAATTTCGAAAGGCATGATTGGATTTGTAATGTGAAATGTGAAACATGTCATTGACGATTTTTTAATTCAGAAACTTATATAAGTAATGATTCTCTATTAATTTAGGTCCAAAAATGAACCTTTGTAAAAAGGGTTTGTTTGAACATTTCTGATTCTCATATTGTTCATGGGAATTATGGAAAAAGTAGTTAAGTTTCAAACAAACTTTTAAAAATTTTTAAAGTCTACTGATGAGTTGATTAGCACCAACGAAATGTCGTCGGCATATAGACAGCTGAAAAAAACAGCAAATATTTTTAAGAAAGTTAATTTTTGGACCTGAATTAATACATTTCAATTGGCTCTTAAAGCAAATAAATAATTAAGTTCATATTTGGTAATGATTCTTGATATTAGTCACAGTGTCAATTGGTTCATATTTTTTGATGGCCGCATATAGTCCTTCTGTTGAAGTTTGTAAATTGTAGATTATTTTGCCTTAGGCCTCACCCAGAAGAGCAGCATAGTATTTATTTAATTTGGAATAGGAAAAACTCCTGTTTGCAGTTTTGAAAGCTGTTTTGTAGTTCAAACATTATCCATTGTAGGTAAATTAACAACCGCTGTTAAACTGGCCGTGATAAATTTTCATTATTTGCAAATATCTAAGGTGGATTAGATAGATAGATTTAAAAAATATAATTGAATAAAGTGGTGAAGCTGCTCTCCATTTCAGAATAACTAAGAAATGGACATAAAAAACGTGCAGTAAACTTTTATATTAAAAAAAAACCTTAGACCGGACGTGAAGAAAATATAAAACAAAATGTTTGTGAAATTGGTCTAGCACTTCTGCGTTTTAGATGATCAAGAAAGTTGGATGTAGAGAGAGGTAGGCGTAGTAAACTTTCTTTTGTGTAAAAATCCAAGGTAAATTAATTCGGCTCAACCGGTATTTGCTTAGAAAAACTAAAGAGATACATGAACCTTAAATGGATTGTGGTGAACATTTGAAATAAAAATGAAAAATATCTGTCCAGTCGTTCTTTAGCTAAAATAAATTAAAAAAGTGAGCGTAGAAGTAGAGGACGTAACATTTTTTATCCGCAAAAAATCTTGGACACTTTGTTCTGGGAATTCTCGGTTCTAGATAAGTTGTTATAATTGCCGTTAAAGTAGGCGTGTTAAATTTTTACCTGTTATAAAATTTATGATAAACATAAAGAAAATTCGAGCAGCCAATGGACGTGATTCAAGTCTGTGGAAAGCGCAGCTCTTTAACGGAGGAAAAACTGGTGACATCAGTGTAGCAGTTTCGAAGCTGGTTCGATCCAAACTAACTGAGAAATAGACAAAAATTTTAATTTTTCCTTTCTACATATTAACATAAAAGTACAGGTTATTTAATACACGCTGCATATAATAAAATCTGTTAGAATTATACTCTGATTATTTTTATGTGGCACATAACATTTTTGTCCATCACAGGTATTGCAGGGCTTTGACAACCATTGCAATTCTAGCTATGTATGCAGATACTTTTGCGTTGTAAGAAAGAGTCCTTGTGTGTGTGTATGTATGTGTACAGCACATACGAACATTTTGTTCAAGTGAAAAATTAGAAAAGCTGCTTAGAGTTTTACATAGAGAATAACTTTCCACTTTTAATCTTATATGTGTTAATTGTTTTTAGGTCTTTGTGTCAAGGCAAGTTTCAAAGAAGGAAAGTTAAATTTAAAAACTATTCACCATGAGATAGAAAACTCAGCAATCAGAAATCAACAAGCAATCAGTGACACCAGCAGGAAGAGCTGTGTTATTAAACACGTATATATTGTCGCAAATAAATATAATAAAAGTTGAATATATTTTAAGCAGCATGGTTCTAATACAGTAAAAAAGAAGTACACTATTATGATTTTTTGTTTTTCGGTTGTGATTTACAGGCTAATTGAATGGGTTTTTGTATTCAAGAGCAAAAATAAAGATTAGGATTTTTTTTTAATTTTTTTATTTTATTTAGTTTTAGTTATATCCCACTTTCTTTTAAAAGTTTGCCTTTCTCACAGGAATCGAACCACTCACTCCGCCATTCCAATTAAAGCAAATGCTACGACTCGCAATTTAAGTAAATAGTTGGTTTTAAATTAGGTAATTTTTGTATAAAGTGAATATGAATTTTAGTTACTCATTAAAATGTTCATTTTTGATCTTTACTGCACGTATTACGTATATATATACATATGTATATATATGTATAGATATATATTTGTTAGGTTTTAATATTCATATCTTGGATAATTTTAAAAAATAGTTTGTAAGAACGTTAGACTCGGCATCGGAAAGAGTTTATATCTTATTAAAATATTTCACACGCAATATTTTCTATTTTATGTGGCAACCAAAGTTCTGAAGGATATTGTTTCATTCAGTTTTAAAATATTTTCTTTTGTTCTTAGGTTTAGTAAAATCCTAAAAGTGGTGTTTTAGAAAAAAAGTGCAAAATAAATGCGTAATTGTGTTCAGAAATGAAAACCACATTAGTTTTACTCTAATCTGTTTATTTAAAATATTCACTGTTTCAATAACTTTGTGTAACTTTGCAAACTTGACTGTAAAAAATTCATTTGTGTTTCCCACAACACTATAACAGTTAAGGCCTAGTTATGCGAACGTCTACGTAAGCTAACGGAACGTACTTTAACGTACTAACTCGAGCAGTTATATAACATTTATAAATTTTATAAACGTAAAAAAAAATAAAAACCTATTTTGAAATTAAATAAAAATTTTTCATTGAAAGTTGAAATAAAAAACATAATTTAATTCTAAATTAAACATAATTTAAAACTAAATTTTTCGTCATCCATTGTATCAAAAAATCTTAATAAAACCTAAAACAGTTTAGTTAAAATTAAAATAAATGCGTCTGGTCTCCACTTTCAACTAAAATAAATAAACAAACAGCTGTTCGCTACAGAGATGGTAGCTGAAATGGTTTACGTTTTTGTATGGTTGGCCGTAACTGAAAAAAATCCAAAATCGACTTTTTACTGGATTATCAAGTATTCAAGTAAAATACGTTTTTTTTAATTTTAAAATTTTTTTTTTTAAATAAAATTAAAAACTTAAAAGGCCGTAACTACAATATCAACAACTGTATAAGCGAAAAGGCTGTAACTAACTTACTTTGTAATGTGAGCTCTGTTTCTCTGCATGTAACCAATAATGAATTTTGTTTTTTTCTTAAATATAATGAATTATTTTCTGAAATTTGTGAAATTATTACCAAAAATGATAAAGTATTAAGTATTTCAATATAAAGAGATTAATTATGCCGTACTAGTGACCAACAAATGTTAGTTCCGTCACTGATTTACAAATATCAAAGAGAAGACCAACACTGGCTAACAAATGTCACGTAAAAGCGTTATGACTTTTTATTTTATACAGGTTAAAACGTTCCGCCAACGTGACACTTGACATTGTTTTAATATGCCGCATGTCTGTTCCATTAGCTTATGTAGACGTTCGCATAACTAGGCCTTAACAAGTTTTATTCATCCTTCTATTACTTTTAGCTAATTGCTGGTGCTAAAAATATAATGTCAGTGGTGTAACATAAAACTATTTAATTTAAAAAACAATTCTTTGCTCATGACCCGCTGTCTGTCAAAACAAATATATTCTTTTTGATTGTGGAAACTCTTGCGCATCACACGTGTGTGCAGCTGTCAAACCATTTGTCATGTTTGTTATTTTTTGTTTTTTGTAAATATATAGCAATCAATCATTTTTGCTGATACAATAATGCCTGCCAAATTAAAATTATATTTCATAATATTTCACAATATATCATAAGCTTTTGTAGTATTTATTTTGTACACAAGATAATTTAAGTAATAATAACCTTTAATAAATAAAATATATATTATATTCTCTTATTATTTGTAAACTCAGTTACTTTTTCTTATAACATAATCTACAGAAAGATAAAATACTAATACAATAACGATATCCTTAAAGGGAACTTTATAAGTATTCCATTTAGTTTTCTCGTAGGAAGCATATAATAGAATGTGCTCAACATTATGAATTTAAAGCCGTCAAGGATGCTACGTACACCAATTAGCATAGTTATTATCAATAGATACCAAACAAGTGGCTTAGCCTATTTTACTTAGCAGATGCAGGGAGCCCATTATGTAGATCACCTTTTTTCAACTGTTTGTTGTTTGAGTACTTACTGTTATAGCGTCTAGGCCACTACATATGCTGTGCAAATTTCAAGTCTCTATCTCTCACGGTTTAAAAGTTATAGCTAATTGCAATTTCTGGTATGTTATTTTAATATTGCTTAGCCTCTTAGCTGTTACTATTTGTGAGAAGGGGAGGGACGGACATCAGAGTGTCAGTAAAAGGTTCCGTTTCCATTTTCTAAGTACAGGCCCTAAGATGAGTGTGGGATTTAACGAATTTTTTTCCATTCATCGAATCAGTCTAACATCATATTGAGCGCCTCGATGGATGAATTGGTAGAGTGTCCCATCAAGAATCCTCGAGGTTGCAGGTTCGATTCCTGGCGAAGGCTTTGGGTATTTCTGCAGACAAGACAAGGGTATTTCGCAGTTTTGTGTTGGTTAAAAAAAAATATCATTAATGTAACCTAGATACCAGTGTATATTTATTTTCCATTGGTTTAACGCTATTATTGTTAAAAGCAAAAAATTAAGAATGTTGAAAGGAAGATGTTGCAGAAGAAATACCGAGCTAAGGCCTGATAAAACTAGTAAAAATTGTAAAGCATATAGTTAGACTGTAAAAGCTTAAATTAATGCTTGAAATATAAAATTAATGAAAGATCTTAGATTTTTGAAAAACAAGTTTTACAAGTATTTTTTCATGTAAACCAAATTGCTCAAACTGACTGTTTTGTTTGACTATATTTTTGGGCTTACATATATATTTCATTTTTTATTTTTTTGTGGTTATATTATTCCCGTGCTCGTAATATAAGAATTTTCATATAGGTTGCTCCATTGTCAATCTATATAAATGGTAAGAAAAATGTAAATATTTCTTTTTACTACTATTGGTTTTGTCAAAATTTTACTATCCCGACTATTAAAGTTTAACCCGAGTAAATGGTGATAACATAATATTTTCTATGCATAATGGTTCTGTTTTTATAGTTCTCCTAAAAATGGCACTACGCTGAATTTCATGATGTCATCTATAAAAAGAATGTAATAGAATTGGTTCCAAGAAGCTTATTATAAATTTTCTTGGTACGTAGAATTAATTATTTTCTGATTTTTTTTATGTCTCTTTCAAAAGCTCTAAATTTTATTTAAAGAATACTCTTACATAATTAAATTGCTTTACGTTGCATCAACGACTGCGTTTATGCAGCAAAGTAAATATCGCTTGGTTTTGAATTTGTTCTTTTTTTTTTTTTGGTTGCCATGAAAAATTTCATTTCTTTATTATTTCTTTTGCTTTTGTTATTTAATGATTACTTTGAAATTACATTATTTATTGTAATATCTATTTATTTGCCTTGCATTTTAATTCACTGGAGTATTTAGAAATTTTTGCAAATTCATCATTGCACTTGGGGTTGAATGCAGGGTAGAGCAAGCTTTGGAACGTTTATCTCTGCCTCATTGTTTTGCGGGAAGAAATTGAATAAGAGGAATTTTTTAGTACCTTGCAAATCTATACCAAGACTAGTATATTATAGTTATTTAAATTTTTTCGGTTATGTTGTTGTTCGTTTAGTTAGTGGTTTTATTTTGCTATTTTAATATTACAACGAGCATGGCTACGAGCAAAGTTGGGACTGACAGCAAACCCATTACTTTGAATTTGCTACTTTAAGCTAAAAAATTAAATGGACGGAACGACAGATATTCGCCGACGAGTGTTTGTTGTCTTAAATAATACCATTGAAGTGTGCCCGTAATGCAATTGTATTATCTGCCTGTTTTTGTAGAATGCACAGAAATATTCATTCTGGAATATATATTCAAAATAATAACCAAATTGAAAAGTTTCGTATTGTTTTCAACTCAAATATCAAAAATAAATATATGCACGTCCTAAAAAAACCTGCAGTAATCTCTTCATACCCAACGAACTTCCAATACATTTATTTCTATTTCATTTACCGGCGAACGTCAAACACTGACCATATCTGAATATTGGCTTTTATTATTTTAGGGTTTTTTGACTTAACATCTGTGTGAAAAAACCTTAAATAATTATTTACACACCTATTGTTTGAATAAAGATTATCATAAATTGTTTTGCTAGCTGTAATTTTGTTTATGTTTACAAATTCTTGCAAAACCATTAAAATATTGCTAATTCAGCCACTTAAAAGCGATTTATTATTCAAATAGAAATTCTGATTTGTCTGTTATTAGTATAAGCGCTAAATATAAATTTTTTTTTACTTCTTAGAAGCTAATAATTACTTAGTCTTTGTTAATATGTAAGGATAAAATTAGTGTGTTAGCATAGTCATATCACTCATGACTTTATGCGTGCTTGTAAGATTCAATTTTGTTATACAGAAAATTGAGGAAATAACAAATAAATAAGTTAAGCATTAAATTTTGCACTTGTATATGATTGCAGTTTAATGCAACGTAGTTATATTTCGAAAAAAAAACTCTTTTTTTTATGACAATTTCTAATTAAATACATAGCATGTGTGTAATGAAAACTTTGATATAATTTTGGCTCATCTTGAGATATAATGCTGATATTATATAAGGCATAAAGGAATAGTTTTAGGAAACTCAAAAATCTTCACTTCGTTGCTATAGGCAAACTATATGTTGTAAGGATCACGGTGCAGCAGCTATTAGCTGCTGACCGCCAACCCAAGATCGCCTGATTTGACCGCTGCAGACTTCTTTTTGTGGGGCTTTTGGAAGTCACGGGTTTATGTCAACAAGCCCCAGACTCTTGCAGCTCTTAAAGACAATGTCCGTCAAGAATGTGAGGACCTATCGCCGAAAGTTTTGGCCAATGTGATGGAAAATGCTATAAAAACTGCTCAAATGACAATCAACTGTGACGGCGGCCATTTATATGAATCCATATTCCTGACTTGATGTAAAAAAATTAAAAGACCAAACAAAAATAATCCACAAGAAGACTAAAATTTTTCATTTTTTTTTTAATTACAGCCGAAAAACATCGGAAGGTTATTTTTGCCTGTATATTGTACTTATTTAATCATTTCTTCCAATAATTGTTTCTTGCTATTTTCATTACTTGATCATATAACTGAAAGAAAAGTTTATTTTAGTGTTCCATATAATATAACTCAAAGAGTTTCATGAGGACCCATAGATTTCGAAGCAATAAAAAACAAATATTTTGCATAAGTCTAAGTACATTCTAAATTTTTTTCTAATTATCGCCGTAAAAAATTCGAATAGCAAAAATTTTTAATATTTTATTGCATCGATTGAAACTTTTGTTAAATGTTTTGCACTTTTTCTAACTCTTGCCAAATCAGCTGATGGCCCTTTCTGCTCTACCATTTTGTTTTCAAAGCAATTGTTCCATTTGTAGACAACTCTATTCTCTTAAGAATTTTCTACATCAAAATGTTGTTTTCTTAGCTATTCTCTTTTATTTTTGTTGAATTTAGTGTAATGGTAATAATGTCCTTTATATTATTGTGTCAATGCAAGATTTAGTTGTTTTTTTCGCATTTGTTTTTATTTTCTTTGCAACAAAGCAAAAAAATAAGTAAAACTGTTTTATACTTCTATTTAGTTTGTCTTTTTTCAAGTACATTGTGATGTGCAGTTTTCTTTATTATTCTTATCGAGAATGAAAATTTAACTGTATAAAGAGAATAGTTTTTCTTTACCATAATGTACATCTGTTCGTAATAGTTTAAGTTTTGATGTTCTTTCTATGCTCCGCATATACATTACGATTAGTTTGTGTTTGTGTTATCAGTTTCAACAAAATTCTAGGTTATCACAGTTTTATGTATTTTTGTATAAATAAGTAATATTGTCTCTTTAGTAGATTGTATTGAGCAGGTTTGTACTAGTGTAACAAATAAACGATCTACATTATGTTTACATTTGGCCCTCTACAACTCTGTAATAAGCCAGTACGACTTAATCTTAGGCCAGTATAAATGCTTTGTTTGTCTTAGTCCTTTTCAACGATAGTGTAAGGATTCATGGGCTTACAAATTTTAATAGAATTGTGAGTTTTTGTATTACATAACAATTTATTTAATAAATAGCTGTAATTGTTTGTTATTTCAACCTATAAAGAAGAATTTTAGTGTGCAATTACTTTTTATTTATGGCTTGAAATTTCTCATCAGATCTCAGTACATAAATTTTAGTAGTAGAATAACGATTGTCCTTTTGCAAACACAAGTGTATAATAACAATGTATTGCAATATCAGTAGTACACGGCTCAATAAAATAAGGGTCTAATTGTCTTAGACTTTCCTTGTGTATGCCACTCGGATGGGATATATAAAATCAGCATAAAATAGACGTCACCTTCTGTGAAGTTCCATAATACTAAGAACAACATATTAAAGCTGAGATAATTGCATCAATTGGTTTTGCAGAATAAACCATGTTTTGATAACGTTGCCACATTTACCTGAAACAATATCAGGTGACTGTTTTGCGAAACATAATAAATATGTCTTAAATACTACGGTATTTTTTATGTATTATGATTCCATAAATATTTCAGCCTATCTGATTAGGTTTTCTGTAGTTTAAATTCAAAAATTCAAGATTTTTGAATAGACACTCAAATTTAAATCGTAACAATTTATTTTGAGTCTAAAAATAAGCCTTAAAATTTTCTGTATTTTCCAGCCGTCTAAATACAGCCGAACTTTCGTTGATGCTAATCAACTCATCAGTAAAATTGAAAAACTCAACAACTTATTCTAAAAATCCTTTGAACAAAATGAGAATCAGAAATGTTCACACAAATACAAAACAAGTAAAAGTGTTGTGAGACAAAAACATGTTTTCTGTATTAAAGGTTATTTTGAACTTGCTTAGCATTAACGAAATTTTTGGCGGAATATAAACATTCAGGTCTACTTTGAGACCTAAAATAACACTTTTCAGTTGAATTTTAAAGCAAATAAATAAGTTAATTTTTATATTATAACTTTGAAAATATGCAAGTATAGACTTTTTCACAATAAAGAGATTTAAACAGTTTAGATAAAATTTTTTGTCCTCGCATTATTTATGAAGCGATTTGAAATTTTTAAAATTATCAGTGTTTTCCAATTTTAATGTCGTTATTTTTTATTTAATCAAACTTTTTTCAGTAAACCTAATGTTTCTGGAGCTATTAAAAAACAAATAACTTCTTTAGAAAGCTTAACTTTTTACACCGGTATTCATAAAAAATAAAGTGTTGATCAAATACATTTTAGAACAAATTTGATATGAAAAATTTGTTCTAAAATGTATTTTAAAAATGTTTTCGTATTTTTGTTGAACATTCACGAACAAGCAATCATATGCTATTCTTGGACAATTTGCGTAATAAAATCGATTACGAACAGTTATGACAAAACAAAACAAAATTTGCAGAAGGGTGCTTGCTGAATCTGACACAATGGAGATTTTTGTATTTAGACAACCATGACACCGCTTAATATTGCTTTTTAGGGTTCCGTACTCATCAGAGTGAAACGGAACTCTATTACCTAGACAAGGACGTCCGTCCATCCGTCACAGCGTCCATTCTCCGAAACGGTAAGAGCTAGAGAGCTGAAATGTTCACAGGATGTTGCTGTTCCTTGCCGCTACATACTAAAAACAAAACAAGTCGAAAACTACCAGGTGTCCCCACACAACGAAAAGTTGCAATTAGCTATAACCCTCGAACCGTAAAAGATAGAAAGCTGAAATTTGCATAGTGTATGTATTTATAGATGCTTTACAACAACAAATGCTTAAAACAACAACAGGTTGAAAAGTACCAGGTGTCCCTGTACAACCTAAAGTAACAATTAGCCGTAACTCCCAAACTGTAAGGACAGAGAGATAAAATGTGCACAATATATTTACTCGCATATTGATTACAATAACTAATGCTAAAAACAACAACAAATCGAAAACAACCAAAGTAACAACTAGCCGTTACTCTCGAATCGTGAGAGACAGAGGGATGAACTTTGCACAGTATGTGTATTTACATATGCCCTACAACAACAAATGCTAAAAACAACAACATGTCAAAAACTACCAGGTGGCCCTGTACAACGTAAGTTAAAAATTAGCCGTAACTCCCAAACTGTAAGCGACAGAGAGATGAAATGTGAACAATATATGTACTCGCATGTGGCCTACAGTAACAAATGCTAAAAACAACAACTACAAGTCGAAAACTACCAGGTGTCCCTATACAATGTAAAGTAACAACTGGCCGTCACTCTCGAACCGTGAGAGACCGGGGGATGAAATTTGCACAATATGTGTATTCACATATGCTCCACAACAACACTTGCTAAAAACAACAACAACTGTAAAAATACCAGATGTCCCTTTACAACGTAGAGTAGGAGCTAGAACTCTCGAACCGTTAGAGATAGAGAGTCGAAATTCGCACAGTGTATGTATTCTCAGATGCCTTACAACAACAACAACAAGTGGAAGATTACTAGGTGTCCCCATACAACATAAAGTAGCTTTAAAAACAGAGAGATGAAATTTATAAAATATGCATATGTATTCACATACGCCATTCCATACATACATTACACATACATACGTACGGAACCCTAAGTGTGCGAGCCAGCCTCGTACTTGACTTAATTTATTTTCTGTTGTTTCGTAAAACAATCGGTAAGAAGAAAGAACAAGGGATATTAAGTTTCTCTGCTTTAGGCATTTGACATGATAGATCATTAAACAAATATGTGAACTATTACAAAACGCTTATATTTTGTCTCGATGTCACAAATTAATTTTCATTCCAGGCGATATAAACCAGTTTCGACTTGATTGTATCTCAATCTGTGTGTTGCCTGAATTATTTTTCTCCTGGGAAAAACTCTTTATTTATTTAAGTTGCTACCACCAGTGTTGGTAAAATTAATTGTTTAGTTGGGTGTTTTCAAAAATACGTTAAAATTAAATAGAGTTTATTGTTGCATTTGCTGTTATTTTTCTTTTCTGGCATACATTTTTTTAATTACTTCTTGGTTATTTAATTAAAAAGAGAAATAGTGCAAAACGAAAGTGTCAACACAACGTGTGTGTGAAATGTATAATTTTTACTTTAGTTTGATTTAGTAAAGTTGTGTACGGTAGGAGAGAATATATTATTTCCTTGACACTGGAATTATGATACATTTAGAATACAATCAAGTAACAGTTGTTTTCATTAGAGAAACTATAAACTGTGAATTACCTACGAAAACTTTTTCTGTTATTTAATTGCGCTTTTTAGAGAACCAGAACAAAACTATTGTCAAGGGTTATTTCATAAGTTTTTTTGTAGCATATAATTTAAAACCTGCGACTTTGCTTAAACTTGATTTTAAATTTTGATATTAAATATAAGTTTTTGGTTTTTAAATTGTTGATATGGGTTGATCCCATACAAAACTAAGATTTTCACAAATTTTTTCTGCATTGTATCACTATGACTTAAGGGGAGTCCAGTGCAGGGCTAATCCTACTCAGGTTTTCTTTTTCGACATTTCTTCAGAACTTTCCAACCTTTTTTTCCTCGTTAAGACCTCCAATAAAAATGATAATTTTTAAAATGTTATCTCATTGTTTTAGCTAGCCCCAGGGTGCCACTGGTGGAGTCAAATATGTGACTGCCTACCTTATTTATTATCACAGTTTCGGACAGAGCCAACCGTGAATATGTGGAAGAAGAGAAAGTAATTTGGGTCGGTCAAATACTGAACTCCTCCAAAGAAATTATTTGATTATATGCTGTTGTCTGGAAACTTTTTTGTCACACGGTGCCGTTAACGTATGATACCTTAAAATTTTTTTACTACATCTTACTGGCAATATTTTCATTTTAATCTCAACACAATTTTAATTGCTATTCAGTATAAAGACTTAGTAGTAATTTGAAAAATTACCAAAGATAATTTAATATTGACTTACTAAATCCAGCAACAGCAGAAACTGATTACAAATGAATTCCTGTATGCAATAAATTTTCAAGAGCAGTAAAAAATTATGAAGGTCTTTTCGTATATCATAATAAATTGTTTTGCTATAGAAAGAATAAAATCTGCATATTTTATTCTAAAGTCTAAGAAGTTTAAGAAATTGTGAAAAAGTTTTGTTTTAAAGCCAATACGATTTAGTAAAAAAGTAATCACATGTAATGAAACAGCGATTTATAATATTTAGACATGAGAAATATTATTTAATTGTGAATGAAGCTTAATGACATATGAGACATAAGAAAAAACTAGCATACATTTATGTACATAATTTTTTTTTTTAAACTAGAGTTGCATAAGTATATTTAAGACAATAGCATGAGGATATTAATTTACAGATGATTGAATCGTCTTTTCATTTCTCTGGGTTACAATAAAAAAAAAAAAGTTTTTTCACTGAATTTTGTGTCAGTTGATTAAACTATGTTTGCAGAAATATCACTAAAATTTTCAAATAACCACCAGAATACTAGTTCAGCAAAATTGTGGTAGATCACCTTTTGTTGCATATCTAAAATATCACTACATATATAATATTTTTTTGCTATTCTACCAAGCGTAGGATTAATATTTAATAGTTAAGATAATTATATTTTATATATTTATTTGAGCTTAAGGTCTTTTTGAAATTTGAGTATTTATTTTTGTCAATATTTCACTCTCCTTCGGATAGCTTCTTCAGGACAATAATAATGTAAAACATTTTTCATTCATTATCCGAAGGAGAGCGAAATATTGCCAAAAATAAGTACTCAAATTTCAAAAAGACCTTAAGCTCAAATAAATATATAAAAAATAAGAAAAAAAGGGGTCGAATAACTAAATATTAAAGTTAAGATAATTAGTTATAACTGCTGATTTTTGAGTAAAAAAATAGGGAAACGAAGTTTTTTTTTCTTATATATAAAACAACAAGCAAGTAAGTTTTTTAAGAAGTTTCTAATATGTTTTCTATTTTCTGTGTCGGCTTAAGCCATGGATAAGATATGTTAAATTGTCATAACCAGGAGGCGTTATATCTGTTATTGGTGTCTTTGTGTTTTTTTTTTTTTTTAATTTCTTTAGTTGAAATCTTTTGATTATATAGTTGAAAGTGATGTTTGATGTACGTCAAAGCTATTCTTTTTTATGATTTACGAGAACATTTGCTTTTTCTTCATTAGTAGTGGCCCAAAGGAGATCTAGTTTTTGGATTAGTGCATAGTTTAAACCTTAATTATTTATAATTTCGGTGGCTTTCCAAAGCGAACAGCTTAATGTTACTGACAGGCAAGGTTATTCAGATATCTTTGGAGCTTATGGTTTTTGTCATTCTTTATTATAATATTTTATTATCTTGTAAGCTTATTGAGAAGGTATTAATCTTGGGGCTACGCAGTTGCTTGCCACCGCATTCTCAATTTTTGTTTGACTTTTATTTTCTCAAGGATGTGGTGAGGAATATATAGTTTTTTGTGTTGTGTGTGTTCTGGATTGAGTTGAATCACTAGCATATCATTTTTGTGTTGTGTTGGATGGAGTTGAATAACTAGCATATCATAAAAATGAGCTAAGGTAGGTACTAAATAAGTCCGTCTAAATTTTGAACCCATGCCTGACACAACTTCGCTTTCAGCCTTGAAATTTACCCTAAATGCATATATTTTTTAATATGAAAGTCACACATCGTGCATAAATTTTTTCGGGTAAGTAGATTGCATCCATTTTCCTTTACAAAATTTTCTTAAAAAAATTCAAAAATACGGAAAAGCGGCAGGGGTTTCAGAGACTTGCCTAATGTATATGATGTGTATGTAACTATAAATATGTTCATCCAAATATGCAAAGTTAAGGACACTAGAATTTAAATACGATTATATTGCAGCAACTTATGAATATGTGTTAAATTGGTTGGCACAAATTAAAAATGACAATCTGCTTAAATAAACAATAGTGTTGTTCTGACTACTTACTTTTTTTTTGGCGGGGATAAACGTTGCAATGCAAACAACCTTCTATAAATTTGAGTAATTTTTAGCACATATCTGCACTTATCATTTTAGCATTTGCTTTGAAACTTTTCTGTCATCTCTTAAATTAACAGTAATCTTTCTGTTCTTAATTGCTTTATAATACACTTGCTTTCCCAGTTTATATTTATAACTGATTTTTTTATATTTAGTTTATTTAAAACAAACCTGAATCTCTTCTTCGGCCGTTTTTCATTTTTCCATAAACTCTTTGCTCTTGTGAACCCTTTTATAAAATGAAGTCTTTCAAACCCGAGAAAACAAGTTAAAGTTTTCAAAAAACTTTTCAAGTTTGTGGCAGTATTGTGTATTATAGAGGATGAATTTTGAAAAATGTTTAAGCAGCATATGTTATGCTTCATGCCCATGATTGTTAAAGTTGTTACTTCAACTTGTCCTATGAAAACTGGAGAAAAATCGAAACTAACTTAACCAGTTCATATGTTTCGTGTTGATACACTGGAAAACATTTGACTAGAATTTAAGAAAGGTTTACTTAAACTTTTTATAATGAAAATCCTAAAAAATAAAAAAACTGTATTGTACGAAATAATATACCTGTGTATATCATGAAAACATTTTGGGCGTCTTGTCTAAGAGAAACTTTCTTGTTTTTTTTAGTGTTATATTTTACATGTATGTATACTGTATTGTATCAAGATTGTTGAAAGTAAATACAAATACATTTATACAAGCTTGGCTAAAGCACATGTGCTTGCGAGCAAACTCTTATCTTTACATAGATATGCATGTGCACCAGAATTCTCCAGTCGTATATCAGAATATGCAAATTGAGTTGTTCATACTCGTAGTAACGTAAAATAAGAAAGAAAAAAATATTATTTAGTAAAGATATTTTCTTTTTGACTATTTAACAAGATAACAAAATTGGTTTAAAATAAAACAGAACCAAAAATGCATATCCATTAAAATAAGATACATACATTTGAAAAAAAATTTTGGAACAAATAATTTGACAGCACAGAATATAACACAACCACGCTTCACTGGAAAAGAGATGTATAAAGCGATGTTGTAGAGTAAAATAAGGATGTGTATATAATATATAACACGTAAAAGTCTTAGTAGCGATATTTAATTTGTTATACACATCACCTGTATCTAAAAAATTTTCCAGCTACAACTGACAATGTCTTAAAAATTTTATGCTTTTACAATTTCTGTGCAAATGAGTTCAGCTGTAAAATTCGAAAAAGCAGAAAATTTTTAGAATTATTACGAAATTCAAGAAACCAAAACATATTAAAAGTGAAACCTATATCATAATAGCTTTGCAACCTCGCAAAGTTGAAAGTTTGCTCTAATGAGTGTCATGTAGTAGTATCAGCCAGCCAAATAGTTCAATTAATTTGTGATCAAATACATTTTTGCAATTTGTTGAATTTTTTTTGATTGGCATCGGACTTCACACCAAGAATATACGGCCCAAAGCTATAATCCGTTTGTATTACGTTGCTCAAGCCTGTATTCATTCAATATCATTACTGTGCTTAATATTGATGAAATAAGATTAAGTAACATTAAATGCTTTAAGCTGGGGGACAACTGGTTCTTATTTAGCACCTATTCTTATACTAAGGAGTAAATGTTTCCGAAACGAATCTACGGCCAGCAAAATTGTTGCATAAATACTGTTTAATTTTAAATTCTATTTAGCCAGCCATTCGCAACAGTTCAAGAAATACTTTCTTCTTTTTCGGCACCCCCTTTGATGTAACCGTTTTATTATTTTTGTTTTTTGCACTGTGTCGCAATTTTTGGTTATATTACAAACTTTTTTACAATATTGCTTAGAGGTTCTTATTGCGCACACTTTTGTTTGAAATTATATATGGCTTCGACGTCAAATTGAAATAATAACTTTCCCATCTCCACCGAGATAAAATGGCAGCTATGAGCAATCGTGAAGAAAGCTGCTTAAATGTCATGAAACCAGAAATATATTAATATTTGTTTTTAAGCAAATATGTTACAAAGCTTTGAAAAACTGCCAGGGATTGCAGCTAAATAATTTTTATTTTTGTCTAAAACTGTTTCAATCTCTTTATTGTTTACCCACAAAAGTAACTGGAGTGTTTTGTTACATATACATATGTACATAAAAAATAAATTCGCTATATTCAGAAAAACAAATCTCATAAGTGAGATTTTATTTACATTGTATATGAATTTTGATTTTTTTGAAGCTTTGTAACTTTTTTTTTATCATATCTAATGTTTGTAGCATAAGTTTCATGACAGTCGCTGGAGATGGGAAACTTAAAACTTCCATCAGAAGTCAGAGCAAAGTAATAGCAGACAGGAATTTGCGTGCTTAAAATTTTTAAACAGCGGTAAGCATAATTATATGATTTGACTAAAAATCAAGGCACAGTTCACAAAGGCAAAGTCGAAGATGGGACAAAAACAAATATATCTACATATTTATTTTTTGGAACCACCATCAACTAATATTTAATTCTAGAGCATTACTAGCTTAGTTTTTTTTGTGTATGCTGCTTCAGCTAATTTGCACCATTATCAGAGCTTTTTTTTACTAAAAAAAATGAAGCTTGTAGTAAGTATCTAAAATATAGTAAAAATTAATAGTTTTATTCTATTATTTAACTGTACGCAGTAATACATACAAGGAGAAAGATTGACGCGGTTAGGCTTTTAGCAGCGTCGGGAGTTTCGGAGCTGATAAGTATGCTTTATTTTAAGTTGTAATCATTATAGTTGTAAATATCTTAAAAAAAAGAATTAAGTTAAATAGAAAATGAATGAATTTAATTAAAAAATACAAGCTTGAAACAAAAGGAAATGTAGAACTTTTTTTTCAGATTTTACAAAAACCTTTCTGCTGTAGTTCATTTGAGCAAAAAGATAAAAAGACAAAAGAGTATATAAAAACTCTATTAAACTAAAATAAACTACATGTAAGTGGTTGAATATGAGTAAATGTATGTTATATATTGTAAAGCAATCATTATGAAATGTATGTATGTATTTAATTGCAGGTTGCAACACACTGCTTTAAGAACTATTTTCGTTAATAAATTATGACACAATTTGAAAACCAGGAGGCAAAAAGTCCTGCCAAAAAGGTAACTATTTTTGAAATTTTATTTTCTTAAATTTCCTTTACAGTAGCAAATCAAGTTGTTTTGGGAACTTGTAAGCGGTAAGTACTGGTACATATGCAATATTTAAAGAGTTTCATTAAAAACATTTTAATATAGATTTTCTTATTCGTACCGATACTTTTGCATTTTATACCAGTAGCATGTAAGGTAGTACCCGGGTTTTGTTATTCTCAAGTACGTGTATGAGTCAGGGCTTATATGTGTATGTAAATCATTCTACATGTAGGTTTGAGAGAACAAACGCATGTCCTTGCATGTTAAACAATATCATATATTTGTTTGTAAATAATGTATATGTTGGAAGTGATGTTTTTATGAATATTTATTTTTTAATTGTGCCAACAATACTCCAAGTTCTAGCAAGCAGTCGTCTCAAATACAGACACTAAACACATATTTTTCATAAAACACTTAAATTATATACATATGTATACTTTAAACTTTTATAAAACATTTAATAGTTGGTCTGATGATAAGTGCTGGGTGTATGTTAACTAAAGATTTCACAGACACGCTCTTTTGTTTGGTTTTGGCTTATAGCCAAAGCTTTACAAAAAGTGATAGAGTTTGCCTTGCCAAAGTATGTAAAAGGCAAGTTTAAAGTTTAGCTCTTTGAAGAAATTCCAATCGCGGTACAAAATAAAATGAAAAATCTATAAAATCTTTAAGACACACATGATAAATATATAAATTCGTTTGCACAAAGAAAGCTCCTTTTTGTGAAAACTGTCGTAATTAAATTAAAATTCTGTAGAGCAGAACGTTCTTCTTTTCAGCCGAAAAATTGTTGACAGAAAAATTTTGTCAGCAAAAACACATTACACACACCGTACCGGAAATATTTCTCCACCCCCGATCGAAGCCTGCTTCTACAAAATTCTTTTCACTGAATCCAGAATTTACCAAGTTGTGTCTATATAATCTTTGCCAGTAAAATAATACTCGTTTCAACTTATCTTTTGCCGGTTCGGCAGGTATTTTGGCATGTCAGTGAAACTGTGGCTAGTATAGCAAAATACTCGCTGCTGACCAATATTTTGAGCGTTGTGAACAGTTGGAATTCTTGAGTTTAAATTTTTTGAACTCTATATTCAGTCAAATTCGGCATTTGCACTTTTTCAAATAATGAATGTAATTGAAGGTTCATTATTAGTTTTGAGAGATATTATATTCGCACTGACATTATGCTGTTTTTAAGCTTGTCCATGCCCATAACTTAATTGTTTCTTGATAATATATTTTTTTCTACAAATAACGTTCTTCCAAACCTGACTTTGCTAGAACGAGTACCGTCATATCAGTGTTTTGGGGATAATTCATGAGAATTAATGTTTTCAGCAGAAATTTATTTAAGGCTACAAGTGACCTGGTTTCTAAATCAATTCTACAAACTAAACTTAGTACATATAACGTCAGTATAATATACCAGTTTCCGTGATACTTGACGTTTTTGCTTTATGTTAGACGGCAACTCTCATTTAAAATACAAACCAATAGCAAAATCAAAAGTCGTGTGCTCTTACAACAGCAAAGATTTCAAACGAATGCCTAAGCTTTTCTTGTATACCGAGAACAAAAGCAGAAGAAAATTGAAAAACAATAAAAGACTTAAAAACAGTGTAAAAACATAAAAAGGCTATCAAAGTATAAAATTACTTTTATCTGTAACAATTCTCCTTAAAGATTTTATTACTAAAAATTTAATAAAATTACGTTTTACTTTTTTCCAAGCTAAAAAATATCTTCTGTTTAGGGATTGCATGACATAAAGAATTTTAATTGCGATTTTTATAGTGCCAACATTGTATTCGTAAAATAAGGCAAAAAAAAATAAAAAATTACATTATTAAATTCTTGTTGATTTTGTAATAAAAATATACCAGTTTAAATGTCAGGTCTGTTGTTCATTTCAACACCAATATAATTACATATTTAAAAGTGGCTTTCGTTTCCATTTAAAAAAAGTTTTTAGTCAAATAATTATTTCTACTAGCATTTTGGGTTGATGTACACATAAATAGATATCGCTTTATTCTTCAACAGGGCATAGTTTTTAATGAAATGTCATGTTTAGATCGATTGGAAAAGGTAAAATAACTATCTAGAAATTGCCAAGATTATTTTTTAAGCTGAAACCTGCTTGAAACCAGTACGGAATGCTTAATATTGTGGCGTACCTTATAAATGTTTTTGCGTCGGAAAAGAGGTTTCTTATATTGCTACAATATCAATACTAGTATCATTTTCTTTTCTTTTTTTAAACTCATCAATCACTTTCTTTTTCCCTTCCAAAGTAATTCCCCTCAGATATAATATACTTATAGCAGCGTTTTTTTCTATCTTCAAAAAAACTTCTGAAACGCGATTTTTAGTATCGCCAATAGTTTTTATTTAGATTTTTTATTAATCTTCTCAATCGTAGCAAAACGCTTTCCTTTCATAGATGTCCTCAATTTTGTGAAGAGGAAAAAGTCAGCGGGGGCCAAGTCCAGAGAATACGGTGGTTGAGGCATGATAAAGTTTTGTTTTTAGCCAAAAACTCATGCACAAGTATTGATGTATGAGCTGGTGCGTTATCATGGTGCAAAATCAATGTGGGTTTTTGCGTCAATTCTGTGCGTTTCTGACTGATTGCTCCTCGCAAAACTTCAAAAATGTATTGCTTATTGGCCGCACGACCTTGTAGCTAGAATTTGCGATGCACCACGCCATTGTAGTGGAAGAAAGTAATGAGCAAACCTTTCCCATTTGAACCAACTTGACATGCCTTTTTGGGTCTTGGCTCTACTGCACGCTTTCATTGGGATGATTGGGCTTTGATTTAAATATCGAGTACACCAATGATTCTTCACCAACTTAGACCTTTTTGAGGAAATCTGGATCGTCGTTGACGATGTTCAACATCTCCTGAGCGATGTCCATGCGACGTTGTTTTTGCTCAAAATTTAGCACTTTTGGAACAATCTTCGCTGCCGGACCAATTATGCCTGAAATATTCGTAAAAATTGCTAAGCCTGAGCCGAACGATATGCCAACATCTTCAACAACCGCTCTTATAGTTATTCGACAATTGATTATCCAAAATCATTTTATTCACTGCTTCAAAACTTTCATCGGTTGTTAACGTGCTCGGGCGACCGTGACGATCATTGTTGACATCTTCTTGGCCTTCCTTAATTTGGTTAACCACATTTGAACCTGTGTTTTGCTCCTGGTAGACTTGCCAGATGCCACAGTCAACATTTCAAATATCCTTGCGCATTTAATCTCATTTTTGCACAAAACTTAATACAGTTTCTTTGATCCATTTTTCGAATAGTAACAAATCGACGAGCACACCAAAAGACGACTAACTTTTTATCTGTCAAAAACAAACGGACAGCTGATATTGCCAACATATATAACAGACATGTGTTCCAACGTAATAAAAAAAATGAGAAAGTCGAACATACGTAAGCAAAGTAATTTTAAAATAACGGTTCTTTCTTGATCGGACTTCATACAAATATGAAGTAAAATACACAGAAAGCACTAATTCCTGCAAGCTAGTTTAAGTAGTTGGGAATACTTAATGTTTTCCATCTTATCTGCAGGGATGTTTGCCTTTTTTATTAAATGTATTGTCCTGATAGCAACCTTAGACAAAATCATTTGTCATTTTCAGTTTAGTCATGGACACAATTAAAAGTTAAGTTGCAAGAAATGGATACAAAAAAAATTATACTTATATTATATACCATTGTAATTATATTATATACCACAGAATCTGAGAAAGTATAATTTTACCCAATCCTAACATCTACACTCTTGTAGGATACACCTTTTTGTTCTTGACTCTTTTAGTTGACATATTTTAAATCTTAATGATAAATTTTTTTTTGAAATGTAGACTATAAGCTAATATTCGTTTTGCAACGCATTATCATCAGCTAGAAATGTCGCTGACTTAGCATTACTGGTCAATACCACATATACATATATTTTTTTCTCCCCTTCTTTCGTAAGCGTAAAGAAGAAGTGAGAGAAGTTCTTGGTTTCTCTAAAATATTGAATTTTTATTTTTGTTCAGTTACCATTTAGTAACAGGCCCTACATAGTAGGTATAATTCTTTCGAATTAAAAAGCAAATCAACGCGTTATACTTCATAGAAGTCAATGTTGTTCAAGAGTGAAAGTTGCACTTCATAGAAGTTATTGTTATTATTCAGAACTTAAATTATTTTGTGAATTGAAGGCTATAAATATAAATATAAACAAGTAAGAGTGCTATATTCGGCTGGGCCGAATCTTAAATACCCTTCACAATGGTACATACATTCTGATTGATTTTTGGTGCGAAAAGTTGTTTTATTTGGCTTTTAAAGCCGATTTCTTGAAATATCGGGAGACGCTATATCTGGGGTATATATGGGCCGATTTTTTCTGAATTTCAATATCAGATCCACTACCGGGATTTAACACAGTCTGCAAAACTTTTATTTAAATAATTCCTAATATGCTCAAGTTCAACCACTGGGTGACACCAATTCTTTTTAATATCAATGAAATAAAGAAAAGCAAAATGTATTTCTTAATTATTTATCAGTTAACTTTATAGTAAAATTTATTTAACAAAAAATTGCATATAATTGCATTATTTTTGAATTATAATGCTAAACATTGCCATTAAGTGTGATTTTCTTTTCAATTTACTTACGTATGTGGGTACATGCATACGTATGTATGTATGTATGTATCTATAATAGAAAACTCTAAAATAAATTCTTTATTATTGAATATTTTCAGTGTGTTCCATAAAACAATGATTATATACATACATATATACATACATACATATTTACATTGCTTGCTTTTACAAAATTATTTTTTTCTTGTGCACGTTGTTGATGATCTATTGCGTATCATCATACACATGTGTGTGTATGTACATATGTAAGTACGTAGGGAAACCCAAAATGATTTTTTGTGTGAATGAATTTGAAGACGCAATTGTTTAAAAGAATTTCATTGCGTACCCTTTTTTCAACAATTCTTTATATCACTTTCATTTTCAAGCTCGTGTATACATATGTATGTACATACATACACATTTTTACACCAAAGCAAAAAAATTGTTTATGCTAACATACTTGCATGCATACATACATATGTATGTAGATACATACATACCTACATGCATACAAACGTATCTACATACATACATACATACATACATACATACATACATACATACATACATACATACATACATACATACATACATACATACATACATACATACATACATACATACATACATACATACATACATACATACATACATACATACATACATACATTCATACATACATACATGATCGCAAATATTATATACATATGTATATAATATTATATACATATGTATGTACCATTATGATTGATTTTTGGTACCAAAAGTTGGGTGCATATGGGCCGATGTCCAAAAATTTTCTAATTTTGCCCCTAAACAGCCTGTATGTACCATTCCGACATATATTTAGTGCAAAAAACTGTTTCGTTTAGCTTCCAGGCCCGACTTCTTGAGATATCGGGAGGCGCTATATCTCGAACATATATGGGCCGATGACAAAAAGATTTCCAGTTTTGCTTCTGACTAACCTATATGTATCATTCTGATTGATTTTTGGTGCCAAAAGTTGTTTTATTTAGCTTATAGAGCCGATTTCTTGAAAAATCGGGAGACGCTATATCTCAGGTATATATAGACCGATTGCAGACATTTTCAAATTTTGCTTTTAAACACCTTATATGTACCATTCTGATCGATTTTTGGTACCAAAAGTTGTTTTATTTGGCTTTTAGAGCCGACTTCTTGAGAAAACTTGAGGCGCTATATCTCGAGTGTATATGGGCCGATGTCCAAAATTTTACACGTTTGCCTCTAAATAGTCTATATGTACCATTCTGATTGATTTTTAGTGCCAAAAATTGCTTTATTTGGCTTAAAGAGCGGATTTCTTGAAAAATCAGGAGTCGCTATATCTCAGATATATATGGACCGATTTCAAAAATTTTCCAATTTTGCTTTTAAACACCTTATATGTTCCATTCTAATCGATTTTTGATACAAAAAGTTGTTTTATTTGGCTTTTAGAGCCGACTTCTTGAGAAAACGGGAGGCGCTATATCTCGAGTGTATATGGGCCGATGTGGAAAAATTTTCCATTTTTGCCTCTAAATAGCCTATATATACCATCTTGATTGATCTCCGGTGCCAAAAGTTGTCTTATTTGGCTAATAAAGCCGATTTCTTTAAAAATCGGGAGACGCTATATCTCGGATATATATGGGCCGATTTCAAAAATTCCTTCATTTCTAGGATTTAATGAGCACTAAAAATGATATGGTTTAGTTTTTAAGAAAAAATTTTTTTCAAAAATCTGAATACAAAAATTACACAAAATATCCCTCAAAACCCGGTTTTTTGAATATATCTCGGCTATCCGCGGACCTATCTTACTGAATTTCAATAGCAGACCCACTACCGGGGTTTCACACGTTTTAGCGAAAGAATGAGGTTTCTATCTCAAACCGTTTTCTCAGAAACGGTATTTCAACGACTACAGACGGACAGACGGACAGACGGACAGACGGACAGACGGACAGACGGACAGACGGACCGACGGACAGACGGACAGACGGACAGACGGACAGACGGACAGACGGACATCGCTCAATCGTAATCGCTATTGATGCTGATCCAGAATATATATACTTTATGGGGTCTTAGATGGATATTTCAATGCGTTACAAACGGAATCACAAACTTATATATACCCTTACACATTTATGTGAAGGGTATAAAAATAAAATAAGAATTAAAATTTCATTTAGAAGTATTCAGAAACTGGCTTCAGAGCCCAAATAAGTAAAATTCGAATGAACATGAACTAATATGAATTGTTATTAAATCATGAATTATTATAAAAGTTGTGACCCCTTTAAACCTAAGGAGGAATTATAATTTATTACAAACAATTTTTGATAAATGAATTTGTGCTCACTATAGAATGAAACATGTGCATTTATAAAAACTAAGTTAAAAATTTAAGAAATATTTACTACAGTTATTAATAACTGCAATAAATGTGAATGAAAACTGCAATGTTAAGAGTTTTACTTAAATCAAAGACGTGAGGGGAATCATCATTAATGAAACTTAATTCTGAAGTGACTCAATCAACATACAATAACAGTGACTTATAATTTAAGATTTTTATGAATGATCCTGTTATCAATGAACGATAGTAAAACCAACTATCAACAATAAAGAGAGAGAATTCAGAGTATAAACTAATTCGACTCTCTTAAATTAAGTTATACAGTTTTGTAGCCGAAAACAAAAAACTAAAACTCAACTTTCACGTCTTTTGGCTGACCAAACCTAGCATAACTAGCGGCTAATACAAACCTTTGACACTTTGGTCACTTATGCGAACATGTTTTAGGTTATTTGGAAAAATTCAATAATCTGGGAAATAAGCCTTGAAAGCGCGAAAACCTGCAAATACTCGAATGTCATGAAATAATATAAAGTAAAGTTATTGATTTAACTTTTTTTTTTTTAAATGAAACTTTGAAGAATTTAGTGCAACTGAGACAAAAAAAGAAAATTTGACCAATACCGTAAATAATAAAAAAAAATACAAAACAATGCCCTTTAGAATTTTGGCTGCGAAACAAAAGTTAAAATGTTGCCCTTTGCTGAAAAAACATTAGTGTACTTAATTGTGTAATAAATAAAGGAAACATATGAAATAATATGATATAAAAAAATACTGCTGAGCTTAGCAATATCCTAAATGTTACAAAAGTGTTCGTAAGAAATAAAGAATTAACGATCTTTACATAATTAGTTTATTTATTAAAATCGTTTTCTAATTGTGTGGCATATATAGATTTCTGGTCTATTTTTTTTAGTCCACAATAAGTTGCCGACATTTTTTCAAACTTATTCAACTTGTCAGTAGACTCGAAAAAAAAATGTTGAGAAAAAATTATGAGAATTTAAGCGTGAGTTTGAGATATATACTCTTCATTTTTGAACAACCCTCATACGACATTTGCTATTATGCAGTAAGATTTGAATAAATTGACGAATTAAGCGTCATTTAAAAAAAAAATCAGCTTACAATTAAAACAGAAAACAAATGCAGCAATATTTGTAAGTCAGGCACAATATGATTGAAGTAAATCACATATTCGTGTTCTTTTTCAACTTGTTTTCAATTTTTAAAGCTCCTTTTTAATATTCAATTTTGTGACTTTTTAAGAGACATAACCCCTAATTCATAAAAACTATAACAGGCTTATAAGACTGATATTTGACATATTTCTATGGAAAATCTGTCAAATAAGAGCTTTACAAACCTGTTATATTTTTTATGAATTAGACGGTTAATCTATTGCGGTCTTCATTTTTAAACTACAGTGAGTAAAAGAAGTACAATTTTAAGTATTTGTGTGAAACAAAATTTGCAAAATTATAATGAAAATATATACAAATGCTGGAAACTGCAGTTATAATAACGATTATTATATTTAAAAATCTCATAACATAGATACTACTTGTAAAAACATAATATAAACTTGTCTGAAAAAGTATATAGGCTATAGTGAAAAAAATGAACCAGGTTATTAAAATAACCCGGGGCTGGTTACTGTTACTACCACAAATTTACCTGTTTTTGCCGAATAATATGTTACTATATATTGTGCCGCAACTTATAAATTATTCTCCTGATGATAAGAGACTTCAGTTGGTAAATATTATTTTTTAGTTTTGATTCTTATCAGATACTGTAATACATAAAGTTTGATGATTCTTTCAAAGCCTCTACAACTAAAATAATCTGCACTTTTTCAGGCAGAAAGTATTGGCCTATATCCCACAATTTAATATATATAGCACTGTGAACAAACGTATATAAGTGGAATGAAAATAATAGTTTCTCATTTAAAAGGTATATAAAAAAATTAAATAAACCTGCTTATCTCGTACGCCGAAAGCTGATATCACGATTTTTTTATTCCTCAACACGACTGTTTTAAGCAATTTCTTGAAAACGGAAGAAAATTATTAAGTTATAAAAAGTTCTGTCCTTTAGCTGCCGTTCTAAAAAATATATATCTCCTCCTTTTGGTAAAAGTGCACAGAATTTATACATTATTTTAATATTACAAAAGCTTTGAATTGATCTGAAACAACTAATTTTTCCACTTCTCGTAACATATCTCCAGACAATGCAGCCACGCCGTATGACTAATATTTAATGCTGCTGATGATTTAACACAAATATTACGCATACGCGTAAGGCAAGAACAGCAAAAAAAACTACATTTACATCCTAAATTCCCTTCGACATTTGTTCTGCATTCTTTTCATACATTACATCTCTTTTAGTGCAGGAAAAAGAAAACTCTATGTATATAAATTTCCCTGACAATTTTGAAGAATATTATCTGCATTGCAGACGTCAGATTGTGTTTTTTTTGCTCAATGGTAAATTTGCATATTTTGTGTGCATTGTTATTAAAATCAAATAATTTTAATTTCCTTATTCCTTTTAAATTTTTCAAAGAGTATTAAAATAAATCAAAAGAAATTCACAATAATGTAATAGTTCTTACCATGCTTTTTTCAATTAATTCAATGTGTAAATATAATATGCGCATTAAAATCATTACATAATGAGCAGTGGGTGGAGAACGTTATTATAACAGCAAATATGTATTAAAAAAATTAAGGTAAAAGTTTCTAGCAGCTGCTATTAAATAGGATTTAATCATTATTAATGTTCTAATAAATTCCAATTTAACTTTAATTTAAATAATTTAAAAATTTTTTTTTGTCTTGTCTTTAGTCGGTGTTTTAAATACTGCTTTTACTAGAATCACATACCAGATTATAGGTGGTAAAAGAGCATCAATATAAAACTAAACTAACATAAAATTTCGTTTATAGATTCAATTTTTTAACCCACTACAGGTGTAGGTAAAATATCAAATGAAAGTTAAGGTGATTATAAATGCTTGGATTATTTTAGCATTTCCTTAGGTGTAATGTATAATTGTCAAAAATCTTTTGTCATATATAATAATGATATATGACTTTAAAATGCAAAGCCAAAATAACTTAAATGGTTATGACAAAAACACTTTACCTTACATATACACACATCTACGAACACCTACAGAAATGACAATGTCCATTTTTAAATAACCGAGAAATAATTGGAAACGTGAAAACTGACTTACATATACTGCTGCAAGTATGTAGCAAGTTTAGTTTTTGTACACGTAAATGATACATTAGCAAAAGAAATATATAAATGTTGCTGTTAAAGGTTTGCTTGAACATTTCTGATTCTCATTCTGTTCATGGGAATTATGGAACAAGTAATTAAGTTTCAAACAAACTTTTAAGAATTTTTCAAGTCTACTGATGTGTTGATTAGCACCAACGAAATGTCGTCGGCATATAGACAGCTGAAGAATACAGCAAATATTTTTTTGGAAAGGTTCATTTTTGGATCTGAATTAATACAAAAGAAAAATAGATATACATCTCTAGAGCATCCATAACCAAACTTCTTATATACAATAATAATTGTAAAATACAGTAGGTACAAAGATATGTATTTACCAAAAGTGATAAACTCTGGCTAGAGTGATTTATCACTAAAGAAACGGCACTTTGAAAAATATCCCAAAATCAAATCGCCCAAAAATAATAATGAAAAATTTTTCATACAAATTTATGGGCGATTTTTCATTTTTTGGGTAATTCTTCATTTTTGTATATTAAAAGTTCAGTTTGTTTAATTTTTTGAGCTTTTAAGTATCTCTTAACAAATTAATATGAAATTTTGAAGATCTTCTTATAAAATCTGCTAATTATTAAAATCAAACCCCGAAAGAAATTCTTTGTAAGCGAAACCGAGATTCGACGTATTATAGAAGGAAATTTCCTTGCATCCAGCCGAAGGCCTACTTTTTAGGATACTGTCGTACGCGAAGCCAAAATTCGACATGCCGGCCTTCGGCGGCAAAGAAACTTTCCTCTATAGTGTTTCTAATTTTGGCTTCGCGTACGACGGTATCCTAAATTAGCGCCCTTCAGCTGAAGGAATTTATCCCCTCGATACGTAAGATTTTGGCTTCGCGTACGATAGTGTCCTAAATAACTGGCCTTCGGCCGGGCTGAAGGAATTTATCCCCCTCAGTATGTCGAGTTTTAGCTTCGCATACGACAGTGTCTTAAATAACCCGCCTTTGGGCGGGCTGAAGGAATTTATCCCCCTCAGTATGTGGAATTTTGGCTTCGCGTACGATAGTGTCCTACATAATAATTATTTTGTTTTTGCTTTTTTATAATTTTTTAACATTTGAGTGATTTTTCATTTCTTTTTGGACAATTTTTAATATATACATTTTGGGCGATTTTTCCTTTTTTTTTTGTGGGCGATTTGGTTTTTGGCGATTTTTCATAGTGCCTAAAAAAAACTCTTCATTAGGTGAATTGAAGCATTGCATTCAATGTTCTATCGGTAATTGGGAGTAACCTGTCATTTGGCTAGGGAAAATATTTTTTTTAAAGGTTAGACCAGGCCACGAGCCCTATTTATGCCTGCGCATCGTACTGCAAATAAGAAAATAAGTTTTAAATGAATTTGAAATACAAAACTTTAGTTAGACTGCATTGATGAAAATCCACAATGCAACAATATGTTCTTCTTCTAAAATTATGGGTAAACATTTAAATTTTATTATCTCTTATTTTTGGTGGTTTTTAGGCATTTAAATGCTATTTAACAACAGAACATAGCGAACAAAACCTATTATTTTAAAATTATGCTAAATATGTATAAGAATAATAATCATGTCTTTATATAAATCGGTAAACTAAGATTAAAAACGATATAATTTTCAATTCCAATCACATAGAATTACAAAATGATATGTAATAATACTATTTAATTTCAAGGGAACAAATTTGCATCAAAATTTATGGGACTTACAAATCATGTGATTCTTGAAATATAACCTTTGATAATCTAGGCTTTGATTTAGAGAACTGAGCATGATTTGGTATTAAGTAAAAATATCAAATCATATGCTGTATTGCAAGATAAAAATATTATCGGCGCTGTTATTTTACACTCCAAAAACTATACTGCATTCACATAATAATTTTAGTTCACTGTGATAAACTCATGCTTACAGAAACTATTTACTTTTCGCACTTTCATATTTATGAATGTATAACCTTTATATATATTCAGCAACACTCAAGAGCATATAAAATAATTCCAACAAAAATATTTATGCATTAATGTGCATCTTTTTTACAACAAATAACAACGCACACCGCACTCTTCCAAAACAAATCTTACAAAATAAACAGTATATGAGTAAATAGCGCCACAAACTTTTTCACATACATACGAATATGCGTTGATAATTGGCATCGTATGGTTATGCATGGAGCTGGGTTTGTAGCGCGTCATAAACTAATATCTATGCATGTATGTTTATAAAACCAATTTGCATAAACATAAATTTAGCTTTCTTTCATCTCTGTTCATACACTCAAATACGCCCCGATACAGACTCATACACAGAGTTGCCACAAATGCGCACGTACTACCGCTTCTCCATGATTATAGGAAAATAGCTATATGTATGTATTTGTTTATTTCACTTACTTTTTTATTGTAGCCGCTAAGGCTAAATCGGGACGAACATCAAAACGAGTTTGCATATAGAAACGCAATAAATTATCACGTTCATTTTCACGTAATCCTTCCTCCAAAGCCAAAGCACCCAACGAGTGATACGATTCAGATTCAGTGATACCAAATAATAAATCATAACTGAAATGAGAAAAAAAAACCAAGAACGTAGAAAATTAAAAAGTACGAGAACATAAGAGAAATTGAAAAGCGTGCTTTAAACAAATGCTATTGAAATTTGTATTAAAATGTTTCAAAACTGCGCCGAGAAAGTATCGTTTTAAGTGCACATGATTGCATTGAGGCAAATTGTTAGGTTCAATAGGACTACTTGCCTTATTAGTTACTAATTTTCCTTTACCAACTCTTAAGCCATTCATGGCCAGGTTGTAAAAAGTTTGAAAGCTAACGAATTTGTACGCAGTCAAAGGAAGGTTAACTGCAGTCAGTTTGTACAACGCTCATGTATGTCGTATTGATATATTGAAACAAAAAAAAAAAAGTAAGTACACAAAAAAAAAATAATCCACCCATCTTTTGAAACAAACGACAATTCTATCGTACCCAAAAAAGGTTCATTTTAATAAATTCCAATACAAAGCGGCTACTTTGGAATGTAATAGAACTGACATTCATTATTTTTGTGGTTGAGGGACAATATCAAATACAAATATTCAATAGCTGTGAATAAAAAAACTAATTTATGATTTGTTGTGTAGTGTTTTAAAAACGAGACCATTTTATTAACTACAACTTACAACCAGCTGAAACTTTGAATGATTTTATAAAAAACAAGTAAGAGTGCTATATTCGGCTGGGCCGAATCTTAAATACCCTTCACAATGGTACATACATTCTGATTGATTTTTGGTGCGAAAAGTTGTTTTATTTGGCTTTTAAAGCCGATTTCTTGAAATATCGGGAGACGCTATATCTGGGGTATATATGGGCCGATTTTTTCTGAATTTCAATATCAGATCCACTACCGGGATTTAACACAGTCTGCAAAACTTTTATTTAAATAATTCCTAATATGCTCAAGTTCAACCACTGGGTGACACCAATTCTTTTTAATATCAATGAAATAAAGAAAAGCAAAATGTATTTCTTAATTATTTATCAGTTAACTTTATAGTAAAATTTATTTAACAAAAAATTGCATATAATTGCATTATTTTTGAATTATAATGCTAAACATTGCCATTAAGTGTGATTTTCTTTTCAATTTACTTACGTATGTGGGTACATGCATACGTATGTATGTATGTATGTATCTATAATAGAAAACTCTAAAATAAATTCTTTATTATTGAATATTTTCAGTGTGTTCCATAAAACAATGATTATATACATACATATATACATACATACATATTTACATTGCTTGCTTTTACAAAATTATTTTTTTCTTGTGCACGTTGTTGATGATCTATTGCGTATCATCATACACATGTGTGTGTATGTACATATGTAAGTACGTAGGGAAACCCAAAATGATTTTTTGTGTGAATGAATTTGAAGACGCAATTGTTTAAAAGAATTTCATTGCGTACCCTTTTTTCAACAATTCTTTATATCACTTTCATTTTCAAGCTCGTGTATACATATGTATGTACATACATACACATTTTTACACCAAAGCAAAAAAATTGTTTATGCTAACATACTTGCATGCATACATACATATGTATGTAGATACATACATACCTACATGCATACAAACGTATCTACATACATACATACATACATACATACATACATACATACATACATACATACATACATACATACATACATACATACATACATACATACATACATACATACATACATACATACATACATACATACATACATACATTCATACATACATACATGATCGCAAATATTATATACATATGTATATAATATTATATACATATGTATGTACCATTATGATTGATTTTTGGTACCAAAAGTTGGGTGCATATGGGCCGATGTCCAAAAATTTTCTAATTTTGCCCCTAAACAGCCTGTATGTACCATTCCGACATATATTTAGTGCAAAAAACTGTTTCGTTTAGCTTCCAGGCCCGACTTCTTGAGATATCGGGAGGCGCTATATCTCGAACATATATGGGCCGATGACAAAAAGATTTCCAGTTTTGCTTCTGACTAACCTATATGTATCATTCTGATTGATTTTTGGTGCCAAAAGTTGTTTTATTTAGCTTATAGAGCCGATTTCTTGAAAAATCGGGAGACGCTATATCTCAGGTATATATAGACCGATTGCAGACATTTTCAAATTTTGCTTTTAAACACCTTATATGTACCATTCTGATCGATTTTTGGTACCAAAAGTTGTTTTATTTGGCTTTTAGAGCCGACTTCTTGAGAAAACTTGAGGCGCTATATCTCGAGTGTATATGGGCCGATGTCCAAAATTTTACACGTTTGCCTCTAAATAGTCTATATGTACCATTCTGATTGATTTTTAGTGCCAAAAATTGCTTTATTTGGCTTAAAGAGCGGATTTCTTGAAAAATCAGGAGTCGCTATATCTCAGATATATATGGACCGATTTCAAAAATTTTCCAATTTTACTTTTAAACACCTTATATGTTCCATTCTAATCGATTTTTGATACAAAAAGTTGTTTTATTTGGCTTTTAGAGCCGACTTCTTGAGAAAACGGGAGGCGCTATATCTCGAGTGTATATGGGCCGATGTGGAAAAATTTTCCATTTTTGCCTCTAAATAGCCTATATATACCATCTTGATTGATCTCCGGTGCCAAAAGTTGTCTTATTTGGCTAATAAAGCCGATTTCTTTAAAAATCGGGAGACGCTATATCTCGGATATATATGGGCCGATTTCAAAAATTCCTTCATTTCTAGGATTTAATGAGCACTAAAAATGATATGGTTTAGTTTTTAAGAAAAAATTTTTTTCAAAAATCTGAATACAAAAATTACACAAAATATCCCTCAAAACCCGGTTTTTTGAATATATCTCGGCTATCCGCGGACCTATCTTACTGAATTTCAATAGCAGACCCACTACCGGGGTTTCACACGTTTTAGCGAAAGAATGAGGTTTCTATCTCAAACCGTTTTCTCAGAAACGGTATTTCAACGACTACAGACGGACAGACGGACAGACGGACAGACGGACAGACGGACAGACGGACAGACGGACCGACGGACAGACGGACAGACGGACAGACGGACAGACGGACAGACGGACATCGCTCAATCGTAATCGCTATTGATGCTGATCCAGAATATATATACTTTATGGGGTCTTAGATGGATATTTCAATGCGTTACAAACGGAATCACAAACTTATATATACCCTTACACATTTATGTGAAGGGTATAAAAACAAAGGAAAAAAGTTTTTGTTAGACATGCAGTGTTACATTTTAAAACGTATTTTTCTTATTACTGAATATTCATTGCAATTTTCTGCTTTCTTTTTTCCCATTTCTTTCATTTAAACTTTTTTTTTGTATTTTTTAATTTTTTTTCTTAAACTTTTATATTTATTTAATTGACGTTGTCTTGCAAATTCTTTTAAGTAACTTTAATCGAATTAAATCAATGGAATCAAGTCAAAGTCAAGTAATTTTTTCTTCTCTAACAAATTAAACGGATTTCTTTTTTGTTTTCTGCTTGAAAAGAATTCGCTTACAACAATTGTGCAAAATAATAAAACTGATAAAACTGTCTTTCTTTAAATCTGTAAGAGTTTTTATCTAAGAATAGAAACATTTAAAATTTCGGTTAAAAAAATACAACCATAATTGGGCGTTCAAGTCACATTAAAAGAAAAAAATTCTATGACGCCATGAGGTACGGTATATAAACTAATTTGATCAGACTTCAAGTGGCGTCCGTCACATTGCAGTAATAAGTAAAAGGACTAAACTGTGATTAAAAAACCTGGATGAACTTATAAAAATTAGTTTCCAACCAATTTTAAATAACAGTTGTTTCTAGAAAAACATTAAGCTAGCATGACTCTTTTGTGGACACATATTTGTTTTTAGAGAAAAGAACTCTTCGTGATATCAATGAATTCTTCGTGAAAACTGTTTTTTTTTTAATGCAAGTTTAATATTTTCTTCCTGATTTTTTTGACTTACCGACTAAAATGCTCGGTATACTGCCCCATTACTTTGTACGGCTGATCTGGTATAACATGTCCGTCAACTATTGGACCCAAAGATGTTGCGAATTGGGACAATGTAGTACGTATCTTTAAAATGTCCTGATACCTGAAAGAAAGAAAAAAAATCACGTTAAAAGTACACTTATTTTATTTACGAAAGTCTCTAAGAGAAATCTTAAATAATCATTATTTGAAAATTTTTTTATTATGTATTTGTTTGGCCATCATTAGATTACCTGTAACTGGTTAATAAATTAACTAAAGTATGTTGTCATAAAAATTAAATAAATTTTGTTCTATGTGTGGTGTATATAGAAAGAACTATAGAAAGAACTATTTAGTTTTAAAAATTATATTTTTGAGTTTACAGTATATGTAGTAGGTAATATGTTACTGGCTTGATAATAACATCAACATTCCTGCAAAAAATGGTTGTGGAAACTAACAACTTAATCACTAAGGTATACAAAGCATATAGCTTTTAGCGTTGCCTTTGCAATGACTATTTTAATATTTTAATATTTCTGTACTAATTTGGTAATATCATTTGGAACTTAGTTTATGCATTAACATTATGACAGATTCATTTGTCGTTTTATTAAAAAAAAAAAATTGGCTGCCGAAGTTTTTTCCACGACTACTGTTTTTCTTTTAATATTATCTAAATGTATCTCTAAAATATATCTTTAAAACAGTATAGTATATTAGAGAAATTAATAGAATTGTATGCAATTTTGAAGGCATTTTGAAAAAAAGATTTCGAAAGACCACTTTGCTGAGTTGGTAACGTTGGCTTAAAAAAGAAATCAAACGCACTCGAGTTTTTACATAATTTTTTATTTTGCACTCAATAAAGTGATAGAATCGATGATGTATGAACGAATCAGCAATGTCGGTCATATGATTATATGACCGACACTGTTCTTCTGGGGATGATTTTTAAGAACCATGCGATACTTTTGCAGGCAGTCATATACAACGGTTACAAATACGACTTCTAAAGATATCTTTCGGTGGAAATTTTTTCACGATAAATTGAATTGAAACTAATAAAAAATTATCTTGCGACAAATTTTTTTAAAGTTATTTATAAAGAGATCAATATTTTCTCTATGAGAGATGATGGTGATAGCAATTGATAAATAAACATTTGCATTACGAGCCTGTTGGAAAATCGTTGGTTATTATTGGTTGCTGATATTTAATTTCAAATAATATTTTTTGGTGGTAGCTGATTAGAGAAGATTATATTTTGTACATTCTAAATCACAAATTGGAAGAGATACTTTCAATATAATTAAAATAAGTGCATTTTTCTGAAACTTTTTTTTAAAAACTGTGATTTGTTATTCTTTGTGGTACACATTTGGGTTGTAAATTGATTTTGAGGTCAGTTTTTGTTTCGTAAAATAAGCAAATTATTTAATATCAGTATTCTTATACTCCGTTGTTTGCTTTTTTTTCATTATGATGGTTTATAAAATATTTTACAAAACATCATAATTACAACTTCTTTTTTAAAGCAGATACACAACAGGGTAAAAAAAATTTTAGTTTAAGACAACAAGGAAATTTAGGATCCTAAGTTTTTTGAAGCAAATATTCAACCAACAGTTTGGAAAATCAGTATCAATAGTAACTATATTGTTTGACATACATACATGTTTGTATATATATATTTTTAGAGAGTTTTTACTTATTCTAATGCAAAATTTTGAGCTTATAGAATCTTAGTTTATTATTTCATGTTTCATATACCGGCTTTTTACTTTATTTATTTATTTATTTATTTATTGTTTTATATACTTCCAATACAACAAGTTATAAAATCTTATGATTATAGTAAAGGCTATTTACTTTAGCTTAGTGCTTTTTGTTCTTATGAATTCTCATAAAAAATTTCAACATGCTGCTTTTAGTGCCTTAGATTATTGACATGATATGCATAGAAAAATATTTATTATAAATATAATATTTATAAGCTCTTGCTTTTTCATTGATTTTATTTCTTGATTTTCATTTTTAGGTACAATTGCATAGTAATATTTTTTTGGTACAACTATTCCAACATCATATCTATCGCTCAACGTTTTTCTTAGTATCAGTAAAAACAAATAAAATTTATGCAAAATTCGTCTCAATGATGTCTCCGAAATGTTCAATTGTTGAATTGATGTTGATGGCGCTACACGCACACTTTCTGCCACTGCAGCAATATTCTCGGGTGTACGGATTAAAATTAATGAAGATCTGAATAAATCGTTTTCCTTCATTTCCTCTCATTACTTTTCCAAACAAAGTAGCGTGTGAAGAAAGTAGTTGAGCAGTATTTATGAGCTTTCGCCTTTACTGACAAGTTGGGTAGCTTCAACAAAATATCGGCGGCCTACAGACTGTTAGAAAACAAAACCTAAATTATCTGTATATGTTTTTAAAATATGACTAGCTTAACATAAATATTAATTTTTAGCAAATAAAATAGTTTGTATCCCTTCCGAAGAAGGCAGAGGGATTGAAAAATTTAATATATTGCAAATTTTAGTAATATCTCTGTAGTCGTCTTCTCTGTTAGTGTTTGGGATTTTTCTCAAACTGCTAAAACCCCGTATGCACTCTATGTCAGTCTATCTAATGTTTAAGGTCTTGTCTCTATATTAAAATTATATTATCTTTTTATTCTTATCATTTGTCAATTTCTCACAAATTAAAGTCGAATACCTAACGGTACACTGTACTAAAATATTAACAACAAGTTAAATGAGTGCAGGTATAAAATCGTACGATTTTATCTGCTTGCTTTAAGAAACTTCTTGTTTTAAAAAACACAAGTTTAGTTTTTTTCTTCAGCCAGAGCAAATGGCAGTTCTTATTTGTAAATGCATTGAGCACAACGCTTCAACCTTAAAAGATTTAATAAAATTAAAATATATGTAATAAATTAAAAACAAATTAAATAAACTGTAAAATAATTTAAAATGAATATTTATGAAAATAAAATGAGTTAAAATTTGAAGACTTAGAAAATCTCCTACAGTTAGAGATAATATTTCAGTAGGTACGTCAATGTAAAAATGTGCATTGACTGCACGAATGGTATTTTCTAAAAGAGTTTAATATTTAAAATTTTGTAAAAACCACTACGGCTTATATAAATCCGAAACATGAAGTTCAAATTCAAAAACATTGCACAAGATTTTAATAAACAAAATTTCATAATAGTTTATTCATATACATACATAAAATAAAAAAATTTTTGTTTAGTTTTACTTTCTCGAAATTGAGAAAGATTAAGTTTTTGTGATAAGATTGGATATACTTTTAAAATAAGTTCGCCAAAGTATATATTCGCCTTTTTGTTTCGTAGAGTCAAGGCTTTGCAATATTAAGGAGGTTTCGTTAAATGTTGTTAACTGAACAGTGTCGAAGGTATACATACTGGACACTAAACAGACAAATTATCAACAGTTAATCCTGACTTACTCAACTTTGCAAAACTAAATTTTCTGGTTTTATGTTACATTTTTATTTTGCATAATCAAACACTCCCCAATTTTGTTTCTTCACCCACTAGTCCCTCTTTTATATTTTCTCAGTTCCAGTACAATGCAATGCATATATAGGTGCATCCCCTGAGTACTGGCCCCAGTCTAAAAAAGAAAGATTGAATTGATGAACATTTTTAAAGAAGACAGCAATGAGGCTGTTTCATGTCCACTCGGCATCCAAATTGCTTTGAAGCCAAATCCTTCCATCTGAGATCTTTATTACTGACTGTCTTATTTTAATCTTATTGATCCATTGTATTAGTGTGTTTTTATGATCATTAGAACATTTTTAGATTCTCTTACCAACATCCAATTGAATTATAATTAATGTAGTGAAACAAACTTTCGACATACTTTCGTACAACTGAAAACTGCTGTTTTCCTATTTATTGCTATTATAATAATGAAAACAAAGGTTTTAGACTTTTCGCTATACGCTGCGATTTTTAAGAATTAGTTTAAAGTTTTTAGTCGTACTATTTGATTTGTAATTAAAAGTAAAAAGAAGGCTATGCGCTGTTGCATGAAAAAGCGGTGTATGGGTGAGAGAATATAAAATATATTCCATTGAAGAGAATATAAATGGAAAGTTGATCAATATTGACAGCTGTGTAACGAACAGTTGAGGTGATATAATGGCTATGCGTTGCTGCTTAAAAAAACAGTATGCGATTGGTCATGACCAAGGTTCGAAGCAGTTTGTGTGCTGATGTACCCCAGCTAATAAGTCTTCAAATTCTTTTTTCACAAATTTTTAATCTGAATAATTTCATAAATCATTTAAATTGGAAAAAAAAAACACTCGTACTGATTACAGATAGAACTGACAACACAAATTCAAGACAGCTACCAGAGCTAACTAGAGTTATATATATTGCACATATTTTTATATATTAAAATTCATGCCGCTTTCTTTTCTACAATAATTGCAAATTATTTTAATATTAAATTTTATTATTATATATTATTATTATTTTTTTTTTTATTTATTAATTGGTATGACAACCTTTTGTTGTTGTCGAAGAAAAAGGTGGAAAATAAATGTTCACTTTTTCATAGAAAAAAAAAATCGGCTAATATTTTTAAACTAATTTTAAAATGAACTGAATCGTACTGTACCTCTATACATGTTTTTCTTTTTACAAAAATCCCTTTGAAACACAATTTTCTTATTTGGATTAAAATTAATACTACGAGTATTAAATGTCAGCTAACTTAATAAACTCACGAAAAGTACTTAAATATTTAATGAACTCCCCTGGCATGTGACATCATTGAAAATTACCCTTTTATCTTAAACGTCAGGCAATTTTGCTGCACTACAATGTAACTTGATTATATTTACAAAACGTACAATATTTAATTGATTCCTTTGTGTGTTTGTAATTATGTTGACTATTTTTAAAGTTATATAATTAACCTGCAGGTCTTTTCCCTTAAAATACAAGCGATAAGAACAGTTTAATTTAATATTTGCATATTAAATTAAATGCACTTTAAAAACAACAACTTTTAAGAGCGTTATAAGTTTAAAGAGCTTAACAGCTTAATACAATTGGTTTGTATAATGACATTTGTGTTTACATTTCAGACTCAATTATCTTAAAGTGTAGCCGTATCTATAGCTACATTTTAAGCCACCGACATGTAAGAGTTATTCCCCTCCCCATGTAAGAGTTAGTAGTGAGAGTCATACCAGGTCACTCACAATAACTGGCACATCTAAATCGTATAGTAATAGCAGAAATAGGTAGATATAGAGCAAGTGGAGGGGACAGTAAGAAATTCAAACACTATTCACAATAATGTTAAGCCCTTTTACAAATACTGCCCCAACATCTAAAGAGCGACAACTTACCGGAAATAAGCCACCCTATGGGGTACATGTTCAAAAAAAAAAAAAAAACTAGAGAGCTTTGTGTACGACACCAAATTCCTGTGCATTTGTATCCACGAACCGCACAAAAATCCTAGGCTGGCCCAAGTGCATTGCAGAAGACATGGACTATCTCTTATTTACATAACCGTATACCTATTAAAATTTAGAAAACAGAGTTAAAAAAAGTTGGTCCAATAGAAAACATGACTGATATCACTCAAAAACTTTTACAATGTATAAACGAAGTTTTTACTTTCAATTTTGATAATTTTAATGAAATGATTATCTTTTTAAAATGTATAATGGACAAACTAACAACATCGTACTCTTCCCTTCTAAAAACTTAATACTTCACGACCCAGACTGAATGTGCATAAATCAGGTAAAAATGAAGTATTGAAGGGCGCTCTATACTCTTTTCACATAAGTATTGAGGAAAATTTTTGCGATAGTCTTTCTAATGACCACATGATGATCGGTCAGGAGTTGCTTCGACATCTACGACTAAAATCAAACACATAAAACTTAAAGTGCTTTTCCCTTATCAAAACTATGTTATGTTATGCGGGCCGCCGGTAGTGAAACTGGCCCGTTGTGATACCCGAGTAAATTGTAGGGAGATAGCCCTACATGCTTTCCGCCAGTTCCGACCTGAACCAACCCGATGAACCGATAAAGGAGTTCACCCTGTCCAAACCGCATTTTGATCCTTCCGGTAGTCCGTTTAGTGTCGCTCTGCCTAAATAATTAGCTCTCTTGTCAGAGGGAGCCGGGCATCCACAGAGAAAGTGTTCGACACTCTCCTCCTCCTCCTCCTCCTCCTCCTCCTCTCTCAGTCACTGCAGAGATAATCAAAACTATTTATTGTTAAAAAGCTAACAGTTTTAGCCAGGTTATACAAAATTTGGAAAATATTATATATTAACCTTGGGTTCGAGAAAATAATTAAATTGCGGCCAGGACAACCATGGACCACGAGATGTGTGTTGTACAGCCATACATTTTACAGTAGGACGCAGACATTCTTATGTAGGCCAGCTTCGTGGTTGACTAAAACTAAAAGTTCTGAGCTACTTATATTCATTTCATTTCTACAATAGAAATCAGTGCTAACTTTTGAATATAAATATCCAACTCAACCATTTATTGGCTTGTAGGAAAAGTAACTATGCAATTATTCAATAAAATTAACAAGAATGTGTTTCTTTTTACAATCCTACTAAGAAATCATTAGAAGACTTTGATAAAAAACATTTTAACTGCTACATTGGGGAAATGAAAAAAAATTAGTCATTTTAACTTTTCGCAAAAATAGAAAAACCTTTTAACTAATTCCATTATTGCCTATCGATAAAGCTTACATAGCAAGTAAATTAATGAATTTTGTGGAAAATATTTTTACTTTATCCCAATACAGTAATGTATTTTATTTAACCCATTTTATGTTAAAACTATATAATTAATTACATCTTTATGGAAGCATATGTGTATGAGTTTAAAGTTTTTCTTTGTTAACACAAATTTAACGCAAAAAACCAAATTTCAATTGTCGTTTTGCAAGGTAAAAAAGAACAACATTGCTGCATTATTTTCCAGCATTATAAGCAGCCAAATAATGACAAACAAACAAACAAACAATGCCAATTGAAACACCATTTGTGTTAAATTAATTCCAGTCAGCATTTTCATCACATCTTTGCTCAAAGGGATGTCGAACATTCTTTTCTAGTAAACCCATACCTTAAGACTCGAACATGTTTTAAGTCATCTACAATTTAGCTACTATTTTACTTATGCACTATAGGTAAAACCCACTGCAAGAGTTGAAAGGAGAAAGAGACATCAATGGAGGCCGGTCATATATTTATTTAACATTTCCACAGCCACCCTGAGTTGGGAGGGGGGGTAAAATTTAAAACATATTTTCCTCCGCCCCGCCTTTCAGAAGTAACTACATATATATTTATTATACATTTTATAGTTATTATACATTTTTGTTATTATACATTTTGTAGAAGTGTTCACCTCAATCTTCACGTAAAGAAAAAATTTTAAAAACTGTTAAAATGTTACAGTTTAACAAAATTAATTGTTAAAAATAATATGATCGGGATCCATGTCAATGTTTTGTCATATCCAACGATACTATTGTTGGCTACAAGCACACTGCTTTCAAATTGAGTCTTGCTCACAGTGAAACTAGAAATCGGCCCGAAGTTCCATTGTCCCATAAGAGACAAGAGATAGGAGTTTTTAGGCGGGTGTTTATAGCGCAAAACGTAACAACCTATGCAAAAAAAAACTTATAGCTTCCAACCATGCTATTTTCAAACAACAATATGCCAGTAAAGATTAATATGTACATATTTGCATATCTGAAAGACAATGAATTTTCCTGCTTACACACACGCAACATTAGCAAAACTTCTTTTGTGCCATATACTGCACAGTTGTATTGCGATCATTAGACGCAGTTTCTTCAATTATTTTACATTCTGCACACACAAATTTTCATACACAACACAATACTGAGAAATAAATTAAATGTCAACGGTAACAACAAAAACTTTATTAAAGTCCACTACGATTTGTTTATTTGATCAACAAACTTTGTTTGCCATTTAATTAATCAAAAATATTGTGTTTGTCATAATTATATTGCGTTCAAACGTTCATTATAACTTGGTCCTAGATATATCTTTTTTAATCAAAAATAATGTTATTATATTTCCATTTTATGAACAGTAACAAAAGCATGATTTATATATAAAAAAAATGTGTTTGTAGTAATGAGCAGTATGCTTACTGCATTTTAAGTGAATATAACTTGCTGGCCACAACACATTGTTGTAGAGAACATTATGCTGTTATCGCAACCAAACTTCAAAATGTTTTTTCTCTGCGTGTTGAGGTAAAATTTTAAATATCTTTCTTTATGAAGTCCCTGCCTTTCAGGAGTATGCATGCGTTAGTTATTATATATTTTGTACAAATTTTCATATTTATTTGGACTGAATAATATTCATCATTCAGAGTAATTGTAAAAATTTCTGTCTTCGAAAAGAATCAGAGAAATGCTGTATGGGTATTCTCTCTGTTGTATTATTGCAACACTCACTCACAATCATTCACACACACAGAGATACACCAACATGTACACATTCATCTAGTCCTTTAGAAAACACGGAGTTGAAAATTAAGTTTTGTTTTGGATTATTTGTATTTTTGTTTTATTTTAAAGTGCTTTAATTGTTTTGTTTTATTTTGCATTGTTTGTTTTTTTTTTATATATAAAATATACGTTTCATCAAAAAACATTTCACAAATTTTAAATAAATAAAGAGCAGCTACCAAACAAAAATTATAATCCAAATGAGTACAAAGGTACAAACAAATTAAAGACTAAACACTTAAATATTAGAGCCAACACGAATTTAAGAAACAACATTTTTCTTGCTTAATATATTACTAGACAAGTATATGTATATGGCCAACTGAAAATGTTTATACATACATACAGATATATGTATCAACAAACAATAACGAAAAGAAAAAATATGAGAACAAAAGTAAAATAATAGTAAACTCCGCAACAGCTTATTTGATTGTTTTATTTTCTTAAGGGCAGTTCAGACTATTATAAAAGTATTAATACTATCATTCGAGACAAAAGTATAACTACATTTCTTGCGACTGCCAAAAAATGTAAGCTAATTTAGCTTTGCATTCACACTGTGCACGTTATGGTAAACTTCTCATGGACGGTATATGCGCAGTTTTAGGTAGGCGGAAGCCATGCCGCCCGCTAAATTCAACACCAAAAGTAATCGCTATGTAAAGGGTGTTTTTTATGTATAGAACTTTAAGTTGGCATTACTGTTCAAGATGGCTACTGATTTAACAGTTGTCAAGTGATTTATTCTCAGTTTGGCTTGGCAATTTATCTTGAATAGACTCACGCCTGAACAACGCTTGCAAATAGTGCAATTTTATTTCGAAAATAATGGATCTGTGCGGAATCCGTATCGCGCACTACGATAATTTTTTTTTTTTTTTGTTTAGCGATGAAGTGCACTTCTATTTGAATGGCTACAGTAACAAAAAAAACTGCTGCATTTGGAGTGTAGTTATTTCTCAAGTGTATGTCGAAACACCATTACATCCAGAAAAACTGACTGTTTAGTGTGCTTTATGGGCTGGTGAAATCATTGGTTTTGATTAAACACCGCTAGACTACTTTCTGTGGGGATATGTAAGTCATTGCGGATATGCCACAAACGCTTGACCATTTTGAAGACAACATTCACCGTGTTATTCAAGATATACGGCCACAAATGTTGGAAAAAGTCATCGAAAATTAGACGTCCAGATTGGTCTACATCCGCGCAAGCCAGAAATCATATTTAAAATGTAATGCCACCAGATTATTTTTTGCATAAATAAAATTCATGTCAATTAAATAATCCATCGTTATTTTATTGCAACTTCAAGTTCTATACATCGAAAATAAACACAATAGAAGAGCGCAAAAATGAATACAGCAAAAGTCCATTATCTGTGTTATAGATAATGAACGAAATGTAATTCTATATGATTACTAAAATCCAAATTTTTTGCCATTGTACAAGGTAAAATAATACTATCGCCAATGGCTCGCTAGCGGCGACGAATCTATTGACTCCTTGAATCTATTTTATGCGTGCTATTATAAATCGTAAGTAACCCTTATCCAATGAAAAGTATTGTCGTTTTAAGAAATAAAAAAAAACGACAAAGTCGTATGTATTGTCAAGTTTTTATCGTATTATTTTCCGTTTGTATAATGCAGTTTATTCACACCATCACGCTTGATCGTATTATTTGAATTTTTGGCAGGGCTTAATACATAATATAAAAGTCTAGACTGCCCTTTAACGAGTACAAATAATATTTCGAGAAATTTTTTTTTTGTTTGCTCTCGCAAAGTATTTGTAAAATCAAAAACTTGTTCCCTGTAAATTTTGCTTTAGCTCTTTGATCAAACAAAATTTTAAAAAATACTGTTCTAAAATCTCTTTTGACGTTATCTTCAAAATTGTTTCTCCTCCTTGGTGCTTGTGGATGTATCCAAATGTTTCCAAATATATCCATATGCATTCATATGTATTTGTGGCCATAAATAACGTTATAAAATGTTTATTAATTTTGATAACATTTCATCATTTACCTCAAATCATATCATATTCAAATTGCCAAAATAAATGTTATATTTCAAATGTATGGTATTTTAGCATGTATCTGCGAGAAATATAAAATAAATTATTTATGGTTATTGCTCGTTAGCAATAGTTTAGTTATCGAGCTATTGTTTTGCCATTATAATCAATTCAATTTTCCAAACGTAACAATAAAACCTAATGATCAATTACAATTTAGAACACCTAACAATATAAAATTAAATTTTAACCATTTAGGAAATCTCTAAAGTTTTTTACTTCATGAGGTTAAACAACTAGCAAATAAATATTTAATTATCTTAATGATAAAACCCCACAAATATAAAGCAAGCAAACTAAGATGTTTATTTGTAAAAGTATTATTGTAGTAGTTTCTAGTAAGAGAATAATATTTGCAGGTTTATATATGAATAATTAAACACACAATTAAATACTATTAGTTATTACATATCTTTTGCTTTTTGTTTTATTTTTTATGGCGGCACGAAAAACTCTCGAAATCTCAGCAAATTGCACAAATTGGTAAATATAAGAAACATATACGTTAAACACAAGAAAGTCTGCAACTTGACTATTTGATATTGCATTATTATTGCAATTTACTACAATATTTTCAATATAATAAAGTTGTTTATGGTATTTTTTGTAAACTTGTTATACAACTGACATATTCTGGAAATTAGATTTAAGTCGAAACTGATTTGCTTTTTCTTCTTATAAACAGATTCAAAACTTATTAGAAGAGTATAGTGCTAAGATATAATAAGCTACTTTCCGAATAGGTTTCCACTTTTCGACTGTGGTGGTGCGACGACGTGCGCTCATCATGTATATAAGTCCACCGTCATATCAGGACATCGTAGTAGGCAGTGGCGTTTGTTAACTTACAATCTTTATTGGTGTACAATGCGATCAGTTTCTCAATGACCGAAGAGCATGCTAAAGCGCGCTCAATTGTTGTAGTGTATCTTTACTTTGATCAAATGCGATGACGATTAGTACAAAATAGTCAGCCAGAAAATTATTGTAATACTCAGTTCCTTTAATACTGAGTGAATGCTTTGGCAGTTTCTTAAATCGGGCGTGCAGTGAGATCCTTTTTAACAGCCTTAGCCTTAATAGCTATTAGATTTATCTAACTGGCAAAGCCTATAGAAAAAATTGTATATTGTATATTAAAGTTTTTACGTAAGTCATAATTTATTGCAACTCTCCAATATACGTACATATACCAATTTATAATGAATAACTCAATAATAATTGGTCAATAACCAAAAAAATATACGTTAGTCAATAGCCGGGGTACCGGGGTACCCTTATTTATTTTGTTTGGAGTTTTACTTAAAAAAGTATTATTTAAGTTAAATACTTATACATAATAATTATTTTCTGTTTATTGAACTGTTATTTGACAAATTTCTATGTTATATTTGTCAAATAAGCTTTTAATAAGCTTGAAATATTTTTTATGAATAAGGTTCATAAAATCAATTTTGTGGTCTGCTGCTAACAGACTAAAGGCCATATTCATAATAATTATTGTAAGTTTCTCAAGCTCCTATTTGATGTATTTCTACGGAATATTTGTCAAATAAACCTGCAATAAACCTTCAATAGTTTTTATGAATATGGGTGGAAGTGTGCCTCATTTGTTTTGTTTTACTTTGATTGATCTACTCTCGTGCAAACTGACAATGGTGGGAACACTACCGAAAAATAAGTCATACATTCCAGATGTAATGAAGAATAAAAAACAAGCTATTGGCTCTTCCATATTTGCTTTTCGGCGAAATGTCACTATGTTTTCATATACACAGAGAAAAACGTATTCCGTAATTGCGTTATCCATAATGCACGACAATGATAGTATTTGTAGTAGTTCACATTTTATAATCAAACAAAATGTGGCGTGGACCAAATGCTGGGCCAGTATACAACACAACGACAAACAAAGAGATGGCCGTTGTCACTCTTTTGCAATATAATAGACATTAGTGCATTATCAGCTTACCTTATATATTTTGAAAAAAAAAAAAAAAATACTACTATACCCCATAAAAATACGCAGAGAAATTCCTTTTTACAGGGGTTGAGTGAGGAGTTTTGCATGCCTATCATTCAGGAGCGAGCTGCAAATAGCCAAATTACGCGTCATTTTTCTTAAAAATCTGCCATTGAATGCTATTTGGGTAAACCAATATACACAAACATGTGTGAAAATCCCTCGAGCTCCAGCCGAAATACTGGAAGAAAGCTGTTGGTGTATGTGCTATATGCCTGACATTACCAGAAAAAAGGAGACGAAAAACCAGAAAATTGTGCAACATATATAAGCAACCAATATGCGATCAGTATACCGACACCATACCTAAATGTTTTGAGTGGACCCAAGAATTTATGTATGTATGTATGTATGTATGTATGTATGTATGTATGTATGTATGTATGTATGTATGTATGTATGTATGTATGTATGTATGTATGTATGTATGTATGTATGTATGTATGTATGTATGTATGTATGTATGTATGTATGTATGTATGTATGTATGTATGTATGTATGTATGTATGTATGTATGTATGTATGTATGTATGTATGTATGTATGTATGTATGTATGTATGTATGTATGTATGTATGTATGTATGTATGTATGTATGTATGTATATATGTATGGACAGTTACTATGAATTTAATGTTTTCTAAGTATCTTTTTATATGTTTATTAATTTCTACTATTTGAACTTTGTCTTATATAATTATTTCTGTATTAAGTTTATCAGCCTCAAGTTCTTTCTATATTATTTTTGTGATTGCTATTAATTAAATTTAATACAGAAATTTTTATATGTTCTTAAAAATGAATAAAAATAAAACAATTTTAAAGGTGTTTTTAATACACCTATGTTAATAATAATATAACTGTAAGTAAGAAGACAAATACAACTTGTACGGGTACCGGGGTACCCTGGTCATTGACTCGCATAGGTGTCGCATGTTAAACTATTTTTAACAAGGCTTAAACTAATAAAACGTCGTTTTTTAATTTTTTAACAACAGCGACGATTTAAGTTTTCAAAGCTATATTTGACCTAGAAAAAAATTTGCTGTGTTTTTAATTTCAAAAAGGTAACCGGTTTCCTGGTTATTGACCATAGGGTTAAGCCATTTTTAAAAAAATTACTTTAAATAAAATAAAATAATTTATTTGTTTCAGCATAAAATATTCATGGTAAATTATGAGATATTATTTTCTAGCTTAAGTTTTGGTGCCTTCTTTTTTAAAGATGTGTTAACATGTTTTATTATAAAATTCTTTTCGGATACTTTCCTAGTTTTACTTCAGTTTGGTGACAATAAATGAAAGCAATATAAAGGGTCCGCCAAAAAACTTTTTTTTTAAACGGCGCAAAACATCGAGTGTAGCTATGGCTGTGCGACACGTAGCGCCGTCCTGTTAAAACCAAATGTTGCCAATATCTTCCTCTTAAATTTTTGTAAACAAAATTTCATTTAACATGGCCCGATGGCGATCATTATTGACAACGGCCACTCCTCACTCATTTTCGAAGCAAAATGGCCCAATTATGCCTCTGGACCAAAATCCACACCAAACAGTTGCTCGTTTTGGGTGCGTCGGCTGTTCAATGTGTGCGTGTGTTTTTTCTGTACTCCAAATGCGACAGTTTTTCTTGTTTACCTACCTGTCAAGATTAAAATGAGCTTCATTTAAAAAGCTGATTTTTTTTTTGGCAAAATCGGCATCTTCTGTAAGTAGATCTCAGGCCACTTAGCGAAGCGTATTTAGTAATCCTTTATTGTCAGCTTTGACCTCTACAAGACACGCACTTTATCACCAAAATCTTTTAAATACGAAATCCAATTTTTTTTTTACTACGAATCACTGTAATGTATATATTTGTAAAACGGACCAAATCAGGAAATAGTTTTGATACCAATAAATTTGCTTGTTGTTAAGAACTATTTTTTTAGCTCGCCTATAAGTGAAATTTTTGAAAACTTAGTTTCAATTTCTATTTTTTAATTGTTACCATGGCTGAATGGGGAAAGTGATTGTATTGGCAGTAGTTAGGTTCCAGGTACAAATCGGCAAGTTCATATTCGTAGTTCATATTCGTTCAGCGGAATTATAAAACTAATTATCTGTCAAATCAGACATGAGCTAAGTATTACCATTCACGAAATAAGCGCTAGTTGAAAAAAAAATGTTAGGTGGCGGGTCCTGTAGCTAAAAAATCTTCAATAACTATTAAATATCAAATACCAGTTAATATTTGTAAATTCGTTGTACAAAACAAAACTGTTTTTGCGTCATAAAGAAGCCAATAGGGATCTTATTTTTGTTGTACCTTTTCCAGGTGGCATAAATTTGAAATCAATTCAATTACTTACCGTTTTTGACGTAAGCATGATAACATTTCTTCATTATCATCGTTAAGCGGACAATTAAGGGCATGAGCAATTTGCATTGTCAACTGAAGTGAATGATTTGTAGCTGCCCAATCAGACATGGCAGAACCGGACATCAAAATGGCTCGATGAAATAAACCTGCAGGCAAATGTATGAGAAAAGGGAAGTAGAGTGGAAAAGAAAAGAGAAAAATTAAAAGATTAAAAAGGCAAAATTACGAAAGATACATTTTCAAGCTTTAAATGATACATTTGATATTTTTTAACGAAGTACCTTAAAGACGGATTACAAAAGATACAAGTATCCTTGTAAGTTATTTCATATAATGCATATAACTTTTACTTTAACGCTTTTTTTATGTGCGATCATGTTCTGTTTAAAACTTTGCGATTAAGTTATATATATTAAGCGCGGAATTTATCAAGGTTCTTTCTTGCAGATTCTAAATTTAAAGACAAAAATTTAGGAAAGAATATAAATAAAACTTGTGCCTGTTGCATGGAAGGATTTAGGCATAATTTGCTCAAAAAGAACCCATATTTATATAAAAACTGTACCCATATTTAAACAAAATACTGTAAAAACTATTGGCAGTGTTTTGACCAGTCACTAAGAAATTTCTGGTTTTTAAAAAAAAATTTTCCCTTGCCTTTTGATTTCTATTATTTTATTGTAAGTTAAATTTTGCTGTCGCAAAGTAGCAATTACAAATAGATGCTGTAGCTTGTAGACTGATAGACTTATAACCCTTACCTTTGAAAATTATTAGAGTTATGCATCCTAAAACATATTTTATCCTTCTAGGAAGGAGTCAAGAGTCACAAGTGCTTTCGTAATTTAGTAATCCTTTATTGTCAGCTTTGACCTCTACAAGACACGCACTTTATCACCAAAATCTTTTAAATACGAAATCCAATTTTTTTTTTACTACGAATCACTGTAATGTATATATTTGTAAAACGGACCAAATCAGGAAATAGTTTTGATACCAATAAATTTGCTTGCTGTTAAGAACTATTTTTTTAGCTCGCCTATAAGTGAAATTTTTGAAAACTTAGTTTCAATTTCTATTTTTTAATTGTTACGATGGCTGAAATGGGAAAGTGATTGTATTGGCAGTAGTTAGGTTCCAAGTTCAAATCGGCAAAAAGATAAAATTATTTGTAAATTACTATTAAATTAGGATAGTAGAGCAGAATATTACATGTACAAATTTGGAATTAAATAGGCTTCAGAGAAATCGAATCAAGTGCATAATTAATTTTTATGATCGCACTCAAATCAAATTAAATATTTCCCGGCTTAAATCAATTGAAAACAGGGTCAAAATATGGTAAGTGGCAATGTTCTTAAATCAAGTACTGCGTCTTTGTTTTAAACTACAGATTCCAGTCCTAATATTGGATTAAATAAGGCTAAAATTAAATTTTTAGCACTTAAAAAATCAGTACTTAAAATAAACACAACATACTGGATTTAAAGAAATCCGTACTTAACGTACTGCTGACACCGTTCTTTTATTGATTTAATTACAAATGGATTGCATTTTTTTCAGTGTATATATACATATATATCGATTACATACATACATACATACATATGAAACAATATCAGGAAAACATTTGAACCTTTAGTTGGCTTTTTCATCGTTAAACTTACTTTTCTATTTTAGAAATTGATTAAATTTTCTTTAAGTACACATTTCAGTTATCGTTCTTACATTTAGTATACAAATTTGTTTATCTCGCTTATATATAAAATTTCTGCAAAGTAACTGGATTTTTTTATATATATATATATATATATATATATATATATATATATATATATATATATATATATATATATATATATATATATATATATATATATATATATATATATATATATATATATATATATATATATATATATATATATATATATATATATATATATATATATATATATATATATATATATATGTGGCGTATGTGGACCGATATCGAGGACAATTTTTTTTAATTCTTCAGGCTTTTTTAATGCCCAGCTTCACTTATAGGTACCAATAATTTATGAAGTTTCCTTACATAAGAAATTTTTTAAGAAACTCGGCTTTCGCTATATTGTGGATATATATAAAGCAGTATTAAAAATGTTTAATTATAGCTTCTTTTATCCTTTTCATACTTTTCATAATAGTGCTAAAAGAAAATATAAGTTTGTGATTCCGTTTGCAATATCCACAAGTTTAGTTTGCGAACCCATAAAGAGTATATATTCTATATATTGTAATGTCTACTTTTTGGCTTAAAAAGTGTTTCAGCTAGAGTATAGACACAAATTTTTAAGTACTCGGTTTTCATTTCATCTTGGCTATATATGGGTTGATATCAAAAATTTTAAGTTTCTTGCATTAAGTAAACTTATTTTGTTATGAAATTTACTTTATTTGCAGGTCTAGTTTTTGGTATATTTCGCATATGACAGACTGATGGACATGTGAAATAAAAAGGACTGTTCTTTAACCTTAATGAAAAAAATATTGTTTTAAAAACTTTCATATAAAAAGTTAAAATTTTTCTTGCGGTCTTCCAGCTATGTTGGTTGTTTATGAATTGATTTTGTTGAGTTCCAATAGCAGCAACATAGCACCATATGTCAACAGTTTGAAAAGTAGTTTTCTTAGAAACATAATTTCAGCACCTTCAAACAGACAGTCTGGCAACGCTTAGTTATTTTTTTTTTTATCGATACTCATGAAGAATCTTCATGGTTTGTTCCAAAATTACAGATTACAAGCGGAGTTACATACCTTTAACCCTAGTTGGGAAAAGTGTAAAACAAATACATAAATCTATATTGCTTCTAATAAAATCAAGAACTCTAAAAACATTTATTCTGAGCAAAAATGCAAAGAAAACTAAAATTTAACTTAAAATGGTTGCCTTTCACTGACAAACTGCTTTTAGCTTTATGCAACAATATACGATATTAAATGCAATTAAGCACTATTACTGTGCTACAACAAATCTTACCTGACGCTACAGGTGACACCATAAGATAGTTTATACATGCTGCACCAGTTGTATGACCCATTAATGTGACACTGTTTTTGTCGCCGCCAAACGAATGGATGTTTTCTTTTATCCAATGTAGAGCAGCAATTTGATCCAGTAAGCCAAAGTTTGCCACTGTATTTTCATTAATGCTGGGTCTCATAAAACCTACAACCAGCCGGAAGGTGCAAAAACGAAATGAAATTGTAATAGACAACAGAATTAAAAGTTGTTTTGTCACTGCAAAGTGAATTCACTAACCTAAAATCCCTAAACGATAGTTTACTGTTACGACAATAACTTCACCGTAGCTGGCCAGCACAGAACCATCGTAGGCATTTCCGCTATTCCATTCAAATGATTCACCATGTATGTAAACTACAACAGGATACAAATGTTTTTGCATAAAACTCTCTTCATCTTTATTTGCATCTGCAGCAGCCGAGGAGGCGTAAGCAAATGCTGCTTCGCTAAAGTCTGAGGTGACATCGTTGGCATTGGGCACATATACATTCAAATACAAACAATCCTCACTTTCCGTTTTCAGATAAGGTAACAAACGTGTCAAATGTTTGTAACGGCCTTTGGACATCTTAGCTGTGCCATGCAAAGAGATATCCGGTAATTTTTGTGGACAGACAGGTGGTAGGTGGTGAGCCATTTTTAAGCCTTGCCAGGGTAGTGCAGCACCTGTATGAAAGAGATTAACAAATGAAAATAGAAAACAATTTATTAACAAGAACTTACGACAATAAAAATCAGATTTGTAAACACTTGGAAACAAGAGCGTGGATGGCTAAAAAAAAATTTTGAATTATTCGCTTAGGCTACTATTGGCAATCACGCCTGGTTTTGTCTACAGTCATTAGGACCATATAAAAAAACTAGTTGTAAATACCAAGTATCATGAAATTTGAAAGCTACAGGAGCCATCTTAACTAATCAGCCCACAGCACTGGTTGCCTTTTACAATAAAAAAAAAATTGCTTGTGTCAAAGGCACTTCTTACAATTTTTGAAGAGGACATACGTACTACTAAATTTCTTTAGAGGAATAATAATTGGTTTTAAAAATAATACAACTCAAGATATGACGAAATCAGGAAAAAAGTATTTTGTCATCAAAACTTGTTATTTGGCAGCACTTTCATTTAGCAACATATTTTGAAGTCCCAGAAAATATTGCTCAGACAGATTTTAGTTTTAGTTATTTTAAACAAAACTAAAAAAACTACCAATAAACTCAGCCAGGTACGAGATTGACTCATATAGCACAAATAAGGCACTTTGTTCACTAACAAATACTGCGAAATTCTTTAGCCTCTATTACTTACGGTTCCAAAGTTACACCCCATTTTCGAACTAAAAGGCGCCATTATGCATTAATCACTATTAGTATTTCAAGTGTGTGCAACTTTTAGTATTTGTTGTGGTAGAGGTGAGGCAACTACATATCCTGTGCAAGTTTTAAGTAAACATCTGTTACAGTTCAAGCTGAAGCTAGTTTTTAGTTTCAAGTAATGGACATCCCGTTAGTTTTCTACTTTTTGCTAATTTTTGTATTTTGGTGGTAGAGCCCTAACACTAACATAGTGCATATCCTGCCCAAATGTCTATCTTTTAGTATCTGTCGCAGCAGAAGTGTAAAAAACTTAAGCTTTCCGCCTCTTACCGTTTGGAAGAATGGATGCTGTGTACGAGTGGATGGACAGAATGACAGCTAAGTCTCAATAAGAGCGTTTCTTTTCAATCCAGGAGGACAAAACCGAAGAGTGTTGTTTTATTTATGACAAGAATAAAAGTATCTTGTTAGGCGGAAATAAGTATATCCTTTTCTAAAGCCACTCATGTGTCTTAAATTATTAGAGGGTGAACTTTAAAGTTTACGGTGAAATAATACTCTATTAAAATTATATTCTATTAAAATAAAGCTGATTTGTTTCTGTTTATCTGAGAATTTGAATAAGTGAGTTTTTTCACTTTTAGGTTCTCTGCTGATATTGTTGGCTACACCACGAAAAACAGCATTCAGTACTAAATGATAGCCAGAAGTGTGTATGTCTTTATTTTGCACATGAATTGCTTTTAAAAGTTAGTAGAAGTTATTTTTTGTTCAGAGATTCTTCAGAGCGAGTTTTTTTTTAGAAATCGATTAATAGTGGATATAAAATAGCTGCTTGTTTTATGAAAGAAACTAATTTTATTAGCATAAATTCATTACACAAAGTTTTCCCCAGAAAAAAGTGAGAGTACACAAACATTGTTTTAAATGGCTACCTCGCTAATGAATATTTTCAAAACGATGAAAAATTTAAGAAGCTTGTTAACAATTAGCGAAGTTTTCTCAAACATTAAGAATATTTCCCTTAAATGCCGAAAAAAACAGAGTGGTGGTGAAGAACTACTATCAATCTTTTGATTTGTGAACTAATAAATTCACAGGAGTATTGAATCCTTTTCATTAAGAATAATATCAGTTTGATAGTTTGCACAGCTACTTGTTACAATACCAGCTTGCTTTCCGACTGTTTTTACTGTTGAAAATGAAATTCAAAACTATAGAAGAATTCCAAATATTGGTTGATAAAAGGGGTTATTAAAAAACATTTACAATGAGGTTAGAAGAAAGTGTTTATTAGCAATTCTTTTCAAAAAAACAAAATACATAGTTTAATATATACTTTTTGATCCCTTATATAGCACAGTGGGGCTAGCTAATACAATAGTAATAAAATGTATGAAAATAATTTAGTATGGGGGCACCGCTAATGAGTAGAGATATGAGGTTGGTATGCTTGGAAAAAATTTTCCTTACAAATTTATGGGAATCGGTTTCACATTTTATCTCACTAAAGCTGACTGCACTTCAGTTATGAAACTTTCACTTGTTAACTGAATTTTTTGGTGGAAGCATAACGTCTTTCCTTTATTTAATCTGCACAAAATTTTCCAATATGTATTTTGCTGCTATGGAGAATAATGGTTGAGAGAGCTACTGTGCCATAAGGATACCCCAATTTATAGAGATAAAATAAAATCATTTGTTTCAATTAACACCTTTAAAATATGTCGCACATTTTTCTTAAAAAGAAAATTAATACATTTATTTTTTGCTCATGACATATTTGTAGCCTCTAGAAATGGGTCGTGGTCAAAAGGACGAAGCATGAGTTTCAATGAGGAAGCTGGTTTAGCTGGAAAACCACTAACTATTTGGTTTCCACTACCACACATATCCAAAATTGCTTCGAAGCAAATCAAGGTAACAAATACTCCGGGAAAACTTGAGAGTAGAAAAGGAATTTCTGTGTGAGACTCTGTCAATACAAACATATCAATAAATATCTCTATATGGCAAGCTGTTGTCTTTGTGGTAAGTAGTTAAAAACACTAGTTGCTTTTAATTGTTCGTACTTTCTTATTCATATAACAATGTTCATATTATGGCTGCAATACCGAACTCACAACTATTTTTAGAATTTCCTTAACATGGTTTGCTTATATATTTAAGTTTTCATATGAAACTTTTTCCAGTTTAGTGTGCTTACTTTTTGATGAGTATATTTTGAATAAATTTTTATATGTTTAAAGTTTTATTAAGCTTTAACTAGACTTTCGGTCACCCAAACGCATTTTAACCATAGACAGTTTGGCGTCAGATAAGATTCAACAACACAACCCAAGCAACAAAGTAAGTTGTTAGCAGTCGCATAAAAATTACAACAACAAAATTTGTTTCTTGATATTTTCAAATAACGTACTCGTAGTGTATGAGGGTAAAACTGTTTACAATTTTTGGGTTAATTTAAAAAAAAAATAGGTTACAAGAGACCACCACCTTGAAGGCTTCTTATGATTGTATTAAATTGTGTGAATATAAGCAGATAATTATAAGATTTACAACCTTTAGAACGAGCACCAAGTATGTTTGTACATATAAGTACCTGAAAGACTTACATAATTGCTTATAAAAACTAAGGCCCCGATTATGGTTCACAACATTTGTTCATTTATGTATGTATTTTTTGAAAAGTGATTATGGTTTACAACTATTGTGGCAAGTGTTGTCAAAATCTTACAACACATAATCAGATGTTGTCAAAAACTTACGACACCTACTGAAGTGTTGTCTTGTTGATGTTACCAGTTAAATTACGAAAAAATTATAAAATTTATAAGTGTCCATACAAAATGTTTTGCGAAAATATAAAAAAAACAATTAATTTTTAAAATTTATTAACAAAATATAAATAAAAATACATCTATATACATAATTATTACCCATTTTTCGATTACAAAACAGTTTTATTTTGTATTTTGTAGTTGCAATGGATTTAAACTGCAATCTATAATTTTTTGGTCCTTTCATTATCATAACCAAATTAAACATAAATTTTTATGGCTTTGTTTGTACTTTTCTAGCAAAAACGTTTTTCATTGTTTTCATTTTTACCAATGCATTTCTACGCGGTAGTTGCGGTGTTACATGAAATCCAACACTCCATGTCTTTTTGTTGTAAAACTTGACAATGAAACGTCAAAATTTATTGTTTTTCGCTTGTGTTTGTGTAATGAAAGCAACATACGCGTGCATCTTTCTGGAAGTGTGGCTTTACTTGGTAGTTTTTTGTGTGCAGGCATGTATTTTTGCGGAAAGATGATCTACAAATGAAAAACAACTCTGTGACATACACAACACCTAGATGTTGTGAACCATAATCACAAAAAGAGTTGTAAGTTGTGTTGTAAATCTTACAACACAACATTTAGATGTTGTGAACCATAATCGGGGGGTAACATTAGTTGTCTTCTGTTAGAGTTACTTGCAAAATTGGTTTTTCTGTGTCAAATATGAGGAAGAGCGTTCAGAAATACCTCCAGTGAGAGCTGGGTTACCCCAAGACAGCACGTTTGGTCCAATACTTTACCTTCTGTTTGCATCTAATATTCCACTACTTATATTGAATAATGATATGACAGCCACATTTGCTGATGACACTGCTCTACTATAGTCTCACGAAAATATAAAATGAGCTATGCAGAATTTACAACAGATGCTCAATAGCACGTCAAAGTGCTTCTGTAGTTGGGGAATACAAGTAAACAGTCATAAAACAGTACAAATAATCTACACTAATAGAAAAATTCCCATTTCAAAAATAGCCCATTCAAATAAATAGCTCACCATATGTGTTGGATACAATAGCAAGATAATTTAGAATGACTGCAAGTTCATATGGAAAGATCACATCACGCTAGAGAAAACCAAATCGAACAACAAATTCAGACAACTGTTCTGGTTGCTACGGAGAGATTTCAAGCTGTTCAACTAACTCAAAAAGTGTCATTTGGAAGTAGAGAGTGGAAATGTGGGGCACTGCTAGCACTACGAATATAAAAATTAACCGACGAAACCAGTGCACAATTTTGCCAACTGTTGTCGATGCTGAATGGTACATTAAAGATGATGACATAAATAAAGATAGACAAGTCAAAAAAGTAAAAGGAGATATCCTCGAAAAAAGCCTTAAACATACATTTAATTTAGTTCAACATTCCAACAGGGAACTCAGACAGTTGCTGGCGAACTAAACCCTGAAATCCAAGAGACTTAACCGATATGCACCATCGCAACTAGTTAGCCGTTACTACAAAGCTCAAGTTGCTGTGTAACAACGTGATATATGTAAGTATATCTTGTTCTTATTAACATGGCACATAAGTTAATCAAATATTGATTTAAGATAATTAGCACCGCAATCAAGTACATATAATTTCTAATTGTCACTTAGTTGACAGGTGTAATAAAAAAGCGAATAAAAAAATGTTTTTTTATTTTTAATTTCCACAAATGTACTTTCTATATATAAGGTACTTCTATATATAAGCCAAGCATATATCACATATACATAACTGTACATTTTTCTTGAAGTACTAGTAAAAAAGAAAAAAATTCATGAAGCAATATGTATCACATAGCAACTAACATATGTACGTACTTTTAATTCTTTGAAGAGGTTTTCTCTCATGTCACTCAAAAAAAAAAAACTCAACATGCCATTAACTCCTGTGACAATTAAAATTCATTAGCTATTCGCTAAATGCAATATAAATGAAAGAAATGCAACATAAATGAAAAAAATGCAATATAAATGAAAGAATTTGCAAAAATAACTTACTCAATGCAATTCAATTCAATTTATTTATTTCAATTTATGGTGCTTACAAAATTGCTTAATGTAGCGTATATGTATATATCTATATTTTCAAGAGGTTAAGGATATTTCCTTGTTCTACTTAAATATATTTCTGATTTTGTATTATTTGTACTTTTTGGTTTGAGATTATAATAAATTGAAGAAAAAAATTTCAAAAAACCTTTATGAATTTTTTGTTATATAAAACTTAGGATCTACTAGACTCAATCGAATAACGTGCAAAATTTCGGTTTTACGATGCTCTGATAAATAATTGATTTCCAAAAATATACCATTTTGGGACAGTCTGATGGCAAAATAAAAAGTTTGATCACATGCACAAAAATTTTATATTATTATTTTTGAGATCATGTAATATATTATACATTTTCTAAAATCTATTTTTTATAGCATATGTTCTATTATAAATTTGAGAAAACTAATATATATTACAAAAGATTCAACTAATTAAAGTGTCAGCACTAATTTTTCTTAAATATATTTTACTTTATGTTTTGATTGAAATCTTATCATCAGAACTGAATAAAGGTATTAAAAACTTATAACTACTTTTTATTTATGTATTTTTCCTGCAATATATCTTGCTACAGATAATGTAAAATTTTATATATATTGTATTCTTTTCTCTTAAATTGCTGCCACCTCAAATATGAATTAAACTGCGCTGCTTTTAAGTTTCATTCGAAACAATTATAACATTTTCGGCTAACCTCTACAAATTAAAATGCAACATTAAAATTATACTTCCGCTATCTTCTTGTGTAATATAACTTATTGTTGAAAACATCGTGGTCTTTGTGGTGAGCATTATATTTCTGCTTGTTGCCACGTTATGAGCAACTGTTCCTACCATGCGTTTACACTTCAAACGTGTACGTTGCATTTTTGGGATTCAATGTGCAAATAGCAGCTTTAGTAGCTAACCGCGTTTAAATACAAACTTTTATAATAAAATCATATGGATGTTTAATCAAAGAGTTGTGTCCTTAGTAAATTTCCTCAAAGACCATATAAAGTTTGCTTTGCATAGAAACATTAATCATTTTCAAAGCAATTCTCCCGAACTCAGTAGGTGTCTTACTGAAAGTGTTTTAGAAAAAGTGTTTTTTTAGACAGCTATTTTTTAAGTAAATATTTTAAAGTTTTCAAATTCTAAGCCAATTCCCAAAATATGCTATAAGGTTGTCTACAATCATATATCTCAATGATGGAATTTTGCTCTACGAATCATCACAATCAATTAACACCTCTTATACCATTACTCTTTTCTACGGAAATGTTTCATTAAATTGTTGTCTCTCATGCCTTTGTTAAGATGTTCATAGAATCATATGTGTTTGAGTAAATCCCTGCTTTAGTATTTTCTGTAACAAAGTTCTTTTGAATAGAAAATAATCACAATAATTATTATAAGTGTTCAGATAAGTACATCCCAAGAACCTTTTAATAAATACAAATTTGTGTTAAGATAATAGCTTTTAATTTATGCTTGCAAAGCGTTACAAGTAATAATACCATCTTTATATCTTGTAAGACAAATAAATTACTTTTGGACTCAAAAAATTTAAATCAAATTAGTATTTGAATTCAAATACACTTTTTCCAGACCAGAAGAGAATGTAAAACGGCACGTCATCTGCTGATGACACTGTTTTAATGTCATCCCACGAATACGCCACATATGCTGTGGAAAACGTACAACAACTGTTTAGAAACACATTTGACTGGTTTCGTAGTTGGAGAGTTTAACTCAAAAATAAAAAAACAGTTCAAGTAGTCTACACAAACCAAAAGATAGCCAATATTTTACCTACGCAAAGAAATGGCTCAGCCGTATTATCGGATATAAAAGAAAACTACCTCGGCACGATACTTGACTCGAAACTTATATGTAAAGATATCATGCAGAAGAAAAATTAACTAAAGCTTAGTATAGACGGTTGTCAGATCTTGCAATATTGTAAGACCTTACAACGTGCTGGCAATCTACTGGCGATACAAAATTGTCAGCAGTAAGAAAATTATCACTTCAGACAATTGCAAGAAAATCTTACAATTTCATTGCCAGACAATTGCCTAAAAATAAATTTAGCTACCAACGAAAATTTTCTGCTTACACCGATGTAACATTTTCTACGTATCAAAAATTGTCATCCAATTGTCATTATCAAAATACACATACACATACCATCATTCATTCTTTATTTGTCTGGCTAAATAACCATGTTTTTAATTTTGTTATTCTCTATTCTGCAACTTTTTACTTCTCGTACTCACATTTTTAATATTCTCTTGTTTTTTCTCTCCCTTTCACACTAATTTTTCTTTTATTCTTTGTCATTACTCTGACAATGACGCCATTGTAATGTGTTGAGAATTTATGCATCTTACAATATACCAATGTCTGACACTGTACTAGCAATGATGATGCCAAAGTGTTGAGGCGATTGACAGTTAACTGACAATTAATTTTTGAGTAGGTGGCCTGCCAATGCTTTTGCTTACAATATTGTTGGGAAGAATTGTAAGTTTTCACGATTAGTTAAAAATATTCTATACATTTTCTGACAATATTGTAAGATCTTACAATCATCTTTACCTGGCTTAACTAACAGATTCAGAGAACTATTTTGGCTGTTAGGGAGAGAATATAAGCTATCCACACAAAACAAACTTCTCACATACAAATCACTTATAGCGCCAGTCTGAAAGCACTACCAGCGCTGCTAATTTAAAAAGTATTCAGCGAATCCAAATTAAAATACTGCGAACTACATACATCAAGATTTATATGTCGAAACTGTAGAAGGAGTCATGCCTGATAGCAGTCTCAAGCATACAACTCGTTTAACACAACATTTCAAAGCGGAACACAGACAGTTGCCAGCAAAAGAAGAGTTGGTTTATCGTTTCTAACGCGGTAATGATGAAGCGTAAAATTAAGTTTTATTTATGGAGATATATTATGTTTCATTCGACATAAGTTATCTTATTTATTGATTTCAGATAACTGATAAGCAACAATATAAATTCAATCACTTGCTGTTACATTGTGAGAGGTGTAATAAAAATGGCACTATATAAAAAAGTTGATATCCAAATGTTTTCTATAATTTACTCCTTTTCGACAGAGGGTGTTTTAAAATTTATAGCATTTTGAAATGCTGACATATTTCCCATGCTATGCTTAAATATAGTACGAAATCAGCCACACTTGGCTTAAAGGATTAACAATAAAATGATTTATCTTCTCTCCAAATTAGAACCCAAGTCCATCAAGTTCTTAAGGATATAAAATTGAGTGACCGTAATATACATACGTGTATGAGCCGAAAGACTTTGTTGCACAAATTTGTAGTATCTTTTTTTATAAGATATGAATATTGATTTTGCTTATTACAGATTTCATTTATTGCTTTTTGTATGCATAGGCGTGTGTAAGTGTATGCTCATTCCTCTACACTTCTTTTAAGGTGAAAATTATTTATTTTGTCATAAAATATTTGTTTTGTTCGACAATTTTATTCATATTAAAAAAATATTGTTGCTTACTTTATTTTAATTTTCAATTTGTTTTCTTTCTGCTTTATCCTATTTGCTTTGGCCTTTTTCTTTTTAATTATAAGATTTTTTAGATTTAGAGCTTGAGTTCTTTATTTTCTTATTCATCTAGGTATGCATATTTGAAAAAATATACACTCACACGCATACATTTGATTGGTTAAGCAAAGTACTCTGTCCATTTCGTACTCTGCTTACTCAAATGAAATTTTACGGAAAGGAACGAAAAGTTACTTCATACATTATGGCTGTGCACATTGGAATATGTGTATTAGCATACATTGCTAATGTTGATTAATTACATTATAGTTGGGGCTTAATGAATTAGGTGTATGAGTGTGTGTGCATATATTTGTGAACATATACAAATAGATAAATAGGAAAAACGTTGAAAATACAGAAAGAACAAGAAGGCACTAGAAAGAAACTTTATTTAAATATTAACCAAAATATCGAACTAATGTTTTGTGACAAAATAAACAATAAACTTCAATAGAAACATGTTTAAGCACGCACACTTGAACATACAACAAGCAAAGTTTACAATACGGGAGGAACAGAGTTGTTGTTTTTGTTTCTTATCAGTTCTGACTTCTCACAAAATATACAAATGCCACATAAACGTGCAATAATCTATTTTTCTTTATAGGTGGACACTATGTTCATTCAAAAGACCAAGTTTATTTGATTGAGGACTTTTCGCTAAATTTGGAAAGAAAATTAGGCGTATAATAATTAGGCCTTAACACATGATATGCATTACTTTGTTTGATTTTAACATATAAACAGAATTTGTCGAAACTTTATAAGCAAAGCAACACAAAATTAATACTTGACCGTAAAATAAAGTTGCTTAAAGAGAAAGACAAAAAATGTTGATTAAAATTTAGTAAAAGCTTCATCGTTTTTCGGCATGTAAAAAATTTCCACCTTAATAATTGAGTAAGTAGAAATTAAGTATTTTAAAGCAAAATTTAATCAGTTCATTACTTAATTATTAAAAACAAATGATTTAAAATGTATACATATATGAGTTGCTCTGGCGAGTCCGATGTTTCTTCACACAAAAAAAAAAGGTTTAAAATATAGAAATAAAGGTATGTTCCATGATTTGTGGTGACGATTTTGGACTTTTGTCTTAATTCAATTTGATTTGCTATTTAAATATCAATTTCAGGGCTGTTCAGCTGCCACCCCATTTACTCAGCCATGTTACAACACGCAACTGAATTGTTTTAAGTTAAGTCATCACATAGCCCCAATATCGGTTTATATACATATATAGTTTTTTCTTATAACGATCTGAAACACCCACACAACAAATGCTTACCAATTTAATTCAGTCATGAACCTCGATGTGTACTCATAAGATCGGAGAGACCGATTCGAAGGACCAAATGTTTGCGTGGGAAAAAGAAATAAAACACAGTGGGTAATTTTAAAGATTTAAGAGAAGTTCTTAACTTTATTAATTTACCTTTATTAATCTATCGGGTAAGCGAAAGTTGCTTTGGCGTAAATGGCGTTCAAACAACAAGTAATATATATAAAAGAAACGAACGAACGCAGCGAGCAATATTGAGAAAAGGGGACACCGTTACCGGTTAACTCGTTAGAATCTGTGTAGAAGCTCCAACACAACGGTGTATAAAAGTGGAGTTACACAAATCCTAAAGAGGACAGGCGCGAAATAATTTAATACATAGAAATTCGGAAAAACTTATATCTTAACTAAACATTGCCGGCCGCCTTGCAACATTATAGTATGTTGTAATAATAAGAAATTTAGTCTAAAGGTAGTAATAAAGTTAAATTATAATATGGAATTCATTAATTTTTTTTTTTTTTTTTTTTTTTTTTTTTTTTTTTCGAAAAAGTTTTATTTTGTCAGACCAGCTGACATACAATATATGTATAGTACAGATATATAGATATCCAAAGGACTTGGAATATCAATTAGAACGGCGATTGGCCAGAAATGACCCACCCAAATAGGGTATATTGTGCCAGCGGGAAACCCGGGTTAGAATAAATTCGGCCTTTTAAAATTTGAGGCGCGACTTCCGGACCGATAACCAGCCCTACTCCCAAAGATCGATTAAAACTTGGGTCTGCCAACTGCATTCCCGCAAAATTTTCTTTAATTACATCCGAAACCGATTCAACTGGAGTTTTAATTCCTTGCATACGTCGAACCTTCACCGTTAACATGACATGTTGAGATGAGTCATGTATGGAGCTGACCTGCACTCGACATATTTTTTCACTACCCATAGGGGAAGTAGGCAACTTAAGCGCCTTCACCAGGTCCTCACATACGTAACTCATGCTACAACAGAGGTCTATTACCGCCCGAAGTGGAATAGTCCGATTAAATACCTCCAGATTGATTCGGACGGTTGGTGAGAAGGTGACGAGATGGCGAACAGGTAACGAACTTGTGACCTTAACGTTAGAGCGAACGGACTTACTTTTCTTACTTTTCGCGGCAGATTTTTCAGATGTATGAAGCATCGAATTATGCTTCTCATCACATTTTCCGCATTTACCTTTACTCTTACAGTCACGAGCGATATGATGTGGTGATAAGCACCTGGAGCAATAACGGTATAATATAACCATCCGAAGCCGTTTCTCGTTAGTCATAAATCGGAATTTACGACACGAAGCGAGGGGATGGCTCGAACCACAAATTCGGCATTTCGGAGCAATGATAAGGGGAGGCCTGGTAATGGCTTTCGAACTCGAGTCTCCCGTGGGATTAGGTGATGAAACAGAAGCCTGATCCGTAGGCAAAATAGCTTGAGTAGCTATGGCAGAAACTGGATCAGGTTCTGAATCAAGTAGACTGGCTTTAGGGGCCGCTACAGGTTTTGGGGTTGCTGCGAAGGCAACCGAGGTCCCAGGAGACGATAGAACCTCAGGGGCAGCAGTAGGTTCCTCCACGCTCACCGAAAAATTGGACACGGCAGGAAAACTTTCCACCTCCATTGTTTCGTCGGCTTCCTCCAACAAGAATTCTTCATCATAAAAAGGCAAGGAATCCATGGTACTAGGAAACAATGTAGGTTAACAATTGTGGATAAATTATATATAGCTTTAACTGGGCAAAATGACCAGTTTTGTGATTGGTCGCTTAATTATTCCGTTTTCTGTACGAATATCCGCGACGCGTACGTGAGAATCACTTCCAGGATAGGTTGTAACCACTCTACCCAATTTCCAAGCAGTCGGTGCAAGTTGTTCATTTCGAACAACAACCAAATCATTTACCGCAATTTCACGTTCGGGATATTTCCACTTGTAACGCTTGTGGAGTCCCATTAAATACTCTTCCTTCCACCGAAGACAAAAGTGTTGAGCAAGTGCTTTAACTTTTCGATATCTGTTTACTATGCTAATTGGAGATTCTAAAATCGAAGGTTCGGGAGGAGCTAAGATAGGAGACCCTATTAAAAAATGTCCCGGCGTCAGAGCAACAAGTTCATTCGAATTTTCGCTCATTGGGGAAAGTGGTCGGGAATTGAGGCACGCTTCTATTCTTGCGAGGACCGTAGACAATTCCTCGAACGTATATCTCATATTATGAGCTTCTCTGCGAAAGTGAAGCTTAAAACTCTTAACTCCTGCTTCCCATAAGCCGCCCATATGGGGGGCACCCGCTGGGATAAATTGCCATGAAAGACCACGAATCCCATAGGTCGAACACATCCTAGCCCGACATTCCGCTAAAAATGTTTTGAATTCTCTTTCTATTTCGCGAGACGCGCCAACAAAATTTGTACCATTATCCGAAAAGACGGTACTTGGACACCCACGTCTGGAGATAAAACGATTAAATGCGGATAAAAATCTATCTGTTGACAAGTCAGATGTTGCTTCCAAATGTATTGCCTTTGTAGAGAAACATACAAAAATACAAACGTACGATTTCAACGTTTGAGTTGATCGACCACCCAAACTCTTCATATCAAAGGGTCCAGCAAAATCTACACCACAGGTAGTGAAAGGTCTAGTTAACATAGTTCGTTCTGGTGGCAAAGCAGCCATTATCTGATTACATGAGCGTTTACGATCTAAGACACAACGCTTACACCTATTGATGGTTGTACGAACCAGTATTTTTAACCTAGGGACCCAATATTCAATACGAATAATTCGAAGCATCAACTGATTTCCTCCATGAATGGAAATCTTGTGAATGAACTCAATCAAAAGTTGAGTAAAACGGCATGCATATGGTAACAAAATAGGATATCGCTCTGTATAGGCTAAAGAAGGAGATTTCGCTAAACGACCATTCAATCTCATAACTCCTTCAGTATCCAAAAATGGGTTTAAGTTCAAAAGCGAACTCTTAGAATTGAGGAGCTGTTTTCTAGCGAGGCACTCGTATTCATCAGAAAAATGAACTTTCTGTGCTACTATAGCCAATTGCAATTTAATTTGTCTAATTTCTGTATCAGAAGTGACCAACGATGTGTATGAAAACCGACCTTTGTGCGCACGATGAGTGTTCCGATAAAATCTAAACACATATGCCAATATACGAAGAGCGCGGTCAAGAGTCGAAAATCTCTCCAACACGTCCTCATATTTCGAAAAGAATGAGGCATGAGACTTGACGGCTCGAGCTTCCAGATCAGTATCCAGGGCAAAAAGATTATGAATATCCCATGAAGATTTATTTTTACTAAGCCAACCAGGTCCATACCACCAGAGCTCATTATTTGTCAATTCCAACGGTGAAACTCCACGACTTCCCAAATCAGCAGGATTGTCTTCTGATTTTACATGGTGCCAATTATGACTGCCAACAATTTCCTGGATTTTGCAAACGCGGTTAGCGACAAATGTAGTCCAAGAATTTGCGTCTTTTCTCAGCCAGGAAAGGACGATAGTAGAATCGGTCCAACAATAAATTTGGTCAAGGGATAAATCAATTTCGCTTATCACTGTTTTTAAAAGCTCTGAAGCCAAAACTGCAGCACAAAGTTCTAAACGGGGTATGGAAACCGACTTAATAGGCGCAACCTTAGTTTTGCCAGTCAACAAATTTGTGAATATTTTTCCACATGTCTCTATACGAATATATATCACCCCCGCGTATGCCTTTTCCGAGGCATCAGAAAAAACATGAAGCTCAACTTTTGCTTCCAGCTCATAATGAACCCATCTAGGAATTTGAATATTATTTACTTCGTGATATGAAGCGACAAATTTCTCCCATTCAGCCTTCGTAGACGGTTTGAGAAACTCATCCCACTGTATATTGTCTTGCCAAATTTTTTGCATTATCATTTTTGCAGTTATTATAACCGGTCCAAGCCATCCGACCGGGTCAAATAGTTTTGCAATTGCAGACAAAACTTCCCTTTTTGTGTAATTAGATCTCACCGTTAGCGGATCTACACGAAAATAAAAAACGTCCAAGTGAGCATTCCACTGAAGACCCAGTGTCTTTGAACTGCTTGACTCAACAAATGTCAATAATTTTGCATCAATCAAATGTTCAGGATCAAGACCGACCAAAATTTCTTTCATGTTCGAAGTCCATTTTCGAAGTTGAAAGCCTGCAGACAATAATGCAGTAATAAGTTGATCACGAGCAATCAACGCTGTTTTAACATCATGAGCCCCAGCTAGTACGTCGTCAACGTACATACACTTTCGTAGAATGTGTGATGCTAATGGATACTCATTTTCGCAATCGTCAGCCAATTGTAACAATGTGCGAATGGCCAGGTAGGGCGCACAATTGACCCCAAAGGTTACAGTCTGCAATTCAAAGGCTTTTATTTTCTCCGAAGGAGAATCGCTAAATAAAATGCGCTGAAACGGCGTGTGACTTTCATTAAGTCTTATTTGTCGATACATTTGAGTGATATCACAATTCATCACGTATCTAAAAAGACGCCAACGAAGAACTAGAAGAACTAAATCAGCCTGTAAAGTAGGTCCTATATAAAGACAATCATTAAGACTAGTTCCATTCGATGTTTTATTCGAGGCGTTGAAAACAACTCTCAGTTTAGTGGTTTTCCGATCCATTTTGATGATGGGATGATATGGCAAATAGCAGGACATACCAAGCGAATCATCAGCTACGGGCCTCATATGATCCAGAGTTAAATATTCCTTAACAACGTCATCATACATCTGTTTTATCAGCGGTTTTCGTAAAAGAGAAGCTTCGTTTCGCAAATACTGTGACAGAACGTTCCTTTCCGACAAACCTAACGAAATTTTCTCAGGAAATTCCGACTTAAATGGAAGTTTCACTACATAACGTCCCTCCGCATTGCGACGGGTAGTATGTCTGTATAAGTTCTCGCAGACCGAATCATCTGGCGAAAGATGTTTCCGTTTAGGCATTTCTTCTAGCTCCCAAAACCGCAATAAATTTCGATTTAAATTGTCCTCCTCAGAAAAGTCCACTCGTGTAGAATATACCTGCATTTCGGAGTGATGTACGGGACCCGTAATCATCCAACCAAATACCGTCCTCTGAGCCAACAACGAGCCTAAAATATTACGCTCAATCTCCGCCAGAATTATCTGGGGATACAAATCAGCACCTAATAACATGTCAACCGGCCTACAATCGAAAAATTGAGGATCTGCCCAACGTAGATTAGGCAAATTCTCCCGCTGTTCCTTTTCCAAAACAAATGATGGCAAATTACCCGATATTTTTGGTAAAACCAATGCCGAAACTTTCAAGTAAAATGAGGAATCAATGCGAGAGCCGATTTCTAAACAACAAATTTTCTTCGAAGAAGCAGAGAACATCTGATTCACCCCTGTTATTCTGGCATTTGTGGAATGCGCAGGAATTTTCAAACGATTTTGCAAACGTTCAGAAATAAACGAAGTTTCTGAAGCGGGGTCTATAAGAGCTCGAGCTGGGTACGTCGTACCCTGGTGACGAATATTCACCATTGCCGTTCCCAACAGCACAGTTCGATTTTGTGCTACATGATAAACCTGACGATTAAAGGGGGCCGAAGAATGAGTACCGCGCGAAGTTGATGGTACCGCAGGTTCCAATGGAACAGGGGTCACTGGTTGGGCACTAGTATCCGAATTCGTGACCGTAATTGCTGATTGTGAATTCCTGGAAGTATTATCCGATGGAGTCAAATTACGATGCAGCAACGTATGATGTCTTTTATTACAATGTGAACAACTGTGAAGGCTATTACAATTTTTGACTTCGTGTGTGCGCGACAGACAATTAACGCAACAATGAAACTTTTTCACAGTTGCAAATCTTTCCGAAACTGAAAGATTTTTAAACCTTTTGCAATCTTTCAAATAATGAGTTATACCCTTACACAATATACAGGAATTAGAAGAAGAATTTGTGTGGCAAACTTTAACTTTATGAACTGATTTTTTGTTCTCATGCGGTGATTCCTTAATCTCACACAGACATTCCAATGTCTGAATTCTTTCTGTAAGAAAGGCATCCAAATCTTTCCACTTTGACAAAGCAAATTTATTCTTTATGCTCTGTTCCCATAAAGTAACAGTATTGTGTGGAAGTCGCTGAATACACATGAATACAATAATCGGATCCCAATTTTCAGTTTGAACTTTATAAATGGAAAAGGCAGAAAGGCAACTATTTATCCCTCTTTGTAGTGCTTTAAGACCTGTTGAGGACTCTTTGTCTATACTAGGGAGACTAAAAAGAGATTTGAGCTGATTATTAACTAACATGCGAGGATTTTCATAAGCCGCTTTTAGATTTTCCCACGCTATATCAAAACCTTCGTGAGAAAGAGGGCATTTTGAAACGATTTCCTTTGCCTCACCGCTAGTTTTTCTCAATAAGTGACATAGTCTCTCTATATTACTGAGACGCGCGCTATTAATGTATAGCGCTGTAAACAAATCGCGAAAGGATGGCCATGAAATATAATCTCCATCAAACGTGTCAACATCGCAAGCAGGCAGTGTTAAATTATGGCCTAAACCATCTGAAACCTCGCGACTTGACGATGGTATGCTAACAGGCTTTTGCTCTACTTTAATTTTATCTTTTTTCTCATTTATTTCTCCTAAACAAGTAACAAATGCGTGATAAGTGGCACGATATTTTTTCATCACTACTTCTATTTCGTCAGCTGTATCTTCCGAAGATCTAGTGACACGCGAAACCTTTAAGCACTGCTCATAAGTTCGTTTAACTTTGTCCCATAAAGTTTTTAGTTCATCGCCGTGAAGTTCCAAAGTATAAATCGTATGAGCTTCATCTTTTATTGTTTTATAAAAAGCCTGAAATTGAACTAAGTCATCAGAGACTCTTGTGAATTCTTCACGTGCAGCAGCAGACATTGTTTATATATTTATTTTGAGTGAATGTTGAAATTTCAATAAAATAATTGACGTTTTTTTTGTCGCCCAAAATTTGATAAATCACTCTTTGATTCCAAATAAAATTGTATATTTATCTCTAATCAAGTTTAAATAAAATTAAATTTGAAAAAAAGAATAATTTATTTGTATATTGCAAGCCAACAGTCAAGCCAATTAGTCCGACGTAATTAGTGTAGGGTGTACTTTCCAACCAGAAATAAAACAATAGCAACTTAAATCTGTATATATGTACGTATGTATGCACAACGAATTTCAACCAACAAATACAGAAACAACACTATTAATTTGCACTTTGAAGAATTCCTTATTTTTAAGTGATTTAAATATATAAAGGCTTTAAAACACTAAACCACGGTAAACTTTTATGTTTATGATTCTCACGTTTTTTATTATTTTTAACTTTGCGAAGAGAAGGGCGAACAAAATGTAAGTATATTGTGTAAATTTCCAGCGATCAATCACAATTGTAGATTTAAATTTGTGTGTAGGTATGTATGTATGTATGTTTTATTTAATAAGTAAATAAAACAATAGACAAATTTGCAAAGGCAATAAAAAACCCGCGATTTTATTCTTTTTCACGCACTTTTAAATAAAATGGAAAACAAATCACGTACCTTTTATTAATAATAAATTTTTCTTCCAAATTGGTATTAAGCTGTGTTGATTTTTGATGGCGCAAAATGGCGATCTTTAAAGAAACAGACCATAGATTTATTAAAACAGGTACTTTGATAATTTGCTCCAAAATCCAAAGATCCGGTTCGATGGTCCAAATGTTTGCGTGGGAAAAAGAAATAAAACACAGTGGGTAATTTTAAAGATTTAAGAGAAGTTCTTAACTTTATTAATTTACCTTTATTAATCTATCGGGTAAGCGAAAGTTGCTTTGGCGTAAATGGCGTTCAAACAACAAGTAATATATATAAAAGAAACGAACGAACGCAGCGAGCAATATTGAGAAAAGGGGACACCGTTACCGGTTAACTCGTTAGAATCTGTGTAGAAGCTCCAACACAACGGTGTATAAAAGTGGAGTTACACAAATCCTAAAGAGGACAGGCGCGAAATAATTTAATACATAGAAATTCGGAAAAACTTATATCTTAACTAAACACATTTTTTTTACTGATGTTTCAAATAACGTATATAATTAAATGATTTATACATTTACTATAGCATTTATCGTACGTTTTGCAAATAGAAGCTCTTGCAACTCATACTAAAATTAAGTCATACCAAACTCATGTAACATATTATGTTTCAGTTTGAATGGGCAATTTAAATTATTATTACATTTGCCACAAAAAAAATATCTAGGAACAGATTGTGGTGACTAGTGTAAATATGAAAAATATAGGCGTAAAAAAATGAATAAATTAAGGGACCGAAACACACCCTCATATGACGGAGAATAAAAACTTCTGTTTTTCAAGTCAGCGTTGCCGGTTTGGGTTTCCTTTTATGCATTTGCTTTTATATAAAGGGTGTTTTTTCGATGTATAGAACTTTAAGTTGCGATAAAACAACGGTGAATAACTCGATTGACATGAATTTTATTTATTCGAAAGATAATCTCGTGGCATTACATTTTAAATATGATTTCTGCCATACGGCCGCCACGTCTGGCACGTATGTAGTCTAATCTGGACGTCCAATTTTCGATAACTTTTTCCAACATTTGTGGCCATATATCGGCAATACCACGACGAATGTTGAGTTTCAAATGATTAAGCGTTTGTGGCTTATCCGCATAGACCAATGACCTTACATAGCCCCACGGAAAGTAGTCAAGCGGTGTTAAATCACAAGATGAAATTAGGCGGTCACCAAACGTGTTTTTCAATAAGTCGATTGTGGCATGAGCTGTGTGACATGTTGCTCCGTTTTGTTGAAACCACATCTCCTGCACACCATGGTTATTCAATTCAGGATTGAAAAAGTTAGTAAGCATAGCTCTATACCGATCACCATTTACTGAAACGTTCTGGCCATCATCGTTTTTGATGAAGTACGGACCAATGATTCCACCAGCCCATAAAGCGCCTCAACCAGTCAGCTTTTCCGGATGTTACGGTGTTTCGACATATGCTTGAGGATCAGCTTCACTCCAAATGTGGCAGTTTTGTTTGTTGACGTAGCCATTCAACCAGAAGTGCTCTTCAACGGCAATCTCGTTTTGCACTAAAATTGCACTATTTGCAAACGTGGTTCAGACGTGAGTCTATTTATGATGAGTTGCCAAACCAAACTGAGAATAAATCAGTTGATAGCTGTTAAATCGGTTGCCATCTTGAACAGTAATGAAAACTTAAAGTTTTATACATCGAAAAAAAACACCCTTCAGCTGCGTTTTATGTTTTTTGTGCAAAGCAAATTTTTGGGACATTTAATATTGAAATTATTTCATTTATTTAAAATAACTTTTGTTTTTCTTAAAAAACAATACTACTATGCTCTATCTCGTTTCCTTCTGCAATACTTCATTAAATCTTTTCGGTACATGTATAAAAAATATTATTTTAATCCTTTACCTTGTGTAGGTCATATTTTGACTATTTCTCTAACGTGCGCAGATCTAAATATGTTTTCGTATATATGGTTCGCGAAGTTTGGTTTAATTATTGGTTGCGGATTTTTCCTCAGTCCCTCGTTTTTAGTGTTTTGTCTCGTTTTTTAGTTTTCGTCCTGTCTGTCCCGTATAGTTGTGCTGACATATGCTTGTATATCATTACACATATCTTTAGTCAAGTCAAATTTCTCATTGGCATTACTCAAGCTATTTGTTGTCCTCATTTTCAATTTCGGGTTCACATGTACACGTTACTAATGTACATGTATTATCCACAGGTGTAGACTTAAGGATCTCTGCTTTAAGGAATTACTTATATTTCTGGCGAAAAAGCACTGCGTATTACAGGATGATGTCATTGGAAGGAAGTAACTTGTTTTTGTTAATCTGTAGCTAAATCACATCACTTCATAGCTTCTAGGAAACCTTATGTTAAGTTTTAAGAAAGAAATACAGCTAATTATATTTTGTTCTGAGGATGCGGATAAAAAGTAGTTCTGCCGAAGTTTTTTAGCTCATCTCTCACAGCCAATGACTTGAGTGAAAACAAATTAGAGGTTAATTTTTGGCATACTTAAGCAAAAACGGCAAATGTGTTTCATGGTCAAAAATTCTCATGCCCACGCTATTTGTAGGGACCATACCAAAAAACGAGCCTATATTGCTTTATAATTGGAAAATCTGAATTTGGCAAGCCGTTTAATAACGTTGTTATAGATAATTCTACAAAATAATTAAATAAAGCTAATAACGTTTTGACATCGGCTTGCCACTTTTCTTTTAGTATGGCATTTCAGTGTAAAGTCCAATAGGAAGAAAATTAAAAGGAGTACATTTCAAAATTAGCTGTTACATCCACCCAATATTAAGTGTACTCACCTGGTGGCATAAAGCGGCGACTGCCCACAGGAGCTTCTGCATACGGAAGACCAAGATATTGGTCAACAGCACGCAAGCCAGAAGAGGGTTGAAAATTTCGTTTAATGCCCATAAGATGACCCTGCTTGACAATAATTTCTTTAGTGTACTGCAATTTTTCGGGTACAATATGACGGCGCTCCACAGGAGTGGAATGTGTATTCAATTGCTGATTATATTCTTTGTTCACTGATGATTCTGTGTTTGCTGTTGTTTGTGCCGGCGGTGCGGAAGTTGGTGTTATAAAGCGAAGTGGTGTCGATGAAGTTGATAGTTTTATTGTTTCTGGTGTCAACGTGGGAGTGGTGCTGCTAGTTGACTGCGTTTGCAACATTATAGCTGCACGTTTCACAGTGGATGAGGTTACTGCTGCCTTTTTTTCATACCTATATTCTGGTTCTAAGTTAATTACACTCATATTTGATTTTAGTAGATTTTGTAGATTTTCCTTTAAGTTATAAATCAACTTTTCGTGTTTAATGTTTTCCATTCTGTTCTTCAGTTCTTTTTTATTGTTTTGCATATTAGATTCTTTAACTTCTGTTGAGACCATTTCGAATGATTCTGCCGAAACGCTGGCTGCAGCACCATCAATGTCTTTTAGTTTTTGCAATTTATCTTCATGTTGCTTTAACAATTGTTGCATGAGTAATTTTGTTGATTTAGCTGTTGTCGGTAAAGTTGTTGTTGTCGTTGTTAGTGCTACTGTTCTTTTTGTTGCCCGTTGTAGTTTTTTGCTGCCATTTTGCCGTTGCCGAACATTAATGGCATTTGCCAAGTTATTTTTTTCCACACTTTTTTCCTGATTCCCTTTTGTATCGTCCGCATCGACGAGTATATTTTCAACGTCACCTATTACTTCTTTTGTTGTTTCTTGAGAAAACCATTGTTGCTGACGTTGTTTTATTAGTGTTGATATTGCAGCTGTTCGATGTTGTTGCTGTTTAAATTGCAGAGGTTGTTGCTGCTGTTTATCTACAACTGCACTTGCACATTGTAATTGATTGTGATGTACGCTGACAAATGTCAGCCAGAATATCCAAAATATTGTTGATTTTTTCATAGCTGCCAATTTTTTTCGATACTCCGGTTTCTTTTATATTTTTGCCGTCGCTGATTCCATTCAGTCTGTTTTTCGTTCGGCTGGTATTTCTAGGGCTTTTATGTTTTGGGTATTTTTATTTTAAAATGTTTAAAATAGTTTTACTGCATTTTTTAGACTTAATTTCTTCTTCTTTTTGCTTCAAGAATTTTTCGTCTGTTGTTGGCTTTTAAAATAGCTTTAATTTTATTTTAGCTTAGGTTTTTCTAAAATAGTCTTTTTATATATTTTGCTTAATGTTTCCTTTAAAAATTTTGGCTTAAATTGTGGTTCTTTTTCCACCACTATTTTGTAGTAAGCATTAGTTTTGTAATTTAATTGTAATTATGTATGTAAGAAAATATTTTTAATAATTCTCAGTGAAAAATCTTTAGTTTGCTTGATTTATACCAAGTTTATATAAATTGGTAAAATTATTTCTAATCTACCAAAAAGGTTTAAATTCAGAATTATTCTAATTGTCACGAGTCAAAACAAAACAATGCATTATAAATTATAGACATGGCTTATTTGGATTATAGTAAGTGCTACTCCAACTTGAATGTCCAGTAGACACACTTACTACACCCCAAATAAGCCAAGTGTCACAAAAAGTATTACCATGGCCTAAAGTTCAGTGCATGCATTCTACAACAAATAAACGCAAAAAGTAATATATGTCTGATGTACAAAAAAAAAGGTAAACAATGCAGTGAAAAATATTATAATATTTTTGTAAACGCTGAGATTAACTACAGTACACAACCGTATGACCTGCGAATTATAATATATGTGCTCGAAAAGTGTACGAGTGAGCAGTCTGGATATGTGATCAGAGTTACCTCTTCGAAGTTGTTAACAAAATCAAATTGTGTGGTCTTTTTAATGCAATTTCTTAAAGTAGAACAGAAATCCATCAGCTTTATCTAACAATTCTCAGTTAATGAACCATATTTATGATGATATAGCAAGGTAAATCATGGCCTTAATGAACATGCATAATAAATTTTGTATGCAAGCCATTTCTTTTATAAAAAATATAAAAAATTTTTTGGATTTAGTTGAAGTTTATTTTTTAAAACTTTTACGTGTGTATCTAACCGACACATGTTTAAAGTCATCGGTAACAAGTAAGAGTGCTATATTCGGCTGAGCCGATACCCTTCACAATGGTACATACATTCTGATTGATTTTTGGTGCGAAAAGTTGTTTTATTTGGCTTTTAAAGCCGATTTCTTGAAATATCGGGAGACGTTATATCTCGGGTATATAAGAACCGATTTTTTCAAAAATCTGACCTAAAAAATGGCCAAAAATACTCCTTAAAACCCGGTTTTTTTATATATCTCGGCTATCCGTGGACCGATCTTACTGAATTTCAATATCAGATCCACTACCGGGATTTAACACATTTAAGCGAAAGAGTGAGATTTCTATCTCAAAGCATTTTCTCAGAAACGGTATTTCAACCACTACAGACGGACATCGCTTAGTCGTAATTTCTATTGAATCTGGTTAAGAATATATATATATATATATATATATATATATATATATATATATATATATATATATATATATATATATATATATATATATATATATATATATATATATATATATATATATATATATATATATATATATATATATATATATATATATATATATATATATATATATATATATATATATATATATATATATATATATATATATATATATATATATATATATATATATATATATATATATATATATATATATATATATATATACTTTATGGAGTCTTAGTAGTTATTCCAATGCGTTACATACGGAATCACAAACTTATATATATTTTTGTTGAGGGTATAATGAATAGCATAATTTCTTCATTTCTTGCTACTCATATATTTATGTATGTATGTGTATGTAGAAATTTTTTAATATCTTGATCACTCTCGTATGTGTACGTAAAAATTTGGTAATGAAATATCTGCACACTTGAATATGTGACGCATGTATACGCTGTTAATACCCTGTCGGAAACGAAATTAACTTTAAATTAACTTAAAACTAACTATTTTAGAGCAGGAACTGGTTGACGCCTGGATTGATTCTAAATTTCATCCTACTTTCTTTTCTTTTGTTAGCCTCTAATGGTAATCGAGACTGGCCTCAAGACTGGTGAGCAGCCAACGTACTCACTCAGCCATCGCAACATATAAAACGAATGCGACAATAGGCAGTTTAATTAAAGAGTTATATACCGTGTATGTATGTATGTTATTATTTGAATTTTGGGTTAACTCTGCACTACGTTTCAGCTAGGTTATAACATACATACATACATACATATTAAGATACATACATACCTACATACATACAAACGTATATACACATACATACATACATGCATACATACATACATACATACATACATACATACATACATACATACATACATACATACATACATACATACATACATACATACATACATACATACATACATACATACATACATACATACATACATACATACATACATACATACATACATACATACATACATACATACATACATACATACATACATACATACATACATACATACATACATACATACATACATACATACATACATACATACATACATACATACATACATACATACATACATACATACATACATACATACATACATACATACATACATACATACATACATACATACATACATACATACATACATACATACATACATACATACATACATACATACATACATATATACATACATACATACATACATACATACATACATACATACATACATACATACATACATACATACATACATACATACATACATACATACATACATACATACATACATACATACATACATACATACATACATACATACATACATACATACATACATACATACATACATACATACATACATACATACATACATACATACATACATACATACATACATAATTGCGACTTCTTGAGAAATCGTGAAGAGCGTTATCTGGGGTGCATATGGGCCGATGTCCAAAAATGTTCTAATTTTGCCTCTGAACAGCGTGTATGTACCATTCCGACAAATTTTTTGTCCAAAAAACTGTTTCGTTTAGCTTCCTGGGCCGACTTCTTGAGATATCGGGAGGCCCTATATCTCGAACATATATGGGCCGATGTCAAAAAAATTTCCAGTTTTGCTTCTGACTAACCTATATGTATCGTTCTGATTGATTTTTGGTGCCAAAAGTTGTTTTATTTAGCTTATAGAGCCGATTTCTTGAAAAATCGGGAGATGCTATATCACAGGTATATATAGACCGATTGCAGACATTTTCAAATTTTGCTTTTAAACACCTTATATGTACCATTCTGATCGATTTTTGGTACCAAAAGTTGTTTTATTTGGCTTTTAGAGACGACTTCTTGAGAAAACTTGAGGCGCTATATCTCGAGTGTATATGGGCCGATGTCCAAAATTATCCACGTTTGCCTCTAAATAGTTTATATGTACCATTTTGATTGATTTTTAGTGCCAAAAATTGCTTTATTTGGCTTAAAGAGCGGATTTCTTGAAAAACCGGGAGTCGCTATATCTCAGATATATATAGACCGATTTCAAAAATTTTCCAATTTTGCTTTTAAACACCTAATATGTTCCATTCTAGTCGATTTTTGATACCAAAAGTTGTTTTATTTGGCTTTTAGAGCCGACTTCTTGAGAAAACGGGAGGCGCTATATCTCGAGTGTATATGGGCCGATGGAGAAAAATTTTCCATTTTTGCCTCTAAATTGCCTATATATACCATTTTGATTGATCTTCGGTGCCAAAAGTTGTTTTATTTGGCTTATAAAGCCGATTTCTTTAAAAATCGGTAGACGATATATCTCGAAAAAATATATGGGCCGATTTCAAAAATTCCTTCATTTCTAGGATTTAATGGGCACTAAAAATGATATGGCTTAGTTTTTAAGAAAAAATTTTTTCAAAAATCTGAATAAAAAAATTTAAAAAAATACCCCTCAAAACCCGGTTTTTTGAATATATCTCGGCTATGCGTGGACCTATCTTACTGAATTTCAATAGCAGACCCACTACCAAGGTTTAACATGTTTTAACGAAAGAGTGAGGTTTCTATCTCAAACCGTTTTCTCAGAAGCGGTATTTCAACGACTACAGACGGACAGACGGACATCGCTCAATCGTAATCGCTATTGATGCTGATCCAGAATATATATACTTTATGGGGTCTTAGATGGATATTTCAATGCGTTACAAACGGAATCACAAACTTATATATACCCTTACACATTTATGTGAAGGGTATAAAAATAAAGACAAGTATACTTGCAAAATTCAGATTGGCTGACTCTTAAATGCTGGAGAGAGTATAAGATTATTCGAAAAGGTGTTCGACTAATTAAAAAATTTATAAAAGGATTCATATAATTCATAAAAATTAATTTATAAGAAAATGTGTGATAAATTTTGTGTCATAATATATGAAATCAATAGTATGCAAAACATTAAGTAGAGACAAATAAATAAAATCAAATACGAGACTAACTCGCACAGAAAGGGAACATCCGGTATGGGGTACACTTTAGTTTTTAGCATTATATTATTTCTTATATTTTTCCTTGCAGAAACCAGACAACTATATACATCGTATGAATTTCAAGTCCCTTTTTTACAATGCAAAGTTATAGCTGATTTTCGTATTCGTTGTTGTAAAAAATTTCATACCTCTACATTTAACAGATCAAAAATTAAAGTCAATTTTCATACTAAACAGCGTCCTCATATCTACTGCAACATCTTTATGTTAATTTTTTGCTATTTTTGGTATTTCTTATTGTGGAGGCCTAATGTATGTTCATGTCAGGCAAATGTCAACAATGTATATCCTAGACAAAAATATCAATATTTTACAGCTAAAAATCTTAGTTTATAGTATTGGAGCACCCTTTAGTTTTCAACTTTCTGTCGCTGGGATTTTCTGTTGTATTACTAATGCAGACACATATCCCATGCAAACACATATCCCATGCAAACCTAAAGTCTATACCTCTTATGATTTAAAAGTTATAGCAATATTTACTAATTTTCAAAGTCATTTTGGTAGGAATTACCCTTACTTTTCAAATGTGATGCCCAGTTCACTATAAATAGTTCTGATGGCCATTTGATTAGCCGTGAATATATTCGTAAATTCCAACCTTCACTGAGCCCCCTAATAAATGCAGTAATTGCCCGGACTTCCACCTGAAAAATTTTTTAATAATCCGGCAGAAGAAATCAAAGTAACATAGTGTTTCCTTTTTAAATATATATATATAATTATATTTCTCAATTTTTAAATACATGACAAATAGTTGCATTTTAATAAAAAAAAAAATATCCAGCAAATAAGAGAAGAAAATAAGAAATTTATAAAATAGTAAGTTCACTAACCAAAAGGAATTCATTTACACTAGTAAAATATATAAAATACAAGCCAAAAACATATAATGTATTTATGTGTATATATATATATATGTGTGTATAGACAAGAAATCCAAATGAAACAGGATATGCATACTATATCCGGGATGTAGAAACTATCTTCAATTCAGTTGGTAAAAGGCGAATTTTGTAACCGCTACTTCTGTCATATAACCCACTACGACTTATGTTTAAAGCAATTAAATTCACATATACTTTAATGAGAGAATGGACCCGTTTCGTGTAATATTTTTATTATTGGAGCTTACATGATAAAATTTCAAGATCTTCTATTGATTAAGGAAGAACATAACTTGTATGAGGAACATTGGTTTCTTATAAGGAATAAGCGAGTAGTGCATATGACAGATCTTCATAAATGGACCAAATGGGAGGAAGTCAGTTAATTTAACTTAATTATGAAGTATCAAGTTTGCTAACTAAGATCTTTAAGAAATTATTCATAATAACGGACGGTTGAATGACACGATTTTGGCTGTAAATAAATAGACGTTTTTTAAAGAATTGTAATAATATTTATGTATCCTTAGCAAAAGTGTATGAGTGTGTGATTCAGTTTACAGATTCAGCAATTTACATTTCCGCTCACACTAGAAATAGTTATACTCTGAACACATATTGATAGAAATAGAAATAAAGCGATGTCCGTCCGCATGCTATATAAATTCAGTTTCTGAGAGAATCACTTGATTCATTATAGTTTTGCAACAAACGGCTTATATATTGTGTCACATATTTGCCATTCAGTAAAATTAGCTGACGAATAGCCGAGATATATAAAAAATAGAATATGAACTTAATTATTTATTTGCTTTAAGAGCCAATTGAAATGTTTTAACTCAGGTCCAAAAATGAACCTTTTCAAAAAATATTTGCGGTATTTTTCAGCTGTCTATATGCCGAAAAATCGTAGTAACCAATGGTGACTCGTTGAATAGAATGTGGCAAAGAAAAGTAGAAGTGTTGCAAAACGAAAAAAGAAATGTTTGCTGTGTTAAAGGTTTGTTTGAACATTTCTGATTCTCATTCTGTTCATGGGAATTATGAAATAAGTAGTTAAGTTTCAAGCAAACTTTTAAGAATTTTTCAAGTCTACTGATGAGTTGATTAGCACCAACGAAATGTCGTGGGCATATAGACAGCTGAAAAATACAGCATATATTTTTGGACCTGAATTAAAAAATAGAATTTTTGAGGATAAAACAAAACTGTTAATGAGAAACTCTTATTATACAGGGGTATATACTATGGGTGTTTTACGACCACCGCGTCGCTCATCAGCACTAAAATTGCTTCGAACCCATTACTTGACTACTTGTATACTGTTTGCAGACATCAGGGCATAGCCACCCCACTGCCTGAGCTCTTCATTAGTGAATTTCTATAAGCGTGAAAGTAAAATCGAGATTTACCAATGTAAACTAATTTCCGGCTTATGTCATATAGTTCTACTATGAAGGTAAATTAATGCTTAGAAATCGCTTGGCATCACTGATACAATAGCAACAAACACAAAAATCGTAGTTTAGAATTGTACGAAAGTAGGTAAAATTTTGGTTTCGCCAGATGATAAAAGATTTTTAAAAAATATTCTTAAAAAAAATATTTCAAATTGCTGAGAAAGATGTTGGTAATATTTGAAAATTAACAGCACTACGCTTTTTTAATTTAATTCAAAAATTCCTTTAATCGTATTAAAGTAATTGTGTAGCAAACGGAATGACAAATCATATGCACACACTCATATATGCCAGCTTATTTTGGTGGAGTACAGGATTCAAAAGTATATACATATATTTTTTTTGTGCCAAACAACCAAAACTTTCTACAAACGGGCAACACACATCCATGAAGTATGACCATTTACATATTTATGTATAAGTAAGACCTTTTCAGTTTTAGCTCTTTTGTTGTAGCATATACACCCAATGCACAGCGCACTCATATTTAACGTACTCGTTTAGATATTTTATATATTGTGCTGGCACATGCAAATGGGAGTATGTATGTTTGGGCAAGTTGTGTTATCATAATAATGTATGTAAACATGCTTTTATGTGCATTTTTATGCATGTTTGTAAAAATAGAATGCCTGCTTGTTGTTAAATTTGCGTACATTTATAATGTGTTTGTATGTAAGACATTGTGTGCTTATAGTATTTTAAAAATAGCTTAAGGAAAGTGTGGTGTTAAAAATAAAAATACATAAAAATGTACGCATAACAAGAGGGTGATTTTCAGCTGCTATTAATTTTTTATTTAGTTTTATTTGCTTGCAATACCCTACTTTATGTTTGTCAAAAAAAAATTAACATTTTCATTTTTAAATTTTAACATATTATTTAGCTATTATTGGTTTCAATTAAATAATTTTTAAAAGCATTCAATGGTGGTGCATTATCGAACTCAATATATTGGTGTTAATTTTCCACTAGTGGCTAGCTTTAGGCTTCTAAAAGAGGTATTAAATTACTTGTTTATGAGCATATTTTTTTGGTTTCAGCTTGTGCAGCAAATGGGCACATGTAAAAACTTTGTAAAATAGAATAATTGCGAATTTCACTAATTGAACTTAGATGTGTGTGCAATCTATTTTAGAATGATGTACTTTATAGGTATTTTATTTATAATTTTCATATCTGCTTCAGATTTACATTTTTATTGTGCAATTACTTGTCTTACACAGTTGGTCGAGCTTAAAATTATTCTGCGATGAGAATAACCAATTAAACTAAGCATAAACGAACGTTGATCATACTATTGCTGAGCCGATTTTAATTTCTGTTTTTTCACCAGTTTAAATTTATAGCGAAAAAATTTCGAAGAAGAAAACTAAAAGGGTTCGGGCGAATAATTGGCAAATTAGCAGGACATTCACACATTTCCTTTTTCCAGAGGTAGTCTAAAAACCAGTCAAGAGCTGGGGGAAACAATTTTTATATGACAGATGAGGATAAAAATTTCATTTGAGTTTATTATACATTTGACAGCTCCAGAGGCACCGCGTGGCTAGTTCGGAAGATGGGAAAACACTTATGGAAATCACAGTTTTACTTAGGAACTCTCCTAAGAATTGGGAAGAGAGTGTTGAATTATTAAAAAAAAAAAATAGATAAAGCACAGGTAGTGTCATATTTCTGACTCCTCAAAAGACACAATAGCGACAATTTTTATATGAAAGCCCCCTAAGGAGGTGCAATAGATGGTTGGTTTGTTCCGAGGAAATGTTGAAAAAGAACATTATTGGGGGTCGTCACATATTTTACGCCTTTAGAGGTACTATGGGAAGAAAATTGATTAAAACATACATATATTCCTATTTTTAATAGCAGCTCCCGTAATGCATAAACATACGAAGTAGGCATGTTTGCAATAAAGGCTGGTAAACGAAAGAGTTATTGGGGTTTGGGCTCAGTTGTTCAAAACAAACACTTCTATTTAATATATTTGACAAAACCTAATTAGAACTAATTTTTATTAAATTTTAAGTTATATAAGTAATAAATAAATTTTTATGAGTTCATCGTCTCACAAAATGAAATAAGTTTAGTTCACATCTATTTGATATAAAAAATTTCAGTTTTTATTTAATTTTGTTTCCAGAAAATAACAATATTTAGAACTTTTTGCATTTTCACAAAAAATTAATAAATATATTTTAAAAATAAAACTAAATTTTCATATTTTAATTTCTAAAATTTTAAAAGAAATGTTTCACATAATACCAATTTTTTTAAAACGAAAAATTTCTTTTTAAATGTCTCGATAACATTCAACAAACAAAATTGTTTAATATTATTTATCCATGCTTTTGAGACAGAGAAATGTTAGGAAATATGCAAATGCTACTTCTAAGAATAAAATTATGACAAAAATGCGTTCATGTGAATAAGACTCATTCCAATAGGGTGTTATGAGGTCATCGCTGCTGTCTTTAATTGTTTTTCATTAACTTGACTTTTGGCTTTATTTCCTTTTGTTATTTTTACACTCCCTATTTGTGTTTTTATATACATACATATGTATTTGTTTTTTCAAAGGAATTGCTTTCAGATTTTATTTTGTTGTCATAGTTTCGTTTCTTTTTATGTCTCTTTTTTCTTTGTCCGCTAAACGGCAAAAGCAAAATAGACTTGCTTGTGCTTTAAAATGGATCGATTTGCTTGCGGGCTTATGTATATTTTCATAGCTAATTAAGAATGTTGAATAACACAGCATATTATGTTGAAATTTTTCTAACGTAAAATCTTATAAATAAAATTTTATGTGCTCACAACTTATTGAAAACAAAAGTAAAATGTAAACTATAATTTAATATTGAACTGTCATCTTTTAAACGTGACAGCAAGTAATTAAATTTAGATTTTTTTTTAAAGATGCTTTTAAAGAGCAAAGCAAAATCTATGCAGTGTTGGAAGGAAACCAAAATCTATGCATTGTTCAAAAACTTTAATTATAAATTGAAAGCCTGGATATTTCTTTTACAATTTTTTAATACTGTTATAAGTGAGCTCTGCATTTAAATTTAGAAAGATATTGTAGCTGCACTGCAACTAAGTAATATTTTTTATAAAAAGACAGGAAAAATCAATACTGAAAATTTCTTAGTTTCTAAGCCAACGACTAGTTGTTTCGTATGCGCTATGAAACTCGTCAGCAACAAATTACCACCAAACTCATCTCTTGATGTATGGCAGTAGGTTTGTGGAAAAGAAATGTCGACAAGGAAATATGAAGGGGGTTGTATGCGCTATTTGATTTCTTCAGCGACATCTACGGGTGTGTTGGAGAAAATGTCGAAAAAGAAAATTTAATTTGTGTAGGTCATATTTTTAATCCTTTATATAGCACAGTGGGGCTAATTTATGAAAATAGTTTAGTATAGAGGCACCGCTAATGAGTAGAGATATGAGATTGCTATGCTTGGAAAAAATGTTCGGAACAAATATATTTAGATCGGTTTCACATTTTATCCCACTAGAGCTGACTGCACTTCAGTTATGCTGCTAATTGTGAATTTTTTCAAATTTTCACTGAACTTTTGGGTGAATGCATAATGTCTTTCCTTAAGTTAATCTGCCCAAAATTTTCCGAAATTTATTTTTCTGCTATGGTGAACATTGGTTGGGGGAGCTACTGTGCGATAAGGACACCCCAATTTATCGACATAAAATAAAATCATTTGGTTCAATCAAGACCTTTAAAATATGTCGCACTTTTTTCTTAAAAAGAAATTATTACCAGAATAAAAAGAAAAAAAAATATTCAATAGAAAAGGGATATTATTATTCCGTTTTCGTTGCTACACTAGAGGCATACGTTTTTAATTTTGTATGATAACCGAAAGCCTGAAGTTCATGTATAAAACATTTTTTTAAATTATTTATGGCTATGGTGACATTTGCTTTTGATCTTAGTTTCATTGAAATCTTAGCAGTGGCAATTTTAGAAAAAAAGTGCAAAAGAAATGCGTTATTTTGTGTAGAATTGAAAACGGCATTAGTAAAAGCAAATGTTTGGTTTTATGCTGGTTGATTTGCATATAATTTATTGAGTTTAATTATTTTTATTGCTTACTAAATACTGTTAAAATAAAAAAACTAATTACGTATGCGAACTTTACACGTTATTGTTTACTTAACATGTAATTTTATTTACATATAAAACTCCCAGTAATTAATGGTGGCTGCCAGCATATATATACAGTTTTTACACGTTTGGTGAAAAGGAATTTGCATAAAAACGTTTATTTTAATAATTTATTTTATTGTTTTGGAAATAAAACAAAATTTTTATGATAAACTAGTAAACAAACCCTTATGAATCAAAATAATTATTAACTATCTTGATTTTATTTTGCCATTTTGTCATTGCTGCATGCGGATATGCAAGAAATATGGTAAATATATGTCAACAAATATTATTATAATGCAATATTTATATATTTTTGGAAACGAGTCAAAAATAATTCCTATAAGATAAATTTAAAAACAATATTTTAAAGATTTCACAGTTTAATTATATTAGTTAATTAATAAATTGTACTAGTTATCATGATTTATTACTATGCTTTGACTATAATGATCAAAGTAATATCTATCTTTGTTTAAGAAAAACTGAATCAAATAGTTTTTTGTATTAAAAGCTTGTTTGTAAATTCTTATTATGTACTTAACAATAAGGACAAAAATAGTAACACTTCAGACATACATTCAAGTTTTTTCGAGTCTACTTAGCAGTTGGTTGGGATGCGTGAAATGTTGGGAGCATACAAATGACTGAGAATACAGAACTTAATAACGAAAGTCTCTATGGACATATATTAAGTAACAAGTCATAACAATGATATGAATGGTAATAATATTGCCGATGACAACCACTTTTAATACGTCTTACTAAAAAATTTACATTTCTTTATATTTTTGACATTGTGGTAAGCCATTTTGTTGCAAAATTGATTCTGACGTACACCCGGAAAATTATTTCGAACCCATATCATAATAGTAACGCGTTTATATGCAAGAATACCATACATATTTGTTGTGAAACATAATGGAAAACTATTATCTTGACTTTTATGTCAACTGGTTTTGGGAGACAAAGATTAAGTTGTGATAAAAATGTTTTATTTTTAGGAAAGTTGCGTTGCTGTCCTTAATGATAACATAACTTCTTGAAGTTATTATAGGATCATGATGATTTTTGATTAGCAATCTTGATCATTCGTTGAGGAGCCATCAATGACTGCTTTGAGGAGAAACTAAATGCGCCTCTAGACATTGCAGCAGAGTTTCAGAATTTCCTTATATTTGTGGTAAAAAAAACCTTTACCAGAACCACCTGAGGGTCCAGTTACCAGAAAAAATACTAAGAAAAAAAGCTTAAAAAAGCTTAAGATTTTTGTTAAGCAAAAATATTTGTAAAAAAAAGCTTAAAAAAGCTTAACATTTTTGTTAAACAAAAATATTTGTAAAAAAATAGTAGATGTAATAATAGTTGCAATAATTTAATAATTGTAATTGATTATCATTTCGCAGATTCAATAATTTTTTAATAAAATTTACTTTGCTCCGCGAACTGAAATTATAAGGAAATAATTTCTTCTTATGCTAGTAAACTTCGTAACTGATAAATATTGAAAAAGTGAAACAAAACCTGTCTTAGTCATATATTACAAATAGGGGACATAGTCGTAGTTGTTGCTTCTTGGAGATGATTATCGCAGTACAAAACGCACTCCACATTGAGTCCCTAGGCTGCTCACATTTCAGGACATTTGCGAAAAACTTTCAGCTTAAGGTTAAGTAAACAAGATATTTAAAAATCGTTAATCTAAGACATGACCGTTAACCAATACGAAACCAGAATGTATACTGGGAGCGTGGTGCATTACATTTTCTGTATTACCAATCTTCTGTAGACACATCGCTGTAGACCTTTAGACTGACTTACACTAACAAAATTGAGTAGAACTTAGTCATCTATATTAAAATTACTGGTCTGGTTTGACAAACCTAACTCAAGATAAGAAACTATCGTTGTGGTGATGATTCTCAATACACTAAAATAATAAATAGCAAACAGCTATTTCTATTTAATCGTTCTTTTCCCGAATATATTTGTGTGCATCATTTACCAATACCCATCCGGGTATTATTTTGCTCGATTTTAGTTGGTGGAAACGTTTTGATGTATATTTTTCTGTTCGTTTTTATGGAAACTAAAAACTAGTTCTTACCAATAAAATAAAACCAGAAATTTTACGAGTTTCCTGACCCACAAGTTTTACGTAGTACATGCCATCAAGCCTGCAGCATACTGAAGAGCTGTATTTTCTCTATCAAATAGCATTCACGCAGACCAAGTAACCAACGTAAAAAGTTAAATATAATGCGATCGCGTCGTAATGACTTAAGTTGCAAGATAAACAAAACACTAGCCAAAGTGCTCTATTGTAGGGACAATAAAGAATAATGAAAGAAGATTTTGATTAGTGATCAAATTTATTTGGTTTTTAGAAAACTCAAAGGTTTCTTATGATCCTACAAAAATCGAATTGGTGGTATTATTGCTCACTATGCTCAAAAATTAAATAACGCTTAGCATACAAAATTTAATAAAAATAATTTTGTATTACAAGGAGACACACGATTGATAAAATGGTGTAAGAATATTCAACAAAGCGGCGACTTTCCTGTGGCCATAAGCATTGCCTTTTAATATCTTCGACTCATTAACTCTTGCTTGTTTTATTGTACATAAGGACTCTGTCCTGCGACCGTAACTTGCCACACTTAAGCTTTTGTTTGTCCATTTTTACCTAAGAAAAATGGGACCACAACTTTTTTCTTTACAGTTATTTAGTAGAAATACATACATATCGATAACAAAAAATGCATATACCTATGTACGGATTCATCACGAAGAAACATAAAACAAAGATGACAACATTAAATTTCACAACAGTATATCTTATTGTTTTATTTGCTTCACAAGTGCAGATAAAATTTGGAATAAATTTATATTACCTTGTGTTTGCTCTTGCAAAGTTTTCTTAATTGTTTGCTGTAAATGTGGTTTTTTCCTAGATCAAACAAAACCTTTAAATATACTCTTATGAAATTTAATGCATTTACTCTATTTTCATCGACTTTTATTTTGTTTGATGATGTGTCCATATGTAAGTGCATGCATTTTTAGTTGCTTGTATCCATATGCTTGACCAAAACAAGGGAACAGCGGTTCCGTTATTTGACTACTAATATTTGATAGTCTGACCGTACCTTTAGTCAAACGCAGAGCAGACACCCAGAACACTTAATTAATCTGTCCCAAAAAGGGATGCAAGTGAGCGTATCAATATACAAAGTGAATTTAATATACACATTTGCCCAGCAGAAAACATGAATAATAAACATTTAAAGTTTGTTTTAAATACCAGAAGCCACATGTTACACCTAATTGAATAATATTAATGTGAAATAAGCACAACACATATGTGTAACAAAGCAATTAAACTATAAAACAGTAATAGTAAACTTTAATTTAAATAAATAAGAACAAAAGACTCAGGAAGTTAAGAAAAGTTAAGCGCGGAAGAAGAATCAAGCCAATTAATTTATCATTCATATTTTAAGACAAATAAGTAAGTTATTGCAGAAATATAACAAAAAAGGCACTTGAGTGGGTAATGAGAATATGAGCGTTAAAAATGTATTTTCAGCAACTTTAATTGATTATGAAAATCTTTGTTAAGATTCGGAAACATTTTTAAATTAATCACCCTTTCGAAAGCAATCTTATTTTGTAAGTTGCTTTTACGTTTTTGTTAGAACAACACGATAAACACTTTGATCATTGTTTTTGTTTTGGTTTTCATCGAATGGCCCACAAAAAAAAATTTATTTAAAATAAGATGTTTTTAATTATTTTTTTGTCTCCCTGTTGACGTCAGAATATAAAACAAAATGCAATAACAAAAATCGATGCATAATTTAGTGTTGCCGTCAAAAAATTTGATTTATTTTCAATAAACACACTTTTAAATAATTTCCAACACATTAAAGCGATCATCAATTTGTTTATGATTTACTAATGTTGAACAATTTATTTTTATAAACAAAATTGTGAACGTTTTTTTTTCTTGCTAAATCATTTACAAGAACATTTGTTTATTATCTCTAATTTTGCTGTTAGCAAATGTAATTTACACTTTTTTTGTCATGGAAAATAACATTTTCACAAATAAACATTTCACAACAATCAATTAATTTTTACAAATGAACTTTTCCTTTATGTTGTTTTTTACATTTTGTCGTATCGCACACATTTTGTTGTGAAACATCTCTTCGTACGTATGTATGCATGTACATACATACCTACGCGGCCTGATTTTTTCTACATTCAAGTATTTAGTTCGAAATATTTATTTAAAAATAACTTGCGCATGAATTTTTTAACACATTGAACTTTCTGTTTATTTAGAATAAAATCTGAGATAAAATGCTAATAAATTGCAATAAATATCAACAACTGACATTTCTTTTTCCATACATGTATGTAAATATATTTTTTTGTTTAAATGACGTTTAATGATAATTTTGTTTACTTTCTGAATTTTTTTCATATGAATTCTTTTTTTTTTTTAATTTTATCACTGAATTAATTATAGATTTCCAAATGCTCAATTAAACATAAACACATATGCTTTTTAAAGTCATATTTTTGTGAGGGTGTGTCAGTATATGAAAATTGAAATTCTTTTTACCACTTAAATTTTATATGTTTTATTTGTGTAGTTTTGCGCATAAGTTGAATAAGTATGTATAGTTTATTTAATTCATATGTTTGTTATGTTTTCTTTTTTTAGACTTCAAGAAATGTTTTCTAAATTCACACATTTAAATTTATTTCTTTCGAATTTCTCCGTTCTGAATGTTATGCGATCGTGTGTTTCTTCCCAACTAAAATATTCTGTAGAGCGAGCACACAGGCAGAAAATCTATGCGAACAAAAATCTCGTCGAAAACTGAGAAAAGGAAAATCATTAGCATTTTCAGTTCTTATGAATTAAGTGAGAAGAAGAAGGTTTGAATTTTCGACGCCTTTTCAAATTGAGCAAGAATTGTTCAGGAAAACCAAGAAAAGTAAAAACATATTATAGTAATTTTTTTAACACCATTTTTATCAATATAAGATATTTATTATTATAAACTCTAACTCAAATCTTTTTAACTTTGTTGGTACAAAACCGGAAAAAATCATCTAAGGAATTGTTCTTTCAAGAAGATCAATCAAACAATTGTTATGGTAGTTTTCTCTCATAAATGAGACTATATTTTAATATCAATCAGATCATAAAATGCAATGTTCTAACACCACACTTAGCATTATTAATTCATATTAAATATATTATAACTGACTAAACGATGACAAAATGTAATAAAAATATATAAATAATATACTTCAAAAATTACCTTTTAGCATATGCAAGCATATGTTTATAATATTGTAAATTTCTGATTTTTAATTGAGTCTCCAAAATCAAATATAACGCGTATAGCAGCACAAGACTCATGTATTTGTACATGTGCTTAAATTACTTTTTGAACACTGCGTTCGCATGCGCATCAAATGAGTTATTAAAAAAAAAAATGTGCTGCTCGTCAATGCGCCTGCTTAGAGCGCACATATATTAAATTGATCTAGATTGATGTTTTGGAAAAGAAGTTTATAACCGAATTTAGTAAAGAAGATTATAAATGTAATATGAAAATAGAATCCCCTTGAGTACTTTTGAGGTATTAAGATCCATACATGTATGAACATGCAAATCCCACGTATACACGACATATTTACGTAAAACTTTTTTAAAGGTAAGTTTTTATGGACTCGACTACGACATATCAAAACATATTAATTTCGAGGCGTTCGGCTGGAATTTTTCTTGTTTCAATTATTATACAGAATCATCCTTAAGGAAGTGTGTTACGGGGTCATATCGCATATATCACAAAAATAATATAGAAAGAACTTGCGCCCTACAAACTTAAATACTAGAGGCTAATAAAAGAACTTGGTAGTGTGTTGAAAAAGAGTGTGATGAAAAGTAGTATATTCCATATTTTTGACATTATTTTGTTTCTAGTTTTATCTCTTAGTATTGAAATTTTGTAATTCCTTTTGTTTTCTTGTTTTTATTTTTGCTTTTGTTTTACATTTTTAAGTCCTTTTCTTTCTTGCTTCTAATTCTTCTAAAAGTTTTCAAGAAAGTTTTGGACCACCTTACAGATTTGCCATCAACTTAATTGTGCTTTCCTAATTCATTTAAACTTTGAGTCTTAACATTATTGTCATAATTAGCCTATTTTGCGCCCTTTTAACTTTAATCCATATTATTTGTGTCATGTCTGATTTCAAGCAAACTGTACGTTCTGTTCTTGCCATAACCTTAATATTGTTTTTTCTCTTTAAGCGCTTAAAAAAGGAAAGAAAAATCTTGTTTAAGTGCACAGAGAAAAACAAAATTTTCCAGCAGAGGAAAAACTTTTAGAAGTCACGGAATTATGCATTTAGTTAAGAGGCATGTATGCCCATACTCTACCAACACTTTTATTATTAAGACACTTTTTTGTGCCTTAGCTTTTCACTCGTATTTACTTGCGACTTTTCTTTTTATTTTATTTTAGGTCATGCATCTAGCACATATAAGTATTAATGTTTGACTTAACACATTACAAGTAAGAGTGCTGTATTCGGCTGGGACGAAACTTAAATACCCTTGCCAATAGGGACATTCATATTTGTATGTGTATTTTGTCAGCCTTAGTGCTAATATTATAACATTTTGTATATAACTGGGACGACTAATATTGCCATAAGTATATTCAAAATGACTTGAGCTGGGATACAACTAGTTGCTACAAGGCTGCGACGATCCACATCAGCACCAATTTGGGTCATAAAATTGTGTTTATATCTGTCATTTTTAGGGTTCCGTACTCATCAGAGTGAAACGGAACCCTATTACCGAGACAAGTGCGTCCGTCCGTCCGTCCGTCCGTCCGTCACAGCGTCCATTCTCCGAAACGGTAAGAGCTAGAGAGCTGAAATTTTCACAGGATGTTGCTGTACCTTGCCGCTACAACAACAAAAACTAAAACTAACAACAAGTCGAAAACTACCAGGTGTCCCCATACAACGAAAAATTATAATTAGCTATAACTCTCGAACCGTTAAAGATAGAAAGCTGAAATTTTCATAGTGTGTGTATTTATAGATGTTCTACAACAAAAAGTACTAAAAGCAACAACAATCCAAAAACTACCAGATGTCCCCATACAACGAAAAGTTACAGTTAGCTATAACTCTCGAACTGTAAAAGATAGAAAGCTGAAATTTGCATAGTGTATGCAATTATAGATGCTTGTCAACAACAAATGCTAAAAACAACAATATGTCGAAACTACCAGGTGTCCCTATGCAACGTAAAAAACATCAGCCGTAACTTTTAAACTGTAAGAGATAAAGAGATGAAATGTGCACAATATATTTACTCGCATATGGCTTACAAAAACAAATGCTAAAAACAACAAGTCGAAAACTACCAGGTGTCCCTATACAACGTAAAGTAACAACTAGCCGTTACTCTCGAACCGTCAGCGACAGAGGGATGAAATTTGCACGTATGTGTATTCACATATGCTCCACAACAACACTTGCTAAAAACAACAACAACTGTAAAACTACCAGGTGTCCCTTTACAACGTAGAGTAATAGCAATAACTCTCGAACCGTAAGAGATAGAGTGCCGAAATTCGCACAGTGTATGTATTCCCAGATGCCTTACAACAGCAAATTACAACAACAACAACCAGTAGAAAATTACTAGGTGTCCACATACAACATAAAGTAGCTGTAAAAACAGAGAGATGAAATTTATAAAATATACATATGTATGTATTCACATACGCCCTTCCATAGATACATTACACATACATACGTACGGAACCCTAAGTGTGCGAGCCAGCCTCGTACTTGACTTAATTTATTTATACATGCAATCTCAGATTTTTTTCGAATATACCGGGCGTGATTAGTATGAAATGCTCTAGGTCATATCTTTTTTAAATCCTGATTTTTTTTTTTCATCACACTAATCCGTCCCAAGGCTCTCGTAGGGGAGTCAGATATACGGCCAACCCCAGTAATATTTTTTTTTCAATAATCGTACCATTCCCTACGAAAAATTTAAGTTCGAACATCTCGAGAATATTTGTTTGATGTGTCTTAGTAGAAATTTTGTTTGATGTCAAAAGCAATCGAAAACATGATGGCACAATATCGACCAATTTTTGTTCTTACAAATCAACCCACTCTAATGTTCATGGAGCTTTAAAATTACAAAGAAGTATATTTCTGGTTCGGCGAAAACATAAAAGAAAAACGAAACAACTGACGTTATTTTGGTTAATGTATGTATTTTTAGGTTTGAGACATTTATTTAAAGAGCACGAGAATCAAAAACTTGTTTTGCTCAAAGCAAAAAACTGCTGAAAAAAGTTAAGTATTTAAACTTAGAGACCAAAACTAAAGACCAGCATAGAAATGGAGACACAAAATACGTAAATGTATTTAAATGTCTATGTAAGAGTAAGCCATTTCATAAACGAAGACAATTTTAAACTAATTTAGGGCTAACAACAGGTACTGGATGACGTTTACCTCATGGTCCAATTTAAACAACTAAACAGTTCAACATTACGATATCCTATGCAGCAGGGCAGCTATCAGTTATCCGGCGCTGCATTATTTTTCAACTAATTTAAAGCTGGCCACTTGTTAGTTAGTTCCCAGAGAAAACAATGAGTAAACTTAGGCTTCTTTTATGCTTTTCGGTGGTAATATGTTATTTGACAAAATTTTCCGCTCATAATATTTTTGTACTGCCAAGTTCTTTTATTAGCCTCTGGATTGATTAATGTACACAAACCCCTTCGCATCATATTTTATAACCAAAGTTCAAGCTGAAAAGAGTTACGGATACCAAAACGTATATAGTTTTTAAAACAAATTTGACAAAAATAAGCGATATCCCACAGCAAAAAATTAAATTCTTATGTTATATATGCACTCAGCGGCAAAATATATTTAAAGCGCTTGAATGGATATTTTTTGGCTTTTCTGCCCTTTGCAAAACACAAGTGACTTAAAAGTTGTGCCATCCGTGTAAACGTATGAAATGGCAGAAATCCGAAAAAAAAGTTTATATTGTCACAGCAGTATTAGAAAATATAGTTGAAAGTCATATTAAACTGTAAAAACTTGTTGAATATTTGTATTAAGTTTAAATTGCTTTATGGAAAAAATTGGATTTTAGTTTTGATCGAAAAAGTTTTTTCTTTAAACTTTTGCTTCAAAAAATATTATTTCAACAAGAACTTAAAATTTTTATATATATTTTATGTTTTGTTAGCACTCTCCTATTTAAATTTATAGTTGACTCCACTTTTATTGTGAACTTTACATTTAATTGAAAAGTCTTTGCTTATGCTGTGGCCCACAAGTTTTTCCTAAACATACCTCCAAGAGATTATACCTTTTTCTTGCCAATGACACATGCATGTACATGCAGACACTTTATCAAATTCTAAAAATGTTTAGTATTTCTTGTGATGTGTTTTTCATTAGATTTTCAAAGAATGTGACGGACGCCAGTTTTAGTGCATGTAAACAAAGGCATGGCATTTTACTGCCTTTGGTATTGTGTAGAGTAGTTGATTTTTTTTTTATCTGGTTATGAAAAACTTAGTCAGCATGAAGATGTAACCTAATAATAATAATAACACCGTAGCCAGAAAAATGGTGCTTACTGAGAAGCATATTTAGTATTAAGAGGCAATATTGGGATCAATTACAGTTGCGCTGTTATAATGTATTATTTCGTATTATTTCGTTCACGATGAGCCACATAAATGATTAATAAAAAAAGTGGTAAAAAGTCTGCAATTTCTAAGCTTTCATATGGATTTATCTGAAATTTAGACTAGTCAAGAAAGTCAAGAAGTGAAAGTTTTGGTATTATGCTGTTTTTACCTAAAGCTGAAGCCAAAGCATGGGCTGTGCATGCTAAAAATTGCCCACCTCGAATATGCAAAAGAGTGTGTTGTCACCAGCCTTCAAAGTTACAAAAGTTAAAGTTATGTTTACAGTTTTCTGCATGACGACCTACTTTAGTTTTTGAGTGTTTCCTAATTTTTAGAATATGTTTGCTATAGCAGCCGGGTAACAACGTATTACAGGAAAATTTCAGCACTCTAGCTCTTACCGTTTTGGAGAAAAGTTCCAATGAGTGATCGACCGATGGATGGACGAACAACAAAGTCTTATTAAAAGGGTTCCGTTTTTATTACTTTTTGAATACGGAACCAACAAAAATAATACTACGAATACAATACCACATCGCTATGACATACAAATTTTGTCACCCTATCTCAATGATAAAAAATGCCAAAATTAGCTCCAGATCAAAAACATGCTTTTCAGACTATAGTCGACAGTTCATGATATCAACGTCAACTTTTTATTGAATAAAATTAATACAGCAAAATTAAATAAAATGAAATAAAAATATGAGCTAAACGAACTAATTTTTACATTTTATAGATGACATACATATATTCCAATTATCTCTTCAGACCATTATAATGCTTTTACAGCTTCATGCTGGATTGAATTTATATCTAGCAAATTATTGAAAATATAAAATACTTTGTTATAGGTGATATTCAGGGTATTTTGCTTAAAATCGTTTGTTTGCTTTCAAATTAGCTTAATCATTCTTAGCTTGTGATCAGGAGTAGAACATAACACTTTATATTGAGAAAAATATTAGTCAGGACTATAAAAATGTAAATCTTCATATTGGTATGAAGATTTACCTCTTTTCAGACCTAGCAAAAATATTTTTTAAATTTCTAATATATATGTATGTATAATATAGAGATTCATTAAAGTAATGATAGGGTTTTTTTGAAGACTAAATTTTCAAATATGAACTTAATTATTTATTTGCTTTAAGAGCCAATTGAATTAATTTACGTAAAAAATTAAGCCATTTTTAAAAAAAACTTGCTGTCTCTTCAGCTGTCTATATGACGAAGACATTTCAACTCACCAGTAGACTTGGAAAATTCTTTTCAAATTTCTTTTCAAGTCTACTGATGAGTTGATTAGCACCAATGAAATGTCTTCGGCATATAGACAGCAGAAAAAGACAGCAAGTATTTTTTAAAAAGGTTCATTTTTTAATTTCTTTTTCAGTTTTTCTAATCAAACATTGGAAGGTATTCCAACCATATTAACCATTTTTAACATAGTACTAGTCAGCGCATTTTGCTGGAACACATTGTAGTTTCAATTAAGCCATGCAAAACTGTTACTGTTTCACAGCTTCATTAACTTTAAGATTTTCAATTGAAAACTGTTTTAGCTTTTACTTATTTGCTCTGTTTTTATTAAGTACTTAAAATGCAAAACCCATATAATAATAATTTTAATATTATACCAGGATATTATTATAAAAGAATTACGCGAATCACATTATTTTATCTTTGATTTTGCTTTAGGTGTTTACGTAAAAGAAAAAAACTTGTCTCGAAAAAATTACATCACCCAAATCACTGAATTGCTCTTATAATTTTAATTTATATTCATTAGTGAAGCTAATTTTATATCTAACATCATTAACATTTGCATAAAATCTAAAGTGCTGGGAATAGAGTAATAAAAGCATAATGTGTACTTTTTTTAATAACATTTCTTTGCATTCGCATTTCGAAAATGCTCGAGGTGCAAGTATTTCGGAAGAAAACTTGCATAGCGAAGGCAAACAAAAAAGGAAGTAAAACGTAAAATTAATATTTTGCTCTCTTAATTGTGCTCAGAATACATTGGGAAAAAGAATAGAATGAAATCTACAAGTTATAAATTTTCTTTTTATGTATAGTAAGCAGAGCTCGAGCTCTCATTCAACTAAAAATTAATTTCAATGCCTTAAAAAATCTATTTATAAAAAAAAAAAATATGCACAAAAACTTAACTTTCTTTAGGAAATAAATACCTCTAACAAGACATCGCAAAAATATATTACTGCTTCATTTCAAATCGTCCAAGTATTTTTTACAAAATAATGAAAAGAAAAAAAATTTAAAATATGCTAAAAAAGTTACAAGCAATTCAAACTCCTTCCTTAATTTTAGGTAACACTTTATAAGTGATTTATAGGAGCACACAACAGCATCGTACATGACGTAGTTTGCCATTTTAAGGTCACGTAATTCTAATACAATAACATAATGGTGTAAATAAATGTTTGTAAACAAAACATGCATTGTACTGCAGTATATTTTTTCCAGCTGTCGCCACTAAAAAATAAAACACGAACTTTTTGCAAAATAATTGGGGAAAAAACAACAAAAATTTAATTTCTATGCCTGAGTGAAGAAATAAAGAAACTGCTTCGCATTTATTTTACATTCAAAGTATTACGTACGTAATGCTCATCACATATAAACTAAAGCATGACTTTAAATTTCTAACTTGTTATGATACATAATATACACTTTTTAAATATTGGGAAATAATTTGTATACCCTTTACAAGTGTTAAGAAAATATATAAATTATTCATTCCATTTGTGGCTTCCTGGTGTTTTAATATCCGGCCCGTCAATCTAGTATATATGTATATTCTGCATCAGTATCGACAGAAAAGTCAATTGAGCGAAGTCTGTCTGTAGGCTCTTAAATGCCATTTCTAAGAAAACTACTGCTGGGTGTATATTGCGTTGGTAGGATCAAGTAATTCGGTCTCTTGTTAGAAAGAGCTGGATATCGGTAGAGAAAGTGTTTGATACTCTTCTCTTCCTATTCATCTCTGCAATCTCTGCGAAGTCGTTGTATGGAAGATTTAGTCTTTTCGCATGTACTCCCATATGATAGTGTTGTGTTAGAACAGCTTTTATGCTGTTTAGCATTAGTCGCGGAAAATTCAACAAAGATAAGATTTTCTTGTAATTATAGCTGGCCCATAATAGCTCCGATATTCGACAGGTGATCTATCGTTTTATTAGCTGTATACAACTATTGAGTAGTACACCAATGAATTCGAACTTCTTCTCCTGCTGTAAGTGAGCATCAGATCTCACCAGTTCAGCTTCCACCATATTGCCGGACATACTGTTGTGTCCAGAAAACCGCGAAAGTGGATGAAAATTTTAATTTTTTCTGTTAACGTTTTGAAATAATGTTTCACAATAATGTTAAAATAACATTTTTATTATTTGGAACGTCCATTAAACGCCGAAGAAAAAAAAAGAAATGCGATCGGGGGACCCCCGTTAGGAACGAAGTTCCTTACGTTTTTGTTTTTCATCTTTGAATGTAATACAAGGTGAAATCTGTATGTTTTATTTTGTGTTGTTTTTGAAATTTTATGTTTCTTTAAATTTTTGGAACGTTTCCCAACTAATTATTATTTATAGTGTCTCCGCTGCTGTCAGCGACAGTACACCAATACACATAAACAGCTCACACGCTTTCGTGACGATTTCTACTAATTTCCACTACCAGCAAGCCGCGTTAAAGAACTTCGTTCCAAAAAAATTTCGGACATTGGTTTATACCGAGATATGGTTAAAACTGTTTTCTCAAGAAGTTATGCCTGTACGAGAGCAGAAACACTATTTTGCACCCACAAGTTTGCGTTATATTTAAATAAGCTTGCTTTAAAGCAGGAAGTAAACGTTTGCGACATCGATGTCGAGATACAGCAGAAAACGATTTTTGTAGAAGTCAGGAATGTACGTGAATAAAAAAAATGCATGAGACCGAAACGGTTACCAAAAGCTAACTAAAAGGTAAAAAATTGGGCTAAATACTTACATAGAAAAATATATAGCTGAGCTGTTGCGAAAAAGTTTTTCTTAAGAAGTTGGGCATGTACAACAAATTAAACCAGTTCTTGTACTGAAATTTAGATATCATAAAATAATATGAATATGGACACCAAAAAGTAAAAGCCATCGACATCACTCCAATTAGCCAATATATAGCGAAAACCGATTTTCATAAAGCTGGACTTTACGTAAATAAGAGTCGGTTTTTGTACTAAAATGTATGTATAATAATTAATTAAAATATAATAATCAAAATCAAGAAATAAAAATTTCCAACATAATTCCATAGGTAAGATATAGCGAACACCAATTTCTCAGGAAGTTGAACCTGTATGTTTTGGTGCCAAAAAGCGATCGTTTTATGGTTCTTATTATAACTTTTGGTGGTTATAAAATAATTTTATTAGGTTTTATAAATGAGCGTAAGGTCACTTAATTCTCAATAATTATATTTTCTATTTATTGATAATTTTTCGATATTTCGATACGCCTTTGTGTATCTTCTTCAGGAAATACAGAAAGATACACAAAGGCGTATTGAAATATCGAAAAACTATCAATAAATAGAAAATATATTTATTGAGAATTAAGTAACCTTACGGTCATTTATAAAACCTAATAAAGTTAAATAAAAAAGGTCGAAGAACGAGTATCCAGAACGTTATAAAATAATTTTATAAAACACAAAAACTTATAATAACGATTTATGTACATCGAATCTAAGGGCCTAGCAGAATGGAGCACTCTTCCTTTTCCTTTTTTCTCTTACTTTACAAATATTTAATTTACAAATTCATATCAATATCGCATATATTTCCGATCGACTAACTATTCTAATGTATCTCAAGCAGTAGCTAGGAAGGTATAATATTATCTAGATAATTAATTGTTGTTGCAATAACTATTTTTCGTTTTTTTATAAATACATTATCCAAGCTAAATTAGCTTGTCAAGCGTTTTTTGTTGCCTACACCATCCACTTTCATGCAAAAAAGCACAAATACGCTTTTTTTGATTTAAATTAGTTGATTTAAATTTGTCTGTTAATTTAAATGTGATGAGCATTTTTTATGCATTAAGTGATATTTCCAAGTACTAAAAGTAAATATCTCTTAGTTACTGGACACTATAATAAAGGGTATATGTATATCACTCGACAAAGCCGAATAAACCAATCTTATTTGTTTTCTGTTTTAAGTTAAATAACATATCAGAATTCTAACTTTTCCATACTCCTAAAAAAATTGCTATAAATGGTAAGAAACTTTAGCTCGGTGGGGTGGGTTGGCAGTATATGTTCACAACGGTAATATAAAATGACTATGATAGTTAAATTAAATATCTATTCATTTCGATATTAACACTCAATTTATTAAAAAGCAGTGCATACCGTTCGAATTTTCACCACTTCATTACCATTCTCGAGGAATTTTTAGTTCCATATGAGGGCATTATAATAGTGGCTTGTGTTAATAATAATTTGTTAGCTAACAATTCTTCAATTGTACCAATGTATGCTTTGGATATTTATGTTTTAACACTCACATTCCCAGTAACTATCACAATGCATGCATACTATGATTTACTAATATTTATCAACAGTAAAAAAGTAAGGTACTGATTTATAAACAGCTTTCAGCTCCACTATTTCCCAAGCATGACTTTAAATTTCTAACTAATCATATGCCTGCGTCTAGGGATAATACATATATTTGGATAATACAATTTGCACAATATTGGTTTCACTAACTTACGCTGATAGTCCTTGCTGGAATCAGGTTTCTTTATTAACAGTCTTGAGTCTCAACTCTCATTCATTTGAGAAAACGTAAATTATTTGATGGAGCTTTGTGGTCTAGTAAAAACTAAATGTAGTGGACATAGGCAGCCGCCATGCCTTAGCACTGGAAAGAAAGCACTAATAAAAAGACGTAATGAGGTAAGAATTATTTTCTGAAAGCAATGCATCTATTTGCTAGAAGCAAAGTTAAGAAAGAAGTTCGGTCTGCTAAATTTCAGTACTACCAGGAAAAATTTGCAACTTAAGTTGATACCAAGGCTGAATGAAAAGAAATCTGCTAACCTCGCATGGCCCGCAAAAACTTGCCATCTTCTAATCACATTGTTGATGTTAATTCCCATAATAGTATTATTTTTTTTTTATTTTACATTAGTATACCCACACAAACAAAAAAGGTTTACGATAATCTTTACTTTGCATCATTGGAAATTCCAAATAGTTTTCAGTACGTTTACAAGTTTGGGGTACATGAATATTTTTCTGCTATTAAATCTAATGTGATTGGCTTAGACGGTATTAATGTAAAATTCTCAAAATTGCTGACTCTGAAGCTGCTGTCATATATTGCGTACATGTTTAACTCAATTCTAACAAAGTCAACCGTTCTTGAAAAATAAACGACATCAAGAATCATTCCCATTTCCGAGTCCAATAGCAAGTTCTGAGTGGTAGTAATAGCAGCAAAGATTTGAGCCAATTATATACAACCCAATGAATAATTATCTATCTCGCAAAAATTACTGTCTTAAAGACAATCTGGCTTCTTAAAGACAATCTGCAAAAATTATATAAAGGTTTTAACAGATGTAGTTGAAGATATTTGATCTAAACTTGATGCCAGTATGGTGGCATTCTTAGTTTACAGCAAAATTTTCGACATTGTAGATCATTAAGTATCAGTAGCAAAGCTTCAGAAATTTTTTATTTTTCAAGTTCGCGGTTGTTACCTTCCCAACCGTTTTCAAGAAGTGAAGATCAATGATATAGAATATGTGTCATATTCTATATTCGAACTTGTTTCATTTTACTTTTGCATAAACGTCCTGCTTGATATACCTGCTTATGGGTAATACGCATTCTACGTATACGTTGCAAATTTATAACTTCATCAACATTAACGAACGTACTAGCTGTGTGAACAGTATTGGGAACGACTTGAGAGAGAAATCAATTGCTGTGCTAATCTAATTGTATGCACACACGCTTCAAAATTTAAATGCATTTTTCTATCACCGTACAGGAGGATTTTGAGATAAGAATTGAAGATATTGTTATGGATTTTGTAAATTTGGCCTCCAAGCATTGGGTGTAATTTTTAACGATCGATTCTTCTAGTGTGATCATGATAGTACTGTCATGGTAAGAGCTATAGTAAATTCCGTGGCTTGTGGTCAATTAAGAGGTCAACACCTTTTTCCACAAATTTAATCAAATTCGCACACTGTTACAAGGCTGCGAGCGAAATTCACGCAAATTGTTACAGTGTGCAATCAAAGCTTGCAAATGACTATTGCAATACGAATAATTTGTTCAAAACAGAAAAGGTGATTAGGGATGAAGCCGAAAACCCTATTTTAATGCTTTGTACTCATGTTTTTACACTAAGACCGAATTAAATAAGTAAGTAGTCTTTGTCCCTGATTGTTTTTTGGTTAAATGTTAATTAAATATTTATAGTATTTTGCTTTAGATTAAAGCTGCCTTAATTGGACTTATTGAAATAAATTTTTTTTTTCTATTAGAAGAAATATAGTTTTTCTACCTTATTATTAGTTTAAACACTTTGTTATTTTGCTCTGGCTGGAGGGAAATTATTTCTGTGTATTCAATAAGTCTCTTATGGTTTTATCAAATAATAAATTATTTATATATTTCTTTTCAATACTATGACTTCATTGTTCAAAACAACTTACTTATAGGCATTTAGTTGAACTGTCTTTCAACATTAAATTAATATGTTTTGTTTTGTACTACACTTAAAAAAATATGGCTAAGGTAATCATATTCGAAGCTAACAATATTAGCTGCTAAATAAAATATGCAGGTTTTTATCGACTCTACTTTCAGTGACTGGGTTATTGTAGTCACTAACCATGTTGTTGCTATATTCAATCACAGTCTTATTATGTCGCACCATATTATTAACGTTTTCAACCCTACTCTTGTTGCACCCAGCTACTGTTATTTTTTAACATACTATTGCCTCAACCAAACAAACTATTGTAAATTTTAGTCAAACTTTTATAGTTTTCAACGATACTTTTTTCAAATATAATTTTTTTTTTATATTGCAGTTTGCACAGGACAAAATTTGCATGTGGCTAAATTTAACAAAAACATGGTACTTCATGTCTAGTATGATGCAATTTGACAGCAATGCAGTTACCCTAAATCTTTTTTAACAATATGGTTCAGGGTGACAGTATTATCTTTCTAACTTTGCGCTGGCCCTGGCAATATTCAAACTTTAGCTTGAATTTATGGACGAACTTTATGATTTGATATTGTTAATTACTTCATTTGGGCTTTAGTTGGATTCTTATTTGTCACAATTGAGAAAGATTTTTTTATGGTAAAGTTGTACTGACAAACAGAAGTAAAAATTTTTGTTTTGGTAAAATTGTGATCAAATTTTGTAGGGGAAAGAAGAAAAGTAAAGCTAAAGACTTACACCCATATTCATAAAAACTATTGAAGGTTTATTACACGTTTATTTGACAAATATTCCGTAGCGATACGTCAAAAAAGAGCTTAATAAACTTACAATAATTATTATGAATATGGCCTTTAACGACTGTGAACATAGTATGGCTGCTTTGCGTCCACCATGACATTCCCAAGCCTATAAGTCTTTAATTCTACTTTTCTAGTCTCTGTTAAACATATTGCTCAGCACTATTCTGCCTCAAAAATTTCTTTTCAATTATGAAGCAGTTAGTTATTATAAACGTTCAAAGACTATTTATAATAACTAACTGCTTGAAACGTTCAAAGACTATGTGTGATAATAGTGTGGTAATGTTGATGAGGTATATATAATAATTTAATTAGAGAATAATAGTACAATAATATTGCAAAACAATTTCTTAAGTTTTGGATAACTTCCTAAAAACAAAGCAGTTAACATTATAATAGAATGAATAATCATTGATCAAGCAAAAGTCTATTTGTATCACTCTCTATCTGGGTGAAAGTGCCATGAGTGTTGCAAAGTGTGTCAATAATGGAGGAGTTTGGTTTTGATAATGTTCGGATTTTCAGCATCATATCTACAAATACCTTTACATATACACATATAGCGCTTCAAACACAAACTGTGGTCAAATGGCGTACATGTTATTTAGCAATTTAACCAGTTTCCTTGCCTTTAATCAGTTTAAGACAGCAGCTATAGAGACACTATATCATAAATTGAAGTTTTTCTGAAGAACTCTTGACGTTATGGCGGCATTCATTCCCAACGTTTTTCTGTCTCGATACGTATTTGGTGTTTATTTTTCTTTGCAAGAATTCAAGAAAGAGTATTGTGTTAAAAAAACCCCTCGTCAAATATAAAATTTTTTAATTAAAAGCAAATACTTACAGAACTCTTGGCATTTTTATTTCAAAACAATATTTGATTAATAAATACTTTAATTTTAGTTATTTTTATTTCTCCGTATTTTATTTTTAGTTCTACTTTTTTGCTAGTGGGTTGTAGTTTCCTTGTTTAATGTTTTGTTTGCAGCAGTAAAAATAACAGCATCATTTTAGTTTTAAGAATTTTTTTCTCATTCTGTATTATTTTTAATATTTTGCTTTATTACAAATCAAGTTGTTTTTTTTGTCGCATTTGCAATTGCAAGTTTTGGTTGACTGAAGATGTAGTTAGTGAAAACCCTGGAATAAGCTGAGAAATGTGTATAACAAACAAATGGTAGAAAAAGTCTTTATAAAAAGTGTCAAGGGCACCGGGACAGGGAACGGATGTGAGAGTTTTGTTTTTAGCTGAGCAGATGTACAAGAGCTTAAATTACTAAAATTAAATAAGAAATGAAGGCGGCATAAAAATTTACAGAAAAGGTTATCTCATTGGAAAGTTTAAGATTTTTAAGATTTGTTGATCAGCTGCCAGAATAAGTGAAATAACAAGCAATTTTAATAGAGACTTACTATGGTTTTTAATCGTATTTTTTTGGTGATAGTTTAGGTTTTTATGTGTTTTTTTTACATTTTGCCCACCTCTAATTCAAGCCCAGAACATCTGGGTTTAAATTATCATGAATTGAATTACAGAAAAGGGCTATTTCTGCTTATAAAAAATAACGATCGCTTTTTCGTAAATACTAAGTATAGAGAGCTTCCAAGTATGGTGTTCCGTTTTTCCATCGTTCAACCGTTCAATAATGCGGCTCAGGTGAAGATAATAGAAAGCAACTCCGCCAGATTGTTTAATTTTTGCGAGTAATAAATAGTAGATAGAAGTTCTGGTTTCGGGTGCATGGATGTTTACGAGAGTAATACATTTTTTAGGCTCCGTTCTCGTAGGATGAAAAAAGAACATTATTTCTGAGACTCTCCTAGATTATCCCATAGAAATAAAATTATAAAATACCCTAATCTGGATCCACATCCTTCAGCTTACAAGATAGGTACTCCACACTGCTAATCACTTGCACTACTAGATTTATCCCATCTGCTTTTGTACTTTGTTTGCATCATAAAGAAACAGTAAATGAAAGGATATCACAGATATTACAAAGTATGTATGGGCGTGTATGCAACTCACTACATATACATTGTCGCTAAGTTGCGAGCAAATTATTGAATATCAGAAGATAGCACAAGGAAAAAAGCTGCATTGAACATTAAAATGGATAAGTAGACGAGAAAATTAATTAAAGTATTAACTTGTCTTGACTTTATTTAGTTTATTTTCTTTTTTCCGTAAAGCAAAATGCGTAGCAATGTAATTAATTTACTTTAATGTTGGCGTCGCTGCTTTCAATTTTGCAACTTGGTTGACGGCTAAGTGTTTAGTTTGCCGATTTAGAAAAAATCTTGTGAATTTGAAGGTTTTTTTATGTGCTATATATTGGTTTTGAGTAAATTAAATTAAAATATAGAATCGAAATATTTGGAATAATATTCACTCATGTGCATCAGTTTGTGGCTCGTTAAGATGGTGTATTAAGGATTTTACCATTTTTCATCATATTTAAACGTTTGTACCTATGAATTTTTCGGGTAATATTAGCAGAATTCTTTTTACATCGATCACTGTGGAACCAATAATCCATAAAATTTACTATTGGCGATAGAGTTCGTTAATGATATCTAAGAAAACAATAATTAATTTAGCCCAAATCGGATTAGAACAATATTGTGGTAAAAATTGCTTTTAAAAATTAGGGCTACCAGCAAAAAAGTGAGGAAAATTAAGTAGAAAATTTATAAAAACTAATTAAACGAGTAACTTGTAATATTAAGGAATAAGTACTGAATATAACTATAATGCTAGGTATAAAAGAAAAAAAATCACTTCAAAATTTTTATGAAACTTTGAAAGAAGTGTGATATTTTCCAATAAGGAAAAAGGCGAATAAGAAGTTGTTCTGAAAGTTTTTTGTGTTACTTTTCTCGCAGCATACTTAATTTTTCAGCATGATTATGGAGTTTAAACGCTAGTCATAAAGTCTTGATTCATAAAATAGTAGAACGGAAATATAAGGATGCTACAAGAATCCCCGACATACATCATTGTAATATTTCAAATTTGAATCGTCTGATAAAAATAGAAACAATTATAAATTTTTGTGATTGGGGTAACCTAACAGTGAAATATTCGAAACAGATCTGGGCCGCACAACTGAAAGCCATTAAAGGACATTTTAAATTTGCTTATACAAAAATAGATTACAATCATACTTCAAACCAGTTAGGCTGTTAAGGACGACCACTTAAATGATAAAGGGCAAAAACTAGTAAAAACAAGTAAGAGTGCTATATTCGGCTGGGCCGAATCTTAAATACCCTTCACAATGGTACATACATTCCGATTGATTTTTGGTGCGAAAAGTTGTTTTATTTGGCTTTTAAATGGGCCGATTTTTTCTGAATTTCAATATGAGATCCACTACCGGGATTTAACACAGGCTGCAAAACTTTTATTTAAATAATTCCTAATATGCTCAAGTTCAACCACTGGGTGACACCAATTCTTTTTAATATCAATGAAATAAAGAAAAGCAAAATGTATTTCTTAATTATTTATCAGTTAACTTTATAGTAAAATTTATTTAACAAAAAATTGCATATAATTGCATTATTTTTGAATTATAATGCTAAACATTGCCATTAAGTGTGATTTGCTTTTCAATTTACTTACTTATGTGGGTACATGCATACGTATGTATGTATGTATCTATAATAGAAAACTCTAAAATAAATTCTTTATTATTGAATATTTTCAGTGTGTTCCATAAAACAATGATTATATACATACATATATACATACATACATATTTACATTGCTTGCTTTTACAAAATTATTTTTTTCTTGTGCACGTTGTTGATGATCTATTGCGTATCATCATACACATGTGTGTGTGTATGTACATATGTAAGTACGTAGGGAAACCCAAAATGATTTTTTGTGTGAATGAATTTGAAGACGCAATTGTTTAAAAGAATTTCATTGCGTACCCTTTTTTCAACAATTCTTTATATCACTTTCATTTTCAAGCTCGTGTATACATATGTACATACATACACATTTTTACACCAAAGCAAAAAAATTGTTTATGCTAACATACTTGCACGCATACATACATACATATGTAGATACATACATACAAACGTATCTACATACATACATATGTACATACATACATTCATACATGATCGCAAATATTTTCGAATTTTGCTTTTAAACATTATATACATACATATGTATGTATGTACCATTATGATCGATTTTTGGTACCAAAAGTTGGGTGCATATGGGCCGATGTCCAAAAATTTTCTAATTTTGCCCCTAAACAGCCTGTATGTACCATTCCGACAAATATTTAGTGCAAAAAAACTGTTTCGTTTAGCTTCCAGGCCCGACTTCTTGAGATATCGGGAGGCGCTATATCTCGAACATATACGGGCCGATGACAAAAAGATTTCCAGTTTTGCTTCTGACTAACCTATATGTATCATTCTGATTGATTTTTGGTGCCAAAAGTTGTTTTATTTAGCTTATAGAGCCGATTTCTTGAAAAATCGGGAGACGCTATATCTCACGTATATATAGACCGATTGCAGACATTTTCAAATTTTGCTTTTAAACACCTTATATGTACCATTCTGATCGATTTTTGGTACCAAAAGTTGTTTTATTTGGCTTTTAGAGCCGACTTCTTGAGAAAACTTGAGGCGCTATATCTCGAGTGTATATGGGCCGATGTCCAAAATTTTCCACGTTTGCCTCTAAATAGTCTATATGTACCATTTTGATTGATTTTTAGTGCCAAAAATTGCTTTATTTGGCTTAAAGAGCGGATTTCTTGAAAAATCAGGAGTCGCTATATCTCAGACATATATGGACCGATTTTAAAAATTTTCCAATTTTGCTTTTAAACACCTTATATGTTCCATTCTAATCGATTTTTGATACCAAAAGTTGTTTTATTTGGCTTTTAGAGCCGACTTCTTGAGAAAACGGGAGGCGCTATATCTCGAGTGTATATGGGCCGATGTGGAAAAATTTTCCACTTTTGCCTCTAAATAGCCTATATATACCATCTTGATTGATCTTCGGTGCCAAAAGTTGTCTTATTTGGCTAATAAAGCCGATTTCTTTAAAAATCGGGAGACGCTATATCTCGGATATATATGGGCCGATTTCAAAAATTCCTTCATTTCTAGGATTTAATGAGCACTAAAAATGATATGATTTAGTTTTTAAGAAAAAAATTTTTTTCAAAAATCTGAATACAAAAATTACACAAAATATCCCTCAAAACCCGGTTTTTTGAATATATCTCGGCTATCCGCGGACCTATCTTACTGAATTTCAATAGCAGACCCACTACCGGGGTTTCACACGTTTTAGCGAAAGAATGAGGTTTCTATCTCAAACCGTTTTCTCAGAAACGGTATTTCAACGACTACAGACGGACAGACGGACAGACGGACAGACGGACAGACGGACCGACGGACAGACGGACAGACGGACAGACGGACATCGCTCAATCGTAATCGCTATTGATGCTGATCCAGAATATATATACTTTATGGGGTCTTAGATGGATATTTCAATGCGTTACAAACGGAATCACAAACTTATATATACCCTTACACATTTATGTGAAGGGTATAAAAATATGCTAATGAAATTAATTATTCAAAATTAGTAAAGGTTTCCTCCTTAACCTCACCCATTTTTAAATGAAAAACCATATTAAAAAAATTAATAAATAATTTTAATATATTTCATGTGCTAAAATTTATATTAAAAAAAACTTATCCCCTAAATAAATAATATTTAATTAAACGAAAAGAAAAATTATAGCTAAAATTAATACTTTATTATTTGATTTTTTTCGACCAATGTTTTTATATTTTATATATTTTTTTTCTTGAGCTAAAGGTCTTTTTTTTAATATTTAATTATTGGAACGCAGTTCCTTAACGCGGCTTGCTGGTAGGGGAAATTAGTAGAAATCGTCACGAAAGAGTGTAAGCTGTTTATATGTATTGGTGTACTGTCGAAAAGCAATTGTGTATGATTGGCGGTGTCTCCACTGACAGCAGCGGAGACACATACCAATAAATATTAATTAGTTGGAAAACGTTCCAAAAATTTAAAGAATCATAAAATTTCAAAATTTCAAAAACAACACAAAATAAAACTTACAGATTTCACCTTGTATTACATTCAAAGATAAAAAGAAAAACGTAAGGAACTTCGTTCCTAACGGGGGTCCCCCGACCGCATTTCTTTTTTTTTTCGATATTTCGCTCTCCTTCGGCTAGCTTCTTCAGGACAATAATAATGAAAATATTTTTTATTGGTTATTTTCATAAATCAATAATAATAATAATGAAAATAGTTTTTATTGGTTATTATTATTATTGATTTTTGAAAATAACCAATAAAAACTATTTTCATTTTTATTGTCCTGAAGAAGCTATCCGAAGGAGAGCGAAATATTGACAAAAATATTAAAAAAAAAATACCTTTAGCTCAAGAAAATAAATATATAAAATTAATACTTATAATAAAATTTTATTTATATCATTAAGAAACAAAACTTGTTGTTTTTTTTTTAGCGATAAACCGTCCCAGGAAACGCAACCGCAGTAAAAGCATGAAACATTCTTGAGTAATTTGCAAAATTTCATTGAGGATTAAGAACAGAATTTAAATTTGTTGAACCGTTTTCAATAAATTTAGGCACTATAATTTTGCAAAATTTTAGCGAATTTTTGCAAATTTTCATCAATTTAATTTACTAAATATGTTTAATATTTTTGAGGCATCTTATTAGTCTTTTACATAATTTTCAAATTTTGCTTCAGTCACTTTATTTGCAACTGTTTTCTATCGAAAAATTGGTATTTTTGGCGAATTTTCACTTTTATACTTCAGTTGTGTTAAGTTTTCAAAAAAAAAAAAAAAAAAATTTAGTATATTTTTGCATAATGCGCAAATGCGAAGCATTTTGTTTTTTTCTTAGTGTAGTTTTGCCTTTGCAAACTTATTATTATTATTTTGACATTAAAACACACGAGACACAGTGTGAGTTCCTCAAATATTAGTAAAATTTTATACATACCTAAAAGAAAAATAATATGTGAAAACAAAAGAGTGGTTATAAATGACATCAATTAGGGGGTCTGAAAGATCTTTTCTGAGATTTCAAATTGTGTTTCACTTCAAAATGTGTTTCAACTGGTATTTTCAAATTTATAAGTATTAGGTTTTTCACCAGTTTCGGGAAATTTTATGTAGCTAAATCTGCCTCCTCAAAACAAAATTTTTAAGGTTTGCCGGAAATGAGAATTAATATTCGGTTTTCTTCGACCCCTTATTTATATATTAAATATTGCAATTTGCTTGAGCTGAAGGTCGTTTTGTGAAACATGAAAAAATTTTTTTGGTATTTATTCGAATATTTTTGCCGATATTTTGCTCTCCTTCGAAAATATTCTTGCAGAAGCAAAATATTGAAAATAATATTCAAATAAATACCAAAAAATATGTATCCTAGCAATATTTTCAGCTTCTTTTATCTTGCAAATATAAATATGAATTTTTGTTATTTATTTTATCTCCATAGTTCGAGGTTTGGTTCTTACTTGCTCAATGTAGGGAAATAATTTTTGATACTCAATTGCAAGAATCAAAAAATTATTGATCAGCTAGAGATGAAAATTTCACCTTTACTACAGTAATTATCAGTACCCACTGTGCTTGAACTCTCTTAAATTACCAAGGTTAAAATTATAGCAAGAAATTTTCAATAAATAAAAAGTTTTCTAGAAGAACAAAATGTAATTTTTGCAAAAAATTTGTATTTTAGTTCTTCCCACGCCTTCAACAGATTATTAATTTCATACCTTTAATCCACCACGTAGCAAATTAAACCAACTAATAAATATTCTTAGGTTTAAACTATGGTCGAGCAAAAAAATTTCAAAGTAAAACTTTTATTTTATTTATTTTTTCTCTTACCGTTTAGACTATAATCACAACAAGAGGGTCGCTTAGGACTTCTAAGCCTTGGTGAAAAATAACCTTAAATAAAATAATTTTTCGTCCTTTCTTCTTATCTGTTTGCTTGTTTGGTTCCTTTCTTCAGCTTAAATTGTAAAGAATACCACAGCTGGTTGACGTAGCAGAGCTCAAACTGTAATATTTTATGCCAAACCTCAACATTTTACTTTTTGTTCATCATTCTTTTTTCTCTGCTGCATTTCTTGCTGCCCTTGTTGTGTCTGCATCCAATACACAACTTTAGAAAAAAATATTTGCCTTTTGTGATTATATGGTTTTTGTGATTTTTGATATAAAAAATTATATGAGTTACTTTGTTAAGAGATTTAAAGCAAAGAAAAACAATATATTTGAAATATCTCTTCAAAGTGGCTGAGTTGAATGCAAAAGTTTTACCTAAGGCAACTTCTTTTACCCGTTGCATTAGCATCTTATCTATCGTGGGTGCTACGCTTCCTGTTACTACAACAATGTATGTCAAAATAAGCACCATTTTTGTTTGTTGATATAATTTCACATTAAAGGTTGCTGCAGTATCATTTTTAACGTTACTGCCACTGTAGTGGTCATGCTGCTTAAAATATTTTTTTTCCTCAAGAGGCTTCAAGGTGTTTCTAGCAAAAAAAAAGTGCAGTGTTTTTTTTTTTAAGTTAAAAGGTTATTTATCACCTTCATCAGCAATTAAATTATAGCAGTTTTTAGAGGAAAGACTGTTTTAGATTTATAAAGCAAATCTTAACGACATGCTGGCAGCGTTTTAAGGTTTAATAATAAAAGCCCAATTTCAGCACTTTTTAATTTGGCCATGAAAACTAATATTTGATGCTTTGTATTTGTGGAATTTTCACCGAGGTCGTTTGTTGTTGTACTCATGTATAATAGGTGTGCAGTGGAAGTAGATGAACGTACGTTTTTGACTAGTAAAACTACCAGTAAACTACTACAATATAAATTTGTAGCAGTTCCGGCTAATAGTATATTCCTGTTGTTTCTAGTTTAACAGTTCCCCTTTCGTTTAATCACATTATATGTGTATACTGGATACAAAAAAGTCAAATTAGTCGTAGTTTATTCAGCCTAGCTGGTGGTTTATCTAAAACGAACACAATTCGTTTTTCTGGAATTTATAATATTATACACATATACGAAACCAAATTCATGTACATTTTGTAAAAGCAGAGCAGTACTCAAAATAAGGGTTTTATGACGTTAGCTTTCCTTGCTTTTTCCATTATTGTCCTTAAAATTTTTTTTATGAATTTCAGTAAATATTACTTGCTTTCTACTCACCCATACAACCCCTCTTCAGTGGCTTCAGTATGTACCATAAGTACCAATCCAGTATAAAACCCAATAGTACTATTCCAGCTATGTTAAATTCATAGCTAATGACATTGCGCCCACTTTAGTTGTTGTTTAAGGATTTTTCTTTTTAATACATTTATATTAGATTACTTGTTCAGGCTTAAGTTCAACCCTTGGTTTGTCACTATTTTTATTAATATCAATTAAGTAAGGAAAAGTAAAATTTAATAGCTAGGTGGACAACCGGCTGTTTCTTTTTTATTTTAATATTTAAGTTAATTGGTTTTTCATTATTCGGACTTTTTCTTACATAATTATTTATGTATTAAGTTTATCCGGCTCAAGTTCTTTCTATATTATTTTTATGATTGTGATAAATTAAAAAAGACAAAGAAGACATCAAAGACTTATAGCAGGGTGGACAACTAGTTGTTTCGAAGCCGCCACACTTTCACGTCAGCACCCGTCCTTGAATTTAGGGGCTAATGTTTCTAAAAAAAAAAAAGATAGACAGAAAATATACAACCCGTATTTTTTTCAACCCGTATTCTATTACACCTGTCAGCAAACTGACCATAAGTACTTAATTGGGATGTTAAATATCTTGAATCAATACTTAAGATAATATGTATTTCATGTGAATAAAAATGTGATATAATATTTAATTATTTTGACCCCTTTTTTTTCTTATATTTTATATATTTATTTGAGCTCAAGGTCTTTTGGAATTTGAGCTCAAATAAATATATTAAATATAAAAAAAAAAAAAAAAATGTGATATATATATATATACATACATATTAAAATATAAAAATAATTTTTATTTTAACATCAACTCTACTCTTCTAGTAACGGTTAACTAGTTCTGATGGCGTATATCGCTTAAGTCTTCTGGATGCCATGGTTTCGTTAGCAGGCAACTGTCTGACCTCTGTGGTAACATGTTGTGTTGAACGAGTAGTATGTTTAAGGCAGTTGATACGGATGATTTCTTTCACTGTTTTGACATCTAGATCTCGATGAATGTCTTCATTCTCTAATATTCCATTCAGCGTTAACAATAGTGGCATAATAATTTACACATAGGGGTTGAATTTGGCCTGATTAAGAGTATAATATAACACATTTATATAACACTCAACCAGGCTAAGTTCAAACTCGTCATGATTTCATATGTTATGATTAATTTAGAAGTGAAATAAATTTTTATTTTTTTTATTCATTTCTTACTTTTATCATAAAGTAAATTACTTTAAAGTACTAAATCGTTTTAAATAGATATTTGACGCAAAACATATTTTTTCCTATGAATGTAACTCCAATTGTGGCACCCGTATAGCTAGCAGCGCATAAGCTAGCTATTTATTATGGCGAACTTTTTAAGCTGGTTCAACTTTAAACCCACTTTGTTTCAAAAGTAGCTAACAAAAATAGCAACAGCTATAACATGCTATTTTGTATCTAAAACGTACTGACTTTTGCGGTTTCATTATGATTAAGGTCCATTGTATGCAAAAACAGTAGAATTTACATTAAGAAACACTTCGGTCTTAAGCCACAAAAGTAAACTATTAAAACAACATAGGCAAACATTAGTGCATCTAACGCATATAAAATGTGGTGCATACTAGGATTAATAAGACTAATTTAGAAAAACATCTTTCTGCACAAGGAATGCGAGAGACCGAGTTAATAACAGTACATGTATAAAGCTATTCAGGATTGTTGCAGAATCCAAGTCAGAATTGTGAGTTATCAGAATTCAAAATCAATTCTGATTTGAATTGGTGTCATGAAAGCGTCTTGGCTGATTCGAACATAAGTAAAACCCATATTCGAATCAGCTGTTTTGTTTTGGTTGTGCTATTGTTTATATTTTGCAGTAGATTTTCACGTATATTTTGATAATTATTTTTCTATATATTAAAAAATCTTTAAAAAAATGGTAGAGGCAATAATTTTATATATATTGATTGAGGGAAACAGCAATGAGAAAGTGAAACTGAAGATTTTAAGTGAATACACCAATCCATTGGAGCTGCCGGAAACAGCGTAAGTAGACACAAGTAGTATGTACAAGAATGCCAAAGATGTTTTAGCTATAATAAATATACAGATTTATTAGCCAATTCCGTTGAAACAAAGATGCTTTTCAAATGCTGTTGAACATTGTCAAAGTTCATTTGCCTTTTTCAAACATTTCCAGTATTGTTCAGCTAGCTGCAACATTACGTTTTTTGGCAGAAGGATCATTAATTCAGGTCCAAAGATGAACCTTTTCAAAAAATATATTTGCTGTACTTTTCAGCTGTCTATATGCCAACGACATATCGTTGGTGCTAATCAACTCATCAGTAGACTTGAAAAATTCTTAAAAGTTTGTTTGAAACTTAACTACTTATTCCATAATTCCCAAATAATTACAGCGAATATATTTTTTGAAAAGGTTCATTTTTGGACCTGAATTAATACATTTCAATTGGCTCTTAAAGCAAATAAATAATTAAGTTCATAGCAGAAGGATCATATCAAAAATCAATGGGAAATGATAGTTCCGTTTGTCTCGCCAAAAATACGGTGTCAATTGTCTTAAGCAACATACTGAAGGTTTTGCAAAGGCATGTGCGCCCTCAGTGGGTGAAGGTAACAATGGATGGTAACGAAAAAGGATGATGCAGGAACCATTTCTTCACCAAATATAGAATTCCTTCTATAGTTAGTTGTGTTGATGGAACGAACGAACATCAAAATTATAAAACCTGCTGTGGATGAGCATTTATTTTTTAATAGAAAGTGGTATTTTAATATGAATGCCATGAATGCAACTAGAAGCTTATAAGATTGGTGATCCAGCACTGTTGAGAGATTGAGATAACTCTTGCCACAGCGATTCTACCAGCACCTTATCGCGCTTAGTTTAACCGCTTGCCTTTTCTCTTCCATTAACTTTAAAAATATCTCATTTTGCGTTTGATTCCTATGTTTTCCCCTATTGGTCATAAAATAATAATGACAATTTTTGCTTATTTAGTTAAATAAATCAAAAAATAAATTTGCTGACATTGTGAGCCAAATTGTATTTACCAGCCTAAACCAAACATACAAAACTGCCCCCTCTCAGCTGATCAGATTATTTCTGATAAAAAAAAAAAAACGATAAAAACAGATTCTGTGTTACCTAGTTCTGACACAATTGTGATTCGAACACAAAAATGAGAAATATCTGTTTCTGTGACACCAAAATTAGTTCTGTGTCGATTTCAATTCTGATTCTGATAGCAATCAAATTCTACAACAACCCTGATTGGAAAAACATTTGTTTATTTAGCTAATTTTTTAATCTAAAAAATTCATTTTTATTTATTATTTATTTTTTCACTAAAATAAACAGGCTTACAATAAACTATTTAAGTTATTACTATAGATTGATGTCATTACAATTTAAAATAAATCTTACTTAATTCGACTTAATATGCTGCGCCTAAAATTTGCTTGGTGGCCAACCCCACAAAAAAGGAGAAGAAGCGCAGTGAAAGTATCACTTATAAAGTCTCGTAAGCAACCATAGACCGCAATAAAGAGAAACAATTGTGATTTCAAGCAACGAGAAGTATCCTAGTGTTTGAAAAAAAGAGTAGACTACAAGATAATAAATTCATCAATAGAGCCGTGGCATTCCTTATTCTAACGAAATTCGCACAATTCATATACATGTTTGATATGCCAGTCGTATGAACTTTATTGAGATAAGAACAGTATAGCAATATAGACAGGCATTTTAGAGTAAACATGTTCTAACATAAAGGGTTCTACATGCGCGAACATTACGATTCCAGCACATTCTATTAAGCTCATAAATATCAGGTTGACTATGAATACAATTGTGTACCAAATTATGCTATGTTTTACATTTTGATACAAATATCTGTCGGGTTGGGCTTGGCACGTATCACCACCTTTGTAACCCTTTTTTGATGTTCTTATTTTCTCAACCACTGTGCTATACACATTTAACTAAAATATTCATAATGAAAATGGCAACCAGAAGAGAAAACCAACAATAAAAAAAAAGAGCAAAATATTGTTTTGATTTATTTCCTGCTAGAGTAGCTTGTGATTTCATCATTTTTCATTTTTACTTTTTCATACCATCGTTTTGCAATTATTTTGTTATATATTTTTTCCATGAACTTTGTTGTGCACAATATTAAATATGCAGTTAAATGTTAATGCACTTTTTTGTTCCATCAAATATTATTAAACAAAAAAATACCAATGTTCCGAAACCAAAAGAAATTGTAAAATTATTTTTATATTCTGGCCACATTTCTATGTTACTTTGTGGCTGCCGAGGGATTTTATTTTAAGTCCCATAACAGAGCCATTGATAGTAAGAACTCAAAATTAAAGTGAAAGAATTAACACAAAAATATAAAATATATAAATGGTTTTGAAAGAGAAGCAGATTTTGCAGTTTTAACGAAAAACGAAAACGTTTTTATTGTGATGGATGCCGTGCTTCGTTAAAAAAATATTGTTGGTGTCTTCGTTAATTTCCTACAAAATTACCTTGCAACATTTCAGTAGTGATTATTAGTTATACTTTCGTTTCTTTTTTTTTCTGAACACTTTTTGTACATTTTTTTAATTTATTTAACAAAATGGAATTTTTTGTGTAAGAAAACTGTTAAAAAAATAATAAATTAAAAAAAATACTATGACGTAAATGGCTGGTTATTTTTTTTTTGCGTAAACTTATTTTTCTGCTTGCACTTTTGACATGAATCTGGTTTTGAAGTTTGTAATAATTATTTCATATTTTGTTTCGCTTGTGTAGCTGTTAAAGTTGACTTTCTTTTTATTTTTTAATTGGCGGTTTGTAAGTATTTTTGTTCATTATTTCCACAATTGAAAACAGTTGGAAGTGTGAAAAATTTAACAGCTCACTAAGAAAACTTTTTTTTATTTATTTAATAAAACTACTTTGTAACATTGAAGCTCTAAACACATAGACGACAGCAGACTGCAAATGCTGCCAACTTCATGTGCAGCCAACTTCAAATGCTGCTCTGAAGTCGGCTTCATAATTATTTTGAAGACAGCAACAACATAATAATCAGCTGGTGTGTAAATCAATTTCGAATTTTTATAAATATTACAAATTCAAAGTTGAAAAATATAAAAAATGAGCGAAGAAAATTTAGCGAATTTTATCACAACAATTGTTAAAATAGCTCAGACTACAGCTGAAGTGTATAAAGCCCATAAGACGAATAGTATAAGAAACCGAAGATGGTGGGTTCGCCCAGTAAATATAACCCGTGATGAGGAGGGCATTTACAAAACATGTGTAGAACAGCTCAAGGAAAAAGATGAAGAACACTTTTTCAAAGCAACCAGGATGAAAATTTAATAAAATATCACAAAAAATTAGCTCAAACGAAAAAAATTGTTTTGATATTGAAAATGAACAGCTGTGTATTTTAGCAATGCTAATTTCAGGGATGCCGTATTTCTTATTTCATAATGAATAAAATTGAAAATATTGATGAAAAATGTAATAATATCACGAAAAAACTATAACACCCATATTCATAAAAACTGTTGAAGGTTTATTACACGTTTATTTGACAAATATTCCGTAGAAATACGTCAAATAAGAGCTTAATAAACTTACAATAATTATTATGAATATGCCCTTAAAAACACATACATTTATTTATTTATTGTATTTTTGCAATGTTCTTTTGTGTTTAATATTAAAAAAAAGTTTTTGTTCTAATTTGTCCAATTTATATATATAATAGCAACACTATATTTGCTTATTTGCTGCCCGTCAAAATAGAAAATAGCCTAAGTTGGCAGCAGCAGCAAATGCTGTTGTGCAGTCGTGCTGCCCTGCTGCCGTCAAAATAATCGTTTTCATTTAAACACATGCATTTTATTTTTGACATATTGCTGCTTGCTGTCTGCTGTCGTCTATGTGTTTAGAGCTTGATGTTTGAATTATTTGCCATGCACATTAAAAATTTGTAAGTGATTGCAGCAAAATTATATCAAGAGAATATTATCTATCATTTTTAAATAAAGTCAATCGGCATCTCAAAGTTTTGAAGTTAATTTTCTTGAAATATTTCAGGTTTTCCAAACCTATGCAATGTTATGAATTTTGCTGCAACAATATACTTACTTTACAATCCAGCTAATGACTTATGTATTCATAATTAAATTCTTATTTTATATTTATAGCACCCAAATTTATTTTTAAAACAAGTTGTCATTATCATTGAAGTTAAAGTTTTACTTTTTGCCATAAAAAGCTAACGGCTCTCCTTGAGCCGTTCAAAGCTTGGACAGAAAATTTCAAATCGCAAAGGATTGCTCCCTTTCCCGATTTTAATGTATATCTCTATACATTTAAATGATAAATCTGTCTGTCTGCCCAGACTACTCCAGTGGCAGGTCTACCTTTTTTAATAATATTTATAATTTGTTGATCTGCTTAAGGAGAAATAGGAACGTTTCTCCACAAATAACTGAGCACTACGGAAAAATTACCACTACTCTTCCTAGTCAGAAATCAAGGATCCCTCCACGGTTAACACGCACTGACTGTGGTTGATACTGGAAAACCACTCGGAATGAAACAAATGGCAGTATGTCGCAACTTACCGTTTGTAGTAGTGAAATCTACTTGTCGGCAGCCATTAGGTCTGCTTAAATGTCAGATGTCCTCAATAGAAGAGTTTTGACAACCAGAGCATGCAATGAATCTCTTGCACTGCAAAGAACTGATGCAAAGAAACTTAAGCTTACTATCTTAAGCTATACATTGTGGTAATGCAAATAGATTCAAAGACTGTACATATCTTTGTTCACACTATTTCTTTAAGTCTTAATTTTTGATAGCTAAGCCAACGACTAACGCAGGTTTCATAAACGTTATAATGCTTAATCCATAGATGTGATTTAAAAACTGACACAAAATATATAAATGATATTTTCATTTTAACCTTGAACTCTGTTGTAAATTCTCCCTCATAATAAAATGTTGTAACTCTGGTTCACTGTCAGTACTAAACTACAGTTTTGAATAAAAAATCTGAAATGTTGTAATCGACAAACCAGTGCTAACATAAAATTGTTGTGTGAAATTTAATTGGATATTATATATATATATATATATATATATATATATATATATATATATATATATATATATATATATATATATATATATATATATATATATATATATATATATATATATATATATATATATATGTATATATATATATATATATATATATATATATATATATATATATTAGGGCGGGTCGATTTGTAGGGAGTAAAAAAATTCACCAATTTCCCTATGATTTCCGTATTCTATGGGTTATTCAATGAAAATTTGCCGAAGGAATCATACCTCTATCGTTAAAATCGAGTCCTCTACTTTTTATTGGTAAAAAGTTCAAAAGCTACGGGCATTTTTGTCCAAATTTTGGACCATTTTTCCAGGGTGTGCACGCTGTGAAAAAATATGCCAATAATGTAAAGCGAGAATCAGTCCAGTCGTAACGTAAGTCAAAAAAAAAATTGAGCCAACAAAATGGCCTATTGTACTAAACAAAATGAGCCAAACCATCTAAGAAAAATCTAAGGTTCACGTTCAAGTCATAAATAATGCTTAATTAAAACAAGTCAAGACGAAAGTTTACTCAATTACCAGGCTTATGATAATACATAAGCAAATGTTTTTAGTTGGATAGGCTGCTGGGAAGCGATGAAGAAATATGTCTAGTCCATGTCGACGAAATACATTTTGTAAACGCTGACACATGTATTCCAGTACATTCAGATTCAGGTATCGGCTGTAACTAACAAAGAAAAGAAGTGATTCTAGAATTGCTATCGAAATTACCGAACTGTCATCTATCACAACGAGACATTTCTAGGACCCAAGTAAGCTAGTTTCATGACTGGCAGCCCGCGTGACATACCAGAAAGAAGCTAAAGATTCTTCTTCACTAAACCTTTCAATAAATATGCTCCATCCAACCACAGGAATTATGCGTTTATACATGGTCCAATAATCGGGGAAGATTCAGTCTCTATTAAAAATGTTGTTCTCTTGGAAGACTGGGTTTTGGGATGTTGCAAGCTATTAATTCTGCAAGCTATCAAATAATTGATTTACAAAAACTATTAAGGCTGATGCTTTTTGCATTGAGCTTTGCTATAGTTATCACTACCTATTCTCTGGACAGTAGATCAATTGGCAGCCAGCATAAAAACCAAATAGTGCCTTAGTTGGTATTGCTCTCATAGCCTCTAAAGCTAACAACGATATGGTGTGAGCGTTCTTCTGAAGTGGTCTGGTAGAAACTACATAAGTACAGCAATTGCCACCATACTGCTACGACCTAAAAGATAATTGGCTGGAAAACTATTTCATATAGGCACTCCGTATAGTTTGATACCGTAATGTCGAGCTTATTGATTTTCTGTACTTATGGCTTTTTCTACCAAAAATAGGTACGTCTCATACCAAGTAGGAACGAAATGACAGTTAACCCAATACTCTGATTTGTGTTGTTACTGATTCATTTGATACGTTTTTGAAAGTTGTTGGAGCCTTTTTATTAAGTGTGTCTATGAATTCGCATTACATATTAATTTCATTTATTTGCTTACAATACAATTTGATTGTTCATTATAAATTAGTTGTTATGAATAGTTTTTCTCCACACTGTGCATTGCCTTTGCCTTTTAATTCCAATGTTTCTTTTGTATTATTTACATAAATACAGTTTTAGAACTCTTTTTTTTCTATAAGAAGTAAGATCTTAAAGACGCATTGAAGTTTATAACGTTTTACTGAAAACAACTTGTGTTTTTACTTCTCGTGATTCTCTTCGTTACAATCAACGTACTACAACTCTTTGTCGCATCGCGATATTTCTTGTTATTTTCATTATCTGGCAAAAACATATTATAAAACATATTTTATTTGTAATAAAATATTATTACAAATAAAACTGCAAGAAATACGTAAAGATTATCCACAAATCATACAAAAGTGTTTCATCGATCTAACAGATAAGTTCCTATGCATAGAAAAGTTTAATTGGATTCAGTTTCCCAGTTCCACAAAATTATTAAGCAGTTATGATCTAAGGTCATATTTATCATAAGATATACAATATTGTAACGAAATAAACATTTTTTGTGGAAGGTTTCGAATAAAACTTAAGTAAACTACCTTTTTGAAGAAAAGCTTTAATTCTTTTTAGTAAAATTGATTTTCTTAAAGCTTGTTTAAAAACAATTTAAATGCGAACAATTTTAGCATTGCAAACAATATTGAAATTTAAACTGAATTTTAATAGCAAATGAATTAATTTAACTTTTCACATAGCTAAGTTCAATTAGAAAATATAAATGTATACTTCCAGGGAAGAGAAATCAAAAAAATAATATAGGAATTTCTTGCGATATAAATCAAACCATGTTCACTTTGCTTGCTTGTGTGTGTATAGCACTAATTTTAAGTTTCTTGTTTTTATAATAAAACAAACTATTTCTGTTATACTCTCCAACTGCAAAAGTATTTGTTATTCAAGCAATTTTCTTTTTTATTGTGAAATTGAAAACAACAACCGGATGTTAGACAATTGGAAGCGCAATTTAAACCATCATCACTGAAACACATACTCGAACAATTGCAAGGTTTGACGCTAAAAAACGCACACTCAAAGTTACACACTGGCAAAACACTTTATTGATTTGCAGTTCATCTAAAACACTCTATGGTATTTCCGATGAATGGTTTTTTCTTAACTTTTTCGCAAAAAATAAAAATAAATAAAAACATAAAATTGGAAATTTGAAGTACATGTAAAAACAATCAATTTTTATGTTGTATGCAAAACTTGAAACATGAACAACGAATTGGTTTTGCAGGAATGTGCAATTTTTACCATTGCCATCAGTTTGCTTTTTTTCTATTTTTGTGATATTTTCTTTGCAATAATTTGTCAAAATTTTTTGGATGTTTTGTTTATTCGGGTTCCCCTTTACTTTTTTTTTCTCTCCTCCTTAAACATGTATGTTTGGTTATATTTCTGTTTGAAATGAAGGGAAAATTTTATTCTATAAATGAATGTAGGTATCTTGTGTTGCTCATGTCGTTCTTATTATTTAAAACATATTTTACATTTATTCAACCCTTCATCGTTCTCAGTTACCAAATGCTCTTGGTAATGTAACCGACTGAGTTCTGTATCGAAAATTGTTGGTTTAAGAATTTGAGTAGAATAAATTTAAAAAAAAATTTTTTTTTGCTAAATAAATCCACGTTGAGACAAAAAACACTAATTAAAGTAGTTCTTTCAAACTTTATCCTATATCGCACATACAAAGATCACTATAGTTTTTTTTATTGTTCAGTGTTCTGAAAACGGTAACATAAAATATTGCAGGAGGCACAATTGTCGAAGAAATGAGTCTTCGAAAACAAAAGTGCGTATTTTGTGCAACTTTATGTGAAAAATTGTTTCACTATGCAAAAAACGATATATAAAAAAAAAACTTCAGAATTTACATCAACATCATAGTATTATAATGTTGTTGCCGTTCTTGATAACGCATTCCTAGATTCTTTAATTGAATATATTAATAAAACACACAATTCTACTACTTGCAATACTCAACAGATCGCACACCTTATTAATTACATTGCATGTGGAGTTTAAATTATTTTTCTGCACATGTTCAATTCCCGAGAAAAAATTTAAAGCTGTTTAATATCGTACGATCCTCCGACTAAAATAAATTACATAAAAGGCATAGTTAGCACATTCTGTATAAGTCATGAGCAAAATTTCTTTTGCCCAGTTATTTTATTAATACTTTATTTTATTATTTTATATTTAATTTTATTAATATAGCAACTTCCTGGCACAAATTAAAATTGCAACGTTTGCAAACCTACGTTATTATAAGAAATGTTATATCAATGTCTGGGGTCTAATCGTCGCATTCGATATCGAGCCGTTTTGATCGAATATTTTTTCTTTGGTATGATCAATTAAATAGCTATGATTTTTTTTCAAACTCTAGGCCAAAAATCATATCTATTTAATTTATTAATAAAAAGGATGAGTAGAAAAATTACAAGAAGTTTGGTATGATCGCTATCGATATTGTAAAAAATTCAACAAAGCGTGAGATAATAGCTCTCGATATCGTGCTATGAATCGAGTGTTATCTTCATAAAAATATTTCAAAACCTTAATAGCTATCACAGTAAACAAAACAACTTTTATTTGTGTGGTAAAAAGAAAAAATTCAAGATATAAGCTTTCTTAGTTTTTTAATTGGAATTTAATAGGAATGCTTCCAGACAAATTTTTCATGAGATGCTCCACCATACAAATCTAAAAATATACCATATTTGCAATAAAAAAAAAATATGATCCTTTTCTTACTACCATAGAGTTTAAGCTGTGGAAACCTTTTCTATTGACAAACAGATGCTCATTTTAAGCAGGTTTTTGAAGACCAATATGGGGGCCATCTATACACCATATGATTGAAAAAATGCAAAAAAATAAAGGTTTTAAATGTTGCTGTCTCAAAAGCTCAAACCTTCGGAAATTTTATACTTTCTCATAAATGCTGCTATACATTCAATTAAATTTTCGGTAGAAAATGTTATTCATTTCGGATATAGCTTCGCCTCTATTTCTTTTGTTACTTTTTTTTACAATTTTGCTTACTGAGCTTTGGCGGTTGGTAATGAGTACCTAATTGGCATGTAAATATTAGGTAATCATTACCACCTGCATATTGAAAGAGATGCTGTAGCACTGTAGTTGACATATGGCGGGCAATGTGCAGGTGTGAAAGAACATATCTAAATAAATTTTCGACAACCTAAATCGTTACTTAAACCTTGTGGTCAGTAATATTTAAAAGTTAATCAAAAATATGTATGTATTACATATGCACATCCAATGTTACGCGGGCTGCCAGGTCATGAGACCGGCTCACTTGAGTCCTAGAAAAGGTCCCATTGTGATATGCACATCCTACACATCGTAAAAAAATATCGCTTTTATCCTGGAGCTGTCTTCACATGCGCCGAACTGCATATTCATCTTTTGAGTCTGATGAGGACAAACAACTAAGCAAATACAATTTCTGGTTCATGTTTTAAATTCACTAATTTTGAAACTTTAAAAAAATATTCGTTCTTGATTTTTTTACTTTGTTTGCGTTTTGCAAGAACATGTGTTTTTAATGTATTACAAAATTGATAAAATCGTTTACAATAAGTATGTAAATTCGTTTCGATTGCTGCCGAAAACCATCATGCGGCAGTTCGATAGGTAGATATAGAAATTTATTCTTGCTCGATTAGATATCGAATGCGACGAATGGACCCTTTGGTTTTAAATTTAAACCAAACTATTTTTAGCCTCCTGGGATCTTCCAGGACCCAAGTCGCTCGGTTTCATAACCGGTAGCCCTCGAAACATAAACTAAACTACGATTTTTCATTATTTTATTAATTTTACTTACTTTTGTTGACCTTGGTAGAAGTGACGTCACTAACTGTCTCGCTAGCTCATATCAAACAGTTCCATCTCTGTCATCAGTTTTCCATAATATTTAGAACCTACCAAGACTACAATTTTTCACAATACCACTCACAAAAGTATAGAATGTTTGTAGTTTTCAAACTTAAAAAATTTTACTAAAAACAACTACAGTCAAAGCCCGGTATAGCGAATACTCAGTTTAACGAATATCCGATACAACGAATGGCGATATTTTTACATTAACTGCCTTATATAGCGAATAGCAAAAAAAAGAATCTCCATTTAACGAATGACAAAGCAAAATACATTTAAAACTCATTACAGAATCGTAAGATTGTGGGTGTTTTTGGCTTCTTTGCTTTGTATTGAAAGAACGCGTGTGATGCGTTGCTTTTTTCCTTAAAATTTCAGTAGTTTTGGTAGGTTCATTGTGAAAACGAGATGTCGATTTCTTAAGAAATTAATAATATGAATGAAATGTAATAATAAACCTACACATGTTAATAGCATCCAAATATAAGTAAATGTGTAGATGCACCTATGTACATTTATGATTTTTAATGAATTTTCATATTAGAAATTAAACAAATCTTAAATACACATCAAAATATCAATTAAAGTTTTAAGTTATTAATACAATTATATTTTGATGTTTTTAAAACTGCGGACCACCGTCTTTATAAAATTTTAAGATAAAAAATTATTGTTCGATATACCGACTATCTCGGTATAACGAAAGGTCTGAACATTATATCATTCGTTAAACCGGGATTTTACTGTATATATTTTTTGCAGCTTGAAGAACAAAAAGCACCGAAAGTTTACATTTTGGAATTTGAGCGGATTTTGGCAAAGGTATCTAGGGCATTTTTTTGTTGGCAACACGGCCAGTTAAATTTGGGTGTTTTTTTTAATTTTGAGTGCAAAAAGGCGCAAAATGTAAGATTTTCTTTGCAAATTCAGCAAATATAGTCCGAATGCTTAATTTTAGATAGAGGTGTAATAACTGACTTACTCTCAATTATATTTCCGATTTTCATTACTCATAAATAGATGAACATTCTGGTCTTAGTTGGTCATGCTTCGTATACACCTATGTGGTTGAGGCTTAAGTCAGTATATCATTTGTTTCGTTGTTTATTTGATTGCAAGTGATTTGTTATATTGCAGCTAGTCCTACAACGGAAATATTCAAATTGCAACCAAATGTTGTTCCTTTTTCGAGTTTGTGTTGCATATCCATATAAATATATCCATCTCACGCACACAAGTTAACGCATTGTTATACCGGAATTATAAAACGGTAAAGTGAGCGAAACTCCTGCCAAGGGGCGATGCATAAGACCATCTGCAACAGATTTTTTCGTTTAATGTCCAAATTAAATATTTTGATTTCAACTACCGATTAGATGAATTAAATGGAATATGTTGTATTTACAAAGGAAGCTTATATAGAAACCTTCATCGTTTCCTATTCTTGCGCAATCATATTTAAAGTTAGGAATTAATTTTTCTAATGTTATTTCTTTCAATAATTTCAACCTAAAACAAGTAATAGTGCTGTATATAATTAAATATCCCTTAAAATCAACACTTCTGACCAATCGATCCGATGTATGTAAATCGATATCAAAAGTTTTCATATTTTGATGAAAGATCCATTTGTGTACTCTAAACAAAAATTAATTATGGAAAAAAGAAAATACATAAACTCAAACTTTTGCTTTATTCACAACCACCATATTTTTATACCCTAAACAGCAGTGTTAAGGGTAAATGTAAGTTAGTGGTTAAATTTTTAGTTTTCACAATTTAAATTTGCGATCTAATAACTTATACATATTCTGGTGATTTAGCGATGTCCATTTGTATGACGTTGAAATACTTTTTCTGAAAAAACTATTCAACTCAAAAAAGGTTCTTAGAGACAGCTCATGAACAGCTCATATAACAGTTCGAGGGCTTGCTATTTGAACTCAATTTTGGAACTTAGAATTTAGGAATAAGAACATTAAATTGTAAAATTGCAGCTATACACCGGTATTCATAAAAAATAAAATGTTGCTCAAATACATTTTAGAACAAATTTGATATGAAAAATTTGTTCTAAAATGTATTTCAACAATGTTTTATTTTTTATGAATACCGGTGATAGTGCGGTTTGTGGTCTTTCTGTTCTGCATGTTGAGTTGAAAATACATAAATCTTACTTACCAACAGACAGGTAAAGAAGTTTTTTGTTATATTCTGCCTGAATTTATATCACTATCTGAAATAAATATAGCATTTCTGCAAAGTAGCCCAAAAAATTAGCTATTTCTACTCCATTCACATATTTCATAAGCAAATTTTTGAGTAATTTATCCTTCAATATTGTAGCACTAGCAACATAAAAATTATCCAACGAGTTCAGTCCAACATATTGCGAACTATTGCCGATGCTGAATGGTACATTACATATGAGGACACACATACATCGAGATCTAAAAGTGAAAACCTTACCGGAAATCACCTTTGGTTGCACATCTGCAATTTTACCAGATATAGCATGATTTTTTGCTACAAAGCGTGAGTGTCTTTTTCAAGTGCTTAGCAAAATAATTGTAGCAGCTAATTTTAGAGTAACGGAATATATAAATATTTTTGTTTTGCAAATTGAGAAGGAAGTTTAGAAAACAAATTGCAAAAATTTCATTATTCATCTTTTCGTTCGCCGTCTTTTATTGTTCACTTTTTGTTTAATTGCCTCAATTTTATTTTTACTTTCTTCATTTCCTTCCCTGTTTTATTTATTTGTTTACAAAATTTAATAAAGCGAGTTTGCCGCATTAGATAAGCTAAGCCGCAGCCAATATTTGAAAAGCAACGCCGTCGATAAAATTTCCACGTGAAGCAACCGCCCGATTTTTTGCTTATTTTATAAAATTTAATAAAAATTATGCATAATAATACGTATAATATTCACTTTTCACTATTTTGTAAATGCTTCTTTGAGCAACGTTAGCATTAATTTAATTCCAGCACAGGCATGTTTTGTGGCGGCCTTGCCGTCATACAGTTTTTTGAGCGCAGGAGTTTGCGTGTTGAAATGTAGAAAAACAAGCAGCTGTTTTAGCATTTAGCAACATTTGCAAACACTAATCTGCAATTATTTTTTAGTTTTGCATATTTGCTTAAGTGATGCAAACCTCGGTTTCATACATTTTGTTTTTGTAGTGTTGCAGACTATGGCACATATGCTACGGTTGCAATATCTGCAAGGTCTGCAAGGGTAATTTGCAATGAAGGGTGAGTTCCGCTAATAAAAGAAATTATCTGTAACAACAGCTGTAAACATTCAACTCGTTTAGCAGCACAATATTCCAACAGAGAGCTCAGACAGTTGTCTTGCACGAAGAAGACTTAAGCGATATGTACTGTCGGAACTAGTTATCCATTGCAATAAGGGTCAAGTTGCTGTATTAAAAAAAAAGGATTTATTGTATGTAAGTATGTATATCACATTCTTCTTAACATGGCTTATGTGGCATGTTAAGTATTGATTTGAGAAAATTAAAGCCCCAATTAAGTACATACAATTACTGATTGTCACTTTGTTGACAGGTGTAATTAAAAAAGAATAAAAAAATATATTTTTGTTAACATTAAAAGTTTGGAATGTTTTCCAATAAATAACAGAAATATAAAGAGAGAAAAAATACAATTTTGTATAATTTTATTCGATAAGCTTAGTATGCGCCAAGCCTTTCGATGCAGTTTAATCTGAGCTAAAAAATGAGGCACATAGAACTTATTGAACTCTATATAATAAGGAAACCATAGAAATCAACGCAAGAATTAGGTAGAACAGTGGGATTTAGGATAGGACATCTTAGGCTAGTGGCACATTTTAACCACGAAATAGCGGGAGCAGATGAATGCAAAGCATGCGGGGTTGAGAGCAAGGCACTAGAGCACTATATATGTCAGTTTCAAAGATGCAGCTACGTTACACAGCTGAAAACGATAGAAAACATCTAAAATTGTCTATTTTTACCTAAACTGAATTGAAAATGGAATAACAAATATAGGTACTTGCTTTAAAAAAAAATCTAAAATCGCCGAAAATTCTCTACTTTATAGAGCTTAACTTCTAAAAAAGATCTTCCTCTGGTTTAAAAACTTGAGACGTCCGTATCGCAAGTTCTGGCAAAAGAATTATTCGTCTTATTTTGGCTCCTTAGTCATTACAAAAAAACTGAAATCGGATATTCGAATGGTGCCCAAAATAAAAAGGCATATTATAATTTAAAAATTATCTTTCGTTACTAAATTTAGAAGTACTTTTATATATTTAGCAGCCATTGCGTAGTTATATAGACCAAGACTTCAAATTTAAATTTACACCTGGCTATAACAACGCACGAACGCCTTTTGAATTATGAAATTTGATAATTTAAATCGATTAATTACCAAACGCACTACTTTTTTTCATACTCTATCCTTTATAAGTTGGTGTGTATTGAGCTATTTTTCAATCAGTTTTGTTTTATCTATATAAAAGTTTATATTTGCTGGATCGTATGCTCGGCGTTTATAATCGCAATAGATGCAGCTGTGCAAGAAACTGCAAGATATTTTAACATTTTTAGATTTTGTAGCATTTTATGTGGTTTGATTTAGCATTAAAATTTTTCTTCACTCTGTAAAAGATAGAAACCTAAAATTTGCACAGTATAAGTGATATACTGGCCTCCACAACACCAAATACCAGAAGAAAAGAATCTTATGTTTAAATAATATTTCATAACAGAAAGCACTTCTGAGTTTAAATATTAGCTTTGATTTTGGGACCGTAAAATAATGAGATATACTAGATATATAGTTGCCTGGGCAACTAATATTAAAAACAACAAAAACATACAAACTAAAGAAAGCCCCATACACAGCGTACTCTTTGTCTGCGAAGTGAAATAAGTTTAGCCGCCAGCAGTATGGAATCGTTGATGTGCGATTCAGGCTCTAACTTGGCTGAATTTATTTTTAACTGCTTCAAGAGCCGAACTGATATGGTGGCTTAATTAACACTAGGCAGGGTTCAGATTCGGATCTGCAAAGAGGCAATATTATTGAATTAAAAAAGTTGAATGACTTTTTTTATAAATATCGAATCACTACATAATCACACGCAAAAGGAGTGGCTACCCTTCTGCATTTAAATAAAGCCAAAGCCGTGCAAGAACTACGTATATTCTTGAATAAAATGCGAACGGACTTTAGCCATGTTCGGTCCGAAATCGGGTCTATTAATTTTATTCTGAAAATGTTTAACTTAAAAAAAAAATTGAGTTCTGTGATGTTCCTAAATAAACGAGAATATTGGTAAAGATAGATAAGGTCTTTCATAAGGCCCTCTTACCTCTTCTGCTCGTCTTGAATGTATATGTAATCACTATCTATAACTTTATCTTCATAATACTGTGAATACGAGTTCGATTTTGTACGTTATTCCTGTTGTTATTTATGCATATACGGATGCTGCTGTTGTTTTTACATTGTTGAGCATATTTTGTTTTTATTTTATTTGGGACTTTGTTGAAACATATTGTGTTTTTGTTTCCAGTAAAATAAATAGAGACACAAACATGGGGACACGTATGTGCATACACATACATAAATGTGCAATATATGTAGGAATTAATATTATTTTTTTTTTGTTTGCTCAACAATGCCAATGGGTGAAAAGAGCAAAATTGAGAAAATATGCCTTTGCTATTGATACATCATTGTTGAAGCCGACGTCGTCAGCATTGCATTTCTATCCATTCTGCTATATTTTAAGACAGTTTTTCGTTTTTTAATTTTTTTTTTTTTAAATTTTGTTTTGCGGTTCGAGAACATGTCGGATGGTTTGTTTCCTTGGCTAAAGGTTTAACTGATAAACAAAAATGCTTCCTGAAATTTAAACCAAAACCACGTGCTTAAATAATAGTGCATACTTCAGTGTAAATTTTTTTTAAACAATGTTTTTTTCTCATATTTTATATGTAAATGTTTTTCCATTTTTATGCAACAAGAAAAACGTGACAAGAAATCACTGTGGTTTAACTGGAACATTAAGTTTATTTTATTTATTAGTTTGTCAGCTTAAATGTGTTCACTGATAATATTGATTGCTCGGAAATAAAAAGCCATTTTACTTTCTACACTTTTACCCTGCATTTAAACTTTGATGTTAGCAATAGTATGGTTTTTTTGTTTGTTTTTTTTTTTACGGTGAGGTAGGGTTTAAAATGCCTTCGCAGTTACAGTGGCCGTCGCCAACTGCGTTGTGGTGTGAATCCACTAAAAAAACTCCCTCCTCTTTTCTTGGGTGATCCTTCCCGGGACCGCTATCTGCATTACTTCGGGAACGCCCAGATCTACGTCCTACAGGACTCCTCTCTATTTACCCACGTCTGGGGCCGTCATTTAACTCGTTCCGGTGGACTGCATTGAGATCTACCTTTTTCGATTGTAGTATAAATTCTACATAGTGTCTCACAGCGTTCCAGCTGTTTTCACTCTCCAGCATTTTGCCGATTATGTTATCGGGTGTAAAGTCGCCAATCCGAGTCTTGAGTAGATTACATTCAGTCTGCCACCTCGTGCAGTTGAAAAAGGTATGCTCTGCGTCATCTTCCGTAACTTCGCAGTAAATGCAGAAAGGATCTGCTACTTTACCCATCCGGTACAAGTACTTTCGGAAATAACCGTGACCTGAGAGAAACTGGGTTAGGAAATAGTTAGTTTCCCCGAATCTTCTCTGCACCCAGTCTTGAATGCTAGGAATGAGTTTTCCTGTCCATACCCCGTAGTCTTCCGCTCGCCATTCTCTGAGGTAACTTCGGAGTATCCTGAGTAGGTACCCAGGGGTGAGAAATCTATATCTCAGAGGTGCCATTAGATCACTCCATCGCAGGCTATTGAAATATTATGTTTGAACTGTTGTTATTTAAACATTATAATTAAGTTGACAAATTGTAGCAATCTCTCAGAATTCAATTCTGTAGATAAGTAAACGAAACTAAATTGGTAAGCCTAGAGAATAAAAAAATTATTTCATTATAAATAATGAAAAATATATTATATATATAGAAATAAGTTGTGCCTCCTTGGGGTGGGGTTTTCTATTCAGTTTTTTGGTTTTGAATATTTGTCAAATTACAACTTATTCGGGAAAGTGCTGACAAATCTGCAAATGCAGGCCGTGTTGTGGTCTTCTTCTCTAAATATTTCCGTTTTCAAATTTTGTGAGGAAGAAGTATTTTAGAAAATACAGTATAAACAATTTGTGCCTCCTTGGGGAGGGGTTTTCTATACAGTTTTTTGGTTTTGAATATTTGTCAAATTGCAACTTATACGGGAAAGTGCCGGCAAATCTGCAAATGCAGGTCGTTTTGCGGCCTTCTTCTCTAAATATTTCCGTTTTCAAATTTTGTGAGGAAGAAGTATTTTAGAAAATACAGTAGAAACAAGTTGTGCCTCCTTGGGGAGGGGCACTAGAGGCTATTTCATATCATCACTAGAAAATATACAAGTGTCAAAAATTTTTACAATGAGCATGAACAAGCAATGTAATTAAATTTTAATGAAATTAAACATAATATAAAATTAGTAATGCAGTACTTTTATTTTTAGTAAAACAGAATAAAATAATGTTTTTTAGTTTGTGTGTGTAATGTTTTTTAGTTTGCTCAAACACGTGTATTATTTCATTGGCAGATGAAAGATGTTGAAAATGTAATGTAAACAGCATTTTTCAATTTTCAACATCTTCAACACACATCTCAAAAATGTGAGTAAATGTAAATCCGCTATTAGGCACTCGTTGTTTATGCCATCTAAACTTTAAATTTTCGGAGTACATGATTACAATGTTTTGTTTATCTGTGATGTATTGTTTAAGTTTACATTAGCTAAAACTTTATTTATTGGTCTGAATGTGCAGAGCTCCTCTTTAAACTCTGTAGTGACTATTGGATCACCTTGATGAGAGGCCAGACAGTGGTTTCTTAGGAAAGTCAGCTCAGAAATGTATTCTGTTGACCTGCGAAATTTTAACAAAAACTTATAACTTTACAGTATCTACACCCACGACCAAACATTTGGCAATTGTAACTTTACGTAATCTGATTTTTTCTTGTGCGTTGGAACTCGTATTTCACCCTCAAATTGCCTATGACAGAATATTTTTGTCGTTGCATATAATTTTTTTAACAACGGTTTTCCAATAACTTGATACTATTACTACCATAAAAAAAGATTAATTTTATAACATTTTTACTGAAATTTTCTGACCTACATACATTCATGTTAAATTGCTTTTTCAGGCTCAAGTTCAACTCTTTGTTTGTCACTTTTAAATCAATGTTAATTAAGTAAAGAAAAGTAAAATATTTATAGCTACGTGGACAACAGGCTGTTTCTAGGTAGCAAACAACCATCATCAGCACCCTATGAAACTTGGACGTGTCAAATTTCACAATTTTGGCACAGCCGCTTTAACCACTCGGCAAACAAAGCTCACGCAATTTTACTTTCTATTTATATACTTTTTATTTTATAATTGCTATTTTTTTAATAAAAAGTTAGCAAAAAAGAACTTATTGAAACAAAAGATATAAATAATTAAATTACTCAATCAAATAATAAAGTTATAGTAATATTTATTGTATACGGTGTTTTTCTTTCTCCTTTCAAAGCAAGTAAGTGGAGCATTTTGTCATTTTAAAAACGCTATTTTATCACAAAATAATCTTTCTCAACTCTGAGAAATAGACAATAAATAGAGAAATAAACCAGCTTTCATGTAGAGTTTTTTTTGCTTTTTGTATCATCAACGACAAATTTTTGCTGTCATCTAGATAAGCCATATGTTAAAATTAAATCAAAATTGACTTAATCCACAACTTAAAATTAGATCAAACTTGCCTTTTAGTAAATTTAATTGTTACAAAATACTCTCATGTTTTCGCGGTTTTTAGTTAAACAAACATAAACACTTTTACGACCAGAAATAAAAATAAAACTCGTATGGAAAAAGGAAAACAGAAAAAGAAAAGAAATCAGAATAAAATAAAACATTTTCTTCCAGTCTGCTCTTTTTGCGACTTTTGGTTAAATAAATTTCTGAAAGGGTTTTGTTCTTAGTTTTCGTTTTTATAAAATTTTTTTTTAGTTTTCTTATTCTAAAACCATTATTTATTTTTGTTTTCAAGTTTCTGCTTGAGAAAATGCCCTTCCAAATGTTGACTGAAAACTTGTTTAAAAAAGGGGGAATAGTATCATGGAGAACTTATACAAATATTATGTGAGGAAGAAATTGCAAATGGAAGCGGTGAATGAACTAAAATTTATATTATGTTTTGTTTTTGCTTTTGAAAATAGCAAGAGCTTAAAGTCAATAAATTGCAAATATTTAAATTATCTTTGTTTCTTTGTCGATGTTTAGTTTCTGCTAAGCGTTTTTAAGAAGGGGAGCAAATCTCATCAGCATTGCACACTTAGTGTGAGTGGTAAGTGCAACAAAAATACAGTAAATATACTACATCATGTTACGAATCACTAAATATGCAAAAATATGTGCGTATTCACTTGAACGCGTGTGTATGGATTGAAGTTCCCCTTAACACAACTCATGATTTTAGTTTAACTAAATCAGTTTGTATACAGTTATACAAACACACACAATTATGTAAAAATTTACAGGAAAAATTGTGGGTAAAAAATATAAAAAATATGCTAGTGTGTGTGTCTTTAAAAATATGTTTAATGAGAAATATATCAAGTGTCTGGAATGTGCTCAGCAATTAAGTTTCTGAAATCACCTAAGCTGTATTAAATATATTTCCACTTAAACTAATCTCAGCAGCGTAATAAAGGCAGCCCGAAAACTTAAAACAGTAATAATACATAGTGGGCCAGAAATCATTATGGGATTGCAAAATTTAATAACTATTTCTATTACTATTTTCTATAACTATTTAATCGACACATTCGGGTCTTCGGCAACACTTTCACTTACAACAGCGATATTTTTAGCAGAACGAGCGAAACGATGATGCACAGGCCTTACAATATTTTTAACCGCTCCGTTCGCTTTAAATTTCTTTACAATTTTGCCAATTGCTTGCGTAGTTGGACGATTATGTAAGTCAATGTCAGACTTTCAACTGAGAAGAAAAAAATTGGTTTAACAATTTAGTTTGACAGATGTCGAATTGCAGTCCTAGATTTTTGAAACCACGATATGCATAACGTTATATAGAAAAATCGGGAGGGGTCTATAAATTGAGTAAAATAAACTATTTAGTGATGCAAAGAATTTACCGAATGAGTATGGTCCATAGTAGTATCACAATTAACCTTAGCACTATGTTTCAATTTGCGGAAAGAGTTGAGCAGCATTGATTTTTTATAAAAAACTATGACATGTAGGAAAATTGCCCATGTATATAAAATGTTCTAAATTGATTTCCCATTTGGAAACAACTTGTACTACTTTTTCGTTTTGTTAACCATTATTTATAAAACTCAGTCACACTGCATATAAATAACGTATCTACTTTTGTTAATTTTATTTAAGTTTTTCATTGTATACTAACAAAAATCCAATAAACACAGTTCAAACTCTTAGCAGAATTTCTTGTGAATTGATGGAAAAAGTTTTATTATCCAACAAAAATGATGCTAGAAACTTAGACAAATATTATTTTTAGACTTGAAACTAAATTTTTTTATTTTTTTTAAATTTGTTTGCAATACTTTATGATTTCTATTTCACCATGTACGTCCTTTTTTAATATAGGGTGTGTGAAAAAATCGTTGTGTATCATAACACTTAAATCTGTTTATGATAACACATTGATACCGTCCTACTCCAGCAAAAACTCTACAATAGAAACAAAACCGTAAACTTAAAATACCCAATAGACCCCAAAAGCGTGCCAAAATGTTTTCTTCCTACTTAAATTTGTTTATGAAGGTGACAAATACAGTAAATTAAAATCTTTAAAGTACTGACAGTACTTTACAAAGCACAAGTTTTCTATAGAAACCTTGAATATTCAATTATATTAATGTTGAGTGAAAATGGAAGTTACTGTTAATGACGGAAGTTAAATTAAATACACAAAAATACTGTTTAGGAATGTTTTCGATTACTGCTTTTTATAAATGTTCAATTCATATGAGTTTTTCATCAATGTGTATTTTTGTGTTATATTCATAACGAGCAGATTATTGAACGATATATGTAAATTTTTTTAAGTTTTTCTATTGAAATTATCAAAAAAGCGGATTCTATGAATTTAACAAAAACAGTAGACAGATCTTAGATACGAAATCTTCAATTGAAATTTTTGCTTTGTGTGGGGTTTATGGGAAAAAAGTATGTTTTCTTTATTTATGATGATTATTTGTTGCGTCTTCCGGGCTGAAGTTCATCCCAAGTTATTGTTGTGAGTGATAGCAATTAAGCAAGAGGAAGAAAATATCAAGGGCTTTCAGCTATAATGCAACTAGATCGAAGCCGCCACATTTCTGCTCAGTATCCGTCCTTGAACTCAGAGGCTCATATGCATGTGAAGCAAGTTTTTTTTTGTTAAATAGTTATTACAGCAATTAAAGAAATGTAACTTGAGCCCAAAAAATTTAACACAAAGTAATGGCAGGAGAAAAACTTTCAATAATAAAGTTTTTGAAATTTTACTGAAATTTAAATAATGATACTTACATACGTAAGTATCAAGTACCAAGGGTTGAACTCGAGCCTGAAAAAGCAATTTAATAAAGTTTTTGTTCATTATATTTATTTATATTAATATAAGTTTATGAAACTCTGATCAGATTTTTCAATATCTGTTTCATTATATATCAGGTCTAAATAATATATTATAATTTTTAGCAAACTAAAATTATCTACACAATATATTTTTTAATTCCACAAATAGCTCCAATTAATTGATTAATTTTATTTATTATTTTTTCAATTACTTTTTTTATTTTTAATATAATAAATTATTACGGATTTATTCCTAATATACCTAAATCTAATTTAATAAAAAGAGTTTTTAAAAAATCACTTATATGAAAATGATAACAAATTTAACAAAAAGTAGACGTTTACTGCCTAATTTTGTTTTACGATAAGTTAACTATCATTTGTTTCATTACTTTATGGTCAGTATGTATGTAGAGCAATTTGTCTGCAGGCATAATTCATGCAACAATGCAGAAAGGTAGCCCTACTACCAATATTTCTTACTAAATTAGCTATTTTCTGAGTTACAATCCAAAACTCAGCATGTATGTGCATCGTGCCCAGACTTGTCTAAATTAAAAAAACTCCCTCCATTTAGTCGAATGTTTGCTAAATTTATTTATTTATTTATTTATTTATTTATTTACTTATTTATTTATTTATTTATTTATTTATTTATTTATTTATTTATTTATTTATTTACTTATTTACTAATATATTTATTTATTTATTTGTTTATTTATTTATTTATTTATTTATTTATTTATTTATTTATTTATTTATTTATTTATTTATTTATTTATTTATTTATTTATTTATTTATTTATTTATTTATTTATTTATTTATTTATTTATTTATTTATTTATTTATTTATTTATGTATTTATTTATTTATTTATTTATTTATTTATTTATTTTCATTTCCTCTACAACAAGATTTCACTTATATTTTAAGTACAGAAATACGTTAAAGGCCCAACTTATTTTATTCACTGCTAGAGAAAATGTCTTTATTTTATTAATTAAAACTAATGAATTTAAAAATAAAAAATAATATAATAAGTTATGTAAAATTATTAAACAAAAACTTTTGAAACTTCTTGCGTTGCTATTAAGTTGCTGAGTAGCTGGTAGAAGGTTCCAAAGACACGCTGCTTATAAAATACTGCCACTCTGAAACCAGACATCTACGACGCGGAATTATGATTTTTCTGCCTCTAAGTGAGCTGGTAAATATAATGTTGTCGTATAGGTACAACGGAGCTTGCAGATAAATAATCTTAGGAAGAAATATGAGTACAAGAATCTTAAGTCGATTATCGAGGGATACGTCTTAAAGTTGTGAAAAAAAAATTAGAAACACGGTCATGCTTTCATAGACCATACACGTAGCTCATAATGTTACTGCATAAAACATTTAGTTCACGTTTATTAGCAGTAGTCGTAACTTAAAAAGATTTCACAGCTCTATCAACCTTTTTTATAACAGAAAAGTTATTCAATTGATTTTCAACTGTTTAGTTCAATGTTCGTATATTAAAATTTTGTATTCAGAAACGACTCGTAGCAGATAAATAAAATTGTGAGTATTTTAGTGTATGTCCTCTCCACGCCCATATATTTTGCAGCTGTATATGTAAAAACGACGAATATAAAATAAAGCTTTTTAATAAATATCAATTATTTGTATAAAAAGTTTTTGCTATAGTGGTCAGTCTCAATATTTTTGAAAAATATATAATAATAAAACTTATTAGAATTGGAAATCATATAGTGCACTATAAAAATAAAATTACATTAATGTTTAATACTAAAACTTATATTTTACATTTTCAGGAAAGCGCACCAAAATGAAGGGTTTGTTTTGTCTCTAACCAACAACAAATAATAAAGTTTTTTCAGGCAACCGATACCCTAACGAAACAACTGGTATTTTTATTCATTTTTCTTTTGTCATCATTTAGCGATTCATTTTACGTTTCCCTACAAAAACATAGCATCAGGAAAAATTTATTTGCAGCATGCCTTTAAAGTTTTGGCGACATCTTACATTTAAACCATCTGGTCGTTAATATCAAAATACATTACACTTTAGTTAATATTGTTGTTTTTGTTGCTTTTTCTATTAATATTGTTGGTTTTAAGCAAGTGTTGTTTGCATGGGGATCAGCAACATTATATTCATTATTACAATGATGATTACGGGAAAAGTGCAGTTGTTATGGATTATTCTTGCTGCCTGCAGTGTTTTGAGGCATACTTGCTTGCGTCTACTCGTATAAAAGACAAAAGCTATTCTGTGTTTTTGGCATATGCTTTCCTATATATTTGTGCACTTTTACGCATATGTTTATTATTAGCTGATTGGCGTTCGGAAATTTATTTTTGTTGCGTAAACAAATATTCAAAATCATCGCACACACTTCTGTGCGGTATTGTATAAATAAAAATTATTTTTAATACGCTACTCTTTTATTTTTGAGAGTTTTTGTTCTTTTTTATTTCTCTTAAGAACGTTCGCAAAAATAAATTTGAGTTGACATTTTTTATAAATAAAATTTACGTATGAGTGGAGATTGGTTTTGGGGTATAATTATTTATTTTGTATAGAACATATTTGCAAACTCTTTAACCCGTCATTAATGGGGTGGACAATTTTGACTGCACTAGTGTTGTTGTTGGTTATGTTTGACACGTCATCAATAATTTGTTTCCCATAGTTTTGTTGTTTTGAACACACCGATGCCAACAATACGACAATAAAAAATTGGAAATCAGACACTGGAAAAATTATTTTTTTATGCCGCTGTGGAACTTATTTTGCTCATGCCAAAAGCTTTTGAAAAATCTACTGCACAATATCGAAAAATTTTTTGTCCATACAAATGGACGAGTCCTAATATGAATTGAATGATATAACGAAGTTATCTTTTCTTAAAAAAGTTGTATACTTATTTTGAACCTTTTCTTTGAAATACCACTGTTAAAATTTTAATGAAAAAAAGTATACTCACCCCCCGATTATGGTTGTGTTGTGTTGTTTCATCTACATACATACAGCTCTTTCTGCTATTATGGTTTAGAACATCTAGGTGTTGTAAATGTCACAGAGTTGGTTTTTATTTGTGGAGCACATTTCCGCAAAAAAAAGCGTACCTACATACAAAAAACTGCTTTACAAAGTAAAGCAACTCTACCAGAAAGTATGTTGCTTTTATTGCACAAGAACAAAAAAAATCGCCACATCACGGCCATATAAATACTATCATCAACAATTTTTTTTTTTGCCTATGAGTAAGATTATTTCACTACCGAGAAATTGGAACCTTCTCACAAATACGGTTTTGATATCTTAGGATATCCACTTTACCAGAAGTAACCCAATTACGGGGTATATGCTGAAGGAAGTTGGGAAACTTTGTGAATAACACGTAGTTCCTATAGACCTGTGCATCAAACTTTTTGTGGCTAAATACATTAAGGGCACCACAGGCCAACACTGCCTTAAGTGCATGTCGCAAGACATGGGCTAAAATACGCTTCCAGTCCACTTAACCTAACCAAAGTAATGAAAGAAATTTTGTGTCTGGTTTTTGGTGTCAAAACTTGTTTTAGTTCGCGTACAATGCCAAACTTCTTTCGAAATCGGTTTTACTATATTTTGATCACATATAGACTTATGTAAATCAGAAATCTTTATTTTTTGCTAAGTATATAAGCTTATTCGGCTATGGTATTAGGATTTTGCTGCAAAAAAGTACAGTCGCGTGCAGTCCCAACGTTTTAAGAAATCAATTTTGCTATATCTTGGCTATGTATAGACCGACGTCAAACATTTTTACTATTTGCATTAAGTAAGCTTATTTTGTTATAACATTAACTTTGTGGCGACAAAACGTTTTTCAGATCTCGTATGGGTTCAAATTCTTGAGAAACAGATTTTCGATATAGCTCGGATATATATCTACCGATGTCAACAATTAAATTTTCGCATTTACATATTTACCCATATCTTATTATGACACTAATTTTTTGATACTAAAACTAGTTTGAGTTAGCGTATAGCTCCAACGTATTTATATATATTTCCCCACATACCGACCGTCAAAAATATAGCATCGATTATTTTTTACTAAAAGTTGTGCTTTTTCGCTCTTCTATCTCAGTCATGTATTTTCTAATACGGACACTACCTACGCACTAGATTTTACTACAACTGTTCAGATAGGAGGGTGGAAAGAGAGAGTGATTGATATGTGGAAAGAGAAATAGGGCGTGTTTGCGGACAATTGGTAAGCAAGAAATTTTCAAGATAAACAGTTAAAAATTAACTTAATTTTTTATTTGCTTTAGGGACCAATTGAAATTTATTAACTCAGGTCAAAAAAAAAAGGCAAAAAACATTTGCAGGGTCTATTTTTGGATCTGAATTAATTAATATAAAACATAAGACCGATGTAAAAAGTTGTACGTTCTACGTTTGCATAACTATATTAATATAATTATAACATCTAGTTTTTTTTACCAGAACTTGATAAAGTTTTCCTTAACGTCCAACTTCACGAGAAGATAGTTTTGGCTACATCTGGACTGGTTTCGCAAATATGTTTGATTTTGTTATATATTTTATTAAAACAGCTACTTCTAGAAGCAAAACTTATTTAAATTAGCGTACCCTAGTCCCTAGGTCTTAAGAACTCGGTTTTTACTAATGTCAGCAAAATAATTGTTTGCATTTTCGTAAGCTAATTTTTCAGTTCAAGTACACTCCAGACTTCTTGAGAAATATATTTTCGTTATATCGGACAAATCCCATAACATTTTTTTTTTTAACTTTGAGTAAGATTATTTGAATACAACGTTAACTTTTTGCACAAAAAGCTATTTCAGTTCATATATAGGTTGAACTTCTTGCCATACCGGTTTTTGTTATATCCCAGGTATATATAGATCGTGGTCAGAAACGTATCTTTTTCTTGGTTTTTAATGACCATACCCAATATTAAAAATATTAGTTTAGCTTTAAAGCAAAAATAAAAATATTTTTTGGTAAAATTTTTATATAAGAAATGTATACATTTATCTTTCTCGGTTTTCCGGCTATATCTTAGCTACTCATTAGCCGACTTCGATAGCAAGCATCTAATACGATATAGGAATAGTATGGCATTAAAAATGCGTCTAAGCTAAGCAGTTTATTCGGAAACAGTATTTTAACGTCCTACAAACGGACGTACCGAGGGACATCGTTTATTCGTCTTTCTAATAAGTACTGATCTAGTATATATATACTTTCTCGGGTCAGATATTGAAACTTAATGATGTTACAAACGGAATCACAAACTTTTGTGTACCCTTAACACTGTGCTGTTATGGAAACAGTTGCACCACACACTGAAACGTTAATGGTACATTCAATTATACGAATATTAGATTGATTAAAGGGGTTTGTTGCCCATGTCGTGCACCTCACGCCTAAGCCAGGCTTATTGTGGGCTTATTGTATTTAACCGAAAAAACTTTGACACATATACACATATAAACTAGTGTAACTAAATAAAAATATGTTTATCCACTAAGTCTAACTGTAAGCGTCCACAATTTCTTGACCAACTGTATTTGGGGGAATTTGTTTTTTAAATAGTTTCTTAACAAAGACAAACTTTTTACAAAAATTTAGTTTTTCTTGTCTGAATAAGTAATTTTATTTTGAAAAAAAAAATCTCAAGTTGAAGAATACAGAACGCCAGTTCTTAAAGTATAACTATATTTAGGGTTAAAAAGCGTGCTTGATTTTAACTACAATTCACAATAATTCTTTGGTTAAAAAATCAGGTAAACATAAGTTGTTTAAAAAGCTTTAGCAGCTTTGAAATCACATGAGCTTGTAACAAAAATCTGAACTATGTGTACATATAAAATCGTCATAGTACTTCCAATTCACTTCCTTTAAGCCGCGGGGTAGTTTTTCGTCATCCGGGATTCCGAATAGTTTTTCAGATATTGTTTTACCACCGTTACACTTCAAGTTGGACTTGATAAAACAATTTGTGAAAGTACATGATAAAAACACACTGGACAGGTTTTTCCTCAATTACCGGGCGGAAAATTAAGAGAAGATGAAAACTAAATTATGAACATATGTACAATAAAACTAATTCAGAACCAACTGGTCCACAAATACAGAAATTGGTAGTAGATGACAATTTTATACAAAAAGTGATATAAAAAAAAAAGCATGGAGTGTCTTTGTTTCAGTGTATGGAAATTTTCTTGCCAATACAAAGAATGCAAATTTTGAACAGATAGTAAACAATATGCTGCCTGCATACCAGGTGATGGTTTGTAAAATGTCAATAAAACTACACCATCTACATGCTTATTTGGAAAGTTTTTTATTAAATTTTGGTCACATGAGTGATGAGAAGGATTTCACCACAAAATATTTCAAATTGAGCAGCGTTATATAGAAAATACAAAATAAGTATATTTTCTAACTGCTGCTGGTATTTATAAGCGATACTGATAACGGAGTTAAAAATAAATCATGTCATTTTCAATTCAGAAAGCAAAAAGAAAAAAACATTAAACGTAGCATGTCATTTATTTTTTAAATGATTTGATTATACAAAAATTAACTCAATTATTTATTTGCTATAAGGGCATTGAAATGTATTATTTTAGCTCTTAATGTTTTCTGTCTTTTCAAGCTGTTTATATGCCCCAACATTTCGTTGATATATGATTAACTCATCAGTAGATTAGCATCAACGAAGTCTCGGCAGCATACAGAGGGCTGAAAAAGCCAAAAAAAAAAAAACATTAAGATATATTTTTAGATCTTAAAGAATGGATTTAACTACACTTATTTATATGTATAACGTTTCTTTTTTGCAATAATAAACATATAACATAAGTAATTCAGAGCACGAAGAAAAAAAACTTTTGGTGAAAAATGTTTGAATTTTACGTTTCACCCGCTATTTACAACAACTATGCCTTGTTTGAAAGGTAATATTAAGTTCAAGAAATAGAAGAGAAATTTATAGAAGAACGAAGATATGATTCTTTCAATTCAGCAATGCAACAAGTCTCGTTATTTACTACATTTACTGTTATAAAATCCCTTTTCGAGGTGAAATAAAAAACCTAAAAATATTTTTAATCTCTACATATGTAATCCAATAAAATAAAATTAGAACATTAGAACCCCTAAATAATTTTGGTGTATCACAGTGTAATACTTACAATATTAGTGCTTCATACGGCGAACTTACACAGCGAATTTTTCTTGACGTATACCCAGTTCTTCCCACTTGTGTTTAGGAAATTAATATTTTTACCCAAGAACCTTTTAGATTTCAGACATTACTTGTAATAATTGGTTGGTTAGGAAATCAGCTAGACTTTAAATAACATACAAAACTTTCAAAAGAGAAATTTTAGTGCAATTGAAAAGCCTACCAGAACATACATGAAGTTTTTGTAAGAACCAGGCAATATTTCAATATTTTCTACCTGACCTGCTTTGAGAATTATTGTAAATATACAAGTAAGCGGCTGTGATTGAGCTTAAAATTGCATTCATATTATTTTTCGATAAGAACAGAAAGCTTATTTTGGTTGTTGTTTTCTATCGAAAAACAATGTTTCGCCATATTTCCCGTTATGACTTTAAAAACTTTTTTTTCTAATTCGTATACATTAGAAATCGATGTCAATCCTATGATAGTTTAAATGTTAATTAACTACACACATATATTATATGTAACTCTGTACAACAAAATCAAATTGTATGAAAAATTACAAAATAAAAAAATCAATAATTATCAGCGCCTGTACTTATAAATTTTGATAGAGAAGTCGTTTTTGATAGAGTCGTCGTTTTTGAAACTTTAAATTTGAATTCAATAAGAGGAAAATTAAAGTTTTTGATTAATGTTAATTAAGTATACAAACAGAAAGTAAAATTACGTGAGCTTTGGTTGCCGAGTGGTTAAAGCGGCTGTGCCAAAATTGTGAAATTTGACACGTCCAAAGTTCATAGGGTGCTGATGAAGGGTGTTTGCTACCTAGAAACAGCCGGTTGTCCACCTAGCAAATAAATTTTACTTTTCTTTACTTAATTGATATTGATTAAAAATGTAGTGAAAACCCAAGGGTTGAACTTAAGCCTGAAAAAGTAATTTAATATAAATGTATTACAATACAGAAGTTCGATAAAAATTATAAATTTACAGTAAAATATTTTCCAGGCGTGGCACATTTTTATTGCTTATTGGCATAAAAACCATATGAACCTTATATTATAGATACTTGCATAAAACGTGCTCAGCTAACTTGTGCAAAATATTACGAAGAACATTTTTGTGGAATTTGTTAATCCCTTATCTCTTGCGCATATGGATCTACTTTGTCCATCTTTTACAAAAGAGCAATACACGACTGGAAAAATTTATACGCAAAATTTTACACTTGAAACTTTACTATGAGTCTCTAAATAGAAAGAAACGGGAAATTTAACTAGAACTTCTAAAATCAGACTCAACGAAAGAAAACTTAGGGTTAAATTCGCATTTTAATCTTGATTTAAAAAGGAAAAAAAAAATAAGAAAATAAATAAATAAATATTAAATAAATAAATAATAAATAAAGTTAAAATTTAACTAAATATTTAACTATTTCCTTTTCTTCCATAGCAAATTTGGACAGGAAGCATTTGTTAAATAATTTGTTTTTGCTCAAGGAAATTCCGTTTCATCACTTTACGTCTAAAAAATGGACCTTAGTGCTTTCCGTCATTTTTCAGCCGTCTATATACCGCCGATATTTCGTTGCTGCTAAACAATTTATCAGTAGACTTGAACTTAATTATTTATTAGCTATAAGAGCCAATTAAAATTTATTACTTTAGGTCTAGACGGCTAAAATAAGACAGAAAGCATTAAGGTCTATTTTTTAGACCTAAAGTAATAAATTTCAATTGGCTCTTATAGCGAATAAATAATTAAGTTCATTTTTGGAAATTCCGTTTCTTTATCTTGCAATGTCTAGAATATTTTAGCGAAAATAAATTAATGCTTTTTTCTTTAAAGTCTTATTTAACAGCTGCGTCATGGGTTTTCACAGTGCTCATCAGTTTTTATTGACAATTGATTATCAAAGTAATCCATATGGGAGTTTAAAAAAGTTAGTTTTTGATGACATATGAACCGTTAGTTTTTCAAAAGCTTTAAGCATTGTGCTTACGTATATTGCAGCAGTAGGAGCACAGTTTTTGCCCGTGACATTGTATAACACTTCCATGCATCAGGCTTGCATAATTATTCGCATAAGTTGTGAAAACAGCAGTTCTAATGAAAATCTAAAGCAATTTTATTTTTGCCAACGTAATCAATGATTCAAAATTTAAAATTTTGTGCTGATGATTTTCGGGAGTTCGAAGGTTAAAGTGAGAAATCATTGCTGTGTACATCCCTAAAACTTTAGTGTTGAATTAAAGCTCTTTAAAAATCACAATAGTGCAAACTTATCATTGCCACACACCAACGTGTAACTTTCAGGAATTGCTACACAATTTTGGATATGCATCTACATATTTTGGACCCCCTAAGCAAAAGCTTAGGAATGAATGTACGGTATGGTTTTTCTGGCGTTTAATTAATACAATACAATGTCCTTAGCGTATAACAATTTAAAGTCTAATTCATATTCTTTTCTTATTGAAATAAATTATGAAATAGTGAAATAAATTATGAGAAAGATAAAATAGTTTTTGTTGTTGAAGCCTCTTTAATTTGAAATAACGAACTGTCCTTCAATGTTAAAAGAAAATGTAAGTTGTGAGAATTTAGATGGTCAATTTCGAATTCAATCGTATTTCTGTATTTTGACAGCTTGCAAATATGGTATTACGTTATTAAATATCATGTCTAGCAGATCAACACCTTAAAAGTCTTAGTACATTTCTTATTAAAAAATTGCTCATCAGTTAAAGCTGCTCATCTGTATCTAACTAGCCAAAACCCATGAATAAGTACAAAATAAAACAAGCAAACATTTTAAATGTATGCGATATAGTTTTTATGATAACATTTTTAAAAAAGTCAGTATTTTCTTCCACTTAGCGAACTAGCGCCAGCTAGAAGGAATGTAAAACTATTATAGAAAACTACTAAAGTACATTAACAATATTTTTCAGAACTTTTGTTCTTTATTTCCCTGTTCAACAACGAAATGTGAAATATTTGTATTTAATTATCTTCCGACAGTTATTGATTTTTATATTTATATTCTCAGTATTGACAATATGTTTGAAACAGGGGAATTGCATTTCGTATGAAAAGGGTTTTTTCGACTTGTCTATTGAGGTATTGTTAAAATGAGCGAACATTGTAGAGGAAGTCGACATTCTCTTATAGTGCGACCAAGTGCATAACAGAAAGTTAATAAATTTATAAAAAAAAGTCAGAATTTTAGGACCAAAAAACTTTTCAAACTATACGGCAAGACGATATTAGTAAAAGTATAGCTCGTGAACTCTGCTCAGTTGAAGCTAACGTTGTGAGCGAAAAAAAATTTAAATTTTACAGGTGTGGATTCTGATCCTTGTTATTAGGATGACCATCTCAATAATATATTACATAAAGTAAGAGCGAAATATCGGCAAAAATATGAAAAATATATAAATAACTAAATAAGAGAAGAATTTTAGTTCAAACAATAGAAAAGTATTGTAGTGATATATATATAACGTGATGTAGGCATTTTGTTTCTCTTAAAAGATGTGCAACAGGTGGCTTCTCCTCCAATTCCTTTTTAGAGAGAATTTTTATTTTTCTTTGCCAAACGTTTGAAAACTGTTCCCAAAAAATTTCCTTTTTTGCTACTCTTTACATATTCTCTCCTCTCTTTATAAAGACAAAGTCTCTTTCCTACATATCGTGCATGCGCATTTGAAAAGTCCTTTTTTAGTGCCAAAAGTACACACTGGCGCTAAAGTTGCTGGAAATTTTTCATTTTCCACATATTGAGAATAACGGAGTGCTTTGCAGTAAAAAGAATCATATGACTGCTGTTTGGAAATTATTAAGAAAACTTAACATGAAAACATTCTCTGGAAAATTTTTAGAATTTTAATATCAGTTTATGTACGATATTTGAGTTGATTGGTAACGGTTAGCAAAAATTTCGTTAGAAAGCAGAAAAAAAGGCTCAAACGCACACAAACGCAGCGTATTGAAAGCCTTGTGCAAAAAATACACATAAACGCGTTAAAAATAAAACACGGTCGGTAGGAAAAGAAATAAATAAATATGTAAATAAATAAAAAGGTTTGAAGTGTGTATAACCGAGAAGATTTTGAAGGGCATAGTGTAAAAAAAAAGTTGAAAATATCAAACAAGTTGAAAAGAAAATGTAAATAAATAGTTGCCGTGAAATTATGATTAAAAAAAACAAATTAATTATTTCAAATAAGAACAACGCCCTTCATTTGAATATATTAAAGAAAAACGGTTTAGAAAAAAAGCAATTTTCTTTCTCTGACATGAAATTGAAACGATGTGGGTTGTAACACAAATTTTACAATAAAAAAACAAGCCAAATACTTCCTTCTTGGAACAGTGGATGTAACATTGCGGTTTATGTCATTTTAACAAGGTGAAGTTTCAAATATACGTTTGTGTGCGTGTGTGTGAGTGTGTATTGTTTTGTGCACGAGTCCTCCAAATATAAAATTAAATACGTTTATGCTTGACTGTGTGTGTCAGTGTTTCACTTAATGACACATACCGCAATGACCTAAAGTTGTATTCCAAATTTGGTTATAATTACAACAAAGGACTTTAGTTTCCCCAGTGTGTTTAACTGACTATTTAGTGTTCTTGTGTTTGAAATTATTTGGCTCTATTTAGAAGTTTGCACGATAACATGAGTGTGATGTTGTCAAGTGTTATAGCAATTTGAAATTAATGTGTACCTGCAAACACATACAAACAATTTAATAATGTCGGTGGTAAATTCTTGCAATCAGAATAAAAAAAAAAAAATTGAATTAAGGAGAATAACACTTAACCATTAAAGAAGAAAATTATAAACTCGTAATAAAAAATTATTAGGTGTTAAAAACAGGATAATGGCATTAGAAGAGCAATGTTCTAAAATTGTTAGACATAAAACTTGTTCAGTTCATTCTAATATTGTTTAGTAAATTGAAATGTATTGTCTAAATCAATGATACATAAGTTTTTTTTGTTATAATTCAAGAAGAATAAGTGATAAGTCAACAGTGCTATTTAAAATTGATGTGAAATTTACAAATAAAAACTGTTTTCACACGCATATACACATTTTTTTGAGTTTGTTCAATATTATTTTTTTTTTTGAAAATAAGCTTAATATTTAGGCGGAATCTTCTATTTCTTTATTTATTTATTTACTGGTTTTTCTTCGGCTGGTTTCTTCAAGGCAATAACCCCATACTATTAAAAAAAAAAAAAATCCAGTCTACTTTTTTCTTCAAAAGAAAGAAAGCAAGCTGGAAGAAATAAATATTTTGTCAAATTTTATTACCCTGAAGGAGATATTCAAAGAGATCGAAATATCGGCAAAAAACAAATAAATCGATGGACTTTTGGCTTAAATACCAAAATAATACTAACAATTTTTATTTTTTTATGTTTTTTTCTTCTCTATAACGATAAATCCGAACAAGAAAAGGTGTTCAATTAACATAGAGGCTTACAGAGATTAGAAGCAAAAGAATACAGCATCTTATAAATCAATTGGATCCAGGATCAAAGCATGACCTAAAAAGACGCTTTTATTTTGTATGAAAATATCAGAAAGTGTCTGTGGACTTATTGGGACTAAATAAAATATTTACAAAGCAAGTAATACAGATAAATATTTTTAATGAGTGAAATGTCGGATAAAGTACTTAGGTATATGGAAGTTATGGGTTAGCTCCCAAGCAGTCGATTGTATTTAAAAAAAGTTTATTTTATTTTAGGAGATGTTTCTAGTTCTTACTATATACGCCTCACAAATTCGACTTGCATTTTTAATTTAGTTTTTAAAACAAAGCAGTTTTTTATTCGATTTAACATCTAACTGTCTTTCGTTCGCACACGCGAGATTTTTTCTTAAAATAAAGAATATATTAATTAGCTGTTTCAAGATAAATGCAACCAAAGCTTATGTTTAACAAACAGTGTTAGTACAAAAAAAAAATCTGTTATACAATAAGGAAACCAAAGAAGAGTGCTAGTTTCTAAAAACCAGTTCTTAAAATGTTTTCAAGAAAACTAAACAAAATATTCCGTCTTTACTAATGCTCTAGATGATTAAGATTTGCGTTTTTGCACTTCTATGATTATTATTTATTTTTCTGTTTCCTCTTTCATAATTATCCCCTACTCGAAAACCGAACAACAAGTATTTGATATCGAAATTTTAGATCACAATGTTCAAAGCCCTTAGAAAAAAAGAAAAACTGACTTTTTCGTTAGAGTTATTGTTCGCATTAAAGTCTGCCAATTAAATCTTAATTTCTTTTCTTTCGCTTTGATGTCATTTCTCCGATATTGGTGAGCTTGCTGTTAAGACTTATTTAAGCAAAAAATTAATAATATTATCATATATTTTTTTTACTCAAAAACAATGTTTTAACTGTCTGTCGAAAAAGCAAAATCTCTAGAAGACGCTTACATAAAACAAGTTACTTGAATATATCATCAAAATATTTGCTTTAGTTTTAATAACTCTGCAGAAATTATAAGAGTACATGAACCGTTTTAGTAAAAAGGAGTAGTTACAACATGGCCCAATGTTCTGCAAACAAGGACCATGATAAATAAAAAAAATATTTGGCAGTACTCCCAACATATGATTACCATGAAGTAGTGACATGAGGCAAATTCAAGTCTAATCCTGTGTTAATAATGTGCAGAGTAGCTACTTGGACTAATTTTTAGATTACTGTGACGTAATGTATTTTTTCGGATTACATGGTTCTCTCCTAGGACACTGTAATGCAGAGTGTTTTTCCTATATATTTGGATTGCTTTTGGACTAGTCCTAGTCCCTTGTGGAGTTCTTTTTACGTGCATGTACTAAGAAGTCCCGATTTCTGCAGGAAATTTAATATTATGTATCAAAAGTGAATCTAAATGTTAATTAGTGTGGAAAAAAACATATTTCATCACAAACTTCTAAGACCGAATTTCACTTATAAACGTGTTAGCTGTCACCTTTAACTGCCTTATTATATATTTACATATTTAATGTGTAAATTTTTTTTTGAACCAAATATTTGCTTGACTTGCCACAACACATGTTGTGAAGATGATTACTTTTATCACATGTGCTTAAATGTACGTGCTATTATCGTATTATAAAAGAATGTAGCACATCCTGCAAGCATCGTTCATGGTTTTCCGCTTTTGGTACCGAAATCATAGCAACCCGTTGTGGCGCAATAATTTGAAGACAAAATACGCACATATTTCCTGCAAAGGACATCAAAAATAAAATCCAAATATTTGCTTACATAAAGTTTTACTTTGCTAAAGTTTCAGTTTTTTTTTTTATATTTTAAAGTACTAAGAAGGTTTTGAGCAGTTTTTATATTGTGTTTACTTTTGAAAGTGCTATTGCTAACAAGCAAGTTCTATTCAATATAATATTGGACATCAGTCTTTCATGATAAGGCAGTAGTGTCTAAAGACAGGAACATTTTTAAATTATTTAAAAAAAGCGTTTATTTACAATTTGCTTACTACTGTCAAATTTTGTAAGAAATTCTGAGAGCGTTGCAAAAATTCTGAGTGAACTTTATAGGAACGTTGGTGATAAATGTGTTTCAAAGTTTAAAAAAAAATCGTGTTTTCTACAATTATTTTACCCTAAGAAGTTTAGAACGAATATGGTATTTTATAATAATTAAAAATAATGCAAGAATTCATTCTCATTTTACCTCAGCAGTAGTATTTATTTTGAGTTTTAACACATAGTTTAAAAGTCTTGTTACAAAATTGTAAATGTATTAAGAAAACTTTTCCACATATAATTTAAGCGCCTCGATGGATAAATTGGTAGAGTGTCCTACTAAGAGTCCCCAAGGTCGCAGCTTCGATTTCTGTCGAAGCTTCGCAGTTTTGTGTTTGTTTAAAAAATAAAATAAAAAACACAAATTCTTATTCTTTCTATGCTTGCAATGCAGGAAAAGTAAAGTTGAAGACTTAGTGCTGTTTCGCGTCCACCACGAATTTCGATAAAAAATTAACAAGTGCTTGTAGTATCGTAATTTTAGCCATAATTGTAATAAAAATCAAGATGGCTATACACTACTGCTTGAAAACAGTATTCAATTATTTATGAAGTGGGTTCGAAGCAAATTGGCTGTTGCTGATCGTTGCGGACACGTTTAGCTTATTTAAGCTCAGTTACTTGCAGTAGCGAGTTTTCGTTCTAACCACCGGCTTCGACGTCGAACCAATACCTATCGAACAGCTTTATTGCGTTATGTAGTCAGAGAACTTATAAAAAGTTTTTTTTTACCCATATTCGTAGAAACTATTGTTTATTATTACACGTTTATTTGACAAATATTCCGTAGAAATACGTCAAATAGGAGCTTAATAAACTTACAATAATTATTATGAATATGGCCTTTAATGATTAATGCTAGGAGCACAACTAGGACAAACGGCGAATTTCGCCCAATACGACGAATGTGCCGGTTAAAATTCGCTGTGTAAATTCGTCGTATGAAGCACAATAGCGACGAAGAATAAAAACATCTGTTATAATTGACAAAGTTGTTTATTGTTTGTTCAGAGATAATAAAAATTAACAGCTGATGGGGTGACCATATTAAAAAAATTGGTTGCTAAAAAATTTAGCATTACCAAAATTAAAGAATTAAATACTACAAACATGTTTTATAATCTAATGTGTTGGCTTTTTATTTTAAATTCAAAAAGTCAAAGCTTAGCACTTAAAATAAAAACTATTAAAGTAAGACTTAACTCTTTTTACTAACATACTTGAAAACTAAAACCAAAATGGCCACAGGGTAATGATTTGTTCGTCGTTCGCCAGCATAAGAGATACAAATAAATCTATTTTAAGTTCGCCGCGTACAACGAATTTTGACCGATGCTGTGACTGTGTGCATTTTCATATACACCAATGTGTTTTATTTTTGACGGCAAATATTTGCGGCGAAAAATGCGTCGTTCGTCCGAGTTGTGTTCCTAGCATAAAGCTTCAGTAGCGATATTCTGTAAATTTTAACGTTCCAATTATCGTAATTTTTCTCTACAGTTTTCATCGCTTGCAGCAACGAATGTGTGAGTCTGTAATATTTTTCTAACGATGGTTAGCAGCCGTATTTTTGAGTTAAGTTTTTAAAATACTATTCAACTTTTCATACGCTTAGTAAAATAAATTGTGTTGCTATTAAATATACCTTACCATTTAAGTCAGCAACAAGTAACTATTGGTCCTTAAGGTATTGATGATGAACTGCAAAATTAACAACTAATTTTAGTCGACATAGAATATCGCAAATTCGACAAAATATCGTTATAATTATGTTAACGATACGATTATCGTACTAAAAGTTACAGAATCCTGCTTCAGGAGTTATAAAATATAGAGTAATTTTATTCTGAGATACATAAATCACTTAATAAGTATCGCTCTTTGTTGATGAATATATGAATATGCTTTTCGCTGCCTTTATTTAGAACTTGGAAAATTTTTATGAGATTAAGTGCAATCGCCCAATGTGGTCGTCTTTTGAAAACTGTTTAGATACAAATTTTTGCATGGTCAAAACATCATTATTTTTTTTAGTACAACGCAATCATACAATATAAATAGTTTCGGAAAAAAGCTATACCATAGCTCAATTTAGGAGAAAAGACAAGAAATTAAAGCAGCGAAACAAAAATGGATCCTATTACTACGAAAAAACAACAAATAATAAAGCCAACATGTGATTTGAAGCGAAACACAAAGTAGACATCTGTGTTCTTGCCCAAACGATTCGTTTGCATATTTTTTTCATTGTTTTTTAAAGGTTTGATTGTGTTTCTTCAGTGAAAATTCTCTGATTTTTTTTAGTTTTTATGTGTTTTATAACAGCTTTTCATTCTATGCTAAACAAAATGGGATGCAGGAAATGATCAAGAAGAATGTTTTATTAATCATACCTATATTTGAGTAAAACTTTAAGTTATTATATAGACTTATGAGAAGCCACATAATAAAAAATATGACAAAAAGAAATTTTTCAATTTTAAACCATAAAAAACTCTTGAAAACACATCGTTGATTGGAGGAAATCCGTACTTAACTTACTTCTGACACTGCTTGGGATTGATTGAAGTATAAATGGATAAAGTAATATTTTCAGTGGAAGTATTTTTATTTAAAATCATTTCTACACATAAATCTTTGATTTAATTGCTTATATTATTGTGTTATTTATTAATTAAAAAAACCTCAATTATATAATTTGTCTATTAAAATAAAACCAGTTAATATACTTGCAAGCAGATAAGGCTTTTGTAGATTAGGTGGCTCATACAAAAATGTTTTATTGAGTATTAGTAAACTTTGTTTTCATTTCCAGGTTTGCTTTAATTGCAATTTTTTTCGAACTATTTACGGTTTTTATATTCCCTTCGATCAGTAACCTTCAAATAATGAAATTTTGTGCGGCGAACAATGTATATGGTAATTTGCTTTATAGAATATATATAAATCAATAATAATATAATAGAAATTTTTTAAGACTTTAGTTAATTCTCCTATTCGAAGCGGACGGTATTGCAACTAAGCAGCATTTTACAGCCTGCAGTCCAGTTTATTTTATTGTGTTTTATGGATGAGTTTTTGTTGTTTCGGAAGACTGCTTGTTGCTATTAACAGCTAACTTTTTGTCAATAATATTAATTAAATATATAAATTTTAAATAAGTAAATAAAAGAAATATCAAATCGCGTGAGTTTTGGTAGCCAATTGTTTTAAGCAGCAGTGTAAAAATTGTAAAATATAGCATATCCAAAGGTTAAAAGTTTGCTGATGAATTACAATTTTATTTTTCGTGGCTTAATTAGTAGGTAAAAAGAGCGATCACCCAGAGGAGAAATTGTGTACATTAAAAATTATAAAATTTAAAATGTATTACTGCATAGTTCAATATAATATTTCAGTTGTTCGACCTTTAGGTCTCTTCTATTTGGTAGTTTTATTTGCCGATTTTTGCTCTCCATCGGAGCAATATTGTTGTTGCACTGAAGAAGCTGTCCAAAGAAGAGCAAAATCTCTGCAAATAAAACCAATAACTAAAGAAACATGTGAGGTTTGCAGAAGTTAAATAGTACTAAACTAAAAAAGGGTCGAAAAAACCTAATAAATAATACTTCAATATATTTTATTAAAATATTAATACATTTTAGCTAAGTTTACAGCCTACAAAAATTTTCTTTTTATGGCAGCACATGTCGATACTTATGAATGTATATTGGTTCTTATTAGCTATTTACTGATTTATTTTATCTCAGCAAAAACGCATACAATATTTATCGCTTATACGCATATCAATAATAATCGGGAAAATCTCCATGATACATATATAAATGAAACCCAAATGAAGTTTTGAAAGCTTTAGTGTATTTCTAGAGTTTTCACGTTTTGATACACAAGAACTGCAAAATTTGAAAAACTAAGTTCAGCCAAGTAAATCGCTTTAAAACTTATTTCTTAGTATAATCCATGAAAAATCCCTTAATATAATTATAGAAAGTTATACGTTGATCCAGTGCATAAAAGTGAAATATAAGTAAAGAATTGATATATGAAATAGTTATCTGAATTTCAAATATGAATAAATTAAATTTAAATAAACGACGTACATGTTAGTAATAAATACTTTCCAACAAGGTTTATTTAGTTATTCTTCAATTATATTAGCAGCTGCTTTATTGACATATTAAAACAAAAATACTAAAATGGTTTCAAATCAATTAAAATTTCAAACCAGCAGCTTTAAACTTATGTAAAAATCTTAAAAATCGGTCTTGCTAACATATTAATTATATTAGACAGATAAATTTGCAGTAGAAATTTAGGTTACGCTAGACTGCCCGAATTTAATTTTATGGCTTTCAAACTAAAATGCACTCTAAATACATTGTGACTATTGTAAATATGCCCAGCAAGGATTGGCCGAAAATTTCGCTTTTTTGAAATATTTTACTTAAAGAAAGCTCTCCAAAAACTTCAGTCATTCGGCACACATAACTCAAAATTTCTTAGTTGGAAAATTGCTAATGACGAACACGTTTAATTTTATTATTTTCTTTCTTTGTTATTTTTTTCTGTAACTGACTTCGCACCACCAAATTGAACAGTAATGCAAACTTTTTTAATTAAAAGTAAATAAATACAGGACAGATGAAATAAAAACTCAAATGCCAGCAGCGTAACTGATTTCATTTAAATTGTGTAAGCAAGTAATTGAAAGTGAAATATTCCAGAAAATCGACAAATTTCGAATACCTAGAAAGAAAAACATAACATAACAGGAATGGTGACAAATATACAAAATTTGTATGTTTTAGGCTTATGTTTACTAATGCATTAAAACAAGAATTAAACTTTTCTAATTATTAAAAAAATAACCCAATTTATTTTTAAATTTCAGCTCAAGTGCAAAATACTGAAAAACAATTTTAAAATAAAACAAATAATAAAAAAAGTAAAATAAAAACAAAAACTAACCACACTGAAGTTATATAAAAAATACAATTTATGACAAAAAAGCCTTTAACTGTAAAACAGCTTTGTTCGTTTTTCTGAAAGGAAATCTAAGCGAAATTCAAAATAATTGAACAATATGACAGAACTGCAAATAAATAATTTTCTCGGTAAATTAGAAAAAAAGTGGTTCTGAAAAACATTTATTCGTTTATACAGTTGTCAGCAAAATAATCGTTAACAATACAAAAATCCTTCAAAAATTTTCCACACAACCACCTACAAGAAATAAGAAAACAAAAAAGAGCCACAATTCAAAAGGAATGAAATAAAGAAATACAAGGATTAAAACCAGCAAAAGTGAAAAATCATGCCAAATCCTCTACAAAAAGCCCACACGCTTAGAGAATAAAGAAAAAGTGGTCTCAACAAAAATTCAGAGAAAAAAATCTATGTAACAAAAGGAAAAGAAATGAATTAGAAAGAAAAAAATCTAGTGTATTAAGTGTTTTCTAGTGTTTTTTTTTCTCTCTCTTTAAATGGTAAATTGTTGTTAAGCAATTCATACATAAAGAAGCACGACTGTCATATAGTTCGAAAGAAACAAAAGTAAGAAATACAAATAAATTCTAAATCGAATTCTCTGCCAAACACTGTCATCTAGAGAAAAGAAAAAAATAATTTCTTGGAAATCATTTGTGTATTTAGTGAAGTGCTATAAATTGTGTTATAATTAAATATAATTAATTGTAACTTCGTTTTTGTAGTTCAATATCAAACAGTTGCAAATCATTGCAGGAAATAACTACAATATTCACATCTCTAACACTCTGGCAGCAACAATTTATAGCCGTTTAATGATCTCTGCTGTTTTATGGATTAAGAGGAAAATGCCACTCAATGTCCCAGCATATGTCTAGAGGTAATTTAAATGTCAATTTTGAAAAATTTATTTTATTATTGTGCCCATGTAACATTATGAGATGCTTGTCACATACATGTATAAGAATTGATTTTTTTTTTCAATTTGTATCTTGTAGATATTAAAATTTATTATAGCGGGCTTGATTTGCCTTTGCATAACAGTTTTGGAAAAGTATTGAAAAACTTGAGACAGCCTATAAGATCATTACTTACCCGGCCATAAAAACCCGGCCAAGCAACGTAATATAAAAGAGTTCCCAATTGATTTTTTATTGACTACGATTAAGTACCTTATGTGTCATATGTGTGTGCAAAATCTGGACTTAGTCGAAGAAAAAAATTTTTCAAATGGATATTTGATCAAGTGTATGGTTTTCATAAATATTTACTTATTTTCACTAAGTTTTTTTTTTTTTTAACTTGGACCACATTATAATTCATATGACGTATTACAGTGCAACTAGAAAACTAAAAAGAAGAAAAGAGGAAGTGGTGAAATATAACATGTTCCAATAAGAAAATTGAACATTTATTTCTGCAAAGTGGAACGAGCAGAAACTTTGATTACACAATGCCAGAATGTGTATACTTTCTTTTTTATCTACCTGTCTACATGTTTTCTTTGGTCCGATATTACCCTGCATGTATACATATCCTTATAGTTGTTAGAAAATCTCAGTTTTTTTTTAGCTTAGGATAATGAAAATATATTATTTAAACACATCCGTAGTGAAACCAGAGAGGCCATAAGTAATGACGAATAATCTATTTCAGCGCTGCTTCCGCTGTGTTGTTTATATTCAGAAAATCCAGAAGTTCCATCGCGTTCCAATGAGTTCAAGTTCCTTACATTTTTCTATGTCACTTTCACTAAACGTCGATATAATCCTCGATGCAATATTTTCAAGCATTTTCGATACACTAACTTTCGCACCATACAAAGAAACATCAAAATAATGGTTGGTAAATTGGTTTCAAAATTTGGGACTTCATTTGCCTTATTGATTTACTACTGAGAAAAATAGGCAACTGAAATCCGAAATTTTGAAATTTTTCACCCAATTTATCTTTTAACGCTTTTCAACATTAAAGACGTTAGTTTTTTCTAATAAATAACGGATTTAAATGGATAAAAACTAAATTTAGTATAATTTTCGTGCAGGTAGTTAAAATGCTAATAAGAATTTGACAATTTTTAATGAATCTGCTTTCTTACTCACACTTCTCACCGGGCGGGTTACAAGAAAAGTCATATTAAACTTTTTAAATAGATCTAATTTAATTTACAAAACTCTTTATTGCGATTTAATATTTGTTAAAATTTTCTGTCTGATAATGTGTATGTTAACCTGGACTGGCTTGCACCTGTATATGTTATCGTTTGAAAACTTTGACACTGTAGAATGTTTCCTTGGTCTTCTCTTTAATCACTACTTTAATTATTACATTTGTAATTATAACAAGCTTTTCTGAGAGCACAGACGTTATCTCAAATCAGATTTCAAGAATTCTGGTAAGAAATCAGAGTGCAACTACGTGTTGAATCTTCGTGCGAGATTTCACGCCAGTTGTGTTTAGTTCAACTTCTAATTCTTTGAGGCTTTACGACGAAAGGTTTTACAATCTTGAAACATGTGCATGGCTAGAAAATTTTTCGCATTTCTTGAAAGTATTTAGAGTCTAATTTAAAAATGTGCGAAGTTTGTGCAAACTACTGTGTCCTAAAGCAACTGAATATTTTAAAACTATTTAACAGCATGGATTAGATAATGCTAATTTTTGTCTCCTACTTTTTCAGCTCTGCTGTTTTCTAAGCCTTTAACGTTATTAAAACTAGCCAATTAGTGGCTAGTTTTTTTGCTCTGTAGCTAAGCAGTAAAGCATCATTGTTCACCTGTTTCATGAAACTTCTAGTATGGACTACTTTCTTTTAGTAAAAAGAACAAGATCTCTAGACAATAACCGTCTCGATAAACGGTTTAATAAACTACTCAGAATGTCGTGGAAATCTGCTAGACTTGCACTGATCTGCTCCAGTAGCAGAAAATTACGGTCTCAGAACTAGTTAGAGCACTATTTTATACACACTATAAGAGCATGCTTCAAAAACATTAAATATCATTTGTTAAGAGCGTTCAGCAAACACAACTCCTTTCAACAATAACGAACTATCTCCTGCCCCAGCTTTTATTATTGGTTGAATATTTACGAGTAAATTAAACTTTCTCAAAACAATCATCATAATGCAGACAAAGTAATGTTACTAGAACGATTAAAAAAATTTTCGTGGACCTCAGTATAAAGAAACTATTTAGGATCAACTACCAAAAATCTCATAATATCACTAAGATCCTTGTCTGCCTCTTACCACGTCCTTCAGAAAAAAGTTTAACATGTCTTTGAAAACTGTGCGGAAAAGAATATAGAATTTGATCAGTAGAAGTACCTTGCAACCACAAAGTACTCTGCGCTCTCATTAGCCAAATTAGGTTTCAAAATTCAACTTCTCCTTGTCAATAAGAACTTCGTTGCGGTTAGTTTTATTACATATCTTCTAGAAAAATGAATGAACCAGCCCGATGAACGGATAAACGAGTCCACCCTATCCAAACCACATTCCAACACTTCCAGTAGCCCATTTAGTGTCAGTCTGCCAAGTAATTTTCTCTCTTGTCAGAGAGAGCTGGGCATCGACAGAGAAATCGTCCTCCTCCCCACCTCTGAGAGAACATTCATCAACCCGAAAATCAAATAGCGAATTGTCGTTTTGTTGATGGTATGATTGCTGTTTAAGGCGGTAAATGGACTTTGGTAACGCTTAAGCCAATTGCGTTGGCCTTATGATACATCTTGGTAATCAGCAAAATAAAAAAAAAACCTAAAAGTAGCTGTTTAATTAGTAAATGTGCACATTTTTTGGGCAAAGGACAGAAACAATTATTTCTTGGGAGTATTGTTCTCTTCTAAGATTTCACCCTAAACACGCTTTTATCATACTTCCTGAGGATTTCGGTTTTGAATAATTTTACCGACCCTAATGTACATGTACATATATGCATTAACGAAAAACAATATACATAAAATTATTCTTAATGAAAATTTCAAAAATGTTGTCAAAGCATATCATGTCGTTTGAAGAGTTTTCACAAAGAGTTTAAAAACCAACATGCAAAGTATATTTTCTATGAAACCAGCAAATAAATGTGAAAGCAATTATAATTCTCTATGACATTTTAGAAATTAAAATTAATTTAAGCATGAAGAAAGCAAGTGCTTGCTTTGACATTTGTGGCGTATGAGTGATATTTATTTAAAACAATACATTCATATGGAACATGTATGCTCTTGTAATTACGTACACACAGCATTTAACCCACCTTAACATAAACACACACAATTTTGTAAAGTATGTTCCACTGGAAGTACAGAACAATTTGTTTATGTACCACAATTGCAAACAAATAATTAAAATAAAAAGTGCTAAGGACAAAAGTAAAATAAAAAACATATAACTTTCAGAAATTCTCAAACAAAATTTAAATTCAGTAGCTATAAACGTAGCAAATTATTTCGAATGCTTATTTTTTAACGCCTAAGAAGTGGAAATTTTTGGTGCATTTTTTATAATTTTTTTTTTTTTTTTTCATTAAATCTTTTTTCACTTTTTATGCCGTTACGCAATCAGTTAGCTGAATAATATTTTGGTATGAATTTTTTAAATAAACTTAATTGATAGTGAAAACTAAAAGGAGATCTTATTAGTGATATGTAATTTCTTTAACTAAATTTAGGCAATTTTTTAGCGCAATGAACAGTTGCCATATTCGATCGTTTTCTGTTTGTGTTCTTATAGTGTTCAAAATTATTATCTCTCGTTTTTCACAAACCTTTTGCATAGCAAAGCTTTAAGTGTTGTTTGTTGTTCATTTGTTGTTCATGCTGGTGAAAGGATAACATGTTTTTTGTTCGTTGCTTAATTTAATACGATTTGTCACAACATATCATGCTCCTGACACTATAACTGCCATTGACCATTGCTGGCACTTATCAAACTTAGACATTGTAATTAATTAAAGTGTGCGTGGCTGCTAAAAACAATAGCATAATCATTATATAATTATGCATACAAAAAGGGTATTTAATTGCATGCATATTCTGATTATTAGTTTGCAAGAAAATAAATTAACGAGCCATTGTTATTTCAGTGCGAATAATTAAACAAAAAACTCTACTGTAAGCGAAAATCGAGCACAACTTTACACTTAAACACAATTGTTTAAGATGAGAATTTTCTTTACAGGATCAATGTTTTAATAAAAATTGCAATTTTTTTTTTCAATATTTATTTTTGAACTTATTTTCTTTAAGCTTCTTATTTCATTTTACAATTTTAATTACTAAATAATTTGCACAAGAATAGTGCAGCAAGGCAGATGTGCATTGATTGAATATCAGTTGTATTCTGATTTGAACAAGTAGTTGCTTTATTAAAATACTGCATTGGGCTCATAAAATATGGCATGATTTTTTTATGAAGAAGTTTGCAAAGAGCAAAAAGCAATGTAGCGTTATGAATTCGGAGTTTAGTGGAGTTAATGTGTTTCATTTAAATTAGTGCGCAATTAGCTTATCATATGTACTCTGCACTGTTTGTTGTAACTTCTTTATAATGCGCTTTTTGTTATAAATTTATTGCATTGTTTGCTGCAGTTTTACAAAAAAGAGAGTAATGAAAATTAAAATATGAATGTACTGTGGTACAATCTGAATGAGATTGAAATAATAAAATATTAAGGAAGTTCATTATTATTGTTCCTATGATCAATGAATTTAATATCAAAAAATTTGAAATACTTAAATATACAATATCATGAAATTGTTCACCAACAACAATATTCATTACTATTGCATAAAAAATAATATTACCACGCAAAAAAAAAACACTGCAGTCTATCACTTCTTTGCATCAACATTACTATAGATACCTAACCACAAAACCAATATTATTTCAGATAATTTTTATTCTAAATAACCTTAAATTATGCCTTGTGCATTATATCGTAGAGTATTAAATTATTATAGCTTTATGCCCGTCCAACATTTAATTTTAATATACCAAAGGTTTCTATAAAACATCTAATAATAAAAAAGTGTTTGCTTCCTTAGGCAATTAGAATTTTGTGCGCTAAAAAAGTTTAAAGAAATAGAAAACTGAGTTTTTTGAGTTGTTTTAATTCTGTCAATTAAAGAAAACACCAGAATTTATTTTTTTACAATAAATGCGTAAGTACTTATTTAATTCTAGATAAAGCAAAAATACTGAGTATAGTGAGTGGGGTTATCTGAACAGAGGGCGAGCGTAAATATTTGACATTATTAAACAGTATGCCAAACAATTTTTAATATTTCTAGATTTAAAATTTTTTTTATATAATTTCTTATTTACCTTTTATTTGTGGCATCATTGAAAATCAAGTAGCAAAAAAAAATGTTTGTTTGCTTGAAATAATTTAAGATTTTTAATTTAAAAAGACAGCAGAGAAAATAATGCTTTTAAACTCTTTCAATTTTTTATGTACTTACTTAGTCGCATATAGCATAAGGAAGTTAATAGGCAACTACTTAATTTATTGCAGATAACAAAGAATTACCTTACAAATTAATATATTTAACCCAAAATATTATGTGGTTATGTGCATGTGCGTATGTGAAATATGGCACACAAACAGGCAAGCACATGATTTTGCTTTATAGGGAACAAAATAAGTAATTTTGAAATATATCATTAACCTATTTCTAATATACCTGCCAACAAAATGACATTAGATAATTGAATTTGCTTAAAGAAACTACTTACATATATCGTATATTACGAATGATAAGTGATATAAATCTATCCTAATTTCTACACAGTTAACTGACGCTCCCAATAATGACTATCTAGCTTTGTTTGGTGGTGCATATTACTTAAGTGTTCTGAGTATCAGATCAGTTTTTCAACAGCTGTCTGAGTACCCTGTTGGAATAATGTATAAAAACAGATTTATTTTCAAGGCTATTGTCAGGAATGACTACTTTTCTTGTTTTGACATTTAGATTTTGATCTATGCCCCATCACTAAGATACTACTATGTTTTGACAACAGCTCGAAATGTTTGGATTGCAATCGTTAAATAACTTTTAAATTAGTTATGCTAGCAGGCCCACAGATTTCTAGGCCTTCTTGCAAACGGGCGCTATGATTGTGTTGTAGTTATATGGTTGGTTTTGATTTTACCACTTAGGCTACCTACCTAAGAGCCACGATAATCATGTGAACCTACAGTTAAACTTTTTGGTTATGTGATTGTTTCAATAAATAATTGGAGGCCATTATGTTATGACGCCAATGACTATTTGGTGTTCTTTTAATTGTGTAAATTATTTCAGCTGTTTTAACACTGTTCATTCCCTAACTACAGGAACAATCTAACATATTGGTGCTTATTCGGGAAAACGTGCTAGTGAAGTGAATCTGTACATGTAAAACAAGAACAAAATGTCAAGAGTACAAACAAATTGTTTTTATGTTTCGTACAAAATTTACCGTTTACTGGTGAAAGAGATACGCGTGGCCAACTACCTCGTTAATTTAATTCTTGCGAGTAGGGAAAACACAAATAATTCTTCATATTTTGTTTTTGTTTGCCAAGAAAGTTTCACCTCTTCGGCGCGTTTTTCAGAATATCCACCATTGATTCCAAGAAAATAAAAACCTAGTTTACGTTCTTTTTATTCAAATTTATAAGTTAATATTAAATCAGTTTAAAAAAAAAAAACACTTTTTTCGTCCATATTTTTCTGTTGAAAATACGTACTTTGCTTATAATAACTTTACAAAATTATACCAATCACAATTGCCTTTATTTTGTATTAATATTTTTAATCCTAGTATGCATTGTTTTTGACAGAACAAAACATTTTTTCTTTGTAAAACAAAAAAGTCTTAAATAAATATTCAAAACGTGTAGTTGTCTAACGGGTTGTGTGTTTCAATTCTTACATTATCAATAACTGCAGAAATAATACATATACGGGAAATTATGTTACAAATTGAATGACATACCTATATACTATGTATATCATTAGCACTTGTTGTGAAGGGTAAAAAAATTTTTAAGGGTAAAAAGTAAGAAGCTAGTGAGTTTTTGCATAATATAATCATAAACCAAAAGCTTGCAACAAATCTAGTCAGAGAAATCACTGAAACTATGTCAAAATCTATTCAGAGTATTATCGTAAACTGTGGCAAACTTCTATATATTGTAGGGTAAAATTTTTTCTGCCCAAAATGTGTCATACCGTGGGGCTTAAAATCCCTTTTCACTATTTCATAACTGAAACCAGAATCAGGTATACCGCAAAGCAAAAAGGTTTTCCTCTGCTATGAAAATTGTTAACATACGTAGTTAAGAGAATATTTAAATATATGAACTTTAATTCAAAAGACTTACCCCCGATTTTTGACTTCGGATTTAAATACAAAATTAGTAAATTTTCCTTAAAATTTAAGTTGGATTTAAAATAGCTTTCTGTTTTACAGTCTAAAATTATCAAACCAAACTGTCAAAATCATATGGCAGTACGAAAAACTTAAATCGATTTTAAATGGGCACGGCAGGCCGTTTAAATTTGATTTAAATAGCAACTGTTTGACTCAATTTTGTATTTAAATCAAATTTAAATTGAGATGGCATTTAAAATCCAAGTCAAAAATTGGGGGTTAAAGTAATTTGACACTGGCTGGCTTTAAGTAGAATTTGGTTTTATCGCTAAAAGCAATCCACAAAACCTGGTTTTATAATAAAAATGTATCTTAAAAGTTTTTGAGTGATTTTCAATAAAAATAAATAAAAAGAAAGTCAAAAAAGGTTATAAAAATGAACGAACGATTTTTGAAACAGTTTGTGAAATAAATTTTGTAAGTAGAAAAGAGCAGAAATATACTTTTTTGCAGGAAAATTTATTTAGAAAAGAATTTAAAAAGTTTCTAGCTGCTGTTTATTTTTTAGTTTTGCAAAGCAACTCATAAGTAGACTTGAAAAAATTTCTTCAAAATTCCTTTTAACTGTAATAACAAACATTTAGTTTTCTTCGACCCATTTTTTAATAAATATAAGTATTTTCTTAAGTTAAAACGCTTTTTCGAAATGTTTTGAAAAAAATCAATATAAGTGTCCTGAAGAAGCTATCTGGATGATAGCAAAATATCGACAAAAACATACGAGAAAATATAGCGAACATACATACATACATAATAAAAATACTGTTAGCTAAAAAAAATTCTAATTCATACTTAATGACAAATATTTGAAATCTATTTTATTTTAATAATAATTTCATTGGATAAACTGTAAATTAAAACCTGATTTTACGAAATTTGTAGTGTGAATACAAAAACATTTTTTATGGTTTTAGCGTTAAAACCAGATTTTTACTTTAGGTGTGAAAACTCTAGCATTAAAACATTTCATAAATAAAGAATACTCTAATTTGATATTCTTAAAAATAATCCTCTTATTATAAACGTTGCGTAGGAATCGTAGTAGATATTCTTGAAGCCGACCTGAAATATTGAAACAGAAATTACTCTCAGAAGACAAAATATAGGAAACGGTTTTTGTTATAAATGTTGCATATAATTGATATACCGATAGGTAATAAAATACATTTTAGAAAAGCGACATAAGCTATAACAGTGCATAGAGTTAATTTTTCTTATATAAAAACAAAAAACTCAAAAAACAATTTCTATGTTAAAATAGTTTTAGGATTTTTTTTTGCATTTTGTTAATTATATTATATAGAATATTAACTCTATTTGTATATATTCTAGAATTTTTAGTTTTTTTTATGAGAGTTTTTGAAATTTATAATATTTCGAAAGCAACATAATCTACTGAACAAGAGGACCAAAAAAAAAACCAAATAGTGCAAATAAAAATAATAAACAAGGACTCCATTCATAACGTTGAATAAAACAACTGAAATAAAAGAATGTGATGGCCTAAAAAAATTATTTTTAAGCTTAACTAAAGGAGTTTAAAATGAGAAATACACAATCCAGCTGCATGCTGTAATTTTTGAACTTTAATCTTAAAAACTGTGGTTAGACTCACAGTTTTTGTATACGAAACGAAGCTTATTTTGTATTCTATAGATTAATTAATTGACAAAATTTAGGATATAGGCTACAAAAAGACCGTGTGCTTTTTAACTGCGTTATCTTCATGCACTTAAATTTCTACCATTTCATTCGCAAGTATAATTAAACACGGTGTTACTTTTTTGAAACGTTTTTTAACACCAGCCGGTGAAAGTATGCACTAGCTTTTTAATGCCAAGTTTTGGTGAACAAATTACTTCGCGAAAAAATAAATTTTAATATCATTCTCTCTTCCTGATCTTCAGCATTCTTAATTGTTTTCTTTGAAGATGTTTAATAAAAAAATGTATATTATAGAGCCAGATGCTAGAAATGCCAGCAATTTAAAGATAACATACCCAATAAAATCAATAATATGTTGAATCTAATGGAAGATTATGTAAGGTAGTATGGGAGAAGCTCAAAATAACAAAATTATAAAAGCTAGAACAACATAATTTTTTTGCAATTAAATTTAGAACATTTTTCATTTAAAACTGCTTTAAAGAAAGTTGAAAAATTATGTGTTTAATATGAAGCTATAGTAGGACTACATTACTTTATTAAGCAATCAAAGACTTAGAGCTTGCAATTTCCAAGTTCCAACGAAAAGCTTAATACAAATGCCGCGTTTTGTGTACAATTTTTGTTTTATTATCTTATTTTTTAACAAAAAAACCTTTTCAATGATTAGAACAATTTTTTTTATTTATTCTAATGTTTATAACAGTGTCTGTACCCTGTGAAGTTTTATAAATTGCGACGAAAATAAAAAACGAGACACATTTTAATTGTTGACTTAAGAGTTACACATGTTTTGTGTTACACAAAAGAAATTCAACAGACATAAATTTGTTTTAGCATATACATACATATGTATGTATGAGCAAAAAAATACAAATTCATAGCCACACCACAAAATTTTTTGTTATACTTGAAAAAACACACTTGAGGGAATACAATGCCACAAGATAAATTAAAAAATGTTGGAATTGTGGTTATATGACATAACAGATTACATACAACGAAAACTCTCTTAGAGAATCTTCATAAGAATTAACTCATTAATACAGCATTTTACTTTTTAAACTTATCCTTATTAAGTATGCAATTACAGTTCTTAGGAAGGTAAGTTTGCTGTTTAATAGCTTCACTGTTTATTAAATATTTATTTTTGTGCAAGCATATACATATGTTCGAAATTTAATTACAATAAAACAATAAAATTTGAGATAAAAGGTCTCACTTTCAAATATGTTTTAAATGTTGGTCTATTCACAATATTTCCAACGAAATATTTTTAATTAATCAACATTTTGCTTATTCCACACCTTTGCCATTTAAGAATTTTGTTTTCAAAGCTAAAAGTGCTTTGTTGTATATTTGTTATATGTATATGTTTGTACATTTGTGCCGATATTTCGCTTACATTCAAATATTTACTTTAGGGAAACAACGTAGAAATCCTTTTATGTATGTATATATGTAAGTATTTTATCAAACAAGTTTTGAATGAGACTTTGCAATATGTTGCATGTTCATGCGAAATATATTTTAAGGCATAAAAACAATGTTACGTTACAAGCCCTTGCGCTCTTGTAGTTGCAAACTTTTGCTTAATTATAAATCTAAATATTACTTACTAAGGTTATTTTTCAACTATATACGCGTGCACAGCTTTTAAGATGCTGATGTGTGGCCAGCAAAAATTTTAAGTAAAATTAAATAATTATCAGATTGATGATATTCATTATTTATATTGGCAGAACTAATGTCTAAAATTTAAAGGATGTTCTTAAAATACATGGCATTATTTGTAACATTCAATATAAATTTTTTCTGAACAATTCTTAGAAACAAATATTTAATCAAGCATGCCGGCACCCACATCAACGTCAACTGGTGCACCACCAGCATGCTTGATAGCTGAGGCTATAAAATCTTTGGCGCAGGTTCTATGTACCATGGGCCGACCTGCCTAGTTTCGATTTGCTAGATCAATGAACTACATTAAGCTTTTTTACGATATGCTTGCAAAATTGATTCTGTGTACTTACCCTATGTTGTATATTTTTTCACCATATTTATCTCATATGAATTTACTTATAACCGCCATTTTCAGTAATATAATGTAAGGCTGCACTGAACGATGTAATGAAAAAAAAAAAAAAATACAAAAGAAGAATTATTAAAAAAAAAATTATATGAGAAGAGGAATTTAATTTCCTGCTAATGATAAAAAAAATGAATTCTAATCTTTTGTGACACCAAGCAAGTAGTCAGTGCGGACGACTCCCTTTGGATTTTTATACTGTACTCTCATCAGGTAAATCATCCAAATAAATCCCCCGTTATTGAAATGAAATTAACATCAGTTTTTCTTTTGCGGCACTGGTGAAGGAATTTGCATCACCCTTCATAATTAAACGTCTGTCCGAAGACGGTAAGGAACAACGCACCGCACATACCAGCGACCTAAAGCCATATCAGCGTTAAAAGCGAAAAAAAAAATAAAATAAAAAGGCGTAGGCTAATTTCAGTACTTATCCGTCGGAGGAGGTAGTGTGACGATCAAAGTCGGAGGGCCAACGCTTTGGTGCACACAGCATCGTTTACTTGCATCGACTGTTATTATTATGCTTATTTTTCTCTTATATATATTATTGTTTTTTTCCTTCTACTACTGGGATTATACTTATATTTTTTTTTAAAGTAATTTTTGTTTATAACCAGTATATACCTATATTAAAACTGAAGTTGAATTTGAATTTCTTGTTAACGGTCAAAATAAACAAATTTCAACCAGTTCGAAATCATCTACAAAATATTTAGTTTGAAATTAGTGTTTTGATCAACCCATTATTTTATGAAGTGCTTGTCTAAGAGGTATATTACAAGACACGCTTTTGTATAAGTATTGAATGTGTACAAACTATTACTCATATGCGCAGCCAAGTATGGGGCAATAGAACCTTTATTAATCATTGCGTATACGTCATGCCGCATCACATTTTTCTTGTGAGTGGTATGTAGAAAACTCGAGGCGGACTTTTTTTGTTGCCCTTGATAATTCGCCTTTTTTTATATATTTATTTTTTCTCAGAATAAAATTCATTGCCGATTTGGTTTTTCTCATTCGAATTACTTGCGCACATGCATGTGTCTGTTAGTACACACATACCCTCATAAAACACGCATCAAAGCCACAAAAAAGGAGTTATTAACTTTATTGTTACTATTTAACTATTATGACAGACTTTTGGCTGAATAATGTTTTGTTTTCACATCCGTATCTTCAGCAAAGACAAACTTATTACAAAGTTTTACTGTTTTATTATATTGCCTTTAATTAAATAATAAATTATTTTTTATGTAACTTTTTTTGTTTTCACTTCTTTTGCATAACTAAGAAATAGATTTATTATTTAAATAAGCCCAAAATATTGTTGTAATATCTTAACTAGACTGGCTATGTTTTATGTATAAATTTTCCTATAAATATGCGTGAGCCAAAACAAGATTATTGAAGCGTTCATAAAGCAATAAAAGTACAGCATTATTTAGCAAATTTTAAGAGCTTTTCTTAAGAAAAAGTTTTTTCAAAGGACTTTTGATTATTTTGGTTAATGAAGCGACTTAAAGTTGTCTTCTGTCATTAAGATTTTTACTTTTTCTTATTTTTGGTTTATATTGTAGTATATTTCAGTCATACTCTATAAATTTTATGTCTCTATCTCTTACGGTTAAACATTTACAGCTTAATTTGGCTTATTCTCAGAGTTTCTTGCAGGACACCACACTTTAGTTTTCAACTTTGGTTGTTTTTGATATTAATTGATACATACCTTAAAAACTTTATAGTCTGTGCAAGTTTCAAGCTTAAGTCTCTTACAGCCCAAAAGTTACAGCAAATTTAATAATTTGAATAGTTTATTGTATGGGGAACCATTTTAGTTAAAATTTTTTTTTTTTTTTTTTTTTATGTATTGTTGTAGCGGTTGGATAAATACATTGTTACGCCACTGTCTAGATGCCTTTGTTAAGTTGATTGTTTATCGATTACCCTTTTTTATTTGTGTTATCGTTTAGCTGTTTATGGTGGATATTCTCCGTAAAAGTATATTATATTTCCATGGGGTTTGAAATTGTATTAAAATCCTATATAAAAAGGCTTTACCGCTTAAAAAGTTTTAAGTCACGTGATTGACCAATTGAAGTTCGCTCTTAGTCTCCAAACGATAAGTTCGTATTTTTAATATTTTATGTATCCAACCTTTATTAATGTATTAATGTCATTTGTAGGAGTTTTAACTTATGTTCAAGAATAAACTAATTTGTCTCGTAATAAAATTCTTGGCCTTTGTTCAAAATTTCGATTGGATTCGGAGGGCTTGGGAGGCTTCACCCAACATACATGATCTGTGAAACTTTCATCTTACCGTTGGGGAATGAGGTGGATAATTGCTCTCAGTAATAGGTTTCTCTTTGGACTTTGGGAGTACGAAACCTTAAATTATAGAACGAAAGATTTGCTTTAATAAAACATTTCCCTGCATTAATATGTATATGCCTGCCGCCAAATGTAACCTTTATATTTTATTGCATTTATGACCAAAATAATTATTTGCAAGAAATATTTAATGCAGAAAGCAATCTTTGATTGCGCAGGAACATATATTCATGAGTAGAATAACCAGCTATTCATATAACAATGACTTTAGCAAACAATCAGTTGTCATTTTGAATAACTGTTTACTAATACTTCACATTCTTTAGTTGTCTGTTGTTGGTCAGAAGGCAAAACAAGCTAGACAATTTTATTATTAAAAATATAAAATTTTTAGCATATAAGTAAAAGAAGCATATCTAATAAACTTTGTTTCTGACTTCGATCAACTTCAATAGCTTAGAAAACAGAAGACTAGAAACCGTTCAAATTGAAATTCAGGTTAATAAGTTGTTTGATGGCACTGATGTGGACGTTGCATAACAGCTGTTCCCAAAATAATCCTACATATACAATCTAATCAAGAAAAATAAAATCTGACTGACAAGCACACCTTCGTTAAAAGTTTTATTAAAATACTTTACGCTTACAAACCCAAAAAGAGATTTAAAGACTCAAAGTATTGTAATGAGGTTGAATAAGTCAACTTTCTAATTATAAAAAAAATATTAAGTTAGAAAAAAATTAGTCATATTTCTTGCACACTATGTTGTTTTTAAGTAAAAAGCATAAAAAATAACTTAAATTTCATCATATTGTCCTTAAAATGTTTCCATTTTTGAAAATTCCTTTTCAATTAATGCCTGATTATCTGGCAAATCACCAATTAATTACGTTAAAGTAGTAATATTCTGTGTAGAACTTTTTTTGGTGGCTTATTTCATGTTGTTGATTTTTTTTTTTACATGAAGCTTGCCGGAAGAACGTTTTATTTTAAATAATAATGCCAGTATATCAAATTGTAGGATTATGTTATTTGTGAATAGCAAAAAAAATTTTTATGAATTTTAGCAACGGAATTGAGTTCATTGTTATGATTTTAAATTTCTAATTGTCTGAAATATTATTATATTTGTTTTACTTAAAATCAGTTTAAAAGGGGACTCAAGTTAAAATTACTCGCCTTTTTCACAGAGATAAGCCCTGAGATTTTTATGAAATATAATTTTTCCCGTGTCATTTTGCACAATCAAAGAGCCCGCCAAGCACAAAAATATTATTTATCTCGAAATTAGTTGCAAACACAAATCGTAAAAAAAAAATAATGTAAATCATCAAAAGGCCGAACGAATTAAGCGAACCACATTCTACTATTTATTTTGTGTACACCTCCCCATTTTAAAGTAGTTACTGACACTTTTAACAGTCATCATCATTTACAGCAACAACAGGCCTTTCCATTCTAAGTGCTGACTCTGCTACAAGCACATAATCGTCCTTTCATGACGAAAATCATTATATAAAGAAAAATAAAGAACAAAACATCCAAATAAAAGCGGCTGCGAAACCAAGCGACTGCTGTAGTCCAACGCCACCCGAGCACGGATACTATCTTTCATTTGAATTTTTTTTCCCTATTCCATTTTGACCATTTTTCAAACGTTTCAATGCTCATCAACGTTTTTATTAACACCATCCACATTTTGCTGCCGTTACTCATCATTTACCAAATAAACAAAATCTTTTAATTTTTTGTTTTTTCTTGTATCTGCACCCCTTAAATGATATACGAAGGCTTGTGAGTTAAACGTTGTAGCATAACACTCAACCGCCAAGTAGGGATAGAAACGTAGAAGGCCGGAAGGGAAAATTAAGGCAAGAATTATTTTAAAATGTTAATGGCATTTTACAAAAAATTATGAAGTCTTTAATGTCTATAGACATGTGTACATGCCTGAAAAAATATGATAAAAAAACAGTATACAAAATACTTTCCATATTTTTTATAGGCATAATTTTCAAGATGAAAACACAAAGATTTGCTTTGACAATTTACAAAAAAAAAAATTAGCAGTAGTGTGGCTAAAACCCTGACACTTTTAACACACAACTTACCTCAAATTTATATATAATTTAAACTAGCAACAGTCATACAAATCCACCCCTCAAATTATGATTTAATGAAATGTTTTAAAATAGTTTTAAGGGATTATGAAACAGTCATATTTAAAGCAGCACTTTTTAATCTAAACTGAATCTGTCAGAACTCTCCTAAAAATGCTGAAACAATATGTAAATATTTCTCTTTGTGATTTGAACAGCACTGCCTAAAATTATCCTTAGAAAATGAAAAAAGAAAAATAATTCAAATATCTAAAAATTTCTGTCTCCTCCGTTCTGTGGTTAGCTTTACGTTTACATTGTCAAAAGGAAAACAATTGATATTTAGATGTTCTCTATGCATCAATGATAATTACGGAGATAACGACCACTTAACACTTTGACTGTATACAAAGACTAATGTTTGGAGTTTTGCCTTGTTTTCATTTCATTAACATGTTACAATCTATAGTAAATATTGGAGTTAAAAGTTTGTAAAACAAATTGCTAGAAGTCTAATCCACAAGTGTGAAGCTTTATAAAGTGTTGATATACAGAACAGTTTTAAAATTGAAAGGGATCTAGCAAACCGCAGATGCGATTTATAGGGTATTAGCAGAGAAATATTTACTTTAGTTTTTGATAGGATCTAAACAGTTATTGAAGACAACAGTTGTTAATAAAAGTTCAGCAAACAATAAGACACAAGACTTTCTTTTACATTTGTTACAAACTCCAACCAAATCAAACTGAATGTAAATGGCAATAGACGAGTGCCTACATTATTTTATCTAACAGATAATGTACCAAAAAAATAAGTTAATTGATTTATGACAACAAAATTTAAATAAGCCCACCAAACTCAAAAAAAAGTTATACTTCATCTACCTCATTTTAAGGTAATTCGAAAATACATAACGCGCATTTTTGCGTTTTAAAGAAGCTCTTTCAAATTATTAACTGGGTGTCATTTGTAACCACACTTTTCCTTTCATTTAATTCACTGCTTTAAATACATGCATACGTGCAAAATTTTACAATTATTTGAGAAATTCTTTCTAAAGGTGTCATGCTGTATTCTATGTAAAAATGGAATAAGAACATATTTTAAAAATGCTAAGCAGTTGCAAAATTTACACTGCTGTAAAACAAAAATATTAGCGAAAAATTTAAGAAATGCAAATATAACAAAAACAAAACAAAGAGCGAAAGTTTGCAAAATTTTGGCAATATGTAAAATTAAAAAAATTCGTTCTTAAAAACGATAGATTAGAATACAATGCATCTAAAATAAAAGTGTTGAAAATTCACAAAAAATTATTATAAGTAAAAAATAATATTACAATTGGTTTCTGAAAACATTAAACAGTTGTAGAGAATAAGATGGAAGCAAAAAATGTAAAACCTCGCGAAAAATTCGGAAAATGATTTTAAGAATGGTAATTAGATGCAAATAATTCTACTAAAGCAAAATTATGAAATCGCAAAAATACGAGAAAATTGGGCTAATTTAAAACTTATTTTAATAATATTTCTTAAAATACTATTAAAAAAAATTTTAAAACCTCTTTTTAAGCTCTTTTGCATTGTACAAATTTTTCGCAAATGTTTCATGCTTTTGCTTCAGCTGCATATTTTGCATTCCTTGCATCTGTTTATCAGTTGTAGAAAGTAAATTTTATTTATTTTTTCTTATATTAAAATTTTTCCTCAATACATTAGTTTTTTTATTTTTTCTACGTTTTCACGAATTTTTAATATAGAGCAATTGAAAATGTGATTTCTACACAAGCTGACAGTTACTTTCACTTATCAACCTGATCACAAAATTTTATTGTTGTTTCTTAATTTTTCAGTTGTTTCAAATTTTAAATATCACACTAGACCTTGAATTAATATTTCGTTTTCGTTCTTGATTTTAGTCTATGGCTTTATGACAGCCATCGCACTTTTGGCAGACCGAAGCTTTCTATTCAAATTATAAGAGATTTAACGAAACCCATACTCTCTGATGTGATAGAGAGCTGAGCTTAAAGCAAATTTACTAGTAGTCAACATTGGTGCGTGACAAATATTGTTTGCAGCTAAGATGACTTTAAAATGTTCACCTTTTCTGCTCTTAAAACTTCATTTACAGCAATTAAGTTAAAGTGACACTCTATCTGTGAATTAGTGAAGAGTCCCACCAAGAGTTTTAAGAGCTAAGGTTATATTTCTGCTAAACGATCTTGATGTTGTCTTACACAATCAGATATATTCGAAGTTTTGCTTCTAGTGGCTTTTCCAATAATTTCTGTTAAGCTAAAAAAGTGTATATTTCTTTTAGTTTCTGTAGCGATTGATGGATGCATGATATTCAGCCCTGTCGTGAGTAAAATGTGAAAATTTTTAATCCCGTAAAATTTTCATTTCCCAGGTAGGGAAATTTGCTTTCATGAATATTATGGGAACGTTTGGGAAGAAAAAATATAAATACCAAGAACATTTATTGAAAATTTGTGGGTAGCTGATGTAAAAAGTAATTAAATTTATGTTTTTTAACTAATAAACAGAAATTTGTAGTTTAGAACGTAAAAAGGGTAAATAAATCGGAGTTTTCATGCCTGTTGAATATTTTGACAGATGCTCTGTCGGCAAAAAATAATCATTTGATATTCCGCCCATCGTAAAACTAAGCGCATGCTTACGTATTTTTTGCAGAGGGTGGATACCAAAAAAGTGTTGGATGAGATTACGAAGTAGAAATGGCGCAGTCCCCTTTTTGCCAAGCGGTCTCTAAAGTGTTAGATGCTTTAGGAAAGTCTCTGCGCAGAATGGATAAAATATCCATTTATAAAGTTCCATTCATGATCTTTTTTAATAGGAGGGCTAGCACTTTTTAGTTCTTCTGTAAGCGAGAACCAAAATTCAGCCACCACATCTTTAGAAACCTTCACAAAACCACATGCAATGGGTCGGTTATTTTGCACCCTATCGGGAAGCATGTCATGTTGCACATTATTTATTGATTTAGACCTAAAAATAGTTTTCAGCTGATTTATATATCCATTAAAATGTAGCATCTTTTACTTGCATCTTTTTTCTAGTTCCCCTAAGAAAATAAAATGAAAGAATTGATGCAAAAAAAGGGAAAAAATGTCTTTGAAAAATCCATTCACGATAAGGGAAAGTTCCAATTGGGAACACATTTTATGGGAAAAGTTATTCATGATCGCACTTTTGGGGAATTGGGAAAAAAATTTTAGAGGAAAAATTGTTCATGATAAGGGTGATTATTTTATTCTTATTTTAAGATTGCTACATGTGAATAGTGTTTCAAAAATTTTAAAGAGAGTTATTTTAGTGTTTAAAAAATCTAAGGAAGAATTGTATAACTTCGCAGTTGTATTTACTTCTACAAATTGATTTTGACACAATTTCAGATCCCACTTAAGTGACTTTGCCTAAAGTGCAGGCTTAGCAAATGTAAAAGTTGAGCATTTAAAGTTTAACTTGAAAAAAAGTAATATTTAAAATACATGCTACCAATTACTTTTTCTGCATTTGACCTATCGCAAAGTTTTTCCATCTTTTTTTGTTTCTTTGGATTATTTTAATTATAAACAATTTAATTATTTCTGACATACAAGTAACACTTCAGTGTCAAATACACATTTACTCACACTTGCATGAGTGGCTTTCAAACAAAATTTTTTGACATTGTTAATAAATGTTTTTTTTTTTCAATTTATATTTTTTTTTTTTTACAATTTGTATAAAAAATAGAAAAATAAATCCTTTTAATAACTCACTCAAATGTCATAAGTGTTAAAACAATTTCATGAACATGTACGCAAGATTTAACATCGTTCATTTACAGAACATGTTTCCATAATTAAATCTTGTTTCTATTGCCATTTTGCTTTTAATATTTTTCAACAGAAATTTTTTGAAAAAGCAGCAAATTGGAAAAAAGTGGTTTTCACATGTTAAAATACGATTTAATAAAAAAAGTTAGTGACCTGGTTTTTCATTGAATTGCGGTTCTATACAAGGAAAAAAATTAACTAAAAATTGTATGAATATATTAGAACAAGTTTTGAAAAAATTTCGAAGAATCATGAACTTAAAAAAGCTTAAATGAAGGTTTTTTGTGTTTTATTAAGAGTAAGAAGTATAATACGTTACATCTTCTTCAGTTATTTATAGAGAAAAAATTTTGTAAAAACATGAACTTAATTACTAAGTTTGAAACAAACTCTTAAGAATTTTTCAAGTCTACTGATGAGTTGATTAGCACCAACCAAATGTCGTCGGCATATAGATAGCTGAAATAGACAGCAAATGTGTTTAAAAAGGTTAATTTTTGGACCTAAATTAATATGTAAAAACTTTTAACTGCACTGTTTGGTAATTGGCAAAAAAAAAAACAGATCTAATAGCAAAGTAAATTACCCCAGAATTTTTATGGATATTGCGTACTATCCTTTTCCATACAAGCAAATCAATTAAAGACAAAATCTAGGTATAATTGCTTCAATATTTTACTAGCAAACTTTCAAGTTATAGGGTTAAATGTTTGAATAAAATATAGTGACCGCTATTTGGCAGCAAATAGTTCATAGGCAGTGCGCTTTTTCCTTGCAGCAGACTTTATTATAAAAGAAAATGATTGTCGAGTGTTGCCTCGTATGGGTAAGGTCCTCATGCCCTGGATAGCTTTGCCATACTCAAACTCTGTGACAAGTATTTCGCAACACTGCAATACAGAATAGTTATGTACCCCAACCATCTAAGCAAAGTGCTGTTTTAAAGTCCACATTAGTTTATAGAAATGGTTCCAAAATACTTGTGACTTACACTAGACGACGGTGGCGGTGTGACGTTTGGATTTTATGGCCTGGATTACTCCACCGACAGTCTATGAAATCATACTTCTTGTACTAAATACTCGATGGCCTAGAAAATTATTCGTTACCTATAGGGTATACGTCGCATCATCTCAAAATTATTTTGCTTTTGAAATTTACTTTTTCCTACCAAAACCATAACATCAAAAAGTTAAACGATTCCTGTGGTAAAGCCGAATGGCACTTTTGTTGCAAATATTTAAAGCTTTGTGGTAAAATTTTAAAACAGAAAAGAAATCAAGAATTTGTAGAAGTAAATATTGTGTCATAATTTTTTTAATGCTTTTGACAGGGTACTCTACTTATCAGTAATGACTTAGTCAATTATTTACACAGGTTAGATAACCATTGTTGTAAGTTGCCACACCAAACAGCCCATAACCTCTGGGGTTTTCATAAAACAATTTCAGTGAAGAAATTGTTTAAAGTACGTATTATTCTTTATTTATAAAATGTGCACAAATGTTGGATGGCATTAATGTCAGTGCTTTCATCTAAGCAAAAGAAACCAAATAATTCATATTTTCCCAATTTCTAGCTCCAGTAATGGCTGTTCTTAGCTGGACATGGAAAATAAATCACAAAAATTTCTATTGAATTTTCTATAGGCTTGTACAGCCTGGTTTTATGTATGTGTGTGCGCTGTCGTGGTGGGAAGCAATAGAATAGACCCTATTACGGATTGAAGCTCACCAGCTGTGTATTTGTCTTTTTTTTTAAAGTTATTTAAAAATGAGTTTTTGATAAGTCTTTTTTTCGTGAAATTTCATTGTTTTAAATACTGCAAAAACCACTCGTGACAATAACAATATTTTTTCCCAAAATAGGTCCCAATACTAAACTTGTCTGCTGCTTAAAGAAAAAAAAGTATGGTACATTGCATTAAAGAGCCCAACCTTTTCAAATTGCTATTGATATAATATGCAGTTACACCAAAATAAAATTCCCTTGCAAAACCATCGCATGTTTAACTGACAGCACAATATCGGCGTGTAAGTTTTCCGCTATTAAATACGGTCGATTGGCTGGCATTTTATGGTTAGTGTTAACGTGCTTGCAGCCTCCATATGTTCACTTTTGAAACAGTTGTGTTGGTAAATAAGCAAATCCAATCAGTTTCACTCGTTTTATTATTATCCTTCCACTGTTATTATGAAAGCACACATCACCGTTTTGAAAAAAGGGCATACAACTGCCATTTTCTTGCAACACAACAAATTATGTTATAAACTTCATATGCTAGGGTGCTGGTTGCAACAACAAAAAAAAATGAATGCTTTTTTTAGTTGAGTCGAAAAGCTGAAAAAATAAACACCAGCACACATGGCTAGTAAATTTGCATTTGGTCTATTAAAAAAATTGAAAATTAATTACCGCCACAATTGTTTTGAGCAGCAGCAGTAAAAAGAAATGTGCTTTTACTGTAAAGCTGCTAAAGTACAGTAACAACAGGGCCGTGAAAACGTGCAGCGAAAACAATTAACTCCTTTTAGAAGCATTTCGAAAATTGTTCATTTTCAACAGCAGCTGGTGCTGTTATTAGCATGTTTGTAGCAATTGCTTATTGCTTTCAATTTAAAAAATCTGCAAAGACCTGGTGGCAGTGTTTTAAGTGATTTATTTACTTTGGTGCTCAGAAGTTGCTAAAGGTAAAGGGTTATTTAAAGTTTATTTTCCAACATTAAAACGAAATTGAAATATTCGTACAACTTTACCTTTTTACACTTTATTTCTTTATTTACTTACATATGGGTAGGTGTTTTTTTCAGTGTTATTTTTACCAACATCAATTAATAACCTCAAAGAAATTAAAAGACAGCTGTGAACTTAGCGTTTGATATTCTTTTGTGCAGACCTTAGACATTGTTGCAAAAATTTAAAATATTTTTAACAGTGAATGGAGCATGACGTATAAGATGTCTCAAACTAAAATTCATATCGCCATAATCATATACTGCAATAAAAGTATGCTTCAGTTTGAAAATTGCCATTGCAATAATATGCTCGCATTTTAACTACATATGGAGAGATTTTACAAAATTTTAAATAGATTTTTATTATGAAATTGGTTAGACTCTTGCAAGTTTAGTATTTACTGTTATTTTATCTGTTTCTCCGTCAGTCCGAATATTAAATAATATTTTATTTTACTATGTAAGCAACTATGATAAGCTTTATATAACTACTTTATACAAAATTATAACAACTTGTGCCAAGTATGAGACTAACTCGCACAGCAAGGCCTCGGCAGTACAGTGTTAGTCCAAGACAATAGGTAGCCCTGGTATGGGGTACGCTTTGAAGCTTCTTATTATTTTTTATATTTGCTGTTGTAGAGGAATCTCTTACGGTTGTATTGTTAAACCGATTAGCAAACTAGAGGGTGTCTGCATGTACGAACAGCGATTAAATTTTAACCCTTGGAAATTTTTGGTACATTTTCTTGTAGAGAACTGCAAACTACATGTACTGTGAAAATTTCAAGTCTTTATCACTTGCGGTTCATAAACTAACGTAAGTTTTGAAAATAAAGAGTGTCCCTATGTCTAGCGTATCTTCTAAACTCTCACTTTTTGCTAGTTTTCGTAATTTGCTGTGTTGGCCTGGTAAATGTATATCCCTTGCAAATTTCAAGTCTCTATCTCTTGCGGCTTAAAAGTTGCAGCCATTCTCTATTTCTAGTACGCGAACATCCTTTAGTTCTCAATGTTTGTTGTTATTGGTATTTTTTATTGAAAAACCTATAAAACCACATATACTATGCAAATTTCAGCTCTCTATAGGACATAGATGAATAGATGGATGAATAAAAAGTTACAGCTATTTCACTAACTTTTACAGTTTCCGGTGTAGGCAGCAATCCAGTTCAATTTTTAATTTCTTGACGTTTTTATTGTTTACTTTTGTAGAAGGCATCCTGTTTTGTGAACATTTCAGCCTCTGGCTTTTAACATTTAAAAGATTGGCCTCTAAGATGGACGGACGGATGGAAAGCGAAGTCTCTTAAAAGAGTCCTATCGGGGTCACCGTTTCTTGCACGAGGACCTAAGTTCAAGTTTAACTTTTTGTTGTTTTTAGTAGTTTTTGTAGAGGCGTCGCAGCTTCATATGTAAACTGCCTGTATCTTTTACGGTTCAAAAACTAAAGGGTGAATTCATGTAAACTTTGAAATTCTTGCTTGTTGCTATACAGGACCTCTTAACTGTATATTATGCTCAAATTTCAAAAATCTGTCTTTTCAGTTGTGCGTTCTAATACTTCATAGAATATATCTATTTTATTTCTACTAAACTATAAACAATTGTAACGACCAAACAAAGAGTTGAAAGGTCTTCTTTCTGTTTACTTTTATTATCATATCTTAAGCTGCTACAAAAATATTATTGTTTAACTTTGTTCTTAAGCGCCAATGTGTGATGTTGTACACTAGATACACATATACGATTGTAACGAGACTGTTTATTTGCCTAACGTATCAAAACCTTTCTTTTTTTTAAATTATTATTTGTTTTCAATTTATCATATTCAATTAAGCAAACAAAGTTAAACAAAGCATGACAATATCAAGGATTTTATTGTGAAAGATGGTAGCAAAATGACACGTGACTGGTATTAGGAAAAAATAAATTATTATTAGAAAGCAATGTGAATAGTTTTACAGAAACAATAATTGTTATTTTAAAGCTCAGGTTTGTTAAACTTTCCTATATCAATATTTACAAAATCAATAAATAAACACATTTCAGTTAAATCAGTAAGAGAACCGAAATAAAGTGAAGCTGTTTTGAGAAAATCAATATATTTTTACGAAATGCATTGCTGTCAAGATACGTAGGAAAAGGAAATATTTATTTGCAAATAAAAGGAAATTTTATTTGAAAATAAGGAGCTCCGTTCAAGCAATGGCATGTGATTTAAACCTGAAACGGTTCCTTTAACCTGCTGCCTAGAAAATATTAATAAAAACTATCATTGTAATTTTTTTTATATTTAATTATATATTTAAAAGGTTACTATAAATAACTGCGAAGTTTTATGTAATATGTCCAAATCGTAGCACTTGGTGTTCAAATGCTGACGAAGGGTTATCCTGGGCTTAAGGGCACGACTGCCGCCAATACACCCCACCCAACCCTATTTTTACTGTTCAATAAACTTGCCGCATTCAAATAATCTGCAGTCAAAAAAAATGCTTAATTTTAATAACTGGGTATATCTTTATTAATCTATTTGGGAAAAGTTTTATTCTTTTCTTCGACTTCATATTTTTTAAGTAGTTCACTCTTCTGATGTTTTATACAACAATAACTAATATTTCTTAAATTTTTCAATGTTAATCATTTTTAAAAGCTGTGAAAATTTTAGAAATTAACTTATTTGTGTACCTTACAGATGACGTGTTTTTCACATGGTATTTGTAAACTTTTATATGTATCAGCAAATACATATCGTGTGTCACCTTTAACATATTGCTTCTGTAACAAACATGAGGAAAAGTCATAAGACATATTTTCAAATAGATCGTGTTCTATTTTATTGTGTAAAAACAAATGCCATCAGATGTCTATGGCATGTGAAAACATTCGTTGACAGTTGATTATATACACTATCATTAGCCGGTTGAAAAATATGTATTTTTTAGATAGAATTGTTATTTATTTATTTATTTTGTAATAGATAATGCAATACTTATTTGTAATACATTTGGCTTCATGGCCAATTTAAAATAATATTAAAAGGATGAAATACACTATGAAAAAGTAAATATGTACTAATAAAAATAATTCATAAATATATTTACTTCTTTATTTAAATTCCATTATTTAAATAGAAATTATACTAAAACTATACAATTTTTTGATGAGACGAAGACATCCTGTATTTTAAAAAGGCAAATGACGCAATCAAAAATTTTGACGGCCACAGGCTATTTTGCAATTGAATATCTTGGATATTTACGTAGTAAAAAAGAAACAGCAAACAACTAAAAACAACACGTTAGTTTTTGGTTGTAATTATAAACTATTATTAAAAAAATGTTTTTAATAGTTACTATTAAAATTGTTACTAATACAAAATTTTTATCAACATATTTTTAAGCAATAAAATTTTAATACATTTATATTCAGGCTCAGGCTCAACCATTAGCTTGTCACTTTTTAATCAATAACAATTAAGAACAGAAAAGTAAAAAATTTTTTAGCTGGGTCTACCACCGGCTGTTTATGAGTAGTAAACTCCCTTCATCAGCACCCTATAAACTTTGGACGTGTCAAATTTCACAATTTCAACACAGCCGATTTAACCACTGAGCAACCAAAGCTTGTGCAATTTTACTTTTTATTTACATATATGTATACTTAACTAGCATTAACCACGTCCACGTCCAGGGTAAAAGTAGAAATATTACATTTACGTGAGGCACATGCGCACATATTTATACAAGATATCACTTAACAATAAGAAAATGCACCATTGTTCGACCAAGTTCTCTACAGAAAAAAATATTCTGGACAATTTTAAGCTGATTGCACTAGAAGAAAGCGTATCCCATTTATGCGAAATGTATTATTACTGCAGTGTAGTCCGCTTGAACCAAATGTAGGACCAGCCCCATTAGTTTTGCTTAATCCAATATTTTTTAAACTAGTTTCTCAATTTATTACAATTGATTTTGGTTAAGCGTTCTTCTTATTGTCGTAACTACAATCACTTTGGAGAGGTGAGGTTAAATGTATATAAGTAACACTTGACCAAAGCGTCAAGTGCTTGACTGACGCAAGTAGTGCTTTCAACTCCACACTTTTTTCGAAAATAAACAACCTCTTCAGCTTATCGAATGATCAGATTATATTGCTGTATATTTTTCCAAAAACCTTTCGTAGTCGAAGCGATTTTATTCTCTTTTTTTAAATAAGTGGTTTTTTTATAAAGTTGCAATCTTTGAATCTTCCAGAGAAGCCATAGGAGCACTTAAGAAGGTAAAAGAAGTTATAGAATAATTTCTATATGGGCACACCCTTAAGAATGTGGATGATAAGTTGGTGTGTTGAAAAAACTGTTTGGTGGAATAAATTAGGGAAGTCAGTCAAAAATTTAATTTCTCCAGAGGCATCTAGAGGCTAGTTGAGACTACCGGTGGACATTTTTACAACTGGTTATGAATGGAAGTTCTCTTTCTGCTGCTGGTTGGAGCACAGTTTATATAAATCTTGTTTTTGTATGGGATCACCCCTAAAAAACGGACAGAAGATTAGATTGTTGCAATAAAATGACGGGAAAGTATAATTAAAGGGTGCTGGTCATATATTTTATAGCTCCAGGGAGTAGTTATAACAACAGGACAAATTTCCTTATTTACATATATTTGAGTGGCAGCGGCCAAAGAAGAAGAATGAATAAAAAGTCAAGACAAGAAAACCAACGTGGACTGTTCATACAGGTAACTCCTTCAGATGCTAATTTAGTCAATGGTATGAAAATTTGTTGATGTACGCTTGGTATGTTTGGAGCAATTGTAGGAGGAAAAACTGCTGTCTTATCTTACATTTTATCACCTTGAATCGACTCCATGGTAGCTACTGCTATTTTTTATGAACTTTGTCACATTTTTCCTAACTTGTATGCGAATGCTTAAAATTTTTCACAATGTAGTTTTTGCTATTGGGAAAATTGTTGGAGAGAGCGGCGAGAAAATTTAAAAAAAACGTCCTATACAAATGTGGCTCAATCTAATGTACATTTGAATTTTTTATATAGGAAAACTTGACTAAATCGTCACGTTTTATTGCATATCGTCTTTCATTGTTAAAGTTTTTCTAAGGACAAACCAAAAAGAGAATGTACATATGTATTCGTTGTGTTGGCCGAAATTCTTCTTTTATCGCAGTTCATGATTCCAGCATTGTATTGAATATTTTAAAGTTATTTATTTAACATTTTATAAATATTTCTTTTTCGTTCGGGTATTTTAACAAAAGTAGAAAATTTGTTGTTAATACTGTAAAAAAAATTATGACATTTTATTATGTACAACTATTAAGGTCATATCACTAATACACAGATTCAAAGGCATTAATGTTATAAATTATTTGCTCTGATGCTGAATCATACAAAATTTGCAAGGCTGTCGTTTTTGTACGTTCTTAGTCAAAAGCACAAGGGTAGTTGTATATTTTTTTTTTTTTGTTTATTTATTGGGTTAACTTAATATGTGTTGCGCTATACATAACTATATATTACAGTTCTTTCTCTGGGAATATAAAAAAATTAAGAAGCCAATGCCATTTCTTGTGTATAATATTTACTTGTTTTTTATTTTGCTATTTATGAATAAAGAAATTGTATAATGCTCATGATTCTTATAATAATGCTGTTTAAATTTGAGTTATTTTATTGCAAAAAAACTAAATAAAGCTTAAAACATTTAATGTCGTATAATCGCAAGACAAAAAGTTTAAATGAAAAGAATTATTTATTATTAGTAAAATAATTTTTTTTTTTTCGTTCGAGGGATTTTGTTAAACGTAGTTGTTAGGTCATGCAGTCATACCTTTTGGAAAAGTGTCAAGATTTTAGAAGCAACGTACTACTATTATACCACTAAATTAAAACTTCACTTTGTGGTATAGAAAAAAAAAAAACGGTTTCAGTTGACATATTATTAAACAACCCAAAATTCGCTACATATACGCATCAGTTTGCAGAAAAAAAAATTTTTACTCCTGGTAGGTTTTTTACCTTTTGCAGTGAAGAATAAAAATACATTATTATATATTATTCGAAAGAAATAAAACTAATGCAAAGCAGTATTGTTAAAAATTACCGTAAATAACCGTAATATTTACAGTTATAATGCTGATGCAACGTTAACCACATTTTTTAGTTTTTGTTTTTTTTTCCACTATGTAAATAATAGAGTCCATTATCATACTTTGAAGCTCTATAGCATTGTGGTCTTTAAAGACTATGTTGTTACTATAGTTAAATTTTTTGATGTTCCGTACAAAAATTTTCATTTGGTCACTTTATTAATAAACAGTATTTATAACGTATTTCCTATTCAAATATCTTGACATACACAACAAACCTAATCTGGCTAAAGTGGTTGCTGAGATACATGATTCCCTTCCCATCAACCTGCTCGTATAATGTATTTGCTAAAAAAAAGCAACCCACAACACCATTGTTATATATTTTCTTCAGGGTGTCCTTCCATCAAATTGTAATTCATTACATTGCAAATAACCCTGACTTTTTCTTTTACAAAAAATATGCGAAAAAACTAAAATTAAATTAAGTATACAGCATAAATAATACCAGCAAAATACGAAAAAACCTGACATTTCTTGTTCGTTGTCATTAACAAGGTCATTTTACTTATTTATTTTTTTATTCATCGCGTAAAAGAGTGATTTAGTTTTTGCTTGTTTTAAAATACGGATATATGCATAATTTGCAATAAGTTTATAATGGTTTAAAAACAAAAATAGTACATTATATATATATATATATATATATATATATATATATATATATATATATATATATATATATATATATACATATATATATATATATATATATATATATATATATATATATATATATGTATATATATATATATATATATATATATATATATATATATATATATATATATATATATATATATATATATATATATATATATATATATATATATATATATACATGTATATATATATATATATATATATATATATATATATATATATATATATATATATATATATATATATATATATATATATATATATATATATATATATATATATATATATATATATATATATATATATATATATATATATATATATATATATATATATATATATATATATATATATATATATATATATATATATATATATATATGTATATATATATATATATATATATCTATATCTATATCTATACAAGAATTTATTGAAATAAGGCTGAAAGGACAGAAATACAATATCTTGCATTGCAGTGTTAGATTTGCAATCTATGAAGTTTCGAAAGTTTAAAAAAATAAGGCTATGAACACTTATTTATGCAATAAAAAAATAAAAAACTAATTTGGTGAGGAGAAATAAAATATGTTCGTTTCATGTACTTAACCACCCATGTTATTAAGTAAGAGCTTTTCCCCCAAATTCATAAAAATTGTTTCAGGCTTATAAGGCTCTTATTTGACATATTTGTATGGAAAATTTGTCAAATAAGAATTTAATAAACCTAAAATATTTATTATGAATAAAGCCCTTTATCCACAATTTACTAGCAAACTCTAACAAGAAGCAAAAATTTATTTATAAATTAGTTCAACAATTTTGCAAATTAATTTCAAGTTCGATTTAGCAAAAACTTATAGACTCACTCGACTTTCAAACACTTTACGCAATCGAAAAGCATGGGAAAATTTTCACAAAGCAAAAAAAGATTTTAGCCAATGTATAGTTTTTCAAAACTCAATTTTTATCTTTCTAGAAAACGTTGCATATGCTCATTTTAACCCCCAACAATCTTTATGGCAATCGATTTGTTAATGATCTGTTTTTTCGATATTAAATTAAGTGTTAAAAATTTAAAAAAAAAATACATCTTATACTTTATGTTGGACATAGTTACAGATGTCTGCGAGATTTCATTAAAATCGAATCAATATATTCTGATTTTATTGACGAAAAAACATGATGCTGCTAGATTTTTATATTCGAAAAGTTATTAGAAAATGTGAAGTTTTAATTTACCATATTTTATATATTTATTTGAGCTTAAGGTCTTTTTGAAATTTGAGTATTTATTTTTGTCAATATTTCGCTCTCCTTCGGATAGCTTCTTTTTTTAATTTATCTGTACACTCAGAAAATTTTGTGGGTAACATTAACTGAATACACTATTTAAAATAAATTAAACTTCATTTAAAATCCGTCATACTTTTTTTTGCATTTAAATTTACTTATTACATCATTTGAATTCAAATGTTAAAAAATCTACGGAACCTAATCGGTAAAATAATGATTTTACCTTTTTTAACTGTCAAATAATACGTGCGTAGTTAATCAACTTATTTTTGCTTAGGTGGTCATTTTATTGAATTATAGTTTTCTATCTGTATGATCTCCTTTTTCAATTCTTTAAAATAACATTTGTACTGCAAAGCCTCTACTGAGATTCGAACATGCAGCATCCCGACTTGAAAGCAGCTGCCATACCTACTCAGCCATCGTAACAATCAGAATAAATTCAACAACAATCAATTTAGGTAAAAAGTATGTATGCTACATATGTGTGTAGAAAACAAATTATAAATATTTGTATATGTATTAACAGCTTGATTAATTCATGTATGTGTCACATAAGTTACTACTGTCATTATTAACTGTCAGCGAAAATCCGTATTTATCTGTAGTTATGTTTTTAAGTAACTGTACAAATCAGTTAAAATTAAAATTTCATTCTTTTTTAAACGTTTTGTCATTTACAAATAACTGCACCAATTAGTTCTAGAATAAACTACGGTCAGTTACTGCAAAAATATTCTGAGTGTACTTAAAAATAATTTTTTTTTTTTTCATTAATATATTTTTACAAATTTTTTTTATAATTTATTTTACAAAGATAAAGTTTTAAACAATAATTACTGGTTTCATTTTAGTGCCACACTCTTCCAACAAGACAATATAATCTTGGAAATAGGTTAATAAAAGACTGAGTTATTGGAAAACTAAGAAAATATCCCCCTTAATTCCACACAATAAATACAGAGGTTATATCAAAACTTTTTCGAATTTAGAATTTTTTTTTGTGATGATTCTGCTAAAATTTTCAAATAAATAAAGCAGATAAAAGTAAAGTTTTTGTAGTAGTGTGGGCAGATGGCTGTTTTAAATTAGAATTTATTGCTAGCTTTGAAAAACGTATATAATACACACAAACAATTTTGCATTAGGAATTTTGACATGCCTCAAAAAAAAAAAACTTTATACGTTTTACCTTTAAGAAAATTACTTTGATTCATATCGACTAGAAAATTGTGACTCATTTTTTATTTTATCGAAAATTTTCTGAACCAAAATATTAATGAAATGTAATTTTAAAAACCGTTAAAATTAAAACGAAAAAACTCCTTTTCACAAAGAAATTTAATTCTGTAAAACAATTTCAGCTGCTAAAATTTATTTAAAGTTCCTGCTTTTTACATTTTTATTTGTGCATAATTTCTCTATTTCTGTTAAGTAGTTCTAACGTTTATTATAGACAATACTGCAAAAAATTAAATATGCTTTACCAAAATGCCAAGGTTGTTGCTGAACTACTTCAATAATTCTGCTCTCATATTTCAAGCTTGAATGCTTTAAATAAGTAAACCTTAAAACTTTTAAATAACATAAAAATTTTTCTTTTATTAAAAATTTTCTTTATTGAAACTAATTTTTTTTAGAATGCATACCGAAATAGTGCAAAAAAATACATAAACATCATGAAACTAATTAAAAGTTTTCAAATAATGTTTATGCATAAATATATTTTTCAGCTGTTTGCACCCAAAACAACAACAACAAGAGAAAAAATAAATAACTAAATGCAACATATTAATATGAGCTCTTATGGGGTTTTTGTTGCAACTAAACGGCCTTGTTCTAGTTAGTAGTCAGGTTAGGTACACAACACAAGAATATATCTACGCAAATAACATAAATGTGTGTACACATGAGTTTATCTCATCTCCTGCACATGTTGCAACATACCGAGAAAAACAGCAAGATATTTTTTAAATAAGTACATTTACCCAGCAGCACGTATAACGTTTTGTGTAAAGATGACTTTGTTGCCTACAGAAATTTCCACCACTTTGACGCCTCTTTCTTTGCACAATTCTTTTGGCATTCAAACTAAGCAAGAGGATGCCACTCGCACTTAGTTTGGCTTCCAAATATACGCACACAGTCAAATGAAGGACGCCATGAAGTGATTTGTATATGCTCTTTCTGTTTAGAAAGGAAACGAAATCAAGCAGGGGACTTTCGCATTATAAGAAGCATGGTTGGCTTCAAGGAAAGAATGCTAAATCAAAGAAGTGAATAGTGTTAAATGTGTAGGAAATACAATTCTACCTACACTCTACCTACACTAAGGTAGAGTTTAACATGCGTATTGTGATATTTCTTTGATGCTCGAAACTAAGTTCTCTATAAGCCAAGCAAATAAACAAACTTTTTTCCAATTCGACTAAATCAACTATACAAATTAAAGTTTGTTGATCTAACAGCGAATGCTTTATTGATGCCATGAAATGATACACATATCATTTATTTTAACTTTGTAGTCGAACTATATGATTTATAATTGCTAATAATTTTACCGGTCTTGATTTTGATTTCACTTTCTTAAAATTTCGACTGATTTTTTTTTTTTTTTTTTTTTTTTTTTTTTTTTTTTTTTGATAAAATTGGAGTGATCAACGTTTTTAAAGAAGACAAGATAAGTAAATTTGAAGACGTACTGACTGGGGTATATATAGCATAGCTGTTTCACGGCCGACATGGTGGTCATCAGCAGCCAAATTGCTTCGAACCTAGACCATATGTATATCGTTGGTATCTAGTAGAAAGAACCCAGCTTACGATTTCTTAATCTTTGAACAATAAACCCGATTTTGAGATAATTACATGTACCAGTACTGTGTGAATTTTAATTTCCCTTCTACTTTCAACATTTAATTTTCCATTTACGTTTTTATATATTATCGCTTTTTTATAATACTTTTCAAGAAAGTGAAAATAGTTATTGAATGTACTTAGTGCGGGTGTTAGTTATTGTAAATCAATTTTCGAAATAACCTACACAATCGTGAAACTAGCCCATTTAAGTCCTAAAAAGTCCGGTTGAGTTGCCCTAGACAACGGCAGAGATGCCAGTCGATGCCTCTGTCATGAATCAGCCAAATGAAGGGATAAATAATTCCAGCCTGTTCAACCCGCATTCTAAAATATCCGGCATGGATATGCAGCGCCAGTTCGCCCAAATAATCTCTCCTCTTGTTCCAAAGAGCAGGACATGTGCAGAATAAGTTTTGGATACTCTCCTCCTATTCTTCATGTCGACTCTATAAGAGTCGTGATATGGAAGACTTACTGCACTTTCGTTTCTGCAGCAAAGAGTATTCAAAATTCTTAAGGGAACTGTTTGATTAAACTTTTTTAACAACTTGTGGTTATGGTGACATTTTCTTTTGATCTTAGCTTTACTAAAATCTTAAAAGTGGCAAAAAAAAATGCGGAAAAAAGTGCAAAATAAATGCGTAGTTTTGTGTAGAACTGAAGAACTGAAGTCTTCTCGCATGTATTCCTATATGACAAGATCCTGTTAGAACTACCACTAGGATATGCTGCGTTTGTAGCAAAAAATCCAGTAGAGCTAAGATTTTCTTGTAGTTATAGGTGTACAATGTGAGCTCCACTATTCGGGCTGCTGAACGGTAATCAATACAACTTTGAAGTTGAAATGTAACTCCAATTATTGATCCAAGTAGTGAAATAGCATCCTTCCACATTCATTCGGCATTGCTGAATTCATAGTAGCTTTTCAGCGATGAAAGCAAATGTTAACATCAAAGCAAATGTGCGTAACAAATTTCAAAAGTCTTGCATTAGGTGACCTTTTCTGATGCCTTGCACCAAATAAACGTAACATATACAAGTATGGGCTTTACAACAAAATCCGAAAAACCAAAAGGAGTTTCTTGGGGTTTTCCCCCAGTTCTTATCAATACTGGCTCTTGCCTGAATATCTCGTTACCATGAAAGCCTAAAATCAAGGTAAATGCCACGACAGCGGAGGCTTATTGTTCTGTGTGTTCTGTGGACTTACGCTGAGACCACTGTTGGTGTTCGGTCTGCTTACAGTCATCAGTGCAAATAGCATCTGTTGTAAGAGGATTTCGGTGCATTCTTCTAAAAACGTTACAGCAGTATCATCAGCGCATGCCACCATTTAAGCATTCTGGGGTTAAACCCCAGTATACTGAAAAAAACAATTTAGTTCATTTGTACTTAATGACTCCCACGCAGTGTCAGAAATTCGGTGAGTACGGATTTTCTTAAATCAAGTGCGTTGTGCTGGTTTCAATTGCGGATTTTTCAAATTCTTAGTTTTAAACATTTTCGGATTGATTTCAGCCATATCCAATCCTTGATCAAATTTGTGCCTTAAATGAACAACGCCGTTCCCGATTTAAAAACATTGGTACTTAATATACTATTGGCACCGTTTGATTTAATTGATGTTTGATCCCAAACTCATACCTAAAATATACCGCTCTACTTCCTTTATTTTATTATTTGTTTATTTATTTGTACATTATTTTTTCTCTTGGCCGATTTGAACCTGGAACCTAACTACTGCCAGTCCAGCTACTCTACCAATTCAGGCATCGTAGCAATTAAAAAATTTTAACACAATTTAATAATTATACTAGCGAACTCAAGTGCTACTTATAAATACACCCAAGAACTTTTTACTCATTTTAAACCTTAACAGTATTGATTCTCTTTAGTAGTCCCTATTCGGGTTGTTTTAATCTGTGTAATACTAAATTCAAAGCAATATTCCAAAACTAGCCAGACTGCAGATGATAGTGGGCAGCGTGAGGACAATATTATTTAACTAATTAAGTATGAAGCATACAATCGGCTAATCAATATTTAGTCTATTCAGAGCAGTAATTGTGCCTCCTGATTTCAGGTTATTAAAAGCACCTTCTTTATTTAGAAAGGCAACCATATACTTTCTTTGTTCTAGATTTTTCTTTTTAAAACCCACAAGAGAGTGAAGTCCAGTCTCGACAATCTTGCTCTTTGTGTGGATGTGCTGAGTAGTGGATCATCGGTGCAAATTTATAAACATCTTAAGACGCAGATCTTTATTCACCTCCAAGGTTTTCAAAAGAAAGGATTACATACTAGTGATTCTGAAATATCTCAGAGTTGTGCGTAAAGCACTTTCACCACGGTATCGATATATAGGACACCGTATCAACATACAGACCCTGAATATCCTAATTAACCACGGCACTACAAGTTCTGCATTTATTTATAAGTTAGTCGGCTAAATGCAATTAGTATCCAGTGCCTTGAGTAAGTCAAAACTATTCAATGCCTAGAAAATATTGTCCCTATCAAGTGATAACAGATCATGTCCATCTCGATAATATATCTCATCTGTAGATTGTGGTTTAAATTAATACACATCTATGATACATATATGATATTTCTTTTGTCCATATGTCAAAGTGTTTAAAATTTATTCACATGATTTTTTTTTGTACTGGTACCAGTACTCAGGGGATGACCCCTACATGTGTAGGAAAGTAGGAAAGATCAATTGCTGGGAGAAAAAGCGAAAATAAATGTTTGATTAGGCATTTTTGTTTATGAAGCTGAATAAGTAAGGATTAACTGCTGCTAATTTGTCTGTTTAGTGTACCTTCGACACCTTAACAATATCTAATGCAACCTCTTCAATATTGCAAAACGTTGACTATACAAAACAAAAAGACGACACAATAATCAGGATAAGACATTTTAGGAGTGGTTACTTTGGCGGACTTATTTTTAAAAATATATCATGTTTATTCAGATCTCAATTGTCAAATATCTATAAATAAGTTGACAAATAACATTTAATAAACATGGAATTATTTTTTAAATACGATTACACATTACAAAAAATACACCGCTCTGATCAAAAGTTCAAAAACAATGAGACTGATGATTTGAAAAAAGCAGTATAATTTGATATGTTAAGCAAAAGCATTTTCGAGATGCAAAATGCTCTGCTAAAAATTTTAATTTGACATGGTTTTGAAAATAATACAGCTTTTGTTTGTGTTTTAAACGTTAAAAACATTTTAGATTTTACACTTCATAAAATTTGTTACAGTTGGGTGCAAATTAAAATCTCATTAACCTTGTCTCTGAAAACTATCAATAAATCATACTTTTTGATTACGCTTAATTGAATAAGTAAATGTCTTTTTTGTTTTGTAAAACGGATATAATTGTGTCAATATGTTATTCAATTAAGGTGAAAATATTTCAAAGATAAAAAACTACAATAATAAAAATTATGAGAAGGACAGCATAATGGCTTTTAGAATACTAACATACAAAATGAAAATAGTGGCAATGATAACCTACAGCTACAAAATGATTACACGGAAAGAACAGAGTTTATAATAATATATGTGAACACAAATGACTATATGAAAGCAGCTAAGAATAAAAAGAAAAGCTGCCTAGTAATTCAATGCATTATGGGGCAGAAAAGTAGAAGAGCCATCAAGACCACATGACAGACATCAATTTGAAAAATTATATCTGCTAAGCAAAACACAGCAGCACCAGCAAGCACCAGAAAGACAAAAATAAATGGATTTGAAAGCAGTAGCGCAATATACATAAGTAAATGGCAGAGATGTGGAGACAGCGGCAAAAAGTGGCACTCTCATAATGGGGGCACATACAAGTGTGTGTAAATACGTGAAGAGAAAAGTCAATAAAAAATCTTAAAAAGTTAACGACATTTAAGGAAAACATAACCCAATCAGTATTTTAAAAGCAATATTCTTAATAAATTTATATATTTTGATGGCTTAGCTATTATTACTGTAAACTCTTATTTGATTTTCGTAACGTTTTCTAATGCAATTTTAATGGTGACATTTTATTTTAAAATATTTGTTTCTGAAACAATACCATTTAAAAAACCGACATCTCTAAATTAAATCAAAACGAAAATTAAGAAACCGATGGCAAAACCAAGGTCTACTGAATACAAAGCTCCCCTTAGTAGGCTCACAAAAGGGCTAAAAGTTTTGCTAAAGAAAAATAAGGAAGATAAACTCTACGTGAGACAACACTTATATTTGGCAAATCAAAAAACAATTTCAATTAGTGAAATCAAAAGAATTATAAAACGCACACAAAAGTCCAGGGACATATAAGGGACGGAAAATTGGCTTCTTAGAAAAATTAAGTTTTATATGTATATCACATTTATATTAGCATACGATATAAGTTATCTTAAGTATTGATTTAAGATAGTCAAACGGAACAAAAAATTAGATCCATTTAAATCAGGGAACAACAAGTGACTAACTGATTAGTCACAAAGTTTTTACTTAAGAAAATCACATTTAAGTCCAAATAAATAAATAATGTAGGTGCAAGAATCACTTTGTGTCAAATAGATATGAACAATATTATGTCTATCTACTCTTAAAACAGCATTGATCAAACAACCGAATAAAATTTTTAGATTTACCTCTAAAAAAAACACCAATGTGTCAAATCAAAAAAAAAAGGTGCATAGATTCAACAACAAATAAAGAAGCCGCTTTAAAAAGTGCTGAAAATTGTATACCTATACGTGACAATTTTGCCTTGTTCTAGCCTTTTCAACAACCACGACAAAACTGAAGCAAACAAATATAACAAACCATTAGCCAGCACATAAATATATATAATAAAATGCTTATCCATATATCATGGAAATGACAGGTAAAATTATTCTATATTTTCACAAATTGCTGGGCCTGATATTTAAATTGCTTATGTGCTCATACACACTTTCTTGTATGTATGTATTTTCATTCATATGCCATTATACGAGAATGTGAATTTAGCTGCACAATGGCAACACAGAAGAGCTTACGAATGTCACCCTTTTCGATTTTTTTTTTTCTGTTAGCACACAAGATTTCCTAGTTATGCATGAGAAATTGAGAAAATAAAAATAGACACTTATATTCAATAAAAATAAAAATATAAAAGAGAACAAATAATAAATTGATTGCTTTACCAGCAGTAACCCTTTTTTCAGAAGCTGATAAAAGAGTTTTAGTTTATTTCTCTAAATTGGCACAGAACCTTTGACATATACAGCATCAACCGTGTAATAAATATGGTTTCGATGAAAGAAAAAACATTTCTTCCATTTAAGTTGAGCCTTAAAGAAAGACATCAGCATGTAGAGTTGGATGTGTATTACGATAATTTTTTCTTTGTTGTTGCTTTTAGTTTTTATATCGTTGAAGATTCTTTCATGCTTCTGTTATTTGTGGAAAAAGAACAATTTATGTTGATTTTCTGCCAGGAAACGGAGTTGTTACAATAAGATGTAAAGTTCAAAGGCGTAGGCAACGTGTAACAATTGGAAGGAATCTTTACACTCCTACTTTCATATAAAGCTCACAAACAAATATAAAAAAGTAGGAGTGCTATATTTGTATGTGCCGACTCTTATGTACCCTTTACTAAAGTGTAATTAAAAGCTTTTCTATATAAATGTAAAATAGCCACTTATGTATATATATTAAAATGGTATGATAATGAGTTTTGATCAAGTACTAGCAAAAATCGAAAACTATGAATGCATTTTTTAGATCAAATAGAATAATTTTTTATAAATACTTAAAAGAACAATTTACTTTTAGTAACTAATGATTGCAGCATACCACCGAAAACTTCACGTACAACTCATATAGCAAGTACTTATTGTATGGATTGCACTGTAACTATATATTTATATGTCTGCCACGTTTTGCATTACACTGCATGTGTTTTATAATACAATCTTTTTTTCAATGTGCACTGTAAATATATACTTATATGTCTGCCACGTTTTTTTAAATGTAACTCATTATTACACAGTGCAAACTATTAAGCCAGGAGGTCCAAGCTCAAATCACAGATGAGCCGAACACAAAAAAAAAAATTCTAAATATTTGCTATTACAATTTTTGATTACTTCGAACCTTGTTTGGAAGACGAAGCTCTTTTAGTCTATCACAAAAAATTTTTGGCTTATAAATTTCTCCTTATACACCATAGTATGTTTGTCAACAATTAAACTATGCAGTTGCAATCAAATCATATGGTTGCTTTATCGATACTATGTAGTTGCCGTAAACATATTATATACAGTCGAACTTCCATAACTCGAACTTCTCTAACTCGAATTTTCTCTAACTCGAACTAATTTTGTTGGCAGTAGCGTTAAAAGAACAAATTACATACAATTTTCCTTCCGTAACTCGAACTGTCATAAGTCGAAGTTCTCCATAACTCGAACAAAAAACATACACATGAGCTCTATAACTTGAAGAATTTTACTTGGTTTGTTTGTTTTACTCTCTTTGGTTGCTTGAGCTGGTTTGTATACTTTACATGCTATTTTTGCTAAGTCACTTATTTCAGAACTGTAAGTTTTTAAATACATATGTATATGAGTACCTATGCTTGTTCTTTTATATTCTTAAGTATGTAGTTTTCCATTAGAGGCTATTTTAAATAAAACTACATGATACAAAAACTTTTTATTCTATTTTGACAAAAAATTCTGTAACTCGAAGTCTCCGTCGAAGTCGAAGTTTTTTTTGGGATAATGGTGATTCGAGTTATGGAAGTTCGACTGTAGTTGCAACCATAATACAGTTATGCAAAACGTAACATTGTTGCCACCACCATAATTAAACATGTTTTTTCTGTGCGTATAGGTGCAGACCATACGTATATTTTTGCCACACAAAAGCGAAGAACTTGTAGGGGAAAAAACAAATTTTGTTTTTGTGACACCCCGTTGTTTCTTCTACATATACTGTCATGATTTTGCTTAACTTTTCAATACTAATAATCCAAGTAATCACAAACCGATTCGAGCACTTTTTGATCAATACCTACTTGATTAAAAGTATCGATCGATGCTTATCTTTAGTAACTGTTAATTTTTTTTGCGAAAACTAAGTAATAAAACGTAGGTACATATATTTGCCTGTCTTCAATTTGAAACAAAATTTAAGGAATAATTGTTTTGTGCTCCTTTCGAAATTAACTCAAAAGAAATAAATTAGCATATATACATAAAATCACACATATATGTATATTAAAGACATTTCCTTTCTTAGATTTTCGTAGCTGAAAGGCTTTAGTAAAGTTTTTAATAAAAAAATAGCCAAAGGTTATTTGCATAACACTTTTGGAAAAATTTTAAATTACCTTAAAGACCACGAAAAAGATACAATGGCAATGACATTGTTTTACTCAAATATGCTTAAGCAAGACTCAATAATTTTCTTTCTTCACCCATGCTGCTAAGCTATAGATAACTTGATTGCTTTTTTTGTGTGTAATGACAAAAAAGAAACAAAAAGGAAGCAAAACCATTTAAGCTTAATGGTCATTTATAACCAAAAGCTTTAAAGGATTTCATGCGTAACTGAGTGTATCCTTTGTATTAGTTTCCAACAGCATCAACATGAAAATGATATGATGAGAAAAAAATTGTGTTTAGCTTTAACTTTTTGCCTCATAAAACTCACACGCAAATGTAACACATAAAGTTTGTTCAGTCGAGATTAAAAAGACACATGTACCATGTATTTTCATAAATGCTAAACGGGTGATTCATATAGAGCATTTAAAGTGCATACATTACATTTGCATACGACTACGCACCTTAAATTAAAAGTTCGACATGTGATTATGAAATATTGTAGGTCCTTCAAAAAATAAATTATTGATTGTGAATTTATTTGCCAGAAAGAGAGAGAGAGAGAGAGAGAGAGAGAGAGGGAGAGGGAGAGAGAGGGAGAGAGAGAGAGAGTGGCTTGTGTAGATACCCCTAATAAACAAAGTTAGTATTAAATATATAGTTTTAGACATAATCTACTATTTCATAGCAACACAGTTACAATAATTTGATTTATTAAGTATCATATGGGAGACATTAATGTCAAGATTATGTTGGAATAAAACAATAACATGGTTAGTGGCCACAATAACCTGATCACTGAAAATGGAATTAGCAACAATGTGAATGTTTTATTAAACTATTAATATTGCTAGTCTGTAACCATACATTTCATGTTTCTCTTGCAATAAGGTTACCTTAGTCATATTTTTCTTTACGTGTGCACTTCACTGTGTTAGATGTAAAGCATGATTACTTAGCTTTATTGAGAAATAACGTACAAAATTATTGTATCTGGGAGGAGTTACTGTGTGATTTTTGTGTTTTAACAGCCACCCTAATATGCGCCCTGACGATAACGAAAAACTCTTACTAAGGAAGAAAGTTTCAAAAGTAGTTATAACAACTTTAACCCTGCGATGCTCACATACTAGACAAGTTCAGTCCGGCACTGTATAAATTAAACTTGTGATAAATTTATTTATGCATAAGTATTCACTTCGAAATTATTAGCGATGAAGACAGCTGTGCAAATATTGCAGTCATTTACTATGAACGGTTATTTAATTGCTTAATACAACAAATAATATTGTAATAATATGTATTGAGCTTACGAATTCATTTTTTGTAAGCGTACATTTTTTTATGAATTTATTTCTCTCACCACTGCAACTTTTCAACATACGATGCGCAAGCTTCAAGGACGAAAAATAAAACAACTTTTATTTTTATCAAGTTCATTGCATAGCCAGTTTGAACATTGTCATATACTGAAGAAATTGACTGTACTTGAGTGGAAAATTAGCTTACTACCATTTTCTTTGAAATTATATTTTGGGAACCTGTTCTTTCACCTGGGCTTGAACTTGAAGTGATTTGTCTTAAAATAAATCGGGGTTCGCAATAGGTCACGGTAAAGGTGAATAATTACAAGATGAAATAATACACAGTCAATATTAAAGTTTAACTAAGTTTATTTTAATTCAGTTTTTTGGGTTTTTTACACCAAGAAAAATCACTCTTTCCAAATTATTGTATGTTATGTAGTTTTTTATTTTTATTTTTAGAGTTGTGTGTTATCATTCTTTATGCACATGATTTTAGTGCACAACTAAAGATTTAAATATTTTCAACACAAAGTACGAGATATATTCTTTTTTCAAAATATATGGGGAGTTCCGTGTCATCAGAAGTGTTAATTGAATATACATATGTAGAGTAAAGTACGTTTTGCTGTAGCTGTAGCTGAAAAATAAGCTGGTCTATAGAATCAAATCATTTTACATTATAAACAAACAAGAGCATTCTAAGCATTCTTCGCCCAAATGTCCAGCAGAAACCATAAGACGAAGCTTGTTTTAAAATGCAGAGGGTGGCTTATTGTTGGCTTATCAAATAATCTGGCTTAAACAATCAACCATGTACTTATATAAAATACTATTTTATCTATAATTTTTGACCTTTATTGTTAAAATGAATAAAAATAAAAGACCTTAAGCCTTAAAAAATAGTTTTATATAAAATACTGCTACTGGAAGTCTTAAGAGAAAATAAATTTTAATTCTACAGTAATGACCATATGTTACGCTTTTTGTAGGCAATGATCATCGATTTGACTACGCATTTTTGTCAAAAATAAAAAAAGGACAATTAGTCAAAATTTCTATCCTTAAAAAAATAAAAATTTGTTTTTAGCGAAATATGGAACATTTGTTATATTCTATATTTCGACTGATTTAATTTTTGGGAGCTTTTTGTATTGTTTATAACTTAAGCTAGATTTACACGATTGAAATTTTCTTCAAAATTGCTCTCCAAAATGCTTTAAACTCGTGTAAACAGCAAAATTTTTTCAAAATGTATTGATCAAAATTTATTGACCAAAACTTTTGACGATTTTATTGATGCCGTGTAAACAAGCATCAAAATCGCATCTGGCAATATTGATAACTATAAATAATTTGACAGCATATTCATTCTTTTGATTCAATACATATCGATGCCTCCATTCTATAACATTCTAAGTCGAAAAAGTGAGTTTTGAGTTACGAGCTCTCAAAGTTTTCACTCGATATCTCATAAACTATATAAGATACGCCATTTGTTCTTTCACTGTTTTTAGTAGAATTTGAGTAGAATTTATATAGTATTTTCTGAATTTACAAATTTTAATTGGATCATAGCTAAAAATGATATAAAATGTTTTAGCACGGTGAAAACATTGGCTATTGGTCGTCTAAGTGTACTTAGCATGTTTTTGATAGATCTATTGCTTTTAAGTTAATCACCTAAGTATACATATAATATTTTAGTTTGGACAAAAATTTTAGAAAACTAAATTTTTTACATAGACGAGTTTTTAGTTAAAATGTTACACAAAAAAAAAAACTATTATTATTTTTTTAAATTAATTTTATTTGTAAAACAAAAAAGAAAACTAAACATGTGTAACAATTTAGTTCAAACAAAAAGTAGTTATAATATAAATTCAAGGTTACCTAAAAATAATTATAAGAATAAAGATTACAGAAACAGTATTAATTTAGTACAGTATTTTTCGGTTAATTGCACATTAAAATTTGCACAATTTTTTGTTCAATTAACCGGGGAACCAATTAGCCGATACCCGTTTAATTGAACAATTCGTTCAATTAGAAGAACCCTATTTAATTGAACAGTTTGTTCAATTACAGAAATCACGCATAATTGAAAATATATACTAATGAATTAAAAGAAATCGCATATGTGCACTTTAAGTTTTTCAAAATAATTTTTTTTACCTTAAACGAAAAAAAAAATGCAAGTAACAGCAAAAAATGTACATATATGTATGTGTATAGTAGGGATGCCACCCAGTGTTTTTCACAAATGATGTCAAATATGTATGTGCAAAAATGCCAGATTATTTTTCAATGCAATTAACCGGGTAAAAGTAAGAGGAAATTTATTTTTGATGACATGAATTTTGAACGAATTAAGCGGGAAAATCAATTAAACGGGTTCAATTATCGGAGGAAATTCACATGGTGTTCGTATGCTATATATTTTTTGCAAGATCATGTGGTTCAATTAAGCGTGGAAACCAATTAACCGTAGGGTCAATTAACCGAATAATAAATACTGTATAACATTAAATAAGTAGAAACTATATTGTATTATTCAGTCGTCATTATCTGACACGACTACATATTCTTTTCCATTAAAACCATTAAGTTGTCTGTATAAATTTTTGAATTACATTTTGATCACACAGATATAAAAGATCTTTTCGTTTTTCTTCCGTTATAGGAAATCCGGATATGTATGCTTTTGGTATTTCGTCAATAACAATTTTCTTTTCTTCTCTTCCTAGTTTAATCATGTATTTTTATTTCTTTGAAATTCTCTTCAAATTCATATTTATAAAATAATTTATAATTTTGTTCTTTATAAACTCTTATTTCTCGGATTTTTGATAGACGTAATTTTTCATTTTGTATATTTTTTGTCCAATTTGTTACAGAAGCAAATTGCATGAATTCTAAAAAATCATCATGGTAGATTTCAATTCGTGAATTTCTTACCAACACCATCCTCACGATTATATGACATTGAACTTATGTATACTTTTTGATTTACCTTTTCCTAATAAAAAACTTATGAATTATTTTAGATAATATGGAAATGTAATAAATAATACCTCTCACGTTATTTCGCGCTAAATTTATCATTTTTCTTGCACGCGAAATCATTTTATATCCGAAAATACAAAAATTAGGCTTCCGATTTGGTTGACTACTTTTTCCAAACTAAAACATCTTATGTACACTTACACGCACAAAATAATTTTTTAATTCGGGAAAAAACCTTTTAACTACACTTACAGACACAAAAATAGCACAGTGAACACATACTAAATACACATAGAAAACACAACGTTAAGAAATGTCCCTTCCATAACATACTAAGTCAACTTAATTTTCAAGTCAATGTAAAATTGTCCAAGCAAAAGTATTCTAAGTGTACTTACTATATTTTAGAATGGACAATTTTTACGACTATGTTTGTAGTCTAAGTATATGTATGCCTATAACTTTGGAACGGATCGGCCCATCTTAACCAAATTTTGACAGTATTTAAATTAGAGAACGTAGGATTCAAAAATTTAAGAACATTAAAAACGTTCTAAGTACACTTAGAACGTTATAGAATGGAAGCGTCGATATCAGCTGTGTTTATTTACGAATGTGCTTCCACAGTGTGCTGGTGCTATAATATCGATGTGTTTTCCATCCAATGCCCCGATTGAATTAGGAAAACTCCATGTTTTATTTATACTTTGGGAAATATTCCCCCATTCCTCCTCCGTTGCTGGTATCTGTACCAATAAATATTATTTTAGATATGTTTTTTTATGTAATAAATTGGTTTTTACTTTTAAAATTTCATCTTTTAATACTTTATATAATGCAGCACAAACTTCAGGCACAATATTGCATATCGATGATCTAGATCTTCGATAGATAGGGTTAAATAAGAACATCAGACTTGCGTAACTGTCCCCAGTCGCTAAAAATCTTAAAGTAATAGCCAGGCGTTCTCCAGGGCATATAGATTCCCGCATATTAGTATTGGCCTTTTCTATTAATGGGGTGACGAGTTTAAGCAAATAATCAAAATCGTCTGGTGACATTCGTACAAAGTTTTTGTATAGTTCGGGATCATTCCTTTTCAATCGCTCCCTAAAAGAGGCATACATACCATTACCTTCCAAAAGGTAAGGTCGAACCCAATGTTCCTTTTGTTTTCTTCTTTTCTTTGCATTATTATCAGCTACTTCTTCCTCCAATATTAAAAATGTTGATGCTATGATGATTGTGTCGTCGTCCATACTTATTAATTGCTTTTTTTATAATAATAAATTATTTCACAAAAACAAGCAAATCACCTGATCAAACTCAATATTTTCAATATAAAAAGTTTACCAATAGTGTAAATTAGCTTCAACAAATTTTGATCAAATTTTTATCAAAAGATTTTGAAATATATTGAAAGAATATTTTTATCAAATTTTTGAAACGTGTAAACAGCACATCAAAATAAATTTTCAAGATTTTGATAAGACTTCAAAATACCTTCAATCGTTTAAATCTAGCTTTACTGAAATATACGTTGAAAGCAGTGAATTTTATTTCATGGACTGTTTGTTTTAAACGTTTCATCAGCTTTTCGTTTGATTTAACAAAAAGCAGTAGAAAAGCTATCCAAAATCGAAAATATGCCGCTTTTTAAAAATATGAATGCAATTAAATTTAAAAAAAATTTAAACAGCTGCAAAAATGACAACAGTAATAACATATAGTAATAACAAAGGCATATACTTTTAAGGCCATATTCATAATAATTATTGTAAGTTTATTAAGCTCTTATTTAACGTATTTCTACGGAATATTTGTCAAATAAACGTGTAATAAACCTTCAATAGTTTTATGAATACGGGTGTTAGCTTTTTTTACTAAAATATACAGCTAACCTTTTGATAGGTTTTACAAAACCACAAAACCCTAAAAGAAACGCCTGCCAAACTAATTCAATAGAGTTTGTTTTTGTAGTATTGCAACGTACTCATTGAAGCGCCCATATATGTATATATCTTTATGTATTTAAAAATCTCTTTTCGGATCATGGTTGGCTTTACAGGCCCAATAAATTATTGCATGAATAAAATAAATGTAACACATACATATGAAGAAGGGGTATCTTATAATTATTCAAATTTAGATAAGTTAATATAACAAGTAAGTAAATAAATGTGTATTGCTTATTGATTGGAAATGTTTAGGAAAAAAATAATTTTTCTTACCAATTGGTCTTTTAAACGTTTCTAGTAGTATTTTTTTTTTCTAAGTTAAAACAGAACACAAAATAAAATAAAACGAAGTGAACCCAAAAAACAAATTGCTTGCCGCAGGCGCATGTCTGTGCATGTTTTAGTAGCGAAAATGGCATTAGAATGGGTTTTTGCAGAATACTTTTCTTTTCTTTGCTTACTTTTCTTTATAGCTTTATGACTTTCTATAAAATATATAAAAATCTCTTTTCATATTGCTTCGTAAATACACATCGCTTATACTAGGGCTGGCATTTCAAGCTCTTTGCCGGTAATTTATTTGTTACTTTTAAGACCCCTGGCTATTTTTGACACACACAATAACAACACCAACAAAACAACGAAATACCGAAAAAAAAAAGTTTTCTTAAGGCAGAAACAGGAAGGTTGTGTGCAGTAAATTCGAAAACATCTATTTCAGATAGATTATCAGCAAGCTAATTTTGCTGCATATCAAACAAATATTGAAGTAAATGTTTTATATTTAGAAATAATTTAAAGAAAATATCTCTCATTGGCTCGTTTCAGATTTTATAAACTTCTTCTTCACCCCTCGTATGCTAAGACTTTTATATGGGTTACGTTTTTGGATTTAATGTTTTATGTTTGAACGTATGTTTATTTGATAGCATTCTGCAATTTGTTTGTTAGTTCAATTTGAGAAATTGTTATGACCTCTCATGTTACCATTAAGGATGCTTAAATGTTGGTTTTGTTGCTCTTACTGATGTGTAGTATATATGCTGTCTTGGCTGTAAAACATTTTTCTTCTTCATTTATGGCAACATGCAGTATCACTATGTTAAGGATTCTTTAAAACACAAACATGTATGTTTTTGTGTGATAAGAGTTTATTTAAAATTTCATTGCTCTCAATGTCTTTAAAGACATAATAAATATGTCTGAAATGTAGAAAAGTTAAGTAATCTTAACTTTAATAAAATTTTTCATATATATGAAATATTTAGGATTATTAAAAGATTTGTTGCTGTAAAGGAAAACATTTATAAAGTGAACTTTTTAAGGTTCCAAAGATAATAATTGTTTATGACTATATCCTTATTGTCTATTGCACTCAAACTTAGAATGCTTTCTGCTGATACTGAAAAATAGCATCACGATATTTGGGCTTCAGATATTGGCAAATCTGAAGTGTTCATCCAATTCACAAGCTCATTTATCAGTGAATTATAAAGGATATTATATTAGTTTATATATTTACACATTAAAAAAAAAGAAGAAGGAAATATACAATTCACTTACAACGCAATATATCTGGCTTTATAGTGAGCTAGCGCTACGTATTTACTCTTTTTGTTCCCAAGGAATAGACAGAATATCTATCACGAAGAGTATTTTCCCTGAGAGAGAAACTCCTTGGGGATATTCATAATTAAAGAAGTTGAATTGAATGCATTTCAGACAAAAATTCGTTACACAATCAGCCAAACGACAAGAAGTCAAACAAAACAACGCTAAGCATACAACGCACAAATCTAGTACAATAGCACGAAAACATACGAAACTTTAGTTTTAAATAAGTAAAGTAGTTACAAAAGTGGTACAGACAAACGGTTGCAGTCCGTTTACGGAAATACAAATTTATCGAAAAGTTAAACAGTTCCAGAAACACGTGAAAAAACGCAAAAATAAACTCCGAGCACTTTTTAAAATTGATACGAAATGCAAATGCGCAAAAATTGGCTAAAAATTTTAAAAGTTTAGAATTTAACTTGCAATGATTTTTAAGAAGGTAAGTCGATTGCGAAAATCTGCTTTCAGTGTTCTCTATAACGTAATAATTTCTTTATGGGTGTGGCTAATTTTGCCCCCTAAATTATAGAGTTACGACCATATATTTAGCCATAATTCGGAAGACCCTTCTCTAATTTAGTGAATAGCACTTAAAAAGATGCACTATAAAATTTTATTTCAAAAAATGTCATACAATTCGTTCCTTTATTTTGCCACTTCAAAGTAATTCAGAAACTAAAAACGAAAAATAAAATTTTTTTTCTAGCGAAATTCGCTTTCTTTTTGGTTTTTAATATTTAATAATAATAAAAAATAAAATGGGCAGCATTTTACATTTTTTACACTTTCTTAAATTCAGCATGTCTAAGAAACAAAAATTAATCATGCTTATTTTTAAATTTCAGGTAACTACTTAATACAATATTAAATACATATGTATATAATTTGAAGGTAAGTTAAATATTTTTCAATTGATCGATCTTCGATCTACGATTTTTCGAAGAAACATAATCACCAAACCAAAGCTTAGTTTGAAACTCGCAACACAACAAACCTTGCAAACTCAGTTTAGCATTGTTACTTTGAACTATGGTCATGCAGATCACCGGCTTAAATATTATTTTAAGGGGTGATGCCAAACGTCCAATTGTCAGATATGATTTTACTGGTTTTTGAACTTGGAAATTATATACTTTAAATATTTGGTTTCGAAAAAAAGCTTTCTACTTTGAAGTAGCTTATATGTATGTATATGTTTGTTTAGTTATCACTTCTTTAAAACATATATTTTTTTAAGAATAATAATAGTAGCTGTACATAACTTATTTATTTGAAGCAATGTCTTAGCATCTTCTAAAAAAATTCGTTTGCACAAATTTTTATGTTTTTCTTCAGAATTTAAAGGATTTTTGAAAAAAAAATTAATTGACAACATTCGTCTCTCAGCATACTGTGTTCAACCAAAAAATATCTCTACCCCAAAGTGTTTCCAGATAATACCATCTTTTATATCATTCTCTCTTAAGGCTTAAAAAATTATTTTATATCAAAAATTTCGAGTTCTGCCTTTTTCCAAAAAAATTGGAATCGAATTAAATTTTTCTGTTTGGTAGTTCATTAAAGTAAACTGTTTTTTTTCCTACAACCACTTCTAGCACCAACTGTTTAATGCCAAAAAGTATGCAATGAGCCTAAGCACTTCTCTAAAAAGCAAAAGAGGATAAAAACTGTTATTTTATGTTCTCGATTTCACAATGTAGTCATGACATTATTGTCAACAAATTGTACTTGGATGAAAGTGAGCCAGTATTGTTTTACTCTATTTAATACAATACAATACAATTGTTCTGCCAGACATGAAACACCATATAGACGTACATACGTAATTATATACATGCATTTACACAAAGGCGGTATAAACGCGTTTGTAGAATTATCTTCATCATGTGAATTCGTATGTGAATGAGCATTAGAACACATTACGTAACAAACTTTCCGTTGGGATTATATACACAAAGTTCTGTTAAAACGTATGACTTTTTTTCCCTTCTTCTGGTTGTTGTTATTGTAATGTTTCTGATGCTGAGCTATATTTATCACATTTACTGATCAGTAGACTGAAAAATTGTTTCTGCCTGCTTTTAGGGTATTTAACATAATCCGCTTTTATAAATTTATTGTTTTTTAAAGAACAAAAAGAAAAATATTTTTGTCAAGCATAATGTGCATTTGAATAAATTTAAATATTGGATCCAATGATTGACGCTTTTCCGGGACTGCGGAAATCATTTTCTATGCGGAAAGAAAATTTACAAGTTTTCGCTCCGTTGCTGTGGTATCATCTCTTCAGTGGTGGTGTTGCCGTATTATTTATTCCGCAATGTAGATATTTTTTTTTTTTTTTTTTTCAAATTTTACACGTTTCAAATTTTTTATATTTTTGCAAAAGTTGTTTCATTTTACTTTATTTTCTTTTTGACAACAATTTTCATAAGAATAAAATCAAAACTACACAACCAGAGAGCAAATCTATGCAACGCTTGATTCAATGAAAAAAATCAATTCATCGACTGTGGTTTTATCCAATGCCACCCTGTTTCTTAAGTTCTGGTGGCAAATCACCGCATTCGAAATCGAGTCTTCTTTCGTGTGTACAAATATTTCCACGGCTGCAATTTTTTGAATCTCAGTATTCGATCACAATTAATATTGTCTACTACTATTTTTTACATCGCAGTACGCATTTGATAATAAAGAAACAAAACGAAAAAGGAAAACAAAATATAAATAAATTGGTAAAAAACTTCAAGATAAATGAATCCAAATGTGTTTTTATGTTTCTCATCTTCGGAATCGTAGGAGGATTCCAATATTGCCATTATAAGTAGGAACATTCGTGGCAAAAGCAATCCTATTTTATTGCCAGAAGCTGAGTAAGTTGTGAGTTTGAAGCAAAAGATTAGAACGAAATGTTTCATCGTTTGTACATAGATTCAAAAGACGTTTTCGGCTCTCTAAGGAAGCTTTTTAATATGTTTTATCGGAAATAAATATCTCTGGTCACACGTCGATGCATTTAGTGGGGTTGGCACAAAGCACTATGTGCAAAGCGGTGAAAAATGTGACAAATGAAATACACCACTTAGTGGAAAATATTTTTCTTGGTATTCAGGTATTTCCCTAAAAACAAATAAAATTTATATTTTTTAAATTATCTCTTTAATTTGTTGTCGCTTCTTTGCTATTTTATTTGTTTTGCTGCTAAAATCTAAAGTTTATTTGTTTTCGATAGTGTAGTAACAATCGAGTACAACATCGATTAGATGCGTTTCGATAACGAGTCCTGTGATCCACGTTAACAGCATTTCGATGACAAAGCACTCGATTTCGAATGCGGTGATTTGTCCCCTGTTCATCAGGGATCAACTTGCAGTTGAATTTTAATAGGTATAAATAAATTACAAGATGTATTTAAACAAACGTTTCTGTGAAAGATGTAAAAGTGTGCGTAAATTTTGATTTACTAAGAGATCGATATTTATTTATTTCAGCTTACTTTCTTTCTGGCGTCCACCTGTAACTAGTCTTCATAATCATTTATATACGTACATATATATGACTGATAATAAATGAATTTACACCTACGTCTAAAAATTACACACACCAATAGCTTTTACACAACTAGCCCTAAAATTATTAAAACTTAGTTCACGCAAAGCGTATACCGCAGAAATGAACAATTGTAATTCTCACTGGGATCGGTATTTCGTTCGGTTCAATTTTTCGTTCCAAGCGGAATCAAAAAACTACCCGTTCTCAACCATTTTGAGGGATTTCATTCGAAATTTGTAAAGGTCACAATTTTACAAGTGAGAGAGAAAGAGTAACTTTGCGGCTCCAAGAACTGCCAATAGCAAAAATATAAAAAGCTCATTTTCATGGCATCCAATTTGAATTTAAAAAAATTTTTTTTTTTTTTTTTTTGTATTGAAACGCCCGAATGTGGCGTGCTGTAGATGTGTTTGAAAAAATATTAGGGAAATATTATTAGAACTGGGCAATAATTTAGACTACTCTATCGGCACCCTGGCGCAAGCCAGTGTGATAGAGGGAAAACTTAGAGAAGCCAAATATACAAACCCTGCATAATTTCTCCTGAATTATGTATGTTGCAAGAGTATGAAATAAAATATATGATTAGTAATATTTTGGTTATATTATATGTCGTATGCCTCTATGTATTGTTCATCTAAGCAGAGGCACTAACAAGTTTCGAAGCAGAAATGCCTATATTATTGAAAAATTGTTTTAAAAATTTTTTATCTTAGAGTTAAAACAAGAAAAGTTCTTTATTGTGAAAATTTATTGACATTTTCTTAAATTAAATAATTGACAGCATTGACTTCTAGTAATAGAAGACAGTCCATCTAAAAGTTTACGTAAAATATACTTTAATATTAACATATTCACATTCTTGAATTCTCTTGTTACATAACCATTCTTACATCATCATATACCAGCCATCGAAATACATAAAGTTTTAAAGTAAATACATAATTCCTATAATACAATTTCAATGTTGCTTTTATATTTTGTTATTCGTTTTTCCAGCAATTCTATGTTTTACTACATTGTTTTCGATTTCTGCATTGACATTTTTAAATTGTAAGAGCATTGATATGTAGTTTGAGTCAAAAAACGAATGTGGTTGTATTGCTTGCTTGTATTAAGCTCTTTCTAGGGCACCTAATACATCCACACAGCCAAACACACTCATAAACATATAGTTCTGTTTATTATCAGAACTGTTCACAATACTCGAATTGGTTTCATTTACGAGTTTATGTTATATGTGTCAAATATGAACATGTCTCTTCGGTTGAGTGAGTTTGAGAGCAAAAGCTGAAATGAAACAATAAAAACCTGGTGAACGATAAATTGTATCTTTTATATTCCTTTTTCTTCAATACTTTTTGAAGCTGTTGACACCAATTTCTTTCTTATGTTTTAATAGAAAGGGGATCATATTCATGGGTATGAACTTTTTTGGGTTTTCATAGTTTTTATGCCATTGTTATTTTCAGATATTGTTTAAGATATTTTATTAACAAAAAAAAAAAAATGTAGCATGCACATATCTTAGTAGGCCAAAAAGTTTTCCAGGGAAAACTTTTCTTAACTTCCTTTAAGTTATTTATATTAATGTTAAAGAAAATTTGAAAACTGCTAGAATAATAACGTCATCACAACTCCGATATCTACATCAAATATAAGATAATCACAGGGCGAATTACACTGAAATTAATATTTAAAAGTTTTGAATTCTATCGTATGAACAATACTTGAAACAAAATCTTACTAGTACTTATGTAGCTTAAAATTTAAGATTTGGTCGCAAGCCAAATTATAAAAATCTTGCAAACGAAGTGTTTACCTCTAAAATAGGTTAAAATATTTTTTGTATTTACTTAAAATGTATACGGACTGCTTTTTATTAATGTTTTGTTCTTAGTGTTCTTAATGTGTTATTCTTAGTAAAAAATGTAAGCTATATTCTAATGAGCCAAATCTTAAATACCCCTCATAAAAGCCATATATGCATATTTGCTGTTTCTCCGGTCGTAAGCCCTTTTAAGTGTAATATTGGAATATTTAAGAAATCGGCTTGTTTATTACCAGAAGTGATTTTATGCAGACTGAATTGCTTTAGTTCGCTTAATGGACATAACACTTAAAAATTAGTATGTGCTATATCACAACCTATCCTTGTAGGTATAACCTGAAAATATTGTATCACAGCCAAATTAAAATTTTTTATCAACATATATTATTTGCTTGGTTCTTAGAGTTAACACAAGCATGTAGTTAATGGTATAAATTCAAATGTCTCTTAAATAAATATTTTATACCAAATCCTCTTAATACTAATTTCAATCACACATAAATTTGTTTTCGTTTTTGGAATTTTAGAGCTAACAAGTTTTAGAACTAGCAAGAAATTTTTGTAAGCTACTCATCGGCACTTGTTCCTTTTTTTATACAAGGCATTAAGCTGCCTAAAAATTATAAACCCAAGCCAGTGGCATGTCGGCCTGCTATATATATTTTTTCTCTTATTTAAACGCTCCTCTCCACCACCCTATATAAACGCATTATATGGCATTCTCGATTCAAAAATTTATATTCAAAAACGGTTCCATTTCATTAGTAGGCTGTAATTTTATACATAACTCACAGCGCAACGTCAAATTTTATTGTGAAAAACAAAAATAAATTTAAGAACACATATAAACTTATAAAAGTACTAAAAATTTTAAATATTTGGAAAAAGTGACAATAAAAATCCGTTGCATTGTGCACTAAAAAACTGATCTCTATAAGTTAAATACAATAATAAATTGTTGATTTTTCGGAAATAATAACTAACTTATAGCACCAAAATGTTTTGCTGCAGCGCAAATTTGGAAAATGGTGAACACATTTTTCCAAGACTTACTGCAACAAAACGTTTATGCAAATGACAACTGAACATACATATGTGAATGTATTGGAACGAAGTTCCTTAACGCTGCTTGCTGGTAGTAGAAATTAGTAGAAATCGTCACGAAAGCGTGTGAGCTGTTTATATGTATTGGTGTAGCTGTCGACAAGCAATTGTATATGATGGGCGGTGTCTCCGCTGACAGCAGCGGAGACACCTACCAATAAATATTAATTGGTTGTGAAAACGGACACTATGAGCTGCTACATGTTGCTAAAGTAAAGTATGTCACAACAAAAAACAGCAATATTAAAAAATTGGCCAACAGTTGCTTTTCTTCGTTTTGTAGCAGATTGACAAAAAATACTGCATGTGTCAAAAGTAAAAAATAAAACGTTCCAAAAATGTAAAGAACAATAAAATTTAAAAATTTCAAAAACAACACAAAATAAAACATACAGATTTCACCTTGTATTACATTCAAAGATGAAAAAAAAACGTAAGGAACTTCGTTCCTAACGGGGGTCCCCTGACCGCATTTCTTTTTTTTTTTTTTCTTATAAAAGCTCCAATGATTTACCAAAGGCAACCCCTAGGGAACAAAATAAACCAATCAACTGCCATATTGGATGTTAAAACTTGTTAAACAGTCAAACATATTGACATAAGCATGACAATTACAAATGTTCAACTGACATTTACAAGTCGCCAACACATATGGAAATACATGGTCATTTTCATAAAAGTAACGAGTTAAACGGTATTGGATAATGACAGCAGGACAAAAGAACTGACTGCTGTTAAGGGCAAAAACAAATAAAAGCAGAAATTTATTGGATTTTGGTTCTCAACATGGCTGGAAATAGGTATGTATGTATGTAAATATTCGCTTCTTGATAAAGTAGTGCAAAATGATTTATGAGGTTTCTGGTATCTACAAAGATAGTAGTCAAATTGAAAACTCACGGCAGGCAAATAGTTTGCTTTTATAGGCTTAGATATTTTTTTCAACTGTTTTTGATGATATGGTGCATTCGAGGACAGGTCGAAAATTACTTAACTTTATTTCTGGGATAAATTCCCTGGAAACATCACTGTACTTTTAAGCTTTAGCTTTAGCCTTTGTGGCTAAAGCAAAAGGTTTCGCTAAAACCTTCACAAGCTCAACAGAAGCAATCGTGTCAAGCAAGTCAAAAATCAATTATAATTCTCATATCAACAAAATTTTAATTTATGAAATTCAAAGAGATAGAAAATGTACAAAAAATACTCAGCACTCTGGTAAACTCTCAAAAAACTTGCCTAATAAAGCCCATATCTATTTAAAAAATATATTTAAGTCATTAATCCGTATAAAGTACTCCCTAAAAGTTGGAGTAAGTGAGATAATGGCTAGACTCAAACCAAACAAAGACGCATTTATACGCAAGTTCTACAGTCCAGCTAGCCTACTACCACTACTCCCTGAAAACCCGTATAAAACATATTCTTTTGTAGAAGCAACCATTTTCGATCACTAGATTGGACATAGATGAAAACAATATTCTTTTTGGCAATTGCAACGAGGGAAAAAATAAATTGTGTTCGATATCAACACAAAAAAAAAGTTTAGTTTGCAATATACCTGGATGCTGGAAAGTTTTTTGATAGTGTGTAGCACAAAATTTTTCTCCACAATATGAAAAATCAATTACCAATTTACTTCTACCTAATAATACCAAGTTATTTACAAAATCGAATTTTTTTTATTTTGAGACCAGTGCTCTGATATTGTTTCTGTTAGAGCTGGAGTCCCTCAAGGTTATGTACACGGTCCAGTGTTTTGTCTCTTCTTTACATCAGATATTTCATATCCAGCCGCAAATGAGGAAATAATAGCTACGTTTGCTGACGACACTGCTTCACTCTCAGCAAAAAAAAAAAAAAAAAAAAATGCTATCCAAAACCGACAACAACTGCTCAGTAACATATTAAAATATTTCCATAATTAAGAATACAATTATGTAATGATAAAACGGTTTTGGTAATATACACAAGCAGGAATATACGATATTCTCCAGCCATTCAAATAAATACCTTGTTTTGGATATAAGGCCGAAATACCTAAGCATGATTATTAAATCACACGAAAAAATTAAACGAATTAACCACCATATTCAGACAATTATTTGGGCTGCTAGGAAGATAATACAAGTTCAAAACAAACTGCTCAAATATAACACGATTAATTCGCCACTCTATAAGTACAGTATAGAAATCGTTAGTACTACAAGAATAACTAGCTTAAAACCTATTCGGCGAATTTAATCTAAAATATTGCAAGCCATTGTTAATCCAGAATAGTACATAAGAAATGAGAACACAGATCTATAAGTCAAAATAGAAAAAGAAGCAACCTAAAACCTACAACTCGTTTAAAACAACATTTTAATTTTGAAACCAGACAGTTGCCGGCAAAGGAAACCTCTGGCTCGCAGAAGAGCAAATTGCACCTTCAGAGTCAGTTATCGGTTACTTGCTGCAGTGCGAAAATACGAAAATTAAATATCGATGGCTTAATATAAAAAAAGCCTAACTAATTTTTTTTTGTTAATTTACAGGAGAAGGAAAACTCAATAAATACCCCAAATTTATAAATACAACAAAAATTTTATTTGTTTAATTTTAAATTTAATTTTAGTTTAATTTTAACAAGCAACACATTTTATTTCTCATTGAAATATCTTTTATTTTTATTTTAATGAAGTAATCTAAGATAGGCCCTTTTTGAAAAAAAAATTAAGTTGAGCCTTCATTAAACTTATTTGAAAATAGAATACATTATTATAATTGTTCAGGATTTAATAATAAACGAAAGTAATACATGAAATTAAGAGGATTAAGTCAAAAGTTGACTGTAGAACATTAGTTCTTATAAGGCAAGTTGTCATAAAAAGATGATAATCTGCAGAAAAAAACTTTTAAGTCCTCTAGGTGGTCCCATTTCTTTTTCGTTATTGCAATTTTCTCCTTATAACGTGAATCAGGGGGTATTCTTAATGGCCGATATTAATCTATGTGGAAAAAATTCGTAATCGTCAGTTATGTCTGTTTTGAAATTTATTGTTGCTGATGGCTCATACGCCAAGGCTCGTAACATGTTAACGGTAAGATCACCAATACTTTTACTTTTTGGTAGCAATAATTTTGCCAGGACGAATCGATAAACGATACTCTTTAGGCATGTTTTCAACATTTTCAAATAGTGAGCTTGAAGAGGTGCCGGAACTTCTCGTGCCTCCTTTATTAATTGCACAAATTGCGACGGCTAATTTATTTGCTTATTTTCTTATAAGGGAATGGCTTGAGTCGCATTCCATTTGGGTATGTCCACTTAATCAAAATTTTAGCTCAATCGTTATTTGTGTATCCATAGTAAAAGCCAACAACGAATTAGATAATATTACATTGCGGTTTTGATAGAAACAGCCATCTGAGTAAATATACAAGTGATTAATTTCTCGCGATAGTGTTTGGATCTTCCTCAAGTGTTTAATAATACATGTCGCAAAAACGAAAGATACTAGAGATCCATCTGTTTCATCCCAAATATAAATGTCTGATTCGTGTGTTAAAATTTATATTGTGAAATTATGTAGTTGCAGAATCTTATGGTGTGAACACAGACTAACTAATCTACCAGCTAATCGTGTTTGTTACGTTAGTCAATTGTATTTAATACACCTTGGTATAATATTTTCCAAACGAAACAAAAAGCGAGTCAGGTCTTTATCTTTCAAAAATTCTTTGATTTGACTTATACCATTTTTTGGAAATCTCATAAATTTGTTATATAAATTTATGTCTCCTGAAATTTTGAGGCAGGGTGCTTCTTCTTAATATTCGATAAAATTCATCTTATATTTTGGTTTAAGATAATCAACTGCACATTGTCAGTTTGCGAATATAAAAGACAATAAGTAAATATAATATAAAAGACAATATAAAAGACAATGTTGAATTAAAAAAAAAAAAAAAAATAATTGACATAAAATTGAAAAGAACAACACCTATATTATTACCCAATGACTTAATTTTTGATTTTGCACTGCCTATTAGATTCACATTAATCACGAAAGCGTTTTCTCTAACGGTTTTAAAATGATTTTTCTTCTATACAAATTGAATCAAGCTAATGTTTGTACGTATATAGATATACAGGAGCAACTAAGCTAAAATATACCAGCAGAAAAGCTCAAAAGACCTTCACTGAAGAAAAAGAGTCAATGGATTTGTATACAAGTCAATCCCAAACGTTTTCAGATGTACGGTAAGTATGAATTTTCTGAAATCAAGTACATTGTGTTTGTTTTAATTATGTCCTTTTCAAGAAGTAAATACTTAGTTTTAGTCGTAATCAATGTAAGTTTCGGAGTAGGTTTAGTCATATTCAATCACGGTTTCACACTCAATAAGGCTAAAATCCGTGATCGAAATCAACCACGCCATACTTTACGCAGGAATATACGTACTTACCATAAACTTAACACTGTTTGGGATTGATTTAACCACGACAAGATTGAGCTGATGAGGTTTCCGAAGTGTATTTAATCCTAAAATTGTACATGAAATAGTACGCTCTATATCATTAATTCAATAATAACACATAAATTATTTTATCTTAATTATACATTCTTTTGAAAATCCTATAGACTTTGCTGGTCGGCGTCTTACAAGTCATTCTCTGAAAGGTCTTTCGGCGTTTTTGAGAAAAGCCGCAAGAACACGAGGGATATACACCATTCACAACGTGTGTAAAAATGACATGAGTAAAGAATAGAGCAAAAGGGAATTTTATTTCTAGAAGGCCTAAGTTGTCCTGCTAGGAAATTATATTGAAAAGTAGTTCAAGCAAAATTGTGTGCAAACTTGTACTTTAAAGTTTAACACATTCCATTCGTACTTATCATTTATCGATGACAGATGTCAGGATTCTTAGTTATTCGCCTAATGCCAACTTGAATACAATTGCCGCATGGGGTCACAAAATAGCTTGGATTTAATGCTGTCTTCTAACATATTGAGGTACGACCGCAAATGCTACTGCATTTGTTTTTTTGGATGACCTTGAAGAATATGATGCTCACGATAGTCTTGGTATGATGTTTGCTGGACTGAACATATTTGTACTTTACTGCAGCCGGTCTCCATACTATTTAAACCATATCAATTCCAAAAAAAAGGGATTTCAAAACTCATATTTTTTGGGCCAAGGCTCTGATACACATTTGATGCTGCCCAGGCATTAAAGAATCTCATCGATGTCGCAATATGAATGGAATTTGAATGCTTTGTTATTACAATCATAGATTCTGTTCAGATCGTCTAAGTTTCATCCAGACAGAATGTGGTTGTCCTTCATGTGATTACCTTGTAGAATAGACTGCCTGCAGATCTATTATTTGCCACTTAGAATATGAGGATGTTAAGGAAGTAGTACACTCCGCTTTTTTCCACCACGTTACTTATTTACATATTTTATATATAGAAGAAAGTACAAAAAAAAAATCTTCCCACTCTTCAACATGTTGTACAAAGAGTTTATAAATATCCTCAACTATGGTCAATAAATACCTGATAAGCACTATTTTAGAATCATAAAAGCTTTGATGTTTTGCAAAAACAAAAACTGGTTTGTTGCTACAGATATTTTTCGAGCACAAACAAACATATTTATATGTTTCTATATTATAAAAAGAGGTTTTGATTTAGTAAGTATTACACACATGTGCATTTGTAGAGAATAACAGTAATGGAAACCGCAGTTATTTCTTTATATTGTAGTCACACGTACAAATTATTTGTTAATTAACTTCTGCCTTCTCAAGCCCACATACTGTTAAGTAAAAAAGAAACATAAAGCGAAACATACGTAAATACCACAAGGAAAGCCACAATAACCACAAATTTTCAAGAATTTTACAATACAAGTACAAGCATAAACATATGTAAGTAAGTAAAACAAATATCATGTGATTATGTGTGCACTTTCCTAAATTAAATCATTTACCGCAATCCATTATTGTTTGTTTAATTTTCGCATTATTGCCCACAAATATGCTGCTTGGCAGAAAGCGTCATGACAAGCCAAAGAAAACGAAGGCAGCAATCTTGATGATTAAGTGCATACATATTTATGGTCATATGTATGTATGTACGTTTATACCTCATAACAAGCAAATAAATTATAGTGATGCAAAACAGAAACCCTTTCTTCTCTTTTGCATTTTGATATTGGAGTTTATGTATGAAGCGAACAACTCAAAATAATTTGTTGTCACTCTTGAAATTAAATTTTTTAAAATACAATGTACAACAAAATAGATTTTTTTCAAAAATCACGAGAACCGATCTATATAGGTGAAGTTGAATCAAATTTACCTTCCACAAAAACTAAAGGGCCTTAACTATAGTCAAACACTAATACCATGTTCATACATGCGCCTTTATTGAGATAATCGCAATTAAGTCCATTATTGAGCTCAATATTCCATACAAAAAGTCAATAAAGTTATTGCGCAATAAACTTTATATTGCTTTGAATATTGAGAAAAAGATGGAACACAACACAAAAATGTGTTTAATAAGCAAAAGTATACAATGCGAAATGAATGACGTGATAAATGTAAACAAAAGCAAACAAAACAAAATAATAAAAAATAATAACATTGCAGCATTTTCAAATTTTTATTTCTCTTTCTTTTTATTATTGGCGCTTTGGAGTCATAACATGAATGCACTACTTGTACAAGTTCCATATTTTTATTGGACAACACTAAAATCTTTTTAATAAAAGGCAGTTTTTCTTCCATTTTTCTTATTGGAAAATATTTTTCACTTTTTTTTTCTCACTACCAAAACAAAAACAAGAAATTTTTTTCAGCTGTCAAATACTAATTGAGTTAGCGCAATATTTGTATGTATGAACGCAAAAAATATTATGTCAATAAACTGAATATTATCTCAATTAGAAATACATGTATGAACAAGGTATACAGTTGGTTCTTTTTAGAAACAACATAAATTTTAAAAAGTGTTGGTAACTTTTTTCTAACTTTAGTCAAAATTAAAGTTGAATTTAAGCTGAATCAGGGTACCAATAATATGATATTGAAAATGCCAAGCTATTTATCATTCAACCTCTTACAAATTTAAGTAAACTCCCATCTCTATTAAGATGACTCTCAAAAATTATGTTTACATGTAAACACACACTACAAGATTGTATTAGTAAGCAAACAAAAAACATGGAATTGAATAAAAGTAAAATTTTAAAGAAAATTCTGATTTATAATAGTTATTAAAAAATCTTTAATTTAATTATTGAATTTAAAAAAAAAATACATTAGAAAGCTTTTACATATTAAAGTGTCATTTGTTTGAGCAAAGCTGTTGCTAAATAAGTTAAAGACAACTTCTGCTGGTTTTAAGTTTAGAGCAAAATTTTGAGCGTAAAGTTGGCTTTTTTTCGTCTTTAGTAGACAAAAAGTTTACTTTTATTTAGCAGTGATTTAAAGTATGCTTAAAGCATACTTTTTTGATGTTTATAGTTATGGGCCCATGTGTTCAACAAACATTTTTTAAGATTCTTACATCTGCTGTTTCAGTTTAATATTTTGTTTCAATAGGAGGGGAGAATAAATATTGCTTTAGCCATTAACTTTTAGGATTAGTAGCTTAAATGAAGTTAAATCATTGTTAAGTATTATTTTGAATGAGGCTGGGAGGGGGTAGTCATCAAAAGGGCACTTACTCTGGCCATTAAAGTTCGTTACCTAAATTCATATGTGAAACAATTTGAAAAAATTCTTTCAATATTTCTGCAATTATTATTTCATGCTACTGGAAACAAAAAAAACTACACGTTTTTGTGCAAAACCCAGTTAGGAATAAAATGTAAAAGTTTAAATTTGAAACTTAACTGAGGCCTTAAGTTTAAGTGCTTAATGAAGTTTTATAAAATTTAATCAGACAAAAATTTAATAGCTGTATAATAATCCTCATGGGTGTAAAGTTACAAAATTTTGGCCAACGAATTACTATTTTGAACCACGCGAAGACGAGGAGCTCATAAATAAATTAGCTACAAATGATATGAAAGAAGAGAAGTCAAGTTTTTTAAATTTTTAAAATTTTTTTTTTTTGAGAACAACGAAAGTCTTTAACATTTAAGTACATGTATAAATATTGCCTAATTTGATTTTCAGAAATTGTCTTGGCCGACTTAAGCGAAGAAATTTTCTTGTTGTTCATATTTCAGATTTGCATTTGTAGTACTTATATTATTATTTACTTTCTTTTTGTTCTTGAATCGATATACTTAAATTTCTGTACTCGTAATAAAATTAATTTATTTATATAATTCTGCAGAACAGAATGTTTAATTATGCTTGCAATAAAAAGTTTTTGTTAGTGTGTTTTAAATGCTTGAGGCTGTTTTATATTTGAATTTATTTTTTTGTTCTTACTGGTCCAGCGTTACTGCAACAGCTGACTTTCTAGTCAACCTACTGGGCCAGGTAAAATTCTATGTTTAAATATTGCGTTTGCCTGAAGTGAATCCATATTACACGATATCTTAAGGAAGATTATTGTTCATCAATTCTAATACAGTTAACAGGTTTTGCTTACGCAAGACATGTCAAATTTAGAAACAGCACCTAGTACAAGATGATGTGTAGGCAAAATTCATCAAAACATCATATCTTTTAGCTAAAACGGGTATCTAAATAAAAAAAAAACTTTATTTAAAAATCAACAATTTTTATAGCAAAATAGCACAATGAATAGTTATTAACAACATCTACAAGTCTTTGGCTGTCCTTTTAATGCCTTTGTTGCCATTTTACAAATTGTGGTTTCTATATATAATCTAATTAACAAAGTTTCTCAAGTCATTATAAGTGTTACTTTTCATAACAGTACACATCCTGAAACTAAGTCCATAAATTATTTAGAAACTAAAATGTACATATCTAATATTATGATATAAATTGCTAGAGAATATCTAACCGCAAAACAAGAACCATGATGTTAATAAAGTGGAAGAAGAAAAACCTTGTGCAACCATTTAATTAGAGATCCCAGAGTTTTCATATTCAGCTTAAGAATTTCGATAAAGTTAACATTTGTGGACGAAAATTAGACTGTACAGGGCAAACAGCTTTAAAGGCTGCATAAAAATTATTTCAACAGTTTGATAAATGAAACCAAATTTTTCATTTATAAAACTTTAGAGAAGCATTAAACCTCTGAATTGTTTTAAATGCGCTGACGTAATTGTTGGTTTAAAACCAAACACCGTTGTTTCCATATTTAAAATAGTTTTTCAAATATAAAGAATTTCATTTATAAAGTGTTTTGCGCCATTAAAACTATTTTTCTTGGCGCTTTGGTTTCCTAATATAACAATATGTGTACAAAAAAAATTTATTTAAAGTTTTATGAATATGCCCATTACAACTTTTCAGTAAAAAAAATTTTTTTATTTTTGTACTCTCCACAATAAGTGTTAAGGGTATATAAGAATTTGTTATTTCATTCGTAATTTGCACAATTTAAGGCGCCAACGCCATAAAGTATACATATATGTCCGGTAGCCTGTAGCCTACTGACACGTTTTTTGAACAGAAATAAACTATACATTTATATTAAATTACTTTTCAAGCTGAAGTTCAACCCTTAGTCACTTTTTACATCAATATTACTTAGGTAAAGGAAAGTAAAATTTTTATAGCTAGGTGGAGCTGAGTCTGTAGGTCAAATGAAACTGATAATACAAGTTTTCAACATCAGTTCATATACATATATGCAACCACGATCTGATGCAAGCCCGATTTCTTTAGAAGACTGTCCTGCAAGCGAAGTAAGGTAATCCTTGGCGATGTAAAACATTTTATTATAAAAAATGTTATAAAAACGAAAATTTCTGATGTACGACTGTCAATGTTTCAATGAAACATATCGTTTATCTCACGGAGCGCGGCCCTAAGTCGTATTTTATTTCATATTTCGATGCAAATTCTACATGATATAAGTACATACGTTTATGAATTTTTCCAAGTAGTGCTAAAGTAGTACGGTAACATTTGCGTCTTCACAAAATTTTCAAAACGTAAACAAAAACAAAATATATGAACGATGGCGAGCTGCAAATATAAAGCAATTTTGTTAAGTGTGGTGTATAGAAATTTATCAGGCATAAATCTGATTAATTAGGCTGATTCTAAATAGACTTTTTTCCTATTAGCATGTCTTGTGTTCCGCTGAAGTTATTTTTGTTAGCCTAGATAAGAACTAAAAAATTATAGATTGTCTGTTCACGAAACGTCATATAATTTAGTATTCGGTTGATAGTATAATCGCCCATTTCAAGTTGAACGTTTTTAAAAAAAAATAATTTCTCCATTTTTTGTATAAAATTTATTAACATTATTCAGTATTAGTTTCTTAGCACCTTTAGGATGATATCTATAACACTGTTAGCGAAATATTAAATAAAATTTTAATAAATTTTATATATATAAAAAACGATCTGAAGCTGCAGAAATAATTTTTTTTCAGAAATTAATAAGATTATATATTTAAATGTTTTTATTGATTACATAAGGCAAAAAAAAGTTCTTTGACGGGTTGTTAGTAACTTCGTTAGCAATATAATATTTTTTACGTTCGTACAAAGCTTAATAAAAAAAAATATATAATTTACCTTGCTTGTTTCATTAGGCGTTTTATGGCAGCAGCAGTCATAAATAGGAAAAAATTTGCAAGAATGTTGATTACTTTTTCGGGCTTAAGGGTCAAATAACTAATCTTAAAATAGTGTAAAAGAAACCTGAGTATTACATATTATTCAGCTAATTAAGCAACTTAACAAATATGCTTTAATAATTTATTTCATTCGACTACTTTAAGCAAGTTTAATAATTTTCACTCCATTTCCTACTTGATTTACATTTTTCGTCTTTTTTGTTTTCCTTTGTAATATTTTTTCTCTTCAGGCTACATTTATAAAGCTTTGCGCACTTTAAGCATTATTTCCTAAACATAAAGCAAATACAGAAACGAGCTTACACAAGTTTATGCACAAACTTATATTTTATTTAAACCGTTCATGCCCAAATACTATTGTTTACAAGTACACATTTCTTGCCATGAACAAATACTACACATACATATGTATATACATGCATGTATGTGTGCTTGTAGACCCAGTCAGCATTTTGTAATTTTGTTTTTTTTTTTTTTTTGTTGTATTTCAGTTTCACCTGGTAATGTGTTTTATAAGTTCCGCTTTGTGAAAACTTCAATACAAAAATTTTTAGAATTTATTTAGAGCAGTGCTCTAAATAAAATTGAAAAGTTGCTCAAAAAAATATTGCTAATTTTTATGCCTGTTATGGCATTGTGTTTTTTTTTTAATATTATTCGTACTCGGCGGCGAACACTACTTTTGCATGGCATTGCATCGAGTAGAAAAAAAGATTCCGGGGAAGAAGAAAGAAGGAACCGTAGTAACCGATGGCAACTCGTTATATGGCAGGTTGCAAAGAAAAGTAAAAGAGTTGCAAAACAGAAAAAAATGTTTACTATGTTAAAGGTTTGTTTGAACATTTCTGATTCTCATCTTGTTTATGGGAAGTATAGAATAAGTAAGTTTCAAACATTCTTTTCAGAATTTTTCGAGTCTGCTAATCCACGTGTTAGTCGCGAAACAGCCATTATGTGTGCTCCAGCCAGAAGTCTTCAATTTTACTTTTCTTTTCTCATTTAAAAATGTTGATCACTCCAATTTCTTCTATATCTTTTTCGTGTTTTTCTATTGTCTTCAAAAATTACACAACGTTCAATTCAAATCGGGGTTCTCATCTAAGTTATTCATTTTAAATGTAAGCAATTTTTGTTTGCTTGGTGTCGCCGAAAAAATACAAGGGTTATTATTAATGACGAGAAAATACAATGAGCTATGATAATTTTATCTACTATTTTCAATAGTTCAATATAAAATATATATATTTTTCTTCTATTGAACTGATATTTATTTGATGCTTGGAAAAACCCAACACTTCCATTTTTTGTTCAAGCCAATCTCAAAATACTGTCGGGGTTTGTGCTTATTATGTAAACACTTCCGTACGTGTGTTTGTGGGGATTTGGTTTTATTCATACGTTAAAATATTTTGTAACAATAAAGCAATTCTATTACGAACTTTTTTCCAGCAAAAATAATTCATTAGAAAATTGTTCAACAGTTTTTGTTTGGGAAAAATAAAACAAAGCAACACAAACAAAGGAAACAAAGCCATTAGAATTAACCAGGCTTAAGGCACAAATTTTAATGAAAAATCGTAAAAACAAATATTGTCGAATTAAGTGCAAAGGGCTAAAACAAAAAGACATGTAAATATACTGAAATAATTTGCCAAAAGTAATTGCGCAAACAAAAAGGCATTTTACGTTTACTTGGCAGTCTGCAGATATATGTAACACGAGTATACACACGCTTTTGTTATTGGATATCCTTCACGAATTGTGGCTAGAAAGCTGCATTGATATACTAGTGATTTCATCACTTATATATTTCACAGTGTAATTGAATAAAAGCTATTGATATCTTACATAATGTAAACAATAAACTTTAAGCAATACACATATTTTTAACTTAACAAATTCTATGAAACTACCAGGTACTCTTTCAATGAGAAAAATAAACATCTGTGATTTTTGGGACATTGAAATTGTATTAATTCCATGCAAAGACAAAGATTTTTGTAAATATAACTGGTTTTCATCACTACTGGCTTAAAATTTATTTTGTGAAAAAAATCGCTATAACTTTCACTAAATTTTCGCTGCTGAATTAATTAGATATATTTGCAATATTAATCTCATAACAACAAGTTAAGCGAGTTAAATTGAGTGAAGGATTCCGCAGACTATTCAAGACTATTCATTGTAGACTTGTCGAGTTTTTTTTTTCTTTAATAAAGTAAAATGACTATTTTGGTTAAATATTTTGCGTCACTTTGGTTTAAGTCAATATATTGTTTTAATAAAATCTTCGTAGTTTTGATACCCTTTGGGTATCTGCTTCAGCGTTTTTTGTAATATCTTAGAAATTTTTAATTTTCAAAACTACAAAACAAATTGCACACACAAGCAAATTGAAAAATAGAAGTATTTTACATACGTAATAAGGTTTGTTATTAATAAGCTTTATAATAAATATGAAAGATCTAGAGTACTTTCCATATGGATTTTGATTTTTTGAAAGGTCTCGCTACTCTTTTGTTTGCTAGAAATATTTTTCTAGCAAAAGCTTCACTAAATTTATTTGTCACTTTGGTGAATTGAACAGAATTATGCAAAAGTCAAAACGTAGGTTTTTCATCACAGCCAAAAATTTATTAGAAGTAGGCGTACTAAATAAAAGTATGCAAAATTAAATAATCGAGTTGCAGATGTAGATTTAAGAACTTTTAAAAAACATCGGTAGATTGTAGAAAAATAAAAAAGACAATTAGCTTGGACAATTTTTATAGTGATACAATAGATACTTCTAAGCTCTAAAAAGGTCTACAGCACCTGTGCTTAGAGCAATCAAATTTAAACACCTTATGCTGTTTAACTGGTAAAAACCTCTTGTTTGTTTTATACTCTCTGTCAGAAACTTTTTAATCTCCTTGTATTTATACGAAATATCATTACTGGCTTAATAGCATGTAGTTATTTTTTAATGTACCTTAATTTTCACATTTCCAACCACTCAAATCCAATAACGCAATTTATATACTCCGTATTCCCCAAACTCTTGTCATTTCATTGTGCAATTATAGCGTATTTATATTTTTTCGTTTCTACATTTTATTTTAATAGCAAACTTAGTACGAGTGAAAACGGTTAATCAATAAAAATCTTAAGCGGCAACCAACCACTAGCAGAATTTAATTATATCTGTTTGTGTTTTAACATTCTACACCGTAGCCAACAGAATATTATTTTGATTATGAAGATAATAATGATGTTGCTAAAATATTCCACGTGTCTTTGCTAGAGTATGGAATTATCAATAAATATTGATGGCGAATATGTGTTGCCGAGAAATTTAATCACTACGTTGTTGTTCGCTTACTCAGTTATACACAAAGTTGTATTAAGTTTTCACACTCTTACGGCAAGAATAACAAATGATATATTTCCGATGGCTGCCAAGGCCATAATGGAAACAAACAAATCGACAAATAACAAATAAAGCAACACACGGAATGAGCAAACAATTATGCTTTTTATTTCCCCATGGATATTCTGTATGTACGTGTTTAGTCATCAAAATATTATTGTTATTGTGGTTGCTTTTATTGAATTTTAGCTAGCATGCAGCATACATGTGTGCTAAAATTTAAGTACATATTTTCCTAAGCTATTTAATAATTTTTTATAAATTTGGTCAAATGAAGTACACTAATTAAATTTTATATTATTGTTTTTTTTTTTAATGCAAATACAAAGTCGCCCATTTTAAGATGTCAAAGTGATTTTGCTGCTGCTTAAAATCTTGCAATATTTTAAATGAATGAAAGTTAATCGCCTCATTTACGATATAACAAGGTGAAATAATAGCTAAATAAATAATATTAATATAGTTTTTAGAAGTCCTTATATAGTCCTTTGAGAAGACTTATCACGCTTTGACAACAAACATATTTTCTTAAATTTTATGACAAAAATATGCCTTACAGTATATAATTTCTGCACAACTGGGGCAGTTGAATTTTAATTGCCTGAAAAGAGAGGACATAGACAGTTAAGTCAAAACCATAACGGATGCTCTAGTTGAATCATTCTACTCGTAAGTCCTACAAAGCTGTGAGTGAAAACTACTATGTAGCGCGCAATGAACCCATACTAAGCCTCGATAAATTGTCCGCTAATATTAAAATTCGACACTGTGTTATATAGAAGAGGTTATAGGATTTTATTTAATTAGTATAGATTTTATTATAAAAAATTTCAGCCAAAAATGTAAGCAAAAAAGGTCTGAAAAACTCTGATCCCAATTTCTTGGAAGTATTTTCTTTTATCAAGTAATTTTAGTGAAACGCTATCATGATTTTGTTTCCGGCTTAAAGTCATGTACAAAATGGGTTAACAGAACCTTTATGCCGCCAATATCTCGTTAGTGCCAACCCACTCGTCCGTAGACTTGAAAACACTTATTAATATATGCTCAAAAGGTATTCTTTATATTCTAATTTTTGTAAACTGGTCATAGGAGCTCCAAAAATGTAAGAACACAACTTTATAGAAGAATAAAATACAGCTCAATGATATTGCGACAAATAATTTTTTACATTTCTTAGCAACAATTTTTACTCTGGCCTCCATCGAAAATATTAAACTATTATTTGACTAACTTTTTTAGTTTACGACTAAAATTTTTATTATTTTAGATCTAGGATAATTGTTTTTAAAATTTTTAGCCATCTAGATGACTCCCATGTCAACATCTAGATGCCTCAATATGTCACATCAATTAAACATCGGCGGCATAGAGTCGGCTCAAGATGACAAAAGCAACTAAGAAGATCGGTTTAGACCTAAACTAAAAAACTTCTTTTTATTATAGCAAATACATTTTTTTTTTTAATTTAAATTTTTCTTCAGCACTTTTGAGTTGAACTAATACCGTTTTCGTTTCGTTTGCTCTTAAAGCAAAAGGGAAAAATTGTTAATTTTTTATGGTAACCAACATTCGGAAGCTCACGTTTTAAAATAATGTGGAAGAAAAGCAATAAATGGTGGTAGCTTAGAGAAGTATATTAAACAATTGGTATGAAAAGTACTTCGGGATAAAGGAATATGGGTTCAGTGTATTCAAGAAAAATATTTATTACATAAAATAAATGTTATATTTCTGCAAATACTAGTTACGACAATGAAAAATTTTTTTTATAGAAACGCGGAAGAGATAGAAGGTTGGTGTTTTCAAAAAAAAAATCAAAAAGATTAGTAAATTGGTTAAGTAATAAATTTGACCACTGTAAATCAAGCCGCAGTGACATACAAAAACTGACTGAGAAAAATTGATAAATAAAAACTTTAAATGATATATTTAGAAAAATGTTTAACAGGGCTCGCTGATAGACTATGTTGTGTGACTCTGAATGTCACTCAGGACTAACATTTCTCATGTTTCCTCAACCGATGAGAAGTGCTCATTTCAACACCCGAATTTTTTGGAATACTAGCTTTTTGAAGAACATTACAAAGTTAGGCGTTATAAACTATCGGTTTGAATTTCAACCACCAGCTAATTCAAATCTAGAAATATTTATGTCATTCTATTCCATTGCATAATGTAGTATATTATCTGCCCCTAATGAAATAAACCATCTTTCGATTGATTAAAGTTGGGATTTATTCTAAATTTCGCCATTAGAGATTTTGCAAAAAAAAAAAGTTAACTTTTTTGGATAAAGCTCATTTTCATTTCGGAGCGAAATACGTTATTATTAATAAGGCATTATTATTAATAAGGCATTTTTAATAAGCAAAATTGCCTTATTTGGCTATCAGAGGCGCCTTAGCGCATTAAACAGTCTGTTTGAGGTGAAAAGGCATCAAACAGAAAGTAAAAAAAGATTCGGTAAAATTGCAAACCATTTTTGTTTTATGGCACTTTAAAATTTAATGCCGTTTTCGTTTCTACAGCAAAGAGGTAACATTTTTAACTTTGCATGGCAACCAAAGTTCTGAAGGACAATGTGTTTTTAACTATTTATGGTTATGGTGACAGTTTCTTTTGCTCTTAGTTTCATTAAAATTTTAGAAGTGGCATTTTATAAAAAAAAGTTCAAAATAAATGCAACATTTTGTATAGAAAAGAAAACATCATAAGCTTTCAAATCACTCATCCAATATGTATCTTGATAAATTTAAAACTTTTAAGTAGATATCTACTAAAAATATATCAGAAATAGACAACCCATTATATTAACCTTTTTATTATTTATTTATAAGCTTGCATACGATAGACGTACAATTAGCTCTTACTTACAAATACTTATTATGTTCCAATTAAAGAAAAGGACATAGTGTATAATAGTCATGCTGCAAGAAAACCAAGTGCTTGTGTTTGTTTTATTGAACAACGTCGAATAGAAAAGAAGTAAAACTATCTTCAGCTTAAACTTATCTAATAAATTTTCAGTAAATCTATTACTTCTAGGGTTATTAAGAAACTAGTGACAAAAACAAATTTCAGCTGTTAACTACTTTTCTGGGACATAGTAAAAATATTTTTTATTTAACCTTGAACTTAAGCAAGTTCATGCTAAATGGTCAAAAGTTTTACTATAAATATTTACCGGGTGTTTTCGAAAAGCAAACAAAAATTATAGTTCTTAAACTTCAAAATTAATACTGATTTGATTTTATATACAAGTCTATCTAAGATCTTAGATTAGATCTTTAAACAATTCTAGTAAAAACAAAACAGACTTTAGACTGTTACTCCATAGGAAACCACCCTACACATGCATTTTTTAAGTTATTTAGAAATCAATATTATGGATGCAAGAAAGTTAGATTTTTAAATTTTCTTACGTTTAAAAACTATTTCCAAAAAAGATTTTAGAAAATCCATTTTCAAAACAAGTATTAATTGCGAATAGAGATTTGGTAGCGGTAATTTTCATTATATTTGATTTTGCTTCACATTACTGTCAATTATATTCAGCTTGATTCAAAATCATAATTTCTTGTTCTTTTTCAATATATATCTGTCTTGTCTATTAATAGTTTCCTTATTATATTGTTTGCTGATGGGATTTGAACCGCCATCCAGCTACTATTGAGCAGACACCAGTGCTAATCAGGCACCGTAATAATTACAACTGATCAGACCAGTAGGTATTTGACTTTTCTTTGCTCACATTAAAAATAGTTTTTTTCTTTCTCGCTCTGTTGTGTTGCAATGAGGTATACTCAGCAAATGATATTTAATTTATGGTCCAGTTTCGTTTTGATTGCTAAGATAAATATTGGTATTATTATTGTATGGAAAATTTATATTAGGTAAAACTCAATTTGAGTAAAATTGTAGGTATTTTAATAGTTTCGCATGTTACCAAAATTTAATAATTCTTGCCCGTTGTTATTTATGTTTAGACTACTGTGTATTTATCTTGTCTATTACATATGTCTTCGGGGTAATTCTATCTTCCAAACACTGTAAAGGACATTGTAGTCATACCATAGTTACACAACAACTTGAGTGAAAATTCGTTTTTGTCACCTACATCCTCAGCTACATAAGTTTCGAAGGAATTTTCTTGCTAAAAAATGCACAAGTTTGTCTGCTTGTTAACGGTAGCATCTTAGAAAAGTACAACAACTATCTAACTTAATTATTTTTAGTTGAAAGACAACGGACGCAAAAACGTGACTTTCACTTTTTGTTATAATTAAAATTGCAAGTGGGAAAGGACATTCAAAATGTAATAGAAAATTTCTATAAATAGGAAATAATGTAAGGTACGTGAAATCCTTAAATAATAAATAAATTGATAAGCTTAAAAACAGGTGGCTATCAAACAACTATTCTTGACATGCTGTTATTGAGAAACTTTTTAAATAAAATAAGAAAAGGAGCATCCTACACATTGAAGTTGAAATTGCTCTTTACAGCGATGCTAAGTAAATCTTTCACAAAAATGTTGAACTTAACTTTTGCAATAATGCTGCCAGCTTTTGTTTTACACACCTTCACCTGAAGAAAATACTGCTTTTTTAACTAGTAAGTATTTCTGCGTAGTACTTGTTAGTTTTTATTGAATGCTGCGCTAATTTTCTAATTTCATTACTTCAAAGGAGAAGTTTCCTAATTTGCAGAAAATTAAAAAACGCACAGTTTCTGTTAATAAGGAAACCCCATAATACATACATATGTATGTAACTGTATAACCTCGTTTGATAATTCTTTTTAATTAAACTCTCTTTGTGTAACTTTAAATCGGAATTACTATAAAACAGTTCTACAAAACAAGCAAAGTTGTGATTAAAGAGTTTTATTCATCATTTAGTTTTAATTTTTTTTTAGTAAATCGTTAATAAATAAATTGCTCTTCAATAATTTGAGATATGCAGTGTTGATTAAAGGTATAAGTTTTTTACTGAAGTACAAAATCATTATTTTAGTTTTTATTTCATGCATCATGTCAAGTATATCCTTGACATAAAAATGTGAAAACACAAAATTATTGCTTACAAATAAACACACATTTAAATGCCGATACACATACGAACAGAAATTTTGTATGGTGTTTTTAATGAAACGTTGTTTTTTCATGTCTGTTGCTGTGTTATTTAAAACGCTATAAAATGTTTAGCATAATTTATTCTGGCATATTTATAATTTACATTTCAATAATCATTTATATATTTTTAAAATAGAAAATGAAAGCATAAAATATTGTTGATATTGTTGGATGCACTCAAAAACTAGTGATGCAAACAACTACTAAGTTGAATGACAATTTTTACGCATTGAGCCAAAAATTGTCAGGATATATATTTTCATCGTTCAGGGTTTTGGTAAGTTAATTAAATTAACGTAAATATTTTTCTAAATCATCTTAATTCCATTCGATTAAATGCTTTTTAAATGCTTTTCCATGCTAGTGTTTTTTTTTTTTGCTGCATAGATATCATTTAAACATCACAAGGCCAACAGCTTTGTTTTTGTTTTCGAAGCATAATCAGCTTGTTTATGTGGTAACTATCCAAATAACATAAAAAGTGAGTTTGAGGGAAAAACTTACAATTCAATTCTAGTTTAAGATATTTTCATTAAACTATCGTTTATATTATATATTATGTGAAGCTAAAAACACAAGCAATTAAAGTTTTTCCTTTTTAGTTTATATTTATGTCTAGTAATAATTCAAAAACTGATATTAGAAAGAAAAACGTTGTCTTAAAATCCCTCAAATAAAATTCAAACTAATGGTCTCTTTCATCATTACGTTAGAAATTCTAAGCGAAAGAAACCAAGTCACCTGATACGCTTTTAAATTGGACTATGCAATGTCACTTGTACACGTTCTGATAAAGTTATACGTATCAACTAATAGTTATTATGTAGTTATATTTATTGAACATTCCAGAAAAACCTACTAACTCCATGCAAAAACATGAAACCATTGAAGCAATCGAACAGCTGTAAGATAAAATGTTACCAACTAAAAGGTAAATAAAATAAATATTAAGACATTGGAAAAAATATTTGCAGATAATCTATATATTAATACAAGGTGAAAAACGTTTATTTAAATTTACTGATTTTAATAGTTCAATATATTAATTGGTCCAAATAACTGAAAAGACCCTTATGCTTCGTATCCACGGTTTTCAGATCTCGCAATATTGTAAGACCTAACAAAGTGCTGGAAATCTACTGGAAATACAAAATTGTCAGCAGTAAGGAAATTATCAGTTCAGACAATTTAAAGAAAATCTTACAATTTCATTGCCAGAAAATTGCCTGAAAATAAATTTAACTACCAACGAATATTGTCAGCTAACACGGATGTAAGAGTTTTTACGTATCAAAAAATGTCAACCAATTGTCATTATCAAAATACACACCTACATGATATTCCTCATTCTTTATATTTCTCAATAGACATGTTTTTAATTTCTTTATTCTCTTTTCTGCAACTTTTTACCCCTCGTACTCACATTTTTACTATTCTCTTGTTTCTTCTCTCCCTTTCGTACACACACATTTTTTTTTAATATTCTTTGTCATTACCTTGACAATGACGCCATTGTAAGATGTTGAGAATTTATGCATCTTACAATATGCCAACGCCTGACAATGTACTAGCAATGATGATGCTAAAGTGTTCAGACGATTGACAGTTAACTGACAATTAATCGTTAGGTAGGTGGCCTGCAAATGCTTTTGCTTACAATATTGTCAGGAAGAAATTGTAATTTCTCACGATTGGTTACAAATATTCTATACATTTTCTGGCAATATTGTAAGATCTTACAATCGTCTATACCTAGCTTTACCAATTAAAAAAAAATTGGTTTGGAGGTGGATATTCTGCAGTCGATATTGTACCCTCAATTTTTTGATAGCTCTTATCATTAAAAAATAGGTTTAGTGGCTTCTAAGTTTTCCTCCTTCACACTTATTTGTCCCATGGTTCCCGCAGAGGAGTCAAATATATTACTAACCCGCATTAACTATTTTTCTCTAACTTTTTTTTTTTTGAAAAAATTCGATTCCTCAATATCGATCATGTCGTCAGCACTGCAAACACAATTGTCAAAATCAAGTACTTACTTTTGTTTTGCTATCGAGTGGAAATTTTATAGAAAAAATTTTTGTTTTTTTTTTTTTGTTAAAAAACTGGGAAATAAAACTAAAAATGCCACATATTTGTAATGTTTGTTTTATTTAGTAAATACATTAAACAATTATTACATGCATTCATGTAGTTTTCTTAAACATTTTACTTGTATGCTGGATGGAAGAAAATCCTGAGTTTGCCAGAGGAATATCAGTGCTCATCGCGTCTTAAATTTTAAAACACCACAAAAACTATTTCCGCACTTTCAAAATGTTTACTTTTTATCACAGAGTACTCTGTGTTATTTATTTATGTATTTGCTTTGGCTTGTCAAATACAGTTGACTAGTTTTATGAAGGGTTGTATTTACACCAGAACAATTAAGTAGTTTTTTTCAATACCAAAACAAAAAATCACCTAAAACTTTGATTAACCGATCTGGCATCTCTGTGAAGTAAATGCTAAAATTTCTTGACATACGAGTATGCGAACGCAAGCTGGCGGCATAGAGGAATCCAAATCGATTCGAAATCGAGCGACTATATTTCGATCGCTTACATTTTCTTGCGACATTGAGGAACAGGCAGAGAAAGTTTTAGTGGCAGAAGTTTTCCTTCAAATAACATACCCTGCATTTGGGTCAATCATCCTATGAGTCATTATTAGGTCAAGTTTAAAACTATCTATTACAAATCTTCCAACCGAAAAGGAATTTCGCTAAACGAATGAACTAAGAACAAGAACGCCTGCCTAGAAAAATATTAGTAAGCCAAATTTCAAACAGGCAGAATAAAAGGCAAAAGATAGATGGGTTTTAATAAAAAACACAAGCTCTTAAAACAAAACATTGGCCATATATTTTTTCACTCTGTACCTTTTTAGCTGTATTCCTCTTACTTTTTTTTCAAAACTTGTGGCAAAACTTTTCATTTTATTTTGTTTATTAGATTCACATTATACAGTAGTGATGTTTTATTTCTACATAATCTCTGAATACAAATCTAAATAGACTACCAAGAGAATGATGACGCCATTTCAAAAACATTAAATAAATGTAATACTCGCACAGCAAGATAAATTAAAAATAAACTAGACATAAAATAAAAAACTAATAAGAGAAAAAACGAGAAATATGTTTTATATGATAGTATAGCGAAAAAGTAGACAAATAAATAAAGAATAAATAATCTTTAGACTTAAGGCCACTTCAAACTACGAACTGTAAAGAACTAGTAATATCCTTTGCCTACGTACCTGTAAGATGAGCACTAACAAATAGTTAAATAAGAAAAAATAGTTTAAATATTAAATAAATGGTTGTAAGGACGAAGAAGCTGACTTCTTCATTACTGACTGTCTATTTTTAATAATAATCATATAGTTTTAGAGTCACGTAAAATGATCTGCTTGAAATAAGAAATAAAAAATTAAAACGGGTTTTGAAAGTTTCGAGTTCTTAAACTATTCGAAACTCAGATTTCAGAAAATGCCAAAAGAGCTTTAACCTAAATAAGTATGTACCAGATGTTGCACAGTGGGGGAATTGAGAAAAAATGGAAAAGAATGGAAAATAAAAAAACAAGGTTTTGTATATTAAGATTTTCTTCGCTTTTCAGTTAATCAGTGCATGTTTTTTCAATAAACTGAGTAATAACTATAACTTTATAATCAAATTGAATTTTTGTGTGCTCAAACAAAATGCAACATAAATCTCTATAAACCACTGTGATCGCCAGCGCTAATTTTACTAAAATAGTATCATATGTTACAAATTATTCATTTAGATGCAAATATAATTTTAAAAATTTTCGCTGTTACCAGGTAAACCGTAGCAAATGCATATATCTACACATCAATGCAACAGGTACACAAAAGACCACATATCGCAGCCACCTGGTATAGTGAAACACATAGACATGTACATATTGACTGTTTAAATTACCTACATCGGCTTGCCAGAGATAAATCGCCCTACTACTTTCAATAGGTAATAATGAGAGGCATTAGTCGCTTTAATAAAAGATTTCTTGAAAAAAAGCGAATATATGCATGTGTGTGCATTTATAAAGGTCTACCCGCTTACACCACAATTATTTTATTTATGATCGTTTTCTGCCAACATCCGACATGTAGGTAGAATATGAAGTAGTTAATAGACAAAAGTTGAAACTGATAAGATTTACTTCTTAGAATCCCGGAAATCTCAGACAAAAATAAAAAAAATTCGGTTTTTCCGTATTCAGCGCTTTTTTCTTATGCTACAAAATTGTTATTTGTTAATATTTTCTACCAAAAATTGTCATTTAAGTAGAAAATGACGTATTTAACAGGAAAAATGTAAAAGTCGGTAAGATTTAATTCTTGAAACCCCGTAAATCCCAGAAAAATAAATCAAGAAATCTCAAAACTGGATGGGATAAAAAATAGGATCGTAAAAAAGATTATTTGTTTCTAGCTTTTGCGATTAGAGAAAAAAGGCATAAACCGTAAATTTGCTATAAAAATTCCTCTGGCAACACTACTTTCTTAAAATAGAAAAATTTTTAATTTTCCCTTCTGTAGTAATATACAACATAGTATATTTTTTTCAAAAAATTAAAAATAAAGCATAGATGTTACCGCAAAGTTTTTTTATAATTACGAAATAATGAACGTATTTTTTGTTACAAAAAAACGGGGAAAATCGAGTTTTTTAGGAATTTTAAATTAAACTTTGCATAACTTTTGACCAAATAATTTTTTCAAATCAATTCTCTTTTTTTCATATTGAAAATTTTGTTTTAAGTCCAAAAAAGGAAAGATTTTTTAAGTCTGACTAGCTTTGCCTTTGCTATTAGCGAAACAGTGGACCAGAACAAGGAAAAAACTAAAACTTTCAATAGTATTCGTCGTATATCTCCTAACCTGCAAAATTAATAAATGTTGCACATTTTTTTTAAGCTCTTTACTAGAAAAATTTACCTACAAAATTTCGTTTTATTGGGATCAAAACTATAAGTTTGACATGCTTTCGAATTGTTCATATACCCGATGAGGCATAATTTAGGGGCATAGAACTCCGCCGCCTTTAGGTGTTAACAATTTAAACTCCAAACTTAAGATCAACAATACTTACTTAAAATGAGCGTGAATTTTTATTATAATCGCTTCTCCCGATTAGAAATTGCAGATTTATTTTCATTATTTTTTTCAAAACCCCCCACTGTGTGTTGGCAAAACAAGTATTTACTTAATTTGTAATAAAATATCACTCATACGTCGTAGTACCCATGGCCTAGTAGATTTGCTATTGTATATTTGAGGAATTGCCGTATGTTTGACGAGAGAGACGCCTTAGAACTAATTATGCAAACCATGAGCCAATTGCAAGGTCCTTACATTTATGTGTCAGCCTTTTCCCCTTATTTAACTTTAAAGTTAGTCATAATATGTTAAGATTAATGTTATTTAAATATTTCAATTAAGTATGTTAGTAATTTGTAAGAATATATTTCTGTAGATGAAATTGAATAAAGAAATAAATAAATAAAATAAAGTCGAAACTTTTCCCAATAAAAAATAAAACTTTCTTATTTTCTTGAGTATCAATATACTGTGTTTATTATATATGAACAAAACTTTGCCAATATTTTGAAAACTAACTATCTAGTCCTAGCAATCGCCACATACAAGCAGGAATAATTTCACAATAAATTTTACCCACAAATAGTCAAGCACAAACAAACACACCCAGTTATTAATGGAAGAAAAAGTTTATACTATACGTACTACAACTTAACTAGAAGTCCATTTAAGTTATTTGTTTTTAATTCATATTCTTGAATTTGTTTCCTATTTGCTCTATTTTAATTATTTCCTATTTTTATTTACGCAAGCATATGTGTTGCTGTATAAATGTGTATTCTTTTCTTATGTACTGAAACTTGTGCATAAACACTAAAGAAATCTGGAAAGTAGTATAAAAAACGTTTCTGTTTGCTTAGTATAAAATATTTTCTTAGTATGTTCTTTAAAAACATTTATTCTTCAAATTGTAAAGTTTCTTCTTTAACATCGACAAGATGTTTTTGTTGCATTATTAACACTTAAGACAGTTTTTGAAAATGTGAATTGACTTGAGTTGACACATTCATACGAAATAAAAAAAGCAGATATTTTTGCGAACTTTATTTTTAAAGAGAGTTTTTTTTTTTGCTTAAAATCGGCTCTTGAGATGAATTTTTTTTTTTTAAAGATGTTCAAGAATTACTGATGCTTGCAGTGGGAAGTTGCAAAATTAAGGTGAGTCTAGTGAAAAACAAAATGTTTGATGTTAACATATTGCTGGTAAAGCTTTATTTTGTTATAAAGTTTTAAATATAGTTACGGTATTCAAACGGCCTCATATTGTGTTGTAATGCCAGAAAGTACCAACATTTTATGATAGTTTAAAAAAATTGTTGTTGTGCTGCAAACAAAAATAGTCATAAATTAATAGGACTTCATCGACTGTGTTTAGTGATTCGTCATAAGTTAACAGTATCGCAGCCTCACCTAAGAAATAAATGCATTAAAATGTATGTTTGTTCGTAAATATGAGTATATTTTATTTAAAATTTACTTGAATCAGCTATCAAAACATCTAATAAATTTAAAATTTACTTGAATCAGCTATCAAAACATCTAATAGATAATTATCGCACAAACTGGCTATTATTTTAGTTTTTTCACTTATTTTTGGTGTTTTGATAAAAATATTTCAATTGCTTTCCTTTTTTTTAACTGCTGATTCATATTTAATGTAGCACACTACTTTATGACAGGTTGCTCACAGCAGTCATATGTTTTCGTGCTATTATTTTAAGACTTCTCTCTTTAGGACGACCCTTTTAATACCGTAATTATATTTGTCCTTAAATTAATTTTTTTTAATTATTTTTTTTAAGGATCTAGGCCTCAAACACAACTATTGTGCATTTTATTTTATTCCATTTTACTTTATTTTAGTTTATTTTATTTTGTTTAATTTTTTTGTCATTGGTTTTATCTAAATTTTAGTAAAATGTTCAAATAGTTATATTTAAAATAATACCTTTTCAGTGGCAGCGGCATATACTAAATACAGTTGACGGCTATATTTAGATGGATGAATAATTGCAGTCACTCGTAAGCGATTATAATATTTAGGGGTTAAGGGCACCAACACAAGAAAAGTGTTAATTTCGCTGGATTTGGAATTGAGGATATGGTCGCTTTTATATCTTACCTTCCTTTAGAAAAAAATTAATATAGCTTTAAAAATATTACAATAATTTTGTTTAACTAAAAGAAAGAGTAGGGACTACAACTTGTTCCTTTAGTTATTAAGAAACAGGTTTTTTTTCATTTCAAAAATATTTTTTTTAATAATATCCTGTTTATACATTCAAATTATAACAATTAAAGCCATTATTGAGACAAAATTTTCCTATAAAAATTACAATTAGCTTATTGGCAATTAAGAGACAATTGTTTCAATAATGAGTAAAATTTATAATGCAACACTGTTAGATTTGTATTAACAGTACCAAATGAACAAGCTTTTACAATAACAGTACATATTGAACACTCCTTGTGAAAATTTGACTAATCAAACATCAACAAAATAAATAAACAAAAAACAAATTTTTTTTTTAATTTTTTATGATAAAGGGTGTTTTTTTTTCGATGTATAGAACTTTAACTTGCAATAAAACAACGATGGATTGTTCGATTGACATGAGTTTTATTTATCCGAAAGATAATCTTGTGGCATTACATTTTAAATATGACTTCTGGCATATGACCGCCACGGCTGGCGTGGATGTAGTCCAATCTGGACGTCCAATTTTCGATGACTTTTTCCAACATTTCTGGCCGTATATCGGCAATAACACGGCGAATATTGTCTTCCAAATGGTCATGCGCTTGTGGCACAAGCATGTTGCGCAGTCTTGTTGAAATCACATCTCCTGGACATCATGGTTATTCAATTCAGGAATGAAAAAGTTAGTAATCATGGCTCTATATCGATCACCATTGACTGTAACGTTCTGGCCAACATCGTTTTTGAAGAAGTCCGGACCAATGATTCCACCAGCCCATAAAGCCAAACAGTCAGTTTTTGCGGATGTAACGGTGTTTCGACATGCACTTGAGGATTAGCTTCACTCCAAATGCGGCAGTTTTGTTTGTTGACGTTGCCATTCAACCAGAAGTATGCTTCATCGCTCAACAAAATTGTGCGCGATACGTATTCTGCACAGCACCATTATTTTCGAAATAAAATTGCGCTATTTGCAAGCCCTGTTCACGCGTGAGTTTATTCATGATGTACATATTGCCAAACTAAACTGAGAATAGATCACTTGACACCTGTTAAATTGGTCGCCATCTTGAACAGTAATGCCAACTTATAGTTTTATACATTGAAAAAACACCCTTTACAAAATAACCGAATGTAAACAATAACTTTTTCACCTGCCAAATGCTAATTGTCGTAGCAATATTAAGTATGTATGAACACCAAAACGATATTGCCAATTAACTGAATATTGTTTCAATTAAAAAGGCATATGTGAACAGCATATAAGGTTTTTATTTCCAATAAATTCGACTCTTATAAGCTACATTTCTTTTTTATTGTGGCGCACAAATTCAGATGCTACCAACTTATTATTAAGGCAAACGAATATTAAAAATAGTATATAAATAATAGAAAATTACTTTTTGTGCTGATTATTATTATTATTATTATTTATGCTAGGTTGGTCCAGGATGGCCCTTTGCACTGCGACCAATAATGATCTATTGTGCATCCCCTTTCCCTCACGAGTTTAATACATCAAGAAACAGTACTAGCTCCTTCAGTGGAAGCCCTTGCAAGTCCTGTGAACCCAATGTATAGGCCTGCAACAGCCTGTATCTTCTGTGGCCAAGTGCCACACATTCAGTAATCAAGTGTTCCATTGACTCCTCTTCTTCTCCGCAAAATCTGCAGGTTGCCGTGCTGGATAGTCCCATTCTGTGTAGATGTTTCCTACAGGTACATATAGTGTCCTGTTAGCGCCCCACACAGTGTCCTTAGATTCTTCCTATTTAATTTTAAAGCGAGATCCGCTCTCTTGGCATTAAAGCTAAGAAATTTCTTTGAGTGTTCTAGACCCCTAGTGTCCTTCCACAGTTTCTCTGTGATGGATGTTGTCCATTTTCTGATCTCCCCCCTGAGGAGTAGCTTATTAAAGCCAAAAGATGGAGTGGGTCCAATAAAAGCCCCATTGGCTCCCCTTTTTGCGTAGGTATCAGCCAACTCGTTACCCTTGTGCCCCTCATGACCTGGCACCCATATCAGAGTAATCTGATTGTGAGTGGCCAGTTCATTTAGCCTGTCGTGACATTCCAGTATTGTCCTGGATGTGAACGAACAGCCACTCAGGGCCTTGAGTACCGACTGGCTGTAGGAGAGTATCTTGATTTTGACTCCTGTGTATCTCCTTTCGGATAGTATCTCTACAGCTCCCAGTATAGCATATAATTCCGCCTGGAAAATTGTGGTGTCCCTGCTAAGGGTTACTGCCCTGCGTGCCCTAGGCCCCACTATTCCCGCTCCCACTCCATGGATCGACTTGGATCCATCTGTGTACCATTTTTGTGAGTCATCTCGTAGCCTGTGCTGATTGGTACAGCTCTTAAGAAAAAAAAAGTATACATGCAAAAAAAATTTAAGCTACAGCCCTTGAATCTATAAGTGGCCAAAATGAATTTGGTCAATATTAAATTAGAGCAAAACAAGGGATTGAAATTTAACGACAAAAATTCAACAACAAAAAAATACGTTCTTAAGTCAAGCAAAGAAAAAACATATTAAAATAGTTTTTGATAGAAAAATGTTTTTGTTCAAGTGTAAATCATATTATAAGAAATTAATTTGACACTATTAATTTGTTATATTTTTTAACAATTACATTAGGAATACTAAACTTCCTACTTAGTTATAAAAATTATAAAAAAAGAATTACTCCCGCAGAATCTATATTTACATGAATGCGTATATAAAAAGCAAAAGTCGTTCGTTGCTCATGGCATCATATCAGCACGGATGCACCGATTTCACTGATTTTTCTCTTTAAAGTTTTTTTGTAAGCCAACTTAGATTTAAGTGCAAAGAATACTAGGATCTAAGTATAATTGATTCCATTTTTTTACAATTTACCTTATATCTAAAACAGCTTAATCGACTCGTCTGCTTTTTCTTAATATTTTCGCAATAATCTACCTTAAGGTAGAACAGAAATAAAAACTGGACACGTCTTTTGCATAAAATAAATAACAAAGACAAATGCAAGAAGAAGAACAAGCAACAAAAAAAAAGATAAACAAATTTAATGCAAAAGAGCATGTTTGAGAATTATGTATTCTTAAAATTAAATACACTGTCTTTAAGATAGTTTTTCTTTTTTTCCTATTTGCAATTAGGATTTAATAAATGCCTGATCTAAATGGCTATATATTTTAAGAGGGATCTAAAATTTTGATTTTTCTCAATTGCACTTATCTGCCCCAGAGTAAATGTACGACCAACGCACAAGAATTTGTTCTCTATAATAGCTTTTAATGCACAAGGCCTTCCAATTACGCATCCTTGAGAATACTACCATACGAGACCACAAGAGAACAACAAATGTAAGTTTGATCGCCTCAAAACGACTGTTTTGATGTGTCAGGTGATTTTTTTTTTTAATCCAAAAGATGTAAAAAAGCTTGTGGAGGTTATGGTAAATTTTTGTTGTTACAAAAGGACTCAGCCTTGCAGGCATATTTTTTTTCACACATATAAATATTGTACATGTATGTACTTCTCGAAAACAAAAGCTTGCAAAAATTAAGTGCTCAGGAAATTTTTTAAAACTATTTGTTTCATGCAAACGTCCCTTTATTTTTAATGAAAGGATGCAAATTTTAATATCGTCAGGATTAAGGTGTCTTTTTTGTTGAACACCATTTAGAAATTGACAATAATACACCTGGTTTTGTTGTCGGTGGTCAATATAAACAAAATTTAAAATCATGTACTCATATTGGCAAATAAGTAGTAAACACTATGAGTTTGAAGGAAACAGCACTCCTTGAGTTCGAGCCCTCGACATGTTAGTTTGACCTTGAAGATATTTAAATTCTTGCAAAACTATTCACTTATTCTTTCCCAATACTGTTTTTCACATATCCTAGGTTGCTGTTAATTAATTACCTTTTTGCATATAACAAAAAAGCATTATTATTACCTTTATGTTGCAAACAAAGAAAACTGTTGTATCTTTTTTACTTGCGGCAACACAATACTAGAATGTCTGGCACTTTTTCTTTTTAATGGTTGCAATCTCTTACTCGACCATTGCCCGTTTATGGCTTAAACAAATGCTCAGCAATTAATTAGTCTTAACCACAAGCATCTTTAGGCATTAAGTTTGCTTTTACACACAGAACCTGCGATTTTTATTGTTTTTTATTAACTTTTTGATTTAAATATTCTTTTACTTGTCACAGTGTGGTGCTTTCATACAATAAGCAGCCAAAATTATAAGCACTTGACGCAGGTGAATGAGTTTTGCCACATATAATTTGCTTGGCAAAGGTATCACATATGCGAGATTTTTGTTAAAATAGGCGGCGGAAAATACAAATTCTGGTACCAAAAGTCGCAAAAATTTGTTCTCAGCTTTTGAAAAAAAACAAATTTTTTTTCTTTTACTGAAAATTTTAATTTCATTAAACTTCAGTATTGTAATACATTTATATTAAATTACTTTTTCAGGCTCAAGTTCAAATCTTGGTTTGTCTCTATTTTAATTAATATCAATTAAGTAAAGAAAATTAGAAGTTTAATAGCTAGGTGGACAACCGGCTGTTTCTGGGTAGCAAACACCCTTCATCAGCACCCTATGAACTTGGGACGTGTCAAACTTGACAATTTTGGTACAGCCGCTGCAACCACTCGGCAACCAAAGAAGAAATTTAACATACGTAAAATTTTTTTAAATCGAATAAGCAAAGCTTTGAGTACGAAACCACTTTCAGGTGTTTCTTCATAATATTATTTTATTTGCAACTATAAAAATATGGTTTTGAAATAATCTTATTTCTAAGATTATATATATTCATCAGAATTTTAATTTATAATACTTTATTAGTTATTTATTATTCTTTACCTTTAAGCATATCACGGAACTTTAGAAGCCTGGATAATGTCTTGAAAGGTTGAACTCAAAATTCTAATTGACTTGTCCATACAAATGCTGCTTCTTTTATACTAATTCTAAACGTTTACATTCACGCGGTTGTAAAATTATGTATGTATACAAAAGTATCATTAAGAGTTGCACTCTGAACCAAAAGCAGAGTTGTAAAGATACAATGTTGTATTTAATGACATATCCGTTACGTTTAAATAAAATAATGTAAGAAATAATACTTATTAGATAAATGTGGGCTGCTACAGACTCCCCCTCTGATGCCGATGACGTCCCGGTGAGGCAGCAGCTTAATTCTTTCTTGGTCGTCCTCTTCTTCTTAGCATTTGAACTGGTTGTCGGGTTTCATTTGAATCGCCTATAACTGGTGTCAGAGCCGATGCATGGTATGTTCCTAATGGCAGCGTCAAGTCATCTTGGTGAGCAATTACGTAGGATGTTGTTCCCTTTCTTTCTACTACTATATATGGACCATCTCTTTTGGGAACGAATTTCGACGTAACACCTTTGCTGCTGTTACTCAATACATGGGTGGTTACCAATACCTTTGAGCCAATGTTGAGCGGGGGTTGACGGCGTCTATGTTTGTTACTGTAATTTTTGTTACGATCTTGTTGTTTAATGACGTTTTCTTTAACATCTTTGAACACATCCGCGAGTGTATGAAGGTATGGAGTAATTGAAGCTACGAAATTCTCACTCTGAATAATGGCCTTGAGATCGTGTTGAACGTCATCTAGTGTTCTGAGTTCTCTCCCGAACGTTAGGTAGGCAGCTGTGTATTTTGTACTTTCGCAAACTGTCGTGTTCATCGCAAAACGAATACTAGGAAGTTTTTCATCCCACATGTTATGAGTGTTCCCCACTAATATCGCTAGTTGCGCTTTTAGGTCGCGATTTTTACGTTCCACTGGATTTGCTTCTGGGTGATAGGCTGGTGTTAGTATATGTTCTATATTTAAACAAAATACCACTTTCTGCATAACTGCTGAAATAAACTGAACACCATTATCAGTAATGATTTTGCGGGGTACCCCATATCGCAAAAATATTTCATTGATCAGTGTTTTGGCGCAAGCTTCTGCTGTAGCTTCCTCTAAAGGAAATATTTCAACCCATCTGCTTGCAATGTCTTCTATGATAAAGATCCACTGGAATCCTCTTGCTGAAACGGGCAATGGGCCAAAAAGATCGATTGCGACAACTTCAAACCGTTGGTTGCTAGAAACAGTTTTGTAGAGGCCAGCAGGTTTTAAGTTTGTTGCCTTGTACCTTTGACACTCGATACATTCTTTCACATATTTTTCAACGTCTTTACGGATTCCCGGCCAGTAGTATCTGGATGTAATTTTTTGCATGGTTCTATCAATGCCATAATGGCCGGCAGTGTCTTTGCTATGATAGTAGTTGAAAATTTCCCCCCTTTCATCAGAAGGTACTACGAGTTGAGCATCATCGGAATCCTCACTGTTGTAGCAATATAATATGCCTTCGTTCATTACGAACCCTCTTTTTGCCCAGTGAGAAACCTCCTCTTCATTGTTTTCAAAGCATTCTATAATCTTGTTTATTTCTGGATCTTTTTGCTGACCAGCTCTAATTTCGCTGCCACTTTTTCTTGGTAGCTCGATCGAAAATGCACAGATTTGACAATGGGTTGTTTCCTCGTGATCGTCTCCACATGGAGGTCTGGATAATGTGTCGGCTATGACGTTGGTTTTCCCTGGTTTGTAGTCGATTTTCAAATCATATGGTTGTAGAATGAGAGCCCATCTTGCAAGGCGACCAGTTGGGGACTTGATTTTCATCAACCACTTCAAGGGTTGATGATCTGTTATCAATGTGACTGAAGTTCCTTCAATGTAGCCACGAAATTTCTGGACAGCCCATACGATGGCTAACGCTTCGCGCTCAATGGTGGAATAGTTTTGCTCTGCAGTCGACAGAAGACGGCTGGCATATTCTATAGGGTGTTCTTCAGCACCCTCCCCCTGGAGTAAAACAGCCCCAACAGCGTAACCACTAGCATCTGTTTTTAACACAAAGGGTTGGTTATCTACTGCTTGCTTTAGTATTGGTGCAGAAGTTAACAGAGTTTTTAACTTAAGAAATGCGGTTGATTGTTCAAAGGCCCAACACCACACAGCGTTCTTTTTGGATAAAGATGATAGTGGTCTGGAAACCTCAGCAAAAGACGGTATGAACCGACGATACCATGAACATGCTTGCAAAAATGATAGCATCTCTTTCACATTCTTTGGTTCTTTGCGTTGTAGTAATGCTGATACTTTTTCTGAATCGGTCATTATGCCTTCGGGAGTTAAAACGTGTCCCAAATACTTAACTTTGTTACAAGCAAATCTGCACTTCTCTAAATTAACCTTTAGACCGAATTCCTCAAGGCGATGAAAAATTTTGCTAAGATCATCTAAGTGTTGTTCAAAGGTTGGTGAGCATGATATTATATCATCCAAGTATGCTATTATAATTGTTTCACCCATAGAGGTTTTCATACGGTCAATGAGCCGTTGAAACGTTGCGGGAGCATTTCGTAAGCCAAACGGCATTTTGGTAAATTTGTACATTCCAAACGGGGTTACAAACGCTGTTTTGTTCTGGTCATCAGGGTGTACACCAATCTGCCAATAGCCACACTGGAGATCGAGTGTGGACATAAAGCTGGTAACTTTGGCTTCTTGCAGAACATCATCAATTCGGGGTAATGGATAGCGGTCTGGTTTGGTGATTGCGTTTAGCTCTCGATAATCGATACATACCCTTATACCACCAGTTTTCTTTGGTATAAGAACAACGGGTGCTGCCCATGGTGACTGGCATTCAATGATAACGCCTGATTTAAGCATTTTAGTTATTTCATCCTTCAGCGCGATTTTTCGAGTGGGTGACAAACGATAAGGAGGTGATGCAACGGGGTCATGGTTCTCCGTATTAATGCGGTGAATGGCAAAATGAGTAGCTCCAGTTGGTTCATCAAAAATGGCTTTGTGGGATAGTAGCAGTTGATCCAATTTACATCGTTCCGCATGACTTAGATTACTGCCATCGGATTCTTTCAGAATCTTTATGTCCATCGAATACAACGGGAAAAATATCTTATCCCAGTAATCCTCTTGTTTGTTTTTTGGGATTTTCACAGGAGGTCCGAAAAGTTTCGGAATTTCCCCAGGCGTCGTTTCTCCAATTGGTATTGCATCCCGAAATATGCTTTGGATCGCGTGGGGAGAGTAGTCGTTGGATGCATTTGGGGTACTCGCTAAAGGAGACACCAGTTTCTTGTTTTCGTAGAAACTAACAAACTTCGATACTTCCTTGATTGCCTTAGTGCATGGGGATGATTGTTGGTTGTTTATATCCATATTGAAAACTCCCAGTTCCAAAGGATTTGTAAACATGAATCTGGTTTTTGGGGTATCCTCAAAATACCAGCATCTTTGCGCCATATTCAATACGATTCCTGCCTGTTCAAGGAAATCTGTACCCAAAAGAGTGCGACTTTTCTCGGCATTTGGTAGATAAACCAGTCTTATTTTTCGTACTCTGCCGCCAATCAACACATCGCAAATAGTATGCATCACTTTTCCAGTCGTAGTTGTGCCATTGGCCAACGTAATTTCAGCACGGACTTCTTGAAATACACACCTGTTTCTGTCCAGAATGCGTTTGAGATTTAAGCTGACAACACTTGTTTTTGCGCCTGAATCAAAAACTGCTTCACCTTTCAGCCCGAAAACTTCAATATGTGCTGTTGGCAGCTCGTGACCAATGGTTGTTGAAGCCAGCGAATTGAATGCTAAATACTGTGGACTCTCTTTCGGATGTTTACTACATGTTGGGCAATTAGCACGATATACCCCTATTGCTCCACACCCATAGCAGGAAAAAGAAGGTTTCTTCAAGAGTGCGTTACTTTGCTGATTAGTTTGTTGATTTTGGCTTGGTTGTGTCCTCTCTATATTTTGCTGCTTAGCTTGGTCTTCATCTCGCTTTTTCTTCTTCAGACAGCTGTCTATGCCATGACCCTTAAGCCGGCAGAATCCACAGCGTCTGCTGATAGTTGGTTCTTGTTTTATCTCAACTAGTGCTCCTGGATGGATTTCTGTTAAAAACAATTCGGCTTCTCGGCTTGCAGAAATTAGGTTGGCAAAAGTTGAGACTGCTTCGCGACGAACGCGTTCGCGAATTTTAATGCTCAACAAACCATAAAGGAGATTGATCTGTACCTCTTCGCTTACAGGAACTCTTAATTGTGAGAACAGAAGCCTCTTTTTACATATGAAGCTGTCTGTTGGCTCACTTTTCTGTTGTTTGGTGTCAAAAATGCTCGAAAATATTCGCCAGTCAGGCATTGGCGGTGAAAAAGTGTTGCGAATTAAAACTTTGGCTTCTTCAAAGCTGGCAACTGTTGACTTTACACCGATCCACCATGTAGCGGCGTAGCCTTCCATCAGTAGGGGCATACCACGTAACGCGTCTTCGTCAGATATTTTCTCAATATCCTTATACACGCTAATTGCAGCCAAAAACTCCTCCACAGCAGCAGGATCTCGCTGTCCACTGTATCTGGCTGTGCACTGAGTAAATGACCCTCCTCTGCTGGTGCCACCCATGACGGCTAAAATGCGGTCAAATTGCTCGTTCGAAAATGTTGCCATGTTGACGTCGGCGTCAAACTCACAGAAAAAATCGCTCAATTCCAATACGGGCTGTGGTTCACCTGCAGTTGATGAGGTTAAGTGTCTGTTATTGTCTTCGCTGAATACGCTATTGTTGCAGTTTATGTAGAAACCCTCGCAGTGGGTGTTGTTACAGTTGATATCGCCCTTAAGCGCGTGGTCGTCTTTGCTAAGTGTTGTACCTTGTTCGCACTTAGGGTTGTTCACTCTCCGAACCTGGATCTCGTCTTCAATGGATACGGTAGTTGTGTTGAAACTGCACAGTTCAAACGTTTGGTTGTTGTCTCTGCTGACAGGGCTTTGCTCCTCAAGACTTGGGTTGGTAAAAGTACTAACTTCGCCGGAAAAATTCGGATGGCTCGCGTCTTCGCTTAGCACAGAATTCTCCGCGGTATTTTCGTTCTTCCTTCCTTCCAAAAATCGGGTTGGTTCTTCGTTGTGCACTAGGTTGCACGTCTTTGGAGTCGTAGCCACTAAGTTGGGCGCCAATGAAATAATCTTATTTCTAAGATTATATATATTCATCAGAATTTTAATTTATAATACTTTATTAGTTATTTATTATTCTTTACCTTTAAGCATATCACGGAACTTTAGAAGCCTGGATAATGTCTTGAAAGGTTGAACTCAAAATTCTAATTGACTTGTCCATACAAATGCTGCTTCTTTTATACTAATTCTAAACGTTTACATTCACGCGGTTGTAAAATTATGTATGTATACAAAAGTATCATTAAGAGTTGCACTCTGAACCAAAAGCAGAGTTGTAAAGATACAATGTTGTATTTAATGACATATCCGTTACGTTTAAATAAAATAATGTAAGAAATAATACTTATTAGATAAATGTGGGCTGCTACAGTTTCCTTTTTTGATCGTTAATTGCGTAGGCATTATAAATTGGCAAAAACAACGCTTTAACTTATACAGAGTTGCCCAAAATTAACAGAAGGCTTTGAATTCCCTATAACTTTTTTATTAAATTTTTTTTAAATCTTATGTTTAAGCCAAGTATCAAATAAATGTCGAATTTGCACATGGGTTAACACTGGAAAAAGTAAAAAAAATTTATAGAATTTAAAACTAATATTTCCGGAAATAACATATTTAAATATAAAAAATATACCTTTATATAGCTCTTTAAAGTCTGTTGAAAGAAAATCTTAAATTATTATAATTTGTATTTTTGTTAACTCCCAAGTAACGGTACAAAGTATGGGTGAATTAAATTACCGTAAAAAATTATAGCCATAGTACTGTATTACTGACACCTTAGTGTATTACTGACAATTTATAATAAATTATTAAATTTGAAAAAGTGGCTCTATTTAGATAATTTCGCTTTAATTGTAAATTCTTTCCAACATTTTTAAATGCAACAGTCGATAACTTTTTCAAACATAATTGTTTTCCTAAAGTCAAAACTTCTTAAAAATAAAAAATTGATTTATTTGATATTTCACCGCTCTCACCACACAGTGCGTGGCTGTAAGACAAATTAAAAGCATGAGCATATCTTAAGCTTGATATATTTGTGCAGATATAAATTAAGTATGCATTCAAACGAACAAAATATCTCTTTGAAATATTATATTTTGCTGCCTGCAGCAATATTATAATTTCGTAGTTTTTACTTTGATCAGCTTTGATTTGCTTGTCTTTAAAACATATTTTAACATATCATAAGCATTTTTTGTATGCATATATTTTCCTATAAGATGGTATCTTTTACAAAACTATTGGCAAATTTTCAAAACTCTTTGTTATGTATAAGCACTTGTGTTGTTTTTTTTATACTTTTAGAAGGCAAAAATTCATGAAGAATGCTGTTAAAAAAGAATAGAAAGATGCAACAACATTATTTAAAGGATAAAACTGCAAGTATGATGTCCTATTGCGGAAGTTTTCATTATTATTTTTTGTTCAATAAAAAGGCTTTTAAGAAAAACATGTTTCACTTTTGCCGTTTAATGCATTTTCTTCCAAACAAAAAATTTGTGTCTGCTTTTAAAACATTTTCTTTGCATGTTTTTAAGGATATTTATATACATGTGTGTATGCGTTTATGTGTCTCAGTATGAGAATTTGCTTTAAGATCACTGTGTGTGTTCAACTTGCCCCAATTACGTATCAAACCAAGAAATACTGTACATTTCCTTGAAATCTTTGCAAACATATTCGCCATATGGCGTGCCTTCAATTCTGAACGTTTGCAAAGGCATATTATCATGCACTGTGGGCTAAAATGCAAATAGTACAGGTTCTTTTTTGTGCTTCTATAAATAAGTTGTTTTAGATGTCACAGCTTCATTTAATTTATTTCAAGGTTTCAAGACTGTTTGCTTACAGTACTGTTAGTTTTAAGTATTCATTAGGCAAAACTAAGTCTGAAACTGACTGAACAGCCAACTCTCCGATGTCAGGTCTAAGACCTGTCAAAAACTAAAACAATATGAATAAGAGTGAGAAAATATTGCGACTGCAAACGTAACCACTTAACATTTGATAACTGAGACTTAGCACAAGTGTTGGTAACAAATACATCTAAAAACTTCTTGCTCATTTTAAGCCTTAAAAGGATTGATTCTCTTTACTAATCCCTGTTGTGTGTTATGCGTACTTAAATTTTCAAATATGCTACGCACTAAAATCAAGTAGAAAAAACTTAAATTTAGAACGAGTTTTTTGTTTCTGTGTACGTGGGGGAATTCATTAGATGCAAAATTAGCTATAAATGTTGAACAGTAAGAGGCGGAATCTTGAAAGTTGAACAATATATGCAGGCAATTGACTTCTAGAATAGCAAATACCAAAAATAATAAAATGCTGATATCTATCTAGTGCTTTGGATAAAAAGTCAATCCATTAGTTTAGAAATTATGACCTCAAATTTTTGAATATGAAGTTGCCTGGCAGCTACAACAGAACTTACTTAAAATAACAAAATGAAATATTTCCAGCCGCTATTGCGTCTAGCAACTAACGTTGCTGTTAGTCTATCGCCATCAACATCTATGGAAGAGAGGAACTGAAGGAAGGTAACCTTATTGGTCATCTAACAATCCTAAGGGGATTCAGAGACGTTTTGCCTATGTCTCGGTCGAGTGATCACATAGATCCCACACTCTGCTTCGGTAGAAAGTATGGGGTCTTCTTCCCTACGAGGGAGGAGTGGTGCTCAAACCCAATTTGGCTACGAGATGACTCACAAAAATGGTACACAGATGGATCCAAGTCGATCCATGGAGTGGGAGCGGGAATAGTGGGGCCTAGGGCACGCAGGGCAGTAACCCTTAGCAGGGACACCACAATTTTCCAGGCGGAATTATATGCTATACTGGGAGCTGTAGAGATACTATCCGAAAGGAGATACACAGGAGTCAAAATCAAGATACTCTCCGACAGCCAGTCGGTACTCAAGGCCCTGAGTGGCTGTTCGTTCACATCCAGGACAATACTGGAATGTCACGACAGGCTAAATGAACTGGCCACTCACAATCAGATAACTCTGATATGGGTGCCAGGTCATGAGGGGCACAAGGGTAACGAGTTGGCTGATACCTACGCAAAAAGGGGAGCCAATGGGGCTTTTATTGGACCCACTCCATCTTTTGGCTTTAATAAGCTACTCCTCAGGGGGGAGATCAGAAAATGGACAACATCCATCACAGAGAAACTGTGGAATGACACTAGGGGTCTAGAACACTCAAAGAAATTTCTTAGCTTTAATGCCAAGAGAGCGGATCTCGCTTTAAAATTAAATAGGAAGAATCTAAGGACACTGTGTGGGGCGCTAACAGGACACTATACCTGTAGGAAACATCTACACAGAATGGGACTATCCAGCACGGCAACCTGCAGATTTTGCGGAGAAGAAGAGGAGTCAATGGAACACTTGATTACTGAATGTGTGGCACTTGGCCACAGAAGATACAGGCTGTTGCAGGCCTATACATTGGGTTCACAGGACTTGCAAGGGCTTCCACTGAAGGAGCTAGTACTGTTTCTTGATGTATTAAACTCGTGAGGGAAAGGAGATGCACAATAGATCATTATTGGTCGCAGTGCAAAGGGCCATCCTGGACCAACCTAGCATAAATAATAAAAAAAAAAAAAAAAAAAAAATAGTCTATCGCCATGCAGTGTTCTTTCATTCTTTATGAAGTGCGATATTCTGAATGCAGAATGGTGCAAGCAATGTATTTTATCTCACAAAATCTAATTAATGTATTAATAATAGTATTATAGTGTATATTGCACTTTAGTAATATAAACAGAATATAAGTAATATAAACGGAAATAACAATTTTATATGAGGGTAAATAAGTACAATTGAAACTCTTTACCACCCATTGTTTTTGATAACTTTTAGTAGCTTTTGCCTTTTTATTGTTTGTTGGTATTAGCTGTTATAAAGGGCAGCCAACTACATACAACGTTTTAATTTCAAGTTCATATCTATTACAGTTCTAAAGTTTTTATTCCAGACTAAAAGGCGTCCCCGTGTATATATACCAATGAACCTTACTTTTTTTTTGATATTTTTTATTACAAAGATTGCACAACTACCCATACAGTGAAAACTTCTAACTCTCACCGTTTAAAAGTTACAGCAAATTTTTAAATTAAAAGATCTTCCCATGTATAGGGCAACACTATAATTTTTGCTTTTTATCATGGCTGTTTTTGTTTTTATTGCGCAGACCTTGCAATTACATATGCTGTACAAATTTCAAGTTCCTATCTCTTAAAGTTTTATCTCTAATTTTAGTTTTTTGCATGAGAGCAGCATTAAGTTTTTACTTTTCTGTTAGTAGATTCCGGTATATGGGCTATGATTTAAATGTTACAGGCAATTTTAAATGATTTGTACAATTTCTTGTGTGGCGACTCCCTTTAGTTCTAAACTTTTTGTTGTTTTTATTATTTTTTGTAGTACTCGCCGGCTAACTATACCTCTTGTGAAAATTTCTGCACTCCAGCTGGTACCCTTCCTTTGGAAGATTTTGGCCTGTAACGGACAGAGAAGTCTCAGTAATATAATGCTGTTTTCACTTTTTGAAAACGAAATTCTAATCAGAGCCAAGAACAATGCGTCTATTTTCCGTTTTCGAATATCAATATCAAAGCATCAAGCCTCTGCTTTGTTAAGGTTTACTGTGCATAAATTATATATACATGAGAACTTTTGACAACTAAAGAAGGTCCCAAAAAAATAATAAGAAAAAAATAATTATTCTATTATCATTCTGCCTATTTATTTGCGGCCTGTTATGTAAAAAGGAATAACATAGTTTCATATGTTTTAGTTTAATAGTCAAGAAGATATAAGGAGAAAGGCGCTTACCTCTTTTGTCCGAAATTACGCCCTCTACCGCTGAGAAATACACTTGACGTTCTACTAGCATACCCAATCTATTTCATACTAAATTTTAATTTTCTTATCCTTTTTCATGGGCCGTACTTGCCCAGCAAATTCCAAGAAAATATGTTGATTTTTAAAGAAGATATAGGGGGAGGGATCTGTGGTCCTTTTTGTCTTGTTTTACGTCCTCTAGCGTTATAAAATATAAAGGGTTATCCACTTTGCTTTTTCAGAAGTAAACACATATAAAATAATTTCTTTCATAATATTTTTTTTTTATAATAAAGTTTAAACGTTGACATTATGTGTGAAACACTACATCATTTAAATGACCACCACGCGAAGTGTTGCAAGCATTGATTCTTTTGAGGTAATTTGCAGGCACTTTTTGACACATATTGGGAGATATGTCAGCCACAACTTGACGTATGTTGGTTTTTAAGTGCTCTAGAGCTAAAGGTTTACATGCACGGTCTTTCCCGTAGCCCTACCAAAAATGTCTAATGACATTTTGATATCGCCACGATGTGAAATTACAAGGCCAGGAAATGTCTCTTGAAATAAAGCCATATTCGCTCGAGTAGTTTGGCACGTGGCACAGTTTTGTTGAAACCACATATTCTCCAAGTCGTGTTCTTCAATAGCAGGCAAAAAAAAATTTCGTTATCATACGACCATAACGCTCGAATTTACGGTGACAGTCGTTCCATCATCGTTTTCGGAGAAACTAAGGTCCAATCACATCTTCGGAACAAAAAGCGCACTAAACAGTGACTTTCTGGATGTAAAAACCTGGGATTCTCAGAACCCCAAATACGGCAATTTTGTTTATTAACATTCCCACCGAGTGAGAAATGTGCTTCATCGCTGAAGAAAATTTTGTTCGAAAAATCGCCGATATGTGGCTGTGGCAGAATCACCAATTTTGTAGTTTGTTTTGGTAATTTTTATGGGTTGTGTGATAGTTAGGCGATCCATTTTTGGCAATGTCAGACTTTTAACTGAGAAGAAAAAAATTGGATTAACAACTTGGTTTGACAGCAGGGTTGCCACTTAAAATTTTTTTTCCTATCAAATTTAATTTCAAAAACTACCAAATGGCATGTTTAACTACCAAAAAATAAAATAAGCAGTTATAAAAAAATAAAGTTTATTAAAAACAAAAAAAAAAAACAAGTTTATAAATAACAAAAATTAATAAAAATTCATTTGTAAAAGAAACAAAATTTTAAGTAAAAAATAAATAAGACTTCATTTGTAAACGTAAAAATCTTAAGGGTTTATTTGGAAAAAGGTTTATTGATTAAAGTTTCTTTTTGCTGACCACATACAGTGCGAATCAGGCTTATTTATCATTTCCTTGCACATCATAATATTATTTAAAACATAGTTCGAGTCTATTTCGAAGTTTGGTTTTTACTAACGCAAGTTTTGAAAATTTTCTTTCTGCAGCTGCTGAACTATGTGGTAAAGACAATAAGTTGAAAACAAAATTAACTAGATCGCTAAACATATTTTCATTAAGCCCATTTTTAAGTTTGCCAACCTTTTCCCAAAAAACATTAATCTCCATTTCATCATTCAAGTTGTGGTCACTGTTAGTAAATTACACTGCAATACAATTTTATCGGTATCACAATCTAATAATTTATCGAACTCTGATAACAAAGTCAGAATTGATTTGTCATTGATAGAGTGAAAAAATAGCTGATTAGCGTGAAAAAAAAAAATTAAAACTGAAATTGAAAAAAACTACTAAATTCACGACACAACCTATCAACCTACCTACTTATTTCTAAACTACCAAATTTGGTAGGAAACTACCAAAAACGGCAACTCTGTTTGACAGATGTCGAATTCCAGTCCTATACAATTGAAACCAAGAAATGGATTATTTTGCAATCTTATTCGTTATTTTGCAATCTTTTCTCATACTCAACATATACACATAAGAAATTTATTAAAAATCGGTTGTCACAACGAAACGTACACATGAGGATGAGATCATTACATCATTCCATACAAAATTCAGGGAAAAATAAATTTTTTTTTTAATTTTTTTTTTGGGTATTGTTCTTGGATATTCGTTTTGTTTCGCAGAACACGGGTGCAAGTTATCTAAATCCGTTCAGGCGTTTTTGACTTACAAGCGTTGCAAGCAACTAAAGTCACTTACTTTTTCATATATTTCATGTCCTATTTTTAAATCGGTTGGTTTTCATTTAAATTAAAATGTTGCTAAAAATTTTTTTTTTTCAATATAAGAGAACTGGAAAATTGTCTTTTGTTTTTCACATCGTATACCTAACATCTACACCCGACAGAATTTTTTTAAGACAAATATCATTTGATTTAAGTTTTGTTTAAATTGTTTTTTTTTTTAAACATAGTCTGATGTCAGTCTCGACAAAATATAGAATTTTATATAAGCTTATTCACCTGACATTTTCTTGTAAATAAAAAGCATTTTCTTGTAAATAAAAAAGTGTGATAAAATCCTTTTCACAGTTATTTTATGTACTGCAAAGCCATAAATTCAAAAATAGTTTTACATTATTTTGCAACCTGAAAACAAAATTTAATATTCTTTAATTTAAATTAAATTTCTGTGCAAACAAAGTTCTAATAAACCATGCAAGTATGAATTAAATAAACACAAAACGCAACATTAACATTAAACTAAACTTATCCATATATAGTAACAAGGTAGGTGATTGAGAAAAACGTTAAACTATTAAAAAATATACCTCAGTATTATTAGAGATTTTCAGGGGTCACGCGCTCTCCATCGTTTTTATGTTGTTGCATTGTTTTATCATTACTATTTTTTTCTATTTCACAAAAAAACATTAAAGCACAAACAAAAAGAAATGCGGTCGGGGGATCCACGTTAGGAACAAAGTTCCTTACGTTTTTTCTTCATCTTCGAATGTAATACAAGATGAAACCTCTATGTTTTATTTTGTGTTGTTTTTGAAATTTTTTAATTTTATATTCTTAAAATTTTTGGAACGTTTTATTTTTTTACTTTTGATATTGCAGTATGCAGTATTTTTTGTCAATCTGCTACAAAACGAAGAAAATTTTTCCATATTGCTGTTTTTTGTTGTGACATACTTTACTTTAGCGACATATATCAACTGACAGTGTCCGTTTTCACAACTAATTAATATTTATTGGTAGGTGTTTGAAGACACACCAATACATATACATAAACAGCTCAGACGCTTTCGTGACGATTTCTACTAATTTGCACTACTAGCAAGCCGCGTTAAGGAACTTCGTTCCAGAACCCACCAATTTCAAACACACATTCACACACGAGTCTTATACGAACATACTGCTGAAATTCAAGCAACACATATTCAGCATTAAATATTTTAGGAAAAAGTATACCATATACATAAATCTAAAATTTTGTTAAAAGTTTGTTACTGCAGTTCAACAATAATGACTGTAATAAAGTTGTTGATCGAAAAAAGTAACATGTTCTACAATATTTCCACTACCAAGGAACAACACGACGTCAAAAAAAAAAAAAGCAAAATCCACAATGCGAAACAAATCTAAAACAAATATTTGTTGTCAGAAAAAATTGTTGTAAAAAATTTTATAATTGCTATGAAAAGGTAAAACATAAAACAAAATAGCCAAGTTTTTGTTAGTTTAGAAATTTGTTAGACATAAAAAATTAAAACAAAAAAAATCACACACAGATGGTTTAAAGGAGCAAATATGTATGTATGTATGTATATAAAACTTGCCAAATAAATTTCTGTTTATCTTTAGGGCAAATTGTTTCACTATGTTGGTTCATATAGAATTTCTCTGCGTATATGAGCTTGTTAAGAATATACACGAAAAAGAAATAACATTTTCGACATATAGAAATAAGTTAGAGTAAAAATAATATTAAAAAACTTTAACAGTGTGGAAATTTTATAAATTATTTCTATAAAAAAAATTATTTCTATCCAAAAAAATCTCTAAGCAATCAAAACCAAGAACACTTTTGAAGAAGTTTTTGCATTACACGTGTTAAGTTCATAAATGAAACTTTTATTACTTAAAAAATAGAGTCAATTAAAATAACTATTCATGAGAAAACTAAATATGTAGATTAACAGCCAGTCCCCACAAAACAGCTGTCTTAAAATTTCCAGCACGACAAGACGCAAATAAGTAACAACGTACATAAGTGTTTCAGTACAAATTTGCGGCCCAATAATAATTTTGGTTGTCATCTGTGCGCAACCAAATGTCAATATCAGGCACTTACATTTTTGGCGTCGGCAAAATAATCGAATCAAAAAATACAGTCAAACCCCACTTTAACGAATGATATAATGTTCAGACCATTCAAATCTTGAAATGAATTCCCACTTCGGAAAAGTTAGCAGAGAAATACTAAGGCGCCTCCTTTGCGTGACAAAAGTAGACTGCTTTTGCGTCTGCTCTTAATTTTAAATAACATTTAGAACATTTAAATATATATGTACGTATGATTTACTCTTAAAAAAGCATTTATGCATGCATATATGTATGTTCATAAATACGCATGAAGGCCATTGTAAGTGTTAAAATATAAAATAACTAAGAGAGATCATAAAAAACTATGAGAAAATAACGTGAAAAGTTTATCAAACATTTAAAAGTAACACATAGCAACTTATGTGTTCGGTTTTAAATGAATATCATATATAACATGAGCTTATTTTATTGTTGGGAGTTGTTTTTCTGCAAAAAACTGTTGTTCACTATTTAGAGCCATCAAATTTTGTTCACAATTTAGAGAGTTCATATTAAAAAATGAATGTTCACATTAGTGGAAAGTTCACTACTGTGGAAGTTCACATTACCGCGAATTACCTGTATTCCTTTTGCCTGCATTTTATTTGGAAAAAAAATTCTTCCAAATAAAAATTTTTTTATTTCTACTTTATTTATTTTCTTTTTATTTGCTTACAAATTTCATGTCTTTAAAACACACAGAGTTACATTTTTTTAGAAAAAAATTTTCCATATAAGCGTTTTTTTCGATAAATATCTATGTATATGGCAACGACAAGTATTTGTCAACCTGAAAATAGTTTCCGTAAAACATGTAAACCATTTTCATGCGCACGTCAAGTCACATATTAGTGGGGTGCCCAGACGCATGAATGTGAGTGACTGATTTTTTTTGGCGAACGTTAGCGCGTGACATCTTGGGACTGGCTGTGTAAGTTTTAAAGCAATTTTTTTCCAATTGTTAGTAATTTTATATGTCAAAAATTGTTGGCTTCAAACGAAGTATTTTACCTAGATTGAAAGTAACAAGACATTATTTTAGTTATATTTACTTACATAACCACGCTTTGAGTACAGATTATTGCAGTGATATTTTCTTGCTTATGGGAAAGACAACCAAATATTGAAAACCAGTTAGGAGAAGGCTAGCCCTTCTGTATCCACCCATGATAAAAAGCAGTAGGTAGTGCTTCAATATTTATATATCTTATTTTATTTACAAAATTATAGCCGTCGTAACAAATTTCAAACATCTTTCTTGATTAGTGATACAGCTTTTGTTAAATTATATAAATTAATTGAAATAATTTTTTAGCAAAAATTATAAAAGAACAATATACGTAGTATATATACATATGTATATATAAACATATATATTTTTTACATTTATTTTTACATCTCAACCACTATAACTTAGCTATTTATTAGGCGATTTACAACAACAATGCATTATTTGAAAGGTATTTTTATTCTCTGGGGACCTTAACAAAATAAAATTAGTATATGGGACCCCCTGAATATTTTTTTCTCAAATTTTGTATCACCGTGTTATATAAACCGACCATAATTTATTTTATTTAACTTTCATAGCAAAGATGTTTTTTTTCAATTTTAGCCCCGTTCAGTAGCGAAACAGTTAAGTTCAGTTTCGCAAAAACCCAATAAAAATAGCTAAGTTGTTCTGATGTATGATTTGGTATTGACGTCACCAGTGAAAATTCCACACTTGCGCGGACCCCGTCGTTATATTTAAGACGCTATGGGGTCTACTGTTTTTTGATATTGATCCCAATTCTAGAATTTGGCTTAATCACTCAATTAGGGTCAGTTGATAGCTTTTCCAGACGTCGTTTTTGTATCAACACTGATCCATATTCTATAGAATTTATGGAGTCGGAAATAAAAGTTGTGGAAATGACTATTAAAATCACAAACTAATATGTACCAGTAATTCCAATTTAAATTTTTTGTTAATTTTTTTAATGTAAATATTTTTGGCTTACTATTATTAAAAGTTTATAAAGTACTACTGTCAGTACTCTTTAGGACAGTGAAGGGTATTGATATGGATCACTATCATTAGCAAAGTCGATTAAGTGATGTCCGTTCGTCCGTTGGCTGTTAAAATCAAGTTTATAAGAAAACTACTTGACTGAAGAAACATTTTGCTACTAAGCTGTTCGTATATTGAGTCACGAATGGGCAAATCAGATTCTGTCAACTCCGATCACGGATAGCATAAATATATCAAAAAAACCGAGATGAAAATTGTGAAAAACTACTTAGATAATTGCTCAAGAGCTTTGTGTTTAATTCAAAATTTTCAACGTCAATCATCGTGGAAACACCGCCACTGATTAAATTTGACTGAGCGTTCTTTTTGACATTTTTTTGTTTAACATTAAGCCTTGTTTATAAATGACAGTTTTTATTGCCAGTTTGAATATAGATAAACAGGTACAGATTTACACTTATTTTTATTTGTGCTAATTCCATAAAGCGGTTTAAGATTAATACAAGCACTTTTTGCTTTGCCATATTTATCTAAAGTTATTCTCTGCTTTTATTTATTTCCTTTTCACATTTTATTTCATTTGTTTCCGTTTCCCTAACAACCAACATACGTACATGCTTGTCGAAAGTTTATTTTCATTTTCAAATATATTATTTTTATTCATTGCTTTATTCCGTTTGGTTGTTTTTTCTTTTCATTTTAAATAATTATTCTATGCCTCAAGTTGTGTTTAGTGGTGGTATACAAACAAAACATCTTTGTACACACTTACAAAGGAACAAATAAAATTTATATTTTGCTAGCATTACAAGACTTTAAAAGTTTATTCGTTTAATACGTAGACAAAATAATTTATTTCTTCCGCCATGCTTAAGATAAGCGCACATAAAAAGCTGCCGCAATGTTGCTAAAAGCGAAAAAAATTCACGTTTTAATGGAATTCAGGAAATTCAATATTGCGTCTACATTTTACATCCAAGGCATAGGATTTTTAAGAGAGGACAACTAAGCTACACGTCAATGTGATGGAAACGTTTTTCGACTTGTTTGAAGACACACAAATGAGTAGATCTCATGACCAGATATGATCCAATTGTCTAATTGGTAAAAAAGACTTGATTTTCTTATAATCTTTTCGTTTCCATACAAAAACGATTGTTTTTTTTTATTTTTATTATTAGCCCGTTAACATATTGAACCACATCATTAAGTGCAATACTTTATGAACAAATACCAGGCAAATCACAAGACGAAAATATCTAGATAGCAAGAATATACCAATATTGGAACCAGTTACTCTTTATCAAGTATTAGCAGAATTGTTAAATGTTTAAAATATTGCGATATCCATAGACTTCTTAATATGGAGAAAACTTTTAGGAAAGTAAAATAGATTTTAATTTTGTTGTTGTTGTAATATTTATGTTGTTGCTTTATTTTATTTTTGCCTTAAAAAAAACAAACACAACACTGCGAAGCTTTTGAATTGTCGACAGTAACGCCCAAAGCCTTCGGCAGGCATCAAGCCTGCGACCTCGGGGACTCTTAATAGGACACTATACCAATTCATCCATCGAGGCGCTCAGATCGCGTAATTATGCTATTAAACATAGCGCCAAAATTTTTTTTGGACTTGAAAATTCACATTACTTCATTGTTAAAATAAGTTTCTCTTTGAAAAAAAAGATAGGCACTTCTCCGAGTGATGGTAAGAAATTTTGTTTTCCTCTGAGTGACACATAGACGATTTGTTGTTGCCTATAAATAATAACTTTGTAGGTCTTGACTCAGTTGTCCTCCACACTCATTAATGCTTGGGGTATTGGAACAAATACAAATTGGTACATCGTGAGGATATAGATGAAAAATAATTCATAAATGACAAATGGTTTAGTTACATACACTTATAAAAACCTACATTTTTTATGCACTAAGATACTAATATCGGCGACAAGGCTAATGGCAGGATCTCAGGCGATATGCTGACAACACCCATGCGCAAAAGTAAGATCTGTATACAGTGCATTATAATGGGGTGAACTTTATAGAAATGGCTCATAGTGAAAAAACGTGTACGCTTGCAGTTAGCATTAACATTGAGGAGACATTCAACAATGTGCATACTGATACACTTATCCATTCTCAACTGCGCCATACGCGACTGGATTGACAGTATGCTAAGGAGCAGATAGATAACTGGTGAAGCGCACAACATAAAGGTTGAATTTTTTCAATCCTTCTATTTTAATATGGAAATACTAAAAAAAAGAACCAATAAGGCACATATATGTTGGTCAATCTGTAAACCAGCCATTGGCAAAAGATGGGGGCTGAATCCAAAGATGACACACTATATTAATAGAAGCAATATCAGGACGATTATAACCATATAGAAATTCAGAAAACTTGCTGTCTTGGAATAAATGGGGCTTTCAAAATCCGACCCGAAAGGGCGATGGAAGTAGTAAATCAAAATTCGTATAAAATATGAAGCGGCTCTCACAGCGAAAAGATTAAAGATTATGGGTGAGTGAAGCGATCAGGGATACGAAGCGCATTATCAATAAATCTTTACAGTCATAGGCGAGTCTAATACGGAAAATGTGACGACAGATCGCATACCAAAGACTAGACTAGAGGTCAATTGTGAAACATTAATTCCTGACTTTCACTCCTGGTTTACCGACCCTCTGAATCAGATATCCATGAGGCTTCATTGTTACGCGGATGGAACAAGGGCGAGGGAAAAGCAGGACTTTGTATTTATATAGAAAATACCATGGAGTTGTTATTACGCATGCCGGACTATTGCACAGTTTTTTAGGAGGGAATTAAGGTGATTACGGAGTGTATTAGCAAACTCAATTAAAGGTCAGGACCTGTGAATATATTCACGTATTGTCAAATGGCCATTAGAGCGATCTCAGCTGAACGGTTTGAATTGCAAAAGTTCTGGGGCCAAATTCTGGCACTCGTGATTGAACGATTTCGTTATAGAATGCTGTGTGTTTGTTGCTCATTTTGTTTTTGCTCTACATTGTTTTTATTATCGAGTATATTCGATCACGAATGCCAGAATCCGGCCCCTGGATTGCAAAACGCTACTAACAGTTAATAAGCCCACGGTGAACTGCGCATCATATGGGAACCAGGGCATGCAGGAATAACTGGAAATGAAAGAGCGAACTTACTTGCTTCAAGAGGGAGAGAGTTGAGTAACATAGACTTGGTATGCGTGAAACCTCTTGATGCAGTTAATTCTGAGCTATAGAACGGGGAAGACAGACCCCATTTAACTCTCTGGAATAACAAAACTATGGAAATCAATACAAGGATTCTATAGGCCGATCCAGACGAGGAAAAAACGGAGGAATTGCTAAGATTTAGCAAGCCCAAAATAAGTAGATTGATGGAAGTTATAACAGGCTACTCTCAACTATTGGCAGAATAACCGCATGTGGTTATTGTGGGGAGGAAAAGACGCTAGAGCACTATTTATGCCAGTGCACCGCCTTCTCGCAAATACGATCCCCATATCTTGCAAGAGACACCTTACCAGATAAAACCCAATGGCGGGGCATATGCTGGAGGAAATTAAGGAGCTTTGTGAATGCAACCTAGTTTCTATCGACCTGTGAACCAAATTATTAACAGTTTAATCCATGAAACGCACAAAAAGTTTTTACTGGATTACGTGTATATCGCAAGACATGGGCAAACAAATCCCTTTTTGCACTAGTATACTCAGAACTAACGAAACATGAAAATGATTTGTTTCAGGAGCTTCCAAAATTCTTGACGTTCAATAATTGTAAATTAAATGATTTTGCCATTAGTACGAAAGGAGTCTCTAGGAAAACCTTACTATAATTATATTCAAAAATGAAACTAAATATTTATTTGCCATAAAAGGCTATTGAAATGTATTAATATTACGCCGGTAGCATATAGATAGCTGTGGAAGAGAATAGCAATTAACAAAATTTTCTTTTAGTCCCAAAACAAGACAACAAATAATTTCAAAATGCGAAATAAAAAACAGCTTTTAAAATATAAGATAACATTTTTATACAAACGAAAACGCTATTTCTTTCGTTATCTATTTTCAGTATATTTTTTATGTTTAGCAAACCTTACTACTTTGGCGCGCATGGTACTTGTTTCTGTACATTAATATGAATAATCTCGTGCGTCTAGTAAGCCTGTTAACTCGAGCAAAAGTAATCTATTTTCATTAAAATTTAAAATCAAATTTGGTTGCGAAATGAGATATTAAAATAAGATTTCAAATACTTGAGCCTTGAAAGATTATTACCAAGTTGGTTGTAAGAAATAAGATAAAACTTAATTAAATTACACTGCAATAATATTGAGGCACATACATATATCTAACGATTTAAATAAGAAAAGTAAATTAAGAAAAGCAAGAAATACATCTTGTAAAACCCTTTCAAAAATTTGGTAAGAAAATAAAGTAGTAAAATAATTGTTCTTGCAGTATTATAAATGAAATGTCAATAACAAAGATTATGTGAGACTTTAACCCCTAATTTTTGACTTGTATTTTAAATGGCATTTCAATTTAAATTTGATTTAAATACAAAATTGAGTCAAACAGTTGCTATTTAAATCAAACTTAAACGACCTGCCGTGCCCATTTAAAATCGATTTAAGTTTTTCGTACTGCCATATGATTTTGACAGTTTGGTTTTGTTCTGCAAATTAAGAAAATTGCACATGTTTTTTTGTTTCATAATTTGATTTGTTATTATTTCCAGAAGGTAATGAACTTCTGTGGCAGTGAAATTGGGAAGTCCTTTTATCACTTTTGCTATTCATTTTAATAATTTTTACAAAACAATTTATTATTTTCTAAACTTTTCACAATTTCACTTGCTTCCAAATTTGTTTAAACAGCTGTTCTTTATTGAGTTATCGATAATTTTATGACACTTACATTGTGCTGCCATACTTTTATTACAATTAATTACCAAAAATAATTTTAGACTGTAAAACAGAAAGCTATTTTAAATCCAACTTAAATTTTAAGGAAAATTTACTAATTTTGTATTTAAATCCCAAGTCAAAAATCGGGGGTAAAAGTATTTTGAATACAATTTTTTTTTTATTTTCTCTCATTACTTTTATTTTGTAACTCAGTAATGAAGATTACTCAGAGTCAGTCACATCACGTCTAAGAATTACTACTGTTTTCATTTATAGCTTTTGTTTCGATGACAAATAAAATATTTTATAAAGTAAATTAGATAATGCAATTTAATCATCACACGTAATTAAAAAAAAGTTGAGTTCTACCTTACTAAAAATCATCTGTTTCAATTAGATTTTTAAAAAATTTAAAACTATATTTCTATATTCAAGCTACTTTAATTTAAGTTTTTAAAAGCTATAAAATATTGGTTATAATAACAACACTGTGCATGAATTTAACATGTATATTTTTCAGACTCATAAGCATAATTTGAGTCGCTTAATCTAGTGATAATAATCGCTGTTTAAGTCAGCCCCGAGATATACCGTCTTTTTGAAATTTTAGAAACCTGCACATCATATACATATATTTGCATAGCTTGAAATAATTTTACTCGATGGGACTTCGCGTAATTCTAGAAACAATATTGTAACATTTGAGTTAATTTGTACGGGTAATTTTACTAATGTATCTTTAAATGCATTAATTGAACATGGATTTAAGAAAATGTTCTAATTTCAATCCATCATACACAAACCTAAAAGTTGAAGTTTGTTAAATTTCACCAGAGGAATATACATATAAGGGTTAATACATTTTATAAGTTTTTTATTACTTCAAAATAGTATAACAGTTTCATTAATATTTATACGTCTGTTATATTTCATTCTTGCTATCAACACCTTCTCTTGTAAAAAAAAACCAAGGATAATTATCATGGAAAGGAATAATTACTCGAATGGAATAAATTAAAAGCACAAGCTGCATGAAGATTTTATGACTTTCAGCTAAAGTACGAAGCTCAAAAATATTTATATCTATTATATTTGAGGTGGATTTATGCACTAATTTACAACTGCTTTTTGTTTGAGTACTACAATTTTAACAATAAATCACTTAGGGGGAAGAAATAAAATATATTATAAATATGAAGGTTCAAAGCACGAAATTAATGACATATTATTTTAGCACAAAACGTAGTCATTGTTCACCAAAAACCTGAGCCTGCCACGTTTCACTGGGAGTTAATTTTAGTGCGCGTGAGTTTCGCTCATTTATCTAAAAAATAAAAATAATATGATTCTCGACAATAAGGATTGTTCTTCGTAGAATCGAAAGGTACTACTAAAGGTTGTTGGCAATATTCGCAATAGTATTTGGTTTGGCGAGTATATTAATATTTTTAATAATCGATACTTTTGATAATTCAATATAATTTATAAATATTTATATCACTCCTGAGGAATGATTTCAACTACTTTTGTAAGCATAGAACTATGGGTTCTTATTTTAATTACACATTTAAAAAGTGTAATTCATTACTCTTGGGATATATCGTATTTATCTAAATAATTTTATCGAGGCTTCGCTCCATTGTTCTGAAGAAGCTATCCGAATCAGAGCAAAATATCGACAAAAATAGTATGAGAAAAACATAAAATACATACAATAAAAAGACCTACAGCTCAAGAAAATAATAATTTTAAATCAACTAAAGCAACACGAAACTCAGAGGCTCCTTAAAAAATTAATGTATTAAAAAGAACTATTTCTCTTAGAGAATATTTAAAATTTAATACCTGAAGTTGTGTTGGTGGTGATATTAAAACTGATTTAATTAAAAAGTTAAACACAGATGTGAAGCACATTTTTTCATATGCATTAAAAAATTGAGAAAAAACGTCTTTTTATAGTTTTAAAAGCAGTTAACATAAGCTACGAAATATTATTAAAAGAAATTAATCCCCAAGCTACAAACTACAATCTTTTATATACAATTTTTAATATTATAAACATTAATTACTAATAGTCAATTGGTTTTTTTTTAGTATTTCTTTTTCAAATTAATACACAGGCTTTCAACAACAAAGAAGTTTATATTTAATCTTCCAATTTTTAGTTTGCCGATTTTTTCCCAAAAATGATATTTTTGAGCAAAGTTCAATGGCATTACTGTTTACCACACATACTCACATGAGGCGATGATCATTTCGAGACTCGAATCTCTGTGTGTATGCGTTAGAACATAGAACTTGCCTTTGTTTAACAAAATTCAAACCTATAAGAAAAAGGGTAAAATTCACCGCCATTCGGCGGTGGCTCAGTGGTAGTGTTAGCTGCTTATCAATCTGCATGCTGGTGGTTCGAGTCCTTGTTGCTCTTTTTGCTTTTTATTTGTCTTTATTATAAAACAACAAATGAGGTTAAAAATTGAAAATGTTTTTTTTTTTTTTCCTATTTTTCCGTAATCATAAACCCGATTTTACTTATTTTCAATCCCCAAACAGAGGGGACATTTATAAAACGATTAAAGTAAGATTTAGATCAGTAAATTGTGTGGTGGCTTTACAATCGGTACCCGAAAATAGCTATTTTATGACAAATCTATATATACCCTTTGGGCAAAGGGCATAAAAAAGTCATATGTACAGCAATAGCTGTTATTTATATCAGAAATGGGCGGTCGAAGTGAAAAAGTCGTGTATTTCTATGACACAGTAAAAACAATTTTAAAATTCGTGGGGGGAAATGCATTCATTAGTTATTTTAAGCAAATAAAATATATGTGGTAAAAATCAAAAATTAAATAATGAACATCGTTTTTGCAGGACATATGTAAGTTTTTTTCTGATGACTTTCTGAGTTAACACCCTGCAAGCATGAATTTCATGGCATTAAGTTTAAAAAACATGAATTGCAACGAATAAATGAAATTCTAAAAGAGCAAACTATGATATGCCTATATTATGTATATAATTTATCCAGTTCTTTATGTTAAAAAGCTTAACAACTTTTGATTGATAACTATTACATTGTAAAAAAAAACTTTTCAGAAAACAGACGTTTTGTTAATTAAGTTGCAGCAATCATATTATCAAAAATTATTACTAGCTGTAACATTTTGATATATTGACAATCTGTGGGTGATAGTCCATCTTTGGAACAATGAGCAGTAGAAATTGTGAACCTTGCAGCAGGTTCTGTAGCGCTGCAACAAATGATGGTGCTTTGCTACCAGCGGGTGAATATTAAAAGGGAAGCATAGCTGTGTAATTGTCTGATATTTGCGTAACTAAACGATATGCCTTTGCTCACAAGCGATAACAAGATAAGTCAAATGAAGGCAATATCGTGGCACATACACTACAATATTCTACTGACAGAACTCTATATTTGTAATAAATAATCATGTCTCTAATAAGTTTTTTTTAATGAGATAAAAGCCACTCAGGATTGATATAATTTCTAATGGAAGTTCTGTAGAACTTGCAGTAAGAGCAAAAATGTCCTAGAATATACGTTTTAAACCATCTTATTTGAATTGTGCAATTCATTTTGGTTTTTTCAAAGAAACTGTTCTAAATTAATAATATAGTTTGCTCGCAACTATGTGTTAAGACTCATGCAAAGCTTTTTTAATTACGAATTTTGCACTCGAAGCTTTTTTAATCATCATATTTCACGCACTAAATATTGATGGCGATTCATGATTCCCGCCATGAAAAATCAGTGTCTACAAAAGGTTTTTGAAAACCAGTGAACTTTAAAAATATAACATCTCTTAAAGAATTACTATATTTACCACTTTCGGTTTCCAAATCAGAGTTATATAATATACAAATAACCTTTCATTATTTACTAAAAAATCAATAAACCGAAAGGCTTAAAGCTGTTTTCTATCTATAAGTAATCAGCATGTCTACATGCCTTTGACATCTTCAAACATGCGGGAATACAATTTTCCAAAAAAAAAAAAAAAATAGGCTCAATCGTGTCGCTTTGTATATATTTTACTTTTCTTGGGAACTTTCCTAAAGTTGTTTGGTGTTTTAAAAATTTATTCTGGGCTTAATAGCAAATAATGAACTATTATTTGAATAACAAATATCTATTACTTTTTGATACTGACGAATCAATACTACGATGAGAACTCGTTGCATAATAGTTGCAATGTAAAGAAAAATATATGTACCAGTAGCAATACGGTTGAACTGAATTCTTTTTTTCATAGAATTGTGTTTTTACATTTCTGAAATTATCATTAACCCTTTGCATGTAATAGAATATGAAATAGAACGTTTGCTCAAATTTTTAAGTCTACTGGGGTGTTGGTTGGCATCAATGAAATGCCGGCGGCGTATAGATACATTAAAAATCTAAAGAGGAAAAACAGCTCTTACATTTTTTGGTGTACAGAATGAATTTTAATTTTGCAATAAAATTGGCAATATATGAGATGTTAAGCTCTAGAGGCACAAGAAAAATGTTATGTCTTGGTCAAGTATTATGAAAAATAATTAGTACTTACATCTATTAAGACTTGCTACTCTTAAATCCTGCATTGTTCTAGCTGCAACAGATATATAAATTTAAAAATTTTTGTTCTAAGATGCCCACAGCACTGACGAATTTTATGTGAATTCGGATACATATTAAAAATTAGTTTACACCATTCTTTCTATCAAAAGTTTTTTTCTAAGGAACTAAAACAACTTTAAAACATATAATTACGGTATTCAAACGGTCTCATATTGTGTCATAATGTCAGAAACTACTAACATTTTATGATAGTTTATAAAAATTGTTGTTGTGCTGCAAACAAAAATAGTCATAAATTAATAGGACTTCATCGACTGATAGATAATTTTTGCACAAACTGGCTATTACTTTAGTTTTTTCACTTATTTTTGGCATTTTGACAAAAATATTTAAATTGCTTTCTTTTTAGTTAACAGCGTGCTATATCATATTTGATATAGCACATTACTTTATGACAGGTTGCTCACAGCAGTCATATATTTTCGTGCTATTATTTTAAGACTTCTGACTTTAGGACGACCCTTTAAATACCGTGAATATAACATGAAAATAATATTTTTGTTTTAATTAAAAAGTTAAAAATTTCAGTTATGTAAATAAATACATTTATTAAATTTCTTAAACTGAGTATCAGTTTTGGCGCCTTATACTCTAAAGCAAGTGGATATAGCTTGCAACATTTAATTTGTTTTGACATACTGCAGGAAAGCGCCATTTTTGCTGTAACTGTAAAATGAACTAATTACTAAAGCTCCTTACGCTCCAACTAAAGCCCAGGCATTATTTCTTTATAAAAGTAATTCAAACCCAACATTTAAGATTCTTTATCAATTAACATTTTTTAGCCTACATTTAACATTTAAGCACATCTTAATATAACGTATCACTTTTCATTTTCTTTCTCCATGGCAGGTGTTTTAAATTAACGTTTTTTCCACGCCTTCCTACACCAATACAATCGTTGTGCTAGTGTATGTTTGGAATTGTTGATTCCTTCTGGCTGTTGTTGGTTGCTGGCGCTGTTTTTGAAAAAAAGTGTGAACCAGCACGTATGCATATACACAGATACCCATCCGTCATGTACAAGCATTGTTAATTTGAAAGCTCTTGCTCAAATACAGCAGAATGAAAAATAAAATAACAACAGAATAAAACGAACGTTAACAGCAAAATTATTAAGTTGCTCATAAAATGCCACATTGCTTGCAGGCCTGCAGTAGAGTAGAGAACAACAACTAAATTTTTTATCTCTTTTATACTTCATAATAGCAACGCGCAAAGCAAATACCCGTAGATAAAAAACAAAACGCTTTTATTCAAAGTAGTGAAAATAATTTAACGCTTAAAAAGTAAAAGAAGAAAGTGACAATTGTAGTTGTATATGCAGAGAAACATCTACATTGAAAAAAATTTAAAACAGTGTGCTAACTCTATTAAAAAGAAGAGTTTTTTTTTCTGTGCATTGAAGCAAATAAGCACACAAACAAACTCACCTACAACTCTGGCAAAACACGTTAACACAAATCAGCAACAGCGGGTGCATGCCGATGTAGGCAATTTTCTACGCCGGCTGCAACAAAATTGAACGAGCAACAACAAAAAACGGTGATACATAAAACTCGGTTTCTTACTAAAAGAAAAATATTCCATTTTGTACTTTTTCCACCTTTCTAACTTTGCGCAAAAACTGAATAACCAAACCTGTGTCCTGGCAATGCATAAGAATTTGGATATTATGTTTAGTGTTTGTCTTGAAAACTGAAAAAAGTAACAATATAAACAAAATCCAATACAGTTACTTTATAGCAAACGAAATGAAAGTAAAACTTATGGTTGCCAAAAGCTTCATACTACAGATTCACATGAAAATTTTAAGGCGCAACGAAACACAAACACCAATACTTACGTAAAACATCTCTTATATGAATATGCTCGAGCACACTTCTCTTTTATTACAGTTAAAGTGTATTGGTGAGTTGCAACACATGTATACATCAGAGCTTAACAAAGAAGTCTCAGATAATATGCCGAGAACTATGACAGTATGTGGGTATGATGTTAGAAACTACTACACACCACGTTTCAGTGCGCGTACGTATGGATGTGTGGGAACACTATTTGTGTAGATAGATGAGTGTTTTTATGCAAACAAATGCCAAAAGACAACAAAAATATCTAACCAAATAAAAAGGAGTAGAAAGCAACAAATTATCACACTGCAGAAAACTGGTACAGCGCATAGTTTTAGCAAAAACAACAAAAAATATGAGCAAAGACAACAACAGGATTTCGAAGAGTACAAAAACTTGTTAAGTGGCACTTGTACGAATAACATTTTTAAGTGCTTAACAAGCTGCTAGCACAAAAAAAAAAAAAAACAAAAAATAAAGCCTCTTACAACACATCAAAACTTCGTGCTGCAAATAACTATTGGCAACATTGTATTTAACTTGCAACAACAGTAAACGAAATTGAAAACTAAACTCAGCACCAGCATATAGTAAAAATAGCTTAAATTGTTAAAGCTAAAGCAAAATAGCAGAAACTTAATGAGAACACAGACATAATGGCATCTTAAGACAATTCCTTGTTTTTGTCTGACAATAAGTAAAAGAAAAACATCATATGTTCTCTCTTTCGCCACAGAAAATCCATTTAACACTTGACGAAAACAAATAAAATATTTGTATATTAATACTAAAAAATATATAAGTTTTCCTAAAAAAGAAAATATTTGAAGGTAAATTGCTTTTACTAAAAGAAAACGGCTGCTAAGCAGCCTTAAACATAATGATAATGTTGCATTATTTTATGCAACATTCAATAGAAGAACAGAAACAACGACCACACCATCATCAGCACCATCACTACTTACACCGACAACAAATAAACACTCCGTTTGCAATATTATTTGCTGCGGGAAGATTAAAAAAATCTCCGCATTTGATAACGAAACGCAGCAGAAGAAAATCTTGTCTTCTGCCAACGACAGGTATAAGACCAACCACATTCACATCCTGCTGCAATTTCATTTTTCTGACATTAGTTATACTGCAAGTATGTATAGAAAACGGTAGCATAGTTGCTGCAAACAATTTGAACAGCATGAGCAGTAATAGCAACAATAACAATTTAAATAATAATAATAAAAATAAAGGTTATCTAAATAGTAATAATAGTAATAATAATAATAGTAATTTAAGTTTAAGAACATCAGCTTTATTAGCAGCCGCTACCACGTCAACATCATCGTCATCATCATCTTCCTCTGCAAATTCTTCAATTCATACAGCTGCCAACGCAGTATCATCTATGTCCCTAACAGCCAGTGCAGGTAATGCAGGAAGTAGCAGCAGCAGCGTTGGCAGCAGTAGTTTTAGTAGCAGTGCAAGTTCCTCATCGTCTCTATTAACATTATCAACTTCGTCCTCGTCTTCGTCTCTATCTACATCGTCATCCTCGAATTCGCGCAGTAGCCGTCAAAACAGTAATAGCAACAACAACAACAACAATCAAAATGACCAACTACCCTCACAGCTTTCATCACGTATTATTCATACACGGAATGGTGCTTTATCGGGTGTAATTGTACAATTGGATGGACGCCATTTAGATCCGGTTGAAGCTTATCGCGGCATTCCTTATGCCTCTCCACCTGTCGCTAATCTAAGGTTTATGCCACCCGTTTCGGCAGCCATGTGGTCGGGCGTCAAAAAGGCAGACAGGTACGTTGAATTCTCTACTTCATTTTGAATTTTGTTTATTAGGTTTGTTTTCAAATTCGTTCCACATTCGTTATTTAGAACTTGGAGCAGTAGGTAAACTGCTCAAAATGGCCAATGGAGTGCAAAATTTTTGCACTTTTTTTTTCAAATTAAAAATTGTAATTTTTCTCTTATACTCAAACTTTTGTGATATTTCATTGTGAATTACTTATAGAGCTTTTAGAAATTCACAAATATTAATTACATGGTGCCTAAATTTAAATATTTTCTTACTGATAAACGGGACACCCAGTAGGCACACCTAGTTTAGGTATAATGAATTACCATTTTTCTAGGCTAGCTAACACTTTGGAGATTTACCGTTATTTGGAAAATGTAGGAGGTTACCCAACATTCATTTAAGTAACTGAAACGAATGTCAGTGCACTGAATTTTTTTAAAAACCAAATGAAGCATTAAAAATTTGCTTTCATTTAATTTAATTTGATTTAATTTTTTTACATTATAAAATTATTTAATTAAATGGTTTTTACAAAATAATCTTATATGATAAAATCAGGTTTTACGGATTGATTTTAACGTTAAGCCAAATTTTACTCAAAACCAGACACAGTGAAATTACTATAACACAACATAAAGATCATATAAGCCCAAATAGGAAAATAAATACAAATCGTACTTAATACTAAGGCTAATAATTTAGCCAACGGGAATATCTTCCAAATCCAGAGTAGATTAGTGAAACATTACTGTATATAATCCTCAGTGGTTATACATTTCTTTGAAACATTAACAATCTGATGTAAAAACCTACATCAGGGGAACTTTCATCAGTGATTTTACCGTATCTTTGATTTTAAAACTAAATAACTGGAATTGGATTAAGCAGATGTAAATAAAAGCTCAATCGAGGCAGTGTCACATACCAAAGAGCATTGTCACATACCAAAACGAGCTCTGATAGTACGATCCCTAACTCTTCCGATCTCTTAAGAGCCATTTTTGTCCATTCATTTACGCTGTCAGCTCTGAATGAACTCCTACGGCTGTCCATTTCAACAACGCTTTATACACCAATTGCACTATTCAGGTGTATGTTTAGACCAGAGGATGTAGGCATTAACCGCACATATAAACGGAAACCCTTCCTAATTTAAAAGTTTGCTATAAATTTGGCAGCGTAAAATATAGAGACTCAAATTTTAACAGTTTGCGTACTTGTACTGCCTCTATAGGAAAAAATACAAAAAAGAGTTTAGGAACAAATACGAAAAATAATTTAGAAACGGTCTTTGGTTTGAAAATTAATTGGCACTTTTGTACCGTGAAAGATAGAGACTACAAACTTTCACAGTGTGTGTACTGGGAAAAAATACCAAAAATAATTAGTTAATTCTTAGACGAGAATACCCTTCAGTCTGAAAATTAGCTATAACTTTTAAGCTGTAGTAGATAAAGACTTGAATTTTAAATAGCGTATGACTTGGTTCCTACAAAACTATATACTAACAACAATAAACATGTTAAAACGGAGGGGTTTCCTATATAAACAAATACCATTCAAGCTAATTAAAGCTTTAAATAAGTAGCAGTAGATTTTTAAAGATTAAATATGATTTCTTTGACATTTCACATTCAGAATATCAAACTTCAAATAAATTTAATCTACACTTCATTCGTTACAGGCCCCATTCGCCCAAAATGCAAAAGCTAGAAAGCTAAAGATTTTATCCGGTTATTTGGCCGCTAAAACAGCAGATATTAAAAACTACAAAATGTTGATAACTAAAGGTGGTCGCCATACAATAAACTGTGGAAAATAGATAAAGTTAGATGAAACTTTTGAGCCATAAAAGATAATGATTTTAATTTCACATAGGCTACGTGATTGCAGTTTAAGTGTCTCTATAGAGATTTTGATGTTATGAACGTTAGATGAGAACCCACTTTTGTTGTAGCAAATAGGAGTGAAGTTCTTGATACTACGCTAGCTAGTGCTCTGTTTTCAGATCTGGGGGGAGGGAGTGATGGAAGGTCTCTGGTTACTGTCCATTCTCTGACCACAAGTATATTGAGTTTGAAATATAATAAAATAAATAAAATAAATAAAACGGACTGGGAGATGTATGGTAGATTTTTATCAAATCTTTTCCCAGAATCTTTAAAAATACGAAGCTGCATGGAAGTTGAATTGGTGGGTAATTTCTTCACTTAGTCTCTCGAGACAGCCACGTCTGAATCTTGCAGACCCAGTCAGTTATCCGTGGCAGAAGTAAACCACCCTGGTGGAATTCTGACATGGCGAGAGCTTGTAGAGAGTCGCAAAGTTAATCTAATGAAGCCAAAGTATTGAAAAACTGGTTTAAGTACAAAGTTCAATGAAAGATTCAAGAATCTAATCAGATACGTTAAGAGAAAGTCTTCGAGATCTCTCTGCAGTAGAATGGATCTTTGAGACCAGTAGACTTCGCAAAATCCTATCAACAGCGAAGAACATTCCAAGTTTCGGGAAGAAACAGTGTGGTACTTGGACAGCCAGCACCCATGAGATCCTTGAGGTACTCACCGATGCTCACTTCCCAGGATGCACTTGTTATGAGGGAGAATGCATTAACGAAGAGCCAAATAGACACCACAATGGGGACAATCTCTTACCTCTTGATAGAGATCCTGTGTTTGTTTAATAGCTGTGACATATTTAGGGCATCGGCTCCGGATAGTGTCATACCTATTGGCTTGCAAAGAAATGCAGAACTTGTAATGCTTAATAATTTAGTTTAATTTTCTAACCATAAAGGAAAAAGATCTGAAGTTTTCACACTATATATACATAGTTGGCAGGTCTTTACGAAAACATAAACTTAAAATAGCGAAAATTAAAATTGCTACAACTTTTGAACCGTAGAAAGTCCTCTAAAAGCAATAAAAAGTTTAAAACTATAGGGTATATAATACAAAGGGCAGCCTTTGTATATTACTTCCACATTAGTACCGAACTTTTGCTGTACGAGTCTGTCTTCTACCTGGCACAATTTATTTTTATTTAGAATGACTGATGTAACAAGTGCAGTTTACAACAATTTGGTTACTGTGAATCTTTTTCGTAAATACTGCGATTGGACATGAAAATATAGCAGTTGAGTACAGAAGAAAAATGGCTTCTTAAATAAATATTATGATTTAATTGCATCACAGTATAATTACCCTTAATTTTTTTTAAATAATATAATTGGGCATGACAATGATTGTATTGGATTTGATAATAAAATAATAACTGAACGCCCCAATGTGAGAATATTGTGACAGGAAATGATAATTTTATGTTTGTATGCAACTCTAGTAAGGTTAAAAGGTCAATAGTATAGCTGGTCGTAAAGACAGTATGGTTTGAAGTGACAATATCATGGTTAAAAATGAAAAAAATTATGTTACATGGTTAGTACTTACAATAACAGGTATCCCTGGAGGTACAGTGAATAATAATAGTATGTACGATTTATTTCACTTTTAACCTTGTTAGACTGTAAACATAAATCTTAAAGGTAGTGTGTTTCTCTTCGAAGACGTCTGCTTGAGCCATATTTTATACATATACTCAGTTAGCTACTCCTTACAAATATCATCGAAACCATGACCAAATTAATTTAACAACATGTCTTTAAAATAGTTTTAGTAGTTCACTTAAAACATGTACATACATATTTATTTGTAATATAAAATTCTGCCATCGAGAAAATGAGCAGAAACCAATCTTACCTCAGTACGTCTTTTTTTATATTAAATCTCAATGGCAATTACTGAAAAAAAGATTTCTGAGAAAAAATAGAAACACCAACATAAAACTACTTTAATTCTTTCATGTTGTTATTTTTAATGAGAAACGAAAATTTTAGTGCTCTGTAGTAAAAATAATTAAAAAGAATTGCTAAAACAAACAATCCTCTGGCTGCCTTGGACGAGATTAAAACTTCAAAATGTAATGAAAACTATTAACAATATATAAGTGCTGGCTTGGATGTGCTTTTAAAATTATTATTTGAAATTAAAATTTAGCAAAGATATTAAAAGTGAAATAAGAACGAACGGGAGATGAAATAATATAATATATATTTTATATTAATTTTCAGTTGGGAAAAGAAAATTAATTATGCTGAAATTACGACAATTATTGAAAAAATTTAAATAACTCAATATTTTGAAAAAAAAAAAAATTGAAGTTCATGTTTGACACGTAAAAGCGAGTTGCGCGTCTGTACTCGGTCTGTATCCTGAAAAATACGTTTACAACGTTGAATAGATTTAATTATAATATTAATATTACAATGGAGAAGGAATGTGATTCAAGACTGCGGTAGTTGGATACACTGATAATTAGGAGATATGATAGAATAATTTTAGATTGGTATCAAAAATCAACAGCATCAGAAGGAATAATTACCTTTTTCAAAAACATAGTAAAAATGTAATAGTTAATACAGCTAAACATTTCGTGTAAACAATAATTATTTATGAAACAATAATTATTTATGTATTAATTATACAATTAGTGATGAAAAATTTCATGATAAAAACTTTATTAAAGTTAGGATTTTACTGGAAAATAATAATTTTCCTAGTTATTTCATTAGTAAGCTTGTGAAACAATTTATTATGTTTATATTTTAACTCAAAATATAATTAGTGCAGGAGACCCAAAGATTTGTAAGACTTTCACGTATATACCAGGATTATCAGAAAAATTGGCAAGATCTAATATATATATTGTAGGATTGCTAGTAGAAGTTATAACACACTAGATAGAATTTTTGTAAGACCTAAGATAGGATTGATAAATGGTATATGTCGAATTTCATGTGTAAGATTCCTTGTCAGGGAAATGACCAAGAGAATGGCAATAAAATGTATATAGTTTATAAAGAATAAATTAAGTAAAAGAATCGCAGCGCATAAGTCAGAATAAAAGTATAGGCATATTAATTCTCAAGCTTCTATGTTAAATCACTACCCTCACTTTAAAAATGTTTCAGTCTTAAGAACAGAAAATAATTTTGAAAATCGAAGAATATTAGTATTGATAGAGATAATACAGTATTATTAGTAGTATTAGTATTGAATAGAGATAATACACCAGCAACACAGAGAATACATTTCAAGTTACACACGGACAATTATGCTCAGTGTTATAGATACTTAGTTAAGAAAAGATTGAGAACTTAATATTTTTAACATGTAAAATATCTTAAGGAAAATATTTATAAACATTATGTTAGTCTATGAGCAACATTTCATATGTTCATTTATAATGTTTTAGTACTAATCACGTTGTCATCGTTAACATAGAAAATGTTGGTTGTAGAACTAGTCTCTTAATTTGTATTTTTGTCTATATTCAAAAAAAAATTTGTTTTAAGATTGTTAACAAATTGCTTCAATAATTTGTTTTTGGTTTTTTTTTTAAATTTATAATTATTTTCCTGAAGATGCTGCTATTGGCGAAATATGGATCATAAATAAATATAATTGCTTCAAATTATTTTAAAAAAATATCTTAAGATCAAATAATATAGAAATAGAAAAATATGTGAAAAAGACATATGCTGTATATAAGAAGGGAACCCGTAGAGTTGTCTCCCTCTGTGATAAAAAATAATGCAGTGATATACAAAAGAATAATAAAGGGACAAGACACCAGTAAAACATAGAGACCTTCTGACTAAGACGCGCTACATGATCTTGTTGTAACTATGTAAATAAGACGACTAAAATTAGCTTTGAATGAAAAATATAGACAATTCAAAACATTTTTTTGTTTGAAGAGCTTCATATTTGGCATAACGGTACTTCCAGGGACATCTTTGTGAATGCCAAATATTTTTTTGTGTGTTGTTTGCTAAGTTGCGGTTTGTGAAAGTATTTCAACGTTGTTTTCTCTTAAATTATAAATATTTTCCAATTAAAAATTTAAAAAGTTAAAAATATAACTAAATACGTGACTTTTATAGTGAATCATCGAATTAAAAAAAAAATTTAATTTTGTTTATGTGCGGAGCCAGAAAATACTTTTTCTTCTCCCTTATATTTATTTCATATAATTTAAAATGAGTAAAACATATGCTAAGAATATCAAGAACGTTTTCATGTGCGGTATATATAAGTAAACTTATATATATAAAAGCAAGCAATGATTATTGAATTCATAAGCCAGAATTAGCTATTTTAGCTAACTGCGACAGAATATTTTACACCTTTTAATTGAAAAAAAATAATAATTCAGAGTTTTCTCATCATATTCGAAAAGTTACAAGGTTGGATATGATTAAGCAAAAAGATATGTAAATTAATGTACATATGTATTTAAATGCTTATTAACAACATAAATATGATGTATAAAAATTGATATGATATCGCATATCGCTACACAATTATGTAACGAAGGCAGGTATGTAATAAACAACATGCAAACGTGTGAACTCCAGTAGTTCTAAGGCAGTCTAACTCATATTAATGATATCCGCTTTCTTCTTTCAGTGGTTAGTAATAATAGAAGCTATGTTAAAAAATTTAGCATTCCATTTAGCGACTTCGTGGAACTCTTCCTAGAACTTTACTAACTTTAATCTCTAAAACAAGGAATTTTATATTATTTTATGGAGTTTATTAAGTAAAGACATTACAATCATAATTTTAAATATTAATTTCCTTCATGCTTCCGCGGTGGCGTGAGCCAATTCTCCAGAAATTGTCGCTGTAAATGTGAGCTTCATTGACTAGTGACATGATCTAATTCTCTGGAGTTTGGTTGCTACTGCCGGTGCGAATAAATGAAGGTGAAAAATAATTCTTCAGAAACTTGTCTGTTTCTATCGGAAGTCTTCTTAAATTGTTTTCCATTGTATGAAATTGTATGATCTCTTAATTTTGTATTGAACTATCTGAATTCAATTTATTAAATCAAAATTTGATCAATTGGTGTTCATATGTACAATATGTATAACAACACTACAAAGTAACCACTGGTAACTAGTATGTTATTTGAAAAAATATTTGTTTATACACACCCGATGACAAATTTAAATACGGTATAGCACTAAGCCATATTTATTATATTATCAACCTGGGTATCCTCTATAACACTGGTGATGTTAAATGGAATACAGAAAACACACAGATACACGCACGCACACAAAAATTAAATAAAGTGGTTGAGTTAACAAGAAGATGCCAGTGACAACAGACGATTTGACATCGAACAACTCATTCAATGTTTTTCTTTTTCTAATATAGATTATCTCAGTTTATAAAACTTTACGATCTTTACAGATGTTTTCAACGCAGTTTAAGGTATTTGAAATAAATTCTGTCTTAAATAATTGCAACTACATTTGCTATTATACACTTAACCGTATTTGATTTTGCTTTCTGAGCTTTCAAATTGAAAACAATTTTTTGCTTGAAGTAAAAATTGTCGATTATTTAAATTAATCTTATTCGAGTGAGGCTAGTGCTCAGACTCAAGATTAATGCCTTAGATTTACACAAAAATATCCTACTTATCATAAAGCAATATAGTACTAACAAATGAGATTTTAATTACTTGAAACGTGTTTAGAATTAATTTATTTTCTATTTTATCAGTAGAATGGGAAAAAATCTTAATTATATTTATGAAAAAGCCAGGCAACAAGACAATTGTACAAAAATATCTTTTCTTTTAATATTGTTTTGCTTTATACCTTCTTTGAATATGAAAAAAGCTAATGGCACCTTTGTTTCAAGTCATCAAAATGCAAAATTAAAAGCTAAAAGGTAAACTTTTAATAAATGAATGACTTTAGTGATAAATAAACTTGACACAAATTGTATTTTCAAAACAACAACACAGTACGAAAAATAAGTAAAAAGGATAAATGTAAAAAAATACTAAAATCAGCTTTTGGGCAGGCTGCTGTTTTACTTTTAAGTTTAAGAGACCGGTAACTAACATTATAAATGCAGAAACTTTTCATAAAAGAAAGAAAAGAGAAAAGGGATAAAATACTTAATATTTTACATAAACAATGACACGGCAAAGTTTAAGATAATTTTTGATAAAAGTAGAAAGAAAAAAATTTTAAAAGCTAAAAGAAATTTTAAGTTCAAAGCAAAAGTTTATATTTTTATATCTGCTGCAGAAACACAAACACAACCAACCACCTTAAACAACTTCAAAATTACCACTTAGAAATTACCAGTGAGTTGGAAAAAGGTAACAATAGAGCTGCTTAACAAAGTAAATTTTTGAAATATGAATCATTTTTATGTAAATTATTTAACGCCATTACACGTTATATAAGGAACACTTTTCATTCGTTTTTATTTTACGACTTTTTAGATTTGTACCTAAAAATTTTTTCTGGAACTTAATTAGTTGAACAATGTATTAAGAAGTTGTTGTATAAAACAAAGTTATTGCAAAAAACAAAACAACAAAACAAAACATTTTTAAACGGTAGACATTTAACGTCTTAATGTTTGACCTTCATCAATGTCATCTTTGTAACGGGTTATCCATTTCGTTTTTTCAAAAGTATAGGACTGGAATTCGACATCTGTCAAACCAAGTTGTTAAACCAAAGTTGAAAGTCTGTCATTGACGAAAATGGATAGCTTAACTATCACACAACCCATAAAAATTATCAAAAAAATCTACAAAAATGGTGATTCTGCCACAGCCACATATCATGCTTTAAAAGGAGATTATGGTTTACAGAATCGTCCAACTTCGCAAGCAATTGGAAAAATTGTGAAGAACTTTGAAGAGACTGGAGCGGTTACAAATATTGTTAAGCCTGTGCATCATCGTTTCTCTCGTTTCGCTTTAAATATCGCTGCTATAAGTGATTGTGTTGAAGAAGATCCAAATGTGTCGATTTGTCGTTGTTCTCAGGAATTAGGACTGTCTTACGGCATGTAATGGCATATTTTACATTTAAATCCACAAAAAGTCGAGCACCCACAACAGCTGAGGCCAGCTGACCATTTACAATGTGGTAGATACGCGGAAAGGGGGCTCGAGCAACAAACGGTGGGCGGGGATTTCTTAGACAAAATTTGCAGCTAAGACACGGTTAAGAACTCTTTAGTACATTGCAAAAGCATTTGAGTGCTCCTTCTATCAGTTTTGGCCTTGTAAAGGCACAAAATCATAAAAATGTTCTATTTCTTATTTTTTTCCACTTTTATCATCCAAAAATACAGTGCCTTTATTTCTTTATGTTTTTATTTATTTGTTTGTCTGAGTAAAGTCTCTCAGCGTGCATGGTAGCAATTCCAAACTTTAGTAGCATGCAAGATTACAGATTTCTCAAAGATGGTGTAACGACTTACATCCGCAGCATATGCGAGCTTCTGACAACCTGTAAGAATTGGAAATTTTGGCAGAGTAAACTTTAATTTAATATAGCAAGCTAAACGTTAAAAAAGAATGAGTAAGTAATTTTCAAATTACATTAATGAACATCAGTTGGCATCAAGTGGCTTCAAGCCCAAAAGCAAAACAACGAGCATTATATGAAATTAGCATTGATAAAGTTTGAAAAGAGCGAGCGCATATTTAACATACTTCTTTTGCACTCTTGTAATTCTATTTGTATGTACTTCGTAAATAGGGTTCCAAATAAACGAGCAATACTCTAATTTAGAGCGTGCAAAAGCTGTATACAAAACTCGTAAATTAATGGGATCAGCAAAGTCTTGACAGTTTCTTCCTATGTATATTTGTCAAATTACAACTTATACGGGAAAGTGCCGACAAATCTGCAAATGCCGGTCGTTTTGTGGTCTTCTTCTCTAAATATTTCCGTTTTCAAATTTTGTGAGGAATAAGTATTTTAGAAAATACAGTAGAAACAAGTTGTGCCTCCGTGGGGAGGGGTTTTCTATACAGTTTTTTGGTTTTGAATATTTGTCAAATTACAACTTATACGGGAAAGTGCCGACAAATCTGCAAATTCAGGTCGTTTTGTGGTCTTCTTCTCTAAATATTTCCGTTTTCAAATTTTGTGAGGAAGAAGTATTTTAGAAAATACAGTAGAAACAAGTTGTGCCTCCTTGGGGAGGGGTTTTCTATACAGTTTTTTGCATGTAGTCAAGATGAGCATTAAAGTTAAGTTCACAGGCCAAAATGATATCCAGATCTAACATTCGATTGAACACTACTAAATTGCAATCAAATATCTTGTACTGGAAAACATTCACAGAACGAATATTAGGTTTGTGAAAAGACATTTGACAACATTTATTTACATTTAAGGACATATTACTCATATTGCACCAGCGGAATATTTCATCGATAAAAGACTGAAGGGCAAATGCATCATCGTCTGATATTATTTCTTTTAAAAATTTTGAGGTCATCAGCATACAACAAAAACTGTGAAATAAAACAATAATCTCCAATGTCATTAATAGAAATTAAGAAAAGTAGTGGCCCTAATATACTACCCTGTGGTACCCCGGATGTTGTGTAAGGCAGGGACACAGCATGTTCCAGAACAACTGCATAAGTTTGTAAGAGGAATACCCTTGTTCAGTGCTTCAAAGTGCTTTTATATCTCTTTGAAAAAAAGTAGTTTCTAATTTTAACTACCAAAAAAACTATTTATACATTTTCAAAATGTTTGTTTTTTTATTTTGTACTTATTTATGTATATAAGTTTGTGTTTTGGTTGGTCCGATATAGCTGACCAGTTTTAAGAAGATTTATATTTACGCAAGAATAATATAGTAGTGTTTTTCGATACTACAAAAAAATGAACCAAAAATTTAATTTACGGATCTGGTATGTCTGTGAAGTAAATGTCAAAGCAAGCTTTCGAAATAGAGGAACCGAAATTGATTGGAAATCATGCAATTTCTTATGAGATTTTGTGTTACTGGACCACCAGTAAATGCCTTGTTTTCGTAGATATAATTATATTTCATACTAACAAAATAATATTAGACGCAGAAAAAAAGACATGCACTGGAGATGGTACATATTATTGGTTTAACATATTATGGTTGTAGACAAATATAAAATTTTTGTAATGAATGGAATTATGTTATTGCAAACCTGTTTATTGGTTGCATTAGCCGCACCACAAAGTTTCCCTAACCATATTATTTGGTTACAACTATAAAACTATTATCCAGAACATGTAATTATTGCCGCAACCATAATTAAGCAAAAAAAAATTTTTGCTCGTATATGAGTTTATTTATATGTACTTGTGTTACATTTTCTTAATTAAATTTATTAGACTTTAATATTCTCTAGAGAAATTTACAATAATGACATCATGCCATGTGCTTATGTTTATTTAATTTTAAAATTTATATACTTACAAGGAAATAGCAACGCACCCAACTTTACGAATGCACACATTTATCTACACCTATAACTTTTGGAGCTGTCATCAAATATTATTACTTACTATTTGTTTTTGATGTCAGTCTGGGTTTGTATTTGCATACCTCTTGCTATTCAGGAACACATTTTCATATTTACAAAGCTAAAGTTTATATGATATTATTAAAGATTTGCGGGATATTATGTTTTATCTATGCAAAAGTATATAGATTCCCTGCCGGCAACTCAGTTAACTAGTAATGAATTATAAGCTAACTTTTTTACAACTGGTGGTGGTTGACACTTAGATTATTTATAATGGAGATGACTGACTATTTTAACATTACGATGTCCTAGGAGGTAGTCAATTGTCCGACGTTGCATTACTTTTCAACTAACTTAAAGTTAGCTACTTAAAAGTCAGTACCCACAAAAAAAAAATGTACAAATCAAGGCTGATTTTACATTTTTCGGTGGTAATATTATATTTTATTAAATTAAATTTCACCCACTCTTTTTTTTGTTAGCCTCTGGTGGGAATCGAACCACTAAGCCTCAAGACTGGTGAGCAAGCAGCCAACTTAACCCACTCTGTCATCGCAACATTTAAAACGAATGCGACAATAGACAATTTAAGAGTTATTTACCGTGTATGTGTGTATGTTATTATTTGAATTTTGGGCTAACTCTACACTACGTTTCAGCTAGCTTATAGCCAGTACACAAGAAGTGTATCGATTGTATTGTAGCTTATTTGAAGCTAGTCCATAAAAATTAACGTAAAGTGAATTATTTTAGTAGTCGACTACTCAATGTCCGACATGGGTGAACTATAAGTCGATTTTATTTGTAGTCGACTACCAATTTGTTGGCAGGGTTTGTCAAGCATTAAAATCAGTTTTTAAGAAATGAAGACTATGTGGTCCTTTTTTGATGATAGACCTGCGTTACAATAAGTTCGACTAATGATTAAAGGCAAATATTCTAAAACAAAAGCACCTCCGTCTAAAAGTCAACTGTGCTCAATTAAGCAGCGCTGTTAATTGGGGACGTTGTTAAAACCAGTTAGCGATATGTGCTCGCACATACATATTTATGTGTAGTTGTACGATTACATAAATCTCCAAACAATGTATAAGTAAAATATATTTCAAATACTGTTAAAACTAAGCAGAATAAAACAAACTTTGCAAACCTATAACGTGTTACAGTACATTTTATGTGCATACATTAAGAAGATTATAAGGGTCAGAGATAACATCAAAGAGAAAAAGGAATAAAATTAAAGTCATATTATTACCAATATAATTTTCATTAATTTAATAAAGTCTTAAAAGCTGTTGCAAAATAGCATCAAAATCTAATCCTTAGGATATAGGTTTTTTAAATGTTGTTTGGTTTTTGATGACACATGCTATTCTTTTTCTGTAAGCTAATGAGCTGCTTATTACGGATTCTGTCAGAAATAACGTGTGCTTTACATGTAAACGCATAATTTTAAATAATATGTTGATTCTGTACTTAGTAAGGGATCTGTTTAGAAACTAGAGATGTGCACGTGAGGGTTTTTTTGCTTACGTTACGCATTCTCACGTTCAAAATATGTTTCCTCATGTACTTTCACGCACGTAACTTTGTTTGCGAAATTTCACGAACGAAAAACGATACAAATTCTCACGAACCATCAGCGATAAGAGCCTGAGTCTTAAAATATAGTTTTGAGAAAGCAGTGCTTTGAATGCAGAGCAATTTCTTTGTAGATATGAAAATGGGCAATTTAGTTTTTTGATAGATCAAAGATTATAATATTAAAGAATTCATATATGTTTTCTAGGACCGTTTAGGGCTTATTGCAAATTTTATAGGACATTTATTAAGGATTACTTCAATTCTATTTTGTTTGTATAATTTCAACAAGTTTTGTCAGAGACATCAACTTGAAATTCACATCAATATGGAATTCTATTAATGGAATACTGTAGCTCATATAACTCTCCTTAAGTCGACCTTTGTTGTTATAGACATATATCAGTTACGCAAACTATATTCAATTACGTAACTTTGCTTCCTTTTTAATAAGTGCTCATTGCTTCAAAAGTCCATTATTACCTGCAGATTGCCAGTATTTCGAAAAATCGTAGCTAGTACTAATTTTTATTTTTATCTATGATGCAATTTAATTTTCAATATGACTGTTTTCCATACAATTTTCTTTGCAATATACAAATTTTCCAGAAAGAAAATAACAGCAAGAATTCTTCTTATATATATCACATATAAATACATATCATAGTTTGCTCATCATCATTTCATTTTGTTTGCAGTTCAAAAGCATGAAACAAGAAAGTTACATAACAATAATCATAGGTTTAAGCAATGATTTAGTTTTTACACTGCGTATAGCTTATTGGGTTATAATTAATCATAGAAATATTTACAACGATTTTATTGCTTCAAGGCAAATCGACATAGGCCAATGTAATTTTTTTTTGGAAATAAAACAGTTTCCAGTTAATGTATAAATATAACAATTTTTAGTGCATATATTCTAACATAAATTAAAAAATTATTTTAAAAAATGTATTTATAGAGAACACAAGTACTCAAAATACAAAATACTCAAACAGTATTTAAAATACCAAATACTAAATACATTAATGAGGCATATTTAAAATACAAATGCAAAATACGTATTTGTATTTTAAATATATATATTTCAAATACATGTATTACAAATACTGCCCAGCCCGGACTATAACCCATTCTACGCTCACGACATCGTCGAAGTCCGCGTTCTTCTGTTTATCTTAAACGAATACGAGATAACTGATTTATGTTTTTTTGCGAACAAAAAAATTTATCACGCTTATATCCATTCCCAACCTTTTTAATTCATCTAAGACGTTGAACTGCTAAGCCAATTCCACTAATTTTTCTTTTAAATCCTCTTCATATCTTACCTTAGGTTTGCATACATAAAAAAATTTACCACACGGTCTGCTGTGCCATTTTTTTGGCATTGAAAATTAGTAGTGCATCGAAATGCAGATCAAGTATCATGGTTGGGTGGTTAAATCTCAAAACCTTATAAGTATTTAAATATAATGTGCTAAAGTACTTGCTTAATAATTATATAATAAAGCAAACTTTTTACCTAAATATATTTTCATTCCATGTTATCTATTACTGTACGTTTTATTGTTAACATTTCGTTTTTTTATTTACTTCAAAAGTAAAAATCTCGTTGGTTACAAAATTGTTTGGTCATAGCGTATTTTATTGACCACTCATTTATAATTGCAAGTGCTTTAAAGAAACTTTAGCATTTGTTTATGACTTCCTGCTTATTGTTGAGCTATTAAGTGTAATTGCACTTCAGTAAAAGTTTTGTGCTGGAAATAAACAAAATTAATTTCATTGTTATTATCAACTGTTAAGCGCGAAAAACTGACGTTAGTATTGTTGGCTTTCTCCTATAGATACTGAAACCGTTTTATTTCGACTAAAATTTTAGGTCAGTTCATTTGAGATGTTTTGTGCATCAATGTTCATAAAAGTATTTAGGCTATAGAAGTTATAAAAGTGATTATGGTAAATAAAGTTTCATGTTAATAAACATGAAATTAAATATTAATTAAAATAAATAACACTACACAACAAATGGAAAAAAAAATTCTGACCAAGGTGACCACTACATTTTTTTGATGTGTTATGCTTTTCTAAGTACGAAAATTATAAAAATTTAAAATTCTATGGATCAGTTTTTTTTTAGAATTTTTTTTTTTCCATAACATGAGATTTTCGTAAAGGTTGATCCAGACCTCTAGTCATAACTGATGAGTTGATTACCATCAACGAAATGGCGACGGCATATTGACGGCTGTAGAAGACAGAAAATATTAGGGTATATTTCTGGAAATAATTAATAGATTTCAATTGGCTCTTAAACCAAATAAACAAGTTCATTTGTGAATCGTAAAAATATAATTTTAGGCTGTTTAAGGATTAAAAAAAAAATGCAAACGTTATATATCAGATTCCTATGTAGACGATTTTAAAGTACCTAACATTTCGAAAGTAATAGAAATTTTTGGCGGCAAAATATATGCTGTAGTGGTATTATAGATATACATCGAGAAGCCACCAGTATAATTGATGATCGCAATTAATCTAGTAATCTAAAAAATAAAAAGCCGCAATATTTGACACCAGTTAGCTCTAAATTTTTTTGTTATCCAAATTAAAAAAAAAAACACTTGTTAGTCTACAATTGGGGCCCAGTTTCTCAAAACTTACAATAAAACTAACTTTGTTGTTTTTTTTCCTTTTAATAAAAAAAAAATAATAATATTTCATAACCGCATATTTGACTTGTAATATACATTTGTAAAATAGGTAAAAAAGGGCTTGGTGTAATATAATGAAATATATACTAAATTTAAAAACATGTTAAATCTTTACTTGGCACTCTTAAATTTTGAATAACAAAAATATCAATCATATGGTCCTTGTAGAAATGTTTTCTATTTGAAGTTTAATTGTTGTTTATAAAGTTCATGACCCAATTCCCGCGCATGTGCCTTCACTTTAAAAACTGATAATATAATTTTATTGCTTAAAACTTCAAAGTGTCCTTGTTTTAAAAAGAAAAAATTATCTGTAACTTAACACAATTTAAAATTTGAATATCTTGAGCAAACTATCTAAAAATAACAAGCTTAGTTTAAAATTACTTTGATTGAAAATTTGAGAAATCAAAATATAGATAAAAGACATGGAAAAGCTTTTTCTCATCAATTTTCAGTCTTAGTTAAGAGTCGAGCAAAGAGAATTTAATAAATATTTACACATCAATAACTCGTACTTTTTTTAAATACTTTTACAAAAGTTTCTTTTTTGTTGCCAATTATTTTACAATGACATCAGAGTTTGAAGTTATAAAACGCACACTAAAATAACTTTTCCTTATTGCTTTCCTTTCTTCACATGAAATTTTGAATCATCAATGTTTGTTGGTAAACAAAAACACAACGAGTAGATTTAGCCCTGTTTGCCCTCAACGTTTGCCGGATATAACAAATCAGACAGCTGCTTTGGAACGAATGCCCAAAGGCCGTTTGGAATACTTGAAACGTTTACTGCCATATTTACAAAATCAATCAGAGGACTGTTTGTATTTAAATATTTACGTTCCCATACAAGGTAAGTACTTGAATAAACAAAGTTTATGTATGCATAAAATTAAGCGTGTAAGTAAAAGCAATTTTAAATTAAAAAAACAAGTAAAATGTTTGAGACAACAACAAACCAAAAAAACTAAACACAGGCACAGAGCATTTGTGTTGTAGAGTATGGCGGCGTTTGTGACGTTTAAGCAGTGAACTGAGTATCTCTCAAAATCACGTAAAAAGCAGTGATTGTCGTAATAAATTTTGTAAAGTATTGAAGCCTACAAAATATTAGTTAATATATTTAATAGAAAACAACGGTTTGTTGACATATTATTTCTACATGCGTCTTCTTCAGCATTAATTTGGAAATGAATATTTCCAATATTTCCATATCCAGGTAACTTGTAGTTACCATGTGTGTAACAAGTTTTGTTTGATAGGGGCCAGACTTAACTGACTCTTGAAATTGTGTAATATATGGTCTGGCATAAAATTTTTAATTTAGTGTTAACAAACAAGCACGAAACTAGAAAAAAATTACACTAGCGCAAATCTAAAAATTTTCATAAGTTAAAATCTAAACTTAGATTTTATGAAACTAAAAAGCTACAAATAGCCAGGTGGATGTATAAACGTTAAGGTCTGCAAACGTTTCGTAAAAATTAAAATGTGATTTATACAAATTTTAAAAGGCCTGAATAGATGCAAATATTACATGATTTTGCTCATTAGTGTGACAAACTTCCCAAAATTTGCAACATCTTAAAAAGCAGACAACAGTCGATATGCGTACTTCTGTACAAAGTTCTCAGAAAATTTGCAAAAACACATAAGAAGCTTGCAAAAACCTTACTCAGATATACATAAATGACACAGGACGATCAATCCTACATTTTTACATGTTAAACTCTTTTCGAAAATTTATCAGCTTTTTGCGCTGTTTGTTGTTATTTTTTTTAAAATTATATTATGTCTATTTTTAGCTTGGCAAATTTTTCGCAAATATCAATCTTATTGTCCTCTGGCCAGAAGCATCTGTGCAGAATATCTGCTGGATTTTTTTCCAGTTTTATAACTTTAAATGAGATAGTTTTTGTCATATTTTCTTATTACTTCCTATATTATTTTGAGCTCAAAAATAGTGCTCATATAAATATTTATTTATTTATTTATTTATTTATTTATTTATTTATTTATTCATTTATTTATCTATTTATTTACTTATTTATTTATTTATCTATTTATTTATTTATTTATTTATTTACTTATTTATTTCTTTACTTCTTTATTTATTTATTTATTTATTTATTTATTTATTTATTTATTTATTTATTTATTTATTTATTTATTTATTTATCTATTTATTTATTTATTTATTTATTCATTTATTTATTTATTTATTTATTTATTTATTTATTTATTTATTTATTTATTTATTTATTTATTTATTTATCTATTTATTTATTTATTTATTCATTTATTTATTTATTTATTTATTTATTATATCGTTTAAAAATTTACACGCTTACTACGTACAACTAACTCAACAACTATAGCCCCTTAACCATTGCAAATGCCGTCAATGATCAGAATGGTGGCAAGAAATGGCAACAGTAGATGATCATGATTCTAAGAGAATCATCTTCAGCGATGAGGCACATTTCCACTTCAGTGGATCCGTCAATAAGCAGAATTGCTGCATTTGGAAAAATGATAATCCAAGATTGCCAAAAAACCAACGAACACAAAAAGAGTGATTGTTCGGAGTAGTTTATGGGCTGGCGCGATAATCGAACAGTATTTTTTTTTTTTTGCACAAGGACAGGCAGTGACTGTGAACAGTGTGACAACGACAATTTGTTATAGTCCAAGTTAAAAGATTTGGATGAGGACGATACGTAGTTTCAACAGGATGGTACCACTTGTCACACAGCAAACGTAACAATGGCTCCTTTGTGCTACAAATTCAACGGCCGTGTTATCTCACGTGGTGTCGAAATCCATTGGCCACCAAGGTCATGCGATTTGACACCGTTGAACTTTTTTTTTTGGGGCTACTTAAATGAAAATGTGTACGTTGATAAGCCATCAATAATTCTAAAGAAAGCTAAATAATGGAATAATTCTTGCATTGAGCATCAATTAGGCCTCAGCGTCATCAAAAATTTGGACCATCATTGGAGATGAGCCGCTGAGGTCGCAGAAGCCATTTAACTAATATTTTGCTCTACACAGAACTGAACTATATGCCAGTATTATGATAATAAAAATACATGACAAAATTTTCTCAATAATTTCTGTTTTATTTAAAATCAACATCAGCCCTTAAAATTTAACCACAGTTTATTATTCCAAGTCTAGATAGACCTCCTTAATTGTTTCCTGACTTTTATAGCAATAAATAATTAAAATCTATTTTTGAGTTTTTAAGAACTCTTTTAATTTTTGCTACTTTCAAATATACAAAGCATAGCAACCAACGGTACTCGTGGCAGAAGTTTGGCAAGAAAAGTAAAAGTGTTGTGAAACTGTTTTCATGTTAAAGGTTTGTTTGAGCATTTGTGATTCTCATGGCGTTCAAGGGAATAACAGAATATTTAGTAGAGTTTCAAATATCCTTTTAAGTTTTTAATGTGCCACAGAAAAGTAAAATTGCATCAACTAAATTTCCATTCAGACCCAGTATAATAAAAAGTATAATTTCTTGTAATATCTTTTGATTATATGATTAGTCGACAACATGTGAAATATAGTAGGTTAGAAAATTAATAATCTAAGAGAAATTGTCAATACAAGTACATTATAAGGCAATAGATTTATCATATTTACAATTATAAAATAACTTTTTATTTTGAGTTAGTTCAAAAATAATTTAAGAATAATGAAAATCAAACCGTCAATTGGCCAATTTTAGCTTCTGAAATCTTCAAAACGATAACATGCTTTTAATTTTCTCTTAAATTTATTTGAAGAAAGCTTGAGTAGCTGAAACTCTACCTTAATACATACACAAAATTTTATTATACTTTTCTTACGTGTAAGTTCCGTGGACAAGAGTAAGAGGTAAACTGTCAAAGAGATAAATGTTTTAACTGACTTTCCAACCACTAAAAAAAATTATGCAAATTATTTGTCACCTTTGGAGAATAAAATGTTTTCCCACAAAAGTATACTCGTATAAGTTTAAATGTGCGCAAAAAAAGCATCGAGGCATAACACGTGTTTGCCAAACTGAGTTCTTAGGCAAATGATTAATGACTTGCTCAAGAAGGGCCAAGATGAACCAGTTTTTGCATTAACTACTATACATAAAAGTTGCATGCTGAGTCCACTGAAAAAGGGGTATTATATAAAAAGCCGTGCAAACGATTATTGCGAAGATTGTTTTAAATTTAAAATAAATTAAATTAATGCAAACATTACACAAACAAACACACTGTTAAGTATTTATTATAATTTTGAGATTTCGAATATATATTAGAAGAAATGGAGGCTTGCCAAAAATGTGAAGAAATATTCACAACATATTTCATAACTGCCATGAGGTCCATTCTAGTGAAATAAATGTGGGGCGATCCCTATTAATCTCCCCGTATCAACACTCCGTTCATATGGATAAAATTGCCACCTCATCACAATAACCAGTAATTGATACTAATATTATCGAAACTCTACAAATAATTTATTAACACATGAAACTTGGTATAAAAAACAAATAATTTGAAGTTGTAAAAATTTACGAATTCCTAAGCTAATTTGGGCATTGCAGATTTTTAATCAATATTACATATTTTCCTAAAAAAAAACAATTAAAATTTTGAAACTTCATATTAAAGATTTTTATAATTTTTTTTACATACACGAACTTAAATGTTTTTGTTGCGAAATGTTAAAACTTTCTTGTCCAGTTTGCCACTTTTGACTCCAAATATGTTTAACTTAGTTTTTATGTAGAAAAAATAAATAAATATGTTTAATGATTTATTTATTATTCAAAAACGAAAACATATTTTTGTTTCTATTGTAAAATGCATACAAATTTTATTGTTTTGCAATTTAAAGGTATTTTAATAAATTATAAATCATTGCCTAAAAATATGTTCATTGGCCACCCCCATATACAAACTTAAAATCTAAATATATGTTTGGTTTGTGATTTATTGCCCAATAGCTGAAAAATAACAAAATTCTTTAGCATACTAGTTTAATTCTTATTAAATTAGTGATATAGTAGGCATGAATATTTTATTTATTTCTGGGAGCTTTTTAGCTAACGTGTCTTAAACGAAAGGCATTGCAAGGGGTAATAACAAAGCCATTTTCAATTATTTAAGAGAAGAAACAAAAATTGGTGTAGCGTCAATTAGTTCATTCCCTGGAACTGGGTTTTAAGATAAGTAATTTTAGTTTTATCTTCAAAATCTGTTGCAAAAGTATGTTTGTTCTATATTTTATAATCTGGTTATAGAACAGGATTCAATAAAAATCCCCGCTAATATAATAAAATGTAATTCATCTATTTTAACAGTTGACAGAAGTATATGTAGTACACCCAATTATCTTTTTGCACGGTAGATACATTCCTGAGCAAACCACGTAAAAGAAAATCGAGTAAAAAATAAATACACGATATATAAAAAATTATTGGATATGGTCATCAATCTTAAAAAATAGTGGAAGTTGGAAAAATTGTATGTAATTGCTCAGAAAACCGTGCATTAATGTTTATTAAAAACTATATGTATTAAGGAAACGTAGTAGTACGTTAGCTGTACAAAAATAGACTAAAATGAAGTGATGATAATAAACAAATAACGAAAGAACAATAAAAACAAAATAATAATGAGACAATAACAATTCAGTTATAATTGAAAAGATTACGCATAAATGCCAGTACATTTAAAACTTGAAGTAAAGATTAGTCACTTTCGGATATCAGCCATCGACGTGTATTGTAGTTTGAAATGGTATCATCAATAGATATATGAGATCAACAGGGTGATTTTTTTTTCGATGTATAGAACTATAAAATGGCATTACTGTTCAAGATGGCGACCGATTTAACAGCTGTCAAGTAATTTATTCTTAGTTTGGTTTGGCAATTTATCATAAATAGACTCATGCCTGAACAACGCTTGCAAATAGTGCAATTTTAGTGCAAAACGAGGTTGCCGTTGTTCGTGATTTTCATAAGCGAAGTTTGTTTAGCGATGAAGAGCACTTCTGGTTGAATGACTACCTCAACAAACAAAACTGACGCATTTGGAGTGAAGCTAATCCTCATCCAGAAAAACTGATTGTTTGGTGCGCTTTATGGGCTGGTGGAATCATTTGTCCGTACTTTTTCGAAAACGATGATGGCCTCAACGTTACAGTTTTTCATTAATGAATTGAATATTTATGATGTCCAGGAGATGTGGTTTCAACAATACGGCGCAACATGTCACACAGCTCGTGCCACAATCGATTTATTGAAAGACACGTTTGGTGACCGTCTAATTTTACGTTTTGGACCTGGGACTTTCTGTGGGGCTATGTAAAGTCATTGGTCTATGCGGATAAGCCGCAAACGCTTGACCATTTGGAAGAAAAACATTAGCCGTGTTATTATCGATATACGGCCACAAATGATGGAAAAAAATCATCGAAAATTTAACGTCCAGATTGGACTACATCCGCGCCAGCCGCGACTGTCATATGCCAGAAATCATATTTAAAATGTAATACCACAAGATTATCTTTCATATAAATAAAATTCACGTCAATCCAGTAATCCATCGTTGTTTTATTGCAACTTGATGTTCTATACATCGAAAATAATACCCTCTACATCAAACTAAATGAAGAACTTTATTCGTGATTGTTGGGCGAGTAGGTTTCAGCTGTCAAATATTCTGTTATTAATTTTGGCGTTTCTGTTTTTTTTAAGTTCCTTATATAGCTTCTTGTGTTTGTAAAAAAAAAGATATGATCTTCCATATTTTTAGCAAATTTTAAGCCTTTCTTTATTACATTAGCTGTTAAAAATGGAACTTCATCCTTTTCTTCATTAGCATCAACTTCCTTTGCTTCTACATCTGCTAAAAGTTTAAATAAATTATAATCATCCAAGGATTTTCTTTAAGCAATTCATAGATATCAAGTTTTGTACAACAAAACTTTTTTTTCTTCAACATTCTGGTGAAACGTTTTTCCAACAAGCGTTTAATGAAAATTTGCATAACTGTTTGACTGCTGTAGAACCATAATAAAATTCGTAATTGTAAATATTTTTCAAGCTTCTTCCACTGAGTCTAAGATATCTGTAAACGTTTGCTTTATGTAGTAAACTTTAAAGACTAAATGTAATTCCCTGGTGGAGAGGCAAAATCAAGCAGATGGTATTAGGAAGTAAAAAGAGCATCTTAATGGGCGCATTATCAACGATTAAAATTATTTTGAACTCTAAACCATTTTGCTCCATATATTTCCAGACTTCAGGAGCAACCACGAAAACAGTATGTGTATTTCGTGCAAAAGGTATAAATTTTGCGCATTTTGTCAACCGTGTTATTTCGGATACGTCTAAGAAAACATCATATAAAACGAGAATTTGGTGCATATACGTTTGTACTACCGAATTTAGGTAGATAGACCTTTAAAAGTCTACCGCAATAAATAACTTTATATAAAATTGTTTCAAATATTGAGTACCACTAAAGTACAACGTTGTAAAAAGTGAGATTTTGGATAATTTAGTGTATTTTAATGAGTAAAAATTATTACGATAGCAACTGAAACTCTAATAAATCCTATGTTTTATTTAAAAACTGTTTGAAATTTTTGTATCTAAAATGTAGCTGGCAAATACTTATTGCTCCAATTAAATTTTATTTGCTTTAACCGATGAAAAACAATCGAAAAATTGTATCTAATTTTAGGAACCATGTCCTTGTAACTAAGAAGTTTATGTTATTTTTTCGACCAAAATTGTGCTTAGACAAAAGTCTTAAAACAGCTTTATCACATAGAACAACATCTAGCTTTAAAAAGTTACTGGGAAAATCTACAGCACTACCAGTAATGAAAGACAGCGGTCATCAATCTTGTCTGTCTAGAAATTTTCAAAAGCTATTAGTGCAGCTTAGCATAGTTATAAATAGTGCAACTGATTTGACTCTGAGGTCGGGCTGGTTTAAGCTGAGTTCCCATAAGCAACGTGCTCAGAAAGATGTTCAAGCGGAGTGTGTCTTTTTTTCAGTTATGAATAGGAAATAAATTTACCTGTAGAAAATTTACGTAAAGAACCTAGAAATCAATTTTGATAAGGGTTGAAAACGTAACAATATAACTGTAAATAATATTTGGCTGCAAAAGAGCTCTAGAAAATAGAGTTGGCGTAAGATTCCTGTCATAAGTATTTTCCATATTATAATCACCGTAGGTTTGTCCAAGAACTGCTTATATGCCAAAAAATCGCTTTAAACCGCTAAACGAAAGTTTTCGACTCGCTTTGGCTTTGTGAATCTATTGGATGTAATCATGCAGCTGAAATTCCAGTACAGTAGAAGGTTGCTTACGGTTACAATGCCAATACCAACAAGTGTGCGGCATCCAACCCTGAAAATGGACTCCTAAGCTCAATTTACTGTGCTATTTCTAATGACACAATTAACTTAGTGACTGGCGATATATGTATATTTCGTAGCGGTCATACCGCTGGCCACCTCTTGCATATCTCTTCGGTAAATGGTGCCATTTGATTCATAACTTTTGTGAGCTAACGCTAAAGCGTTTAAAATGACGGGATATTGTGAACTACTGTCAAAACGTATTGCTTTTGATGTCGGTTATCGCTTCGCTAGATTTATGTACATCGATTTTTTTCACAGACCGCAAAAAAAGAGTTTTTATAGGTAGGGTACCATCAAAAGAGTTTAAGAACAACTCATAGGTAACGAAATGACCTCCTGTGTATCGCTTAAACGCGTATCAGCTCATCTGCAAGAGAGCAGCACAATTTGTCGTAAGTATTTATTAAATCACACACAGAGGGAAAAAGCTCGTTCCAAATTTAAATTTTCTCTACTTGATGTTAGTACGGAGCATACTTGAAAATAATTAAATTTAAGAATACCAAAGTGTACTTATAACAAATCAAATAGGAATTATTAAAGAGAATCAACCCTATTAAGGCTTAAAAAGAGTACGAAATTCTCGGGTTTATTTGTAACTAGAACTTGTGTGTGCTTCTATAAGTAATGAATTTTGTTTCCATTTTTTAATTGTTTCGTTAGCTAAATTTGTAGAGTTACTGGACTGGCAGTAGTTAGGTTCCAGGTTCAAATCAGCAAAGAGGCAAAATAAATTATAAATTATTATTATATAGAGCGAAATATTTTAGGTACGAATTTAAAATTAAATAGTCTCAAAACAATTCGATGCTTCAGTACTTGAATCAATCCGAAACTGTGTCAAAAGTATGGTATGTGCCATTTTTATTAAATCAGATTTGATCTGTGTTCAATTATTTCACAAGAGTTGATATTATACATTTAAATATTATACTTAACATTGTCTATACTTTGTTTTTAAATTAACTGAGTAAATTATTTAAGAATTCAAACCATTTTTAAGGAAGTAATTTAGTTCTATGTATTAGTTATTGTTATTGAATATTTGTTGAAAATATAAAATCAAAATACCGAATTATTTGTCTTTTACGTGAAAGAGTCGAAAATGTACCATTAACCTAAAAATTATGCAAATAATTGTACCTAATTTTTCCGCCATAATGTATGCTAAACTTTTCGCCTTTTTCATTTCCAAACATTACCAAATATTTGCATAAATAAACTTGTCACTTATTTCCTTTTTATTTTTCTCTTGTTAGTTTTGCCCCTTGTCTGCTTGCAAGTGCTGCTGCTACAAGCCAAAATTGTAATTTAGTGATGCATTTTAATATTTGTTCCAAATGCAAGAAACTCTCCTATGAGAAATATCGTAGACAAAGTTTATTTAACTTTCAACATGTTTTTCGAATACTGTACTGTACTGTGGGTTCAGGTTTCCTCACACACAAATTATGCTAAATTTTTATAAACACCGAATAACTATAAGCGCAATCATTGTTTTTCATTAATAAAAGTACTTGTGCTCAATGATATACGTTTGTGTTTTTAATTTAACATGGATTTTTAAAAATCAAAGAATAAAGTTCGAAAAAGATTGAACAATATTTTGTATGTTACTTAAGTTTTAATGGTATTTTAAGCAATTTACAAAAAGGAATGCAACGAAATAAGTATAAAGAAATTAATTTGACAAACGAGGTTGGCAACCTTTACAAGCTGCAGGTGCTGCTTCGCAAATTGTATGCCATGTTAAGTTTAGGATTTAAAACAAAAAACTAACAGAGGCATTGTCAAAATATTTTCGTAGTAGTACTGGCTACTAGCAATTTAAAAACAATGTAGTACAAATAACGGAACAAATTTTTTAGTTTCTTTGTGATGCAAGGTATCAAACCTCGATGAATTATTTATTTTTTTTTTTTAGCATATTCTTACTTTCGACTGATATAAGAAATAAGAACTTGAAATTATATATTTTTTGTTTATCAATTTTTTTCTAGTTTTTGCTGACTATTCGATGCTACTTTCGAAGAGGTTTTGAAAGTATCAACTCCTTTGCAAATTCCTGTTATTTTATTATCTGCACTATAAGAAAATACGGTCTTTTCTTCCAAAAATTTATTTACATTAGGCACGAGATTTCTTAGCAGATTACTTTGGATTATAAAAATATTTGCAGAGTCGTAATGTAATCCATAATTTAACTAAATTATATGCTATTCATTATGAGTGCAGATAGATTTTGACCATTGCATACACTTAGAACAAAGTTTGCTTTGTGGAGTATGTATTGCCAGCACAAAGATAGTAAACTAATGAAAAATTTCTCTTGCATTTGACATATCAGGTTGCTACCCAGAAACCGGTTTTATAGCCGGTTGTCCACCTGGCTATAAAATTTTACTTTCTTTCACTTAATTGACATTCGCTAAAAAGTTCAAATTGAGCCAGTTACGAATCATATAATATAAATATATTACAACATCTTAGTTCAATGTAATTAAGATTTCAGCAAAATGTTAACATATATTATTTTAACTGTTCAACTTAAAGTCCTTCTTGCGTTTTCGTCATTTATACTTTATGTAAGAGAGTGCTTATAGTAATAAGTTAATTAAAATATCAATGTGAACTTTAATTTGGCTGCAAACACATTCTAAAGAAATAAAGTACGGCATTAAAGCAAAAGGGAGTATTCTTAAGAACTTATTAAATTTTAAAATTTTTTTTTTTGCATACCAGTTAAACAAACATGGGTGCCAGCACATTGTTATGCGTATGTATGTACATGCACTAAAGAACAACAAAGCACAGAAAAAGAAATATTATACTGAACAGCAGAGAAAGCACAGCGTGTTAAGGATTACACAGACAGACTTCTTATTAAAACATCAAATATTTCTTATAAGAGCAGCACATTATAAGGTTGAAAATTATTTCTGGCATAAAAGTTCTTAACGGTTTTTTCTTTCTACTATTAATTTCTTTGTAGCTGCAGGAAAACCTTTTAATGGAAAACAAAAATTTTATGATATTTCATAATGAAAAGAAGCCAAAGATGTGTTAAAGCCTTATATTTAATTATGAAGTGGATGTAATTACGTCTGCGTTTTTCTTTGAGTTTCTTCTATGTACACTTTTTCTAATGCTCACACATATAATTAGTGTTCGGTTTTTTTTCCTCTCCTTTGCTCTTTTACGATGGTAGTTCAAGAAATAGATAAACGTATAAAAAATAAGTCCTGTGACGGAGCTTTGTAGCTGCAACGGGAAGATCTCGTGTCGGAAGCTACAAAAAATTATTACGTCATTACGTTATAAATATAAGAAAAATAACTCTGTTCCGAAGTACTACAGTAATCGATGGTGGTTAAGTTTATCTTAAAGGTTAATATTTTTAAGTACGGTGTTAAATATAAAAACCTCATATATTCCAAATAATGTTTAGTGTGACTTCAATATTTATATTATAAATTTGCAAATGTCTTACCACAGATTATTTCTATTAAAATAAGTTTTCTACAAATATACAAAAGAAATGATCTAACAGTGAAAAAATATCCAGGTCTATTCGGGAATTCGCTTTTCACTTCATCACTGTCGAATGCACACTTTCGACGGCTCGACATCGTTAGATTTTAAAATACGTGCGAAGAAATATCGTTTGCAGTAATCGAATTTTAGTGATCTCCAATAAAAACATAAACAACATTGAATAACAGCTGACACATAAAATTAGAAAAAATTAATTTAAACAAGCGAAGAAAAATTAAATAAAATAAATGGATTCCATTGCGTATTTTTTAAATGAAGAACATCAAAACCTCAGAAGCGAAAAATTTAAGAAATCAGACGTTGGATATATTGTTGTGGTGATGTTTGTTTTTTAGACCTTGGCAATAAAGCAGCAATACATTTTATTTAATTAACAAAAATTATACACATACTTGTGTATAATTTGCCCACAATATTGATAATTTGCCCACAATTTATTTTTATTTTACTAATTATTTTATTATTTAATCAACGAATACGCGGTAAAATTGGCGTCGAACAAAAATCACGCTGAACAATGGTGATAGAGTATTTTAGAATACATACGATGTGAAAGAAAACATATGTTTTCTGTTTTTTCACTCTGATCTCTAATGTATTTTAGAATAGCAAAAAGCGAAACAAACACGTATGTATGTATAGTGAAGGTGACTTCCCGAATAGACCTGATCATCAAATACTAATTTTTCCATATCACTTTTTATTTTATTCTCAGTGCTATGTATAAAGAAGACGTAAAATTTTATAGACACAGTTTGGCTGCATGTTTTTCCTATATGACAGCTAGTTCACCGATAGAAAAATTAAAGATACAATTTAGTGAAAAAAAGCGGATACGTGTTTCAATTTATGACATTTTTGTTTCTTTCAATACTTGTGATCAGTCGAGATGTTTCTTGTGGCAGGAGTTACAGAACAGCATCACTACCTTTTGATGAGAAAAAATAGTCAGGTTGTCCAATTGTATCTATAGTGGATTCAAAAACGATGTAAAGGCTTTAGTGCCAGGAAATCTAAGGTTTTGTACTCAAAGTAGAGTTTGTCATCTAAGTTGTTGGCAGCATTACTCTTGTGGTACTTAAGTATCAATTTGTTTATTTTTTGATGCCTCACTTACTTTTTATGACACCATTTATAAGGTGTGTCTACAACGATTCGATAGTCATAAAATTTTATGTACTTCTTAAGAAGGTATTACTGAATTCGATTTCAGACTTTAGTTTTGGTTCACTTTGACCTTTGTCAATCTTGGGATTTTTATCTGAATAAAAAGCATGTTTTATTAATCAAGAGTCCTTAAAAATATTTAACATTAATGCGGCTTAGGAGATATTGAACGAATAAAATTTCATACAAAAAACATTGAAAAGCTCCTTTAAATTTTACCACTAATCTTAATGTGTTTAGGAAAACAACTGATCATCGTACCAAAGATATTAAGAGATGAAAAATCTTGATTTATTGTTTATTTTATTTTTATTAGAAGTTATGGAACATTTAAAATGATCATTATGTATACAAGGATAATGTAAGAATTTCTTCCAGTGAAGTTTTTTTTCAATTTGGAATCGAACTTTTAAGACCTTTTCTACGCACCCTAGTTAAGAAAATACTCATTGAACAACGTAGATGTTTCTGAGTAATTAAAAGCAATTTGAGCTAAATAGTTCACATTTTGGTTTAGATGCTTGCCCAAAACAAAAATTTGGTTAATAAAAAAATAGAACATAAAAGAATATTAATAGCGTTATCCTTACTTCTTCAAAAATAAGACAAAGAAGACATCAAAGACATTTAGCAGGGTGGACAACTACTTGATATGAAGCCACCACACTTTCTCGTCACTGTGCCACCCAAGTTGTTTTATATTTTCTGTCTAAATTTTTAATTACATCAATTTTAATTAAAATAACTGTTTAAAAAACTATTGCTCTTAATCAGTTTCAGAATTGAGATATTTTTTTTTGTGATAAGACGGTAGTGATCAACATTTTTAGAAAAGGCAAGAAAAGTACGGTTGACGACTTATGCTAGGAACACAACTGGGACGAACGACGAATTTCGCCCAACACGACGAATATGCCGGTTAAAATTCGCTGCCTAAATTCGTCGTATGAAGCACAATAACAACGAAAAACAAAAACATCTGTTATAATTGAAAAAGTTGTTTATGGTTTGTTCAAGGATAAAAAATTAACAGGTGATGGGGTGAGCATATTAAAAAAAATTTGCTGCTAAAACATTTAGTAGCATTACCCACAATAAAAAATTAAACACTACAAACATGTTTTATAATCTAATATGTTCGCTTTTTATTTTATATGCAAAAAGTCAAAGCTTAGCACTTAATATAAAAACTATTAAAGTAAAAAATTAACAGTTTTTACTAAAACACTTGAAAACTAAAACCAAAATGGCCACATGGTACTGATTTGTTCGTCGTTCGCCGGCGTAAGAAATAGAAATAAATCTATTTCAAGTTCGCCACGTGCAACGAATTTCGACCGACGCGACGCTGTGACTATGTGCATTTTCATATACACCAATATGTTTTATTTTCGACGGCCAATATTCACTGCGAAAAATTCGTCATTCGTCCCAGTTGTGTTCATAGCATTATTGGCTGCAGAACATACTATGGCTTTTTCACTTCCATCACGACGAACAAAATTGTTTCGAACCAAAGTAATTACTAATTGCACACTGGTTTTAAGCATCTTACTATCTAAAATTTTCATTTCTGAATGTCCATGTTGAATCTATTGAATTACTTTAAATTTTATCACTATGTTTTGCTGTTGCGTACCAACATCCAATTGATTTCCAAATGATTTTTGTCTTTGCCCCGGTCCTAGCAATTTTTAAGGCTAAATTATGCTCTAACTTTATGAGTTTTAATCATAAATCACTTTATCGGGCTTTATTTTGAGTTTACTTAGTCAAAACTAAGAAAAAGGTTTTTGTGGTAAAATTAAGGGCAAACTATAAAAGTAAAATTGAAAAGTTATTGGGGAAATAAAATCCAATAAAGGCCCGAAAAGCAATTAAAAATTGTAAATCATAAAGTTTGACTACAAAGTAGAATTATTGTTCACAAATATGGAAAAAAATACATAAACTGTTTTAACTGAACAACTTTTTAAAAAGAAAATTCAAAGTTGCATGTGGATCAAACCCGAAAAATAAAGCCACAACAAATTTATATGTGTATATAAATATAAACTTTTTTCACGGAAATGGATTAAGGTAATGAAATTTACAAGTGAATTTAATTTAGATGTACACAAAACCCCCTCTAGTCCAAGCTTGCCACTTTTCGCAGCACAAGATTTGATTTGTCCGTGCAGGAATGGCTATCGCATTTCGTAATATGCTAACGGGATTCACAAAGAAAACTTTAATTTTTACACTTGCTGAACTGACACGATGCCTCACTTACATTAACATTAATTGTTTTTATATTTTTTCTCGTTTTATCTTTAACATTATATTCTACAAAAACCACAAAATTTCAATAAAGTGAAGTAAAACTCACAGACGTTTATGAAGTGTCATATACACACAAGCACACAGCATACAAAACCAATCAGGGAAAAAAATGTAGGGTCTTAAATGCTGGTGTCAGGAAAGATTACGCTTGCCCTTTAAAATGAGTTGTTGAAAGAAGAAGTGGAAAAAATCTATAAATTAAAAACACTCCCATTGTTTGATTTTATTACCCAAAATTTAAAGAACAACAAAAGAACCCCTTTTAAACAACTCCTTTGCCCGCAGTCACAGGCAGTAATTTTTTCATAACCTTGTCCCTCTTTCTACACATTAAAAACCGCGAAATCGTGCACTAACATTTTATTTGGTTAAACCTTAAACAATCAATTTTATTGAACGCTAAACCCAAAAAACCCAAAAAAAACGCAAAAGGACCTTTTTCGACCATTTTGTGCAGTAACAGCAACCTAATTTATATGACAAAGATATAGGTTTTACAAACCTATAAGTTACAAAGCAAACTTAGGAGAATTGATTTTTGTTTCAGAATTTTTTACTTAAGAATTTTCTTTTTGCTTACAACAGAGCATTGGCCTGAAACCAAAAGGCAAATTCAGCACGGTGAGGCTGACAAGAAAGTGAGACCAAAAAGAATTTTATTTCGTTTTGGTTTGCCCATTTTAATTAATTCCGAAAGAATTTGACTTGCAAATGCATGTCAGTGGCATTGATGTCTAATAAAATGAATGCTGCTTCAAATTTTCTATGAGAAGCTAAAATAAAACAAAAAGTTGTGAGAAATAAAAAGGTTCGATATTTAGAAAGAATTCTGGTACACTATACTTTTTATATAAAACATTGTTGAAACACATTTTACAACAAATATTTCATATAAAATATTTTTTTAAATGTATTTGAGCAACCTTTTATTTTTTATGAATACCGGTGTTAAAGTTTGCACTTTACAAGTGTGTACAAAATTATTAGTTCAAAAGTAATTTGACATTTAGCTTTGAATTTTATATTAACGTTAATTTTTATGCTTTTGGCTTTAAAAACTCAGTTTAAAAAAAATAGGTATGATGATATCAATAAACATCCAAAATAGCATTTTTATATTTAAAAAAAATGTTTTTAATTTTTTGTTTAGCTGAATTTTGTGACTACTTTTTTTAAATTAACCAGGTAGATATTTAGAATTTTTGTTGACCATAAGTTTTGTCCTGCGTTCTCGCGGTTTATAAAAAAAAAAAGACTTTTGTCTTCTGTGGTTGAGCTTTTACTAACTTTATTATTATTCTTTCAGAACTTCAACAGATTACAATTTTGGTTTTTTAATATAATTTTGCTTATGAAGTAAAATTATGAACTTAGTTTTTTCAATACAATTTTGCTTATATTTAGGGCGCAAAACAAACAAACATTTCGTGGAATTCTATGCAAGTGTTTTACCTGCACAGACAAAAGAATTGAATTGCATTTTCGTTTGGGAACGGAAATGCAATTTTTTATTGAAAATTTAAATTATATTAATTTTATTAAAATAGAACAAAAGTTTAACATTTCGTAGAATTCCGTCTGCAAGTGTTTCGCTTGCGTAAATGAAAGTATTGAATTGCATTTTCGTTTGGGAACGGAAATGCAATTTTTATTGAAAATTTAAATTATATTAATTTTCGTTACGGAAATAACAGGTGGTACCGTAACACATAATCAAAATCAAAAGTCTAAAATTTTGAACACAAAAAAATAAGGGCAAGCTTTAAAGATTTATAAGCTGAACGACAACAAGCTGTTTCGTGTCCACCGCAATACACAAACCAAAATTGCTTTGAAATTAGCTAATTGTAAGTGTGGAATGTTAATTGCAGTATTTAGCTTTTCTTTTTCCTGGGTACTATATGTATGTAAAGTTGGCAAAGACAAACTCACTTCAGATAGAATTCAAATTATGCTTTCACTTAAACATACGGAGATGTTAATGATGCCTAAAATGAATTTCCAACATAATAATTCAATAGGTAGATATACGCATATGTATTAAAATCAAGTATCAGATTCTATTGATTTACAGTCCATTTTTATAATATAATACTTTTAATAACTTACTAAGCTGTAATTTAGTTTTACCTCTTCAAAATTACCTTTTTCAGCACCAATAAGCAAAAATATTTGTTTGTTCGATCGTCACAAAAATACCATTACATATAAAAATTAAGTAGAAACCAATTAAATATGATTCAAAAAATATAGCAAATATATTCCAAGCAACAAGAAAACTAACAGGGCTAAAACCAAAAGTCGATCAATGGTCAAAGTCAGTAATGCCTTGTTCATACATGTATTTCTAATTGAGATAATATTCAGTTTATTGACATAATATTTTTGGCGTTCATACATACAAATATTGCGCTAACTCAATTAGTATTTGACAGCTGAAAAAAAGTTGTTGTTTTTGTTTTGGTAGTGAGAAAAAAATAGTAAAAAATATTTTCCAATAAGAAAAATGGAAGAAAAACTACCTTTTATTAAGAAGATTTTAGTGTTGTACAATAAAAATATGGAACTTGTACAAGTAGTGCGTTCATGTTATGACTCCAAAGCGGCAATAATAAAAAAAAAGTGAAATAAAAATTTGGAAATGCTGCAATGTTTTTATTTTTATTGTATTTATTTTTTATTATTTTGTTTTGTTTGCTTTTGTTTACATTTATCACGTCATTCATTTCGCGTTGTATACTTTTGCTTATTAAACACATCTTTTACAGTGTTGTGTTCCATCTTTTTCTCAATATTCAAAGCAATATAGAGTTTATTGAGCAATAACTTTATTGACTTTTTGTATGGAATATTGAGCTCAATAATGGACTTTATTGCGATTACCTCAATAAAGGCGCATGTATGAACATGGTATAACCAAGAGCTCAGAAATCAGTACGGCTATATGCTGCTGATTAAAAACAGTGTAATATCCTATGACACCTTAATGAGCTAGGACCTAAACAATATTCGGAAATAATGTTTTGAATATTGTACTAGTACTTAATGGATCTCACTGCATTATATAGTGTGCATACTTACCTCTAATACCATCCATTTAGCAACAACTAACCCAACGATTTAATTAATGCAAAACGAAATGTATTATTTTAGTTCTTAATGTTTTCTGTTTTTTTCAGCCGTCTATATGTCGCCGATATTTAAGGCTTTTTCAGTCCACGGCTGAGTTGATAAGCATCAACGAAATGTTATCGACATATCGACTGCTCCTTAAGACAGAAAAACTTAAGCTATATATTCAGACCTAAAATAATAAATTTCAAATGGCTCTTACAGCAAATATTTAATTAAGTTCTTTTTTGAATATTCAAAAAAAAAAGTTTACTTTTTGATACTTTCAAGAATTCAAGTTCTGGTGGTCAATGGTCACCCGTTGCAAGGAAGTGCTAAAAAAGTAAAAGGGTTGCCATATGAAAGATATTTTTTGTATTAAAAGTTTGTTTGAACATTTTTCTTTTGTGCATGAGATTTTTTTAATAAATGGTTCGGTTTTAAACATAATTTTAAGATTTTTTGTGTCTACTTATGAGTTGATTAGCATCAACGAAATGTAGGCGGTATATAAACGGCTGAAAAAGACAGAAAACATTAAAGTTTATTTTGAAACCTTAAATAGTATTTACATTTCAATTAGCTTCTATAGCGAATAAACAATCAAGTTCGTTAATGCAAAACTTTAATTTAATTTGCAACGAGTAAATAAAATTGACGCATTAACCTGTTCTGAATTTTTTATTAAGACTTGCATGCAGATTAACCTATAATTCTTTGACATATTATAGAAGGGATCATAAAAATGTAGATTCGCTCTCATAAATGTTTACAGACTATTTCGTAAATTAAACAAAACTCTAGTAATCGATTCTACGTCCCTCCTAGTGGGGTCAACTGTATGACTCAATTCCACCAACATTTTTCCGAGGACTACTAACTTCTTGTTTACCGTCCTAATAGACATTCCTATACAAGAATAAAATTGATATAACATCTATATAGACGTTCTAACTTTTTGCAAGCTGAAGTTGAAGGGATCAAGTATATGACCATATTCCATTTAATATTTCTCAGGCCAGATTTTCGTTTTTTTGAAACATACATCTTAACTGCTCTACTTATGACAAATTTCATACAAAACTAATTTTATAGATTTTCCCTTCATTATCAAAACTAGTCCTGTCGTGCCAGTGGAGAAAGCAAATGTGTTTCACACGAATCTTGTTTTATTTTTTTTTCCTTAGTTCTAACTCGTTGCGTATATCACAACGGGACATTTCTGGGGCCCGCATTTTATAATTCGGGAGGCTAATTGTATGACCGACCTGTATAAATGATTTTTGTCAGAAATGTTTTTGAAACATAGGATCCCCCTGCACCCTTTTCTAATAGGACATCTCTTAACTAGGTACAGGGAGCTTCTGGTGTGCATAATGATATGACTCATTCCCATTAGATTAGCTTCGTCATTATTTCTTCAGAACATGTGCACTGATTCTCAAGATGGTTCCAATGTAAAAATGTACTAAAGCATATATATATGCTTCAGATAAAAAACTATTACTTCAATAACTTTAATGTGGTTCTTATAAAAACAGACTTAGCCTACAATAAAAAAAAAACAAAGTTCAATGCTTTTGTACTTAGATCAATCCCAAGTGGTGTTAGAAGTTCGGTAAGTACAGATTTTCTTAAGTCTAGTACCTTCTGCCTAATTTAAGTACGAATTACTCAATCACTAAATACTTAATTTTAGCCATATTCAATCCCAGTTTTGAACTTAATCCTGATTTCGGATTAATTGTAGCCAAAATCTGTACTTAAAAACAATCACGTGGTACCTAAATTGAAAATAGTCATATTTATCATACTGTCTGACTTGGGACTGATTTAAATACGGAAGGATTCAATTTGTCTTCAATTGATTGAACGTTTCTGAAATCTATTCCAAATTCATACATGAAATTGTTGCCAGTCCAGCCACTCTACCAATTCAGCTATCGTAGCAATTAAAAAAAATTAAACAATATTCAATACTTATACAAGCACACACAAGTGCTCGTTATAAATACAACCAAGAATATCCTACTCATTTTTAACCATGACAGAATGGGTGCTCTTTAAGAATCCCTATTCGGCATGTTTTAAATATACTTGTCTGTTATGCTTACTTATATTTTAAGGCACTCTTAGTACTAAAATCAAGTAAATAGAAAAAACTTAAATTTAGAACGAACCTTTTTTCTGTGAATATTCATACACAGCTTTGCTTTTTGTCTGCTATCGAATTGCAATTATTTACGTGTATATTACTCTCATGCTTGTATTTTATAGCATACTTTTTGGAGCCTGTCAAAAATCATATTGTTTATGTTCAGGACAGAAATGGTATAATTTTCTTATCAAAGTATTTTACGGCACTGCAGGCAAAAAAAAAATGAACATCTGAAAGAACATTTGAAACTAATTAAGTGTAAAACTTAGAGATTAGAAATTAAGACTTCCTTGTTTGGTGTTTCTTGTTGGATTTGCAAGGAGACGAAGTTCACTCACCGCACAGAAAATAAGGGAACACTGTATACGACTAAAATAAAACTCCTAGCATTGCCAACTCATTATCTTTGGAAACTTAACAAGCAGCAGCCAAGATATAAGATAAGTGGAAGGCAATTGTATTAAGATATCGAAGCAAGAAGCTGTAGTGATGTAGTTATTGGCTGTACGACCTTAAAATGGTGTAAAAAAGTAGCAAATCATTTTTAATGGCCAGAAAAGTAAAGTACAAAAATACATAAGAAAATTGTTTTCCACACTAAAAAATAAAGCAAAAATATAAGGGAAATACATACAAACCCACGTATGTGTGTTCGTATGTTCATACGTATCCCATAACAAACGACGAAAATAACAAACTGATAACGACAAAAACATACATATGTATGAACTAAGGTCTTTCTTCCTATTGTGATGTATTTTTTCTTTTTGAAAAAACGTTCTCCTTAAAGTCTTTGCTGGGGTTTGTATTTACTTTTTGTTTCCTTTATGTTTATTAAAATGGTCATAAATTTTAGTGTCAGTCTGAAGTGGATTAGAAATGCAACATTTTCTTTTGTTTTTCTCTACTCAAGAAAGGATGGGAAGAAAATAAATAGTTGTATTAAAAAGATATTTTTACTTGGTCAAAAGTTAAGTTATCAAAAGTCTTAAATCAAGCATTTTTTTAACAGAAGCATTGGTGTTAATTCTGCCTTAACAGATGTTGTTTATTTCATGACTAAATTTATGGCATGTCATTTTAAAATAAAGTCTTATGAATTTTAATGATTTTGTGTGGAACGGGTAAAAAGATATCTCACACGAAATCGGGTAAAGTTGCATATATGTTGCAAAATATGATTTCATTTTAGTTCTTTTGTTGCAAGCTTAACTATAGTAGACATAAATTAAATCTTTAACAAAATTTTATTTACATTATTTTTTGATATCTGGCAAGAATTTCTTTTCATAAGATTTGTCTATGCAAGATGTGTGACAGAACCATTGTGTAACATATTGATAACAATGTATGAAAACGTTTTTTTCGGTGAGGTATTTTCAATCGCCGTTTGAACAAAAATTAACAACTTTACCCATAACTGGTGGAGGAATTTGAAATAATTCTGTTAAAGTCTAGCTTACAAACATAATCTGTTTTGTCTGGCAAGGCACTCATTCTTCTCCTTTAGTCATGTATTATTAAGTATTTTTAAATTATTTAGAACTAAATTAGTATTTGGCAAACGATGTAAAGCTATGAATACTAAGTTGTTTATGTATAAACAGTGTATGTTTCCATGAGTTAAAGCCATGTCCTTCACACTGCGTTTATTTGGAAATATTTGAAAATATATACATAAGTTAATATTTTGAAAAACTGAAATACAATTAGATTTTTTTGACATTAAATGACAGGAAAATCTTTCGAAATTAGCTCTGTTTCTTTAATCCCAATTTAGGGGTTCTCAATTTGTACGAAAAGCGTTCCCATAATTTAAAATTGGGCAAATGAGAGTACAGCCCGTACTTTTTCTTTGGGCTAGTTTGGGCAAGTAGTTCAGCTGCCAGCCGTTTCAAAGAATAAACAATAACATAGAAGAAATAATTGTTTTGCGGAAACTAAAAGGAAAATTGGAAATTAGTGTGAAAAAATATTTTAAAGCATCTCTAAAAAATTGTTTATTCCCTGAAAAATTGTTGATTGTTATATTTTTATGTATGTATATTTAAGAAAACATGTATGTACATATGTATGTATGTATATGAACTTAAGAGTTCTGTTGTGTTCGTAAAAAGTTTTATGCATTTCTTTCCTTTTAATTGAGCTGTCAAAACCGTGACGCTTTCTTTTGTGGTAAAATATTTGTTTTTATTCGTTCCCGTACTTTGTTGTCTCTTATTGAGAGTAATTATAGTTTACTCTCATTTTGCCGAACTGTGCCCAAAAAGTAAAGAAACAGAGCTATAGAATGCGAAGCAAAACAATACGTGCGATACTATCATGCAAGGTGTCAATAGTGGATTTTATTTTCAGGATGCAGCAGGATTCACCGGAAAAATCTTTATGATTTCATTCCTGTTGGCAACGATACGTTCCAAGAATAAAATTGCACTGGCATTGCAGCCGCTTTGCTAGATATTGGTCGGACAGCATATTCCGCTTTCAAATTGCCATTGAATTAAAAAGTTAATAAAACTCCCACAGGTATCGTTTTAAAAACATCTGGAATGACAAAATTATTGAAAATTTGCTGTAGCATTATTTAGAATGAATGCGCTATGGTGAATAAGATATCTTTTTGAAGCCTTGGAAAGAACAGTGAAAGATTTCCGAGATAATTCAGAGTTTTTTGGTATTGCGATGATTTTATTGTCATTCGATTTTAGGCAAACATTGCCCGTCATTCCTAGATCGACAGCTGCCGATGAAATTAACGATTGTTTAAAGTCTTCATATTTATGTAGATTTGTTATAACATTGAAACTCTCTACCAACGTTCATATGCAGTTCCAGAATGATCTATTTGCTGATAAGTTCTCTAAGCAATTGCTGAAAATTGACAATGATGCAATTGTGACACTGGCTTAATAACATTGCTAAATGATTTTTGCGTTTCGTACAGTCAAAAGAAGAATTGATTAAATGTGTTTTCCTTAACATAGCACAACAATATACATGCCTTGCTTGGCTGAGTCATAGAGCAATTTTAGCGGCAAAGAACAAAGATGTTGCGAATTGGTGTCGTATAAATGTATGGATACTGTCACCAACGCAGAAGATGTTGTGAATTATCCAAAACAATATTTGAATTCGTTGGACTTACCAGCATTGCCTCCAAATTAACTCTCACAGGAAGTGGGAGCCACTACTATTATGCTTCGCAATATCAATCAACCCTGTTTGTGTAATGGTACAAGACTTGCTATTAAAAGGTTGATGGCTTATGTAATTCAAGCTTTTGTTTTAACTGGAAAATTCCCAGGCGAGGTTGTATTCATTCCATGCATCACAATGATTCCGTCTGATATTTTACCATCGGTTACCGCTAATAAGATGCAAGGCCAATGCTTAGGAATTTGAGGAGTTCATATAGAGTACTCAGTTTTCTCACATTTAATGTTCTATGCAGCACGTTAGCACCTGTTCGAAAATGAAAATAACAAATGTTGTTACCACAGAGCACTACAATAAATTTAAATTATCATTGATTTAAATAAATTCGAACTTTTTTATATTCGTTTCTGCACTGCAAAGTGGACAGTAGGTTCGCTAGTAAAATATGTATATAAACAAATTGGACTAAGTACGAGACTGACTCGCTTGGCAAGAGTTCCGTACTACCGTCCAAGTTGTTAAAGGCAGAGTGGCCCAAGATAAACGGAGTTGGTTAAATTACTTATAATTTTTTTTATTTAAGACATAACTATACTGCGCTTGAATTTCAAACTTTTTTTTTGACAGACACAGCACCCAGTGGGTAAAAGTAATTCGATTGCGCTAAATTCAGTGGTGCTAACGTTTTTTTTAGGTTAGCTCTTGTTTTTGAGATAAACCGATATTTCAAAAAAGGAGAGAATATTTTTAGTTTAATTATGAAAAATAATATCTCTCAAGTGGTAGCAATTTTCTGCTATGAATATTCGTCCTCTTTCGAACACTAAAATGACGACGATATGCACACTGATTCAAAACAATGGGTCGTTGATTTGAATAATAAAGTTCAACAATTTGGGTATGTTGTTCAATTGAATACTGCTCCGTTTTAAACTTTAGAAGTCTTCTTTACCGAAGACTGAGCAGAAAAGAAGAAAATTAAATTATAATAAAAAAGTTGTAAGCAGCTCAAACCCCCTTCGTTAATCTTGTGCCAACCTTTAGTGTTTACCTTTTTATTCTTTATAGTACTTGCTGTTGTAGACTCCATACAACTACATGCATCGTGTTAATTTTAAGCCTCTATATCTTACAGCTCAAGAGTTACAGCTTACGAACAACATATACTGTGAAAATTTTGAATCTTTATCTCTTACGGTTCAAACACTGCTGCCAATTCTCAAGTTGAATTGTATCCCCATACGAAGGGGCATTATATAAGATTTCACTTTTTGGTATATTTGGCATTTCACGTTGTGCTCAAATTTGAAGTCTATATTCAAAAGTTATTGACAATTTCAATTTCTTGTATGAGAGCATTCTTTTAATTCTTAACTTGTTGTTCCTTTGGGTATTTTTTGTAATAGAATCTATGTAACCACATATTCTCTGAAAATTTCAGCTCTCTACCCCTAATTGTTCTACAGCTAGTTTCAACTAATTTTTATAGTTTTTTGTACAAGAGCACCCATTTAGTTCTAAATTTTTCTTTTGTTTTGGATATAGAGCTTATGTAGCCACACATTTCGTGAAAAATTTCTCCTTGCTAGTTCTTATGGTTCAAAAATAACAGCTAATTTTATCCAATTTTCACAGCTTCTTACATGGGGATCCCCCTTAGTATTTAACTGTTTGTTGTTTTTAGTATTTGTTATTGTAGTGACCGGATACTGTGAAAATTTCAGTTCTCTAGCTCTTAACGTTTGGGAAGATGGGGCCTGTGATGAACGGCGGGACGTAGAAGTCTCAGTAATAGGGTTCCGTTTTACTCTACAGTATGGAACCCTAAAAATATAAAATTTTAATTTTCTCATTCGGTCTTATATTTGTACTGAAGATTTATCACGGGCATAATACTCAAATTTCTTTTAAATTTCTCTTTTCTTTATTTCTGTTGCTGAGTTAAAATGGTTTAATTCAAAATGAAAGTTTGGAAAAAAAATTCGTGCGTAAACTTTCTAAAGCCATCACGCATCAGCCATGACCTTCTTCAAATTCTTGAAAAACCATAAATAAATGCTTTCGCTTTAATGTCCTCATTAGAATGCTAATGTTGTTATTTTTCCGCTTTATTCTTTTGAAGATTGTGTGGTTATTGATTTATGATTTCAAAAGAAAAACAAGCATTAATGCTTATTTTTATTGAACAATGAAAAACAAAAATAACAGTTGGAGCATCCTATTTCCACAAGCCTATTGTGTGGGTAAATGATTTATTTATGTGACGCATTTATTTGTTACACATAAATGCGTCTATCTGTAACAAATGAATTAAAGGACGGCTTATAAAATTCCGAGAAAATCTTTTTAAACTCAATGTTAACTCAATCATAATAATAAAAGATGTGACAGATATGTTTTTTTTTTTAAGTTTAAGTGGTTTTGGCGCGTTTTTAAATACAATTTTGAAATAAATTTTTTAAACAATATTCTGTCATAAGAAATCAACATTCCAAGCTAATTATAACACCTCCTGATCTAACACTGTGTAACATGTTGACTTGCAAATATGGAAATTGAAAAGAAATATTGAGTAGCAAATTATTTTTATTTGCGTCTTTTTTTTTTTTTTCTTTCTCAATCTATTATTGATTTTCCTTTAATCAACAGTCGGTCTAGTTTGATTGCTGGTAGAATTTAAATCACTCCTTTTTCACAGTAGCTAATAATTCACTGATTAAGTAAACCAAAAGTTTTTTGTTATTTATGCCATTTATCTAAAATATATTTATGTCGCAAGCCCAATAAAATATATATTACAAGCTTAAAAATTATATGAGATCAGTGAAACTGTAGACTTGTTGTACAAACATCTTTATGGCTGCAATACTACCAGTATAAATATTAATAATAAAAACGTCGTAAATTAGTCAGTATTATTACTGAATTACTGCAAACATTCAATGAACTTTCCATTAACTAAAAACAGTCAAGGTAAATGCAAAAAATTGCCATTCTCTGGGCAACCACTTCGAAAAGCGTGCAGCGCTTACAAGAAATAAGTGCTCGTAAGCGAAATAATAAATTAGATTTATGAGTATTTTTGGATTTTCGATGGATGCTGCAAAATATAACATCTACTTAATATCATACAAATAAATTACTAAGCGCAATTTAAGGTAATTATTAAATCTTAGATGCAAAAAAATCCGGAAGTGATTGGAAATATGGGCTCCCAGTCTCAGACCATGAGCACAATTTATTAGTTTCTATTTCTGGCTGAAGCTGAAGCGGCCACAGTACTCAACATGCAGAGAAAATATATTAATATTAATTTTTATATGTGCTTCTGCCTGCCAGTAGTGAAACTATCTTTGACCCACTTGGGTCCTAAACGGTGTCGTTGTTTGAAATTATCAATATATCTACTATAACCTTAAATTATGTAAGCATGCTTTTGTGAAAATTTTATGCCACGTTACCGTATTTAAATTTAAGAGAATGACGTGTGAGGGTAGCTCACGAAGTTTCACGATGCTTCCTATCATCAAACCCTACTGCCGTTTGACATGACAATATTATGGCAATAGTATGGTTCGTTCCGATAGTATTATGATTTATTTCAACTATTTTGATTGTTGCATTCGATTATGGACCTAGCGACCCAGTGGTTATTTGTAGATCGTCTTTTCCAAAACTAAATAACGACAACTGCAATTTATTTAAATATAGTTTGCAGTAAATTTTGAAACGTGAGATGCTCTGGAGTTGGGTTTCGGAAGCTCTTTCAGAACCAATCAGGCCCCCATATTGCTTTTGATAATGAAATTGTAGTCGACATATGAGGCTTCGGAGATTGTTATATATCATCATGAACAGAATACATTAGGTTTTGATCAGTTAATGCGGCTATTGCCGTAGCGAATGCATATATAATGCAAGACAAAGTTTAATTTGATAAACAAGACGCTTAAGGTGAAAAATATACAAAACGTTGCCTTGCAGCAAAATCAAGACGAATAGTTTGCATTCCCCACTTAATACATTAGTAACGCCTTCGCAAACTCGTAAATGGGAAGAGTTAAGGTTGACGTTATTATAAATTAAATTGAATGATAAATACCCAAAAAAAAAACACATTGTTACGTATAGTAGTTGAATATTCCTTAAAATATGGCACATACAAATTGAAAGGATGTGCAAAAAACATTCCTAAACGCTGCGTAAAAGAAAACCAAATAACACTCAAAATACTTTGATCATTGAATCTGAGTAGCGATTTGTGAATTTAGCCTAAATGGATTTTTGGTTCAGGTCCAACGTGTTACATAGCTACTAATATGTCCGATTCTAAGTTCATTAATTACAATATCAAATGAACTGCAACAGTTGATAGTGATGAAAAAGTACAAGCAAGTGTAAAGTGTGTTACAGCTATGGACTCGTTTTTAGGGTTTCGTACTCATAGAATAAAAAGAAATATTATTACGGTAAGAGCTGGAGAGTAGTACATGTGGTTACCCAGCCTCACAACAGGAAATACTAAAAACAACCAAAAATTAGAAACTAAAGGGGGTCCCCATACAAGAAATTGTAAAAAATAGATCTAACTTTTTAGCCATAAGAGCTAGAAACTGCAATTTTTATGGCATATGCAATGAGATAGGCTCTACAACAACAAATATGCAAAACAACAACAAAAAAATTAGAACCACATGGTGTTCCCATACCAGAAACTGTGAAAATTAGCTAAAACTAGCTCCTACTATTGAACAAATACCAAAAGCAACAATAGGTAGAGAGCAAAAAGGTGCCCTCATACAAGAAACTGAAATTAGCTGTAAGAGTTTGAAGTTTGCACAGTTTACATGTGATAACCCTCTTTAACAACAAATACTAAAAACAACAAAAGGTTAAAAATGTAAAGAGGTATCCATACAAATATTTTAAAAGTATTTTCTCAATGATTTTGATGATTGAGTTCTTTTACATCGCTATAGTTTTTATCATAGTAGTACGAAGGACTTTTCTTTTGCACCACAATACAAAGTGATCCCATTTTTTTATTTTGAGTGGAGGGTTAGGATCAGTCTGGGTACAGACTTCGCTGACCCGAAGCACAAAGACCGCTGTGAACACTCGAGTGGAGGGTTAGGATCAGTCTGGGTACAGACTTCGCTGACCCGAAGCGCAAAGTGCACCAATCATTTTTTTTTATATTGAGCGGAGGGTAAGGATCAGTCTGGGTACAGACTTCGCTGACCCGAAGCACAAAGACCGCTGTGAACACTCGAGTGAAGGGTTAGGATCAGTCTGGGTACAGACTTCGCTGACCCGAAGCTCAAACTCCGCTGTGAATATTTGCGCCTGAGGTTGGGATTCAGTCTGGCTCCAGACTTCGCTGCCATAGAGTACAACGTTGTTTAGTGAGTTACGCAATAAGCCGACTACAGCGCTTCACGCTAGGCTGCACGTTGACAGCTTCTCATCTCTTTTTGGTGACATTCATTCAGTCAGTGAGTACGCTGCACTCACTGACGTACGTCAGTGAGTGCTAAACACGTCGCTGTTCAGCTACAACGTTCCTGTGCCTTCCTGGTGACACCGCATCGTCGCCAATTAATGCCAGCTGTCCTACGCCTCACAATCGTATCCGTATACAAGAGGCCGCTCCTGCGCTTCCCGCATCGCTGCTCCGCTGTCGCCACCACTCCATAAAACACGTGCACCATTCTTGTGCCACACCCAGGGCTACCTGCACCGCTGTTAACACCACCCAGTCATTCGGGAGCAATAAGAGAAAATTAAGTTTATAACGTACGTAAGCTCTGCGTTTTACTTCACCAAAGCAGAGATATCTTTACTGAATAACGACCCTGGCCGTCGCTGAGCTCTACCCCAGCAACCAGCGAAAAGTGTCGTTACAATATATGGACATTCAACAGTTGCATTTTTCACAAATATATATTACTTTTGTGACTATGAAGCCCTTCTCCATTGTCGATTTTTCCAATGTGCTTTTCTGCTAATAATTCTATTTATATAAAACAACTACCGATCTTGTTTTACGTAAACGTACGGACATGTGCGTGCATATTACAGCTTTAACCAAATTTCGGTCCCAGTACCACACAACTGAGAATATTGCAATTTTTACCTAAAAAATTATTTCGGGAAATTAGGATTTAAAAATCTCAATCATAGAATGATTTTGTAAAATTTTCCTCAAAGAATTGCAATAACGTTAAGTAAAATATTTTGAAAATTTAATTAATAGCTATAATAGTAAAGTACCGTAGATTTTAAGTACAGACTCGAGCGAAAAAATAATAGCATTTGCTTATATTATTTTCTTAGAGATATTCACAGTTTCATATTATTAATGCAGAAAATTATTTTGACAATGAAGATCCACAGATAAAAAAGTATGTATGGCTTAAATACAAAGAATAATTTGTCGTCAAATTCGAAAAAAAAAAACACAAAGGGGATGTTTTGCTGCCAAGAAAAAATATATAAAACCCTTACTTTGTATTCTTGAGCGTCAAAGCTCTTGAGCGACATTGAAGCGAAGATAAATGATTTGTTTATACGATTGCTAAGCATCTGTTTACTAACTTTATAAAAGAGATCAAACAATAGTTGTGTCACAAAAAAAATCCATTAACATATTGTGGTTTTTTATTTAATGCAGAATTTTTATGTATTATACACATAATTTTTACGTGTACGTGAAAAAGTTCTCCAATATACTGGTAAAATCTAATTCATATTACGAAACTTTAACTACTATAACTGAGTATATAAATAGTTTACTGGAAAGAACTAAGTAGACACATATTTTTTTTTTATAAAGAACGCAAGTCAAGATTTTTATTTGTTGAAAAAATCCTGATTTGCGTTTTTTCGTTAGAAAAAACTTACATTACCTCATAGCTAACTTTCATGCGACTTTATTATATGCTTTTTAAACCTTCAATTCCATCAAAACAAAAGATTTTAAGATTTTTGTTACAAGTATTCATTCTAGACGTCAAGTGGTTCCATGCCTTGCAAATGCATTTTTAATAAAGCCAATAGCATGTCACTGCAGATAATATTAGAATATTGTAAATTGTTGTTATTTTCTTAAAATTTAAAGCATTTTGAAATAGATGACATTATCACACTAAAACAGGCAATGTCATATAAAAATAAGAAAACATAAACGCACACGCACACACACACACACCCGGTAACAGCACCCATAAAAATCTTCATGAACATTAAACCATCTGTCGGAAAGTTAAATAATCTCTTGTTTTATTGACATATTTTATGTCATCGATTGTGCATTCAAATGAAAAAAACATTCGACAAATACATTTGTACGTAGTTAGATCTTCTTATAGTGTTTATATGCATTAATAATAACACAACAGCCATTTTATCTGAATGTCAGAAAAAAACAAGAAAATGAAAAGAACAAATAGCAACAAGAGGCAAAACATATAAAATGCATTTACAATACATATTTTTGCGACAGCAAGAAAAAAATAGATTTGTTTTTATGTACATGCACAATCTAAAAAGGAAATCTAGAAAAATCTGCAACCACATTCATACTTGCGTGTGTATGTACGCATGCATGTGCTGGCAAACAAGACAAAATGCATATGAATATGTATATGTATGTCTAAACCTATACATATATGTATTTCTCTTTAAGAGGGTGATTTTTTAAAACTTGTAGTGTACAAGTAACAATTTTTACCAACCAAGCAAGAATCCTTTATTAACCCATTGTTAACTGTTTTATATTATGGTGCACAAGAAAAGTCAATATTTAGATATAAATAAATTTTATATCAAGCCAAATTAGACTACTGTTTTCCTTGCACACAGTGAGATGTTCCATATATAAAAATAACAGTAAAAAAAAACTGAGAAACTTAAATTGAAATCACAATCTAACTGAAGAATACCTCAAAATAATGCTTGTATCGAACTTTGTTTTATATATAGCGGTTCATATATTGCAATTACTTTAAATTATTAGCTGTAAAATCTTAACTTTAAATTATTAGCTGTAAAATATAAATGTCTTAGGCAAAATCATTAAATTACCTTTAATATTATAGTTAAGTGCAAATAAAACTTGCTGCAATAAATTCAGTCAAGTGTGAGAAAATGTCTTTATTTTTACACTGCGATAAGATTAATCTATTTGTTTTGATAATGTTGTAATGAAAAATGTTTTCAAACATATTTGAAATTTAATTTCTTTTCTGATGATGTTATAGCGACTGGTTCTGATACAGATCATGTGCAAATTTAACATTTTTATCTCCTGCGATTCTAAATCGACAACTAATTTTCACAGGAGTAAATGATGAATAACATAAAAGTAATACGTTTCTCGTTTTCTTCCCAAGTTTGGACACTATAACACTATAAAACGTAACAAACCTCAGCCGTTTTTCAGCACTTGATGCGTTCCATTTTAAAATATAAATCCACTTTGCGCCAATAGTTATTCAGTCAGAACTACATGTATACTTTTTGTCGCATTACTTTTAATGACGCTAAATGAAACTGTTATTGCCTGCAACAATTGAATTGGATGGAAATAATTTGCACGCCTGATTAAATAATTCAATTTGCTCTTCTACAATAAGTACAATATTTTCAATGTTATTTTGCACAAAAAACGTTGACGATTATGGATGTTATTAATTATTTTTTTATTCATAGTCTGGATAATCTTCTCTTTTAATTGTAGTCTCGCTAAACTATTAAAACTCGCACTTTAATAAAAAATTACATAGTAAGTGCACATTTTTATCGAAAAACTAAACCCGCTTAAGATTTTACAATTTTTTAGCAGGCTACAGGTGAAGCACTATTTTTCAATTTTAAAATCTTCTGACAAAATATGAGCAGCATATAAAGATTATATACTGAAGCTGACTTCACAGAATTCCCTATAGCTTATCAGCTGAGGTATATAAACGAAGTGATAAATTTGAAATTTTCGACATCTCAGCAAATTCGGAGAAATTTATTTGCTAATTTTTCAATTAATTTTTTCCAATTTTTTTCCTGGTCCATAGCTACAATAATGTTAAAGAAAACAAATAAAAACTTAAATCGGTTTCCGAAACATAACTGTGAAAGCGATTGTATGCTCTTAGAAAATCAAGTTTATCTCAAAATATTCGTGAATTCATAAAATCCGAACGGCAGATAACATGGAAAAGCCCCAAGAATACTTCAAGAAGCTCCACATGGTAAGAAGCTAGCACTTGCTCGCCTCAAAAATGTTTCATATTTGGATTAGAATTAAGTTAAGTTAAGTTAGTAGAACTAGGATGAAATGCAACAGCGGATGCTGAGCCTGATACAAGTATTTTGCAAACAAGGTAAGAAAATCCTGATTTTTTATATTTCTCGAAAAATCCTACTTCTCGTAGAGTACCGCAATAAAACTGAAATGTAATTTCTTCTCCGATAAATGGCCAGTGGGCAATTCTAAACTTTTCATTCTGAATATGAGTTTTGATAAGGCCTAGCTCTAGACTTTACAAAGTATTGACAGAAAACTTAATTTTAGAGCCAATGTCATTTTTTTAATCATGAAGCAATCTTTTGTGAGCTTGACAAAATTACTTATATGTACCTAAAAATATTTTTAAGAACTCAGCTTCAGAGTTTTCGGGAACTAAATTTAAACACGCACATATAATATTACACGCACATATTAATATTACATATAATATTAAACTGATTATAATAATAATCAGTTTAAGTACAATTGAAACAAGAAAATTGTGATATATCTCTGAGAAGCTTTTCATGGAAATGCAAAATGGGTCTTGATGTCACAAAATATTTCACACAAAAAATAATAATAATTTTTTCTCTTTATCACAATAGAATTGAATACGAGTTGAAAAATTGTCACGAGTAATATAAAGAGATTTACTTACCCAGTTTGGGCTCAGGTAAATAACATGTTGCCTAAAATATGTGTTCGAAGTTCGTATTAGTGTTGGGTCATTAATATTATTTTATGTGAAACAGTTGAAATTTTTGAAGTAAAACAGTGTTATTTTAATGGAAGGAAATTTTGGAATATAAAAACTTATTATTTATTTTATTTTAGTAGTTACTAGTACTGAGTGGTTAAAGCCACGGAGCGCACAACAAGCCTATATTGGCTTAGGTGTATGTCGTAAGACATGGGCAGAAGAACCCCTCCATTCAACCTAACCTAACCTACTAGTACTGCCCTGTCCTACGAACTTAAATTGAAAACATTAAAGAAGAACAACCTTAACGATTTTTTCAATATTAAAAGCAAAACTAGAATTATTTACCTAAGCCCAAATTGTGAAAAAAATGTGTACATATCTGCTACCAAAAATGCTTAAGTTTTACATAGAAACATGTTAATATCTTATTGTTTTGCAACGATATTACTGTGCGAATGAGTATAATATTTGGTCACCCTAAGATATTTCATTAGCACGGAAAAAAAAATCTAAGTCTAATATCGCACCCTAAACGAAAAGAAAAAAGCCATACATTTTATTGGCTTTTAAGTATGTACCTTTTTTTTCTTTCAAAAAAATTATTTATTGGTACATAGTTAGAAAGAGGAAGGATAGTGCAGAAGGAAACTAGTAAGTGCACTTAAACGAACAGGTACACATATTAAGAATATTGCGGAAGATGGGAAACAATATATTGTTTTTCAACACAAATGTGTCGCAAATGAAAATGAATAAAATATTTCTATACCCATAATATCGGTGAGATAGCAGCCAGGTAAAGAAAAAAGAAGCAACACACAAATATGCAAATATATCTATATACCTACATACGTATGTATATTGGGGTGCAGCCAAAATTATTGTCATGAATTTTAAAGTTTTTTCAAAAGAAAAAAAGTTTTGTGTCGCAAATTCCAGATACATCGGGCAACGATTTTTTAAGCACTCATCAAGCTCAAAGGTCAGGTATTTTCATATTTTACAGGTATTTTCAATTTTTACTCAGTGGCATAAAGTCAGTTCAGGAATCATTTGTTTTATCTAGTCTTTAATTATTTCTACTTAATTGTTCCTTAGTAGTTTAAATTAGTTTAAGCCTAAACAAATATTTCTGTTGTCATTTTATCTACAAAAAGCTATCGAAATTCCTTTGGCAATTTCGATTAAAGTTTTATAAAAAGTTATTTAACTTTTGTGACAAACTACTAATTTGCTTTTGAATTAATTATTTTCATTAATCTCTTGGTATCGAAAATTTCCCTTAAGCTTGAGTGTATGTTTGTAAGGGAAAGAAAACTGATATAAAGCAAAAATATAGAAAACTCTTGTCGAAAAATAGCTATAAAAACTTTTGTAATTTAATTTCAATCATTCTTTCAGGAAATTGCAAACACGTTTCCATTGCAAAGCAATAAAAATGTTCGAATCTTTTTTTTTTACAAATTATAAAAGTTTCTTTTCTTTTAAATGCTTTTGATTTTATATTTTTTGTTCTCCTTCTCTTTGTTTTTTGTGCTGAAAGCATTTTTCTTATTATTAAAAGTTAAGTCAAATGGCACAAATGAAATGTGCAAAAATTAAAATGCAGTGGCATTAAGGCATATAATTGCTGGATGAAAAATATGAGGCTTAAAAGAGAAATTGATTACAGGTCAATTTGCAAATAAGGTAATTAAGAAAGTTTAAAAGCAGAGCTAAAAGATTTACGGATATTGATATTTGATGCATTAAATAATTATATCAAATTACACTGCAAACGCAAAAACATTAAATGTTAAGCTGAGCTCTTTCATTCTTACATTAATTTTCGACATTTATAATTATATGGCAGAAGTACAAAAACTGAATTAAAAGGCTTGTGGAAACATTTATGTTTTTAGCTGGTTAAAATTTGTTACACAAGCTCAACATCTCTTTTTATGAAGGCAACTTCATAGTAATTATTTTATCAAAATGCACTTTGATAAACAGTAAATAAGGTGATTAAATTAAATATAAGAAGGGAAAAATTATAAGAAGCAAGGAATATGGCAAGTTCTGAATGCATATTTATTAAATAGAAAGTTTAACATATAATGATCTCGATATCAAAATCAATACTTAGACAAGGTGCTAGAATAAGTCCTACTTAAAAAATCCACATATTTTGTGTGTGGGAATACAGTTTAAGGTCAAACAACTGGCAATATTTACACACAATGAAGGTCTTCTTTTCCTTATGAGTGTACTATTAATAGAAGCATGCACACTCTGAAGAAACTGCAATGAAATTTTAACCTGGGACTAATTTTAACCCATTAGTGCATGAAGTTCCACGGGAACTTTTAAGCAAAGTTCTTTTGAAATATGCTATTAAAAACTTCCATAAAAATAGGTTTCAAACAATTTATTTAAAAAAAATTCATTTTGTGGCTTATAGAAAGAGTCCCTTATAAGGGACATTATGCAGTATCGTCACTTAGAGCGTGAAATTTTTTTTAAACATTCTTTTAGATGAAGGCCTTTATTACATTTGATGCAAATGAAATTTGACTTTTTGCCGCAGTTTGCACATCTCTTGTTTTGGAGTAGTCTATTAGATAATTTTTACCGTCATACCGTGTATCAATATTAGATGCTCTGCAACCCCTTATAAAAGGCATGCCATACGTTTCTAAGTAAGAAGTAGCTACATACTGCCGGAACTGTATGTACAATGTGGAGAATTTGGCTGCAGTGTTCTCATAAATAGCCAACCATTCACAACCGAAGCATCCAATAGATATGCGAAAATTGGCCACCACCATTTACATTGTCTAATTCGCGATCAATAAACAGAAACTAAAAACCATTTTGTCAACACCACCCATACCTTTATTGTAACGTTGAAAAAGTTTTGGTTGAGATATCTGCAAAGCTCCTTGACCTTTTGCAATTAATTTTAGATCTAGATTGCTGCCAAGCATATTTTTCAAGTGGTTCGTCATCACTTTCACTCCATTCGTCTACACTAACAACACGTTGTACTTCGCACTCTACATTTAAAAATTTTGGACCCAAGTGATTTAGATTTCCTTCATGTTCATCATCACTCGCATCTGAGTTGTGGTCTGTATCATTTCCATCTAAGGGACGTATTGCAAATATATCGATATTTTCAAAGTTCTGGTCAAGATCTTAAAATTGTTCAAAATTTCTGCAACTGTAAGTCTGTATGATAATAGTTATGAAATTACCCGTAGAGCATATGGTCCCTTTGAAGGGACATGAATAAAAGACGCGGATTGCTTATGTTTTTACATCCATTTATGTTTTTAAAACTAAATAGTTTGATTATTTAATATGTTTTTAATAAACACTTAACTAAAAAATATAAATGCAGGGTAAAGTCTTTCTTTTTTTGCACTGTTACTTACCCTCCACGTGTCTTATGAATTTTATTATTTCCGTTATACATTTTTTTGGACAATACTACGCACACAACAGAACTAATATGAAGTAAACACTTGCTGCTATGACGACGACACACAAGAGAATGAGATTCTAAACGAAAGTTACATTTTTAATTCTTCATTTGTCAGTAAAGTGGAGTAATAAGCATGTCCCTTTAAAGGGACCTTATGCACTAATGTGTTAAGAAGGTTTGCGCAAGTATCCATGGGTATAAAATCGAAACCGAGCTTTCGAATTTGGCAAGATGTTTTAATTATTTTCATTTATTTTCATGACAAAGGTTTTTCTTTCAAAATAGGAGGCTTGATTTTGATCGTAAACCTATAATTTCTTGGATAAACATATATGATTGCAATTATTTACTGATGTTTGCAGACATAATACTGTTTAGTGTTACTTGAATTTGTATTGGCTGGTGTAGGTTAATTGCCATCAATCACTAGCCTACATAACCACACGATCAGTCACATGTGTACGATAATGAATAAAGGCTTTGAAGAGCAAAAAAATTAGTTCGGTGAATAATTCATGTTTTGTGCCTCTTTTGCAAGAAAACTGTATTTATCAAAAATAAATCTTCATCAAGTAACATCTGCATGGCGAGCAATTAACTCGTTTTCATAATAGAATTTGAGAAATTATCGGCATACATGGCGCTTAAGGCCGTGATTCACTATCCTGCTCAATCGTACTCAATCATTCACTGAAAATTGCTAGCTAAATCTGATAGAATTCTGTCCTACTTTAAAAAGTCGCATCAAAACGGCCACACTATTATACTTTTGTAAACAACTTCAAAAAGGCAACTCTGAGCGCACAACAAAAGATGGTTTTTGAAAATTTTCAAAAGATTAACAAATGGGACAGACTTGTCAAAAAGTCCTTCATACACATATACTTTTAGTCCAGACTATCACACTTTTTGGACACACATGTCATTTTTAATAGATCGTACGATTCAATAGGATAGTGAATCACGGCCTTTAGTGCGATGCCAGTATAATGCGAAAGTGCAGACACATTGCTGTTAGTTTTTCCACAAAAGTGAACGCTACGAACTCAGTCTCTAAAATTAGGGTATTCATTTATATAGAGGATTCAAAAAGAGTAGCCAAATATATTAACGAAATTTTACTCCAAAACTTTTTAAAAGAAAATAGTTTCAGAGCAGAACAGTCAGCAAATTTTGGTCGCATTAACAAAAACTTTGAGAAATAATATTCACTTAAAAGAATTTCAGCAAATGAAGGTCTTTGACGAACATTTTTATCTTGTGCGCCATAAGTCATGAAAAAGACCTAAACCTAGCTAAGCCATAGAGTAATCTATATACATATATAAAATTAAGTGGAAAAACTTCATGGTGGCATACACCTCCTAGACGGCTTACCCGATTTTAATGAAATTTTCAGGGGTGATTGGGGTCTGTATGGAGGGTGAAAATAAGAAATTTAATGTGTGTATCTCTGCGCGTTTTGCAAAAACAAAAAAAAGCATTAATTCTGTTTGGCTTTACGTGTTTTTTTTTTCGGATTTTTATTGTTCCTAGACGGCTTGCCCGATTTAAATAAAATTTTCACAAGTGATTGGGGTATGTGTGGAGGGTGCTCATAAGAAATTTAATGTGTGTATCTTTGCGCGTTTTGCAAAAACAAAAAATTAAATTTGAATGCAGAACAACGTTTGCCAGCTCAGCTAGTATTGTATAAATTTATATACAACACTAAAGTAAAATAGATTTTATTCAAGCTAAATTAAAATATCTGCAGGTAAACATTGTTAATATATTCTGCCTTTCTGACACTCTTCAAGTGAAGCCGCTAATTGAAAATTTCTGGATTTTAATATGATTGTCCAAGTGTAAGTCGATGACTTACACTTCCGTCGTGACAATCTGCTGAGAGGTTTCGTAACTCATGATATCAATGTGTATACAGATATTCTAAAAAAACCGGCAATATATTCGTAATTTATAGAAATATATATGATTAATAGAAAGTATTGCTGATGTAAGCGAAAAGCCGTACGCAATGCTGCATTTGAAGCCAAGGTAGCTGTATGATATCTGTATAACTAGCGATTAATTCGTTTTCATAATAGAAAAGGTGGCTGTGTTTGTTCCTGAAAAGCGGAAAAATTATTCAAGATCAGCTTACGCCATAAAACTATTTTTAAATGTTTATTCCATACTTTGGTCCTTGCTTTGGCCTAGAAATGTTGTGGATTATTTTAAAAAAAAAAGTTCTAAAATTTTTAAGGTCAATGCTGATCTTAAAACAGCCAAAGATTATTTAGGAAATTTTGCTATATCTTTTTATCATGAGATTGTTGATATATTTTCATTACGTATCGAACAAAGGATCGACGAAGTGCTGCCGCCACCTCGCCAGTACACCGTCATCCGAAGATATAAACTTTCGATGACGCTGAGCCTTAATTTAGGTTTCAAATTATTTTATGCTTTAGCTTCTGAATTGGTGCTTGCTTATCGACAGGCACTTTTTCTTTTAAATAACTCCAAAAACAGAAGTCTAACGGTGTGAAATCACATGATCTTCTCGGCCAAATGACATCGCCAGCACGTGAAATAACAAGGCCATTGAATTTGTAGAGCAAAAGCTGTGAGGCAGAAGACACCGTCCTGTAGAAAACTCATATTATCCATATATATATCTTCCGATTCGGTCCATGAAATGTTCGTTATGATCTCACGATACCGAACACCACAGTAATCACCTGACCGGCCTAATTAAAAAAAAAACATTCAAATGCGGCACTTCTGCTTATTGACGAAGTCACTGAGGTGAATGTGTACCTCATCACTGAAGATGATTTTCTTCGAAAATCGATCAATGTTGCCAAGTCTTGCCACTATTCTGATCAATGACGAAAATTGGAAAGGTCAAGAGGATTTGGTTGTTGAGTCAATTTCGCCTTCCAATTCTTGGTCACGACGATAATTTGAGGTGTATAACTCTTCAGCCACACTATAGCAAACGGCAGCAGTTTCTGCAGTACCAGCTGTACGACCATGAACTGTTACTTTCACTCTTCCTACAGATCCGTGTTGCTCAAATTTATGCACGATTTTTCGATTGTACCCACGCTTGGACGATTAAACTGACCGAAAATATTACGAAGTGTTTGATGTGCATTTTGAATTGAACGCCCATTTTCATAATAAATATGAATAATTTTAATTTGTAGCTCGATCGCGTTGCAGAAGACACCGTGCTGTGGAAAACTCATATCATCCATATACATATCTTCCGATTCGGGCCATAAAATGTTCGTTATGATCTCACGATACCGAACACCGCAGTAACCACCTGACCGGCCTAATTAAAAAAAAAAAAACATTCAAATGCGGCACTTCCGCTTATTGACGAAGACACTAAGGTGAATGTGTGCCTCATCCCTGAAGATGGTTTTCGCGTTTCTTTCCATGGTTCAAATTGGATTGGTCAAAAATATAAAAATATTAAGTGAAAAAAAACTTGACGCTTACGCATAGTTCACATCCTGCATTGGTCCTGAAAATTTTACCACTCCTTGTTAATTGAAAGCCTATTTCAAGAATGGTTATTAATTTTAACCCTTATCCTGTATTCAAAAAATAAAACGCATATGACATTAGTGGGTCAATATTGCCCAATACAAAATTTCATATATTTATTGTTTTTGATTACTTTTTTTACATTCGCAACATGTTATTGAAGTTTCGGAGTGAGTTTTGCAAATAAATTTATAACATCCGGAACATTTGTTGGAATATTTTGTGCTATTAGATCGATTTGGGCAAAAAAAAAAACAACGCCCTCTTTTCAAATTGCTGACTTTTGAGCCGCGGCCTGAGTCACTCTGGGGACTTTTAATGTACGTTTTAGCATGAATACCTTGCGGCATACTCGATCTACGGCTTTACGGGAAGATTTACGAAAATTTCTATGTTATATTTAAATACTACTAACTAAAAAAATGATTGTACCAAAGTTTCAAAACAATCCACCAAGAATTTAAAGAAAAAAAAAAATGAGGAATAAAAACACTTTGGGCAATTTTGACCCATGAGTACAGGATAAGGGTTAAATTAATTTTATTAATAAGAAAAACTTGTAATATATTGATTATGCGTATTGTTGTAGGGCACAATACTGTATTTTTTTTTTTTTTTTTTTTTTTTTGTAAAAGCTGCTATTTCTCTTAAAAACTATCTGTTTACTTTCAAAAAAAAAAAAAAATCCGAGTTCACCAAACAAAAATAAAATAGGTTAGGTTAGGTTAGGTTGATTGGAGAGATTTGTTTGCCCATGTCTTGCGACATACATCTAAGCCAGTATAGGTTGGTTGTGTGCTTAATGGATTTGAACAGTTTGGCCCCTTAAGTTAATAGAAACTCCGTGTCATTCCAAAGTTCCTTAATTTCCTCCAGCATTTGCCCCGTAATTGGATTATTTCTGGTAAGGTGTCTTCCCCAAGGTATCGTGAAGGTGTTTGCGAGAAGGAGGGGTACTGGCATAGGTAGTGCAAAACTAAAATAAATAACATCAATAAAGTATTTGTATACTTTTAGTTGAAACTGTTTGAAAAAAGAAAAATTTAACTGTATTTGTGTCAAATAAAAAAATATTTTAAATTATAAGTAATGATATAGCATAAAATTTTATATTTGTAAGCGCATAGTGTTATATAATAATAGGAATATATAAATAAATTGTTTGCTTTACAAAATTTATGAATTAAAACTTACTTATGTACGAGCATGTCCATTAAATATGTTGCTTTTGAATTATTCTTTGGATTACTCGAATAAAATTAGAAATGCTGCAATGACTTGAAAATCACTTTCAGGCTGAAAACTGAAAAAACGCAAATAAGTCCGCATATTTGTTAACGCTAATTGCGTATAAAATAAAAGCCGGTTAGAAAATAGCGCTTGTACTTCAATTCTGTATTTTTGAGTTTTACACAAATAAACATTGTTCCTTGTGTTACAAAGTTGGCACCTAATACAGTCAGCCTACCTGGGTGAGGAAGCCGAAACTTGATTATGTTTTAGTTAATCCCCCATAAAGGTTGTAGAGTGTATAAAATTGAGAATACAAAATAAGTATTTTTTTTTAATTCAACTTCTTGAATTAAATTTAGTTTTAATTTTACATCATTATTCTTATTTTCTTCTTACTAATAAGCAATCAGCTTTATTCAATTTACATATTGGTTCACCATTTCCATTTAAAAAGATAATGATAATAATAATCGTAATGATAATGTTGTAGAGAATCAGGTTTAAATCTGGTGCCATAGAATACAATTTTATCTAAAATTGATTCAATTTGTCGTAAGAATTTTGTGGTGCCACTCTTCTATCTACCTGAAAGCTTCGTAGTACTTACAAATTTCAATTTTCTCTCAACAAAGAAGCCTTTTTTGTGTATGTGTGTGATTATGTGTATTGCTTACGTGTGGTTAGTATGGATATTAACGTTTATGTAACATGTGTAGATGAGCCGTTCCTTTTTTTTTTTATTACATGTGTGAGTATATTTGCTACTACATGTTGCTCATATTACCATTTAACAATTTAATATGACGCTCAAGCGTAAAACTGCTTAAGTAAATTGAAAAATGTTCTTGAAAAAAAGGAAGGCTACAACAGAAACACCAAAACAAGTAGAATGCGATAAAGAAGATATATTGAGCAAAAATAAAACTTGAGAGAGCAATTCTTACTTCTACATAAGCATGAAATAAGAAACCTGTTCAGCACCTTATTTTCTTCTTAATGTATATTATATTGCACATGAAGATACATGACAAACGAAAGAAGACCTAAATACTTGAAAACATTTTTTTTACAACTTCTTTTATGTGTTTAAGAACAGGGTGATTTTTCCAAAGTTGTGTTCAAGACTTAAAATTGCCTAAAAAACACAATATTTTTCATGTGGAAAAGAACTACTTTATAGTTTTGTGCTCGAAATTTCATGCGTCCCGAACAGAATCCCCAAAGAGCAATGAGCCCATGTTCAAAAATCACATAACTTTCCGTAGTTTAATAAGAGAATAAAAATTCATGGAATAATAGCAGCAAACAGGCATAAGTAAAGACTCTACGGAAATATACTAGAACAGCAATCTGGAAAATATAAAAAAGTTCAAAATATCAATCAGTTCGGGTATGCTTAATATATATATTTTTTAAGATGACTTTTGTTTCCACCACTTTAGGGGGCAACAAAAGGTCATAACAATTAAACTGCATTCAGTGCTATGTAGTTCAAATCCAATATATTATTCCAGAATATATCTGCCAATATGCCAAGATATATGGAAGTGCCTCATCCGGAATAATCCGGATCATCCTCTTCTTCGGTAATTTGTTTTACGTGTTAGAGATTTCGATGCAAATGCAAATTGTTCTGTCAGTTACCAACAGACCAAAATGTTTGTACTTAGTTTTTATATTACTAGCCTTCATTTTTTTTTAGACCAGGACCAGTATTTGTGCAAGGCTTAGTAAATCAAAAATAAACGTTGCCAATTTTTCTCTTTAGTGTCCAGTGTATATACTTTCAACACTATCCAGTTAACAACATTTAACGAAAGCTCTTCAGTAATGCAGAACGTTGACTAGACTGCACAAAAGGACGACACAATAACCACGATAAAACGTCTTACTAATACATATGTACTTGACGGTCTTATTTTTAAAAATAAATCATGTTTATTAAGATCTCATTTTTCAAATATCTACGATTAATTTGCTAAAGAAAATTTTATTAAACATGGAATATGTTTTTTAAACAGGCTAAAATGCAAAAAAAAATCATTTTTGAAGCTTTTTTTTTAAGGTATAGGGAGGACCCCAGGAAGGTGTAGTCGAAAAAAATATTGGAGGAAAAATTATTTAGGGTTGGTTATACATTTTTCTCCATTGCTTACACCCCGTGGTCGTTTCATATGATGGGAGGAGAATTCAATTTTCTAAGCTCCCAAAAAGAATCTCCACAATATTGTGGAACACTCCGACTCGCTATCAAGTCTGTTTTTCCTATACAAAGAAAAATACTGGAAATCGGAAGCCTCGAAGTTAATTTTTCTGACATATCAGTGTACACATTTGTTTTTCTCTTACAAAAGCTATCAGTAAAAACCACATATACGGGTTTGTTCTAGAATCCGATTCGGATTGATTTAGAAAAATATTTTTAATCCGAATAATTCATAAATTGGTGTTCTCAATTCAGAATGTTTTTAGATATTCGAAGTTTCTGTTCTAAAAAAAAATTCTAAATCTCAAATACATAAAAAACAGGTTTTTATGTTTTGAAAAGAACTATCAGAGGAAGATGATGCCGATGATAAAAGATAGCTTAACATGCAAATAGTTGCCGGTGGCAAACCAAAAACCGACGGTTGACGACCGTGTAAACAATGTTTTTGCAATCACGCAGAAAAATTTAAAAATTAAGTTAAAATATGAAAAAAACTAAAACATTAATAGATTATTCTGAGAAAGCAGCTCTACCGCAAGCAGCAATCATTCGCTCTTGACCGCGACGAGTGTAAGTAAGGTTGTGAAATTACCGGCGCGGCAGTTCGCCGACTATGAGCACATGAACTACGATCTTTGACAACCATATGTTGTAAAAGCACGTATTGCCTGGCTATAACAATGGAATTTGACCACTAAATACAATCATGTTGATATAAATATTGCTTAAATTAAACTAAATATAGGAAATTTATTATAATTTCCTTTAAAATGTCAATTTTTCTTTTTCAATAAATTCTGATTGCATTAAGCATTATCCCAAAAAACATTGACATATCACACTTTAATATGTAGGGCAACTTCGTGTTTTCGAACATAAGCTAAATTTTTGTATTTTTGTTTTGCGCAAGTGCCATTTGAAAAAACATACAAAATTTTGGAAGATATTAAAGAAATGTTTTTTTTTTTACTAATAATTGTGTGTAAATTAAAATTTTTTTTTATTATATGTAATAAAAATCACTTCAAATTAAAAGAGAAAATTTAGTCCTTATTAAAAAAGTTATCACTTGCATGAATAAAAGCCGATTCTATTTACTTTCACTCACCCTATAATACTCTAATTGAAAACGAATAAAAACATGGGGATTCGGATTGCAGAACACCAAAAATTCTAAAGTAGTCCACTTTAGAGTGAATTCGGATTCTAGAGCAGACCCGATAGTTTAAAAAAATTTTTAAGAATAAGGTCTATGTTTTACATTGCTGGTATAATATATGAGTTTTACATTGCTCAAATATATGTATATGAGTTTGGTATATATTTGAGATTAAAAATAATTTTTAGTTTATTGTGTGTATATTAGTAGAAATTTCATGCCAGAGAAAAATGCATTTATATTGTAGTGCCTTTCAGCTATAACCTTATGGTGTCTGAGTAAATTGATCCGACAGCCTCTATTTGATCCGTAGAACTGTAGCCACTTGTTGAGATAATCCGTCTGTCTGGTGTATAAAATTTTGTGTAGATTTAGCTAAAGGCTTACCTTTACCTTAGTAGAAAATTTGCTGACCTTCCGAGAAAACTGACATTATCCAATATTTCTTGTACGCCCAAAGTTATGTCTGGCATCATCGTTTTCAACTTTCGGCTCATTGTATCATATTTAAAAAAAAAAGAGTTCTCATTTATTTAATAAAATTAGAAGGATATAAATATTTTAGCTAGTAGCAAACCAAAAGGTTGTTGTTGAAGACAATACCAAGGTTTTTAGTATAGTCCACAAGCTCAATAGTACATCTAACAATAAATATATCTGGTAAGGTATGTTGTACAAAATTTTGTTTTATGCTCAACACTGCTTTAAATTTATTTGCATTTAAACAAAAACCATGCGTTGATGGCTATCTGAAAACACTTTCAAGAACAGAAATTGTCTTAGCAATGCATACAGTGATTTCTCATGGTTGAACATCATTTGCATATATCTTTGCACTAGAATAGATCTTCACACTAGAATATATCTTTACACTTCAATAAAAAGTTTTGAGGCAAGGATTATTCAAGCACATAAAATATAATAATGGACCAAGTATCAAACCTTGCGGAACCGCTCTCATGGTCGAAAATTTGCCAGATTTATTTGAATCCGAATATGCAAATTAGTTTCTCTTAGGTAGATATGGAGATACCAATTTTATGGCAGTATTTAAAAGTAACACATATACTTCAGCTTTTGGTTATTCCTCTTTGTCATCTATTAATAAAAACTTTAAAAATTTTTAAGATTTTACAATCCTATGCAAGTTTTGGTTTGACGTAAAAGCTAAAACTTTTTCTCCAAAAGTTCATACAACTACTACCATAGTCTACATCACCTAATTTCCCAATCATTTCCTTGCGTTAGCTACACTGAAAAAACATTTCAATCCGTATGTAATTAAATCAATCCCAAGCTTTGTCAGAAGTACGGTAAGTACAAACTTCTTTAAATCGTTAGTACGAAGTACGTTGCACGGATTTTTCAAGCGCAAAATACTTAATTTAAGACATATCCAATCCTTGTTTCAGACTAAACACAGCTAAAATCCGTGATTAAAAGCACAAATGCCGTTCTTCATTTAAAAACATTAGTACTTACCATACTTTTGACACCGTTCGAGATTGATTTAAGTGCGGAAGGATTGAATTTGTTTTGAGTGTGATGGTTGATTATGGACTTGATTTGATGTCTCTGAATCATATTTAATCCAAAATTCGAACCTCAAATATTCCGTTCTATTTCGTCATTTTAATAGTAATTTGTAAATTATTTTATCTTTTTGCCGACTTAGACCTGAAGTCTAACTACTGCCAGTCCAACCACTCTAACAATTCAAAAATTTAAACAAAATTCTATACTTTTAAAAGCCAACATAAATGCTGATTACAAATACACCCAAGAATTTTGTACTCATTTTAAGCCACAACAGGACCAATTCTCTATAAGGATTGTTTTAAGTACATTTGTATACTGAATTTTTCAAGTACGCTTCGTACTAAAGAAAAAAGAGAAAAACTTTAAATATAGAACGATTGTTTTCTTTCTATGTAGAGCTGCGGAACGATTTCTAGATTATATTGTATACTACGGATCCTTGTCATATGTGAACATTTACACCGGTATTCATAAAAAATTAAATTTGCTCAAATACATTTTAGAACAAATTTAATAGGAAAAATTTGGTTCTAAAATGATTTTCAACAATGTTTTATTTTGTTATGGATACCGGTGTTAATGTTTTCATGTTTTTGATGGTGTGCACACTCAAAAAAAAAAAATGTTTTAATATGGTTGCAACTATAATATTATGTTAAATGTAACGATAATTAAGGTTTGGGGCAAGCAAGATATTTTTATTTAAAATATTTTGGGTCACCGTGAAAAATATAGCCTTTGCTGTAGTTTGGCTGATTAGTTGTCACTATCCCTGAATGTTGAAATATGGTTATTTTCATTTGGAAAACAACCATAGCTACAACCATTTTATAATGAACATGTCACATTTTTGATCTCTTTAGAGGGCCTTTATCTTTACTACCTGAGAAATCCTCACAAAATACTTTGTTTTAAATCTACCCGCTAAAGTTTCTTAGTAAGAAAAACTATATAAACGATAAAATAATTTTAAGCAAATATGTTTTAAAGTTGAATCGCAAAAGTTTTTCCAAAAACTAAAAAAATTTCCCTATTTAATTGTTTGTGGCTGCAGTAGTAGAGATGCCAAGACTGATAAATGTATTCCATTTTATGTTAAAATAAGAAGGCTTCCTTCAAACGCGTAAGTAGATGAAAATTGATGTAGAAGTTAATATGTGGATCACTAGCGGAGCAACGCATGCACATAAAATAAAGTGAAGAGCAAAACTTTAGTACCCTTAAGTGCATACAAACAGATGTTACAGATGATTTTACTGAGCAATCACTTTCATCTTTCACTGTGTAGAAAAAACAATATAAACATATAAAAAGAATGAAGCAGTTTGTACACAAAAATAAGTTTATATGTGTATATATCTATAAAACACTTTGAATACTTTGAAACTTATAAGAAAACTTAAGAAACTCTTAAGCAAAAAATATTAAGTTAAAAGTAATAGTTTAGGTTATAAAAGGCATGTGGAAAGCACTTACAGCTGTATGTATCTGTATAACATAAGGTTTTATATATTTAGCAACATTTGAGTGATGAAACTTCAAGGTATGCCAAAGTATAAATGCTGGCTCATTTTGCACAGCTCTAATAAGAAAACATATGTACATATGCATATATGTATGAATACAAATGAAGAAAACATTTTTTATACTACACATATAAATTAAAGTCAATTGAAAAAAATACTTATTTTCAGAAGCTGTAATTGAAAGTTGTACAAGAAGTTTTATATCGTCTTACTGGATGTTAAAATTTGAATTAACTAATGCTAAAATTTTTAGTAAAACTTAATCGTGTTCAATAATTTGAAAAAAGAACACTCTGCAGAAATCCTATACGAGCCTTAAACAAATATATTTTGTCATTCTTTTCTTTTCAATTTTGCTGTAAACCAATTTCTGTGAAAAAAAATTATTTTACTGAGCAGATTTTGCATAAATTTTTCAAGTTTGGCATCATATGCGCATAAATATTTTTCCTGAAAATGATTTTAATTTTATTTATGTACATATATGATTTAAAAATTCGATAAATTGAAAGATAACAAGCTGGCTTGACATTTGATTAAATATCATTCTTCAGACAGACTTAATAAAGCAAAGTGTGGGCGTTTATACAGATATGTGTACAAGCATAAATTTTTTTTACTATTTTACTTTTGCCGATAGCTAAAGGTAGTGTTTAAAGGGCCTTCTGTCGCAATAAATTTCCATGGCTTAAAACTTGAAATTTCTAAGTACAAAAAGTTCTAGTTATTCAACAACCGCTTTTCAGTTTAAAGTTTGCAATTCTAAAATATTGCTATGAAAGGTGGCTAACAAACTCCTTTATTTAACTATCGGTAATTTGTAATAATGAGCCTAAGTAATAGAAATTTCTTATTCACAGCCAATTTAAATTTTACTCATATGGTTACAAGTATTTGAAATACAAAATTAAAACAACTTTGGCTTAATTCGCCAGAATTTTCGCGTATTATTAAGACGTATTAATTGATTTTTGTGTGCAAATATTTTTTTATTAAACTTTAATAAACAAATGCTATTTCTTATGAATACAAAATTTTATATGCTTTATATATTTCTTAAAGCACATAAATTTTCGTATGTTCTAATTAGTCCCACGGTAGAATAGTTCTCTCATTTTTTTTTCACGAAATTTCTTTGGAACGCACCAATTTTTAGGCAGGCTCCCATACTAATATGACTTTGGCAATTATCTCCGAATGTTTGACTAATTTCTCTACCACCATTCTTATTCCTCTCAATTTTCTTAATAGGCTAAGTTTAAGTCTAACTGCACTTTAAAATTAATATGCTCATCGACATATGTACACAGAATTTCTCTTTTGTTCTTTCAATTCTACTACGGACTTACGGTGGAATATTTTTAAAGCAAAACTAAAAAAAAATTTTCAAAAGAGACTATAAAAATAATGGACTATAATAATAATAAAGATATAGGGTATTATTCATAATAAATATATTGGTGGCTGTTCTGAAAAACGCGCCGAAGAGGTGAAACTTTCCTTGGCAAACAAAAACAAAATATGAAGAATTGTTTGTGTTTTCCCTACATCGCAAGAATAAAATTAACGAGGTAGTTGGCCACGCGTATCTCTTTTACCAGTAAACGGTAAATTTTGTACGAAACATAAAAACAATTTGTTTGTACTCTTGACATTTTGTTCTTGTTTTACATGTACAGATTCACTTCACTAGCACGTTTTCCCGAATAAGCACCATTAAGTTTATTAAACTCTTATTTTACAAATTTTCCATACAAATATGTTACATAAGAGGCTTATAAGCCTGAAATACTTTTAGTGAATATATGTGATAGACTATTATAATAATAAGGATATTTATTGAAAAAGTGTACCTTAAGCAGTTTTAAGTCACTGCTAAATAAAAGTAGGATTTTTTTATTTACGCGCAAGATTGGCTCTAAGCTTAAAACCAGCAGAAGTTGTTTTTAATCTATTAACACATAGTTTTAATTTTTGTTCACATACGTACGTGTACAATTACATGGGGTATAAGCCATGTTTATTTGCAACAGCTGTTAAATTCAAATATTAAGATTTTATTGCTGGATAAAAATGTTTTCGAAAGGATATGTTATAAAAAAATATTTTAATAACAATTTTAATAAAAACTAATTTTTTAATAATAATCAAAATTTACAGAAAAAAATCACAAGTTTTAATTTGTTTGATTTTTCTTTTCCACTATCTAAATATCCAAGTCCTTCGTTTTCAAAATTGCTTGTGATCGTTGACATTGTTTTTGATTGCGTCAGTGAAGTAGAGGTGGCTCAACTGTTTTTTTTCTCTTTATTTTTGCTTTTTTAAGCAATGTCTTAGTTGCATCAAAAAATTATATACTAGTATTTAAAATATAATTTTTATTAAAACGACAGTGCTATTTAATGTGTGATATGTAGCCGCTTACACGTGTTACATTTGGCAGATACAATGTGAAAACACTTCGTCTATATGGTACCTTAGCAACAAATTTAATCAAACCAAAAATACCACTTTTAAACGTAAAAGATTTTCAGTGTAAATTTTGTTTGTTATAAATAATCTTTGATACTTTGCATATTGAAGCCTCATAATTCTTAAGACCGTTAACTATGTCAAGAGCAATTTGTATGCTTCTTGTATTAAAGATTATTAATATAGGCCATTCTGCAAATGCCGTGCTTTTAAATCACGCAATTTCTAAGATCCCCCTGAAAATCCACTAAATAGTTTTGAGACAAATTATATTGAAAACAAATCTGTGTATAAAAACTCAGGAGTATGGGCAAAACGATGAAATATAATCTGTATTATAATATATTTTATTTTATAATTATCACTTTTACGGCCGTAATAATCTATCAATTTTCTGCACAATCAAAATAGGTTCGCTTGCTTACATTGCTTTCAGGCATACTGGTACTCACATTTAAGAAATTTACATATATGTACTATCATTAATAACGATTATCAGGAGAACACTTGATCTTAATTGTAGAAAGATCTAGCTTATTTTCCTCAATTTAATCACAGGACAATACTATCACTTTGTTACCGAGTAACAGCACCAGAGTTTTAAGTATTCACTCGTGTTCAAATTTTGGTGCATGTACCGAGTGCGAAATATGTAAGTGCTAATAAATAAGTATTCGAAGAAGAAAATATTGTTGATATACATCATTTAATATATTATGGTCGTAGACAGCCAAAATATGATTCTAAGCAATCGAATTAAGTGTTTGTAACTAACGAAATTACTTTATACAATTGTTCAAACTATATAACATGGCTAGATTAACCATATTCTATGGCTGCAGCTGTAATATCGTTTTACAGAAACAGGTTGTTGCCGCAACCATGATTGAACATGTGTTTTCTTTACGTGCACGCTTGATATTTTAATAAGACGTACATGTTAATTTATGTACATACGTGAATTTCTTGTAAGGTTTATAAAAATTTCATCGTTTTTTTTTTTTTTTTTGTCTTCTTCAGAAATGTTGGCCACTATAATTTTATCAAAAAGAATTTTATCCCAATGCTGAGAAATTAAAATCAAGTTTATGCCCGATAAAGTAATTAACCGTGCTTTTTGTATAATATGAAAGATTCTCATAAAAAAGCGAATTAAACACAAAGTTTATTTTTCTGTTTTCTAAATAAAGTTTTTTTATCATTTAAATTTTACGAATTCTGAAAAAATATTCTTTACCCCATTGGAAACAGAAAATAACAACTTATAAATGACCTTCGATTTAATATTCGTCCTTTTTATTTCTACTGTAAAGAAACGTGCTAAATTTTTGCAAATCTTGTCATAAGAAAGTTTTAAGACTCGAAAGATTTATTTATACTCATTGTACTCTCAAATTGTTGTAGTGTAACTGTTGTTGTTGTTGTCTTTTATTATGTTGGCTTGGTTGGTATGAGCAATAATAAAAACCTTAAAATCTCTATGGATAAAGCATTTTTGGTTGCAAATATTTATTACTCATACGTTTAGGGGTGCGGATGCGATATTTCTTAGAAGAGTGAAATAAAGTTAAAAAATGTTGAAAATATTTTCATTTTTTTATTATTTATGGTTGTCTTCTGTTAATTTGAAGATCGTGCAAGACAAATTTCATTTTACGGGAGTAAAGGCATATGCTTGCTTTAAAGTTAAAGTCTTCAGAGCAATGTGAACCATAAATTTCGTGCATGACAGAACAGCAAAAACGAATGTTTAATACACCTGAGAAGAAGAAAGATTTATCTATATATATACATACATATATATTGATAATAGTTCTTATACAAATAGGGGAAGTATGTTCAAAAACTTTACTAATAAGTGAACATATTAATTTTTTTTTACATTTTGAAATGTATTGTTAAGTTTTCTTAAATAGCTTTAAAAAAAATTATGAATAATAGAATGTGCTTGTTTGTTTATTATAATGTTTGTTTAATACATCCTACAGTAGAAGTTACTTAACATAGTATTTAGTATTATAGTTTCCATGTCAGAAAAAGCACAGTTCTGATTAGAAATAAAATCTAGGAAGCTTTTGAATTAAAACATTACCTTGTACCTGAATTCGTATATGGACAATATTATCACTTTGTATAAAACATTTTTTGACACATAATGATTTATTGCATCAAAATGTAACAGAACACAAAAACCATCTAATGAGGTTATAATTCTCAACCTATTACCTTAATACTTAAAGTTAGAACAAGGCTTTTGCTTTGCCTTGTACAATAAGAACCCAAAAGTTTAAAAAAAAATGTATGAAAAAATACAGAGAAAGAACATGGTTAATGAGCGGTCACTTCATATTTATCTAATATGTTTCGGACAAAATTTTTTATGTAGCCATAATGTAACGCGATCATATACTTTTTGTCCCTAACATCTTTAAATTCACTATTCTAACATTATATGGTGTGTTACGCTTAAAAATTGACTATGATTTAGTTAAACATCTTAGATTATGTGATATTTACACCTCTCATAATAATATCGTTTGCCCTAAGAAAATATGTTTTTTACTATAATTTTTGTTTGCTCTAAAGAGTGAATGAGTAAAATTTATTTTCGAAACAAACAGCAGATTTGTGTTTGTCACATTAAATTTAAATAATTAAATGTTCTTCGGGAAGAAAAAAGGCTTACTGACTAAAAAAATTAATGAAATAAATTATAATACATTTGCTGCAACAGGTAAGTTATTTATAAATATGTACATACAAATATATAATTGTCCTTCTTGTAGTCAAAAAACTACAAATTATTACAGCCGCTCCTCAAAAATAACAACATCTTCAAGAAAAAAATATATTCTCGTATCTATACAAGTATACGCGTTGCATGTTCCTTACATCTTTGTTTATTTTGTATCGTGGCCTGAAGACTTTATTTATTTTGCGTTAGCTTGTGTTTAAAAAAAGTCGTTAAAAGTTCGCTAAAATCCAAAGAATTGGTATGTAGTATTTATATTAAAAACATTTTTTTTGAAACTAAAATTTTAAATGGTTTTATTGGGAGAATCATATACCATAATGAAATAGACATTTTGAATGGTGCTGGGAAACAGAAATATGTATGAGACCATAATAAGAGATAAAAATTATGTCTGAAAATATATTGTTACTTCAGACATGTTTGACGCAATCATACATATAAACAATAATTATAGTCTATGATTGTGATGGTATCAGCCATGGTTTTTCTTTACATGCAGAACAAAATTTAAGGTAAGTTTAGATTTGTTTTGTTTCTTAAAAATTTGAAGTGGACTAGTACTGCAGATGCCAGCGACGCTCTAAGAGCATTTACCTGTACAACAGCTGACTACGAAATAAAGTTATCACTTAATAAACTGAAATTGGTGCACATACCATTGCATGTGCATTGCTATAACTTTTAAATTAGAGTGGCACTCTTTAAATATTTATTTATTTATTTCAGAGCTTTCTGCTATTAAAAGTATGTTTTTAAAATGATATGAAAGTTTTTTGGCAAATGCATATTTTGGCACCACAATTTTTAATATTTATCTGTCACTCACAAAACAGGTGTTTGAAATTGCTGCTTAATTTAAGCAGTTTGCAGTTTTTGCAGGAGCAAATTTTATTTACGAACTTTTCAGTTAACGTTTTTATTACCTGGCCTTATAAAATTTATATTTGACATTAAAAATAATAGAAAGGATAACGAAAAAGAGATTTATATTGCAACAAACACGAAAACAAGTTGATGCCACTTGAATTAACTTGTTTAATATTTTAGTGAACTGACAGGTGTAAAAGACAGATAATCAGTGTGACATAGCAAATTGGAATGTTATGAAAAACGAATTTTTCTGGGATATTTTTTAATGTGCAATAACCAACATTAATAACAATATCTGACAGTTGTCTGTATAGTTATTAGACTTTTTTATGAGTACAAAACGTTAACGCTACTATGGAAAAAGTTATAACTGCTTGAAGTACACGTTAAAAATAATAGTTTATAAAAAATTTTGTTCTGACTTCTTTTAACTATACATCATTTTTTTTTTTATTTTAGCGAAAAACGTTATTCAGTGTTCATTGTATTGTGTACCTTGTACCTTGTATAAATATATATATTGTGCCTAAATATACATTTTCCCATGAACGATCTATAAGTACTTTTTCTACCCCGGTTTCTCAGAAACGGTATTTCAAAGACTACAGACGAACACAAGGACATGGCTTAATCGTAATCTATTGATTCTGATCAAGAATATTTATACTTTATGGGGTCTTAGATGGTTATTTCAATGCGTTACGCATCAAATCACAAACTTACACATTTTTGTGAAGGGTATAGAAAACATATCAGCATGTCAAATAAACTCGATGGCATATGTTTGTACGTAACCAAATAGAACACGCTCTATTGAGATTATGTCTTATGACTTTTCCCCGTATTTCGTACACAAGAAAAGTTTTAAAGGTAACACACGACATGTCTGTAAAATTTGACATATACAATGAAAAAAAGACGTCATCTGTGGGGTTTATAAGAGGTAATGCTGTTTGTAATGAGTGGTCAATTTGAATATATGTTAAAACATTTATTTAAAGATCTAATTTAGAAAGTACTTTTACTATCAATATGTCCCAACACTTCTAATTAAAAAAAAATGTTTGCAAAATATTTTTGATTCCACATATAATAATCACTAACAAAACTTACCTTGAGTAGCGAAATAGTATAATAAGTTTCAAAGCTAATTTTAGATTTTATTCATCTTTTACGTGGTACTTGTTATAAACACTTCTCATACCCACAGTATTTTTTTAAAATAAATGTTTTCATTTGCCAACATTCGAGTATAACTGATGCATAAGTTTGGAAAATATTTCGCAAATTGTATAATCTTACAACCAGAAACTTGGTATCAATTATATAATCTTTCAAAGTATTTCAAGTAACAGTTTGCAACATGATTCAAAGATGGAAAAAGCAAGAAAAAATCCTAATAAAGAAAAAGTGATAACTACCAAGTACACAAGATGCTGGTATCAGAAGAAATTGTTTTTTTTTCTATATTGTTCTTCTGGCATTTGTTTAACTTGCTAAGATATTTCAAGTACAAACTACAACCAAAAGAAATTTATCTTAGAAGTATACATGAGCACAAAACAAACAAAATCTTCAATGGCAGCAGTGAAGTTAATGGAAGGAACAACAAAAGCAAATGTTTTAACATGCAAAGATGACAAAAGTTGAAAGTTTTCTAAATGGTGTTTACATGTTACATTCTGTGGTAAATTCCTTGATATTTCTTAATATTTTAGTAATTCCACGTTCTTGTTTTTTTCTACACAAAAAATATGCGCACAAATTTGAAGGTTTATTTTTTTAATATAAAATAAAATATCTAGCTAAGAGTGTAGAAGGATATTGTGCATTTCTTGTGTTAAAAAATGCACAGATTTGCAGCCAATCTGGATAAAATTTTGCGAGTTTTTAATACTTATATCGTATTAATTCAACACTTATAGCATATAATTAGAAGAATGCAACTTAGTGTTGCATTGTGCTTAAAATAATTTAAGACATACCACAACTTATTCTGTTTAAAAGTCACCTTAAATGTGCCTTATCAAATAGTTTTGATTGTGAATTTTACGAACTAATTTCCTGTTGGATTTTGCTGAATGCGCTTAAGACAAGGCTAGCTTCTTAACAAAACATATAGAATAAAGAACTATGTCGCTGTGTTTCAATTTAATTTAATCCGCTAAGTAATTAAGTAACTCGCAGTAGTAGCAAAAGCTATGCTTGAGCTAGTATTTCTTTTGTATTTCAAGTGGCGGTAGTATTTCTTTTACAACTTTCTGATAATTCAAACATTGTGTAGATATGAGTAATTGAACACTTTTAGCATGCAGAATAAATTTTGACCAGTTCTGTCTAATATTCCGCTGTCAAGATTGTGCAATAAAAAGAAGTATATCAATAAACTGTGTGTAGAGTTATCCAAAAATTGTTCTCATTTTTCTTTTAGACTAAAATTCGGTTTTTCATACTAGCTTTTACCTATCCACAGAGATTCGGAAAAGTTCTAGCGAATAGTTGAATGTGTCTAGAGTTTAGCTAAAGACAATGCCGTTACAAAGGCCTGAACTTATTCTTTTTAAATCTAGTACGAGTAATAAGCTAGAGCTCGGTTTGCTTTTCATCGAGTTTCAGGCTGCTGGGTACGTACGGTTATAGAAAATATGCTTTTATCCCCTCTTCTAGATTTTGGGATGGATTCAAATGTTGCAAAAACAGAGTGTTATTGTACTCGGCAGTACCTCATTGCAAAAAGCAACAGAATCCAGAAATTTTTAATTCAATCTATTTTGTACCAGATTTTATTTTAATAACATAATGTTTGCTGCAATTCAGACTTGTTTATTTGTCAGCAACCAAACAAACCTTCAGCGACTTCCGAGCAGCGACATTTGATAACGGCCAGCTCATTGAATAATCACTTGCCAAATAAAATTATATTTCAACGACATGTGTTTCGCTCTCTATTTGTGCTTAACATCCTAATCAGGAATGAAGCAACGTGCTTTGCCATACAAAATTTTGAGAGCGAATGAAGTTGTTTCATATTGAAGTTAGATACGAAGCACGAAAAATTCCTGTCTTCTCCAATTTATATCGCAAGTTTATCTGCCAAAGAAACAACAACGAAAACGTAATTGTCCCATAAAAATAAAACATAAGTTCTGGGTTGTATGTAATGCCGCGCAACGCTAACCACGAAGACTTTTCTATTTGACTATGGGTTTTTGTGACAAGACTTTCACTTACTTTTTTGTCCTATTGCTTCACGAAATTGATGGAAAATTTATGTTAGCTTATTAAAAACAAAAGTCAAATCGAAGCACTCAGACGAGGCGTGTAAACAGGGTGATTCACAAATAAAATTAAGAGAGTAAAATGGATGATTCAACTCTTAAAGAAAACATACTAGAAATTGTTATTTATCAAGTATGCTGAACCGGAAATGGTAAAAGCCATCAAAAAAGCATGCAAATAACAAAATCGTTTCTATTTCTTTACAATGTAGTAGTAGATAAGTTTGCTTGATCTGCCACCTGAAAGGATCGACTAGCTCTTTGCTCAAAAACCTAACGAGAACACCTTCACTAGAGAGGAGAGTGTGCAGGAGAACCCGTTTCTCAAGAGAATTGAGTCTCTGGCCTGCCACAACTTGGGAAATATTACTTCATGAGGTATTTCTGCTTCAATACATAATTCAGCCGACCGAGAACCTCAAGCTCAGGAGCTGTTCATTGAAGCAAACATTAACACCGATGTGGCTCATTTTTGCTTGAACAAACAAATATCGAACAATACCCATTCACACGACATCCAGTAGCTTTTTTTGTCTTAATTGGCTCGTCCTTAGACACTAGCGACATCTGGCTATGACAGAATTTTGCTATGTGCCACATGGCAAAGGCAAAGTAGGTTATTGTGCGTGATTTATTTAAGAGCACCGTAACTACACTTAAACTTTATGTGAACTGGCTTTCTTGTAAGGATTTCTTAAGTTTCGGGTGGATGAGACTAAGCTGTAAACAGTATGTATTAGTTTCAAATATCTGCCTTAAGAAAAGAAATAGTTTTTTTTTCATACTATTCTTGAATATATCTGTAGTCTTAGCAAATAAAGACGGAAATTCTATCAGAAAAAACTAACTTAAAGCCATTTTGTTAATTTTAGTAGAGCTTCATTTCGCCTTGGCATATAAATCATGGGATTGAGAGACACTTACCAAGTTTCCTTTGTTAGGGCGCATCATACAATTACCCCTATCGTGACTAAAATGTGAAAGTTTTATTCCCATAAAGTTTTCATTTTCTAAGTAGGGAATTTTGATATCATGAAAATCATGGGAACATTTGTTTTGCTATCAATATGTTGTGAGTGTACAATAAGGAAGAATAAAATATAAATACAAAGTAAAAATTATAGAAAAGTTGGGGGTAAGTGATGTAAAAAGTAATTGAATTTAAGTTTTATAATTAATGTACACAAATACGTAGCTTAAAAGTTAAAAATTTTCAGAATTGGTGCCATTATATCTTTGCAAGAGCACGAGATTTAGCAACAGCGAATAGCTCGTTGTGCTTTGCGAGATGCATCTGATCCATTAGAGTTGCCCGATACATTGTAAGTCGGTTAAGTTTATTTAAAGAATTTAAGTCAATTTGTTTCCAAATCAGATTTTTTCAACATTACAAGGCGAATAAGTCAGCATTTTCATACCTGTCGACTATTTCGACATATTCTCTGCCAGAAAGAAAAAAATCATTTGGTATTCCGCCCATTGTAAAACTAAGCGCATGCTTATGTTTTTTGTAGAGGGTGGATACCAAAAAAGTGTTGGAAGACATAACGAATTAGGAATGGCGCAATCCACTTTTTGCCAAGTCTTTTCCAAGACTTGGCCACTACATCTTTAGAAACCTTCACAAGACCACTTGGAATTGATCGGTTATTTAGCATTATATTGAGAAGCATGTCATATTGCACATTATTTATTGATTTAGACCTAAAAATAGTTTTTAGTCAGTTTATATATAAATTAGAATATAACAACTACTTAAATTTTTTTCTAGTTCCCCAACGAAAATAAAATGAACAAATTGATACAAAAATTAGAAAAAATGCCTTGAAAAATCCATTTACGATAAGGGGAAATTTTGAATGGGAACATTTTTTGTGCATGTCATTCACTGCTGAATTACATATAAGAAAATGGGAACACGTTTTATGGGAAAAATTACGTTTTATGATCGCACCTTTGGGAAATGGGAAAAAAATTTAGGGAAAAAATTATTCATCATAGGGGTGAATAAGTAATGTCTTAGCATTCGAATATATTAATAATTAAAAAAAACTATTTTCAACTATATTGTAAAATAAAAATAAGTGGGATAGAACAGGAGTATGGCTGTTATGAAGAAAAAGATGTTCCCTATTGTTTGAGTATTTGCTAAGCACTCCTGCTGCTTTATCTGAGCATTAAGATGCCCGCGAGAACTAAAAAGACTAAGTGTTTTTGTTTAGTTCAAGTTTCATTCTAAAATTTATTATTATTTATTACTAGCTTATATACTAAAATTGATTCATTCATTCATAGCAATCAGCATTATTTTATTTTATTGATTTCCCACGAATTATGTTGACGCTTAAAATTAATTAAAATTAAAATAAATATTAAAATTGCTTATATCCATGTGAAAATAAAAAGAATGTTCGCATCTGCACTGAATAAGTAAAAGAATATTAAATTTCAATAACAGTGGCATGCATAAGTATGCGTACACTACAATATTCAAAAATTTAAAAATCCTTTCTCTTTTAAGTTTTTTGTGGCTTTGAAGTATGCACAATTATTTAGATTTTAGCGAGAACAGCTAACGGCAATTTTCCGTTAGGCGAATATTAAACTGAGCATTACATTTTCCTGCAATGCTAAAGGTTAACTGAAAAAATTAATTAATTTTATGCCAAATTATTTACAAAATTCTTGGTTTTTGTTTTAAATATGTTGCGCTCCTGCACAGGGGCAAAAGCAACACCTCGATTGGCCACCATTACTGTTGACCCCTTTCATAAAGTTTTTTTTTTGCTACAAAAGAAGGATTTTCGTTTTAAAAAGTACTTTTATCTCTACTAAGATGAATGTACACATTTATGTATATGTTTAGCGTTTTCTTTTTAATCTTTTAATATCATATAAAATCAATCAAGCTCAAACAGAAAGCGTTTATGCAAAAGGGTATATATTTTCTTCTATGAAACCCGATATTGATTTTGTTTTTATAAAGGCACAAGGTGTGAATAATACAAATGAGATCGTCACACACATATTCGTTTCAGACAAAGAATTGGTTAAATGCTTGGTTACTTTTCATGAGTAACTAAGTGGAGGGAGAAGAGGCAGAAAAAATTATTTAAACAAATTGGGGACAAGGATTTTTTTTGTTAGTGAAAAGTATTGATTTAACATTGCTACTACTGCAAGTTACTTGATTATTTGGAGGATTAGACTAAACTGAAGCACAGCGATAAATTTTTTGGTTTTTCTACATATTATGTTAAAATACTAGCCTTGTTTGGAGCGCGTTCAGCAAAATCCAATTGGAAGTTAATTCTTAAAATTCACAACCATAATTATTTGATTAGGCATATACTCCTTATAAACAGAATAATTTGAGGTATGTCTTAAATTGTTTTAAGCATAGTGCAACACACAGTTGCATTCTTGTTATTATTTTTATATAGTATACAATATGTATATACACATATATTATGTAGTATAATACATGTATACCATATGTTCAAAGAAACCTTCGCAGTGGTTTCGAAACTACTTTCTTTTGAGTATCTTTTCTCGGAAATTAAACTGATTACAGGGCCTTTTTTGTTTCTTCAGAAATTACATAAAAAATGGTATTTCAAATGCAAAATTTTTGTAGTAATTGTTAAATATGAACCAATATCGGATGAATAAAATAAAAATATTTTATAAATTCCAAAACTAACAACACATTTAATATACCAAATTAAAATTGTTTATATGTATATAGAATGTCGATTTCAACATGCATATACATACATACATGCATGCATATAATAAATTATATTTACATCAAAATCATTTAAATAAAAAGGAAATGATCAGGAGAATTGTGACAAAGTATATATAGGAACAACTAAAAATAAATTACGAACTAGAATTGCACGACATAAATCAGACCAGAGATACAGGGATATTAATACTCAGAAGACAGCATTATCTTCTCATTGTGCTAGATCAAATCATTATCCTCATTTTGAAAATGTTTCAATATTAAAAACAGAAAATAATTATAAGAAACGTTTTATGTTAGAAATGTTAGAGATTATTAGTACTCCAATATCACATAGAATGAATTTTAAAATAGATACAGAGAATGTAGCACAGAATTATAGATATTTAGTCAGTAAGAAATTAAATACATAATGTGAAATGCAATATTATAAGTATAATGTTAACACAGTTTTTTAATAAAAAAAAAGAAAAAATGTACATAGTTCTATGAGTAACATTTGTTCTTTATTTAATACACAACATGTTTGAGATATTAATGAAACAAATGTTAGTCGTAGAATTATAATTATTTGGTTTGAATATGTATAAATTTTTCATTAAGGTGTAAATATTTTTAAAATTTTTCTTTGAGTTTAAATTTTTGAATTTTTGAATGTTGAATTTTATAACTCAAAACTTTTTTCATTGTTATTTTTAAAATAATACTAAAAAATATTCCTGAAGAAGCCAACAAATTGTGGGCGAAATATCGAAATAAATAAATATGTATATTTGTTTTTTGTTACAAACATTTTTATAAAAAAGATCTTAAGCCTTAAAAATTTAATTTATTATAAAAAGGAAATATTATAAATAACTTGAAAACCAAACAAAACTTTCCAAAGCCTCAATAGTTGGCTATATTTGCATGCATATCACACCAAAAAAAAAAAAACCGTTAGCTCACAAAATAACACATGAAGTCTCAAAAACATCTTAATAGTATGACACAAAAAATTAAAGTTTTTGCTTACTATAATACAATAAGCCTTTGTGGCTTTCTTTGCAGCATAACTTTCTTCTGCTTGGTTTTTATACTAGATTGTGGCCCAGTTTTTTACACTTGATTTTTTTGCAGTTTGGCGCAAAATATCGTTATCATTAGCGTTTCGGCAGCGCAAAAATAGTAGTAGAGAATAGAGATGTTTTTATTTTTGTTTGTGTGTTAACTATTAATTTTACTTTGAGTATTTTTTGCATAGTGCATTTAACAATTTGTCAGTTGATTAAGAAAAAACTAATTTAATCAAAACGCATGAAGGAAACTTACTTTGCGTAAGAAATTTTCTATTTAAATTCTATCGAAAGTTTTACTGACATATCTCGACGACTTGTGAACCGATTTTATTAAATTTCAACAGCAAGCACATGATGAAATATGTGAAGTGTTTGATACCAAAACATTTTTTCAACAACATATGAACGGACATTGTCAAAAATAATTTTCTATTAATACTGATACAGAATAACTACTTATGTACGGGTCTAGGTTTTGGGGTGGCAAGTTAAAATTTTGAAAATTGCAAACGGCATCATAAATGTACATTTCCTTTAATACTATTGTTCAAAACGTGCCAATACCAAATAATTTCCAGTTAAAATATCTGGTTTTTTTCTTAAAGACATTTTTATATTTTCTATTGATGATTAAGATATGTAGGTATGTATGTCGAGACTATTTAATTATAGCTGGTAGCGTTACTTTTAGGGTAACAAAAGCTATTCTTGTAATAAATGCTGCTCTGTGATCAATTCAATATTAAAAAAAATAACAAAGTCTTAGATCATATAATTATATATCATTATGTATCGCTGAGCCATCCGATTTGACAAATGCTAATGAGGTTTTACTTTCTAAAATAATATTATGGGGTTTTTTTTAATAGTACTCTGTAAAAAGAAAATAAAAATGCAGAAGAGCTTCACTCTCTTTATCACACTAAAATATTAAAACATTTTCCAAAAAAAAGAAGCAAAATAAATACTTTTGAAATATATTTGTTTTATGGACTGACTGCCTGTAAAACTAGATGACAGAACTGACATTGGTTTGCCTATTCATGAAATCTTGTTTTAGCAAGAAATATGGACATTAAAAATTTAATTTAATTAAATTTAATTTAATTAAAGCAAGAGCCAATTGCAGAAAAATTAAGCTGATGCCTAGGAAAATATAAGATTTGGACTCTTTATTTATTGGTAGCTAGGTTTCTGAAGGTCTTTATCGTAAGGCAATTGGAAATAATTATACTGTGTAAAGTACGATAATAATTACCTGATAAAAAATGCTGAATTCGCTAGTAGGCTTTTCTGTATGTGAGGTCCCTTATAAACTATGAATAAAAAATATTTCAATAGGGATGGTACAGATTATTTGGCAATAATAATCTCTAAGGGAACATTTGAATAAATTGGTATAAACAAAATCCAGCATGATTACCCTAGAATACGGGCTTGAATCGTTGTATGGTAAAAGCGCTGTGTCTTAATTTTTGATTGAGCTTAGCTTTCTTTAGTAGTCAGTAGGCAATAGGTCTTAAAAATGTGTGAACAAACAACTTTAATTTTAAAATTTCTCAAAAGTGTATTTTCAATCTTAGACATGTTTTCTTAAAGTTAAAGTCATAAGAAAAAAACTAAATTTTTTTTCAGATTTTTATTAACATTAGAGAAAGTTCATTTGACAATGCAATAGTTTTGAGAGTATGTTTTAGTAACTACTTTTAGTTGTTCTTATCTTTTATTTGTATTCAAATATTTTTTTTTCTAAAAGAAAAAAATTAAATAAACAAAAAGAAATAAGATTAAATTGAAGAAATAAGACTGCAGGAAAAATATAAAAAAAAATAGAAAGAACTTCTTAAGCAAAATTGAATTTGAGACCTTTTGCGAAGAGGAAATATAAACATAAATGAAATTCTAGTTCTGACAAAGAAGAAATCTACAGAAATCTATTGAACTCGAAGCCAGTTATTATATTTTTTTTTTGTTATTTAGAAATGTGTCATATGTGTGATATATATAAATAAACTACTTTTGAGGAGAAAGAATTGAAACTGGTTTGTATTTTTGTACGAAGACGGGAGTCTGAATTATTAAAAAGAAATTTAAGAAAAAAATTTGTTGGCAGTTGGATACACATTTAACTCATCTACAAACACTCTGGAACCGATTAATGTGCCAATAGAAAAATAAAGATTGTGAAAATTATGAGGTGACCCCTTTGCTACTAATCAGTCTTAGGGGTATAAGGGAATCACTTCCATTATAAAAATATAAACATACCAACAATTTAAAGTAAGCAGCGTCCAACGTAATTTTTATGATATGTCATAGTTGAACTTTGTTTTCTTATACCAAAAGCCATTGAAAAAACGATGGCCTACCCTAGTTAACACACATGTATATATATATTGTTGTTATAATTTAAAATACTTAACTGGTTTATATAAAAGAAAATTTAGTTATTTTCTATTATTTTTTCCTTTAAGAGCTAGGTAATGCTTTTTTTTGTTGCTAAAAATAGGCCTTATTAATTGTTCTCTGCCTTTTCAGCTGTCTATATGCCGCCGAATTTTTCGCTGATGCTACTCAACTCACCAGTAGGCTTGAGAAAGTTCGAGGTAAAATTTGAAACCCCGCTACATATTAAACAATTTCTATAAAAACGATTTGAATCACAAATGTTCATATTTTTTTCGGTATAATGCGTTCGGTTGAACAGTTGTGGTTCTGACAATGTTCATGGGAAATTTTAGGTATGTAGTGTGGTTTCCAATATTCTTTTCAATTTTTTCGACTCTCTTGTTGAGTAGCATCAACGAATCGAGAATGGCATATAGAAGAATGAAAAAGACAGAAAACGCGGTCTGTTAACTGTTTTCCTGTATTTGCTCAATACTTTAATGCGCGCTTTATGAACTTATTAATCTTTTTTGATTGGCAACATTTTGTTAATGAAAATTAATTACCTTTTCGACTTCGCTGGTGACCCACTTTGAGTAGCAAAAGCAAAAAAAAAAAAAATTAATAAAAGCTGCCACCATTAAAAGTATTTAGTTATTAAGTTTTGCAACTTCGCAAGTTTAAGTGCTTTTATTTCAGCTTTAACCATTAAAACAGCGAACTAACCTTTTTGAGTGAAATTTTATTATTTTTTCTTTATACCGTTCTTTGGTAATTCATACGTAAATCTCTTCAGTGTTCGTTGTTTTAATTTCAGTTTATGTCGTAATATAATTTCCACCATGCTCGTGCAAAAGTATATATATAACCGTTAATAATAAAACAAATATTTTATTGCCTTTATTAAAATAATGATTTAATAAATCGCACACATAAACCTGTGGAAGGATTTTGAAAAACTCGTGGCAGCCATAAAAAAATTAAATTCATATAAAAAACACACAAAAATACTTAAGTGTGAATTGTACATGCAAAGAATGAAATTAAAGCCAGTAAGGTGTGTTCTTAAACTTTCTAATTTTATGCAAATATTATAAAGAACTAAAAAATCTGACCTCAAAGCCATTTCTTTGAGCTTGTTGAAAATTTGCTGGCCAGCCTTATAAGAAGGTACTGAAACCACAGCTAGTAAGTGCTTTTCTATATAATAGAGGAACACATACTGACTGAGCTTGACAACTTAATATCAAGGGAAAAGCAACGGTAATTGCTTATGACGCAAGATTATAATTAGTTGATGTCATAAGGAAATCATTGGTCTTGCTAAAATACTTTTTTCCATCAACGCTGCTCAGCAGGATGCCATGAAAGAAGGCCTTTCGGCTCACAGAGCATCATGCCTAAACGAATTTTTTTCTAATCAAACGCTATGCCACCTAGAAATGTGCGTAGGATGCAGAATTTTTCGACTATCGTCAGACCACCCTGACAAGTTGTGAAATTATTTTTCAGGCTCAAGTACAATCCCTGGTTAGTCGCTTCTTAATTAATATCAACTAAGTAAATTTAATATAAATTTATAAGTAGTTCCATAAGAAGTTTCAGCAAATAGGCAGAAGCTCTTGCTTTGGTGAGCGCCGATACAAGGCATTTTGGCTTGCTAGAAGATATAAAGTACAATACAGCAATAACAATACCATAAATTGCGTAATTACGACATATTCTGAAGATTTCTTGACTGAGGAACTCTGAAAAATTTACTAGCTGAATCGCCAAAGAGAGAAAAAAGACCAAGGACTAGATTACTAAATGTTACCGCTCACCTTAGTTCTAAAAAAATAAACTGACAGGCAATCTGTTGTGTTAATCCTTAAGTATCCCCTTTAACCTTAAAAAGGCAAGCATTATAAATTATTTCCAAAAAGGCTTGGAATAAAATTACTGCATATCAACGTTATAAATGTTTCTCAAAAATGATATTTATGAGAACAAAGCCATTAAATTCATTAATTCAGAGCTTGAGGTGTTGTTTTAGTTTGGGACAGGAAAATGAGTTGGTTTTGTAAAGCTCCAACTAGCGATAGGGAAATGTATAGTTGGCCGTGCATACTAGTTTTCGTAGGTCGATCCCTACTACTAGGAAGGATAGATCTTCGGACTGGCTACTGGTTAGCGCCAAATATATTTTTCTGAAAACTGAAGGTGCTATAATGGGATTTGCAGATTAGTTCGGATAAATGGTGTCCTTGGTATGTGGTGATTTTCCTACCTCCTGAACCATTAATAATAATCGCTCTACTAAATTGTCTTTCAACATCTTAACAATTAGATTTGTCCCGTTGCACATGTTTTCAAGACTTAAATTTCTAAAAATCATTATTGAAATTATGATTTTCCATGCCACTTCATAAAAAGTAGGATTTAGTGAATGTTTTTATTTAGGTCCAAAAATAGACCTTACAAGTGTTTTCTGTCTTTTTCAACCGTCTATATGCTGTCGCCATGGACCTGAATTCAATTGGCTGTTAATGCAGCTAAATAACTAAGGTTACTTTTTGATTTAGTTAATTTTTTAAACTTCTGTGGGAAAAGAACTGTGTATTTGGTATTAGTTATTGCATCGATTGATTTGTAAATTTTTATTGAGCTAACTGCCTTTTGAATAATCCGGTTTTTTATTTCGTTCACACTATCATTTCCAGGTAACCCTGCTTCTCTGTAACACAACCAATAGAAGCTCCTTTCGTACCAGACTATTTAGCCTAAAGACTCATTCTTATGATCTAAGCCTGGATTCGATGAATTATCTGTTATCAAAAGTATTTGTGTTTTCTTCAGTTATTTTGTTATTGGCGCAGCTTGTTCCAGCATCAAGTATTATAATAACACAACAACGCCTGCTTTTTGGCACCTTTTTTTTATGTCAATAACATTTTTGAGCCAATGTGTGTATAAAGCTCTTATGTGATGAAATTACCATTTTGTCAAATAAGAGGTTCACAAAACAAAACGTTTATGACCCTTAATAATTTAGAGTTAGAGACCCTTAATAATTTTAAGTCGAAAAAATCAGGTTTAAGAATTAAATTTTATACCAATATAGTGATTTACACTACCAAAAAATCCTTGTTAAAACTATTTTTTAATTTGCAATTTTCCGGTTGTATCTATAAAGATATACTAGACACTAATAGCAGAAGTGATTTTCTTGCTGAACAAAATTTTAATTTAAACCTTTCCCACTACTAAAAAAAAAATAATCTGAATAATGTTAATCTAAATTAGTTTGCGCAAGCCACGATCAACTGTCTGTTTCATTATGCCTTTAAATAGCATCAAAAATGTTCTAACAGATTTTCATGTACGTCCCATTACGTTAACCGGTGTAAAATTTTTCGGGAAAATAAATACATATTGTCTGTTCTGATGAAAGTAGAACTTATACACATTCTTCCCTACACCATTTTCTTTTTTGAAGAGAAATACTGCCATTGGAAAATAATGTATATTTTACCGACTAGCACCACCTTTGGGTGGTGGTCCACTGAAAAGCACAATAGCATAAAAATATATTTTAGACTTTCCATTTAATTATATGGTATGTTCTTTTCCGAACAGAATCCTTTGCTATCCTTTAGGCACATAATATTATTGCAAAGGCTTTTAAAGCAGCCGTGTAAAAAAGTACAGAATCTTAACTTCACTTGAAGTAGAGTGCGCTACATGTTACATGTTCTGCTAGTTTTAAGTGCGACATATTTAGAAAAGAACATGATGCCCAACATAAGTGTATCTAACTTTCTTAGAAAATATAATTAACAGCAGAGCAGTATAGAATAAAGATAACATTTTGTTAGAAAAAAAAAACACCATTAAATATATGGTAATATGCTGCAGACGTATTCAATATCCTCCCATCTGTATAAACAAAAATTCTACCTTTGTGCATCTCCTGTACTCTATCCAATTATTATCCACTTTTTCTCCAAAACATAGTTAAAATTATTTCCTTTTAAGCATTTTTGAGGTGTATAATTCTATATATCAAAATACACAGCAAGCCTGCTGCAATTAGTAGTATCGTGCATGCTTCAATGAACATTTTTAAAGTTTCACGCAACTTTCATTCAATAGAACTGATTCACTGGGAATTAGTTCAATTAAAATTTAGCGAATTTGGATATCGCTCCTAGAAGGGTTTCTTAAGGGATTGTACTTGATATACATATGCCGTTATTGGGATAGTCGGTGAGTGTTCGCTCTTACTCATTTTTAAATGAAATATACTTTTTCTTTCGATACTTTTGCATAAACTTAATCGATGAAAAAGTGGTCAGGGTGACTTAAAAGAATAACATAAAAACTGGGAATAACGGTGACTTGTTTTAAGTATTTCACGTACCAAAATTTATTCATCAAAATTTCAAATATAATTGCAAGGCTTAAATTTTCCAATGAGGGTATTATTTTGTACTAGAGCAGGTTGGGAAACAGTTTATTTTATTTATTTTTAAGACATACTCGTAAGGACATCAGCAATAAAATGATTTCATTTGGAAAAAATTTATCGCACAGCCAGTTTTAAATTAATCAATTGTACATTCATAGAGATTAACCGCACATAAAACTCTAATGAATTTTAAAACACAATCAATCGTTGCGTCCTTCTATGCCATTGAAACTTATTTTTTTTTTACTCCATTTCATTTTCTACACATTTTGGCTGATGCTGTTTAGTTAAATCTGCATTAAGCATATGCCAATATAAAATTTTTCTAAATACGTACATGCTTTTATACTTTGATAAATGAATTTATAAAAAAATAAATAAAACAAAACAGAAGAGAACAGAACAGAACTGCCAGTTTGACAAATGAAAAGAGCAGTTACAGATGGATATAAAACAGACACACATGCATTTTGCAGACTCACAAAGATAATACACCTTATACCAAAAAAAAAAAAAAAAATAATAATAATAAAACCTCTGACATACAAATACTGTTGATAATTGACAGCTGACAATTTTTAATCAAAAAAACAAACAAACAAATGAACGACTGTGGCTGAAAAATAATATGTATGTATGTACATATATCAAAATTAATGAATACATACATTGCAAATAATAATTGGGGGAAAAAGTTTACTTAAAGACAAAAAAATGTTATTAATAAGAGTTGACTTTTGCTTTACTTCCATTTGTGCAATGGACTTTTAATAAATAAATTAATATTAAGACATAAAGTGAAATTTTTGTCAAAATGTTATTTAATACTAACATCAGTTTTACTTCATATCTGACAATTTTTTTCTTCTTTCTTTTTATTTGCCTTCAAGTTGCCTCAAGAGATTCTTCATCGAGTAGTAGTTCAAGCTCTTCATCAAGTAGCAGCAGTAGTAGTTCATCGACTTCAATGTCTTCTCAAGCAAAGCTGCCGGTAATGGTATTCGTACATGGCGAATCGTACGAATGGAATAGTGGCAATCCGTACGACGGTTCTGTATTGGCTAGTTTTGGTCAGATGCTGGTTGTCACCATCAACTATCGCTTAGGCTTATTAGGTAAGTATCTAAATGAAAATAAAATAAATTAAACAAAACAAAATTCGCCGAATTCTAGCTAAAGTAACTACAATTTCAATATTATATGTAATTATCTTTTTATTTTGTGTACAGTACACAAACTTAGAAGCGCTACATATTTTTCAGTACACAAAGATTTTTAAATGAAAATAACAAACATTACATAGTGTTGTGATTTTCGTGTTAAGTATATAATACGGTTTATTATATACGTAACACATTACCGTTGCAGTTGTTGCGTATTTACTTTATATTTTACCGTTCTATAGTGTACTCCCTTTTAAGACTGAAGCCCGACAGAGCTAGAAATTGTGAAAATATTACACAAAAACTTTAATTGTAAAAAAAAAGATTTTACTCCCATGATTAATAAACGTCTGGTAACAAAGAATTTTCTCATAATGGCTTAGAAGTGATATCAGCAGTTGCAAAAATATACAATTATATTCAAAATGACTCAGATTAAATGATTTACTCAGACAATTGCAAACAACACAACTGGACAAAAAACGGGAAAGCTCTCCAAAACATTTACACAACAAATGAACATAATTTAAATGGTGTAGAAAAAATTTAAACAGTTGCGAGCAACAAAGCTAGACCGAAAAACGCGAAAACTTGCAAATAATTTGCACAACACAAAAATATATTGAAATTGGTTTAGAAACGATTTAAACAGCTGCAAATAATACAACTGGACCAAAAACGCGTAAATTCGCAAAATTCGCATTCGCACAGCAAACAAATATATTTTAAATGGTTTAGAAAAGATTTGAGCAGCTGCAAATAAAAAACAACATATTTTAAATGGTATAGAAATGATTTAAACAATTTCAAACAAGAAAACGACCAAAAACGCGATCACTTATGAAAAAACTTGCATTTCAATTCATCGGGATATATGTAATTATTAAATTAAAGAAATTAAGTTATGTAAATTGCTTGCAAAATTTCGCGTGAATGGTCCAGCTGAGTTCTTTGCAAGTGTTGAAATTTTTCCTAAACCATTTTCAATTTATATTTTGTAATCCTCAAATTTTTTGAGAATTTTCGTGTTTTTGCTCCATTTTTGCTGCTGTTTAAGTCTTTGATGATATGTGTCTAGCATTTAATTTCGCTCTTTTTATCTAGTTAAGCTCTTTGTGGCTGTTGAAATGAGTTTTACAATTTTAAGTTCTATTGGGCTTTGAAAGGAGTAAAGCTAAATTCACAAAATGTACATTAAAAATGGTATTTTGAGCCGAACACATTGAAGTTTGTTGCCTGTGCATGGAAAACAGAACATTATGACTTATTATAACAACAACATCATTGTGTTGGTTCAGTACAATATTCTCTTTATGTATAACGTTCAATAACAAAAGATGTTTTTATACATTTTTGTATATCCTACACAAACACCTTTATCGTTTGTTAATTGTATCGTACAGAACAGTAAAGTACACTATATAATGTTTATTTTCGAACACTGATTATTTTGTCTTTTTTTTTCGAACGAAGTTCCTTTACGCTGCTTGTTGGTAGTGCAAATTAGTAGAAATCGTCACGAAAGCGTGTGAGCTGTTTATATGATTTGGTGTATCTTTCGACAAACAATCGTGTATGACGGGCGGCAAGTAGCGAAACCATTTTACTTCAGCGGAGACACAAACCAATAAATATTAATTAGTTGCGAAAACTGCCACTACCAGTTGTTAGATGTCGCTAAAGTAAAGTATGTCACAACAAAAATCAGCAATATTGAAAAATTTACCAACAGTTGCTTTTCTTTGATTGACAAAATTGACAAAAAAAAATACTGCATGTGTCAAAAGTAAAAAAATTAAACAAAAATTTAAAGAAGTATATAAAATTTCAAAAACAATACAAAATAAAACATACAGATTTCACCTTGTAAAGGGTATTTTTTTAAGCCCGATAGAACTTGAAATTGTAAAAAATAACACAAAGAATTAAATTGTAATCAAATTTTTTTTTATTCGAAAGATCAATACGTGACATTAACATTTGAAAATGATTTCGGGCATATGGGCACCGCGGCTGTTCTTGACGTAGTGCATTCTGGACGTCCAATTTGGGCCACTTTTTCTAGCACTGCTGGCCGTATGTCACGAATAACACGAACAATGCTGGCCTCCAAGGCGTCAATTGTTGCTGGTTTATCAGCATAAACCAGTGACTTCACGTAGCCCCACAGGAAATAATCGAGAGGTGTCAAATCGCACGACCTTGGAGGCCAATTGACAGGTCCATTTCTCGAAATCAACTTATCGCCAAATTTTGATTTCAATAAGTTGATGGTTTCGTTCGCCGTATGGCACGTAGCGCCATCCTGTTGAAACCACATCTCCTCTGGATCAATGTCATCCATATTTTCAAACAAAAAATCATTGATCATGGTGCGGTAACGATCTCCATTGACCGTTACGCGAGCTCCGGCCTCATTTTTGAAGAAATAAGGTCCGATGATGCCACCAGGGTGAAAACCGCACCATACGGTGCATTTTTCTGGAGTCTGTAGGGTCTGTTGTGGATTGGTCTCACTCCATATGCGGCAATTTTGCTTATTAACAAACCCGTTAAGCCAAAAATGCGCCTCATCGCTGAACACAATTTTGCGATAAAACAACGGTCAGAATCGACGGCTGATTCTCAAAGTAAATTTGGATAATCTCGTAGCGTTGTTCAAGCGTGAGTCTATTCATGATGATTTGTCAGAGTATACTGAAACAAATAAAAAAAAAGTTTCATCAAAATTTAATTTTTTGTGTTACTTTTTACAATTTAAAGTTCTATCTAGCTTAAAAAAACACCCGCTATTACATTCGAAGATGAAGAAAAAACGTAAGGAACTTCGTTCCTAATGGGGGTCCGCCAACCACATTTCTTTTTTGTTTTTGCTTTGTACAAAACACCAAATAATATGATCAAGATTTATTAATGTGTTTTTTTAAGCAAGAATTTATATTTTCTGTTCTAAAATTTGTACAAAAACCAACACTTCTGCTATCTACCACTAAAATAGAAATTCCTTGTTTTTTGAAAAAAAAAAACTCTATTAATAAACATATAGCTGTGAAAGTGAAAATTTTTATTACTAATTTCTACGAAGTTCTTAAAACAATACCTAAATGAGCCATATACATAAGATCAAACCCCATACCGTCAAAATATGGCCATAAAATTTATATATTCTTCTTAAGCAAAAAATTAGTTTTTTTTAGACTAGGACCAGTATTCAGGGGATGACCCCTATATATGCATTACATTATGCTGGAACTAGGAAAATAGGAAAGAGGGATTGGTGGATGAAAAAATAAATTCATAACATAACATTTCGTTGATGATAATCAACGCATCAGTAGACTGGAAAAATTATAAAAATAATGTTTGAAACTTTACTACTTATCCCATAATTCCCAAAAATAGTTAAGTTTCAAATATTGTTTTAAGAATTTTTCAATTCTACTGATGAGTTGATTAGCATCAACGAAATGTTGGCGGAATATAAACGGCTGAAAAAGACAGAAAACATTTGAAAGGTCTATTTTTGAACCTGAATTAATGCATTTCAATTGCCTCTTAAAGCCAATAATTATTAAGTTCATATTTGAATTAAAACACCACATTTATTTTTGAAAAGTTGAATAAGTCAGGAATTAATGTTGCTAATTTGTCTGTTTAGTGTCCAGTGTATATACCTTCGACACTATCCAGCTAATAATCTTCCTCTCCAATATTGCACAACGCTGATTATATAGAATACAAAGACGACACAATAACCACGATAAGACTTTTTACGAATTTTTGTTTGGCGGACTTAATTTTGAAAACATATCATGTTTATTTAGATCATGTTTTTTTTTCAATCAAAACATTTTGGAGATAGAAAAATGCACATTTAGAAATGTTTAGTTGTACAAAATTTTGTACACTTACATAGTCTTTACAAAGGAAAGTAATATTCCTTGTAAATGCACTGTTATTATAAACTCAAAAAAATGTATTCCTTTTTGTAATAAAAAAAAAAATGCAAATATGAACTAAATTGTTTATTTGCTTTAAGAGCCAATTGAAATGTATTAATTCAGGTCCAAAAATGAACCTTTTCAAAAATATTTGTTGTATTTTTCAGCTGTCTATATGCCGACGACATTTCGTTGGTAGTTACTAAAATGCAGTAGATTATAAGGAAAGTGTAATTACTCGATTAGTGAATGAACGAGAATTTATATTTTAGCTTATTTTAAATATTGTAGCTTCCCACCACGGAGGTTGTTCGACACAAACCAAGAGGGACACACTATAAAATGCTTAATTTTTATATATTAGTATAGACTATTTTATTTCAGATGTATCTTAAAAATAAAATTTACTATGAAAAGGCCGTTAGACATGCTCGACAAAAGCTTTGCCATAACCGATATTAGATATTATTTTATTTTGTATCAGCAAATCGAATTAATTTTGTAGAACTCTAACTCTGATAGTCTAGCATATGGTTGGAGATAAGCAAACCATTGCTATTGTACGTCGCTCCTACTATTATTTGGAACGTTGGGACATGCAATTTGTTAGAGGTTAACCCAAATGTTATTTTTACTGCGTTTGATCAGTTGAGACGATCGATATCTTTAATACATGAGATAGTTTTCTAGCTGGTAAAAGAACCAATGATAATGGTCGCCGCAATTAAATTTTTCTTCAACTCTTTAGGAAGTAGTCTCTAAGTTTCGAAAGGCATGATTGGAATTGCAATTTTCAACGCCAAGTAATGTGAAATATGTCAGTGAGGATTTTTTAATTCAGAAACTTATATAGGTAATGATTCTCTATTAATTTAGGTCCAAAAATGAACCTTTTTAAAAAAAGGTTCATGAGAATTGTGGAATAAGTAGCAAAGTTTCAAACAAACTTTTAAGAATTTTTCAAGTCTACTGATGAGTTGATTAGCACCAACGAAATGTCGGCATCTAGACAGCTGAAAAATACAACAAATATTTTTGAAAAGGTTCATTTTTGGACCTGAATTAATACAAAAAAAAATGTTTATATAAAAATATTATAGATTTTTGTTTTACAAAGAATATTTTTTCTTTTTTTACTCAAACAATTATATACATACTTTAAAATGTATTGTTCCCCCCAATCAACAACTCAGCGAACAAGCAATTTAATATTTTGAACAAAAACTTTAAATATATACTATAAAATGATATTATTTTTCTTTTCGCAAAAGGTTTCTTAAATGCAAACACAGATCGTTATTCAAAACTACCAGCCAACTATGGTTTGATGGACATAATAGCTGCCTTACACTGGCTAAAAGAAAATATTGCTGCCTTTGGCGGTGACCCACAAAGTATAACGTTAGCCGGTCATGGCACCGGAGCAGCATGTGTTCATTTTCTAATATCATCAATGGCAGTACCAGAAGGTAAGTTGTTTAAAAAGTTCTCTAGCCACATAGTGTGCCACAAAAACCCCTACATTTATATAAATTTAACTTGAAGCATTTAAACTAAAGAGTCTTTTTGGTTTTTGTTCTTTCTTGCCTGCAAACAAAACTAAAATGTTAAAAAAGGTTTACTTTTCAATCGAGCGATATTAATGTCTGGCTCTGGCTTGACACCTTGGTCTTTGGTTAGTAATCCCGCTAAATATGCTGCCATTGTGGCACATCATGTTAATTGTGCACCAGACTTGCCGCATGCACACTTTATGAAGTGTTTACGTGAAAAGCCTTTAGAGCAGTTATTGAGTGTGCCCATTAAGCAACCAGAGTTCGGTTTTGATTTTGGTCCCAGCATAGATGGTGTTGTAATAGATGGCGGTGATTATGTGCCACCTCCAGCTGGTTCTCTGAATGCACAGGCATCAACATTGGCTGGTGGGGCTTTGGGTGGTGAGGCGGGAAATGCAGCATATGGTGGTTGGGGGACACCAGGACAACTAGAAAATATAGGTAAGTCAAAGCTGTTCGTTCGCTGTTCGCCTGCAACAGTAATTAATTTATTCATTTCACAAAATATATGTATATTCTAATTTTAACATATCCTTAAATTGTATTAATTCTGCTCTACATAATTTGTCTTTATTAATTTTATACATCTCGCTGCCATGTTAATAAACTGCCACTAATTATCATTAATTCAGTTTTAATGAGGAAAACAGCAATTAACAAATTATCCAGGTATGTACGTTCATATAAAATTTTTCATAAGAATATATTATACTTCTTATTTTAAGGATGTCAGTAATTTACAAGAAATATAATTGTACACATCATACAGGGATGTAAGAACTTTACAGAATAAATAAACGAAATTTTCAAACAATTTTTTTTAAATTATCAAGCATGAAAAAAAATATAAGTATATAAGAAAATGACTGATAATTTGGTGGCTTGATGAGTAAAGAAATAGGAAAAAGAGCTGTAGTTAAACAAAGAAAAAAGAAAACCCAGCATCTTTATTAAACAAGGAATATAACAGCATGATGCTGGAATTGCAAAATATTTTATAGTTTTAAAAAAAAGCCTTTCAATTAGTGAAGTTGGTCAACAATTTATGTATTGTCCTTGTTATGTATTGTCCTTGTCCGATTTTCAAACAATCTTAATTAGCTCATTTTGTTGCTAAAGCCCAATGGAAATTTAAAAATCGTTTTTTAAACAATCAGATTATAGAAAAATTAAATTTTTTAAGTTTTCTTTCTAACAAAACAGAGTTGTTGAACACGACTTCAAGCATAATGAAATAACAATGTACTTAAATCAATCCCAAGCGGTGTGAGAAGTAAGTTAGTACGGTGTTCCTTAAATCAAGTACGTTGTGCTTTAAGATATATTAAATCAAAATTTCGGATTGATTTCAACCATATCCAATCCTGGTTTCGAATTCAATATAGCACCAACCCTTGCTTAAAAACAAGAACGCCGTTCTTGATTTAAGAACATTGGTACTTATCACATTTTGGACACCGTTTGCGATTGATTTACGTACCAGGATTGAATTTGTTTCGATGTGATGATTGATTATGCACTTGGTTCTGAAGTCTATTTAACGAAACTTTTTTACCTTAAATAATAAGTTCTATTTTTTTAATTCACTAAAAGTTTATAAATTATTCAACCTTCAACCCAACTGCTACCAGTCCAATCACTCTACCAATTCAATCATCGTAGCAATAAAGAAAAATTAAACAAAATTTAATACTTATACTATCACTTGTGTTACAAATACACACAAGAACTTCGTACTTTTACTAAGCCTTGATAGGAGTGATGCTTTTCAATAATTCCTATTCGGCTTGGTTTTAAGTACACTTGTGTGTTATCCGCGCTTAAATTTTCAAATATGCTTCGTACTAAAATCAAGTAGAAAAATCTTAAATTTACGACTAGGTTTTTATTTTTGTGGAGTACCTTTCAAACAGAAAAAAATCAATAAGTTTATATACGGGATGTCCCGTAAGTTAACGTCCAAACTCAAACTGTTGATAAGTCAAGAGGAAGAACAATGTGCCAAAAATGTTGTAAGTCATGAGTCTCGGACAAATTGCGTTAAGTTTTGGTGGAAGTTACCAAAGGTATCTAGTGCAATTTTTTTTCAATACGGCTTGTTAAAGTTGAGTGTTGTTTTAATTTTGAGTAAAAATTATGAGATTTACTTTACGAATTCGACCATTAGAGCCTGCAATCTTAAATTTATATAAAGGAAAGATAACTCGCGATATTATTAGAAGAATTAAAAATGTTTCCTATTCAACAATTGTGATCACAGGAATGAAAAAATGATTGCTTATTTCCAATATGGCAATGCCTTCTTAACTACGCTTCTTATAATTTTTCTTGGAAGACTCACCACTTGACCTATTACCTGTTTTCGTTAGGACTTTAGGTATGGGACACTCTATATGGCTAAGAAATATTAGAAGAAACATTTAAAACAAAACTTAAATTTCGCCGTATACGACGAGACTGGCTCGTAAGACAAGAGTTTCGTTCTACTGTGCAGGTATCTTAAGCTTTTTCACTTTAAAGACAAGGCACTGTTCGTGTTTGTAATGTCATAAAAATTCGTTGAAAATATGTCAACATATGTTAAATAGGGGTTCTTGTATGGAGACGCCCATTTTGTTTTAGCTTAACTTATAATTCTCTAAATTCTGTAAAAATTGAAAGTTCCTCTCCCTTACGACTTAACCCTACAGTTGATATTCAAATTAAAATGTGCTCCTGGCAATAGTAACCTTTCAGCTTTAATTTATATGTTACTGTAGCTGTAAGAAAACTACTTATCCAGTAAAAGATGTCTATCTCTTAGGACTTAAAAGCTAATTTAGATGTTCTCGTATAAGGATATATTTAAGTTTGTTTTTGGTAATTACTTTTGTGGACCCCATGTAACCACATATCTTATGCAAATTTTTATTGTCTATTTGTTTAGATTCAAAAGCTATAGCTAATTTTTGGGTTTTTGAATGGCGGCGTCCTTTAGTTTTCGACTTTTTTTTTTCTTTTTAGTATTTGCTTTTGTAAAGAAGAGAACTTCAGCTCACAAGCTGCTATCGCTTCAGAGAATGGGCACTGCCACCTCAGGACGACCCGGGTAGTATCAACAAATTTGAATCCCTAAGACTATACCCAAACGGATCACCTCGATCTGTGAATTTAATTAAAAAAAGTTAGGATCTCTTTTATGGGTTTTTAATGAGTTTCTATAATATCCTGCGAAAAACTAAAAAATGTTCAGTGGTAATACCGAAAAAAATTGTACTTTATTTTGTCCAGTTTCGGAAAAGTCCCTTTTAAATTTTGTTTCACAAAGCCATAATGATTATTAATTTTGAAATTCCATCTATGGACGAAAAGTTTAAAGAGATTTTGCCTTCCAAAAACAGAGATACAGATGCCATCAATCAATTGGTCGATGACCTTCCTACATAATTAAGATATATTGTGTAATAAAGTGGAAGTTGCGATTTGAAAGTTGTTATAAGTATCTCCTAAAAGACGTTTCATATGTTACAAAAGAAGTATAAAAAGCTTATCAATAGGCTGTGATCTTGGGCTGGTTTTGGTACTTAAGTTACATAACAACGAAAAATATTATGATGGTTATCAAAGTTCAGAAAAAAATTTTGTGTTTGGTTTTATATCACTTAATAAAAGATAAACGCTTTTGCTGAAGAAAACGTATAATTTAATCAAACATACAATTTTATTTATTTTGGTTTCAACAATTTTCTCATCAAGTTTTTCTGTTCAACATTTTTTTTTAAATTTTTTTTTTAGACTCTGCTGCAATGTTTCCTTTAGTTATGGGAATTAAAATATAATATGCAAAAGAAGAGAATGAATCAGAAATCGATGCAACATACAGCGTAAACTTCTTGGCCTTAAATTAGAGTTTGGAGTTGCTAAATATTCTTTCAAATTTATCAATTTAATAATGAATGAATTGTCAAAAGAAAAATAAATAATAAAGTTTCAATTATCCGTTTGATTAGATTATCCGTTCGCTTCAGAAAAGGCATACATCTCTTGTTAATTGACATAAAATCTAAAACTTTTTTGTCTTGTGCTTCATAGAGCGTCTCGATGGATGAATTGGTAGAGTACTCTACCAAGAGTCTTCGAGATCGCAGGTTCGATTCCTGCCGAAGGCTCTGGGTGTTTCTGCAGACAAGCAAAAAGCTTCGCAGTTTTGTGTTTGTTAAAAAAAAAAAAAAAAAAAAAAAAAAAGATAAAGATAAAATTTAAGAAGTGTATTTCTAATCTCAGAGCACAACAAAAGCAAACAGTTTTTCTGAACTTTTATAACCTGTATAATATTTTCAATAGTTATGTTAGCTAAGTACCAAAACCAGCCGCAGCTCAGAATCTATGGATAAGCTTTTTTAGACTTTTTTCTTTGCAACATATGAGCCGACTTTTAGACGCTGCTACAGACATCTTATGACAACTTTGAAATTACACATCCGACTTTGTTACACAATATATCTTAAAATGGTAAATTATGTGAGCTGGTGGCTGCTGAAATCTTCGATAATGTCTTTTTGTGTATGAAACATTAAGATATTTTGCTTGTTAGATAATTATAATGTTTGTTTAACAATTTTCTATAATTGGAAATTATTGATTAGCAGAAGCCAAAATCCCAGTTGTTTAGTTGTAATGTGACATTCAAAAAACAAAATAAATTCAATTCCAAAACTGCAACATGTTTACATTTCAATTGTATGTAAATTGTTTATACGCATCATTTACAATTTGAATTTTTCAATTCTATTCATTTCATTTCAATTGAATTTTGTCAAGAGACATTTTTTGTACACATTTACATAAATGCGTATGTGTGCCTCTTTACTTGTATTCTGTGTATGGTGGTTTATTTGAATTCTATTATGTCCTTATTTTTTGTAAAGCGTTAGTATGTAAAGCTTTACATAAATTTATTTAAATAGGCACCTACAGATGCGAATTAAACCAGAATACAGACTCCTAATATTTGAACGAAAACCCCGATTGCCAATTTTGGCAAATTTTTAACAAAAAATAATTTTCTTTTTTTGGTAATCATAGCTGTTCGATATGAAGACTATTTTTTAGAATGATAGACAAATTTAAATCTGAGTTGAATGTTATTAACTTTTAGGCAACAGAAATTTAAATAAACTTTTATTTCAGATATACAATCGGATACAAAACATGTAACTGTTTTCTTTTTTATTTCAGTTCAGTGTAATAAAACTTTTATGCTTTAAAACAATTAAATAACTAAAAATCTTTTATTTATTATTAAGTTTACTCGACCTCTCTTTTAGTTTAATATTACATTATCTATCTATGGGTCCATCCGTTTATTTATTTTGTTTGCCAATACTTCGCTTTCCTTCGGATAGCTTCTTCAACGCAATAATATAATAGTTGTTGTATATTTTCTGTCTAAATTTTGATTATATCAAACACAATGTATGCAATAATAAATATAGAAAAATAAAATAGAAATAGTGTGTTTGATATAATTAAAATTTAGACAGTAAATATACAACAAGTTGGGTGGCTGAGTGGCATGGTTGTCGCTTTAGAAACATGAGTCCCTGACTTCAAAGACGGGTGCTGACGAAAAAGTGTGGCGGCTTCGAAACATCTAGTTGTCCACCCTACTAAATGTCTTTGATGTTTTCTTTGTCTAATTTAATCAATATCAATCACAAGGATAATATAGAAAGAACTTGAGCCTGATAAACTTAATACAGAGGTATTGATAAAAAATTAAATGTAGTTGAAATATGTTTTAGAAAAATTTATATATATGTATGTACATATGTATATGCTGCATATTACGTAGCAATGTCAGGCTTGTAACTTAAAAAATCTTAGTTTGAAATTAATACACATGAATAATACATTTCAATTTGTATAAATAATTAAGTTTATTTTTGTCAATATTTTCATTTTATTTGCTATTAGTGACGAAAGTTATAGTCTGTTTTTGGCACTAGTAAAGTCATTTCTCTCTATGGTAGTGTCGATTTCCAACGGAAGCATAGAATGAAAGAAGTCCATTCAAATTTTAAAAGAATATGCATGGTAATTGATTACTGTGGTTTCTTCTAAGAAGAATTTCTCTCTAAACTGTACATGAAGAGCCAGTGGAGAAATCACTTTCGTGAAACCGTCGTTTTTAGGTTCCAGAAACCTTAAATGTATTGTAATACTTCTTGGTTCACAAGAACATTTTTTATTTGAAAATAATATTTTATGTTTTTGTGATTAATTAATTCTTAATTTCCCATTATTTGTTAATTTGATAACAGAACGTTCTTGGCTCATAAATTTATTTCATTTTTCTTCTGTTTGTTCCTAATTTGATAACATACTAAACTAAATATGATACCAAAAGTTATTTATCGTTTTTTCTAGGTTTAGTATTCAATTTGAAACCAAAAATTATTAATTTAAGACCGCTGATTTTGTACCTGTGTAACAAAAAATTTTTTTGAGTTTAAGAAATTGAAGATCCCTCATTTATTAAAAAGACCTTAAAAAAATTTCTAAAAATTTTGGAAACAAAAACTTGAACATTTTTAACAGGCACAGGGTGGCCCAAAACGAAGGGGTTTGAATTGCTTATAATTTTTTTATGTAATTCATAATTATTAAATTTGTTTTTAGGACAGTATATAAATGGGTAACATTTTTAGTTTAGTTATAAAAAATAATATTTCGCAAGTGGTGGCCATATTCTGCTTCGCATATTCGTCCTTTTTTCAACACATCTTTCATTACCTTTCACAAAACCTCAGGTGTTATGTTGTTTATTTTCTCGTGTATATTGCTTTTTACATGCTAGACGGCTCTTAGCTTATTAATGTAGACTTTTAAATAACCGCAGAGTAAACAGTATGCATCGTTTAAATCCGATGAACGCGGAGGCCAATTAAAATCACTTGTACTAGATGTAATACGTTCACCAAAGATGTCCCGTAAAAGAGCCACTAGATGTGTCCCATCTTGTTGAAACCATGCTTGTGGATGGTTTTCCACGGCTGGCAGTAAAAATTTTCCAAAAATTGTCCGATATCTGACACCATTGAAGGAAACGGCGACCCCGTGTTCATTTTCAAAAAAATACGGACCAATTATCCTTTCCGATGAAACACCGCACCAAACTCTTGAATTTTGCGTAGCCTGTAGTTTTACTTATTAACGAACCCACTTAATTGGATATGGGCTTCGTCGCTCATAATTAAATTATAAAAAAGTTATGATTTTCTTCTAACTTTTGCCGAAAAAAAAACTGCAGAATCAAGTCGTTGCTAGTAATCTGTCGGTTTCGATTCTTGGACAAGCTGAATGTTGTATGGAAACATTCCTATTGTATGCAAAATTCTCTGCAGCGACGCTCGTGAGAGGCCAAGTTGTGTCGAACGTCTCCTGGTTGATGTTTCTCCACCTTCCCGAATAGTCCTTTACACCAGTTCAACACCGTTCTTCGTCTGCCAGCACCAGGAAGGTTGCTTACTGCCCTTGTTGACCAAAATTTGCATTCAAAAGGTTTATTGTTGACTCTGAGGGTCCAACCCGCACATTAAAATACGGACGATATGTACGCTGAGTCAAAACAATGGATCGTTAATTTAAAAAATAAAGCTCAACAATTTGGGAACGTTGTTCATTTGAGTACTGCTCCATTTTAAATTCTACAAGTCTTCTTTAAAAAATACTGAAAAGAAAAGAAGAAACATTAAAGTAAAAAAGTTTTAAGCAATTCAAACCCCTGCGTTAATTTTGGGCCACCCATTTCTTACATTGAAAAGCCAATTTGCATACTTGGTAATGTATATTTAGAAATCAAATTTAAATTGACTCTTTTCAACTCAATTTTCCACTGGTTTTTTTTTTAATCCAGGTCATATGACTTTATTGCGCCTTTTTTTCTATATCATTTAAATAAATTACATGTTTTACTTATACAAATTGCAAATTAAATTCAATCACGTCTTTTCTTGTAAATTGCCATAAACAAATTTTTTTTTCGCTTAGCTGAATGCTCAAACGAGCTTTTTAGCGAATGAGTGCACCAACAAATGCTTTTTGCTTGAATGATAATATTACACAAATAAGGTTAATAAAATTGTAGTAAAAGGAAATACTTTGGCATTATGAACTAATTTGCAAAATTTCAAAAATAATTAATTCAATGGGTGTAATTATGGAGCAAAAGCTTTCTCCAATATTTTAGCTCATAACAATAAATCTATGTGGATAAATCTTTCTCCAATATTTTAGCTCATAACAATAAATTTATGCTGATAACATAGTCATGGTATTCACCAGTAAATAGGTAGTATGTCTGGCTGAAATCACTTGTTTGCAAATAGCCTTGAAAATTATAAGTGTATTTCACCAATCTTTGTAAAATTCGTGGAATGCATTCAATGTAAGTTTCAAACACAGAAAAATTTATTTGATTGACTTTTCTCGTTGCTAAATCACACAAACGCCGTAATAAGTGTATTTAGTGCTGTAAAAATACTCCTAATGTTGTGCATATAACAAATTCTTCTATCCGAATTAAATGCAAAAACCTAAATTTGTTCATTCCTAATTAACGTTAATGTGACATCAGAAAATATTTCTTCTATTCTTAGCAGCTATTTTCACTGCCACAATAATTGATTGATACAAAACAATATGACTTTTCTCATAGCTAAAATATCTTAAGAAACCTTGTTTCGCTATAAATTTATCACATTAATATATACAAATTATTTTATTTGTATATAATATATTATTACATATTATATGAGTGTATAATATATTTTTATATATTATATACTTGTCGAAGTTACCTAGTGCAATTTTGTATCAATACGGCTAATTAAAGTTGGGTGTTGTCTTAACTTGGAGTACCAAAAGTCGCAAAAGGTGAGATTTTTCTTGCGTAATCGGCAGTTACAGTCCGAATTCTTGAATATAGATAAAAGAACAATAACTGACGGCATTATTAGAAAAGCTAATTTTTAAAGTCAGCATTTGTGAACATAGCAATGAATACGACAATACCATCTAAACTACGCGATATGTTATGTTATGTATCATGAGCTCTCCTAGGCCCTAGAATGTTCCGATTGTCCTACCCGAAGAAGGTTGTAGAGAAATAACCCCACACACCTCTCATCGGTTCCACCCTGAACCAGCCAGATTAACAGATAGAAGACTCCACCCTGTCTAACCCGCATTCTGAGACTTCCGTTAACCCCTGTATTGTTTGCTTGCCCAAGTAATTTGCTCTCTTTTGCAGAGAGAGCCGGGCGTCGACAGAAGAAGAGTTCGACACTCTACTCCTCCTCTTCTTCTCTGCAGCCTCTGCAGAAACCTTTGTATTTAAAATTTAGTCTTCTAGCGTATACTCCCATGTGACAGTGTGCCGTCAGAACAGCCTTTAAGGTGGGGAGGCTTTTGTCTCAGAAAGTCCAACAAAGCCAAATTCCTCTTATAATTATAGTTGGACCCCACGAGCCCTGACATTCGACAGGTGATGTCATTCGACTATCAGTCTATTAAATAAAATAAAATACAAAAATTTCATATATTTTATGCGGTCATATGCCGGGTATTCTTAATTTTAGGGAATTTATTCCAAAAAAGTCTGCAATAGGATAAAATAAAAAGTTTTTGCATTTATCGTCAGCTAAGTACTTTGCACATGTTACACGATTTTACATATACAAAGTGGACCAAAAGAAATCTCCTATTGGAAGTTGCTCAAATTTTTGGAAATGACGGGCAATGTCAAATCTGTATATATATGTAAACTAGACAGCTATAAAATACAAGTGAACAAGCCATGTAGCAATACACACCCCAACAAAGCGAAATAATTGCGTCTATGACGAAGTAGACGATTTACCGACCAAAATAATAATGAGCGATATGGCTCATTTCCACGTCAGCGGGTAGGTTAACAAAGGAAACTGTCCCTTCTGGGCACCGAAAATTCATAAGTGATACACGAGGAGCCATTACAACCACTCAAAGTGACTACATGCTACGCTGTTCACGCTTAAGGAGTTATCGGGCCATTTTTATTCGAGGATGCCGCTGGTCACATGACCATTTGCAATAGGGCCATGTTAATTGAGTTTTTTCTGCCGCAATAGAACGAATTAGGTTTTCAGGACTTGTGGTTTTCCAACAGGATGTAGCAACAGCACATACCGCTCGAGCCACAACTGATATTCTAAAAAGCCAAACAACATCGGGTGACTTCTTCTGGCCCAACTATTATATCTGCTACACATACATATATCTAATTTTCTCGTCACTGTCATCAAATATTCAATCAATTTTCTCTTTTGCTCTGAATGCCAAGTTAATGCCAAACATTGTGCTGATGTCTTATATTTTCTATGGTAAAGTTTATACATACCCTTAGAATAAAAACATCTGAATTATTATAAACTTTGAGCCTGTTTCCATTTCTAATAGCATTTTTGCATTGTCCATTCAAACATTAGTTGGAAGCCATAGTGAAAATGCTAAAAAAAATGTTATTGAATATATTTCGAGAAGACTTCATGTGAATCTCACTCGTCCTTTATCTCTGCTCCGACTTTCTTTATGCACCAAACTGTGACGATATGCTTTCTATTAACAGAAGTATATCTTATAAAAAACAAGTAAAAAGGATGTATTAGACCATGCCGATTCTTATATACCCTTTTCCCAGGATTATATCAAAACGAAATTTTTAATGAATGCAAGATGAAGTTTAATGTTAAAATAATTCTTTTTTTCATTCGCTATGCAAAAGTAAAAAAAAACGGATTCTTTATTTCCAAATCGTGTTAAGTTCAATGCACCAACTTTAACACACCTGAATTGCAAAGAAAACTATTATAAAAAAAAAAATAAACTCTTCTACCAAAAAGCAACATTTAGTAATAACTTATTTTTTTAAAAACTCAGTAAATTTTGAGGCGATTTTGTCCATTTTCAATACCGTCCTAGAAAAGATTTAAAATTAACAATAATAAACTATTTAATGATTTGAAGAATGTCGCTGAAAAAATTTTTATTTTCGAAACAAATCTATAAGTAAGTAAAGGCTATTAAACTACTGATTATGGTTTAATGTCATTGAATCTTAAATGCGCCAGCATACATAATTTTAGGGGTATTGGAAACAAACGGTACCATTGGAAGCTGTTTCTAGCAATAATACATCTGCGAAAATTAGTTCGAGTAGGCTCCCTCATCTGGTGAATTTGTCAGCCCAGGGGATTATGTTTGGTCCTTAGATTCTAGCACAGACCGTTGTCAAATTTTGTTCTCTTGGTTTACAAAAATATTCACGCTGTCTTAGTTTTGTTTCTCTTGAGTAGCTGAACACAGCTCATAAATAGCTGATCACTGCTCTTGAGCAAGTGAGCATAGTTCTGAGGCAACTGAGCACATCTAGTGAGCAGCTGAATGTAGGTCTTGCGCAACTGAAAACATCTAAGCGAAATCAGATTTTTTACTGTAAATTTTGATTTTGTTATTGAACTTCTGTGTTGTAATACATTTATATTAAATTACTTTTTCAGGCTCAAGTTCAACCCTTGGGTTTTCACTACTTTTTAATCAATATCAATTAAGTAAAGAAAAGTAAAATTTATTTGCTAGGTGGACAACCGGCTGTTTCGGGGTAGCAAACACCCTTCATCAGCACCCTATGAAACTTGGACGTGTCAAATTTCACAATTTTGGCACAGCCGCTTTAACCACTCGGCAACCAAAGCTCACGCAATTCTACCTTCTGTTTGTATACTTAATTAACATTAACCAAAGCAATGATATTTTTGCAGTCTTGGACGATATTTGTCGTCTCAGAAGACTGTTGCTCTCTGTTTATATGAAAGCTTTTTAATACATGTTCTGTTATGCATCATTGAGATCTAGATGCTCTTTTATTGATACAATTTGAACATTTACGCCATGCCCTGCGTTTTACATTTTACTGTAATTTAATAGATACAATTAAATAGATACAACTAAAGATTCCTGACGATGCTAACAAATTGTTAGCGAAATATCGATTAATAAAGAAAGAGAAATAGTTTGCATATTGTGTAAAGTATATACATATTTTGTTCTTCTAGCTGCTTTATTAGACTTAAAATATTGTTTGCTTTCCAAATTTCGGCTTTAATACGGAAAAATTCAAAATAAATGAATACGAGATGCTTTGCTTGGTTTTTTTTCATACTCTGGTCAGAAAACTTCTTGCATTTTTATTTTTCATTTTTCAGCAGCAAATATTTGAGTTCAAGTTTGCTCATCCAAATATTACTACAACATTCATTTATATTAAATTTATTTGATAACTATTTCGAATGTGTAAATTAGAATTTGTTGTTAGTTGCTTTATTTTACCTACTCAAATTAATTATTACTATTCGCGCTATACAGAAATTAGTCATGGCAACAATAATTACGACTCTAATTAAATCAGTCACAAACACGAATATAAACTATAGCAATTACAAGCCCATGCATTGTATGTTGTATTATAGAACAGCCAATTATAAGATGGCCTCATAAATGTATAGAAGCAAATATTTCTGCTGTTTCTTTAAGTTTTCGCCTTTCTTAAACACAATGTTTTTTTTTTTTTTTTTTGTTAAAGAACCTGCTCCGCTCGCTTCAAATGTATATGCACATGTTTGGAAAGCATACGTATGTTTAGCTAAAACTTATGGATACACACCTTGTAGATATTTTCGGATTAAACCAAAAACTGTTGTACACAAATTGAAAACAACCACGAAAGCTGTAAAAACCAATCACATGATTCATAAGCTGAGAGCATACGCGTTACCGTTAGTGTCGCAAAGTAGCAAATTGTTTCTCATAATTTCTTAAATATTCAACGAAATTAATCTCTTACACTAACTTTTCGAAACCATTGAAGAATTTAATTATCGATTTATATGTTGCATAGTTAGAGAAAGCTTGAGTGAAAAAGATATCTGCCTGATAAACAGAACTTTTAAACTGTTCAGCCTCTTGGCAAACTCTTTTCAAAAGAACAAAAAATTATAGCGTGAATAAATAGTGGCGTTAGTCACAAATTACTTATATATTTTGGTCATCCGATTTCTAGAAACTCTTTGTAGGAGTCCACTACAATCAGCATATTCCAAAAATGTTTGTTTAAATGACGCAGTAATACTATAACGATTATAAATAAATTGTACCAAGTACGAGACTGACTCGCACAGCAAGGGTTCCCTAATACCATCGAAGTGGTAGGCAAAGTCTACTCTTGGTATAAGGTACCCCTTAGATTTTTGCTTTTTATTTCTTTTTTTTAGTACTTGCTGTTGTAAGTTTTAGAACTCTATCTTTTGCGGTTCAAAAGTTACAGCTGATTTTCAATCGAAAGGGTGTCCCCATGTATGAACACCGCTGAAATGTTAACTTTTTGCTACTTTCGGCACTTGTTGTTGCAGAAGCCTGAGAACGATGTGTGATGTAAAAATTTTAAGTCTCTATATTTTAGGGCTTAAAAACTTAAGCCAATTTTCAGTTTAAAGGGAATCCCCGTACAAATGGCAAATTTTAAATTTTTGCTATCTTTGTTATTTGTTGTTGAGCAGGCCTCGCAACTACAATTTTCAAATCTCTATCCATTGCGATTCAAATGATACATCTAATTTTAATTCCTGGTAAGGAAGCACCCTTTAGTTTCTGACTTTTTGTTGTCTTCGGTATTTGTTGTTGTTGAACCTATGTAAACACATATACTATGTAAGTTGCCAGACTGTATCTCTTATGACTCAAAAGTTACAGCTACGATTACTAAATTTCAAAGTTTCTTGCATGGGGCCCCCTTTAATTTTTAACTTCTTGCCGATTTTATTTTTTATTTTTGTAGAAACCAGGTAACCACATACCCGGTGCAAAGTTCAGCTCTTTACATCTTACCATTTAACAGATTGGGATCTGTGGTGGCCAGAAAGATGAGCTGCGAATTCTTGTAAAGAGTTCCACTTTCAATCTATGATTGCTGAACCCTATCAGGTTCACAGTTTCTTGCATGGGGACTTCCTAATGCTTTTAACTTGGCATGCTAATTACATTTGTATGCTGTTCAGATTCCAGGTCTATGTCTCTCACTTTTCAAACGTAATAGCTAATTTTTGCCATGTAAAAGGCAACATCTAAGTTTTTTACTTTTTTGCAATTTTTGGCATTTGTTATTGGGTAGGCTTGGTAATTGCATATACTTTAGAAATGTCAAGTCTCTTAGGGTTAAAAATTACAGCTGACCTCAATTTCTTTTATGGCTCTTAATTTTTGTTGTTTCGGGTATTTGTTGTTGTAGAGCCTATGTAACCACACATTCTGTGAAAAGCTTTCTAGATCTTTTGGTTCAAAAGCTGCAGCTGATTTTCACGACTTCTTGTATGCGGATCTCCTTTAATTTTTCAAGGTGTTTGGTTGTTGTTGTTGTTGTTGCATCGGCTGAGTAACCACATATACTGTGAAAATTTCAGCCCCTCTAGGGCCTGTGAGGGACGGATGTAGAAGTCTCAGTAATAGTGTTCCGTTTTTACTCTATGAGCAAGAAACCCTAAAAATAACTACAAAATATATATAAATTAATGATCAATAGTTTTGAAGTTTAAGCCACATATGATGTCAATTTAATATCGTAATTGCGTATAAGTTGTTAGTTTTGCAACAAGACACCATATAATGTCGAAATTATACGTTGTAAAAACATGCAACTTTTCAGATCATGAAATTTTCTTATTACAGGCAATTTTTTCCAAAAATATTTGGCACTGTTTCTCACATGCCCTTACATATTTTTGTCCGAATATTAATGTAGCATTTCATTTGGTGCAAAGTAGCCTATTTTAATTTAGTTTTGTAGCTTATGCTAACTGCTCTTAAAGTTGCAATAATGTTCATTTCATATACAAATAAATGACTAACATTTATATTTTTTGTGTTTATCTAAATATTTTTTGTCAATTATTCTCTTCGTTATATATTATATATTCGAATAAGTGCACAAGATATACAAAATAAAAGGACCTTCATTTTGTACATTCAACTGAGATTCCCCACTGTTTAAAAAAAAAAAAAAAAAAAAAAAAAAAAATTAAAAAAAAAAATCTGCAGCAGGGCTGGCTCTATATTATTACAATATTTATTGTTGTATATTATTACAATAATATACAACCAAGATGGACTAAGTAGCTGCATTATCCTGATAAATAACAAAATATTTCATATTTTCTCTTTACCTTATTCAGGTAAGGTATGGTGTTTCAGATATATTTGTATTTTAAACTGCAATAACAATGTTAGCTTGTTTTTCATACACTAATCTGCATATTTCATAAAAGGGCGTATTTTGTGATTAAATGGATGTTAAACATGTATGTTTATTAAGATTGTTAATGATAAAACATGTGGCAGCGTAAACCTGGCGTAACTAATAAACTTTAATTAAAGAACGTACTTGCAGGTTTAAGGATCTACAAGTTAAATGCACTTGCTTTGAATCCACATTTGGAAATAAGTTGTAAATTAATATCACATTAATTTTTTTCTTACAAAAAGCAGTGTTAGTACAACCACTTCTTTTAATTGTAAAGAGATAGTGACAATAGAAACATATTTTCAAAACTAAAACTAAAAAATACTAGAGAATTCATATTTAATGAATTATATTTTACTTCTATATGAACAAAACATTTAATTCTGTTTACAGAATATTTTGGCATTATTTTTATATTTTTAGCTGTGTGCAAAACATATATGCTTTTTGTTCTCGATTAAGGAATTATTTTTCCCAACTTTTTTGGAGGATTTTTCAAAACATTACCTGTACTGATTAGTTAAATATTTATTGGTTTAAATTCTGTATCACTTTCCAAAAACTGTTAATGATATGTTGCAGTAACTAAATTTAAACCGAACGTAAGAGCCCAATATACAATTTGCAATCACAAAATAATATAATAATAAAGTAACTGAAAACAGGGAAAATATGACACATCGAACATTAAAAAAGCAAGGACCATAATAACTATAGGTGAAACCAAAATTGTTCCATTTTCCACATGAAAAGAAAGCGCCTTTTTGATAAATTTTATATAAAAAGCACTGAAATGCATGTGTATAGAACAAGTCCCTCGTTTTTAATGTGAAAACTAAACTCAAATTCGCAAAGCTTATTATGTGACTTTGGCTAAAATTTAAAACGGCATCTACAACAATTATTTTCAATGTAAAAGGGAAATTTATATGAGTTTTTATTATTATATTACACATCAAATTGCCCTAAACAAGTGAACAAACTAGTGACGAAACATTTAGCAAAAACGTGTGAACAAATTTGTTAGATATCAAAAGATTTATTCTGTTTTCTTCGAAGCATTAAAGTTTTATGAAAAATTTCCACTTGAATTTTTTTACCCTCAAAACCGGTTTTTTGATGAATTGCTGCTATTTGCGATTCGATTGAATGTCAGTAGCAAATGCATCAAAAATATATTTTGAGTCAAGTCGTTTTCTCAGAAATTAAAACTCAGCATCTTAGAGGCAGACAGAGAGACGGACTTCGCTTAATTGATTTTTCTAACGATCTTGATCCAGAATATATACATATATGTTCTTCATTATATCGAAAATTAAACCTTAAAGAAATTACAAACGGAGTGATGAACTTATATGTGCGTATATGCCCTTAGCACTTGTTACAAAGGATATAAAAAGAATACAACTTTTTTGTTTACTGCTCATCATCTATTACTCTAGTGTTATTGAAAGTGTCCCATTCTGGTCTGGACAAGAATCTTATTTCACAAACAAAAAGAAAAAAATAATAAATAAAAAAATAAAAAGACGATAAGGGATGTCCAAAGAAATAGAAAGTAACCCTTTTAGAACGGAGGGTTTGCTAGAAACTGGGGTGAAATTTTTCCTCTTTATTTAAATATATATTTGCTTAAGAAATAAAATTGTCAACGTTAACAAGTTTGGGGAGCAAATAATATTACATATTGTTCAGCAAATAATGCGTAAATTTATTTTTGCTCATTTTTACTGTTTGTATTTCATTTTGACTCTATTGTTACAAACATTTTGTTTTTGTCTGTATTTGTCTCTCATAAATAAATGCGAACATTTGTGGCCAGTTAAAAATGAAAAATTGAAAAATTTTCCAACCGAAAGAGAAAAAAATCGTTGATGATATGCAGAATTGTATGCATAGTTTGTTCTGTTTCATCACAAGTAATAGTTTTTGTAACGTCAATTTATTTTTACAATCACTATTTTAATATTGTCCTTTTCAAATTTATTGCTTAAGCGTTTGCATGTGCGTATTTTGCCATTTATTCAAAACATTTAATCGACCTTAAATGTTAAAGTTTGCCAATACTGTGTTTCGCATAGAATTTAAAAATAGTTTATTAAAATTTATACAAATTTCGTATATATCTCTGCGTAAAAGCTGTTGTACTTTATCTCTTAAAGGCGTAAAAATTCAAATAGCCTGTGTCGAAAGCAATGGTTTATCTAAACAAATTATTTTGCAAAAGAAATATTTACTTACATAAAAATTTGTTGCAGGATAAAACTATATCAATATCAGTTTTTATAAGCAAATGTTTTAAATCTCTCTATAGAAAATATATTATCACAAAAAATTTTCTGGAAAAGAAACTACCTAAAATTATAACGAAAATGTTTCTTTCTGTTTTTTTTCTGCCAAAGAAAATAATCAAAAATTATATTCTTGTTACAGATTTCGATACATACGAACAAATATATTTCTCACAAATAATCTTTAAAAAAATATGGAAAAATATATGGCATAGAACACTATACCAGGTAGCCTTACAAGCTCAGCTGACAATTGTTTTTAGCCTAAACAACTGTCAAAGTGCACAACACAAGCAAACAAACAAACGCGAACAAGTGACCCTGTCGAACATTGACTAGTCGACTAATAAAATAGCTAACTTTAAGTTGACTTTTATAGACTAGCTTCAAGTTAGCTGTAATACATTCGATTTGTAATTCACTTTTTGTTTAGTGACTATAAGCTAACTATTCGATTCCATCCACAAAAATTAAACAAGTTTCATATAAAAGGAAAATCAAATAGGATAAAATGTTGTCTAATAAAACAAATATATAAAAACAGCCTTGTTTTGTGCATTTTTTTTTTCTGTGTGCACTGGCTTTTAAGTAGCTTACCTTAAGTTAGTTGAAAAGCAATGCAGCGTCGGACAATTGACTGCGTCTTAAGACATCACAATGTTAAAATAGTAATTTGTTTGCATTGAAAAGTAATCCAGTCGTCAACCAGTGCTTGTCGTGAAATAGTTAACGTTAAGTTAATTTAAAGTTAACTTCGTTTCCGACAGGGGGTTAACAGAATTACAGTTTTTTTACCAACGAAATACGACAAGCACGGCTATCTGCTATCGGGATACTTTAACATAGAAACACTTGTTTTTTTCTGTCACAATAGTTCGTTACAAAAGCATTATTATTACGAAAACCTCTCTTGTCGAATATTTTTACAGCTTAATATTTGCTATATAGAATTTTTTAATACAAAATTCTCTATTGGGGCATGTGTTGTGATATCAAATTTATTTAACAAAAATTTTATTTTGACACATTTTTATTTATTTATTTATTTATTTATTTATTTCATCTACAGAAGTGTTTCTTACAGGTTACTTAAATAATTTGTACTTAATTGAAATACTTGAATAACATTAGTTTAAAATTTTTCCGATCTAAATTAAAATTTAACTGTGGATTGAAGCTATTACATATGTGTAAGCATCTTGCAATTGGCTCGTTTTCCGCATAGTTTGTTCTATGAACGACCTCTGTAAAGCATCTATTTCTTCTCAAATGCCTAATAGGATTATTTAAAGCAAAAGAGTTTATAAGCTCCGGACAATCGATTTCATAAGATAAAACATTATAAGCGAGCATAACCGAAAAATATGTTCTGCGATCTTCAAGAGATTGTAATGCTAACAGTTTTCTTCGCACGTCATATGATGGAAGTTCATTATGCCAGTTGAGTTTTAGGGCGAATTTGGTAAACATTTTCTGCACTCGTTCAATACGTTTGGATTGGCCAGTATAATATGGGTTCCAAATTAATGTACATTTTCTACATACATGCATTTTTTGGGATACATATTTGTCAATAAGAAAATAAACGTTTTGAAATGCAAGTTGTTATACTTTTAAGAAAATGTGCTTTCTCATTAGTGCTGCCAGAAGTAGATAAAAATCCCTACATATATAAAAATCCCTACATAGATAAAAATCCCTACATATAATTATTATGCTAAAATAGGAATGAACCGAAAATTGCACAGATTGTTTATACTACGCCACATGAAAGTATTTGTTTTCGCCAAAACAGCAAAATGTACACGTATGAAGGCCACTATTTTGAATCATTTGTTAAGATCCTAATAGCCGAGCATGGCGCTGTTGCTAAAGGTAGATTCCAATTTTTTTACGGTTTCTTGAAAAGTCATTGAATATTTCTATTAAATAATTACTGGTTGTACATTCAGCAAAAATACCACCATTGTTGCCTGCCGCTCTGGCCATCAGCGAATCAATAATATTAAACAGTTTTATTAGAGCTCACCAGTATGTTTGATTTTCATTTTAATAAAGATGTACATAGTTATTTCAGTGCTTCTTCTGTTTTCGTTTCATTTACTTTTTGGATGCCACTTGTTACAAATATATTTTGAATTTACTTACAGATATGATTTAATGGCTGGCGTTACACGTGCTGAAGCATTCTTCTCCTTTAATTCGGGGGATGTTCAATATGGCATTGAAGCCGATAGACGTTCAAAAATTTTGAAAGCGTACGTTCGCAACACTTACACGTATCATTTGAATGAAATTTTTGCTACCATCGTTAATGAATATACAGATTGGGAGAGGCCAGTACAACATCCAATTAACATCAGGTAAGAAATATAATATTTTTTTACATTTATTTATGGGTAAGAAACATGTTTCCCAAAGACTGTGCGTCAGCACACATTCACACGCATATATACACACATACATATATGATGGTAAATATAACTAGGAGGGCTTTAATGGAAAACCATTAATGATTTTTTGGCACTTGTTTAAGATTTATAAGCCCAAAGATATATTATTTATAGCAAAGAATTCCAAATTGATGTAATAGCTCGAGTCATTACTTATTTTCAAATAAATCTTGAGGTGATGTTGTTAAATTATGTTTAACTTTTGCGACACATTTAATTATGCTGGAACCGCACTTTACTTTTTCAATTCGTTAATATTAATGAGCAAAAGGTCACAAGCGATCATTAGTGTTTAATTACAACTTATTTAAATGAAATTCAATTAATATTTTAATAAGTGTAAATAGTATGCGGAATTGGGCATTTCTTTTTAAGTAAAAATAGTTAATCAACCTAAATAAAGCATTGAGATTTTATAAGAGAAGTCATGAAAAATAGTACTGATATTCACAAGGCTTCAAGGAAATAGAACTGACAACATCTTGCACAGTCTGGCAGTAGTTTTGGATTAGAGCAAAGCCAAGTTTCATTTACAACGATGCGAAAAAGTCCAGAAATTAAATTGTTTTGGCCTTAACACTTTGAAAGCGGTTTCATCACTGATGTTAAAGCACCGAACGCAAAAATCAAATGAAAATCAATTGAATGTTGATAAGAGAGAAAAAATGTATATATTCAAATCTACAGAAAAACAGAGTGATAAAATTAAGAGCTGATTAGTACGATTAATAATAGACGGTCAGTAATGAAGAGCTTAGGTGGTGGAATGGCTAACAGCTGCTGCTTAAAGACTGTATGCAATTAGTCCTGATCTAGGTTCGACTCAATTTGGGCTGCCTTGAGCATCGTGTCCCAATTGGCTGCCGTCCTGTCTTGCTAATTGCCAGCAAATAAAAATTTATGACCGATGCCATTAATATATAATGTTGAGATATTTCGAAAACGATTTTGTAAGAACTCGGGTTTGTCCGTAAACAGAAACAGTTTTTGTTACGAATGAATATCAGCAGAAGTAAAATAAGGTGACCCATAGGTAAAAAATTAAAAATTTTCGATATTGAATAATAAATACGAAATCTTTCGAGATTTAGCGAAAACCTATTTCACGCAAAAATTGGATGTATAAGCAACCTAAGCCCAATTTCGGCTTAGAAAAGCAGAGGTCACTAGAAACTATGAATAACTAGCTGACCCGGCAAACGTTGTTCTGCATTCAAATTTAATTTTGACTGCAAGTCTGTTTCCTTTGCAAAATCGTGATAACAGACGTTGTCCTGCATGATATATAAAGCGATTAGGATATTAAACAAAGTATGAAATGAAAAGTAAGTAATACAATAATAACATAAATTAAACAAAAAAAACAAATCGTTTTGATCTAGAATAGCTCTTACCCGGTGCGCTCCGCTACACCTAAATCGACTAAAACTTTTTTTTGTTTTTGCAAAACGCGCAGATTTCTTATGTGCACCCTCCATATAGACCCCAATCACCCCTGAAAATGTCATTGAAATCGGGCAAGCTGTCTAGGAGGAGTATGCGAACAGGAAGTTTTGCCACTTAATTTTATATATATAGATATGAGGCAAAAATAAAAGATTAAGATATCGCTGCATATCTTGCCGAAATGTAAGTAATCCCAATATCTCAAGGATTTGGATTTGTGAGCTAACCTGAACAAGTACTGGCACCGACAAGGAGTTTTTATAGCAAAATGTGTACAAATAGACCCAAAACAAAGTAAAAATTTTCGAAATCAGACCATATAAAGTCGAGATAGAGCTAAGACCGTTTACTCAAGAGGTTGAGGCTGTTCACTAAGTTAAATCAGTTTTGATACTAAAAAAGTAGATGTTATAATAACATATGAACGGTCAAAGGCAAAAACTAAAACCTTTCAATATCAGTTCATATACTCATATATTGGGTCTGTAAGCGAACTTAAAAAATCAGCTCACTTTAATGCAAGTAATAAACATTTTTGAGATCAGTAAATATACAGGGATATTCAATGTAAAGAAAAATCCATTTATCAAAAAGCTGGCAACTTAAAGTAGATTTGGTGCCGAAAGGGATATTTTATATACTTATTAAAAGCCAAAATTTTAAACATTTTGACATCTGTGCGTATATAGAAGAGATATAGCGAAAACCTCTTTCCCAAGAAGTTGGCAGTGTACTCGAACCTTAACAAGTGTTGTTACTAAAATGTGATAGCATAATAAAATATCATTACTCTCAGGCCAACAATAAGAAGTTACCACATTAGCTAAAATATAGTCGAGATAAAGCAAACAGATTGCACAAAAAATAATATCTATACCTGATCCTGAACAAGCTTTGATGCCAAAAAGCAGACGTTATTAATTTACGGCAGTTTTGTGTGCCAGGAAGTTGTTGATGCATTGAAATAACTGCACAAAACACAAAAGCTATTGATAGCCATTTACATACAGCGATCCGGGGGCCAGAAGAAGTTGATTGTGAAGGAATTTCAAGATTCGGCCCATTCGAATAAGAACTTTTACTTATTTTAATTGAGAGGAAAGCTTAGACGAAAAATATCAAATCAGCTATTTCACTCTTAAAATTTTTTTACTTATGTATTAATAAGTTTAGCCAAACTATTGAAATTTTGCTTTTTTGGTGTTAATTTTCTACGATTAGTTGTTTAATAATTATGTGTTTATTTGGCATTTGGTTTTTGTTTGATGAATGATATCTTAATTGTAGAGTTATCAAGGAGTGATTACTAACCAGTTTTTAGTGCTAGTGATCAGTACAGTGTACTTCCTGAATTCCGATGTACAAATTAATACTAAACACTTTACATGAAACTAAAATTTTAACATTGATATAATATTCTCACCAGTTAGTCTTTAATGGTTTCCAATAATTTTGTAATTTTATTTCAATTCAGTTCCATTTAAATTTCAAATAGTTAAAAATCATTGCAAAATAAGCCTTACACTACCTGTACAAATAAAGCCAATAATTTTCAAATAAAATTTAGATAATCATAAACCAGCAAAACGGAAGAAAATAAATATACATAAAATAAAACGACAAGGAAGAAAGTGTAAAAACTAAATTCTTTACAAAACCGTTATTTTTTTATATTCACACCAACAACGACAATACTGCAGCCTACTGGCTTAAAGGATGGGAGCCATAAAAAAAGTCAACTGCCGCAGCAACAAACAATTTATGTTGTGAGAAAACACCTCTACATACACAAAATGATTTTACAAAAAACCCAATCGGTAATCAGATTCAATATAAAAGTTACTAAAAAAATTTATTTGCAGAGAAAAAAATCATAAAAATAAAACCCTTTCCGCACTTTTACACCTCAAACTTTATAAGGGTGTTTGTCATACAAAACACCCCCATACCATTCATGTTTTTACCTATAGATATTTGTACATGTTTTTCTTTTCACGTTTATTTGTAGTTCTGTTTTGTATAGAAATTTATTTATTTTCCCCGGTTTCGGTGTTTAGAGAGCAATAACCCGCATTAAAAAAGTTTCCATTTTTTTCCAAACAATTTCTTGAAGTTTCAACCTGCTGGCTTATTTATATTCAATACTTGTCCGACTTATTTACAATATATTTAAACGGAAGTAAGCGAAAATATTATGTTTTAATATTTTATTTGCTGCCTGCCAAACAGCATAAAACTGATAACTTTTTATTGGGGAGCTAACAATTTGAACACTAACAACTAAGCGACAGGATGTGGCAAAACTTGTGACTTAAATGATTTATTTTCTTTTTCGTTCAATGAAATATTGAAAAAAAAAAAATACGATACAACCAGTTGTTAGAACCATTAGCTCTCTTTGTGTCATGCTAAGATTTTTTTATTAAATAATAAGTTTCTGAGTGAACATTTTTACGCACATTTTTGAAAGTATGGGGTCGCATGTCCGCATTGGCATCATCCATGTAGGCCTGATTTGTCAGCATAATACTTGTTCTTAACAGCATACCACAGAAAAAGGTCTAAATATGTCAAATTACATCTTCTTACCGCCCAAATGACGGTACCGCTTCGCCGAATTAAATGGACATATTACACGCTTGCCGCAAGATAAATCAATTGTGTGGCAATTGTTTACGTCAATGCCATGACACAAAATATTCGGTTATCAGTTTGCGATGGAAATCTGCACTGTGCGCAATGGTTGCGCTGTTAATTTTAGAATAAATGTGATCCAATGATAGCTCTGCCTCATAAATCCCACTAGCCTAAAACTTGTAATTGACGCAGTGACTTCTGTAACACCACTCGTGAGCTTACGGTGTACCAAATTCGGCAATTTTACCTGTGAACGTACACACCAGGACGAAAGTAATCTTTATGTGGAAAGATGGTATGCAGAAAGCTGGCTTTGTTAATAAAATTAAATTTTTTCTCTTTCCTTGACTTTGTACGTGTGATAGATTTTTTCGAATAGTGCTTGTTGATTTATTTCGTCCAAATTGGTCTATAATACCGCAAATTTTGTGTTTTTTTGGCCATTGTATGAGCGTACGCAACGAAAAATAATTTTAAAATATGGTTGCAATAACCATATTGTAAAATGACGATGTGAAATGTTATGGCATTTTTCTTTTAAAATCCGCAAACAATTTGTGGTCAGAGTGAACACAGCTTTTGTTACAATTTGATCATTTTGTTTTCACCATCCATTAAAATTGAAATATGCTTATATTTATTTGAAGAAAGCAATACTCACAACCATTTTTAATGAACATTTGAACAAGCTTTGTTTTTGACAAACATTCAATTTTTGATTTATCAAATAATACACAAAATATTGCTGTTTTTAAAAAAAATTTTGTTGATGCCATTGACAGCTAACTTTTCTCTAATTTCTGTGTTGCGATTGGAAATTTTTTTTATTGAAAAGACGCAAAAAATAAGTGAAATAAAAAAGTTATTAAAATCGAAATAAGACAATTGTACAATACAAATTTTAAAATATATGCAAGCTGCTTTTTGTGTGGTGGGTGGGTGTGTAGGTAAGAGCTTTGAATTGTATATAGATGTGTATGTATGTAAAGATATTTCTTTTAAACAGTGAACTCAATTATTTATTCGCTATAAGAGCCAATTGAAATTTATTACTTTAGGTCTAAAAAATATACCTTAATGCTTTCTGTCTTTTTTCAGCCGTCTATATGAGAATTTTGGAATAAGTAGTTGGGCTTTAAACATACTTTTTAGATTTTTCAAGTCTACTGATGAGTTGTTTGGCAGCAACTAAAATGTCGGCGGTATATAGACATCTGACAAAATACAGACCTAAAGTAACGATATTTCTTTTCATTATGTAAGTTTATTCTAATTGACTGGTCTATGTCGGCTGTAAAAAAAACATGTTTTCTTGCATTTAATCACAATATTGCCATGCCTGGCCTTATTATTCGATAATATTGTGATTGTCGAATATTCCATTGCCATTTGCAACCACATTATTAAAAAGAAAATTTAATGGTAACCATATTGCTGCCAAATTCAACCACCAGTATTAAAAAACCATCAATATGAAAAAATACAATTGGACTTGGGAAAAGTATGTTTGGAAATTGCAAAAGTAAGATTGGAATTGACAATTATATGTTTCTATGGAGCAATAGTTGGATGCGACAACAACATGGCAAAAAAAAATGGTATTGCCCCGGGTACGATAAGACCTTCCATATATTAGCATGGTGGAAACGACAATAGTATTGTTTGATGCGACACCAATATGGTGGAAAAATTCAATTGTGTGGTCGGATATGAATACGTTGTGATTTTTTTTAATGAAACAAACACAAAACTGCGAAGCTTTTGGCTTGTCTGCAGAAACACCCAAAGCCTTCGGCAGGAATCGAACCTGCGACCTCGGGGACTCTTAGTAGGACACTCTACCAATTCAATCATCGAGGCGCTCATTAAATCAAATATAGTAGTGACGGATTTATTGTCTACAATAACCTAATAACTGAAGATGGAATTAGTAACAATGTGCATTATTTATTTAACAATTGATATTGGTAGCTTGTAACCATATATTTCAACAATAGTTAATTTTTCTTCGAATATGGTTACCTCAACCATATTTTTTCCATACTTGTATTATTTATAATTCCCTTAATTTATTTGTTTTCTGTCATTTTCCTTATCAGTAAATTTAAAAATCAAAGCAAGTTACTCTTGAAGGAAGAATATTATTATGAATATATTTTTCAACTCAAAGACTATTCCGATAAACATTAAAGGCCATATTCATAATAATTATTGTAAGTTTATTAAGCTCTTATTTGACGTATTTCTACGGAATATTTGTCAAATAAACGTGTAATAAACCTTTAATAGTTTTTATGAATATGGGTGTAAGTTTGTTAAAATTAGTTTTAGAACCAATCTAACGTAACACAATATCAAAAACAATTAGGAACCTGTAGAAAATTAATTTTTGATAGATATCAAACTTGTATCAAGATACTGATAATTATATGAACGGTTAAGGACATTTTCGAGGTGAACTTTTATTTATTGCAGTCTTTTCAGCATGGGAATATTCGTGTAAGGCCGAATAACTTTTGCGCAGAAACTTAGCATCTGTAAAAAAAACTTTAAGACTTATTAAAATAAACTCTTGTTGCTCAAGTGTACCAGACAAAGGTTGAACATTTACACTGAACCCATTATTGGCTAAAGTTGTGGTTACAATTCGCTTAAGCAAATTTAAAAAAATTTACAGATGTTCAAACCAAAGTAGTGCAGCTGTAAAATTTCGTTAGCTCATATAATTTCTTGATGCTATCCATTAAAGCTTCCCATTAGTGATCCATATTTAAGTCTTGGATGTAGCTATGACTATTTTCCCCATATTTATTTTTTGTGTAACTCTGACATGGCTGATGCTAAAAAAGTTAAGAATTTTGCCACATTATTTTTAATTGCTTTGTTTTTCATGTAATTTAGTTGTGTTCAATGTTCATTTAATACAAAATAATTACAGCTTATCCGCAAAAAAAAAATTTAATAATATCTTTTCTTAACTTCTTCTCTTGAACCGTCCAATTGGATCAGTTTCAGCAAACCCAAAATAACTAACTAATAGAATTAATAATTCATTTATATTAAATAACTTTTTCAGACTTAAGTTCAAATCTTGGTTTGTCACTATTTTAATTAATATCAATTGAGTAAAGAAAAGTAAAATTTAATAGCTAGGTGGACAACCGGCTGTTTCTGGGTAGCAAACACCCTTCATCAGCACCCTATGAACTTTTGACATGTCAAATTTCACAATTTTGGCACAGCCGCTTAAATCACTCGGCAACCAAAGCTCACGCAATTTTACTTTCAGTAAAAATGAGAATTAATAATTAATATAATAAAAAGAGTCAATTTTTTTGTGGTTACACAAAAACGACTGAAACGGAAACTCAAAACTTTCTTTTCTGGTAATTATTCAAAAATTGTCTCATTTAAACAGCAATGAATAACAAAATGGAACAAAAAAATTCTCATTATCCCTTCATAAGGTATTCAGCTATTTAAGTATAGTTTACTACTTAAAGTTGGCATTTTCACAATATCATTTATGTAACATTTTTGCATTTTCATTTAAAATTTTATTGAAATTTTATTTCGTGGTATTTTTATTATTATGTCAATTCTGTCCATGCTCTACATCGTTATGGCCATTGAAATCATGTTTTTTCTGCCCACAAAAGCTAGTTGTTTTATATATTTTTCTTATTGTTTAATTTTAGTTTTAATTCTATTTATAAACGTACAGGCACACATATTTTTTAATTATGGTTGCAGTTTCATAATGATTTAAAATAAATTTTGTTCTATGAATTTTTTAATAATTCAATTAAAACTTAATTTAAATTCCGTATAGTGTGTGCGGTTAAACTTGAACATGAAAGCAATTTACTGAAATTAAATTTATCGTAGTGAAATATAAATTTTTTCCTTGACATTAGACTGCAAAACTGAAAAAAGAACTCTTATTTTTACTTTATATTAAATCATATAAATTTTTTTAAATTTTCACAATCGTACTTGATTGGCTTGTGGAAAAAAAGTCGAAGACATAACTCCAATAAAATTTTCCGCAAATACCTTTTCACCTTAAATGTATTTTTAACAGTAAGTTAACTTTCTACCAATATATCAAATATTGCATATGTTTATCGTTTAATACCTAAAAATATATTTTATTTTGCGAAGAAGTGATAAAAACAAAGAAAATCATCGTTTTAGTGGTTTTTTAGACGAATCGGTCTTAAAACTGTATGGCAGCCGATTGCCGTCATTTATTTTAAGTTTTAAAAATAACTACTGTTTAAAAATCTTGATTTTTCATAGAACTAAAATTAATTTTCTTGTTACATTTCTTTCTACACTTTCAGAGATGAAACCTTGGAAGCTTTAAGTGATGCTCAAGTTGTGGCACCGGCGGCCCAAACTGTAGACTTACATTCAGCTGATCACCGAAATTCCTATTTGTATGTGTTCGACTATCAGACGCGATACGGAGATTATCCCCAGGTAAGATGCGTTAGATAAAAATAATTTATAATATACTTTTGGTAGGAAGCAATCTTATATGTATGACTATTTTTCAATTAAGAAGCATTTTATTATACTGAAAATAAATAAATCAAACTGAAAAATTTATGAAAACAAACTTATTTCACAAAACAAATAAAATGATAAAATGAGCATGCCTTGCGAATACATTCTAACCATTTGCATATATGAATGTTATTCAAATTAAGCCCAAGTACGGTTTAAAATAAATTTAATAAAAATAATAAAAAGAATTTTATATGTTATCTATAAAACCAATCAATGTGTCAGTTTCCCCCACACAAAAATAAGAAACACGTCTCATCCAACACATATCTTTTCTACAACAGCTTGAGTCGTTTAACAAATGACCCCAAATATCAATCATACGCCCCCATCGGATAGAAAACCTGGCACTTCCCAATAAACATTTTGGCTGGAATTCAAGTGGAATTACATTTGAAAAGCAGTGACAATTTCCAATTTCCAGTATTTAATTACAGTTGAAACACTGTTGAATTCAATAGCGAATCCAGCAAAATTAACCATTGAATTACAGTCGAACAAAACAGTACCTATACAGTGTAATTCCAGCCTTGAATAACAGTGTGATGCAAGGAGAACCGAGCCTGTTTTTACCATAAATAATATATGATTCAAACAAATTTGTTGTTGTTTTTTAACAAACTTCAAACGGGCTGGAAAGAGGATCGATTTTAAATGTAATTCAAGCTTGAATTCACACTGGAATTTCAACATTGGAATTCACAAAAAATTTGTGCTTATTGGGTTGTACAATGCTAAGTGGTGTGTGTGTTGGTGTCTACAAAAAAACAAGATATTTGGCCTATCAGAAAATTTAGCCAAAATGAAATATTGATTTTACGTACAATCAAATGATATTACAATTTATGCTTGAAATTTTAAACAAAAGTGTTTCCGCCACTCATTGTATGATTAATTTTTTTGCTCATTTCAGCGTCAGGGTTGTATACATGGCGAGGATTTGCCATACGTGTTTGGCGCACCATTGGTGGGTGGTTTTAATCACTTCACCCGTAATTATACAAAAACTGAAATAAGCTTATCGGAAATTGTTATGCTGTACTGGTCAAACTTCGTTAGAACAGGGTAAGTTTGGCTTTTTAGTTAAAAGCAATGAAAATTTCTAGAATCTCACAACAAATAAATCCAAGCCAAATAATGTTTGCTTTTTGAAAATGGAAAACTAATTTCTTATTTATTCATTTGTTTTCAGCAATCCAAACGAACAAATAGAAAGCGATCATGGAAGTCGGCAAGAGAGAAGCCGTTACAAAATTATTGAGTGGACTGCTTATGAAAGTGTTCATAAAAAATATTTAAATTTTGGTAAGTTATCTAGGGTACAAGAAATATATTTATACGCGCTATTAATGATTATATCCAGGAACAAAAGGACCTGAAAAAGCATTGAAGTAAGTTTTATCGAGAGTTTTAATGAAATCTCTAAACATTATTTCTAAGACGAATCTTTGCGCAAATGGAAAATTTAAGCTAACGTGGCATTGACAACTATTAACGAAAAGAAAAAACAGAAAATACAAAAAATCTATATTATATTAAAATTTGTGACAACATATATTACGATTATGTTTCACCAAGTAAATACAACATTTGTGGCAAACAATTATTTGATCGTACAGAAACTTTGTGAGAGTAAATATAAGTTTGCACTGAATGTTTTGTTTACCATTTCAACAAGCCTTATGTTTTTCCATAAATTTAGGCGTGAATTATAGTTTACAACTACAATTGCTAATTAAGTATTGTATATCATGCAATGCAATCATGGTTTACATCTATTATAGCAAGTGTTGCGTAGCGGAGTAAATTAACATGAATTATTATTAATAAAATGTGTTGTAGCCACTCCCAAAGCCTTACAAAACTTGGTTGGATGTAACGGTGTTGAATACATACATAAGTTAAACAAGTAAGAGTGCTATACTCAGAAGGCCGAATCCTAAAAACCCCTCTAACCTTCAGATCCGAAGTATATAAATCGTTATAAAACTTCTTTGCATTTGGACATTTATATTATTATTGGAACAACTTTCTGGCCCCAAAACTATAGCTATATTTTTAAATGACATCTCCTTTTTGCTACCAAAACTTGTTAGGGTTCGTCCCAGCTGAGTGAAGCAGGCTTATTATACCCTTCCCATAAATGTGTAAGGGTATATATAAGTTTGTGATTCCGTTTGTAACGCATTGAAATATCCATCTAAGACCCCATAAAGTATATATATTCTGGATCAGCATCAATAGCGATTACGATTGAGCGATGTCCGTCTGTCCGTCTGTAGTAGTTGAAATAACGTTTCTGAGAAAACGGATCGAGATAGAAACCTCATTCTTTCGTTAAAACGTGTTACACTCCGCTAGTGGGTCTGCTATTGAAATTCAGTAAGATAGGTCCACGGATAGCCGATATATATTCAAAAAACCGGGTTTTGAGGGGTATTTTTTGCCACTTTTTTTAGTCAGATTTTTGAAAAAAAAATTTCTTAGAAAGTAAGCCATATCAATTCTAGTGCCCATTTAATCCCAAAAATTGAGGAACTTTTGAAATCGGCCGAGATATAGCGAGATATAGCGTCTCCCAATTTTTAAAGAAATCGGCTTTATAAGCCAAATAAAACAACTTTTGGCACCAAAAATCAATCAGAATGGTATATATAGGCTATTTAAAGGCAAAAGTGGGAAATTTTTCCACATCGGCCTATATACACCCGAGATATAGCGCCTCCCGTTTTCTCAAGAAGTCGGCTCTAAAAGCCAAATAAAACAACTGTTGGTACCAAAAATCGATCAGAATGGTACACATAAGGTGTTTAAAAGCAAAATCTGAAAATGTCTGCAATCGGTCAATATATACCTGAGATATAGCGTCTCCCGATTTTTCAAGAAATCGGCTCTATAAGCTAAATAAAACAGCTTTTGGCACCAAAAATCAATCAGAATGATACATATAGGCTAGTCAGAAGCAAAACTGGAAATTTTTTGACATCGGCCCATGTATGTTCGAGATATAGCGCCTCCCGATATCTCAAGAAGTTGGCCCTGGAAGCCAAACGAAACAATTTTGTGCACTAAAAATTTGTCGGAATGGTAAATACAGGCTGTTTAGAGGCAAAATTAGAACATTTTTGGACATCGGCCCATATGCACCCCAGATAAAGCTCCTCACGATTTCCCAAGAAGTCGGCATTAAAAGCCAAATAAAACAACTTTTGCTACCAAAAATCGATCAGAATGGTACATATGTATGTATATAATGTTTAAAAGCAAAAAAATGTTTAAAAGCAAAATATGTATGTATGTATGTATGTATGTATGTATGTATGTATGTATGTATGTATGTATGTATGTATGTATGTATGTATGTATGTATGTATGTATGTATGTATGTATGTATGTATGTATGTATGTATGTATGTATGTATGTATGTATGTATGTATGTATGTATGTATGTATGTATGTATGTATGTATGTATGTATGTATGTATGTATGTATGTATGTATTTATGTATGTATGTATGCATGTACGTAGGTAAAGAAGAGTAAAATTTGTACAGCTAGGTGGACAACCGGCTGGTTCTGGGTAGTTTTATTTCTTGTTTTTGAGTGTATGAGCAGATTTAACAGTTGTTGTAAATAGTATCACATTTAAAAACACATTTCGCTATTTTTAAGTTCTTTTCATATGGCACAACAAAGCCAACTCAAATACCAGTCAATGTAGAATTTTCATCGCTGACTCAATGTATGCTGAGCAAAAGGTATATAAATAAATAAAAATCTAGTAGCAAAAAAAAAATAGGAAAATTTCAAGGTTTGTTTTAGACTACAAATTTTCTAGGAGATTTTACGATATACTGAAATTAAAAAAGTTAAGAATATACATATGTATCTAAAATTATATTGAAGAAAATATATTCGAAATATTACTTCTTCGAGAAAAATTGTGGAAAACAATTCGTAAAACAAATAATGCACAGCAGTAATATTTTAGTTTATATATTCTATGTCAAAAAGTTTCCTTTAACATTTTTTAGGAAAAGGTTCTGCATAAAGAAATAATTTCCGCAAAGATTTAGAAAACATCTGAAGCATGTTAACAAATTCTAGCAGGATCGTCTTTTATATAAACCCTTTCTAAAGAGCGCTTTTAGTAAAGAACACCTTCGTCGCCTGCCTTATTTTTTGTTCAAATCTATTCATTTTTGTTTTGAAAGGATGGTTCTAGATATAAAATAGTCCTAGTGATGGTCTTATGATACTCGATAAAATATTTTAACGAACAAATTTCCTGGGAAAATTCGCAATGAGTTAATGAAACCTGTTTTTGTAATATGTTTATCTAAATAATTAAAAAATATATGTGTATTTGAGTTGCTGTATAGCTATGTAAACTTACAAATCAAGAGAACGATTTTTTTATTCATTTCGAAATTAATTTTTTACTTCAGACACGAAACCAAAACTTAAAAATCACTATCGAGCTCACCGCTTATCTTTCTGGCTTAACCTGATACCAGATTTGCACAAGCCAGGAGGAGATAACGTACCTGCCTCGCACCACCAGCTGAGCGATGACGATGAAATGGATAACAGCATTGGGGGTGATACTTCGATTAAGCCGCTGAATCCACCATACTCTCCTGGCATAGGCAATGCTGCGCTTGGCAATTTTAGTATATTTACAAATCAAGTTTTTTCATTGTTGAACCTTAGTTCTCCATCGTCCTCCCTGCAGCGCAATGGCACTCGCTATACGAGTAGTAAAATGTACCCCGATGATATGATGGACGCTGATGGACATGGTGGTTCTCAGGCTTCTCAGGACAACGATGGTTTTGCTGCCTATTCCACGGCTTTGAGTGTAACTATAGCAATTGGCTGCAGCTTGCTGATATTAAATGTGTTGATTTTTGCTGGTGTGTACTATCAACGTGATAAAACGAGACTTAACGAGCCGAGATCACAAACAAAGGTTAAGCGTCAAGAAAGTGGGCAAATGCCTAATAATATTTGTGGTGACTTGGAAACACTAACAATACACAGTAAAAGTGATCCTGCCACCATATTATCACATCATCATGCCTTACAACATCATCAACTGCCACCGCCAGAATTCGCCGATTTACCACATCGGGCACCACCACCACCCAAACATTTAAAGTCCTTACAAGATCCTGGTGGGGGCGGCGTAGTGGGTGGTAACGGTAATGCTTCAACAGCAACTATAATGGGTTTGATGCCTCCTCCTCATGCGCTGCAGGTAATGGGAAACCAGTGTGGTACACTTACGAAAAAAAGTTGCATGAAACAGTCCTCAATGCAGCAACAACAGCAACAACAACTCAGTCATCAGCAGCAGCAACAACAACAGATGATTGTTACACATCAGCATCAAATGCAAAATTCTCATAATCAAACAATGACAACTGCGTTAACAGGGGCGATTGCACCACCGCCACCACCCACCGCACAAGTGAACACAGCTCAAACTATGCAACAGCATCAACTTCAACAACAACAACAACAATCCCAACAACATCCATTAATGGATGATCTAAGAGTGTGACATTAATTGACCGTACGTTTTAAATGTGATCTCTAATATCAACTGAATGAAAAACTCAAAGTTTCTTCATATCGTATTAGATTTTACTTTGACATTATCCATTCCAGGAGATTACTAAAGCGTGCGTTTCTTTTAATATTATTTCGTTTTTGTGTTTTGTTTGGTTTTTAACAAATTAAAAAAAATATATATATAAAACCAAGAAAAAACAATTAACATAAAAAATAAAAATTGAATGGTTTAAAAGGAGTTAAAGAACCTGAAAGCTCCTTATTTCTGGTGTAACAACAGTTGTTTCCCTTTTATCCCATTTAGAAAGTTAATGTAAAAAACGTATATATTAAGGTCTACTAAGAATATAGAAATGAGTAAGCTCTTGTTAATTATAAAACACGTTCAATCTTTTATTTTCTTTATGACAAAGCAATGCTAGAAGTTTTTTGAATAGCAAACTTTTGTAGAGGCAATCCACTATGCCCAACTCTAAGCCAAAGAGTTTGCTCAACAAATGCCATATTAGTATTTTTCCTATTCTACAAACGGTTCTGCTCTTTCTTAATTGAAGCAGATGTTCCGTAGTTTTAAATTGTTGTGACCAGCATTCCTAAAGAAGACAAGATAAGTTAATTTGAAGACACTCTAGAAAAGGTAAATATGTTAAAAACAGAGTTGATGTGTAAAACATATAAGGAAGGAACGGGATAATAATTAGGAAATTAAGAAGTTCAACAAATTGTTCTTAATGATGGCTATATGAGAAGAGTAATCCTTCCAGCGGTTCAGCGTTAGCAAAATTAGCTCTACAGAATTGAGGAAATAAAACAACTAAGTAACGTGAAGGAAAGTAAGGAATATTGAAAGTTATATCGTTGATTAAATACCAGATCATATGTCGCCACTGATTACGTTGAAAATAAATTATATATTCAACACAGTTCTATTGCTTTTTAATATCGGTGCCATTACGAGGAAAAGTGTCGTAGAGTATGGTGGTAGATTTCTTGGATTGCAGTTAGCGAACGAAGGCAAAAAAATTGAAGAAAAAAATTAATCTCTTGTGAACGAATGAAAAATAAATTTTTTCAAGATTAAACTTCAACATGCATTCATTATTTTTGTTTAGGTACATATTGATAAGCTGGATTGTGCCAGAAAACTGCATATATAGATGCCAACGAAACAAAATTCTGTGGATGGTGGTGTGTATATATTAATGGAAAATCTACTTTGGTGAGTGTTACTGTTTTTTTTCCCAAATTTTCCTTTGCTTAAAGTTCAGGTATCCAAAACTTGGCACTATATTATTTAACACAACTGAGAAATCAAATAAACAATACCATTCCTAATAATTTAACTAGCGCCATAGCTGTTTCACAACGATACTTTTAATGTAAATATTAGACAAAACTGAATTGTAGCTAAGCTTCATTAATTTTAAGCAACATAAACTGATTGTTTGAGCTTTTAGAGCTGATTAAGCAAGTGTTTTAATATTTTGACAACAAAATGTGTAATAAATGGTCTAATTTTCCCAAAATATATTCAATTGGAGTATGCCCATATAATAATGTTTTTGTGAAATATATACCTATGCCATCACAATGTACTTTTCATTGGAATACATCATTTCCTAATTATAAGATAAAAGTAAAAACAATCAGTGTGCCAACAATATCACTTTGCTACATACCATGGTAAAGGGTGAATAAGATTCCACACTGCCGATTGCACCATTCTTGTTGCCAGTTGTTTAATCTTTTTGTACTATTTTTATAACATATTTTTATAACATATAAAAATATATATGTTAAGCAAGATTTTCGGCACATAACACGAATTCAACATTTGACTTCGATGTTCGATAAGCAGCGCATATCAAAAATCAAATTTAACTCATAGAAAAGGACCTTAAAACTTTAAAATTTTTTGAAAAAATTAACTCAGAGATAAATTTGCTTCTTTTAAGTTGATCTTTCGCCTTCAACAAAACTTCTGGCGTTGCTTTCTGAACCACAAAAAGTATATCCTTTTTACAGCTAGGACCAACAAGTGAGAAATTCTGATTTTCTCTTAGTTTAGCTTGAAAGTTAATAAATATGTATGTATATAAATTAGTAAAAAAAAAACAGTTTTTGTTATACACTTCTTATATATATATATATTATTTTATTCATTAATGTAGTATATATTTTCGGGTCTTGAATTTTTCTAATAGTAAAAGTAATTATCGTTTTGTTGTATACAATATTGACATTAAGCAACAGAAATATAAATTGAATCAAAAAGCTCAGATAATAAGTTCTTGAATGTAATTCGATATTATAATGCACAGTAAAAACATGTCATAGTGATTTTATTTCATGAAATAACACCATGTGAAAGACATGTATGAAAGCTCCTTTCGAGTCGTTTTGAACAAATTTATTAAGGAGATGCCATAAAATGTTGGATGCTAATGATGATAGGGAATGAAACAACAAAGCATTACCTTACCTTGCTGCTGTATTTAAACATGCGAACATTATCTTTCTCAGGAACTTACAAAAAATAACAATTTATAACATAAAATAATTAAAATTTTGTTATTTTGGGTTATTACGAGGCACTATAAGATAATCATTCCTCTTACCAATTATTCAAACTACAGCACTAAAAAAAATAATGTTTCAAAAACAGTTTATATAAAGGATGTTTTTTTTTCGATGTATAGAGGTTTAAATTGGCATTACTGTTCAAGATGGCGACCAATTTAACAGCTGTCAAGTGATTTATTCTCAGTTTGGTTTATCAATTCATCACGAATAGACTCACGCTTGAACAACGCTTGCAAATAATACAATTTTAGATCAAAACGAGATTGTTGTTGTTCCCGATTTGCATAAGCGAGTTTTGCTCAGCGATGAATGGCTACGTCAACAAACAAAACTGCCGCATTTCGATTGCACCTAATCCTCAAGTTTATGTCAAAACACCGTTACATCCAGAAAAACTGACTGTTTGGTGCACTTTATGGGCTGGTGGAATCATTGGTCCGTACTTCTTCAAAAACGATGATGGCCAGAACGTTACAGTCAATGGTGATCGGTATAAAGCTATGATTATTAACTTTTTCATTCCTAAATTGAAAAACCAGGATGTCCAATAGATGTAATTTCAACAAGACGGCGCAACATGTCACACAGCTCGTTTCACAATCGATTTATTGAAAGACACGTTTCGTGACCGCCTAATTTCACGTTTTGAACCTGTGAATTGGCCTCCAAGATCTTGTGACTTAACACCCCTAGACTACTTTCTGTGGGGCTTTCTAAAGTCATTGGTCTATGCGAATAAGCCACAAATGCTTGACCATTTGGAAGACAACATTTGCGGTGGTATTGCCGATATACCGCCACAAATCTTGCTGCAGGAGCTTCTAATACATTATAAATCCCGTTGGATAGAGTTTTTCTACTGTAATTAGTCACCGCTTTATTGTGTTGATATTTTATTCTGCTACATCACTTTAGAATCATGCATCTTCTGTTCCCAAGCGCCATACAGTAAGCGATCTCTATACTCCTCTTTCGAGCTAAATAATGTGCAGGTGTCTTTCTTGGATAAACTCAATAATGTAGGAGTCTGTTGCAGGTATTATGACAAATTTATCATTTTTCAATGTCAGATCAAATTCAACGTTCTTAGCAACAAAGCTTAAAATCTTTGTTTGTTGTCATTCGATTGTATTCTAGTGTTGTGTTTAAAATTTTCCTACGCCTTCTTTAGAAAAATATTGACTACAACAAAAGCTATGGTAGGTACCTTTGAAAAAATTACCTCCATGTTCTTACCACTATACCCCTCTCATACTAAGGTCTCAAACATGAGTTATTTGGCTGTCGGTCGTAATATCATTAAGCCTGTTTTAACATTCCAGTACTAGGCCTAGTGAAAGAGTACATCTGCTAAGGGCCTTGAGAATAATTTAATTAGCACCACAATGTGTCTGATTTCAGGTAAAATTCTTTCAGTTCCCAGTGATGGATATAGTACTGTTTGGAAAACTGTGATGTTTTTGCTGACTGTTGTTGACCTATACGTTCTGTGCTCCAACCTGTTCAAGCACTTTGAATCCTTCTGTATATCATTTAGAGCCAAAGCAACCTAAAAGAGTTCATAAAATCTTTTTTTTCTTTGAAGCAATTTCATTTTGAGTGGGGTGCCACAGAAAGAAACTAAACTTTTTCTATGTGATAAATCTTACTAGCTTTATCAGTAAGAAAATTAATGAGAAAACTTGTTATTCACATTTCTTACACAGTTGCCGTTGTTTTTAGTTTCATGTGCTGTATTTTGTTAAACTTATTTTAATGTATAGTTGAGCTGGTTGAGTGGCCGGCTGACAATAGAAAGGGTATTGGTTCAAATCCATCAGGTCAAAAGCTTTTTTTTTTAAATCGTAATTGCTTTATTACGCTTGAACTGAAATATTTATAAAAGGCTCCGGCATCAAAATTCATACTCAATCTAAAATAGGGCTGCCAAGGAAATGTATTTATTGTGCCCTTGAAACCCCACTTGTAAAATTGCTTATATATAATATAAAATCTTCGTTACACATTACAGCATTTTTGTATAATGAAATTAAATTTCAAATTTAATGTGTAATTTTTAGAGTATAAAAAGTATCCGCATAAATAATTGCTGGTGTACCTAAAAAAGGAACCTAATAAAAACAAAGGGTATTGTCTTTTTTATTTATACCAAACTAACCAATGATGCATTGGATGCCCGCTAGCAAAGTTTTATGTCCGCAAAGAAGTAACAGAACTTTTATGTTTGGAGAAAAATCTACACTAGTGGCAGGCCTGAATTAAAGATAATATTTTGCAAAATTTAAACCTGCCAAAGTCTCTTCAATATTATTACCATAGATTCCTATAAAGAGAAATTTTCTACAAATTGCTTAGTATGTTTTTAACATTTTGCTCTTGTTATAAACATAAACATTCTAAACAGCACACGGCACAAAACGCCTAAACCGAAAATACAAAAACATGTACTGTGCAAGCACCGGGTATAAATTTAGGTTACAACGAACTAAACAAAGCAATTACACTATCCAGTTTTCTTTAACTTCATGTATTTTATTTTAACCACAAGGAAAATCCCTTTTACTCTTTAATTTTATTTAATACAACTTGTTAAAAATTTATTAAATGTTGTTCTTCCAAAGACTGAATTATTATATAAATTAAACAACATAGCTAATTAATAAGATTAGAAAAGATTATAAATAATTATCTGTTTTCTAAAGAAAAAGAAAAAAAAACTAAATCAAAACCAACACAAAACGCACACCTATAAACGAAATGTAAGAATTAATATTCGAATAAAAAAAAATTGTAAATAAAGATTATAAAAGATAACTAAAAACCCATTCTGTGTATTTAGAAACTTTAATAACAAAATAAATAATAAAAAAAACTCCATTAGAATGATTAAAAGATAATATAAAATAAAACTAAACTCTAACAAAATGCTAATTAAGAGAAAAATGTAAAAAATTTAAATATTTGAAAATAAATATGATTTTGGAAAAAAGTTGCTAGAAACAAAACGCAAATAACTTGCATAATTTGTATGCACAACACACATTTACATCCATATGTATGCATACCTACAAATGTATATGCGTAAAGCAACACAATTTACTAATCTATACAAATGAATTCATTTATGTTACATACAGTGCAAACAAAATTACAATTTTCATAAAAAAGTGGTAAGTTTCATGTGTATTAATTTAAATTTCCTGTTTTCTTGGTCTTAATTTATATTATTTTTTAATCTTTGTGTATTAGAAGAGATATGTTGACTACTACTACTTTAAACTACTTCTACAAAGCCTGCTTTACTTATGCTCTGATTTTCGCAGACATTAACTGCCTGTTCCTCAATGTAGCAAAAATATATAAACGATCGAAATAAATTCGCTCGAATTCAGATAGCTTTCCTTCGACAGCTTGTGTTCGCATGGGCTTGCGTCATGAACTTTTTTCATTTACTTTACAGATCGGCAAATTAAAGTGTTGGTTGATTTTTTGTGTTGTGTAAATACAACCCTTCTCAAAGCTGCATTTTGAAAGTGTCAAATAGTTTTTGTGGTATTTTAAAACTTAAAAGTATTTTTTTACAGACATTTATTTAATAAGTATTTTATAGCGCTGAGCACTGGTGTTCCTCTGGCAAACTCAGCACTTTATTCCATCTAGCAAACAAGTGCAGTATCTAGGAAAACTACATACATACATCTGATAATTGCTTAATGGATTTACTAAATAAAATAAAAATAAAAAATGTGTGGATTTTCTAGCTCCATTTCGAATATAAATATAAAATTTTTTTCAATAAAAACACCAACTCGATAGCAAAACAGCAAGTGATTGATTTTATTCTTTGTGTTCGCAGTGCTGACGTCACGATCGAAATAGACGAATAAGATTTTGTATGAAAAGACTTACATCTTTTTTGGACTTATCGATCGACTCAGTATTCGAATAAAAGAACATCATAAAGGAACCCAAAACAATTTTCTTCTTCGGACAATCGTACGACTTCTACATTGAGAACCAGGCAGTAGGTTTCCATATGTATTCTTACATACTTTAAACAAAAAGTGACTCAAGCGGTTGTCATTAATGCAATTTGCAACCAAGCCATGGTCTGATTTTGTGTGTACAAATTAATGACAGACGGTTATTGTAAGTTTAAATAGGATAAAGTGAAATGTATCCTCATGTAAATATTTAAAACAGAAAAGTGGAAAAGATTACTTTAGATAAATTTGTATAAACGAACATTTAATCTTAGCTAATTAACCAATTAGTTGAAATTAATAAAAACTAATTAAATTTAAATATACACTTGTATTTAAATGAAAAACATATACGCATTACCCTTGTGTAAAATTATGTAAAATAGATTTTTAAAATTTAATTCATTAAATTATACTTAAAAAACTGTTTGTGTTAGAAATTTTTACTGAAAAATCGAACATAAAATCTCTACTATTGAAATCTTATAAAAATCCTCTAAATATAGTTAAAAAACCAAACTACACTAGGAATGAAACCAAATATTACAGTTGAATGTAATTAAAAATTAAAACAAAAGATGTTGAAAAGTATACATATTTATTAGTCAATAAAACCAGAATCATATGTAAAAAGAACAAAGAAAAATATTTGAAAATTTAATATAGTAATTAAATAATTATTATAATAATGCATAAATCAATTGTGGTATACAAAAGAAATAACTTTTGAAAAAAACCAAAAAAAAAAACTATATACGAAAAATAAAAAATATAAACAAATCGTTAATGCTTTATATTTGCAGCGCTATACCAGAGAAGTGAGTATGTATTTAAAAAAAAATTTTTTTGCAGGCAAATGTGAATTACAGCAAAAAAAAAAGTGGAAAACATTTTCTGTATTTAAATTCAAAGGCGCAATGCAGCTCGAATTATATACACTGTTGTAGCAACAACAATATTGGCCTAATTTTATATTTCACTACGCAACGGAAAACAATATCAAATTCGATAATATTTTACAAATGTGATGAAAATTTTTCGTCTCTCAAATCGCAACTAAATTTTATAATAATGAGTACATAATCGTTATTTTAAATTAATATTCGTGAGTGATTACCATTTTGGGCAGCTGACCAAATTTCCCGAAAAAGTTTGAACTTTATTGATTTGAAGAAAGTGAACTATTTTTTAATGTAGTCTATTTGAGGTTAATTTCTACTACACATTTAATAAATCTGTGGCCACAAGGAATAACAGCTAAAGTCGAGTTAGGACAAAGTAGAGTTATTACTACTGTTTTATTCACTGTATCCAAATGCACTTCCACACAAAATGTTATCATCGTAGCTCAAAAAATTAGTACTTTATGCCTAAAAAACTAAACAGCTAAAGTCGAAATTTTGCTCGTATGATTTCGGAATAACAGCCTATTGCAATTTGCCTATTGCAATATTTTTTTAAAAAAAAGTTTCTTAAGTAGAATTAGGATTTTATTCCACACAGTGCCGTGCGTTATTCAGACGTAAAATGTCTGCTTAACTCGAGTTTAGTCATTATTCCGTAGGTTAAATTGACAATTCTTCAAATTAGGAATAACAACCAAACTCGAGTTTAGTTATTATTGAGCTTTTTTTCGAGTTTCCAGTAAAAGACAAAGTCGAATTTGGTCGTTATTCCAAATGTGAAGAATAATATGTTCAAGACCTAACTCCACTTAAGTTATTACTTACAATTTGAATTAAAAAAATCGTTCACGCTAAGTTAAATTTAGTCGCTTTTCCGTAACAGGAAGAAGCTTAACAATTTGTTTTGCTTATTTCTCTTAAGTTAGCTGCTTTTTCATTATGAATTGAATTGCAAATTAAAATATAATAAGATTGCTAACATCGAGCTTACAAATATTAGCTTGATCTTAATTCCCTGATTTCAGGCACCAATTTCAAACTTAAAAAGGCTCTGCTGAAAACTTCTCAAAATAGAGTTTAGTTGTTATTCCTTGTGGCCACAGAAATATTAGCCTGGGCTGATTTGTCTTGAAGGAAAATTTTTAAAAATTATTGGCGACATAAACTCAGGAGTAACTTTAACCCAATAAGCAAAACTAAAAATTATATCATTAGCTATACCTTGTATTAACATTAGTGTTTTAAAACATATACAAACTTTTTTCTTATGAATCAAAATTTACATCTTTAAAGCGTAAGTCTCATGACACTACAATCAAAAGGCATCGATTGTAAAGAGTAAAAGAATTGTTTGAAGAGCAAAATATTACATGCGTATATGATGTATTAGAGGATATTTTTTGCAGTAACTCTCTAGTTCTGCATAATCAAAAGAAAAATTAGGAAAACAATCGTATTAAAAATGAAATTGCATCATGCATAAACATAAAACTAGTGTCAACTGTAATATTTTGAAATACCAGCAGCATGTGGGTAAAAATCCACTTTTGCAGCAATGAGCAGATGAAGTTGTAACCATTGTAGCGCGTTCTATAGCACTATAATAAATGAGGGTGTAATTCGCTGTCAGGGCGGATGTTAAGCGTAAAGCTAAGCTGAGCAGATGTCCAATCGATGTCAAAATCGATAACAACATGAGTCACTTCAGGCGAAATCGAGTTATATATGCTACAATATTCTACCAACAGAACTTAATTTTTATGTGAAATCTCCTTGTGTCTAAAAGAGCTTATGAAAAAGGTAGACACAAAACATTATTGAAATAAAGCCTAATCAAACATTCCTTTACAATATGACTGAAAATATTTTACTTGTAAGCATGCTTGATGTGGGACTCAAAAACAATAGCTTTTTTCCTCAAGCAAAAGTGCAGGAGCAAAATTATTCTAATAGAAAGCAACTGTGACGTAAACCGAAAAACAAAAAGGCGCACAGCTTCAATTTGTATACATATAAACACAATATTTTAACTTCATATACGAATACCTCATTGCTTAAGGCATTAAAAGTTAAAAGTTTCTTTTACAAAACAAAAAATATTTTTTATTTTTTTTTTATTAAAAATCTGCTATTTTGCTTGCGGACAGCAATATGTGCTTTAGAAAGCCCCAAACAACGATTTAGCAAATGAAATGATAGGATTTTAAACAAAAAAGTTACAAAACTATTGAAATATTTAAAATTCACTATGCACAAAAAATCTGAGAGTGCGACGTTAAAGGCCGTTTTGCTTTTATTTTTAAATATGTTGCACAATTTTCTATGAGAATCATTTAGTATATATCATTTTATTTTTCGTTTTATGATTCTTTATTTGCAGAACATAATTAAAAAAATAAAATTGCAAACCCGGTAACAATTTCGCACCCCAACACTTGACAATATTTGTTACATACTTTTATGTCTTCTACTATAGAACATATAGTTATAATAGTATCCATAGTTGCAGCCTTTTTTATGGTCTACCCCAGTTAACGATCTTATTGGATTTCTTAGTCGCAAGGGATACAAAACCATTAGATATGCAGATAATATATCCATAATATCATCCAGAAACGATTGGAGAACTTAAGCAAGATGCCCCAAATGCAATGGGAATAGTTGTAGTGCGCAAAGCTATCAATCCACCTTATTAAGTAAGAAAACCACATCATTTACTAGAAAGAGGGTGATGGAGATCACCACTTTAGGGATATTGAGATCACACCCAAATCTTTCCGTACTAGCTCTTAACCTTTTGAATGTTCCAGATGCTTGACATCCATTGTTTTATATGGCAGATGTAGTAAATTTTTCTGACTCTTCTTTAAGAAGATTTTTGTTGAAGCCCAAAGGTGGAGTGATTCCAATATAAAGCCCCACCTGTAGAAAGTAAAATACCTAAGCATTATCTTGAATAAAAAAACTTATTTAAGAGCTATCCCTGCAAAACGCTAGGAGGCAGGTCTTGAGATATGAACCGCAAAATGAAATACGCCCAAATGATCGAACCCAAAATATTGCTTGGATCTATTGAAAGGTGGAACAAAACAAAACATGACACAGCAATAGTGTGGCTTGCATAACTATGCGATTACCCTTAGCTAAGCTAAGCTTTAAGGAATCAAACATTACAGGTTAAATTAAAATCCTGAAGGATATCGGAGACCCACTAGACTCAGGTAAGCGGTCACATTGGCTCAGTACACACACTCCCTTGTGAAGGCTGTTTCACTAAATGGTTTGCCAATAATGATATTCAGATGGATTCAACTATCCCACTGAAGGAGTTGGTCAGTTTGTAAAAAAGGGAAGCTACAATAGATAAATATGCGTAGCAGTATAAAAAGAGGTCTTGAGACAGATCCCTTCATCGATTTCATTTTTATATAGATTTTTTTACAATTCTACAAACCACAAAGAAAAACTTGTCCAAAAATATGTGGAACTAAGTATTACTTAGACACAAAAACTCGTCAATCATTGATGTCCAAATTATTTTACTGAATAATTTTATAGTACATCCCCCTTTCGATAAATGCTTTAATTGCCTACGTTAACTGCGCAGCCAAAATTGAGAGCCTACACACAATTTATCCATATGCAAACCGAAAATTCCATATACTAGCGAAATTAGAGTAGAGATCAAGCAGGATTGCAACACTAAAATTTGTCGGATTTCGGCCTTATTTTCCCCCGCTACTTTAAACGAAAAATAGTTCCACAAAACATCTGATTGAAAAGGTAATTCAGAAAATGTAACTTAGAACATAAATTGAAATATTTTAGAGAATAGTTTTGAAAAATGGTGCCGAGAGTAGCATTCACGGTAACTTATAAACTTTAAAATTTAAATTTTTAAAATGCACGTTTTTTTAAACTTAACAGCTTCATTTTGGGCTAAATTTATATAAAATAGATTAGACATAAACTTAAATGAACACGAATTTTTAGTAGTTGCTTCAGATCATACTTCATGCAGATGTACTTAATTTGAAGCATTGAACGCTGAGATTAGTCATCTTCATCTAGCGTTAACATTTCAGGAAATTATAATGCAATTACCACAGTTTTCTTTATGCAACTTATGTGGACTTTGGAAATTTTGACAGCAAGCCTTCACTTCACGACCCGGTTTGGCTGCAGCGGAACACATGGAATATTTGTTGACTACTGGCTAATGTTCTTCTATACAACCGAATAACAATAATTAATTCATTAATTTAGGTCCAAAAATTAACCTTTTCAAGAAATTTTCTGCCTTTTTCAGCTGTCTATATGCCGACGACATTTCGTTGGTGCTAATGAACTCATAAGTAGACTTAAAGAATTCTTAAAAGTTTGTTTGAAACTCAAGTTACCGTTTTGCAACTCTTTTACTTTTCTTTGCAACGACTCGCCATTGGTTACTACGATTTGTATTTTTGAAAGTATCAAAAAGTAAAAGCTTTTTGAATATTGAAATATGAACTTAATTATTTATTTGTTTTAAGATATATTAATTTAGGTCCAAAAATTAACCTCTTTAAAAAAATATTTGTTGTCTTTTTCAGCTGTCTATGGAATAAGTAGTTAAGTTTCAAACAAACGTTTAAGAATTTTCGGCATATAGACAGCTGAAAGAGACAGTAAGTTTTTTGAAAAGGTTAATTTTTGAACCTAAATTAATAATTTTTAATTGGCTCTTAATTCAAATAAATAATTAAGTTCATATAAATCACTGAAAATATATTGTAATTTGATGATTTTGCACGCATTCTGCAAAATAATACTTAAAAACTAATATCGAAACCTTGTGATCTCGCTGAGTTGCGGGCAAACCTAATCATATGTGAGAAAAGACTAATTGTGACTGTATAAAGTAATTTTTAAGACATGTTTCATGTCAGCAATAAACGACTAAAAAAATATGAAGTATATTTAAAATTTCTTGGAACACGAAATGGTAGAATTCGATAGGTGGTAAAAAAAAAAATAAAAAGCTTGATTTACTTTGCAAACATTTCAACTGCTATTTTGGCAACGCTGTAGCAGCGCTTTTTAGTGTTTGTTAAACAAATTTATGAGGCTAACATAACTGCAGATTAAAAAGATTTCTACATTTATTGAAAGGCAATTTTGTTGCCGATTCTCGGTTTTTGTATTTTTTCAATATTTTAACCGTTTTTGAATTAAGGGAGAATATATGTATGTTGTCCTACCTCCCCCATTTTTAAAATAACAGGATATATCAAAAACAAACCACTGAATTCACAGTGTTAATACTGCCATTGTTCACAAATAATAAGTTTCCCTTCGAGTATATGGTTACCTCAACCATATTCTATCTTTACCGTATATTGAAAGAGAAAACAGCATCAAAGTCCATTCAAATGAACCAAAAGTATATATTAATCAATAATTCGTGCAGCCCCTGCCCGTTTTGAGTATTTTAAAACTTGTGGGCGGAAAAGTGGCTATGGTCAAATTTCCATAGGCGAAAAAACTTGCAAAATCGCTTTAATAGCGTATTTGCAACCAACCAAACAAATAGTAAACAACCAACCAAACAAATAGTAAACAATCAAATCTTTAATCTTTATGATAATACACGCAGGGAAAAAACATGTTTAATTTTTGTCGCAGCAACAGTGATATGTTATGTATAACAATACTATAGTTTAAATCATATAATATAACTTAGTATGACTACTGACCGTAAATATGGGTGCAACTACATAATTTGATTGCATTTAACTATATTATGGTTGTCTATATTCATAATATATTCAACCATATCTTTCAACAATAATTTGTTTCTCTTTGAGTACCTGGTTGTTCTGCGTGTAGTAGAGATAGATCAAATTTTAACGCTTAAAGGCGACCAGCGGAATGTTGCTATCTCTAAGCTAGCATAACCGATAAAACGGTTGTCTGATAAAAAATAAATAATTAAGCTATATATCTTTAGTGGTAAGTACCATTTAAAATTCAAAATTTCTTAAAATTAAGTAAGAAACAAGTAAGTGTACTTTATTCAGCTAGGCCGAATTTTAAATAACCTTCACAATGATATATGTACCATTCTGATGGATTTTTGGTGCCAAAAGTTGTTTTATTTGGCTTATAGAGCCAATTTTTTGAAAAATCTTGAGACGCTACATCTCGGGTATATATCCGCCGATTTCAAAACTTCTTCAGTTTTTGGGATCTAATGGCCATAAAAAATGATATGGCTAACTTTTTAAAAAAAAAAAAATTTCAAAAATCTGACCCAAAAAATGACCAAAAACACCCCTCAAAACCCGGTAGTTTGGATATATCTTTGCTATCCGTGAACCGATCTTACTAAATTTCAATAGCAGACCCACTACCATTTAATTTAACACATTTTAGGGAAAGAATGAGGTTTCTACCTCAAACCGTTTTCTCAGAAACGGTATTTTAACGACCACAGACGGAAACACGGACATCGCTTAATCGTAATCTCTATGGATTCTGATCCAGAATATATATACTTTATGGGGTCTTAGATGATTACTTCAATGCCTTACACACGGAATCAGAAACTTATATATACCCTTACACATTTTTGTGAAGGGTATAAAAAAGAAGAACCCTTTTTGGTTGAAGCTTGTAATTAAGCACGGTTTATTTTCTCTGCTGAATTTAATATTTGTACATGAATATCAACGCAAAGCTAAGAATATATACAAGACATTCGTAAGATTTAAATGAATTAACAGATTTTAACTAAACTTTGATAGTTACATTAATATAAATTGTAGAAATTTAAGAAGTGCTTGGTATATCTTCGTACCTACCTTAATATGTTACTGATGCCATACATACAAGTCCACCTTCTAAAAGTTGCTTATGTACTTGTAATAATATTGCAGTTTTTATACATGTATGTAAGTATGGGTGCATTTCTCTGCTTTATTGCTTTTCACTGTCATTTAAATGCAAATTAACAGTTGTCATTACAATGCTCATATTTTAATCAAAACAGATATTTGTATGTATGCAGAGAATATAAGTATATATATGAATGAACCCTTGAGAAGTATACATATGTAAAGATGCTCCCAGTATATGCGAAGTTCAAATGCTAAAGATTAATTTGTAATTCACTTCAATGAGGATGTGTTTATGAGATACGAGTACATCGTTGTTGTATTTTGCTTTAGTAAGCATTACCAAATAATGTTGGACTTTAAAATGTTTCAAGTAGATTTGCTCATTATATACTTCACCATGTCAAATATTTGCAACCATGATCATAAATGTGAACTACATACTTTCCAAGAGTGATAACTTTTGAATATTATTAAATGGGGAAGTAAGCTCAAAGATGGGTATACAAGGTTTTAGGATTGAAGAATTCATTAAAATCCAAAAAAGCAAATAGTAAAACGCTTGGTATTTTCTTCCAATTCAATAATTACTCTTTTTGTAAGTACTTTCAATAATTTGATCAAAACTTTCCGTGAACAGACTCATTCAGATAACAACCAACTATTCATGCGTCAAAATCTTGAAGAACAAAAAGAAATAATTGAGAGTGATATATTCGCTTGAAGCAAATCTTAAAAACCCTTCAGAAAAGTTACGTTGACATGTGTGTCTGGGAAGCTGCTGAATATATTTTCCAAAAGAGGCAAGAACAGAAAGTGTTTTGGCAGTTGTTTACACCACAGAAGGTGACAACCTAGGTAGAAAAAAGTTATAGCTTCCAACCATGCTATATTGCAACAACAAAATCCTAACAAATTTTTTACATATGTACATATATTTGTGCATGTCTATCGGATGTGTTCTAGGTTTCAACTTTTTCGAATCCCCGTAATACCATGTTCATACATGCGCCTTTATTGAGATAATCGCAATAAAGTCCATTATTGAGCACAATATTCCATACAAAAAGTCAATAAAGTTATTGCTTAATAAACTCAAAATTGCTTTGAATATTGAGAAAAAGATGAAACACAACACTGTAAAAGATGTGTTTAATAAGCAAAAGTATACAATGCGAGACGAATGACGAGATAAATGTCAACAAAAGCAAACAAAACAATATAACAAAATAACAAAATATTTTTCACTTTTTCTTTCTCACTACCAAAACAAAAACAACAACTTTTTTCCAGCTGTCAAATACTAATTGAGTTAGCGCAATATTTGTATGCATGAACGCAAAAAATATTACGTCAATAAACTGAATATTATCTCAATTAGAAATGCATGTATGAACAAGGTATAATTCATAAATTGTTTTCTCAATACAGCATGTTTTTACATATTCGAAGTTGCTGTTCGAAAAAAAAAACTAAATGTCAAATACATAAACAACAGCTTTTTTTCAGCTGTTGAAAAAAATTTTAAATTATTTTAATTAGAAAAGATTAAGTGAAAAATAACGTTTTTCTGAAAATGCTTGGAGCTTTTGTTTTACCATATGTACGATTGCGAAACGCAGAAAACAGCATCCAACAACTTGAAAGGAAGCGGTTAAGAGATGCGTCAAACCCTATGACCATCGCAGATGAAGCGTAAGTAAACAATTATGCGTTTTCGAACCTAAGCAAAACTTTTGTATTTTTGTTCTGCACAAGTGACATTTGACAAAACATAGAAAATATTTTGAAGAAATTAGAGAAATGCTTTTTTTTACTAATAATTTTGTGTAAATTAAATTTTGTTTATTATATTTAATAAAAAAAAAACACTTCAAATTAAAAAAGAAAATTTTGTTTTTATTAAAAACTTGCATGAATAAAAGCCGATTCTATTTACTTTCACTCACCCTATACTAATTTAATTGAAAACGAATAAAAACATTGACATGCGGATTACTAATGCTAATGTAATCCACTTCAGAGCGAATTCGGATTCTAGAACACACCCGTATATGGCAATAAATGTTCTTGCTTACACATAGACACACACACACAAGACATATTAGCAGATCTTCATGTTTTCTATATGTATAACACAGTTCTATCCCACTTAATAGCTGCAGTTTCTTCAATCATTTTACCATTTTTTTTTAATTTAAGAAAAATCTGAGAAATAAATTAGATGTCAACAGCAAAAACAAAAACTTTGTTAAAGTCCACTACAATTTGCTTGTTTCATCTACAAACCTTGGTTACCATTTTATAAATCAAAAATATTGTGTTTGTCATAAACAGATTATGTTCAAATGTTCATTTTACTTTGGTTGCAGATATTTTTTTTTTTTATAGTGAAACCAATTTTCAATTTTATGAACGAGAACAAAAACTTGGTCAAACTTTCACAAAGAATGTGTTTATAGTAACTGAAAACATGTTTACTGCATTTTAAAGGAAAATAACTTCTTTGTTACAACTTTGCCCATTGTTACAGAGAAAATTTTGTTGTTATCGCAACCTGACTTAAACATGCTTTTTCTCTGCGTATAACTAGTAGCTATAACTATAACTGTAAATACGAGTTATCCACCTAGCTATACAATTTTACTTCGCTTTACTTAACTAAAAATTTAAAAAAGTAGCGACTAGAAGGGTTCAAGCTTTGATTTTCAAACATTATCCTTAACACTACAATTTACGTCTTCGAAAAGTCTTCTTTTGCTTATCGAATTTTGGCTTCACAAGTCTTATACAAATAATAATTCATGCCTAAGGACACCTTCACCTTATTTTCAAACTAACTGCTGGTACTGTTTGTAATGCTTCAATAAATTCCAGCTTGTTATAGCTGTTGTCACATTTGTTGTGGAACTCTTGCTGGAGTCAAAGGTTTAGTTATGCATAACACAATATTTCACTGCACACTCCTTACAAAGTTTGTTAGGTGTGGAGTACCACTTTCATCATAGTTAATGTCTTGCAATGATAAATTTTATTAATCTATAAAATGTTTTACATTTTGCTATGAAACTTTCATATTAATACGATATATTCTGTGTCACATTTAGCTTATAAGTTAAACGTGCGTTATTGTTACATGAGTATTTGAGAGTTCTAATTTTTGGCTTGCATAATTTATAATTTAGGTGTAATTTTGTATATTTGGCTTAAATCTTATAAGAGATTTAACAGAAAAAATAATTAAAGCAAAAAGTTTTGTTTGGGAATTTTTGAACATCATTTCTTAAAAAACATAAAAGATGTTCGAAGTAAATTTAAGAATTTTCTTATATTTTGATTACATTCTACTATACTGCAATATATTTTACTTATTTGGTATTCATAGAGTGAAAATAGAACGCTATTACTAAGACTTCTCTGTCCGCCCTTCACAGTGTCCATTCTATGTGTACGGTAGAGAGTAAAAATTTTTCAAAAGCAATGGCAGATTCGGGTGGATTGCCTAACCAAATTGCCTGGTTTTTAGATAGATCCATGGTACACACCATCGCCTTTGTGGTTGGGTTTGGAGTTCGCAGAAAGTGTGAACCATCATTTCAGACGAACTCTACTCTATGTGACCCTCATGATTTGGAATGCATTCAGCAGTGCGAGGTGGTCCCTTATAACCACTGCATTGGAGATGTGCTTCCAAACTCCACATTATCTGATGCCGATGTTACGCTGTTGCCTCAGAGGCCATATTCTTACAAGAATGTACAATATACTCTGCATTGATATGCCAGACAACTCATAAATTGTTGGACATGCAGATGATATCGCCGCTTTGATATCCGCTAGTGATACAATGGAGGCGCAGCAAAAGCTCAACGATGTAATGCTCAGCACTCAAACATAGATGTCTGATCATGGTCTTCATCTTGCCACAGAGAAAACCAAGGTCGTCATTCTCCAGTTGAGGCACTAATACATATACACAGTCAACAGCAAGTTCCAAACTAGGGGAACGGGCATTCAAGATTACCTATTCTAGTTAGATAAACGATGCTACGGCAGGCTTAGCAACATGATCGGCCAACGTAAGTGGCTCAAATAGCAGTGAGGTATGGGCCAACTCCTAAGGGTATAATACTACAGGGAAGCTTAACGCGCAGCGCAGAATGGAAGGCCTGAGGGAGTATGATTGATGCACAAGGTTATGGAGGCCGCTCTTGTTGGCAGTCTTTCGAGGAGTCCAACATAGCAAGTCGTGAAGAGTGACAAATTAAGAAGCATGCGTAAAAACAATTCCCCTAGCTAACCACAAAAAGTAAAATTACTATTGTTAATAATTTTAACGGGATTTCAAGCTAAATTTTTACTTCCTCTTGAGAAAGATTTCTTTTTTTGATAACATTGGAGTGATTATCATTTTTAAAGAAGACTAGGAGAAAGTAACGTTGAAGGCTTACTGGCTGGAGTACATACCATGACTGTTTTACGACCACCATGTCACTCATCACCACCCAAATTTGAGTCGAACCCAGGCCTTGACAAATTGTAAACTATATGCAGCCGAGCATAGTCATCCTATAACCTGAGCTCTTCATTAACGGCTGTCTATATTTAATCTGGTTGTATAACTTTCAATTTTATCACTGTGTTGGTCTTTTGAAGGGAATATAATTTGTATACTCTCCCCGACACCCAATTGCTATTGTATCAGTGATAACAACAGTTTCAAACTTTTCGCTGGACCCAGCAGTTTTTAAGCATTAATTTTCTATTTATAGTTGAACGATTTACAATTGTTTATAATTTTATTGGGCTTGAGTTCGATTTTGGTCTTTGAGACCAAAAGTTGAGAAAAAAAATTTTTATGTGATAAAACTCAAGTGATCAACATTTTTAAAGAAGACAAAAAAGTAAAGTTGAAGACTTGCGGGTTGGGATACGTACCATATAAATGTATAATACAATTATAACATTCTTATACTCTGTTCACATATGCCCTTTTAATTGAAACAATATTCAGTTAATTGACAATATCTTTTTAGTGTTCATACATACTTAATATTGCTACGACAATTAGCATTTGACAGGTGAAGAAATTATTGTTTAAATTTTTCGGTAAAAATTTGTTTGTTTTTTATTTTTTTTTTTTGTTTATTTGTTTGTTTATTTATTTTGTAGACGTTTGTTTAGTCAACTTTTAACAAGGTGTGTTCAATAAATACTGTTGTTGTAAAAACTTGTTCATTTAGTACTGTTAATACAAATCTAACAGTGTTGCATTATAAATTTTTTTCGTTATTAAAACAATTATCGCCTAATTGCCAAGAAGTTAATTGTAATTTTTATATGAAAATTTAGTCTCAATAATGGCCTTAATTGTTATAATTTGAATATTGCTGCATGTATGAAAAGAGTATTAGTCACGGATACTTATGTTAAATCAATTTAAAAAAAAGAAAGGTGAAGTTTTAAATTAAAACCCATCTTATAATTTCCTTTGACTTATTTATACTTATTTAAGAATTCATAGTTGTAAAACTGAGGTTCAGATGTCGTAAAATTCGGGAAATATGAAAATATCAACATAAGGTTTTTACTGAATAAAACTATATAGAAAAGAAAGAGAAATGAAAAAGTTCGCTCAATGAATGACTTTTTTCCATGGCGGCAACGAACTTGCTCCTCCGCGTAGTGGAGAGCTTTTAAGAAAAAACTTTGGGTACCTGTTTAACTAGACTTTCTCTTAGTGTAAAGGAATTTTTCGATTTAATTTTTAATTAAAATTGCATGCTGGGTATCAACTTAGGCTACACAAAAAACTGCCGTATATTTTTATGCTGTATTGCTTCTGTTGTTTGTCTTTAATTAAAATAATTTCTGATTTGTACCTTCGGAGTCTCTTTGTTCAATGCTTCTCTTTTTCCTTAATTAAACCGAGTATTAATGTTTGTGTTAACCCATATTTCTTTTAACATTTTCCAGTTGCCTGAACATAAACAGAAATTTTTGTTAAGTGTCTTATTTTAGCACTCTTGGGATCGATAAGAGGAAGAATTTGTTTCTCGATGATTTTGTTATTTTTTAGGTACGGATTTCTTATGAAAGCATTGGAATCTTATAAGCAAGAATTATATTTGATTTGTTCGTTTATTTATTGACTTTATGTTAATAAAGTTTTGTTCTTAGAATTTGACATGTTGAAATAATATGAATTCTCAGGTTTGTTGTTTTTATTTTTTTTTTTTTTTTGTTTCTTTTACAGATTGCTTGGCAAGAGGTTTTGGTTTTCGTTTACATGTTGTTGCCATTAACACAACATATTTTTCAGTGTTTTTTTTTTAACAAAAATTGCAACCAAATCAGTCTTTATAATTGAAATTTACAGTAGTAGTAATATATTGGCCACTAATAATTGATATGTTCGCAAGAGAATTGTGTCAAACAGAATTTTTGTTTATTTTTTACTTTTCTTCTTTGCCAAAATATCTATTATTTGTATGAAATCCACATTCATAATTATTTCGAAAATCTACTTAAAAGTTTCACTAATTATTCCATAGATTCAAAGACTAAAAAATAATTAATCTCTCCAACTATGTACTTAAAGTTTGTGTGGAGAAACCATTATAAAAAAATTTGAATCCTTCTAGGTCTAAATAGACCTTGCAAGTTGTTTTCTGCGTTTTTCAGCCATCTATATTTCGCCGAACTGCCATTGGTGCCACTTCACTCGTCAGTGAACTCGAAGAAACTTAAGGCAATGTTTGAAATGCTGGTACTTATAATATTCTTCTTATGAAATTAATAAAATATTTATAACAAGAATTACCTTTATAATCCTCTTTTATTGAAAGCATAAATTTGAAGCTTAAATTCAGCATCTAAAAGTTGTGAAATATGGTCACGTTGTAAATTGTTAAGCAACTCGAAAAAAGTATACCTTCTGTTTTTTTTTTTTTTTTTTTTTTTTTTTTTTTTTTTTTTTGAGAATATCTTAGTCACTTTAGCAAAACTACTAAATTGCTTTAGCCGATGATAGCCTTGCCAGCAATATAAGACCCATACAACAACTTAACCAACTGCGTTGTAAATACCCAACGCCAATTCTGCAGAAAATGTTCTCATTATAGGCTGTGGGCTAAGACGCTAACCGTACCTATTATACAAATTTGTGAAAATATATATTGTGGCTGTTCAAAGTGGTAGCAATTTGATTTAAATAACTTCTACTTATCAATATAATGCCTTATAAAAGGTACAACAAGTGAAGAAGTGAAGTATGTTATACATACCTTGTTCCGCACCACATGACCTGAGATAAATTTATTAAATCACATGTTTTGGTTAGCATAAAAATTTTGAGAAATTTAAAAATCATGTTATTCTTAAAAAGTAAGACTAAGCTCACACGATGCTATTGGAAAAAAAATAATGACCAGTTAGGCGTTTGTCTTTATTGCTATGAGGTATCGCCACCTTGTTCATCCCCAACCTTTCGTAACCATATATATATTAGCTTTTGAGCTTATAATTTGATTATAATTTTTTTTAAATTTTGACCTTAAGGGCCTTGCTTGTCAATTTTATTTTTAATATTTTGTTTTGCTTAGAGGAGCTAACTTCCTTCCTTTCACCTTTTTATTTTTCCCCTGACTTTTTTATCGTTATAATTATTTATGTTGATAGCCCTTTTTAAAATATAAAATAATCATACATACATATGTAACAGGTGGACCAAAAGAAGCCATCCGATGTTGTTTGGCTTCAGAATATCGATTGTGACTCACGCACTGTGAGCCGTTGCTCCCACCTGTTGGAGAACCACATGTCCTCCAGGCGTAATTCGTTCAATTGCGGCAGGAAAAACTCGCTTAACATGGCCCTGTAGCGCGTTGTTCTTTGACCAGCGACGCATTCGAAAAAGAATGGCCTCGCAGCTTCAACAGCGCATTATGCAGTCACTTTGAGTGGGTGCAATTGCTCCTCGTACATCATTTCACTGGCCCAGAAGCAATAGTGTTGCTGGTTCTTCTGCCCACTGAGGGTCTAATGAGCCTCATCTCTCATTATGGTTTTGGTCGAAAAACCGTCCAATTCGCCACAGACAGGGTTATTCCTCATTCGTGGGGAGTGTATCGCTTCTTCACTTGTCTTGCAGAGCTGTCTAGTCCACAGTTGTAAAAACAGATTTGCAGTTGCAAAAATAAGAGCAATAGGGTGATTTCTTTTCGTCCACCTTGTATATGAAATGAGAATTCCTGGTATAACGGGTCTATGCCGAAGCGTAATTTTAAAAACTGTTTTTGCAGAAGCTATAAAAATTGCATTTCTTAACCAATATCAATATATATGATGAAAAATTTAACTTTTTACGTCTTCAAAAAAATGTCGTTTGCAACTCGTTTACCATCTGCTTTCAAAATCTATAGCAAAAAACATGACTACTACAATTTCTATTAAAAAAACATGTTCAGGAATTAAATTCCAAAGAAAATAAAAATTTATTTGAAAAGAACCACAGCAAATATATTTTAAAAGGATCAAACCACCCTCAAATGACACTGTCAGTTAAACAGTGAAACACAAATTGTGCTGATCATAAGCATTTTATAACTTATTTTTAGCGAAGCAAGGGCATGATTTCTTCTTGTTATTATTACTGTTAAATTTGTTATTCGCAATAGTATTTGTTAATTTTCTGTTCTGTTCTGTAAGCCGCATCTTTGCATTCGCACCATAGATTTATTAAGACTACCGCCTACAAAACAAAGAGACAGAGTGAAAAATAGAATTTTAAAATACCAAACTGAAAAATAAATTTGAATAAAAAGTACAATAAACTGGGCGTTTGTGTGATTATGTAAACAATGAAAAAGTGTTTGCAAAAACAAAACAATACAATAGAATGACAAAAACAACATGAAATGCAGTGGAACACTATATTTTCGGGTTGAAGAGAGTGTGGTAATAAGAGATGTTATACTACAGAAATTAACGGCTGAATTTCACGAATGGATGGTGTGATATTAAATCTTCTCAAAAATTTGATATCCCTACCCTAACTTGCTCAAAAGCAGTGAGTTTTTCTACTATAGGTGCGAAGAAGCCGACTTTATCTAGAAAAGTTTGTTCGAAATTCAAAACTAGCAGAAGTTGTTTTTCACCTTCTTAACAGCTACAGTTTCATTCAGATGCTGTTACTGTTAAAAGCAAAAATTTCTTTAATAAAATTAAAGTTGCTATTTTCAAGGAAAATCTGGTAATAAAAACTTTTAAAAATGCATAAAATAAAATAAAAACATTCGCATTCATATCTGCTTGCCCAATAAACTAAATCTTAACTAGAGTATAACTATATTGTTGAATAGGCTTAGCATAAGACAAGTAATAGTGTGTTTCAGATACATATGTATATGCTTATTATTTGCTTATATCTTGAAAAAATTAAATGCTTCTTAATATTAACTATACACTTGCCTTAAAAAAAGCTTTACAAGCGCAGATGTAAACAACTCATACGAACTATAGTTTCCTAAGTGTTTTTGTTTTTATGAAAATTATGTAGCGATTTATGGATTCATCGGTCTCGTATAGTCTACAAGGTGATCACGTTAATTTTTTGTGAAACAGTAAAATTTTGTTTTTAAACAAAGGTTTGTTTGAATATGTGTGGTTCTTATTGTGAACTATTTTACCAGAAATTATTTTATTATTTATTGCTTTTCCTTCATTACGATTATTCACCCCTATCGTGAGTAAAATGTGAATTTTTTAGTCCCATAAAATTTTCATTTCCCAAGTAGGGAAATTTGCTACCATGAATATTATGGGAACGTTTAGGAAGAAGAAAATATAAATACAAAGGAAATTTATTAAAAATTTTTGGGTAAGCGATGTAAAAAGTAATTAAATTTATGTTTTTTTAACTAATAAACAGAAATTTGTAGTTTAAAAGGTAAAAAAGGTGAATAAATCGGAATTTTCATGCCTGTTGAATATTTTGACAGATTCTCTGCCGGAAACAAAACTGCGCGGTATTCCGCCTATTGCAAATCTAAGCGCATGGTTACGTTTTTTTTACAGAGGGTGGATACCAAAAAAGTGTTGGAAGAGATTACGAAGTAGGAATGGCGCAAACCACTTTTTGCAAAGTGCTCTCTAAAGTCTTGGATGCTTTAGAAAAGTCTCTGCGCAGAATGGTTAAAATATCCATCTCTAAGATTCTATTTATGAAATTTTTTAATAGGAGGGCCAGCTCTTTTTAGTGCTTCTGTAAGCGAATATTAAAATTCGGCCACCACATCTGTAGAAACCTTCACAAAACCACATGCAATGGGTCGGTTATTTTGCACCCTATTAAGAAGCATGTCATGTTGTACATTATTTATTGATTTAGATCTAAAAATATTTTTTAGCTAATTTATATATCCGTTGAATTGTAGCAACTAATTGCATCTTTTTTTTAGTTCCCCAAAAAAAAAAAAAAAAAAAACAGAACAAATTAACACAAAAATTGGGAAAAATGTCTTTACAAAATCCATTCACGATAAGGGGAAAATTCGAATGGGAACACATTTTATGGGAAAAGTAATTCATGATCGCACTTTTGGGAAATGGGATAAAATTTTAGGGGAAAAATTATTCATGATAGGGGTGAATGTTTTTCTAATTGTTTTTCTGAAATATTACAATTTTTAAGAACTGTCATAAAAGAAGTTGAAAAATTATGACATGCATAAATACAGGTAACATTATACATAATACATTTAACATGATTGAAAAAAAGGTTTTAAAAATTTCTTAAAATTAATTTGACTCGGAAAACCTCTTTTTAGTTTTTTTGTGTTTTATATCTTATCACTATTTTCATAAATTAAATGAAATTTCTTTTTTAAATTTCATTTTAAATTAAACATTGTTGAAAAACGTGTTTCATATAAAATTTTTTCTAAAATGTATTTGAGCAACGAAATGTATTTGAGAGTTTAACATCAAATAATTTTTTCCGACTCAATTTTCTGACCTAGACGAACGAACAGACATGTATCGTTTTGTCAACTTTTCTATCGATAGTCATTCATAATACATATGTATATAACTCCTGGGGTAGGAAATTAAAACATAGGGAAATTACAAGCAGAATGACAAAATTAGATATACCCTTAGCACTTATTGTGAAGGGTATAAAAACTAAACAAACATTAGCCACATCTACTATCAGAAAACTCTGTTTATATTGTTTATCATAATGAAACATGTTCATTGGCTGTGGTAGTAATGGCCCTTTGTAAGCATCTCTTTTACCACAATATCCGTTTCCGTTAACTTGCTCTGATTGTTTTATATCCTGTCGCGCTGTCACTCTGCTATTAGTTAGACAAAAGCTAAACAAAAGAGACACAAAAATACTCAAAATAGCATTATCTACGCAAAATGTAAACAACTATAAACCATACAGTCAGTCCCATTGAACAGAACAACAATGATTTTTTTATTATTTGCTTCAAGGATCTGGGCTGAACTTTTTCTTTCTATCAACATCAAGTTGAGCAACTAAATTTACACAATGATGAGAAGTAATGTAGTGTTTGCTTATTTTGTTTTCTTTTTAAGTACCAAAGAATATAATTCCAATTCTAAAATAAAACAAAACAGTATCTGAGTATTGCTGCACAATGCTCTTGTAGTTCAACTGATGGCCTTGAGATAATTGTTAAAGTTTTTAATTTACTTTCCAAATTATTTTGTGTTACATTTTCAGATTGAAAAGTTGTATTAATATTATTTTATGCACTTGTAGTATTTTTGATTTCTTCTTAAGAAAAATCTATGATTTATTCATGCTTATCAACTTGCATAATTTCATAATATAATACAAAAAAAAAATTGTTTTCTTTGCTTTAAAAATTTTTGAATCTGGTTAAGCAAAGTAGCGTGATGTGCAAAAATGTACATTTAAAATTGCTTTAAAATACTTTTCAACAATTTCGATATTAGCGCTACCAAAATTTCAGTTTCAGTTTGAAAATAATAAATGAACATATTTATTTCACATTTGTGTTTAACGCTTCCATTAAATCAATTTTATTATCCCCACCAACATAACTTCAGCTATTAAATTTTAAATATTTTTGAAGAGAAACAATTCTTTTTAATACATTCATTTTATAATGAGCATTTTCTTAAGCTGAAGTTCTTTTTATTGTATATAGTTTGCGGATGTCTTCGAATATTTTTATCGCTAGTTTGCTCTCCTTCGGATAGCTTCTTCAGGGCAATGAAGCGAAGTATCAACAAAAATATTTATGTATATATAAAAAATATATGTATGTATATGTTAGTCATCTATTTGTGAAATAAAAAACATTGTTTCAACTTTAAAAGCAGTTGGCATAGAGTACAAAAAGTAATTAAAATAGGTTACTCTATTTTATAAAATATATATTTTTTATGCTTTATTTATTATTTGAAAACAGAAAACTTTGCCTACCAATTGAGGTATTTAGTGATCAGAAAAGCTAATAGTTTTTTTTAACGTTTCTGAATACAGAAGTACATATTTTTGTTTATGATGTGCTAATAAAAACCTAGTTTTAAGCTGACAAAAGTAGTGCAAATGATGTCTTTCGAGGAATATAAAAATACGTATAGAAAAAAATGTATAAGTAGTTTTTTTTTAATTTTTGTTTTATGTAATTATCTTCTACCTTATTTTGTTTTCATATTTAGTTTCGTTAAGTTTGTATTGCAAAGTTTTGCGTTTACCTCTTGTAGAATTTAAATCGCCATCAGAATATTTAGAATAAAAAGTACAACGAGCAATATAAATAGATGTTGTACGATGATATTAAATCAGGTTATAATTTTTGTACGAATTTAGCACGACTTTTAATCAAATTTTGTTCATGCCAATTTTAGCTATAATCATCAGTTAAATGCAAGAAAAATATAAAAATTATATTTTACGTTTGGCCCATCTGGGATTCGAACTCGGACCTCTTGGCTTAAGAGTTGGAGCTGCATAGTAATGTGTTTAATGAAAAAAAAGAATTCGCTATAAATAAAATACATATCATGTAATGCAAAAAGTGCCAGATATATAAATATAGTTACAATATATTAATTCAGGTCCAAAAATTAACTTTTTCAAAAAATGTTTGTTGTACTTTTCAGCTGTCTATTTGCCGACGACATTTCGTTGGTGCTAATCAACTCATCAGTAGACTTGAAAAATTCTTAAAAGGTTGTTTGAAACTCAACTACTTATTCCACAATTCCCATGAAGAGAATGAGAATCAGAAATGTTCAAACAAACCTTTAACACAGCAACAATTTCTTTTTTCGTTTTGCAACACTTTTACTTTTCTTTGCAATTAATACATTTCCATTGACTCTTAAAGCAAATAAATAATTAAGTTCATAATTGTATAGTTACAATATATCAATATAGTCAATAGATAAATATAGGCAATAAGTACTTGTTATATAAGCTTTAAGTGCATTTCTCGGTTACAAACATTAGATTGTTATTGTAATATTAAGTAATTTATAAAAAGGTGTTCTTTTTTTATCTAACTAATGCACTCATAGTTTCCGATTTTTGCTAATGCCTGGCCGAAATTCATTTTCATACTATTTTCTATTTTTCAAATAAACTGGGATATGTCCAAGGATATATATATTTTTATATTACACATTTTACTCACACTTTGGAAAGGGTATTCAAGATTCGGCACAGCCGAATATAGCACTCCTACTTGTTGTTGTTAGCCTTTTTAAAATACGCAAATATAAACGAGACTAAAAATATCGTCAACTGTTAAATGATTCTTTCTGAATCCAGCACGGTACTATATTTAAACGATTTTAAACCGTTCAAATATAGTTGATGGAATTAAATATCTGAGATACGGTGTTGAGAAGCGACAACCAAAGACAGTTTGATGGACAGTTAAGATTACTTTTTAAAAAAAGTTTGATAGACAATTAAGATCACGTTTTTTGAAAACTAGTATCAAATTGAGTTTCGGTATTTTTCATAAGGAAGTATTGCGGATAAAACTTCCACAATAAAAACATAAGGGAACATTTTTATAAAATTAAATCTTGGTCACAGGTTTTTTTGCCTTTCAAAACCGATGAGAAAAATATTATAAACTAATTTTAATCTATTTTTGCCATCTGCAAATTCATCAAGGAGTTTTATGTTTATGTCCTGTAATTTTTAATAAATTTGGTTCAAATTTTTACAGTTTTTCATCAGTTGCACTTCGTGAAACAGTGTAGATTTACAAGGAACCATTTTTGAGAAATCTTCGCGTTTTGAAAAAAATTTGTGAAATATTATTGGAAAATATTTTTTGTAATATAAAAATATTTCCAAAAGCTTCTAATATGCTTTTGGAAATATTTTTAAATTTTTTTTTTAATTTTCGAACTGCTGCACCGCGTGTGGTTCTTATTTATAAATATTTGAGCTTCAAAACAGATCTGAAAAACCTTAATTTCTATTTGAAGCTTTACAAGCTTGTGCCCGTACTCAAATGAAAACATAATACATTTATATTAAATTATAAAATATAATACTTTTATATTAAATTAATAACAATGCAGGGCACGGCGTAAATGTTCAAATTGTTTCAATAAATGAGCATCTAGATATCAATGATGCAAAAACCAGAACATGTAGAAAAAAGCTCTCATATAAACAGAGAGCAAAAAATAACAGTCTTATGAGATGATAAAATAGCGTCCATAAAAAAGACTGTAAAAAGATCATTGCTTTGGTTAATGTTAGTTAAGTATATAAATAGAAAGTAAAATTGCGTGAGCTTTGGTTGCCGAGTAGTTAAAGCGGCTGTGCCAAAATTGTGAAAGTTGACACGTCCGAAGTTCATAGGGTGCTGATGAAGGGTGTTTGCTACCCAGAAATAGCCGGTTGTCCACCTAGCTATTAAAATGTTACTTTCATTTTCCTAATTGATATTAATTAAAAAAGTGACAAACGAAGGGTTGAACTTGAGCCTGAAAAAGTAATTTAATATAAATGTATTACATTATTTTATCTATAATTTTTGACCTTTATTGTTAAAATTAATAAAACTATTTTTTAAAGCTTAAGGTCTTTTATTTATCTTTATTAATTTTTTCCGATATCAGGGATCTTTGATCCCTGACGATGCTAACAAATTGTTAGCGAAATATCGGAAAAAATTAATAAAGATAAATAAAAGACCTTAAGCTTTAAAAAATAGTTTTATTAAATGTATTACAATATAATAGTTCAATGAAATTAAAATTTTCAGTAGAAATGAAAATATAAAAGCTCAAAATATTTGTCGGCCTATTTACAAAAAAATATCAGATTTTTCAAATGCATAACTGACCAATTTTTCATAAACCAGTTTCAAGAATAAAACATATAATTGTTCCCGGGGGATGACTCACATGTACTTGGATAAAGAATATCAATGTTTTATTTTTTTAACATGTGAAAAAAAGTTTGCAACAACAAGTTTATCTGTACGAATTGTAAACAAAAGATTAGACTTTTTCTCTCCTTCAGTTTTAAAATGACTATCCTTTTATAAACATTTTTTCACTACCATGTCTCCAAGAGAATATTTTTTATTTTATAAATGGTCTTCAATTTTTTTCGTGCATAAAACGAATTTTTGTTTTTAGCAATTTAAATACATCAAATTTAATACATCAAAAACCCAAGTATAGCATACATATTACCATTTTGTTAAAAATTCGTATCTTCAGTTTTTCATGTGTACCTTTTGGCCGTCTGGTCACGTTACGATAAAGAAAATATTTGCTTTGAACTGAATGTTCAACAGCATTTTAGTGCTGAACTTCATATTTACTTTTGAGAATGTTATGTCAAACCTTTTTATATTCCTGCTCACATTTTTAACCTACTTCTTTTTACAGCAACATGGCAGATGTGCGAAGAATTTTCAAGGGGAGTGCGAAAGATTTTTGATTTAAAATTCTTTCCCATTAAACACTTAAAGGATTAATGATGAATGAAGATATATGGCAGTATTTAATGGAATTAACTTTGACATTGAGCCTTTTATATACATTATATGTACTCTTATAAATAAACTTTGTACTTTCTTTCCTTTTTTTTTAGCGGAAATTGCTATTTTGATACATTTTAATCACGTAGTATTTATGTACATACTTACCGCCAGCAGACTACATACATATATGCTATATTTATTTGCTGTTACATTTAATTTAACTGACGATGTTTATACGACAATTTTGTTTTTAAAGTAGTCTTAGAAAAGGTAAATTGAAAATGAAAGCTACTTTGTGGATATAATTCCGAGAAGAGAAAAAATAAAACATTTTTGCAATAAATACTGAGTTCTTAGTGGGGAAGTTGATATTTTTACATTAGTAACATGACCGAGATCTCATCAAAAAATAACCGCTGTTTTAAATTTTTCAAAGAGTATTTATTTATTTACTTATCTTAAGAAGAGGAAAAAGCCAGCGGGAGCCAGGGTGGTTAAGAGAAAATAACGGTTTTGTTTTTGAACACAAATTCACGCACAAGCATCGAAGTATGAGCTGGTGTTTTATCAGTGTGCAAAATTCATGATTTATTTTTTCATAATTCAGTGCGTTTCTGACAAATTTCTTAGCGCAATCGGCGCATATCTTCAAGGTAGTATTCCTTATTGAAGGTACGACCTAGTAGCAAGAATTAATTATGCACCATGCCATTGCAGTCAAAGAAAACAACGATCACAGCTTTTACGTTTCAGCGAACTTGACGTGCTTTTTTCGGTGTTGGCTCTTCATTGGGATAATTACGCTTTCGTTTCAATGTTTTAGCCATACACCCATGATTCGTCACCAGTTATGACCTTTTCGTTGACGATACTCAACAGCTCCTGAGCGATGTCCATGTAACGTTGTTTTTCCTAAAACATCCCTAAAAATTGCTTGGCATGAGCCGAGTATTATGTTAACATCATCAGCGACCTCTCTGATAGTAATTCGACTATTATACAAATCATTTTCATCACTGCTGTACAGTTTTCGTCGTTTTACCAGGACGAGCATAGTCATTGACATCTTCTCGGCCTTTATTATACCGGTTATACCACAATAGAACTTGTATTCCGTTCGTAGTAGACTCGTAAATCGCCACAGTCAATAGTTCAAATGTCCTTGCGCAATTAATTTAATTTTTTACAGCAAAAGTAATACAGTTGCTTCGACCCAGTTTTTCGAATAGAAAAAGATCGAAGAGCACAACAAAACACCATTCGCCTTTTTATCTGTCAAAAACAAACTGAAGCTAGGTATAGACGATTGTAAGATCTTACAATCTTGTCAGAAAATGTATAGAATATTTTTAACCAATCGTAAGAACTTACAATTTCTTCCTAACAATATTGTAAGCAAAACCATTGGCAGGCCATCTACCTAACAATTAATTGTCAGTTAACTGTCAATCGTCTGAACACTTTGACATCATCATTGCTTGTACATTGTCAGGGGTTGGCATATTGTAAGATGGATAAATTCTCAACATCTTACAATGGTGTCATTGTCAGAGTAATGACAAAGAATATTAAAGAAAAATGTGTGTGTACGAAAGGGAGAAAACAAACAAGATAATAGTAAAAATGTGAGTACGAGGGGTAAAAAGTTGCAGAAAAGAAAATAAAAAAATTAAAAAACATGGTTATTGAACGAGAAAAATAAAGAATGAATAATGGCATGTGTGTGTGTGGATGTGTGTGTTTTGATGATGATAATTGGCTGACAATTTTTGATACATATAAAATCCTACATCCGTGTCTGCTGACTATTTTCGTTAAATTTATTGTCAGGCAATTGTCTGGCAATTAAATTGTAAGATTTACTTGCAATTGTCTGAACTGATAAATTTCTTACTTCTGACAATTTTGTATCTCCAGTAGATTGCCAGCACGTTGTTAGGTCTTACAATATTGTAAGATCTGACAATCGTGTATACGAAGCTTGAGAATCCAAAATGGCTGATATTGCCAGCATATATAACCGACATGTGTACCAACATAACAGAAAAAAAGAAGAGAAAATCGAAGGTACGTAGTTCATGAAATTTAAATATAACGGTTATTATTGATCAAACCTCGTGTTGCACAGTCACCACTCGTATGTAACATGTTAAACACGTATCGTCGCAATAAATTTCTTGTGTCAAGAATATGTACCTGCTGGTAAAGAATATAATCTGAAAGGCTCACCGACTGGGTAATGTTTGTGATGTTGCTTAGCAAGATAATTAACGATCTTAATTTGCTCGCAAAACATTGCAACGACTGCAACAAAATTTTCTAGAATATTTTCTATTGACCTCGAACATATTTTATTTTAAGAAAAGTACTCAGTACATTGCGACAGAGCTTGTAAAATTAAATAAGAAAAAATTTAACAAGCCCTTACTCATGCCCAATTTATATATTTCTGCTTTAAAAAAAAATAGAGAAGTCATCTAATGGAATTTAGTTCCAAAGACACTTGATTCGAACAAGAAGCGAATTTTGCACAGTGCTGTGATGTAGGATTCACTGGACAGTCCGCAAAAATATATGTACATATGTGCTTTTGAAGACTATAGAAAAATGTGACGCATGCAACGTAACGCCGATGTACAAAATAATCAATTCATTTGGTGTAAATTCTTCAAATTCTTTGTTTTATAATCTTATTTCTCACAAGGACTTCGATTGAAATTGTATCCCTCTTAAGATTTAAAGCCGTATCGAAATGAAAGCATTTATTTTTATTCTCCAGATGAAGTTTCTTCAAAAACCAACTAAACATTTTTGATTTGAAAACTTTTTGAAGAATTAGGCGAAAGTCTGTCGGGTAAAATTTTACACATCTAGAAAAATATGTGAAAGTTTTCTGACATTAACGTTCACGGCAATTTATCCGGAAGCACAATTTCACCATAAGATGACAGTTATGGTTTGCAAAATAATGTAGTCCTTTAACAACGCATTGTTTAAAAAAATATTTTTGTTGTTGTTAGTTTTATTATGCTTTTGCAGTCTGATTTCTAATTTGGAAGCTTTGTAATGAAATTTGGAGAACTGTAATAAAACTATCAAATTATAATTTTTTAAAAAATGAAGTATGCATACATTACAATAAGTTTTCTTAGCAATCGATACTGTGCCATTGATTTTTCGATAGTTTTAGCTTAAGGAAAAAAGTTTCACTACAATACATTAAAAAAATCATAATTCTGATTTAAAATTAAAAAAAAAAAAATCAAAAGCTGATTTTAAATTTTCTCTTTAAATTTTGTGTGGCAGTCACCTTGAGCCCGCTTTGAAAGAGTTCGGTGTCTTAGAAAAAGATATTGGGGGTCGGTTTTATACTTGACTAAGTAGTCTCAGGGGCCGTATTTGGGCGACACGAAAATTAAATTTTCACCCCATTGAATTAAAGTTCCCAAGCTGCACGTAGAGAATAAAAGTGCAAGAGCATCCGGAAAGAATTTCTTCTTTTCACTTATTTCTCAAACACAACGACTCTGTATCAAACCTCCTAAGGGGGCTCAAAAATAAATAATCTTAATTAAATAAATAAGAGAGCTGTATTCGGCTGGGCCGAATATTGAGTGCCCTTCATAATCAACCTTTCTGATTCTCAGATTCGATGTAAAAAATAAACTAAAACTTGGATTTGTCACACAAAAAAATTTTAAATCCCAAAGTTTTATTCCACAATATAATCTAGCAGCACAAGCCCGCTGTACGCCTTGCCTTGTTATTAAAATAAAATTTGCATAACATTTCATGCGAGCACTTCCACTCATTAAAACACTCTTGAAATTCGTTATATTTTTTTAACATTTTGTATGTGTGGCGCAGGCACCACTTTAAATGTTAGATTTGTACATTAATGAAACAAAATCTTGTTCTTTATTTCTATACACCGAAAAATTTATTGCAAAAAATATGACTTGCTTTAAAAGAGGGTTTTTATAAATATTTTTGCTTTTTCAACAAAAATATATTTTCTAAATTGCTTTGCCTTGAGAATGATTAATGCTGACAGCTCTAAATTCAGATTCCACAGAGTAAGAAAAATTATTTTTTTTCGTGTACCCACACAAAATGCTGCCGTAAAGGCACAGTTCAATTTTAATGTAATTAAATGAATTGCCACCTCCCTTTCTTTCAAACAAATAAACACCGGTTCTGTTTTTTTTTTTTTGCTTTTGATTCTTTGTTCAATGTCAAGGCTTTTTACGAAAAATTAAACTGCTTAAAATTAATACTTAAGCCTTGTAAGCCATACCAATATACAAACTTTGTACAGGCAGAATGTTGGCAATCTTTTAACAACCATACCTCTTAGTCAAACTTGCATTTACAAACGTTAACATCCAAGCATTTGTTTATCGAAAAATATTGCTCCAACTGAAAAGACACTTCAAAACATATTTATAATTGCTTTCTCCACCCAGTCGAAGGAAGAGTTAGAATTCAATTTGCTTGGATGATGTAAACATAATGTTGTATGAATATATAAATGTATGTATGTATGTTTTTATTTTACATCACGGAATTACTTAGTCACGCGTCCCAAAGGTTTAAAAATAAGCACTTAATATTTGTGCCTTGCAAAATTATAACTGAAGCCCAGCGCAGGGCAATGCCATAAGTTACAAATCATAAAATGAAAGCGTTTCTGCTGGCAAAAATAACTTAAGAAACATTATTTTGAACGAGAACCATTAGCACTTATTGAAAATTCTGCTAATATCCTTGTTTTCTATTAGTTGTGATTTTTTTTTTTATAAAATGTATTAAAATGGATAAAGCTATGGTAGCATTATTGAGAAAACGCGCAAAAACAGATGTCGTTGGATCAAAATAAATTCCGTGTCACCACATTTTCAAGCTAGTTTTTTTTGTATCACTTCGTTTTGGTTTAGCATTAGTGATAATAAAAATATTTTGCATACAGATTTTTACTTTCACGGAAAGAAAGTTTAAAGCTTATCTTTTCAAAATATTTTCCATGAGACCAGGGCCCTATTCCACGAAACAACTTATCAACTTTTCACTTTGCACTTATCAAATTTTTCGACAATTAGCAAAACTTTATGTTCCTCAGAACTATAAAATTTGATAAGTGTAAGTAAGTTAAAACTGATAAGTGTAATTTGCAATTTTTTTATTCTCTTGGCAATTTCTGTTCCACGTACGTTCTCTGAACAGAAACAGTTATCACTTATGGAACAGAAACAGTTATCACTTTGCAAAAAATTCAATTTGATAAGTGAAAAGTTCATAAGTTGTTTCGTGGAATAGGGCCCAGGTCCACAAAATTCTTTGCAAATCTCTCCTAGTACCAATAAAGTCTTTGCGCGCTCTTGCAAAGACTTTGCGCTCTTTTGAAAAGTGAATGTGAAAAGTGTTTCACAAAGCATTTAACCAACTTTGCATTTGGGTGTTATCACTTTTCACTTTGCGTTAAGAATTAATTATTAAAATGAGCCGCAAGATTCAAATGGAAAAAAAAAACTTGCAGTGCTACATTTTATTAGAGAAAAAAGGAATATTTTATTTGCTAGTTTTCAAAACAATAAAGTAAGTACTATTTTGAATAAAATTATTGTAACTATTTAGAAAATACTCAAGTTTACATTACGTTTTGAAGATTAATAAATTAGATAAACAGGCTGCCTGGGAGGAAGTTTTGAAAAAAGCGCAATCACTGCAACTGGCGTCGGCACCTTATGGATGGTTCTGCAAACCGTTGATTTTGCAACAACATGCATAGCTGAGACTCCATGGTACTGGCAACCATTTCCAAGCCAATGCAGGCACAGTAGCAGTTGATTTTCAGCAGATAACGGACTGCGTTGTGTTTTGTGCCCTAATTTTTCTTTAATTTTACTTAAAATGAATTCAACTTGGATTTGATTTAATCTAAAACACTCTTTAAAATTAAAGTTTTGTAGTCCCGAAAAATTAATTCTGTTTCTATAATTTCTTCTTATAACCACTTCTTCACGATCGTCGATCAAAAACTCACGTCTTAACATTTTGAAAGTTTCACTTGTTATACCAATATGAATTTGCAAAGAGATCGTTTAGCTTGCAAATCTTTGATAAACTTATCAAAATTTGCTTTGCAAAAATAGAATATACAGTTTTTGTGAAACGAAACAGCATAATTATTTGCAAAGTCTTTGCAAATTACGCTTTTCAATTTTAGCTTTGCACTTTGCAAAAGAGAACGTACGTGGAACAGAAATTGCCAAGAGAATAAAAAAATTGCAAATTACACTTATCAGTTTTAACTTACTTACACTTATCAAATTTTATAGTTCTGAGGAACATAAAGTTTTGCTAATTGTCGAAAAATTTGATAAGTGCAAAGTGAAAAGTTGATAAGTTGTTTCGTGGAATAGGGCCCAGAACTTATATCCAAAAGCGCGACGCACAGTGGCTCTTTTTGACTTTTTCACTTGCAAAAATCATAACTTCAAGAAGTTCATGAAAAAAATATCTTCTGCCTTAAAACTGTATATAAAATACATAAAATTCAACAAATACAGCGAACTGCAAAAATCGCAGCCAAATTAAAAAAAATTCTTTTGGTACAAACTTGATATTTTTCATCTTTATTGGTGTCAAATGACTTAGGTATAAATATTTTTGAGCTTTTAATAATGGTAAAACATTTTCATTATTTGAACTTTTTACTGGCTAGTTCTTTACAAGGTATTAGGGCCTTATTGATAATAAATATTTTAGGTTTATGAAACTCTTATTTGACAAGTTTTCCACACAAATTTGTCAAAGAACAGCATTATAAACCTGTTAGAATAATAATGGTATGAATAAGGGTATTAATCTGCATTAGAAGCAATAACTATATAATAAACTTCGCATTTCTGAACTAAAATAATTTTTTACCAATTCCTTCCATGATCTAACATGTCCTCGTGATGAAATGAGTAGATCTGATGAAGAAAGCAATATGATGAAAATATCTTCATTTTATTTCTTTATCCTATTTGTTTCGACCTTTTTCCTATTTTATTATAAGATTTCTTAGATTTCGAGCTTGAGGTCCTTGTTAATTATTTTCAATATTTCACTTTCCTGTGGAAAACTTCTTCCGGAAATAAAATAATACAATTCCATGTGCTTTTAAAGCAAATAAATAAGCTCATTTTTTATTAAAAAATAATTTAAATTTGCTTTCTATTTAGTTTTAACTAATGTTGTTAACTTTATCACAACCATTATATATACTCTATAACGAATTTCCTTTTGATAAAAAGGATTATTGTCTATAATTTTGTCAAGCTTGAGTTTAATTTTTACTTTCTCACAATTGAGATGATGTTTTTGCAATAATATAGAAGTGATCAACCTTTTCGAAAGCAGGAAAGAAGAGTAAAGTTGAAGACTTACTGGCTGCGGTGCATACATGGTTGTTTAACGTTCACCATGACGCTCGTCAGCACCCGAACTGCTTCAAACATTTCAGGTGCTAATGATGAGCAATTGCACGCCCTTTATTAAGCATCACCGCATAGCCATCCTACTACCTGAGCTCTCCATTACTGATTGATATTATTAATCAACTTTCCATTTTATCGCTAAGTTTTTCTATTAATTGGCATATATTTTTGGAACGAAGCGGCTTGCTGGTAGTGGAAATAGTAGAAATCGTCACGAAAGTGTCTCCACTGACAGCAGCGGAGACACATACAAATATATATTAATTAGTTTGAAAACGTTCCAAAAATTTAAGGAATCATAAAATTTCAAAATTTTAAAAACAACACAAAATAAAACATATAGATTTCACCTTGTATTACATTCAAAGATGAAAACAAAAACGTAAGGAACTTCATTCCTAACGGGGGTCCCCCGACCGCATTTCTTTTTTTATCCTCTCACCACCCTTGATTTTCCCTTTGGTTTTTTGTTTATTCCTACTTTTAAAGTATTAACAGTTTTTCACTTTTCAAATTGCTCATCGATTTTTAAAGATTAATTTTTTACTTTTATAGCTGAACTTCATATCTTATCACAATTTTATCAGAGAACATCTTTCTCAATTATTAGGAAGTAAAAATCGATCCTAATTCTGACAAAATTCTCAACATTGTAAATCAGAATTTTGCTTTGTTTCGCCACCAGCTGTTTTGCAATTTCTGTAATAAACTTTAGCTATAGCGGAAATCGTAACATATTAAAATTAAATTATACTTTATTACAAAAAAATCTTTATTTTAAAGATCTGACAGTTATAAAAACCAACAAGAGATAAGTTTCAAAAAATTTCAGAATAACAACTTAGACAAACTGACATTCATGTCAGATAAATATTAAAAAAAAAACTTTTGTTTGGAAGCCTATTAAAACTTTTACTTACTTCTTCTTTTTTTTATTGCTCTTGTACCTCATAATTAAAAGTTTTTGAGTCATTTTTGTTGTTTATAGGCAAATAAACATACCGTCACCTGAAATCTCAAGAGCCGTAAGAGATAAAAATTACTGTCGCAATATGCACATAAGTAGGTTTGTCTACAAGCGATATTTTAATGCAGTTTGAATTTAGCATACTAGAATAGAACTTATAATATACAACGCAACGCCAGAGTTTATATGAAAAATAATAATTAGGGCCTATTTCTCATCTGCGAACGTTGTCGTTCGTTCGCTCAATTATATTGAAAGCAAAAACAAAATATTGAATCTTGTTTTTTGTTCGTCTTTTCTCTAGTTAAGGCAACACAATACCATTTGCAAATTCGACTTTGTATCTTGGTGTTAGATTAGATCGCAGGTTATTATTTAAATATGTAGCTCCTAAACGTAGTCCGTTCAAAACAATTGCTTGTGGGAGATTTCATACCCTTTGTTAAATTTAAAAAGTAATCTGAAAATAAAAAATAAACTTTTAAGGCCATATTCATAATAATTATTGTAAGTTTATTGAGCTCTTATTTGACGTATTTTTACGGAATATTTGTCAAATAAACGCGTAATAAACCTTCAATAGTTTTTATGAATATGGATGATACGATATAAAACGCGCATAAGAATAATATTTACTTGGGCTTGATCAATTTGTACAAATGCTGGCAAATCTAATTTAAAATAAAACCTGAAGTTTTTCCTTTTGGATTATAAAATTTCTTAGATTTTGAGCTTCAGATCCTTGTTTATTATCTTTATTTTCAATATTTCGTTTTCCTTTGGAAAACTTCTTTAGGAAATAATGTTTTTTTAAATGTTTTTTTTTCAAAAATAAAGGAAGTTGGAAAATTCTGACAAACAGAAAAACATTTAACATAATTGAAAAAAAGTTATAAAAAATTCTTAAAATTAATTTGACAGCGAAAATTTGTTTTGGTTTTCTATACCCTTTGCCAAAAGGGTATATATAGATTTGTCATAACATACCTTTTTTCGGGCAGACAATTGATTAAACTAAATCTTACTTTAATTGTTTTATAAATGTCTCCTCTGCTTGGGAATCGATAAGCAGCCAACACTACCACTGAGCCATCGCCGGTTGTTGATGAGACTGACATTTTAGACATACACATGTAGAGTCTGTCAGAATTGTACCCTTTTTCTGTAGGTTTGATTTTTCATAAAACAAAGGCAAATTCTAACCTGAAGGAAACCTAGAGTCAAGTGTCTCCAAGTTGCTACATTTTTCGCCTATATTGGTGACTTTTTTATCGAATTGTCAACAGGGTGTCTAAAGTTTTTTGTTTTATGAACAGTGTTGTGATTGAATTTGTAAGCCCACCAAAAGAAAACATTGAGTTGACAACATTGTTAATGAGTAGACAAATTTTATTTCTTGATTTTTCAATTGAGTTTATTTACAGACATTACTATTAGGGTAGCGACAATGTCTATTGAGAAACACTAGTACCATGGAAAAAATCATTGCATGAGGTATAATAACCAGTACTGGTGACCGTGTCAATAGTAAATCATTAGAGTTTTTCTACTGATATTTCCTTCAGGGTAGGTTGTAACACATGAGACTCATCGGCTAATGTGTGTATGTATTGTAAACAGTGATGCCAGTGAACTTTGCTCAAAAACATAATTTTTGGGAAAAAATCGGCAAATTAAATATTGTAAGATTTATTTAAAAAAAATACTTAAAAGAACAATTTATTATTAAGCCTATAGTACATGGCATGTAAAAAGCCACATTCGCATGTAGCTCTGACGTAATATTTGCAACATGTCGTGTACTACCAATTTTTGTGACAATCACATGCAGTACACATTCACATGTGTGCGCATGTAGCTTTGTAAACACATGCGCATATGTGTATTTTTCACATGCCGTGTACTTCCTTGGTACACATGAATTTTGAAATTTGTACATGCACATGTAGCCGTCACATGTAGCAGCAATAATTTTTACACAACATTTTGCATTCGCATGTAGGCATTGCGGCGTTACCAATATACATCAGTATATATGAGGGGAAAAATTTTTGGGCGGGATATATACGTTCAAAATGCTCAAAAATGATTGGAAAATGGTATCATAAAAATGCCGTTAAAATTGAATCCTGGTATTTTTACCGATAACGTTTACGGTATAAGATAAAATTACTAAAAATATCCCGTCTAAAAATCTAAATGTAATCACAAAATCTGTCTTTGAAATAAAATTAGCTAATTGTACGTTATTACTACATATATTCTTATGCAACTTTGTTTTTATAATTTCTAAAAAACTAGAATTGAACGCACGAATACTGCTGCTTTTTGCAGTTGAACCGCAGAGGTGTGTTACAATTTGCGGGAATACACAGTATAAACGCGAAAGATCTGAATTTGGCAAACTTTGAAGTAAAGATAATACATTTTTAAAATCTATAGTCTCTGTTTGAATTATTTTTTCCATATTGTAAATAGCACAAAACTGAACAAATTAAGGGAATTAAGTTTGCATTTTTACGAAGTTTTTATGCTGGGCTTATAATATTTGGTTTACACCAAGTATTAGCTCTTGACGTTGCTAAAACCTATTTTTGTTTTACAAACTTAATACACAAGCATAATGTTAATACGTGCCAATAATTAAGCTATTATTGCTAGGCACATTGTGTTTAAAAGAATTTCTCTTTGTGAATTCGCTTGAATATTGAATTGGCTTGAAATAATCATTTATGCACTTAACTTTAATTCTTCTCTAGAGAATTTTTCTCCGGCGAAACGGACTTCGGTAGTTTTCTGATAAAAATTTGCTAACATTACATCTGTGTTTAACGTTTTGATTAAATCCGTTTTAATATCCCTACCAACACAACTTCAGCTAATAAATTTTAAATATTCTTTAAGAGAAATAGTTCTTTTTAATACATTCATTTTGTCAGGAGCATCTAAGTTTCGTGCTGCTTAAGTTGATTTAATATTATTATTTTTTTTAACTAAAGGTCTTTTTATGGCATATATTTTGTTTATTTTTTCGAATTTTTTGTGGATATTTCGCTCTCATTCGGAAAACTTCTTCAGGATAATGAAGCGAAACATCGACAAAAATATTTAGATAAATATAATATACGCCAAAAGTAATGCATTACACTTTTAAAATGTGTAACTGAAATAAAAACCCATAGTTTTATGCTTACAAAAGTAGACGAAATCAATGCTCTCGAGGAATAAAAAAATATTTGCAAAAAATTATTTTTTAAGTAATTGTTTTTTATTAATTTATTTTTCTTTTAGCTTGTTTTCTTTTGTATTGCAAAATTTTACTGTTTACCTCTGGTAGGATTTAATTTGCCATCGTAATAAAAAGGCACCACAAGCAATTTAAAAAATGTGACCTCAAGCTCTAATTGTTAATTTAAAATATTAAACAACAAAGGTCGAAAAATTAGCATCGAGAATATGTTAATGTTTATTATATTGCCTAAGTAATTGCAAACGAAAATTTCAAAGTAAAAATAATAAACAAGGACCTCAAGCCTTAGAAATCTAAGAAATCTTATAATAAAACCTAAAGATTATAAACAACCTATCTGTGAGATTTTTTACAAAGTAGTAGCACAGTTTATTGAAACAAAAATAGCAGATTCGGTAATATGACTCGTTTTTTGCTTCTCCTGCAAGATAGTAAAATGTAAACTTATGGCATTATGAGTTTTTGATAACGATACATACACGTGTAGATAAAGGCATTTATTTGTGTTTTTGCTTTTGGCGTGTTGTTTTCTTAAAAAAAAAAAAGTATTTGTTACAATTTTATTAGTATCGAAACGAATTATTGTTTTGCTTTGTTTTTTTTTGTCAATAATATTTTTATTTTTATACACAATTTTTAACAAACATTTTTTTCACAGAGTATTTATGTATGCATACAAACACATGTATGTATGAATACATACACATACAAATTTGCACATATATTTATTTAATTTATAGTTTTTCATAAACAATTAAAACAATTTTAGCTTTGCATTTTTTCATATCACATACAGATGTATCTTAAATAGAATTTTTGTTTGCTTTGCATAAAATTTACCGTCACTTTTCATAGTTTATTGAATAATTAATAATAAACAAAAATTTATTACAGAAAACATAATTTGCATTTATAATAAAGGACAAAATTAAATTGAAGCAAATATGTACATACCTACATATGTCTGTGGCTGTGCCTGTGTCTGTGCACGCATTTGTGATGTGCGAGAAGTGCGGCAAAAGCTAAATAAACATATAAAAACATGCATATAAAAAAATTATATTTTAATTTGAATTTTATGAATATTAACAATGTATAATGTGTGTAATTAACATTTTAATACAGCGTTGAATAAACACTATACTGCCACTTGTAAAATTAAGTGTAGATTGTCATAAAAAATATTTATAAATATTTACATTTAATGAAAAAATTAGCATTTTGTTGAAATAAGGTAAATAAAATATGATATCTATTTGGCTTTATGGTAAAAAGGGCTTAAGTGCGGCTGCGTCAAATAAGTATTATCCTACACGTTTGGCCGTGGAGATGATAATCTTGTTTCCTTTCCTTAAATCAATATGAGATTTTATAGAGGATACGTTAAACATAATATTCTTAAAGTTCTTCCATTTTGTTGTTGTTTAGTAATATATTTCAGCAGCGAGAACTTTGTCTATTTCAGTAATTTTTATGCAAATATAGGGCACAATTTCGTAGGTGAGCTAATAGAATAAGAAGATAAAATAAATTCCACCACCCAATAAAATAACATACGAATTGCTTCTATGAATTTACATTTAATATTTTCAAAACTTAGAAATGTTAATCTTAAACTGCAATAAAGAAAACATAAAGCTAACAGGCCTCAAATTAGATGGAAAAAATTCACCAAGATGATTTTAATAAAAATTTTTTAAATACATACTTTTGTTTACATGTATCTGTGATCAAAGAAAATAACAGTATTTATAAGGGTAATGTTTAATCAATCAAAGAAGAACTTTTTCTTTAATTTTCTTGTTTATTTAAAATGACAATTTTTTAAATTACAAATAATCCAAGTGATCGTTTAATCGAGAAGAGCTAAGAACCGTAACTTATATTTCTAATTGATAGCTTACAAAAAAAAATTGCTTTTCATGGATGCCTCAAGTCGTAAATAGATAAATGTCAAAGTAAAATTTTAAGTTCTCTGTGCAAGAAGATCCCCCTTGAACGGTAATTTTTAATATGCAGCTCCAAAGGTGAAGACCCGCTTATTTTTAGAGCAGACTGGACGAATCCAGAACTCAACATTCTTAATAAAGTCTTTAGTTTTTCTGACCGTGAAAATTGAAGTGCTCCTTATTTTACGCCCAATGTTTGTTGTATTATTTAATTATGCAGACGTATTTATGTATGTAAATATGTGTAGTGTATTTACATGTACACAAACTTGTTCGCCTTGATAAAAAGTTCAAATCATTTTCTCCTTCAATCAGTACACACTTATACGTAACGGGTGGTTAAGATTTATATGAGACACGAAACGTCATGTTTTTCTCCTTACAATTTCAGACTATTTCAATTTGAATCGTGCAAAGATACGCAGTAAAACAACTCGCTTAAGTTATTTAGGCTTGTTATGAAAAAGGCCGTGCATATAAAAATGCATAAGGTACACTTTGAGATTTTTTCGGGCATTTTAATCGTACATGTGTGCATCGGTAGAATCGTGCAAAAATTTGAGTAAACCTGGTTTGTAGGAAAAGAAAGTCACCAGTTCGTGATCGTACAGCTCGCACTGCAAAAAATACTGCTGCTGTTTGCGATAGTGTGGCTGAAGAGCCATCCACCTCAGTTCGTCGTCGTGCCCAACAGTTGAATCTCTCACGTTCGTCACTGATGAACATAATGCTTTAACACCTGCATTTACTTGCTTACAAGATGTAATTTACTCAACAGCTAAAGCTTGTTGACCATTCCAAGAGTGGTCAATGGTCAGAATGGTGGCAAGAAATGGCAACAGTAGATGTTCAATTTTCCAAGAGAATCATCTTCAGTGATGAAACACATTTGCACCTCAGTGGACACGTCAATAAGCAACATTTGGGCGAATGAGTGTCGAAGACTGATTGTCGTAAAACCAACGCACCCACAAGGAGTGACTGTTTGCTGAAATGTATGGGCTGGCGGCATTATCGGGCCGCATATGTTCCAAAATGAGGGCGATCAGGCAGTTACTGTGAATAGTGTTCGCTATGTTAAGATAATAACGAACTTTTTATGCTCAGAACTGATACAGATATGGACAATATGTGATTCCAACAGGACGGTGAAACTTTCCAAAAACCTTACGAAACAATGGCTCTTTTGAGCGACAATTTCGATGGCCATGTTATTTCACGTGGTGTCGATGTCACTTTTCCTTCAGGATCATGCGATTTGACATCGCTGAACTGCATTCTTACTGTTATTTAAAAGCAAAGGAGTATGTTAATAATTCTGCAATAAATTGAGAGCTCAAGGATCAGATAATTCGGCACCTGAACGGCATACGACTCCAGTTACGTCTCAGCATCATCGAAGATTTGGACCATGGGATGGAAGTGTGGTGCCAAGGTAGTGGCGGTCAGATGACCAATATTTTGTTCCAAGCAAAATTGAACCACATTAATATTATCATAATAAAAAGAAATGACAAACTTTAATAAATAATTTGTGTTTTGTTTAAAGTCAACATCGGTCTTTAGCACTTAACCATCTTTTATATGAGCATGAATGCTTACATTGTCAAATGCTTTGGAAAACCGAAAACAAGCCAGTATTTGAACTGAATAGAAACTCATAGTTTTGTTTTTAACTTAGATTTTAAACATCAGATCTCAAAACAAACAAAAAATTCTCTTCTTAACCAACTTCATGATCTTCTTAATAAAATAACTACAAATTCCTTCAATTGGACAGAAAACTTTTTAACTGTCAATTAGTTAAAGCTTTTTTCAGTATACCATTTATAAATAGCATAAACTGAGCTCGAAAAAAGAAAATTATTTGGAGCAGCTCGAATTTTGACCACGTAAGACGCTGCCAAGATTTGTTGGCCACGGAGCGCTCATTCTGTACGGAATACCGCCGCTGTTGTCGAGGATGTCGAGCTATCGCCGCGTCTCGCAATTATCTATTAGACGAAATTTTGGTCGAAGACCTGCTCATATTCCCGTACATATGTAGTTCTGTGGGTGTATCAACTGCTGCCTGTCAACTGCCAAACGCGTGTAACCTATGCCCAACCAATCCTCAATCTCGAAGGGGAAGTGAACTATTTTTCGACCAAAATTATAATGGTAGAGATGAGTCCCATTTGTACCTCGGCAAATAAGTGAATAAGCTAAACTGTCATTCTGGGGCAGCGAAAATCCATGAATAATGTACACGGAGCCATTACACTAGCTCAAGGTAACGTCATAGTGCTCTGTTCACATTGGAGGAGTCATCAGGCTTTTTTCAGGACGCTGCTGGCCAAACTACTACAGTGGACGGTGCGAGCTATAGGATCATCTGAACTGTTTTGTTTCTGCAGCAACTGAACGAATTACAACTAGAGGACACTTGTTTTTAACAGGACGGAACAATGGCATATACTGCGCTAGCCACAACTGGTATTCTGAAGGTTGCGTTCCTGGATTGCGTCATATTTCATTTTGGCGATTTGCGCTGGCCCGCAACATCTCTCTATTTAACAGTTCTAGACTTTTTTGTGGGGTTTTTTGAAGTCTCGTGTTTACGTGAAAAATTTTATGACCCTGGGAGACCTCAATGACAACATTTCACACATTTGTGCCGCCCAAAGCTCTAACCGAAATACTGAAAAATACTATAAAACTAGCCAGAATAGCAATCAACTGTGGCGGCACCCATTTTTGCGATATCATTTTCTCGACATGAGCACTAACATTCAAAAGATTCAGTTCAACATATTAAAAAACGGAATTGAACTTTTTCATTAAGAAAAAATAAATGAATAAAGTCAAGTACGAGGCTGGCTCGCACACTTAGGGTTCCGTACGTATGTATGTGTAATGCATGTATATTTTATAAATTTCATCTCTCTGTTTTTACAGCTACTTTATTGTTATTGTAGGCCATATGCGAGTAAATATGTTGTGCACATTTCATCTCTCTGTCCCTTACAGTTTGAAAGTTACGGCTAATGTTTTTTTACGTTTTAAAGGGACACCTGGTAGTTTTCGACATGTTGTTGTTTTTAGCATTTGTTGTTGTACCGCATATGTAAATACATATATTGTGCGAATTTCATCTCTCTGTATTTTACAGTTTAGCAGCTACGGCTAATTGCTACTTTAGGTTGTATGGGGACACCTGGTAGATTTTAACTTGTTGTTGTGTTTAGCATTTGTTGTTGTAAATCATCTATAAATACATACACTACGCAAATTTCAGCTTTCTGTCTTTTACGGTTCGAGAGTTATAGCTAATTGCAACTTTTCGTTGTATAGGGACACCTGGTAGTTTTCGACTTGACTTGTTGTTGTTTTTAGTATTTGTTGTTATAGCGGCAAGGTACAACAATATCCTGTGAAAATTTCAACTCTCTAGCTCTTACCGTTTCGGAGAATGGACGCTGTGACGGACGGACGGACGGACGGACGGATGTACTTGTCTCGGTAAGAGGGTTCCGTTTCACCCTGATGAGTACGGAACCCTAAAAAGAGGGGTAAACCACATTGGAGACTTTTTAGGCCCACTTTGTACACATGGAGTCCTACAAGAAGCAGTCCTGTTATCTAGCCGAACAACGATTGAAATGGTGTGGTTAAATGTAAGATCAAGATATATTGTCAGAAAGCTATTCATTAAATACTTGAAAATGGTATTAAGTAATTACATTTTTTACATTGCTGAGAAGTGGCAGAGGATTATACGTTCATCTTTTAGATTAGCTGCACTAAGAGTCAGCTATGCATTTCTCAAAGCGTCCGACGAAGCAACATTGTTTAAGAAATGATGCCCATTGATCATCACGTGCGTGGAAATACTAAGACATCACAGGCAACAAAATTTTCTTAATGACAGAAAAGATGGCTGGCTCTTGCGTTGTATAATATATTAACCTGATAATATTTTGCGATATATTCTCTTGCCTGTGAAGAACTGACTATGCAAACTTAGGTACAGACTATTAGTTTTCCAAATAGTTTCTAGTTAGCTCTTTTACAGAACTTCGTCGACTAGAAGGATCTGCCATAGGATCTGCTAAGAATATAAGGGCTACGTACCTTTCCCACCCTAAGACGGATAGCTTTGTAACAGTTCCACGAGCCATGTACGGCTTAGTGCTCTGTGGTAGCTTAGCGTGTTAAAGTCTCGCACTCCTGATTGGGTGCTTCGATGATTTCATATCGTTAAGTAAATAAAAAAAGTAAAATCTTTAAAACTAATTAACTAACACTAACAAACATAATATAAACATACAGGCCTGTTCTGGAAATCACATGATTTTAAACCGCTTGATTTCTACAATTAAAAGCGAGAATTGCTTCAAAGCGAGATTTGCTTCACTCAACTAACGGGTGATGTAATGAATAACATTTCAAATGATTTGTCTTACCAAAGTTACAAAAACCAACATAAGGTAGGAGTTTTGATGCAACTTATTTTTAAAAATCATGTGTTGCAGGCAAAGTAATTTTCATAGCAAATCCCATAAATGTTAATTCTTTATAAGTTCAATTTAAATTGAATTTCAGATTTCATTATTTGCTTTGCAAAGATGGAACAGTTTTGAAAACCGATAAACCAAAATCATTTTAGATAAAAAATTGTAAGTGTTGCAAAATTATGGTGAATTTATTTTTAATATGACCCTTTTTTACAAATGACTACAGATTAAATTGCTTTTTCTTTTCATAAAACACATAGTTATTGTCTAATTTAATTATCCTTAATATTTTTTGTACATGAACAAAGGAAACTTTTGTTTTAAATATTTATATTTAACTCAGTTTGTATTGGTGTATATATGTACCTGCAGAAAGACATGAGTACTAATATGTTTTCCCTTTTTCAATTTAGCTCTATTTAGTTCTAAATGAAACCACTAATTGGCTTCGGCTTTTACTTTATTTTATTCCTTTTTTTTACAAAATGGTGGTCTTACCTGACATACAAACCTCATGATATATTTGCTTAAATAAATTAAATCTACGTATGCTTAAAAAGTAACCATATTAAAAGCTTCAAAGTTAGAAAAATGAAGTAAACATTAAGGAGGTGAAAAAACAAGCAATTGGAATAAAGAGTAAAATCTTAGTTTTGTTCCGCAAAGTCATTTGACGATATTATTAATAACAAATATTGAATATTAGTTAAACAGTTTTTGAGTTTTGAAATAATCAATGCATCATGCAAATTTAAAATATAAAAAAACCACATTTTTCTTCGACGCATCGTACTTCATTAACAAAAATCGTACTTAATGTTACAAAACTTTGTACTCTGGCTACAACGGCAAAAGTATCTGTTTTATATTAGCATGAGCTAATGTTAATTTTATTTCAGCTACTTTATTTGCTTAAATTTTACATGAGATACTATTAATCAACAAATAATAAGGAGGGAAAAAGGAGAGAAATGTCTACCGACTTTAGAAAATGTTTGCATAAAAGGGCGGTAGGGGCAGCAATTGACTAATTTAAAAAAAATGGTTATATCAGACATAAAGTATATACGAATATATTTGATTTCAAGTGAAATTAAATAGAAATTTCAGAAAATAATTTTTTGATAGGCGTCCGATTTTCTCGAAAACTTACAATTCTCTTAATGAAAGTATTTGATGACTGTGTTAAATCTTTGCGACAAATAGCATTATTTATGTCCCATTGCTATATGGGATTAAGGCGGTGAGTGACCCGGTATCTATAATCATGGAAAAAAATTTCAGAAATTATATATATATATATATATATATATATATATATATATATATATATATATATATATATATTACTCGAAATTTATTTCTACTGATCTGCTAAACAGTCAATGTTCCTTATACCGATACTCATGAACCATACTAACATTAAAGGAAAGACTTTTTAAGTATAAAACATACATATCAGCAATATTAAAATCTACAAACAGTATCATTTGGTCAGGTTAAAAAACTTGCTCCTTTTATTTTAAACTGAAAAAATATGGCAATAATAAATTTATTCAAGCAATTGCAAAGCTGCTGCTAGTTTGTGGCTTCCATGTTGTAGAAAGTTTAACTTTGTATCTCTTATTTTTTTATTTTTAAAATAAAATTGTCATCAAATGCTAGTTAAAACTTAAACAATAAAAAGCAGAAGAGCAATTAAATTAATTAGGCTTTAATTATATACAAATTTTTAGTTATTTCAAAACCTAGGCTACACTGAAATCAGGCAACGAGCAAAAAAATTCATATGAATGTGCATAGCTTAAGTTATTGTGTTAAATTTAGCTTAAAATGTTTTAGATTATCTTATGTACTACAATTGCAATTATAAAATGTCTTAAGGTCAGGTATTATAAATAATTATACGGTTAGTTCATTAACTTTTGCTACTTATACAGTGAAATAATTCATTAACATTAGTAATAAATACCAGCTACCAATTAAAGTACGCGTTTCTTTCAATTTACATGATACTCGCTCAAAATATGTCCTACCTGACGTATAATTAATATTTATTTATCAACTCTAACTATGAGTAACATGTTGTTGGTTTTTGTTTGTCCTGTTTGTTAGTTTGCAAAAATTCATTAATTTTCACAGCAAACGTTGTAATATATTCAATAGTGTGTATATAAATATAATATATATATATATATATATATATATATATATATATATATATATATATATATATATATATATATATATATATATATATATATATATATATATATATATATATATATATATATATATATATATATATATATATATATATATATATATATATATATATATATATATATATATATATATATATATACATATTAAACTAGACAAACCAGACAAAACAATGACAAAAAACCAGTGCTGGAAAAATTACGACAAAGAAAACCAAACGAACAATTTCTTTACCACTTTATGAAATCATCAGGCATAAACATCTAACAAAATTAAACTAAAAATACATTAAAAACCTGTAGTAACAAAATATTAATAATGTGAATAAAGGAAAATTTTATAACAGGACACAACAGCAAAAGTGACAGCGACGGCAACAACAAGCCAACAAGAAGAACAAAAATCTCCCGACTTAAAGCTTTACCACCATAATAAAACAGACAAAGCATAGAAAGTAAAGAAACCATCAAGTAGTTTTAGCAATTTTGTAGGTAAATATCCCCTGGTATTTTAATAAAATTAAGTACCTGAGAAAAAAAGCAGGCAGAAAATGAAAAACGTAGCCGTTAAACAAACACTGCTGTAAAATCGGGAGCATAAAAAGACTGTTTGAAATATCAATATTTATTGAACCGTTCCAAAGTGACAGCTAACACAGTTTTTATGGAATTTTGTTTTCATATTTTTCATGTTCCAGCAATATACGCTTGAGATTATAAACAGAACATACATAAAACAAGAATTGTTAACATAAAAATATAATATTTTTTATTTTGAGAATATGTTTAAAAGTGAAATATTTAATGAGAAAAAAGGTTTGTGTAAATAGATTTCTTTAAAGTCTTTTGAGGAAGATGTTCACTTAAAATTACATATATACACAGTCTGTGAAAACATGTACACACAGAAAACAGCGCAATGTAATACCTTGTTCATACATGCATTTCTGATTGAGATAATATTCAGTTTATTAACATAATATTTTTTGCGTTCATACATACAAATATTGCGCTAACTCAATTAGTATTTGACAGCTGGAAAAAAGTTGTTGTTTTTGTTTTGGTAGTGAGAAAGAAAAAGTGAAAAATATTTTCAAATAATTTATTTTGTTTTGTTTGCTTTTGTTGACATTTATCTCGTCATTCATCTCGCATTGTATACTTTTGCTTATTAACCCTGGAAAGATAATCTGCGTAAAATTTACGCATACGCTTTCTAAATATTGTTATTTCTCTTTATTTGCAATGAACTCACAGTTATTAAACAAATCTTTTACCACATCTTTTACAGTGTTGTGTTTCATCTTCTTCTCAATATTCAAAGCAATTTTGAGTTTATTAAGCAATAACTTTATTGATTTTTTGTATGGTATATTGAGCTCAATAATGGACTTAATTACGATTATCTCAATAAAGGCGCATATATGAACATGGTTTAAAACTAATATAAAAAAGTTGTTTGGAAATCGTGCTAAGATTTAAAATGAACTTTCAATTCAAATGTCTTATTGTTGCATTCGTTATAATCGTTGCGTAGCTTGATTTTAGTATGATGGTTGCTTGACAGTCGTGTTTGTGGATTAACTAGTACATAAATTAAATAAGTGAAATTTGAAAAAGATATGAGACAGAAATATTTAAAAGCAGAAAGCAATTATAAAAATAAAAGAACAAAATATATAAATTTGTATTTTAATTCTTGAATACAAAATCAGTTGAAACTAAACTCAAAGTCTGGCAGCGCAAGTGCACCATCAAAAGTGGAAGAATTAACATTGTTTTCTACGTTTTTAAAATTTTTTTCTGTGTAGACATGAAATTTTATTTTATTTTACTTACTTCAAAAAAGAAAGGCGTAATCCACTCGGGTTTTTTCAGTCGTCTCGGAAAAAGGAGGACGTTTCCGATTCGTGTTTGCTTTATTTGTATTACGCTTATCTTAATTAGGAACATACGATATAATTGTGGTGATCGCTAGCAACAAGAGCCTCTTAGCTCAAAAAGGGGACCTGATGAGATATGTGGCGTTATCGAAACACCTAAACATCCCCTGAAAAGTAATTGGTGGCTTATTTTCCTTTGTAATTAATATCAAACACAACAATAATATGATATATATTTAGCTATCTCAAACTTCAAAATAAGCTTTTCAATTTCCATCGTCAAAACTTTTTCGTTTCGAAAGTTTATTTTACACTTTTGTTTTATTCGTATTTACAAAATTTTTGAAATTGGAAAAAATACTTTTCGGCTAACGTGGTAATTTATAACCTGGGGGGCAAATCATCGCATTCGAAATCGAGTGCTTTGTCATGGAAATGCTGTTAACGTGGATCACAGGACGCGTTATCGAAACGCATCTAATCGATGTTGTACTCGATTGTTACTACACTATCGAAAACAAACAAACTCTAGCTTTTAGCAGCAAAACAAATAAAGCGACAAAAAATTAAAGAAGTAATTTAAAAAATATAAATTTTATTGTTTTTAAGGAAAGTGAATACCAAGAAAAAGATTTTCCACTAAGTAGTGTATTTCATTTGTTACATTTCATTTGTTACATTTTTCACCGCTTTGCACATAGTGCTTTGTGCCAACCCCACTAAAAAATAATTCCCGGCCGTGTACTGAAAGATGCCACTGGCCAAAAGGGACAATGTAGCGGTGACCCGAGATATTTATTTCCGATAAAACGTATTCAAAAGCTTCCTTAGAGAGCCGCAAGCGTCTTTTAAATCTATGTACAAACGATGAAACATTTAGTTCTAATCTTTTGCTTTGAACTCACAACTTACTCAGCTTCTGGCAATGAAAAAGGATTGCTTTTGTCACGAGTGTTCCTACTTATAATGACAATATTGGACTCATCCTACGATTCCGAAGATGAGAAACATAAAAACACATTTGGATTCATTTATCTTGAAGTTTTTTACCAATTTATTTATATTTTGTTTTCCTTTTTCGTTTTGTTTTTTTATTGTCAAATGCGCACTGCGATGTAAAAAATAGTAGTAGACAATATTAATTGCGATCGAATACTGTGGTCCAAAAAACTGCAGCCGTCAAAATATTTGTACACACGAAAGAAGACTCGATTTCGAATGCGGTGATTTGCACCCTGATTTTCAAAGCGTTTATATTTTTTCAAAATATTTATATTTTAGCAAAATAAGCCCATAAAATTAATTTCAAAATTAACTTCAAAATTAAAATTTTTTAAAAATAGAAAAAACTTATTTTTAAAAGCTCGGCCAGTCATAAATTAATTTTTAAATTAATTTTTGTTTTCTCAAAGTGCTTCTTATCAAACTCTTTTTGAAATCAATGTCAGAATCGACATTTGTTCTAAGTCAAAAGACGGCTTTTGTATGAAGCAATTTAATATCTAGTATGACTGTTTTTTAACTATTTTCTTTTGCAATTTGATTACGCAGAGCTGGGGAGTCAGAGTAAAATTCTCCTCATTAACGTCAGAACTTACTCTTTTGACATTTCACTTACTCTTTGCAATTTGGACGTTTCATGAGACGTTTGATTTTAGAGTGTTAATTATTAATCATAAACAATTAAGATATTCCGAAGAACTTCGTCAACTGCCTTAAAATGTTGATCACACACATCTCTAGTAAATAGTCCAGGTATATTAAATTAAGTAGTAAATATTGATGTAAGCCGTAATGCTCTCAGTACACATACAATCCACTAAAATATAATTTCAACTGCAATGGCCCGCCAAGTCAAACCTTTTCCTAGGTGCATTTAAGCACGACAAAACCTAACTAAGAAGGTGTATTCTGAAGCATTGTCTTTTTGAATCATATCAAAATCAATACCCTCCAACTGCTAGTTGCTGCAAACCAAAGCTGTTATTATTTGATAAGTGAATATTCCTGAAACTTATTAAAATAATATAATTTGTATTGTCTTTCACTCCGTAAAAAATCTACTCGTTTATTTGTAACAAACTTTCTTAACATTCTGCTTTATATTTATTAATAATAAATGAATTTTCATAAATCATACGTAAACTTAACCACATCAAATGATGTTTAATTTTTGTTGTAATGTGGGTATGAGACCATTCTGCGTGCTTTGTTGATATAGAAAATGACACCTCTGTTTGCTTTGACTCGATAATGGCAACAAAGCTATGAAATATAATATTTGTTAAAGAGACAAATAGCCAGTTACATTTAACAATGTATTTTATTAGTAAATATAAAATTTCAATTAAAAGAATAAACCCTAACAAATAAGCTGATGCAAGTTTTAGAATTATGGCTACTGCTAGAGATGTGCGGGTGAGTAATTTCTTACTCACGTCATGCAAGTTCATAATCAGAACAACTTTCCTCACGCCTTATCACGGACGAAAGTTTTTTCAATCACCCACACACTAAAAACGATAAAAATGTTAACGATCAATTCCGTTTGTATTTAAGCAAACTATCAACTTAAAAATAATTATTTTATCTAGCACATATATTTGTGGTCGGAGTGGTAGATAACATAAGAATAATGTTAATGTAAAAATAATTCTTTTATCTTAAACATGTATTTGTGGTCGTGGTGGTAACGGTGTGAATCTTAAAATATAATCTCGAGAAAACCGTGCATTCAAAATGGAACAATTTCTTTGAAATCGAAATCGCCAATTTAAAAGAATTTTTTTCATAGACCAAATATTATAATATTAAGTAATTCATTACTTGAGGTATAAAAATAGACCTTCATATTTTCTGTCTTTTTCAGCAGTTGATGAGTTGGTTAGCATCAACGAAATGTCGGCGGAATATGGACGGCATTTCAATGCTCTTTTAATGAATAAATAATTAAAATCATTATTAAATAATTTATTTAAGATTTATTAAAAATATGCTTTCTGACTCATATTGATACTTATTGCAAATTGTATAGGATCTTGCTTTATCATATGTAACTCGGTCTTGCTTTAAATCAAATTACATTGTTAACGCTTAGGAGCACAGACATATCGTTCAGTTTTGCAAAACAACAGAGAAATGCGCAGCTTTGCTTTCCTTTTAATATTCGCCCTAACGTCGAATATGCTGCAATGTACATATACAATTTCTCCTGCTAATTAAAAATGTCGGATATTGAAAATTTTACGGCTGGTACTAAATTTTACTTTTCTGTATGATTTAATCCAACTTTCAATACGACCGTTTTCCAAACCATTTTCTTTTATAGTGCAAAACTTATCCAAAAAGCAGCTTACCTTTTGATCAGGCACAACTAGAGAGTTGCAGCAATAAATCTCCTCATATTCGTCATACGTCACATATACATATTATAGATGAGCGGTTGTCCTGAAAATGTAGTATCATGCTTGATTCCCCATCAAATTTTAGAAAAATCATCAGTCAAAGGGATTTAAAAATGTAATTTTGTACGCGATAGTGCGTGGTTCCCATTTGAAGGCAGTTAAAACAGCTTCACTAAATTTCAGGAAAAAGTTGGACACTAGTGCTTTTTAGTGAACAAAAACACTTTCACACATTTATCCTGGAACTTTTTTGCAATATAGTTTATATTCCTGTTTGCCCTGTTTCTACTAGTGGTGTGTGATTGATGTGTCATGCAAAAATTACGCAAAATCGTGGTGAAATTTTAGAAAAATCACGCGTGAGTGCGTGAGAGTGATCTAAAAATAAAATCCCGTGCATGATTACTAAGTTTTACGAAATTTCAAGAAAAAGTTAAACGTATTAATTCAGGTCCAAAAATGAACCTTTTCCAAAAATGTTTGTTGTATTTCTCAGCTGTCTATATGCCGACGACAGTTGGTGCTAATCAACTCATCAGTAGATTTGAAAAATTCTTAAAAGTTTGTTTGAAACTTAACTACTTATTCCGTTATTCCCATGAACAGAATGAGAATCAGAAATGTTCAAACAAACCTTTAACACAGCAAACATTGCTTTTTTCGTTTTGCAACACTTCTACTTTTCTTTGCAACCTTTTTTACATACGATTTGTATTTTTGAAAGTATCAAAAAGTAAACCAATGGTGACTCGTTGTATAGAAGGTTGCAAATAAAAGTAGAAGTGTGGCAAAACGAAAAAAGAAATGTTTGCTGTGTTCTAACACATCATTCACTCTCCGCAGTTAATGCTGTTTGGCCTTAATTTATTATTCATAAACAAAAAAAAATGTTTTGCACTATACATAGTTTTGCACTATACATAGCTCATGGGGGTAAAATTGTTCCTAGAACTATTTTTCCCACCGACTTGTAAAACTGTTTTTTTATTTTTGCAAACAATGCGACCCAGGCTACTGTACCTTACACATGCAGAAGAAATTGATCTAAAATAGACTACATTTGAAAATAGTTCTCAGACAAATGTGTGAAGATGTGAAAAGTCAATTACTCGTTACCACGCAGGGTATTTAATTTTTAATCACTCTCACGCACTCACACCTTATATTTCAAAAAGGTGAACAAAAAAGAGAACACATTTTCAGGACGACTGCACATCCCTATCTACTGCTAGCGTTGCAACAAGAATTCGCATTTGATAATAAATATAGTGGTTGCACAAGATAAAACTACTAGCCAAAGCCACCAAGCAAGACAATAGAGATAAAATTTATATTCCTAAGAACATACAGACACCAGGTATTCTATTAAATTCACTGAAAGTGTTTGACATAACATGTACCAGAAAATTAACAAGAAGCACAATAGATTTTATTTTTGAAACAAGTACTTATTATCGTCTACAAGAAATTTATTTTGAAAGTCCCCACAAGCGTGCATTTGTTAAAGAGACAAATAATATTGAGTATAAAGTTCACACAGATACCAGCAAAAAACATACCTTAGTTTGCTTAAATGTGCCTGCATTTTATCAGAAACTAATAAAAACAAGTAAGACTGCTATATTCGGCTGCGCCGAATCTTAAATACCCTTCACAGTGATATGTGTACCATTCTGATTGATTTTTGGTAACAAAAGTTGTTTTATTTAGCTTATAGAGCTGATTTCTTGCAAAATCGGCAAACGCTATATCTCGGGTATATGTATATCTATAGACCGATTTCAAAAATTTTCAAATTTTGCCTTTAAACATCCTATATGTACCATTCTGATCGATTTTTGGTACCAAAATTGTTTTTATTTGGCTTTTAATGCCGACTTCTTGAGAAATCGGGAGGAGCGTTATCTCGAGTGTATATGGGCTGATCTATAAAAGTGTTCTAATTTTGCCTCTGGACAGTCTATATGTATCATTCTGATAAATTTTTAGTGCAAGAACGTTTTTCGTTTGGCTTCCAGGATCGATTTCTTGAGAAATCGGGAGGCGCTATATCTCGAGGATATATAGGCCAATGTCAAAAACTAATCCCCTTTTGCCTCTAGATAGCCTATATGTACCATTCCAATTGATTTTTGGTGCCAAAAGTTGTTTTATTTGGCTTATAAAGCCGATTTCTTGAAAAACCGGGAGACGCTTTATCTCGGGTATATATGGGCCGATTTCAAAAATTCTTCAAGTTTTGGGATCAAATGTGCATTAAAAATTATATGGCCAACATTTTAGGAAAAAAAACTTTTTCAAAAATATGACCAAAAAAATGGCCAAAAATACCCCTCAAAACCCAGTTTTTTGATATATCTCGGCTATTCGTAAACCGATCTTACTGAATTTCAATAGCAGACACACTATTGGGATTCAACATATTTAGGTTTGTATCTTAAACCGTTTTCTCAGAAACGGTATTTCAACGACTACAGACGGACATCGCTTAATCGTAATCTCTATTGATTCTGATCCAGAATATGTATGTATACTTTATGGAGTCTTAGATGTTTATTTCAATGCATTATACACGGAATCACAAACTTATATATACCCTTACACATTTTTGTGAAGGGTATAAAAAGTCCAGCTGGTAGTGTAATAAGGTGTCTACGAACATGTGCATCATATATCGTAATTTTTTACTTTTTTTTTAAGAGCTTTTCGGGTCTACTGATGAGTTGATTAGCATCAACGAAATGTCGGCAGCATAGAAAAAACATTAAGGTATATTTTTAGACCTAAAATAACATATTTTGTAAATTATAATTATGAAGAAGAGAAATGCTATTAAGGTACTACATATAAAGATGTATTAATATGGTTGCATATGCTGATGACATTGCTGTAGAGGTTTCACGACAATATTCCGAAATCCTCTCACAACAGCTGCGAACAGTAGTCTCAGTGTGAACACGGAGAAAGCAGCGCTTTTTCTCTTTTCTCGAAAATATAAGCCTCCACATTCAAACCACCAACTGTTGACTGGATTGAACTTAAATTGACGGAGAATGCGAAATATCTTCGAACTTACCTCGATTCCTAGGTTACATGGCAACGGAATGTTCAGGCAAGGTAGCTGTTGCCTTATACTTGTGCCAAGTTCTTAACAATGTCCCTTTGGGGTCATTGTTAAGAACTCGGGAATAAACCCCTGACACTTCTATTGGCTTTTTGGTACGGATGTTAAGCCCACAGTTGTATATAGGTGGCTTGTTTAGTGGAAGGCACTAGAAAATACCGCCTGCTGCTAGATTTTTGAAAGGATCTTGAATACATCGACCTTGATGGAAACTAGCTAATCCGGCTCTGCACCATCTAAGGCGATCTTTACGGTATCTCACTGGCTACCAGCCAATCTCATGGTTAAAAAAACTACTATAATTTTGGCGATACGTTTGAAGACAAGTGGCACGTCGAAATGTGTTGTCCCAGGGCATGCATCGATAATTGGAAGAGTAGCTGACCTTCCAAATTTGCATTGACTATTGCTCACCGGTCCCAATGATCGGTAATGGATTAAGCCTAAATCTGTCGTATACGTCCTTCGTATAGATATAACCCACGACTTCAACGGAGGATCAGTTTTCATGCAGGCGGTGATGTTGCGTTGACAAAATGAACGGTAAATTGGATGGGGTACTATAGGATATACGGGAGCCATATTCTTATCTCTACTGACAACAAGACCACCATAAATTTACTTAGATGATGTTTACACAATACTTAGATTGGTTTGTGGCTACCGGATATCTCTAAATGAGATAGCGAGACATTCAGACCTGAAGCTTCTCTGGACAACACAGTGTGTCCGGACATGTAACAGCGGATGAACTTGCGGGATCTAGTACTCGTTTGTAACAGGAGGACATGGATGAATTCGTTGGTGTTTCACGCAATAGCTGTAAACAGATAATGCAACAACAGCTGTTTAGAACTGCGAACAAAAAGTGGTCTAACGAGATCAACTACCGAATATTGGAGCTCACGTGGGCCAGCTATAATTATAATGTTGGCTGTTCTGACAGAACACTATCACATGGGAGTACATGCGAGAAGACTACATCTTCTATACAACGACTTCTGTAGAGGCTGCAGAGAGAAAAGGAGGATAATATCGAACACTTCCTATACCGATGTCCAGCTCCCTCTAAGAAAAGAGCAAATTACTTGGACAGACCGAGACTACATGGGCTAGCGGATGTGTCGGAATACGGATTGGACAGGGTGAAGACTTTCATCCGTTCATCCTGCTGGTTCAGGGCAAAACCAGCAAAAAGTGTGTAGGGCTGTTTCTCTACCGCCTCTTCAGGTAGTACAATTGCACTTATAGCACCCAAGTGCCCATATGGCTGGTCCTATGTATAAATTATCTGACTCAAATTTTCTGCGGTCGAAGTTTTTGGCTTTAAATTAAAGCATTTTGTGTTGAAATATGCAAAAAAAAAAAAATTATACTTTAAGAAAAAGCAGCAAGCTAGTACCTTTTGATATGATACGAACGATATATACATATGCATATTCATACACCATTAACGATACTTTTGCATACCTTTGATGGCAAATAATGGTGTTTCATACAAAAATGTTCATGCACCCTTGTAAAATGATGAAAAGTATCTAAGGCTAAAGATCCACCAAGCATCATAAAACTTGTTTTATTGAGTGAAGCCATATTTTAGAAGAACGTGATTCAAATTTACTGCAAAATGTGTCAAACTTTAATAAGTAAACCAAGCATCTTGCCCATAAAACGACAAAACTGGCAAAGAAATAAGCAACCATAAAACGTCAACAAATTTTACAGCAGCATTAACAAACACATTTTATAGCACTCATGCAAAAAAGTACATCAAAGTACTTTCACTTATTTTTGTTTGTTGCAAAAAGTAAAAAATAACTATTACTTTAAAGTGTATTTTTCTATTGTAAAGCTAAGTTTTCAAAACACATAGTATTAAAACCTTTAAATGAAACTATAAAATATAACATATATTATACTCCCTTTGATACTTAAAAATGTTGAAAAAAAATATTGCTTTTCTATCAGCATTCAAATGAGCAGCAAATTTTTATGTGAAACATGCACGCAATTCTGTTCATTTTATCTTCCAGCCAAAATGCATACTGAAATATATTTGCAATTTATTTTTTATACAATACCAGTAACGTCTTCAACGTTGGCATGGCAAATGCTAAACGAAAATCATGCATGTTCATACATGTAATGTGCTGCAAAAATAAATACACATTTGCTCACACCCTCAAGTTTGATTTTCTTCACGCAAATAAGAAATATCTGATCAAATATTTACCACTATGCTTTGAGCACGAAATATAAGTGTAACTTTTGTTGTTGCCAATGAAACAAAAAAAAAAAAAAAAACAAAAAATGCAAAGAGAAACAAATAAAGCAAATGAAAATAAGCATAAGGAACAAAATATGAAAATTGCAAAAGTTGCACATTTTTAAGTTTAGTTTATGTTGCTGTTAACTCGAACTGTCAAATAATGAAATACTTCTGAAATGAAATTCAAAGAACTGCAAATACCATCACGTATTCGCGCACATTTTCAATTCAGCATACGAGTTTAAAAACAAAAACGAGCAAACAAAAAAAAACTAGAATGTTTAATCCTTAAACCCAAGCAAAAGGTTAATTATTTGCTGTAGATGCCAGAACAAATTTACAAGTAATCCGTACTTGTAAATTTGTTGCGTGGACTGCAGAACAAAATTAAATGAAAAACAAGCAGAATTGTTAGGAGAACGCTGCTCAGAAAATATGTATTAAGACTTGATTTAGAACCACAAGGTTACAGGAATTTAGATGACTTTAAATCACGCCACATTCTGTAAGCCAAACATATGCGCAAACAAAATCTTAAACAGTGATGGGGAATAGAGTTCGTTAATGTGTAAGCAACCTGAATAATAACTCTAGCGAGCCCTATTGAGGACTTTATAGAGAAGCTCTCGTGTACTTTCTTTGCCAGAAGTACGAACACATTTTGATATGAAGCAGATCAGAGGAATTTGGTATTAATTGACTGACATTGACATGGAGAGACTTATAAAAGTCTTTCTTAATGAAGTGTAGATGCCACTCCCCATAATGCGAGTTCTTGTGAATGAGTCAGTGTTGTCAGCCTATTTGTTCAAAACTCTTAACTTCTGAAAAACAAAATCTTTTTTAAGATCAATAAAACTTGCATAAGCTATTAGAAATACACACTATTTACTTAGAACACATAACGTCAATAACATATACAATTGACTCGAAAGAATAAAGTTGCAAAACTGCTTTTATGTATATTTCTTAAAAAAGAAGCTTCTTCCTATTACCAAAAAACTGTTTTTTTCCAACAAAACGCTTAAAATCAATTTTTTGACACCTAAAATAAACTAGCAAACTTAAGCGGAAATCACATTTGGTTGCAGCCTATATTTGAAAAGCAACGACATCGATAAAATTTTCACGTGAAGCAACCGCACGATTTCTTGTTTATTTTATAAATTTTAATAAAAATGAAGCATAACAATAGCTGTACTATTCACTTTTTACTATTTTGTAAATACTTCTTGAAGCAACTTTGGCATTAATTTAATTCAAGCACAGGCATGTTCTGTGGCGGCCTTGCCGTCGTAACGTTTTTTGAGCGCTGGAGTTTACATGCTGGATTGTAAAAAACAAACAGCTGTTCTTTTATTTTAATAATAAATTTAATTTGAAGGCTTAAGATCTTTTTATAAAAATGTATGTAACAAAACAAATATATTTATTTATTTCAATATTTCGCCCACAATTTGTTGGCTTCTTCAGGAATATTTTTTAATATTAAAAAATAATAAATTTAATTTTAAGGCTTTTTATAAAAATGTTTGTAACAAAACAAATATATTTATTTATTTCAATATTTCGCCCACAATTTGTTGGCTTCATCAGGAATATTTTTTAATACTAAAAAATATTCCTGAAGAAGCCAACAAATTGTGGGCGAAATATTGAAATACATAAATAAATATATGTATTTGTTTTGTCACAAACATTTTTATAAAAAGATCTTAAGCCCTAAAATTAAATTTATTATTAAAACAAACAGCTGTTTTAGCATTTACCAACATTTGCAAATACGGATCTGCAATAGTTTTTGGTTATGCATATTTGCTTAAGGGATGCAAATCTCGGTTTCACACGTTTTGTTCTTGTAGTCGTAGATACTATCGCACATATGCTACGGTTGCAATATCTGCAAGGTCTGCAAGGTAATTTGCAATAAATCCTAAAATCCGCTTTAGATAAATCTCACAATATGACAAGACTGGAGTGACTCAAAATCAGCTGGACTATTAGTTCGAGATATACTGCGCCCGTTAGCTAAAATCAGTGCGACAACAAAATGGAACAAAAGGTGGAGAGTTGCGCAATTTGTGTGGCATATATCTTGATTCCGGCACAAAAACATTTTTTTTTTTAAGTTTTGCACATATTTCTGGTGTTGTGCTATACAAAATTGTTTTTCGTACACATTAGTGATGGTTTCATTTATTGATAGGATATCCGAAGAGTTTCACCGCACAGAGAAAATAGCACCTAATAAAGTAGAACAAAATCAATAAGATATCTCTGTGGTTTTTTTTCAAGAAGGATTCCTTATTATTTTAAATGGGAAATCCTTATTGAAAAAACAACAATTAATGAAATTAAAAAGATGATTTACGTGTGTTTATATAGGAAACTAATAAAACCAATAGGGAAAAATTAATAGGATAACCTAATAAAATCAATAAGAAATCCTTATTGTATACAATTTACAAGAAAATCTAATAGAATCCACAAGTTCTTCTCTATAGAATTTTTTTTCGGTACCATGCAAATCGGAAACTGAGTAAAAACAAACGTGAGTAACAAAGTTTCTTCTTGGTTTTATGTGTTTTTGTTGTTGAGACAATTAATAAGATTTGCAACATAGAAATAATAAGAAATACCCATAGAAAAATCTTCTTTTCTCTCTGCTGGGATACCCCTCAGCCTAAAAACGTTTCAAAGAGAAAATCTTATTGAATCTATTAGGAAGTTTTCGCTCTGTGCGTTAAAAATTTATCTTGGTTCCTATAAGAATTTTTGTCAAACCTTCAAACATTGCGGTACACTGGCATCTTCTAGACCACGTCCCTGAATGATTTATATTGGCTCTATTTTGCCATAAAAGTATTTTTAATATTTCGGTTTGAAGATTTTATTTTCTATCATCTTAATCATATAAATTTTATTCAGTATTGTAATAATTACAATCAGTTTGCAACGCTTCCAAACTTTGCGCCGGGCTTACGGATTTTTAAACAGTTGTTTGACTTTATAATCCTTTAAAAATGATGATCATTACAATTCTAATACAAACAAAATTTATACTTAAAAAAACAAAAAACTTTCAATCAAACTGAGTTTCCAAAAAATCTCACTTTTCATTGTTTGCCCCCCAGTTATAGAGTCTGCTCGATCAGTTGAAAAACAATAAGCTGAAAACAAAATGTTCAGAATAAAAAGTGTTGGCATATGAATTGTTTCATAATTTAATTTCTTATTTTGTTGGTTCAATTCTCTCTTTTTGATTTTCATTTCTTTTTGCATGTCTTTTGGGAGTTTTTAACAATGTCGTTTCAGTTACTTGCCATAAATTTGTTTGACTTGCATACAAAAACGGAAAAAGAATTGTATCAGCCCCTAACAGTTAGATGTTTAATATGAACTACAGCAAAAACTTATACCCCAAATATTGGAACGAGAAAAGCATAAACCTAAAATGTACTGCAAATGCAAGAGGCAAAACTTTTTGGTAGATGTGTGTATGTGTGTGTGTGCGTGTTACAATAGTAATGTTTAGTGGCTGGTATTGCTACTGCTGTTGCCCAAGAAATGTGTATCAGACAATGACACAGTTCGTAAAGTATGTTGCATCAATAAATTTAAATTAGCAGCAGCATGTTGACTTTTTTCCTTCCTTGCCACTGCAACAGACATTATGTTCTTCATTTTTTCGTTGTAATTTCTTTCTGCCTAAAAAATGTATGCAAGAATAACTCAAAAAGGCAGAAAAAACTCAAACACCAACAACATTTTAGAATAAGACATTTTGAATGTTAAATGGGGTCATGTTTTACAATCACTAAAATACATACAAATGTATTTATGCACTTTCATTGAAGAAGAAAGAAAAGCGCATTGGACGTTGATTAAGTGAAAATAGATTTGAAATAATTTATGCTTCAGGAAAATGTAAAGTGCGTTATGGAACGAAAAAATCAAAAAAACTAAATTTTGAATAGAAAATGATTGTGTATTGAAAGTCATATGCACTATAAATATTTATTATAACTTAAGTTACAACTAAGATGAAATTTTATATTAAAAATCCTCTAGTAACTATATATTACGAATATGGTCAACCATATGAGTGCCCCAACGGCAGTTCAGTAGCCGATAGCAAAAAAGAGATTTTTAATTTGCTTTTAACGGACTGACTATAAGCCTACTGCAAAATAATGCATAGCTGACTTTCTCTCTACTAAAATTTGCTGTTTCTTCATTGGAAGGTTGGAATCCAGTCAGACGTAGCGGGAGACTTTGTAGTACAAAATTAAAATTGCCAAAATTGAAGAAGAAAGAACGAAGTACAATATAATAAATAAAAAGAAACCAACCTTGTCTTCCACATTATTACTTGCATTTTTTCTGTGTCCACTAAACTTTAAGTAAGGCTAGCCCAAGTTACTAACAAGTAATGAAGAATGGGGCAATTGACTACCTCCAGTACATCGTTATGTTGTCATAGTCAGTTAATTATATACAAAGCAATCGAGGCATCAAGAGCCACTATACGCAAAAACGTCAATTCCAAATACATTGAAAGTTAGATGAGTTGCTACCAGAGTATTTTGAACAAGAGAAAGTTGCCTGGAGCATACGTATCTTCAGAATTGAACAAAATGGCTCTGTAAGGAGTCAGTCTTCAGTTTATATAGACATTATGATAAAACAGACCTTTGTTAAAGAAATCTTTCCAGCAACTATGGTATTGATCTATAGATGTATAGCTTATTTCCAGAGTGTGGCCAGTACTTACGGGATAACCTTATATATGCATTGCGTTGTGCTGGAACTAGGAAAAGAGGAAAGAGGGATTAGTGGAAAAGAACGAAAATGGGGAGTGTTTGTGGAGGTTTGATTAAGCAAAATAAAATTATAGCATAAAAACTAATAATTTATTAATGCAAAGTTGAATAAATTAGGATTAAATGTTGCTTATTGGTCTGTTTAGTGTCCAGCGTAAATACTGTCGGTACTACCCAGTTAGCAACTTTTAACGAAGCCTCTTTTAACGAAGCCTCTTAAAGATAAAAAACACAACACAATAACCACAATTACGAATGTTAACTTTGGTGGACTTATTTTTAAAAAATATATCATGTTCATTAGGATTTCATTTGACATACATATATCTATATATAATTTGCCAAATAAAAGTTTAATATACATGGAATATTTTTTGAAATAAGCCAATAAGAAAAGGTTCACCTATTACTACTACACATCACAAAAACACGTCCGCTCTGTTCAAAAGTACACAAACAATTGCAGAAATTGAGTAAAGCTACTAATTTTTTTTAAATCAGCTTTGCAGAAATTTGCCGAAAAATTGTGTGCCTAAAAGAGACCTTGAGATTTGAACGTAATTCATTTATGATGTTCCAGGCAGAAATTGCTTAACCGCCTTTTCCAATGACACCGATTTAAAACATATAAACTTTTAGGGTCAAAAGTTAGAGCTTCAGTAAGTTACAACCAGATTGCCAAACTTATATGTACAATTAGTGCCTGTTGTAAGGTAAAAATAATAACGAATCAAAATACTCAAAAAAGGAAAAGGTAAAACGAAATCTCTTAAAGTACAATTTTAATTTTCCTTACCCTGGTTATATCTTACAAACTTTAACACTATTGGGCGACCACTATGGACATCGAATTTAAGCAATTTTAAGTCACTGCTACATAAAAGTAAACTTTTTGTCTACTATAGGCAAGATAAAGCCGACTTTACCCGAAAAAGTCTGTTCTAACCTAAAATTAGCAGAAGTTGTCCTTAATTTATTTGGCAACAGCTTTGCTCTAACAAATATCAGTTTTAAACGCAAAAGCTTTTCAATGTAAGTTTATATACATAAAACAATTAAATTAATTCAGGTCCAAAAATGAACCTTTTCAAAAATATTTGTTGTATTTTTCAGCTGTCTAGATGTCGACAAATATTTTTGAAAAGGTTCATTTTTGGACCTGAATTAATACATTTCAATTGGCTCTTAAAGCAAATAAACAATTTAGTTCATATTAAAACAATTAAATTTAAGTTTTTTTTTTAATAACTAATAGGCTATCCATTTCGTGGTTTCAAAGGATTAGGACTAGAACTCGACATCTGCCAAACTAATGCTAAGAACACAACTGGGACGAACGACGAATTTTTCGCCGCGAGTATTCGCCGTCAAAAATAAAACACATTGGTGTATATGAAAATGCACACAGTCACAGGGTCGGTCGAAAATCGTTGTACGCGGCGAACTTGAAATAGATTTATTTCTATTTCTTACGCCGGCGAACAACGAACAAATCAGTACCATGTGGCCATTTTGGTTTTAGTTTTCAAGTGTTTTGGTAACAACAGTAAATTTTTACTTTATTAGTTTTTATTTTAAGAGCTAAGATTTGACTTTTTGCATTTAAATTAAAAAGCCAACATATTAGATTATGAAACATGTTTGTAGTGTTTAATTTTTTGTTTTTGTTAATGCTAATTTTTTAGCAACCAATTTTTTTGATATCAGCTTTTCAACTCTAATGAAATAAAATTAAAAAACTGAGAAAATGGATGCAAGTGAAATTAGAATTGAAAATGTTAAACTTCATGAATGTTTATATAATCTGGGATCATGTTCATTATTTTAATTATTTTAACAAAATTTTATATTCTTTGATTTATTTAATTTTTTTTATCGTTGAACAAACAATAAACAACTTTATCAATTATAACAGATGTTTTTGTTTTTCGTCGTTATTGTCCCTCATACGACGACTTTACAAAGGGTATTTTAACCGGCCTATTCGTCGTGTTGGGCGAAATTCGTCGTTCCTCCCAGCTGTGTTCCTAGCATAAGTTGTTAAACCGATTTTGTTCTTCTCAGTTAAAAGTCTTACATTGACGATAAAAGATCGCCTAACTATTACACAACGCATAAAAATTGCCAAAACATACTACAAAAATGGTGATTCTGCAACAGCCACATATCGTGCTTTCAGAGGAGATTAGGGTTAACATAATCATCCAACTACGCATGCAATTGTGAACAAATTTTAAGAGACTGGAGCATTTACAAATATTGTTTCACTCCTTCAGCTGAAAATATCGCTGCTGTAAGTGAAAGTGTTGCCGAAGACCCGAATGTGTCGATTCCTCGTCGTTCTCAGGAATTAGGACTCGCTTACGGCACATTATGTCGTACTTTGCATTTAGATCTACATTTACATCTATATAGAGTCCAGGTCACACAATAACTGAAGCCAGCTGATTATCAACAACATGCAGTGAACGTCGATTTTTCGAACAAAGTTTTTTTCAGAGATGAAGCACATTTCTCACTCGGTGGGTATGTTAATAAACAAAATTCTCGCATTTGGGGTTCTAAGAATCGTCAAGTAATTGAAGAGAGGCCATAACATCCAGAAAAAGTGACAATTCGGAGCGCCACTTTTTTTTGTTTTGGAGAATATGTAGTTTCAACAAGACTGTGCTACATGCTACACAACGCAAGCGAATATGGCTTTATTTCACGAGGCATTTCCTGGCCGAGTAATTTCTAGTCGTGGCAATATCAACTGGCCACCAGGCTCATGCGATTTGATATCAATTGACTTGTTTTTGTTGGGCTACGTGAAAGACCGTATTTATGTAGATAAACCTTTAACTCTTGAACACTTAAAAACCAACTTTTGTCAGGTTATGGTTGTGGTTCCGCCCAATATGTTTCAAAATATGGTCGAAAATTACCTCATAAGAATAAATGCTTGCAACACTTCGCGTTGTTATTATAATCGCAATTTTCATTAAAATTTTACTTTTATTCAATTTATGTTTGTTTACATTTATACATAATTTTTTAGAGTCATCTTACTAGAGATGGATTGTTACATAAACTTGTAAGTAATTGTATAATAAATAAATACGCATTTGCAATAGATAATGGTCGGACTTAAAGACAACTTTAATTTTGACTGTAGTTAAAAAATAGTTAGCAACACCTTTTAAAATTTAAGTTGTTTCTAAAAAGAACCGACTTTAGTGTTTGACCGTATTTAAGGCCCATTGTATTTTGGATACCGTTTGTTGTTTACTAATTTTTTATTTTTTTTTTTATTAATAACAATTATGCATGTTTACGCGCTTTTGTATATTTATGCTCACAGACGCCTTTATATGATGAAATACTAAATCACGAAATACTTTTTATAATAGAGACTTTCACTCCATGACAGCTGTCATCATTGTTGTCTTGTTGTAACCCAAAATTCAGAAAAACAGAGCTAAAAATATTGCAAACGGAAAGTAGAAACAAATGAAAATATACTTTTTCAACAACTAAAACATCTTTTACTTTACTTTAAATAACAAAATTCATAAATAACGAACAGTTTTACTCTCTAGCAAGACAAAAAATATATAATGTACAATTTCGTGCAGAACAAGAGGAGAAAAAGTGTAAAATATGGCAGCAAACAAAAACATTAAATAAACACATAAATTAAATGAAGAGCAAAGAATGAATACTTGCAACAATATGCGTCAGTGATGAAAAAAAGGATAAAATCGGTCTCAAAAACATCACTGCAACGTAAATAAGAATCTTAAGTAGCAAGAGGAACAAACTTGTAAACAAATGCAAAAGGAAATAGAAAAAATAGTAGAAAACGTAACTTTAAATTAAATATTTCTTAAGAGACTTATAGAAGTTTTGAATATATTCTTAAGATTTTTTTAGTTCTAGAAAAAAAATTATTTTTTTGTTTCTGGTGAGCGTAATTATAATATTGGGAGTTCTGGTAAGAATGTTAACTCTGTATAAAATTCATGATGTAAGGTATGTAGATCTGAAGTTACTAAATTTGTGTCCTATACTGATGATGTCAAGTCCCAATTAATCATTTGGTATCGACCAATGCAAACAATCTGAAAACAATACATTATCAAATTTTTAAATTTTCATTTACATGTTTCCAAATTCCATATTCTCTCTATTTCACTTAAAGTCCTTAATAAAAAAATTAAATTCTATTACATAAGCCTCCTGCCATTTAAATATTAATCGATTATAAAACAGTATGTTTCACTTTTATAGTTTTTTCTATTCCATTTCATTTCCTTAACAACACTTCTGCACAATTAGTTATTGAAAATGTTTAACAAGCAGACCAGCAGCTTCAGCGATAGCACCTGCACAGATAGCGGCAGCAACACCAATATTCATAATGCTCTAAGCCTATTAATAGATGGTCATTAAGTGTTGCTATCGATATTGAAATACATACGTACATATGTACATATAAAAACAATGGTATGCACAATCTAATCTTGTTGTTATCCCGCGCGAAATTCCCACACACAAAACAGTGATAACAATTTAATTTGCCGAAAGCTTTTTGCAATGGTGGTATACGCATGCAGAAAGTCCATTGAAATGAAAGACAATAACAAATCAGGATGATATCTAAGTGAGATAAGTATTTCATTTCCAGATGTTACATAAAATAGAACTTGTTTCAAATAAAACCCATTAAATGGTCATGTATGGCGTTTAAAGCTTTGTGTGATGCTGTTCGTTTGAATATAAAGGGTCCGCCAAATAACTAAAACGGCGGAAAACATCGAGTGTAGCTTGGGCTGTGTGGCACATAGATCACTCCCATTGAAACCAAATATTGCCTATATTCTCTTCTTAAATTTTTGTAAATAAAAATTCGTTCAACCTGGCCCGATAACGATCGCTATTGACAACGGCCAATCCTTGCTCAGTTTTGAAGAAAAATGGCCCAATTATGCCCTTGGACCAAAATCCGCACCAAACAGTGACTCGTTTTGGGAGCGTTGGCTTTTCGATGTATGCGTGCGGGTTTTCTGTGCCCCAAATGTGACAATTTCGCTTATTTGCATGCTCGCCAAGATCAAAATGAGATTCATCTGAAATGATGATGTTTTTGGCAAAATCGGCATTTTCTGTAAATCGATCACAAGTCCACTTACCGAAGCGTATATACAACCATATTCGTTCAGCGGAAAGATAAAACTAATTATCTGTCAAATCAGACATAAGCTAAGTGTTACCATTCACGAAATAAGCACTACACCATTTTTAATTGAAATTGAGAAAATTCAAAATGAAATTGAGAAAATTCAAAATGAAATTGAGAATTTAAATTTGAATTTGATAAAATTTAAAATGAAATTGAGAATTTAAATTTGAAATTGAGAAAATTTAAAATGGAAATGAGAATTTCAATTTGAAAATAAGAAAATTCAAAATGAAATTGAGAATTTAAATTTGAAAATGAAAAAATTCAAAATGATATTGAGAAATTTCAAATTCAAATTGAGAAAATTCAAAATGAAATTGAGAAATTTTAGTTTTAAACTGAGAAAATTCTAAATCAAATTAAGATAATTTAAACAAAACATTAAGAAATATTTATTGAAAGGAACACACATATATTTTTTTTGATATTTAAATAAAAAGATATATCAGGAAAAAAAACATATCATATGGATGTCCTGTATTGTTGGCTATGTACATACATAATTTCATATTAAATAAACTGAAGATATTAAAAAAAAAACTGCGACATGTAGGCTTTTTGAATTACGTACTTATGTCACAGAAAACCAGCCTGTGCGGAATTTAAAATAAATTTTTCTTTTCAACGGACATGGAGCTTAAGGACAATTGTGTTATATGTTTAATAAGAATCACGCGTGGTGGAATAAAACGACTTATACCGTGTCGCCATTTGTTTCATGAAAATTGTATAACTCAATTTAAAATTAAAATTTCTCAATTTCATTTTGAATTTTCTCAATTTGAATTTGAAATTTCTCAATGAAGGAGAAATCCTTTTCAAATTTAAATTCTCAATTTCATTTTGAATTTTCTCATTTGCAAATTTTAATTCTCAATTTCATTTTGAATTTTCTCAATTTCAAATTTAAATTCACAATTTCAAATTTAAATTCTCAATTTCATTTGAAATTTTCTCAATTTCAAATTAAATTTCTCAATTTCATTTTAAATTTTCTCAATATCAAATTAAATTTCTCAATTTCATTTTTAGTTTTCTCAATTTCAACTTAAAATGGTGTAGTTGAAAAAAAAGTTAGATGGCTAACCCTATACTAAGTTGTTGTAGAGCTCTGCAGCTTTAAGAACTTTATAAGAATCTTTTCGTTTAAAACTTGTAACCCAATGCAAATTCCTATAAGTAGCAATAGACAACAGTTTTCCTAATAGCTGTTTCGTTAGCAAATTATTTACAGAACTAGGTGTGCATCTTCAGCATCTTCTAAAACATACTGATACTCTTTTTGATACATCCAGAGGCAAAAAGAACTTTTGGAGGCCAAACGATCCTTAAGGAAATAGCTGAAATTTTATTTCTTTGAATGTTAAAGTCTAAAAAATAACCTTTTTCATTTTGAATCTGATTCACTTTTGCAATTTTTAGTATTTCAGTAATTTGTAATGTCTCTTCAATCTGGCTTAATTAGCCAAGCTGTTGTGTATCTTTTCGGTGTCCAAAAGTTTTATTTTTGTTTAAATTTAACATGAAATAACTGCTGGTGCATTTGCTAGAAATAACATTTTAATATTATTTAAATTAACACCAGACATATGTTCACTCACTCTTATAGTTTTGGCATAATAACGTTTTATTTTATGTGTATATATTTGCTTATTATGCAAAGTTTCATTTTTGTATAACTATGCCTGTGTACTTTTATAATTTTTTGTAAATTTTTGTTTCATAATTTCCTGTGTTTAACATCCGTTTGTCTATGAAAATAAATTGCTCATTTGAAAAACAGTATGAAAAAAATTTTATTTATTTAGTTTTTCAATAGTTAATAAAATAAAAATTATGCTTGTTTTTCCCAAAGCAAAACAGGACGTGTACAAGTTTAACATAAATGTTAATATAAAAATCGCACGCACGATTATGACGGCTAAAGTCAGTGAGTCTTAAATAAGCGAACGGAGGATGCATTTCGAGTGAACAATTGCAAAAATGCAAATTCAAAATTCTGGTCAAGTGATTCTATTGAGACAAATCGGATTCTAAATACAAGTGTATAAAAAAAGTAAGGGCGATCTGATCGGCTCGACCAAATCGTATGTACCCTTCCTTGATTTCGTGCTCATATATCGATAACTCAAGTCTAAGAGATGCTAAAAAAAATCTGGTTTCAGATAAACGCCTTGAGAGCTTATTAATGATGTTTCAAGAATAGTACGCAAAAGAACGTTGATACTAGTAATGTTCACATCTAAATTCTTATGCCATTTTTTATTTCTTTTTTTATTCATTTCATATTTATAAAATTTTGTCATGGTTTAATTGGTGTAGGGAAAATTTTTTAAATTGAGATTATTTTACTATTTAGACCTGAAAAATGTGGACTTAAAAAGTAATGCTGACAATTTCTTTAGTAAATAAACATATTTGTAAGAAAAGCATACAATAGGTTTTACAAATAATAATTAATGAAAAAAATTCAGTTTCTTTCTAATACACATGGATCCACTGATTTTCTTTTGCACCTTTTCTATGATTTGTATTTAAGGCATTGATTAACTTTGAATTTTATCACTATGGTTATCTGTTAGTTGGAGTATATTTTATATTCCCTCGCCGACATCTAACCGATTCGCAACCAATTTTTATGTTTGTTGCTTTCGTGTTAGTCATGATCACGTTCTCAAACTTTCCGCTGGGCCCAGCGATTTGTAAACATTAATTTAATTCAACTCAATTGTGGAAAGATTGTCCTTTACGATATAACAAAATTATATATACCCATAATACCTGGTGTGAAAGGTATACAAATGCTGTATGGGGGTGCAGTTTTGTGGCGTTTGAAAATACTCAAGGAATCCTAACAAATGACGCTTAATAATTTTCGTACAACTAAATTTATGTAAGCGCGTAGGTACATATTTTTATTCCACAATATTGTTGGCATACTCAAAAATATTTGTGTTCGGCTGAAAATCACACTGCCGCCTGCACGGACATTTGTATGTTAACGAAATAAAGTAGCAGCTTTAAATGTATGTGTGTATAAATAGAATGTGTGAATAACAACAGCTTCCAGTTTTAAATTATGCAAATATTAATTAAGCCTCTTCTATATCCTTCACAATGACTGCATGGGGTATACATAGCTTTGTCATTCCGTTTGTAACTTGCTTAAGTTCTAATTTCCGATCCCATAAAATATATATGTATATATATTATGGATCAGTATCGACAGAAAAGTCGATTAAGCTGTGTCCCTCTCTTGGCTGTTGAAATGCCGTTTTTGAAATATGCTAAAATGTTAATCTTGCCGTAAGTGGAACTATTCGGAGCAAATATTCTCGACTGATACTGTAAAAACTGGATTTGTAAGAAATTTCATATATAAGCAAGCTTAAAGTTTCTTTATCAAAAACTTTATTTGGTAGCAGATTACCCCCAATTTTTGAATTGGATTTTAAATGACATTTCAATTTAAATTTGATTTAAATACAAAATTGAGTCAAACAGTTGCTATTTAAATCGAACTTAAACGGCCTGAGGTGAAAACGGAAATAATTAGAGAAGAAGACTACGAAACGACCTGCATTTGCAGATTTATCGGCACTTTCGCGTATAAGTTGTAATTTGACAAATATTCAAAACCAAAAAACTGCATAGAAAACCCCTCCCCACGGATGCACAACTTGTTTCTACTGTATTTTCTAAAATACTTCTTCCTCACAAAATTTGAAAACGGCAATATTTAGAGAAGAATGCCACAAAACGACCTGCTTTTGCAAATTTGTCGGCACTTTCCCGTATAAGTTGTAATTTGACAAATATTCAAAACCAAAAAACTGCATAGAAAACCCCTCCCCTCGGATGCACAACATGTTTCTACTGTATTTTCTAAAATACTTCTTCCTCACAAAGTTTGAAAACGGAAATTTAGAGTGAAAATTTTTGTTTCCCATTTCTGCTTATATAAATTCGGGAAAACCGGTTATTATTGCAATTTCACCTACAAGCGAACTAAAACAAATTTTCTCACCAAAAGGTTAATCTGGTGATAAAAGAGGGTTATTTAGAATAAAAATTTTTTTCGATATCGGCCCATATTCTTATATAGCAGAAACCAGGTTTTCAGAAGTTTCAGGTTTATATGAGCTAAGACATTTATTTTAACAAAAACACATTTCCCATTCATGTATATTCATATCGCTCTTTAATTGCAACATATTAATATCTCAAAAGTCTCTTAGGGAAAATTGTTTCTTTATACCTTCTTTACCTCTGCAAAAATGTTTAACCTTATATCCGAGTTAAGCCGAAATTATACCAGCAATATCTTTTACACTCGTTTTATAGAGCTAAAACACGGAATTTTTCAGCCTAATATAGCGAAATAAAATTTTACAGGTTTTTAAGGAAAGCGAACAAAAAAATATTGACCTTATACATCAAATTAAACCAAACTTGTAATAAAAAAAGGTCATAACTACGTTGCAATAAAGAAGTAATATACCCAATATTTTTTAAAAACTGAGTTTTTAAAATATTGTAGCTCTATTAATACAAAAATGTAGGTTAAGGCATAAATACAAATTTAGTCAGTGTACATACACTAACATATGTATAGCTAATATATAGCTCAAACCGATTTTTGAATTTTGTTTTATAAGAGAACAAAGGGACATTTTGGTGCTAAAGAGAAAAGCTGGTAGAAAAATAAAGTCATTTATATTCTTAAAATTTTGGATATCGATCTATAGGTAGACATACATATATTCCCAACTGACAAGATAACAGGGATACTCGTCTGAATGGGACTTTTTTGAAGGGTGTTTCAGATTCGTCTCAGCCGAATATATCACTACAAAAACTATTTTGAGTTAAAAAGTAAACAGCAATTACTTGTTTAAATTTGAAAGAAAATAAACAATTTTAATTTTATGCATCATACGAGCTTAAACATTTATTTTTTGGAGTTTTCAAATATGAACTTTGCAGGTCCAAAAATGACCTTTTCAAAATTCTCATTTTGTTCATGGTAATTATGGAATAAGTAGTTAAGTTTCAAACATTATTTTAAGAATCTACTGATGAGTTGATTTGCACCAACGAAATGTCGTAGGCATATAGACAGCTGAAAAAGACAGACAACATTTGAAAAGGTAGATTTTTGGAGCTGCATTAATACATTTTTGGCAATTTTGAAAAAAAAATATATGACACTGCCTATGCTCTTACATATGGCCCCACCAAAAGTATCAGAGTTGGTTCGTGATCTCTCATTTGACATTTATCTATTAAAATGGAGAGAAAAACAAAAAAAAAACAACGAAATATCTTTTACCAAAAATATTTATGATAAAAATCGAGTTTAAAAATTATTCATTTTGAAAAGAAACGTATCGACTAGCTAAAAAAAAAGTACTTTACATGACAAAAGTACTTTATTCTCAAAGGTCCACATACATATGTATGTATATTAATATTTCAATTTGTTTTTTAAGTTAAACATACCTTCTTACTTTTTTCTGTCTTTTTAGATGTCTATATGATTCTTCTCAACCCGTATAGCTTAATGATGTACTAGTTATTTTACAGTTTCAATGAAAATAGTGAGATTCTGTAAAGATTTACTGAAATTTTACTTACATAGAAATATGATATTTTAAAACATTTATATTAAATTACTTTTTCAGGCCCAGGTTCAACCCTGCGTTGGTCACTTTTTTTATCAATATCAATTAAGTTAAGAAAATTAAAATTGTATAGCCAGGTGGACAACCGGCTGTTTCTGTTTGCTTCACCAGCACCCTATGAACTTTGAACGTGTCAGATTTCACAATTTTGACACAGCCGCTTTAACCACTCGGCAACCAAAGCTCACACAATTTTACTTCCTATTTATATACTTTACTAACATTAACCAAAGCAATCTTTTTTAAAGTGTTTTTTTTCTTTGATGATTTCTTGTCATCTCAGAATACTGTTAATTGCTCTTTTTATGAGAACTGTGTTCATACATGTCCTTAAGATCTAGAGGCTAATTTAGCTAGGTTGTACATCTAGCTCTAAAATTTTAATTTTATTTACTCAATTGACGTTGATAAAAAAGTGACCAACCAAGATATGAACTTGAGCCTGAAAAAATAATTTAATATAAATCTATTACAATATCATGGTTCAATGTAATTAAAATTTCAGTAAAATGTTAAGAAATACCGCACGGCATGGCGTAAGTGTTTGAATTGTATCAATAAAATGAGCCTCTAGGCCTGCAAACAAAAATCTGTAATGTTCAAACAAACATGAAAAATACAGAAAACGACCGGAAGTCTGCGCAGTCTCATGGCAACTATTAAACTCTCTTTTTAACTGCCTATTTCTCAAATCTATGTAGTGCTTTTTTTTTTGCATTCTAAGCGAAATAAAATTTGAATGGGATCCTCTATGATGTGCGGAGTCGATCGACAAGCCGAAAAAAGGTAAGAGTTTTCATACAAAATCCGATTCTTCTATTTCGATCATGTCATCAGCATTACGAACACAAATGCTGAAACAAATCACTTGTTGTCTTGCTTCCGAATGGGAGTTTTTAATGTAAATATTTTATAATTATTTGTTGAGAAATAAAATAAAAATAAAAAAGTGAAAAATGTTACAAATACAAAATAAATAAATATACATATACAGGTGTATAACTATTCAACAATTATTAAACGTATATAGTTTTTTGTAACAGTTTTGCATGTCGTTTAAAAAAATCAACAATAGAACAGCTGTGGGTACTTGCTTGCAAAGGCCTACCTCTGCGTATTTTCACTACCCTGCTCATCAGTTTCCAATAAATGCACGGCAATGGGTAAGTCCACAACTTATTTATTTAATAGATTCTTAGAAGAAACTTTAACTTTTTAATCCTACATAATAAGCATATTTAAAAATGTTTGTTGTTGTCTTTGTGTAGTAATAATTTGGTAATATTTCTTAATATTTTGATGAGAAACTAACTTACAGGCCAACCTAAATTAGCGCGTCAAGCGTATTTTTGCTGTGTAAAGCACCCATTTTCATACAAAATGGGTGGCTTAGATGGCAATAATATGCTTGACGCCTTAGTTTAGGTTGGTCTGTTAACTTGTCACCTGCCGATTTAGTATAGCCACGAAGTAGATAGTAACCGTCTAATTCATAAAAATTATAACAGGTTTATAAAGCTCTTATTTGACAGATTTTCCATACAAATATGTCAAATAACAGTCTTATAAGCCTGTTATCATTTTTATGAATTAGTGTGTAAATATTTAATAACGTGAGACCTTGAGATTGCAAGCTGTCGAAATTAAGAAAAACTATTTGATTCAAAATCCAGCGACCACATTTCGATCTCTTATATTTTCGTGCAACACTGAGGAGCTGACAGTAAGTATTACAATAATAACAAAAAAACACAGACAATTTTTAGTTTCTTTTTTGATGCGTTTTAGTTAGTCATCAATATTCTATGGACACGTTTTTCTTAGAATTCTATTTTTCATTCGAGTTCTTTGAAGAGACTGCTGCATACGTTTTTTTCATGAAATTGTGATGTGCTGAATTAGACTTTACTATTTAAGAACAATCATTCGGATATATAAAATTTTGAATTGATTTTTGTGGAACTGAAATCTTGAACAGTTCTTCGGATATCAAGTGAAAGTTTCCTTTATGAGCCAGCCTCATACTTCAACGGACTTATCTAATAGAAAATTTAATGCAGCCGTGAACTATATATTAAGATATAAATTGTTTTTGTTTTTCACACAAATGTATCATCGTTTTCTAGGAGATATGCACATAGTCAATTCTCACGTTAGTTTTATATTTGCAATGATGGGAAACCAAGACAATTTTTCAGACATCTGATATTTATGTTTCAACTGAAGCTTAGCTTTTGCAATTTTTTCTGGTTAGGACTGTAAGTTTTCTTAAAATCCAAGAAAACGTTTATTCAAGTCAACTCTTAATCAAAATTCTTATTAAAAAACGAAAAGTTTAACAAACATTTTTTTTATTTCTTAAGTACATAGAAATACGCATGAGTTGGCAAAAGCTTTTGGTGAAAATGTGAACTACAAAATTTACATAAACTTACTTCTATGTATACAAGTAAGTGCGTCTAGTTGTTTGTCACATGTGTCAATGTGGTGCGAACAATTTTACTTAACCAAGCTGCCACACATTGCAGCTGTTCAATAAACTTAATTTTTGCAACATTTCCTTTTCAAATATTTTTATGTTGGTCGAAAAAATGAGAAAAAACATGTTTTTTCTTGTTTAAGCTTGCTTTTGTGCACACAAATGGGGGTTTTTCTAGCTTATGGATAAGTTCTCTCGTGTATTTTACATGCCATCGTATACACCCAGACTTTCAAATGTTATTGCGTTTACAGATTTTTTTCAAACAAGTGTATGTATATATGTGTAGGAAATTATTTGACAATATGCTGAGTTCTATTGAAAAATTTTAAACATAAAGTAAACAGATAAATTGTCATTGGAGGAGAAATTTTATATTGTAGGTATAAAGGTACGTAGGGGCATTAGGAATCTAAAATTGGATAATTTTAGAGTACTCTAGTCCCAATGGCAAACAATACACGAATAGCAAAAAAACAAAATTAAAATAAATAGTCAAATGATTGCATTCACTAATAATTAAGAACGCAGTTAAAGGATTTATACTGAAATCACCGCCACTCAACTAAAAATATAAATTTCAATGATTTTGTTATTTTAAGCTATAACTTAATGGCGGCTACGCTCACCCATGTGAATATAAGAAATTGTTGTTAAAACAAAAGCTGAAGTAAAGAAGATTGCGCACAAATAAACCAGCTCAATCCAGACCAAAACAGCATTGCGAGAGCCATACCGGTCCAATCCGATTTCAGACCGAATAAAATATAGACAATGTTTTTTGCCAAAAATGCAGTTTTTTTATTAGTTAAAAATATTTAAATCGGTTAAGTGGCTTAGACCTAAAAGCATAGCAACCATGTACTGCATTGAGATTCAGAATCCCCCCCGCCCCCCAGCCTCCCCCCACGAACATACCACTCTTACTTATTTCCTTTACTTATATTATAATTGATATCTGTAATGACATGTCATGTAATAATATTAACAACTTAATTTTGTTGTTTATACAAATCACTAAAATGCTGATGTGTACACAAGTTGTTTTTGGGGAATATTGGTCAACGAAAATGTAGGAGTAGAGTTGATTTGAAATCCAATATTTCTTATTTGCGTGAGTTATATTGTTTACATTAATATTTTTATTTTTAATCCAAGTAATACGAAGAAAACAAAATCTTGCTATTTGTTATTCCATGTCACCCTTTTTATAAGAGTATTTGTGTAGTATTTTTAGCGTTTCATCTCTTGCATTTTGTTATAAACAAGTTTCAAGTGCAATTTTAAAACTTGTTTTCATTTTATTTGCCACTTGGATTTCTTCGTGTTTTTTTTTTTTTTTTTTTGTTCTCTACAATATTTATTTTACGTGCCATAATTTTGATATACCGACTTAAAATATAAAATGTAGCAGAGTTTCTGAATAATTTACTTGCATTAGGAAGCAACATTCTCTAAATGAAATGAAAAGGTTGTGTTATTAAAATAAAAAGATTAGAAATATGTATACGCAGGTATTTGTAATATTTTTTAGGGTGCCGTACTCATTGACTAAAAACGGTTCACTATTTCTAAAGCTTCTACGTCCTTCACTCCGTACGCCACTGGCCCCATTCTCTAAATGGGTCCTAAATATATAATAAGAAAACCAAAAATTAGAAACTAAAGGAGGTCCCGATACAAGAAACTCTTATATGGGGACCCCCTCTTACATGAGGACACCCTTTAATTTAAAAGTTAGCTAAAATTTTTAAATGAAAGGAGTTTCCGTAGTATACAAATGTAATTGGCAGGTTACTCAAAAAAAAAAGTAAAAACGTAAGGAGATCCACATACAACAAACTGTGACCCTGATAGGGTTCCGCACTCACTGAGAGAAAGTGAAATCCTTTTATGAGACTTATCTCTTCATCCGTCCGTACGTCACAGGTGCCAAGCTCGCAAATGGTAAGAGCTATAGATGTGAAATTTACACAGGGCATGCAGTTACCCAGTTTCTACAACAAAGAGCACTACAAACAACAAAAATGTAAAACTAAATATGGTCCTCACACAAGAAACCGTTAAAATAAGCAAATATAGCTAGTACTTTTCAATCATGACAGACAGAAACTTGAAATTTGCATAGAACACGTAGTTACGTAGCTTCTACAACAGCAATTACAAAAAGAACAAAAAGTTAAAAACTAAGAAGTGCTTCCATACATGAAACTGAAATTAGCTATAGCTAAGCCGTAATAGATAAAAACTTTAAATTGGTACAGTATATGCAGTTACCAGGGCTATACAACAACAAATGCCAAAGACAGCAAAAAGTGAAAGTTTAAATGTCGCCCTTTGTACGGGGATACCCTTTAATTTGAATTGTAATTGACTTAAGGTTTCGAGTCCTAAAAGACAGAGACCTAAAATTTTCACAGAATATGTAGTTTGCACGTCTCTAGAAAACAAATACCGAAAATAGCAAAAAGTTTAAACTTAACTGGTGTTCACACACTGGGACAGACTTTTGGTTTGAAAATTAGCTGTAATTTTTGAACCCTAAGAGATAAAGACCTAAAATATACACCATGTGTACCATATATTGTAAGTACAATTTATTTTTTAAAAACATGCATTGAGTTTAGTTATACCAACCAAAATTCATTCTATTTCTGCTGAAGTAGGCCTCTGAACCATGACCAGTGCAAAGGAAGCCAATAATGAAGCCATCTTTCAACCGCTGATCACCGTAGTTCATATTAAGTAAATCATATCAGTCTGATGGCATGCATTTGACAAAGATGGCGGCCAAAAAGTTGTTATTAAATGCTACAACATTTTAATACGCTGGTATTTCAGTGTTCGCACCTCAAATTTTTTCTAGTAAACATAAAATCTGAGCAAAGTGAAAGTATTACATATATTTTTACTCTCAGTTTGCTCTTCACTTTTTAAACCCTCTTCCTATCTATGGTAAGCTCGGGTCACTTTATTATGAGAGCAAAAACACATTAGATATTAAAAAAAAATTTTTTATTACACATTCATAAATATTGTGGATAAACCCAACCGAAAGAGTTTTCCACAAAATTAAATTTTTTTGGATGCTGCTTATGGCCATTTTTGGACTTGAAATTTTAATATGAAATTAGTTATTTTTATATCAATTTAAGATGTATCTAAGTACGCTGTCAGTTTTTCAGTCGTAGACAAGTATTCGCATAAAAACTATGGTAGCACCTTTTCATTTTCGAATTTCATGGACATTTTTCCATACAACAGCTGTCTGTTATTGGAAGAAAAAAAAATTGTTAATGAAGATAATCAATATATTAACGCTGATGAAAAACTTACCTACATAAAGCCTTTTAATGATTATTATACCCTTCACAAAAATGTGTAAAGGTATATATAAGTTTGTGATTCCGTGTGTAATGCATTGAAATAACCACCTAAGATCCCATAAATATATTCTGGATCAGAATCAATAGAGATTACGATTAAGGGATGTCTGTCTGTAGTCGTTGAAATCGTTTCTGAAAAAACGGTTTGAGATAGAAACCTCATTCTTTCGCTAAAATGTGTTAAATCCCAGTAGAGCTATTAAAATTCAGTAAGATCGGTCCACGGATAGTCGAGATATATCCAAAAAAAAAAAATGGGTTTTTTCCTAAAAAGTTAGCCATATCATTTTTAAGGCCCATTATATCCCAAAAATTGGAAAATTTTTGAAATCGGCTTAGATATACCCAAGATAAAGCGTCTCCTGATTTTTCAAGAAATTAGCCAAATAAAACAACTTTTGGCTCCAAAAATCACTCAGAATGGCACATGTAGGCAATCTAGAGGCAAAACTGGAAAATTTTTTCACATCGGCAAATATACACTCGAGAGAATGCGCCTCCCGATAACTCAAGAAATCGGCCCTGGAAGCCAAACGAAACAATTTTTTGCACTAAAAATTTATTAAAAAGGCTACATATAGGTTGTTTAGATGCAAAATTAGAACATTTTTATACATCGGCCCATATGCACCCGAGATAACGCTCCTCCCGATTTTTCAAGAAGTCGGCATTAAAAGCCAAGTAAAACTTTTGGTACCAAAAATCAATTAGAATTGTACATATAGGATGTTTAAAGGCAAAATTTGAAAATTTTTGAAATCGGTTTATATATACCCTAGATATGGCGTTTCCTGATTTTGCAAGAAATCGGCCCTAATAAAACAGCCAAATAAAATCCATCAGAATGGTACATATATCATTGTGAAGGGTATTTAAGATTCGGCCCAGTCGAATGTAGCACTCTTACTTGTTCTATTAATATTTCTTGTCAAATTATTGTTTGCACAATACTACCAACTTATTTTGCACATGCTGCTTGAGGCAAAATCTCATACATGCTTCTGTTCTTTACATACTTTTTAAGTACATTAGCAACAAGAACCACATTCTTAATATATTAAACATAAACGGGCTTTGTATGGGCAGATTTGTTCGTAAGTATCAATCAAATAAGTGCTGAAAAAATAAAGTTTGTGCTTAAATGCAAGTCAAAGTTAAATGGCAACTCAAAAATTATCCATTAATCTTATTTTCAATTTTACACTCTTAAAATTAAAGGAATTTGAATATTTTTGAAAATTTTAGCAAACAAAGCTCTAACAATTAACACTGGTATTAACATATTTATTTTATTTCTACTGTGCAGACAAAACAACTTGGCATTTTGTTTGGACATTAATTTTTCGCAACCATAAATGAAAACTTCGGCTCTTCCATATTTTCAAGTAAATTTCTTGTAGGGTCTGTTTTCTTTTGTTTATGTGGCGAAACAGAAAAAATAACACGACACCAACAACAAATAATTCAACAAAACAGCGGTCGTATACTACATATGTACTTCAATATGATAAAACATTTCATTAATCATACGCCAGTGTGCCTTTAACGACCATTTATTGAAGCTAATTTGCAAAGGCCTTCGGCCTTTGACGGTGTACATTGCCTAAACATACAGCGAGGATAGAAATGGAACATGCTTATACATAGTTAAAATTTTATGCGTATTATAAATCCTAAGGTGGTTGAATATTTTACCTAATAGAAGGCAGTTTGTTATTATTTTTTTGCTCTGCCTTCAAATTAGTCAAACCTAAGACTCTTTAAAATATTATACAAGGATTTTGGAGTCGCAGTCTTTCAACACATTTACCATAAGCTTGCCAGAGGTTCACCATGAGATGCCAAGATAAGATAAGTTAGAAAAAAACATATTGAGCCAACAATACTATAGTGTATATAAATTTATTTATCAAAAGTTAATTTATTTACTTTCTATAATAGGAAAATAAAATTTACCCCCCGATTATGGTTTACAACATTTGTTCATTTATGTATGTATTTTTTGAAAAGTGATTATGGTTTACAACTATTGTATCAAGTGTTGTGAAAATCTTACAACACATAATCAGATGTTGTCAAAAACTTACGACACCTACTGAAGTGTTGTCTTGTTGATGTTACCAGTTAAATTACGAAAAAATTATAAAATTTGCAAGTGTGCATACAAAATTTTTTGCAAAAATATAAAAAAAAAACAATTAATTGTTAAAATTTATTAACAAAATATAAATAAAAATACATCTATACACATAATTATTACCCATTTTTCGATTACAAAACAGTTTTGTTTTGTAGTTGCAATGGATTTAAACTGCAATCTATAATTTTTTGGTCCTTTCATTATCATAACCAAATTAAACATCAACATTTACATAAATTTTTATGGCTTTGTTTGTACTTTTCTAGCAAAAACGTTTTTCATTCTTTTCATTTTTACCAATGCAATTCTACGCGGTAGTTGCGGTGTTACATGAAATCCAACACTCCAAGTCTTTTTGTTGTAAAACTTGACAATGAAACGTCAACATTTACTATTTTTCGCTTGTGTATGTGTAATGAAAGCAACATACGCGTGCATCTTTCTGGAAGTGTGGCTTTACTTGGTAGTTTTTTGTGTGCAGGCATGTATTTTTGCGGAAAGATGCTCTACAAATGAAAAACAACTCTGTGACATACACAACACCTAGATGTTGTGAACCATAATCACAAAAAGAGTTGTAAGTTGTGTTGTAAATCTTACAACACAACATTTAGATGTTGTGAACCATAATCGGGGGGTTAATTTTTAGACCTTTTTAATTATTTTTTGTCCATTTCAATCTATATGCTGCTTACATTTTCTTGAAGCTACTCAACGTAAAATTGCAAGCATTTCTTAAAGTACTATCAAGTTTGCTGACAAGTTGGGTGGCATTAGTAAAACTTCGGTGGTACAAAACGACTGAAAACTATAAGAAACAATTAAAAAGATCTGTTGAAGAATAAAACAGTAAATATAAATATTCCTTAAGCAGAAATATATTTGTTCTTTCTCCCTGGATTATATATTTTCGAGAAGTTTTACTTATATTGCAGTTTTACTAAACGACAAACTGAGGAGCTGCTATTAAATTTATTCGAAGTCAAAACTGTGATTGAAAACATAATATCAGAAATAACAAGGGTTTCTATCCTCTCTTTACCACTGTCTCTCATCTCCTTGAGCAAAATGTTCGAATGTGTGCAACATCCAAAGCCGTTATTTTTTTAAAGTTAAAACTTTGGCCCCAATGTTTTCAAGTCCCAAGCAAATGACTTTACAATTTTGTTGATATATTTATGCTTAAAGTATAGAAAATCAAACTTGCCTTTATTCACAAAATTCAAATATATATATATATATATTTTTTAAATTAAATGTAAAAGCAAAAAACCCACACTGCAAAATTGTTCTCTGTAACCAAACTGAAGAACAAACAATCAAAGTTACTAAAACCAAAAACAGAAAATAAAAAATATTCGAAACAGCAACTTACTTAAGCTTTTGGTGACCGAAGGAGAACATACTATTGTGTACGAGTGTTTGAAGAGATGTAGAGAATGCAATATTGCTAAGAACATCATGGGGGTAGTATGCATTGAGGTAAAACATTTATTTTTTTCATACTCCACACTTTTAGTTGTTTAGAAAAATGGTCAGGTTTTTTGTTTGTTAAAGTTATATTTGGAAACAAACTTTTCTTTTTGATCGTAATACATGCAGCAAAAAAAATATATCTTTTTATGGTAAAAGTTTTTTTTATGGCAAAATAAAAATACAAAAATCTTTTTCATAAATGTTGTTCACTTTTTGTTTAACTTTTTTGCACCTTTCGAAAAATTTTGCAATGCTCAGAGAAATCGCATTTCAAATTAAATTTTTATAACCTTTAATACTGATGGCTGTTTTACTTCAAACAAAAATCATTTAAGATTGTTTGAATGCTACCTACCACTTTTTTATTACTTTTACATGCAGTTGTCATACTTTTTTATAGAATACATGCATTTATCTGGAAATTTAATTCTGTAAAAATTGTTTCAACTCTAAAAGTTTTCGTTGTGCTTTGGCATTTGCGTTAAGTAAGGAAAAAGATGGAAGTCAAAATAATTTTGTTATTACCTTTTCTTATCTATCCAATATTTGCAAAAAAAAAAAAAAAAATTAAATCCGTCAACGAATCAAAAAAAAAAATAAATTATATAAATGAGACTATGCATGTAAACATAATTTAAGTATCATGTAATGATATTACCGAATTTGATAAATTTTTATATCCCTCCTAACAAAAGTTAAAGGCATAAGTATATGACTGCCTGTTTCTCAAAAAAACATAAGCGATCGAAATATAGTCGCTCGATTACGCGTCAAGTTGGATTCCTTGATTTTGACACTAAATGTTTACTATCTACCTCATAGATACACTCGATAGGCGACTTACAAGTTTTAGTTTTTTTTTTCATCAAAATATTAAAAAATAAATTCAGTCGAGTACGAGGCTGGCTTGCACACTTAGGGGTCCGTACGTATGTGTTACTTTACGTTGTATGGTTACTCCTAGCTATTTTCGACTTGTTGTTCTTGTTGTCATTTGCTATTGTAAGGCATCTGGGGATACTTACACTGTGCAAATTTCAACTCACTATCTCTCACTGCTCGAGAGTTTTCGTTAAATGTTACTTTACGTTGTAAAGGGAAACCTGGTAGTTTTCAACTTGTTGTTTTTTTTTGGCATTTGTTGTTGTGGAGCATATGTGAATACATATATATTATGCAAATTTCATTCCTCTGTCCCTCACGGTTGGAGAGTAACGGCTAATTGTTACTTTACGTTGTATAGGGACACCTGGTAACCTTCAACTTGTTGTAATTTTTAGCATTTGTTGTAGGGCATATGTAAGTACATGTATTGTGCGAATTTTATCCCTGTGTCTCTCACGGTTCAAAAGTAACGACTAATTGTTACTTTACGTTGCATTGGGACACCTGTAGTTTTTGACTTGTTATAGTTTTTAGAAATTGTTATTGTAGAGCATCTGTCAGTACATACACTGTGCGAATTTCAGCTCTCTATATTTTACGATTCGAGAGTTATAAATTGTTAATTTTCGGTGCATAGGGACACCTGGTAGTTTTTGACTTGTTTTTATTTTTGGTATTAATTGTTGTAGCAGCAAGGTAACGCAAAATCCTGTGAAAATTTCAGCTCTCTAGCTCTTACCGTTTCGAAGAATGGACGCTGTGACAGACGGACGGACGGACGTAGAAGTATTGGTTATAGGGTACCGTTTCACTCCGATGAGTACGGAACCCTAAAAAGGGTATAGTTGATCAGTTGTACACCTAAGACCACAACAAATAAATAACTGCAAAGATTTTTAAAAGTAAGATAAGTAGTTTTTATCTTTTTTTAACTCGTATTTTACTACACGTGCCAGCAAATTGACAATAACTTATTCATTTACAAAGCAAACTTCTGAAAAGTGTGTCCATAGAAAATTTGTTAAAATTTGAAAATCGTGTTAACAAAAGTGTTGGACACATATGTGCATATTTTTGTTAGGTAAAGTGTTTAAATTGCCTCTAGTCTGAAAATAATTCGAAACGGAAAGCCTACAATAATTTAAAAAATAAAAAACTATTGAAAAGGCCGCTGCCAGTGCCTTAATAAAATAAGAGAAAAAAAGCAAAAACAAACCCCAACAAATTTGCCGCAGTTTCTACCACTAGAGCAAAAAGCCTTCAATGGGCGACGGTGCTAGAAACACCGTCTTGGTAGTTAACAGAGTTTATTTTATACGTAGATATATTTGGCAGCCTTAAAATCAGCAATAATTAAAAGTTTAATGGAGAAAAAAAGTATGGACTTAAAACTACAAGTTGATCCCTAATTCAGCTGCATTTAAGCCACCAATCAACCCGTAGCCGTGCAGAAGTCAAATGTATGACCAGGCCCCAATAACTTTTTCTTTCTAATTTTATTTATGAACATACCCACCCCATACCATGCCTACTCAGGAAAACTCCGATACAAAAAATTTCACGTTATTAGAGTCCAACAAAAATGGGTGGAATGAGGTCACCATGGCTCACCGTTTCCTTAAAATTGTATATTTGAATGGTATCAAATGATTTAGTTCTGTCATCGGGCTCAATTCTCCGCTTATAGACATCACAATCTATGCAAAACTGAACAAAAGTTAATAAGGCTTACAGTTTCAGAATTATTCAATCCTCCTGAGACAATAGCTTCTTGTAATAAAATATGACCTTCAATCATACTCTGATTTTCGAAGAAAAATGTAGCTGTATCCCTTTCTACGATTTTTTCAACCGTCAAGTCAAAAAAATTATCACTAAGCTACTTGTTGCCATTTTCAAACTTTTCTATATTTTCTAATACTCCCATGAACACAATGGTCTGTTTGTACATTTGTTATTCTCATTGTGTTCATGGAAATAATGAAATAAGTACTAAGGTTTCATGCATTCTTCTCAGTTCTTGCTAGTCTAGTGATGAGTTGAGTATATTACTTAATAAAATATCGGATGCGTATAGACGTCTAGAAAAGATATTAATATTAAAATATTTGCTTTAATTGTTTGCTGAATAACTTCTAAACCTAATTATAATTTTGATTTGCCATATTATGCAAAATAAATGCGTTAATTCTTTGTTTAATGATTCTTAGCAAATGTATGTCGTTAATGTGTTCATGCAAAACATTTTTTTAAGTTGAGTAAGTAAATTAAATTCCGTTTTATTTGTTTTTTTTTTTTTTTTGTTGTCACAGCCAATTAAATAATAAAACGGATTTCTGTTTTTGTATTCGTTTACCTGCATTAAAATGAATTTATTTCAAATAGTATAAAAAGACGGATAATAATTTTTTAACACAAGCCTGATGCCGAAAAAAAAGTTTTTAGTTTTCAAAAATTTTTTTGTTTTCGAAATTGGTTTCTAATTGTTCAGCCATTATATGTATGTTTTTATACGTTTTTCATTCTGCATATGACAGTTGAAAAAGTTTGTTTAGTTTTTATGTTGTCAGTAACGCAAATGTAATTATAAACCAACAATTACTGCTATAATTCACAATGATATGCATATATTCTGGTGATGTTGTTTTATTAAATATTCACCGTGCCAATGTCTCGTTCAAACCAGTAGTATTAAATAAGAGGGAATATATCAATATTCTTGTCGGAGTCTAGATTTCAATACTTAAATCTGAAAGGATATTACCTAGGTGTGAAAAATTAATATTAAGTAAATTTTTGTACGTTATGATTCAGACAAAATAAAACAACGTGACTGAAAATGTTCAGCTTTTGAAGTGTAGAAGTCCTATTTGTCACATTACAACTAAATATGAAAAGTTTTATTACTAACTTTCTTTTTTCCTACCACCGCTATATCATCAGTATCATCTTCCTCGATTTTACAATCGATATTATGTCATTAGCTTTTGGTACGAGAAAAAAGGCAGTTGCACCAATTTTATTTAGTTTTCTAGTTTTGCGTGGGAACGTCGCACAGTGGACCATTTTACGAGACGGCGGTAAAAAATCTTTAACTTTAGATCAGATTGAAAATTTCACACGCTTTTTTTTTTTTTTGTTTAGCAGGTAAGACCTTTAGCTCAAATTCTTGATAAAGAAATTAGCTGGTAATAAAAAAGTAATGAAGGAATTAAAACACTTTTTCATTTTTTGCCGAATTTTAGTATAAAAATAAGTGTAAAAATTTATCTTAAATACAGTAAAAATTTATTTTAAATACAGTATCTCACTTTTTCATGCAGTTTGTAACTATAGCAATTTTTTACCATAAACATTGCCAGGAAATTCCAACCTTTGGCCCCCGGGGAATTTTTACGCATAACAGGCACAGGGTCCAAGGTTGACTTTTTTGGAATAGCTGGAAAGGAAATATGATTTGTAAAGTAACAAAAATAATATTACCTAATTTATGCTGAGATAGAAAAATTTTCATTAAAAAGTACGCTTTTATTTTAGCTAATTTTTTATTATAATTTTTATTTTAAAATAATAATAATAATTAATTTAGGTCCAAAAATTAAGCTTTTTAAAAAATATTTGCTGTCTTTTTCAGCTGTCTATATGCCAATAATAATTTTTAAATAATTTAAATTTAAGAACTATTATAAATCGAAGAATTTTTGTAAATATTTCTTCCAAATAGCCTGGGTTTTCATTTTCTAGAAGCTCCTTAGCTTCTTCGTCTAACTCGATAAAGGCACTTTTGTATACTGGACATGTATGGATCTGAAGTGAACAACAAAATGGTAATAACGTCTTTATTAAAATGATATCTGGATATTTTTCTTATGTTGTTCTCGCGAAAGAACCTGTAGTCCTTGTTCCTTTTTTTGAGCTTCTTCATATAGATCTCCTATTGCCAGTATACTGTGTTGAATTATTCGTTCCGAATGGTACAAAATTGTATGGACTGTGGAATGCATATATCTCCAAGGCTATTTTGCGGTGTAAAGTACAGCTGTTTTATTGGCGTAATTCCCAAATTTGCATGCATGATATAGCTTCTAATATGATTTTGAATCGCTTTATTAGCTCATGCGAAAAGATACCCAAAAAACTGATTTTACAATATCAGCAAATTTTTGTCCATCCAAAGCGACCTGGTCTCACCAGTTCTTTGCTATGCGCTATGTAAATATCTCACTAAACACGCTCTTGCTAGTAACGTTCGCGTAAGGGGGTCACTTAATATTGCACATCTATCCGTATAAGAAAATATTATTCTTTTTTTCCTTTAATGCTCTTAGAAGGGTCGAGATCACTTGCCAACTCAGTTTACTCTGCAAGACATGAAAGTGGTTCAAAAATCTAGTAGTTTCCCAGTTTTCTCCATTTAAACTAGGAACTGAAGTCTTAGTATTCGTTTTACTATTTTTCTTCCTTGAATACTAATACAATTATTCTCATTCGCGTATGGTAAAAACTAATATTCGGTGCATCACTAACACACTCTCACGTATGTATATGTATGTATATGTACACATCTACTCATAAAAAATTAGGAAAAGGTTTTAAAAAATTGTTTATACATATTAGATATAATGAAAAAAAGCAAAAACTTTATTAAAAACATAGTATATTAAAAAAATTTGCATATTATGAACCACGATATATTATTTTTTCGTTAAATAAAGACTAAAACTTTTTATACATATGATGTCCTGCTCACAACTGCGATTAGCTTTGATATCATAAAAAGAAAATTGTAGAATGGCATAACAATAAGAACGTATTCTAGCAAATATCATTGGATTTCATAATTATCAGGAAGCCGATTAATTAAGAGTTTATAAAAAATATAAAATTTGGCATTTATTATAAACTTAGGTTGGGTTTTTGAGATCGCAGTTAAACTAGATTTAGTTACACTGAAAATAAATATATATTATTATATATGTTATGCTTACCATGGTCCAATTATCAGGTCAATGCATCTCTCCATCTGCAAAAATTGCGTTACGTAATTTGTGAACAGCCCCTTTGTGGGCATTTTTTGGCAGCTCATCTTATAAGACTAAGGGTTTTCACGATGATAGTGCAAATTGTGCAAACAAAGTAAATCTGAACAAAAGTACTCTACATAACAATAACAAAATGTATGTTTTTGTAATTTGCTTTATTTTTCCTCATTTGCACTACAAAAAGCTTTAAGCAAACAGAAGTGTGCAAAAATGCTTAGTTGAAAAAAATAATGTAAACTGCAACAGATGGCTCCAGCAGATGGTGAAGCCGACTAACAATTTTCAGCGGAGTAGACAAAAAACAAGTGGCGGTAGTGAACATTTTAAAGATTTTAAAAAACATATTCACGTGAATTAATAATAAGATTTTTGTTAATACATACATGGAAAGACCATGATTTCATATAAGAAAAGATTAAATCGCGTTCATATTTCAATTTATATGGATACCTTTTTCCAAAAAGAAAATACGATCGACCGCAGCTTAAAACACAAAAAAAGAAAAGAAACGGTGCCCTCATGACTAACCATAATGCCCACTGCAAATTTGTAAATTGCATATTTGCACAGCTACCATTATAACGCTCCCATAATAATCACCCTTATTCTGCGTTACGATCCGAATCGAAAATTTCCCCGTCTGGCAACATTGGTATTCTGCGTTTTCCCGAATCATTTCGATTTTACGTATTCTGCATTACGATCGTAGCTACGTTTTTGCAAGTTACACTAGGCAACAGCCATTTTGTTATTTGGTTCTAGCATACTTTTTCTCATGGATTTGGACCTACTGAACACGAAAATGAATTTTAAAAATTTTTCTGTCGATTGGTTTGCGAGATACAAATTTTTTAATTTTTTTTTTTTAATTTTTTTTTTTTAATTTTTGGAGGTACACTTACTATTTTGAGCATATCTTTAGTCTTCTTTGACCTATTTTATCCTACTACTACTCAAATTAAAGACAATTGAGCCGTCTACAACTTATTCTCAGAAAATTTTCAAATCGGGTTAGTAGTTTTGATGTTGGCGGCTTAAAAAGGTTAAAAAACTGGGTTTTTTTAGTAAAAATGTGGCTGAAAAATTCATATAAAAATTCATATAAAATATAAAACGCGATGTTAACAGCGATTTTAATTTTTTTACGTATAGCTGACACTTTTCCAAAGAAAATAAGCCCTTACTTAACAAAATCTGATGACAAATGGCCGACTTATTATTTTTTTGGTAAACGACCGAAATTCCGCTATTTCACGATTTTTTGATTTTCATTATTTGCACAGCTTACCTACCCAACGCAAACGAATAAATACATTTGAACTTAATTTAAAATAAACAAATTAGTCTTCGTATATTATTTTTTAATTTATTTACAGCACTACATGCTCATACATATTTAAACATAAGGAGACACGGTTATCAATTGCATTTCAAAACTGTCTGTGAAAGTGTAAAGAAGTTAATATTTAGAAAACGCAAGGAAGACAATGAGTAAAAGACTACGTGTGTTCGAGTGTTTGAACGATCCAGACAATTTCTGCAATGTTTGTGGCCAGTTTATAAAAAAAAATCACGCACACAAGTTTACTCCAGCAGTACAATTGCACTATTTGAATTATTTTGGTATTTCACCAAATATCACAGAACCATGGACACCTAAGTCGCTGTGTGATCTTTGCTATATAATCTTAACCAACTGGGCAGCTGGCGGAAGGTAAGAATTTTTATTTAAACACATTATACATAGCGAATATAGTAATTTATTTTAATTTTAGCCGCCATATGAAATTCGATACACCAATGATGTGGAAAAAGCCGCTATGCCATTCCACAGACTGTTATTTTTGCCTCACCACAAACAGTGGGGTAGGAAGATTTTTTAAATGGAACTACGCTCAAGTGGGATCGTTTGCGCTTCCAGTACCACATTCGCATGATGTGCCATATCCAGTGTGCCCTGGTGCATCTCTTCAAAAAGCAGAATCGTCAGAAGAAGAGTCCGAGTCAAATGCAAGCGAATTTGAGCCGGGTGCAAAGCGAAAATTACTGTCACAGGCCGAACTAAACGATTGGGTGCGCGATTTTGGTCTCACTAAGGAGAAATCCGAACTTTTTGCGTCTCGGATGATACAGTGTGGATTTGCGGCTTCAGAAGTGAAAGTATCAGCGTACAGAAACCGTCACAAGGAGTATGCAAAATTTTATACAAAGAAAGACCAAATATGTTTTTGCAGCGACATTTCAGGCTTGTTCCAAGAGCTTCACCAAATTCACAACCCCAACGAATGGAGGTTGTTTATTGACAGCAACAAAGAGAGCTTGAAGGCAGTTCTCTTACATAATGGGAATGAAAAGCCATCTGTTCCTATTGCTCATGCGGTTCATTCAAAGGAGAACTATGAAACTATGGACATTTTGCTGAAATGCATAGAGTATAGGAAATACAATTGGAAAATATGCGCCGACCTTAAAGTTGTGGCCATTCTGTGTGGACTCCAAGGAGGCTATACGCGACATTGCTGTTTTCTGTGCCTTTGGAATAGCCGCGCTGATGATCAGCATTATATAAAAAAAAAATGGCCGGTACGAACGAAACCTGTAGTTGGAGAAGCGAATGTTCAGCGCAAACCACTAATAGAGAACCGTGAAAATATAATACTTCCGCCGCTGCACATAAAATTGGGTTTGATTAAAAATTTTGCCAAAAAATTAGACAAAGAAGGTGAAGCTTTTGCCTATTTACGGTCAATTTTCCCTTACCTTTCGCTGGCAAAAATTAAAGAAGGAGTCTTCGCAGGACCCGAGATAAAAAAAATTTTGAAAGATGAAAAATTCCCAAAGCTGTTATCACCCATCGAAGCCGCAGCATGGAATTCCTTCAGGCTTGTTGTGGAAAACTTTTTAGGAAACAACAAAAGCCCGAATTATAAGGACATAGTTGAGGATCTGGTAAAGAACTATGAAGCCATGGGAGTGCACATGTCACTTAAAATACACTTTCTGCATTCTCATTTGGATTTTTTCCCTGAGAATTTAGGAGACGTGAGCGACGAACACGGCGAGCGCTTTCATCAGGAATTGAAGGCTATGGAACGACGCTATCAGGGCATCTATGACACGGCTATGATGGGTGACTATATTTGGACCCTAATACGTGAGACCGATTGCAGCGAATACAAAAAACAAAGAAGAAGTCAGCAGTTTTTCCACATGGCATAAAATGTACACTTATATCTTTGTTTTTACTCATTTTTTTTGTGCGTTGATTTGCTTAATTTAATTAGTTAGTTTAATTTCGTTAGTTTAGCTAATTGTGCGATACATTGAGCATGTAGTGCTGTAAATAAATTAAAAAATAATATACGAAGACTAATTTGTTTATTTTAAATTAAGTTCAAATGTATTTATTCGTTTGCGTTGGGTAGGTAAGCTGTGCAAATAATGAAAATCAAAAAATCGTGAAATAGCGGAATTTCGGTCGTTTACCAAAAAAATAATAAGTCGGCCATTTGTCATCAGATTTTGTTAAGTAAGGGCTTATTTTCTTTGGAAAAGTGTCAGCTATACGTAAAAAAATTAAAATCGCTGTTAACATCGCGTTTTATATTTTATATGAATTTTTATATGAATTTTTCAGCCACATTTTTACTAAAAAAACCCAGTTTTTTAACCTTTTTAAGCCGCCAACATCAAAACTACTAACCCGATTTGAAAATTTTCTGAGAATAAGTTGTAGACGGCTCAATTGTCTTTAATTTGAGTAGTAGTAGGATAAAATAGGTCAAAGAAGACTAAAGATATGCTCAAAATAGTAAGTGTACCTCCAAAAATTAAAAAAAAAAATTAAAAAATTTGTATCTCGCAAACCAATCGACAGAAAAATTTTTAAAATTCATTTTCGTGTTCAGTAGGTCCAAATCCATGAGAAAAAGTATGCTAGAAACAAATAACAGACAAAAGTTTGTTATTTGTGACCTAGTGTTATTTATTTACTGATGGAAAATTCAAATATGAACTAAATTGTTTATTTGTTTAAATTGTCGGCATCTAGACAGCTGAAAAATACAACAAATATTTTTTGAAAAGGTTCATTTTTGGACCTGAATTAATACTGATGGAAAATTTTTCGATTTTTGTTTTTTTTTAGTTTAAAAAAGTGTGAAATTAAATAAAATGTAAGTATAAATGCTATACATTTATTTTTTAATAGCTTTTTTCCCAATTTGGAAGCTTTATATAATTTATTGCAGGTCAAAAAACACAACCTGAAATACAATATGAAATGCTGGCAAATTTAATGGCCACAAAAAATATATAAAATTAAATTAATTATTTCAAATTTACTTAAAATAAATATCTTACAATTTATCACTCATAACGAATGGATTGCAACTGTCTCTCAAGTTCCGCCTTTCAATCCTTGATTCTGCATTGTGGGGCATGGCGTTCTCTTCTTCTAACAACAACGCCGCTATTATCGTTTCCATTTCTTCACGAAATAATAATAAATTTTATTTTTCTTTTGCTTTAATATGTAGAAAATGGAAATAATACCTCCGCACCGACAAGATTTTTCACACGGGAATAGTTTGGCCACAAATACCGCTTATTTATATTCTGGTGTTTTTTTATTCTTCTTTCTGCACTGCACTGATTAGTTTATTTAAATATATTATCACAATAATCAGTTTTCATTAATTTATCACTATTTTTCCACTATATATTACCTTTTACAATTTTCACAATTTCAATATTTAAAAAATGGCTCTTTTTTTCTTTCTGTATAATACGTTTCATAGCAAAAGCAGCTCTTTTAAATATACCCTACTCTTCTCCTTTTTCTTTCGATTAGGTTTTTTTGCAGAATAACATTTTTCGATTCGAGTGTAACGGAATAAGGGAACGTTATCGAAACGCAGATTAAGGATGAATAGCACGGTACTGCAATAAAAAACTTGGTGACTAACTTAGCGCGGGGTAAAGATGTTGTTGAGTGCATTATAAACTGGGTCATAAAATCACAAACTACCCTTAGACCCTGAAGTAATTTTTAAAAACAGTTTTCAAAGATTCTCGGTAACTTATCGAACCATACTTCAGTAATGTTCAGCACGCTTTTAATTGTTTATGAGTTATGAAAGAAAATTAACCACCGCTTAGAACTATGAACAGTTTTGCAAACATTTTCAATTGTGTCAGTACTCTGTTTATTGATAAAATTATCTTCCAGGTCCACAATGTCACTCGACATTGCTCGCTCGCTTAATTACATTTTTTTTTGCTTCTAATTACATGCCAGTCAATAACAACAATTTTTGTTGATTCCAGTGCTTTTCTGTAAGCGAACGATGTCGGGTGATATTGTGGGTCTAGCACTATATTTCTGTTCACACATATAAAACTTAATTAGGGCAATAGCCCCTGGCCAGCGACCCTATTCTATAACTCGCTAAAATTAGAGACATCGCTAAAAAAAATCTTTAAACTGAATTAAGGGCTTCTTAGCGATTAATTCACTTTCAAAAACTTTTGTGGGCGAGAATTGAATTTTAGCGCTATTGCTAAAATTTTAGCTTATTGTTCCAAGAAAATCAAGTTTTTAGCCACAAATATATTTTTAAGCTAAAAAATTTATTTAAAAAAAAAAAAAAAAATTAGGATTGTAGCAACGGCGCGCCTTTTGTTGAAAATTTGACCCCATAATTTTTTTCGGTCTAAATTTTTTTTCACTCATTCTGTTTGGGATTTCATTCTGACCAATCTGTAGAAGTTTCTCATCGATATAATTAAAATTACAGTTTAGGCAATATGATTTCCAAAAAATTTCGGTTTCGCAACACTGTGCGGCGCTAAAATTCAAATTTCTATCACAAAAGCTTATGCAAGTACGATAGTCGCTAAAACTCACTAGTTGAGCTTAGAGATTTTTTGCGATGTCTCTAATTTTAGGTAGTTGCAGAATAGGATCGCAGGTGAGAAAAAAAACATGTCTAGGTTTTAGTTTTCAAAATTTCAAACAGTGTTTAAACGAGGGAATTAAAAACGTATTTGCGATTTGTAAGAGCTTCTCAGTTGCCATTGTAAATCATTTTCGCTCCCTAAAGTATGCCAAAGTATCTAAAAGCTCACATTTTGCAGCCCGGATTTTTAAATTTACTTCATATTTAAAATAATTTTGTATCAATTGAGCAATAGATACCTTGTTGAAACTTTAATTAAATACTTTACAAATATTACTGGTATTATTCATGATCTAGTAGCTTTATATTTAAATGTTAAACAATTGTGAAAATTTTCAGTTAGTCCGTATTTAAACATGCAATAAATATAACAACATTTATTTTTTTTTACCCTCACAAATTTATGCGTTCAACTTAACTTACTGAGTTTTTAAATAAAATATTACTCTCAAAAATGGCACGATTGGGATATATATGTTGCATAGTGTAGTTATTTATTATATAGTTACACTTAGCTGTTAAATAACACAGTTAAAAAATTATGGTTGAGGAACCCATAAATATTTGAGGTAATAATTTTACTGATATATTGCATAATGTAATTATGTATTACGTAGTTACACTTAGCCATATAATATGGTAAGTAATTTGTTTTTTTTTTTTTTTGGTGTTGACCTTGCATTACTTAAATAAATAGAGAAGTAAATAAGTATAAAAAAATAAAACTTTAAGAGAGTTGTTACTTCATCTAAAACTTAAGTTGAAGTTATAAATATGATTCAACTGTCTGTGGCAAAAAAAGGAGAATTGCTAGTTCTAGCGCTCTTATCAATAGTTGAAGAAAAAACTATGTATACCCAGATTTATAGCGAATAGAGACAAAAAATTTTGTTTTTACAGACAACCCCCACAACCAGCGTATTGTTTGTGAGGCGGACACCCCAAAGAAACTCTTCGGCTGAACAACTTGATATTTGGTATAGGTAAACGTGAATATGTGACCCAAATAATTTTTTACTTTTAAGATGTTTGTTGCCACTTTTGATATGTAATTTTTAAAAATATGTTTTTGATATGTAAACTCAAAAAAAAAAAAAAATTCTTTTTCCATGGGTTATATGGAAATCGTCTAACCTTGCAAAAAATTAAAATGAAAATTCATCTACAAAATCGGTGATGTTTATTATAAATTTATTAACTCCGACATGTTTTATAGTAAAATTCTATTCTGAGAAAGTAAAAATCGAACTAAAGCATTTTAGAAGCTGTGATTTACTATCCTACTGAATCGTACGATCTGTTAAAATTGACATGTGTGTTCAAAAAGTGTGGTAGTCTGGGGTAAAGGTATGTGTATATGTAAAAGACTTCCTGACAACACTGTCTGATTTGGTAATCTTTTGAAAAATTTCAAAAAGGAGCCTTTTCTATATCATCGGAGTTGCCTTTTTGAAGTTGTTGGCAAATGTATTATAGTGTGGCCGTTTTGAGTGACTTTTTAAAGGAGGACAGAATTGTATTAGATGAATTGTACGATTGTAACACGGCTTTAAACAAGGAACAATCAAGGTTATGTCATGTTGAACAAGTCAAAACTATAAAATATTGTTTAAGGGTTATCCCTCAACTAAATCGCTTATGTCATCCGTATCCAATATAAAAAAATAATATTTTAACTCCCTAATTTAAATTTTGAATTTTATTAAAGCGATAAAAATTAAGAAATGTTTGCTGGGTTGTTGGAAATATAAGGCTTCTATTCTCTTTTTTATAGTTTTTAAAGAAATTTTTAAAAACCTTATAATACATCGTTGCCAATCAGGGTGAATATAATCAACAAATTCTTTTATGCGCTGTACTTTTTATGCAAATTAATATACACATACTTGAAGTAAGTTTATTTAGTACATACACATACTCGTATACAGATATAGTCGTAAAAGTAAAGCACACTTCAGAGCATATAAATATCTTCATGTGACTTTATTTACACCTGCCACAATATAAACGGCCTAATATATGTTTTAAAATACATAACCTAAGCCTTTTCCCAAACACCCAAAGAAATTAAATCCTTTAGCTTTAACTCCGTAAAATCAAATTACAAAACTACTCAAAACTGTGATTTCAAAGAAGTATATATTTTTTGTATTAATATCTACTTTGAGCGTGTTCTTGGTTTAAATCTATCAATTTCTTTATAATAGAGAAAGAAAATGAATAAGACACATCAACTAATACGCATTTGCATAATAAATCTATTTTCAATGGATTTTCATTGCTTTTTAACACATTTCATGTCATATGAATGAGCAGATGAGAAAAGTTGAAGAAAAGACTTAAATGAAGAAAAATTTAATAGAGCCAAAAAAAAAAAAGAGTAAAAATATATATTTGCTAGCACAGCTTTCAATGACGTGCCTTAGAGTTGTTAGTTTTCTCAACCACTGTTAATTTGTGGGAGTTGGTGGAGCCTTTACGAGGATATAGTGTATAATGACGTGGCTGTATTTAGTGACACTTCCCTGAGTTGATCTTGACACAAACAATTATTTAGTGTAGCAACGACATTCTATTTCTGTTTTCATTTTCTTTTTATATTTTTATTTTGAACAACTGGTAGTTTAGCTTTTAAAATCATTTTTTCAATAATTTTTGAAAGTTAATAATCAATTGGTATAAATTAAACATGAAATTAAACTGCGTAGTCGGTTCTGCTATCAGCTCATACTCAACAAAGAGCCGATGTATGGGAAATGAAGTCTGCTCAATATATTATAAAATAGAATACTTGATTGCTTAATTGAGGTAAAATCAGTTCAATAAATTGTGTAATTGTAAAAGCTTAAATTTAAACACCGGTATTCATAAAAAATAAAACGTTGCTCAAACACATTTAAAAAAAAATTTATATGAAAAATTTTTCGTAAAAAATATTTCAACAATGTTTTATTTTTTATAAATACCGGTGAAAGTACCTAGATTTAACATAGTTTGGGTTCGTGTCTTTATTAAGTGTAAGATATCTCATTTTAAAAAAGATCTGTCAAACAAAGCATTTCGTACTGATATGCACACTGGTTGTTGAATTAGTTAAACTTAAAAATCTAGCATGATCTAAATGATCTTTATGAGCGAGTGATGGTATTTTTTGAAGAATCATAGTGAGTAATTATTAACGGGTAGAAGGAGCAAATCCAAACAACAATAAAATAAAAAAATATGGATTTTTTCTTTATTAATTTAATCAGTGAGACAAACAGTAAGATATATGTATACATATTTAAAATAAAGTTTTGAATAAAGGGCAGCAAGATATTAGCTAAATTAAATAACATTTAAACTAAATTTATATACCATGTTTACCATATTTACTATTTATATAATAACAATAACAAAATGCAACTGATGCACTTTTCGTTTTTACAGAAAATTATGCATTTATTTTGCTTATATCAAATGTTATGAAGCTAACAAAAATTTTCATACCCGAGTTAGTTAACTTTGACAGCCAGTAAGTCACTATGTCTTAAGCTTTGTCTAGACGGTTGTAAGATCTTACAATACTGTCAGAAGATGTATAGAATATTTTAAGCAATCGTGAGAACTTACAATTTCTTCCTGATAGGTGGCAGACCACCTACCTAACAATTAATTGTCACTTAACTGTCAATCGTCTGAACACTTTGCCATCATCATTTCTAGTACATTGTCAGGCATTGGCATATTATAAGATGCATAAATTCTCAACACCTTACAATGGCGTCATTGTCAGAGTATTGACAAAGAATATTAAAGAAAAATGTGTGTGTACGAAAGGGAGATAAAACACAAGAAAATAGTAAAAATGTGAGTACGAGCGGTAAGAAATTGCAGAAAAGAGAATAAAAAAAATTAAAAACATAGTTATTGAGCGAGAAAAATAAAGAATGAATAATGGCATATGTGTGTGTGTGTATTTTGATAAAGACAACAATTGGCTGGTAATTTTTGATACGTAGAAAATGTTACATCCGTGTAAGCTGACAATTTTCGTTGGTAGCTAAATTTATTGTCAGGCAATTATCTGGCAACGAAATTGTAAGATTTTCTTGCAATTGTCTGAACTGACAATTTTCTTAACGCTAATAATTTTGTATTTCTAGTAGATTGCCAGCATGTTGTTAGATCTTACAATATTTTAAGATCTGACAATCGTCTAGACAAAGCTTTACTACGGAGTGGTTTAAATTTAGTACTTTCAAAGACAAGGTTCTTGTCCACGATTGGTTTATGCATTACTACATGATCAAATCGTAAGTTTCAAAGATACAGATTTCTTACCCTCAGCTATACTGCTTTAATCTGTTTCTTTTTATAATTTCCAATACCTTAAGCACACTTTCGTATCTACGGACTTGATTTAGTTTAATCTACGAGAGCGAATAGATAATAGAATGCCCAAAATTGTATGTATATAAATCTTGTCCATAGAAGCAGCACTACAAAAAAGAATACACAAAAATTCACTTTTTCATAAGACTCATTGCCATTCGTCGTCACAAAAAGACATGTACATATATACAGAAACCAGAAGAAGAAATGCCTCCCCCTAGCATTGTTGCCCCTTGAACGTTGTTTTATCAAAAATTGAAAGGCACTTTTGTAGTGTAAGTATTTTCATGATGAGTTTCTGCAGACAGTATCTGCACTTATTTCACATGGAACATAATGAGGTCTCCTTAAGCGATTGCTTTCGATGAAAACTTTGTATGCGTACTGAACAAGTTGACATTTGATATATCGCTTGCTTGTAAAGGTTTACGCAATGTCGAAAACCTTGACTGGCTAAAAGTTTTGCAAATAAAAATTTCTTCATTAAAATTGTTTAATATACAATGCAAATTACATAAGAAAGTACAGAAGAAAAAAATTATGTACATTATAAATTAACTTTTAAGTAAACAAATTCAAAGCTCAAGATAGTGGGTATGTGTACAAAAATAATTACTTCTTATTTCTTATTTAAATGAAAATTATTATTAACAGCAAACTCGCATACAGTTTTAACTTAAAGTTTGTTCCTCGTGCCGGTATCCTGTGTACTCCACCAGGTATATACATAATAAATATGAAAATGATTGTATTTGTTTTTATGATAATGAATGATATTGTTGTTGGTGGCACTTACTTGATGTAATTTCATTACATCTACATGTATACAACACGATAAACAAAACAAAAACTTTAAGAAAACAAAGTTGTATAATTGAATTTTTATTATAACTTAAAAAATAAAGTACGCAAGATGCTGAAAAAAGTGAAATAAAAGGGCAAAAAATCTTTCTCGTTAACTGAGTTCTTACTGACATTTTAAATGGGTGAATCATAAAATTTATAGCAAACAACCAAATGAAAACAATAGCAAGCAGGTGCTGGAGGAGCCAGCTCGAAATGGCGGAAAATTAAAACATTATGTGGAACGCGCAAATTAAAGTTAAGTGAAATTGAAAAAGTTTCATGATTTAAAAACATAAACTAAATTTATGCAAACTCTTTTGTAGCAGAGCATAATAAACTGTTTACAATAATAGCATCTCGTGCTTTTTAAACAAAACAAAAAACAAATATAATAAGAAAATAAAATAAAAATTTGAAAACATAGATAGCGTCATATAAATTTCATAAAAGACCTAAGTTTGCTCAATGTAGCAAATTTTGTTAACACCAGTAGGAGATTCTACTTTATGTCCTGTATATCACTTGTATTTCCATGACGACATTTATATTCATAAATTTACCTTGACAAATAAACTAATAAAGCGTAGAAAGGGACTGAAAGATGTAAGCAAGGGGCTTAACACTTTATTGAAAAGGACGTTCCTTTTAGTTGAGCGACTGTCAAATTTTGCGGAAATGAGTTACTTGATATGTTGCATCATTAGTAGCCAAAAATTTTTTAAACTTAAAGGTTACTTGAAATCATATGACGAGAAAAAGGAAGCAACATCAAGATAATAATATTAGCATTTTGAACGGCGCATTATCTTCAATACTTCAAAGGCATTAATTTAACTTTAACTTAATAGTCGAACTTTTTGGATTTACAATTATTAATACAAAAAAGCTGTGCACGATGCAAACTCTGCAGTTGTTTTCATCACTACAATAATAACAAACACAAAACTCAGTTGGAATTAAGCTTGATGCTGGTGAAGGAATATAAAATATATGTGACGCGCAAAAAAAGAAAGGGACCTAATAGCGGATTTACATTTACTCACATCTTTGAGATGTGTGTTGAAGATGTTGAAAATTGTAAAAAGCTGTTTATAGCCTTTTTACCCTGACTCACGTCTACGTGAAACGTATGGAAGATGTTGAAAATGTGAAACAGTCGTTTACATTGACAACATCTTTCATCTTTAATTTTTTAGCTGTCAAAAAAAAGACGCAAAATTTTTGTGAAAAATAAAAAAAAATTGTATAATGGACTTGGAGGAGGTATTAGCCATTGGATTAGCTGTTAATTTGCAAGAACAAAACCTAATCATAATGCAGTGCGTTGAAATATTGGAGGCCATCATGGAAGATGATGATGAAGAAGAATTTTTGGTGGACATTGGTATGACCCTTCCTCGAAAGGTTTGGATGTTTGTAAGTAAAAATATTATTAATTATGTTTATTTTCTTATATAAGAAATATAAATTATATTTTTAGAATCGCTATGGAACATTTTGGGAAAAAGATGTCGTAAATAATGATGATGAATTTTTCAAAGAAAACTTTCGGGTCAAACGACATTTTTCATTATTGGTGGAGAAGCTCTCAATTCTGAAAAAAACGACACAAACTTCAGCAGGTCAAGCAGTATGTTTTCCATTTCCACTGACCAAACCATGCGAACACCATTTTTCTTTTCCACTGCAATTAAAATGAATTTATTTATATTTAATAAAAAATTATAGCAAAATACTTACATTTTCCGCTCATTTCTTTATGCTACATTTGCTTTGTTTATTTTCTGAAATGTTATTTTGCTAGTGATGGTACAAAAGCAATCGATTTTCTGCCATTTTTTTAGTGATGGCACTGAAAAAATCGAAAGATGTAAGATGGAACAAAATGAAAAAGGATCATCTTCTGCTGATGTAGAAAGATGTAGAATTTTCGCCCTGTATAATTCTTATGGGGAAGATGTAACATCTTTGCAAATTGATGAAAGATGTAAGATGTGTGTCAGTGTAAAAAGGCTATTACATTACATTTTCAACATCTTTCATCTGTCAAATATTATTTCACGTGTTTGAGCAAACTAAAAAACATTACACACTCAAACTAAAAAACATTATTTTAGTCTTTTTTACTAAAAATAAAAGTATTGCATTACTAATTTTATATTATGTTTAATTTAATTAAAATTTAATTACATTGTTTGTTCACGCTCATTGTAAAAATTTTTGACACTTGTATATTTTCTAGTGATGATATGAATTTTTATCATTTTTTTAACTTCCTTTTAGTGATAACATTAATATAATCGAAAGATGTTGAATACGGCGAAATGAGAAATGAACATCTTGTAAAGATGTTGAGAGATGTTGAGTTTTTTTCATATAGAATTTGTATAGGAAGATGTTAACTTCTTGCCAAAATGATGAAAGATGTAAGATGTGAGTAAGTGTAAAAAGCCTATAAGGGTAAAACCGGTTTTGTTCAGGAGATCCATTTTAAAGATTTAAATATGTATGTGTATCTTTGGTGTACCATCACTTTCATAAAACGCGCATATCTCTGGGAGGGAACATTTTTCGGGCATGGGATCTCTCTCATTCGATAGTCAGATGTTGTTTACATCAAATAAAGTAGTGAAAATTTATTATTTTTTTTACCCTTAGGTCTCTGTCTCTATGCGCTGTCACATATTCCAATCCACAGAAAAACCCAGTAATAACACTGAAAGTTTATCAATAATTTAAATATAGCTAGTCAGTAATGAAGCTTTCACGATGTAGGATGGATATGGATAGCAGCTTAAAAACAATATGTCATTTATTTTTGATTTGAGCGCGAAGCAATTGGGGTACACACTACCATTGTGAAGGCTATGAAACAGCCATGGTATGTTCCAGAGCTAATAAGCCTTCAGCTTTGCTTTTGAAGGGAAAAACAAACATACGGTTTTTAAAGAAAATATTTTGGAATAAAGAAAATGCAAGTTAATTTAATTAGATTTCGTGACAAAGCCTTTATTAAAAGCGAAAAGTATTTTATCAAATACTTCTTCCATGCTTATCTTATGATTTGGTTATTTCTAATTTTATCAACCTGTAGTTAATTGACACTTTCGGGAAATCACCGAACTAGAGCAACGTAGATATTAAATATTTCCCTATGATCAGGGCTAAACGGTTTATAACTGTCATATAATATATATCGATAACCACCTATCTGTGTTTGTAGGCATTACATTAATTAAATTATACACTTAACAAACGATTCAACTTTAGTTTCACATAAACTCTAGAACTGGACTCAAAATATCTTAAAAATTTAACTTAATTATTTATTTGCAATGAACTTAATTATTTATTCGCTATAAGAGCCAATTGAAATTTATTACTTTAGGTCTAAAAAATAGACCTTATTTGCTTTATGAGTCAAAGAGCTCCAAAAATAGACCTTACAAATGTTTTCTGTTTTTTTTCAGCAGTCCATATGACCCAACATTTCATTGATGCTAATCCCCTCATTAATAGACTCGAAAAATCTCAAAAAGAATGTTTGAAATTCAACTACTTATTCCGAAATTCCCATAAAAAACATTAGAACATGTAGATTCTCATAAACGGCTAAACAAAAGACAGTGAACTCTAATAAGGTATATTTTTAGACCTAAAATAATACTTATCAATGGGATCTTAAAGCAAATAAATAATTACGTTCATTTTTGAATATTCAATAAACTTTTACTTTTTGATACTTTCAAAAGTACTCATTGTATAGAAGTTTTTAAGAAAAGTAAAAGTCTTGCAAGACAAAAAACTGTTTTCTGCATTAAAAGCTTGTTTGAACTTTACGGACTTTCATTTTGTTCATAGGAATTTTGGAACAAGTAGTTGAGTCTCCAACATTCGTTTAGCATTTTTCGAAATTACTGGTCATTGGAATAGCATCAGTGAAATGTAGGCGGCGTATACACAGCTGAAAAAGACAGAAAATATTAATAAGGTATATTTTTAGACCTAAAATAATGTATTTAAAATACTGTTGTAGTAAATTTTCCCTAGAGTAAAACAAACCTATTTTTTTAATCTGCAGACAACTGGCAAGATTAAATCTGTGATAAAAATTTAGGTAAAGTTCTTTATAGCTCTTGTATGAGACTATAAAACGTGTAGAATGAATAATTAAATGTATACTTTTATTGCTCTTCATATTTGTTATCATTACTTTATATGTGCCAAAAAAAAAAATCCATTTTCTTCTAGGTGGTATTAATTTCTACGCGCCTAAAGATGCTCACAGTTTATGCATCTAGTAATGGTAGGTATGTATTTCAAGTTGTAGCAATATTGATAGAAAATGTTATTGAAAACAAACTGCTTTAATTGAGTTTAATTTCTAGACAATAGAAACATTATAACAATAGAGCATTGCTAAAAGTCATGATCTTAATTCACCGGCCATGTGCCAAATATTCTTGTCGAAAAGTAAATAATAATTGATTATTTTGAAGCTATCAGTTATTGCCGGAGTATAGTTATTTATATTTAGAAGAAATGAATTCCGCGATAAAGAACTGGTCTCAATTCAGTGTTGTCAGATAAGCGGCGATGGTCGATGTCCGTCTGTCTCTTTTCTCGAAAACCTGTTGATTTAGAAAGTCGTTTGCTGCGCTTGTCTATCACAATATCGTATCATGTGATTGGTGCTGATATTCAGCAGTTTCGGCTACGAATAGCTGACATCAAGTAGCGGCCTGATCCCAAATATATTGTTAAAAAAGTAAGTACAGGGTGGTGTGCATTATGGTGTTTTCACTTTGCGTATGGTTGGTTTAATTGTGCAAATTCGCAACTTATTATATCAACATTAAAACAGTTTGAAAAATGTAATGGAACCATATTTCTTAGAGAACTTGTTCATCTTTTATATTTTTCATCATAATAATGTCCCAAAGCACACTTTTAAGGTAGTAAAGGGTTGACTTTGGATCAAAGTATTTTTGTATTCCACTAGTCCTTGTGAACTGGCGAACTGAATTTAATCGAAAACTTATGGGCAATTACAAAAAAATTACAGGGACAAAAATGTTCGAAGAAGTGATGAACTGCTTGAGCTGGGACAGAACATCTCAACAGAAGTTTAAAAAAATGCTTCCCTAAGATTATTACAAATGTTATTATTGAAATGATTTGTTTTCATTCTTAATTCATGATGGATTGTGGCTTTACTGCCCCTGAGTATTTGTTTTAATTTAGCTAAAATAAATTATTCATTAATATTAACAAATATATTGATAGTGAAATTGCTTTTAATTACAGCCCGTGTGAAGAAGCAAAAAAGGTAAAGTTCTGACAAAGCGATAAAAATTTGATAATTTTTACGGCAATTTGGATATTGTCGATATATAACACTCTGAAACAATTTTCTAATCAAAAATTCTAGCAGTTAAAGAGCAACAACTCAAATAAAAACCCGGCTTATGAAGAGATGAAATCCAAAAAGTTTGTATTTAATGTACAAAATATTAGTATTTCGTTTCATTAAATATATGATTAAATTTACTAAGAAATCGATATAAATTTAAAAATATACACATGTTATTTACTCCAAGAATTGTCCCTGAAATGTAGTATAAAATTTTTCACATATTCCAATACCAAAAAAGTATTTCTAGCAGTTAAATAAAGTTATTTATCGAACAATACAAATTAACCCTCATACCTTCCTCAAAATATGTCACGTTAAAGCTCTTCGGGTGAAAAGTCACCCATCATGATTTTTTATGAAAGTATACACATTTTTTGGTTTTATGTAATGTCTTTTTATTTAATTTTTTTCAAACAAAGTTTAATAAAATAATAATCAATAAGAAAACAATAACTTCTAAGCTTCTGGCTTATTTAATCCATTAAATTCATTCGGATATATGTAGTAAATATATGCCTACGTTTATACTTATGTACATATTTTTAGTTTTTTTATATTAGAAGGAACTAATTTTTTTTCATTGCAATATTCTCATGCAAAATATGGATTTTGGTGTTGTCCACAAATAAATTTTTGGCAGGAGGTACAGACCGAATAGGCTTTTCTATAATTTTTGGGGGACCCTGAATTAATTTTTCTTTTTTTTTCCACATGATGATGTAGATGATTCCTGGTCTAATTGACGTATAGTGTTTAGTATCGTTATTGCTGAATCTGATCTCGGTAAATAAGTTCTTCGTTGGATTTCTGGTTTCACTAAAGCCATTGCCAGTTCGTGAAGAAACAACCTTCTTTTGTGCAGTATTCCCTTATTTCAGTTATTGTTCATTTCCTGCCACAAAATGTACGCATTAACTTTGTTGTCTTTAGACGATATGAAACTGCTTGCTTGGATGGGAATATCTAACTTTTCTTCATCACTTTCGTCGCTGGAAAAATATGATATTTCTTCAACCAACATTTTGGAACTATAATCTTCCGAATCTACAGCAGAATCTTCTGGTACATCACTTTCTTCCCAATTAGACATTATATGATCAATTTCAGCATTAAGCAAATGCTAAAAATTAATTTTATCAGATTTATTTTCTTCAATAATAATTTTATTTACCGTTCTGCTTGTAGACATTTTCGATATTTTCTTTCAAATCACGCTGTGTACATGTAATAAAATATACGTCAAGAATATTTATTTTCAAATGACACGCTATCAGGGTAATAACATTATTTTTAAGATCATAAAAGTTTGTTTACAGTCGAGCTGTGCTGCCAGATATACTTTATTTTTCTGATGAAGGTTACCAACGAATGTTAATTTCATACAATACTCAAACATTTTCCTTATTGGGTGAAATTTCACCCTAGGGACTTTTGCGTAATCCTTGTAATAGCTTCGAAATGATTAAGTATGTGAAAAAAAATTTTGTGGTTTTTTTATGAAAAATATCAATTTAAAAGTTTAGAAAAAGCTTTCATTTCGATGCGATAAAATTTTCAAGAGATATACAATTTTGAATCTTAAAATGGGTGAAATTTCACCCGAAGAACGTATGAGGGTTAAAACTTGGTGCAATAAAATTTTGAATTACGTCTATTAAATCATTGTATCATTCGTCAAAATCGAATTTAGTTTTCAATAAACACGTTACAAAACTTGTAACTAAATTTACGAATTTCCTTATAGAACCAAATTTAACATAAATGCATTTAATCCATTTGATTTCGTGTTTAAATGTAATACATAATTACTTATGTGTATCTCTTACGAGGGACAAATTCAAGGGGACACTTACAATGAGCTAATTTTAAAAACACTTAAATACTTCGATATAAAAAAAAACCTTTGGAATTTCGTCATTCCAAGCCAATACATTGAAAGCTAAATATCTTAAATCCTTATACATGCAAAAATTGCAGTATTAATTTTTTGTATGTTAAAACTCTCGAAAATTTAAATCTTTTTTGCTTACGGGGTAAAACTTAACCCGCTATTTATATTCATTTAACGAATCATTTCACTTTCATGCTACTGCCAGACTACAATTAAGCTTTAATTAGTATTTAAAATGACAAAAAAAGCTGGAATAACAATATTTATATTTATCGGTTAGTATGCTGTCATTACTTCAGGCTCATTACACTTAAATAGAAGTAAAAATGATAGAATTCAACTAACAAACATACAGCACAAAAAAAAAATAATTGCCTAAATAATAACGGGTTATCAATTTCATGGTTTCAAAAATATTAGACTAGAATTCGATATCTGTCAAACTTAGTAGTTAAACCAATTTTTTTCTTCTCAGTTGAAAGTCTGGCATTGACGAAAATGGATCGCTTAACTATCACACAACCCATAAATATTATCAAAACACACTACCAAAATGGATGGTGATTCTGCCACAGCCCCATATCGTGCTTTAAGAGGAGATTATGGTTTACATAATCGTTCAACTACGCCTGCAATTGGCAAAATTGTGAAGAAATTTTAAGACTAGAGCAGTTACAAATATTGTAATTCCTGTGTATCAACGTTTTGCTCGTTCCGCTGAAAATATCGCTGCTGTAAGTGAAAGTGTGGCCGAAGACCAGAATGTGGCGATTCCTCGTCGTTCTCAGGAATCAGGACTGTCTTACGACATATTATGGCATATTTTGCATTTAAATTACATATACCCATCTAAAGTCCAGCGCACACACTAACTGAAGCCAGCTAACCATTCACAATGTCGCAGATACGAGGAATGGGTGCTTGAATAACAGGCGGTGGACGGCGATTCTTCGAACAAAATTTTCTTCAGCGATGAAGCATATTTCTCACTCGGTGGGTATGTTAATAAACAAAGTTATGGTATTTGGGGTTCTGAGAATCCTCAGTTAATTGAAGAGAGGACATTACATACAGAGTCAAAAAGTCAAAAAAAAGTCAAAAAAGTCACTGTGTGGTGCACTCTTTGGTCCGAAATTGTAATTGGACCTGACTTCTTCGAAGACAACGAAGTGAACGACTGTCACCGTCAATTCGGAGCATTGTAGTCATATGATAAACGACTTCTTTTGCCTGCTATTGAAGAATACGATTTGCAGAATATGTGGTTTCAACGAGACGGTACCACATTCCACACAAATCGAGCGAATATGGCTTTATTTCAATTGACATTTGCTGGCCGCGTAATTTCCCGTCGTGGCCATATCAACTGGCCACCAAGATCATGCGATTTGACACCATTAGACTTTTTTGTGGAGCTAGGCGAAAGACCGTTTTTTATGCATTTACTTTTAAAACCGCAAAATGGATAACCCGTTACATAAATAATAAGTTTGTAAGACAAGATATTACAAACAGAACTTTAAGCAATACAAACAGTTAGTTAAGAAAACTGAATCATTTGAGGAATGGCCTAAATAGAATATTTTTACAATTATAATGAACTAAGCGACCGAAAAAATTTTCGGTGTCCCCTAGCTCTCATTTATTGTGATAACTTAAAATGATTCATACAGCGTAGACTAGATTTATTTATTTTCCCCATTACAAAACTAGGCGTTGCACAGATTGTATAGTTAAAAAATTTGAAAATTAAAAAACAAAATACTATTCCGATGTTGAGGGCGTAAACCAAATTTTAGGAGTAAACGTGACAAATTGATGTACTCAGCTGTAGCAATAACCCTCATTTGATGTCTTCAAATGTAAGTAGATTTTTTTCTCACAATGTAGCTCTACGTTTAAGTATCTGCTATTTTATTGAGGAGGTTGCTTGAATGCACCATGAGACATATAGCATATATAGGGGCCATTTGTAGATCCTTTAAAGTCTTTAGAAACTACTCTGATGTTATGAATGGAATAACTTTTGACTTTTCTGGTGATTTCCGTCGAGAAAAGTCTGACGTTAACAAAAGTACGCTAGCAAGTATCACCAAAATATCCTTGAAATCCTCTTCTCTATAAACTATGATTGAAAATTTAAAGCTATGGGAAAATAATATGATTATTGATGGAATATCACACTTATTAGTTCAAGCCATTTTCAGCCGTAGATAAATTAAAAAGTAGTCGTAAATTTGGGCGTAAATGTTTTATATTTGTAAAAATCGAACTCAGCTAACGACGAACATTTATATGAATAACTAAATAAATCGGTGAAGTGGTTCTCAGTTTTTGATACACTAAAAATGGGCGTTAAGCTGGGCATAGTAAATTCATATTTTTATAAAAACCTAAGATGGGATGTGAAGAAAATTCAAGTGCAAAATTTGTGAAATTAGTTTAGAAGTGCTCCGTTTTAGATGAACGAAGAAACTGGCTGTACAAATATGCGTTGCAGAATGTTCTATTGGCGAAAACTTACTTCGAGTTAAAACTTTTTCAGCTAGCGTCCATTGTAGTGAAATAAAGGATCGTGGGCGTTGAAGCAGGCGTGAACCTAAAGTAGATTATGGCGAATAGTTTTAAATTAGACAAATCGATGGAGCCGTTGCAGATAAATTAAAAAAGTGGGAGTATAAGTCGTCGTGATCAATTCTTTTACCAGTAAAAACCAGAGATGAATTATTGCAAACCGTTGGGAAAAAACTTGAATAACTTAGTCCAGGCATTTTTCGTGCTAGATAAGTTATGAGTGTGGATGTTAAAGAAGGCGACATAAATGTTTATGTTCTGAAAAATCTATGACGATTATTTAAAGGAAACATTCGAAAAATATATGCAGCCCCTGCCCATTTTTAATAATTTATGCCATGTGCGCGGAAAAGTGGGTATGGTTAAATTAAACAGCCTCTAATACCCACGGACAACGTAGCTTTCCAACAGGGAAATAATTTTGAAAATCTGTTCATTCTTTTTGGGGCTTATTCAACATAATCCAATAATCAAATCATTCGTATTTATAATATCAGCACAAATTGATGTTCGGAATTTTAAACTAAAAAAAAAATTTATGAAAAGCATATGCTTTTTATTAAAAATGATTTGTTTTGTATTCAGTGTTTTCATGCAACTAGCTGCATAATACATGGGAACGGCCAAAACAGAAAATAAAATAAAACTTTAATTAAAATTTTCTATTTTAAGTATATAAATAAACCTTAATATTTTCTGTCTTTTATAGCCGTCTATATATCGCCAACATTTTTCTGATGCTAATCAACTCATCAGTCTACTCGAAAAATCTTAGAAGAATGTTTTCTAATTATTCCAAAATTTTCCCACTAACAAATTGAGAATCAGAAATGTTCAAACAAACTTTTAATACAGAAAACATTTCTTTGTCTTGCAACAATTTCTTAACAACCTCTATATAACGCGTTACTATAGTTACTACGATTACTAAGATTTTTATATTTTGAAAAGTAAAAGCTTTTGAATATTCAAAAATGAACTTATTTATTTGCTTTAAGAGCTAATTGATATGTATTACCTTAGGTCTATAAGTAGAGTTAATTTATTCTATATTTCTTGGCTGTCTATATGCAGACATCTGTATTAAAGATTTGTGTGAACATTTCTGATTCTCATTTCGCACTTGGGAATTTTGGAAGTAATAATTGAGTTTCATACATTTGTTTAAGATTATTTGAGTGTACTGATAATTTGATTAGCATAACCGAAATGTAGACGGTATATAGACAGCTGGAAAATACAGAAAGCATTATTGTCTATTTATAGACAATATATGTATAATAAAACTTTTCAATTGGCTCTTCAAACAAGTAAATAAATTCATTTTTGAATATTTTAATTTAAATACAATCTTAATTGTTCGTTTCTGAATCCAAAGTTCTGCTAAGCAACTATTAGACGTTCAGCATTGTTTAACTAGATATTTGGTAGCCAATTGAATGAAAAGTGTTTGTCAATTATTCGGCGGTATGATAAAAAGAGAAAACTTAGGGAATATATTACATTTTCTGTATGTTTGTGTTGCCAAAATCGGTAAAGCTTTTTCATTAGATATATCGGCTTCAGATTTGTGTACAAGTAGTCATAGTAGACATAATGAGGAAACAGGCAGGCGTAGAAAGATATTAATTGAACAGCAATTTAACAGCACTTTGAAAAGTGCAGGGATTACATCTACAACCACAAAAGTCTCGCTATAGAAATGGCACTTTGTTATTGGAATAAAGCAAAGAACAAAATTAATAATTTACAAGTGAAGTCATCCATCAGCCCACGTACATTTTCAATCCCAAGCACAAAATGGTTAAAGAATTGCAAAGCAATAATGTAAAAACGGCCTCATGTCAACGTTGCCGCAGTCAATGCAGTTCTGTACACTTCTAAAAAAAAATATGCATTTATTATATTTTATTTTTTATACCATCTAACTTCACAAATAAATTGGCATTAATTGTTTGTTTGGTTTACACTATGTTACAAAAACCATTTCTGATATATGATATCATTCTTCTAGTAGGTACTACCCAGTACAACAACAATTTGTTTTTGGAAATTTTTAAAACCACATTAAGTCTTTGAGTTGCCGGAAAACCGGGTTTTGATATTCACATGTACATATCAGCCTGATTTATTACCTGATTTAGAAAGAAGAAGTTAACGGTGGTAATTGTATTTAAGTAAACGTTATAATAGTGTAACTGATGACAAATGAAAACACAGGCCCTGTTTTACAATTTGTCAAAAATTAACTAAATTATCCAACTTTTCAAAAAAAAAATTTCACAAATTTGTAGTTCTTACCAACTTTAATCAAATATGTTTACTTTGTCGTTTTCTGTTAACCCAACATCATCGGTCTTTCATTTAAAAGACCAACGATACTTTTAGAAAATTTTAGATTTATTTTTTCCTTCACAATGTTTTTCCAAGAGAAAAAGTAAATCTTGTTCAGAAATTGGGCTAAATTTTCTATGGAAAAACCACTTTCGAATCTAGGAATTCGTTTTTTCATGTTGCAGTCTGTTTCACCGTAATTGTTATTATTTCTACAGCTGCCAAGAAAATTTCTAAATGAAGCAACAAGAATGTTGTATGCGTTGGAAAAAAGTATGGAGAAAACTTAGTGAAATAGAGCCTTCTAGCAAAGAGAAATAAAGGGTTCATGTATTTCACGAAATATTCGAAGAAGATCAATGGGGTCTGTCGCATATTTAACTCCTCCATAAGCACTATGAGACTGAAACTAGTCAAGATAATGGACACTCTTAAAAAGGATTGTAAGTAAGTTTAAATAAAATTTTCAGATTAAAAATATTACCCCTCAAAGGATGATTATGACGAATTCGTTGCAAGTTATTAGCATTTTTCATATTTCTCTTTAATATCTTTAATTTCTTTAATTTAGTTTTAAAACTTTCACAAATTTTTCCTTAAATGATTTTTCAATGCAATTTAATTCAATGCAATTAATTCAATGCAATTTCATTCAATATCTACTACACATGTAATGTAAATTTACTTACGTCAATTTATATGGAAGGAAAAACATGTTAAAAATCGTTGGAGGAAATGATACTATTAGTAGTTTCAACGCAATAAGCTATATGCAGTGCAAAACTAAAATCAAATCATTATTTATATCTACAAATATTGTTTTTTACCTATATAACCTTTTTGTTACTGAATCAAAATTAACACCCCGAAAACATAAGTTTCATGATATGAAGGTCAACAAGTATGGGTTGTAAGGAGTAAATGAATTTTTATGATAGTATGTATAAATGATAAAGATGTATATATGATGAAGAGATTTTTTGCTGCAACTCTCTAGTTCTGCATGTTAATACGTTGAATGATTTTTTGAATAGTTCAGAAAACCGTAGTATTGAAAATTAATCTGCATCATATTTAAAATTAAAATTTAGTACCAGCTGTAACATTTTAAAATGTCGGAAATTTGCGAGTGATAACACACTTTTGAAGCGATTAGCAGGAGCAGTTATCAGCGTTACAGTAGGCTCTGTAACATTGTAAAAGAGTTTCTGATGTTAAGGCGGATATTAAAAGGAATAAGCGACAAAGTGTCCAAGAAGACATGTTTTTATTAAAACTTATATGAATTTTTACTATATTATATTAAACATATTATTGGTCTTATATACATAAATATTAAACTAATATGAAGTAGTTTCTACAGTATAGCATTGGCTACCGGGTCCATCATCTCATATGAATTTGTAAATATAATAATCGTTATCTTATCACAAAATTCTTGTATTGCCCATATTGCTTTTTTCAAAGAAATTGTTCAACATTGAAAATACAGTTATATCCAAATTATGTATTAATTCTTGGCTGTTATCGCTTCCGACCACAACATTTGTATAAAATAGAACAAAATTTTTCGGATGTTTTTATATTGTTTCAATACCTACGTGATTGATCGTGGGAAGCTTTAGCGTTTCGTGTGCATAAAAATGAGTTATTGAAAAAATTTTGTCTTGAGCGTGCGTGATGTGAACCCCCCAAAAACCCGATCATGCGTAAAAGTCCGCGAAGAAGATTTTTCTGATCGTGAGCATGCATGACGTGAGCAAAAGACACTCATCTATAGTACTTACAAACTTAGTTTGAGTTTGATGAGAGTCACATACATATGAAACCGTTAGCCGATTTCCTAACAGTTATTTTTTACTATTTGCATTGTGTTGTCTTTATAGTCTAACAAAAATGCTCACAGATGTAACCAAAACGAACATGTGTTTTCATATTACCTTTGAAAAAAAAAATATTCATAACAATTCCGACAACAAGTAACCAAAACGGCAACACTGCTTCAAGTAGAGAGTGTAGAATTTCATATACAACATACGTATTAAGAAAGTACCGTGATATCTTTTAAAAGTGTAGCATATTTATAGAAGGGCAGCATAAATGTAGAAAAGGGAACGCTAGTAGCTTAAAACATACTAGAACTGACGAAACAAATTTCACTCTGCACAAGGTCCTTTTCAAATAAGCAAATATAAAAAAAAACTGTTATAAATCAATAAGTGTCTCTTCTTCTGCTCCTTACGCTCGGCGTCTGCTTAGTTTAAAGTGTCAAAAGTAAATTTACACAGTATTTGCTGGAAACACAATTTGTGCTTAATGTTTACATAGTCCATTTTCAGAAAATTTACATTTTATTATCTTTGATGTTTATATTTTCGCATAATGTGTATACACAAACATTTATAAATATTTTCATTTTAGCACTATAAACAAATCAGTACAAAATAAAGTGATATACTAAAACATACACTTTCACATTAACGAGAGTATAAGCAATGAACAACAACAAGAAGATATAATTAATTTTCACAGGCTAGTTGTTGTTCCAAGCACACGGTATTATCATTTATGCCCACTTGAACAAACAAATATCGTACTCGCAAAATAATTTGAATGCTTTTTTCTCTCGTTCTCAAAAGTCAGTCGCTGCTCGAACTCACACGCATTAAATGAGGTCTTAATTAGTTCAACAGGCTTTTGCTTTCTTTTAAACATTTTATTGCCTGGAACTTAAATAAATACTAAAATTATTTAAATAATTGCAGTGTACTTGCTTTGTTCTTTTTCTTCGTAATATAAACTCTTAGCAAATGCGACAACTAAAATCTTCCGTTTCAATTTCAATTAAAAGGCAAATAAATTAAATTTTTATCAGCTGAAAAAAAAATTGTTTTTTTTTTTGTTTTTTGATTAAACTTTTAAAAAGTATAAACATTTATACAATGTTTAGAACAGTTCAAAAGCAAACCTGAAGACTTCAACTAATAGCATTTGTAAAACATTAAAAAATAAGTAATAATAAAAATTTATGAAATAAAATCGTATATAAAAGGGGAAAAATACATTAACAACGCATTTTAAGCGTATTATTTGTGCATAGAGTGATATAAAAATACTACAAATATACAATTAAAATATTATTAGCAATTCATGTAAAAATTACGGATTATCTAAACAGTTAATTGCAAAATAAAAAAAAAATAACGTAAAATTACTGTTGTGGTATTAAAACAACGTACTCATGTTTGTACGGAAACAGTTGCTTTTTGCCAGGTTTGACACGATGTTGTGTTCTTGTTCTTTTGTCGCGTAGACGGGAAACTCTGCAAAGAAAAATAAAAGTGCACATGAGTCTGCTCCTTTTGAGATTCAAAAAGTAATTAAGCATCAAATGAAATTGTGGGAATATAGAAAGCGATATTAAAAAATATTGAAGAAAAAAAAACTTTATAAAAATGGATTCGAGTATTGCATTAATGGATTATTTGAAATTACTTGGCAAGTGAGTATTTGAAATTAAAAAATCATTCATCTTTATTTACTAAGAACTGAAAAATTGAATTATAATGGAAAGCGATCAATGGTTGAGTTGCCAGGTACGGTAAAGATAACGCAGGTCACAGAATAGTAATGAGTTAAGGAAATGGTTTATACAAAGATTTTACAATTCGTGCCAAAGCAAATCTTAAGATAATTATTTTGACTAATGCAATAATATATGTACTGCTGTCTGTGGAAATGGAATTGTCATACAATGGAGTGCATTTGGTATATGGAAATTTTAAAACTATAGCATTTTCTTGCTGTTTTAAAATATTATTGATAAATCGATAAGACTTAAATTAAATTAAATTGTATTTTTTATTTATTGTGTACCCTAAATATTAAATTTTTTCTGAAATAAGTTTTAATCGCTTGCCAATAAATTTGCTTCATGTAATGAAAAGACCTAGACTTCACATACGTAGCTAATACAAATTTTGTTTTAATAGACTTTTCGATATTTTGATACTCCTCGTCAAAAAAGTGGTTTTTCTAATATTTTAGAAATTCCACATTTTCGAAACTATAATACAAATCATACTGACAAACATGTCTTTAAAAAAACATATCTCCAGCAGTATTGCAATATTAAAGAGTTTAATAAAATGAAATTTTTGTTGAACAAAGAAAATATTTGTTATTAAGGTTGAAAAATTAGCATCAAGGACTTCTAGCGAAAATCGTATAGAAAAAATTATATAAATTTAAAATTTATTCTTGATGCTAATTTTTCGACCACAATGGGTATCTTCTTTAGAAATGTTTTTTTTTTTCTTCCCGAAGAAGATACCCATTGTGGTATCGAAATATTGGATTTAATAAACATTTATAAAAAAACAAGTGACCTTAAGGCTCCCCCCACTAACAAAATACTAATTTTACAATTCATAATAAAATCATTTCTTATACTCTTCACAATAAGCACTTAGAGTAAACATATATCACAAGATCTACGGAAAACATGACAGTTGTAGGAACTAAAAAATCCAACTCATACAAACTTCACATGATTTGTAAAAAGTATAAAATTGAGTAACAACCACTTAATTTATTTAATATAACGCAAAGTGTACCGTTATGCAGACTTCAAAAAATGTGAACCTTTACGTGGCTTTTGTGATATAGGATATGTTGCGCGGATTGGAGAGCTTTGTTTGCCCATATCTTGCAACATACACTTAAGCCAGTATATGTTTGTTGTGCGCTCCGTGGATTAGACCATGAACAGTTTGAGTCATTCACAAAGTTTCGTAGTTTACCCCAGTATATGCTCCCTAATTGGTTTAAGGCAGACGCCCCAAGATATCGGGACCGTATTTGTGAGAAGGAGTGGCACTGGCTTAAATAGTGCTCTAATGCCTCGCTCTCTTCCCTACTGGCTCTACATTCATCTTCTCCCGATATTCCTATGCAGTTAAGATGTGCCAGTAGTTGAGAGTGGCCCGTCAACTAACATTATTGTACTTAGTTCGGTCATGCTAAATCTTAGCAGTCCCCTGTTTTTTCGTCTGGATCCATAGAATTCTTGCATTGATTCCTACGGTTTTGTCATTCCAAAGTGTTAAATGGGTTCAATGTGCCCAGTTTTTTAGCTTAGATTCAACTGCATCGAAATGTTTCGCACATACTGAGCTAATGTTTCTCTTGAAGTTGAACTGAGTTTGCTCCCCCATTTACAATTATTTCCGCATGCCCTGGCACCCATATGATGCTCAGTTCACCATGAGTTGAGTAAATTTTAATATCAATTTTGTTATTTTAAACTATTTGTGCTTTAATCAAATCAGCCAAAATTATTCTAATGGCTTGTTGACGATCCGTGAATATATTCACTGGCCTTCACATTTCACTGAGCTCCCTATTACAGTCCGTAATTGCCCGAACGTCCACCTGAAAAACTATACAACAGTCCGGCAGATGGAATAACAGTTCCGTGGTAACAATGAAGGCCCATTAGGATGTGGTTCCAGGGGTTGGTCGACCAAAAAGATGTAAAGAAATCTTTGCATCGTCCATGACTGTAAAGATTTGTTGATAATGCGCTTCGTGCCCCTGAACGATTCACTCACCCATAATCGTTAATCTTTTCGCTGTGAGAGCTGCTTCATATTTTATGAGAATTTCGATTGGCTGCTTCCATCGCCCTTGTTGGTGTTCTTTTGAAAGCAGCTTTTTTGAATTTCTGTATCGTGATAGTCGGCCTAATATTGCTATTACAAAGCTAATGTGTAATTCTTGGATTCAACCGCCTTTCTGTGCCAATAGCTCGTTTACAGATTGATCAACATATGGGGGCGTTATTGACTCTTTTGTCTATGTGGTATTTTCATTTTAATTTTCGATCCAAGATGGCTTCAAGATACTTCACTCCGTCGGAAATAGTTGCTGTATTTATATAAGCTTGTGGTACGGTTTGTGGATTCCCCATTTCTCATTTCCGACGTCGCCATTATTATTAATAAAACTTTCGATTAAGCTAAAAAAAATTTTCTTGCAACAATCTGCGTAAAATATTATTATCATCTGTTTTCTATTAAAATCACTAAAATCGTCTGTTGAGTAGTGGCGAAGTACTGAAAAAGCTAACAACTTCCGATTTTAAGTTAATAACCGTTATGTGCCGAAAACCGATTTTACAAGAAATAAAACCTGAACGATTTTCTACAACAAAGATTTGATCTAGTTATAAATGCAGCCAAATACCTCAAGTCAAAAATATGATTTTGATACCGGTTAATATAAAGCGCAAACGTTTTTTAACAATGTTGTCTTGTATGTAAACTACAATAAACGTTGATGACAAATTATATTCTGATAAGAATACACAATTATTATTTATTCATTTATAATACATGAGGCTTTTTGAACAATAAGAAATATCAGAAATATCTTTATGGTTTTTTGGGTTGGATTTTTTGAAAGCCACACATTAAAATTTTCTGGAATTTTTTTTCCTTTTTTTCTCAAAATGATGGTTATATCAAAAAATTACTTTTGAAGTTTGAAAAGTTCGAAGCCAACAAAATTTTAGATTCTTGGATACATTGTGTAATAAAATCGAGTAAATTATGATAAGATATCTGCAGAAGCTTTTCGAAAAATCTCAAGTAACCTCACAAATCTGAATGTATAAGAGCTAGTGAGCCCAACTATCGCTTGTGCGCCATCGTACACTTGCCGCAGATATCCAATTTATAATTTTTGGTGGATTGCTAAAAAGCGAAGCTGGTAGTGTGTGCTACGAAAATTATATTAGAATATGAACTTAATTATTTATTGGCTTTAAGAGCCAATTGAAATGTATTAATTCAGGTCCAAAAATGAACCTTTTCAAAAAATATTTGCTGTATTTTTCAGCTGTCTATATGCCGACGACATTTCGTTGGTGCTAATCAACTCATCAGTAGACTTGAAAAATTCTGAAATTTTTGGAAAGGTTCATTTTTGGACCCGAATAAAAAATTATATTAGGATAGCATTTTGTATTGATGCAGCCGTTTCAAAATTTTACTAAAATGACTACAGGTAGCCTCTTAGTAATATTCTTTTTTCCTGTACATTTCATTAGCAATTACGGGCAAATGCACAGAGAGAGGTATCCAATTTAATTAAGCCTCTTATGAGTTTAAATGAAATAATACATTACCGCAACCTGATGCGAATTTCTCTTGTTTCGAATTTCCGAAAACTAAGTTGTTGATTATCCACTCGAAAAGCTTTTGATCGTTAACTTGTTGTTTCTATAATATGATCGATTGATTTAAATCGCCAATTTCAAGTAACTACTAATTTGAAGAATTTAGTTCAATTAATCGAATAAATTTAAAAACTTCAATTTTAATATTTGAGCTTAAATTTACAAAAAGAATATAATCAATTTTCCCATCACTTTTGAGTTCAAAGTCGCAAATCTCATTTTTTCATTTGCTGAACATCCAGCGTTTTGTTAAATCCAAAGTTATGTAAAGTCTGGTAGCAATAAATTTTTTATAGAATAGACATTTTTAATCCACTTAGCTTAAAATCTTCAATTTTGTTCGAAAACGAATAGTTTGTCAGTTGGGAGAGTAAGGTTTTTTTTTCTGATTGCGAGTACCAGCACATCAATTTTTGACTGAATTCTTAAAAGACGGGCAATACGAAAAACTGCTGAAGTTGGATTTGGAGAAGTGTGTAAATAATTTGTACAAATATGCTCCCTATTAACTGTAGTAGAGTTTTTTGCTTTGGACCTGCGTAATATTAGTTAGTTAAGCAAGTGCATGCGTGAGGTGAGTAATTATTCTGTATTGTATATTGCGGTAGGTATGCACGAAATAAATGTCTTCTTTATTGTTTTACAATTGTTAGAAACTTTTCAAATGACAAATTTTTTCTATAACAACATTATTCTGTACTTGTGTTGAACAATTTGTTCCTACATTGACTTTTGGCAACGTTTCGCATGATATGGGAAACAAAGTAACTAGATTAATAGCAATCTAACTGGTTCTGTAATCCATGCAACATTATTTTTTTTTAATGGTACAACGATTAGAAGCAGTACTTTGTTTTAAGTTTAATATGTCCTATCATATTAACTACTTTGTAATTAAAATACCAATAATTATTCTAGTATGCAATACAATGTTTCAAACAACAATTATAAATGTCAACAATAAAGAAAATACATCTAAATAGGGCAATTTGTATTTGAATTATCCCTGCAAACACGAATAAAAAGCAGTTCTGCTGCTTTTTACAGATAAAAATTATCTTAACATTTGTAAAAGGTAGATTATTTTCTCACATTAAACGTAAATTAGATTTATAAATGTTAATTAAATAAAGAAATGGGTGTGCGCAACGTTACCGTTGGTACAAAATAATATATTTTTCAAATAAAGAAAAAAAGCAATTTGCTATTTAAAAGAATAGACACAATTACGAAAGCGTTTGTTACTATTTTCGCATTTAACCACTTTTTTTTTTTTCTTCAAAATATTAATTCTTTGTACATTCCATCTAGTGCAATTGACATAATTATAAAAAAAAAAAACTTGTTAGTAAATTAAGTTGCTAACGGTGTTACGATTACAGTACGCTAGACGTTAAAATATATTTGCTGACTTTTTACAAACATCACTTCTTTTGAGGCATAATTATTTTATGAATATGATTTTGTATTCTATCAGATTTTGAAGAAGTTAACATCTTATCGTAACTCTAAAATAACGTTGCCGTTTTTATTATTATTTTATTATTAAACAAACAACACGAAAATAAAACAATTTCTAATAAACTTCGGCAATGCAAAAACTATCATTCATAAAAATAAGCTGTGGTCCAGCCAGACCATGAGGTGCACTTAGCGAACCTTTTTTTATGGGGGGGGGGGGTTTTCGCCCCCTTAATGCTGTCCTATTGACTGCAAAATTATTTTATTTAATTTACTACAATTTATTTATAAAATTCATGCCCTTTATTTATTTACAATTTTGCTACAAAAAAAAATATTGCTTATGAAACTCAAACAGACCATTTTAGGTCATCCTAGGGTTAAAATTATTTAAAATGCCTAGAACATGTACCATAATAATTTGTATAACCATAATAATTTGTAAAAACTATTTGCATTTATTAAATATGTTTGTACAAAGTCTGATCAAAACCAATACCTTGCCGCATGAAAACGCTGCAGTTAACTTAAATTGATAAGATTATAAAAAACATAAAAAAGTTAACAGTTAGCAGGTAAAATAATAGATCATTGATGTAATATGCAAAGGCTGCACGAGCATGTCGCGAAAGAATAGCACGTCCATGATGTTTGGAAAAATTTAACACTGATTTTATTACTCGCTTTGAATTACGATTGCATTATATTTTTCGAATATAGAAAGTATTTTCGTTTTTTTAAGATTAAGATTACGAAATATTTTCCTCTTTACTTAAAATAACAAAGGATTGAGACGTTACAAATTTCTGTATAAAGTGTACTGCTTTGAACTAAAAAAAATCAGCAGGCATAAGTTTGGGTTCATAGATGAAATTAGTTTTTAAGAAGCGTTTTTATTGATTTTGTGTTGTTTGATTTCAATAGAATTTCTAATTTTTTTTTAAGAAATTTTCAGCGGTAACGTTGGGTTTAATTATATCGTTTAACTTTTTTTCATTGCTTAAAATAAGTGACAGTTTAACACTTTTATAATCTTATTAAAACAAGAATGCTTACGATATGTGTTCTTTGTGAGAAATCGTTTTAAATTTTATTAAAAGTGAAAAAGACAATTTAAATAACTAAAATAAAATAGGTTATTGCAGGTGATTACTGACTTGCGTCATTAAAGGGCCGTGTGAATTTTATAGTCTTCTATAGAGTATGAAGGGAGTTCTTAAAACTTTCTAACTTTGTGAAAAACCGCAATGTATGAAATATCATTTATTTTCGCCATTTTGTAATGTTCCATAAACTTAAAAACCTCGAAGGGTTGCCAGGGCAGGCAGGAATAAATGGAAATGGGAGGGCAAACTCACTTGCTTCAAGAGCTAGAGAGTTAAGCAACTTAAGCTTAGTACGGCCGAAACCGTTCGATGCAGCTGAATCTGAGCTAAAGAATGGCGCGTGTAGAGCCCATTTAACTTTCTGGAATAACGAAGCCGTGAGAATCTATATAAGAATTCTATGGGAGTATCCAGACCAAAGAAAAAAAACAGGGAAGTGCTAAGACCGAATTAAGTAAAATAATGTGAGTCATGACAGGTCACTCTCAACTAATGGCATATCTTAACGGCATGTAAATACCGGAAGGTGATAGATGTAGAGCTTGGGAGGAGGAGAGAGAGATATAAGTGCACTATTTATGCCAATGCCCCGTGTTCTCATAAATACGTTCCCGAAATCTTGGAAGACACAACTTACAAGATATAATCCAATTACGGGACATATGCTGGCTGGAATTAAGGAACTTTGTGCATGACAGAAAATGACACAACAAACCCCATCAACTAACGCGACCGAACCTAAAATTCAGTAATTACTTTAAAAATGTCAAAATTTTCCGAAACACCTAAGCAAACAACCACTGACCTTACTCATTCAGGGTAGAAAATCCTATTCGACGAATATATTAATATTTTGTTAAACAATCAAAATAGTCAAAAACTAATTTAGTATTTGCTATTAAGGCCAAATGTCAATTTAGTACTTTAGGTCTAAAAAGGAATATCTTGTTCTGACAAATTTTTAAGCCGGCTATGTACTGTAAAGGAATTTAAGCTCTGTAACGATACGATTAATTTGTTTTCTATGTTATAGGTTTGTTGAAGCAGCGTATTATAATTCTCATTATTTTTAAGAATTAATTTATTATAAATGTTTAACTTTATGATTTGGAAATGTTAATTACCTTACCTTTGCTTTTACTTCCTCCCAATTGAGAAAGACTTATTTGTAATGGGATTGTAGTGATCAACATTTCATAAAAAGAGACAAGAAAAGCAAAGCTGAAGGTCAGACTTTAACTAGGATTCCTATCATGGCTGTTTCATGTCCACCACGGCACTCATCAGCAACTTTTGAGCAACAGTTGAGTACTGTTTTAGGCAGCAGCGCTTAGCCATTCTACTACCTGAGCTCTTCGATACTAACTTCCATATTAAATCTCGTAACCAACTTGAAATCTCATCATTGTTTTTTCCTGTGGAGTAAAAGATATTTTTATCCTATCACCAACATCCAATTGATTTTTTGTGTTTGTTGCTACTGTACCAATGATGTCCGGGCTTTCACACTTAGCGCTTGACAAGGATATTACTGCGCATTAGTTTAACTTTAGAGTCGAACATTATGATTTACATTGGTTGATTACTTTATCGGGATACAGATCGCATAATTGCTATCTTATTACGATGAAATTATATATTTTTATAGAATTCACCCAAAGAAAGTGGAAAGCTTATTGCCGGGGGTACACTAATTTTACTTTCCTTGTCTTTTTAAAAAATTCAGATCATTAATTTTACTTTCTTGTCTCCTTTGAAAATCCAGATCACTACTACGTCATCCTAAAAAGCATTTCTTAATACTTTTTTTGTACTAATATAAAACCTACTGAAGTTTTGATGGTTTCTCTAATTGTTTGCTGCATCTATATCACAACTACAATAAATATCAACATGTCCTAAAATATTTTCTGTTCTCTTAAGCTTGTTTTTTAAATGTTAAAAGATTTCATGTTTAAATGCACAGTTTAAAAGTATAGAATGGATTTTGGCATCAAAAGACTACAGGTTTACTTTATATGATTAACCCAAAATAGATTATTTTTAACATGTTATAAATCTAATGAGCATTAAAATGTTTATAGTGCACAAGTTATTCTGCGCGCTCAAAACATATGTATGTCTGGGAGCCACATATACAAATATGTAAACTAAACAGTATGGAAGTGCTAAGAAAAGCAAAGGTGTTGCAAGACGTAAAATGTTTTCTGTATAAAAAGTTAGTTCAAATATTTCTGATTCTCATTTGGTTCATGGAAATTTTGGAATAAATAGTTTGGTTTCAAATACTTTTTTTGGATTTTTCAAGTCTACTGATGAGTTGATTAGCATCAACGAGATGTCGGCGGCATATAGACGGCTGAAAAAGACAGAAACATTAAGGTCCATTTTTAGAGCTAAGATAATACATTTCACTTGACTCTTATAGCGAATAAGTAATTAGGTTTATTTTTGACTAAACAGCTTACTATAACTAAAAGCAATAGTTTTAAGAAATTTCTTATTTGTCACATTTTTTGCGAACTAAAATTTTGTATAGCTATTCATCGAACTTAGAGAACATAAACGAAACAAAATAAACATCGTTCACGAACTATTTTCAAAGTTAATTGAAAACGTTGCAATTCTCAAACAAATTCTTCAATTGCTAGAATCAAGCGGACTATGCGCAGTATATCAGAAAATAACTTTAAAAAATTAGTAGTAACTGGTAAATACTTATGAGGAGATGTTCTAGTAAGTATCAAAAATGTTATCCAAAAAATAAAACTGTAATGCGTATATTAGTAACTAATAATATAGTACCGGGTAGACTGAGCTTTCGGAAATAGTGTTGTTTGCATTAGGTTTTCAGGCCCTTCAGAATTTTCTTGCTGCTTAACATAAATTTTTCAGTTTCAAAAGTAAACACAAATAAAACACACACAAAATATTTCTTTGCATTATACTTCTTTTTATTATAATGTTTGAACGTCGACATTATGTGTGATAAACTACATCATTTAAATAACCGAACTGTTTGCAAGCATGGATTCTTTTGAGCTAATTTTGGACCACTTTTTGACACATATTGGGCGGTATCTCAGCCATAACTTGAAAAATTTTGGTTTTTAAGTGCTCAAGAGTTAAAGGTTTATCTGCATAAACACGGTCTTTTGGGTAGTCTCACAAAAAAGTGCCTAATGGTGTCAAATCGTATGATCTTGGTGGCCAGTTGATATCGCCGCGACGCGAAATTACGCGGCCAGGAAATGTCTCTTGCAATAAAGCCATATTCGCTCGAATTGGTGTGGAATGTGTAAAGTCGGTTATCATATGACCATAACGCTCCGAATTGACGGTGAGACTCGTTTTATCGTCGTTTTTGAAGAAGTAAGGTACAATCGCACCTGGTGACCAAAGAGCGCACCAAACAGTGACCTTTTCAGGATGTACGGGCTTCTCTGCAATTACTTGAGGATTCTCAGAATCCCAAATATGACAATTTTGTCATATGAGTAATATACCTCACGCTGAAGAAAATTTTGTTCGAAAAATCGCCGTCCACCGACTGTTGTTCAAGCACGTATTTACGACGTTGTTATTGGTCAGCTGGCTTCAGTTCTTGCGTGAGCTGGACTTTATATGGATGTATGTAGATCTAAATGCAAAATATGCCACAATGTGCCGTAAGCCAGTCCTAATTCCTGAGAACGACGAGGAATCGACACACTCAGATTACGATGATGTACAGGCCTTAAAATATTTGTAACCGCTCCAGTCTCTTCAAATTTCTTCACAATTTTGCCAATTGCTTGCGTAGTTGGACGATTATGTAAACCATAATCTCCTCTTAAAGCACGATATGGGGCTGTGGCAGAATCACCATTCTTGTAGTGTGCCTTGATAATTTTTATGCGTTGTGTGATAGTTAAGCGATCCATTTTCGTCAATGCCAGACTTTCAACTGAGAAGAAAAAAAAATGGTTTAACAACTTATTTTGACAGATATGGAATGCCAGTGCTATATTTTTGAAACCACAAAATGGATAAGCCGTTATAAGTAAACTTTAAAATTATATTGTCTTTTTCTACTACATACATACAGCATAATATATAAATATAAAATAAAATTCCGGTGCTTAGAGAAAGAATATTGCAAATATTATCCCAGCTGCAATAGGATGAATTGCAAAAGATATCTCACACGCCGATATTGCCAATATGAGGGTTAATAAATATTTCAACAACCGCAATGTTTTATGGTTTTAGCTTTAATGATGAGCTTCTTTGAAAAAAGTTTAACATTTTAAAACAAATTTAGTTAACGCAATTGGCAGTTTAAAACCAATTGTTAGACTTATCGTCATAGTGGTTTTAATTCGTTCAAAAATTAAACATATGTGCATACAAATGTACATATTTGTTTAGATACCATGGGTTTAAAAAGTCAAATTTTTAATCCAATGCATATTTTATTTACACAAATGCAAAGCAATATTAAAATTTCAAATATTGTACTTCAAATGTCAGTTTTATATAAAATGGAAATTAAATATTTTAATGAAATATTTTATTTATTTTTGTTATATTTTCATTTAATTTCAAATTAAGTCCACGTAATAATACATATATTTCCCCAATTGGTATTGTGAAGAACAAATAATCAGAAGTATGTACATATATTTATATTGTTTTCTTTCTTCTTCAAATTTAATTGTTAGAATTGAACTTTGAACCTTTATTTTAAATACGAACACAACCTTGAGTGAGTTTATTGTAAAATTAAGCTTGGTCAATTTTGCAATGGATATTGTGTTATCAATTTTTCGATAGGTTTTGGCATGTAGAAAGAAATTTCGCTACAACATAGTAAAAAAAAACTTTCGACAGATCCCATTTCCTCTTTTTATATTTTTGTATGTATCACATAGATTGGGGTTGGTAGTAGGTTTGACTTCCCTACGAGCAGCAATCAGTGGCAGCGCCCGTGTTTGGATGCTTCGAAAATGGAAATTTTCCCCATCACATTAACTTTCCCTATTTGACAGCTCCCATTTCTGCACCGCCCGTTTTTTGTTTTGCTTTCCGATAACCTTAAAAACACGATCAGAGGAGAACTTGCAACCACATCCTTTTGTGTAGAAGATTGCCTTAGTTAGAGTTGGTATATTTCTTCTTCTCACCAGTTCGAGCTGACTGCCATCCCTTTATTCTGCCAACAACTTAACGGAATTGCATATGCTTACGATGCCTATTTTATCATCGAGAGACCTTTTTCGAACTCGCAGCTGTTAACTTCTATTGGAAGTCCATTATTGGGTATCATAACATACTCTAATATTGAATTGTTTACAGAATTCGCCACTGGTTACTTTTGCTCTTCTGGTACTTTATCAGTCCGACATGATGACAGAAGTCATTCATGTGTTGCATCCTGGTCACCTTAGCGTAAGATGGCTTGTATTTACCTTTAGCTTAGACAACACACACTAATAAATTGCCCTTTTTGCGTTCTCTGCTTCATGTCCGTCTTCTCATTGATCCCCTTAATAGATTGATTTTTCATAGCGGCTACTTTAAGAAGGGGGATACCAGGTTAAGCCGACTAACTAGTCGACGACGAGCATCTTTTCTTTTTTTCGAGACCGCTCTTTTGGAGATCAGATCTTTTTGCCGGTCTTTACTGAGGTAAAGGGAGTCTCCTACATAGAGCAAAAACTTAATAATAGATTCAATAAGATTTTCTCTTTGAAACGTTTTTAGGCTGAGGAGTGTCCCAGCAGAGAGAAAAGAAGATTTTTCTATCGGTATTTCTTATTATTTCCATGTTGCAAATCTTATTAATTGTCCTAACAAGAAAAACACATAAAACCAAGAAGAAAACTTGTTACTCACGTTTGTTTTTACTCAGTTTCCGATTTGCATGGCACCAAAAAAAATTCTATAGAGAAGAACTTATTGATTCTATTAGGTTTTCTTGTAAATTGTATACAATAAGTATTTCTATTTGATTTTATTAGGTTATCCTACTAATTTTTCCTTATTGGTTTTATTAGTTTAATATATAAACACACGTAAATCATCTTTTCAATTTCATTAATTGTTGTTTTTCAATAAGGTTTTCCCATTTCAAATAATAAGGAATCCTTCTTGAAAAAAACCATAGAGATATCTTATTGATTTTGTTCTACTTTATTAGGTGCTTTTTTCTCTGTGTATAATTCACACAGAGCATCGTAAGGATTTTTAGCCGATAAGTACTAAACTTATCGACCTTTCAAAAGTTTTCTGTCTTTTTCAGCTGCCTGTATGCCGCCAAGATTTCGTTGGTGCTAATCAACTCATCAGTAGACTCGAAAAATTCTTAAAAGAATGCCGGTGGCATATAGACAGCTGAAAAAGACAGAAAACATGTCTAGTTTTGGTCCTGAGTTAATACATTTCAATTGGGTCTTAAAGCAAATAAATAATTAAGTTCATATTTGGATAATTATTTCTTTTGAAAAAATTAAATTTACAATTCGAGTACTCTCATACTCAGAATTGTTTAGCACAAAAATTTGCTTAAAGTGTTCAAAGTGTTAGACTCTTTATGAAAACAAGCATAACATAATTGTGTCGTATGGATCCAGACGTTTGCCTGACAAAATTTTTTACATGTTGTAGTTAAGTAATGAAAACTTGCCACTAATATAAACTGAATCTTCGATATTTGAGGAACGTGCATATTTTTGTCTTTTGTTTTTGTACGCTTGGAAAATAGCAGTGACAATATTTTGTTCTTGCTTAGATAAAAATACTTTGGCCGTCACTTATTAACTTTTAAGACTTGGAATTTAAAAATGTTCAGGCCATAAAATATTTGCATACGTATGCACGCTTTGTTTATGTAAGTTTATTTTTTGGAATTGAAAACATGTAATACAAACTTTATCAGAAAATGTTATTGAACAGAAAGAAGTTAAAAATATCACAATTCTGTATCTTTTTAACAGACTCATTGTTCATAAAATTGAGGAACGACTCTTAGCCACCAACAAATATGCAATCGTTCACACGAACTATGGAAGAGTAAGGGGAATGCAGCGCAAAAATACCTATGAAAGATTTGGCAGTTATTATGCGTTTGAAGGTGTACCGTATGCGAAACCGCCATTGGGTGAACTAAGATTCAGAGCGCCGGTGCCACCCGAACCATGGACAAATGTTTTAGACTGTTTGTATTATAAATCGAAGCCGTTGCAAGCTGATTATATTAAAAAGATTATTCTGGGCTCAGAAGATTGCCTGTACTTGAATGTGTATGCCAGAAAGGTATAAAAGAAGTGAGATTTTTAAGATTTTTTCTAATATGTATGGGTATTTAGCTGAGCTCCGACAAGCCTCTACCAGTTATGGTGTGGATTTATGGAGGTGGTTTTCAAGTTGGCGAAGCAAGTCGTGAGATTTATGGACCTGATTATTTAATGCAAAAGGATGTTATACTGGTCACAGTAGGATATCGTGTAGGGGCTTTGGGTCAGTTAGTAAAATACGTTTTGCTCAAGTTTATCTAATTAGTATTTTCTTTTATTTTCAGGATTTCTCAGTCTGAATGATCCTGATTTACAAGTTCCTGGCAATGCTGGCCTGAAAGATCAGGTAATGGCCTTGAAATGGATTAAGCAAAATATACAATTCTTCAATGGTGATCCGAATAATGTAACTCTGTTTGGTGAAAGTGCAGGTGGAGCCTCAGCACATTTTCTAATGTTGTCGGAGCAAACCAAAGGCTTATTCCACAAAGCAATTCTACAGTCAGGTGTTGCCTTGCATAATTGGGCCAATACACCACCACGTGATTGGCCGTATAAATTGGCCTGTATTATTGGCTATAAAGGTAATAACAACGACAAAGAGGTATACCGGTTCTTAGCCAAACAGGATGGCAAAAAATTAGCTGTTCGAGATACTTTGTTGCTTAACAGACAGGAAAGGTTTGATGGATTGTTGTTCGTTTTTGGGCCTGTTATAGAACCTTATGTATCTGAAGATTGTGTAGTGAATAAACCTTTAAAAGAGTTAATGCATAATACTTGGAGCAATCAAATACCAGTAATTATAGGTGGCACGTCATTTGAGGGTCTTTTTCAATATGGCCTAGTGACAAAGTGCAATTTCTTATTAAACGATGTTACCGATTGCGTTAACCTGCTGCCAGATGACGTAATTTGTAAGAATTCACCACAGGAATTAAAAGTGATGGCTGCCAAACTAAAGCAGGCCTACTTTGGCCAAAAAACTCCCCATTTTAAGGAAACCTTATTTGAATACCTTCATCTCATCAGTTGTAGAACATTTTGGCATGCTATCTCTAGAACAATTAAAGCCAGAGCCCTATATGCAGCACAAACACAAACATACTGTTATGTTTTCGATTTTGATTCTGATTTCTTTAACCATTTTCGTATTTTAAACTGTGGTAAGTCGGTGCGTGGTGTCTCGCATGCTGACGATATATCGTATCTTTTTAATAATGTGGCAGCCGATAAGTTATTGTATACATCAGCGGAATTTAAATGCATGCAACGTATGGTAAGCATGTGGTATAACTTTGCCTTAAATTCTAATCCGAATTGCAAGGAAATTGAACCGGCTTATTGGCAACCCATAGACAATTCGTCCGCCTTGGAAAAACCTATTAAGATCTTGAATATCAGCGACGAGATTGAGTTCAAGGACTTGCCTTTACATCGTACACTTCAATTGTGGGATAGTTTCTATACAAACGAAACGTTGTTTTGAAGGAGAAAATATAAGAATATGTTGAATATATGTTAAAAACCGAGGTTTCTGTTATTATTTAGCTTCTATTTTAAATGCAGATTGTAACAACTATTTATGTAAAATGCGTACTACAGTTAAAACGTACTTATGTATATATTTAACACTAAAAGCCTAAAAATTGTTCCTTTCATTATGAAATAAATAATCTAGAGTAAACATAAATTTTACTTTTTAGTCAAACTTGTTTCAATTTACAATTGTGCATTAATTATTTTGTCTAAGTTCGGCCTTACTTCCACCAAACTGAAAAGGCTTCTTTGGGGGTAAGAATTGTAATGACTCACATTTTTGGAGAAGATCATAAAAGTAAATTTCAAAATTTATTAACTGAGGATCATACCAAGAGTGTTGGGCATTAAATTGCTTTGAACTCAAGTGATACATACTATTTTGAGAAGTAGCATATATTCAGCCCATTACCGAGCCTTTGATCGCTGACTGTGTATATTAAGCTATTGGCACTCTTCCAATGATATTATCGAATGTTTTATAGTTGCTTGGAAGATAGCGGAAGCACTGAAAATCACAGGCTACACAAATATCCCAAAAGTGACGTTTGAAAAGTGGCCATATCATTTGTTTGAGGGCCAGTCAGAAGTGAGCAGTACAGGAAATCGTAGCAATATAAGTGTGTGAGACTAACTAGTGCACACAAAAACAAACATAAACAATGAAAAAATGTTGTTGTAAAGTGTTTGGAAAAATATTGGTTTTGTTGTAATTTTTCAGCGAAAAGTAGAAAACATGAATGAAAAGCTTTGAAAACTAAGTTTTAAATACATTCCATGTACTGCTAGTGATGTACTCAATGTAAATAAAATATTAAATACAAATAATTATTATTTGTTTGCTTGCAAAGCTGTTTTGTTTGCATCAGATTTGCACTGAATTTTTCTAACCAAAAATCAAATGTAAACAAATGCGGAGTCAACCAACAGAGACAGCTATATAAAAATTTTCATGTTTGCTGTCCTTCACTGGATGCTCCAGCACCGCAAGGCTGCCACTTTCATGAAATTTGACAGAAAATTGGTAATTTTTGTAGTCCGGCAGAGCTGGTGACCCTTCTGGTTGTTTTGTGCTGAAAATGATAGTGCAGCCTCTAATATAATAATAGCGGTACTCACCCTTCATGGCAAATTGCCCTTGCAGACCTTGCAGATATTGCAACCGTAGCAAATGTGCCATAGTCTGCAACACTACAAAAACAAAATGTATGAAACCGAGATTTGCATCACTTGAGCAAATATGCATAACTAAAAACCAATGCAGATCCGTATTTGCAAATGTTGCTAAATGCTAAAACAGCTGCTTGATTTTCTACATTTCAACACGTAAACTTCTGCGCTCAAAAAACTGTATGACGGCAAGGTCGCCACAAAACATGCCTGTGCTGGAATTAAATTAATGCTAACGTTGCTCAAAGAAGCATTTACAAAATAGTAAAAAGTGAATATTATACCTATTATTATGCATAATTTTTATTAAATTTTATATAATAAGCAAAAAATCGGGCGGTTGCTTCACGTACAAATTTTATCGACGGCGTTGCTTTTCAAATATTGGCTGCGGCTTAGCTTATCTCATGCGGCAAACTCGCTCAATTAAATTTTGTAAACAAATAAATAAAACAGGGAAGAAAATGAATACGGAAGAAAGTAAAAATAAAATTTAGGCAATTGAACCAAAAGTCAACAATAAAAGACGGTCAACGAAAAGATGAATAATGAAATTTTCGCAATTTGTTTTCTAAACTTCCTTCTCAATTTGCAAAACAAAAATATTTATATTTTCCGTTACTCTAAAATCAGCTGATATAATTATTTTGCTAAGCACTTGAAAAAGACACTCACGCTTTGTAGCAAAAAATCATGCTATATCTCCTAAAATTGCAGATGTGCAACCAAGTGTGATTTCCGCTAATATAAATAACATATTGGTAAAACAGGTACTTGACGAAGTTGCATCTTTGCTGGTTTTGTAGTCTTCAAAAAATGTGTAGTTGTCTGCCAATACTCGCTAAGCTTCTCAGGTAAACGAAAAGAAAGAATAAAATGGTAAAAATTTTATGTAAGGGGCATGCCAATAGGCAAAAATAAATATTGTATATTCTGTGGTCGCAATTTGTTGAGTTCTATTCAACTAATCATTTTCGAAAATGTATTATTTTAGGATTAAAATAAACTTTATTAATGATTTCTGTCTTTCTCCGGTGGTATATATACCGGCGATATTTCGTTGATGCTATTCAACTCATCAGTAGAATCGAAAAAAACTTTAAGGGAATGTTTGAAAACTAACTGGAATAAGCCATTAACAAAATATAAGATTTGTTTGAACACATCGATAGTGCGATTCTGTAACTTTTAACGATCCGATAATCGTAATTTGTCTATATATTTCATCGGCTACAGTAACGATTGTGTGATTCTGTAAAATATAATTTTGACGACGGTAAATAGCTGTGTTTTTGAGTACAGTTGCATTAAAATGTTGTTAAGTTTTTACAATATTATTTAATTTTTCAAAAGGCAAGTAAAATAAATTGTGTTTCTGTTATTGTTTTGACAACAAGTAAATATTGGCAGTTGAAATATTGATAATTGACAGTAAAAGTAACAGCTAATTGTAGTGGATAGCAAATGTCGTTAAAAAAATTTACTGAGTATCAACTCCAATAATATATCTCTACAAACAAGTTTGGACAATTATTACATTAAAAAGTTAGAAAACTGTTTAAATTTGAATTCTTTACAATGCAGTCTTTTACTTACCTGAAGTTTATATTGTGAGTTTATTTAAATAATCTTTTGTACTAAATGTTGCTGGTTTTGACAGATGGAAACTTCCATATGAAAAGCGCGGCTTTTCCAAAGAGCCGAACTTTCTTCTTGAAATGAAATTTTATGGCAAGAAATCCATTAACGCTTGAATTTTACCAAAGCTTGAATTTTACCAATTTTATTAGAAATATCTACTTAAAATCTAACTAATTAAAAATAGAAGCCTAAAAGTAAATATTAAAAAATAACACCGGTATTCATAAAAAATAAAACATTGTTGAAACACATTTTGGAACAAATTTTTCATATAAAATTTGTTCTAAAATGTACTTCAGCAACGTTTTATTTTTTATGAATACCGGTGTAAATATCTATAAAAAAAGAAAACTAGAACTCATTTCATTTTCCTTTTCCCACTTCAAATATAATTTACTCATTGGGAGTAAATTATATTTAATAAATTTCTTTAAAGGAATTTCGTAAAAAAAATTTATTTAGCACAGAACTCTTATCTCCCGAATGTTAATTCTGTTCATTCATTATATTTATTTTAACGATACGATTATCGTAATAACAGTTACAGAATCATGGCCCTGATTCTCATTTTGTTCATCTGAATTATGGAAGCAGCAATTAGATTTCAAACATTTCTTTAAGTTTTTCGAGTCATTGAGTTGATTAAAAAGAAGGAAATGTCGGCGGCATGTGAACTGCGGAAAAAGACGGCATTATAGTCTAAACTGTCTTTTACTAAGCCTTAGAAAGTGTTTGTTACTAGGACGAAAGACTTCATTGTATTGGTGAACATATATAAAGGAAAACCTTCGTTAAAATTATAAGCAAAATTTCTTTCAATGGATGTTAGCTGACATACATAGATTCGGTGGTATGATTGAAGGTAATATTTTATTTTTAGCTTTTTTATATACGTATCTACATATGTATGTACGTACGTATATTGGCAAATTCAAAAAATTAAAATAAACAAGTAAGAGTGCTATATTCGGCTGGGCCGAATCTTAAATACCCTTCACAATGGTACATACATTCTGATTGATTTTTGGTGCGAAAAGTTGTTTTATTTGGCTTTTAAAGCCGATTTCTTGAAATATCGGGAGACGCTATATCTCGGGTATATATGGGCCGATTTTTTCTGAATTTTAATATCAGATCCACTACCGGGACTTAACACAGGCTGCAAAACTTTTATTTAAATAATTCTTATTATGCTCAAGTTCAACCACTGGGTGACACCAATTTTTTTTAATATCAATGAAATAAAGAAAAGCAAAATGTATTTCTTAATTATTTATCAGTTAACGTTATAGTAAAATTTATTTAACAAAAAATTGCATATAATTGCATTATTTTTGAATTATAATGCTAAACATTGCCATTAAGTGTGATTTTCTTTTCAATTTACTTACGTATGTGGGTACATGCATACGTATGTATGTATCTATAATAGAAAACTCTAAAATAAATTCTTTATTATTGAATATTTTCAGTGTGTTCCATAAAACAATGATTATATACATACATATATACATACATACATATTTACATTGCTTGCTTTTACAAAATTATTTTTTTCTTGTGCACGTTGTTGATGATCTGCTGCGTATCATCATACACATGTAAGTGTGTATGTACATATGTAAGTACGTAGGGAAACCCAAAATGATTTTTTGTGTGAATGAATTTGAAGACGCAATTGTTTAAAAGAATTTCATTGCGTACCCTTTTTTCAACAATTCTTTATATCACTTTCATTTTCAAGCTCGTGTATACATATGTACATACATACACATTTTTACACCAAAGCAAAAAAATTGTTTACGCTAACATACTTGCATGCATACATACATATGTAGATACATACATACCTACATACATACAAACGTATCTACATACATACATACATACATATATACATACATACATACATACATTCATACATGATCGCAAATATTTTCGAATTTTGCTTTTAAACATTATATACATATGTATGTATGTACCATTATGATCGATTTTTGGTACCAAAAGTTGGGTGCATATGGGCCGATGTCCAAAAATTTTCTAATTTTGCCCCTAAACAGCCTGTATGTACCATTCCGACAAATTTTTAGTGCAAAAAATTGTTTCGTTTGGCATCCAGGGCCGACTTCTTGAGATATCGGGAGGCGCTATATCTCGAACATATATGGGCCAATGACAAAAAAATTTCCAGTTTTGCTTCTGACTAACGTATATGTATCATTCTGATTGATTTTTGGTGCCAAAAGTTGTTTTATTTAGCTTATAGAGCCGATTTCTTGAAAAATCGGGAGACGCTATATCTCAGGTATATATGGACCGATTGCAAACATTTCAAAATTTTGCTTTTAAACACCTTATATGTACCATTCTGATAGATTTTTGGTACCAAAAGTTGTTTTACTTGGCTTTTAGAGCCGACTTCTTGAGAAAACTTGAGGCGCTATATCTCGAGTGTATATGGGCCGATGTCAAAAATTTTCCACGTTTGCTTCTAAATAATCTATATGTACCATTCTGATTGATTTTTTGTCCCAAAAATTGCTTTATTTGGCTTAAAGAGCGGATTTCTTGAAAAATCGGGAGTCGCTATATCTCAGATATATATGGACCGATTTCAAAAATTTTCCAATTTTGCTATTAAACACCTTATATGTACCATTATAATCGATGTTTAATACCAAAAGTTTTTGTATTTTGCTTTTAGAGCCGACTTCTTGAGAAAACGGGAGCCGCTATATCTCGAGTGTACATGGGCCGATGTCGAAAAATTTTCCTGTTTTGCCTCTAAAAAGTCTATATATACCATTCTGATTGATCTTTGGTGCCAAAAGTTGTTTTATTTGGCTTATAAAGCCGATTTCTTTAAAAATCGGGAGACGCTATATCTCGGATATATATGGGCCGATTTCAAAAATTTCTTCATTTCTAGGATTTAATGGGCACTAAAAATGATATGGCTTAGTTTTTAAGAAAAATTTTTTTTCAAAACCCTGAATAAGAAAATGCCAAAAAATACCCCTCAAAACCCGGTTTTTTGAATATATCTCGGCTATCCGTGGACCTATCTTACTGAATTTCAATAGCAGACCCACTACCGAGGTTTAACACGTTTTAGCGAAAGAATGAGGTTTCTATCTCAAACCGTTTTCTCAGAAACGGTATTTCAACGACTACAGACGGACAGACGGACATCGCCCAATCGTAATCGCTATTGATGCTGATCCAGAATATATATACTTTATGGGGTATTAGATGGATATTTCAATGCGTTACAAACGGAATCACAAACTTATATATACCCTTACACATTTATGTGAAGGGTATAAAAAAGTAGTAAGTAATGTATAGTGTTTTAAACTTAATGAACTACATAAGACCGATAAAATCTAGAATACTTAGCGTCTAATTCATAAAAATTATAACAGGCTTATAAAGCTCTTATTTGACAGATTTTCCATACAAATATGTCAAATAGCAGTCTTATAAGTCTGTTATAATTTTTATGAATTAGGGGGTTAGTAATTAAGCTAGAACTAACTATCTGTTGTAGGCAGAGGCGTATTTACATACACAACATTGTTCGATATTTCCGTCAACAAAGATAACAGACAAATTAGTGGAAAATTATTTGTTAATGTTCTTGCTGGCTAATTAGTGCAATTTCAAATTTGAAAATAATATAATATTTTGCAGTCTAATATTTCTAATATATTTCTAGCATATAAATAAATACACTTTTCCATAAAAGTGTACCACGTACATACATGTGTGTACATGTATGTATGTGCACTTAAGCACACATATGGAACTGTCACTTGTGAACTTTTAAACATGGAGTCAGAGGAATTCTTACATATATTCTTATTTTTTTTTTTTAATAATTTTATGATTGTGTGCTCACATTTCCGGACACATATGCACTGCATATAGTGTTGGCAGCTTTTGCATTGCAAAAATCGCCAAAAAGAAGAAAAAATGGTATTTACGTCAAAATAGCATTCAATTAAAAAAAAAATTTTTTTTTTTAATTGTTTTATTTGCAATCTATTTTACAATCAAAATAATGAGCAAATTTCATGACTTTTAAATAACATAGATAGAGTTTTCCTTAAAACTCAAAAAAAAAAAATAAAAAATCAAATTTTACTTTTGCAATTTAAATAGGATTTGACAAATTAAAATTTTCTATTTTCGGAAGGGAAGGTCAAAAACATGAAGCCTTTTAAGTCTCTGGATTTCATTGCTATCATCTAACAGGTTTATTTCTAACACATGGGAATGATTTCTTAGTCTATTAAGGTATATTTTACTGAAGTTATTGATCTCATCTTTTACCATGAAAATTCGAAGATCTCTGTGTATGTTCTTATTGCTGATAAGCCATGGCGCATTTGTCAAAAGTCTGAGTGTTTTTGACTGGTATCTCTGTAATATCTCAACGTTCGAATTACTTGCAGTTCCCCAAAGTTGAATGCCGTATGGTTTTAGTATTGTTTTGTATAACAAAACCTTATTTTCCAAGCTCAAGCTTGATCTTGGGCCCAAAAACCAAAACATTTTTCTTGTTTTTAATTTAAGTTGCTCACGTTTCTTTTTGACATGCTCTTTCCAAGTGAGTCTTCGATCAAGATGAAGGTCTAAATATTTAACAGTGTTGCAGCACAATATAGCTATGCCATTTAAATAAACAGGCGAGCAATAATTTGTTCTTAGCGTAAATATAACATGAACTGACTTTGTGTTATTAACTTTAATATTCCATTTTTGTAGCTAATCTTGAAGAAGATTCAATTGATTTCGTAGCATCTCGGAAGCTATTAACGGTGATATGTTTGAGGCTAATAAAGCAGTATCGTCTGCATACACAGCAGTAGTTATATTTTCAGTTGTTGGCATATCTGCAGTAAAAATTGTGTACAATACTGGTCCCAGGACACTACCCTGTGGAATACCCGCGTTAATACACCAAAACTTGAATAATTTTCATTTATGCTTACAAAGAAGGATCTGTCTTGAAAATATGTTTTAGTACCAAATAAAATTGGGCAACATTATTTTCAGGTTTGCCGGGTTTTACTACCATTATTATTTTTGCATATTTCCATTGCGATGGAAAATAGTTCAGCCTTAATATAGAATTGTGAATTTTTGTGAGAAAAACAATTCCTTTTTTTGGCAAATCAATTAAAAACTGTTAAGAAAATTACAATATGCAACAGGCAAAACATTTTTACATAGTAGAGCTTTTTTGATGTGTTATGTGTATGTAAGTACAAAAATCATAAAAGTTTCAAACTCTGCGGTAATTTTTTTTTTCTAACATATAAGATTTTCGGAAAGGTTCATCCAAACCTCTAGTCATAACTTTAAAACGATGGCTACCAGCTTTGATCTGTACTCTAATTACTTTTAGATAAAATTATTACTTTTGGAGTCGTTAGGAAAAAAATAATATGAAAACTGTTTTTGAAAAATTTACAAAAATTTTTTGTTTTTACGCATGAAGAAATAAAATAAAATGGTTGTAGATCTTGTTTTTCAAATGAATATAAAATTATTTCTATTTTCGTGGATGGTGCAGAAACTGTAACAAAAACTGTGTATATGGTGACAAGAAATATGTGTATGGCATTTAAAATAAAAAATTTGTTGTCCGACAACTTCACGCAACATTGTAGAGAGCGTATTATATTTTTAGCAACCACATTGTAAATTTTTTTTCTTGGCGTGATGTCATGGTTTGCTCTTCTAATAATTCTTTTACTCATTAGAACACTTTTTTGACCTGGTGGTTATCTGACTGCTAAATGATCCGCCAAATATATATATTTATTTTTTTGAAAACAGCGCAAAGCATCGAGAGAAGCCTCGGCTGTGTAGCACGTGGCTCCATCCTGTTGAAACCAAATGTTGCCAATATACTCCTCTTCAATTTTTGTGAACAAAAATTTGTTTAACATTTCCCGGTAACGATCGCCATTGACAACGGCCACTCTTTCCTCATTTTCGAAGAAAATGACCCAATTATGCCTCTGGACCAAAATCCGCACCAAACAGTGACTCGTTTTGGGTGCGTCGGCTTTTCAATGTATGCGTGCGGGTTTTCTGTGCCCCAAATTCGACAATTTTGCTTGTTTACATACCCGCCAAGAAAGCACTCATTGAAGACCACAAAAATTTCAAAACTGAAGGAAGTCCCCATATAAGAAACTTTGAAAATTAGTTGCAACGTTTGAATCATAAGCAATAGAGACTTGAAATGCATCCTCCGTTAGAAGTCTGCACAAGCGATGAGTTCGTTTCTTCTGAGGGCAAACGAACCATACATTACATACATTAAATTTGAAATACAGAAAACTACATGGGTGCACTCTTTAGTTTGAAAACTTGCTGTAACTGTTGAACCATAAGAGGTAGAAACTTGAACTTTAAGCAGTCTTCACTTCAACAAATATTATTAAGTCGTAGTAGATAAAAATCTGTAATTTGCACAGTACATCTAGTAGCTTGACCTCTACAACAAGTACTCAATATAAAAAAGAGTGGAGTTAAATGGTAGGGACACCTCTTGTCTGGTTTCTTGGGCAGGACTTGTCTAGTTTCCTGGTTTCTACCGCAATAACTACCAAAAATAGTAAATAGCTAAAATTTAAAAGCTGCTTTTAGTATGAAAATTAGCTCTAACATTTAAGACGCAGAAGATATACATCTGAAATATTCATTCTATATATACTTGTCTGGCCGCTACAACAGAAAATACTAAGAACAAGAAAAACGTAAAAACGAAGGAGTTCCACTTACAAAAGTTCACTTAACTGCGTATAAGTTTTGAGACTTTCAATCTCTATAAAATCAAATTTTACATTAAGCCTTCTTATAAAAATAAGATTTTGTGCGAATCAAGGTCAATGTGCAAAAAAAAATTACGACCAGTACTAACTAACTTGAGGGGTACACGATCAAGTTTTGCCTTTCAAGTTTTAATACATTCACACTTTTTTACTAATACACTCACGATTTTGAAAATTGATGCAAACTTGATGACAATTTTTGCTTTCCATAGAGAGCATCAAGTTATAATCAAGAAAACAGCTGACAACATTTTTTTTTTGCGATTTGTCTGCAAATAATTTTTTTCATTTGTTTGAAAGTTGCAATTAAAAGTGATAAAAATTAAACAGATTCAAGCTTAAAAATATAAATAAAAATGTTTACGTGCAAAACCAACAAATATAATGATGTGCTGCGATTTATAGAGCAGATCTACATTCATTATAATTTTTAAATATTTACCAACCTTCTTACTAATAAGGGCTTCACCCAGTATTTCCTTTCTGCCCTGTGGATTTTTTCTTCTTCTTTTATTTTCTTTATTTCTGATAGTACTTTTAATGAAGCAGCTATTTTTAATTTTCTGCTTGACGGCATCTTGAAAACGAATTGTTATGAAATTGCGTGCAGTCTACGTCAGAGCTATCAATTTTATTGAATTTTGACAAGCAGTATGTGAGAAAAACTTGATAGCAAAACTTGGTCGTGTAACTACAGTGCAAAACATGTTTAAGTTGACAACTTTAAAAAGCACTGAAAACAATTTCGAAAGCACTAACTAGACAGCGTTGTACATTATACTCGTACACATGCATGTGTTCTCTAGAGGTCGCTCAGTTTCAAACTTTTAGCACCTGACAGTGTTTACGAAAATGGAAAGAGTATAGAAAACCAAAATAAAAATAAAAACACGCAAGAAAATAATTGAGTGAAATATTTTATTTGTATTGCCAGACATGTGTATGGCAATGATAAATTTCAACGTTAAACCAACATGCATTAGCGTGTGTCGATTTAGCTACCAATATTGTGACATACATACATTTGTCGATAAGTTTTCGGATACCTTGAAAATGATTTTTTGACATGTCATATGAAAATTTTTTTCCTCATACAAAAAGCAATAAAAAAAAATCGACGCACCAATATCGAAAAAATTTCTCGCCTATTGTTTAACAGAGAACCCACACGTTTACGTTTTTTGGTTCAAATTGATAACACAAACTGCTTATCATCACGCAGTTGAGTTGACAGCTGCGGCACATGCTGCCCACAACTTTATAGTAAATTTCATTGTAAAAATGTAATGAAATTGAACGTTGTATTACTACATAGATGGAAAAACAGACTACGTTAGTATAAAAAATGTCAGTGTATTGCGAATTGAAAGTCAAAACTTGAACGTGCTACAAAACTTGTCATTATTTACTGTATATCAAAAGTTAAAGAAATTCTCATAGTCAAAATGGTACAAACTCACCACAAAACTCTATAAATTATTCAAGCGTTATTCACTGAACACAGCGTGTTCACCAGCTATCAACTTGAGCATGACATGACCCAGACGCCGACAGAGCAACCGTATTAATTCGCTCATGTTTTAGTACAATTTTTGATTTGTCGAAATGTTTATTTCTTTCATGTTTTTACTGTATTTCAGTATTTTATTAATATATCCACTCATTTTGTTAATACATCCACTTAGTATGAAATCATATAGGCAATAAATGATGTATTAGTAGGAAATTTCGGTTTAGGGTCTAAGCTTAGTTGCATAAAATCATAATAGTCATAATTTTTTAAGCGAGTAATATTTAATTCCCGCAAAAAATTACTTCCGTATAAATTTTACCATATTTTATTAATATCAGAACTAGTCGTTGAGACACCTACAGAATTGGCCAGTACATATATTCCAAATGTTCGCTTCTTTAGGAAAAGTTTGTTTTAAAAACCAAGAAATACAATTTATTTTTGCAATTCAATTTCGCTTAATTATTTGCTCTCGAACCAAATTAGGAATTATGGTGAAAGTATGCTCAACTTACGAATTAGTCGAAAGGCATACAATTGGCAGCACAATTTTAAGTCAATTAAAATAAATGAGAATGAAAGAGGAAAGAATGACAACAAAATGATTTCATAAAGTCAAGTACACAACAACAAAATTTGAGTAGTTCTTGAATTATTTATTATGGTGCATTTACAAACCAACAAAAACATGAGGAAATGTATCTCAATACCTCAAACGCATTGAAAAAAGTATTATTCGTACAAATAA